>CM064422.1:34465072-37398822 GCA_032690845.1 Eleusine coracana subsp. coracana | reverse complement strand
GTCTGATTCAAGCCGTCTCGTCGACGCCGAGTTCCTAAATTCGAGTTTACTCCCCCTACCTCTCTGAAGATCGGGCCAAATCTACATCACGTCCTCCCCGCGATACAGTACTTCGTATTCGAGGCTTAACCCGTGCACTCTCCAGCGGTCCTCAAAACCCGTGCATCCACTGTGCCATTCACATCACCTATGGATCGATGAGTAGGGCCGTCCAATAGTACGGCACCCAAGTTACTAGGTTTACCAATTCCCATATAAAGGTATGTACTTGGTACTGTTCAATACTTGTCCGCGGAGTTGCAACGATAGGTGCTCCATTTTATCAAGTTCATCATTCATGTGAATCATAGTTTAATCAAGTGATTCCATAATCTACCGTTGACTCCACTAGTTTAAGCATAGCATTTGCTAACGGAACGGCTTACTAACATAAACTAAATATAGGTCATTTGCTGGAGTATGCAAGTGGGTTCCATCCAAGTCCTATACTTAATGCACAATACAATATTCCTAAATTGTGACAAAGTAAAAAGGACTTGTAAATTAATTAGGTATGCATCAGGGCTTGCCTTGGGAGTGATCGTAGTTCGCGTCTTCGCCGAAATTCACTTCAGATCCCGGTTGCTCCGGTGTGATCTCCTCGATCTCGGGCCCTATATGAAATGATCATGCATAAATAAAGAGGAATACACAAGGGTTCAAGGAGTTCCCTAATCAACTATGAAATGTATGGCATGATGACTCATGACACTTCCTCAACAAATAAAGTTAAGGAGATCATGCTCATGCATGAATGGGTATGCACTCACATGCATGGAATGACAACCATTGAATTGAAGGGGACAAACTTCTAATTAGGAGAAATATGGAATTTATTCATTAGAACCATACTTTATGCCTACCCTAAATACGAGCATGGCATCATTGAGGACTACATTGCATTACATGATGAAAATAACATAAAAATACAGTGCTACGGCCTAAACTTTAGAAAAGTCATTTTGAGCAAAATAGCTCTAGTTACATAAAGGTTAATTATGAGATTAACAAGGCTGAACTAAATAAAATATATGAGATTAACAAGGCTGAACTAAATAAAATAGCTCTAGTTACATAAAGGTTAATTATGAACCATTAGCATAAAATGAAGAATAAGAACCCTTACTGTAAATCAAAACTAATATTCTGCATGAACAGTACCAGAGATGAATTTATCCCTAAATCTAACTATATGCATATATAAGGCAATATTCATATGGAAATTCCTAAGTTAATTATTGAGTGATCAATTCAATAGCAAAAAGCATACTTATGGTGCTCAAAATTTTACATGGAATTTTATAGGGATGTACAAATGCACAAAGAACAGGAATGCCAAATTTCATAATTCAATTCCTAATAAAGAATTTATATAAATTCATTTACTGAAAATGGAGATTATGCATTAACACTAAAAATATGCATAAAATGAAAATGTGCTTTTGCAGAAAGTTTAGAGATGCCATGAGATGCTTACTGAACAAATTTCATGATTTTACCATATATATAGTTTTACTTATGAATTTATTATTCTAACTAGGGTTCTAACTTTAGGGAATTAGTTTAATTAATGTGCTGCATAACCTTGGTCCTCAACTTGTTTTCTGGTAAAGGGTAATTTTAGGAGTTGAACAAAATGTGTTTCATAATTTTAGGACTTTTATTTCTCGAGTTATTGATTTTTGAAGTTTATAGGAAAGTTCACTACTAATTACGAAATTGCCGCTGGCAATTCAAATCTACCCGCACGCGCGCGGCGGCGCTGCGGCTTGGCTGGCTTACCGGCGGTGATCGGCAGCGCGATCCACGACTTTGTGCTGCTCTACGTGCTCATGGGGTTGAGGCGGTCCCGTGGGTGGTAGTGTTTGGGCCAGGGCTTCGCCGGAGCGTGGCCAGCGACGAGCGGCGGTGCTGTGCCAAGTTGGCCGGCGGTGGGCGCCAAGCACAGGGCTTGACCAGGAAAGGAGAGGGGTCCGGAGGCATCACCTTGAGGCCGTAAAGGTGGGTGAGGGTGATGTCGACGTCGGGCTGGCCGGAGACGGGCTGTCATCATGAGCCTCCTCCGCGCGATGAATGGCGGCGGCTTGGTTCTTCTCCGATTCCGACGAGCACCCTGCAAAGTGAGGACAGGGCGTTAGAGGGGAGATAGGTGATGGTCCTGCACTTTGACTAGGGAAGGAAGGGTGAGAGGGGGAGCTACCTTGGTGGCGCTGGATACGATGGCTACCAGGCGCCTCGGAGCAGGGGAACTCCGGCAATGCTCGCTGAAGAGGAGGATGCAGGGAGGGCAGAGGCGCCTGGCTTCATGGAGAAACTTGGGCGCGTGTGAGATGCAGTGAGCAGAGAAAGGAAGGCTCCTAGGCGGCTGCGGCCTTAAATGCCGATCGATAGGGAACACGAGAGAGAGAGAGAGAGAGAGAGAGAGAGAGAGAGAGAGAGAGCAGAGAGAGAGGCGGCAAGCTAGCGGTAGGAGAATGGAGAGAGGACAGCGGCTTCAATTCTGGCCGGTGACACAGGGGAGTTGGGCGGTGCAGTGGCCGGGTTGCTGTGGCGATGTGGGTGCAGTGGCCAGTGGTGGCGGGTATGGCGGTGTCGGCCGGTGAGTGGTCCAGAGAAAAAGAAGAAATTGACTCCCCTTGACTCAGAATAGTGCTCGGTAATTGCTTAAATTCACCAAGTTCTAGAGTTCAATCTTACATGCCAATTTTTGTGCAAGTCCAGAAAATTATATTCTACAACTTTCCTTTTGGGGTCAAGTTGAGATTCTTGCTGGAGAATTACTGAAAAACCTAGAACAGAGGTGCTTTTCTCTGCCTTGAGGGAATTTTTAGGGGTATTAAATGATTACCAAATATTCTGGTAAAATCCTCAAAATTCTCGTTTAATATGGACAACCTGAATATGCAAAAACATTAGTGCACTTTCATGGGGTTTTGTTATGTTTGTGAATTTCCCTCATTTTGGCCAATTTTGGGGATTTAAAGAATTAAATTTTTATTCCCTCTTTCTTTGGCATTTTAATTGCTTGAGGTTTTTAATTATCCAGAAAATTATCATTAGAGTTAGGTTAATTAGTCTTTTGTGACATGGGATGTCACAGCACACCCCCCTTAAAAGAAATCTCGCCCCGAGATTTGCAAATGGATGAACAAAAGAGAGGGGGCGTGGGCGGTTACCGGAATTGCGAGGCCAAGAATTCTGAAAAGTTGGTTTTCAGAAACTCTTCTTGTTCCCAAGTAGCTTTGTCTACGGTATGGTTACTCTGTTGCACTTTGTAGAAGGTGATAGTGCGACTGCGCGTTACCCGGTCCTTTTGATCAACGATTTGGACGGGGTATTCGGGGTAGGAGAGGTCTTCTTCCAATTGCTCGGTGTCGGAGATAACCACGTCGATCAGAGGCTTTAAACACTTCTTGAGTTGGGATACATGGAAGATGTTGTGCACCCGCTCAAGATATTCTGGTAGTTGCAACCGATAAGCAACGGCGCTATGCTTCTCCGTGGTCGAAAAGGGTCGAATGTAGCGGGGCGCTTATTTTCCCTTGATTCCAAAGCGAGACACACCTTTGTTGGGGGAGACTCGAAGATAGACATGATCTCCCTTTTGGAACTTCAATGGACATCTTGTTTTGTTGGAATAACTTATTTGGCGGGATTGTGCGGCCTCCATGTTAGCTTGGATTTGCCGCACCTTCTCTTCGTCTTGCATGACAAGATCTGGACCAAAGGTAATTCTTTCTCCCGATTCCGACCAATTCAGCGGTATTCGACATGAGTGACCATACAAGGCTTCAAATGGTGACATTCCCGAACACTCTTGGTAGCTATTGTTGTATGAGAATTCGGTGAACGGAAGACAATCTTCCCAATTTCCATGATTGTCCAGAACACAGGCTCTCAATAGGTCCTCTAAATATTGATTTAGTCTCTCGGTTTGACCATTGGTTTGTGGATGATAAGTAGAACTTCAGATAAGAGTGGTGCCAATACAAGCATGTAGTTGCTCCCAAAAACGAGCAATAAACTGGGGACCTCGATCAGAGATGATCGTCTTGGGCACACCGTGCAAACATAGGACTCGTGCGATGTAGAGCTCGGCATACTGCTTGGTAGAGTATGTTGTATGGACGGGAATAAAATGAGCAGATTTGGTCAACCTATCCACAATAACCCATATGGAATCGTGCTTCTTGGGTGTGAGGGGCAATCCAACGATGAAATCCATAGCAATATCCTCCCATTTCCAAGCGGGGGTTTTCAATGGGTGCAAAAGACCGGCTGTTCTCAAGTGATCGGCCTTCACACATTGGCACGTATCGCATTCGGAAACATAACGAGCAACCTCTCGTTTCATACGCATCCACCAAAACTTTTCCTTTGACCCACGGTACATCTTGTTGCTACCGGGGTGTATGGAGTATTTGGACAAGTGAGCCTCAGCCAAAATTTTCTTTCTTAGCTCCTCATTCATTGGAACAACAAGACGATTGTCGAACCATAGCACTCCATCTTTGTCTTGTTGGAAACATGTAGCTTATTTCTTCCCTATCTTCTGGCGGATATATTCCATTCCCTTGTCCTTCTTTTGTGCTTCCACGATTTCTTCCCAAAGGGTAGGAATAAGAGCTAAATTATACAAGGATCCATAGGGAACAACTTGGTTCGCTCGGATCTGAAATTGGGCAAGCTTTCATAGAGCAAACAATTGCGTGATTGCATTGATCCCTTCGACTCAAGGCGTCGGCAACCATGTTGTCTTTCCGGGGTGATAATGAATTCCCAATTCATAGTCCTTGATTAATTCTAACCACCTATGTTGTCTCATGTTCAGTTTTTGTTGAGTGAAGATATATTTGAGACTTCTATGGTCGGTGTAGAGATTAACAAGATTACCAAGTAGGTAATGGCGCCATGTTTTCAAGGCTAGGACAACGGAGGCCAATTCCAAATCGTGAGTGGGGTAATTTTGCTCATGCTTTCAGAGCTGTCGTGAGGCATAGGCAATGACACGGCCTTCTTGCATAAGCACACATCCCAATCAAATGCCGGATGCATCACAATAGACATCAAACGGTTTGGTCATATCGGGTTGAGCCAAAACCGGGGTGGTTGTCAAATGCTTCTTGAGTGATTGGAAAGCTTCCTCACATTCACTATTCCATTTAAACTTAGCATCTTTCTCTAATAACTTGGTCATTGGCTTGGAAATGCTTGAGAAGTTGGGGATGAATTTCCGATAATAACTAGCAAGATCAAGGAAACTATGAATTTGTTTGACCGATTTCAGGGCTTTCCATTTCAGCACATCTTCGAATTTGCTAGGATCCACGGCTACTCCTTCCGCTGAAATGATATGACCCAAGAATGGAACTTGCTTTAGCCAAAATTCACACTTGCTAAATTTGGCATAAAGTTGATGATCTCGGAGTCATTGTAGAAAAATGTGGAGGTGTTCGGCATGCTCTTCTTCGGACTTGGAGTAGATAAGGATGTCATCAATGAACACTACCACAAACTTATCCAACTCCGGCATGAACACGGAGTTCATCAAATACATGAAGTGGGGTGGAGCATTGGTGAGACCAAAAGACTTGACAAGGTACTCGAAAAGACCATATCGAGTGGAGAAAGATGTTTTTGGAATGTCTTCGGGTTGGATTTTTATTTGGTGATAGCCAGATCAGAGATAAATCTTGGAGAAGACTTTAGCACCCACTAGTTGATCAAAGAGAATATCAATTCCAGGTAGGTGGTACTTGTTCTTGATGGTTACAACATTTAAAGGCCTGTAGTTGACACATGGACGTAGGGTCTTGTCTTTCTTCTTCACAAAGAGGGCGGGACAGCCCCAGGGAGATGAACTCGGTCGGATGTAACCCTTGTCCATAAGCTCTTGCAATTGCTCTTTTAATTCCACTAACTCATTAGGAGCCATTTTGTACGGCCTACGAGAGATAGGCGCCGTACCGGGTATGAGTTTAATCTTAAACACGACATTCCTGTCCGGAGGCATTTCCGGCAAATCATCTGGAAATACATCGGGAAAATCACATACCACTGGAATGTCTTCTAGCTCTTTTCCTTCAACATGACACACTTGAGAAGTGGACAACTTGGGATATGGCAATCGGAGGATAGACGGGCCATGTAAGGGTGAGTTCAAATGGACTTTCCTGGATTCAATGTGCAAGACGGCTTTATGTCTAGTCATCCATCTCATACCAACAATTATGTCAATGCTTTGGCCATCTAAGATGATTAGGGAAGTGGGGTATACATTGCTTGCTAACTTAAGTGGCACTTTTCTTAACTCAAGATGAGCCCTTATTTTTCCACCGGGAGATGTGATGATGTATGGTGTTCCCATAGTTGTGGGGGTAATTTTCAAATGATTCACATATGCTTGACTGATAAAATCATGTGTTGCTCCTGAATCGAAAAGAACCATGGCAGCATGTTGGTTGATCGAGAATGTACCTGAGACAACGGGTTCTCCAACTTGGGTCTCTTCGACCGTGGTATAGTTGACTTGGCCATTCTTGTGCGTGGGGGTAGAAGACTAGGGACGTCCTCCATTGCTGCCATTGTTGTTGCTGCTGCTGTGGTTGTTGTTGTTGTTGTTCCCGGAAGTATTGGAGTTGTTGTTGTTGCCCTGGTTGTGCTTCGGGAACCGGCACTCCTTAGCAAAATGACCGGTTCGGCCACAGTTGTAGCATGGCTGTGAGGAGTTGGTCTTCACCACATGATTGCTCTGCTGTGGAGGGCAGGAACCAGAAGATTGTGGCTGGTTGCCTCCATGGAAGCGAGAGTGCTGCTGCGAGAACGATGGACGAGGTCCTCCTCCCGATAGTACTGCAGCCCAGAATTTCTGTCCAGTCGGGGAGGTGATTGCCAACTTGTACTTGGGTGGTGCGGAGCCAGATGAACTTCCCATAGCATGTTTCCTCTTCTTGTCTTTCTAGTTGGCACGGATGGCATCTTCTTGCATGATGGCTGCACTCATCAAATCATTGAATGTGCCGGCGGTGACTTGTGCCAAGCGGTCTTGCAGCTTCGAGGTGAGACCCGAACAGAAATAATCCTTTTTCTTCTCATCCGTATCAGCGTGATACGACGTGTACTGGGCCAAGTAGTTGAACTTCTGTGCATACTCTTGCACGGTTCTAGAGCCTTGTTTCAAGTTGAGGAACTCTTGCAGCTTACGCTTCATGAGTCCAGCGGGGATGTGGTGCACACGGAATGCTGCGCAGAATTCCAACCAAGTGACTTAATGACCAGCGGCAAGACCGGCGGTGAAACTGGCCCACCAAGCACTTGTGGAGCCACGGAGTTGCTGCAAGGTGAAGAGAGGCTTCTGCTGTTCGGTGCAGTGAAGAAGAACAAACTTTGACTCTAGAGTGTGAATAAAATTATTCACTTCCATCGGATCACCGGCTTATCCGAAGGTGGAAGGATGAGTGGCCCAAAAGTCGTTGTAGGAGGACTCATGGGGCTGCTGCGGTGGTGGTCCTGGAGCTCCTTGGCGATTCATGTTCTCCATGAACATGCGGAACATCTCATTCTGGTTATGTATGAGCTATTCCATCGGCATCATGGGCGGAGCGTTGAGTGGCGACTGGTTTCCACCCACGTTCGATGCACCGGGAGCATCACCGAGGTTTTCTCCACCGCGGCGAGTTTGCACCATCTGCCATAGGAACGAAGCATGTTAGCCCGATCATCACATGAGACAATATGATAATAAGTCTATGACATTGCGATGAAATAAAATTTCAGATTGCTCATAAACTGATATGTTAACAACAAAATGGTGTAGATCATAAAAGGCACTTAAAATTTCCATTAGTTCCAACACCATGGTTAACATAAGTACGATAAAAGTATAGATACATGTGATGCAACTTTTTATACATGGCAAGTCTTAGGTTACATCACTCCGAACATGACATCACACGATCTCGGAGAGCTTAGGTTATAACTTAACTTAGTACTACGAACACTATCCATATACAAACACGAGGTCTCACGAGATTTCCACCCTACACACGTGCTACTACTCAGTCACTCGGCATGGCTACCACCATTGGACTCCACGTCCATATCACCCGGTCCAGGGTGTGCTTTGTAGTTAATAGTGGAATCACCGTTCTCACTCAAATCAGCGTCATCAGGGGGAATCACTGCAAGTGGAATGGGTGGCTGATCATTAACGATAGCGTTCAGCTGGCCATTAGCAGCTTGGAGATTTCCAATGAGCTGCTATTGCTGCGCAATGATGGCGTGAGCATCGTTGAGGTTCCCTTCCATAACATCCCGCGCGTCTTGAGCTTCTTCGCGTTGAGCCTGTGGCTCACTTCGCTCCTCTAAGAGAGCAGTAACCTGTCCAGGAAGAGAGTAAATCTCCTCTTGGACAGTGGTGAGTTGGGCATTGCGCTGGTTCAGTTGCTCCTGCAACTGATCGCTTGCATCGCCATCGATGATGAGCTGTGCATCATGGAGTTGCTCGAAAAGATCGGCCTGCTCCAACTCGCTAGTGTGCAGCCTTTCTTCAAGAACTGCAACTTGAGTGTCATGCTCCGTGAGCTGGGCATCACGGGTAACCAGTGTAGACTGCAGCGCCTCGCGCTCTCGTTCCCACTCGAGAATGTGGGTGACAAGGTGCTCGAGGTCCTTCATGAGCTTGCCAACATCCATCTGCTGGAATAAAGTTTTGCAAGGGTGAGTCAAAAATTAATATGCCACTAAGCACACATGCTCAAAATAGCATAAGGATTGATCGGTAAAAGAGAAGACACGAGGTTCCTGACCTGTTTAACGACCGACAATGACAAATTCTGCGGTTCAGAAATGAGCAAAAACACATAGCCTCTGGACAAAACTAAAATTTCTGCATTTTACAAAAGTTATGGAGGATTTCTTTATCATTCCAACGCATACTCACACATATCCATCCGATAAAATCTCTGAGAGTTATGATCGTCCAAAGACAGGGGACAGGAATGAAGCACTTTCTGAACTTCGAGAAAAGCTCACTGTTTTTGCCCAATTCGACCCAGTTCCAGATTTTTCTAGGACAAACTCCCTAAACCAAACTTGTATAGCAAACCATCAGCTTTCCAACGGGTACTCATTCACCTTCATTGAATTAAAATTGAGGAAGTTATGCTCATTTTAGTGAAACTGACTTTCCTGGCAAGGTTCGGTTCTTATCGGGTGAGTTCAAGTTTTCGGTTTAGGTGCCATAGGGATTGAAAATTGCCCAAAGCTTGGTCATTTCACATATTTGCAATATTAGTGACCTTTTTACATGATTTGGTAAGGATGAATGCATATGGTATGCATGAATGCCAATGCTCAATATGACGGTTTCCTGCATCCTCACAAAAAGAAAACTTGACCGAATATATAAATCGATCCTTTCGGTGGCACATACACCTCTCACGCATTTGTCTAACACACTACACATGGTTAGTGTACCTGCAAGAGATCCATTTCAGAAACAATACATCAAATTCAAAAGAAACAAGCCAAAATAACAATGACAATTTATGCTTAGATATTTGCCCACCCGGAAGGCAGCCGATATTTAAACGCATTCGGTCCGTGCATCAATCAAAGCCCAGGTATTTGCCCACCCGGAAGGCGTTTGGTATTTACAGTATAACCGATCCGCGCACAATGACATACCTTCATTGAAGAATCCATAGATGCAAGTAATTTAAACAAGCATAACCCAGGGTTAGCTTTGCCACCTACTACAAGACTCTTATATGGGCACTACTAGTTCGTACCGCACCATAAGGCGTAAAAACAGCTTGTTTATATTTTAAAATGTTCATTTGTATGTAGCTTATCCCGAGACAGCTCTGATACCAGCTGTGATAACCCTACTCTGAAAAATAGAGTATGCCATACAGGATCGCCTCGGGAGATGCTTAACAAAGTAACCACACATAGCATCCACACATGAACATTAATCATTTACAAAGATACATGTAAGGATCATGATCATTGAGGTCACCCCGAGGTATGGAGTTTTCATGATGCATGACAAACATGAAATATGACTAATATCTACACGAGTGTTGTTCGTGTAGGAAATCCTTTCTATCTTATAATGATTGTCTACGGCGTCCTTGGCAATGGATGACAATGACCGCAAGCATGGAGGCTTGTGAACTTGATGGAGTCTAAGGGTTGATGGAGATGGATCAAAGTGAAAAACAAGCTTTGGTGCAAGTGTTTGGAACACTTGAGTAGTTGTTAGGGCTTTGAGTCCATAGGAAAAACCGGACTATCAAGGGGGTCTAGGTCATTCTCTTTAGGTCATGTCTAGCCGGTGATGTGCAAGGTTGCACGGTGAAATCACAGGCACTAGGTGACAGTGGACAAGCCAAGGAGCTATTCAGAGAAGCCGGGAAACCAAGTGAAGCAAGGATGACAAGTTTCAGCTTCTGGACATAGAGACCGGACAAAGGGATCAGTGGAGACTGGACTGTACGGTAACTATGGGGAGTTTTCTAGGACTTAGCACGAGGAGCAGGACTCTGTCAGCAGGAGACTCCATACAGACTAGACGGTCTGGTCTACTGACCGGACAGTCCGGTCAGTAGGAGTGCAGGGAGGCAGAACATGTGCATTTTGCGGAGGCTCCTGGAATAGAGAGAGAAAGTGGACCGAACGGTCTGATCTAGTGACCGGACTGTCCGGTTAGTTGGAGTTTCTGCAGGGGCAGAGCCAGTTGTGCATCGAGTTGCACTGACCGGACTATCTGGTCAGGCAGTGACCGAACTATCCGGTCAGTGTGCCCAGGAAGCTGATTTCGTGGAGCAACGGCAAGTTCTTGAGGGAGCCGAGCTTGTGCTTTGTGCAGTGGTGACGCACACTGTGTCTTCACTCGAGGAGTGATTGCGGGCTCGTGGGCGAGAACTCCACTTGGTGGCGGGAGGGACCGGGACTGCGGCGGGAGTGGTCCAACGAGGATTAGGGGAAGGCTCCATCCTTCTGAGACCTCGGGAAAAATTATGAGACAACCCTTACTCTACTCCTCACTATGATGCTATACTTTCCGCATTTACATACCGTGTTTTTCATGCTTGTGTGTTCCTCTAGTTGACTATCTTGTAGACTTGCATGTTTAGGCTCTTTACTTGCTTGTAGTGTTTAAGCTTTCGCAATTGTTGACTAGCATGTGTAGGAGTTGCATTGGTGTGCTTGATCACTAGAAATGTATAGGTGTTGTAGTGACTTGTGTGATCCACTAGTATGCATAGAGTGCTCCTATCTTTCACAGGATTATATTGTTAGTGTGATCACCACTAGAATTGTGTAGGAGTTGATTTGAGTGCTATTGGTAGTTTGTAATTGGTAAAATTGGTACATGGTGGTAGTTCGCAATTCACCCCCCCCCCTCCTCGGTCACTATGATCCTTTCAAGTGGTATCAGAACCAAGTGCTCATTATAAGGCTTAACCGCCTTGATTTGTGACCATATTGAGTTGGAATGTCATCCCATTCGGGGCCGGGTCATGGCTCATGGAAGGATCGCTTTAAGAGCTACCTAAATGCCATGATTCCAGATGAGTTGATGGACACTCTTGTGGACTTTGCCAACGCATTTACCGGTAATCATGTGTATAATGATTGTGATGATGGTGTGGATGTGTCTTGTACTAGTGAGTGCCTATTGGCATTTCTTAACGTCGCATCAAGAATATCGCTATCCCTGGTACAATGCCAGAAATGATTTGATGTTTGTTATGCTTTAAGAGAAGAGTGAACCAATCTGCAAGCGCACGGAACATCTATTGTAGCATTTCACCTGGGAGTATTCTAAGGTATCATATTTATTTTCCGCAGGGAAGCTAGGCGTAAGAGTATCTTAGTTTAACAAAGGTATAACTATAAGAATTATACCAACTGACCAAAGACGGGGGTAAGGATGTTCAATAATAATAGTAGGGGTAGTAGTGATACAGGAGAAATCCACACTAAGATAGATGAAGAGATCGGTTAAGCTAGCCGGGAGGACAGCGAGTCTAAGTCTAGAATTCCTAAGATTATATCTTCCTATTATATCTAAGTCAAGTGTCAAAATTCCTAGTTACTCGGGTTGAGTGCTTACACCAAATCTATGGTACAGCCTCGAGTCTTTCACCAATAAGTTTACTTCTGGGCAGGACAACAATCCACTAATAGGGTCGGTAACTAACCTCGTACACTAGTGGGCACATTACCGCTAGACAACCCTGCTTGAGAGTTCCCGAACATGGTGGAATACTAAATGGACGGACAGGGCTGTCACCACTTGCCGCCTACCACACAGCCCATGGGGACGAATGCAAAACCAGCTAGGTTTAAATTAGGCACCGCGCCTACATTTTCACTAGATATTCTTCCATTGGACTAGCGGAGGAATAGCCAGGGAATAACCAAGTCTAAGATCTATTCAAGAACTAAACTTAATTAAATCCTAGCCGGGAATCCCGTAAACTATGCTTCAAAGTTCTTTCCCGATAATTATAACTTGAGGAAATTGACTAAGTAAAGATAATTACTTGACAAGATATATAAAGCAAAAGATAATTATATTGATAAGGGATAAGTCTTACAAAAAGAGAAAAGATACAAGAGAGCTCACACCAAGGCTCTGAGACGATTTCCGGAATCCCGAGCGATGCTCTCGACTAGACTCTAACTCCCGACTAACAAACCTACTCTACTAGTAAGAAAAGTAGTGAGAAATGGACTCCAATGTGTTGCACTTGCTTCATATTCTTTTTCTGCTGAATTCCCCCTCTATTTATAGGTGGAGGAGAGTCGGTGGGCAAAAATTCACCCGCCGGGCGGCCACGTGTGGCGGGCGGCCACGTGTGGCGGGCGGCCACGTGTGCCGGGCGGTAGGGCATGCCGACCGGCATGCACCGCCGGGCGGCAGCCCAGACCGGGCGACCATGAGATTTGGTAGGTTTCCAACTGACTCGCTTCGGACGGCTCAGATCTTGTCTTGATGGCGGTTCCTTGGTCGGTTTCCCCCGAAATCACCGTTTTGGGTCGGTAAGCCTCATGGGCCTCATGGGCTGGTAACACTGGCTGACCAACCCAGGCGGGGCGGCAGGCCAAGCCGGGCGGCAAACCCTGCCGGGTGGCAAGCCCAGGCCGGGCAGCGGCCTGTGCCGGGCGGCAGCCCCTTTCGGGTGCAGACCCTCCCCCCTCCCCCCCGGGTCATGTTTTGACTTGTCCAAGTTATGCCACATGAATGCCTCCTTTATTTCTCCACTTTTACCCTCCTTAGTCCGGGAATGGAAAACGGCCTTGTTTTGGAGTATTTTGCAGGGTTGACAGGGTCAGGTGATCAGCCTCATGACGACTCTGTTTTGTCCCACTGGGTGGCTGATTTTAGCCTGATATGACCCTGTCGGCTGGGTTCTGATTTCAGTTATCACGACCCCGCCGGGCCCTGTTTTTAGCCTCATATGACCTTGTCGGCCTGCTGTTTTAAGGCAGAATTGGCCGACGGGGCATTTCTTCATGTTTTTACATAATTTTGGCCCTTTTGACCCTGCAAACACATATTTCACCAAAACTCGTGGAACTTTATTAACTTAAACAAATATTTAAAATTTGGTCTTTACCTTGCATTTCCCGACCGGTTGGTGGCCGATGTTGGGTTTTAAGGGCCACCAACACCTCCCCAAGCTTAAACCTTTGCTTGTCTCGAGCAAGTTAAAACTTGAAAGTGATGGATCAGGAGTTGCTTCAATATTAGAGCCTCATCATTAAGGCTTCAATACACATACAACATAGGGGTAATGGTAAACCAACACAAGTTGATCACTAAGTCTTTCTCCTTGTAAGTGGGGCTCTTAGGCATTTTATGACGTTGTCATGAGCGGTTGGAACTCAGAACAACTAGTTTAGACTTTGTCATTTTAACCTCCTACATGATCATGAGTCCAAAGTTTTTGTAATGCTGCATAAGATTGAAATTTTCCCTCTTGGTGCAATCTTTCACTATGACTCTCATCTCTCAAAAAGTGTATTTCCTCGCCAAGTGCTCATCATACTCTATGAAATTCGGCTTTATATGTGAAGCTTGGTAGGATGGCACATCTAGTATGCATATTTTGTTAAGTTAAGAGATGGTCCTAGCGAAAAGACTTTGCACTTTCTCATTCCAACCATTTGGAAATAGTGTCCAGGGGAGAGGGAGAGAATGGACTCACGCGAAGGAGTGGACTAGCACAGTAGAGAAAATCTTTAACAAAGACTAGATTTTTGTGCTAGAGTGAAAGGATGGTCCTTTATTTTGCTCAAAGATTGAACCTTGAAACTTGACATTTGTACATCTATGAGAGCTGATAACCTTTTTTTCACATTTTTTTTTCTTTTCAGCTCTCATAGTGTAGGGAAGCTAGTTCAATGGTTCAAATATTTTTGCAAACTTTTTCTGAGCATTTATTTTGGGAGGACCAAAATCTTTCTTGTAGGATCAAGGTTTTCACAAAGGAGAGATTTTTAGCTGACATGCTTGGTGAAGTGGATGCTTGAATCCAATGTGGAAACCGCATAACCAAGCATGATTGTTCGAGAACTCAAAGATAACGCGAAGGAAAATGATTGGCTTTGAAAGTGCAAGTCCCTCTTAAGGATCAAATCCTAACCAAACTCAATGCATACATGGATGGCATAAAAGTGGGTTCACAATTAATATCTGGCCTTGGTAGGAAATTTCTTATGATAGGAAAGAATTACACCAAGTAGGGGGTTTTTATTGCAGCATGGTTTTGAAAGAAATCATTGGACTCCAATCAAGAGGAGATCATAGACTCATCCAAAACATGCTATATCATGAATCCCAACAACTAGACTTGGTGTTTATTAGCCATTTTGCACCCACTAAAACATAGAGAGACTAGCGTTATCATCATGCCGGTCTACCATTACCCACCAAAATGAAGAGTAGAGGTTGTGTACTTGAGACTCACAGGGAGCTAACAGAGCAACTATTCATCATTTCCATAGGCAAGGTAGAGACCAAGTTCTCAATTTTATTTGGAAAAGGAAATCTTTTTGTTCTTTTTAGTTTTGCAATTTTTTATGGTTTTACTTGAAAGCAAAATATGTTTGGGTTTTCTTAAATTTTATCAAAACTGAAAATCTTTTTGGATTTTTGTTTATAATATATAAAGGAAATAAAACAACTTAACTAAAAAATAGGAAGAGAGGGTAGGACAATTGGCGTATTTTGAAGGAAATAAAACAACTTAACTAAAAAAGGAAATAAATCTTTGCAAGACATAAGCTAGGATGACATTCACTGCGGCGGTTGATAGTCGATGTTGAAGTGGCCGAACAGCTGATCCATCATGAAGAGGTTTGTCTGAAGTTGTTCCAATGTTTGTTGCTGCCATTCTTGCCTATCCCTTATGGCTGCTTGTATTTCTTGGGTTCGTATATTGGTCTCATAAGCGTTTGCAGCCAAGTATTGCATGTCACCTTCCAACTTCGAGAAATTGTATGATGTGAATCATGCAGAACGCGAAGTTCCTATGCCTCCATGGGGTTGATAGTAACTTCCCATCCCATAAGGATTGGATGGTTCAAACTCTTCATGGGATGAGCTAGTGTAGTGTGTTGACGAGCTAGTAAATTCGGGGTACTATGGTTGCTCCCAATGGTATTAAGAGCTTCCCAAAGCACCCGTTCGAGGAGCCCTTGCTCGTGGTCTATCCCCTGAAACACTATGTTGTGTACGCTGCACGAGAGCTTGCCAATTGTACAAAAAGTTCTTTTTACCAATGATAGTAAGCTCGGGGTTAGACAATTCTATCTCTGCGTCTTGGGCTGGATAAAGCATGTAGAACCTATTGTTCTCTTCCTTCAAAAGGTGGGCATGCCAAAAGTGATCCTTCCCTAGCAAGGGAGCACTATTGAGATGATCTGTTCTAGCTCTATGGAGCGCGCCAACCTTTCTAGCAATTCTAGTGACAAAAGGTGTAAAAGTGATAGGTCCATGCTGCTTAAATGCTAAAGTGAGCCAATGGTTGATGAGGAAGAAAGTGGGGTTCGTTCTAATTTTCTTTATCACAGCATAAAGATAGGCTTTGTCCAAACTATTCACTGAACGTACATCACCCCAAGGGGTGAGGTAGTGAGTGATGAAACGGTGAATTACACGGAGCGAAGGGTTATGAATGTCACTAGTGCGCTCCTGCTCCATAACGGGACTTCCTATCTTAGCCCAAAGTCCTTGAGGGGTGAAACCTTTAAGTTTATCAATGTCTACTACGGCCTTACGGTC
This sequence comes from Eleusine coracana subsp. coracana, assembly GCA_032690845.1. NCBI lineage: Eukaryota > Viridiplantae > Streptophyta > Magnoliopsida > Poales > Poaceae > Eleusine > Eleusine coracana. The sequence continues at coordinate 37,382,480 of CM064422.1, read as the reverse complement.
GAAACCAAGGTAAGTACTAATTTGTTTTATAGACCATTCATAGGTTTCACCAAAAAGACGAAATGTGTAGAGAGTGCCTAATTTGTCTGATAGAGTGGTGAGGTCTTTTAAGGTGCCAAGGAATTCAATGGTAAGCCATTTGGAACCGTAATCATCAAGGTGGTAGAAATCATACCATCCGGTCGTGTTGAGCGCGTACTTGAAATCGGCCAAGACGCCGATTTGCTCAAGGAAGTTATGGTCGAACTTGCGCATGGATGTGAACTCCCGATCCCGAATGGCGGTGAACTTGCTTCGCTCGTCATAATCATTGAACACCATATTCTCTTCACTCTCCATGAACTTGTTAAACTCTTCATTTTGCACACTTCGCTCCATTAGAGCTTCATATATGGACATTGAGTCTGAGAGATAACTCGGAGCATGCCCATGTGAAGCTCTGCAGTGCTCTGCTTCTGAGCGCTCACTTGGTGTGCGCCTCCCACGGCTTGAGCTGCTGCTGCTGTTGCTGAACTTGGTGTAGAGGCCTCTCCAAATATTTGCTATTCCTGTAAAAGGGTTACTTGGACACAATACCCGAAGGACAGTATGATGATAATGGTCAGTGATTAGTCGTTCGGTTAGTAGTCCAAGTGTTAGTCGTTCGAACGCGCAAGGGTGACAACAAATTCTCTCTAGTTGGTTTTATTGCAGCACACTTTTAATGCTAAGTGCAAAGTGCACTTACTAGAGAGAGCTAATTAAGTGAGGAAAGGAGTGCAAAGGGAGAGAGTTTGTGAAGGGGAGAGGAAGTTTTCAGCCGAATGCTTTGAGTGGAGAACCAAAGGAGAGTGAGCCCTCTATTTATAGGCTCAAGAGGAGTCTTGGGGGCAATGTGGCCAGGCCGGCCGGCGGGTCATGCCGGGCAGCGACCCTTACCGGCTGGCAGGCATGGCCGGGCGGCAGCCCATGCCGGCCAGCAGGTCTTTTGCTCCCACTTGGGCGCATTATTGGTGACCACTTTGCTGGAATAGGTGCCATGTGAACTGCATGCCTCCATTATTCCAAAAAAAGTAGAGAGGACAGGGAGCAAGGAAGGATTGATGGGATGGCCAAACTTAGAATTTTGCAATGAGTGTTCTGCACTCTATAAATCCTAGGTGAATAGAGTGGCAGGTGAGAGTGGATGATTAAGAGATGGAATAATTTGTGTGGCTCTCATTCACTTGTTTTTTGCAAATAGGGCTCTAGGTGAAAAAATTTCACAAGTGAAGAGGTGGCCTCTCCTCATCCACTCATGGCCATCATTCTTGCTGCAGAAGGGCCAAGAATTCGAAGAAAAAATGTGTCGGGCGGCATGGCTTGCCAGGCGGCAGAAATGACCCAGCCGGGGGTCGTTTTTTATAATGACCTCCCAGGTGCTGAAATTTGATTGGGTTATTTTAGGCTGGGTTACAGCCCTGAATCAGCACCCGGATGGTCGTTTTGACACGAAAACGACCTCCCAGTGAGGAGACCGGGCCAATTTTTTTTATGTTATATTTTTTAAGTTCTAGTTTAATGGTTAAAGATTAGGAATAAAAAAAATCAACCTAATCTAATGGTATGTATAAGGGAAGGGGGATAAATATCGGTTACCTTCCGACGAGGGTTCGAATTTTACGTCTCGAACAAGACGTTCTCTGCGTTCAATTCTTCATCGTGCCCGTCGTGGATGGAGAGCTTTCCATGATCGGTGCAATATCCTTCTTCCGCCATACTTGTTTGATTTTCTTTGGCTTGGTGGCGACCTTTTTCTTCATTTTTATGGCTCGTTCTTCTTCATGGGCGGCGGTGGTGTGCTCTTAACTTTAACCACCGGTGCACCCAATTTTGGTGGAATTGGATACACCTCAATTTTCTGCACCATGTTAGGATTTTTGCCATAAAAGATGCATACCTGATTGCATTGTTCCGTTCAGGGCTTGAAGGCAAACTTTTCATCGTGCCCATTAATGTTAAGGTGGATTTCTCCAGCCCCAACATCAATGTTGGTGTTTGCAGTGCTAAGGAACGGCCTTCCTAATATAAGAGGTGTCTTTACATCGGCCTCCATGTCTAGGACCACAAAGTCGACAAGAACTAGGGAGTTCCTTATCCTCACGGGTACGTCCTCCGCAATGCCCGCTGGGTAGCGGACTGATTGGTCGGCGAGCTGCAAGCACATTGCTGTAGGGGATAATGAATAGACATCAAATTTGTCATACAGTACCTTTGGCACGACGCTCACGCTCGCCCCCAAATCACAAAGGGCGTTGTTGAATTGTTGCCCTCCGATGGAACATGGGATGGTTGGGCATCCCGGATCTCGCTTCTTTTCTGGGAGGTAGTTCAAGATAGCGGCATTGCACTCTTTGATTAATTTGACAATTTCCGTGGACGACATTGGGCGTTTGTTGTTGAGGATGTCCTTCAGGTACTTGGAGTATGTAGGAACCTGCATAGCATCAAGTTGTGGTATGTTAACATATAATTTCACTTCCCGAATTGTTTGTCCACCATTGGCTTCCTCTATCGAGAGAGAAATGGCAACACCGGGGTATCATAAAACTCATGTGGCACCTTCTTGAGAGGTGCCTTTGTCTCCTCAACTTCCATTTCCTCCTCTCCTTCTGATTCTTCATTGGTTTCCCTGGTCTTTCCTGCAATGTTAGGATTTGGCAGATCCTGTGTGGATTTTCTGCCTCTAGTTGTGACCGCACTAACATTTTCTTTAGGGCTTGCTTCCGACTGACCGGGGAGCTTGCCCGCGTTAGGCTTAACAATAGAAGCAGCCAGTTGAGCGATCTGTATTTCTAACATTTTGTTATGACTAAGCTGGTTTTGCAGAGAGGTATTGAAGTTTTTCATACGAGAATCTATGCTTTCTAGGACTTTATCAGTAGCAATGAATTTCCTACTAATACTTTCATTGATTTTTGATTGTCCTAGAACAAGATCATGGAAGGAAGGTTCATTATGAGTAAAGTTTCCAGAGTTACCCATGTTCTTGTCAAAGGAGATGTTTGGCTTGGACTCCCATTCAAAGTTGTTTGTACGGGGCCTAATCCCGATATTGTTGCTGTTGTTGTTGTTGTTGAGGTAGTTCACTTGTTCTTCTTGAGTCTCTGGGCAGTGGCTTCCCATGTGTCCAAGGTTTCCACAGACTTCACAAGTCATGCGAGAGTCCAAGGATTGGACAATTTGAGGTCCATCCATTTTCTTTAAAAGTTGATCCATTTTGATTGCTAATATGTCAATACCATCAACTTGGTGGACTCCCCTCATCTTGGGTTGCGGCTGGTTCTGTCTCTCATCATAGCCACTGTAGTTGGCGACCATCTTTTCTATGAGAGTTTGAGCTTCTTTGACCTTCAGAGAGAAGAAAGAGCCTCCAGCGGCTGCATCTAGGTGCTCACGAGCAGGGCGATTGATCCCATGGTAAAAGCTTTGAATCAGCAACCAATCTTGCATTCCGTGATGTGGGCATGCTAGAGTATACTCTTGGAAGCGCTCCCATACCTCAGGGATGCTTTCATCGGTTAGCTGTTGGAAACTTGAATCTTGTTCCACAAGGCATTGGTTTTGCCTAGCGCGAAGAACTTGGCAAGGAAGGCGTTGGAGCACTTGTCCCATGTGGTGAGCTCTTCTTGATTGCTGTAGAACCACTGCTTCGCCTTCCCCAAGAGTGAAAATGGGAAAAGGTGAAGGCGAATGGCCTCAGGGGTCACATCCCTCATGGTGAAAGTGCTGCACACCGCCAAAAACTGTTGGAGGTGGGCATTTGTATCTTCCGATGCCTTGCCACAGAAAGGACTAGCCAGAACCATGTTGACTAAGGCCGGTTTCAGCTCATAGCTTCCGTTCCCCATGTTTGGGTTCGGACCAGTGCGGATGTTGCCTGCAGATGGGGCAGAGTAGTCACGGATTGTCTTTTCAGCCATGATTGGTTGAGCGGACGGAGACGGGGCTCGCAGCTGAGCTTGAGTGATCGGAGGCGCTGCAAGAGCAAGCACGGGTGCTTCAAGAGAAAGCACGGGCCGAGGAGGGGTGAGTCTTTGACGCACTCTCCTCAACAAAGCCTTCGGATCGTTGTGGTAGTTGTCTGGTAGGTTGAAACCAGTCATAAAGCATCCTGTTTACACCACAAATAAACAGAACAAGGGTAAGCCCGCTAAGGAAAGCGGTAACTCCTTAGTAGGAATATCAATGTTAAAATTCTGATATCTTAGCTTATTGCTTCCTCGACAACGGTGCGAGAAATGCTTGTTGGCATTTCTTAATGTTGCATCAAGAATATCGCTATCCCTGGTACGACGCCAGAAATGATTTGATGTTTGTTATGCTTTAAGAGAAGAGTGAACCAATCCACAAGCGCATGGAACATCTATTGTAGCATTTCACCCAGGAGTATTCCAAGGTATCGTATTTATTTTCCGTAGGGAAGCTAGGCGTAAGAGTATCTTGGTTTAACAAAGATATAACTATAAGAATTATACCAACAGAACAAAGACGGGGGTAAGGATGTTCAGTAATAATAGTAGGGGTAGCAGTGATACAGGAGAAATCCACACTAAGATAGATGAAGAGATCGGTTAAGCTAGCCGGGAGGACAACGAGTCTAAGTCTAGAATTCCTAAGATTATATCTTCCTATTATATCTAATTCAAGCATCAAAATTCCTAGTTACTCGGGTTGAGTGTTTACACCAAATCCATGGTACAGCCTCGAGTCTTTCACCAATAAGTTTACTTCGAGGCACGACAATGATCCACTAATAGGGTCGGTAACTAACCTCGTACCCTAGTGGGCACGTTACCGCTAGACAACCCTGCTTGAGACTTCCCGAACATGGTGGAATACTAAATGGACGGACTGGGCTGTCACCACCTACCGCCTACCACACAGCCCATGGGGACGAATGCAAAACCAACTAGCGTTAACTTAGGCACCGCGCCTACGTTTTCACTAGATATTCTTCTGTTGGCCTAGCGGAAGAATAGCCAAGGAATAACCAAGTCTAAGTTCTATTCAAGAACTAAACTTAATTAAATCCTTGCCGGGAATCCCGTAAACTATGCATCAATGTTCTTTCCCGATAATTGTAACTTGAGGAAATTGACTAAGTAAAGATAATTACTTGACAAGATATATAGAGGAAAAGATAATTATATTGATAAGGGATAAGTCTTACAAAAAGAGAAAAGATACAAGAGAGCTCATACCAAGACTTCGAGATGATTTCCGGAATCCCGAGCGATGCTCTCGACTAGACTCTAACTCCCGACTAACTAACCTACTCTACTAGTAAGAAAAGTAGTGAGAAATGGACTCTAATGTGTTTCACTTGCTTCATGTTCTTTTTCTGCCAAATTCCCCCTCTATTTACAGGTGGCGGAGACTTGGCACGTACTTCAAGGTGGAGGAGAGTTGGTGAGTGAAAATTCCCCCGCCGGGTGGCCGTGCGGCATGCACCGTCGGGCGCAGCCCTGGCCGGGCGGCCACGGGATTTGGTCGGTTTCCAACCGACTCGCTTCGGACGGCTTAGATCTTGTCTTGATGGTAGTTCCTTGCTTGATTTCCCCCGAAATCTCCATTTTGCGGTCGGTAAGCCTCATGGGCCTCTTGGGCTGGTAACCCTGGGTGGCCAACCCAGGCCGGGCGGCAAACCCTGTCGAGCGGCAAGCCCAGGCCGGGCAGCAGCCCCTTTCGGGTGCCGACCCCCAACCCCACCCCCCCCCCCCCCGGGTCATGTTTTGACTTGTTAAAGTTATGCCACATGAATGCCTCCTTTCTTTCTCCACTTTTACCCTCCTTAGTCCGGGAATGGAAAACGACCTTGTTTTGGAGTGTTTTGCAGGGTTGGCAGGGTCAGGTGATCAGCCTCATGACGACTCTGTTTTGACCCACCGGGTGGCTGATTTTAGCCTGATATGACCCTGTCGGCTGGGTTCTGATTTCAGATGTCATGACCCTGTCGGGCCCTATTTTTGGCCTCATATGATCCTGTCGGCCTGCTGTTTTATGGCAGAATTGGCGGACAGGGTGTTTCTTCATGTTTTTATATAATTTTGGCCCTTTTGACCCTGCAAATACATATTTCACCAAAACTCGTGGAACTTTATTAGTTTAAAAAATTATTCATAAAACTTTGGTCTTTACCTTGCATTTCCTGACCAGTTGGTGGCTGATGTTGGGTTTTAAGGGCCACCAACAGTGCCTAGATTCTTCTAGCAATGACTTGATAGGTTGCTCTACTAGTATGCCTAACATGATGATTGATAATGATGTGTCTCTTCATCTTGCTTGCTCTACTAGCATTGATGATGTTTGTGAGTCTCTTATTGATCATGCTAGTAGTTCTATTGTTGAGGAGTTCTTTGCTTTTGATGCTAATGATAATGAGGACTTACTTGACTCTCTTATTCGCTAGCGAGGTATTGTGGACAGGATTGGGGCAACTTCTTTCGAGCTTCCTAAGATCATGATAGTGGAGAAGATCCTCTCCTTGGTTCCGAGTAGCAAGCTCTTCTACATCACACTTGAACTTCTCATGGAGAAGAGTCTCTCCATAGAAGATGTGATTGAGCTGCTCTTCAAGGATAAGGAGATTGCCGCGAGCATGGCATGGAAGAGGACATTCAAGGCAACTCCTGAAGCATCCTCGAGCAAAGGGAAAGAAGTAGCTTCGAGCTCAAACTTCTTTGATCCCTACAAGAACAAAGACGGGCGCTTGCAACAACCTCTACAACCCCTTTGGAGCAAGACATACATCGGGCGCTTCATCAAGCTCTACCTCAAGTGTCATTCCAAGTCCTACTCCAAGCACTTTGAGTGGACCGAGCATTAGCATAGGGGGAGCACCAACAAAGATGCTCGCTCGATCATTTGAGATGATCAATCTTGCGGCTTCGGCTCTGGCGCCTCCACCTCCTCGGATCCCTCCACAACAAGATCATCTTTGGCATCTTCATCGAGCTCACCAATAGGATCTTCTCTTTGAACTCGGTGAATTTGTGAGAAATCCGAATGATGAGCTTTGTGAGAATCTATTGAGCATCTATGATCTTGTGTGTAGGATTAACTCTTTCAGGGGGCTTTGGAAGATTGCACCACAGGAAGTGATTGACAAGCTCCTCCAACAAATCACAACTCTTGAGAGGAGTTTCTTACTTGAGAAGGTAGTCAACAGGAGACATGAGCTCTCAATTGAGAGAGCAATGGAGATGATACTTGTGCTCCACTCTCAAGTGGGACATGTGCTTGAGCACATCACTGGACTCTATGATCCTCCCCATTACTACATCAACCTTGACAATGTGCACATAGGGAATGATCATGGACATTGGAGATAACATGGTCCTCACTATCTCATTAGGAGGAGACTACTGGATGGGATTGCAAGAATCCCTATCTATAAGGATGGTCTCATTGCTCGACATCATGAGGTCAGTGCTAGTCAATCAAATAATGCTTTGGATACTAACTCCTCTTCCTCTAGTGCTTGTCTTATGGCTACTACTAGGGTCAACTACATGAGTGGAGGCACTCATTGGATTCTTGATAGTGGGTGCACTCAACACATGACCGGGAAGCCAACCATGTTCACCACCATTGATGAAGACGAAGAGAGTGAGAAGGTGACTTTTGGGGATAACTCAAAAGTGAGAGTTAGAGGCTCGAGCAAGGTGGCCATCACACATGACCTCCATCTCTCCAAGGTCTTCCTTGTGGAAACCCTCAACTTCAACCTTCTATCTATTGGTCAACTTTGTGACATGGGTTTCAAGTGCACGTTTGATGAGGATGGTGCAACAATTGAGAATGCCAAGAGAGGGCTAGTATTTCATGGAGTGAGACATGGGAACTTGTATGTCACGGACTTCCAGTCAAGCATTATGCCACCAAGCACTTGCCTATTCACTAAGGCATCCAAGGGATGGTTGTGGCATAGAAGGCTAGCACATGTTGGAATGAATCAACTCAAGAAGATTGTCAAGAGGAATCTATTTGAAGGAATCAAGGATGTGACCTTTGAGAAGGATAGATTGTGCAGTGCTTGTCAGGCGGGGAAACAAGTTGCATCTTCAGATCCCACCAAGTCATTAATGTCTACATCTCGTCCTTTAGAGCTCTGGCACATGGACTTGTTTGGGCCAACTCACTACAAGAGTCTAGGAAGCAATCTATATTGCTTGGTGATTGTTGACGATTTCACGAGATACACTTGGAGCTTCTTTCTTGTGGACAAATCTCAAGCCAGTGGTATCTTCATAAAGTTTGCCAAGAGGGTAAAGAATGCATTCAATGCAAGCATTGTAAAGATAAGGAGTGACAATGGGACAGAATTCAAAAACACCACAGTGGAGGAATATTGTGACAAGAAGGGGATCAAACATGAATTCTCTGCTACATATACTCCCAAGCAAAATAGAGTAGTGGAGAGGAAGAACAAGACGCTCATCACTCTTGCTCGTGCCATGTTGGATGAGTTTGGAACTCATGAGAGGTTTTGGGCTGAGGAAATCAACACAGCTTGTTACACCTCCAACTGTGTCTATCTCCACCGATTGTTGGAGAAGACTCCATATGAGCTATTGGTGGGACGAAAACCCAATGTTTCCTATTTCCGAGTCTTTGGATGCAAGTGCTACATTCGCAAGAAGAGGAGAAAGCCCAGAAAGTTTGAGAGTAGAACTTATGAAGGCATTCTTGTTGGGTACTCTGGGACTTATAAAGCATATAGGGTCTACAACTCGACCACAGGATGTGTGGAAGAATCCTATGATGTGCAATTTGATGAGTCAAATGGGTCCCAAAGGGAGGATGAATTTCATGAAGTGAACATGGGAGATGAGCCTATGAGGAAAGCCTTGAGAAACATGCCTGTGGGCGAGGTTTCACCCCATGAGGCCAATGATGGTCATGTTGATGAGCCCTCTACTTCACCACCTCAACCTACCTCCTCCTCCGAGGTACAACAAACAACCCAAGATGCCACAAATACTCCCAAGATTCATTGAGAGTACACCCACCAAATGGTGAGGAATCTCAAGTGAGAAGTGAGCCACAAACCTCCCCACTTACTTCATCACAAACCACTTCTCCTAGCTCTTCCCAAGATAACCTCCCATCCACCTCAAGCTCAAAGTCCAAAAAAAGAAAGCATAAGAGTAACTCCTCTACATCTCTTAGGATACAAGACACTCATATATCAAGAGAGCAAACAATTCATGATGCACAAGACACTTCACCAAGAGCTTCTCCCACACAAAGAAAACACCATCCTAGACCCAAGGGCATCAACAAAGATGATTCACAAGACTTGATCATGGGGAATCCATCTCGACGAATAAAGACAAGAAGGAATCAATACAAGCCCAACTATGTGAGTGAAGAGAATAATGATGAGGCTAATGTTGACATTGAGAACTTCTTTTTCGTCTCTATGATTGAGCCCACTACCATTGATGATGCTATGGATGATCACAAGTGGGTAATTGCCATGCAAGAAGAGTTGAACAACTTCATGAGGTGCAAAGTATGGAAATTGGTTGAAAGACCCAAGAATCATAATGTGGTTGGCACCAAGTGGGTCTTCAAGAACAAGCAAGATGAGAAAGGAGTAATTGTCAAGAACAAGGCTCGCCTAGTGGCTAAGGGGTATTCTTAAGTGGCGGGGATTGACTTTGAAGATACCTTTGCTCCCGTGGCCCATCTCGAAGCTATTCGGATCTTACTTGCCTATGCATCACATAATGGCTTCAAGCTCTTTCAAATGGATGTCAAGAGTGCCTTCTTGAATGGAGAAATCAATGAGAAAGTCTATGTGGAACAACCTCCATGGTTTGAGGACCTAAAACATCCAAGACATGTATACAAATTGAAAAAAGCTCTCTATGGTCTCAAGCAAGCACCAAGAGCATGGTATGAGCACTTGAGAAACTTCCTACTCAAGAATGGATTCATCATTGGAAGCATTGGTAGCACCTTGTTCACGAGGCATGTTGGGAAGGATCTCTTTGTGTGCCAAATCTATATGGATGATATCATCTATAGGTCAACCAATGAAAAGTTCAATGAAGAGTTTCGGGAAATGATGGCTAGGGAATTGCAAATGTTGATGATTGGAGAGTTGCACATGTTCCTTGGATTCCAAGTCAAGCAATTGAGAGAAGGAAACTTCATCTATCAAGAAAATATACTAAGGACCTTCTCAAGAGATTCAACATGGAGATTTGCAAGCCTTTGCACACACCTATGGTTACTAGCAACCCTTGGATGATGATGTGAAAGGGAAATCGGTGAACCCCAAGCTATATAGATCAATCATCGGGTGTTTTCTCTATCTCACCGCCTCAAGACCGGACATCATGTTTAGTGTGTGCTTGTGTGCTCGCTACTAAGCAAATCCAAAGGATTTACACTTGAAGTCCGTGAAGAGAATTATAAGATACCTCAAGTACACACCTACCACGGGCTTATGGTATCCTAGAGGATCAAACATTGAGTTACTTGGGTACTCGGACTCCGACTTTGCGGGTTGCAAAGTGAATAGAAAGAGTACATCGGGAGGTTGCCAATTTCTTGGAAAATCACTAGTATCTTGGAACTCAAAGAAGCAAAACTCGGTGGCTCTATCTACCGCCGAAGCGGAATATATGGCAGCGGGAGCTTGTTGTGCAAGACTTCTCTACATGAGGCAAACACTCTCGAACTATGGCCTTAACTATACTCAAATGTCAATATACTGTGATAGTGAGGTGGCAATCAAGATGGCCCTCGAGACGGGAGATCATGGTCATGCAAAGCATATTCAAGTGAGGCATCACTTCATAAGAGACCATGTTGAGAAGAAGGACATCAAGTTGGTGAGCATGCAAACTCATGAACAATTAGCGGATATCTTCACCAAGCCACTTGATTAGAATACCTTCCACAAGCTAAGGGGAGAACTCAATGTTCTCGACCTCTCCAACATCACATGAGTAACCATGGAGCTTGTCCTTGTACATATGTATAGTGTTTTGTTAGTTCTTGTTTGTGTCCTTGTTTGTGCTTGTTTCTCTTCTTTTGTAGGTTGACTTCAGACCTTCTTGAGATAGCAATGGATACGGGTTAAGCTTGGGAAGGTGGCTCATGGTATACCCAAGACTTTGAAGAAAGGTCCATTGTGAGCAAGCTCGAGAAGGGAACGACTTGTTGTTGACACTTTGGTTTGTAGCGGTTCTCTCTCTTTTCTTTAGCATTACATCATGCATTGTATACTTGTTTCATTTGCATTCTTTGCATTTGTGCATCCTGGCATTATGATACCATACATGCTCCCAGGCATGTGTCTAGGGGGAGTTGCTCATTTACAATGTGAGTACATGACTCTCTAGACGATCGAATAGTGATATTTGTGCTTCATGCCCATTGAGCCATGTTCGACCGAGCTCCGAGGTTAAATCTACTCACGCGGCTCATAGACAAGTGGCTCATACATTCCCACCTCCCTAATGACTAACTCTTGCACATTGGAAAAAATCTTTTATTGAGTCATGAGTGTAGGGGGAGCAACGATGGAACATCACTACAACCAAGGAGGAACACCATACAAGGGGGAGTTATCCTAACTCTTGCCAATTATTTTATGCCCCTTGGTTTCATTATGTTTTGTGTGGTTTTTGGTCATAGGTGACAAAGGGGGAGAGAAAACATGAAGATCCAAAAGCCAAGTTGTCAAGGTCAAAGATAAGAAAACATGAAGATCCAAAAGCCAAGTTGTCAAGGTCAAAGATGAAGAAGAAATATGAAGATAGGGAAATGGAATATCAAGATCACACCAAGATGATCATTTACACCAAGATGAAGAAGAAGAACAACGGTGCATGTCTATGGCGACAATGAACACCTTCACCAACATGAGCATCTACATACTTGGTACGTGTCTACATCAACAAGATCAACTACCACAACACCGTTGCGCTATATAATTGGGTAGTCCTCCCTCATCACCTAGCACATCTCAAGGTAAGGACCAAGGTATGCCCTTCAATCTTTTCTTTTCCTTTGGTTCTTTCTTGCTCGTCCATTTTTGGATCATCATAAGTATTAGTTGTCATCCATCACCAGAAAGGGGGAGATTGTAAGGATCATGACCATTGAGATCACCCCGAGGTATGGAGTTTTGGTGATGCATGACAAATATGAAATGTGACTAATATTTACATGAGTGTTGTTCGTGTAGGAAACCCTTTCTATCTTATGATAATTGTCTACGGCGTCCTTGGCAATGGATGACAATGACCGCAAGCATGGAGGCTTGTGAACTTGATGGAGTCCAAGGGTTGATGGAGATGGATCAAAGCGGAAAACAAGCTATGGTGCAAGTGTTTGGAACACTTGAGTAGTTGTTAGGGCTTTGAGTCCATAGGAAAAACCGGACTATCAAGGGGGTCTAGGTCATTCTCTTAGGTCATGTCTAGTCGGTGATGTGCAAGGTTGCTCGGTGAAATCACATGCACTAGGTGACAGTGGACAAGCCAAGGAGCTATTCAGAGAAGCCAGGAAACCAAGTCAAGCGAGGATGACAAGTTTCAGCTTCTGGACATAGAGACCGGATAGAGGGGTCAATGGAGACCGGACAGTATGGTCACTATAGGGAGTTTTCCAGGACTTAGCACATGGAGCAGGACTCTATCAGCAGGAGACTCTATACAGACCGGATGGTCCGGTCTACTGACCAGACAGTCCGGTCAGTAGGAGTGCAGGGAGGCAGAAGAGGTGCATTTCATGGAGGCTCCTAGAATGGAGAGAGAAAATGGATCGGACGGTCTGGTCCAGTGATCAGACTGTCCGATCAGTTAGAGTTTTAGCAGGGGCAAATCCAGTTTTGCATCAAGTTGCACTGACTGGACTGTCCGGTCAGTGTGCCCAGGAAGCTGATTTCATGGAGCAATGACTAGTTTGAGATTGGGAGCCTATATAACTTCGTTGCTGGGATCTTGGAGACCACTCATGGCCAGTGGAATACCTGAGAGCATTTGGTAAGGTTCAAGAGGAAGAGAGGAGAGCACTAAGAGGAGATATTGCATATCTTGAGAGTGCTAGAGAAGAGTAGCTTGAGCATCTTGCACATATAAGTCTAGGGTGTCCTTGAGGGTGTGATCTAGGTTGTTACTCTTGGTCTATGGTGAGACCTAGACCGGGTAGGTATCGGTGATCTATCATGATCGATTGTGAAGGCCGTCACACGTTTGTACACGGTTTGAGCCCGTCTTTGGAAGGGGCATCGCTAGTGAGCGCCCGTGCCGACTCGGGGAGTCCGTCAAGTTCTCGAGGGAGGCGAGCTTGTGCTTTGTGCAGTGGTGACGCACACCGTGTCTTCACTCGAGGAGTGATTGCAGGCTCGTGGGCGAGAACTCCACTTGGTGGCGGGAGGGACCAGGACTCCGGCGGGAGTGGTCCAACAAGGATTAGGGGAAGGCGCCATCCTTCTGAGACCTCGGGAAAAATCATGAGCCAACCCTTACTCTACTCCTCACTGTGATGCTTTACTTTCCGCATTTACATACCGTGCTTTTCATGCGTGTGTGTTCCTCTAGTTGACTATCTTGTAGACTTGCATGTTTAGGCTCTTTACTTGCTTGTAGTGTTTAAGCTTCCGCAATTGTTGACTAGCATGAGTAGGAGTTGCATTGGTGTGCTTGATCACTAGAAATGCATAGGTGTTGTAGTGACTTGTGTGATCCACTAATATGCATAGAGTGCTCCTATCTTTCACAGGATTATATTGTTAGTGTGATCACCACTAGAATTGTGTAGGAGTTGGTTTGAGTGCTATCGGTAGTTTGTAATTGGTAAAATTGGTACATAGTGGTAGTTCCTGATGCACCCCCCCCCCCCCTCTGTCACTACGATCCTTTCAATACATTACTGAATGCATAATATTACAAGTTTGAGAGTTGAAGCGGAAGCAATTTAGATTACATTACAATATATATGTCCTTGATTTATATTACACAACGGTGCGGAAATGAAAAGACGACAAAACGCAACGTCGATCACCTAAGTGAACCATGCCGACCCTATGGTGATGGCTCACTCATCACGGTTAGGAGAGCTAGGGACACATTCAATGGTCCAATTCTGAGGCTCCTCACCTTCCCAAACCATTTTGTTACAACAATCACAATAAGTGGCTTGAGGAAAACCTGAAAAATAACACAATCGCAAAGCCTGATTATCTAACATACTCCACAAGGCCCATCAAAAGGTTTTCTAAAACCGACTCCTAATATGCAGGGGGCTGAACGGGCTTACTTGATAATTGCATAAAAAGCACCTATTAATTCTATGCTGCAATTTTATTCTCTAACCAAGATTTTAGTTGCTTGATGTCGGAAAAATAAATGTAGTGAACTTTGTGAGCTGCTAAGACTTGTACAAAGGTAAAGAGCCATACAACATAGCAATATGTAACCATGGAGTAAATAAATTTCAGAATCATAACCAACCTTCTTTACTTAAATTATCATTGCCGCTGCTCGAATAAGAGGTACTCATAACCGCGAGGGACGGCAATTTGAATCGATTTACATCCTGCGGGAGAAAACCCAAGTACATGACATACGCATCATTTAAGAACACGTATGGCCACCATTCACAAGATTGCTATAAAGTCGATCAGGGGCCATCAATCCCGAGTACACATCCTCCCCGTGATACAGTACTTCTTATCCGAGGCTTAACCCGTGCACTCTCCAGCGGTCCTCAAACCCGTGCATCCACCATGCCATTCACATCACCTCTGGATCGATGAGTAGGGCCGTCCAACAATACGGCGCCCAAGTTACTAGGTTTACCAATTCCCATATAAAGGTATGTACTTGGTATTGTTCAATACTTGTCCACAGAGTTGCAATGACAGGTGCTCTATTTTATCAAGTTCATCATTCATGTGAATCATAGATGAATCAAGTGATTCCATAATCTACCGTTGACTCAACTAGTTTAAGCATAGCATTTGCTAACAGAATGGCTTACTAACATAAACTAAATATAGGTCATTTGCTGGAGTATGCACAATACAATATTCCTAATTTGTGACAATGTAAAGAGGACTCGTAAAATAATTAGGTATGCACCGGGGCTTGCCTTGGGAGTGATCGTAGTTAGCGTCTTCGCCGAAGTTCACTTCAGATCCCGGTTGCTCCGGTGTGATCTCCACGATCTCGGGCCCTATATGAAATGATCATGCATAAATAAAGAGGAATACACAAGGGTTCATGGAGTCTTCTAATCAACTATGAAATGTATGGCATGATGATTCATGGCACTTCCTCAACAAATAAAGTTAAGGGTTCATGGAGTTCCCTAATCATGCATGAATGGGTATGCACTCATATGCATGGAATTACAACCATTGAATTGAAGGGGACAAACTTCTAATTAGGAGAAATATGGAATTTATTCATTAGAACCATACTTTATGTCTACCCTAAATACAAGCATGGCATCATTGAGGACTACATTGCATTACATGATGAAAATGACATAAAAATATAGTGCTAGGGCCTAAACTTCAGAAAAATCATTTTGAGGAAAATAGCTAAAGTGACAACTATGCAATTAATCATAGCAATATATGAGATTAACAAGGCTGAACTAAATAAAATAGCTCTAGTTACATAAAAGTTAATTATGAACCACTACTAAAATGAAGAATAAGAACCCTTATTGTAAATCAAAACTAGTATTCTGCATGAACAGTACCAGAGATGTATTTATCCCTAAATCTAACTATATGCATTTATAAGGCAATATTCATATGGAAATTCCTAAGTTAATTATTGAGTGATCAATTCAACAGAAAAAAGCATACTGATGGTGCTCAAAATTTTACATGGAATTTTATAGGGATGTACAAACCACAAAGAACAGGGATACCAAATTTCATAATTAAATTCCTAACAAAGAATTTATATAAATTCATTTACTGAAAATGGGGATTATGCATTAACACTAAACATATGCATAAAAATGGAAATGTGCTTTCGCAGAAAGTTTAGAGATGCCATGATATGCTTACTAAACAGATTTCATGATTTTACCATTTATATATTTTTACTTATGAATTTATTATTCTAACTAGGGTTCTTAATTTAGGGAATTAATTTAATTAATGTACTACATAACCATGGACCGCAACTTGTTTTTCTGGTAAAGAGAAATTTTAGGAGTTGGACAAAATTAGTTTCATAATTTAAGGACTTTTATTTCTCGAGTTATTGATTTTTAAAGTTTATAGGAAAGTTCACTACTAATTACAAAATTGCCATTGGCAATTCAAATCTCCCCCAAACCCCGCGCGCGCGCGGCGGCGCTGTAGCTCAGCTGGCTTGTCGGCGGCGATTGGCGGCACGATCCATGACTTTGTGCTGCTCTACGTGCTCAGGGGGTTGAGGCGGTCCCATGCATGGCAGTGTTTGGGCCGGGGCTTCTCCGGAGCGTGGCCGGCGACGAGCGGCGGTGCAGTGCCGAGTTGGCTGGCGTTGGGCGGCAAGCACAGGGCTCGACCAGGAAAGGAGAGGGGTCTGGAGGCATCACCTTAAGGACGTGAAGCTGGGTGGGGGCGATGTTGACTTCGGGCTGACCGGAGACAGGCTGTCACTGTGAGCCTCCTCCGCGCGAGGAACGGCGGTGGCTCGGTTCTTCTCCTATTCTGGCAAGCACCCTGCATGGCCAGGACAGGGCGTTAGAGAGGAGATAGGTGACGGTCCCGCACTTTGACTAGGGAAGAAAGGTTGAGAGGGGGAGCTGCCTTGGTGGCGCCGGACGCGATGGCGGCTAGGCGGCTCGGAGCAGGGGTACTCCGGCGATGCTCGCTGAACAGGAGGAAGGGGGGAGGGTAGAGGCGCCTGGCTTCATGGAGAAACTTGGGCGCGTGTGAGAATGAAGTGAGAAGAGAGAGGAAGGCTCCTAGGTGGCTTTGGCCTTAAGTGCCGATCGGCAGGGAATGCACGCAAGAGAGAGAGAGAGAGAGAGAGAGAGAGAGAGCAGGGAGAGAGGCGGTGAGCTGGCAGCAGGAGAATGGAGAGAGGACGGCGGCTTCAATTCTGGACAGTGACACAGGGGAGTTGGGCGGTGCTGTGTCCGGGTTGCTGTGGCGTCGTGGGTGCAGTGGCCGGCGGTGGCGGGTACGGCAGTGTCAGCTGATGAGTGGTCTAGAGAAAAAGAAGAAATTGACTCCCCTTGACTCAGAACAGTGCTCGGTAATTGCTTAAATTCACCAAGTTCCATTGCTCAATCTTACATGCCAATTTTTTTTGCAAGTCCAAGCAATTATGTTTTACAACTTTTCTTTTGGGGTCAGGTTGAGATTCTTGCTGGAGACTTAATGAAAATTCCTAGAATAGAGGTGCTTCCCTCTCCCTTGAGGGAACTTTTAAGGGTATTACATGATTACCAAAAATTCAGGTAAAATCCTCAAAATTCTCTTTTAATATGGCCAACCTGAATATGCAAAAACATTGGTGCACATTCATGGAGTTTTGTGTTGTTTGTGAATTTCCCTCATTTGGCCAATTTTGGGGATTTAAAGAATTAAATTTTTATTCCCTCTTTCTTTGGCATTTCAATCACTTGAGGTTTTTAATTAGCCAGAAAATTATCATTAGGGTTAGCTCAATTAGTCTTTTGTGACATGGGATGTCACATGCATGTCCATCATAAGGATCAAATCCTAACTAAACTCAATGCACACATAGATGGCATGAAAGTGGGTTTACAATTAATGTTTAGCCACGGTAGGAAATTTTCTATCATAGCAAAGATGTGCACCAAGTAGGGGGTTTTTGTTGCAGCATAGCTTTGAAAGAAATCGTTGGACTCTAATCATAAGGAGATCATAGACTCATCCAAAACATGCCATATTATAAACTCCAAAAACTAGACTCGGTGATTATTAGCCATTTTTGCACCCACTAAAACATAGGGGGACTAGTGTTATCATCATGTTGGTCTATCGTTACCCATGAAAAATGAGGAGTAGAGGTTGTATACTTGAGACTAAAGGGAGCTAATAGAGCAACTATTCATCATTTCCATAGGCAAGGTAGAGACTAAGTTCTCAAATTTTATTTATAAAGGGAAGTATTTTTGTTCTTTTTGGCTATGCAAATTTTTATGGTTTTCTTTGAAAACTGAAAAATCTTTTTGGGTTTTCTTAAATTTTTGAAAAACATGCGACTCAACTAGAGGAAGCGGGAAAGAGGATAGAACAAGTGGCGCACCTTGGTTTGGGTACCTCCCCAAGCTTAGGTCTTTGCATGACTTAAGCTTAGATGGTGTTCACTGTGGCGGTTGATACTTGATGTTGAATTGGCCGAACAGTTGATCCATCATGGAGATGTTTGTCTTTCCTCCAAAAGGGTTACTTGGACACAATACCCGAAGGACAATATGATAATAATGGTTAGTGGTTAGTCGTCTAGTTAGTAGTCCAAGTGTTAGTAGTCCGAAATGTGCAAGAGACAAGGAAAAATATCCTCTACTTAGTTTTATTGCAGCACACTTTTATTCCTATGTGGAGAGTGTGAGAGATGATGTTTCAGCTGAAGGAATGGTGGTGGAGAAATAAGTGAGAGTGCACCCGATATTTATAGGCTCGACGGGGAGCTATGGGGCAAATTTTTCATGCCGGGCGGTAGGACACACCGGGCGGCAACACGTGCCGGCCAGCATGCCTTTTTCCTCCATTTGCTCCATTATTGCTTTGGTAGTGATGGGAGAGGGCTAGGTCCATGCGCCATATGATTCACTTGATTACTTTGTCTAGAAATGTGTTGAGAGTGTAGGAAGCAAGGATAGATTGATGGGATGGCTAATGTTGTTTGTTTGCAATGAGTATCTTGCCACTCATGAGGCCTAGGTGAGTAGGATGGTGGTTGAGTGTAGGTGGTGAAAGAGTGAGGTTACAAGTATGGATCTCTTTCCCTTACTTTCACTCAAGGTGAGGGCTTTTGGTAAGAATATTTCATAAAGGAAAGTTGGGCACACCACCTAAACTCATGGCCATCATATCTACAGTAAAGGAGCCAAGAATCCAAGAAATTCTATGGCCGGATGGCATGGCTTGCTGAGTGGCAAACCTGGCAGGGCGACACCAAAATTACCTAGCCGGGTGATCATTTTTCATGAAAAATGACCTCCACGGCGCTAAAACTGGACTGGGTTATTTCAGGCTAGGTGGCTCAAAATCACCTACCTGGTGATCATTTTTCACCAAATATGACCTCCCCGTGCTTAAATTTGATATATTCTGGGCAACTTAAAAATTACTCAGCCGGGTGGTCATTTTTCATGAAATATGACCTCCCGGCTGCTAAAAACTGACTAGCCGGGTTAGAGCCCTGGATACGCTGTCGGGTGGTCATTTGACCCAAAATCGACCTCCAGGTCGGGAAACTTGGCCGAGTCATCACCAATTTTTTTTTTAAAAAAAATTATCTCTTTTTAGCCTAATTTAATGGTTAAAGAAGGGAATAAAAACAACCTAATTTGGTGATAGGTATATGAGAAAAAGGGGGGATAAACATCGGTTACCTTCCGACAAGGGTTCGGATTTTACGTCCTGAATGAGACGGCCTCCTTTTACCATACCTGAATCTTGTTTTTGCGCTCTATGGTGGCAACAGTTTAGAGTTCCCATTTTCATTCTCTTTTGGCATCAGTTGGTCCATTGATTTCCTACAATTGTTAGCACAAACCTATTTGTCTACAATAGGCATATCTCTATCAATTCCATCAATCAACCTTGACACCATATCTAATTTGATCAATTATGGAAGGAAAACACATGCATTTTCCTTATTTTACATTGTAGTATGATAGATATACCACTTTTATGTTCTAGATCATACACATACATGGGGTACACAACCAAACAAGGAACGCATAACCCAATAAAGAATAAGATAAGAACATAACATTAGATGGTGACGAATCAATTCCATCAATACCCAAACTATCCAAATAGATGGTTAGGGGCAAGATTTTGGGGCTTACCTCCTTGAAAACTGAGCTATAGTGGTACATGATGATTCGTTGAGAAGTATCGCAACACCACGGGCTCTTCTTCTATGAAAACTTGCTCCAAGGTCAAGGAGACTATGTCCTGTTTGTTCCATACTCAAACAAAATAGGGGTGATCCCGCTAAGGCTAGCGGTGAATTAGATCAATAGACAATCTATGTTAGTCTCGAAATCTTAGCCATTGCTTCCCTGACAACGGTGCTAGAAATGCTTGTTGGTACTTAACATCACATCAAGAATATCACTATTCCTAGTACAACGCCAGAAATATTTGTTGGCATTTGTTATGCTTTAAGAATAATGTGAATTAATCCACAAGCGCACGAAACACCACTGTAGCATTTCACCCGGGAGTATTCCAAGGTATCGTATTTATTTCCACAGGGAAGCTTGGCATAAGATTATCTCGGCTTAACAAAGATATAACTAAAGAATAATTCCGACCAACCGAACTAAAGAATAATTCAAACCAACCAAAAATGGAATATGGATAATCAATGATAGAGTGGGGTAGTGACACAGGAGAAATCCACACTAAGATAAACAAAGAGATAGGTTAAGCTAGTCGAGAGGACAGCGAGTTTAAGTCTAAAATTCCTAAAAAAATATATCTTTCCAAAGAATATCTAAATCAAGCGTCAAACTCCTAGTTACTCGGGTCGAGTGCTTACACCAATTTCTTGGTACAACATTAAGTCTTTCACATGTTAGGTCACTTCCGGGCATGAGAACGTTCACTAATATGGGCTGGTAACTAGCCTCTCTACTAGTGGGTACGCTAACGCTAGATAATCCTGACTAAGATCGCCCGAATATGGTGGATTACTAAAGGGACGGACAGGGCTTTCACCACCAGGCGCCTACCACACAGCCCGTGGGGACGAATGCAAATCCAGCTAGCGCTAACTTAGGCACCGTGCCTATGCCTTCACTAGATATTCTTTCTTTGATCGAGCGGAAGAATAGCCGGGAAATAACCAAGTCTATGTCCTAGAAAGAACTAAATTTAATTAAATCCTAGCAGGGAAACCCGTGAATTATGCAACAAAGTTTCTTCCCGATAATTGCATCTTAAGGAAATGACTAAGTTAAGATAAATACTTGATAAGATATGAAGGGGAAGATAATTATGTTAATAAAGGATAAGGCTTACAAAGGAGAAAAGATACAAGAGAGCTCATACCAACACTCTGAGATGATTCCGAAATCCCGAGCGACGCTCTCGACTAGACTCTAACTCCCGAATAACTACCCTATTCTACATTGTGGAACAAGTAGTCGGTCCGCCGGGCGGCCACGTGTGCCGGCCGGCATGCACCGTCGGGTAGCGGTCAAGGCCGGGCGGCCCTTGGATCATGTCAATTCTCCAACCGACTCATTCTGGATGACCGTGATGATGTTCTGAGGTCGGTTTTGAGTGTCGGTTGGCCTTTTTTCCTTTGGTTTTATGTCGGTAGGCGTGGTAGGCCGCATAGTAGGCTTAATGGGTCGAATGTCTCTATAGGCCAGGTGGCAAGCCCGCCGGGCAGCGGCCTAGGCCGAGCGGCGGCCTTGACCGAGAGCCGACCCCCTCTGGGTCGCCCCTTGGCTTCTCCCGGTTAGGCCACTTGTTGGCCCTCTTTTCATAGCCATATTTCATCACTATTGGTCCGGCAGGAGAAAATGACATCAAAGTGAAGTGTTTTGCAGGATTGGCCAGGTTGGATGATCAGCCTATAAAACGGCCCCTGGTTAACCAATCAGGTGGCTGATTTCAGCCGTTTATGACCCTGTCGGCTGATTCCTGATTTCAGCCCGAAAGTGACCCCAGTTAACCAGCGGGGAGGCTGATTTTAGCTGGTTATGACCCTGTCGGCTGGTTCCTGATTTAAGCCTAAAAAGACCCTATTGGTTAGTAAAAATGGCTATTTCACAGTCGTGATCGACCAATGGGGTGTTTCTTAATGTTTTGACACATTTTGGGCCTCTTATGCCTGCAAACACATATTTCACCAAAACTTGTATAACTTTATTAGTGTAAATAAATATTTATTAAAATTTAGTCTTTACCTTGCATTTCTTGATTGGTTGGTGGCCGATTTTTGGTTTTATCGGCCGCCAACAGTGATTTTGGTGGAGCAGTTGAACAATAATTCCACTAGATTATGCTTGTTGTTTAGTAAATTCTTTTTTGTCAGTAATTGTTGTTAGCAGTAATTTTTTTTTCTTTGAGTCATAGTAATTTTTGTTTCGATAATTTGTGCTAGTAGTAATTTTAGTAATTGTTGTTATTAGGTTGTGAAAGGATGGAAGGTTGTAATCAGTCACTGTTCATAGCCACAATCATGAAGATGATTCAGATTTTGAGATATCTCCTTCTTCCTCACCTATACAATGTGCACAACATAGATGTGTGTTGAAAGTTAGCGGTGCTTTTTGGGACCATCTCATCCGAGCAATACTTCTGTTCGGGAGGATGCACAAGAGAGGAATAATCCGCCTAAATCTCTCATTCAAAAAAATTTCTCAAACACCATTGCGATTTATACACCATACATTATCGATGATCTTGTGCGCATTATTGCTTTATTGAACTAGTGAACTTCATGCTCTTCCATCTTTTCACGGTTCAGATGTTGTTACTGACACAGAGCCTGGTTCATTGAATTGAAGCTATTTTTGGTCATTCCTGAATTGATCTCGTGAATCTGAAATCAGTTATCAACTACTGCTTGGTTCTTTAAGTTCACAATTGTCTTGGTCATGTCTGAAACTGTTTCATGCGTGCATATGAAATCGTCCTGCAGACCTGGGCTCCCAAAATAGTCCTCCTTGTCTACAACACTGCTGCTGAGCAGCTATTCTGATCTGAAAACTTTCATGTGTTTATTATGTTGGATAAATTAGCACTTTTAGTTTTATATTAATCCAGAAATAAATCATAAGTATGATTAACAGATTGCATAATGAACTAGACAAGTCTACGCAAAATCTAGACAGGTCTATTAGGCCAGACAAAAGCATAGCATCTAGCATAGTAGCAACATCCATCATAGACAAATAGACTACGAAAGCTAGTATGGAAGACATGGTGTGAGATGAGAGTACGTACGTTTCCTTCTGGACTGGGTAGAGGAGGCGGCGACGACGTGCAGCACCGTCACGTTGTTGACAACGGTGGGTGAGACCGACTCGACGACGAGGAAGATGAGTCGTGGCGACGAGCTTGATAAAGACGAGGAAGCGATCGAGCAGTCATGCAAAGCACTTCCCAAAAACCTTATTCGCCCTCTCCTGGTGCAGGATCACAAAGGACGACGGTTCCGGAGACCTGCTCTCCCGTTCACCGGTGCACGCCGACAATCGAGATGGAGAAGACTTGGCGGCGTAATAGTAGCGAGAGGCAAAACCCTAAGCGATTGCGTGATATGATTTGGGGCGGTACCCGTACGTATTTATAGGGGGGAACCGCTAGGGTTGGGCGTCCCGCAACCGTGTCGGTTACCATATTAATACGTCAGTTCTCATGATTAAATATATGGAATATGCAGGAAAAAGAAAGTGCAAAAGAAAGACGCGCCCCCGCAAGGCAATGGACCAAATTTCGGCGGACCATTCACGCAGGTGATGCGCGGCCGCGCCCATCGCCCACGCCCCGCCCCGCCCCGCCCTGCCCCTCTCGGCTCGGGCAGGCGAGGCGAGGCGAGCGAGCGCGCGTGTGTGTTCTTTCTTCCTCTCATCCACACACTTGCAAGAGATGCTAGAGCAACCAACCTTATAAGTTGGACTCCATCCACCTCCACTAGCAATGTGGGACTAAACCTTTGCACTCCCACCACTCATGAATGGGCCTTTGAGATTTTCAGGAATTATTGTTATTATTAATGGGCCAAGCCCATATAATTCCAACAATCCCCCACCAGACCTCAAAGTCCCAGCTAGACTTTGCCTCACCCCACTATTGTTTAATATACCAGTGTTTTTAGTGGAGACTGCTAAGTTGAACTTCCATCTAGAATAATAAGCTACACTCATTCACAACTTGAACAATGGACTACGCCTTGAATTACAAGTTTTGTGCAAACAAGTTTCACTTACTGTCATAACTGATACTAGACCTCCAGTAGGCTTCTCCGCGGGTGGAGCATATAGGTCGTACTCCCTTGGTCTTTCATGAGCTTAATAGAGATCACCCAAATCTCACAGATTGCGACCTTACAACAATCAGGCTCATATAGGTGTATTCATTCAAGAATGTTCTATAGGACAACATCTTCGCTTTTTAAAGCCAACTGAATACATTAAGGGAACAACCAACCTGCCATACAGATATCGAGAGTAATGCATCACTTCTCGAGTGGGTCACAGAAAGGTTACTCTCATGCTAACCAATAGCTTGTTCTTCCTAGGTCCTACTTTACGGGATCTCCGATCACATAGGTTAGGTTACCACTATGGAATAGCACATATGGGTCTCATACCCATCTCCTTTGACGCGCTGTCTATCACATTACGTGACAGCCCCTTGGTGAATTGATCTGCTAAGTTCTCACCAGTTGAAATATATTCTACTGATATGACTTTGGAGTTTCTCATTTTCCTGACAGACTTCAAATGTCTCTTAATATGTCTTGATGACTTCATATTGTCTTTAGAATTGTTCACTTTGACTATCACAGTTTGATTGTCATAATTCATGAGGATTGCCGACACAGGTTTCTCCACAATAGGCAAGTCCATCAAGAGCTCACGTAGCCAATCGGCCTGAACTGTAGCTGTATCTAGTGCAGTAAGCTCAGCTTTTATGGTAGGCCTCGTTAAGATGGTCTATTTGCATGATCTCCATGAAACAGCAGCACCACCAAGAGTAAATGCATATCCACTCATGGCATACAGCTCATCAGCATCAGATATCCAATTGGAATCACTATAACCCTCTAGTACTGCTGGATATCTAGAATAATGAATTCCATAATCCATAGTACCAACTAAATAGTGCATTACCCGCTCAAGCGCACGCCAATGATCATCTCCTGGACAAGAAGTAAACCGGCTTAGTTCGCTCACAGCAAACGAGATGTCAGGCCTAGTAGCACTAGCTAAATACATAAGTGATCCAATTATCTGAAAATATCTTAATTGATCTCTGTCAATTCTCTTATTCTTTCGAAGGATCAAGCTGGGATCATAAGGTGTTAGAGAAGACTTGCTATCCTTGTAACCAAAACGGTTCAAGAGCTTCTCAACATAATGAGATTGCGTAAGAGTAATCCCATTCTCTGCTTTAATTAGCTTGATGTTCAAGATAACATCAGCCTCACCCAGATCCTTCATATCAAAGCTTTGGCACAAAAAAGTCTTGACCTCATTGATCACCTCAAGATTTGTTTCAAAGATGAGTATGTCATCAACATACAAGCACAGTATAACTCCCTGACCCCCACCATGGAGGTAGTACACATATTTATCAGCCTCATTGACTGAAAAGCCTGCTGCTAGAAGTGTTGAATCAAATTTCTTATGCCACTGCTTAGGAGCTTGTTTCAGACCATACAAAGACTTTAACAACTTAGACACCTTGTCTTCCTGACCCTTTATTACAAATCCATTAGACTGATCCATATATATTTCCTCATCCATCTCTCCAATAAGGAAAGTGGTCTTAACGTCCATCTGATGAACGATAAGACCATGTGAGGCAGCTAGAGCAAGTAATACACGAATAGTGGTCAATCTAGCAACAGGTGAATAAGTATCAAAGAAGTCTTCGCCTTCTTTCTGAGTATAACCCTTAGCCACAAAGCGAGCCTTATACTTATCAATAGTACCATCAGGCTTAAGCTTTTTCTTGAACACCCATTTGCAACCCACAGGTTTGCAACCATATGGTCTATCGACAACTTCCCAAGTTCCATTAGAAAGAATAGAGTCCATCTCACTATGGACAACTTCTTTCTAGTCATCTACATCAGGAGATGCATATGCCTCTGAAATGGTTCTAGGAGTGTCATCCACAAGATAAACAGTGAAATCATCACCAAAAGACTTTGCAGTCCTTTGTCTCTAGCTCCTCCTAGGAGCTTCACTGTCAATCTCCTCATGGATTGGTTCAAGTGTTTGTTCAGCATGATCAGAAAATGCACTAGGTTCAGGAGTAGTTTTAGCAATCACATCAGAAGATAATCTAGACATGCTATGTAAATCTTTCATAGGAAATATGTTCTCAATGAAAGTAACATCACGAGACTTCATTAATGAATTAACATGAACATCAGGCACCTCTGATTTAACCACTAAAAATCTATAGGCAATGCTATGATGAGCATATCCAAGAAAGATACAATCCACAGTTTTAGGTCCCAACTTACGCTTCTTGTTAATTGGCATGTTAACTTTGGCCAAACAACCCCATGTGCGTAAGTAAGAGAGTGATGGCTTTCTACCAATCCATTTCTCGTATGGAGTCTTCTCCTTATTCTTCATGGGAACTCTATTTAGGACATGACATGATGTTAATAAAGCCTCCCCCCACCATGCCTTAGATAGACTAGCCGTGTCTAACATGGAATTAACCAAGTCAGTTAAGGTGTGATTCTTTCTTTCGGCAAACCCGTTTGATTGGGGCGAATAGGGAGGTGTCCTCTCATGTATCAAACCATGTTCCACACAGAATAAATCAAACTCATTTGAGAAATACTCGCCACCACGATCGGACCTAATTCTTTTGATCTTTTTCTCTAGTTGAGTTTCAACTTCAGCCTTATAAATTTTAAAGTAGTTTAGAGCCTCATCTTTCGTTTTTAACAAATAAACATAGCAATATCTAGTCGCATCATCAATCAAAGTCATGAAATATCTTTTTCCACCCTCAGTCAATATACCATTCATTTCACAAAGATCTGAATGTATAAGTTTTAGTGGTGCCAAGTGTCTCTCCTCTACAGCCTTGTGAGGCTTTCGAGGTTGTTTAGATTGCACACAACTTGAGCACTTCGAACCTTTGACAATGAAAAAATTCAAAATTAAATTCAAGCTGGACAGTCGAGATATAGAACCAAAATTTAGATGACATAAACGTGAATGCCAAACAATAGCATCACTCTCATTAACACCATCACAAATATAGTTCACAGACTTATTGCAATAATCTGAAAGGGAAGAGCGGAACAAGCCTCCGCATTCATAGCCTTATTCGACTCTAGCACTACCTTAAAACCATCCCTACACAAAAGGGAGCCACTAACGAGATTCTTCTTGATAGAAGGGACATGTTGTATGTTCTTCAATTGGACTATCTTCCCCGAAGTGAACTTTAGCTCGACCGTGCCAACACCATGAATAGAAGCATGTGACCCATTCCCCATTAGGATGGAGGAATCTCGGGCGACCTGGTAAGAAGTAAACAAAGAAGCATCAGCACAAACATGAACATTAGCACTAGTATCAAGCCACCAACAAGTAGATTGAAATACAGAAAGAACATATGGTAAATTACCATACCCACTATTTTCTCCAGCACTGGTCACCATGTTCGTAGACTTCTGCTATGGAGGCTTCCTTCCTTTATGTTCTGGACACTTCTTTGCCCAATGCTCATTAGAACCACAAACAAAGCATGCTCCCTTCTCCCTGTTCTTCTTCTTGAAGGTAGTGGTCTGCTTAGGCTTATTGTTCTTGCCCTTGCCCTTACCACCACTGCCATGAGACTGTTGTGGTTGATGCACCATATTGGCAATAGTGTTTCCCTCATTAACTTTAGAACGTCCATCCTTCTCACAAGCTTTCTCCTCAACATCAAGAGACACGATCAAATCTGAGACACATAAGTTCGTCCTCTTGTGTTTAAGAGTAGTGGCAAAATCCCTCCAAGTTGGAGGCAATTTGGTAATAATGCCCCCAGCCACAAGCTTCTTAGGTACGACGATCTTAAGCAATTCGAGTTCCTTCACTATGCACTGTATTTCATGAGCCTGCGTGATGATAGATTTGCCATCTACCATCTTAAAATCATGGTACTGCTCAATGACATACAGTTTAGTGCCAGCATCTGAACCACCATAGTCAGCGATCAGAGCGTCCCACATATCCTTTGTGACTGTATGATGGATGTAGACATCCTGAAGACGATCTACCAAAACTCCAATAACAGTGCCCAAAAATACTGTGTTGGCTTCACTGTAGGCCTTTTCCTGATCTGCAGTGAGATCGCCTTCAGGTTTGCCAGTGGACACCTAGAACACATTCATGGCAGTAAGCCACAGAGTGACTTTCACTTGCCATCTTTTGAAGTGCACGCCAGTGAATTTCTCTGGCCTCAGTGCATCGACAAATCCATCCATAAAACTAAAGTGCCTACAATAAGGTTTTTGGAATGTTGGATAAATTAGCACTTTTAATTTTATATTAATCCAGAATAAATCATAAGTATGATTAACAGATTGCATAATAAACTAGACAAGTCTACGCAAAATCTAGACAGGTCTATTAGGCTAGACAAAAGCATAGCATCTAGCATACTAGCAACATCCATCATAGACAAATAGAATACGAAAGCTAGTATGGAAGACATGGTGTGAGATGAGAGTATATACGTTTCCTTCTGGACTGGGTAGAGGAGGTGGCGATGACGTGCAGCACCATCACGTTGTTGACGACGGCGGGTGAGACCGACTCGACGACGAGGAAGATAAGCCATGGTGACGAGCTTGACGAAGACGAGGAAGCAATCGAGCAGTCGCGTAGAGCGCTTCCCAAAAACCTTATTCGCCAACTCCTAGTGCAGGATCATAGAGGACGATGGTTCCGGAGACCTGCTCTCCCGTTCGCCGGTGCACGCCAACAATCGAGATGGAGAAGACTTGGCAACGCAATAGTAGCGAGAGGCAAAACCCTAAGCGATTGCATGATATGATTTGCAGCGGTACCCGTACATATTTATAGGGGGGAACCGCTAGGGTTGGACGTCCCACAACCGAGTCGGTTACCATATTAATACGTCGATTTCCATGATTAAATATATGGAATATGCAGCAAAAAAAAAGTGCAAAAGAAAGTCGTGCCCCCGCAAGGCAAGGGACCGAATTTTGGTGGACCATTCACGCAGGTCATGCGCGACCGCACCCATCGCCCACGCCCCACCCCGCTCAGCCCGGCCAGGCGAGCGAGCGAGCGCGTGTGTTCTTCCTTCCTCTCATCCACACACTTGCAAGAGATGCTAGAGCAACCAACCTTATAAGTTGGACTCCATCCACCTCCACTAGCAATGTGGGACTAAACCTTTACACTCCCACCACTCATGAATAGGCCTTTGAGATTTTCAGGAATTATTGTTATTATTAATGGGTCAAGCCCATATAATTCCAACATATTAGAGCCTCACGTTTCACAATGGATTAAATCTCAATGGTGTCCCAGAGACTGAACAATGCTCTCAAAAAAATAAATTTCCTATCTATGTTCGTTTGACAGCCTTCTCTCTTCTCTCGCCTCCACTCTACGGCCTCTTCCTGCTCCCCTGCCCCCGGCTCTGGCACCCGCTCATTGCTTGCTCCGTCTCTGCCTCCGTCGAGGCATCCGTAGCCGCCGCAGGGACTGTGTCCGCGTCGGCGTCTACAGCTCTGCGCCGCCGCCTCATCCTTCTCCAGCATGGGGAGAGCGCAGCATGGCTCAACAAGAGATCCTTCATGTCCAGAAGCACGCAGGCGGTGGAGCTCGCCACAAATTACATTCATGTTAGTTTTGTACTTTTGTTCACCTTTCTCAATAGCATGCATATATGCAGCAATTGTTTAATTTACATGTCGTAGCTGCTAAATCATACGTCATAAGTTTCGCCTTTCTTTGGTTTATGAGAGAGAAAATTGAATTGCATTGGGATAGTTTAAGTGTGTATTATTACTTTTATGTGCTTTGTGCTAAAAAAATGGCAACACATTTTGAAGGAATTGCACTTATCATAGTATAGGCATAATCTAAGATAAAATACCAAATACTTATTTTCATATGTTAGAAAAGTAGATGTTCCTGTGGCTAAGTGTATGATGCAGATTTCCTAGTCCTCAGTATGGCCTCTGCAAAAATTCAAATGAAAGTTGAAAAGAATCATGCATGCTATTCTTCAACAAACAGAACGTCAGCAACCAATAGAATACTAAAGTCAACCTGAGAACCAGATAAATTTCCATACATGAGGTTAATATTCAGTACATTTAACTACATGTACAAACAGTCATACGTGTTCGCCGGGAGATGAGGGGATGAAGGACCGCCGATGCGTTCGCCGTCTCACGTTCAGGGATGGTCCTGGGGGAGGGCAAAAGGGGCGGCCGCCCTAGGCCCCTGATCCCAAAGGGCCCCTTCCCATGACATGTACAACACATAAGTACATGTGAAGCTCCAGTGTAATCTAAAATTCTATCTTAATCAAGCTAGCAGTCTATGGGGTGTATAAATTTTAATTAAGACTTCAAAGATTCTTTCTTAGCACATGCATACGTTAGGACATCAGGTTTTATTTACCATGCTTGCCTATCTCTTTGTTGGCCAAACATAATACAATAAACATAATGCAGGGTTTGACTCTTGATCCCCCACCCCAATCTTGCCGCGCGTGACTGTGATTTTTTTATTCTTCTTATAACTCTCCTAAGGCCATTCTGGGCTGCTGCGGGCTATTGCAGGCTGCTGCGTGCCATTCTGCCTTGGGCCATTCTGGCTTCTCAATTCAAGGACATGGGCCATTGCGGCCTCCTCAGGTCAACCATGATATTAAAATTAATTAATGATAATTATAAAAAATTATATCTTGCACTTATTTATAGGGAAAAAATAACATGTGAGTCCCACTTGACACATGATTGTGGGGACAGTCATGACAGGTGGGCCATGTAGGAGTATATAAAATAAAACGTCGCTCGGAGTTGAGGTAACGCTCCGCCTCCACAGGAATACTCGGACCGGCGTCGTAGGTCTTCGGCCGAGCCGCCGGAGCCAACGTGAGCAGGGTCAGTCGTGAGTTTGTAGTGGTCGAGGGCGAATCTAAAAATCGGGGTCCAATGATACAATATGAAAATTGTTGGTATATGTATTCCTTACTATTTAGAATTACAATTATTTTTATGACATTGCTCTCTGAAATAAAATCTCGTCATTAATACTAGTAGATTTGTCATGGATGAATTTAATATACTGACTTGTAACCAAAAAAATCAAAAGTTTTATTCTATAATTTAATCGGTATATTTACTTGTGTCCTTTTATTGCAGTCAGATGCATGCATTGTACAAAATGCCCAAGAGGATAAGTGAAAGAAGTTGAACAATAAAAATTTATTCATCATCATTGGTGATGCATCAATAACTTAGGGACGGAATAGATCAAAGACGCGAGCTGAGACCTCAACGTGATAGCAGCAAAATCCTACTCTTCATCATAAAATTTTTTAATTAACACTTCTAGGATTCTTAGCCCATGCACAGGTTAGGACATCAGGTTTGATCCACCATGCTTGCCTATCTCTTTGTTGCCCAAACATAATACAGTAATTCAATAGTTCATCTTTTTTACCACACGCGAATACATCACAAATGTGCCGAGACCATACTTTAATCTAGAGTTTTAGGATGAAGTGTAGGATTTTGCTGCTATCACATTGAGGTCTCAGCTCATGTCTTTGATCTAGTCCGTCCCTAAGTTATTGATGCATCACCAGCTGTCAGTGCTTCGATCACTGGCTAGTAGAATTTATTCACAGGTATGCGTGCTTCAGGCTCGGGGATGGCTAAGCAAGAGAACACGGGGGTTATACTGGTTCAGGAAGTCCCCTACGTCCAGTTTTCTAGCCTACTGGTGTTACATGCTTCGGGATTGAGTACAATGGTGGTGAGAGAGGAGCGGGCTCCAAGTCTCGGGTGCGAGTGAAACGAAGTGCGTGTGTATGAGTCTCGTTTGTGTGTGGCCGATCCCTCGTGGAAGAAGATGGACCTCCCCTTGTATACTTCAAGGGATGGGCCCATTTAGAGAGAAAGAGAGAGAGAGAGAGGATGGAGGCGTCCTATACGTGCGGAGTTGGTGGAGTCGTGCGGAAGAAGGCATGGTCCCTGGTCGGCGGCGTGATCCCCAGTCCTTGTAGGTCCTGCCACTCTGGTCATCACGCCTGATACATCTGGCCCAGGTGGGGTGGAACAAAGCCCGACACACCGATCCGGATTCCCTAAATCCCACAATCTTGGCACCACAACTCCTGCCGAAAGCCCGACACACCGATCCGATTCTAGGTCCACGACCTGAATCCACAGTCTTAGCACCGTAACTCTAGCGCCCCCACTCATGGAAAGGCCTAGTCTCCCTAAAAGACTAGTCTGATAGGGTAAGGGTGGCTCTCCCTTTTAAGGTGGCTTCCACCTCCCAAGCTAAGCAAGATGGGATTATTCAGAGGCTCACACGATCGCCGCCCCAGCGGGTAATAGTGGAGGATATCCTCATCATTCTCCCCTTCTTATCAAGGGCCCAGCTCTGATACCAAATAATACATCTGGCCCAGGTGGGGTGGAACGAAGCCCGAAGAAGCAGCGATTGAAGGAAGAAAAGGAAGAAATCCAACCCACGAGGGTCTCTCAATAGCTAAATTCGAACCCAAAGCTCTATCATCTCCAAATTTGGTTGTTGATACCTCTCGGAAGGAAGAAGAAATTCTATCTTCAGGGTTGCTAGTCGAATTCGAGGAAAACTTACTTGATGATCATGGAAAAACCTTGAATTACATTTGGCAAAACAAGCCTATGGTATTTGCTTTGCCTCCGGGTCCTTTCCAAGAAGCAACTCCAATGGAGCCCATGAAGAAGCAGCGGTTGAAGGAAGAAAAGCACTATTTCAAAGCTATCCAAATCCATTCATCTTCCGCAACCATTCCTTGTCTTTTATGAGGAAATACTATAGAGGCCCTTCACGATCCCACCGTAGGAGTTAATATCATCCCCGAATACATAGCTTTACAACTTGTGGATGATATACCTCTAGAACCAACCGATTCTCTCTTCAAGGATTCCTTGGGGATATCCTACACATGTCGGGGGATCGCAAAGGCTATACCAATCGAGATAGGAAAAGTTGAGCTTCACCTAGGCTTCCATGTCTTTCCTATCATAGATTTTGAACTCCTCCTTGGCTACCCACTAGAAAAACTCCACCTACTAGATGCATCACAAGGGAGCCTTACTAAAAAGATTAGGGGTATTGCTTTCGCCACCAAGACCTCTTGCTTAGAAAATCCATTGGTGAGGCCTCATCTCGAGCATTTCCCGCTTGAGGAAGTGATGTTCGTTTCCCAACTTGCATCACCGAAGCTGGTTCCTTGTAAGGACGCGAAGCTTTTCACCCAAGATGGAGACGATCCAGGAGTAACTCCAAAAGCCATTAAAACCAAACCGTCGCCTTCCTTGCCTAAGCTTTTTTCCTCTAGCCCTCACTACTCTTTTCTGGACGGTGATCAAGAACCATCCGTGACCATCATCGATGGATTTCTTGAGAAGGAGAAACTTTGGGCCATTGGATCTATTAAGCCATTGACTCAAGAAACAGGAGGAGAAGATTCAATAGATGAGCATGAGAGCTTGTTTGTTGAAACCACACATGATACATGCTCATTTAATGAATCTCTAGAGTCAATCAACTTGTATGCCAAGTGCACCTACGAGAACTACAATCGCCTCAAGAGCCTCATTAGCAAAATATTTGTTAGGATGGTTGTAGATGCTTTTGTTTACCATAAATATTGCAGATCTCGTAGATTGCACTTTGGCACAAACCTTGCAGCTAGAGCTTCAATGACACATTAAGAATTGGTGGTGGACTGGGAACTACATCGCCAATGATTGCTGCAATATGAAGTCCATGGTCAAGCTTCGGACCGTAAACAAAGCACTACCGGGAGATGGCCCAGATTATCATTTCCCTTTTGCCTAAATAAAAGCAAGAATAGGTTTTAAGGTTATGTTTGCTTTCGCATATTTTTGGTCGCTAACCATTTCAGGTTGAGATTAAAAAGAACGATGGTCATTCTGTACCTATCAACATAGGAGCTGCATCAACATTAACACCATAGTATTTTTGGCGAGACGACCCACTTCTAGAAGGCTACAACACTACAAACTTCATTTTCAGCATCTCACGATACAAAAGTCCAAGTGCAGGGGAGTTCTATAAGTATCTCGTAGCAAGTTCCATTCTTACCAATTTTATCTCGGTTTAGAGGTGTTGCTAGTTCTTGTGTTCATGCCTTGCTAAAAAAATATTAAGAGGCGGTTTAGTTTATTTTTCCTTTTTATTTCTTTTCAATCTTATAGTGCGCCTAGATAAGAAAATAATAATAATAATAAATAAAGTTGTGACTCTATCGGGTCCTTAAAGCCGGTAGAGGCCCTTTTTGCTCTTCACCCTTTTTTGTTTTTGTTTTTTCTTCAAATAAAGAAGCTAGATACAAGATCAAGTGTGGGGGAGGTCTCCAAGATTTTCAACACACAAACAACACAAGGCCTCCCATCAACACAATGCACATCATCAATTAAGCCAACATGTCAAAGGTTGAGGTGATCGGGCTCCAAGCGACATCGTCCAACCTACAAGGACAGTCGATGCAAGCATGGTGCTCCTAAGCTTCCACATCTTCCATAGCAAGGGTTTGCACACTCTATCCCTTTCTTCCTAGTTCCAAGTTAAATCAAATTTATCCTGAATCAATCAATAGTTTTAACTTGAAAACTAAAATAAAATCTTATGAACTCTCATTTTATTTCATGGTTCTATTTGGTTGGCTTGCATGCTCCTTATTCCTAGTTCATAGACTTGTTGCTTGTGAACTGCATCTTTAGGAAAGCATGTCACCTAGGTAGTTGATGCATGAGATATGGTTTGACAAAATGAATCTTTCTCCTATGCTTGATGTGCTTGGGAATTATTCTTACAAATATTAAAATCAATAGCTTGACTCCTCAATGATTATATTTTCCTATCAAAGCCATATGATGAACTCATTGAAAACCTTATGCATATGCTACTTGTTGTTTTGTTGAACTTTGTCAAATTGTTGTGACCCTTGTGAGTTACTTTTTATGACTTTTTGATTAAGATTATGTGCACACCAATTTGCTAATACTTCTTCACTAGAAGTTAGCACCACCATACCCATCATCCATGTGCTAAATCTTCTACATTGGAAGATAGCACTTCCATGTCATCATCCATCCATTAAATAAAGTACTCCATCATATTTTGATGAACTCTCTCTCCAAACAACCCTGTAAAAGAGACATGGGCTATTCATGATTCAAACAAAAAAATGTGAAAAAATAGAAAAAGAATTAGCCCATGTTCTAAAATGCCTATCCAGTAGAAGCGAGGGAGCATCTTAAAAGAAAATGGAGTATTCACATTCAGTCATTTTCTATCCACATATCCACATGTGCACATGCTTGATTAAAAGTTCATGAATTGTTTTCATTGGATCCGGTTTTTGACTTAGTGATATATGAGACACAAGTATGCCTCTCTTTTACCCTAACCTTGAGCTCCACATAAAGCCATATTTAGAAGTAGGAATGAAAAGAGGCAATGTCAAACGCCCTGCTGAGGAACCATACACATTGAGCAAGTTGAGAGAATCATTTGAGGAGAACAGCTATGATTTGTTTTGAAAATATTTTCAAAAACCAAAGCTACATAGCAGAACGAGTGAAGATGATTGGAGTCAGCACCGTTCCATTCCTCAACCACCCAAGGTAACATGATAGACACTTTAAAAGTTCATGGGTCAAGGTATGACATGGAATAATTTGCATGCTAGCATCATACCAATTGAAGTTGTGATCCACCTTAGTCTTCAACCTTTACTCGAGGACGAGCAAAGGCTAAGTGTGGGGGAGTTTGTTGACGGCCCTTAAATGCTAAATCTGACCATCAAATCCTTGCATAAATAACATAAAAAGAATAACCAATATAGTGGTAAGAGTTTATTATTAACAATTTCTACAAGTGTTGGTGAATATTTCTATGCAGGTGCTTTATTAACAAATTGAAGGAAATATCAGAGTTACAAGTGTAGAAATACTAAAAGCCCATAAACACAAAGTGAGAAGTGGTCAAATAATATATTAATTCTCACCATGTTGAAGCTCTCGTCGAGCTGATCGAAACGCATATATAACTTGCCCAGATCGGACTTCGGATGTGAGAGTTATGAAGCACAGAAGATCAAGTGCTTAGGCTGAACCAATGCTGATGTCAGCATGACGTTAGCACGCGCGGGAGGGGAAGTGACGCTTCAGGTTAATTGGCTGAGTGGGGAAGTCCATTACTTGGCCCCTAAGGATAAGGAATAGTCTAAGGAATATTCCCTTATTTTTAGGAAGGCTTCTCCACTCCCCCAAGTCACCTCCGACTATAAATAGAGCCCCTCTCCCTCTCATTTTCTACAACACAACACACATGAAGAAGAGTATAGAGCTCCACTTCAAAAGGCTTTGGCACAGCCAAAGTGCTTAGAAAATAGGGAGAGAGTGAGGGAGAGTTCGGGGAAGCGCCGGGCTTGTCGGCGACCTTCCCCACGCTTATACCTCAATGGATGCTTTCCTTTTCAAGTAAGTGTTCGTGTTTCCTCTTTGCCATTTAAGTTTCCTATTTAAGTAAGTTCTTTCTTTATTACTTATGGGATCATCACTCTATTTAATTAGAGTATCTTAGTCATCTATAAGCGTGGATCCGAGACTAGGATAGTAATTGATAGTGTAGACGCGGTGTCTAGGCCAGATGTTACCTTTGTTTGCCACGTGCCCCACGGTTTGTAGAGGTAATCGATAGGTGGTGACAGCCCTATCCGGCCTTAGTAATCCTCCACGTTCGGGTACGTCATAGAGCTGTTGACCAAAGTCGCCTGTGGATGCAGGGGTAAGCCAGTGCCCGAAGTAAGCAGTAGAAACCGAACCAATCTTATTATAGGATCCTTAACCATTAGGAATCCTCTCTACCCTTTGCCTACCATATTCTTGTTGTCCTTGGACGGATTAGTTAGAGGATCAATACACACACGTTCCCTGTGATTTGATAACCTGGAATACTCCTAGGTGAAATGCTACATTGGTATACATGCGCTTGCGGATTTATCTTTGATCGTAAGAAATACCAACAAGTATTTATGGCGCCGTTGCCGGGAATAGTAATATTTCTAGTACGATGTTAAGAAGTGTCAACAAGCATTTCTGGCGTCATTGCCGGTGATAGTAATACTTCTGGTGCGACATTGAGAAGTGTCAACAGAGACCGACTGGTTGAAGGCATGACCGGTCGATTCTGAGCAAGTCGAGCGTGTCGGCGTACAGGATGTTGATGCAGCTGCCCCCGTCCATCATCACCTGGGTGCGTCAAACCTCGGTGATGATGGTGACAACCATGAGCGGGTATCGACCTGGTCGTGGCATATGCGAGGGATGGTCCGACCGATCGAATGTAATCGGCAAGTCTGACTACTTGAGGAAGGCTGGTGTGGCAGGTTCTGCTGTGAAGACCACGCGACGCTCGACCTTGGCGGTGCGCCGACTTCCGCAGGACTCGGTTCCCGTGAAGATCATGTTGCACGCCTTGGTGTTGGGGAACACTAGTCCCCCTTGCCCGTTGTTGCCGTCCGTGGGGTCTTGCACCCCTGGCTCTTGCGCTTTGTCGGGGTCCCCCCCTTCTTCGCTTTCTCCCGGATGAATCTCTTCATCATGGAGCAGTCCTTGAGGAGGTGCTTGATGGGGAAACCGTGGTTTGGGCATCGTCCATTCCACCTCTTCTCGAAGCGGTTTGTTGTCTCCCCCGCAGCGGGCCTTGGTGGCTTATGTTCGGCAGCGGCGACATTAGGGTTGCGTCCAACCCCGTGACTTGTTCTTTTTCTTTTTCAGATGGTCAGAGTTGATGTCACTAGCTCCTTCCTCCTGATTGCCTTTGCCCTTACCGTCCAGAGTACACTGGAGGACTGCTCCGACGCACTCCTCTTCGGAGGCAAAGCTCGTAGCGATGTCCAGAAGCTCACGGGCTATGCACGGTCCCTTTCTTCCCAGCTCATGAATGAGTTGTTCCGATGTCATGCCGGATATGAACGCTCCGACAATGTCAGCGTGGCCCATGTTGGGGAGCTCATTGCACTTCTTGCTGAAGTATCGAATGTAGTCCCTAAGGGACTCGCTGACCTTCTGGCGACAGTTCTTGAGGTCCCAGGGGGTGTCGGGCCGGACGTATGTCCCCTGAAAGTTGCCGATGAAGATGTCCCTCAAGTCACCACAGTCGTAGATCCGGCCCTCGGGGAGGTGTTTGAGTCAGGCGCGGGCCGAGTCCACGAGGTACAGAGGAAGGTTGCGAATGATGGCTAGATTGTCAATGTCTCCCCCAGCCTGGCACGTGAGACGGTAATGCTTGAGCCAAAGGCCAGGGTCCATCTGCCCCGCGTACATGGTGGTGGTCGTAGGAGCGCCAAAGCGCTATGGGAACTCGGCGCTGTGAATCTGTGGACTGAAAACCCGTGGCTCGGGAGGGCTCGGGCTTTGGCTCCGTTCCTCATTGCTGTTGTCGTACCGGTCATTGCGGTGCGGCTGACAACCCCTTTATTTATTTAGGCGCTTCTTTTCACTCAAGTGTGCCTTGAGGGTGTGGCATGCATCATGGTGGGGGCCGACCCGGTCATGGACCGAGGCTTTCTTGGGTGTGCCTCCAGCAGGGGCTGGCTGCCAAACTAAGTTCTGCTGTGATCCGGCAGTGCTACCTCCCATCACGCGTCTGGACATGGAGATCTACTGGTTGGATTGAGTGGCTCGCCATAGCGAGCTTTCTGCCTGGAGTTTGGTGGCCTTGGCTAGAAGCACCGCAACATCACATTGGGCCTGCTGAGCCTCGAGTGTTGCGGGCTCAGGGAGAGTTTTGAACAGCGTGACGGTTGCCGCTATGTTCTGCCCCGCATGGGCAAACTGTGGGGAGCCTTGATCATTGACGACGATGCACCGATGAACGTCGCGTGCCATGGTGTGGGTGCGTCCGCCCGTGCCAGCACGGACTAGCTCATGACCTATCTCTTCTTTCTCGTGCTCCAGCTGGTGCCGGGTCTCCTCCAGCGCCGCTCGCCGAGCCTTCAGTAGCTGCTGGGGGTCTCGGGGTGGTGCGCCTGCTACGGTCCACCGATGACGGTTACGAGGACACTGACGAGCGTCTCTCCCGTCCCCGTGGTCGTTGTCGGGTTCACTACAGCGGGTTTCCCGGGGTTCGCCAAGGCTCCAATGATTGAGGTGCCGGCGTCTCCTACCGCCGGCATGGGCACGAGCTGCACCATGTGGCATCCGCGCGGGAGATCACAGCTCCCCGCACAGCTCCCAAAGTTAGAGTCACAGTCTTCCAATGACCCCATGTCGAGGAGGTCGAAGAGGTATTTGTCTAGGTCGTCGATCACGCTGACAAATCTTGGATCCATGACAGCGAGGGCCATGCGCCGGACGGCTATGTTCTTGAAGCACCCTGTGGTGCTCCGCAAGCCGCACGGGTAGCCTTCTAAGGGGATTTCAGCGAGCCTGCTCGGTGGAGGAGCTCTCCCCCCAGGAGCTATCCGTGGATGTTTGCTAAAGCGAACGCGAAGTGGCGGAGGTCATCCTGGCTGGACGTAGGTCCCAGGTAACGCTCCAAGTGGAGCCACAACTGGTCGTCGTGTCCGGACCACTCCATGTGGTGGTCGGTGACATGTGGTCGGGCCGGCACGAGTCGAACCGCGCGCATCGCCTCACCGACAACCGCAATGGCCATCACGATGGGGTCCAGGAATGGCTTGTCGACGAGTCGTAACCTCCCGTCCACCGTGACCATGAAGTCGAGCATGTTGCCCATGTCCTCAAGCCACCATGGAGGTGCCACCTCGGGGGCGGTCGCTAGGGCCAGAGGTGGCGAAGAGTTCAGAATGCCGACGCACAACAACTTTTGGTCTGCAGTGGCAATGAACTCTTGGCTCCCGAAGAACACGCTACTGCCGGGAGCCCAAAAGAGGGGAAGAGTGGCCATCTGAACTGGGAAGTGACGAAGTGAAACACGTAAAGGCTCCTTTCTGGTGCGCTAACTGTCAGTGTTTAGATCACTGGCTAGTACAATTTGTTCATGGGGACGCGCACTTCAGGCTTGGTGATGGCTAATCAAGAGGACACGGGGGGTTATACTGGTTCGGGAAGTCCCCTAGGTCCAATTCTCCAGCCTACACGTGTTACTTGCTTCGGGATTGAGTACAATGGTGGCGAGAGAGGAGGGGGCTCCAAGTCTCGGGTGCGAGTGAAATGAAGTGCGTGTGTTTGAGTCCTATTTGTGTGTGGTTGATTCCTTGCACAGGAAGATGGACCTCCCCTTTTATACTTCAAGGGGATGGGCCCATTTACAGTGTGAGAGAGAGAGAGAGATAGATAGAGAGAGAGAGAGAGGATGGAGGCGTCCTACATGTGCGAAGTTGGTGGAGCCGTGTGGAAGAAGGCGTGGTCCCTGGTCGACGGCTTGATCCCTAGTTCTCGCGGGTCCCACCACTCTAGTCATCGCACTTGGGGTTGACACTTTGCTTAGGCATGCCCCTTTCTCCCGTCGTTAGGTTGAATCCCCCTTGTTCCTATAGATGGCGTGTTCCCCACTTCGAGGGATGGCGCAGTATGGGCTCTATCAAGTTTCCCAAGTGCAGTTCAATCCGGCTGTCTATCAGGTTGTCCTCTGTCACCCTTATTGGACGCGTCACCGAACCGCGGTGTTACAACGAGACTGTATCGCGCCTGCTATCGTCAGCAGGCATTGGTGATAATGGCCGGTGCAGGTATACTTGGGGATTTGACCCCCAGGCTTGACATTTAACGTGGGTCGGCGGGTTAGGTGTGGCCTATCATCCCACTCGACCCCCTTGTCACGGGTCGAGGCATCGGGTTTAGCTTGTCGGGACTTGCTTGGAGTTGGGATCTGTCCTATCTCGGTAGGGCAATTGAGCTTCTCCGCTTCGCCACTCCTGGGTCAGTCAGAGTTTTATCATCCCTCCTCACCCGTGCTTGGGCCCCACTGGCGGGAGTTGGTAGAGGTAGAATCTATCCGTTGATTGTGGATGGGCCCGTACCATCGTTGTGACCATAGTGGCAGCGGGATGTCTGTCCTTGTTCTGATGTGGATAAGCTCGGTTGGGAGGTCGAGTCTTTCTCTTGGAAGGGTGAGGCGTGCTTTGGTCCCATCGAGCGGGTCGGCTTGTTCTCGACTCCCGCCAAGGGGTCGAGTTGGGCGGGGCCAGCTCCAGATCACTTGAGGGCTTGAGCGAGCTGGGTCAGCGGTGCGATCTTTGCATCTAAGGTGTAACGGTCGTACGAACGCTTCCTATACAAGACCCACACGGGTGGTGGTTAGGTGGCGATTCAGGGGGCCCTCTGATCTGATCGTGCGTTCGGGTGTTTTTTAGGAGGCACCACGTGGCACTCCGATCTTTACCCTTGACACCAAAAATGATGAATAAATTTTTTTTTAGTTATACTTCTTTCACTTATCCTCTTGGTCATTTTGTACAATGTATGCATCTGACTGTAACAAAAGGACACAAGTAAATATACCGATCAAATTATAGAATAAAACTTTTGATTTTTTTATTTAGAAGTTAGTATATTAAATTCATTGATGACAAATCTACTAATATTAGTGACGAGATTTTATTTTAGAGACCAAGGTCATAAAAATAATTGTAATTCTAAATATAAAATAATTTTATTTTAGAGACCAAGGACCCCGATTTTTAGGT
This sequence comes from Eleusine coracana subsp. coracana, assembly GCA_032690845.1. NCBI lineage: Eukaryota > Viridiplantae > Streptophyta > Magnoliopsida > Poales > Poaceae > Eleusine > Eleusine coracana. The sequence goes on along the minus strand of CM064422.1, from coordinate 37,340,620 downwards.
TTGCCCCGGACCACTGCAAACTCAGGAATGACCCAAGGCCGAATGGCACGCCAGAATGGCCCAAGGCCGAATGGCACGCGGCAGCTTGCAATAGCCCACAACAGCCCAGAATGGCGTTAGGAGAGTTATAGGAAGAAAAAAAATCACAGCCACACGCGGCAAGATTAGGGTGGGGGATCAAGAGTCGAACCTTGCACCACATGAGTTGGAGTGCAATGTCTTACCACATGGCCACTTCTGATTTGTGTGAATTTGAAGGTATACATTTTCTTTATATTCGTATTATCCTTCTAAATTTCTCTGGATCTTGACTTCGCCATTGTTTGGCTTTTGCATACGGAGCGGGTGCTGCAGCTGCTGTTGACGCCACCGGCGAGCTGCTCGTCCCCAAGTCCTCCTGTTACCGATGCCGCCGGACCTCTAGAGGCCCACGTGCTTTGAATCCCCGCCAAGCCTTCTATGTCGTCGCCGCCGCCGTCGTCCCACCTCGCCGGAAGGAACCATGTGGGTTGGGGAGCAACGAGAAGCCGAGAGGAACTATGCGACGGGTGGGCGGCGAGGGTAGCGAGGGTGAGGGGCAGTGGCATGGTCAGCAAGGATGGCAGCCGAGACATGATGTGGAATACTTACCTTCCAGGTATCCATAGCTGAGCTAAAGTCGGCAACCGACCAGGTACTTCACCAACTAGAAAACCGACCATGTCGGCTTGGACTACAAGGCAATTATAGATAGACTTTCTATGTAAATCCTTATAGACTACGAGTAGGACTCTTCATATGCCCCTACCGACTGCATATATAAGACAGCAGGGAACCCCCATCAAGGGACACAAAACATAACATCAATACAAACCACACAACACACGACGTAGGGTTGTTACTCTCATCGAGAGGGCCTGAACCTGTATAACTTGGCGCCTTTTGTCTTTAACCATCATAGTTCTTAGTCCCGACATAGCCCCAAAAATGTATTGCCGAGATCAAGTCTCGATAGTTGGCGCGCTAGGTAGGGGGCAAGGCTCGCCAGGATTCACCATCGACTTCGATGGCCGAAATTCAAATTATCCAATACTAGCCGGACTTCAAGATCTCTTTTGGGTTGCTCGACTTCACTGCCAACTCCAACGGAGCGTTAGGCCTCGACAAGCATCAATCTGACTCGGCCGTAGCCAATCTCATGGCGCGATCACCGAGCTCGTTAGATCTGATCCCTGCTTTGGTCCCACTCAAATTCGGCGGAACAGATCTACGCACCGAGTATGACTCTAAGTTGGCCTATTCCTTTGATGAGGATTGAAGGACCGAGAAGGTGACCAGAGGGGGGGGGGGGTGAATGGGAGCCAATCAAACTTCTCCGAGAGAACTTGGCCAATATCCCAAAAACAACCCAAACCAACCTCCGAACCAATCACCAAGACTACACACACCATCTCATGGTGTACTAGCCTTAGGAGTGATCAACTACAGCAAAGAAACATAGCGGAAACAACAGGAAATAGCAGAGACTCAAGATAGTCAAAAACCTTACAAACTACACCTTACTGAACCACCACCAGCAGTGCTGATCAGGACCATCAGCAATGCCGGTTGGTCCCATTGGTAGTGTCGATCTGGCCCATCGGTAGTACTGGTGCGGGGTTCTGAGACCCACCGGCAGTGCCGGTCCTGGTCATCGACAGTGCCGATCGACCCCGACAGAACAGCAGAAACTTTCGGCAATTTGGCAAATCTTCTCCAAAACATAACCAAACGAACTCCAAATGATATGATTTTTGGACCAGTGAATCCTCATCACATCATGACCCTAATCCTAGAAAATCATCTCAATTGGCTCAAGGAATCATCACGAATTTCAGATCTTGTGCCAAGAACATCAAAAAGGGGAAACTTGAGAAATCCATCAAATCGAAGGTTCTAGAGCTATTGATTTGGTCAAGGATCCATATAGGATTGTTCTAGCTCATCCTAGCAACAAGTTTCTCAAGAAATCTGAGCCAAAGACTCGTCTAAAAATGAGATCGAAAATCACCATGAAATAGCTCCGAAAATGGGAAAAAGGAAATTTCGGGATTCAAGTGAAGAGAAAAATCATGAGCACGAAAATACTTCTCATATCAAAGAAAGGTGCTTACAAGATCCATAGGTACAAGGCTAGGAAGCCACCCTCTTCCTCCCACTATTTGGAAGAGCAAGAGATGTCGCTCACACAACCACTACTCTCCTCTAAACATGAAATCCTCTCCTAGCACTTTGAATAAAGTCCTAACTCAAGGCTAATGGAAGAGAGGAACCTCTCCCACTAGCCACACCTCTCCTTATATAGGCCTAGGGTCTATTGTCCACATGACCACTCTATCCTTGACCTACATAATACACCCACCTACCACTGGGGTCATATGATGAGGACATCACTCCTAAGGATACATGCAACACTCCTCCAATTTTGGACTTCCAAGGTCCAATGACTAGAGCTCGTGCACGACGACTAAATTTAGAGGTGAGCTCGTTCCTACATTCTTCATTATATGTCACTTTTGAGAATGGTTTGCTACCTAATGATTATATTGTAATTAGGAACCATGGAGAGGACCAGGAGATGATGGGAGAAGGACTTGGAGATGTGGAGGACCAGCAAGGACATGGAAGCCAAGGTGGAGGCCGAACCAAAACCGACTTCGAGTCTGTTTTGGGGCTCAGGACCAGTCTGCACTAAAACGGATGCCCAAGACGCATAAGGACTCGGATTTGGATGTTCTACATATGCACGGAAAGATAAGAAGAAGACCTTTCCAATGCCGCCGGTCTCATATCATAATTCATCCGGAGTCATCGTGAATCGTCGAAACAAGAGAGAGTCCAGAATCTGTTTCGGAGTTGTGTCGTCTGTTTTTGGCCTTTGGGTTTTGTATCTAGTTGAGCCCAAGTAGGGGTGCGTCCAGAGGGTCTTGCACGACCCTAGGGTCTTCATATACAGCCGCCACTGTGCCCTTAGGGTTTGGGTTTTGCTTAGATTATTCTGTTCATAACAGTTTCGCCGTCATCATGGTTTGTGAGACCCCAACTTCATTAGATTCATAATACATCTGCAATTGTGTTGCTTTCTTCTTTGTTCTTGCTTGTGTTCTTGATTCGCAAGCAGGGATTAGCCTTCTCGGTGAGGTCAATTGTTTTAAGACGGTTGATAACCAGAGGAGACGTCGTGCTGCGATTGCGGGGTTTAGAACGTGCTGTTCTGAAGCCGGATCGATTTGTGTGTCGCCTCCGACCAAATCAACGTATCCAGAACCTTTTGGAAGATCGAGAACCCTTGTCCACATCAAGTGGTAATCAGAGATTCAGGTGCACCGTCAGGTTCATACTACCCTTAGTTAATTTTGTTTTGTGTTCATCCTATCGTCCATAGAAAAGCTCAAAAAATTTTTCCCTCCGCCCATAACCACGTGTTTAGCCTTTGCATATTTCAATTTTAGAGTCCGTAGTGTTGACTTTGTGCCCTAGTTCTTGTTTAGTCACTGGTTTAGTTTGTGTTTTTGTCGTCAGTAGTGTTTCTCTTGCAACCCTAGCCGCCATCCCCTTCACTACCCTCTGCTTTGTTGGCTTTTTGTGCTAGGGTTGATTGATCGACACACCTAGCCTAGTCCCACCCTAAACCCACCCTCAAACACCTCGGACCAATCCCCACAAATTCCACTTTCTGCTGCATCCACGCCACCAAAAAAAAATCTTACCCGATTCCAAACCTGACCCCTAACCCGACTCGGGTTTCTGGAAAACCGACTCCGACCCCCCTTCGGTAAAACGGGCATAACTTTTCGCTCGGTTGTCTGTTTTGGCTGATATTTTTACAGGAGATTCTTGACTCAAAGTTGAGCATACGCACACTTGGCTACGTCCTGTGTGCCCTTGTCAAAAAATTCAAAAAAAATCGGGAAGATAAAGAAAAAATTGATTTAAGTTTAAACCCAACGTTTTCTGCAACTTCAAGATTTTCTGTAGGCCACATCCTACCTCTGTTTGAGCTGAAATTTTTTGTGGATTCTCCTCCAGTGTTAGTGAGTTGGAGAAAAATATCAAAAAAATAAAATCAAAAAAAAAATTGGGATTTCTACTAGTGCTACATCTAGCCCGCTGAAATTTCTGGATTTGGCTGTTTTGCACTTAGCCCCCTGTTATCGCCTGTTGTGCCTTTGTCTCTTTGTTTCTACTTTGCTATCACTACTGTTCTAGGACATACTTAGACCAGCAACTAGGGACAAGTTACTTGGGCACTTATTCAGCTTTACTATCTGTTTTTGATTTGTGTCCCACTCACATATATATATTTGGCCTTCCTAGCTCTACATATTTCTTCTGGACAGCACACAGGTTATTTTGTGACCCTTGCAATCGTGGAACACATCTCTCTGGTATCCTTTGCTTTGCTTTTCAGAACTTTGTAAGAGCTTTGTAAGGAGTTTCCTTTTGTTGTGTTGAAAGGCACCACTGCTTAGCTGTTTTATAGGGATAAAATTCACTGTTTGTTTCCTATTTTGGTGTTTGTGATGGCAGGAAGTGATGACGGAGAGATGGCTTCCCCCTCACAATTTGCTGAGTGCGTGAGCCAAGAGCAGCTCCAGAAGGCTTTGTAGGCTGCTCAGAGTGATTTGGCAGAGACGATCACCAGAGCCGTTACTGATGCAGTCAGCAAGCTTCACATCGGAGAAAGCATCGAGCGGTTGGAGAAGCGGGTCTCTAAGTTAACCGATCAGGTTGTCGTGTTGGAGACCGCCCCCAAGACCAATGATATGAACACTAATAACCACGACGTTGACGACATCCATGATGAAGACATGGTGTATAAGGCTGATGGCACTGTGGATAGGTCAGTACAAGGACCGATGACATCGTTTGCACCATAATACTCAAGGTATGGGTGGTTTCCATAACTACAATCGTCGTCTAGACGGTAACTATGCTCTAGATGACCCATATGCTAAAATTAAGTTTTCAATTCCTTCATTTTCAGGTCAGTATGATGGTGATGTTTATCTTGATTGGGAGATGACTGTAGAACAAAAATTTAATGCCCACCTTGTTCCTGAACAACATAGAGTTAGACAAGCTACTAGTGAGTTTAAGGACTTTTCTATTGTTTGGTGGAGTGGTCTAGTTGCTGAAACTGATTTGCCTACTACTTGAGAAGAACTTAAGGTAGCAATGCGTGATCGTTTTGTTCCCCCTTCTTTTTATAGAGAAATTCGTAATAAACTGTAACGTTTAGACCAAGGAGATAAAACTGTTCAGGAGTATTTTAGTGAGCTTCAGAAGGGTTTGATTCATTGTGCTGTAGTTGAAAAAAGTAGAGGATCAGATTTGTCGCTTTTATTCTGGTTTAAGAAAAGAAATTCAGGACATCCTTGATTATAAAGAATATTATACCCTCACCCAGTGTTTCCAGTATGCTATGCTTGCAGAGAAAGAATCACAGTGACTTTTCCAGGCTTTTGAGGAGTACAGCAAGTCAAGGAACTCCTACCCCCCACGCTCGACGGGGACTTCGGGGCTGCCCAGGCCATCTTTTCGGCCGCCCCCACCAGCAGCTACCAAGGGAACCAGTGTTGTTTCTGCAGCCCCAAGATCAGCCCCTGCACCTTTTACGCGGTCAGGTAAACTTTCTGTGCAGGTACCAGCTAGTAGTGCCTCCTCTGTTGCTTCGACAGGGCGCACTACAGGGATTCAGTACCACCGCTGCCATGGATTTGGTCATGTGCAGAAAGATTGTCCAAGTAGGCGGGCATATGTGGCGACAGACGATGGCGGTTACATGAGCACCTTTGATATGGAGGATGAGGAGGAGGACATCGCTGCCACCGGCAGTGACCTTGTCCTTGGAGGCGGAGACACCACAGGATACATGAACATTATTGTTCAACGTGTCCTTAGCACACAAGTTCATCAGCCCGAGACGATGCAGCGCCACAACTTGTTCCAGATTTTCTTCGTCATCAAGAATCGCCGAGCACGTGTCATCATTGATGGAGGGAGCTGCAATAACTTGGTGAGTTCTGATGTGGTCAACAAGCTTTCTTTGACCACACGTCCACATCCACATCCGTACTACATTCAGTGGTTAAACGACTCTGGTAAAGCTAAGGTAATACAAACTTATAGAGATCCTTTTTCCATTGGTTCTTATGTGGATTCTGTTGATTGTGATGTCGTACCCATGCAAGCATGTTCACTTTTATTGGGTAGACCTTGGGAATTTGATAATGATGCTGTACACCATGCTAGAAGTAATAAGTACACTTTTATGCATAAAGGAACTAAAATTACTTTGTTACCAATGACCCCTACTGAAATTGTACAAGCTGATTCAGAAAGAGCTGCTAGTTTGAAAAATAAAGGTCCTGAAATTCAACTACCTGTTAATTCTAATTCTACACTTAGTAATGTTAATGATTCTTCAAGTTCTAAGGGTGCTGGAATTAAATTACAAGGTCGTTCATGTCTTGCAACAAAATCTGAGCTTGCTGAAATTTCTGATAAAGATGATATTTGCTATGCTTTGATATGCAAAGAAGCTTTGTTTTCGCTTGATGATATTGCTTCTAGTGCTGTGTCTCCTGCTGTCAATAACCTTTTGCAGGAGTATGAGGATGTTTTTCCAGCTGAGATACCCCCGGGATTGCCACCTTTGAGAGGGATTGAGCATCAAATTGATTTGATTCCGAGTGCTACTTTGCCAAACCGTGCCGCTTATAGGACCAACCCTGAGGAGACTAAGGAGATACAATGACAAGTTCAAGACCTTTTGGATCGTGGGTATGTTCGTCATTCACTTAGTCCTTGTGCTGTTCCTGTACTTTTGGTTCCTAAGAAAGATGGTACTTGGCGTATGTGTGTAGATTGTAGAGCCATTAATAATATTACTATTAGGTATCGTCATCCTATTCCTAGGCTAGACGACATGCTTGGTGAGTTATGTGGTGCTATAATTTTCACTAAAATTGATTTGCGTAGTGGCTACCATCAAATTAGAAAGAAACTTGGAGACGAATGGAAAACAACTTTCAAAACCAAATTTGGATTATATGAGTGGTTAGTAATGCCTTTTGGGTTAACTAATGCACCTAGTACTTTCATGCGCTTGATGAATGAGGTTTTAAGAGCTTTCATTGGCAAATTTGTGGTAGTTTACTTTGATGATATCTTGATTTATAGCAAATCTATAGATGAACATATGAATCATTTGCGTGCTGTTTTTGATGCTTTACGAGATGCACGTTTATTTGGTAACCTTGAGAAGTGCATCTTTTGTACGGATCGAGTCTCTTTTCTTGGCTATGTTGTGACTCCATAGGGAATTGAGGTGGATGAGGCGAAGATTGAAGCCATAAAGAGCTGACCTGTACCAAAAACTATCACATAGGTGAGAGTTTTCTTGGTCTTGCAGGTTTCTACCGCCGCTTTGTCAAAGATTTCAGCATCATTGCTGCACCTTTGCATGACTTGACAAAGAAGGGCATTAATTTCCATTGGGGTAAGGTACATCATGAGTCTTTTGATGCTTTGAAGGATAAACTTACACATGCACCATTGCTGCAATTACCTGATTTTGATAAGATTTTTGAGCTTGAATGTGATCCTAGTGGTATAGGCATTGGTGGTGTTTTGATGCAAGATAGTAAACCTGTTGCATACTTTTGTGAGAAAATTACTGGGCCTGTTTTGAATTACTCCACGTATGACAAGGAATTGTATGCACTTGTACGTTGTTTAGAGACGTGGCATCATTATTTGTTGCCCAAAGAATTTGTTATTCATTCTGATCATGAATCACTTAAGTATATTCGTTCTCAATGTAATTTGAACCATAGACATGCTAAATGGATTGAGTTTATTGAGTCTTTTCCTTACATTATTAAACATAAGAAAGGGAAGGATAATGTGATCGCTGATGCTTTATCTAGGCGCTATACTTTATTGTCTCAACTTGATTGTAGAATTTTTGAACTTGAGGCAATTAAAGAATAATATGCTGCTGATGTTGATTTTAAGGATGTATTGCTGCATTGTAAAGAAGGTCGTGCATGGAATAAATTTGTGTTGAATGATGGATTCTTGTTTAGAGCTAACCGCCTATGCATTTCAGTTGGTTCCGTTCGTCTTTTATTGTTACAGGAGGCGCATGGAGGTGGATTGATGGGTCATTTTGGTGCTAAGAAGATGGAGGATATTTTAGCCACACACTTATTTTGGCCAAGGATGAGGAAAGATGTTGAGCGCTTTGTTGCTCGCTGCACTACATGTCAAAAAGCTAAGTCTCGCTTGAATCCACATGGTTTATACATGCCACTTCCTGTTCCTTTTATTCCTTGGGCGGATATTTCTATGAACTTTGTTTTAGCACTGCCTAGGACTAAGAGGGGGAGTGATAGTATTTTTGTTGTTGTGGATAGATTTTCTAAGATGGCACACTTTATACCATGTCATAAGACTGATGATGCTAGTTATATTCCTGATCTCTTTTTCAAAGAAATTGTTCGTTTGCATGGTATGCCTTCTACTATTGTTTCAGATCGTGATGCAAAATTCTTGAGTCACTTTTGGCGCACGCTTTGGAATAAGTTGGGTATAAAGTTGTTGTTTTCTACAACTTGTCACCCACAAACTGATGGACAAACTGAGGTGGTGAACCGCACTTTGGGTACTATGTTGAGAGCTATTTTGAAGAAAAATTTGAAGCAATGGGAAGAATGTTTGCCTCGTGTTGAGTTTGCATATAATCGGGCAACACATTCTACTACCAAGGTAAGTCCTTTCAAAGTAGTGTATGGTTTTGATCCCCGTACTCCACTTGATATACTTCCTCTACCTATTCATGAGAGAGTTCATGTTGATGCTAAGGAACATGCTGAATTTATTTTTAAAATGCATGAGACCACTAGACTTAGCATTGAAAAGATGAATGACAAGTATAAAATTGCCGGTAGTAAAGGTAGAAAAGAAGTAAAACTTGATGTAGGAGATTTAGTATGGTTACACTTGAGAAAAGATAGATTTCCAGATTTGAGAAAGTCTAAATTAATGCCTAGAGCTGATGGTCCTTTCAAAATAATTGAGAAGATTAATGATAAAGCATACAAACTTGAGTTGCCTCCCGAGTTCGGGGTTAGTCCTACTTTTAACATTTCAGATTTGGAACCATACTTGGGAGAAGAGAATGAGCTTGAGTCGAGAACAACTCCAATTCAAGAGGGGGAGGATGATGAGGACATCACTCCTAAGGATACATGCAACACTCCTCCAATTTTGGACTTGCAAGGTCCAATGACTAGAGCTCGTGCACGACGACTAAATTTAGAGGTGAGCTCGTTCCTATATTCTTCATTATATGTCACTTTTGAGAATGGTTTGCTACCTAATGATTATATTGTAATTAAGAACCATGGAGAGGACCAGGAGATGATGGGAGAAGGACTTGGAGACGTGGAGGACCAGCAAGGACGTGGAAGCCAAGGTCCTATCTGTTTCGGGGCTCAGGACCAGTCTGCACTAAAACGGATGCCCAAGACGCATACGGACTCGGATTTGGACGTTCTACATATGCACGGAAAGATAAGAAGAAGACCTTTCCAATGCCACCGGTCTCATATCAAAATTCATCCGGAGTCATAGGGAATCGTCGAAACAAGAGAGAGTCCAGAATCTGTTTCGGTGTTGTGTCGTCTGTTTTTGGCCTTTGGGCTTTGTATCTAGTTGAGCCCAAGTAGGGGTGCATCCAGAGGGTCTTGCACGACCCTAGGGTCTTCATATTCAGCCATCGCTGTACCCTTAGGGTTTAGGTTTTGCTTAGATTATTCTGTTCATAACAGTTTCGCCGTCATCACGGTTTGTGAGACCCCAACTTTGTGAGATTCATAATACATCTGCAATTGTGTTGCTTTCTTCTTTGTTCTTGCTTTTGATTCGCAGGCAGGGATTAGCCTTCTTGGCGAGGTCAATCGTTTTAGGACGGTTGATAACCAGAGGAGATGTCGTGCTGCGATTGCGGGGTTTAAAACATGTTGTTCTGAAGCCGGATTGATTTGTGTGTCGCCTCTGACCAAATCAACGTATCCAGAACCTTTGGAAGATCGGGAACCCTTGTCCACATCATCATAACTATCCATCTTTTTCCTCATCGCCCGAATGCCATGAGACGCTTCACGTCTTTGCTTTGTCTTGAAGCAAGCTCTATCATGGTGCCACGTGCACCACCAATCGCCGCCACCGGTTTTGAGGCCCAAACCGGGAAATTGCCTTGCACGCTTCTCAAAGCGCGACTTCTCGATGTTGACACATGTCACCTTGTCCCGCGATCCTTACCACCGGCAAGTCTCTCCTAGTCCCTCTCCATCGGGCCCCCTTGTCACTTGCACCGGCATCCCGTTCGCCTTGACTTGGTCAACATGCTGTCTTCATCACCACCATGGTTTTGAGGCTCAACCGCGAAACCGTCCGTGCTTCTTGCCTCTCCACATGTACGGTGTGGATCACCCTTGACTTCACCCGGCATCCTGATCATCTGGCCCCAAGTCCCCTACTTGTGCCCGATCCTCTCGTTGTTGACCGCCAAGTCGACTCTAGTGACCTACACATCATGAGACAAGCAAACACATTTCCCAACTCCTACAACATCACCAATTTCTCCACCAACTCCGGTTAGTCATAACCATGATATGCAAACCCATGCAATCCCCGGATTCCCGCATTTCAACTCAAACACCAAATCCGCTCAAGTCAATTACTCATCACATATATTGCAAACCATGGCACATATCCACATGATTTTTCAATCTCCCCCTTGATGAGTACATTGACAACACCAATTGCACAAAGATTAGAGATTGAAATGCGAAACCGAATAAGCACATCCAAATGGCCAAACCCAAAGAAAAGGTGAAAACAAGCCATCTAGCAAGTAGGGATCACAAAACCAAGAGTTGGCAAAGAAAGCGACTTGAGATGCAAAGAATGTGAAAAGCGCAAGAAAACGCTCAAGATCATGATATGCTCCCCCTCAAGTTGTGGTAGGTCTCATGTAGTGCAAAATGGATCATACAAGTTTCTTAGCATTATTTGTGCATGACCCCAAGTTTTCTCCCACTTGGGCAATGAACTCATCAAAGAGGCAAAAGAACAAACAAACATGCAATGCATGAAAATGCAAACCTAAGGAGCTTAAACAATTATGCAAACAAGAATTTAACTTTGCTAGCTATAAACATAGAGCCATGAAGTGTAAAAGCAATAGCTCCCAATCATGCAAAGATAAAAAATAGATAGCAAGGAAAAAACACCAAGAGCTCTACAAGCTAAGCAGAAAGATTGACTAGCTTAGATAGAATCAAATTTGCTTATCATGAACAAAGCTGCCACCACATGTGTAAGTACTCCCATCCAAGGCATAACAAGCATCAAGTGAATCATAAGAATCTAGCCACTCTCAATCTCAACTTGGGCAACAAGCATTCGCAGGAAATGAGCTATACAAACGCTCACATATCAAACAGAGACTCAGTTGATCAAGTGATTTTTGCTTATCCTCATGTGTCCTCTTATCCATGCAGAGGGTCGCACGACTGGGTACGGCAAACATCCCGAGGCTTCAAGTCAGAATGTTTGGATTTAGTATTTTAGAATTATTCTTGATGAAAGCACTTAGCAGATTATTCAAGCTTATGCATGAGACAAAAGAGCATTCCTTTGCGACAAAAGGAACACACGTTCCGACAATGTTTCATCATGAGCTAAACATTTGCAAAGCCTTCCATTTCGCAAACACAAGGTGCCAAAGCCAAGACATCCTCTAGACTAGCCTCAATGCAAGTTTCAACAGGGATAAAAGCAATTATACACATGGTGAGCAAGTTTTAGCAAGATTGGATCATAAGGTTCACAAGAAGCTCAGTTTTCCTTTAAGATTAGCAAGTTGCTCACATGAGTCTATAACAGGCCATCTAGAAAATCTAAGAATGAGAGATTACCATCACATTCACACAACTTAGCTTAAGCTCAATCATAGCAATGAGAAATACAGGCAAGCATAAGAATCAAAGCTCATCTACCAATGCATATATTACATATGAGATGCAATGCATAAAGGAAGATACATATATACAAGTGAAAACCAACTCCCCCTTAAATGATGCCATAGGGATGACAAACACCAAGTTCCCCCCGAAGAAAAGCATGTCTAGAAACATCTAGGGGCTTGTTGAGGATATCAGCTAGTGGTTTCTGGTGTCGATGTATTTGAGCTCAACATACCCCTTCTCAACATTGTCTCTCAGGAAGTGGAATCGCACATTGATGTGTTTGACCTTACCATGTTGGATTCGGTTTTTGGCTAAACATATGACACTGGAGTTATCACACATGAGTGGAACACCCTTAAAAGTTAACCCATAGTCCCTCATGGTAGATACAACCCATAGGATTTGTGAGCAGCAGCAACATACTCAGCCTCTATGGTGGATTGGGCAACACTTGACTGCTTACGAGAAGACCAACAGATCAAAGAAGTACCCAAGAAATGGTAAGTACCAGAAGTGCTCTTTCTATCAATTCTACACCCAGCAATGTCCACATCCGAATACCCAATTAGATCAAGAGATGAAGATGCAGAGTACCAAAGACCGAACTCAAGGGTGTATTTGAGATACCTGAAGATGCGCTTGACAGTCTTGCGATGAGTCACCCTTGGGGAAGCTTGAAAATGAGCACAAAGACATACCGCAAAGTGTATGCCGGGTCTTGGCGCCGTCAGGTACAAGAGGGAGCCAATCATGCTCCTGTACTCCCTTTGATCCACCACTTCACAGTCTTCATCAGGGTCAAGAACCATTGTAGTGGACATTGGTGTAGACAACGGCTTCACATTGACCATGTCAAACTTCTTCAGCAGATCCTTCGTGTACTTGGCTTGATAAATGAAAGTGCCTTGCTTGCACTGCTTGATTTTAAGCCCAAGAAAGAAGGTGAGCTCTCCCATCATCGACATCTGAAATTCACTTTCCATAGCTTACTGAAATCTGGACACAAGAGCATGAGAGGAATCACCAAAGATGATATCATCCACATAAATCTGAACCATTAGAAAGTCATTGCCATGCTTTAGAGTGAACAAGGTTTTATCAACACACCCCATGACATACCCACGCTCTAGCAAGAAAGTCTTAAGCCTAGCATACCATGTCCTATGTGCTTGCTTTAGCCCGTACAAAGCCTTCTGAAGCTTGTACACATGGTTTGGGTATTTGTGGTGCTCAAAGCCAGGTGGTTGCCTCACATACACTTCTTCCTCTATGAAACCATTTAGGAAAGCACTCTTAACATCCATTTGATAAAGTCTAATGCCCTTAGAGGCAGCAAATGCAAGCAAGATCCTAATGGCTTCTATGCGAGCAACAGGAGCAAAGGTTTCACCATAATCTAAGCCCTCCACTTGGCTAAAACCCTGAGCTACTAGCCTAGCCTTGTTTCTCACAACCTCACCATCCTCCCCATGTTTGTTTTTGAACACCCACTTGGTTCCTATGACATTGACATTTTTGGGAGGCTCTACAAGGGTCTAGACTTTATTTCTCTCAAAGTTTTCCAACTCCTCATGCATGGCATTAACCCACTATTTATCAAATAGTGCGTGTCCAATATCTTGGGGTTCAAAGGTTGCAACAAAGAGAGAATTGGTAAAGCAAGTGAGATGTGCAGCCCTTGACCTTGTTGTCCTCTCATAGAGATTACCAATTATTTGTTGAGGTGGATGTTGACGCTGAATGTGTGAGGAGCCTCCCTCTCACAGTGTACCTCCCCCTCAACCACAGCTAGAGCTTGCTCAACAGCCACTGAAGTCGATGTAGAAGCTTTTGGACCCTCTACTGTAGTAGTGGTAGCAGCAAGAACAAGCTCAGATGAGAGATAAAGTGAATCATCATCATCATCATCAAAGCCCTGTAGGTCCTCTTCTACAAAGATGCTTTCCTTCAGCTCCTTATCACTTGCAGACTCAATCATATTCCTTGCACAAGAGTTTGATTCATCAAAGGTTACATCGCAGGACTCTACGATGGTGTTAGTTTCCAAATTCAAAACTCTGTAGGAATGACCATGAGGAGAGTAATCAAGAAAGATGCCATCGGAAGATCTCAACTCCAACTTAACAAGATTGCCACGCTTGAGAATAAAGCACTTGCAGCCAAAAGCACACAAATGAGAAATAGATGGCTTCCTCCCAAAACGCAGCTCATAAGAAGTCACATTAAGAATTGAGCCCAAGAAAATCTGATTGGAAACATAGCAACCAGTGCTAATGGCCTCAGCCCAGAACCGCCTCGGAGTCCTATGCTCATCGAGCATCGTTCGGGCCATCTCCACCAGGGTTCTGTTCTTTCTTTCGACCACACTGTTCTGTTGAGGAACACGAGGTGCTGAAAACTGATGCTCAATACCATGCTGAAGACAAAAAGCATCAAAGAAGGAGTTCTTGAACTCGGTGCCATTATCACTGTGGATTGCTCGTAATGCACCAGGGGGTTCCTTGAACAACCTCAAAGCTAAGCTCCAAAAGTGATGAAACACTTCATCCTTGCTCTCAAGGAAGTAGACCCAAGAGTAGCGAGAATAGTCGTCAACAATCACAAGAACATACCACTTCCCACTCGCCGAACGAACCCGAGAAGGACCAACAATGTCCATATGAAGCAACTCTCCACGGCGTTCAGTCATCACCAAATTGATTGGTGGATGTGAAGCGGCAATCATTTTCCCATAACTACAAGGAGCACAAAATAAATCCTTATCAAACCTAGGCCACTAAAGCAACATAGCAAGTCAAAGCTCATGTGACCCAGTCTCCTATGCCATTTCCAGAGCTCAGAAGAAGATTGAGCAAACAAGCACTTGTGAGAACCAGGAGAACCAGCAAAATCAGCCTAAAAAACTCTGCCAATGTGTGAAATCCCACAAACCATGGATGATGAGGACATCACTCCTAAGGATACATGCAACACTCCTCCAATTCTGGCCTTGCAAGGTCCAATGACTAGATCTCGTGTACGACGACTAAATTTAGAGGTGAGCTCGTTCCTACATTCTTTATTATATGTCACTTTTGAGAATGGTTTGCTACCTAATGATTATATTGTAATTAGGAACCATGGAGAGGACCAGGAGATGATGGGAGAAGGATTTGGAGACGTGGAGGACCAGCAAGGACGTGGAAGCCAAGGTGGAGGCCCAACCAAAACCGACTTCGAGACTGTTTTGGGGCTCAGGACCAATCTGCACTAAAACGGAAGCCCAGGATGCATACGGACTCGGATTTGGATGTTCTAAATATGCACGGAAGGATAAGAAGAAGACCTTTCCAATGCCACCGGTTTCATATCAAAATTCATCCGGAGTCATCAGGAATCGTCAAAACAAGAGAGGGTCCAGAATCTGTTTCGGTGCTGCGTCGCCTGTTTTTGGCCTTTGGGCTTTGTATCTAGTTGAGCCCAATTAGGGGCGTGTCCAGAGGGTCTTGCACGACCCTAGGGTCTTCATATACAGCCGCCACTGCATCATTAGGGTTTGGGTTTTGCTTAGATTATTCTATTCATAACAGTTTCGCCGTCATCACGGTTTGTGAGACCCCAACTTCGTGAGATTCATAATACATCTGCAATTGTGTTGCCTTCTTCTTTGTTCTTGCTTGTGTTCTTGATTCATAGGCAGGGATTAACCTTCTCGGCAAGGTCAATCGTTTTAGGACGGTTGATGACCAGAGGAGACATCGTGCTGCGATTGCGGGGTTTAGAACATGTTGTTCCGAAGCCGGATCGATTTGTGTGTCGCCTCCAACCAAATCAACGTATCCAGAACCTTTCGGAAGATCGGGAACCCTTGTCCACATCAAGTGGTATAAGAGCTTCAGGTGCACCGTCAGGTTCGCACTACCCTTAGTTAATTTTGTTTTGTGTTCATCCTATCATCCATAGAAAAGCCAAAAAAAAAATTCCCCTCCGCCCATAACCACGTGTTTAGCCTTTGCATATTTCAACTTTAGAGTCCATAGTGTTGAGTATGTGCCCTAGTTCTTGTTTAGTCGCTGGTTTAGTTTGTGTTTTTGTCATCAGTAGTGTTTCCCTTGCAACACTAGCCGCCATCCCCTTCACCATCCTCTATTCTATCGGCTTTGTGTGCTAGGGTTGATTGATCGATACACCCACCCTAATCCCACCCTAAACCCACCCTCAAACACCTCGGACCAATCCCCACAAATTTCACTTTCTGCTGCATCCACGCCACCAAAAAAACATCTTTCCCGATTCCAAACCCGACCCCTAACCCGACTCGGGTTTCTCGAAAACCGACTCCGACCCCCCTTCGGTAAAATGGGCATAAGTTTTCGCTCGGTTGTCCGTTTTGGCTGATATTTTTACAAGAGATTCTTGACTCAAAGTTGAGCATACCCACACTTGGCTACGCCCTATGTGCCCTTGTCAAAAAATTCAAAAAAACTCGGGAAGATAAAGAAAAAATTGATTTAAGTTTAAGCCCGACGTTTTCTGCAACTTCAAGATTTTCTGTAGGCCACATCCTACCTCTGTTTGAGCTGAAATTTTCTGTGGATTCTCCCCCATTGTTACTGAGTTGGAGAAAAATATCAAAAAATAAAATCATAAAAAAGAAATTTGGGATTTCTACTAGTGCTACATCTAGCCCCCTGAAATTTCTGGATTTGACTGTTTTGCACTTAGCCCCCTGTTATCGCCTGTGTGCCTTTGTCTCCTTGTTTCTACTTTGCTATCACTACTGTTGTAGGACATACTTAGACCAGCAGCTAGGGACAAGTTACTTGGGCACTTATTCAGCTTTACTATCTGTTTTTGATTTGTGTCCCACTCACATATATATATTTGGCCTTCCTAGCTCTACATATTTCTTCTGGACAGCACATAGGTTCTTTTGTGACCCTTGCAATCATGGAACACACCTCCCTGGTATCCTTTGCTTTGTTTTTCAGAACTTTGCAAGAGCTTTACAAGGAGTTTTCTTTTGCTGTGTTGAGAGGCACTACTGCTTAGCTGTTTTGTAGGGATAACTTTCACTGTTTGTTTCCTGTTTTGGTGTTTGTGATGGCAGGAAGTGATGACGGGGAGATGGCTTCCCCCTCACAATTTGCTGAGTGCGTGAGCCAAGAGCAGCTCCAGAAGGCTTTGCAGGCTGCTCAGAGTGATTTGGCAGAGACGATCACCAGAGCCGTTACTGATGCAGTCAGCAAGCTTCACATCGGAGAAAGCATCGAGCGGTTGGAGAAGCGGGTCTCTAAGTTAACCGATCAGGTTGTCGCGTTGGAGACTGCCCCCAAGACCAATGATACGAACACTAATAACCACGACGTTGACGACGTCCGTGATGAAGACATGGTGTATAAGGCTGATGGCACTGTGGATAGGTCAGCTACAAGGACCGACGACGTCGTTTGCTCCATAATACTCAAGGTATGGGTGGTTTCCATAACTACAATCGTCGTCCAGATGGTAACTATGCTCTAGATGACCCATATGCTAAAATTAAGTTTTCAATTCCTTCATTTTTGGGTCAGTATTATGGTGATGTTTATCTTGATTGGGAGATGAATGTAGAACAAAAATTTAATGCCCACCTTGTTCCTGAACAACATAGAGTTAGACTTTGCTATTGTTTGGTGGAGTGGTCTAGTTGCTAAAACTGATTTGCCTACTACTTGGGAAGAACTTAAGGTAACAATGCGTGATCGTTTTGTTCCTCCTTCTTTTTATGGAGAGATTCGTAATAAACTATAGTGTTTAGAACAAGGAGATAAAACTGTTCAAGAGTACTTTAGTGAGCTTCAGAAGGGTTTGATTCGTTGTGCTGTAGTTGAAAAAGTAGAGGATCAGATTTGTTGCTTTTATTCTGGTTTAAGAAAAGAAATTCAGGACATTCTTGATTATAAAGAATATTATACCCTCACCCAGTGTTTCCAGTATGCTATTCTTGCAGAGAAAGAATCACAGGGACTTTTCCAGGCTTTTGAGGAGTACAGCAAGTCAAGGAACTCCTACCCCCCACGCTCGACGGGACTTTGGGGCTGCCCAAGCCATCTTTCCGGCCGCCCCCACCAGCAGCTACCAAGGGAACCAGTGTTGTTTCTGCAGCCCCAAGATCAGCCCCTGCACCTTCTATGCGCTCAGGTAAAACTTCTGTGCAGGTACCCGCTAGTAGTGCCTCCTCTGTTGCTTCGACGGGGCGCACTACAGGGATTCAGTGCCACCGCTGCCATGGACTTGGTCATGTGCAGAAAGATTGTCCAAGTAGGCGGGCATATGTGGCGACAGACGATGGCGGTTACATGAGCACCTCCGACGTGGAGGATGAGGAGGACGACGTCGCTGCCACCAGCAGTGACCTCGTCCTTGGAGGCGGAGACACCACGGGATACATGAACATTATTGTTCAACGTGTCCTTAGTACACAAGTTCATCAGCCCGAGATGATGCAGCGCCACAACTTGTTCCAGATTTTCTTCGTCATCAAGAACCGCCGAGCATGTGTCATCATTGATGGAGGGAGCTGCAATAACTTGGTGAGTTCTGATGTGGTCAACAAGCTTGCTTTGACCACACGTCCACATCCACATCCGTACTACATTCAGTGGTTAAACGACTCTGGAAAAGCTAAGGTAATACAAACTTGCAGAGTTCCTTTTTCCATTGGTTCTTATGTGGATTCTGTTGATTGTGATGTCGTACCCATGCAAGCATGTTCACTTTTATTGGGTAGACCTTGGGAATTTGATAATGATGTTGTACACCATGGTAGAAGTAATAAGTACACTTTTATGCATAAAGGAACTAAAATTACTTTGTTACTAATGACCCCTGCTGAAATTGTACAAGCTGATTTAGAAAGAGCAGCTAGTTTGAAAAAAAAAGGTCCTTAAATTCAACAACCTATTAATTCTAATTCTACACCTAGTAATGTTAATGATTCTTCAAGTTCTAAGGGTGCTGGAATTAAATTACAAGGTCGTTCATGTCTTGCAACAAAATCTGAGCTTGCTGAAATTTCTGATAATGATGATATTTGCTATGCTTTGATATCCAAAGAAGCTTTGTTTCCGCTTGATGATATTGCTTCTAGTGCTTTGTCTCCTGCTGTCACTAACCTTTTGCAGGAGTATGAGGATGTTTTTCCAGCTGAGATACCCCTGGGATTGCCACCTTTGAGAGGGATTGAGCATCAAATTGATTTGATTCCGGGTGCTACTTTGTCAAACCGTGCTGCTTATAGGACCAACCCTGAGGAGACTAAGGCGATACACCGACAAGTTCAAGACCTTTTGGATCGTGGGTACATTCGTCAATCACTTAGTCCTTGTGTTGTCCCTGTAGTTTTGGTTCCTAAGAAAGATGGTACTTGGCGTATGTGTGTAGATTGTAGAGCCATTTAATATTACTATTAGGTATCATCATCCTATTCCTAGGCTAGACGACATGCTTGATGAGTTATGTGGTGCTATAATTTTCATTAAAATTGATTTGCGTAGTGGCTACCATCAAATTAGAATAAAACTTGGAGACGAATGGAAAACAGCTTTCAAAACCAAATTTGGATTATATGAGTGGTTAGTAATGCCTTTTGGTTTAACTAATGCACCTAGTACTTTCATGCGCTTGATGAATGAGGTTTTAAGAGCTTTCATTGGCAAATTTGTGGTAGTTTACTTTGATGATATATTGATTTATAGGAAATCCATAGATGAACATATGAATCATTTGCAAGCTGTTTTTGATGCTTTACGAGATGCACGTTGATTTGGTAACCTTGAGAAGTGCACCTTTTGCACGGATCGAGTCTCTTTTCTTGGCTATGTTGTGACTCCACAGGGAATTGAGGTGGATGGGGTGAAGATTGAAGCCATAAAGAGATGGCCTGTACCAAAAACTGTCACACAGGTGAGGAGTTTTCTTGGTCTTGCAGGTTTCTACAGCCGCTTTGTCAAAGATTTCAGCACCATTGCTGCACCTTTGCATGAGTTGACAAAGAAGGGCGTTGATTTCCATTGGGGTAAGGTACATCATGAGTCTTTTGATGCTTTGAAGGATAAACTTACACATGCACCATTGCTACAATTACCTAATTTTGATAAGATTTTTGAGCTTGAATGTGATGCTAGTGGTATAGGCATTGGTGGTGTTTTGATGCAAGATAGTAAACCTGTTGCATACTTTAGTGAGAAAATTACTGGGCCTGTTTTGAATTACTCCACGTATGATAAGGAATTGTATGCACTTGTACTTTTTTTAGAGACATGGCGTCATTATTTGTTGCCCAAAGAATTTGTTATTCATTCTGATCATGAATCACTTAAGTATATTCGTTCTCAATGTAATTTGAACCGTAGACATGCTAAATGGATTGAGTTTGTTGAGTCTTTTCCTTACATTATTAAACATAAGAAAGGGAAGGATAATGTGATCGCTGATGCTTTATCTAGGTGCTATACTTTATTGTCTCAACTTGATTGTAGAATTTTTGGACTTGAGGCAATTAAAGAACAATATGTTGCTGATGTTGATTTTAAAGATTTATTGCTGCATTCTAAAGAAGGTCGTGCATGGAACAATTTTGTGTTCACTGATGGCTTCTTGTTTAGAGCTAATCGCCTATACATTCCAGTTGGTTCCGTTCGTCTTTTGTTGTTACAGGAGACGCATGGAGGTCGATTGATGGGTCATTTTGGTGCCAAGAAGGCGGAGGATATTTTGGCCACACACTTCTTTTGGCCAAGGATGAGGAAAGATGTTGAGCGCTTTGTTGCTCGCTGCACTACATGTCAAAAAGCTAAGTCTCGCTTGAATCCACATGGTTTATACATGCCACTTCCTGTTCCTTCTATTCCTTGGGCGGATATTTCTATGGACTTTGTTTTAGGACTGCCTAGGACTAAGAGGGGGAGTGATAGTATTTTTGTTGTTGTGGATAGATTTTCTAAGATGGCACACTTTATACCATGTCATAAGACTGATGATGCTAGTTATATTGCTGACCTTTTTTTAAAGAAATTGTACGTTTGCATGGTATGCCTTCTACTATTGTTTCAGATCATGATGCAAAATTCTTGAGTCACTTTTGGCGCACGCTTTGGAATAAGTTGGGTATAATGTTGTTGTTTCCTACAACTTGTCACCCAGAAACTGATGGACAAACTGAGGTGGTGAACCGCACTTTGGGTACTATGTTGAGAGCTATTTTGAAGAAAAATTTGAAGCAATGGGTAGAATGGTTGCCTCATGTTGAGTTTGCATATAATCGGGCAACACATTCTACTACCAAGGTAAGTCCTTTGAAGGTATTGTATGGTTTTGATCCCCGTACTCCACTTGATATACTTCCTTTACCTATTCATGAGAGAGTTCATGTTGATGCTAAGGAGCGTGCTGAATTTATTTTGAAAATGCATGAGACCACTAGACTTAGCATTGAAAAGATGAATGAAAAGTATAAAATTGCTGGTAGTAAAGGTAGAAAAGAAGTAAAACTTGATGTAGGAGATTTAGTATGGTTACACTTGAGAAAGGATAGATTTCCAGATTTGAGAAAGTCTAAATTAATGCCTAGAGCTGATGGTCCTTTCAAAATAATTGAGAAGATTAATGATAATGCATACAAACTTGAGTTGCCTCCCGAGTTCGGGGTTAGTTCTACTTTTAACATTTCAGATTTGAAACCATACTTGGGAGAAGAGAATGAGCTTGAATCGCAGACGGCTCCACTTCAAGAGGGGGAGGATGATGAGGACATCACTCCTAAGGATACATGCAACACTCCTCCAATTCTGGACTTGCAAGGTCCAATGACTAGAGCTCGTGCACGACGACTAAATTTAGAGGTGAGCTCGTTCCTACATTCTTCATTATATGTCACTTTTGAGAATGGTTTGCTACCTAATGATTATATTATAATTAGGAACCATGGAGAGGACCAGGAGGTGATGGGAGAAGGATTTGGAGACGTGGAGGACCAGCAAGGACGTGGAAGCCAAGGTGGAGGCCCAACCAAAACCGACTTCGAGTCTGTTTCAGGGCTCAGGACCAGTCTACACTAAAACGGAAGCCCAGGACACATACGGACTCAGATTTGGATGTTCTACATATGCATGGAAATATAAGAAGAAGGCCTTTCCAATGCCACTGGTTTCATATCAAAATTCATCCAGAGTCGTCGGGAATCGTTGAAACAAGAGAGGGTCCAGAATCTGTTTCGGTGCTGTGTCGCCTGTTTTTGGCCTTTGGGCTTTGTATCTAGTTGAGCCCAATTAGGGGCGCGTCCAGAGGGTCTTGCACGACCCTAGGGTCTTCATATACAGCCGCCACTGCACCATTAGGGTTCGGGTTTTGCTTAGATTATTCTGTTCATAACAGTTTTGCCGTCATCATGGTTTGTGAGACCCCAACTTTGTGAGATTCATAATACATCTGCAATTGTGTTGCCTTCTTCTTTGTTCTTGCTTGTGTTCTTGATTCGCAGGCAGGGATTAGCCTTCTCGGCGAGGTCAATCATTTTAGGACGGTTGATAACCAGAGGAGACGTCGTGTTGCGATTGCGGGGTTTAGAACGTGTTGTTCTGAAGCCGGATCGATTTGTGTGTCTCCTCCGACCAAATCAACGTATCCAGAACCTTTCGGAAGATCGAGAACCCTTGTCCACATCAATGGACCACTCGAATCAAGAACACAGGAAGCATTTGACTTATAGCGCACTTCAAAACCAACATCAAGAAGCTGAGAGACAGAGAGGAGATTGTACTTGAGATACTCAACCAAACCAACATCCTTGAGAGTGAATTTTTCATTTACCTTTACTGCGCTTCAACGGAGTGAGGCTTGAGAACCACTTTGTATTTCCGGTCATGTGGCGCGAACACCCGGAGTCCATCGACCATTTGTTCTCCAAGCCTCCACCTGCTGCCTACAAAGAACGAGAAGAAAAAGTAGATGGCTCAATGTTGGGGTTAGTCAAAAGAGGTTTGGGAATCCAGCACTTAACTATACGACCGGTAGTAGTCATCACAGTTCTTTGCACATTATCATTCGAACGCATAGGACGAGAACCATGATGGGGAAAATGTGGCCTATCAAAGCGTCTCGACTCAAACCTTGGATTGTGAAGATAGAAATCATCAATGTGAAAGCCAAATCCACGCGAGTGACGCTCACCATGATGGGAAAAACGTGGGGCGCCAAAGCGATGCTGCGCAAAGCCTCTGTTTCATGAATCAAAGCCATATGAAGAATGACCCTGTCCATGATAGGCATAAGAAAAAGAGCGAAGCTGAAAACCATCAAAATCATCATAAAAGGCATCCCTAGTCAACTCAGCTTGCTTCCTCTCAATCCTCTTACGCCGATAACAGAACTCACCCAAGTGGCCTTTGCGACCACAAAACATGCAAATCTAAACACCCTTTGGGTTAGGCTTGGTTTGCATTGTAGGTTTGGGTTTGGCTTCTCTGTTTGCTTTGGGTTGAAGGAGGGTTTTGGGTTGGGTGGATAGTATGTGTCAGTGGGTTTGATGGTGTTTTCATCATCCTTGTAGCTGGAGCTAGGCACAAACTTACCCACATTCTCACTCTCCTTGTCACACCTCTCAAATCCCAAACCCAAGTTATAGGTTGACCTAGAAGCACTCTCCTTTACTCTTGCCAAATCACTCTCAATCTTTTCCTCACTCACTAGGGTTCTTTGGAGCCTAGAAATTAGACAGTCATTTTCTTGGACTAGCACTTTGTTTTCCTCCCTGTTGATTACAAGCTTGTCCTTAAGAGACACACACCCCTCACATGGTGGTGGGAAGACCTTAGAGCGAATCTCAATAAGCAGCTTGGTGTCACACCCGATTCCAACAACCGAAACCGAATGCATCTGTATGCGTGCCCAGGATCAATTTTTCATGCACACATGACAATTATTGTGATAAAAGAACAATATCTTTATTAAAATGGTAATATTATTACAACAGTGACCCGTAGGTCAAAAAGAAAAGATTACATTGCAGCGGAATAAACTAAGCGTTGGCGTCCTTTTGCTCCCACAGGAAGTCGACCGGAAGAACGCATGCCTAGTCTCCTCCATCGTGTTTATAATGTACCATCCTTCTCCTATAGCTGAGCATGCCTACTCAACAAGTGGGGGAAAAGATGACATGGGGCTAAAGACAAGGAATGCTGTAAAGCGGTTTGTTGCATGAGCTTTTAATTTCCTATGCATCCTAATTACTAAGTGGGGTCATCCCAACCATTAACCCATAGGGTAGTATCCAAACCAAGTCCAATCCCATCCACCAACCAACCATTCCCAACCATTCCAAACCACAACCGATAACCAACTAATCTTGTGAGGATTCCAGGGCGCTCTTGACTGTGAGCACGGCTATCATGATAGTTTGATACTCTGTAGAGTTTGTACCACTTTACCCACAAGTCGTGATTTCGTCCCCTGTTGCCAGGTGGACTAGAGTCTCCATGTTGCCATGCTGGCCAAGCACTAGCACACTTCCTTAGGTGTGCGGCCAGGAGATCACTACGAGGCTTTTACAAAGGGTCTCCCAGTACATGCTAGCCGCTAAGGTTCCACTCCCGTCCATAAGTGATAGCCCATCAACAAGCAGCTCATCACCCCAGGAGCCCCCTCTTGAGCCATTCGGATACAAGGACAGTCCTCTTGACTTCCATTCCCCGCTCCACCAAAATGCTACATCAACATTGGGAGAACTCCTAATTAATCAGCCAAGCTATTCTATAGCAGCCTTGTGATGGCACTGTTGTCCTAGGTCATCGCTCCAAGAACCGGGTCCTAGGATCTACAACAAGCCTACCACCACCAACCATGTGCCCACGGCACCACATCCATTCCATACGGCTTGCATAGATCCCTAAGTCCATGTTGCTAACATAAATTACCATTCCACCCATAAAGTGACATAGTTCATTAATCAAGATTAATATTAATCCAACATCCCACAAGCAACCTAAGCATTACCTACCCACAACCAACCAACTAGTTCAAGGCGACAAGGAAAAGGATAAAGCAATACTAGGAAACCCTAACAATAGGTACCCATTCATTTGACACAAGCATGCAATTCTACAATAATATTCATAACGGGATCAAAATGCATCAAGGACACTTGCCTTAAAGATGTCACTGCTCTATGACTACCAATCATCCAATTCTTTATCTTGTTGATACTGGTAGCTTTCCCAATGAGTTCCTATTCACGCAAACATTAAGAAACAAACAATATACAGGAGAAGGGTTAATATGCAAATAATATGTGCTCACTGGTGGTTTAAGGTGTACGACAAAATGAGCTCACCAAAGGATGTGCAATGGAAAGGAACCTTGGAGTCTTCGGTGGTGGCAAAAAGTGGATAACGACACGGTGTCTAGGTGCGACGTTGACATTGGTGGTATTTGGTGAGATGAAGGCATCCCCTATGAGAAAAGAAATGAAAGAGTTAGTGATATGGTCTGATATGACTGGAGTTAAGGGAGGAAGCAACAACATGATTACAATTTGGAGCAATGATTCTGTGGTGGCAGCACAGACGTGAAAGATATGCATGTTCCTAGCAATTGATATAATGGACACTTCCATTAAAATATGTATAGAGATAAGGAACACGATCAGATCATGATATAATGGATTGAACACAAATTGGAAATTAGATCAAGGGGTTGAATCATGGTGAACCTATGTAGCCATGGTTGAAAGGCCAACTGCATTCCCGGGCAATTACGTAATGACCTAAATGAATCCTCTTATGGAGATGGAAAGGACTTGTAGGGACACATGCTGGTATGGTGCCTCCATCTGAAATATAAAAGGATTGATTAGAATGATTGGTGGAATTTCCAGTCGTGGGCATTGAACATGACCAGAAAATGAGCAACGCCCATATGTAGACATCACTACAAATATGTGCCCATTCAGGAAAGATAGGTAGCTGTTTCTATGGATATAATTTAATATAAACATGTATATATATTAGGAACATGACAGGGACAAGGTGATTTGATCAAGAGTTTACCGGAATGAGAGATCGGGTGGCTTGATTTTGATGAGATGGTGCAGCGGCAGGGCAAACGAAAAAGGCGTTCTTAGACGAACCATGGAAAATCTCAAGGAATACTTCAGTGTGCATGCAGAGGACATCTTGGAACATGAATGGGAATGGTTTTAAAAGAATATAGGTCTATCTAATGAGCAGAACATGAATGTAATTACGATTTTGTGTACATAATACGTGCAGAATACAGAACAGCAAATAAGGCGGATATGTTCCTGGTTGCCTTGGGACTGATCTAGGTGTGACAATCTTTGGATATGTAGTAGGATGACTTGGAGAACCGTCTGGTCAAATTGGAGCTCATTATATTTGGTAGATCATTGGGAACGACGAGTGGAGTTTTGGGTATCGTGGCTGGAGTGTGGCTGTGCACAGAAAGCATGATGAAGATGTTCGCGTTCCCGGAGATTGGCTGCAAGGATCAAGGAACAACTTCCATATGAATAGTCTATATGGTGTGAAACACGAATACAGCATGGTGGATTGGACAGACGTTCACCTTATTTGGAGATAACAGGGTTGAAAGATGGCATGGTTGCACCATGGCAGATCAAACGCCAATGGTGTTCCTGGGAGCGTCAAGTCTTGTCTTGGAGAACCATTTTCAGGCACATGACGTTGGTTTTCTGGAACACAAGATGGATATAGATTTGTATCAAGGAAGCATCAGAATTGGGAGAAATAGGAGAGGAATTACCCATGTACGTGCTGGATGCGTCCAGAACAGAGAGCAGTTGCCAGTTCAAACATGATCTTGCTCGATTCACAACTCCAATGGATGAGATTTTTGGATATGTTGGAGAGGACAACAAGGCGCACATCATGGTGAAATTTGGGCTCATTCTGTTGGCTAGATCATTGGGAATGTGGATGGAAATCAGAGGTGTCATGGCTGAACAGGGATATGAACAGAGATGAACTTGACACTAATGGTTGGGAATGAAGGGGAAAGGGCAAGGGATTTCGTGAGCCAGCAAAAGGGGCGTCCTGGTGTGATTTAGGAGGCCTAGGGAGGGGAGAGGAAAGGGTAGGGAAGGGAGGAGAGGGGCCAAGAGGCAAGTAAAACTGCCAGCCATGAATAGTTTGAGTTATGGCCACTATAGTTGATGTTTCTTTCCCTGAAAGTGAGAATTGATGGGGAACATAGTTATAAAATGGTTTTGATGATAAACCAACGTGGGTGCAGGTTTATGATGATCAAGGTATGGTAGTTTTATCATATCTACTTATGAAAATTAAAGGGACTCAAGTGACCACTCAGTTTAGATGGCTAATGGGCATGCAAGTGCTGATTTATGGTGTTATATTCAGAGCTTGGGACGTCCATCAAAGGGAAACAAGAGAGAGAGGAGTGGATGACTAGGAAGAGGAAAGGGTTGATCGGTTGTGGCATGTTGGGCTCAAATTTTTGTGTGCTGGCAAGCTAGGCTTGCTCCATCTATCAGAGACAAGGGAGGTTAGATTAGTCTAGGTAATTAGATGAGATCAGATGAATGGTATATTTCAAGAATAGAATATGGTTGTGGGTTGACATAAAGATTTGCATGCCAAATAGAGGGAAAGACGATTTTGCTTCATGACTTTTTAGAGAATGAAGAACAATATAGGAATTATAATGAAGTGCAAAGAAGAGAGATCGTGAACGATGTCTGGGATTGAGCAATGATAAGGTTATAAACAAAATTATATTTGATGATGAATCAAGGGCTACAATATGATAAAATTAGGAGAATTATGTGTTTTCAGTGTTGAAAAGGCTCACGCCTCGAATTTGGAAAATACAAGATGTGATAAACTACCCCCCTTAAAAGGAATCTCGTCCCGAGATTCAGAGAAGCTCGGATTTAAGAGTTTGAACATAGAAGATAACAATTTGGGAGGATCAAAAGGAATTGATGGAAAAGACAATGAATGAGAAGTGAAGAATTATTAACCTAGAAATAGGACCACACTATATGCATCAAAGATTGTAGATAGGGTTCAAGGATAAAATTTGACCAAGGAAGGATAGGCTCAAACAACCTAAAACAATCATAACACATAATCACTCATTACTCTTCAAACAATAGTCTACGCTGACATCCATTGCTTCACGTCTTGTTGTGGCTGAAGTACTTCACTTCTCTTATTGAAAGTCTTTAGCGTCTTGTCTTATTGCTCTTGTTGTCGTGATGATGACCTTCGTGGTGGTGATTTGATCAGACCGAAACAAATTTTGGAGTCAACATACAAAATATTAATAACCTAAATTAATTTATTTAATTTAGAAAATAGCCCTTTTGCCTAAAATAAATTATAATTATCTAATTAATTTATAAATTTTTTTTAATCTATTATAAAAATGTTGAAATTTAGTGGAATTGGGTCACAAACCAAAATTTGAAATTTTGGGGTGTGACACTTGGACTCAAGCTCTTTGACTTTGAGGGTTTGAGCTTCCAACTCATCTGTGAGCTTGGGGCACTTCTGACATGCACCCAAAAGAGTTGGTCTAGCTTTGAATTCATCAAGCTCCTTGAAGGCACTCTCAAGCTGACTGGCAACTTGAGCATGCACACTCTCCCTCTGACTCATATCATTCATCACAACTTGACAAGACTCACATTCTACAATAGTGACATCACAAGCAAGCTTAGACCTGAGCGAAGTAATCTCCAAATCAGCACTCTCCAACTTAGACTTAAGCTCTCTACTCTCACGAACAGCACTGCAAGGCTTATCATCTTGTAAGAGCAGAACATCACACAAATGATCAAGTTCAGAAGAGAGCTCATCAAGAGTAGGAGGTACCTCGCTTGTGTCGAAGTCGGATCCAGAGTCGGTGTCTTGGTCGTTCTTTGCCATGAAGCAAAGCCCGGTGAAGTCTACCTTCCTCTTGACTCATGGCTTTTCAACCTCCTCCTCCGAGCTTGTAAGGCCTTCGCTTGATGTGAGATCGACATCGCTCAAGGCAGCAATGTAGGCACGTGCAATGGCCTTGGCGAACTTCTTGGAGTTCTTGCCCTTCTTGTAGAAGCGGTTCTTCTTCAGCTTGAAGTCTTCAGTGTTATTGTCGCGGTACCCGGCCTTCTTGCTCTTCTTGGGACAATCAGCGATGAAGTGTCCTGAGTCACCGCACTCGAAGCAGGTTCTTGAACCACCTGCTCTTCTCTCCTTCTAGTTGTTGTAGAACCTCCTGAACTTCCTTGTGAGCAAGGACAGCTCCTCATCAGGAATGCACTCCATCTGTTCATCAGAAGCTGTAACAAGAGAAGACGAAGCAAACTCCAAACAAGACTTATCAAGTGAGGGGTTAGTTTCATAAGAAGCACAACTGTGATCACCCTTCTGAGAGCTAGAAAGCAAAGCTATGCTAGAAGTAAGAATAGCAAGATGAGGATGAGATTTCCTAGACAGTTCATGAGATTTCAGCTTGCTATACAGTTACTCATAGTTCAAGGTGTTGAAGTCAGTTGTTTCTTCTAGAGCAGCAATTTTAACCCCCCAAACATTCTCATCAAGTGAATACAGCAGTAGCTTAGCTCTATCATTGTCATTGTACACAAGTTTACCACAAGCCCGCAAGTTGCACACAATTGCCTCAAACCTACAAAAAGTGTCATCAAGTGACTCACCCAGTATTTGTGTAAAAGTTTGGTACTGTCTATTGTAAGAATCCTTATGTATAGACTTGACTTGGTTGGTACCCTCATGGTAAGTGCAGAGCTTAACCCAAATAGCATGAGTAGTGTCAAGGTGTGCAACCCTATCATGTTCACTCCTACCAAGTGCAGAGAGCAGAATATTGACAGCTTTGGAGTTGTTCTCATACCTGACTAACTCACCTGCAGATGCAGTGTTCAGGTCCTGTGGTATAGCATACTCCTGCTCAACAATCTCCCAAATTGCACATCCTTGACTCAACAGATATGCCTTGGTCCGTGACTTCTAGTAGGGGAAGTCCTCTACATCGAACATCCAGAGCTTGACAGCATGCTTCTCCATGTCGCCTTCGGATCACAAAGTCGGTAAAGGTCAACTAGTGATCAAACCGGCTCTGATACCAATTGAAGGACCGAGAAGGCCACCAGAGGGGGGGGGGTGAATGGGAGCCAATCAAAATTCTCCAAAAGAACTTTGCCTATATCCCAAAAACAACCCAAGCCAACCTCCGAACCAATAACCAAGACTACACACACCAACTCGTGGTGTACTAGCCTTAGGAGTGATCAACTACAGCAAAGAAACACAGCGGAAACAATAGGAAACTGCAGAGACTCGAGATAGTCAAAAACCTAACAAACTGTACCTTACTGAACCACCACCGGTAGTGCCGATCAGGACCATCGGTAGTGTCGGTTGGCCCCATCGACAGTGTCGATCTGGCCCATCGACAGTGCTGATGCAGGGTTCTGAGACCCACCGGCAGTGCCGGTCCTGGTCGTCGGCAGTGCCGATCGAACCCGATAGAACAATAGAAACTTAGGAAACAGCAGAGACTCGAGATAGTCAAAAACCTAACAAACTGCACCTTACTGAACCACCACCGATAGTGCCGATCAGGACCATCGGCAGTGTCGGTTGGCCCCATCGGTAGTGTCGATCTGGCCCATCGGCAGTGCCGATGCAGGGTTCTGAGACCCACCGGCAGTGTCGGTCCTGGTCGTCGGTAGTGCCGATCGACCCTGATAGAACAACAGAAACTTTCGAGAATTTGGTAAATCTTCCCCAAAACCTAACCAAACGAACTCCAAATGATGCAATTTTTGGACCAGGGAATCCCCATCACATCACGACCCTTATCCTAGAAAATCATCTCAATTGGCTCAAGGAATCATCACGGATTTCAGATCTTGTGCCACCAAAAAGGGGAAACTTGAGAAATCCTTCAAATCAAAGGTACTAGAGCTAGTGATTCGGTCAAGGATCCATAGAGGATTGTTCTAGCTCATCCTAGCAACAAGTTTCTTAAGAAATCCGAGCCAAAGACTCGTCCAAAAATGAGATCGAAAATCACCACGAAAATAGCTCCAAAAATAGGAAAAAGGAATTTCGGGATTCAAGTGAAGAAGGAAATCTTGAGCATGAAAATACTTCTCATATCATAGAAAGGTGCTTACAAGATCCATAGGTACAAGGCTAGGAAGCCACCCTCTTCCTCCCACTATTTGGAAGAGCAAGGGATGTCTCTCACACACCCACTACTCTCCTCTAAACATGAAGTACTCTCCTTGCACTTTGAATAGAGTCCTAACATAAGGCTAAGGGAAGAGAGGCACCTCTCCCACTAGCCACACCTCTCCTTATATAGGCCTAGGGTCTATTGTCCACATGACTACTCTACCCCTGACCTACATAACATACCCACCTACCACCAGGGTCATAACCATCTATCTTTTTCCTCATTGCCCGAATGCCATCAGATGCTTCATGTCTTTACTTCGTCTTGAAGCAAGCTCCATGATGGTGCCATGTGCACCACCAATCGCCGCCACCAGTTTTGAGGCCCAAACCGGGAAACCGCCTTGCATACTTCTCAAAGCGCGACTTCTCGATGTTGATCCGTGTCATCTTGTCCCGCGATCCAGACCACCGGCAAGTCTCTCCCAGTCCCTGTCCATTGGGCCCCCTTATCACTTGCACCGGCATCCCGTTCGCCTTGACTTGGTCAACACGCCATCTTCATCACCGCCACGGTTTTGAGGCTCAATCACGAAACCGTTCGTGCTTCTTGCCTCTCCACGTGTACGGTGTGGATCACCCTTGACTTCACCCGACATCACGATCGTCTAGCCCCAAGTCCCCTACTTGTGCCCGATCCTCTCGTCGTTGACCGTCAAGTCGACTCCAGTGACCTACACATCATGAGACAAGCAAACACATTTCCCAACTCCTACAACATCACCAATTTCTCCACCATCTCTGGTTAGTAATAACCATTATATGCAAACCCATGCAATCCCCGGATTCCCGCATTTGAACTCAAACACCAAATCTACTCAAGTCAATTACTCATCACATATATTACAAACCATGGCATATATCCACATGGTTTCTCAAGGATTCAGATGGATCTACAAGCCCATATCCTTTAGCGGTCAATATGATGGAGGGTCAGGAAAACCCATCTAATGATGGGGGTGACAACGATGGTGATCATGCTGCCGATGACAATAGACACGGTGAGGAAGGCCAGAAGGATGACGACCCTCAAGAGGTAGCACCTTTGAACGGTCACCACTGTCACCCAAGAGGATCTCATGGATCTCGACTGGCACAATGGTTAGACCTTGGGGTGTTTGAAATTGAAGTAGATGGCATCAAGGTCTATGACACCCCCTAAAACAACATCACCGGAGCTAAAACCTTGCTAGACAGCATGATGGCAGATGCAGCGTATCAGACTCCGGCAATGCAGAAGGCAGTAGCTATGCTCAAAGCAGCTGTCGTATAAGACAATACTAGGGACGAATAAAAAATAGTGGCAAGTTCCAGCCATGCAACTTCTTGCGGTAGGCGACGAAGCGATCTGAGCGATTCCATGAGGCCCCGTGACGGTCCAGACACTATCAATTCTCGTACCGAAGAACGGGTTCGGGATGACCAATGCCATGAGGAGGAGCACTGTAACTGGAGGATAGATGACCGACGGGACGACCGACGGAACGACCGACGGTGCAGCACTCCTCCGAGAGATAATCGTGACGATCGACGTCGAAGAGACGATCGGGACTAGTGCGACCGGCGTCATCGTCACAGTGATGATGTGGGCCCATGCCATAATCGCCGCGTGCCTTCACCTGTTCGGTCTCCAGAACGACGACAGGGGTCGACCACCCCTAATAAAGATGAATTCGACGGGATCAAGGCTTGCGTACCAAGCTTATTATTGCTCGGTGGCCAAATGGCTTCAAGCCGGTCCCGATCGAGAAGTATGATGGTAAGACCAATCTCCAGGAGTGGCTTCAACTCTATAGCATGGCCATTCGGTCGGCTGGAGGCGACACCTATGTGATGGCCAACTATCTGCCGGTCTGCCTGGCGCCAGTTGTTCGGATTTGGCTCACATCACTCCCGGAAAGGTCAATCACTTCATGGGGCAATCCTAACAGGAAGTTCATAGAGAGCTTCCAAGCAACCTGCAATCGGCTAGGCAACCACTTTGACCTTACTCGGATCAAGCAGAAAGCAGACGACCCCCTGTGTGACTACATCAAGCGATTCTGCGCCAAGAAGACCGAGATCCCTAATGTCCCGGACCAATAGATCATCATAGCTTTCCAAGGAGGAGTCCTGAGTGATGAGCTGGTTCGGGAGATCGGTCGGAGGAATCATAACCTCAAGTTGACTGTCAAGGAGTGCTTCAAAATTGCTGACAAGTTCACATAGGGTGAGTCCTCCTTATACAACATCCGAGGCAAAGGCAAGGAGAAATGCTCGGACAAAGAGTAATCCAATAAGGACAAGAAGCGGAAGACTGATAACTTGGTCGCTGTGGTAGACCGGTCGAGGAAGAATCCTCGGATGAGCTAGCAGACCATGGACAACTTGCTGAGTGGCACATGCCTATGGCATCCGAAGGGAAACCACAAAGCAAAGGATTGCTAGACACTGAAAGTCTTCGCAACCGCCACGCTGAAGGTGGCCAAAGATCTACCAAGGCGCAGCGGCAAGGACAAGCCTAAGGACGGTGACAACAAGGACCAGGATGGAGAGTTCCAAGAGCCCCGAAAGGAGGTCAACTTCATCTTCGGAGGCTCATATGCCTACACGTCGAAGCGCAAACAAAAACTGGAACTACATGAGATTAAACTTGGTAGAACCTGCTGCGCCCGAATACATGAACTGGTCTGAAGTGTCGATCACCTTCGATCGGTCAGACCATCCCAAACACTTGCCCAAGCCTAGACGATATCCACTGGTGCTCATGGCAATGATGAAGATGGTCAAGTTCAACAGAGTACTCATCGATGGAGCAAGCAGTTTCGACTTGATCTTCACCAAGATCCTCATGGAGATAGGCTTATCGGTCAATGACTTATGGCCATGTTCCTCTCCCTTTCATGGGATTGTGCCTGGCAAGACCTCTGTTCCTATTGGATAGATCACTCTGCTAGTGACTTTTGGGACCCGTGAGAACTTCTGAACTGAGCGTATCATCTTCTAGGTGGTCGACTTTGAATCCGCGTACCGTGCCATCCTGCGAGGACCGGCAATGATGAAATTCATGACGGTCCCGCACTACCTGTATCTTACTCTCAAGGTGCTAGGACCTAAGGGAATGATCTGCCTCCACTCTGATCTTAGAAATTCCTTTGATTTCAATGTGCAGAGTTGTGAGATGGCCGACCGACAGTTGATGTTGTCCGAACGGCTGGCGATCCAGAAGGCGGTAGGTAGCGAGGTACATACCGATGCGAAGATCCCCAGGAAGAAGCCTACCAAGGACAAGATCCAGATGGAAGATGTCCCCATTACGGAGGTCGCGCTTGACCCAGAAGACCCTACTAAGGTTACTTACACATGGGCCAATCTCGACGAGAAATAGTTACTCGCGCTAACTCTTTTCCTCCAAGAAAATAGGGACATCTTTGCATGGAAGCCTTCTTACATGTCGGGAGTTCCTAGGGAAGAGATTGAGCACGAGCTAAGGGTGCCTCCTGGGGCCACCCCCGTCAAGCAAAGACTTAGAAGGTTTGCACAAGACCGTAAGGACGCCATGAAGATGGAGATAGCTAGATTATTAGGTGCTAAATTTATAAAGAAAGTGTATCACCCCGATTGATGTTGACACAAAAATCTTCAAGCGTGACCTGTAAGATTTGCTTAGCTCCAGTGCAGGCTCAATACAGGAAACCGGGGCGTGCCAGTCGGTTTTCCCTACAAATCAACAAAGATGCAAATGGTTAGTTTTTATGGGTCACCGGCCCAAGACAGGCCGATGAAGAAAGCCGATAATCACTATTTGTGACACCAGCTGACACTACTATATGAACAATTGTGAAGTAATGTAATCTAGTCGGCTGATTGTATTGGCTTACCGGCAAACTAGAGATATGATGTAACACGCATGATTAATGCCGGTAATGGTTTGAGTCAAAAGAGCAAAGATAATACGATAAGAAAAACATAGTAAGAATTGCTCAATTGATTATGCTAAATAGATGGGACAGAGTCGATAAAATTACAGTGTATGTGCAAAGACTTGCCCTGTCGATAGTGCTAAGTCGATAGATCTGATAGCTGGTATTGCAAATATGCTTGAAATCATTGATCTATGTTGTCAAACTATGGGGGTAATTGATTCTCAGAGTATATGAATAATTGAGCTGGTAACTTAGAATCGATCGAACCATGATAACCTATCGGCTAAACATCCTGATAGAACCCTATTGACTCTACCTATAAACAAATCAGATCTAGCTCTATCAACCCAACGAGAGGTCAAAGTCGATGCAACCTCGTTGATTCGAACATGTCAAACTTAACCAAGACAGTGTCCAAACACGGTAAATATAGCTAGATTTAACCTATTTGTAGGTAGAATTGATAACGTGACTTGAATAACAGATCTAAACAACATTTATAAAACCTACTAAAATTGCAATAGATCGGACACAACCGAGACAATATTACAATCAAAGTTGATAGAACAAGTACTAAATAGATCTAATTATCGGCTAAATAGCAATCCTAATGATATCAACTAGAATATCGAATCAATGAGAAAGTACTAGTTGAGATTGATAGAATTACCGAGGGTGACTAATCCAAGTCTCTCGCCGAGATCGGAGCCGATGCAGCCCACACGAGACGAGGGTTTCGTCGAGAAAGTGAGCGATGCGCCAAATTGTAATGAACGAAAGTGTTAATCTTTTTTGTACAGATCCTAATACATATTTATAAACTCATGCAAGAGGTTCCGACTTGGTTAGGACTCCTAAACAAGCCAACTTAGTTTATTTCTAAAACACTTTTAAGCTAACATATAGAAAAGAAAAGATAAAATAACCCCCCACGAGTCCACATCTTCTCTTCCATCCGATTGGACTATTGGCTTCGGCGATGTAACAGAACTGCCTTACCACAGAGACGGCTCCATTCCAGGATCTTTCTCGGGTGGTGACACGCGCTGTGACACCCAATATATAACACATGACAGAATAATATAGTTGCAACAAGAACATAGATAGGGTACAGAGTTTTACATAAATCTGAATTTCAATTACAAACGAGAGTTTTGAAAGTGCGAAAGCGAAATAGTTAAAGGTCCGACAGAATAAGGAAGATACAATTGCCCTCTCACGATGATACACAGTAGTAGTAGCTAGCCTTTGGTCGGTGTCATGCCCTTGACACCTTGCCAACGCACACAAGCCTACTCCTCATCATCATTTGTGCACGGCTCCCACTCAATGTTCCAGCAGTCAGGACGCTGGCCATCCCAGTGAAACCTTCCACAGTAGTGGTAGTCTTCCCCCTGATCATCTGAAAACCACATAGAGCGTCACCCTGAGTACTAATTTACTCAGCAAGACTGACCCGACAAAATGGCCATCTATAGCCGACTCCTAGACATGCACATGCTAAGGATATGGTTTATGTTGCCAAAAG
This sequence comes from Eleusine coracana subsp. coracana, assembly GCA_032690845.1. Classification (NCBI taxonomy): domain Eukaryota; kingdom Viridiplantae; phylum Streptophyta; class Magnoliopsida; order Poales; family Poaceae; genus Eleusine; species Eleusine coracana. The sequence continues at coordinate 37,303,863 of CM064422.1, read as the reverse complement.
CTAGCCTAAGAGTAAATCCTTAGTTTTCAAGTTTTAGCATCAAGTTAAGTTGACATGCGAAACAGTAAATTTAGTTTTCACTATGACTACAACAATCATGGTTGCAATACAATTGATAATAAATCCATACAGCAATATTGAACCCATTCATCATATTAATGGCTTCCGACACTGCTCTAGAGCAGCGATCAAGTGGTACTCGTTACTGTGAGGGGCAGAGACTTGAATCGATTTACATCCTGCAGGAGAAACCTGCTTGCATGATCCATATGTGCTTCATGGAAGCTGCATGGAGCAACTTTTCGCATATGGTACTACAAGATCTTCCGCGCCTGGCTCACCTGAGAAGGGTCCCCCAATGCGATGCGCCCTGTGCCACCATCCGTGGGTGGATTGCTCCCTCCTCTCAGCCCCAGTTCCACCTTAGGGGCCAGGGTACCTTTCGACCAGGCAGTAGTCATAGCTACGTCCGTTTACTAGGCCCATAACTCCAGCATGCAAATAGTACATTCAAACTTGACCTCATAGGACCGGACACGAGGCGTAGCCTTAGGTGACTCAGACGGGACTACCTCCTTGAAGACAAGTTGTCCTTCCCTTTCCACCTAGTTGCTCATCCAGTCTTCATTGTTATCCAATCCAACTTTCCTTCAGTGATATCATTTCTGAGTGACCACTCGACGAATAGTCGTCCTAGGTTAACCAGGGCCACTAACGTCCTGAGGATATAACCAGGTAAAGGGAACCTACTGCAATTCTAAGTCCTCAAACAACTCCTATAAACTTAATGCACAGACAACCCTATATCCCTAACTAGTGATAAAATAAAAATGTAAAAACTGGTGGGATGCACCGGGGTTTGCCTTGAGTCGGCTCCTGGTTAGTGGGATGCCCCCTTGCTCTTCCGGCTCCTGCTCCTATCCTGCTTCCATGTAGTTCAACTCGTGACCTACACGATGCGGACGATATGATGCATGAGAAGAATGTCCGATTCATGGCACTTCCTCAGCAAATATGTTAATATAACGAGATTGCATGTAGAAGTAACGGGGGTGTCGTTCGTTAAGTTGTTATTCTGCATTATAGGACATATTATTGATTCTTGGAGAGAAAATAATATTTTAGCATGGTTCTGGCATTTATTTTCATAGGGGTGATTTACCTTAATTAGTATATACCATGAGTGATTTACTGGTCAAGCCTCACTTACATGCAATGAGTCGGTGATTTTCATTAATTAAAACAATGTACACGGTTAATTAATTAATTATGGCTAAAATACAAAGATCCAGAACTTGTGCTTTTACAGGAAAGTTCAATATGCCCAAACATGACTATTTGCCAAGTGTCATTAATTTACTGGCCTCCAAAAATTCGTTATGATCTTATTAGTGATCTAGCTATCCAATTTAGTTCAGATAAAAATACTAACATGTAGAGGGGTTTATTATTTTTATTAAATAGTGCATGTCTAGAGAAGACCAACAAAATTTACTTTGCCCTAAAATTCGCAGTAAATTTTTAACCATGCATTTTTGAAGTTTGGCCAACTCTCTGAAATTAGGAACAAATAAAAATTCATTCTCTAGCCTACATGGGACAGATCTGCCGCCGGCCCAGCGGCAGAGGCCTGCGAGGCTGACTCCTGGCTTGATCTAGCCCACGCGCGGCTGAGGCCCACAAGCCGTGCGGTCCAGACCTTCGGCCAGACCAGGTGCGCGCGGTGTGGGCACCCGGGCATGCGCGGCGGCGCGGCCGGGGCGACCGCGAGGCCTGCAATTGCCGCAACACGGTCAGGGGGTGAAGACCAAAGCACGGCACGAGGATTCATAGAAGGGGGCTCACCGAGCTGGCTTGGCGACGGAGGAGAGTGGATGGCGGCGGTCGGCAACGATCGGTGGGGATGTTCTGAAGAGGTGGCGAAGCGGGCAGGCGAATCGGCGGCGGTCGGAGGTGGTAACGAAGGTGGCGATTCCCATTGGCTCGGTGGAGAATGGTCAGGACAGCTTTATGAGAAGACCGAGGGCGTCAGGGTGGAGCTCGGGAGAACATCGACCGGGGCGGGGAGATGCCACAGTGGCTGGGCAACACAAGCAGCTGCCGGCTCCAATGGCGGGTGTGTGGTGGGCGAGTGAGCAGAGGATGGGAGAGAGTAAGGAGAATGGCGTTCGTACAGGAGGGAAGGGGAGGCAAAATGGCTTGTCCGAGCATGGGTGGGGGCATTGATCCGCGGCGGGGTGTCATTCGCCCGTCGTCGGTGCCCACATGGCGTATGGCTGATGGAGCGAGGTGAGCGACAGTCGGTGTGTTTCTTCACTGAGCATGACAGGTGGGCTCCACGAGGATTTTGATTTTTGTTTCTTTTTCCAAATTGTTAGCTGCACAACTTTGTGAATTTCATAGCTATAAATTTGGAGGTGATCTAGAGAAACCAAAAATATGGGTAGACTCCACGAGATGTGTAGAAAATTACGAAATTAAGTTTAAACATTGGATCAAGTTGGGAATTAAATGAGAATTTCTCAAAAGGTGACTATTTTTGGACTTTGAGCATTTATTTAGGGCATTAAACGAAGCAATAGAACTCTGGTAAATTCCTCAAAATTCTATTTCGCCAGTTTGTACAACATATAATTTTAGCGGGTATAATAATGTTAGAAATTTGGACTTGTAGTTCAAATATAACTCAAATTTGATCAAATTTCCATTTTAACAAATTCAAATGCATTACAATTCAATTTAATTAGGGCTCACACACATGTGAGATTGACCTAGAGTGTCGTGCTAGAAATATTGACACCAGGGGTGTCACAGCCCTCCCCCTTAAAGAAATCTCATCCCGAGATTAAAGGGTGTTATAACGGCTTACCTAGGTGCTGGCGTAGGAACTCGGGGTAGAGGCTTTGTAGAAACTCTTCAGTCTCCCAAGTAGCCTCTTTCTTACTATGATTGCTCCACTGGACCTTGTAGAACTTGAGCGTCTTCTTGCGAGTAACTCGTTCCTTCTCATCCAGTACTTTTACCAGGTGTTCTAAATATGTCAAGTCGGGTTGTAGCTGTCCAATGCTTTCCAAGGGAACATCTACTGGTGTCTTCAGACATTTCTTGAGCTGGGACTCATGGAATGTGTCATGCACTCTAGCAAGTTCCACCGGCAGTCGGAGCTTATAGGCCACAGGTCCACACCTTGCAATAATCAGGTATGGCCCAATGTAACGGGGTGCTAATTTCTCGTGAATCCCAAATCGATGTACACCATTGGTTGGTGACACTCGGAGATAAACCATATCACCGGCTCTGAATTCCAGCGGGCGACATCTTTTATCCGCATAGCTCTTCTGCCTGGATTTTGCTGCTCATAGATTTGATTGGATTTTGAGCGCCTTCTCCTCAGCTTGCTGCACCAATTCCGGGCCGAATATTACTCTTTCCCCTGATTCTGACCAAATCTAGGGTGTACGACAACGGCGACCGTATAGAGCCTCGAATGGTGCCATCTTGATGTTTTCTTGATAACTATTGTTGTACGCAAATTCTTCCAAGGGTAAGCATTTGTCCCACTTTTTATTGTGATTCAATACATAGGTCGTCAACATGTCTTCTAATATTTGGTTGACCCTTTCTGTCTGACCGTCTATTTGGGGGTGGTATGCTGAGCCTCAGATTAACTTGGTGCCCAGGGATTCATGTAGCTTTTCCCAAAAGCGTCCAACAAACTGAGGGCCCCTATCGGATACAATCATCTTGGGCACCCCGTGTAAGCATAGGATTCGATCTGTATACAATTGTGAATACCTCTCTATTGTGAACCATGTCGATACAGGGATGAAGTGTGCAACTTTAGTCAGTCGATCAACAATCACCCATATGGAGTCAAATTTGTGCGAAGTGCGGGGAGGACCAATGATGCAATCCATGCTAATATGCTCCCATTTCTAAGCTGGAACACTCAAGGGTTGTAGCTGACCAGCTTTTTTGAGATGATTAGCCTTGACTCAACGGCAGGTATCACACTCTGTGACATAACGCGCTATTTCCCTCTTCATACAAGTCCACCAATATCTAGATCTCAAATCATGGTACATCTTGTTGCTTCCCACGTGCATGGAGTATTTTGCATCATGGACTTCGTCCAAGATCTTCTTGCAAAGTTCCACTTTCTTAGGCACTACTAGGCGATCCTTGAACCATAATACGCCTTCTGTGTCTTCTCGAAAACATCAAACCTTAGCATCGCTCTCTTTTAGTCTCCTTCTAATATGTGCCATGCCAACATCATTCTTCTGGGCTTCTACTATCTGTTCTCACAAGGTAGGCACCAACACTAGGTTATAGAGAGCTCTGCGGGGTGTTACTTTGAGATAATGATCATCTTGAACTTGTGGGTGGATCATGATGTTGTGGCGCCCCTTCCCAGAGGATCGAGGTCCCGATGGTGCTGATAGCGCAGACACTTGATAATACAACATTGGTCCAAATTTAAGTTGAATATTACAAGGATACGATGGTTCAGAGTGCAGCAGAATATTACAAGTTCATGAATGTTTTGAAAATAGCGGCAGCAATAACGTTAAGAACTATGAGCTTGACGATACAACATAGTAATAGTTCTTGCCCGAAGAACCATCACTCTAGCAACACACAACAACACTACGGTGGCAAGTCGGACTCCCAGTGGGCAGTCCAACCCTCAGGGACCAGCATGTCCCAAGGTAGCACATCCACAGACAACTCTATTTCTTCATTACCTAAAAACAACAATGGCACAAAGCCTGAGTACTAATTACTCAGCAAGACTTACCCGTGGAACACTAGACATGCACTGGCTCTAATAACAGGCTTGTTTGAAAGGACTCGCGCTAAGTGACCTATTAGTTCTATCAAGTTTTAATTGCCAATTTAATGGGTTGAACTGAAATGTAACTTTAGTGGCAACAAAAGATAATAGAATAATACATAAAGTAAGAACAACAGAAGAGTAGCAATAATCATAATCAACAATGGACATCATAATCAATTCCCAAGTATCAAGTGCAACTACATGATTGGCACGGTGACCAAGCAGTACTCATTACTATGAGGGACAGTAATTGCAATCGATTTACACCAGCTGGGAAAACCCGAGATGCATGACACATACGCACCATTTAAGGTCATATATGGCAACCTTTCGCAAGAAAAGCACCTACACCTCAGCCCGGGTGTGGTGACGTCGAGTGGGCATGCCGTTCTGCCAACAGTACTTCGTGGTCTGAACCGCCCACTCCAGTAGCAGGAGGGTCAATGACCAACGCACCTTAACCGTCCTCAATGCAAGTGACCTTTAATGCTATGTTGGTTTACTAGTGCCCATAGGCTATCTTGCATTTGATACTATTCAATACTTGATCAAGGGGCCGACCACAGACGGATCCTAGGTTCGACAAGGTAGGGCTACCATAGTCAACACCCATGTATTGCTGTAAGCCTACACATGCATTATCGCTGTCCGGTCATAACATCAAATAAACTTCTTTTATTAGTTCCCGTTCCAGTGGTCAAGTTCATTCCTTAGTAATAAAAGTACCTTATCAACGAGACTAGTAGTTACTAAGCATAGCATAACAGTACCGATTCTACCAAGTTCTAAGACAATAGCATAGGTCATTTGGGTATCGTGCAAGGTGGGTTTCAATCAACTCCTATGACCTAATGCAATAATAAGTATAGACACTAGTATTATTGTAAACTAGCAAAATTTGTAAAGAGGCGAATGTAAACCGGGGCTTGCCTGGATCAACACCAGTGTTAGCAACTTCTACTTCTCGCTCTTGAGGGTCAACGTCCTTCTGAAATTTCTCTTCTGGCTCCTGGTTGTCGTTGCCTATATGATAGAGTTGTATTAACGGCATTATCGAATTACCGTTGATTGCAATGATATGATGCATGCAAGCACCTTGTGTTTTAATGCCAATTAAAATTTATTATTATGTTCTTGAAGCCATATGCTTCAAAGAAATTGGGTTGTTAATTATGAATTTAGGTATATATATTCTTTTATGCATTTAAACAAAGTAAAAGAGTGATATGAGCAATTAAATTAATTACTTGAGTAAATTTATGTTTCTGTACATGTGTGATTTACTGTGTATAGAGACTTATATGAGTGAATTTTAGGCCAAGTGGCATGGGCAGATAATTTACAGAATAATTACTAGAATTAATTTAAGCAAATACACTAAATAAATTCCAGAGCCTAAAATAATTCATATTTTACCAAACCAAAATTTGTGGTTGGATCAGGTTGTTGCTAAGCATGCCAAAAATCAGGATTTAATTTTACCCCTAGAATTTCTGGTGAATTATTTATTGTTTGGACAGTTTAATATATTGATAAAAATATATGTACAGAGGCAGTGTTTTATCATTTTACTACAATAGAGCTCTTCAAGATGAATCTAACAATTTTTGTTTGAGCTTCATTGGATTTGAATCTGATTTACTATGATTTTCCAAAGTGTTTAGCAATTTCTAGGATTTTCTGGGCATTTTCTGGTTTAAAGGGATTGCCACGTCGGAGCCACGTGGGTGCTAGGTCAGAGCCACGTAGTGGCCATGTAGGCGCCAGAAGGATGCCAGTCAGCAAGGTCAGCGGCTGCCGGGGACTCGTCGGAGCTTCGGTCAAAACTCACCGCTGGCATGCACGCGCGAAGAAAGCTCGCCGCGAGAGCGCTCACATGATGCGCGCGTCGAGGCGAAGAGTTGGGTGGGGTTTACAGGGAAGGAGGCTCACCTGGAGGTGGACGACGATGAGAGGTGACGGAGCGGGGGTCTTCAGTGGTGGCGTGGGAACGGTTGGAGGCAGTAAATCCATCGTGGTCAAGCCTCAGACCTTCACGGGAGTGAGGTGATCATCGGCATCGAGTCGGAGTCGGACGAGAAGGGTCGGAGTTAGGAGCTCGTCGTGGAGGCGACGACGGTTGGCTGGAGCAGAGACGGCGGTCAGGGAAAACGCAAACTGCTGATGACTTTGTGCGCAAAAACAAGGAGAAGAAGATTAGACGAGGTCGTCTGGGGGTTGCACACACGAGTAACAAGAAATGGGAAGGCGAGATGAACAGGGGTTGATGAATTTTACGGCGAGGTCAGAGCTGTTCGCCGAAGGAGAAGACGAAGATTTCCTTCGATTACTTGATGCTCACGGGGAGTTGCCGGTCGAGTAGCCTGGGAAGCTAGAGGGAAAGTGGACGGGTGCGTGGTTTCTATCGGCTGGGCTCAGAAAGCAGTGAGAGTGTGGCGTTCAAGCTCGAGCTTCAACTCTGCTTAACAATGGCAGACAGAGAAAAAACAGAATGAGAGAGAGAGAGCGGAGGGTAGAGAAGGAGAGGTTTAAAGGTCGAGAGGGAGCACGGCAGGGGTCACGGGGGTGGGCACACTCGGTTGCGTGCGGTCAAGCGAGGGGGGGAGCGAAAGGAGCGTCGGTTTGGTTGACGTGCAGTGGAGAGGGAGGAGGCCAGTGGGCAACGATCGCGGCGGGTTGATGGACGGGACAGCACGGGGTTGCAAAGGGGTGCAGGCGGCACTGTCGCGCGTGGAGTCCCGAGGAAATTGAAGGCCGGCAGTGGCGTGCGGAGGAGAAGGAGAACAGTGCCACGCTAGGCCAATAGGGAAGAAGAGAGGGGATTTTGCTCTGAACACCCTAAACAATTTGATTTCTTGCAAACAGGTCCTTGATCAAAGATATTCCCAAATAAAATATTTAGGAGGCTCCTAAATTTATGGGATTTTGCACAAAGGTCCTTGGAGATATTCCTTGTGCTCTGGTGGGACCCAATTGGTCAGAATTGTTCTGGATATTTTTGTATTTAAATTCAATTTGTAAAGGTTCCTAGACTTTAATTAATTATTTGGGATATTTCCACAATTGGTAAAATGCTCTTTAAATTCATAAAATTCTAATTTAATATTACTAACATGATTATGAATTTATTTGATATATGTTTTATAATAAAATTTTAGTTGACTTACTATTTGGTTTGTAGGGTTTGTTATTGCCTATTATTAATTAAAGGTTGAGTGAGGCTCCATCACTTCATGTTAGACTCAGCTATGATTTTTGTTCTTTTATGCTTGTTAGACCTGGGGTGTCACAGCCCTCCCTCCTTAAAGAAATCTCGTCCCGAGATTATGAACAAGGCAAACTAGAGGGAAGTGCGGTGGTCAAAACATACCTGCGTATGACGACCAAAATTTCGGGTAATGGGTACTCAGAAATTCCTCAGATTCCCAAGTGGATTCGTCTTCTGAGTGATTACTCCATTGAACTTTATAGAATTTGAGTGTTCTTTTACGGGTTGTGCGCTCTTTCTCATCGAGGATCTTGATTGGTTATTCGGAGTATGTGAGGTCTAGTTGAAGTTGGTCATAGTATCCCAAGATTTTGTCGGTGGGTGGTTTGAGACACCGCTTTAGTTGAGAGACGTGAAAGGTGGGATGAACTCCAGATAGATTAGTGGGTAACTCCAACTTGTAGGCTACTTTTCCACATCGCTCTAAAATTTGGAATGGCCCAATATAACGAGGAGCTAACTTTCCTTTGACTCTAAACCATTGGATGCCTTTCATAGGTGACACGCGGAGATAGACGTAGTCACCTTTATTGAAATACAATGGCCTGCATCGTCTATTTGCATACTTCTCTTGGCGGCATTTAGTAGCTTTAAGATTTGCCTGAATGGTACGTACTTTGTCTTCTGCATCCTTGACAAGATCAGGACCAAAGGATACCCTTTCTCCAGATTCAGACCAGTTTAACGGTGTTCTACAACTGCGACCATATAGTGCTTCAAATGGTGATATTTTCACACTCTCCTCGTAACTGTTGTTATATGAGAATTCAGCATAGGGTAGATACTCATCCCAATTACCACCATGTGTTAAAACACATGCCCTAAGCATATCTTCCAAAATTTGGTTGACACGCTCTGTCTGTCCATCGGTAGCGGGATGGTAAGCAGAACTACGAATTAGGCCTATACCCAAAGATGCATGCAGCTATTCCCAGAAACGAGTGACAAACTGTGAACCATGATCTGAGATGATGGTTTTGGGTACTCCATGACGACACAAAATTCTTGCAATGTATAGCTCCATGTACTGCCGTATGCTGTATCTATTGTTGACCGACAAGAAGTGAGCAGATTTGGTGAGTCGGTCCACAATGACCTAAATAGAATCATTCTTACACGAAGTGAGAGGTAGGCCAATAATAAAGTCCATGCTGATGTCCTCCCATTTCCAAGCAGGAATACTCGATGGTTGATGCAATCCGGCTTGTTTCAGATGGTCAGCCTTAACTCTCTGGCAAGTATCACATTCTACAACATATCAAGCCACTTCTCGCTTCATTCTTGTCCATCAAAAGTTCTTCTTCAGATCTTGGTACATTTTATTACTACCCGGATGGATGGAGTACTTGGAGTGATGTGCTTCATCCAAGATCTTTCGTCTAAGTTCAATGTCTTTTGGTACTACCAAACGGTTATTGAACCATAGGGTACCGTCGGAGTCTTGAGTGAAGTATTTTGCTTTACCCTTCTTAATGTTTTGACAGATATGATTCATACCAATATCATTTTTCTATGCAGCAATGATTTCTTCACGAATAGTAGAATGTACACTAAGGTTGCTAATCACTATAGCAGCCAAAATGTGAAGACTGGGTTCTGAAGCAGTGACGTGGCTGCCGTTGTTCTGATATTCTAGTACTAAGTGATGGTAGTGTACCTTCCTACTCAACGCATCGGTGACTACATTGGCCTTGCCTAGATGATAATTAATTTCCAGGTTGTAATCCTTAATCAGTTCTAGCCACTGATGTTGTCTCATGTTCAGATCAGTCTGGGTAAAGATATATTTCAAGCTATTATGATCCGTGTAGATGTGCACTAAGCTCCCGAGTAAATAATGCCTCCATATTAGTAGTGCAAGTACAACCACAGCTAGTTCCAAATCATGAGTTGGATAGTGCTCTTCATACTTTCGTAGTTGTCGAGATGCATAGGCAATGACACGACCTTCCTGCATGAGCACACATCCAAGTCCTGTCCCAGATGCATCACAATACACATCGAATGGCTTGGTGATGTCTGGTTGAGCCAGTACTGGGGCAGTGGTCAATAATTTCTACAATGCTTGAAATGCTTCTTCACAACTGTCATTCCAATTGAATTTCCTATCCTTTTTCAACAGCTCCGTGATGGGTTTGGTCAGCCAAGAAAAATTTGGAATGAACCTACGATAATATCCAGCCAGCCCGAGGAAACTACATACTTGATGAACCGTCTTTGGTGGCTTCCTATCTAACACATCTTGAACCTTGCTAGGATCCACCGAGATACCTTCCACAGAGACTATGTGACCAACAAATGGCACATGGTCCAACCAAAATTCACACTTGCTGAAATTTGCATACAGCTTGTGCTCTCGGAGGCGTTGAAGAACAATGCGAAGATGTTCAGCATGCTCTTCCTTGGACTTAGAATAGATGAGAATGTCATCAATGAATACTACCACAAATTTGTCCAACTCGGGCATGAATACCGAATTCATGAGGTACATAAAATGGGCAGGGGCATTGGTCAATCCGAATGACATTACTAGATACTCAAACAATCCATATCTAGTGGAGAAGGTGGTCTTCGGAATGTCTTTGGCTCTGATCTTGATTTGATGATAGCTCGAACGGAAGTCAATCTTTGAAAAGACCTTGGCACCAACCAATTGGTCGAAGAGGATATCTATACGGGGTAATGGGTATTTGTTCTTGATGGTATCCTCATTAAGATGCCGATAGTCAACGACAAGGTGCAAGGACTTGTCCTTCTTCTTCACAAAAATAGCTTGGCAGCCCCAGGGTGAAGTGCTTGGGCGAATGAATTCCTTTTCCAATAACTCATTCAGTTGCTTTTTCAACTCAGCCAGCTCATTCGGGGCCATTTTATATAGGCGACAGGATATTGGGGAAGTTCCTGGCTGTAGCTCTATCTTGAATTCCATGTCATGGTCAGGCAGTAGACCAGAGATGTCCACAGGAAATACATCCGGATACTCACTAACGACGGGAATACTCTCGAGTGATTGCCCTTCCAAGTGATGGACAACCAAGGCTTTCGATGAATTGGCATTTAGAGAAAGTGTGTCCTTCCCATGCAAGGGAGAGTTGATGTGAACGATACGAGGCTCAATGTCTAGCATGGCTCTATGGGTTTTCATTCAGATCATACCTATGATCAGGTCGATTTCTTGGTCCTTGAGCATGATAAAATCAGTGGGGTAGATCTTTCGATTAATTTCTAGTGGAGCCTTACAAACTACATCGTTAGCAAGAATTTGTCTAGCAGGAGAGCGGATGGTGTAGCATCTATTTATGATGGTGGTGTGAAGTTTATGTTTTGCACACAAGCTTTGCTAATGAAGTTATGCGTAGCACCAGAATAAAAAAGTGCAAGGACAGGCTGGCGATAGAGCGAGAGCGTACCGGTCAGCACAGGTTCGCCCTAAGGGATATCTTCAGCATTGGTGTAGTTCACTTGGGCACCATGTGATGGTGAATTCACATTCCTGCTCTGGTTCTGACGCTGGTTGCTGCTGTGGTTGTTGTTATTGCGCCTCGATGCGGTGTAGTTCTTGGCAAAGTGGCCGGTACAACCGCAGTTGTAGCACGGATAGTTACTTCCTCGATCAGTAGGCTGTGGGGCACGGGCAGTCTGATTTCCCTGCTGCTGGTATGGTGCACGGTACTGAGTGTTCTGCTGTTGGTACGGTGCACGAGGTGGGAAGTTCTGCTACTCGGGTGGCCTTGAGTAGTTCTGACCATGTCGCCGCTGATATTGCTGCTGCGGAGATGCCCGGAAACGCTGTCCGGTAGGTGAAGTGTAAATCAGGCGGTGCTTCTCCTATGGGGCAGCAGAGGCACTAGCAAGGCCCTTTCTTTTCTGATCTTCTTCTTCAACTTGGCGCATAGCGCCTTCCTGGACAATAGCAGCATTGACCAAGTCGTTGTATGTGCCGGTTGTTTGCCAAGTCAGGCGCTCCTTAAGGGTGGCATTCATACCACACAGGAATGCTTATCTCTATTTATCCTTAGTATAGACATACTCAGTTGCATACTGAGCCAGATGATTAAAAGCTTTAGAATATTGGAGTACATTCCTCCCACCTTATATTAGATCCATAAATTCCTGGAATTTCCTTTGCATTAGGCCGGCTGGGATGAAATGAGCATGAAATGCAGTCTTTAACTCGTTCCATTCAACGCGGCCTCCAGCGGGCAGAGAAGCTTCATAGTTTGCCCACCAGGCGATAGCAGAACCCTGGAGTTGTTGGGCGGCGAATAGCACCTTCTCATGCTCTGTGCATTCCAGCAGACCGAACTTTGTGTCGGTCTGGCGCAGCCAGTGATTGGCATGAAGAGGTTCTCTGGCACGCTCGAAGGTTGGCGGATGAGTACCCAGAAAATTTGAGTAGGTGCTCTATCGAGGCTGATTGTTGTTGTTATGGTGGCCTCCTTGTCCAGCTAGGTGGCACGTGATATCCACTAGCCGACGAAGAATCTCAGAGTCATTTTGCTGCTGGTTGAATGCAGCAGCCAACAGCTCAGCTAGCGAGGGCTCAGCATGAGCTCCTTGCTGAGAGCTTTCATGGTCATCCTGATTCGAGTATGCACCATGCTACAATTTATACGGTTGCACATTAGTTATTCCTCAAAATAATCCATAAGAACACATGTGCAAGAATATAAATTTGCAAGAGGCACGAATAGAATTTTAGAATGACAACCATCTCCATTAATTCAATTCAGACCACACGGTTGTTAAAAGGACATCATCGCATGATTTCTTACACATACGTGCCAACGCCTAGTTGCGGTATTGCGGACACATAGTGCAAGATTCACACTCCTACATCGAACTAGGAATACTTATATTACATGACCATACACCAGGGTGTAGTGATCCAACTACTCCTGGCCTATGTCTTCCGGCTCTTCTAGTTCTTCTAGTTCCTTAGGCTCTTCCGGTTCCTCCAGATCCATCATTTCCACATCATTAATACCGATCGTCGCCATCTCTACATCCTCTTGTTCTCCATACTCCATGACGATCTCGTCCCAATTTCCTTTAATAGGAAGGTGGAAAGCCTTGAATGCGTCCAAGTCATCTTGAGCCTCAATCATATCATGCTCAAGATCTGTTGCATCCAACAAGGCTTGGTCACGTTCTTCTATAATTGCATCCATCTCTTCATTCTTTGCTTGAATTTGTTGGTTCAATTCTGCAACTTCCTCATCCTTAGTTTGTTTTTCGACTTCAGAAAGTCTAAGTGCAGCATGAAACACATCCAGACGCCGGCACAAGTTTGTGCATAAGGCAAAAGTGGATAAGCCATAATACTCTATTATGGGCAGCATAGGATCATGGTGGCGATGGTTTGGATCAAAGATGAAATCCACACGCCTAATCCACTCAAAATCCATCACATTATTAATGGCCAGCAAGGCGACGGGTGTTCCAGCAACATCATGCTTGTGGTCTTCACAGAACTGAGTAAGTGCCTTGAATGCAGCTACATTCTAGGTGGAAGGCAAATCTGTCCCAATGACGCTAATGGTCCAAGATTCCCATGTGGGAATGACCGAGTAATTGGCGGGAACTGCCACATGGATGACACATGAGGGGACTCCATGCTCCTGAAATTCCTTGCCAACATAGGTGGGAGGAATGGAATATCCGAATCTCTAGAGAACTCTCCAAAATAGGTGAACCATCCCTGTGAACTCCCGGCCTTCGGTGATCTCCCAACCTGGTGGCAGTTGATTGGTGTTTTCAGCCATCTACAAGAAAAGTACTTCGATTGAGTCAAAGAGTATGATCAAGCTGGAATTCTTATGAAACTTTGATGCAACAATAGTAGTGAAAAAGGGTACAACCAATACATATCATAAGTCAACATAGTCTTAAGTACATGAACTCGGGATATGCGGCCATCGAGCTACAAAAGCATCTCACACAGTGACCCCCCAAAATACCACAACCTCGCGTGGTCGACAAAAGCTACCTACCCAACTTGTATTGCCTACTCGATCTAGCTTGGTCTTTCATGACCCCCTAAGTCCTGTCTCTGGCTGGTGCCTCGTAGTCCATGTTAGACTCCTCGTCCATGTCCTTGTCCGGATCCTCCTCGGATGCTGCCGGTGGCGCTAGGATTGCCTCTAGCTGCTACTGCAGGCCCTGATTCTCATGAGCCAGGGTCTCTAGATCCTCTCCCATGAGCTCCATCTCGTGTTGTGCAGCCATCAACTGATGTTGTAGGTGCTCGTTGTGGTTGGCGCGCTGCTGCATAATCACACCGCGCCTATCAACCGCCTGCGCGAGGGTGTCTCGCTGTCCAGTGACCTCAGTAACGCGAGTCTCGCTCGCCTCAAGAGCAGCGGTCAGCCGCTGAATCTCCCTCTGTTGTGCGTGAACCTGTGTCTGCAGATCATTCCTCTGCACCCAGGCCTGCTCAACTTCAGCCAGCAAAATCCTGTTGTGGCTGCTAGCCTCCTCATCCAAGTTGAGGAGGTACTCGGAGTAGTGGGACACACAGTGGTACCCCGCGTGATACGCCGGGTAGTTGTCACAGGCGATGTGCCTAACGCGCCTCTGCCAGACCGGGTTGGCCTGGTGCCAGATTGGAATCATCTCAAATGGAGTCCTAGAGAGCGCTGCTGTGTGACGCCCGTAGAAGTGAGTGAGAGCCCTGTGGGCGACTCTCTCCAAGCCCTCATGGAGGCGCCCACAAGTCACCGTGCTCTCCATCCCCGCCATGTTGAGGTTGCGCGGGTGAGTGGGCACGCTAATGTGCACCTCAGCAAGGGTCACCCCATGGCGGCGGATCTCGCAGCCCTTGTAGGAGGGCGGCTCGTCATAGCCCAACAAGTGTAGCAGATCCCACAAAACTGTAGGAAAACTACGGTGGTGGAGACCGGTGGTGTAGCGCCACCCGTCGTGTGAAAGCTCCGCAAAACCGTGGTCACCCATCTGGAACATAAACCCAATGGTGAGTACAGTGTTCCATGAGTAACAATGCATTTCATATAAGTGCTATGAAATACAGAAACAAAGTTTTAGTTCACATTTTCCAGCCTCAAGGGTCAATAATACGGCAATGGGTTTTAAAACAAATTCTGTCTTGACTGTACAATAGTCAGAAAAGTGGGTGTTTTGAACAGAAAACAAGGTCCTAAAAATTGGGGGCTAGAACCAAGTTATACTACACCTTCATATCTTTCAAGATTGTATTTATATTCTCATAAATTCCAAAGAAATCTGGACTTATGAATTTTGCAAGTTCAGGTTGGCAGACTCTATTTCAGGACGACAGAGGCTGAGTGTTTTGGATCTACTGGACAGAGGGAACACAACAAAATTGTGAAACCTAATGGAGATGAAAATAGACTTCAAAGTCCTTCCAGATTGGGTTTAAACTCTTGCAAATTCGATGTACATATCCAGTTATGAATTTTCTAAGTTCAGGGTTTTGCTGAAAGCAGTGAGTGGACAGATTGTACTTGTTCCTTGTTTATGAGGTTGTTACTGCTATGATCGAATTTTAATTTAAATTCTAGGAGATAGGGGATGTTGAGACATTTCTTAAAAGTATTTGTATGCCTTATTTGGTTGAGTAAATTATTAGTTATGAATTTTTGAAGTTGGCAGCTAAAACAGGACAGATTCTTGTTAACCTTGTTATTCAGAATTTTAGGTTGGTGAGCAAGGAGAGAACCAAATTTTAGTTTAGTTATATTGGGGTGCATGATGAAAAACTTTCATTTTATAATCCTAGCGTTTCTCTCAACACAACACATAATTTTTGCCATTATTTAGCGGCACAAATATTTGGTGACGACCAGCGCTCAACACGTAAGTCAATCTAAGTGTTATACTAACGGCATTAGTGTACCTGCAGAAGATCCATTGCAGATACAACACATCAAATTCAAAAGAAACTACAAAAATAAGCACAAGTCTACTAGTAACAATCCATGGAAAGGATCGCCCCGTGATAAGTCACGAGCCAACAGTGTCTCGTATCCACCTACGAGCACAGACACCGATATGACGCGTGTCAGTTAAGCACGCACATGCCTTCGTTGAAGAAGCCGTAGATGCAAGTAATATAAACAATCATAACCCAGGTTAGCTTTGTCACCACCCTATTATCTATATGGGCAATACTAACGTATCCTCACTCGCAAACATCGTAGTTTTTGAAAATACGATTTAAATGTTGTATTATCATGGACCACGACTCTGATACCAGTTGTGGCGCCCCATCCCGGAGGATCGAGGTCCCGATGTTGCTGATAGCGCAGACACTTGATAATACAACATTGGTCCAAATTTAAGTTGAATATTACAAGGATACGATTGTTCAGAGTGCAGTGCAATATTACAAGTTCATGAATGTTTTGAAAACAGCGGAAGCAATAACATTAAGAACTATGAGCTCGACGATACAGCATAGTAATGGTTCATGCCCGAAGAACCATCACTCTAGCAACACACAACATCACTGCGGCGGCAAGTCGAACTCCCAGTGGGCAATCCAACCCTCAGGGACCTGCATGTCCCAAGGCAGCACATCCACAGGCAACTCTATTTCTTCATTACCTGAAAACAACAATGGCACAAAGCCTGAGTACTAATTACTCAGCAAGACTTACCCGTCGAACACTGGACTTGCACAAGCTCTAATAGGAGACTTGTTTGAAAGGACTCACGCTAAGAGACCTATTCGTTCTATCAAGTTTTAATTGCCAATTTAATGGGTTGAACTGAAATGTAACTTTAGTGGCAACAAAAGATAATGGAATAATACATAAAGTAAGTACAACAGAAGAGTAGCAATAATCATAATCAACAATGGACATCATAATCAATTCCCAAGTATCAAGTGCAACTACATGATTGGCTCGGTTACCAAGCGGTACTCATTACTACGAGGGACAACAATTGCAATCAATTTACACCAGATGGGGAAAACCCGAGATGCACGACACATACGCACAAATTAAGGTCGTATATGGTAACCTTTCGCAAGAAAAGCACCTACACCTCAGCCCGGGTGTGGAGACGTCGAGTGGGCATGCCGTTCTGCCAACAGTACTTCGTGGTCTGAACCGCCCACTCCAGCAGCAGGAGGGTCAATGACCAACGCACCTTAACCGCCCTCAATGCAAGTGACCTTTAATGCTACGTTGCTTTACTAGTGCCCATAGGCTAGCATGCATTCGGTACTGTTCAATACTTGATCAAGGGGCCGACCACGGACGGGTCCTAGGTTCGACAAGGCAAGACTACCACAGTCAACACCCATATATTGTTGTAAGCCTACACATGCATTATCCCTACCCGGTCATAACATCAAATAAACTTCTTTCATTAGTTCCTGTTCCAGTGGTCAAGTTCATTCCTTAGTAATAATAGTACCTTATTAACGAGACTAGTAGTTACTAAGCATAGCATAACAGTACCGATTCTACCAAGTTCTAACACAATAGCATAGGTCATTTGGGTATCATGCAAGGCGAATGTAAACCGAGGCTTGCCTGGATCAACTCTAGTGTTAGCAACTTCTACTTCCTGTTCTTGAGGGTCAACGTCCTTCTGAAATTCCTCTTCTGGCTCCTGGTTGTCGTTGCCTATATGATAGAGTTGTATTAACGGCATTATCGAATTACCATTGATTGTAATGATATGATGCATGCAAGCACCTTGTGTTTTAATGCCAATTGAAATTTATTATTATGTTCTCGAAGACAGATGCTTCAGAGAAATTGGGTTGTTAATTAAGAATTTAGGTATATATAATCTTTTATGCATTTAAACAAAGTAAAAGAGTGATATGAGCAATTAAATTAATTACTTGAGTAAATTTATGCTTCTGGACATGTGTGATTTACTGTGTACAGAGACTTATATGAGTGAATTTTAGGCCAAGTGGCATGGGCAGATAATTTACAGAATAATTACTAGAATTAATTTAAGCAAACACACTAAATAAATTCCAGAGCCTAAAATAATTCATATTTTACCAAGCCAAAATTTGTGGTGATAGATATTCATGTTTTTGCTAAGCATGCCAAAAATCGGGATTTAATTTTACACCTAGAATTTCTGGTGAATTATTTATTGGTTTGATAGTTTAATATATTGACAAAAATATATGTACATAGGCAGTGTTTTATCATTTTACTAAAATAGAGCTCTTCAAGATGAATCTAACAATTTTTGTTTGAGCTTCATTGGATTTGAATCTGATTTACTATGATTTTCCAAAGTGTTTAGCAATTTCTGGGATTTTCTGGGCATTTTCTGATTTAAAGGGATTGCCACGTCGGAGCCACGTGGGTGCCAGGTCAGAGCCATGTAGTGGCCACGTAGGCACCAGAAGGATGCTAGTCAGCAGGGTCGACGGCTGCCGGGGCGAGAGGATTTGTGACGAGAGGCGGTGGAGCGGGGGTCTTCGGCGGTGGCGTGGGAACGGTTGGAGGCAGCAAATCCGTCATGGTCAAGCCTCAGAGCTTCACGGGAGCTAGGTGACCATCAGCATCGAGTCGGAGTCAGGCGAGAAGGG
Organism: Eleusine coracana subsp. coracana; assembly: GCA_032690845.1. Taxonomy (NCBI): domain Eukaryota; kingdom Viridiplantae; phylum Streptophyta; class Magnoliopsida; order Poales; family Poaceae; genus Eleusine; species Eleusine coracana. The sequence continues at coordinate 37,285,203 of CM064422.1, read as the reverse complement.
TCGGAGGTAGGAGATCGTCGTGGAGGCGGCGTCGGTTGGCCGGAGCAGAGACGACGGCCGGGGAAAACGCGAACTGCCGATGACTTTGTGCGCAAAAACAAGGAGAAGAAGATTATGCGAGATCGTCTGGGGGTTGCGCACACGAGCAAGAAGAAAGGGGGAGGCGAGACGAACGGGGGTTGACAAATTTTGCGGCGAGGTCAGAGTTGTTTGCCGAAGGAGAAGATGAAGATTTCCTTTGATTACTTGATGCTCACGCAGGGAGTTGCCAGTCAAGTAGCCTGGGAAGCTAGAGGGAAAGTGGACGGGTGCGTGGTTGCTGTCGGCTGGGCTCAGAAAGCAGTGAGAGTGCGGTGCTCAAGCTCGAGCTTCAACTCTGCTTAACAATGGTAGACAGAGAGAAAACAGAATGAGAGAGAGAGCGGAGGGCAGAGAAGGAGAGGTTTAAAGGCCGAGAGGGAGCACGGCAGGGCTCGTGGGGGTGGGCGCACTCAGTTGCGTGTGGTTTAGGGAGGGGGAGAGCGAAAGGAGCGCTCGGCATTGAAGTTTTTCCAGCCGGCCCGGTTGACATGCAGTGGAGAGGGAGGAGGCCACTGGGCAACGATCACGACGGGTTGATGGACGGGACAGCACTGGGTTGCAAGGGGGTGCAGGCGGCACTGTCGCACGTGGAGTCCCGAGGAAATTGAAGGACGGCAGTGGCGTGCGGAGGAGGAGAAGGAGTCGGGGGAGAACAGTGCTGCACCGGGCCAATGGGGAAGAAGAAAGGGGATTTTGCTCTGAACCCCCTAAACAATTTGATTTCTTGCAACCAGGTCCTCGATCAAAGATATTCCCAAATAAAATATTTAGGAGGCTCCTAAATTTATGGGGTTTTGCACAAAGGTCCTTGGAGATATTCCTGGTGCTCTGGAGGGACCCAATTGGTCAGAATTGTTCTGGATATTTTTGTATTTAAATTCAATTTGTAAAGGTTCCTATACTTTAATTAATTATTTGGAGTATTTCCACAATTGGTAAAATGCTTATTAAATTCATAAAATTCTAATTTAATATTACAAACATGATTATGAATTTATTTGATATATGTTTTATAATAAAAATTCAGTTGGCTTACTATTTGGTTTGTAGGGTTTTTAATTGCCTATAATTAATTAAAGGTTGAGTGAGGCTCCATCATTTCATGTTAGACTCAGCTATGATTTTTGTTCTTTTATGCTTGTTAGGCAAGAATGAGACACCTGGGGTGTCACAGATGTGATGGCATTGGGCCTTGCGGCTTAGTATGTCAGCCACGACATTAACTTCTCCGGGGTTGTAGTGCACTTCCAACTCATAGTCCTTAATCAGTTCCAACCAGCGATGTTGCCTCATGTTCAGGTGATCTTGGGTGAAGATGTACTTCAAGCTTTTGTGCTCAGTGTAAATACGAACTAGATTACCAAGTAGGTAGTGCCTCCACATTTTCAATGCTAGCACCACTGTTGCTAGTTCCAGATCATGTGTAGGGTAATTCTGCTCATGCTTCCTCAGTTGTCTGGATCCATAAGCGATGACTGTTCATTGAGCACACACCCTAATCCAATACCTGAAGTGTCACAATAGATGTCGAACGGCTTCCCCAAGTCCGGTTGAGCTAATACTGGGGCAGTCGTAAGATGCTTCTTTAGGGTATGAAAAGCGTTCTCGCAGCCTTGATCCCATACAAATTTCTTTTCTTTCTTCAGCAGCTCAGTCATGGGGTTTGCCATCTTGGAGAAATTTGGGATGAAACTGCGGTAGTACCCATCCAAGAAAGTTGCGTATATGGAATATGGTTTTTGGCGTCTTCCAATTTAGTACATCTCTTACTTTGCTGGGGTCGACCGCTATACCTTCTTCTAAAATAATGTGACCTATGAATGGTACTTGTTTCAACCAAAACTCTCATTTGCTAAACTTAGCATATAGCTGATGTTCCCTTAACCTCTGTAGCACAATGCGAGATGCTTTGCATGTTCTTCTTCTGACTTGGAGTAGACTAGGATGTCGTCAATAAACACCACTACAAACTTGTCCAGCTCTGTCATGAACACCGAGTTCATGAGATACATTGTAAGGTTCATGACCATCAAGTTCACCCCAAGGTATGATGTTTTGGTGATGAACAACAAACATGAAATATGACTAATATCTACTTGCATGAAATGTTTCTGGACTAGAGAGAGAAATAGAACAAACAGTCTGGTCAGGTGACCATACGGTCCAGTCATTAGAGGTCAGAGCTATTGGTGCACTGCATTGTAGTGACCGGACTATCCAGTCAGGTAGTGATCGAACTGTACGGTCAGTAGGCCCAGAAAGCTAATTTCATGGAGCAACGACTAGTTTGAGGTTGGGAGCCTATATAACTTCATTGTTGGGGTCTTTGTGACCCCTCTTGGCCAGTGCAACACCTGAGAGCATTTGGTAAGGTCCAAGAGGAAAAGAGGAGAGCAGTAGAAGGAGATAATGCATATCTGGAGAGTGCTAGTGGAGAGTAACTAGAGCATCTTGCACATCTAAGGCTAGGGTTCCCTTGAGGGTGTGATCTAGATTGTTACTCTTGGTCTATGGTGAGACCTAGACTGGTTAGGTGTCAATGATTGAGCCTATCGTGATCAGTTGTGAAAGTCGTCATATATTTGTACACGGTTTGAGCCCGCCGGTGAAAGGGGCATCAATAGTGAGCGCCCGTGTCGGCTCGGGGAGTCCGGCAAGTTCTTGAGGGAAGCAAGCTTATGCTTTGTGCAGCGGTGACGCACTCCGTGTCTTCACTCTAGGAGTGATTGCGAGCTCGTGGGCGATAACTCCACTTGGTGGCGGGAGGGACTGGAACTCCGGCGGGAGTGGTCCAACGAGGTGTAGGGAAAGGCACTATCCTTCTGAGACCTCGGGAAAAAAATCAAGAGCCATCTCTTACTCTACTCCTTACTCTGATGCATTACTTTCCGCATTTACACACCATGCTATTCATGCTTGTGTGCTTGTCTTGTTCTAGTTGATTACCTTGTAGACTTGCATGAATAGGCTCCTTACTTGTTAGTAGTGTTTGAGCTTCCGCATTTGATCAGTAACATGTTTAGGAGTTGTATTGCCTTTGAGTGATCCACTAGTATGCTTAGGTTGTTGCTCCTTTCATAGGTTCATTATCTTGCTAGTGTGATCACCACTAGGATTGTGTAGGAGTTGACTTGAGTGGTTAGTTTAAAGAATTGGCAAATTTTGACATAGCGCAAGTTCCCGATTCGCCCCCCCCCCTCTCGGTCACTCGGTACTTTCAAGCGGTATTAGAGCCAAGTGCTAATTATAAGACTTAACCGCCTTAAGTAGTGGCCGTATTGAGTTGGGATGTCATCCCATTTGGGGCCGGGTCATGGCTCATGGAATGATTGCTTTAAAAGCTACATAAATGCCATGATTCCGGATGAGTTGATGGATACTCTTGTGGACTTTGCCAATACCTTTACCGATGATCATGTGTATGATGATTGCGATGATTGTGTGGAAGTGCCTAGCAATAGAATGTGCCTAGATAGTACTAATGATGATTTGATAGGTTGCTCTACTAGTGTGCCTAATATGTTGTGATAATGATGTGTCTCTTGATCTTGCTTGCTCCACTAGCATGACTAGTATTGATGATGATTATGAGCCTCCTGCTGATCACGCTAGTAGTTCCCTTGTTGAGGAGTTCTTTGTCTTTCATGCTAATGACAATGAGGACTTACTTGACTCTCTTATTCGCTTGCGAGGTATGGTGGACAGAATTGCGGCAACTTCTTTCGACCTTTCCAAAATTGTGATAGTCGAGAAGATCCTCTCCTTGCTCCTGAGTAGCAAGCTCTTCTACATCACCCTTGACCTTCTCATGGAGAAGAGTCTCTCCGTCGAGGACGTGATTGAGCTGCTCTTTAAGAATGAGGAGATCACCGCGAGCATGGCAGGGAAGAAGACATCCAAGACAAACCATGAAGCATCTTCAAGCAAAGGGAAAGAAGTAGCTTTGGGCTCAAACTTCTTTGATCCCTCCACAAGATTGCCTTGCAACAACTTCTACAACCCCTTCGGAGCAAGACATTCACCAAGTTCATCGTCGGGCGCTTCGTCAAGCTCTACCTCAAGTGTCATTTCAAGTTCTACTTCAAGCACCTTGGGTGGACCGAGCATTGGCATAGGGGGAGCATGAACAACAATGCTCGCTCAATCATTTGAGATGATCCATCTTGCGGCTTCGTCTCAGGCGCCTCCACCTCCTCACCACAGGATCGACTTTGGCGCATGCGTCAAGCTTGACAACAGGAACTTTTCTTTGAATTTGATGAAATAGTGAGAAGCTCAAATGTTGACCTTTGTGAGACTTTCTTGAGAATTTTTGATCTTGTGTGCAGGATAAACTCTTTCAAGGGTCTTTGGAAGATAACATCAATTGAAGTAATTGATGAGCTCCTCCAACTGATCACAGCCCCTGAGAGGGGCTTTCTACTTGAAGAGGTTGTCAACCGAAGGCATGATCTCTCAATGGAGAGAGCGATGGAGATGATACTCATGCTCCACTCACAAGTGGTAGATGTGCTTGAGCACATCACTGGCCTCCATGATCCTCCCCATTACTACATCAATCTTGACAGTGTGTACATGGGGGATGGTCATGAACATTAGAGGTATTGTGCTCCTCACCATCCCATCGGGAGGAGACTTTAGGATAGGATTACAAGAATTCATATCTACGAGGATGGTTTTATTGCTCAACATGATGAGGTTGGTGCTAGTCAATCAAGTAATGCTTTGGATACTAACTCTTCTTCCTCTAGTGCTTGTCTTATGGCTACCACCAGGGTCAACTACAAGAGTGGAGGTACTCATTGAGTTCTTGATAGTGGGTGCACTCAACATATGACTGGGAAGCCAACCATGTTCACCACTATTGATGATGACAAAGACAATGAGAAGGTGACTGAGAGTTAGAGGCTCGGGCAAAGTGGCCATCACAAATGACCTCCATCTCTCCAAGGTCTTTCTTGTGGAAACCCTCAACTTCAACCTTCTATCTATTGGTCAACTATATGACATGGGTTTCAAGTGCACATTTGATGAGGATGGTGCAACAATTGACAATGCTAAGAGAGGGCTATATTTCATGGAGTAACACATGAGAACTTGTATGTTACGGACTTCAAGTCAAGCAATATGCCACCAAGCACTTGTCTATTCACTAAGGGATGGTTGTAGCATAGAAGACTAGCACATGTTGGAGTAAATCAGCTCAAGAAGATTGTCAAGAGGAATCTAGTCAAAGAAATAAAGGATGTGACCTTTGAGAAGGATAGACTATGCAGTGCTTGTCAGGCAGGAAAATAAGTTGCATCTTCACATCCAACCAAGTCATTCATGTCTACTTCTCATCCTCTAGAGCTCTTGCATATGGACTGGTTTAGGCCAACATATTACAAGAGTCTGGGAGGCAATCTATATTGCTTGGTGATTGTTGATGATTTCACGAGATACACTTGGACCTTCTTTCTTGTGGACAAATCTCAAACCAGTGGTATCTTTAGAAAGTTTGCAAAGAGAGCAAAGAATGAATTCAATGCTAGCATTGTGAAGGTAAGGACTGACAATGGGACTGAGTTCAAGAACATCACAGTAAAGGAATACTGTGATAGGAAGGGGATCAAACAAGAATTCTCCGCTATATATATACTCCCGAGCAAAATGGAGTAGTGGAGAGGAAGAACAAGATGCTCATCACCCTTTCTCGTGCCATGCTAGATGAGTATGAAACTCATGAGAGGTTTTGGGCGGAGGTAATCAACACGGCTTGCTATACCTCCAACCGTGTCTACCTCCACCAGTTGTTGAAGAAGACGCCATATGAGTTGTTGGTGGGACGGAAACCTAATATTCCTATTTCTGAGTCTCTGGCTGCAAGTGTTACATTCTCAAGAAGAGGAGAAAGCCCGGGAAGTTTGAGAGCAAAACTGATGAAGGCATTCTTATTGGGTACTCTCGAACTTCTAAAGCATGTAGGGTCTACAACTCAGCCACAGGGTGTGTGGAAGAACCCTATGATGTGCAATTTGATGAGTCAAATGGTTCTCAAAAGGAGGAAGAATTTTATGAAGTGAACATTGAGGATGAACCTATGAGGGAAGCTTTGAGGAACATGCCCGTGGGCGAGGTTTTACCCCATCAGGCCAATGATGGTGATATTGATGAGCCCTCTACTCCACCACCTCAACCAACTTCCTCCTCCGAGGTGCAACAACCAACCCAAGATGCCACAAATACACCCACGAGCTACTCCCAAGATTCATTAAGAGTTCACTCTGATGTAGATATGGCCCGATCTTCCGAGAGGTAAGGGGATAAACTCAAATTTGGGGAACTCAGCGTCGACGACCCGACGAGAATCAGACACGATCCAACCCCACAACCGTTACACCAAGCACAACTTGATTGTTCCTGCAAGCGAAATCGAGAACACAAGCAAGAGAGGATAAACACGCAATCTGAAATTGCAAATATGGATGAAGTGAATCACAAGAAAAGGTTCAAGCTCTGATCACAAAAGGACTAATCGCCACAGTGGTGTAGAACAAGTACAGGGGCCCTGGATTACTGTAAAAGGACTTGTCACCACAGTTACAATAATTCGATCAAGTTTCTCTCTGGAAAACTGAACTAAACAAAACCCAAAACTAAAAGACGGAGGCTACTGAGTTTATGTAGGAAACAAAGATGTCCTAGGATTGGGGGCGACTATGGGGGGCACCCACAAGATGGGCTTAAGGCCCGACACGATACAGGGCCAAGTTGGCCCAAAATAAGTGGCACAACACCTTGTCATGGTCACATATTATGACTCACGACCCTTCTGGAGCTAGGACCAGAACAAAAACGATGGCGTCGTCGTCCCCTTTCCAACGCATCAAAGAATGCCTCGTTTGGATGTCGGATGTGGGAGATATCATCAAAACCGTGAAGGGGTGTCGGCTGAATCCGAGACGAACGCGGCGACCGAGTTGGTGACGACTTGTAACTTGGGGAAGGCCATGATATGTGCGTATCCAGCATGGTGATGTCCTCATCATCCTCCCCTTCTTGAATTGGAGTCGCCCTCGACTCCATCTCAGCATAAATCTCCGACAAAAGGTTAGTACTAGCAGAATGCAAAGTACAAGATACATTATCATCGATAGAAGATATATCATGACAAAGCATAGTATAGCAAGGTGCATCATGATTATCACAAAGATTAGTAACAATAGATGTCATAAAAACACAAGCACCTCCCTTTAACTGAATAGCCTTATGTTTAACATCAGAAAGTTGTTTGTTATCATGTTTATTCTCAGTATTTTCAGCAAGCAGTTTAAAATGATTTCTAATATCAGCAGGCAATAACGGACGCAAAGTAATATTCCTGTCCTTATGCACGAATGTATATGTATTTGTTCTACCATGGTGGGCAGCATCCGTATCATATTCCCATGGACGGCCTAATAAAAGCGAACATGCTTGCATAGGTACAATATGAAAATCAGCAAAGTCTTGATAAGAACCTACTGAAAAGTGTATGCATGCTGATCGAGTTACCTGTGCCGTACCACTATTATTGAACCATTTGATGTGGTAGGGCTGATGTAGTGCATGCGTGGTCAAGCCAAATTTGCTTACCAAATCAGAACTTACCAAGTTGTTACAGCTCCCAGTATCAATGATGGTGAGAACACGGTGGTTCGCAACAATGAGGTACATGTAGAATAAATTGTTGCGTTGTTGTTCTTCCTCTTGCCCCACCCGAGGGGTCAACACACGCTGTACAATGAGGCTAGGAAAGCCCGCGGTGGCAGCAATAGAATCTATGGCGGTAGTCTCCTGCTCCTCCGTCGAATCTGCAACAAGGTTAGGCATACGAGCAAATTCATCTTCAACATCACTAGAACTTTCATACCCATCAGCGGTAGCGATGAAAGCACGACGACTAGGGAAATCCTTCATGACATGTCCCATGCCCTTGCAGCGGTGGCAAATAATGGTGGTGGAGGAGCCACTACTAGTACCGGAAGTAGTAACCTTCTTCTGGTGTTGGTGCTGCACACTAGACGATTGCGCTGCAGAAGTAGGCGCAAGTGGAAAAGTTGTTGCTGGTGTCTTAGCAATATGACTCTTCAAGTTCTCTACTCCAGTGCGTTGCTGGAGATATTGCTCAGTGTTGGACCTGCAAGGTTGTTGTGGAAGGCGTCCCTGTACTTCTCGTTCAGCCTTAAGAGCAGTATGATACAATTGGCTGAACCTATTCCACTCTTTATAGTCAACAATATTTTGGATATCACGGTTCAAACCACCAAAAAATCTAGCACTAGTTGCAAGATCATCTTCATGTATATCACAACGTGCTAAACCAATAAGCAATTCCTGATAATATTCCTCTACTATTTTACTACCTTGTGTTAAAGATTGTAATTTCAAATGTAAATCACGTTGGTAATAAGGAGGAACAAAACGAGATTTCATGCGTTGTTTCAAAATAGGCCAAGTGGCATGTATAGCAGCATTAGTATTGCAAAGGTCATTCCACCAAAAGAGAGCAAAACCTGTAAACTCACTAGTAGCAAGTCTAACTCTATGCTCAGCAGGAACTAAATGAGAATTAAATTTCTGTTCAACAGCAAGTTCCCAATCTAAGTATGCTTCAGGGTCAGCACTACCGGCAAAAGGTGGTATGTTAAATTTGGGCTTAACAAAAGTATCAGTATTACCACGATTGTTATTACCTCCCATACCGTGTCAATTACGGTGAAGACGGTCTGCATCATGGTCAAAATCATCATCAGCAGCAGCTCGTTGAGGTGGAGGTTGTCGTTCAACATCCTCAATGCGGTGGAGAACAGTGTTGATGTGACCCATCAACTCGGCAAACTTCGTTTCCATGAATGTACGCTGGTCCACAAGAAGCTTCGCGAGCTCGACCTTGGAGACGCAATCATTGAAGTCTGTAGGGGACTCCAACTCTCCAGGTGTCCCTTTCCCTTTCTCTGACATGGTTAAAAGCAAAAGACAACACTAAACAAAAGGATTAGCTCTATCAACTAGCAGGCAGCAGAGGGTGTAGAAAGTGGAAAACAATATCAGAAGCAATGTATCACAATCTTGCAAGTGTTCTTACCAAAGCCAAACAGGTCGACACAATCTGTAGTTGAGCTTGGGTGTAACAGTTGCAAGGAAGAAACCTGTGCTGCAATATGTATAGCTTGGAAGGCTAATATGTATGTCACTAGAACACAATTCAATAACAGATAGTAGCACTGAATAAATGTCCAAAGTAGTGTCCTAATTGCTGGCAAAAGAATCATGTTCAAAATCAGTTATGACAGCAAGAACAATGGCAAAGAACAATGGAAAAGGCAGCAAGGAACAAAACAGACTTCACAGACTTAGAATTTTCAGGGGGGGGGGGGTGCAAATCAAAATCTTGATTTTTTTGTATAATTTTTCCACTATTTTTCTATGATAGAGGAACACAAAGGAAGGAACACAAAGGAGGGAAAACAAAGGGTAGGCAAAATCTCAAAGTTTCACCGAAAGCGTTATTATTGACTTGACAATTTTTTTTTCTATTTTTTCCCGATTTTTTTTTGAATTTTTTGACGAGGGCACACAGGACGAAGCCGAGTGTGGGTCACCTCAACTTTGTGTCAAGAATCTTCTATAAAAATTTCAGCCCAATCGGAGCAACAAGCGAAAAGTTATGCCTATTTTACCGAAGGTATGTCAAGATAGGGTTTGAGGGGTGAGGGGGGGGGGGGGGGAACCGAATCGGGTAGGGTTTTTTTGTTGGCAACAGATTGTGGGTGTGGTGGGTGGGTGACACGATGGTAAATCCAATGGAAAACACGATGGTGATGGTGGTGTGCAGCGGAGATCAAAACACAAACCGAATCGAAACACAAATTCAAACCAGCAACTGAACTCGACTAGGACACAAACTCAACACTACGGACTCTGAAATTAAATTATGCAAAGGCTAAATAGTGTCTGGGATGGTGGGGAAAATTTTTTTTGTAGGCTTTTTCATGGACAAAAGGTGATGAACACAAACGAATCTAAAGGGAAGAACACGATAATACCTCACGGGGAACCTAGGAATCTGATACCACTTGATGTAGATATGGCCCGATATTCCGAGAGATAAGGGGATAAACTCGAATTTGGGGAACTTGGCATCGATGACCCGATGAGAATCAGACATGATCCAACCCCGCAACCGTTACACCAAGCACAACTTGATTGTTCCTGCATGCGAAATCGAGAACACAAGCAAGAGAGGATAAACACGCAATCTGAAATTGCAAATATGGATGAAGTGAATCACAAGAAAAGGTTCAAGCTCTGATCACAAAAGGACTAATCGCCATAGTGGTGTAGACAAGAACAGGGGCCCTGGATTACTGTAAAAGGACTTGTCACCACAGTTACAATAATTCGATCAAGTTTCTCTCTAGAAAACTGAACTAAACAGAACCCGAACCTAAAAGACGGCGGCTACCGAGTTTATGTAGGAAACAAAGACGTCCTAGGGTTGGGGGCGACTGGGGGAGGGGGGCGCCCACAACATGGGCTTAAGGCCCGACACGATACAGGGCCAAGTTGGCCCAAAATAGGTGGCACAACACCTTGTCATGGTCACATATTATGACTCATGACCCTTCTAGAGCTAGGACCAGAACCAAAACGATGGCGTCAAAGAACGCCTCGTTTAGACGTCGGATGTGGGAGATATCATCAAAACCGTGAAGGAGTGTCGGCTGAATCCGAGACGAATGCGGCGACCGAGTTGTTGACGACTTGTAACTTGGGGAAGGCCATGATATGCGCATATCCAGCACGGTGATGTGCTCATCACACTCACCAAATGATGAGGAAACCCAATTGAGAAGTGTGCCACAAGTCTCCCCACATATCTCTCCACAAGCCACTTCTCAATATACCCTCCCATCCACCTCGAGCTCAAAGTCGAAAACAAGAAAGCATAAGAGTGACCCTTCCACCTCTCTTAGGATCCAAGACACGCATATATCAAGAAAGCAAACAATCCATGATGCACAAGATACTTCACCTAGGGCTCCTCCCACTCAAGAAAAATACCATCTTAGACCCAAGGCCATCAACAAGGATCATTCACAAAACTTGATCATTGGGAATCCATCTCAAGGAGTAAAGACAAGGAGAAATCAATATAAGCCTACTATATAAGTGAAGAGAATGATGATGAGACCAATGTTGCAATTGAGAACTTCTCTTTCGTCTCTATGATCGAGCCCACTACTATTGATGAAGCTATGGATGATCACAAATGGGTTATTTCCGTGCAAGAAGAGTTGAACAACTTCAAGAGGTGCAAAGTATGGAAATTGGTTGATTGGCCCAAGAATCATAATGTGGTTGGGACCAAGTGGGTCTTCAAGAACAAACAAGATGAGAAAGGAGCAATTGTCAAGAACAAGGCTCGCCTAGTGGCTAAGGCATACTCTCAAGTGGCGGGGATTGACTTTGAAGAAACCATTGCTCCCGTGGCCCATCTTGAAGCTATTCGAATCTTACTTGCCTATGCATCACACAATGGCTTCAATCTCTTTCAAATGGATGTCAAAAGTGCATTCTTGAATGGAGAGATCAATGAAAAAGTCTATGTGGAACAACCTCCTAGGTTTGAGGACCCAAAACATCCAAGACATGTATACAAATTGAAGAAAGCTCTCTATGGCCTCAAGCAAGCACCAAGGGCATGGTATGTACACTTGAGGAACTTCCTTCTCAAGAATGGTTTCAAGATTGGAAGCATTGATACCACCTTGTTCACGAGGCATGTTAGGAAGGATCTCTGTGTGCCAAATCTATGTGGATGATATCATCTATGGGTCAATCAATGAGGGGTTCAATGAAGAGTTTCAAGAGATAATGGCTAGGGAATTCCAAATGTCAATGATTGGAGAGTTGCATATATTCCTTGGTTTTCAAGTCAAGCAATTGAGAGAAGGAAACTTCATCTAACAAGAGAAGTATACCAAGGACCTTATCAAAAGATTCAACATGGAAAATTGCAAGCACTTGCACACACCTATGGCAACAAGCAAACCCTTGGGTGACGATGTGAAAGGGAAACCGATGAACCCTAAGCTCTATAGATCTATGATTGGTTCTTTGCTCTATCTCACCGCTTTGAGACCGGACATCATGTTTAGTGTGTGCTTGTGTGCACGCTACCAAGCAAATCCAAAAGAGTCACACTTGAAGGCCGTGAAGAGGATAATAAGATACCCCAAGTACACACCTACCATGGGCTTATGGTATCCTTGAGGAACAAGCTTTGAGTTACTTGGGTATTCAGATTTGGACTTCACGGGTTGCAAAGTAAATAGGAAGAGTACATCGGGAGGTTGCCAATTTCTTGGAAAATCTCTAGTATCTTGGAGCTCAAAGAAGCAAAACTCGGTGGCTCTATCTACAGCCGAAGCGGAATACATGGCGGCGGGAGCGTGTTGTGCCCAACTTCTCTACATGAGGTAAACACTCTCGGATTATGGCCTCATCTACACTCAAATGCCACTATATTGTGATAGTGAGGCGGCAATCAAGATGGCTCTCAAAACTGGAGATCATAGTCATGCAAAGCACATTCAAGTGAGGCATCACTTCATAAGAGATCATGTTGAGAAGAAGGACATCAAGTTGGTGAGTGTGTGAACTCATGAACAATTGGCGGATATCTTCACCAAGCCACTCGATGAGAAGACCTACAACAAGCTAAGGGGAGAACTGAATGTTCTCGACCTCTCTAACTTCATATGAGTGACCCTTGAGCTTGTCCTTTGTAAATATGTATAGTGTTTGTTTGTTTTTGTTGTTTGTGTCTTTGTTTGTGCTTGTTTCTCTTCTTTTGTAGGTTGACTTCAGACCTTCTTGAGATAGCAATGGACATGGGTTAAGCTTGGGAAGGTGGTTCACGGTGTACCCAAGGCTTTGAAGAATGGTCCATTGTGAGCAAGCTTGAGAAGGGAACAACTCATTGTTGACACTTTGGTTTGAAGCGATTCTCTCTCTTTTCTTTAGCATTGCATCATGCATTGTACACTTGTTGCATTTGCATTCTTTGCCTTCATGCATCTTTGCATTGTGATACCATACATGCTCCCAAGCAAGTGTCTAGGGGGAGTTACTCATTTACAATGTGAGTACATGACTCTCTAGATGATCAAATAGTGATATTTGTGCTTTATGTCCACTGAGCCATGTTCAACCGAGCTCCAAGGTTAAATCTACTTGTGTGGCTCAAACACAAGTGGCTCATACATTCCCACCTCACAGACGACTAACCCTTGCATATTTGGGAAAATATTTTGTTAAGTCATAAGTGTAGGGGAAGCTACGGTGGAACACCATTACGACCAAGGAGGAGCGCCATGAAAGAGGGAGTTATCTTAACTCTTGCCAACTATCATATGCCTCTTGATTTTATTATGTTTTGGTGTGGTTTTTGGTGATAGGTGACAAAGGGGGAGAAGGAACATGAAGATCCAAAAGCCAAGTCTAGATCAAAGAGGGAGAAGGAACATAAAGATCCAAAAGCCAAAAGCCAAGTCAAGATTGAGGATAGCAAAAAGGGGGAGAAGAAAATGAAGATCATGAAATGAAGTGACAAAGAAGAAAAAGAAGATCACATCAAGATGAACATCTACACCAACATGGAGAAGAACAACGATGGTGCATGTCTATGTGACAATGTACACCTTCACTGACATGAGCATCTATGTCCTTGGTGCGTGTCTACATCAATAAGATCAACTACCACGACACCAAGACGGGCGCAAATTCAGCTCAAGATTGAAATTCAAGTGCGCTAAATAAGTGGGTAGTTCTCCCTCAACACCTAGAACATCTCAAGGGGTAGACTACCTCCAAGGTAAGGACTAAGGTATGCCTTTCAATCCTTTCTTTTCCTTTGGTTCTTTCTTGCTCGTCCATTTTAGATCATCATAAGTAGTGGTTGTCATCCATCACCAAAAAGGAGGAGATTGTATGGTTCATGACCATTGAGGTCAGCCCAAGGTATGATGTTTTGATGATGAATGACGAACATGAAATGCGACTAATATCTACACGAGTGTTGTTCGTGTAAGAAACCTCGTCTACCTTATAATGATTGTTAATGACGTCCTTGGCGATTGATGACAATGACCACAAGCATGGAGGCTTGTGAACTTGATGGAGTCCAAGGGTTGATGAAGATGGATCAAAGCGGAGAACAACCTATGATGCAAGTGTTTGATACACTTGTCTAGTTGTTAGGGCTTTGAGTCCATAGGAAAAAATGGACTATCAAGGGGTCTAGGTCATTCTCTTAGGTCGTGTCTAGTTGATGATGTGCAAGGTTGCTCGGTGAAATCACAGGCACTAGGTGACAGTGGAGAAGCCAAGGAGCTGTTCGAAGAAGCCAGGAAACGAAGTCAAGCAAGGATGACAAGTTTCAGCTCCTAGACATAGAGACCATACAGAGTTGTCAGTGGAGACCAGACTATACGGTTACTATGTGGTTTTGTCTGGAGGCTACAACGGATGAGTGAGGAATCTGTCTATGCCGTAGTCTGCACAGACCGGATTGTCCGGTAGGACTTGCACAGGCCAGAAAGGAAGCAGTTGCACGAAATGTTTCGGGACTGGAGAGAGAAACAGTCCGGACGGTCCGGTCAGGTGATCATACGGTCTGGTCAGCAGAGGTCAGAGCTGTTGGTGCACTACGTTGCAGTGACCAGACTATCCGGTCAGGTAGTGACCGTACTATATGGTTAGTTGGCCTAGAAAGCTGATTTTGTGGAGCAACGGTTACTTTGAGGTTGGGGGCCTATATAACTTCGTTGCTGGGGTCTTTGTGACCCCTCTTGGCCAGTGGAATACCTGAGAGCATTTGGTAAGGTCCAAGAGGAAAAGAGGAGAGCACTAGGACGAGATATTGCATATCTTGAGAGTGCTAGTGGAGAGTAACTAGGGCATCTTGCACATCTAAAGCTAGGGTGTCCTTGAGGGTGTGATCTAGATTATTACTCTTGGTCTATGGTGAGACCTAGACTGGTTAGGTGTCAATGATCGAGCCTATCGTGATTGATTGTGAAGGTCGTCACACATTTGTACACGGTTTGAGCCCGCGAGTGAAAGTGGCATCAATAGTGAGCGCCCGTGTCGGCTCGAGGAGTTCGGCAAGTTCTCGAGGGAGGCAAGCTTGTGCTTTGTGCAGCGGTGACGCACACCGTATCTTCAGTCTAGGGGTGATTGCGGGCTCGTGGGCGAGAACTCAACTTGGTGGCGGGAGGGACCAAAACTTTAGCGGGAGAGGTCCAATGAGGAGTAGGGGAAGGCACCATCCTTCCGAGACCTCGGGAAAAAATCATGAGTCATCTCGTACTCTACTCCTTACTTTGATGCATTACTTTCCGCATTTACACACCGTGCTATTCATGTTTGTGTGCTTGTCTTGTTCTAGTTGATTACCTTGTAGACTTGCATGAATAGGCTCCTTACTTGTTAGTAGTGTTTGAGCTTCCGCATTTTATCACTGACATGTTTAGCAGTTGTATTGCCTTTGAGTGATCCACTAGTATGCTTAGATTGTTGTTCCTTTCATAGGTTCAATATCTTGCTAGTGTAATCAACACTAGGATTGTGTAGGAGTTGACTTGAGTGGTCAGTTTAAACAATTGGCAAATTTGGTACATAGTGTGAGTTCCCGATTCACCCCCCTCTCAGTCACTCGGTCATTTCATACTTGAAGTGTGCCGATGTGTTTTATAATCCAAATGACATCACTAAACACTCATAGAGTCCGTACCGAGTGGAGAATGGTGTCTTGGGGATATCTTCAACACGGATCTTAATTTGGTGATATTCGAATCACAGATCGATCTTGGAGAAAAGTTTAGATCCAATCAACTAATCAAAGAGAATGTCAATGCGAGGCAGTGGGTACTTGTTCTTGACTGTCATGGCATTGAGGGGTCGGTAATCTACACATAGCCTCAAGGTCTCATCCTTCTTCTTTACGAACAATGCCGGACAACCCCAAGGTGAAGAACTTGGTCATATAAATCCCTAATCTAGCAACTCTTTCAACTGCTCTTTCAACTCTGCTAGCTCCTTAGGTGCCATCTTATATGGATATGGGTGTCGTTCCTGGCTGAAGCTCAATCTTGAATTCAACATCCTGATCCGGAGGTAGTCCAGGGAGATCATCAGGGAATATGTCCGGGAACTCACTAACCACCGGAATATCTCTTATTGGTTTGGCTGTGGTGTGGTGAACTACAGGGGTAGCCAGTTGGGGGTAATTTACTTGAAAACTCACTTTTTCTTGGGTGGGGGAATTTTTGGTGCACGGTATAGGTGTCGGTGTCTAAAAGGGCCTTATGATACTTCATCCATGGCATACCCAAAATCACATTGATGTTGCTCCCCTCAAGAACCATGCAGTCCGCAAGATACACTTTTGTCGCTAGAGTTATCAGTATTCCCCTGACTTCATATCTAGCAGGCGTGTACCCATGAGCTGATCTAATAAGGTATTGTGTCTTCATAAGGTGATAGGGTAGTTGTCGAGTTTTAGCATATGACTCACTGATAAAATTGTGTGAAGCCCCTGAATCAAATAGCACAAGTGTGGGGTGGTCTTGAATCGAGAATAAACCAGCGAGGATGGGGCTGTTCTCCGAAATCTCCTCCAGAGTGGTGTTGTTCACGCGGCCAGTGCGGGTAGGTCCCTTATTGTTGCGGTTGTTGTTACTGTTGTTGTTGTTGTTCCTCTATTGGTTCTGGCCCGTGTTTCTCTTGGGGTAGGTGCACTTCCATGAGAAGTGTATGAGACGACCGCAGTTGTAACAGGGAAAAGGCCCTGGCTGAGTGTTCTACTACTGCAGTGGGCGATATTCCCCTTGGTTCTGCTGTGGACGTGGTGCCTGGGGTCGCTGTTGTGGCTGCAGGGATGGACGTGGGAATGGTGCCGTCACGACGGTGGAGCGATACCTCTGTCCCAAAGGATCCATGTACACCTTGCGGTACTTCTATGGGGGTCCATCAGATGACCCCATAGCACTTGCGGATCTTTTCCACTCTGCCATCACCTTACGATACCCGTCTTCTACGATGATAGCGTTGTCGACAAACTCAGCAAATGTGTTGCCCATGTTAAGGTTGAGGCGTTCCTACAACTCTATGCTTAGCCCCTCCAAGAAACAGTCCTTATGCTTGGCGTGGGTGTCTACCTGTTCCAAAGCATAGAGTACCAAGCGACTGAACTCCGCACAGTATTCTTCGACCTGCGGTTGCCTTGTTTCAGAGCTACGAACTCCTATGCCTTCCTGTGAATGAGCCCTACAGTAATGTAGTGGGCACGGAATGCTATCTTGAACTTGTCCCAAGTGATTTGTTGGTTCTCTCCAACTGAGGCGACATGGTTGGCCCACAATGCTCTAGCTAAGCCATGCAGCTGCTATGCCGCAAACAACGTCTTCTGCACAGGCATGCAGTTGAGGAGCCCGAACTTGGACTCGAGCATGCATAGGAAATTTTCAGCCTCCATAGTTTCAGTGGTGGAACTGAATGTAGGTGGCCTGGTGGCAAGGAAGTCGGTGTAGGTACTGTTCTGTGGTGCACCGTCATTGTTGCCCCTGGCATTCCGGTTTGTGGTATTCTGCTCCATCAGCTCCCGCTTGAACTCCCCCTGCTTCTGTTGACTCTCCATCATGGTGGTGAAGAACTACGCCATCATTTGCCTGGGGTTGGGAGGGGGTAGTGGAGCCTCATGTTGAGTGTTGCCATCTCTAGCCCTAGAGCTCTCGGGCTGATCATCGTGAAGCTCGTTGGTATTGCGAGTGCGAACCATTTTGAAATGCAAGAACAAGGATTCCAATTAGTCTCTTGTCCAACAATATCATTACATAAACATCAATTTAGGTAATAAAGCAACATAGGGCAATGATCATATGTCGACAACACATTTCTGATATGAATTTTTCATCCATAAGCTAATGTAGGTCTTAGTACAAGTTAATAAAGTCTGCAGTACAGAAAATTGGAATATGTGGCCTTCCAGTTATAAAAGCAATTCACGCGGGTGATCCCCAAAATATAGGAACCACGCATGGATCAACGAAAGCCATCCATCTAGCCTACCTTACCTGCGCGGCCTAGTCCTGTCTACTATGTGCTACTATGCCCTGTCTCCTACTGTGCTGGAGGGTCCTGGACGGTCTTCTCCCATCGGTGCTGGTGCCTCGTAGTCTACATCAGACTCCTCGTCCATGTCCTCCTCCGGATCCTCCACCTCTAGTGCTGCCGGTGGTGCCACAGCTGCCTCCAGCTGTGCCTGCAGGCCCTGGTTCTCATGAGCCAGGGTCTCAAGGTCCTCTCCCAGAAGCTCCATCTCCTGCTGGGTAGCCGCCAACTACTGCTACAGGTGCTCGTTGTGGTTGGCACGCTGCTGCATGATCACGCCCCCCCCAATCTACCTCCTGCGTGAGGGTGTCACGTTGACCGGTAACCTCTGTAACACGAGTCTGACTCGCCTGAAGAGCAGCGGTCAGTCGCTGAATCTCCCTCTGTTGTGCATCCACCTGTGTCTGCAGGTCATTCCTCTACACCCACACCTGCTTAGCGTTAGCCAGTAAAATCCTGTTGCGGCTGCTAGACTCCTTGTCCAAGTTGAAAAGGTACTCGGAGTAGTGAGATACGCGGTGGTGTCCCACATGGTACTCCGGGTAGTCGTCGCGGGAGATGCGCCTCACGCGCCTCTGCCAGACCGGGTCTGCCTGGTGCCAAATAAGGATCATCTCGGATAGAGTCCCCGAGAGCGCTGACATGTTGCGCCCGTATAAGTGAGTGAGAGCCCTGTGGGTGACTGGTCACCGTGCTCCGCATCCCCGCCATGTCAGGGTTGCACGCGTGGGGTGCGACGCTGAGGTGCACCTCTACAAAAGTCACACTATGGCAGTGGATCTCATGACCACGTTAAGAGAGCTGCTCCTTGTAGACCAGGCTGCGCAGCATCTCCCACAAAAGGGTGGGAAAGCCACGGTGGTGTAGACCGGTGGTGTAGTGCCACCCGTCGTGCGAGAACTCCTCAAAGTCGTAGTCACCCATCTGGAACAAAACCCAATGGTGAGCATAGTATTCCACAAATAGAGAATGCATATCGATAACAACTGACATGGTGCTGGTAGTGATGGAAGAAATTAAACCACAAAAACTTTCACATTCCTAGGATAAATAAAGTTTCGACTCTGAAAATGTGCTGTCTGTTCTAGGTGCAGCATCCACTAACTCAAGCTTTTATGCAAACTTGCCTACTAAAACTTGACAGACAATGAATACCAAAGTTGTAGAGAATTTCAACACCTTTCCAACGAGTATTTACTCAACTTCATCTCACAAGGGGTTCAGGAGATGAGGATTTTCCAAATTGACTGTCAGTTCTGAAATTCTGCTCCCTGCCAAATCTGTTGCCTTACCGACAGATAACACGAAAACATAAACAGCTCCTAATGTGGGCAAAACTAGCCATTCGAGCTCATACCAAAGTTATAGAGGATTTTCACACCTTTCCAACGCATACTTGCATGCCTGCAAGACATGTTTAGAACTCATGATATATAATTTACAAATTGCTACTAGTCTGCGGAACTGTTTCAGGGGACAGAATGATGTTGCTCTGAAAATGGTGTCATAAACCTATCTTACAGGCTTAAAAAAGGAATGGTTAAAATACCAAAGTTGTGTAATTTTTCACAACCCTTCCAAAAAGTACTCATACAACCCTATATGTGGTCTGAGCAATGAATTATGAATTTTCTAAGATAGGTCATGAATCTGAACTTCAGATTGACGTCACATCGAAGTGCTGACTCGGACAGACCAAAAATGGTATTGTCTGGAAATCTTTAAAGCAAAAATTCTTTCTGAACATAGAGAGGGTTTGTTCATGATTTTACTTTCGAGTGAGGAGATATAGATTTTTGGTGTGGACAACATGTTTGTTGAAATTTCAGGTTTCCACAATGACTGAATGACTTATGTTTCAACATTACATGCATGCATATGCTTTCTGGCCTACACGTCCTCACAAAATAAAATTTGGCCTTGAATTTGACCATACATATAGTCGATGGTAGTCAATCTCTCAAGTCAGTCGTATACTACATGTTTCTTACGAGAATCGTGGTTAGCGTACATGTAGAAGATTAATTCTTGAAAAAATACATCAAATCAAAAGAAACAAGCCAAAAATAATCCCTTATTACTTTCCTAGGGTAGGACACTGATGTTTTCTGCAATCAGCCCACGTTCACACCATTGTGCTAGCTTGCAATGTTTTAGATGCCGTAGATGCAAGTATTTAAACAAACAATCTCCTACAATTAGCTTTGCCACCTGAATCATAACTAATAATATTCCTATGGGCACGTCCTCATGCGTCCATAACGGGGTTTTCAAAAATATGTATTTCATTGTCGCACTATTCCCGAGATAGCTCTGATAACCATGCTGTAACAGAACCGCCTTACCACGGGGACAGCTCTATTCCAGGATCTTTCTCGGGTGGCGACACACGCTGTGATGCCCAATAGTACAACACATGACAGAATTATATAGTTGCAACAAGAACATAGATAGGGTACAAAGTTCTACATAAATCCAAATTTAAATTACAATCCAAAGTTTTAAAAGTGTGGGACATATGTACCCGGGATACCTAACCACTCGGCTATATGGCCGAGTGGTCCGGGGGCTTGGTTATGATGTATTTGGCCCACGAGATATTTACTTAGATTTTTGTTTGAGTAAGCAGCAAGTTACGTTAGTAGATATGTTGATAGATAGGATCTGTTGTAACCGACTAAAAGATTACCATGTAAACCTCTGCCCTTCGGATATATAAGGAGGGCAGAGGGTCATTGACAAACCAGAGACTCGTATTGGAACCCTAGCAATACAAGAACACCAAATAGGACGTAGGGTTGTTATCCTCCGGGAGGCCCGAACCTGTATAAACCCTGTGTCCTGTGTCCATTGATCTTTCATGCTCATACGCATACCTGAATCTACTATCAAGAACATCTCTCGACAGTTGGTGCGTCAGGAAGGGGCAACGGTGAGTTCAACTTCATCGAAGTCAATGGCTTTTGTCGATATCAAGTTCCGCCCGGGAGACAAGATTCGCTTTGGCACCGTCAGCTTCGTGGCTGATCAAAGCGGGAGCCTCGTCCAGCAAGATAAGATGACCCCTCCGGCGGTCATCACGCCTTCAGATCCAGGCATCAACAGAGCTTCGATGACTGATCGGATTGACCCAGCCGACCGGCTCCCACTCGGCCTTAGCAACGCGGCGACAATGCTTCAGATGGAAACCCTCCCGGGTCCCTACTCAACGTTGCCTGCAACAGGCCGATCGGCAATTTTGGCTGACACGGACCTCACTACGGTCGATCTCCCAACTTGTCATATGGATCAGTTAGACGTAGATCCCAATTTTTTCCATGAATCAAGGTTTGTAGCCATGATCAGCCTTGAAAAAGAGTCAGTCCTGGACTTGATTGAAGGGTCGAGTGATTCTGAAAGCTGCTCGTCAGGCTATTATGAGGTGTTCATGGTTGCACCAACTGCCCAAGGGTTTGCCGATGGAGAAACATCAGTAGCAGCTGCCGCGCACGGAACCCCCTCCCCCCCCCCCCCCCCCCCCCAAAAAAATGGACATGAGACTGATCTTGAAGACGATGACCCAGAAGCCGTCACTCCCCCACTTTGAAGACTGGATGTTCAGCAGAGATCCCGAGTCATGCAGAATCTGGATATGGGCGATGTCACCTTGAAACTCGATGGCGAGGATGTCTTCAAAACCCCACAGCATAACATTACGGTTGTGGTGGCCCTTTTGAGCTCCTTAGAGCCCATGCTCTAGGTCACCCCTGAGTTGACACCTCAGGTCAACAAGCTAAAGGCACACATCAAGGCTGCAGCGGTACTGGAGATGCACGCGGCACGATCAACACCAAGTAAGACGGCATCTGAGGCCGCTAGTTCAGTACCCAGCCAGGAACGAAGGGACCGTCAGCACACCGAGCGGTAGGTAACCCCGTCGACTGCATCACAATGCACGCTCATCATGGACTACCATGATCGGAACCCTGCCGCCGACCTCCACAATGGAATACCACCCCACGACGCCCGAGTCCGATTGGACAACAGATATCAAGAACGCGATGACGCGGCCCGCCAGGAGTATGAAGATGAACGATGGCGTCAAAGCTACGTCCACGACTAGTATTATGAGCGCAATGACAGAAGAGAGCTGCCTAGAGACGGTCGACACTATGATCGATGAGACGATGGTTGGCGTGAAGACAGGAGTCGCTGAGAAGCTGGCCATGAGTGGGAGCGAACTCCCTCCCTTGAAGACTATGATGACGAGGCCGGCATCCGAGCCTTCACTCAGGAGCTTCGGACCGTCAGTTGGCCAGTCGGTTTCAAACCAGTCGGCATCGAAAAGTATGACGGCACGACAGATCCGCATGACTGGCTTCACTTCTACTCAACCGCCATACAAGTACTCGGCGGTGACAGTTTTGTCATGGTCAACTATTTGCATGTATGTCTGGCCCCAGCGGCCAGAACTTGGCTCACTAATCTGCCTGACAATTCGATAACTTCTTGGGCAAAGCTTTATCGGCAGTTCACCGCCAACTTTCAAGCTACCTTCGACAGGCCGAGGAATCATTGGGAACTCGCCCGAATCAAGCAGCGGGACTAAGAGCCATTGTGAGAGTACATCCAACATCTCGGTCGCTCAAGTCATTGCCGTCTTTCAGAGTGGACTCCGTGATGATGATTTGATCAAGAAGATTGGCAGGTTAGACACCGCTGGAGGGTTGATGGCCAAGGAACTCTTCACCATGGCAGACAAATACGCAGCTAGAAACTTGGCTTTGTTCCAAGTCTCCCAGTACAAAGACAAGGCACCTCGGAACCGTAATCAGTCGGGACCGTCCGACCAAAACAAGGACGACGACAGGAAGCGTAAGCAAGACCGGACGGTGGCTAACACAGAGCGCACTACAAGGAAGAAAGAAGTCACTCAGGATGACTTCGACAAAATGCTTGATGGTCCTTGTCTATTACATGACGGTGCTCACAAAGCCAGGGCGTGCTTTAAGCTGAAGAATGTTGCACATCACACTTTGAAAGTCTGTAAAGACTGCCCCTGGATCCCCAAGGGCGGTAGAAAAGATTTGGGTAAGGACAACCAAGACGAGGATAAGGAGGAATTCTAGGATCCCGAACGCCAGGTCAACTACATCTGCAGAAGGTCCACAGTAGATTCGAAGCACCAACAGAAGATCCTATACAGAGAGGTCCACTCGGTCTCACTAGCAATCCCTCATTACTTCGATCGTCAGACCACCCGGATTATATCCCCAGGCCCGGGAAATACCCCTTAGTACTGATGTTGACTGTCAGCCGAGTTAGACTGAATAGGGTCCTGGTGGATGGTGGCAGCTGTTTGGACATCCTCTTCGTGAAAACTTTCAAGGAGCTTGGCATACCTTTAACCGACCTCAAGCCCAGCCGATCGCCGTTCCACGGCGTGATCCCTGGCATGCAAATAGTTCCCCTAGGGCAAATCACTCTGCCAGTGACTTTCAGGACTCGGGAGAACTACAGGACAAAGCACATTACCTTTAAGGTCGCCGACCTCGATTCTACATACCACGCCATCATAGGGCGGCCAGCCATCACCAAGTTCATGGCCATACCTCATTACCCATATATGATGATGAAGCTGCCAGGACCGAATGGAGTCATTTTACTTTGTTCAGATGTTCGGACATCATACGGAAGTTGTGAGTTGACAGAGAAGAAGGTGGCGGCACTAGAGCTGGCCTATTTGAAGGCAGCGATCGCAACGACGGAGGAGGCCATGCTCGACCCACCCCCCAAGAAGGCGCTGAAGGCCACGGTATAGGCGGATGCTGTGAATTCCAAGAAGATTCACCTAGATGATAGTGATGTATCCAAGACCACCAATATTGGGGTCAATTTAGGTGATAAAAAGGAAAGCGCGCTCATCCTTTGTCTTAGAAATAATAAAGACATATTTGTATGGAAACCCTCTAATATGCCGGGTGTTCTGAGGGAAAAGGCTGAGCACAAACTTCACGTTCGAGAAAATGCCAAGCTCATAAGGCAGCGACTTAGACAATTTTTGCAGGACCGAAAGGACGCGATTAGAAAAGAAATCGGCTGATTGCTGGCAGCCAATTTTATTAAGGAAGTCTTTCACCCCAATTGGTTAGCCAACCCAGTCTCGGTACGAAAGAAGAATAAGGAGTGGCGGATGTGTGTGGATTACACCGGCCTTAACCAAGCCTGCCCGAAAGATCCGTTCACCCTCCCACGTATTGATCAGGTGGTCGATTCAACGACTGGATGCGCTTTATTGTGCTTCTTAGATGCCTATTCAGGGTACCATTAGATTCCCTTAAGTCAATCTGACCAGCTTAAAACTTTGTTCATCATGCCATTCAAGGCTTTTTGTTACACAACAATGCCCTTTGGTCTAAAAAAACGCTGGTGCTACCTACCAGCGAACCATGCAATGATGCCTGGACAGCCAGATAGGAAGAAACGTCGAGGCTTACGTGGACAACGTGGTGGTCAAAAGCCGGCTCTCCTCTGACTTGATATCTGACTTAGATGAAACATTCGGAAGCCTTCACAAATACAATATGAAGCTTAATCCGGAAAAATGCATCGTCGTCGTCTCGTCAGGAAAATTACTCGGTTTTCTGGTGTCACGTAGAGGGATTGAAGCAAATCCAGAAAAGGTAAACGCCATATTACGAATGGGACCCCCGCATTCGCAAAAGGTCATTCAAAAGCTAACCGGCTGCATGGCAGCATTCAGTCAGTTCATGTCACGACTCGATGTCCGGGGACTACCTTTCTTCCGACTACTGAAGAAACAAGAATCATTCATTTGGAACGATGACGCAAAGAAGGCTCTGGACGAATTTAAGGCTTACATTAGTGGTCCTTTGGTATTAACCCCCCTAGAGCCAAAGGAACCTTTGCAGCTGTACATCTCCGCAACCATTCACGTGGTCAGCACGGTGCTGGCGGTGGAACGGGTGGAAGATGGCAAGGCTCAAAAGGTGCAACGGCCGATTTATTTCGTCAACGAGGTCTTACGAAATCCAAGGTATAGTATATTCAGCTTTAGAAGTTAGTTTATGCGTTACTGATGACATCTAGGAAGTTGAAGCACTACTTTGAGGACCACCCAATCGAGGTCCATACATCATTCGGTTTGGGTGAGTTGCTCCACAACCGAGAAGCAACCGGAAAAATAGCCAAGTGGGCCATCGAGCTTGGATCATATGATATTACCTTCAAACCTCGCGACACGATCAAAGGTCAGGCTCTATCCGACTTCATCGCCGAGTGGACAGAATGCGAATTACCACCCACCCCACAAGAACTAAGCTATTGAACAATAACGTTTGACGATTCCTTACAACTAGAGAGCGCTGAAGCAGGGGTCGTATTGACATCCCCATACAGAGCTAAGTTGCGGTACGTTCTCCGAATGCACTTCCGCGCATCCAACAACGCCGCAGAGTATGAATCCTTGTTACACGGTGAGAAACCATGTGGATATGTGCCATGGTTTGCTATATTTGTGATGAGTAATTGACTTGAGCGGATTTGGTGTTTGAGTTGAAATGCAGGAATCCAAGGATTGCATGGGTTTGCATATCATGGTTATGACTAATCGGAGTTGGTGGAGATATTGGTGGTATTGCAGGAGATAGGAAATGTCTTTGCTTGTGTCATGATGTGTAGGTCACTAGAGTCGACTTGGCAGTCAACGGCGAGAGGATCGGGCACAAGTAGGGGACTTGGGGCCAGACGATCGGGATGCCGGGTGAAGTCAAGGGTGATCCACACCGTACACGTGGAGGGGCAAGAAGCATGGATGGTTTTGCGGTTGAGCCTCAAAACCGTGGTGGTGATGAAGACGGCGTGTTGACCAAGTCAAGGCAAACGGGATGCCAGTGCAAGTGACAAGGGGAACTGATGGACAGGGACTAGGAGAGACTTGCCGGTGGTCAGGATCGCGGGACAAGGTGACACGTGTCGACATCGAGAAGTCGTGCTTTGAGAAGCGTGCAAGGTGGTTTCCCGGTTTGGGCCTCAAAACCGGTGGTGGTGGTTGGTGGTGCATGTGGCACCATCACGGAGTTTGCTTCGAGATGAAGCAAAGACGTGAAGCATCCGATGGCATTCGGGCGATGAGGTGAAAGATGGACGGTTATGCCCCCGGTGGTAGGTGGGTGTGTTATGTAGGTCAAGGGTAGAGTGATCATGTGGACAATAGACCCTAGGCCTATATAAGGAGAGGTGTGGCTAGTAGGAGAGGTGCCTCTCTTCCCATTAGCCTTGTGTTAGGACTCTATTCAAAGTGCTAGGAGAGGACTTCATGTTTAAGAAGAGAGTAGTGGGTGTGTGAGAGACATCTCTTGCTCTTCTAGATAGTAGGAGGAAGAGGGTGGATTCCTAGCCTTGTACCTATGGATATTGTAAGCACCTTTCTATGATATGAGAAGTATTTTCGTGCTCAAGATTTCCCTCTTCACTTGAATCCTAAAATTCCCTTTTTCCTATTTTCGGGCCCTTCTTTGTGGTGATTTTCGATCTCACTTTTAGACAGATTTTTGGCCCAGATTTCTTGAGAAACTTGTTGCTAGGATGAGCTAGGATAATCCTCTATGGATCCTTGATGGAATTATTGGCTCTAGCACCTTCTATTTGAAAGATTTCTCAAGTTTCCCCTTTTTGGTGTTCTTGGCACAAGATCTGAAATTCGTGATGATTCCTTGAGCCAATTCGGTTGATCTCCTAGGATTAGGGTCATGATGTGATGAGGATTCACTGGTCCAAAAATCGCATCGTTTGGAGTTCGTTTGATTAGTTTTTGGAGAAGTTTTGACAAGATCCCGAGAGATTTTCTGTTCTGTCGGGGGTCGACCGGCACTGCCGATTGGTCTGGTCTGTAGGTTCCAGTGCGACAGCATCCCGCACTGGCACTGCTGATAGGTGGGACCAGCACTGCCAATAGTCGTGACCTGCACTACCGATGCCCACAGGCACTACCGATGGCAGGGATCGGCACTGCCGATGAGTGCTCAGTTCTGGACTGTTGAGCATTTCGTCTTCCCTTTTTGTTTCCGCTGTGTTTCTTTGGTGTGGTTGATCACTCCTAGGGCTAGTACACCATAAGTTGGTGTGTGTAGTCTTGGTGATCGATTTAGAGGTTGGCTTGTGTTGTTTTTGGGATATAGGCCAAGTTCTCTTGGAGAATTTTATTTGGCTCCCATTCACCCCCCCCCCCCCTCTGGTCGCCTTCTTGGTCCTTCAATTGGTATTAGAGCCGGTTTGATCACTAGTTGACCTTCATCGGCTTTGTGATCCGAAGGCGACATGGAGAAGCGTGGTGTCAAGCTGTGGATGTTCGATGGAGAGGACTTCCCCTACTGGAAGTCATGGACCAAGGCGTATCTGCTGAGTCAAGGACATGCAATTTGGGAGATTGTTGATCAGGAGTATGCTATACCACAAGACCTGAACACTGCTTCTGTAGGTGAGGTAGTCAGGTATGATAACAACTCCAAAGCTGTTAATATTCTGCTTTCTGCACTTGGTAGGAGCAAACATGATAGGGTTGCACACCTTGACATTGCTCATGCTATTTGGGTTAAGCTCTGCACTTACCATGAGGGTACCAACTAGGTCAAGTCTATGCGTAAGGATTCTTACAATAGACAGTACCAAACCTTTGCACAGAAACCGGGCGAGTCACTAGATGACACTTTTCGTAGGTTTGAGGCAATTGTGTGCAACTTACGGGCTTATGGTACCCTTGTGTATAATGACAATGACAGAGCTAAGCAACTGCTGTACTCACTTGATGAAAATGTTTGGGGGGTTAAAATTGCTGCTCTAGAAGAAACTGCTGAATTCAATACCCTGAACTGTGAGCAACTGTACAGCAAGCTGAAATCTCATGAACTGTCTAGGAAATCTCGTCCTAATCTTGCTATTCCTGCTTCTAGCATGGCTTTGCTTTCTAGTTCTCAGAAGGGTGATCACAGTTGTGCTTCTTGTGGAACTAACCCATCACTTGACAAGTCTTCTTTGGAGTTTGCTTTGTCTTCTCTTGTTGCAGCTTCCGATGAACAGATAGAGTGCATTCCTGATGGGGAGATGTCCTTGCTCACAAGGAAGTTCAGGAAGTTCTACAACAACTAGAAGGAGAGAAGAGGAGGTGGTTCAAGAACCTGCTTCGAGTGCGGTGACCCGGGACACTTCATCGCTGATTGTCCTAAGAAGAAGAAGAAGGCCGGGTACCGCGACAACAACACTGAAGACTTCAAGCAGAAGAAGAACCGCTTCTACAAGAAGGGCAAGAACTCCAAGAAGTTTGCCAAGGCCATTGCACGCGCCTGCGTTGCCACCTTGAGCGATGTCGACCTCACATCAAGCGAAGGCCTTACAAGCTTGGAGGAGGAGGTTGAAAAGCCACGAGTCAAGAGGAAGGATGACTTCACCGGGCTTTGCTACATGGCAAAGAACGACCACGACACCGACTCTAGATCCGAGTCCGACACAAGCGAGGTACCTCCCACTCTCGATGAGCTCTCTTCTGAACTTGATCATTTGCGCGATGTTCTACTCATGCAAGATGATAAGATTCGCAGTGCTGTTCATTAGAGTATAGAGCTTAAGTCTAAGTTGGAGAGTGCTGATTTTGAAATTGCTTCGCTTACGTCGAAGCTTGCTCGTGAGGACATTGTTGTTGAGTGTGAGTCTTGTCAAGTTGTGATGAGTGATCATGCATAGAGGGAGAGTGTGCATGCTCAAGTTGCCAGTTAGCTTAAGAGTGCCCTCAAGGAGCTTGATGAGTTCAAAGCTAGACCAACTCTTTTGGGTGCATGTCAGAAGTGCCCCAAGCTCACAGATGAGTTGGAAGCTCAATCCCTCAAAGTCAAAGAGCTTGAGTCCAAGTTGCTTCATGAGACTCGCTCTAAGGTCCTTCCACCACCTTGTGAGGTGTGTGTCTCTTTTAAGGACAAGCTTGTAATCACTAGGGAGAAAAACAAAGCCCTAGTCCAGGAAAATGACAATCTTGTGTCTAGGCTCCAGAGAACCCTAGTGAGTGAAGAGAAGATTGAGAGTGATTTGGCAAGAGTGAAGGAGAGTGCTTCTAGATCAACCTATAACTTGGGTTTGGGATTTGAGAGCTGTGACAAGGAGAGTGAGAATGTGGGTAAGTTTGTACCTAGCTCCAGCTACAAGGATGAGGAAAACACCATCAAACCCACTGACACGTACTATCCACCCAATCCAAAACCCTCCTTCAACCCAAAGCAAATAGAGAAGCCAAAACCCAAACCTACAATTCAAACCAAGCCTAATCCTAAGGGTGTCTACATTTGCATGTTTTGTGGTCGCAAGGGCCACTTGGATGGATTCTGTTATAGGCGTAAGAGGATTGAGAGGAAGCAAGCTGAGTTGACTAGGGACACTTTTTATGATGATTTTGTTGAATTTCAGCCTCGCTCTTTTTCTCGTGCCTATCGTGGACAGGGTCATTCCTCATATGGCTTTGATTCACGAAACAGAGGCTTTGCACAGCAGCGCTTTTGTGCCACACGTTTTCCCCATCGTGGTGAGCATCACTCGTGTGGATTTGGCTTTCACACAGATGATTTCTATCCTCACAACTCAAGGTTTGAGTCAAGACGTTTTGACAGGCCACGTTTTCCCCATTGTGGTTCTCGTCCCATACGTTCGAATGATAAAGTGCAAAGAATTGTGATGACTACTACCGGTCGTATGGTTAAGTGCTGGATTCCCAAATGCTTTTTAACTAACCCCAGCACTGAGCCATCGACTTTCACTTCTTGTTCTTTGTAGGTAGCAGGTGGAGGCTTGGAGAACAATTGGTTGATGGATCCCGGGTGTTCGTGCCACATGACCAGAAATGCAAAGTAGTTCTCCAGCCTCACTCCCTTGAAGCGTCGGGAGTATGTGACCTTTGGAGATGACAAGAGAGGAAGAGTGAAGGGAAGGGGCGCTGTAAAGGTAGATGAGAACTTCACTCTCAATGATGTTGGTTTGGTTGAGTTTCTCAAGTACAATCTCCTCTCTGTCTCTTAGCTTCTTGATATTGGTTTGGAAGTGCGCTTTAAGTCGAATGCTTCTTGTGTTCTTGATTCGAGTGGTTCCTTGGTTTGTGGGATTTCTCGCATTGGCAGAGTTTTTTAGGCTGATTTTGCTGGTTCTCCTGGTTCTCACAAGTGCTTGTTTGCTCCATCTTCTTCTGAGCTCTAGAAATGGCATAGGAGACTGGGTCACATGAGCTTTGACTTGTTATGTTGATTGAGTGGCCTAGGTTTGATCCAAGGATTGCCTAAGCTCAAATATTATAAGGAATTGGTTTGTGCTCCTTGTCGTCATGGGACAATGATTACCGCTTCTCATCCACCAATCAATTTGGTGATGACTGAACGCCCTGGAGAGTTGCTTCACATGGACACTGTTGGTCCTTCTCGGGTTCGTTCGGCGGGTGGGAAGTGGTATGTTCTTGTGATTGTTGACGACTATTCTCGCTACTCTTGGGTCTACTTTCTTAAGAGCAAGGATGAAGTGTCTCATCACTTTCAGAGCTTAGCTTTAAGGTTGTTCAAGGAAGTCCCTGGTGCATTACGAGCAATTCACAGTGATAATGGCACCGAGTTCAAGAACTCCTCCTTTGATGCTTTCTGTCTTGAGCATGGTATTGAGCATCAGTTTTTAGCACCTCGGGTTCCCCAGTAGAACGGTGTGGTTGAAAGAAAGAACAGAAGGAGATGGCCTGGACAATGCTCGATGAGCATAGGACTCCGAGGCAGTTTTGGGCTGAGGCCATTAACACTGCTTGCTATATTTCCAATCGGATTTTCTTCCGCTCAATTCTTAATGTGACTTCTTATGAGCTGCGTTTTGGGAGAAAGCCCTCGGTTTCTCATTTGCGTGCCTTTGGTTGCAAGTGCTTTATTCTCAAGCATGGCAATCTTGATAAGTTTGAGTCAAGGTCTTCCGAGGGAATCTTTCTTGGTTACCCTCTTCATGGTCATTCCTACAGAGTTTTGAATTTGGAGACTAACATCATCGTAGAATCCTATGATGTAACCTTTGATGAATCAAACTCTTGTGTAAGGAATGTGATTGAGTCTGCAGGTGACAAGGAGATGAAGGAGAGCCTCTTTCTAGAAGAGGACCTATAGGGCTTTGATGATGATGATGATGATTCTCTTCATCTCTCATCTGAGCTTGTTCCTGCTGCTACCACTACTCTAGCAGAGGGTCCAGAAGCTTCTACATCAACTTCAGCAGCTGTCGAGCAAGCTCTAGCTGTGGTTGAGGGGGAGGTACACTCTGAGAGAGAGGCTCCTCACCATATTCAGCGTCAACATCCACCTCAACAGATGATCGGTAATCTCTATGAGAGGACAACAAGGTCAAGGTCTGCACATCTAGCTTGCTTTACCAATTCTCTCTTTGTTGCAACCTTTGAACCCCGGGATGTTGGACACGCACTATCTGATGAACATTGGGTTAATGCCATGCATGAGGAGTTGAAAAACTTTGAGAGAAACAAAGTTTGGACCCTTGTAGAGCCTCCCAAAAATGTCAATGTCATAGGAACCAAGTGGTGTTAAAAAACAAACATGGGGAGGATGGTGAGGTTGTGAGAAACAAGGCTAGGCTAGTTGCTCAAGGTTTTAGCCAAGTGGAGGGCTTAGATTATGGTGAAACCTTTGCTCCTGTTGCTCGCATAGAAGCCATTAGGATCTTGCTTGCATTTGCTACCTCCAAGGGTATTAGACTCTATCAAATGGATGTCAAGAGTTCTTTCCTAAATAGTTTCATAGAGGAAGAAGTGTATGTGAGGCATCCCCCTGGCTTTGAGCACCACAAATACCCAAACCGTGTGTACAAGCTTCAGAAGGCTTTGTACGGGCTAAAGCAAGCACCTAGGGCATGGTATGCTGGGCTTAAGACCTTCTTGCTAGAGCGTGGGTATGTCATGGGGTGTGTTGATAAAACCTTGTTCACTCTCAAGCATGGCAATGACTTTCTAATGGTTCAGATTTACGTGGATGATATCATCTTTGGTGGTTCCTCTCATGCTCTTGTATCCAGGTTTCAGGAAGCTATGGAAAGTGAATTTCAGATGTCGATGATGGGAGAGCTCACCTTCTTTCTTGGGCTTCAAATCAAGCAGTGCAAGTAAGGCACTTTCATACATCAAGCCAAGTACAGGAAGGATCTCCTGAAGAAGTTTGACATGGTCAATGTGAAGCCATTGTCTACACCAATGTCCACTACAACGACTCTTGACCCTGATGAAGACTGTGAAGCGGTGGATCAAAGGGAGTACAGGAGCATGATTGGCTCCCTCTTGTACCTGACAGCAACAAGACCCAACATACACTTTGCGGTGTGTCTTTGTGCTCGCTTTCAAGCTTCACCAAGGGTGACTCATCGCAAGGCTGTCAAGCGCATCTTCAGGTATCTCAAATACACCCTTGAGTTCGCTCTTTGGTACTCTGCATCTTCATCTCTTGATCTTATTGGGTATTCAGATGCGGACTTTGCTGGGTGTAGAATTGATAGGAAGAGCACTTCTGGTACTTGCCATTTCTTGGGTACTTTTACGGGTACTTGCCATTTCTTGCGGTTGTATGTACCATGAGAGACTATGGGTTAACTTTTACGGGTGTTCCACTCATGTGTGATAACTCCAGTTCCATATGCTTAGCCAAAAACCCAGTCCAACATGGTAAGGTCAAACACATCAATGTGCGATTCCACTTCCTGAGAGACAATGTTGAGAAGGGGCATGTTGAGCTCAAATACATTGATACCAAAAACCAACTAGCTGATATCCTCACCAAGCCCCTAGATGCTTCGAGACATGCTTTTCTTCGGGGGGAACTTGGTGTTTGTCATCCCTATGGCATCATTTGAGGGGGAGTTGGTTTTCTCTTGTATATATATATCTTACCATTTTCGCATTGCATCTCATATGTAATATATGCATTGGTAGATGAGCTTTGATTCTTATGCTTTCTTGCATTTCTCTTTGCTATGATTGAGTTTGAGCTACATTGTGTGGATGTGATGGTAATCTCTCATGCTTAGATTTTCTAGAAGGCTTGTTATAAACTCATGTGAGCAACTTGCTAATCTTAAAGGTAAACTTGCTCACCATGTGTATAATTGCTTTTATCCTTGTTGAAGCTTGCATTAAGGCTAGTCTAGAGGATGTCTTGGCTTTGGCACCTTATGTTTGCGAAATGGAAGGCTTTGCAAATGTTTAGCTCATGATGAAACATTGTGGGAACATGTGTTCCTTCTGCCACAAAGGCATGCTCTTTTGTCTTGTGCATAATCTTGAAAAATCTGCTAAGTGCTTTGATCAAGAACAACTCAACAATGTTGAATCCAAACATTGTGACTTGAAGCCTTGGGGTGTTTGCCGTACCCAGTCGTGCGACCCTCCGCGTGGATAAGAGGACACATAAGGATAAACTATAATCACTTGATCAACTAAGTCTCTGTTTCATATGTGAGTGTTTGTAGAGCTCATTTTCTGCGAGTGCTTGTTGCCCTTATTGAGATTGAAACTAGCTAGATTCTTATGATTCACTTGGTGCTTATTTTGCCTTGGATGAGAGTACTTACACATGTGGTGGCAGATTTTCTTATGATAAGCAAAATTTGATTCTATCTAAGCTAGTCAATCTTGTTGCTTAGCCTGTATAGCACATGGTGTTTATGCCTTGCTATCTATTTTTGATCTTTGTATGATTAGGAGCTATTGCCTTTACACTTCATGGCTCTATGGTTATGGTTAGCAAAGCTAAATGCTTGTTCGCTTAATTGTTGAAGCTCCTTAGGTTTGCATTTTTATGCATTGCATGTTTGCTTGCTCTTTTGCCTCTTTGATGAGTTCATTGCCAAAGGGGGAGAAAATTTTGGGGTCATGCACAAATAATGCTAAGAAACTCATATGATCCATTTTGCACTACATGAGACCTACCAGAACTTGAGGGGGAGCATAGCATGATCTTGAGCGGTTTCTTGTGCTTTTCACATTCTTTGCGTCTCAAGTCGCTTTCTTTGCCAACTCTTGGTTTTGTAATCCCTACTTGCTAGATGGCTTGTTTTCACCTTTTCTTTGGGTTTGGCCATTTGGATGTGCTTATTCGGCTTCGCATTTCAATCTCTAATCTTTGTGCATTTGGTGTTGTCAATGTACTCATCAAGGGGGAGATTGAGAAACCATGTGGAAATGTGCCATGGTTTGCTATATTTGTGATGAGTAATTGACTTGAGCGGATTTGGTGTTTGAGTTGAAATGCGGGAATCCAGGGATTGCATGGGTTTGCATATCATGGTTATGACTAACCAGAGTTGGTGGAGATATTGGTGGTATTGCAGGAGATGGGAAATGTGTTTGCTTATCTCATGATGTGTAGGTCACTGGAGTCGTCTTGGCGGTCAACGGCGAGAGGATCGGGCACAAGTAGGGGACTTGGGGCTAGACGATTGGGATGCCGGGTGAAGTCAAGGGTGATCCACAACGTAAACATGGAGAGGCAAGAAGCACGGACGGTTTCGCGGTTGAGCCACAAAACCGTGGTGGTGATGAAGACGGCGTGTTGACCAAGTCAAGGCGAACGGGATGCCGGTGCAAGTGACAAGGGGGGCCGATGGACAGGGACTGGGAGAGTTTTGCCAGTGGTCAGGATCGCAGGACAAGGTGACACGCATCGACATCGAGAAGTCACGCTTTGAGAAGCGTGCAAGGCAGTTTCGCGGTTTGGGCCTCAAAACTGATGGCGGTGGTTGGTGGTGCACGTGGCACCATCACGGAGCTTGCTTCAAGATGAAGCAAAGACGTGAAGCGTTCGATGGCATTCGAGCGATAAGGTGAAAGATGGACGGTTATGCCCCTGATGGTAGGTGGGTGTGTTATGTAGGTGAAGGGTAGAGTGGTCATGTGGACAATAGACCCTAGGCCTATATAAGGAGAGGTGTGGCTAGTGGGAGAGGTGCCTCTCTTCCCATTAGCCTTGTGCTAGGACTCTATTCAAAGTGCTAGGAGAGGACTTCATGTTTGAGAGGAGAGTAGTGGGTGTGTGAGAGACATCTCTTGCCCTTCCAAATAGTGGTAGGAAGAGGGTGGCTTCCTAGCCTTGTACCTATGGATCTTGTAAGCACCTTTCTATGATATGAGAAGTATTTTCGTGCTCAAGATTTCCCTCTTCACTTGAATCCCAAAATTCTCTTTTTCCTATTTTCGGGCCCTTTTTGTGGTGATTTTCAATCTCACTTTTCGATGGATTTTTGGCCCGGATTTCTTGAGAAACTTGTTGCTAGGATGAGCTAGGATAATCCTCTATGGATCCTTAATGGAATTATTGGCTCTAGCACATTCGATTTGAAGGATTTCTCAAGTTTCCCCTTTTTGGTGTCTTGGCACAAGATCTGAAATTTGTGATGATTCCTTGAGCCAATTGAGTTGATCTCCTAGGATTAGGGTTGTGATGTGATGAGGATTCACTGGTCCAAAAATCGCATTGTTTGGAGTTTGTTTGATTAGTTTTTGGAGAAGTTTTGACAAGATCCCGAGAGATTTTCTGTTCTGTCGGGGGTCGACCGGCACTGCCGATGACCAGGACTGGCACTGCCGATTGGTTAGGTCTGTAGGTTTCAGTGTGACAGCATCCCGCACCAGCACTGTCGATAGGTGGGACCAGCACTGCCAATGACGCGCACCGGCACTGCCGATGAGTGCTTAGTTCTAGACTGTTGAGCATTTTGTCTTCCCTTTTTGTTTCCGCTGTGTTTCTTTGGTGTGGTTGATCGCTCCTAGGGCTAGTACACCACAAGTTGGTGGGTGTAGTCTTGGTGATCGATTTAGAGGTTGGCTTGGGTTGTTTTTGGGATATAGGCCAAGTTCTCTTGGAGAATCTTATTTGGCTCCCATTCACCCCCCCCCCCTCTGGTCGCCTTCTCGGTCCTTCACACAGGCTTTGGACAGCTGTGTCACTCGGCATCCAAAGATTAAGCGTCTCTGGTGATTTGGCATTAGTAATTAATCAAGTCACAAAGGAGTGGTGTTGTTCTCATGAGAGCATGACATCCTATTGCACTGATGTTCGGAAGCTAGAAGATAATTTTGATGGTATCGAGTACAAACATGTCCTCCACAAGTATAATGAAGAGGCAGACGAACTGGCCAAGCTTGGATCCAGTAGATCTAAAATACCTGATGGAGTATTCCTCGATGATTTACACAAGCCATCTGTACTACCCCAGCAAACTGTGGTGCAGTCGGCACCAAAGGAAGGAGCAACATCTCAAGTGGCTGTCATCCAAGTAGATTGGCGCACTCCATTTATTGAATATTTAGACCGTGGTACGTTACCGACCGACAAAGATAAAGCCCTCTGAGTTATTCGTAAATCCCTGTCATACTGCCTGGTTGACCACCTCCTGTACAAGCAAAGTCCACATGCGATATTGATGAAATGCTTCTCACGAGATGAGGGCATAGCTATACTAGGACAAATTCATGCCGGCATATGTGGGAATCATGCGGGCCCATCCACGATTGCGGCCAAAGCAATGAGGCAAGGATTTTATTCGCCGACCGCTTGTGCTGATGCTAAAGACACCGTCCGGAAGTGTGAGGGCTGCTAGGTCTTCACCCAGCAGATGCACGTACCCGCCACTGAGCTTCAAAACATACCAATAACTTGGCCGTTTTCAGTATGGGGCTTGGATATTGTTGGACCCTTCATAAAGGCTCAAGGAGGATTCACTCACCTATTAATGGCGGTGGACAAATTTTCTAAATGGATTGAAGCAAAACCAGTCGGCAAGATTTCGATGAAGAAGGCCATCGTGTTCTTGACCGAAATAGTCACTCAGTTCGGTGCCCCATACAAGATCACCACTGACAATTCACGACAGAAGAGTTTAAAGAGCTTGCGGGCAGGGTGGGCTTCAAGATCGGCTACGCTTCGGCTGCCCATCTATAGAGTAATGGCCAGGTTGAGAGGGCAAACGACCTCCTGTTGTCTAGAATTAAACCCTGTATATTTGATCGATTGGAAAAGTATGATCGATGTTGGGTTTGGGAGTTACCATCGGTGTTGTGGGGTCTTAGAACCAATGTAAGTCGCACCACGGGACACTCCCCCTTTTCTTTGGTCTATGATTCAGAAGCAATGTTACCAACCGAGGTGTTATTCGCCTCCCAGCGCGTGGTAGCATATGAAGAACAAACCTCCAACAACCATAGGCGTGATGACCTTCTATTACTAGAAGAACAACAAGATGCCACTTTGATTCGATCGGCAAAATATCAACAAAGCCTGAGGCGTTATCATGACAAAAATGTTCGGACATGGGGCTTTTTGATTGGCGATTTGGTTTTGAAGCAAGTTTAGTCCACGGTTGGTAAACACAAGCTGTCGGCTCCATGGGAAGGACCTTTTATAGTAAAGGAAGTCACTCATCCAGGTGCATATCGATTGATGCGTGAAGATGGGTCTGACCTTCAAAGTTCATGGAATATATCACAGCTACGTCGTTTTTACGCTTAATTTTCATAGTTCATTGTAATTTCTTCATTTTCGATTGTTTAATTACAATACTTATATACATATCATAAGTCATGATGATTAGTTATACAATTTATGATTTCTGTGGAATGTCTATTGTTATTGTTCAAATCATGACTTTAATTCTGAGACTTGGTATCACTGCAACTCGTACATGTTGATCAAGCGGGTTACTTAGTCCCCAGGGTTCATGTCGTCTATTGAGGACCAAGACAATTCTCCTAATTCGCATATGCTTGACCGAGTGAGTTCTTAGTCTCCATGGTTCATATCGGTTATCGAGAGCATTGTTTGGAGGGCTGACATGAGTTGTGTATTGGTTGTGAGTGTTTAACATGAGTTCATACAATACACAAATGAAGCAGGACGACCCAAGAATTCATTACAAACCTGTCTACTAAAATCAGTCTTATTACAACATCAACAGTGAAGCACATCACCCAGCGAATTTTTACAAATCCTTACACCTTTGGTAAGGGATCTAACTCTATCTGGTCAGCTAATACATGATCAGTTTTCTGT
The DNA here is from genome assembly GCA_032690845.1 of Eleusine coracana subsp. coracana. Lineage (NCBI taxonomy): Eukaryota > Viridiplantae > Streptophyta > Magnoliopsida > Poales > Poaceae > Eleusine > Eleusine coracana. The sequence goes on along the minus strand of CM064422.1, from coordinate 37,246,816 downwards.
GCCTCGGCCACAAGAGATTCACATTGCTCATCAGAAAGGTATTCATGGAAACCTTCTGCAACAACATCTAGATCTATGCTGGGGATGTGAGACTTTGCTATAGCCAGCACTTGAGCGCCGGCTAGTTCCGCAACATGTCGAGCATGTTCTTTCAGTCGGTCCATAGCCTCCTGCAATCGAGGCAGTAGATCTCGACACCGAGGTGGTTTTTCCTCGGGGAAGATGTACTGAGCGACCACTTCTACGTCTTTCTGCATAGCTGTAAGAGACCATTGAAGGTTTTCATCACCCTTAATAAATTTCTTCTGCAAAAGCTCATAGGACCTTCTTGACCCTACAGAAGCGCAATAATCACATATGTCCAGGCACATATGAACTCGGCTATAAAGGTATTATGAGAACAACATTTTCCTCTTAGATGTTTCTCAGCATCTAATTTTTCAGACTCGAGGGTGCCAACCTTTGCCTTGTAATCTTCCTTGAGCTTCTCAACTTCTTTGAAAGTATGTTGGAATTTGTTCAGCTCATCTATGGCCTTTTTGAAAATTCCTTCGGCTTTGGATAGCTCGGCCTCTAGCTTTGTATTTCTCTCCCTTTGAGTCTTTATTGTCCCCTCAGCCTCTATCATTTATAAACATGTCAGTTTACAGAATAATTCCCATGTGTATAGGTATATCAGTTTTTACCTTCTGCTCTCTTTTTCCAATGGGCTTGGGATTCTTGCACACTCTTGAAGCCATCTTTTAGTTTTTCAAAGTTGTTTTTGACTTCTTCCGAGTTCTGGAGCTGCTTTTTTAAGTCTTGATTTTCGCATTTAAAGCTTCGATAGCCAAGGTAGATGACTCCAACTCCTTTATGCGTTCCTACAATTTTGTGATCTTTGCGGCCAATCCGTCGTCTTCTTTATGCTTTTGCATCAACGCTTGTGATACCTCTGTAAGGGAGAGGTTAGATAATTATGGCCGACAAATAGAATGTGTGGTTCGGATTTCCAGTTTTCATACCATGCAGCTTAAATTGAAGTTCATCCACCTGGGATGAACGGGTTTTCAGATCACCCAAGAGGACCCACTTCAAGCCTTTCCTTAGCAAGTAGATCCTCTAGATCTACTGCCTTCGCACAATGTCTTTCGACAAGCTGCAAAAGCTTGCTCTTGCTAGCCATATGGGATTTCAAGGCCTACAGCAACATCAGGATAAAGATGTGATGAACGGTAACAATGTTTAATTTTCTCGAAGAAGGAAAGCATACCTGGAACGAATGGTAAGCCTTTTCGGTGTACTCCTCAAAGGTCTTCAACTGGGCTTGTTCCACCGACTCATCAAATCCTGCAATTGCAAATTTACCGATATGGTATACCAACCTGGCATGCGGGGCTTCTTCTAGAATGCCTTCTTTCACCACTCGGTGAATGGGAGTAGGCGTGACGTTTTCTTCTGAACCAATTGGATATTCATATGAAGGCTCTAGCATCTTTTCAAAAATCAAAGATGGTTCTTCTGGTTTGGAAGAGGCAGGAGTACCATCAGCTGTGGATGTTTCAGGAACATTTAAGTCCGGCACTGGGGAGGCCTTAGGATGGCTGGCTTTGGGCTGAGATGATTTTGACGCATTCTCCGAATCACTCGGTTTCTTTGCCGAGTGATCTGGGACATCATTTCTTGAAGTCTAGTCGGTCGATGTAGCCTGGTCCTTTTCAGGAACTAAGCTATGTGGCGGGGCCTCATGAGAAGATGATGCCCCTGATGACCTATCAAGAAAATCAAGTTTATATGAGCCGCCTCTACTAGACTAAAAATCATGATTACTTTGATTCGGTTACCTTGGGTGGCATTTGAATTTCAGGTCTGACACCTTGGTTGGGGGGCTAGTTGGCCTCGGATTCTCTGTTGTGCCGGTTGTCTCTTCAGCTACGCTTCCCTTGCTTGATTGTTCATTCAGATGTACTTGTTCTTTTGCGGGTTCTTTTTTGTTGTCTTTTTTCATGGCCTGCCGAGTGATGGACGTTTTTTCTGAAGCCTTTTTCTTTGCTTCTTCTTGAATTCTAGCTGTCCTCTCAGCTAGAGATTCTTCATCGTCAGAATCCTGAATATGTGCTTTGCGATGCTTAGGGGCTGATGGCTGTCTGGGTGATTGTACTCGAGGCGTCAGAGGTAATGGCGGATTGGACAAATAATCATCAAGGTTCTGGAATATGTATGATATATTAATCTCTGCTGAAGATAAAGGGTATAGTATCAACTGTCGAAGAGGTTAAACGGATAACTTACAGGATTTCTGTCAGTTTTGGCATGATGTCCGCATTTTGTGCTCCCTGGAGTCCAGATAAGCAGCGATGAAAATATATTCTCTAAACATAGAGATAAATCCCTATCTGATAATTCTTTTGGCGCCTCTATTGTGGGATCTGAACCCATTTGAAACTTCCACCCAGGAATGTGCCGTTTTTTTATGGGTTGCACACGATGATATATGAAGCTTGCGGCAACATGTACACCAGTATATCCCTTGGACTTCAGAAATGCAATTTCTTTGATTATGGCATCCACCTGAGATTGCTTGTTTGGAGTTGCTTTTTCTGATCACTTGGGACGCGGCGTGGGGGCTTCAACTGTTGTTTCAGACAGAGGCGGGGCATGGTTCCCATGATAGAATCAGTCTGTGTGCCAACCTTTATTTGTGGAGGGGAGGGGTACTTCGATGTACATAGACTTATTCCTTAATTGGAAGCCAGCCCCTCCTATCACATTGTTGTTGTTTGATTTCAAGACAAACAATTCCTTGAAAGTATCAAAATGAGGATAAATCCCCAAGAATACCTCACATAGATGGATAAATATGGCAATATGTAGGATTGAGTTGGGGTTCACGTTGACGAGGTTGATGCCATAAAAGAAAAGCAGACCATGGAAGAAGTCACAACAGGGAATCCCAAATCCACGATAGATAAAAGAGGAGAAAATAGTGATTTGGTCGACATGAGGTTGGGGAAATTTCTGATCTATAGCTTTGATCCATTCGCTAGTTTGTTGATCTTTAAGCACTCCGTCAATTACCATCCTGTTGATCTTTTCTGCATCCATGGCCGATGCTAGGAATTCTTGGATGGTGGCGGGGATGTCGAACACTGCTTCTTCCTCGCCTTTCTCAGGAGATGATTGCTTCTTGGATAGGGCTCTGGTGCTTTGGCGGGTTCGCTTTGGTGCCATTACTATTAAGGCACGCGATCAGTTGCGCAGCCATGTTGGGGGGAAATAGAGCTTTGAGATCTAGGGTTTTAGTATGTAAGACGGTGGCGGCTATGAAATGAAGACGAAGGGCTTCCACTATGATGTAGATATGGCCCGATCTTCCTAGAGGTAAGGGGATAAACTCGAATTTGGGGAACTCGGCGTCGACGACCCGGCTTGAATCAGACAAGATTCAACCCCGCAACCGTTACACCAAGTACAACTTGATTGTTCCTGCAAGCAAAATCGAGAACACAAGCAAGAGAGGATAAACACGCAATCTGAAATTGCAAATATGGATGAAGCGAATCACAAGAAAAGGTTCAAGCTCTGAACACAAAAGGACTAATCGCCACAGTGGTGTAGAACAAGAACAGGGGCACTGGATTACTGTAAAAGGACTTGTCGCCACAGTTACAATATTTCGATCAAGTTTCTCTCTGAAAAACTAAACTAAACAAAACACGAAACTAAAAAACGGCGGCTACTGAGTTTATGTAGGAAACAAAGACGTCCTAGGGTTGGGGGCGACCAGGGGGGCGCCCACAACATGGGCTTAAGGCCCGACATGATACAAGGCCAAGTTGGCCCAAAATAGGTGGCACAGCACCTTGTCATGGTCACATATTATGACTCACGACCCTTCTGGAGCTAGGACCAGAACCAAAACGATGACGACGTCGTCCTGTTTCCAACGCATCAACGAACGCCTCGTTTGGACGTTGGATGTGGGAGATATCATCAAAACCGTGAAGGGGTGTCGGCTGAATCCGAGACAAACGCGGCAATCGAGTTGGTGACGACTTGTAACTTAGGGAAGGCCATGATATACGCGTATCCAGCATGGTGATGTTCTCATCATCCTCCCCTTCTTGAATTGGAGTCGCCCTCGACTCCATCTCAGCATCAATCTCTTGCAAAAGGTTAGTACTAGCAGAATGCAAGGTACAAGATACATGACCATCAATAGAAGATATATCATGACAAAGCATAGTATAGCAAGGTGCATCATGATTATCATAAAGATCAGTAACAGTAGATGTCATAGCAAGAAAAGCACCTCCCTTTAACTGAATAGTCTTATGTTTAACATCAGAAAGTTGTTTGTTATCATGTTTATTCTCAGTATTTTCAGCAAGCAGTTTAAAATGATTTCTAATATCAGCAGGCAATAACGGATACAAAGTAATATTCCTGTCCTTATGCACGAATGTATATGTATTTGTTCTACCATGATGGGCAGCATCCGTATCATATTCCCATGGACGGCCTAATAAAAGCGAACATGCTTGCATAGGTACAACATGAAAATCAGCAAAGTCTTGATAAGAACCTACTGAAAAGTGTATGCGTGCTGATCGAGTTACCTGTGCCGTACCACTATTGTTGAACCATTTGATATGGTAGGGCTGATGTAGTGCATGCGTGATCAAGCCAAGTTTGCTTACCAAATCAGAACTTACCAAGTTGTTACAGCTCCCAGTATCAATGATGGTGAGAACATGGTGGTCCGCAACAATGAGGTACATGTAGAATAAATTGTTGCGTTGTTGTTCTTCCTCTTGTCCCACCCGAGTGGTCAACACACGCTGTACAATGAGGCTAGGAAAGCCCACGGTGGCAGCAATAGAATCAATGGCGGTAGTCTCCTGCTCCTCCGTCGAATCTGCAACAAGGTTAGGCATACGAGCAAATTCAGCTTCAACATCACTAGAACTTTCATACCCATCAGCGGTAGCGATGAAAGCACGACGACTAGGGCAATCCTTCATGACATGTCCCATGCCCTTGCAGCGGTAGCAAATTATGGTGGTGGAGGAGCCACTCTTAGTACTAGAAGTAGTAACCTTCTTCTGGTGTTGGTGCTGCACACTAGACGATTGCGCTGCAGAAGTAGGCGCAAGTGGAAAAGTTGTTGCTGGTGTCTTAGCAACATGACTCTTCAAGTTCTCTACTCCAGTGTGTTGCTGGAGATATTGCTCAGTGTTGGACCTGCAAGATTGTTGTGAAAGGCGATCCCGTACTTCTCGTTCAGCCTTAAGAGCAATATGATATAATTGGCTGAACCTATTCCACTCTTTATAGTCAACAATATTCTGGATATCACGGTTCAAACCACCAAAAAATCTAGCACTAGTTTCAAGATTATCTTCATGTATATCACAACGTGCTAAACCAATAAGCAATTCCTGATAATATTCCTCTACTATTTTACTACCTTGTGTTAAAGATTGTAATTTCAAACGTAAATCACGTTGGTAATAAGGAGGAACAAAACGAGATTTCATGCGTTGTTTCAAAATAGACCAAGTGGCAGGTATAGCAGCATTAGTATTGCAAAGATCATTCCACCAAAACAGAGCAAAACCTGTAAACTCACTAGTACCAAGTCTAACTCTATTCTTAGCAGGAACTAAATGAGAATTAAATTTCTGTTCAACGGCAAGTTCCCAATCTAGGTATGCTTCAGGATCAGCACTACCGGTAAAAGGTGGTATGTTAAATTTGGGCTTAACAAAAGTATCAGTATTACCACGATTGTTATTACCTCCCATACCGTGTCAATTACGGTGAAGACGGTCTGCATCACGGTCAAAATCATCATCAGCAGCAGCTCGTTGAGGTGGAGGTCGTCGTTCCACATCCTCAATGCGGTGGACAACAGTGTTGATGTGACCCATCAACTCAGCAAACTTCGTTTCCATGAATGTACGCTGGTCCGCAAGACGCTTCGTGAGCTCAGCCTTGGAGACGCAATCATTGAAGTCTGTAGGGGACTCCAACTCTCCAGGTGTCCCTTTCCCTTTCTCTAACATAGTTAAAAGCAAAAGACAAGACTAAACAAAAAGATTAGCCCTATCAACTAGCAGGCAGCAGAGGGTGTAGAAAGAGGAAAACAATATCAGAAGCAATGTATCACAATCTTGCAAGTGTCTTACCAAAGCCAAACAGGTCGACACAATCTGTAGTTGAACTTGGGTGTAACAGTTGCTAGGAAGAAACCTATGCTGCAATATGTATAGCTTGGAAGGCTAATATGTATGTCACTGGAACATAATTCAATAACAGATAGTAGCACTGAATAAATGTCCAAAGTAGTATCCTAATTGCTGGCAAAAGAATCGTGTTCAAAAACAATTGTGACAGCAAGAACAATGGCAAAGGCAGCAAGGATCAAAACAGCCTTCCCAGACTTAGAATTTTCAGGGCGGGGGGGGGGGGGGTGCAAATCAAAATCTTGATTTTTTTGTATGATTTTTCCACTATTTTTTGTGATAAAGGAACACAAAGGAAGGAACCACAAGAAGTTTCAACTCAAACAGAGGGAAAACAAAGGGTAGGCAAAATCTCAAAGTTTCACCGAAAGCGCTATTTTTGACTTCATAATTTTTTTTTCTATTTTTTCCCGATTTTTTTTGAATTTTTTGACGAGGCAACACAGGGCATAGCCCAGTGTGGGTCACCTCAACTTTGAGTCAAGAATCTGCTGTAAAAATTTCAGCCCAATCGGAGCAACGAGCGAAAAGTTATGCCTGTTTTACCGAAGGTATGTCAAGATAGGGTGTGAGGGGTGTGGGGGGGGGGGAACCGAATCGGGTAGGGTTTTTTTGTTGGCAACAGATTGTGGGTGTGGTGGGTGGGTGAAATGATGGTGAATCCAACGGAACACAGGATGGTGATGCTGGTGTGCAGCGGAGATCAAAACACAAACCGAATTGAAACACAAATTCAAACCGAGTTCCCCAAATTATGCAAAGGCTAAACAGTGTGTGGGGAAATTTTTTTTTGTAGGCTTTTTCGTGGACAAAAGGTGATGAACACAAACGAATCTAAAGGGAAGAACACAATAATACCTCACGGGGAACCTGGAAATCTGATACCACTTGATGTAGATATGGCCCGATCTTCCGAGAGGTAAGGGGATAAACTTGAATTTGGGGAACTCGGCGTTGACGACCCGGCTTGAATCAGACAAGATTCAACCCCGCAACCGTTACACCAAGTACAACTTGATTGTTCCTGCAAGCAAAATCGAGAACACAAGCAAGAGAGGATAAACACGCAATCTGAAATTGCAAATATGGATGAAGCGAATCACAAGAAAAGGTTCAAGCTCTGAACACAAAAGGACTAATCACCATAGTGGTGTAGAACAAAAACAGGGGCCTTGGATTACTGTAAAAGGACTTGTCGCCACAGTTACAATAATTCGATCAAGTTTCTCTCTGGAAAACTGAACTAAACAAAACCCGAAACTAAAAGACGGCGGCTACTGAGTTTATGTAGGAAACGAAGATGTCCTAGGGTTGGGGGCGACCAGGGGGGCGCCCACAACATGGGCTTAAGGCCCGACACGATACAAGGCCAAGTTGGCCCAAAATAGGTGGCACAGCACCTTGTCATGGTCACATATTATGACTCACGACCTTTCTGGAGCTAGGACTAGAACCAAAACGACGGCGTCGTCGTCCTCTTTCCAACACATCAAAGAACGCCTGGTTTGGACGTCGGATGTGGGAGATATCATCAAAACCATGAAGGGGTGTCGGCTGAATCCGAGACGAACGCGGCGACCGAGTTGGTGACGACTTGTAACTTGGGGAAGGCCATGATATACGCGTATCCAGCATGGTGATGTCCTCATCACACTGTTTCGGCGGCACTTATATAAGGGACGGATAACCTAACGGGTCGTGGGTTCTCATAATCCATTAGTTCAGACTCGTGAATCAGTAGGCACATTTATTGTGTCAATGAAAATCATTTCAGAGTTAAGCTTGGATGCTGTGTGTTTCGATATTAGTGGCAAATCCCTTGGCTTGTTACAGGATTGGTCTTGAAATCTGAAAATTTTGTAATTTGGGTTAAGTCACTCCGATGGTTTTGATTTTAAACTTGGAAATTGTACCTTTCGAGATTTTGCGATAAGTCACTCAGATGGTTACGGTTTCACCCTTGGAGGTTGTGCCCTTCGAGATTTCATGATAAATCACTTGGATTGTTACGGGTTCAACCTTGGAAGTTATACCTTTTGAGATTTTGTGGTAAATCATTCGGATTATCTCAGCACCAATCTTGGGGGCTGTATTTTTTGTGTTACCATACTCCAATTGATCCATCACCAATTTTGGGGGCTATGGAATTTGAATTTCGTAATAAATCACTCGGATGGAGGTAGCATCAATATTGGGATTGTAGTTTGTAAATTGATGATGCATCACTCGGCTTATGATGGCAATTTATCTAAAGACTGTATAATCGAGCTTTGAAGATTATTTTGTGAAGTGGAAGACTCGGATATTATTATGTTTCAGCTCATAAGATATTTTCTTCAAAATGACCTTTTGAGCTAGGGGCTATGATTGAATCTGGATATCAGATTTTTATTTTTCAAAGAACTTATAAGTTGCTTCGGTAAAGACTCAACACCTTCTAAGTTGGGGGCTGTAATCATAGAGTATGCCTTTTTGTCATGCGTCCGTGAAGAAAAGTTATCAGCTACAACAAAAGAAGCACTTTCCAATTTCAAAAGATGTTGAGATGAATCCAGGCGATGCTTTCAAGATTAGAAAGTTCTTGGGGTGCTACTGTGGGACATATGTACCCCGAATACCTAACCACTCGGCTATATGGCCGAGTGGGCCGGGGGCTTGGTTATGATGTATTTGGCAAAGGAGATATTTACTTAGATATTTGTTTGGGTAAGCATCAAGTTAGGTTAGCAGATATGTTGATAGATAGGATCTGTTGTAACCGACTAAAAGATTACCATGTAAACCTCTGCCCTTCGGATATATAAGGAGGGTAGAGGGTCATCGGCAAACCAAAGACTTGTATTGGAACCCTAATTCCAGTGTGAACCCTAGCTATACAAGAACAGCAAACAGGACGTAGGGTTGTTATCCTCCGGGAGGCCCGAACCTGTATAAACCCTACGTCCTGTGTTCATTGATCTTTCGTGCTCATACGCATACCTGAATATACTATCGAGAATATCTCTTGACAAAAAGTGTGGAAGCGAAATAGTGAAAGGTTCGATAGAATAAGGAAGATGCAATCGCCCTCTCACAACAATAGACAGTAGTAGTAGCCGGCCTTTGGTCGGTGTCATGCCCTTGATACTGTGCCAGCGCACACAAGACTACTCCTCATCATCATTTGTGCACGGCTCCCACTCAATGTTCCAGTAGTCAGGACGCTGGCCTTCCCAGTATAACCTCCCACCGCAGTGGCAGTCTTCCCCCTGATCATCTAAAAACCACATAGAGCGTCGCCCTGAGTACTAATTTACTCAGCAAGACTGACCCGACAAAATCGCCATCTACAACTGACTCCTAGACATGCACAGGTAAAGGGTAGGGTTTATGTTGCCAAAAGCCAGCCTAAGAGTAAATCCTTAGTTTTCAAGTTTTAGCATCAAGTTAAGTTAACATGCAAAATAGTAAATTTAGTTTGCACTATGACTACAACAATCATGGTTGCAATACAATTGATAATAAATCCATACAACAATATTGAACCCATTCATCATATTAATGGCTTCCGACACTGTTCGGGAGCAGCGATCAAGTGGTACTCGTTACTGCGAGGGGCAATGACTCAAATCGATTTACATCCTACAGGAGAAACCTACTTGCACGATCCATACACGCTTCATGGAAGCTGCATGGAGCAACTTTTCACATAGGTACTACAAGATCTTCTATGCCTGGCTCCCCCGAGAAGGGTCTCCCAAAGCGATACGCCCCGTGCCGCCATCCGTGGGTGGATTGCTCCCTCCTCTCAGCCCAGTTCCACCTTAGGGATCAGGGTACCTTGCGACCAAGCAGTAGTCATAGCTATATCAGTTTACTAGGCCCATAACTCCAGCATATAAACAGTACGTTCAAACTTGACCTCATAGGACCGGGCACGAGGCGTAGCCTTTGGTGACTCGGATGGGACTACCTCCTTGAAGACAAGTTGTCCTTCCCTTTCCACCTAGTTGCCCGTCCAGTCTTCATTGTTATCCCATCCAACTTTCCTTCAGTGATATCATTTCCCAGTGATAATGTTTCCTGGTCTACGAGTGGTCTCCATACCACTCGACAAATAGTCGTCCTAGGTTAAGTTGGGCCACTAATGTTCTGAGGCTATTATCAGGTAAAGGGAACCTATTGCAATTCTAGTTCTTCAAACAACTCCTATAAACTTAATGCACAGACAACCCTATATCCCTAACTAGTGATAAATAAAAATGTAAAAACTGGTGGGATGCACCAGGGCTTGCCAAGAGTCGGCTCCAGGTTAGCGGGATTCCCCCCTTGCTCTTCCGGCTCCTACTCCTATCTTGCTTCCACGTAGTTCAACTCGTGACCTACATGATGTGATGATATGATGCATGAGAAGAATGTCCGATTCGTGGCACTTCCTCAGCAAATATGTTAATATAACGAGATTGCATGTAGAAGTAATAGGGGTGTCGTTCGTTAAGTTGTTATTCTGCATTATATGAGGTATTATTGATTCTTAGAGAGAAAACAATATTTTAGCAAGGTTCTGGCATTTATTTACATAGGGGTGATTTACCTTAATTAGTATATACCATGAGTGATTTACTGGTCAAACCTCACTTACATGCAATGAGTCGGTGATTTTAATTAATTAAGACAATGTACACGGTTAAATAATTAATTATGGCTAAAATACAAAGATCCAGAACTTGTGCTTTTACAGGAAAGTTCAATATGCCCAAACTTGACTATTTTCCAAGTGTCATTAGTTTACTAGGCTCCAAAAATTATTTATAATTTTATTAGTGATCTAGCTATCCAATTTAGTTCTGGTAAAAGTACTAACATGTAGAGGGGTTTATTATTTTTATTACATACTGCATGTCTACAGAAGACCAACAAAATTTACTTTGCCCCAAAATTCGCAGTAAATTTTTAACCATGCATTTTTTGAAGTTTGGCCAACTCTCTGAAATTAGAAACAAATAAAAATTCATTCTCTAACCTACATGGGTGACATCTGCTGTCGGCCCAGCGGCAGAGGCCCGCGAGGGTGGCTCCTGGCTGCATCTGGCCCGCACGCGGCCGAGGCCCACAAGCCGTGCGGTCCAGACCATCGGCCAGACCAGGTGCGCGCGGTGTCAGAGCCCGGGAATGCGCGGCAGTGCGGCCATGGCGAGCAGCCAGGGTGATGGCGGGGCCTGCAATTGCCGCAACACGGTTTGGGGGTGAAGACCAAAGCGCAGCATGAGGATTCATAGAAGGGGGCTCACCGAGCTGGCTTGGCGACGGAGGAGAGTGGACAACGGCGGTCGGCGGTGATGTTCCGAAGATGTGGCGGAGCGGGCAGGCGCGGTGAATTGGTGGCGGTCGGAGGCGGCAACAAAGGTGGTGATTCCTGTCGGCTCGGTGGAGAAGGGTCGGGACAGCTTCGCGAGAAGAACGAGGGCGTCGGGGCAGAGCTCGGGTGGACGTCGGCCGGGGCAGGAAAATGGCGCAGCGGCTGGGCAACGCGAGCAGCTGCCAACTCCAATGGCGGGTGTGTGGTGGGTGAGTGAGAAGAGGAAGGGAGAGAGTAAGGAGAATGGCGTTCGGACAGGAGGGAAGGGGAGGCAAAATGGCTTGTCCGAGCGTAGGTGGGGGCATTGATCCGTGGCAGGGTGCCGTTCGCCCGTCGCCGGTGCCCACGCGGCGGCGTACGGCCGCTGGAGCGAGGCGGGCGACAGCCGGTGTGTTTCTTTACTGAGCATGACAGGTGGGCCCCACAACGATTTTGATTTTTACTTCTTTCTCCAAATTGTTAACTACACAAGTTTGTGAATTTCGTAGCTATAAATTTGGAGGTGATCTGGAGAAACAAAAAATATGGGTAGACTCCACGTGATGTGTAGAAAATTACGAAATTAAGTTTAAACATTGGATCAAGTTGGGAATTATATGAGAATTTCTCAAAATGTGACTGTTTTTGGACTTTGAGCATTTATTTAGAGCATTAAATGAAGCAATAAAACTCTGATAAATTCCTCAAAATTCTATTTCGCCAGTTTGTACAACATATAATTTTGGTGGGTACAATTTACGTTCGAACTTTGGTCTTGTAGTTCAAATATAACCCAAATTTGATCAAATTTCCGTTTTAACAAATTTAAATGCATCACAATTCTATTTAATTAGGGCTCATACACATGTGAGGTTGACCTAGAGTGTCATGCTAGAAATATTGACACCAGGGGTGTCATAGCCGACTCCTACTTGTGCGGCTGATTTCTAGGCCCGGTCAAATTCTGGTGTCAATATATGCCCCCCGCAGTCCGAGGTATGAAATCCTTTGTGCGCCGGATTTTATCTCCTTGCTTACCATGCGCTTTTAACATATTCCACCACCTCAACGCAATCTCTTGGGTCTCCCAGACCTCGTTTTTTAGTATGCTTCCCAACTACTCCCAGACACTCCGCCGGGCGGCACATCCCGCCGGGCGGCATGAAGTCCCATGGCCCAGGCCACCTGGCCACTTTAGGAGGTATGGGCATAGCTAGTTATTCTAATTTTAACCCAAACTCCCATCGTAATTAAGAATGTTTACCATGGTAATATGAACCTATCCTACCAATCATGCTTATTGTATAAAGATAGCTCCTTGCATTCTCTCATTGCCCTTAGGAAACACTAATTGCATAGGAAAACCTTGTCTAAATTGTTGATAAATGTGATATAACAATTGAGAATTTAATCTTTCTCATGACCAAGTGAACATTCTTCTTTTTCCTTTTCTTACAAATAAGAACTCCAGACTCACAATCTTCTCAATGATGATTTTATTCCTACCAAAGCCAGATGATGCTTTTAATGAAAACCTATTACTTTCACTACTTTTATCTTCATTGAACTTTGTCAAATTATCATGACCCTTGTGAGATGCTTGTTATGTGTTCTTGATCAAGTCCATATACACACTCATACCACTCGGTATGTCAAAACTTCTACACTGGAAGTTCACTTCAAGTGTCCCCACAACCATTCATTAAATAACATGCTCCACCACATTTGTTGATCTCTCTCCAAAAATCTTTGCAAAAAAAGAGCTATGGGCTATTCAAAAAAAAATGAGAGAAGAAGAAAAATATTTTTCGAATCATGAAGAGCCCATGATCTCCTTTATACATTACATACAAAAGAGAGAGAAATCACTTCAAAAGGAGCATCCACCACCCTTCATTCATCCATACACTCCGTCATCATGCACATGACTTGATCATAACTCATGACTTGTTTTCTCCATGGACCCGTATTTTGACTTAGTGATAAATGAAGTACAAGTATGCGACCTTAATTTTCCCGCCTTGAGCCCTACATAAGCCTTAATATGTAAGGAAATTTTGGCCACTGGCCATTGAGAGGGATCAAAACCACCTTGAGTGATTTGAGAGCATAAATTGAGAAGAACTTGTGATCTGGAGTTCTGTTTTTATTGAAAGAACAAACAAAATTTAAGTTCCTTGGGAAATAGAAAGATTTGAATTCCCTTTGTTGTTCCATCTCTCAACTTTTGAAGACAAGGTTTTTAGCCACCGAAAACACATTGGGCATTGGGAGCCATGGACAACCTTTATATATGCGAAGCATGATGAGAACTACCTCACCCTTTCCCTTTTCCTTATTTCTACTTTGCTCGGGACAGCAAAGTCCTAAGCGTGTGTGTGTGGGGGGGGGGGGGGGTGTTGGTAGTCTTTATTTCCCTTATTAAGCCTACCAAATAAACTTTGAAAAGCATGAAACTCATGGAAAGAACTCTAATCCTTAATAGAACTAACAAGTTCCACGAGTTTTGGTGAGATATGTGCTTGTAGGGTCAAAAGGGCCAAAAATATGCAAAAACATGAAGAAACGCCCCGTCGGCCTATCATGACTGTGAAACAGCCATTTTCACTGGCCGACAAGGTCGTTTGAGACTGAAATCAGGACCCGGGCAGGGTCGTGATGACTGAAATCAGAACCCAGCCAACAGGGTCATATCAGGCTGAAATTAGCCACCCGAGTGGTCAAAACAGAGTCGCCATCAGGCTGATAATCCAACTCGGCCGATTATGCAAAACATTCCTCCATGAAGTTGTTTTCTCCTCCCGAACCAAAAGTAATGAAATATGGCTAAGAAAAAAGGTCCACAAGTGGCCTAACCGGGTGAAATCACGGAGGACCCGGAGGGGGTCGGCACCCGGCCCAGGCCGCTGCCCGGCCTCCTATGCTGCTCGGCCTGGCATGCCGCTCGGCGTGGCCTGACGCCCGGCCTGGGTGTGCCACCCAGGGTTGCCAGCCCATGAGGCCCATGAGGCCTACCGACCCCAAAATGAAGAAGTCGGTAGCCACCGACCCAACCACCGACATTGGGGTGAAATCTGAGACATCCGGGGGAGTCGGTCAAGAAACCGACATAATCCAAGGGCCTCCCGGCTTGGGCCACCGCCCGGCCTAGCCTGCCACCCGGGATACCCGACCACCCGGCACACGTGGCCGCCTGGAGGACTGACTTTTGCCCACTGTTGGTCGTAGTTACGCACCCACTTATATATCGCAAGAGGACAGTATACAGTTGTAGCTCTTTTTCCCACAGAGTATTCCAAGGTTATCGAATCCACAGGGAACGAGCGGAACTATTACTATTAAAAAATTACAAACAGATTGCAATGGTTGGGTTGGTGTGAATGATGACGGTGAGAGAGTGGTGGATGAATGTTATAGTAGATGTAACAGGGTAATGAAGGATTCTGTCCTTAGGATTGGTTCACTAGCATGCAACCTTATTCTTATCAACTCGAGTGATGACTCTAATATTCTACAAGACATGGTGGTTTCGTTCACCCCGGCTGTCACTACAGAGGTTATTAGCTCCCCACTGGTTTCTTGCACTATGCAATGGGCAAAAGTGTATTGGCCTATATACTAATGAAAGGGATAAATAGATGCAAAATTAAGTTCATCACATAGATTAAATTCATGAAGAGAGTATAAATAAGTATGAGAGTTACATGACCAGATCCCCGCACCAGAGAAGAGAATATGAGACTACTCGCTCATCCTGCCGCTAAACATAGCAGAGGGATGAGAAATAGCGCTAGAACACGCACGAGCCGATCGGTGCAAGCGTCGCGCCAATCGGCGCGACCTCCCTTCTGGTGGTTCTCGTTGGTGTTGACCAACCGTCACCGCCAATATCCTAGAACCCTAGTTCTAACAACTGAATCTCGCGATTGCCATCTCTCCCTTTTGCCCCCTTGGCTCTTTATAGTTATCTTCCTTTTATAATTGACGGGATTAGGTCAACTTCCACTGACTCTGCCTCATATTGGGTTGGGCCTTCGTCTTTGCTAGACTTGGGCTTGTCTTCATCATCTTTTCATCCTGCGCCAATCGACGCGGCATTGGAGCCAATCGGCGCGGCCAAGTATCTGGCCCATCTCCGTTGCTCTTTGATTCCTTATCCATAATTGCCATGTTTTACACCTATTTTCT
This sequence comes from Eleusine coracana subsp. coracana, assembly GCA_032690845.1. Taxonomy (NCBI): domain Eukaryota; kingdom Viridiplantae; phylum Streptophyta; class Magnoliopsida; order Poales; family Poaceae; genus Eleusine; species Eleusine coracana. The sequence continues at coordinate 37,231,084 of CM064422.1, read as the reverse complement.
GCAATTACATCCAAAATAGAACAACTACAAATATATGCAAATATGGGGTTAATTGTTAGTTCAAACCACCAAATAATAACATAAAATATCCCTTTTTGGTAGATGAAATGGGTTGCTAGAAACCACCAACACCCATCGACTCTCCATCATGTATAAATATATGCCAGCCCATCGCCATGTGGGGGTGTGAAGGATTTCAGAAGAAATAAGCATTAGTCCCAAAATTTTACCCAAGTAGAAGAGTAGAGGTGTAGGAGGAGGAGTTCAGGATGCTGGCTCCTTCAACTTGTGCCTCGGGGATGAAGCTCCTGCGTGAGTAATCTCCCTCGTCTTCGGGGTCGGGTAACATGTAGTAGAATTCTTGCCCAAGTAATAAAGTGAGTATTTCTGTCCTTTTATTCTGCAGGATCCTCGTGCATAACTTCTTATTGCTTCGCAGCATTATCTTGTTACGTTTATAATTCTTGAACTGGTATGAAAGTCTATGTTTAGAGGTGATGTTTAGACTTAGCTTTCCTGGGATTGCATTCGTCCCCATGGGCTGTGTGGTAGGCGGCAGGTGGTGATAGCCTTGTCCATCCAATATTGAATTCCACCATGTTCGGGAAGTCTCAAGCAGGGTTGTCTAGCGTTAACGTGCCCACTAGTACATGTGGTTAGTTACCGACCTTTACCTATGGATCGTTATCATGCCCTAAAGCAGATATTTCGAAATAAAAGTCTCACTAAATTACTTGGAGAAGGTTCACTACATTAGATTGCCTAGCCCGGGGACTTCTTCTCCCCATAGAGTATACTTTGTTCTGCCCCCTCATCATTAGGACTTGATAGATTATGTGGCGCCCCTCCCCGGAGGATCGAGGTCCCGACGGTGCTGATAACGCAGACACTTGATAATACAACATTGGTTCAAATTTAAATTTAATATTACATCAATTGGTCATCAGAGTGCAGTGGAATATTACAAGTTCATAATGTTTTGAAAACAGCGGAAGCAAATTGCGATAAGAAGCTACGAGCTCGACGATACAGCATAGTAAAGGTTCGTGCCCGAAGAACCATCACTCTAGCAACACACATCAATACTGCAGCGGCGAGTCGGACTCCGAGTGGGCAGTCCAACCCTCAGGGACTTGCATATCCCAGGGCAGCACATTCTCAGGCAATTCTTCCTCTTCATTACCTGAAAACAACAGTGGCACAGAGCCTGAGTACTAATACTCAACAAGACTTATCCGACGGACTTCTTGACATGCAGCGGCTCTAATAGGTGGCTTGTTTGAAAAAGACCCGCACTAAGCAACTTATTAGTTCTACCCAGTTTTATTTCTCAAAATTAACTGGGTAGAGCAGAAAGGTAACTTTAGTTGCTATAACAGGATAATAAGGCAATACATAGAGTAAGTGCAAAACAAGAGCAATAATTGTAACATCAACGATAAACATCATAGTTAACTTCCAATACCAGGATCAACTACGTGACGACGCAATCACCAAGTGGTACTCATTACTACGAGGGACAACAATTGCGATTGATTAACACCAGCTGGGATAACCCGAGATACACGACACATACGCACCAGTTAAGGTTGTATATGGCAACTTTTCGCAAGGATGAAAAACAACTTGGTCCGGGTCCAGTCTCAGTGAGTGGGCATGCCGTTCTGCCAACAGTACTTCGAGGTATGAACCACCCACTCCAGCAGTGGAAGGGTCAACGGCCACTGTACTAGGTACCGTCCTCATTGCCTCGCCAATGCTACATCAGTTTACTGGTGCCCATAGACTAGCATGTATTCAGTATTGTTCAATACTTGACCATGGGGCCAACCATGGACAGGTCCTAGGTTCCACAAGGCAGGGCTACCACAGTCAACACCCATGTATTGCTGCAAACCTACACATGCATCTTCCCTACCCGGTCTTAACAGTAAAATAAACATCTTTTTAGGTTCCCGTTCCAGTGGTCAAGTTCATTTCTTAGTAATAATATCTACCGGGTCTAGCAATTACTAAACATAGTGACACAGTACCAATACTACCAAAGTTCTAATGACAGTGGTGTAGGTCATTTGGGTATCATGCAAAGTGGGTTCCAATCAACTCCTATGACCTAATGCAACAATAATCACAGACACTAGTAATATTAAAACTAGCAAACTTTTTAAAAAGGGCGAATGTAAACCGGGGCTTGCCTGGATCGATATTAGTGCTAGCAACTACAACGTCTTGCTCTTGGGCATCAAGGTCCCTCTTCTTTCTGCTCCGGGTAGTTGTTGCCTATATGATAGAATTGAATTGTCGGTATTATCAAAATACCGTAGAATGCAATGATATGATGCACAATGTCTTTAAATGTTGATTAACATTATTATTATGTTCTCGAAGCCATATGCTTCAATGTTCTCGAAGCCATATGCTTCAAAGGAATGAATTAGAGTTTCATCATTTTATGTGTGTTAATCATTTATTTTAGGTTGTTATAGTCCTTCCGAATAATTAAGCAATTACAAAAGTAACCAATCAATTCTGATCCTGAGTGATTTATCATGAACAGGTACATAGATAAACTATATTTTTACCAATTTACAGCCTCTGGATATAATTACTCTAATTACTAGCATTTATTAAAGTAAAATAGTGGTATGAGCAATTAATTTAATTTAATTAAGTAAACTTACGTTTCTGGACTTGTGTGATTTACTGGGCACAGAGACTTGTCTGAGTGATTTTTGTGCCAAGTGGCAGGGGCCAATTAGTTATAAAATAATTACTAGAATTAATTTAAGAAACCACACTAAATAAATTCCAGAGCCAAAAATAATTCATATTTTTCTAAACCAAAAATTGTGGTGATAGATAATTATGTAATTATTAAGCATGCCAAAAATCAGAATTAAATTTGGTTCCAAGAATACCTGGTGAATTAATTTGTTTTTGGACAATTAAATGAATTAATAAAAATGCAAGTACAGAGGCAATGATTTATCAATTTACTAAAATAGAGCAATTCAAAATGAACCTATCAAATTTTACTTGAGCTTCATTGGGTTTAAACTCGATTTACTATGAGTTTCCAAAGATTTATGCATTTTCTGGCAATTTTCTGTTTTTACGGGGTTTTCACGTTGGAGCCACGTGGGTGCCAGGTAAGGCCACGTAGGAGCCAGCTCGGCTGCCAGTAGGCGCCAGTGGGCTCGCCGGAGCGGGGTGGCTCACGGCCGGAGAGCTCGCTGCCGGTGGCTACGCGGGGAGAAAGCTCGCCGCGGGAGCCAAGAAATGATGTGCGCACCGTGGCGGAGGGGAAGGACGGGTTCGCAAGGTGGTGTTCTCACCGGGAGATGGTCGGCGATGAGAGGCGATGGAGCGGAGATCTTCGGCGGGGTCGCGAGGACGGCTTGGAGAGGAAAAATGGGCGGGGTCGGCTCCTACAGCTTCACGGGAGCACCAAGGAGAGCGGCATCAAGTTGACGTTGGACGGGGATGGCTGGAAGTACGAGCTCATCGTGGAGGCGGCTTCGGTGATCGGCGGCGACGGTTCGGGGCCGGGGAAAGCCGAGAGTTGCGCAAATGGTAGAGGAGGAAAGAGGGAACGAGGCTCACCGGAGATGGCCACTTTTTGGTCGATAGCAGAGGAGGTCACCGGAAGTGTGGGCTTCGGTATTTCTTCAAATTGGTTGAGCTCACTCAGGGAGTTGTCGAGGAAATGGCCTGGGGAGCTAGAGGGGAAGTGAGCGGTGCGTGGGTGCTTTCGGCTGGGCCGGGAAGGAAGTGGGAGAGCGGGGCAGCGGCGAGGTTGAGCTCTGCTATGGCGAGATGGCAGGGAGAGGGGAAATGGCAGAGAGCAGAGAGCAGAGAGTGAGAGCATGTGTGCTTGTGAACTCGTGGGCTCGCTTTCAAGTTGCGCAGAGGGGAAGGAATGAGTGGGGGAGTGGGAGCGGCGAGAGCGGGCGGAATTGAAGTTTTGCCGGTCACGACAGTGGCGTGCAGAGAGAGAGAATGCTGGCCATTGGGCGGGCTCGCGGCTGAGGCAGAGGAGATGGACGGCAGAGGAGAAGTCAGCGGCACATTGCGTGCGAGGAGTCCCAAGGTGAGCCGGTGGCGTGCGAGGAAGAGCGAGCTCGACACTGGCGTCGACAGAGGAGGAAACAGTGCCGCGCCGGCCAGTGGAGGAAGAAGAAAGGGGATTTTACACTGTGCCCCCTGATCTTTTAGATTTAGTGCAAACAGGTCCCTAATCAAAGCTGATTTTCATTATTCAAAATAAAATAGCTAGGGACTTCCTAAATTAGTGAAAATTGGTGGACTCATTATTTAAATGGTGGAGAACACTTTGGTGAATTTTATTTTAAACTTTTATAAACATATTTTTAGAATTAATTAAATGCATTAATTAGTTATTTAAGAATCAATGAATTAATTGAGGGTCTTGCCAAACAGGAAAAATGCTCAATAAATTCATAATATTCTATTTTATTATTACCAACATGATTATGAATTTATTTAGCATATGTTGTATTGAAATTTTTAAGTTGCTTCAATAATTTGGTTGTAGGGTATTTATTTGCCTGGAATTAAATTAATAGATAGGCTCTATCATTTTATGCTATATTTTTCATGATTTGTGATCCTCATATTTGCTAAGCCAAGGTGAGACACCTGGGGTGTCCCGAGATTATGAACAAGGCAAACTAGAGGGAAGTGCAGTGATCAAAACATACCTGTGTATGACGACCAAAACTTCGGGTAATGAGTACTCCATTGAGTGGTTACTCCATTGAACTTTGTAGAATTTGAGGGTTCTATTACGGGTTGTGCGCTCTTTCTCGTCGAGGATCTTCACGGGTTGTTCGAAGTACATGAGATCGGGTTGGAGTTGGTCATACTCTTCCAAAATTTTATCGATGGGTGGCTTGAGACATCGCTTAAGCTAGGAGACGTGGAAGGTGTGATGAACTCCGGTTAGATTAGCGGGTAACTCCAGCTTATAGGCCACGTTTCCACATCGTTCTAGAATTTGGAATGGTCCAATATAACGAGGAGCTAACTTTTCTTTGACTCCAAACCATTGGATACCTTTCATTGGCGACACCTTGAGATAGACGTAATCGCCCTTGTTGAAGTACAGTGGTCTGCGTCGTCTGTTTGTATACTTCTCTTGACGGCATTTAGCGGCTTTAAGATTGGCTTGGATGGTACGTACATTTTGTTCAGCATCCTTGACAAGGTCAGGACCAAAGGTTACTCTTTCTCTAGATTCAGACCAGTTTAGCGGTGTTCTACAATTGCGACCATAGAGTGCTTCAAATGGCGACATTTTTAGACTCTCCTGGTAACTGTTGTTGTATGAGAATTCCGCATAAGGCAAATACGCACCCCAATTACCACCATGTGTTAAATAACATGCTCTAAGCATATCTTCCAAAATTTGGTTGACACGCTCAGTTTGTCCATCCGTGGTGGCATGGTAAGAAGAACTCCGGATCAGCTTGGTACCCAATGATGCATGCAGTTGTTCCCAAAAACGACCAACAAACTATGAGCCACGATCTGTAACAATGGTCTTTGGCACTCCATGGAGACATAGAATTCTTGCTATATATAGCTCTGCATATTGTCGTACATTATGTCTATTGTTGACTGGCAGGAAGTGGGCAGATTTGGTGAGTCTGTCCATAATGACCTAAATTGAATCATGCTTTCGAGAAGTGAGAGGGAGACCAACAATAAAATCCATGCTGATGTCTTCCTATTTCCATGTGGCAATACTCAATGGTTGAAGTAATCCGGCCTGTTTCAAATGATCAGCCTTAACCCTCTGACACGTATCGTATTCCGTGACATCCCGAGCAATTTCTCGCTTCATCCTTGTCCACCAGAAATTCTTCTTCAAGTCTTGGTACATTTTGTTACTACCCAGATGGATAGAATATTTGGAGTGGTGTGGTTCATCCAAGATCTTCCGTCGAAGTTCAAAGTCCTTTGGTACTACTAAATGGTTATTGAACCATAGAGTACCATCCGAGTCTTGGGTGAAGCATTTTGCTTTGCCACCCTTAATGTTTTGTCTGATATGAGTCATACCAATGTCATTTTTCTGTGCAGCAATGATTTCTTCACGAATGGTAGAATGCACACTTAGATTGCTAACCACTACAACAGGTAAAATGTGAAGGATAGGTTCCGAATTAGTTTTGTGGTCATTTCGGTCCTGAACTTCTGGCTCTAGGTTGTTGCAGTGGACCTTTCTGCTTAATGCATCTGTGACTACATTAGCCTTGCATGGATGATAATGAATCTCCAGGTTATAATCCTTAATCAGTTCTAGCCACCGACGTTGTCTCATGTTTAGATCAGTTTGGGTGAAGATATATTTCAAGCTCTTATGGTCTGTGTAGATGTGCACTAAGTTGCCGAGGAAATAATGCCTCCATATTTTTAGTGCAAATACAACTGCAGCTAGCTTCAAATCATGAGTTGGATAGTGCTCTTCATGCTTCCTTAACTGTCGAGATGCATAGGCTATGACACGACCTTCTTGCATGAGTACACATCCATGTCCTATCCCAGACGCATCACAATATACGTTGAATGGCTTGGTGATGTCCGGTTGAGCCAGTACTGGGGCAATTATCAATAATTTCTTTAATGTTTGAAATGCTTCTTCACAATTGTTGTTCCAATTAAACTTTTTCTCCTTTTTTAGCAGCTCCGTGATGGGTTTGGTCGATGAGATATCGGAGAAGTTACTGGCTGTAGCTCTATCTTAAACTGCCTTTTCAATTGCCTTTTCAATTGGGCCAACTCATTCGGGGCCATTTTATAAGGTCGATGAGATATCGGACAAGTTACTGGCTGTAGCTCTATCTTAAAGTCCACTTCACGGTCAGGTGGTAGGCCAGAGATATATTCGGGGAATACGTCCGGATACTCACAAACAACAGGGATGTTCTCGAGCGACTGCCCTCCCAAGTGATGGACAATCAAGGTTTTCGATGAATTGATGTTTAGAGAAAATGTGTCCTTTCCATGCAAAGGGGAGTTGATGTGAACGATGCATGGCTCGATGTCTAGCATGGCTCTATGGGTTTTCATCCAGAACATGCCCAAAATCAAGTCAATTCCCTGGTGGCTAAGCATGATAAAATCTGTGGGGTAGATTTTCTTGTTTATTTCCAAAGGGGCTTTGCATACTATTTGATTGGCACTAATTTGCCCAGCGGGGGAACAAATTGTGTAGCATCTTTCTATAGTCTAGGGTTCAAGATTAAGTTTTTGCACACATGCTTGGCTAATGAAATTATGCGTAGCACCAGAATCAAAAAGTGCAAGGATAGGCTAGCGATAGAGTGAGAGCGTACCGGTCAGCACGGGTTCGCCCTGAGGGATATCTTCTGCATTGGTGTAGTTCACTTAGGCACCACGTGATGGTGCATTCACATTCCTGCTCTGGTTCTAACGCTGGTTGTTGTTGTTGTTGCGCCTTGGTGCAGTGCAGTTCTTTGCAAAGTGGCCGGTACGACCACAATTGTAGCAAGGGTAGTTGCCTCCACGATCAGCAGGCAGTGGGGCACGAGCACTTGGGCTCTCTTGTTGCTGATACGGTGCACGGTGCTGAGTGTTCTGCTGTTGATAAGGTGCACGAGGTGAAAAGTTCTGCTGCTATGGTGATCTTGAGTAGTTCGGGCCAAATCGTCGCTGAAACTGTTGCTGCGGTGCTGCCCGGAAACGTTGTCCAGTGGGTGAAGTATATATCAGGCGTTGCTTCGCCTGCGGGGCAGCAGAGGCAGTAGCAGGGGCCTTTCTCTTACGGTCTTCTTCTTCAACTTGGCACATAGCGCCTTCCTGGATAATAGTAGCATTGACCAGATCATCGTATGTGCCGGTCGTCTGCCAAGTCAGACATTCCTTGAGCGTGGCATTCATCCCACGCAAGAATGCGTATCTCTTCTTTTCCTCAGTATTAACATACTCAGTGGCGTACTGAGCAAGATGATTGAAAGCTTCAAAATATTGGAGGACATTCCTCCCTCCTTGTTTTAGATCCATAAATTCCTGGAACTTTCCCTGCATGAGACCAGCAGGGATGAAATGAGCATGAAAAGCAGCTTTAAAGTCATTCCATTCCACATGGCGTCCAGCGGGCAGAGAAGCTTCATAGTTGGCCCACCAGGCACTAGCAGAGCCATGGAGTTGTTGGGCGGCGAACAACACCTTCTGGTGCTCGGTGCACTCTAGCAGACTGAATTTAGACTCGGTCTGGCGCAACCAGTGGTCGGCGTCCAGCGGTTCTCTGGCACGCTCGAAGGTGGGTGGATGGGTATCCAGGAATTCTGAGTAAGTGCCCTGACGGGGCTGGTTGTTGTGCTTATCTCCATGTCCAGCCAGGTGAGTCATGATGTCGACCAACCGATAGAGCAGCTCGGAGTCATTCTGTTGCCTGTTGAGTGCAGCGCCAAGACTTCAGCTAAGGAAGGCTTAGCATTCGCTCCTTGCTGAGAACTCTCCGGATCTTCCTGGTTCCAGGTATGCACCTTGCTGCAATTTATATGGTTGCACATTAGTTGGTTCTCACAACATTCCATAAAATCACATGCACAAAACGTAAATTTGCAAGTGGTACGATAAAATCTCAGAATGACATCCATCTTCATTGATTCAATCCAGTCTACATGGCTATTAAAGGACATCATCACACGGTTCTTTGCATATATGTGTCGCCGCCTAGTTACGGTATTGCGGACACAATATGCAAGATTCACACTTCTACATCGAACTAGGGATACATATACTACACGACCGTACACAGGGGTAGCGAATCATCTACTCCTGGCCTAAGTCTTCCGACTCTTCCGGTTCTTCCTATACCATAGGCTCTCCTGGTTCCTCCAGATCCATCATTTCCTCGTCATCAACACTGGCAGGTGCCATCTCCACATCGTCTTGTTCTCCATACTCTATGAAGATCTCATCCCGATTCCCTTCAATAGGAAGATGGGCAGCCTTGAATGCGTTCAAGTCATCTTGAGCCTCAATCATGTCATGCTCAAAATCCGTTGCATCCTGCAAGGCATGGTCACGTTCTTCAAGAATCGCATCCATCTCATCATTCTTGGCTTGGATTTGCTGGTTCGGTTCTGCAATTTCTTCATCCTTAGCTTGTTTTTCGACCTCAGAAAGTCGTAGTGCAGAATGGAACACATCCAATCGTCGGCACAAGTTTGTGCACAAAGCGAACATGGACAGACCATAATACTCTATTATGGGCAGCATAGGATCATGGTGGTGGTGGTTTGGATCAAAGATGAAATCCACACGCCTCATCCATTTGAAATTTGTCACATCATTAATGGGTAGCAAGGCAACGGGTGTTCCAGCAACATCATGCTTGTGGTCTTCACAGAACCGAGTAAGTGCCTTGAATGCAGCTACATTCCAGGTGGAAGGCAGATCTGTCCCAGTGATGCTAAGGGTCCGAGATTCCCAGGTGGGAATGACGGAGTAGTTGGCGGGAACCGCCACATGGATGACACATGAGGGGACTCCATGCTCCTGGAATTCCATGCCAACATAGGTGGGAGGAATGGAATATCTGAATCTCTGGAGAACTCTCCAAAACAGGTGAATCATCCCTGTGAACTCCAGGCCATCGGTAATTTCCCAATCTTGTGGTGAATCATTGTTTTCAGCCATCTACATGATTCGAAATATGTAGCCCTCGAGTTACAAAAACATCTCACACATCAACCCCAAAATACAACATCCTCGCGTGGTTCGATGAAAGTTACCTACCCAACTGATCCTGACTACCGAGACTAGGCTAGTCTACCATTATCCTCCTAGGTCCTGCCTCGGGCGGGTGCCTCGTAGTCTACATCAGACTCCTCGTCCATATCCTCCTGCAGGTCCTCCTCCTCCGGTGCTGCCAGTGGTGCAAGGGCTGCCTCAAGCTGCTGCTGCAGGCCCTGGTTCTCCTGGGCTAGGGTCTCTAAATCCTCTCCCATAAGCTCCATCTCGTGCTGTGCAGCCGTCAACTAATGTTGTAGGTGCTCATTGTGGTTGGCGCGCTACTGCATAATTACGCCACGTCGGTCAACCTCCTGCGTGAAGGTGTCGCGCTGTCCAGTCACCTCAGTAACGCGAGTCTCACTCGCCTCAAGAGCAGTGGTCAGCCGCTGAATCTCTCTCTGGTGTGCGTCAACCTGTGTCTGCAGGTCATTCCTCTGAACCCAGACCTGCTTGGCCTCAGCCAGTATGATACTGTTGTGGCTGCTAGCCTCCCCATCCAAGTTGAGGAGGTACTCGGAGTAGTAGGACACATGGTGGTAACCTGCATGGTACGTCGGGTAGTCGTCACGGCCAATACACCTCATGCGCCTCTGCCAGACCGGGTTGGCCTGGTGCTAGATGGGGATCATCTCAAACGGGGTCCCAGAGAGCGCTGCTGTGTGGCGCCCATAGAAGTGGGTGAGAGCCCTGTGGGCGACTCTCTCCAAGCCCTCACGGAGGCCCCCACAAGTCGCCGTGCTCTCCATACCCGCCATGTCGAGGTTGCGCGGGTGTGTGGGCACGCTGATGTGCACCTCAGCAAGAGTCATGCCGTGACGACGGACCTCACGTGTGACACCCCAGGTGTCTCACTTCATTTAACAAACATGGAGAGCTTAGGTTATAAACAACATACCATGAAATATTAGGACTCACTCCCTTTTATTAATTCTAGGCAAATAAAAACCCTGCAATCAAGTTATTGAAGCAATTCAAAAATTTCAATACAACTTATGCTAAATAAATCCATAATCATGTTACTAATAATAAAATAGAATTTTATGAAATTAGTGAGCATTTTATCTGCTTGGCAAGACCCCTAATTAACTAATTGATTCTTAAATAACTAATTAATGCATTTAATTAATTCTAAAAATATTTTTATGAAAATCACAAATAAAATTCACCAGAGTGTTCTCCACTATTTAAATAGCCCACCCACCAAATTTCACTATTTTTGGAAACACCTAGCTATTTTATTTGGATTTAACAAAAATCAGCTTTGACCAAGGACCTTTTTTTGAGGATCTTGAAAGATCAGGGGGCGCAGTGTAAGAATTCCTTTCTTCTCCCTCTCACTGGCGCAGAGCCGATTCTCGGCCGATTTCTGCCATCGCCGGCGCACCGCCCGGGCAGCCATCACCTCGCCTCGGGACCGTGCGTGCTACAGCCGTCGTTGACCCCTCTCTGCCCCCGCTCGGTCCCATCCCTCTGCCCTCAGCCGCGAGTTCGCCCAACCTTCTCATCTCCCCTTCTGCACGCCATCGCCATGACCGACAAAATTTCAATTCCACCCACTCCTCTCGCTCTCGCACTCCACACGCTCTTTCCCCCTTCGCGCAACTCATAGCGAACCAGCAAGCTCACAGAAACTTCCGGTGAGCCACTCCTCCTCGAACCCTACCAATCTTCCCGCCTAGACGTGCGTGTGATTTTTCTGTCCTCGCAACGAGCTTTCCTCCCGCGCGCTCGCTGCCGGCCCACCCCGGCGAGCCCACTGGCGCCTACTGGCAGCTGACGTGGTGCCTACGTGTCGCGTACATGGAGCCTACGTGGCCCCTTTTTAAACCCGGAAAATACCAGAAATTCTAGAAAAATGCATAAAACATTGAAAACTCCTAGTAAATCGAATTTAACTTCAATTAAGCCCAAACAAAATTTGTTAGGTTCACCTTGAAGAGCTCTATTTTAGTAAAATGATAAACCTTAGCCTCTGTACTTGCATTTTTATTAATTAATTTAATTGTCCAAACACAAGTTAATTCACCAGATATTCTAGGAACCAAATTTAATTCTGCTTTTTGGCACGGTTAATAATTGCATAATTATCTGTCACCACAATATTTGGTTTAGAAAAATATGAATTATAGGCCCTGGAAATTATTTAGTGAGTTCAATTAAATTAATTCTAGTAATTATTTTATAATTAATTGGTCCCTGCCACTTGGCACAAAAATCACTCACCCAAGCCTCTGTGCCCAGTAAATTACATAAGTCCAGAAACCTAAGTTTACTTAATTAAATTAAATTAATTGCTCATACCACTATTTTACTTTAATAAATGTTATTAATTAGAGTAGTTATAACCAGAGGCTGTAAATTGGTAAAAATATATTTCATCTATGTCCCTATTCATGATAAATCACTCAAGAGCAGAATCAATGGGTTACCACTACAATTGCTTAATTATTTTGAAGGACTATAACAACCTCGAATAAATGATTAACACACATAAAATGAAGGAACTCTAATTCATTCCTTTGAAGCATATGGCTTCGAGAACATTGAAGCATATGGCTTCGAGAACATAATAATAATCAACATTTAAAGACGTTGAGCATCATACCATTGCATTCTATGGTATTTTGATAATACCGACAATTCAATTCTATCATATAGGCAACAACAACCCGGAGCAGGAAGAGGAAGATCTACAGAAGGACCTTGATCCCCAAGAGCAAGACGTTGTAGTTGCTAGCACTAACATCGATCTAGGCAAGCCCCGGTTTTTCATTCGCCATTTTATAAATTTGCTAGTTTTCAATATTACTAGTGTCTGTGATTATTGTATTAGGTCATAGGAGTTGATTGGAACCCACTTGCATGATACCCAAATGACCTACGCCACTGTCATTAGAACTTTGGTAGTATCGGTACTGTGTCGCTATGCTTAGTAACTATTAGGCCCGATAGATACTAATACTAGGGAATGAACTCGACCACTGGAACGGGAACCTAAAAAGAAGTTTATTTTACTGTTATGACCGGGCAGGGAAGATGCATGTGTAGGTTTGCAGCGATACATGGGTGTTGACTGCGGTAGCCCTGCCTTGTCGAACCTAGGACCTGTCCGTGGTCAGCCCCTTCGTCAAGTATTGAACAATACCGAATAGATGCTAGTCTATGGGCACTAGTAAACTGACGTAGCATTGGCGCGGCAATGAGGACGGTACCCAATAAAGTGGTCGTTGACCCTCCTGCTACTGGAGTGGGCGCTTCAGACCGCGAAGTACTGTTGGCAGAATGGCATGCCCACTTGCTAAGACTGGACCCGGACCAAGTTGTTTTTCGTCCTTACGAAAAGTTGCCATATACGACCTTAACAGGTGCGTATGTGTCGTGTATCTCGGGTTATCCCAGCTGGTGTAAATCAATTGCAATTGTTGTCCCTCGCAGTAATGAGTACCACTTGGTCATTGCGTCGTCACGCTGTTGAACCTGGATTGGAAGTTAACTATGATGCTTATTGATTGGTGTTACTATTATTGTTCTTATGATGCACTTACTTTATACATTGCTTTATTATCTTATTGTTGCACTAAAGTTACATTTCTGCTATACTCAATTAAATGGAAGAATAAAACTTGATAGAACTAATAGGTTGCTTAGTGTGAGTATTTTCAAACAAGCCACCTATTGGAGCCGTTGCATGTCTAGAAGTCCGACGGGTAAGACTTGCTGAGTAATTAGTACTCAGGCTTTGTGCCACTGTCGTTTTCAGGTAATGAAGAAGTAGAATTGCCTATAGATGTGCTGCCCTGGGACATGCAAGTCCCTGAGGGTTGGACTGCCCACTGGGAGTCCGACTTCTCGCCGCAGTGATGATGTGTGATGCTAGAGTGATAGTTCTTCGGGCATGAACCATTACTACGTTGTATCGTCGAGCTCGTAGAATTATCATAATTGCTTCCGCTGATTCAAAACAATTCAAGAACTTATACTATTTCCGCTGCACTCTGATAACTATTTGAGGTAATATTCAATTTAAATTCAAACCAATGTTGTATTATCAAGTGTCTGTGTTATCAGCACCGTTGGGACCTCGATCCTGTGGGAAGGGGCGCCACATCGCGACCGTTGTAAGAGGGCGGCTCGTCGTAGCCCAACAAGCATAAGAGATCCCACAGCAGTGTAGGAAAGCCACGGTGGTGGAGTCCGGTGGTGTAGCGCCACCCGTCGTGTGAAAGCTCCTCAAAACCGTGGTCACCCATCTGGAACATAAACCCAATGGTGAGTACAATATTGCATGAGTAAAACATGCATTTCATATATAGTGCTATGAAATACAGAAACAAAGTTTTTGTTCACATTTTCCAGCCTCAAGGGTCTATAATACGGCAATGGGTCTCGAAACAAATTCAGTTTCAGATTGACATAGGCTTAATGTTTTGGCTCTACTGGACAGGGGAAAACTGGAAAGATGGCCAAATCTATTGGAGATGAAAATAGACTTCTAGGGCTTTCCAGATTGTATTTAAACACCTCAAAATCCGAAGTATAACTTTAGTTATGAATTTTGAAGTTGGCAGCTAAAAACAGGACAGATTCTTGTTAACCTTGTTATTCAGAATTTATATACTTATTAGGTTTAGAAAATTTTTATTCAGAGGTTGGTGAGCAAGGAGAGAACCAAATTTTAGTTTAGTTATAATGGGATGCATGATGCAAAACCTTAATTTTATTAACCTATCGTTCCTCACCACACAACACCTAACTTGCTGAGACTTAGCGGCACGAATATGTGGTGACGACCCACACTCAACACGTAAGTCATTCTAAAGGTTATACTAACAGCGTTAGCGTACCTGTAGAAGATTCATTGCAGAAACAATACATCAAATTCAAAAGAAACTATGAAAAGAAGCATAGTTCTACTAGTAACGATCTATGGAATAAGGATCGCCCCGTGATAAGTCACGAGCCAACAGTGTCTCGTATCCACCTGCGAGCACAGACACCAATATCATGCGTGTCAGTTAAGCACGCACGTACCTTCGTTTGAAGAAGCCGTAGATGCAATAATGTAAACAATCATAACCCAGGTTAGCTTTGTCACCACCCTACTATCTATATGGCCAATACTAACGTATCCTCACTCGCAACATCATGGTTTTCGAAAATACAATTTATTTATCGTATTATCATGGACCACGGCTCTAATACCAGCTGTGGCGCCCCTCCCCGGAGGATCGAGGTCCCAACGGTGCTGATAACGCAGACACTTGATAATACAATATTGGTTCAAATTTAAATTTAATATGACATCAATTGGTCATCAGAGTGCAGCGGAATATTACAAATTCATAATGTTTTGAAAACAGCAGAAGCAAATCGTGATAAGAAGCTACGAGCTCGATGATACAGCATAGTAAAGGTTCATGCTCGAAGAACCATTACTCTAGCAACACACATCAATACTGCGGCGGCGAGTCGGACTCCCAGTGGGCAGTCCAACCCTCAGGGACTTGCATGTCCCAGGGCAGCACATTCTCAGGCAATTCTACCTCTTCATTACCTAAAAACAACAGTGGCACAGAGCCTGAGTACTAATTACTCAGCAAGACTTATCCGACGGACTTCTAGACATGCAACGGCTCTAATAGGTGGCTTGTTTGAAAAAGACCCTCACTAAGCAACCTATTAATTCTACCAAGTTTTATTTCTCAAAATTAACTGGGTAGAGTAGAAAGGTAAGTTTAGTTGCTGTAACAGGATAATAAGGCAATACATAGAGTAAGTGCAACACAAGAGCAATAATTGTAACATCAACGATAAACATCATAGTTAACTTCCAATACCAGGTTCAACTACGTGACGACACAATGACCAAGTGGTACTCATTACTACGAGGGACAGCAATTGCAATTGATTTACACCAGCTGGGATAACCCGAGATACATGACACATACGCACCAGTTAAGGTTGTATATGGCAACTTTTCGCAAGGACGAAAAACAACTTGGTCCGGGTCTAGTTTCAGCGAGTGGGCATGCCGTTCTGCCAACAATACTTTGCAGTATGAACCGCCCACTCCAGGAGCAGAAGGGTCAATGACCACTGTACTAGGTACCGTCCTCATTGCCGCGCCAATGCTACATTAGTTTACTAGTGCCCATAGACTATCATGTATTCGGTACTGTTCAATACTTGACCAAGGGGCCGACCACGAACGGGTCCTAGGTTCGACAAGGTAGGGCTACCGCAGTCAACACCCATGTATTGCTACAAACCTACACATGCATCTTCCCTACCCGGTCTTAACAGTAAAATAAACTTCTTTTTAGGTTCCCGTTCCAGTGGTCAAGTTCATTTCTTAGTAATTGTATCTACCGGGTCTAGCAATTCCTAAACATAGTGATACAGTACCGATACTACCAAAGTTCTAATGACAGTGGCGTAGGTCATTTGGGTATCATGCAAAGTGAGTTCCAATCAACTCCTATGACCTAATGCAACAATAATCACAGACACTAGTAATATTAGAACTAGCAAACTTTTTAAAAAGGGCGAATGTAAACCGGGGCTTGCCTGGATCGATGTTAGTGCTAGCAACTACAACGTCTTGCTCTTGGGGATCCAGGTCCTTCTGAAGATCCTCTTCTTTCTGCTCCGGGTTGTTGTTGCCTATATGATAGAATTGAATTGTCGGTGTTATCAAAATACCATAAAATGCAATGATATGATGCACAATGTCTTTAAATATTGATTAACATTATTATTATGTTCTCGAAGCCATATGCTTCAATGTTCTCGAAGCCATATGCTTCAAAGAAACAAATTAGAGTTTCATCATTTTAAGTGTGTTAATCATTTATTTAAGGTTGTTATAGTCCTTCAGAATAATTAAGCAATTACAATAGTAACCAATCAATTCTGATCTTGAGTGATTTATCATGAACAGGTTCATAGATGAACTGTATTTTTACCAATTTACAGCCTCTAGATATAATTACTCTAATTAGTAGCATTTACTAAAGTAAAATAGTGGTATGAGCAATTAATTTAATTTAATTAAGTAAACTTAGGTTTCTGGACTTGTGTGATTTACTGGGCACAGAGACTTGTGTGAGTGAATTTTGTGCCAAGTGGCAGGGGCCAATTAATTATAAAATAATTACTAGAATTAATTTAAGCAACCACACTAAATAAATTCCAGAGCCAAAAATAATTCATAAATCAGAATTAAATTTGGTTCCTACACTGAGTAGCGAAAAATTGTGGTGATAGATAATTATGTAATTATTAAGCATGCCAAAAATTAGAATTAAATTTGGTTATTAGAATACCTGGTGAATTAATTTGTATTTGGACAATTAAATATGTTAATAAAAATGCAAGTACAGAGGCAATGATTTATCAATTTACTAAAATAGAGCAATTCAAAATGAACCTATCAAATTTTATTTGAGCTTCATTGGGTTTAAACTCGATTTACTATGAGTTTCCAAAGATTTATGCATTTTCTGGCAATTTTCTGTTTTTAGGAGGTTTCCATGTTGGAGCCACGTGGGTGCCAGGTAAGGCCACGTAGGAGCCAGCTCGGCTGCCAGTAGGCGCCAGTGGGCTCGCCGGAGTGGGGTGGCTCACGGCCTGAGAGCTCGCTGCCGATGGCTGTGCGGGGAGAAAGATTGCCGCGAGAGCCATAAAATGATGTGCGCACCGCGGCGGAGGGGATGGAGGGGTTCGCAAGGTGGTGTTCTCACCGGGAGATGGTCGGCGATGAGAGGCGGCAGAGCAGAGATCTTCGGCGGGGTCGCAGGTACGGCTCGGAGCGGAAAAACGGACGGGGTCGGCTCCTACAGCTTCACAGGAGCACCACGGAGAGCAGCATCAAGTTGACGTTGGACGGGGATGGCCGGAAGTAGGAGCTCGTCGTGGAGGCGGCTTTGGTGACCGGCGGCGATGGTTCGGGGCCGGGGAAAAAGCAGAATGCCAACGACTTTGCACATGAAAACAGGAAGGAGTTAAGGCGAGGTCGTTCGACCGAGAGTTGCGCAAACGGTAGAGGAGGAAAGAGGGAACGAGCCTCACCGGAGATGGCCAATTTTTGGTCGACAGCAGAGGAGGTCACCAGAACTGTTGGTTTTGGTATTTCTTCAAATTGGTTGAGCTCACTCAAGGAGTTGTCGAGGAAATGGCCTGGGGAGCTAGAGGGGAAGTGAGTGGTGCGTGGGTGCTTTCGGCTGGGCCGGGAAGGCAGTGGGAGAGCAGGGCAGCGCGGCGAGGTTGAGCTCTGCAATGGCGAGATGGTAGGGAGAGGGGAAATGGCAGAGAGCAGAGAGCGAGAGCGAGTGTGCTTGTGAACTCGTGGGCTCGCTTTCAAGTTGCACAGAGGGGAAGGAATGAGTGGGGGAGTGGGAGCCGCGAGAGTGGGCGGAATTGAAGTTTTGTCGGTCACAGCGGTGGCGTGCAGAGAGGGAGAATGGTGGCCGTTGGGCGGGCTCGCGGCTGAGGCAGAGGAGATGGGACGGCAGAGGAGAAGTCAGCGACACAGTGCGCATGAGGAGTCCCGAGGTGAGCCGGTGGCGTGCGGGGAAGAGCAAGCTCGGTGCTGGCGTCGGTAGAGGAGGAAACAGTGCCGCGTTGGCCAATGGAGGAAGAAGAAAGGGGATTTTACACTACGCCCCCTGATCTTTTAGATTTAGTGCAAACAGGTCCCTAGTCAAAGCTGATTTTCATTAATTCAAAATAAAATAGCTAGGGACTTCCTAAATTAGTGAAAATTGGTGGACTGACTATTTAAATGGTGGAGAACACTTTGGGGAAAGCTGATTTTATTTGACAGTTTTATAAACATATTTTTAGAATTAATTAAATGCATTAATTAGTTACTTAAGAATCAATTAATTAATTGAGGGTCTTACCAAATAGGAAAAATGCCCAATAAATTCATAATATTCTATTTTATTGTTACCAACATGATTATGAATTTATTTAGCGTAAGTTGTATTGAAATTTTTATGTTTCTTCAATAACTTGGTTGCAGGGTATTTATTTGCCTGGAATTAAATTAATAGATAGGCTCTATCATTTTATGCTGTAATTTTCATGATTTGTGATCCTCATTTTTACTAAGCCAAGGTGAGACACCTGGGGTGTCACAGATTAGGAGTGACACTTTACTCGTTCCCTGTGGAAATCGATACTCTGGAATACTCCCGGGTGAAAGCTACGTCGGCATCTCTACGCTTGCAGATATTCCCTGTTAGGCTTAAGAACCATGAACAATTACCGAAAGGCCAATCTTAGACCTTATAAATAGATCCTCTTATTAGCTTACCTCTTTCATCTCCTCCAAAATTTTCAACCATGAGTCTCCTCTTGAGAGCCCTGATAGAAAAGCAACACCTGTCCTCGAATCTGCTAAGTGCATTGTGGCGAGTACTCTTCGCCTCTTTTACCCTTAAAGTGGTCCTTTCAATCCAAAATCTGCCACTGTCCCCCCCCCCCTAGAAATAACCTTAGTAGTTTGAGAAACCATGTGGATATGTGCCATGGTTTACAATATATGTGATGAGTAATTGGCTTGAGCGGATTTGGTGTTTGAGTTGAAATGCGGGAATCTTGGGATTGCATGAGTTTGTGCATGTCATCGTTTTGACTAACCGGAGTTGGTGGAAGTATTGGTGATGTTGCAGGAGTTGGGAAATGTGTTTGCTTGTCTCATGATGTGTAGGTCACTAGAGTTGACTTGGCGGTCAACGGCAAGAGGATCGGGCACAAATAGGGGACTTGGGGCTAGAAGATCGGGATGCTAGGTGAAGTCAAGGGTGATCCACAACGTGATGCACAAAATGTGATGCACAAGAAGAATGAGCATATCATTAAAATTTGTTCCTCAACATTGTTCTCGAAGCCATATGCTTCAGAGCTAGCAAGTCTAAAAATAGGAAATTACACACAAAGTTTTCCTATTGCATTTACATATGGTTATTTAAACATTACATGAAATTAATTTATTTAGTAACATAAAAATATGCTACTGGACATGAGTGATCCACAGGTGATTGATATATGTATGATTAGCAAATTTGCCAAGTTTCATTAATATATAATGAGCCATTAATTAATAATACATTTAGCAAGATCTAAGAGTAAATAAATTCTAGTAAAATATGAACAGCAGATAAATTCCTACCAAAATTCATGGGGATGCAATATGACAAGAATGGGTTTTGTGCACAAGCATAAACTCTAAATGTTTACAGAAATCATTATAATGCATTTCCAAGCATTTCAAGTATAAAATCATATTTAATTTCATGTCTAGAAACTAGGGTCATCAATTTATCATACAATCTAAACAAGTTAAGGGAAAACCAGAACAATTTAATTTACTATTTTATCCAATCTACAACTAAAGATATGAATTTATTAAGCTTTAAACTAATTAATTAATACATCAAAATTTTTCATATAAAACATGCAAAGTACCATGTTAAATGCATAGTAGTCATCACAAGGAATCCAACAAAATTTATTTTGCAATTTTTAGAGCTATAAATCTCCATATTTGGATTTTACAAGGTTAAAGCATTTTTCTGGATTTTTATTTGAACTTCGAAGTAATTACGAAAATGCCATCAGTTCATTTTTTTGAACTGAACCGAGCGCGTGCTCGTGTTCGCGCGGTGGCACGGCTGCCGGAGCAGTTTAGGAGCTCGTAGCCGGGCTCTGGAGTCACCGGAGTTGAACTCCATGCTCACCCAAGCGTAGAGCACGACACGGGGAGCACACTGGCGGGGTTCGCGAGGCGAGCTGATCACCGGAGATACATCGACGTCGAGCAGCGGTGGAACAGAGAAGATCGGCGTTGGCTCGAGCTTGATGTGAAGGTCGAGGAGAGAGGCGGAGTGGTCGGAGAGCACCAGTGGACTCCGGCGAAGGTCGACGGAGTCACCGAGGCGACGGAGAAGAGCCGGATGAAGCTGTCACCATGGAGCTCCCATGGTGGCCGACGGCGGCGGAAGGGGAAAAGCGGAATGGCGACAACCTCAAGGCAAAAATAGAAACTAGATCAAGACAAGGACGTGCGTCAAAGAGTTGCGCATCAACAAGAAGAGAAATGAACCCATCAAACTCACTAGTGATGAAGAATTTCAAGAAGTTATGTACTGATCGCCATGAACATGGAGCTCGGTTTTTCTTCAAATCCTCCTTAACCATGAAATGGATTGCGGCAAGGTTTGTTCTGGAGATTCTTTGACTCAAGACGCCTCCATCTTGGTCATGAGCTTGGGCTTAGATGAGTTAGCGCGACGCTGAGCTGAGCTCCAGAGGTTAACAGCAATAGCGACCAGGAGGAGAAGAAAACAAGGCTAGAGAAGGGGTTTCGCGCGGAGGAGCCGAGGAAATGGTGGAGGGGCTAAGGAGGAGAGCCGGGCGGAGGATTGAGGCGGCGGTTTTAACCCCTGGGTTCGGCAGAGGAGTGGTGACACGTGGGAGGTGGCGTGTCGGCATGCATGGCGTCGGGTGCCAGCGAGAGAGAGAAGGGAAACAGAGAGAGAGAGAGAGACTAATGGATGGGCCCCACTGGAAAGTTTTAACAATTTCCAGAATTTAACTCAGCCACAACTTCAAAAATTGATTTAAAATAGTCGCAAACTCCAAATTGACTTGGGAAAATTTGTACAGATAGTTTGAAATGTGTAGGTCACAATGTGATAGGTGTCCAGTTTCAAAATCAAAAGGTTTGAATTTGCCAAATATTTGAATATGAACAAAATTCAAATTTCTAGGAATTTAATTGGGTATTTCCTCTTTGAATAAAATCCTGAGAAAATTCCTAAAATTCTTTTATGGCAAACCCTATCACAGATTTTTGCCAGCACCAGGTTGTATGCCAAATTTAAAAGTTGCTTCATAACTTAACCATACTTGGGTTTAAATTCAAATTGAATTAAATTTGAAATGCAACCAAAATTGAATTATGACTTGATGTATCAGAACTAGGTGCAATTTATGTGATCAGAAGAATGTAGTGACACTGGGGTGTCACAACCCTCCCTCCTTAAGAAAATCTCGTCCCGAGATTTAAAGCGAGCTAGAGGTAGGAAAATACAAAAGTTGTTACCTGAGAATTGCTGCAAAAATTCTGGATAATGGGTATTTAGGGACTCTGCAGATTCCCAATTTGCTTCATCCTTGGAATGATGGTTCCATTGAAATTTATAGAACTTGATTGTTCTTTTTTGAGTAACTCGATCTTTTTCATCCAATATTTTTATTGGATGTTTTGAATAAGTCAAATCAGATTGGAGATGTTCATAATCATCCAAGATAACATCTACGGGTGGCTTAAGGCATTTCTTCAATTGAGAGACATGAAATGTATCATGCACACCGGAAAGATTTTTGGGCAACTTCAACTTATATGCCACATTTCCACATCATTCCATTACTTGGAATGGACCAATATAACAGGGAGCAAATTTTCCTTTGACTCCAAACCGTTGAATACCTTTCATAGGTGATACCTTCAAATATACATGGTCACCCTTTTCAAAGAACAAAGGCCGACGTCTTTTATTAGCATACATCTCTTGTCGTTGGTTTGTAGCCTTTAGATTAGCCTGAATAATCCGAACCTTTTCTTTAGCGTTTTGCACAAGATCAGGTCCGAAGGTAACCCTTTCTCCCGTTTTTGACCAGTTTAAAGGAGTTCTACAACTATGGCCATATAATGCTTCAAATGGAGTCATACCTATACTTTCTTGATAACTGTTGTTATAAGAAATTTCTGAGAGAGATAAATAATCATCCCAATTACCACCATGTGCTAAAACACAAGCTCTAAGCATGTCCTCCAATATTTGGTTCACACGCTCGGTTTGTCCATTAGTGGTAGGGTGATATGCAGAGCCTCGGATTAAATGGGTACCTAGAGATGCATGAATTTGCTCCCAAAATCTTGCTACAAATTGAGTACCTAGATCTGAAATAATGGTCTTTGGAACTCCATGTAAACATAAAATTTGACAGATGTATATTTCAGCATACTTCTTGATATCATATCGAGTATTAACTGGGATGAAATATGCTGATTTAGTAAGTCGGTCCACAATTAACCAAATAGAATCATGTTTGTGGGTAGTTAATGGAAGACCCACTATAAAATCCGTACTAATATCATCCCATTTCCAAGCTGGAATGCTTAGTGCCTATAATAAACCAGCTTTCTTTAAGTGATCAGCTTTGATACGTTGACAAGTATCACATTCCGCGACATAACGGGCAACTTCCCGTTTCATTCTTGTCCACCAAAAATTTTCCTTCAATCCTTGATACATTTTGTTGCTACCAGGATGAACGGAGTACTTGGATTGATGGGCTTCATCTAAAATCTTGTGATGTAATTTAAAATTTTTTGGGACAACAAGGCGATTGTTAAACCATAACACACCTTTTTCATCTCGGCGAAAACACGTAGCCTTTCCATCCTTGATATTTTTCCTGATGTGTGCCATGACTGTATCGTTTTTCTGAGCAACAATTACTTCATCTCTGATGGTAGAATGTATTGCTAAATTATGTATAGCAACCACAGGTAAAATATGAATGCTTGGTTCAGTAGATGAAATGTCCCTGCTGCTGTCCCAAGTCAATAAATTCAGATCGTTGCAGTGTTCTTTTTGGCTTAAAGCATCGGCTACGACATTGGCCTTACCGGGATGGTAATGGATCTCTATGTCATAATCCTTAATCAGTTCAAGCCATCTACGCTGACGCATATTCAGATCTAATTGAGTGAATATATATTGAGGCTCTTGTGATCGGTATATATATGCACTAAATTTCCCAACAAATAATGTCGCCAAATCTTTAGTGCAAGAACCACCGCTGCTAATTCTAAGTCATGTGTTGGATAATGTCTTTCATGCTTGCGTAATTGCCGAGATGCATAAGCAATCACTCGACCTCCTTGCATTAAAACACAAGCCAATCCCATTCTAGAGGCATCACAATAAACATCAAAGGATTTAGTGATATCTGGTTGAGCTAAAACGGGTGCAGTGGTAAGTAATTTCTTCAATTTCTGAAAAGCTTCTTCACATTGCGGAGTCCATGCAAAAGTCACGTTGTTTTGCAGCAGCTTAGTAATAGGTTTAGCAACTTGAGAGAAATTTGGAATAAACCGTCGATAGTATCCAGCTAATCCAAGGAAACTGCAGACTTGAGTGACGGTTCGAGGAGGTTTCCAATTTAACACGTCTTGTACTTTTTCTAGGTCAACAGAGATGCCCTCGGCTGAAACCACATGACCAAGAAATGGTACTTGTGTCAACCAAAATTCACATTTGTTGAACTTAGCATATAACTTATGATCTCGCAAGCATTGAAGCACGATGCGAAGATGTTCCGCATGTTCCTCTTTAGATTTGGAATAGATAAGAATATCATCAATGAAGATCACCACAAACTTGTCTAACTCTGACATAAATACTGAATTCATCAAGTACATAAAGTATGCTGGAGCGTTGGTCAATCCAAATGACATAACCAAATATTCATAAAGTCCGTATCTCATGGAGAATGCAGTCTCTAGAATATCCTCTTCTCTGATTTTTATTTGATCGTAGCCTGATGAGAGATCAATCTTTGAAAAGACTTTGGCACCAATCAATTGATCAAATAAAATATCAATACTGGGCAAAGGATATTTATTCTTGATGGTGACTTCATTTAACGGCCGATAATCAACACTAATCACAGGCTATCATCTTTCTTCTTTACGAACATTGCCAGACAGCCCCAAGGTGATGAACTTGGGCGTATATAACCTTTGTCCAGCAACTCCTTAATTTGTTTCTTAAGTTCTCCCAATTCATTTTTTGCCATTTTATATGGTTGTTGAGAAATTGGAGAAGTTCCTGGTTGTAAATCAATTCTGAATTCAACCTCACGGTTAGGGGGTAGACCAGGAAGATCATCTGAAAAAACATCTGAGAACTCACAGACAATTGGAATTTTATCCACAGACTTTTCCTCAAGATGATGGATAGTAATGGCAGTGACTGGAGATAGATGCAAAGGAATTGAGTCAATGCCATGAACTGGAGAATTTATGTGGACAACACGAGGCGCAATATCTAACATGACCTTATGAAATGCCGTCCATTGCATTCCCAAAATTAAGTCTATGCCTTGCTATTCCAACATTATAAAATTTGTAGAGTAGACCATGTGATTCAACCGAATTGAGGCTTTGGGCAGAATTTGATTAGCACAAATTTGTCCACGCAGAGATTTAATATTATAGGGTGTAGTGGTAGTATAGGTTGATAATCCAAGCCTTTGTATACAGGCTTTACTAATATAGTTATGCGATGCACCAGAATCGAACAATATGATGACAGGTGAATCATTAAGTGAGAATGTACCCGCAAGTACTGGCTCGTCCTGAGGAATGTCATCAAGATTAGTGTAGTTGACATGTCCAGATTTATTTCCTTGCCCCCGCTGCTGATTTGCAGCACGGTCACGAGCTTGTTTTCCAGCTTCACTTCAGGAATAGGTACATTCCATCGAGAAATGACCGACACGGCCCCAATTGTAACAGGGATAAGGGCTGTACTGTCCCGCTGTTGGTGCATTGCATGCATTCTGATTTTGTTGTTGTGAGGGTGCACGCGACACTTGGGGCTGTTGTGGTGGTGCTGGAATACGAGACTGTTGTGGTGGACAATTAAAGTTCTAAGGTCCCGGATGATAAAATTGCTGTTGTGGTGCCGCCCGGAATCATTGTCCGGTGGGAGAGGTGTACACCAAACGATGTTTGGGTGGCGGTGCAGCAGTGTTTCCAGTAGGTGGAGCCTTCCTTTTATGTTCATCATTCTGCACCTCGCGATAAGCATCTTCTTGAACAATGGCAGCATTGACTAGATCATTAAAGGTTCCCGTCGTCCAAGTCAACTTTTCCTTGAGTGTGGGGTTCATACCACGCCGAAATGCAGCACGCTTCTTAGCTTCTGAATCCACATACAGAGGAGCATACTGTGCCAGATGATTAAACTTCTGAGAATATTCTAGCACGATCCTCCCTCCTTGCTTCAAATCTAGAAATTCCTGGAGCTTTCTCTCCATAATTCTAGCAGGTATAAAATGGGAACGGAATGAATTTTTGAACTCGTCCCATAGCACAATATGGCCTTCTGGAAGTGAGGCCATATAATTTGCCCACCATACATTTCCTGACCCCAGCAGTTGTTGTGTAGCGAATAGCGGCTTCTGGGCATTGGTGCACTGCACAGCCCGAACTTAGATTTGATGATGCGAATAAAATTATCCGCATCTAGTGGCTCTCTAGCATGCTCAAAGGTTGGGGGATGTGTAGACAAGAAGTCTTGATAAGAGCTTTGCCGTGGCTGATCATCACAACGCCCGCCATTACGGCTCCGGAGTTGAGCTATTTGCCTGAGTAGCTCAGTATCTTCCTGTCTTGATTCAAACACCATGGACATAACTTGAGCCCATGGATTTGGTGGCGGAGGTGGAAGATCATCATTTTGAGCTCCTTGTTGTGAGCTCTCTGGCTCACCACGGGCGGGTGGTAACCATTCTGAAATTTCAGATCATACATTAATTCAGATTGAATACATGAATGAATGAATAAATCATAACTTGACATGAGCAAGAATAAAATTTTCAGAACTGGTCCAATAGTTAAAACAACCACAACCATTTTTCATTCAGCTCTCAAAAGGCAATACATGGTTGTAGCATTACAAAGTTAGACTAGATATCGTACATTCACCACACTTCATGATATGTCAACGAGGTGAAACAATAGATAATGCAACAAAATGTGATGCACAAGAAGAATGAGCATATCATTAAAATTTGTTCCTCAACATTGTTCTCGAAGCCATATGCTTCAGAGCTAGCAAGTCTAAAAATAGGAAATTACACATAAAGTTTTTGTATTGCATTTACATATGGTTATTTAAACATTACATGAAATTAATTTATTTAGTAACATAAAAATATGCTACTGGACATGAGTGATCAACAGGTGATTGATATATGTATGATTAGCAAATTTGCCAAGTTTCATTAATATATAATGAGCTATTAATTAATAATACATTTAGCAAGATCTAAGAGTAAATAAATTCTAGTAAAATATGAACAGAAGATATATTCCTACCAAAATTCAAGGTGATGCAATATGACAGGAATGGTTTTTGTGCACAAGCATAAACTCTAAATGTTTACAAAAATCATTATAATGCATTTCCAAGCATTTCAAGGATAAAATCATATTTAATTTCATGTCCAGAAACTAGGGTCATCAATTTATCATACAAACAAAGCAAGTTAAGGGAAAACCAGAACAATTTAATTTACTATTTTATCCAATCTACAACTAAAGATATGAATTTATTAAGCTTTAAACTAATTAATTAATACATCAAAACTTTTCATATAAAACATGCAAAGTACCATGTTAAATGCATACTCATCATAAGGAATCCAACAAAATTTATTTTGCAATTTTTGGAGCTATAAATCTCCAGATATGGATTTTATAAGGTTAAAGCATTTTTCTGGATTTTTATTTGAACTTCGAAGTAATTCGGAAATGGCATCAGTTCATTTTTTTGAACTGAACCGAGCACGTTTTTTTAACTGAACCGAGCACGCGCTCGCGTTCGCGCAGCGGCGTGGCTGCCGGAGCGGTTTGGGAGCTCATCGCCGGGCTCTAGAGTCACCGGAGTTGGACTCCGTGCTCACCCAAGTGTAGAGCCCGACACGGGGAGCACGCTGGCGGGGTTCGTGAGGGGAGATGCTCACCGAAGATACGTCGACGTTGAGCGGCGGCGGAACAGAGAAGATTGGCGACGGCTCAAGCTCGATGTGAAGGTCGAGGAGAGAGGCGGAGTGGTCGGAGAGCACCAGTGGACTCCGGCGAAGGTCGACAGAGTCACCGAGGCGACGGAGAAGAGCCGGATGAAGCTATCACCGTGGAGCTCCCATGGTGGCCGATGGCGGCGGAAGGGGAAAAGTGGAATGCCGACGACCTCAAGGCAAAAATAGAAACCAGATTAAGACAAGGACGTGCGTCAAAGAGTTGCGCATCAACGAGAAGAGAAATGAACCCATCAAACTCACCAGTGAAGAAGAATTTTAAGAAGTTATGTACTGATCGCCATGAACAGGGAGCTCGGTTTTTCTTCAACTCCTCCTTAACCATGAAATGGATTGCGGCAAGGTTTGTTCTGGAGATTCTTTGACTCAAGACGCCTCCATCTTGGTCATGAGCTTGGGCTTAGATGAGTTAGCGTGGCGCTGAGCAGAGCTGTAAAGGGTAACAGCAATGGCGACCTGGAGGAGAAGAAAACAAGGCCAGTGAAGGGGTTTCACGCGGAGGAGCCGAGGAAATGGCGGAGGGGCCGAGGAGGAGAGCCGGGCGGAGGATCGAGGCGGCGGTTTTAACCCCTGGGCTCGGCAGAGGAGTGGTGACACGCGGAAGGTGGCATGTCAGCACGCATGGCGTCGGGTGCCAGCGGGAGAGAGAAGGGAAAGAGAGAGAGAAGGGAAAGAGAGAGAGAGAGACTGACGGCTGGGTCCCACTGGAAAGTTTTAACAATTTCCAGAATTTAACTCTGCCACAACTTCAAAAATTGATTTAAAATAGTCCCGAACTCCAAATTGATTTGGGAAAATTTGTACAAAAAGTTTGAAATGTGTAGGTCATATTGTGATAGGTGTCCAGTTTCAAATTCAAAAGGTTTGAATTTGCCAAATATTTGAATATGAACAAAATTGAAACTTCTAGGAATTTAATTGGGTAATTCCACCTTGAATAAAATTCTGAGAAAATTCCTAAAATTCTTTTATGGCAAACCCTATCACATAAATTTTTGGCAGCACCAGGTTGTATGCCAAATTTAAAAGTTGCTTCATAACTTAACCATACTTGGGTTTAAATTCAAATTCAATTCAATTTGAAATGCAACCGAAATTGAATTATGACTTGATGAATCAGAACTAGGTGCAATTTATGTGATCAAAAGAATGTAGTGACACTGGGGTGTCACAGGGGCCCGCTGGACAGGGACCGGGAGAGACTTGACGGTGGTCAGGATCGCGGGACATGGTGACATGCATCAACATCATGAAGTTGCGCTTTGAGAAGCGTGTGAGGCGGGTTCCTAGTTTGGGCCTCAAAACTGGTGGTGGTGGTTGGTGGTGCACGTGCCACCATTACAGAGCTTGCTTCGAGGCGAAGCAAAGTCATGAAGGGCCCGATGGCATTCAGGCAATGAGGAGAAAGATGGACGATTATGCCCCTAGTTGTAGGTGGGTGTGTTATATAGGTCAAGGGTAGTGTTGTCATGTGGACAATAGACCTTGGGCCTATATAAAGAGAGGTAGGGCTGGTGGAACAGGTGCCTCTCTTTCCCTTAGCCTTGCCTTAGGTCTTCATTCAAAGTGCTAGGACAGGACTTCATGTTTTAGAGGAGAGGAGAGAATGTGTGAGAGACATCTCTTCCTCTTCCAAATAGTAGGAGGAAGAGGGTGGCTTCCTAGCCTTGTACCTATGGATCTTGTAAGCATGTTTCCATGATATGAAATTTATTTTCGTGATCAAGATTTTCCTCTCTCCCTAAATCCTGAATTTCTGTTTTCCCCTATTTTTGGAGCTATTTTTGTGGGAATTTTTTATCTCCTTTTTGGATTTGTTTTTGGGGCGGATTTCTTGGGGATCTTCATGCTATGGATAGCTAGATCAATCCTTCATAGGTCCATGATCAAATCACGAGCTCTAGCACCATTGATTTGAAGGATTTCCCAAGTTTCCCCTTTTTGGTGTCCTTGGCACATGATCTAAAATTCGTGATGATTTCTTGAGACAATTGAGTTGACCTTCTAGGATTAGGGTCGTGATGTGGTGAGGATTCACTGGTCCAAAAATTGCATCATTTGGAGTTCGTTTGTTTAGGTTTTGACCAAGTTTTTGCCTAATTCCGAAACTCTTTCATGTGCTGTTAGGGTCGATCAGCACTGCCAACGACTAGTACTGACACTACCGGTTGGTCATCCTCATCCCACACCAGCACTGCTGATATGTTGACCAGCACTGCCGATGCACTGTGTCTGTGTGTTCCAGCAACTTTGCTCCTTTTGTTGACCAGCACTACCGATACCCAAGACCGACACTACCGATGGTGCCAGCCGGCACTTCCGGTAGCTTTGATCGACACTATCGATGGTAGTCCAAAGAGCTATGTCTTGTGAGTGTTTCATTGATAGTTTCGGGTCCTTGCAGTTCCATTTTGTTTCCGCTGTGTTCCGTTGTTGTTGTTGATCACTCCTAGGGTTAACACATCACAAGTTGGTGTGTGTAGCCTTGGTGATCGGTTTAGAGGTTGGCTTGGGTTATAATTGGGATATAGACCATGTTCTTGAGAAGAATTTTAATTGGCTCCCATTCACCCCCCCTCCCCTCTGGTCGCCTTCTTGGTCCTTTATAGTTTTCTTTAGAGGACGGCACGGGTGTCCATAAGGGCTTCGACGAGGCAACCCTCTCTTCCCCTTGTCCATCAGGTAATGTCTGATGACAACGTTACTCTTCCGGGGAAAGAGAGAAAGCTGCTGAACTACCTTTTTCCATATTTACGCAATCTTTTTTCATGTATTCCGGGATAATTACACCTTCATTCCCTATTTGTAATAAGATATTGGATTCCTTTAGAAATCAAGTGCATGGGAGCAATTGGGCTTGTAACGATGATGATCTGTATCTTATTTCATGAATAATATTCTTGAAACCTTCTTTGTATGAAGATTCTTTAATATATATATGTCTTCAAAAAAATTTTCTGCTAAGGACGATATTCACCATCGGCTTCTATTACTTAAGCACGATATTTAAACCATCTTAAGTCGATGTATCACCATCGGCTTCTATTACTTAAGCACGATATTTAAAATATCGGCCACCGATCGCTAATGAAATCATGAGGCAATCCAAACACTCAAATGATATTTCTTCCAATATTTACCATTAATTACTCTTCCAAACTCTTCTACATCCAACCCTTGTAGAAAATATGCATTGCCTGACGCGCATTGACCCACTTTGAATGGTCCTTCCCATATTGGTGACCATTTTTCAAACCGACTATCTCGAGATCCGATGGGTATAATCAACTTCTAGACGAGGCCCCCCTCTAAAAAACTCTTGGGTACCACCTTTTATTATAAAACCTAGATACACATGCCTTATTTTCTTGAATCTTTTCTAGGGCCTTCATCTGATGTTGTACGACATCTTCTAATTTGTCCAGCATAACTCGTGTAATCATCGGCTCTTAATTGATCCTGCATCTCCATCCGTCTGGACCCCAGATTCGTCTCCCATGGCAAGACAACCTCATGACCATAAACCAATTGATACGGTGGCACTTTAATTGACCCATGACAAGCCATCCTTTATGCCCATAAAGACTCGACCAATGTCGAATGCCACTTCTTAGGCTGTTCATTTATCTTCCTTTTAATCAACTTGATCAAACTCTTGTTGGACGCTTCTGCTTGACCATTGGCTTGAGCATAATAAGGTGACAAATTCAATAGTTTGATTTCCATACTATCGGCAAAGGTCTAAAACTCCTCTGACATGAACACAGAACCATTGTCAGTTGTGATAGTCTGCGGTACGCCAAATATACATATGATATGTTCCTTCACAAAATTAATCACGTCATTAGCAGTAACATTCTTCGTAGGCACTACCTCAACCCATTTTGTGAAGTAATAAGTAGCTGCCAAAATATATTTATGACCTTTATTTGATGCCAGATAAATTTGACCGATCATATCCATTCCCTAACCTCGGAACAGCCACAGCTTAATGATTGGATTCATAGTTGATGTCGGTGCCCTTCGTATTGCTCCAAATTTCTGATAATCCTGACAACCCTTACAATACTTAAAGCAATCCTCTAGCATAGTCGGCCAATAATATCCAGTTCTCTTCAATAACCACCTCATTTTATGGGCCGACTGATGTTTACCACATATAACTTCGTGAACCTCACACATAACAACTTTGGCCTCTTCTTGATTCAAACATCTTAATAAAACACCATCAATTATTCGATAATAAAGTTTTTCTTCTAATAATGCATACCTCAATGCCATATACCGGATCCTTCGAGGCACTCATTGAGTCGGATCCCTAAGATATTGCACAATCTTGGATCTCCAATCTTCTTTATCGACATCAGCTATATCAACAATCATCCCACCGTTGTTTACTTGATAACCCAATGCCTTCTGCACTAGATCATTTGCATCCGTATTCTGTTCTCCTTGGACATGCTTAAACTTTACCTCCCTGAGTTGGTGTAGCACATCCTAACACTCGGTATAAATCATCCTTAGCACATAATCCTTGCATTCAAATTCCCCTGCTAGCTGCCCGAGTACCAGTAATGAATCTCCCATGACTTCAACATAATTGACTCCAGCTTCTCTCAATATTTGCTATCCTTTAAGCACAACTCTATATTCGACTTGATTATTAGTCGATACCTCAACAGCAAATACGAATTCAAATCTTGCCCCCCGAGGCGATATAATCATGAGCCCAATACCACAACCGTTTTTGCAAACAGATCCATCAAAGAACAACAACCATGGTACTGGTTCTACCATCGATACTTCAGATCCACAGTGCTCAACAACTAAATCAGCCAATAGCTGACCCTTAACAGCTTTAGCAGACTCATAAGTAAGATCATATTCAGCCAAAATGAGCATCCACTTTGTCGATGATACATACCATCAGGGTACCTCACAGATTAGGAAAGTAGAGATAGACTCGTACTAGGATAAGAATAGTAGACTGACTAGGACTCCGGCATGTAACCCTGTCCCCCCCGAGGGGCAGGGATCCTCCTCAAGGGACAAGCAACTAGACATCGTCGTCTAGGTCTACCCTTCTCATCTAGATCTTTAGATCTGGACATATCAATACAAATACCACAGAACACAGGATGTAGGGTTATTATCCTTCGTGAGGCCCGAACCTACCTAAATCTGCGTCTTGTGTTACCATCGTCTCTCGATCTCGCGCATATACCTCTATCCTACATATAAATCCTCATAGATAAACTACCCTATGTCTATTGCTGAGATTAAGTCTCGACAATTGGCGCGCCAGGTAGGGGCCAGCACGGGGCATATCGAGTTCGATGGGCTCAATCTACTTTAAGTTTTGATCAAGAGCAGACCGGTGTTGAAGCGCCTTGTCATCGCTCAAGTCAATTGCAGCTTCATGCAGTGGTCTGTGGTAGCCTCTCGTGCGGTGATCCGGCAACACGTCGGTCTGCTTTTCGATGACATTCTAGCAGCCATCCATCTACAAGAACACCGTTACGATGAATCATCCAGGCTTTGTATCCATGCTGGAGTCGGCGAGTTCCAAGGCCAGCCAACTGACTTGGCTTGTAACCATGCTGGAGTTGGCATGTTCAAATCGACAAAGTCCAAGCAAACCAGTTGATTTGGAATCGGCTTCGTAGCTGAAAAAAGGAAGTAAAGACCGACTCAAACTCTCGTCTTCAAGGCATCCACGTGCGCCAGTAGGGAAGGCTATTTCCTTGTTTATTTTTTGTCATATTATTTTATTGATATATTAATCAATCTGATCAGCATAATGCTCATCGCATGATCTATTTTGCATGCGTGTATGCAAGCTTTCCTGGAGGTGTTAGTCGAGTGATCTGGCGTGTGCTGTTACAGCGAGGTCTTCGGCACTTGGCCAACTCGCACGTCAAGGAAGCGTTTAGCACCTGGCCGACACCCTGCTCTCACTTTACATTGTTGGTACTCCTTGGTGACAGTGTGCATAGCACCACACATGACCAGATCATCATTGTCTTCAGCCATGCTGACTCTCAAGCCTATGGCGCCCTCACGTCACACAACACATCAGCAACTCGATGGCCCCTTTACTTGGCCAATGGCTCCGCTTGATAATGCAACAAGTCATCCACTCGAATTGGCGATTCATCACAACAAACAGCGGCATAGAGCCCACGTCTTCATTGACTCAGCAACTCGACTTCCGACTCGACAACCAAGCTCGAGACAATAGCATCAGCAAGCTAGTCGATGTCTTGATGATCCGGGCACTTGACGACATCTTCAATAACACAATGTATCGGCAACATCGCACTCACTCGGCCACTCCGCGACATCACTGTGACACGACATCTTCAACATGGGCGACCGCCACGCCCGGAATCATGTCTTATGTGGAGCAATTTTTTTAGTACCCATGTACTTCATTATTTGTATTGTCCAATTTGTGATGATAATTTAGTACCAATCTTTTTGTAAATAAATTTTCATATTATGAACTTTGGAATTTATTCTTTTCAAGATCCTTACCTACCAATGCCATATTTTGAGCAATTCTAATGAACCTTTGATTTGTAGATAAACATTAAATTGGTGGTTGAGTTCAGTTATGATTTAATTATTTTTTGTATGAATTTTACTAAGATGGCAAATCTTTGTGTATTTTTTTCTAGCCTTGAATTACTCATGCAAAAATTCAATTCCGCTGAGTATCCTACCATAAACCCAAAATATCTTGTTGAGTATCATTCCTTGACCATATCCTATATTTCTGGCTATATTTAATTCTTGAATTAATATTGAAGCCAGACGAATCAAATAACAACAAATGTTGGTGAATTCAGGTTGAGAGCCGATCAGCGCACTCTGAACCGATCGGCATAGCAGAGAGCAAAATAAAAAAAGGGGAAAGACAGAAGAAGAAAAAAAAGGAAAAAAGGGAAAAGCTCTGTTGTTTGCTAAGGGACTAGCAAAATTTTAAGTGTGGGGGGATGGTATATGACATGCTTATTCTCAAAATTCATTCTAAATCATTCCAACCATGTGCAATCTGATAATGGGAGTTCTTTTTTTTCCAAGATCAAATTTTTGCTATGCGCATGTCCACATATCCAAAGTGTGAGTTCTTTTTTTAAAATTTTCTTTCTTAATGGCCACCTTGATAAGTTTCTATAATTCCAACAAAGAATAATCTTCTAGCTTTATAATATATTGTTGATTTATGTTCACAATCCTTGAATTACCTCACCAAGCTACTCATATAAGCCTTAAACAAATATTATTTGATAATTATATTGTAGATATAGGTTGAGTGATTTGAAAGATGAGTTGTTGCCTTGGATTATTTAGAAGATAGATTCTTTATATTCATAACAATCTTTTAAGTGATTTACATGTGTGGAAAAGTTATAATTTGTGAGTTGGACATGATTTATTGCTTTGGGGAGAAATTTTAAGATTTATTCCCATATTTGAACTATTTTGCTGAATACCAATATGAAATACACCACAATAGAACAATTCTCAACATTTGCTGATCTGAG
Organism: Eleusine coracana subsp. coracana; assembly: GCA_032690845.1. NCBI lineage: Eukaryota > Viridiplantae > Streptophyta > Magnoliopsida > Poales > Poaceae > Eleusine > Eleusine coracana. The sequence goes on along the minus strand of CM064422.1, from coordinate 37,195,838 downwards.
ACATCTTTTATGATAGAAAGAGTATGTTCTTTGATTTTTCTTTCTTTTACTTTACTCGGGACGAGCAAAGGTTTAAGTGTGGGAGAACTGTTGGCACTCCCCAAGTGCCCCTTTTATATGTGAATATTACCCTAATTAGAGCATAATTGATACTAATTTAGGCCATTTACCTATGATATTGTCTATATATTTGTATATGCGTTGTTTTGGAGCTTTATTATAGAAACAGGTAAAATTGGTAGTTAAAGAGGACAGGAATCCAGAACCGACGAAAAGCACTGAAAAAGGCCAGTGCGCCGATCGACGCAGTCCATGAGCTGATTGGCGCAAGGGTGTTTTGGCCCACAGAAGTAACCGAGGCCCATTCCACATATTTATGGAAGTTTATCTGCACAAGACACTTGAAGATATTTGCCTAGAATATTTATGGAACATCAAGATCCACATGTGTAGTACAAGAGTTTATCTCGAAGGAAAAGGCCCACATGGCAGCTATGGAAGACAGACGAACCGACTCAGAGAAGAAACCAGAGAAGACACGGCTTGCACCAATTGGTGCAATCGCCTTATTTGCTAGAAACTGAGTCCTTTACGAGTCGAACCTCTATTTGTAAACCCTGATCACGGAAGAGACAGAGGATAGAGGCGATAGAGGGACAACAGATCCGTGAGTTAGAGCCACCGGGGCTTGCCCCATTAGAATAGACCTTTATCGTGCCCCTACCCTTCACTCTTCCTCTCTTGTCATCTCCAAAGGTCACATACTCCTGACATTTCAAGGGAGTGAGGCTGCAGAACCACTTTGCATTTCTGGTCATGTGGCGTGAACACTCGGAATCCATCAACCACTTGTTCTCCAAGCCTCCACCTGCTGCCTACAAAGAACGAGAAGGAAATATCAATGGCACAGTGCTGGGGTTAGACAGAAAGCTTTTGGGAATCCAGCACTTTACCATATGACCTATAGAAGTCACCACAGTTCTTTGCACTTTATCATTTGAACGTATGGGACGAGGACCACTATGGGAAAAACATGGCCTGTCAAAGCGTCTTGACCCGAACCTTGGGTTGTGAGGATAGAAATCATCTGTGTGAAAGCCAAATCCACGTGAGTGACGCTCATCACAATGGGGAAAACGTGGGGCACCAAAGCGCTACTGTGCAAGGCCTCTGTTTCGTGAATCAAAGCCATATGAGAAATGATCCTGTCCATGATAGGCACGAGAAAAAGAGCGAGGCGGAAACTCATCATAAAAAGCATCCCTAGTCAACTCAGCTTGCTTCCTCTCAATCCTATTGCGCCTATAACAGAATTCATCCAAGTGACCCTTGCGACCACAAAACATGCAAATGTAGACACCCTTAGGATTAGGCTTGGTTTGCATGACAGGCTTGGGTTTTGGCTTCTCTGCTTGTTTTGGGTTGAAGGAGGGTTTTGGATTGGGTGGATAGTATGTGTCAGTGGGTTTGATGGAATTTTCCTCCGCTTTGTAGCTGGGGCTAGGCACAAACTTACCCACATTCTCACTCTCCTTGTCAACTCTCTCAAATCCAAAGCCCACGTTATAGGTTGACCTAGAAGCATGTTGGCACTCCCTAAGTGCCCCTTTTATATGTGAATATTACCCAAATTAGACCATAATTTATACTAATTTTGGTCATTTACCTATGATATTGTCTATATATTTGTATATGCGTTGTTTTGGAGCTTTATTACAGAAACAGATAAAATTGGTGATTAAAGAGGACAGGAATCTAGAACCGACAAAAAGAACTGAAGAAGCCCAGTGCACTGATCAGTGCAGTCCATGAGCCGATCGGTGCAAGGGTGTTTTGGCCCACAGAAGTGACGGAGGCCCATTCCACATGTTTATGGAAGTTTATCTGCGCAAGACACTTGAAGATATTTGACTAGAAGATTTATGGAACTTCAAGATCCCGACGTGCAGTACACGACTTTATTTCAAAGGAAAAGGCCCATATGGCAGCTGTGGAAGACTGAGGAACCGACTCAGAGAAGAAACCAGAGAAGACACGGCTTACATCGATCGGCGCAGTCCTACACCGATCGGCGCAACCGCCTTATTTGCCAGAAACCAAGTCCTTTACATGTAGAACCTCTATGAATACTTGTAAACCCTGATCGTGGTAGAGAGAGAGGACAAAGGCGACAGAGGGACAACAGATCCGTGAGTTAGAGCCACTGGGCCTTGCCTCGTTAGAATACATCTCTAGTTGAGTTTCAAGAACCATTGGTGTTAAGAGTTGATCCGTCAAGGTAGGCCATCTCGGCGGGGATGAATCTTACTCTATGTATCTCAAGGATGATTGAATATGTTGATGATGGTTTTGGTGATTTGTCTATCTTGATTCTATAATCATGCATGTGCTTATTCCAATTGCTTAGTTCTAGGCAAAGTAAGTAGATATTATCTTAATCGTGGTGATTAGGTTAGTATTCGGACATTGTATTAGTTATGGTTGCTTGATGATGCTAGTAGTGTGGTTTAGCGGTGACAACACTAAACCTACGCAACACTATTGGATAGTTGAGTAGGGTAAGATACTCGCGTGATTAAGGGTTTCCTCTCGACAGTGATAAATCGGGAGCCGCTCGGAAAGCAGGGTGGTCTTATTCATTATAGGTTTTCACTGATCCATGTAATTAACCATTATGATGCTATTTGATTAGACTTTCTGGTTACGATCTCACTAGTAGATACATAGCTACTCACTTAACAACTTAGGCTTACAAGGTATTTGGCGCACTTTGGCTTAGATTCACCAGTGTGCCGATCGGCTCGACACTTGCGCCGATCGACGCAATGATAGATTCACCAGTGTGTCGATCAGCTCAACCCCTGCGCCGATCGGCGCAATGACAGATATGTTGTCTGGCGCACCTTTGCGTTGGCCAGTCTCCCCTCATGCAACCTGAGATCGACAGTAGCTTTGACTAGATCTTTTACTATTTACTTTGTTTAATTATCCCTAAGGTCCTAGTGGATTCGATAAACCTTGGAATACTCAATTCAAGGGAAAAGGTGCTATAATCGTACACCGTCCTCTTGCGGTATATAAGTGGGTGCGTAGTAACGACCAATAAAGCACTCTCCTTCACTCTTGCCAAGTCACTCTCAATCTTTTCCTCACTCACTATGGTTCTCTGAAGCCTAGAAACAAGATAGCCATTTTCCTGAACTAGGACTTTGTTTTCCTCACTAGTGATTACTAGATTGTCCTTGAGGGTGACACACACTTCACACGGAGGTGGAAGAACTATCGAGCAAGTCTCATGAAGCAACTTGGACTCGAGCTCTTTGACTTTGAGGGACTGAGCTTCCAACTCATTTGTAAGCTTGGGGCACTTCTGATATGCACCCAAAAGAGTTGGCCTAGCTTTGAATTCATTAAGCTCCTTGAGGGAACTCTCAAGCTGACTGGCAACTTGAGCATGCACACTCTCCCTCTGACTCAGATCATTTATCAAAACTTGACAAGACACACACTCAGCAACAATGTCATCACAAGCAAGCTTAGACCTAAGTGAAGAAATTTCAAAATCAGCACTCTCCAACTTAGACCTAAGCTCTCTACTTTCACGAACAACACTGTGAAGCTCATCGAGAGTGGGAGGTACCTTGCTTGTGTCAGAGTCGGAGCCAGGGTCGATGTCGGTGTCATTCTTTGCCATGAAGCAAAGCCCGGTGAAGTCGTCATTCCTCTTGACTCGTGGCTTCTCAATGTCCTCATCCGAGCTTGTAAGGCCATCACTTGATGTGAGGTCGACATCGATTAGAGAAGCAACACAGGCGCATATGACCGCCTTCACGAACTTCTAGGAGTTCTTGCTTCTCTTATAGAAGTGGTTCTTATTCTTCTTGAAATCTTCAGTGTTGTTGTCATGGTACCCGACCTTCTTCTTCTTCTTGGGACAATCAGCGATGAAGTGTCCAGGATCACCACACTCGAAGCAAGTTCTTGAACCATCACCTCATCTTTCCTTCCGGTTGTTGTAGAACTTCCTAAACTTCCTTATGAGCAAGGATAACTCCTTGTCAGGAATGCACTCCATCTGTTCATCGAAATCTACAACAAGGGAAGACAAAGCAAACTCCAAAGAAGACTTGTCATATGAGGGGTTATTTTCATAAGAAGGACCAATGTGACTACCTTTTTGAGAGCTAGAAAGCAAAGCCATGCTAGAAGCAAGAATAACAAGATTCGGACGAGACTTCCTAGACAGTTTATGAGATTTTAGCTTGCTATATAGTTCAGGGTATTGAAATCAGCAGTTTCTTCTAGAGTAGAAATCTTAACCCCCTTAGACATTTTCATCAAGAGAATACATCAGTTGCTTATCTCTATCATTATCATTGTAGGCAAGTTCACCACAAGCCCTCAAGTTGCACAAAATTGCCTCAAACCTACAAAAAGTGTCATCTAGTGACTCGCCAGGTTTTTGTGCAAAGGTTTGGTATTGTCTATTGTAGAAGTCCTTATGCATAGACTTAACCTGGTTGGTATCCTCGTGGTACGTGCAAAGCTTAACCCAAATAACATGAGCAGTTTCAAAATGTGCAACACGATCATGCTCACTCCTACCAAGAGCAGAAAGCAGGATATTGATAGCTTTGCGGTTGTTTTCATACCTGAGTAACTTACCTGCAGATGTAGCATTGAGATCTGCTGGTATGGCATATGCCTACTCAACTATCTCCCAGATTGCACATCCTTGTCTTAAGAGATAAGCCTTGGTCTGTCACTTCCAGTAGGGGAAGTCCTCTCCATCGAACATCCTCAGCTTGACCGCACGCTTTTCCATGTTTCCTTCGGATCACAAAGCCGGTGAGGGTCAACTAGTGATCAAATCGGCTCTGATACTATTTGAAGGAACGAGAAGGTGACCAGAGGGGGTGAATGGGAGCCAATTAAAATTTTTACAAGAACTTGGCCTATGTCCCAATTACAACCCAAGCCAACCTCTAAACCAATCACCAAGGCTACACACACCAACTGGTGATGTGCTACCCTTAGGAGTGACCAACAACAGCAGTGGAACACAAGGAAACTAAACAGAACTACAAAGATTCAAAATAGCCAAGAACCTCATACAAGTTAGACCTTACTAGACTACCATTGGCGGTGCCGATAACTACCATCGGTAGTGCCGGTTGGCACTATCGGCAGTGCCGATCACGTCCATCGGTAGTGCTGGTCGAGTATAGCCAAGACACAAAGCTACGGGGAAAACACACATAAAACAATTAATAAAGGTGGAGAACCAAGGCACAAAACTATGGAAGAAACACACTCAAACTGAGTTGATCTGACAAAGATTCGGCAGTGCTGGTCCAGGTGATTGGCAGTGCTATTCCTGTCATCAGCAGTAACCATCAGCACTTCTGGTCCTGCTGGTCCATCGGCAGTTGGTGCCACTAGCAGTAACCATCGGCACTGCCGGTCGGGCCCGGCAAGTTCAGAATAGCAATTGTGAATCGCAAAGAAAAATTGCAAAACTCTACCAAACTAACTTAAAAAATCACAAAATTTGGACTAGAGATACGTCATGGTAGGACACATCTACTCCAAGTGTAATCACACAAAAATCTCAAGAATTCATCGAGAATTTGAGGATTTATTGAAAGTTCTAGGGTTTGAATGCTCTTAAGAAAATCCACAAAATCAAAGGTGGTCTTGCCTAGGATTCAATCAAGGATCCATAGAGGAATGTTTAGGCATGTACTAGCACCAAGATCCCTCAAGAAATTCGTACCAAAACCGACTCAAAAATGAGATAAAAAATCTCCATGAAAATAGCTCCAAAAATAGAGAAAAAGAGAAATTCAGGATTTAGGAAAAGAGGGAGATCTTGAGCACGAAATAAATTCTCATATCATAGAAAGATGCTTACAAGATCATGGATACAAGGCTAGGAAGCCACCCTCTTCCTCCCACTATTTGGAAGAGCAAGAGATGTCTCTCACACACCCACTACTCTCCACTAAAACATGAAGACCTCTCCTAGCACTTTGAATGAAACCCTAACACAAGTCTAATGAAAGGAGAGGCACCTCTTCCACCAGCCCTACCTCTCCTTATTTAGGCCCAAGGTCTATTGTCCACATGACAACTCTACCCTTGACCTACATAACACACCCACGTATCACCCGGGGCATAACCGTCCATCTTTTTCGTTGTCGCCCAAATGCCATCGAGCTGTTCACAACTTTGCTTGCCCTTGACACAAGCTCCGTGATGGTGCCACGTGCACCTGCAATCGCTGCCACCGGTTTTGAGGTCCAAACCGGGAAACTGCCTTGCACGCTTCTCAAAGCTTGACTTCTTGATGTCGACGCGTGTCACCTTGTCCCATGATCCTGACCACCGGCAAGTCTCTCCTGGTCCCTGTTCTTCAGGCCCCCTTGTCACTTGCACCGGCATCCCGCTCGCCTTAACTTGGTCAACATGCCATCTTCATCACCACCACGGTTTTGAGGCTCAACCGTGAAACCGTCCGTGCTTCTTGCCTCGCCACATGTACGGTGTGGATCACCTTTGAATTCACCCGGCATCCCGACCGTCCAGCCCCAAGTCTCCTACTTATGCCTGATCCTCTCACCATTGGCCGTCAAGTTGACTCCAGTGACCTACACATCATGAGACAAGCAAATACATTTCCCAACTCCTGCAACATCACCAATACCTCCACCAATGCCAGTTAGTCATAACCATGATATGCAAACCCATGCAATCCCCGGATTCCTGCATTTCAACTCAAGCACCAAATCTGATCAAGTCAATTATTCACATATATTGCAAACCATGGCACATCTCAATATGGTTTCTCAGTGTTTTCTGTCAAACGGCAGCACCAGGAGTGGGTACCATGCCCAGTCGGAGTCCTCATAGCCTAGAGATAGCAGGCCAAGAATCTGGCAGGTCCCAGAAGCCAAAGCACACAGATAATTTCCAACTGGGATGTAGATAGAATCAGAAAGATCTATATGGGCACTTGATGAGGACATCACCATGCTGGATACGCGCATATCATGGCCTTCCCTAAGTTACAAGTCGTCACAAACTCGGTCGCCGTGTTCGTCTTGAATTCAGCCGACACCCCTTCACGGTTTTGATGATATCTCCCACATCCGATGTCCAAACGAGGTGTTCTTTGATGCGTTGGAAAGAGGACGATGACGCTGTTGTTTTGTTTCTGGTCCTAGCTCTAGAAGGGTCGTGAGTCATGTTGTGTGACCATGACAATGTGCTGCACCACCTATTTTGGGCCAACTTGGCCATGTATCGTGTCGAGCCTTAAGCCCATGTTGTGGGTGCCCCCCCTGGTCGCCCCCAACCCTAGGATGTCCCTGGTTCCAACATAAACTTAGTAGCCGCCGTCTTTTAGTTTCAGGTTTTGTCTAGTTCAGTTTTCTTGAGAGAAACTTGATCGTATTATTGTAACTGTGGCGACAAGTCCTTTTACAGTAATCCAGGGCCCCTGTTCTTGTTCTACACCACTTTGGCGATTAGTCCTTTTGTGTTCAGAGCTTGAACCTTTTCTTGTGATTCGCTTCATCCATATTTGCAATTTCAGATTGTGTGATTATCCTTTTCTTGCTTGTGTTCTCAATTTTGCTTGCAGGAACAATCAAGTTGTGCTTGGTGTAACGGTTGCGATGTTGGATCGTGTCTGATTCAAGCCGGGTCGTCGATGCCGAGTTCCCCAAATTCGAGTTTATCCCCTCACCTCTCGAAAGATCGGGCCATATCCACATCAGGACTAGGGCCAAAGATCAAGCGGTTCAATCTGATGTTGATGATATGGAAACAGTCGATGAGGAGGAGCGAAGGCAAATGAGAGCGCTCACTGGGTAGTATAGACATGATATTGGTGTCGAAGGTAGACGTGAACTGGTGGGAGGGACCATGAGGCCCGACAAAGCTGAGGACAACTGTGTTAGACCAAAACATAGGACTGATTCATGAAGGTTATGTAGCCTCTTGTTTGATCACAAAATCAAAGAGAATGGTTTAGAACTTACCATCCCCAGACAAAACCGTAAGGCCAAGTGATGTCCCGTGTCTGCTTGATGTAGGCATAGAGGCGATCTGCTTGGGGTAGCATAGTCCTTCAGGTCACCAGCACAACTCGAGTGGTCATCATCGTCCTACAATTGACGACAGTTGCCTTCGTACCTGTTAGCAGTGCTTGATGATTGTTTAGGATTTGGTGTGTCGGGAGAGGTGGAACAACTCATGGATCATTGGATGCATGAGTGGCCAGCTCCCCCTGTTTATATAGCACTGCTGCCGGACTGGGCCACAACCAATTTGTGCTGGTTGTGCCTCGATCAAGGCGCATAACTAATGATGTGATTACCGGGATAATTAATTTATTTACATAATCCCCTTCCTTAATATCCATCCAGACATTGGCCTGACGATCACATTCCAACATTCTCCCACTTGATCATAAGGACTAACGTCATAAGCCTACCTATTGACAAAGTCAATGCACCAAAGCAAGGCGTCGCAACAGTTAGTAATTTGCCATGGAAACTTCAATGCTTATAGTCCACTCTCTTTATCTCAAGATAGTTAATTATACTTTACGGGAGTTGGTTGCTTATTTGGCCCATTATTCCAGAATCAAAGGCTTCCCAATAGACCCATGCCGGCTACATGATCACGAAAAATATTGGGTGGCAAGCCTTTAGTTAGTGGATCTGCAAGCATTACGTTGGGACTAATATGCTCAATCTTAATTGACTGATCCTAAACTCTATCTTTCACAACATCATACTTAATGTCAATGTGTTTTGCACCACCACTTGACTTGTTGTTACTCGAAAAGAAAACTGCGGATTGATTATCACAGTATATCATCATTGGCTTAAAAATGTTGTCTATTACCATAGAGCCTGCACTAAGGCTTCATAACATGCTCTAAACTCAGCCTAAATTGTCAACGATGTAGTAATGGTTTGTTTGGAGCTTTGCCACGAGATAGCTCCTCTAGCAAGTGTGAAGATGTAAACTGACGTGGATTTCTTAGATTCATCACCCGTAAAGTCTGAATCAGCATATCCCACAACTTCAATTTTATTAGACTTTCTATATGTTAGCATGATATGCTTAGTGCCTTGCATATAGTGCAAGGTTTTCTTAATGGCCTTCTAGTGGTCCGGTCCTGGATTCTTTTGATATCTGCCAAGCATCTCGGTTATAAAATCTAAGTCAGGGTGTGTACATACTTGAGCATACATAATACTTCTGATAGCAGAAGCATAAGGGATTGACTTTATCTGATCAGATTCATATTTATTCTTTGGACTTTGAAATGTCCCAAAAGCATCGCCCTTTACAATAGGAGCAGGTGAAGCAAAGGACATATGCATATTATATCTCTTAAGTACCCTATCTATGTATGCCTTTTGAGATAATCCTAATATTCCTTTGGACCTATCTTGGTGGATTTCTATGCATAGGACATAGGAGGCATCACCAAGATCCTTCATATCAAAATTAGAGGAGAGAAAACTTTTGGACTAATACAACATATTCTTATTGCTGCTGGCCAAAAGAATGTCATCAACATAAAGAACTAAAATGATAAAATCATTTCCTTTGAACTTAACATAAATGCAATTGTCCACTTTATTTTCAACAAAACCAAATTTTCTTATGATTTCATCAAACTTAATGTACCATTGTCTAGACGCTTGTTTTAGTCCATAAAGGGCTTTCTTAATTCGACATCCCATACGTTCCTGGCCTTCCATGATAAAACCTTACGGTTGTGCCATGTATACATTTTCATGCAAGTCGCCGTTTAGGAATGCAGTTTTAACATCTATATGATGCAGTTTTAAATCATAGTGAGCTACAAGTGCCATAATTATTCAAAGAGTGTCTTTGCTAGACATAGGAGAAAAGGTTTCAATATAATCAATGCCTTCTCTTTGCGTGAAGCCTTTAGCCACAAACCTTGCTTTGAACCTTGGAGTCATGTTTTAGTCTTGTAGACCCATTTACAGCCTACGATTTTGGCTCCTTGAGGAATTTCTACTAAGTTCCATACATCATTTGTGCTCATGGATTTTAATTCCTCCTTCATGGCGTCAAGCCACATGGATGGACACTTACTCTTCATAGCCTCCTTATATGATGTAGGATCATTGTCCTTTCCCATATCATTTACATCCTCACACATACATAGTACATAATCTTTAGATATGGCTGGTTTCCTTTTTTGCTGTGATCTTCTAATCGGGTCATTATCTTGTTCATTATTCACAACCGGAGGTTGTTGTGGTTCACCATTATTTGGTACTTCATCACTATGAGCAGGTTCCTCCATTTGAGGTGCACCAACAACAGGCTCTACTATAGGCGCATCCACAGATGGTGCAACTATAGAAGGGGAAGCCTCAGTCGATGAACCTACGAGAGGTGCAACAACTGGAGGCACAAAAGGAGGCACTGGAAAAATAGTCTCTTGGATAATCGGAGATGGCACATAAACCCACTTCTCCTCAAGATCTATTTTCCTAGGAACATTGCTCCCACTAATTCCGTCATTCTCTAAGAATACAACATGTCGTGTTTCCACAAACTTAGCATAATTATTTGGACAATAAAACCGGTACCCTTTTGATCTGTCAGGATATCCAATGAAATGGCAACTAATAGTCTTAGGGTCTAATTTTCCAATATTTGGATTAAATAATTTAGCTTCAGCAGGACAACCCCATACACGTAAATTTCTTAAGCTTGGTTTCCTCCCAATCCATAATTCATAAGATGTCTTAGGTATGGACTTACTAGGAACCCGATTTAATATGTGCATGGCTGTCTTTAGTGCTTCCAACCATAACTTAACCGGTAAATTCGAGTAGCTTAACATGCTTCTAACCATATCCATAAGTGTGTGACTACGCCTTTCAGCTACTTCATTTTGTTGAGGTTCGCTCGGTGTGGAATACTATTCAATTATGCCATTTTCCTGAAGGTACTTAGCAAAAGAATCAGGAATTTGGCCATAAGTTGCGTGTTTGCCATAATATTGTCCTCCACGATCTAATCTCACCACTTTAATCTTTAAATTGTGCTGATTTCCAACTTCAGCCTTAAATATTTTAAACTTATCGAGTGATTCAAACCGATGCTTTATGGGATCTAATGTAGCCATATCTTGAGGAATCATTCATGAATGTTATGAATGAATCAAAACCATCCACAGATGTAATAGGGAAAGGACCACAAATATCCATATGAATCAATTCTAAAAGTCCTGTACTACGGATAGCTCCTTTCGTAATTTGTTTTGCAAATTTTTCCTTTGATGCAATCGATGCATTGATTAAAGTTAGAGAAATCTAATGGGGAGAGAATTTCTTCTTTAATGAGACACTCAATTCTCCCCCTCGAAATGTGGCCTAAATGGTAGTGCCATAATTTCGATGAAGTCTTATTTTTAGTAGTGCGCTTACATGAATCATTGATTGAATTGTATACATTCATCACAAAAGAATCTTTAAGGGAAGGCAAATAAAGTTGGTCATGCAAATGAGCAAGACCCACATCACAACCATCATACTTAAGGAAACATTTTTGTCTCCGAAATTACAATGAAAACCATCAAGGTCTAATAATTGAGCTAAAATCAAGTTTTTTCTTAAGCTAGGAACAAATAGAACATTATTAAGATGTAGTGTGAAGCCACCATTTAATTGTAGTGCCAGTGACCCAAGAGCATCAACATGAGCTTCATCCCCATTAGTGACCTATAGGCTTTGCTCCCCCCTTCTTATGCTTGTCATCATAAGGAATCCCTGTAATGCACTAGAAACATGCACAATGGCACCTAAGTCAATTATTTAGTGAATAATTAACATAAAGGGATTCATCAACATAAGTAATAAAATCATTACCTTTTCTTGCAAGCCACTTCAGAAAGCCAACATAGTTCTTCTGATAGTGAGTGGTGTCTCCACAAAAGTGACACCCTTCACCATTTCCCTTAGAGTTTTGGCTGCCCTTAGAGTTTTGATTGGGGCGAGAGGATTCACCCTTTTCACACATTGAATTATTATTAAACTTCTTCATAGTATTGTAGTCCCCTTTACCATTAAACTTTCTCTTAGAGCCAACCTTGTTAACATGATTATTCTTGGATTTCTTAAGTCTTTCTTCCTCCAAAACAGCATGGGAGATCAATTCATCAATAGTCCATTTGTCCTTCATGTTGTTGTATGAGGAAACAAGGTTCCCGTATTAATTTGGTAAAGAAACAATGACAAGATGGACAAGAAAAGGGTCATCAAAACCCATCTTTAATCCCTTGAGTTTAGCAGCAGTGTCACACAGGAACATGATATGCTCTCTAATACTGCCAAAAGAATCAAAGTCAGTTTTCAAGAGTTTATGCATAAGTCAAAGAGCATATTGCTTCTGATTTCCCTTGAACTTTTCTTCAATAGAGGTCATATAAATGGTAGCATCACTTGAATCCGGGATCGCTCCTAGGATACCCTCAGAAATAGACCCCTTCATGATCTTATGAGACATATGGTTAGAACGCTCCCATAAGGCAGTATTCCTCTTGTATGTCTCATTTAACTCAGCAAAATTAGCATCGTCTGTAGCTGGAGCCATAGGCTTATCATTCTCAAAGACATAATCAAGCTCAAGCATACCAAGAGAGATCAGCAACTGATGTTTCTATGTGGAAAAGTTGTTGCGATGAAGCTTCTCAATGTCATTAATGCAAGAAATAATGTTCGGAGCATCCCATGCGCCTCTGGATCGACATAATCAAGCTCAAGCACACCAAGCTTGAAGCCGCACCGAGGGGAGCAGCCACCTGCCCGCGACTTTGACCCATGGGATCCGTGTCCTACACCCGAGATCCCGCGCCCAACTGGCCTCGCCCACCGCTTGCCATGGAGGCAGCACTCGACTCTGGTCGGCCACGAAGGCCAGCGGCCAGTGCGCCTGGCACCCGGCAACCCCCCCCCCCTCCTCTCTGCTGGATCTGAAGATGGAAGAAGAGACAAGGTGGAGGTATCGGTGGAAGACAGTGTGAGAAGGAAGTTGCGATCGGTGGAGGAAGGAAAGAAAGAGATTGAAGCCAAGTGAAGGAAGATTAGGGTTTTACCCCTTTTTATACCTCCCCTGGAGATATGGGCCATTTGGGCCAGATTCTGGCCCGATTTCAGTCCATCAGTGAAAAATATCTCATATTTTTGCAATTAAGCCCCTAAATTGAAGAATTTCATGATTAAGTTCTCCTGTAGTCTGAAATTTTTGCATGAAGACCCTTGAAGATTATGAATATTACCAGGATGAATAGAAATTTCATGGGAGTGTATTATTTTGCATGTAACACCTAAGAGTTTTCCAGATTTATGCCAAAATGGATTGTAGTCCTCATATTATACCATTTTCATGGTTTATTGGTTGTTTTTTATGCAGAAATACCAATAAAATAACTTAATCATGCAGCTTTTCTTATACCACTTTGCTTATGCACTCTATAACTTGGATATACATGAAGTAAATTTTTGCACAACTGATATCTTGCTAATGTCGGACCTTGTGAAGAGAGAATCTGATGTGCTTACCCCCCATGGAACTAACTACCTATCCTGGGCTCTTGATGCTGAAATCCTTCTCAATGGCAAAACCCTCATGTAGACGATGTTGCCCAAACAAGGAGATACTGACGCAACAGAAGTGGAAAAAGCTCAATCCCTGCATTTCATAAGGCATCATTCATGTACTACATTGAAAAATAAGTACATGACCAAACGGAACCCAAAGATCTTGTGGGACTCATTGCGTAAACGCTTTGAGCAAATTGAAGCAGTCTTACTTCCTAAAGTGGAGCGTGAATGGCAAAACCTACGCTTCGAAGACTACAAGACTGTTGAGGAATATAATACCAAACTTTATGATATTGTATCTAACATGAAGCTATGTGGTGAAGATCTTGATGATAAAGACCCCATCCACAAGACATTATCCACCTTTCACCCTAAGCTCACTCATTTGAGTCGTTAGTACAAGAAGGACAAATATGACACTTATGTTGCCCTGAGCAGTGCATTGTAGCAAGATCAGGGGACAATGAATTGATCAAGCAGAATCATTTGTCTCGTCCTACTGGCTCCATAACACCGCAAGAAGCAAATGCCACATCGTTCACATGTTGGAGATATGCACAAGAGACAATACGGATTTGATCCGTATGTGAGAGTCATACAAATATTGATCCATGAGGGATTAGTCCACTAATGGGTCTATTTAAGTGGAGGACGGGCTTAAGGCGCAGGGGTTTATCCAGTCTAGAAACCCTAGCCGCTCCAGTCTAGAAACCCTAGCCGCCGCCACCTCCCTCTCTCTCTCTCCCACGTCACCCTAAGTCATGTCGCCGGTGCTAGCACACTGCGCAGGGCCTTCCGCCCTGTACATGTGGATACCACAAGGAGGCGCTACAACGATGGTTCTTCGGCTGGACCAGGAGGAGACAGTTGCTGTGAACGACTACGTCCTCTACATCGACGCGTGACTACGTTGGACGTCGCTTCTCCAACCTTTCTTTCGCTTCGCCTATGCGTCTAGTGGTAATGATCCATGATCCCCTCTTTCAAGGCTTCCTGGTTGGATGGTAGAAATTGTTTCTAGCTATCGTAGCTCCCCGTTCCCCAACATCATGAAGAACAAGAACAAGGGACAAAGGAGCTCCAAAGGCGCCACATAAAAGGCACCTCTGAAGGTGTAAAACAACCCCAACAAGTTCAAGAAGAACAATAAAAGGAAGTTAAAGAAGACACTTTCAGCGGGAGAGTATGGTAAACAGGACCAGAAATGTTATAGATGTGGCATGAATGGACATTGGTCCAAGATTTGTCTCATGCCTAAGCACATTGTCAACATGTACCAAGACCTCAGGAAGAAGCTTGCGGAGCATGAAGCCAACTTTGTTGAAGATCCACAAGCCAAACAAGACATCACGAAGATGAATTCTGGTATACTAGACAAAGCTAAATTTCAGGGAGAACCAAGCAACAGCTCTAATCTTGAATTTGATGAAGACCTCATGGAAGAGGATGAGGAGGATGTGCATGGAGATTCCTAGTAGTCTCTTAGACTACTAAGAATCAAAAGTTATCTATTAGTAATTAAGCATTTGTAATAGGGGTGCATTAAGTTTTTAGGTGGTTTATTCATGTAATCTCATGAAGAGAAGACATTTTTAATATATCATATGCATGTTGAAATTATTCGTATCATTGTTTCTGTTGATTATACATTACTATATTGATTACAGAATCGTGGAGTACATGGCTATTCACAAGGACCTCTATCTCGTAGACAGTGGCACTACCGCTACCGTTCTAAGGGACACAATTTATTTCAAAACACTTCAAAAGTATGATGGAGATATAACTACTGTCACTGGTAATGACACTAGGATTGTTCGCACAGGCAGGGACAAGAGTGGCTAGTAATCCATGAAGCATTACTTTATCCAGAGTCTACTTGGACATTGTTAAGCTTTAAGGACATCCGTGCGAATGGCTTTCACACATAAACCAACGGTGATAAAGGCGAAGAATGTCTAATTATGACAAGAAGAATGGAGATCAAAAGACTATTGTTGAAAGTTTTCCAACCATCAAAGAAAGCATGTACTACACTTATGTTAAGCCACACAAAGAGTTTGTTGCGTTCAAGACCGTCTTTCACAACCAATAAGCCTATCGAACATGACACGATAGACTTGGTCATCCTGGCCTCAATATGATGCGAAGAATCATGAAGAATTCAAAAGGTCATAAATTGAAGACAAAAGATTTCCCAAATCAAGAAGATTTTTGTCCGTTGCATGTGCAAAAGGGAAGCTAATCACTCGCCCCTCAAAGCTTAAGATTCAAGCAAAATTGATGGCATTTCTTGAACGAATTCAAGGAGACATATGTTGACCAATTAACCCCAGGACCTTTCTGGTACTTCATCATGTTGATTGATGCTTCCTCGAAGTGGAGTCATGTATGTTTATTATCTACTAGAAACCATGCATTTCCACGGTTGACAACTCAGATCATACAATTGAAAACCAATTTTCTGGATCACAGAATCCAATCCATCAGGATAGATAATGCCAGAGAATTTACCTTGAAGGTGTTTAATGACTATTGTATGAGTCTGGGCATCAAAATGGAACACTCTATACCACACGTGCATACACAAAATGGCCTTGCAAAAACATTAATTAAGAGGATCAAGTTGATAGCATTACGATTATTGCATAATTGCTTATTGCCTACCTTTTGTTGGGGGCACGCAGTGTTGCACGCAGCAGCATTAATTCATTTGAGGCCATCTTCTACACATGAAGAATCACCATTAGCAATGGTGCATGGTACAATACCAAATGCTTCCCACTTACAGAGATTCGGATGTGCTGTATACGTCCCAAATCCTCCGCCTCAGCGAACTATAATGGGTGCACAATGGAAACTCGGAGTTTACATTGGCTATGAAAGTGCATCCATGATCAAGTACTTAGAGCCATCCACTAGAGATCTACATACGGCTCACTTCGCTGATTCTATCATTAATGATTCAACATACGGCTCACTTCGCTGATTCGATGAATATGACTATATGGAATTCTAGCCTCCGTCCTCAAAAGCAATGAATGCTAGGAAGAGGGGGATTGATCTGGTTACACGGGCACCAAAGAAGCCTAGAGTACAAGCTCGAGCTAAATCTCATCTGAGACGTCCTACGGAGAAGAAGCCTAAGCAAACTACTCAAAAGAAGAATATAGAAGGTGAAAGCAAACCACACGACATGGTGAGACTTGAAGAAGAAATCCAAAGTGAGAATGTGCACACACTTGAAACTCAAGATGGGTTACCAGAAATTCCTGATCTAAAAACACCTCTGAGTGATGTGGATCAAGAAAATAAAAGAATAGAAGAAGTCTCAACGAGTTATGTTGAGAAGGGAGTAGTATCCAACAGAAACACAATGAAAGTCGACTGATATTTTGCTGACACAATTGCAACACAGATTGACTTGGAATCTGAACCAAAGTCAATGAAGGAATGCAAGAAGCAACCTGACTGGCTAAAGTGGAAAGTAGCAATTGGTGCAGAGTTAAACTCGCTAAAGAAAAGACAAGTGTTTGGCAATGTAAGACTTACACTAAAAGGTATCTTTCCAGTGGTTCGCAAATGGGTGTTTGTCAGGAAGAGAAATGCTCAAAATGAAGTGACTAGATAGAAGGCGAGACTCGTAGCTCAAGGTTTCACACAGAGACCAGGAATTGACTACGAAGAAACCTACTCTCTCGTAATGGATAGAATTACTTTTCGGTATTTGATATCATTGGCAGTGAATATGAATTTGCAAATGCGACTTATGGATGTCGTAACTGCATATCTATATGGAACATTAGATACATAAATCTATATGAGAGTTCTAGAAGGAATCAAAGTCCCAAATAAAGAAGAACAAAAATTGTATAGTGTCAAACTTCAGAAGTCATTATATGGTTTAAAGCAATCTGGAAGAATGTGGTATAACAAACTCAGTAACTTTTTATTGGGGAAAGGATTCTTGAAGAATGATGACTGTCCTTGTGTATTCATCAAGAAATCAGAGAAATGTTATTGCATAATCTATGTTTATGTTGATGATTTGAATATCATTGGCACTACACAGGTCGTTGAAGATGCATGTTCTTACATAAAGATTGAATTCGAAATCAAGGATTTAGGTAAGACTGCATATTGTTTAGGCTTGCAGCTTGAACATACCCATAAAGGGATATTATTACATCAATCAAACTATACCAAGAAGGTTTTAGAGAGATTTAATATGAAAGATGCATACCCACTCAGGTCCCCTGTGGTTGTGAGGTCACTCAATGTAGAGGAAGATCCATTTAGACCAAAGGAGGAAGGTGAGGAATTATCGGGACCTCAATACCCATATCTCAGTGCTATTGGAGCTTTGATGTATCTTGCAAATGGTATGAGGCCCGATATAGCCTTTGTTGTTAATCTACTTGGTAGATATAGCTTGGCACCGACTATGCGACATTGGAATGGCATTAAACAAGTCCTCAGATATCTGAGAGGAACTGAAGATTTCGGATTATTTTTCAAGAAGAATGCAGAAGTAACCATAGTAGGGTATATCGATGCTGACTACTTATCCGATCCACACAAGTCAATCTTGGAGACTGGATATGTGTTTCTATTTGGTGGAATGGCAATTTCATGGAAGTACAAAGCAGACAATCAATGCTACATCAACAAATTTCTCAGAGATCATCACATTATTTGAAGCCGCCAAGGAATGCACCTGGCTCAGGAGGATGCCAAGCCATATATTGGATAGTTGTGGAGTGTTGTATACTCCATCACCTACAATTATCAATGAAGATAATAAAGCTTGTATTGCACAAATACAATCGGGATATATAAAATCAAACAGGACAAAACATATGATACCCAAATTCTTCCATACGCATGAATTGCAAGAGAAGGGAGAGGTTTTGATAACTCATTTCTGATTTTGTGATAATCTTGTAGATATGTTCACAAAGGCACTACCAGCTTGCACTCTTGAAAAGTGTCAGCATGGTATTCACATGAGAACACTTAGAGAAATGCTTGGAACAGGAGAAGTACTACCCTAAGTACATCATGTCCTGAATTAAAGGAATCATCTTGAAGATAATTCATATCATTCACAAAGATTGATAATTATTAATCATGAAGATTATAGCATTGTACTCAGAAGGCAGACATTTGCTAGGGACAAGAGTCCTGGTTGAAGTCTGGAAGCCCCTTGGTCGACGAAACCTTGATGCCAAGCTAGAGTTGCCATGTTGTTGGAAAAAACAAATCAGCTGCGGGTCACCAACTAAGCGAAGGCCTCAACTTGGCTTCACATTGCTGCTTGTTGTGTGAGCCCCTGACTATACCGTAGGTTGCAGGGCGAGGCGGTCAGCATCATTGTGAATGTCAAAGACATGCTTGTTTGTCTTTATCATAGTGGAAGCTCATGTCGAGCGAGACATCACCATGTCAGCAGAGTGGTGTCAAGCTCAGTTTGCGAGCTGCTTGATGTCGAGCGATTGAGTCGAGCGAAAGTGATCCCCTAATCGCCTAGTTGCTAAGCCATCAGCTGGCGTACCGAGATGATAAGCACGTCACGATCTGATCTGACCAACACCATACGACAAACAATAGTGTAGTTGGTGATGTGGACAAGGGTTCCTGATCTTCCGAAAGGTTCTGGATACGTTGATTTGGTCGGAGGTGACACACAAATCAATCCGGCTTCAGAACAACATGTTCTAAACCCCGCAATCACAGCATGATGTCTCCTCTGGTTATCAACCATCCTAAAATGATTGACCTTGCCGAGAAGGTTAATCCCTGCTTGCGAATCAAGAACACAAGCAAGAACAAAGAAGAATGCAACACAATTGCAGATGTATTATGAATCTCACAAAGTTGGGGTCTCAAAAACCGTGATGATGACGAAACTGTTATGAACAGAATAATCTAAGCAAAACCCCCTAGGGTCATGCAAGACCCTTTAGATGAGCCCCTATTTGGGCTCGACTAGATACAAAGCCCAAAGGCCAAAAACAGGTGACGCAGCATCAAAACAGATTCTGGACCCTCTCTTGTTTCGACGATTCTTGATGACTTCCGACGAATTTTCACATGAGACCGGCGGCATTGGAAGGGTCTTCTTCTTATCTTTCCGTGCATATGTAGAACATCCAAATCCGATTCCGTATGCGTTCTGGACATCCATTTTAGTGCAGACTGGTCCTGAGCCCCGAAACAGATTCGAAGTCGATTTTGGTTGGGCCTCCACCTTGGCTTCCACGTCTTTGCTGGTCCTTCACTCATCATCTCCTGGTCCTCTCCATAGTTGCTAATTACAATATAATCGTTAGGTAGTAAAACCATTCTCAAAAGTGGCATATAATGAACAACGTAAGAACGAGCTCACCTCTAAATTTAGTCATCGTGCACGAGCTCTAGTCATTGGACCTTGCAAGTCCAGAATTGGAGGAGTGTTACATGTATCCTTAAAAGTGATGTCCTCATCATGCTCCCCCTCTTGAAGTGGAGTCGTCCTCGACTCAAGCTCATCCTCTTCTCCCATGTATGGTTTCAAATCTGAAATGTTAGAAGTAGGACTAACCTTGAACTCGGGAGGCAACTCAAGTTTGTATGCATTATCATTAATCTTCTCAATTATTTTGAAAGGACCATCAGCTCTAGGCATTAATTTAGACTTTTTCAAATCTGGAAAATTTATCCTTTCTCAAGTGTAATCATACTAAATCTCCTACATCAAGTTTTACTTCTTTTCTACCTTTACTACCAGCAATTTTATACTTGTCATTCATCTTTTCAATGCTAAGTCTAGTGGTCTCATGCATTTGCAAATAAATTCAGCACGCTCCTTAGCACCAAAATGAACTCTCACATGATTAGGTAGAGGAAGTATATCAAGTGGAGTACGTGGATCAAAACCATATACTACCT
The DNA here is from genome assembly GCA_032690845.1 of Eleusine coracana subsp. coracana. NCBI lineage: Eukaryota > Viridiplantae > Streptophyta > Magnoliopsida > Poales > Poaceae > Eleusine > Eleusine coracana. The sequence goes on along the minus strand of CM064422.1, from coordinate 37,175,238 downwards.
TGAAGGGACTTACCTTGGTAGTAGAATATGTTGCCCGATTATATACAAACTCAACATGAGGCAAATATTCTTCTCATTACTTCAAATTTTTTTTAGAATAGCTCTCAACATAGTACCCAAAGTGTGGTTCACCACCTCAGTTTATCCATCAGTTTGTGGGTGACAAGTTGTAGAAAACAACAACTCTGTACCCAACTTATTCCAAAGCGTGCGCCAAAAGTGACTCAAGAATTTTGCATCACAATCTGAAACAATAGTAGAAGGCATACCATGCAAACGTACAATTTCTTTGAAAAAGAGATCAGCAATATAACTAGCATCATCAGTCTTATGACATGGTATAAAGTGCGCCATCTTAGAAAATCTATCCACAACAACAAAAATACTATTACTCCCCCTCTTAGTCCTAGGCAGTCCTAAAACAAAGTCCATAGAAATATCCGCTCAAGGAATAGAAGTAACAGGAAGTGGCATGTAGAAACCATGTGGATTCAAGCGAGACTTAGCTTTTTGACATGTAGTGCAGCAAGCAACAAAGCACTCAACATCTTTCCTCATCCTTGGCCAAAAAAAGTGTGTGGCCAAAATATCCTTCGTCTTCTTGGCACCAAAATGACCTATCAATCCACCTCCATGCGCCTCATGTAACAGCAAAAGATGAACGGAACCAACTGGAATGCATAGGCGGTTAGCTCTAAACAAGAATCCATCAGTCAACACAAATTTGTTCCATGCACGATCTTCTTTACAATGCAGCAATACATCCTTAAAATCAACATCAGTAGCATATTGTTCTTTAATTGCCTCAAGTCCAAAAATTCTACAATCAAGTTGAGACAATAAAGTATAGCACCTACATAAAGCATCAGCGATCACATTATCCTTCCCTTTCATATGTTTAATAATGTAAGGAAAAGACTCAATAAACTCAATCCATTTAGCATGTCTACGGTTCAAATTACATTGAGAACGAATATACTTAAGTGATTCATGATCAGAATAAATAACAAATTCTTTGGGCAACAAATAATGACGCCGCGTTTCTAAAGAACGTACAAGTGCATACAATTCCTTATCATACATGGAGTAATTCAAAACAGGCCTAGTAATTTTGTCACTAAAGTATGCAACAAGTTTACTATCTTGCAATAAAACACCACCAATCCCTATACCACTAGCATCACATTCAAGCTCAAAAATCTTATCAAAATTAGGTAATTGTAGCAATGGTGCATGTGTAAGTTTATCCTTCAAAGCATCAAAAGACTCATGATGTACCTTACCCTAATGGAAATCAACGCCCTTGTTTGTCAACTCATGCAATGGTGCTAAAATCTTTGACAAAGCAGCGGTAGAAACCTACAAGACCAAGAAAATTCCTCACCTGTGTGATAGTTTTTGGTACAGGCCAGCTCTTTATGGCTTCAATCTTTGCCTCATCCACCTCAATTCCCTGTGGAGTCACAACATAGCAAAAAAAACAGACTCGATCCGTGCAAAAGGTGCACTTCTCAAGGTTACCAAATAAACATGCATCTCACAAAGCATCAAAAACAGCACGCAAATGATTCATATATTCATCCATGGATTTGCTATAAATCTAGATATCATCAAAGTAAACTACCACAAATTTGCCAATGAAATCTCTTAAAACCTCATTCATCAAGCGCATGAAAGTACTAGGTGCATTACTAACCACTCATATAATCTGAATTTGGTTTTGAAAGCTGTTTTCCATTCATCTCCAAGCTTCATTCTAATTTGATGGTAGCCACTACACAAATCAATTTTAGTGAAAGTTATAGCACCATATAACTCATCAAGCATGTCGTCTAGCCTAGGAATAGGATGACGATACCTAATAGTAATATTATTAATGGCTCTACAATCTACACACATACGCCAAGTACCATCTTTCTTAGGAACCAAAAGTAGAGGAACAACACAAGGACTAAGTGATTGACGAACATACCCACGATCCAAAAGGTCTTGAACTTGTCATTGTATCTCCTTAGTCTCCTCAGGGTTGGTCCTATAAGCAACACGGTTTGGCAAAGTAGCATCGGGAATCAAATCAATTTGATGCTCAATCCCTCTCAAAGGTGGCAATCCCGGGGGTATCTTAGCTGGAAAAACATCCTCATACTCCTGCAAAAGGTTAGTGACAGCAGGAGGCAAAGCACTAGAAGCAATATCATCAAGCAAAAACAAAGCTTGTTTGCATATCAAAGCATAGCAAATATTATCACTATCAGAAACTTCAGCAAGCTCAGATTTTGTTGCAAGACATGAACGACCTTGTAATTTAATTCCAGCACCCTTAGAATTTGAAGAATCATTAGCATTACTAGGTGTAGAATTAGAATTAACAGGTTCTCGATCTTCTGAAAGGTTCTGGATATGTTGATTTGGTCAGAGGTGACACACAAATCGATCCGGCTTCAGAACAGCACGTTTTAAACCCCGCAATCGTAGTACGACGTCTCCTCTGGTTATCAACCGTCCAAAAATGATTCACCTCGTCGAGAAGGCTAATCCCTGCCTGCGAATCAAGAACACAAGCAAGAACAAAGAAGAATGCAACACAATTACAGATGTATTATGAATCTCACAAAGTTGGGGTCTCACAAACCGTGATGACGGCGAAACTGTTATGAACAGAATAATCTAAGCAAAACCGCCAACCCTAATGGTGCGGTGGCGGCTATATATGAAGATCCTAGGGTCGTGCAAGACCCTTTGGACGCGCCCCTATTTAGGCTCGACTAGATACAAAGCCCAAAGGCAAAAAATAGGTGACATATCACCAAAACAGATTCTGGACCCTCTCCTGATTCGATGATTCTTGATGACTCCGGATGCATTTTGACATGAGACCAGCGGCATTGGAAAGGTATTCTTCTTATCTTTCCATGCATATGTAGAACGTCCAAATTCAAATCTGTATATGTCCTGGGCGTCCGTTTTAGTGCAGACTGGTCCTGAGCCCTAAAACAGATTCGAACTCGGTTTTGCTTGGGCCTCCACCTTGGCTTCCACGTCCTTGCTGGTCCTCCACGTCTCCAAGTCCTTCTCCCATCATCTCCTGGTCCTCTCCATGGTTCCCAATTACAATATAATCATTAGGTAGCAACCCATTCTCAAAAGTGATATATAATGAAGAACATAGGAACGAGCTCACCTCTAAATTTAGTCGTCGTGCACGTGCTCTAGTCATTGGACCTTGCAAGTCTAGAATTGGGGGAGTGTTGCATGTATCCTTAGTAGTGATGTCCTCATCAGTTGGTTGACTCATACATGCAAAAGAAATCACATAATGATGAGTACTTGGCTAACCAAGTTGATTAGGGCAGTATATGGAATAAAATAATATGTAAAGGAATAAATAAGGAAATATTCTTCCCTGGCATACGGCTCATGCAGGTCTCGACTCAGACTTTGCTTCGAGTGCACAAGCGCTGAACTTCTTGTTTCCATATCACCGAGTATTCGACTCGGATTGGTCCTCCGCGTACACAGGCTAAAGTCAAACTTGGTATGACATGCACAGGTATAGGCCTGGTCTCGCCAAAACTGATTGACCCCTCGAATTGGTGTTGTGGGGGTGTCGTCGACTTCGACAACTGGTCGTTCTTGATCGACCCAAACCAGCCAGCAGCATGAGTCAGAAATTTGCCGACTTCTCATCACAAAAAGAAGGAGTTGCCTACCACCACATGAGTCTTGTGTGATTGATACTTGAGGAAATCCTTCAAAAACACCGGTCTGCTCGCGATCAAATCTTCAAGAAGTAGATTGAAACCATCGAACTCAACGAGTAGATCGCCGCGCTAGACCCCTACTTGGCGCGCCAATTGTTGAGACTTATTCTCGGCACTAGACATAGGGTAGTTCACCTATGATGATTTATATGTAGAATTAGGGTATGGGCGAGATCGAGAGACGATGGTAACACAAGACGCCGATTTATACTAGTTTGGGCCTCCGATGAATAATAACCCTACGTCCTGTGTTCTATGGTATTTGTATTGATATGTCTAGATCTATGATCTATACAAGGAGGGTAGACCTAGACGATGATGTCTAGTTCTATCTAATTGAGTCCTATTGTGGGATCTCTAGTTGAGGTTTTCCCTTTGTGGGATCTTATGTTCGGCGCCCCTTGAGGGGATCCCAACCCCGCCTTATATATCTGGTAGGGACAGGGTTACATGACGGAGTCCTAGACGATCTACTATACATATCCAAGTGGAGTCTATTTTGCTTTCCTTATATGTGAGGTACCCCGATGGTATGTATAATCGACACAAGAGATCTCATACCAAGACTCTGAGACCATTCCGAAATATTGAGCTATGCTCTCGATTAGACTCTAACTCCCGACTAACTAACCTATTCCACATTGTGGCACAAGTAGTGGGAAATGGACTCCTTGATGTGTTGCTTCCTTATTTTCTTTTGAATTCTCCACTATTTATAGGTGGCGATGGAACGGGGGGTATTTATAGGTAAAGTGGAGTTAGTAGGCCAAAGTCGGTCCCCTGGGCGGTGGGCCATGTCGGGCGTCCAAGTGTGTCGGACAGTCGGGTATGCCGGGCGGCGGGGTAGGCCGAGCGGCCATTAGATTGGGTCGGTTCCCAACCGACTCTCTTCCAATGGCTCTGATCTTGTCCCAAAGGCGGTTGTTGGGGTCAGTTTCCACCAACGCCCAAATTTTGGAGTCAATGGGCCTCATGGGCCGGGCGGCAGCCTAGGTCAATTGGTAGCCCACTCCCAGTGGCTGGATTTGTCTGAAAATCATTGGCCGGGCGGCCTGGTCTGCCGGACGGCCTGATTTACATGAAAATCAATGGCCGGGAGACCTATTTTCACTAGCCGATAGCCTATTTTGTGCACTTTGTTCTTGGGTCGCCCAAAATTGTTTGTAAGGCCAAGATATGATCGGACCAACTCATCTTGAATGTCTATGAAGTGCTTGGCATGTTTTGGTGAGTCGGGTAACCAGCCGAGTATTGCCGGGTAACGGTCCCGATCGATCGGCCGGGTGGTCATCCAAGCAGCCGATCAGGCCTCCAGCCTTCAATCGGGTGATGGTTCTAGTCACCCAACCAGGTGATGATCCCACTTTGAATTGAGCCAGCCAGGGTATGATTTGGATGGCCGATTACCCTGTCGGCCGATGATCTATCAGAAAGACAGGGTCGGGTGCTGATTTCAGCCGTAAACGACCTTGTCGGCCGGCTGTTTTACAGTCATCATCAACCGACGGGGTGTTTCTTCATATTCTTGCATATTTTGGCCCTATATGACCTGCAAACACATATTTCACCAAAACTTGTGGAACTTTATTAGTTTAAGAAAATTTTTGTTGAACTAAGGTCTTTATGTTGCATTTCTAGACCGGTTGGTGGCCGGTATTGGGTTTTATCGGCCGCCAATAGTCATGGACATTGGGGGTATCGTGCTCCTCACTATCCTCATTCAACATGATGAGGTTGGTACTAGTCAATCATGTAATGCTTTGGATACTAACCCTTGTTCCTCTAGTGCTTGTCTTATGGCTACCACTACGGTCAACTATAAGAGTGGAGATACTCATTGGATTCTTGATAGTGGGTGCACTCAACACATGACCGGAAAGCCAACCATGTTCCCCACCATTGATGAAGATGAAGACAGTGAGAAGGTGACATTTGGGGATAACTCAAAGGGGAGAGTTAGAGGCTCGGGCAAGGTGACCATCACAAATAACCTCCATCTCTCAAAGGTCTTTTTTGTGGAAACCCTCAATTTCAACCTCCTGTCTATTGGTATGGAACTCATGAGAGGTTTTGGGCAGATGCAATCAACACAGCTTGCTACACTTCCAACCGTGTCTATCTCCACTAGTTGTTGAAGAAGACACCATATGAGCTATTGGTGGGACGGAAACCCAATGTTTCCTATTTTTGGGTCTTTGGCTATACTTGCTACATTCTTAAGAAGAGGAGAAAGCCAGGGAAGTTTGAGAGCAGAATTGATGAAGTCATTCTTGTTGAGTAGTTGGGTACTCAGGGACTTCAAAAGCATATAGGGTCTACAACTCAGCCACAGGTTGTGTTGAAGAATCCTATGATGTGCAATTTGATGAGTCAAATGGTTCTTAGAAGGGGGATGAATTTCATGAAGTGAACATTAAGGATGAGCCTATGGGGGAAGCTTTAAGGAACATGTCTATGGGCGAGGTTTTACCCCATGAGGCCAATGATGGTGATATTGAAGAGCCCTCTACTCCACCACCTCAACCAACCTCTTCCTCTGAAGTGCAAGAACCAACCCAAGATGCCACTAATACACCCACTAGCTCCTCCCAAGATTCATTGAGAGTTCACCCAACAAGTGATGAGGGAACCCAAGTGAGAAGTAAGGCACAAGCCTCACCACATACTTCACCACAAGTCACTTCTCCAGGCTTTTCACAATACACCCTCCCATCCACTTCAAGCTCTAAGTCCAAAAAAAAAGCATAAGAGTGATTCCCCCACTTCTCTTAGAATCCAAGACACTCAAATATCAAGAGAGCAAGCAACCCATAATGCATAGGATACATCACCTAGACCTCCTCCCATTCAACAAGAACATCATCCTAGACCCAAAGCCATAAACAAGGGTAATTCTCGTGACTTGCTCATTGGGAGCCCATCTCAAGGAGTGAGGACAAGGAGAAATAAAGACAAGCCCAACTATGTGAATGAAGAAAATGATGAAGAAGGTGATGAGGACGCAAATGTTGCAATTGAGAACTTCTCTTTTGTCTCCATGATTGAGCCCACAACAATGGAAGAGGCAATGAATGCTCACAAGTGGGTTATTGCTATGCAAGAGGAATTGAACAACTTTCAGAGATGCAAAGTATGAAGTTGGTGAAGGGCCTAAGAATCATAACGTGTTTGGCACTAAGTGGGTCTTCAATAACAAACAATATGAGAAAGGGGCCATTGTCAAGAACAAGGCTCGTCGAGTGGCTAAGGGATATTCTCAAGAGGCAGGCATTGAGTTTGAAGAAACATTTGCTCCCGTGGCTCATCTTGAGGCAATCCGGATCTTGCTTGCATATGCATCATATAATGGCTTCAAGCTTTATCAAATGGATGTGAAGAGTGCATTCTTGAATGGAGAGATCAATGAGAAAGTCTGTGGAACAACATCCAGGGTTTGAGGATCCTAAGCATCCAAGACATGTGTACAAGTTGAAGAAAGCTGTTTATGGTCTCAAGCAAGCTCCTAGGGCATGGTATGAACAATTTAGAAACTTCCTCCTCAATAATGGATTCACCATTGGAAGTATTGACTGCACCTTGTTCACAAGGCATGTTGGGAAGGATCTTTTTATGTGCCAAACCTTTGTGGATGATATCATCTATGGGTCAACCAATGAGAAGTTCAATGAGGAATTTTAGGAGATGATGGCTAGGGAATTCCAAATGTCAATGATTGGAGAGTTGCATGTGTTCCTTGGTTTTCAAGTCAAGCAATTGAGAGAGGGAAACTTCATCTATCAAGAAAAGTACACCAAGGACCTCTTCAAGAGATTCAACATGGAGAATTGCAAGCCTTTGCACACACCTATAGCAACAACCAAACCCTTGGATGATGATGTGAAAGGGAAACCGGTAAACCCCAAGCTCTATAGGTCTATGATTGGTTTGTTGCTCTATCTCACCGCCTCATGACCGGACATCATGTTTAGTGTGTGCTTATCTACATGCTACCAAGCAAATCCAAAGGAGTCACTCTTGGAGGCAGTGAAGAGGATATTGAGATACATCAAGTACACACCTACCATGGGATTATGGTATCCTAGTGGAACAAGCTTTGAGTTGCTTGGGTATTCAGATTCGAACTTTGTGAGATGCAAAGTGAATAGGAAGAGCACTTCTGGAGGCCATCAATTTCTTGGAAGATCATTAGTATCTTGGAGCTCAAAGAAGCAAAACTCAGTGGCTCTATCTACAGTCGAAGCGGAGTACATGGCAGTGGGGGCGTGTTGTGCCCAACTTCTTTATATACGGCAAACGCTCTTGGACTATGGCCTCAACTACACTCAAATGCCACTATTTTGTGATAGTGAGGTGGCAATCAAGATGGCTCTCAAAACTGTTGGTGAGTGTGCAAACTCATGAACAATTGGCAGATATCTTCACCAAGCCACTCGACAAGAAGACCTTCATCAAGCTAAGGGGACAACTCATTGTTCTCGACCTCTCCGACTTCACATGAGTAACCCTTGAGCTTGTTCTTTGTAAATATGTGTAGTATTTGTTTGCTTTGTTTTGTTGTTTGTGTCTTTGTTTTGTGCTTGTTTCTCTTCCTTTGTAGGTTGACTTCAGACCTCCTTGAGATTGCAATGGACATGGGTTAAGCTTGGGAAGGTGGTTCATGGTGTACCCCATGCTTTGAAGAATGGTCCATTGTGAGTAAGCTCGAGAAGGGAACAATTCGTCATTGACACTTTGGTTTGTAGCGGTTCTCTCTCTTTTCTTTAAGCATCGCATCATGCATTGTATACTTGTTACATTTGCATTCTTTGCATTCATGCATCCTTTCATTGTGATACCATACATGCTTCCAAGCATGTGTCTAGGGGGAGTTTCTCGTTTACAATGTGAGTATATGACTCTCTAGATGATCAAATAGTGATAATTGTGTGTCATGCCCATTGAGTCATGTTCAACCGAGCTCCAAGGTTAAATGTACTCGCACGGCTCAAAGACAAGTGGCTCATACATTCCCACCCCACGAATGACTAACCCTTGCTACGATGGAACACCATCGTGACCAAGGAGGAGCACCAAGAAAGGGGGAGTTTCTTAACTCTTGCCATTTACTATTTGCTCCTTAGTTCTCTTGTTGGTTTGTGTTTGGTTTTTGGTGATAAGTGACAAAGGGGGAGAAAAACATGAAGATCCAAAAGCCAAGTCAAAGGTGAAGAAAAATACAAAGGGAGAAAAATGAAGATCAACTACCAAGAAGGGGAGAAGAAAAAGAAGATACAAGGAGAACATGAAGATGATCAAAATAATGATGCATGTTCACTTGGAGTACATATGAAGATCATGTCAAGATGAACATCGACACCGAATGGAGAAGAAAAACAATGGTACATGTCTACGACAACAATGCACATCTACACCAAAATGAACATCTACGTCTTTGGTGCATGATTACTTCAACAAGATCATCAACCACAACACCAAGACGGGCACAATATTCAACTCAAGATTGACATCAAGTGCGCTATGTAATTGGGGTAGTTCTCCCTCAACACCTAGCACATTCCAAGGGGGAAACTACGCTCATGGTAAGGCCCAAGGTAATCCTTTTAATCCTTTCTTTTCCTTTGGTTCCTTATTGCTCGTCCATTTTGGATCATCATAAGTAGTGGTTGTCATCTATCACTAAAAAGGGGGAGATTGTAAGGATCATGACCACTGAGGTCACCCCAAGGTATGATGTTTTGGTGATGAATGACAAACATGAAATGTGACTATTGGCGGACGATAAAACCCAAAATCGGCCACCAACCGGTTGGGAAATGCAAGGTAAAGACTAAAATTCAATAAATATTTACTTAAACTAATAAAGTTCCACGAGTTTTGCTGAAATATGTGTTTGCAGGCATAAGAGACCCAATATGTTCAAAAGCATGAAGAACACCCTGTCGGCCGATCACGATTATGAAACAGCCATTTTCACTAGCCGATAGGGTTGTTTTCAGGCAGAAACCAGCTGACAGGTCATAACCGGCTAAAATCAGGCTCCCAGCTGGTTAAATAGGGTCACATTCAGGCTCAGAAACCAGCCGACAGGGTCATAACCGGCTGAAATCAGCCACCCGTCTGGTTAAACGGAGCCGTTTTTAGGCTGATCTTCCAACCCGGCCAGTTTTCCAAAAATACTTCACCATAATGGCGTTTTCTCCTCTCGGATTAAGGATGATGAAATATGACTAAGGAAGAGAAGGCCAAAAAGAAGCTTAACCAGGAGAAGTCAAGAGGACGACTCGGAGGGGGTCGGCACCCAGCCCAGCTGCCGGCCGGCCTGGCCTGCCGCCCGGCCCAGGGTGGCCACCCGGGGTTGCTAGCCCACGAGGCCCAACATGCCTACCGGCCCCAAAACGGAGAATCCAGCACAAACCGATCGAATAATCGCCATCAAGACAAAATATGAGCCAACCAAAAAGAGTCGGTCGGGAACTGACACGATCCCATGGCCGCCCGGCCTGGGATGCTGCCCGGTGGTGCATGCTGCCCGGCCCCCGTGCCGCCCGGCGTGGGCCGCCGCCCGGCGCGCTGACTTTAGCCAACCGACTTCACCTACAAATACCCCCTGGACTTATGCCACTTATAAAATATAGAGGGGGAATTCGGCAGAAAAGAGGGGAGAAGCAAGAAACACATCAAGGAGTCCATTTCAAACTACTTGTGCTACTTAGTAGAGTAGGTTAGTTAGTCGGGTATTAGAGTCTAGTCGAGAGCATCACTCGGGATTCCAGAATTGTCTTGGAGTCTTGGTATGAGCTCTCTTGTATCTTTTCTCTTTATGTAAGACTTATCCTTATCAATATAAATATCTTTTTGATAATACCATGTCAAGTATTTATCTTAATTTAGTCATTTTCCTTAAGTTACATTATTCGGGAAGAAACATTGTTGCGTAGTTCGTGGGTTTCCCGGCTAGGATTTAATTGAGTTTAGTTCTTTCTGAACATTGACTTGGTTATTTCCTGGCTATTCTTCCGCTAGGCCAACGGAAGAATATCTAGTGAAAGCGTAGGCGTGGCACCTAAGTTAACACTAGCTGGATTTGCATTCGTCCCCACGGGCTGTGTGGTAGGTGGCAGGTAGTGACAGCCCTGTCCGTCCCTTTTAGTAATCCACCACATTCGGCCATCTTAGTTAGGGTTGTCTAGCGTTAGCGTACCCACTAGTAGAGAGGCTAGTTACCGGCCTATATTAGTGAACGTTCTCGTGCCCTGAAGTGAGCTAACAGGTGAAACACTTGAGGCTGTACCAAGAAATTGGCGTAAGTACTCAACCCGAGTAACTAGGAGTTTGACGCTTGATTTAGATATACTTTGGAACAATATAATTTTTAGGAAGTCTAGATTTAGACTTGCTGTCCTCCCGGCTAGCTTAACCGATCTCTTTATTTATTTATTTATTTATTTCAGTGTGGATTTCTCCTGTGTTGCTACCTCCATATTATTATTGAACATCCTTACCCCCTTTTATTGGTTAGTTGGTATAAACTCTTGCAGTTATATCTTTGTTAAACCAAGATAATCTTACGCCTAGCTTCCATGTGGAAAATAAAAACAATACCTTGAAATAGGCTAAGATGTCATAAATTTAACACTAATATTTCTGTCAAAAAGTTACCGCTTTCCTTAGCGGTCTTACCCTTATTCTGTTTATTTGTGGTGTAAACATGACGCTTTATAACTGGTTTCGACCTACCAGACAACTACCACAATGATTTGGAGGCTTTGTTGAGGAGAGTGTGTCAACGACTCACCCCTCCTCGACCTAGACTTGCTCTTGAAGCACCTACGATTTCACCAGCTCAACAGCAAGAACCTTCCAAGTCCGCTCAACTGATCATGGCTGAGAAGACAATCCGTGACTACTCCGCCCCATCAACAAACAACATCTGCACCGGTCCGAACCCAAAAATGGGGAACAACAGCTATGAGCTGAAGTCGGCCTTGATCAACATGGTTCTGGCCAGTCCTTTCTGTGGCAAGGCCACGGAAGACACAAACGCTCACCTCCAACAGTTCTTGGTGGTGTGTAGCACCTTCACCATGAGGGATGTCACCCCTGAATCCATCCGCCTTCGCCTTTTCCCATTCTCACTTTTTGGGAAGGCCAAGGAGTGGTTCTACAGCAATCAGGAAGAACTCACCACATGGGACAAGTGCTCCAATGCCTTCCTTGCCAGGTTCTTTCCGCTAGGCAAAACCAACAACCTGTGGAACAAAATTTTAAGCTTTCAACAGCTAACTGATGAACGCATCCCTAAGGCATGGGAACACTTCCAAGAATACACCTTGGCATGCCCACATCATGGAATGCAAGATTGGTTGCTGATCCAAAGCTTTTACCATGGGCTCAACAGCCCCGCTTGTGAACACCTAGATGCAGCCTCTGGAGGCTCTTTCTTCTCCTTGAAGGTCAAGGAAGCCTAGACTCTCATAGAAAAGATGGTCGCCAACTATAGTGGCTATGATAAGAGGCTAAGCCAGCCGCAACCCAAGATGAGGGGAGTCCACCAAGTTGTTGGTATTGACATGCTAGCAATCAAGATGGATCAACTCTTCAAGAAAATGGACTCACCACAGACTGTCCAATCCTTAGACTCTCGCATGACTTGCGAAGTCTGTGGTAATATTGGACATATGGGAAGCCATTGTCCAGATACTCAGGAGAAAGAAGTAAACTACCTCAACAACAACAACAACAACAACACCAACAACGGCTTTAGGACCCGTACGAACAACTTTGGATGGGAGTCCAAGCCAAACCTTTGACTTGTAGGAAATTTCACGGGTAACTCTAGAAACTTCACTCGTAATGAACCTTCCTTTCGTGATCTTGTTTTAGGACAATCCAAAATTAATAAAAGTATTAGTAGGAAATTTATTGCTACTGATAAAGTCCTAGAAAGCATAGATTCTCGTATGGAAGCCTTCAATACCTCCCTGCAAAACCAGCTTAGTCATAACAAAATGTTAGAAACACAAATTGCGCAGCTAACCGCCTCTATTGTTAAGCCTAACTCTGGCAAGCTCCCCGGTTAGCCAGAAGCTAGCCCCAAGGAAGATGTTAACGTTGTCACAACTAGAGGTGGGAAGTCCACACAGGACCCGCCAAATCCTAACAATGTAGGGAAGACCAGGGAAACCGATGAAGAGTCAGAAGGGGAGGAGGAAATTGAAGTTGAGGAGACAAAGGTGCCGCTCAAGAAGGCACCACATGAGTTCTATGATATGCATGTTCTACCATTTTCCTCTCGCCAGAGGAAGCCAACAGTGGATGAACAATTCGGCAAGTTTGGGGATGTAATAAAGAAATTATATGTCAACATACCTCTACTAGATGCTATGCAGGTTCCCACCTACTCCAAGGACCTAAAGGACATCCTCAACAACAAACACCCAATACTATCCGCTGAGATTATCAAACTAACGGAAGAATGCAACGCCGCCATCTTAAACTTCCTCCTAGAAAAGAAGCGAGATCCAGGATGTCCAACCATCCCATGTTCTATCGGGATGCAACACTTCAACAACGCCCTCTGTGATCTTGGGGAAAGTGTAAGCGTCAAACCAAAGGTGGTGTATGACAAACTTGATGTCAATTCATTACCCCCTACAGCAATGTGCCTGCAGCTTGCCGACCAATCAGTCCGTTACCCGGCCGGTATCGCGGAGGACGTACCCATAAAGATAAGGAACTATCTCATTCCTATCAATTTTGTGGTGCTGGATATGGAGGCCGATGTAAAGATGCCTCTTATATTAGGAAGGTCATTCCTCAGAACTACAAACACCAACACTGATGTTGGGTCTGGAGAAATCCACCTCAACATTAATGGGAACAAAGAAAAGTTTGCCTTCAAGCCCTGAACGAAACAATGCAATCAGGTAAGCATCTTTTATGGAAGGAATCCTAACACGGTGCAGAAAATCGAGGTGTACCCAGCCCCGCCAAAAACGGGTGCACCTGTGGTAGAAGTGAAAAGCACGCCACTGCTGACCAAGAAGAAGAACGAGCTGCAGGAAATGAAGAAAAAGGTCCCCACCAAGCCAAAGAAGATTAAACAAGTATGGCGGAAGGAAGAAGTTGCACCGATCATGTAAGATTCTCCATCCACGAAGGGCATCACAAGAAATTGAACGTGGAGAACGTCTTGTTCAAGACGTAAAATCCGTACCCTCGTTGAGAGGTAAACCAATATTTATCCCCCTTCCTTTTCATACTCCATCAAATTAGTTTTAATTTTCTTTAACCACTAAATTAGTCTAACAAAAATTTGGTGATGGCTCGGCCAATTTACTGGCCGGGAGGTCAAATTTCATCAAAAATGACCACTCGGGTGATAATCTGAGGCTCCAACCCAGCGAGTCAGTTTTTAGCACCCAGAAGGTCATATCTCATGAAAAATGACCACCCGGCTGGGTAATATTCAAGTGCCCAAAATCAAACTCGACCAGTTAAATACTAGCACCCGGGAGGTCAAATTTCATCAAAACGACCCTCCGGGTGATGATCTGATCAACCAACCCGGCTAGTCGGATTTCAGCAAACTGGGAGGTCATATTCCATGAAAATGACCATCCGGCTGGGCAAATTTTGAGAGGCCAGATTCTATCAAATTTTAGCACTCGAAAGATCATATTTGGTGAAATATGACCACCCGGTTAAGTCATTTCTGCCACCCGGCAGGCCATGCCGCCCAACACTACTTTTCCTTGGATTCTTGGCACTTTTACTACATAAATCATGGCCATGAGTGGTAGAGGTGTGGCTAGCTTTTCCTTTTTACAAAATGCTCACCACAAGTCCCCACTATGAGTAAAACCAAGAAAAGGAGAGCCACACATGTCACCTCACTCTTTCACAACCCACACTCACCTACCATCCTACTCCCCTAGGTATCATAGGTGACATGATATTCATTGAAAACATACAACTTTGGCCATCCCATCACTCTATCCTTGCTCCCTACACTCTCAACATAGTTCTAGACAAAGTAAGCAAGGAAATCACATGGCGCATGGACCTAGCCATCTCCCATCACCACCAAAGCAATAATGGAGCAAGTGGAGGAAAAAGCCATGCCGACCGTCATGGGCTGCCACCCGGCATGTGCCGCCGCCCAGCCTAGCATTTTGGCACCCATGACTCCCCCTCAAGCCTATAAATACCTGGTGCCCCCTCATTTGCTTCTCCATCACAATTCCTTTAGCCGAGACATCATCTCTCTCCCTTTTTCTCTCACCACTAGTTTGCTTAGTAAGTGCACTCTTGACTTAGGGATAAAAGTGTGCTACAATAAAACCAATTAGAGGAAATTTCACTTTGTCTCTTGCATGTTTTGGACTACTAACACTTGGTTTACTAATCGGACGACTAACCGCTAACCATTATTATCATATTGTCCTTTGGGTATCGTGTCCAATTAACCTTGTTGCAGGAATGGCAAGCATCTGGCGAGGCCTCTACATCAAGTTCAGCAGCAGCAGCTCAAGCCATGGGAGGCACACACCGAGTGAGCACTCAGAAGCTGAACACTCAAGAGCTTCACATGGGCATGCTCCGAGTTACCACTCGGAAACAACGTCCATATCCGATGCTCCAACAGTGGCAAGTGTGCAAGATAAAGAATTCAAGAAATTTAAGGAGAGCGAAGAGAACCAGGTGTTCAACAACTTCAACAAGCAAAGCAAGTTCACCGCCATTTGAGACCGAGAGTTCACGACCGTGCGCAAGTTTGACCACGATTTCGTCGAGCGAATCAGCGTCCTCGCCAATTTTGAGTACGCACTCAACATGGCCAGATGGTATGATTTCTACAATCTTAATGAATATGGATCAACATGGCTTACTATTGAATTCCTTTGCACGCTGAAAGTTGACACCCATGAATCAAACAAATTAGGCACCCTCTATGAATTTCATCTTTTTGGGGAAACCTATGAACGGACTTTAAACGAAATTAGAACTTACCTTGGTTTTGACCAGAAGGCCGCTTTAGACATTGATAGATTTAAAGGTTTCACACCACAAGAACTTTGGGCCAAGATAGAAAATCCCGTTACGGGGCAAGAACGCACTAGTGGCATTCACAGCCCCTCGCTCCGTATAATTCACCATTTTATCACTCACTTCTTAACCCCTCGGGGTGACATACGTTTGGTGAACAGTTTGGATAAAGCATATCTTCATGCTGTAATCAAAAAGATTAAAACAAACCCCACATTTTTCCTCATCAACCATTGGCTCACTTTAGTATTCAGACAACAAGGACCCATCTCTTTTACCCCTTTTGTCACTAGAATTGCTAGGATGGTTGGTGCTCCTCACCGAGCTAGAATAGATCATCTCCCTAATGCACCTTTGTTAGAAGAAGATCATTTCTTGCAAGCGCACTTGTTGAGAGTAGAAAACAATAGGTACTTCATGCTTTATCCAGGGTATGACACAAAGATTGAATTGCCTAACCCCCATCTCACTACCATTGGAAAAAGAAACCTTTTGTACAAATTGCAAGCTTTCGTGCAGCATGCACGACATAGTGTTGTAGAGGATAGGCCAAGAACAAGAACTATAGCACAACTACATCGGGAAGAGCAACAACACGAAACAACAACAAACTCACCTTAAACGGGTGAATCGAGAGGTCCCCAATATAGTTGGGAACAACCACAATTTCCTGTTTTTGCAAGTTCATTGAATTACACCTCTTCCTCCCATGACAACTATGAGCCCTACGGGATGGGGAGTTACCACCAACCTCATGAAGGCATAGGCACTTCTCGCTCTGCCCGATTCACATCATACAACTTTTCGGAGTTGCAAGAAGGCATGCAATACTTGGCTGCCAATTCTTATGAAACCAACATGCAAACTCAAGAAATACAAGCAGCCATAAGGAGGGAACAAGAATGGCAGCAGCAAACGCCTGAATAACTTCAGACAAACATCTCCATGATGGACCAACTGTTCAGCCATTTCAACATCGAGTATCAACCGCCGCAGTAAAAGCCATCTAAGCTTAAGTCTTGCGAAGACCTAAGCTTGGGGAGGTACCCAAACCAAGGTGTGACGCTTGTTCTATCCTCTCTCCCACTTTCTCTAGTTGAGTCGTTTTGAATTTTAGAAAATTTAAGAAAACCCAAAAAGATTTTTTTAAAGAACCATAAAAATTGCATAACCAAAAATAACAAAAAATATTTCTCTTTATAAATAAAATTTGAGAACTTGGTATCCACCTTGCCTATGGAAATGATGAATAGTTGCTCCATTAGCTCCCTGTGAGTCTCTAGTATACAACCTCTACTCCTCATTTTGGTGGGTAATGGTAGACCGACATAATCATAACACTAGTCCCTCTATATTTTAGTGGGTGCAAAATGGCTAATAAACACCAAGTCTAGATGTTGGAGTTTATGATGTGGCATGTTTTGGATGAGTCTATGACCTCCTTGTGATTAGAGTCCAATGATTTCTTTCAAAACTATGCTGCAACAAAAATCCCTACTTGGTGCAAATCTTCCTTATGATAGGAAAATTCCTACCATGGCTAAATATTAAATATCAAAACCATTTCTACGCCATTTATACATGCATTGAGTTTAGTTAGGAATTAATCCTTTTGAGGGACATGCACTTCCAAAGCTAATTATTTTCCTTCGCGTTATCTTTGAGTTCTCAAAATAATCATGCTTGGCTATATGGTTTCCACATCAGAATCATGCATCCATTTCACCAAGCATGCCAACCAAAAATCCTTCTTTTTGCGAGCCTGTTGACGATCAAAATATACATTTTGGGAAAACTGGAGTGTCCGGTTTACAAAACCGGAGCATCCGGTTTTGGCAGACAAATAATGGTAAAAATTGTCTAAATCAAAGCTAATCTTTATTATTTTGTATGTTTGGTATTTAGACATGTTTTGTAGGTTGTGAGCATATTGCTTAAATATTTTGGCTAAATTTCATTCGAGAAACAAATAAGTGCAGAAAAAGGTATGAAGATCAAGCCAAAATATTTATTTGAAGTCTCCACGATGAAGCCCTTGTCGAGAAGATCAAAACGGATATATGGACCGCCTATTTTGCAGTCCGGATGAAGAAGTTATGACATTTCGAAGATGCTCACAGAGTCCGGTTTTATAAATCGGAGGGTCCGGTTTTTACAGTCCAGACCGAGTTAGAGTCAGTTTTCTTCACGTAAATCATATAAATCTTGGTTTCTTGTGGGGCAAGGCCTCCCACCCGTTATATACAAAGGGCCACGACCGATTGAGGCATCACCCAATCGATCAAAACTTATTTTCTTTATCTTTTTGTCTCTTTTACCTTTTTATCTCTCCCATTACTTTTCCAACCCTAATTGCTATTCTTCTTCATCTCTACGGTGTTTGAAGGCATCCTTACTGGCCTGCCGATGTTAGGACAACCCAAGAGTGCACTTGCCCTGACGGGGTCCCTCTCGAGCAAGCGTTCGTTGGTTTTCATCGGAACCCCGACGAAGCCGGAGGCTCCGGTTTTGGCAGATTTAGCATCGAGTTCTGTTTTTACCATCTGCACAAGGACGTGCTCGTGTAGCGGTGCTTTTCGGCATCAACACACTTTTTGGCGACTCCGCTGGGGAAGAAATTTGTTGCTTTTTAAGCCGAATTAATTTCTCCAATTATGTCTTCCGAGGTGACAAAGTCGAACATTGTTACTCCAAAATTGGAAGAAATCCCAGAGGACGTGAGAAAGGCATTCCAGGAACATTTAGAAGCACGAAAGAAGGCACATGAAGAAGAAAGAAAGGCTCAAGAAGCACAAGATCTTGAAGAACTTCTTCTTTGCTTCAAGAGGGATCGGTCAGGAGCTATCACTCAAATCAAAGATCCAGTTTTTCCTTCCTTTGAAGCACCCAAGGTATTACCCAATGTGAGTAAACCAATTAGCTTGGATCCTGATGTTGCCAATTGAATAGATTCTGTTTCTGTTGGTATGAATAGTAAGTTTGATGCCATGAGTCATGATTTTATTTCTCGCTTTCAAGAATTAGAGGCCAAACTTGATAATAGGCTTTCTAGCGACCATGCTAGTACTTCTGTTCCTAATGCCGAAAGTCTTATTGTTCATACTTCCAATGATCCTTCAACTTGGCAAATACCTAAGGTTCCTGGGGGCAACTGATTAATCATATACAAAGCCGAACTGTTCTTGGTACTTCGGCTGGTGAAACAACCCCCGTTACTAGTGTTGTGCCTCCATATCACACCGTGATGTATAATGAAAATCCTCCATCTAGTGTTCGATTTAGTGCTTTGTCTATGTCAAATTTTAATAGTTCATTGCAACATGTTCCTTACACATTGCCGAACACATCACCACAACAAGCACATGGTACACCACTACATAATAGGCCTAGTATTCATCATGGATCAGTTCCTAGTCAGTCAAGAACTGATCCTTTGATTGTAGATGACCTTAGGGCTGAAATTGCTACTATGTTTAAATCCACTTTTGGTGTAGATCCTAAGGTCAAGAGTCGATCCTATCAGAAACCTTATCCTGAGACTTATGAGCATGTTCAGTTTCCACAAAACTATAAGGTTCCTGATTTTGCTAAATTCACTGGTAATGATAATAGATCTACTCTAGAACATATCAGCCAGTTTATTATTCAATGAGGGGAAGTTAGTACTAGTGATATTTATAAATTAAGCTCATTTCCCTTGTCTCTTTCGGGTGCTGTATTTACTTGGTTTATTTCTTTGCCACCCAATTCTATTTATACTTGGGCTGATTTAGAAAAAAAAAGTTTCATGAATATTTCTTTACTGGTGAATCTGAATTAAAATTGTTACATCTTACATCGGTTAAACAAAATTTGCATGAGCCTATTTTTGATTATATTAGAAGGTTTAGAGACACAAGAAACCGATGCTATAGTTTGACAATTTCTAATAGAGATTTAGCTGATCTAGCTTATTCTGGTTTACTCAATTTTCATAAATTGAAGCTAGAGGGTCAAGAATTTCTAGATGTAAGTCAAGTATTGCAAAAGGCTCTGGCTAATGAAAGCCGAGCTAAAGAGCCTAGAAACTTGCAAAAATCGAATGAAAAAACTAACTGTTCTGTTTATGTAATTGGTGACGAATATGATGAGTTGGATGATGAAGACAAGAATGTTTATGCTGCTGAATTTACATGGTCACCTAAAGATAAGACAAGCACCTGTGAGTCTCTCAAGCCGATTCATAAAAATCGGCAAGAAGAGAAATTTACATTTGATGTAGCTAAATATGATAAAATTTTTGATGAATTATTACGAGCTGGAAAGATTAGGTTGTCACATGCTATACCACTGTTTGATGAGTTAAAGCGGAGAGCTTTTTGTAAGTGGCATAATTCTTATTCTCATGCCACAAATGATTGTAATGTTTTTAGGCGACAAATACAATCGGCTATTCATGATGGACACTTGTGCCTTCGGCTTTTACCATCTGCACAAGGACGTGCTCGTGTAGCGGTGCTTTTCGGCGTCAACAGAGCCTTTGATCCTATTAAAAGATTATGGTTCCCCCAATTGCTCAGAAAAAGTTTGCAAAAATATTTGAACCATTGAATTAGGCTCTTTACACCATGAGAGCTAGAAGAAAGAAGGAAAAAGAAAGAAGGAAAAGAAAGGAAAAATTTATCAGCTCTCATGGATGTGATACATCAAAAAGCTTCAAGGTTCATACAAAAAAAATATTCCTTTGAGCGAAAATAAAAGGACCATCTTTTTTCTCTCTAGCACAAAAATTCTACTCTTTGGAAAAAAAATATATCCACCAAAGACCTTTGCAATTGTGCTAGCCCAATCCTTTGTGTGAGTCCATTCTCTCCCTCTTCCCTGGACATTATTTTTAAATGATTGGAATGAGGAAGTGCAATGTCTTTCACTAGGATCATCTCTTAGCCTAACAACATATGCATGCTAAATGTGACACCCTACCAAGCCCCACATATTTAAGACAAACATTTAGAAAGTAGGGTGAGCATTGGTAAGGGAATATACCATTTGAGAGATGAGAGCCATAGTGGGAGATTGCACCAAGAGGGAAGATTTTCAATCTTATGCAGCATTATAAAAACTTTGGACTCATGATCGAAAAGGAGATTTCATGACGAAGTCTAAACTAGCCATTCTAGACTTCAACCGCTCATGACAAGGTAATAAAATGCCAATAAGCCCCGTTGTACAATGAGAATGACTTAGTAACACAATTGTGCTAGTTTACATTTACCCATATTGTGTTGGAGTATGTGTTTTTGCACTTGATACTTGCAGGGCGCTAATATTGAAGCAACTCCTGATCCATCATCTCTAAGTTTTAATTTGCTCGGGAACTTGTGGAATATGTGTTTGCATGCATAAGAGACCCAAAATGTCCAAAAACATGAAGAAACACCCTATCGATCGATCACGATTGTGAAACAGCCGTTTTCATTGACCGACATGGTCATTTTCAGGCAGAAACCAGCCGACAGGTCATAATCGGCTAAAATTAGGCTCCCAGCTGGTTAAACGGGGTCACTTTCTGGCTGAAATCAGAAACTAGCTGACAGGGTCATAACCTACTGAAATCAGCCACCTGACTGGTTAAGCGAAGCCGTTTTTAGGCTGATCTTCCAACCCGACCAATTTTCCAAAAATACTTCACCACAATGGCATTTTCTCCTCTCGAATTAAGGATGATGAAATATGACTAAGGAAGAGAAGGCCAAAAAGAAGCTTAACCAAGAGATATCAAGGGGCCGACCGGGAGGGGGTCGGCACCCAGCCCGGCTGCCGGCCGGCCTGGCCTGCCGCTCGGCCCCCTATGCCGCCCGGCCCAGGGTGGCCACCCGGTGTTGCCAGCCCACGAGTTTTGGAGATATGCCTAAGAGACATTACGGATTTGATCTGTATGTGAGGGTCATATGGATGCTGATCTGTGAGGGATTAGTCCACTAATGGGCCAACTTATCGAGGCCCATTAGAAGGGTCTATATAAATGGAGGCGGGGCAAGGGGTACGAACCCACCGGTCCATAACCCTAGCTGCCGCACTCCTCTCTGTCTCCCATGTCACCCTAAATTGTGCCACCGGTGCTAGCACGCCGTGCACGGCCTTCCGCCCTATATGTGTGGATACTGCAAGGAGGCGCTGTAGCTATGGTGCTTCGATTGGACCAGGAGGAGACGGTTGCTGTGAATGACTATATCCTCTACACCGATGCGCGACT
This sequence comes from Eleusine coracana subsp. coracana, assembly GCA_032690845.1. NCBI lineage: Eukaryota > Viridiplantae > Streptophyta > Magnoliopsida > Poales > Poaceae > Eleusine > Eleusine coracana. Next base: position 37,153,194 of record CM064422.1, on the reverse strand, counting down.
ACGTTGGATGAGATGCTCCAACATTCGCTTCCGCTTCGCCTGCGCATCTAGTGGTAATGATCCATGATCCCCTTCTTACAAGGTTTCCTGGTTGAACGGTAGAAATTATTATATGCTATCATAGCCAACCCGTTCCCCAATAGTGGTATCAGAGCCGACCTTGTGTAGTTTGTGATCTGGATCTTGTGCATATAGTTGATATGCTGATGTATTAGATGAGATCTATTACATGTTTTTGTGTACGGATTGATTAGATCAATGGTGATAGGGAGGTTCACAAGGTAATGGGTGGATAGCGATACATGCATCATTGATTTATTTGTGTTCCTTCTCCGTGCATGCGCGACTTGTCCCTACCGGCTGGAATCACCATCGAGACTAACTGCATGCGCTAGTAGAGGAGCCAATAGTATCATGATCATGTAGCGCAGTCTACTCATGAAAACCTAATAGAAACTAAGGCATTGTGAATGACTCGAAATCGGGCAAATATGATTTTCCCGATAGGATTTCCATTGTGATTTCATAGATACGATCTGTGAAACCGCCGTACGGACATGCCTAGATTTTTACAACCCTTTTTGGCCACACGTTAGCATTTGCTTCTCGCTTAACTTGTTTTTGCAGAGAATGTTGTGAATGGTGTGGCCCAAAGAGATGCATGTGATGTATGTATGTGATTTGCATGACCTACGTGCCATGATTAATAACAGCTGGGTTGAGGCTGTCATATTATTGTATAACGGCCTGCGTGTCGATCTGTGATGATTGATATTCTCATGTAATTTATTACTAGCTATTAGTTGTAGTAGCTAAGTGTTAGTTCATGGAGGCCTCAAGCATGATGGTTGAAGGGACAGGCCACATGGCGATGGCAATGGAGATGGAGATCACCAATTGAAAGGGGCCATGCTATTTCACAGTTAATATGATTGCCTGTGATGATGTTCCTGTCATCCTATTCTTTCATGTGTTATTTATATTGGAGATAATTAACATGCTAGAATAGGTTCCCTCAAGAAAAAAATAAATTATATGCCCTTCCAATAGCTGCACCTATTAAAATTATGATCATTGTATGGTAGGTCTGCCAAAGTAGAGTACCTCAACTATCTTAATTATTAGGGTTAATGTCGGACATTTACATGCATAGTATTGGTTTAATTAACAAAGCTATCAAAACGGTTTTTGGCGCCGGGGCATGTGATGCCACCCAACAAACAAGAGTCACATAGGGATGTGATTAGCAAAGTGTTGCTTACCTATATCACTAGATTTCTAGCGGTGATGCCAAAGCTCACTAGGATCTAAGTTGAATATGGATCTTGAACCACTATATGTTGTTTTGAGGGAAAATAGTTTCAAGCATATAGTGGACTAATAAACTTTTGTTAAAATGTTTAATAAGAGTTTTACATTTACATAGTGCTTATATTCGCATATTTTCTGTTGTAGATCATGGCACCAACCGCTAGTAACACTTTCAATTTGCGCTCGATTCTTGAAAAAGAAAGGCTTAGTGGAACAAACTTTATTGATTGTTATCGCAACTTGAGAATTATTCTCAAGCATGAGAAAAAGGAATATGTTCTAGAGCTTCCCTATCCTGATGATCTGCCAGAAAATGCTACTGCCGCTCAAAAAAGGTAGTATGAGAAGCATACCAATGATGCAATTGATGTTAGCTATCTCATGCTTGCCACTATGTCCTCTGAGCTTCAGAAGCAATATGAAAACGTGGATGCCCACAATATGATTGAGGGACTCCGTTGCATGTTTGAGAACCAAGCAAGGTCTGAGAGGTACAACATCTCAAAGTCCTTGTTTGCGTGCAGGCTAGCTGAAAATGGTTATGTCAGTCCTCATGTGATCAAGATGATTGGTTACATTGAGAATCTGGAGAAACTTGGTGCTGCTCTACACCCTGATTTGCCCACAAATGTGATTCTCCAGTCGCTTCCTGCGAGCTATGAGCCTTTCATTTTGAAATTTCAAATGAATAGCATGGAGAAGACATTGGCTTGGGCAAGCATCAAAAAATCTGTTCCAAGTTAAGTTAACTTGGTTCAAAAGGATAGCAAGAAGTGAAAGCGCAAGATTAAGGCTAAGGCTACAGATGAGATCTCTAGCACTAATCCTAAGCCTGCAGCAGCTCCTAATCCTAAACCGGCGGCTGGTGACCCTTGTTTTCACTACAAGAAACCCGGTCATTGGAAGAGGAATTGCAAGCTTTATCTAGAAGAGCTGAAGAAGAAGCATGGAGACACTTCTAATTCAGGTATCAATGTTATTGAAGTTAATAATGTTGCTACACGTCCTTATGATTCATGGGTATTTGATACCAGATCGATGATTCACACTTGCAAATCATTGGAGGGGCTTAAAGAAGCAAGGAAATGCGCAAAGGGCAAGGTGGATGCTCGTGTCGGCAGTGGTGCAAAGGTTGCTGTGTTGGCCATCAGAACTTATCCACTTTCATTACCATCAGGATTAGTTTTGGAGTTAAATAATTATTATTACATTCCTGCCTTAGGCAAAAACATTATTTCTTCAAAGTGTTTGGAGGAAGATGATGGTTATGAGGTCATAATAAGGAACAAGTGTTGTTCCATTTATTTGAATGATATTCTCTATGGTAATTGCCCATTGGTGAATGGATTATATTACCTAGATGTTGAGAATACGCTGATCTATGACATTGATGCAAAAAGGCTCAAACCTAATGATTTGAATCCCACATATACTTGGCATTGTCGTTTAGGTCATATAAATGAGAAGCGCATAAAGAAGCTCCATACAGATGGTCTTCTAAGTTCTTTTAATTTTTAATCAATTGATACGTGTGAGTCTTGTTTACTTGGCAAAATGACTAATTCGCCTTTCACTGGAAATAGTGAGAGGGCGAGTGAACTATTAGGACTTATACATATGGATGTATGTGGATCAATGAGTTGCACGGCCAGAGGTGGTTTTCAGTACTTCATAACTTTTACCGACGTCTTTAGTAGATATGGTTACATCTACTTAATGAGGCATAAGTCTAAATCCTTTGAGAAGTTTAAAGAATTTCAAAATGAAGTACAAAATCAATTGGGCAAGACTATTAAACTCCTACGATCTGATCATGGTGGTGAATATTTGAGCCATGAATTTGGTGAACATCTAAAGCAATGCGGAATTGTTCCACAATGGACTCCGCCAGGAACGCCCCAATGGAATGGAGTATCCGAACGGAGGAACCGAACCTTGTTAGACATGGTTAGGTCTATGATGAGCCAAAATGATCTTCTATTGTCCTTCTAGGGATACGCTCTAAAAAGTGCCGCTTTCATACTTAATAGGGTTCCATCTAAATCCGTGGAAAGGACACCATATGAGATATGGACTGGGAAGTGCCCCGTCTTGTCTTTTCTTAAGATTTGGGGATGTGAGGCTTATGTAAAACGTATGACGTCTGATAAGCTTTCTTCTAAGTCTGATAAATGCTTCTTTGTAGGATACCCTAGGGAAACCAAAGGTTGTTATTTCTACAACCGGGAAGAGGGCAAAATGTTTGTCGCTCATAATGGTGTTTTTCTAGAGAAAGAGTTTCTCTCCAAAAGGGTAAGTTGGAGAACGGTGCAACTTGAAGTTCAAGAAGCTCCAGAAAATATTTCTTCTTCCACTATACCACAATTGGATGAACAAATTGTTGTTGAACCAATTGTTGAAACACCAGCCCCATGTAGGTCAGAAAGGGCACGTCGCGCTCCTGAAAAGTTCACGCTCCTAACCACGGGGCAGCATAATATATTATTGTTAGACAATGATAAGCCTAAGACTTACAGTGAAGCAATGATGGGACCGGACTCTGAGAAATGGCTTGCAGCCATGAGATCCAAATTAGAATCCATGAGAGAAAATCAAGTTTGGAACCTGATAGATCTGCATGATGGTGTAAAAACCATTGAGTGTAAATGGGTTTTTAAGAAAAAGATAGACATGGATGGAAATGTTCACATCTAAAAGGCACGATTGGTGGCGAAAGGTATTAAGCAAATTCAAGGGGTTGATTATGATGAGACCTTCTCACCCGTCGCTATGCTAAAGTCTATACTGATCCTTCTAGCAATTGCCACATTTTATGATTATGAGATATGGCAAACGGATGTCAAAATGGCTTTCCTTAATGGAAACCTAAGTGAGGATGTGTACATGACACATCCTGAAGGTTTTGTTGATCCACAAAATGCTAGGAAGATATGCAAGCTTCAAAAGTCCATTTATGGACTAAAGCAAGCATCTCGGAGTTGGAATCTTCGCTTTGATGAGGTAGTCAAAGGGTTTGGCTTCATTAAAAACAAAGAAGAGCCTTGTGTTTACAAAAAGGCTAGTAGGAGTGCGCTTGTCTTTCTGGTCCTTTATATGGATGACATATTGCTGATCGGTAATGATATTCCAATGCTTGAAGTTGTTAAGACTTTTTTGAGAAAAAGTTTCTCTATGGAGGACTTAGGAGAGGCAGCTTACATTTTGGGCATTAAGATCTATAGAGATAGATCAAAAAGGCTAATTGGATTATGCCAAGACACGTACATCGACAAGATATTGAAACAGCTCAATATGCAAGATTTGAAGAAAGGTTTCTTGCCCATGTCGTATTGCATTACTCTTAGCAAGACTTAGTGTCCTTCGACACAGAATGAGATAGAGAAGATGAGAGCGATCCCATATGCTTCGGCTATCGGATCCATCATGTATGCCATGATATGTACGCACCCAGATGTAGCTTTTGCTCTAAGCGCTACAAGCAGATTCAAATCAAACCCAGGAGAAGCTCACTAGGTGGCTAGTAAGAATATCCTAAAGTACTTGAGAATAACTATGGGTATGTTCCTAGTCTATGGAGAGGAAGAGCTCGTTGTAAATGGTTACACTGATGCTAGCTTCCAAACCGACAAAGACGATTCGAGATCGCAATCTAGATATGTGTTTTGCCTCAATGGAGGCGCAGTGAGCTGGAAGAGTTCCAAGCAAGATACGGTTGTTGACTCAACAACGGAGGCCGAGTACCTTGCCGCTTCAGAAGCTGCAAAGAAAGTTGTTTGGATCAGAAAATTTGTTTCTGAGTTGGGCGTGATTCCTAGTACGTCTAGTCCAATGGATCTCTATTGTGGTAATAGCGGTGCCATTGCGCAAGCCAAGGAGCCTAGAGCACATCAAAAGTACAAACACGTACTACGACATTAACACCTCATCCGGGACATCATCGCTCGAGGTGATGTAAAGATATGCAAGGTGCACACGGATTTAAACATTGCTGATCCGTTGACAAAGCCTCTCTCTCAGCCTAAGCATTAGGCACATATGAGATCCATGGGTATTAGATGTCTACATGATTAATGTATGAGAGATTGTGTAATGTCTATGTTTATGTGTGATTGAATAAAGTGTTATTCTGTTCCATGGATAATAATTATTGCATTGATTGACAAGTACGTGACTTGTTTGTGAAACTCATTGTTTTTCATAATATTATCCTAAAATGATCCCTAGTTTCTTATCATTATGTGGGACAATAATGATTCATGAACTAGCACATGTATTGATTGATGATCATGTTTCACAGATCATAGATATGGAGATATCGAATCAATAATGTGGACACATGTTAGAGAACATGGTGTTGGATTGACCCACTAATAGACTCTGCTAAGATGTTATTGTTGTGCCATCAGTTGTTGTCTTTTATGATGTACCTTCGGGATCCTTAGACCTGAGATTGTCATTGATTCCCAGAATGCGTAATAGCACACTTAGGGATTACCAAACGCTATTCCGTAACTGGGTAGTTATAAAGGTAATTTTCGGTTATGCTATGAAACATGTCATGGGGTGTGAGCGGTCAAGATGGAATTTGCCCCTCCTGATAACAGGAGAGATATCTTTGGGCCCCTCAAGTTAGATGGATTTGGAAGTGCATGGCCATGCCAATGTGATTAAAAGTTAATCACGATGACTAAGAGTTAGTCATGATAAATCCACTAGATGTTCGAGTGAATGGTCGAGCTATTACAGGGATGGCACGTTTCTCGCCTTGAGCTTGACTGATATCATGAGGCAAAGGGATCGCTGGATGCGTATGTCAAAGGTTCAGCCGATATGATCTTTATGTGTACACGAGAACCAGTATATGCTGCTAAGTGCCATATTGATTTATGATTTAAAAAAGGGTTTTCACATCATTGTCGTGTATATGTGAACCTAACGGGTCACACACTTAACAGGTTGGAACATCGCTTGCCTATGTGATTGTCTCTAGTGCAAGTGGAAGATTGTTGGAGATATGCCCAAGAGACATTATGGATTTGATCCGTATGTGAGGGTCATACGGATGTTGATCCATGAGGGATTAGTCGACTAATGGGCCAACTTGTCGAGGCCCATTAGAAGGGTCTATATAAATAGAGGCGGGACAAGGGGTACATATCCCACCGGTCCATAACCCTAGCCGCCACGCTCCTCTCTCTCTCTCCCATGTCACCCTAAACCATGCCGCTGGTGCTAGCACGCAGCGCACGGCCTTCCACCCTATACATGTGGATACCACAAGGAGGCACTGCAACTGTGATGCTTTGGCTGGACCAGGAGGAGACGGTTGTTGTGAATGACTACGTCCTCTACACCGACGCGTGACTACGTTGGACGAGCTGCTCCAACATTCGCTTCTGCTTCACCTGCGCATCTAGTGATAATGATCCATGATCCCCTTCTTGCAAGGTTTACTGGTTGAATGGTAGAAAATATTATATGCTATCATAGCCTACCCGTTCCCCAACAACGAGGCCCAACATGCCTACCGGCCCCAAAACAGAGAATCCGGCACAAACCGACCGAACAACCGCCATCAAGACAAAATCTGAGCCAATCAAAATGAGTCGGTCGGGAACCGACATGATCCAACGGCGGCCCAGCCTGGGATGCCGCCCGGTGGTGCATGCCGCCCAGCGCAGGTCGCAGCCCGGCACGCTGACTTTGGCCAATCGACCCTCCTTCACCTACAAATACCCCTCAGACTTATGCCACCTATAAATAGAGGGGGTATTCGGCAGAAAAGAGGGGAAAAGCAAGAAACACATCAAGGAGTCCATTCCCCACTACTTCAGCTACTTAGTAGAGTAGGTTAGTTAGTCGGGAATTAGAGTCTAGTCGGGAGCATCGCTCAGGATTCCAGAATTGTCTTGGAGTATTGGTATGAGCTCTCTTGTATCTTTTCTCTTTATATAAGACTTACTCGTTATCAATATAAATATCTTTTCGATTATATCTTGTCAAGTATTTATCTTAATTTAGTCATTTTCCTTAAGTTACATTATTCGGGAAGAAACTTTGTTGCGTATTTCACGGGTTTCCCAGCTAGGATTTAATTGAGTTTAGTTTTTTCTGAACTTAGACTTGGTTATTTCTTGGCTATTCTTCCGCTAGGCCAACGAAAGAATATCTAGTGAAAGCGTAGGCGTGGAGCCTAAGTTAACACTAGCTAGATTTGCATTCGTCCCCATGGGCTGTGTGGTAGGCGGCAGGTGGTGACAGCCCTGTCCGTCCCTTTTAGTAATCCACCACATTCGGGCCATCTTAGTCAGGGCTGTCTAGCGTTAGCATACCCACTAGTAGAGAGGCTAGTTACGGGCCCATATTAGTGAACGTTCTCGTGCCCTGAAGTGAGCTAGCAAGTGAAAGACTTGAGGCTGTACCAAGAAATTGGTGTAAGTACTCAACCCGAGTAACTAGGAGTTTGACGCTTGATTTAGATATACTTTGGAAAGATATATTTTTAGGAAATCTAGATTTAGACTCGCTGTCCTCCCGGCTATCATAACTGATCTCTTTATGTATTTATTTATTTATTTATTTTAGTGTGGATTTCTCCTGTGTTACTACCCCCATATTATTATTGAACATCCTTACCCCCGTTATTGGTTAGTTGGTATAAACTCTTGCAGTTATATCTCTGTTAAACCAAGATAATCTTAAACCTAGCTTCCCTATGGAAAATAATATGATAGCTTGGAATACTCCCAGGTGAAATGCTACAATGGTGTTCCGTGCGCTTGTGGATTAATTCATTTTATTCTTAAAGCATAACAAATGTCAACCATTATATCTGGCATCGTACCAAGAATAGTTATATTCTTGATGCGACGTTAAGAAATACCAACAGTGACTAATGTCTACATGAATGATATGCGTGTAAGAAACCTTATCTACCTTATGATGATTGTTGACAGCGGCCTTGGCAGTTGATGATGATGACCACAAGCATGGATGCTTGATGAGCTTGATGGAGTCTAAGGGTTGATGAAGATGGATCAAGGCTAAGGACAAGCAATGCAGCAAGTGTTGGGAATACTTGTCTAGTTGTTAGAGCTCTGAGTCCATAGGAAAAACAAGACTATCAAGGGGATCTAGGTCATTTCTCTTAGGTCATGTCTAGTCGGTGATATGCATGAATGCTCAGTGAAATCACATGCACTAGGTGATAGTGGAGAAGCCAACAAGCTGTTCGAAGAAGTCGTGAAACAAAGTCAAGCGAGGACGATGAGTTTCAGCTTCTGAACAATGTGACCGGACAGAGGGGTTGGTGGTGACCGGACAGTACGGTCAATAAGAGGATTGGTCTAGAACTTTTAGAGGGCAGCAAGGATTCTGTCTGTGCTACAAGCCGTAATGACCAGACGGTCCGGTCTGTATGGGTTCACATAGGGTGAAAGTGGAGCAGTACCGAAATGTTTCTTGACTAGAGAGAGAAATGGACCGAACGGTCCAGACAACTATCTGTATGATCCGGTCAGTGGAGAAATTAGGAGGGGCAGAGCCGTTGGAGCTGAAGACTACAGTGATCAGACAGTCCGGTCAGGCAGTGACCGGACAGTCTGGTCAGTTGGCCCAGAAAGCTGATTTCATGGAGCAACAACTAGTTGGAGGTTGGAAGCCTATATAAGTTCGTTGCTGGGGTCTTGGAGATCTCTCTTGGCCAGTGGAATACTTGAGAGCATTTGGTAAGATCCAAGAGGAAAAGAGGAGAGCACTAGGAGGAGATATTGCATATCTTGAGAGTGCTAGTGAGAGTAACTAAAGCATCTTGCACATCTAAGGCTAGGGTGTCCTTGAGCGTGTGATCTAGGCGCTTACTCTTGGTCTACGGTGACACCTAGACCAGTTAGTTGTGGGTGATCGAGCCTATCGTGATTGGTTGTGAAGGCCATCACACGTTTGTACATCGTTTGAGCCTGCCGGAGAAAGGGGCATCAATAGTGAGCGCCCGTGTCAGCTCCGGGAGTCCGGTAAGTTCTCGAGGGAGGTGAGCTTGTGCCTTGGTGGCAGTAGTGACACGCACCATACTTCACTCTGGTAGTGATTACGGGCTCGTGGGCGAGAACTCGACATTGGTGGCGAGAGGGACCGGGACTCCGGCAGGAGTGATCCAACGAGGAGTAGGGGAAGGTGCCATCCTTTCAAGACCTCGGGAAAAATCATGAGTGATCCCTTAATCTACTCCTTACTTTGATGCATTACTTTTCGCATTTACATAACATGCTATTCACGCTTGTGTGCTCATCTTGGTCTCGTTAATTACCTTGTAGACTTGCATGAATAGGCTTATTTACTTGTTAGTTGTGCTTAGCCTTCACTTGATCACTAGCATGTGTAGGAGTTGCTATGGCTTAATTGATCACCATAGTATGTGTTGTGCTACTCGTGCTTGTCTGATTATCTTGTTCTTGATGATCTAGTAACTTTGCATGAGTAGGATCCTTTGCTAGCTTTTTGTGTGCTTCCGCGTTGTTTGACTAATAGCATGTATAGGAGTTGTATTGCCTTGTGTGATCCACTAGTATGCTTAGGTTATTGTTCCTTCCTTAAGTTCTAATCTTGCTAGTGTGATCACCACTAGAATTGTGTAGGAATTGTTTTGAGTGGTCAGTTTTTAGTATTTGGCGAATTTGGTACATAGTGCAAGCTCCCAATTCACCCCCCCCCTCCCCCTCTCGGTCACTCGGTCCTTTCACCAGCTGATCCCAGCCAATCCGAACTTGGCTACCCACCAAGTTCACCTAAGCATTCCCTCTAATTGTGTGAGGATCTAGGCTACTCATAACCGTGAGCACGATTGTTATAACAGTTGATGAGCCCTCGTCAATAGTTTTACACTCTGAAGAGGTTGCGCCACTTTACCCATGAGTCATGATTTCATCCCCTGTTGCCAGGTGGACTAGAGTCTCCATTTTGACCAATTCACACTACCGAAGGTGTGAGACCAGGAGATCACTACGACCCTTTACAAAGGTTACTCCAGCATTGTAGTTCGCACGCTGAGGTTTCGCCGTTGTACATAAGTGAAAGTTCACACAGAACCATGGCTCATGGAGAGCCATACCTCACATAGAGGCGTCACCCCAGTTGCCCCCTCTTGCGCCAAATGGTTCCCAAGATCACAGAGATCCATTCCCCATTCTACCAAGCTTGTACAATAGCCGAAGCAATTCTAATTATTTGGCAAGCCTTTCCATATAGGCCTCATGATGGCACAATTTTCCTTGGTTGCCACTCCATGAATTGGTCCTTAAGATCTCAAGCAGCTACCACCACAATCCCATAGTACTGTACCGAGTACATGTGCATACCTGCACCATCATCATCATCCACTTGCTTGGGTCGCCTAGGTTCCATGTTGCTAAAAAGGATTACCCATCTCTCATGATTATGTTCAAGTGAGCCATTAGCCAAGATTAACATTAGACTCTTCCATTCCTGACATAGCAAACTAAGCCTAACAAACCCATAATAATACTACACCATAACCCAGGTGACAAAAAAATAATATGGAACAGGATAATGACACATGGGATTCAATATTAACAAGCATGCATAGAGATAGAGAGGAATGTAAAACATAGGTTCAAAATGCATTAAGGACACTTGCCTGGTTCCCTTTGCTGCTGCTCAAAGTCTTCGAGATGGCGATTCCGGTAGTTCTCTAACTATGGTTCGTCAAAAGGCACATGACGATGTGAGTTCGTCAACAGCAGCGGCGCGGTGCAATGCGAGGTGGCGCTCGGCGGCGGGGGTCAAAGCGCGAGTGGCGGTGGCAGGGGAAAGGTAGCACGGAGCACGTAGGTACCCCCTATTTAATGGGGCATGGGCCCCTAGGCGGCGTGGCGCGCACTGTCGAGAGATATTCTCGATAGTAGATTTAGGTATGCGTATGAGTATGAAAGATCGATGGACACATGACACAGGGTTTATACCAGTTCGGGCCTCCCGGAAGATAACAACCCTACGTCCTGTTTTGGTATTTCTGTATTGCTAGGTTTCGCACTAGAATTAGGGTTCTAATACAAGTTCTCTGTCTTGCCAAAGGCCCCTGCCCTCCTTATATATCCGAAGGGTAGTGGTTTACATGGTAATCTATTATTCGGTTACAACAGATCCAATCTATCCATCATATCTACTAACCTAGCTTGCTGCTTACACAAAACAAATATCTTCTAAGCCGCATTCTTCAATACTTCATAACCGAGCCCCCGACCCACTCGGCCATGTAGCCGAGTGGTTAGGTATCCCGGGTATGTATGTCCCACGGTAGCCCCAAGAACTTTCCAATTTCAAACTTGGCTCTGATTCATCTTAACATTTTTTGAAATTGAAAAGTGCTTCTCTTGTTACATATAATAACTTTCCTTCATGAACGCCTAAAAAGGCATACTCTATGAGTATAGCCCCCAACTCAGAAGACGTTGAGTTCTTTCCTGAAGCGTCTTGTGAGTTCAAAGATCAAATGTCTGTAACCAATCATAGCCCCCAGCTCAAAGGGTATTTGAGCTATCAATATTAATAATCTGAATCTTTCACTTCTCTCAAACAAATCAAGTGATTTATCCATGAGATTCAAAGTTGCAGCCCGTGAGTTTAATGTCTCCATAATTCGAGTGATTCACCACCAATTTAAAAACCACAATCCTCAAGATTGGCACTGCTTCAGTCCGAGTGATTTATCTTGAAAGGTCGAAACGACAGCCCCCAAGATTGGTGATGTTTCAATCCGAGTGATTTATCATAAATTTCAAAATTATAGGCCCCAAGATTCATGTTGTTACATTCTGAGTGATTTATCATAAATTTCAAAATTATAGCCCCCAAGATTGGTGTTGTTATATTCTGAGTGATTTGTCATAAATTTCAAAATTACAGCCCCCAAGATTGGGTTGAAGTGTTGTGAACTTCAACCCAAGGACGTAATAAATGCACACTCTGGCACATGGGATTGGCCTAACGGGTTAGAAAAGCCCATTACTAAACAGGACCCATTAGGTTAACACTTGCTATATAAGCAGCACCGAATCGGTCGCATCCCTTCATCTTCACTCCACAGCCGCCGCCACTACCTGCCTAAACCCTAGATCCAAAATCCCCATTTCTCTCTGAAGATTTCCGCTCATCCCTATTTCTCGCATTCTAGCCCCGATGGCACCCAAGTGCACTCGCCAAAATACCAAATCTCAATCCAAAGAACAAGCCTCCCTTGGTAAAGTTGAAGAAGACACTTGCTTCGACATCCTTGTTGGGATCAAGGAGTTTCCCGTCTCCGGCATGGATACAGAAAAGATCAACGGGCTTGTAATCGACGGAGTGCTCCAAGATCAACCGACTGGGAACTGGATTGAGGCAATAGGTCAGAGATTCCCACAACCTCCTGTAGATCATATCACTGTTTTTGCATCTTTTTCTACCGCGGATTTGGGATTCCATGTAGCGACTTCTTTTGATGATTGTTGTTCTTTTATGGCATCAACCTTGCGAATCTGAATCCTAACTCGATTCTTCATATCACCATATTTATCCACCTATGTGAGGCGTTTCTAGGCATCGCCCCTCATTTCAATACTTTCAAGGAACTCTTTGTACTGAAGTCCAATAATAACAATGGGATTGGAGGTGCCAGATTCCAACTAAGGAACAAATCAAAGTACATTGAAGTCCCTCTCCATTCAACCAACAAGGGGTGGCACACCGATTGGTTTTACCATGGCAATCATGCACCCCCGTTGTCAGAGTTCACCGCAGAAGCTCCAGTGCCTCGGCCTGAATGGTCCGAGAAGGCGTCTCCAAACAAGAAGGCCCAGGTTGACAGAATACTGGAGCAAATTTCTGAGCTGAAGTCAAAAGGGTACAGCAGGATTGATGTAGCATCTAGCTTCATATATCGTCAAGTGCAGCCTATCAAAAAATGCCACATCCCTGCCTGGAAGTTCAATATGCAAGGGGATCCAACCATGGAAGTCCCTAAAGAATTGTCAAAGTGAGAATTAACGCTTCAGCTGCAAAGTATTTTTTCCTCATTACTTGATTGGACTCTAGGATCCGCCAGAGCAGGATATCATTCCAGAGTCATCAGAAATGATGTAAGTAACTATTGTCGGTCTTGTCATCTCCAGTATTCCTTTGATAACTAAAAATACTCAAGTTTACCATACAAATTGTAGAGACATGACGTGTATTTGTCAAACCCCCCATTGCCACCCGTGGCGCGAGAAAGCTCACCAGAAAAGAAGCCTCTCCAAAAACGTTGTAAAGCTCGTATTGAAGATTCTGACGAAGACGAGTCTCTAGCTGAAAGATCAGCTAGACTTCAAGAAGAAGCCAAGAAAAAGGCTTCAGAGAAAACATCAACCACTCGGCAAGCCTCGAGAGATGATGATAAGACTAAGGCTACAAAAGAACAAGACCGCCCAAGAAAGACAATGAAGGCTCAACTGAAAAAACTGCTGACACAGCAAAGATGCTAGGCCAACTAGCCCCCTGCCAAAAGTGTCAGATTTAAAGTTTAAACGCCATCCAAGGTAAGCGAATCAAAATATCATGATTCTAACTTATGCATAAGAGACTCTTTTGATTATTATGCTCTTGATAGAACGTCTGAAACTACCTCGTCTGGCCATGCCCCGCCTCAGAGCTCTGTTCCTGAAAGAGATCACTCTGCATCAAAAGATAGTACATCCAAGAATAATCCCACTGACCACTCGGCAAAGAAGCCGAGTGATTCTAAAACTACTCCAAAATCTGGCCAAGCATTCAAGGAGACCAGCAAGTCTAAGATCCCTACTGTCCCGGATCTGAATGAACTTGAAACAACTACAGCTTCTGGTATTCCTACATTGGCTGAGACTGAGGAGCCTTCTTTGGTTTTTGAAAAGATGCCGGGACCATCATATGAATATCCTATTGGTCCTAATGAAAATATCGTGCCGATTCCCATCCACCGAGTGGTGAAAGAGGGCATCACGAAAGAGACTCTTCCTGCCAGGTCTGTGTACCACGTTGGTAAATTTGCAATTGCGGGATTTGATGAGTCCGCCAAACAAGTAGATCTGAAAACCTTCAAAGAGTACACTTAGAAGTCCTATCACTCTTTTCAGGTATACTCTTCTTTGGAAACTAGATGTATATCTATGTGTACCCCAAAACCAACACATCCTCTTCCTAAACTTTTTGCAGTGCATGAAGTCTCACATGGCCAACAAGAGCAAGATTTTGCAGCTTGTTGAAAGGCATTGTGCTAAAGCGGTGGATACGGAGGACCAGCTTGCCAATGAAAGGCTTGAAGTCGGACGCTTATCTCTTGAGCTGAAAACACGTTCATCCTAGGTGGACAAACTTCAGTTCACACTAACAGGTATGGAAATTATGCCGGACCACCGTAACATGATGTTTTAAGTGTCGCAATTGTTTAACTTCTTTGTCATAGAGTTATCAAAAGAGCTGATGTTAAAGCACAAAGAAAATGCGAACTCGGCAACAATGATTGCCAAACTAAAAAACTATGTGTAGACCTGGAATCATCCTCCCTGACTATCGATACTTTGAAGAATGAAAATTAAGGCTTGAAAAAGCAACTCCAGACTTCAGAAGAGATCAAAAATAATTTCAAAAAGCTAAAGGATGGCTTCAAAACCATGCAAGAATCTCAAGCTCACTGGAAACAGAGGGCAGAGGGTATGGACTTATACATCATTGTACATGAAAACCTTTCTATCAACTGACTCTTCGTAAATTGCAGAAGCTGAAGAGACGATTAAAACTCAAAGAGAAAGAAATACGAAGCTGGAGACCGACTGTCTAAAGTTGAAGGCATTTTCAAAAAAGCCGTAGATGAGCTAAACAAGTTCAAAAAGTCTTTCAACGAGGTCGAGAAGCTCAAGAAAGAATACAAAGCAAAAACATCTACGCTTGAGGCCAAGTAGTCAGACGCTGAAAACACCTGAGAGGTAAACTTTGTTCTTACCTGTATAGTCAAGTCCATATTTGCCTGGAAATGTGTGATTATTGTGCTCTTGTAGGATTAAAAAAGGCTTACGATCTTTTGCAAAAGAAATTTATTGAGCATGATGAAAACCTTGCTGGTCTCTTGCAGCTATGCAAAAAGATGCAGAGATGGTCACCTAGTACATCTTGCCAGAAGAAAAACCACCTCGATGTCGAGATCTTCTGACTCGGGTACAAGAAGCCCCGGGTCGAGTAAAAGAACATTCTCGGCATATTGCTGAACTCACCGGTGCTCAAGTGCTGGCTATTGCAAAATCTCACATTCCCAACATTAACCTGGATGTGGTCGCTAAAGGATTCCATGAAGACCTTTCTGATGAACAATGTGAAGCTCTGGTAACAAAGGCACATAAGACTGCCAATGCATTAGTTGACCAGATAGAACTAGATGCCTTACCGAAGGTGTAAGGGTTTGTAACATCTATCGTGATACTCTACTACAAATGGTGTAGTAAAACTTAATTGATAGACCTCTAGGGTCTAGATCCATCTCCAGTTTGTGATGAATTCTTGGGTTGTGCTGCTTTGTTTATGTATTGTTTGAACTCGTGTTAAACACTCACAACCAATACACAACTCACGTCAGCCCTCTAAACAATCCTCCCAATAACCGATATGAACCATGGAGACTAAGAACTCACTCGGTCAAGCATATGCGAATCAGGAGAGTTGCCTTGGTCCCCAACACACGACATGAACCCTGGGGACTAAGAAACCTACTTGGTCAACATGTGCGAGTTGCGGTGATACCAAGAATCAAAATTTGAATCATGATTTAAAAAAAATCAACAATCATTTCACATGAATCATAAATTGTATTACTAACTATCATGACCATGATATATATATGTTGTATTAGAAAATACAAAAATGTATAGATGATAGTAAACTATGAAAACTAAGCATAGAAACGATGTAGCTGAGATATCTTCTAGGAGCTGGGATGGTCCAATCCATCCTCGCGCATCAATCGATATGCACCTGGCCGAGTGACCTCCTTTACGATGAAAGGTCCTTCCCATGGAGACGACAACTTATGCTTGCCAAACATAGACTGAACATGCTTCAAAACTAGGTCGCTGACTAAAAAGCCCCATGACCGGACATTTTTGTCGTGATAGTGCCGCAGGCTTTGCTGATATTTCACCGACCAAAGAAAAGTGGCATCTCTTTGTTCCTCTAACAATAATAGGTCGTCATGCTGATGGTTGTTGGAAGTATTTTCTTCATACGCTACCACAAGCGGGGAGGCGAACAACACTTCGGTTGGCAACATTGTTTTGGAGCCATAAACTAACGAAAAGGGCGAGTGTCCCATGGCTTGACTAACATTGGTTCTAAGAACCCACAATACCGATGGCAGCTCTCAAACCCAATGTTGAGCATACTTTTCAAGTCTATCAAATATGCGAGGTTTAATTCCAGAGAGCAAAAGGTCGTTTGCCCGCTCGACTTGGCCATTACTTTGCGGATGGGCGGCCGAAGCATAGCCAATCTTGAAGCCCACCTAACTCGCAAAATCCATAAACTCCTATGTCGTGAATTGACTACCATTGTCAGTGATGATCTTGTATGGGGCACCGAACCAAGTGACTTTTTCAGTCATGAACTCGGTGGCCTTCTTCGCCAAAATTTTGCCTACTGGTTTTGCGTCAATCCACTTAGAAAATTTGTCCACCGCCATGAATAAATGAGTGAAGCCTCCTTGAGCCTTCTGAAAAGGGCCAACAATGTCTAAACCCCACACTGAAAATGGCCATGTTATGGGGATGTTTTGAAGCTCGGTGGCGGGTACATGCATCTGGCGGGCAAAGAACTGATAGCCTTCGCACTTTTGGATAATATCTTTAGCGTCTGCGTAGGCAGTCGGCCAATAAAATTCCTGTCTCATTGCCTTGGCTGCTATCGTAGATGGACCTGCATGGTTACCACATATGCCAGCGTGAATTTCCCCTAATATAGCTATGCCTCATCTTGTGACAAGCATTTCATCGGTACCCTATATGGACTTTGCTTATACAAGAGGTTATCTACTATACAATATGATCTGGACTTGGGAATGACACGGAGGGCTTCTTCCTTGTCGGCTGGCAATGTTCCGTGATCTAGGTACTCGACGAAGGGAGTTCTCCAATCTACTTGGATTACAGCGATCTGAGGTGTTACTCCTTCGTTTGTTACAGACTGCACCATAGTTTGCTGGGGTAGTATAGATAGCTTGTATAGATTATCGAGGAATACCCCATCAGGTATTTTGGATCTGCTTGACCCAAGCTTGGCCAGCTCGTCTGCCTCTTCGTTATACTTTTGAAGGACGTGCTTATATTCGATGCCATCAAACTGGTCTTCTAGCTTCCGAACATCAGTGCAGTATGCTATCATGCTGTCATGAGAACAACACCATTCCTTTGTTACTTGATTGATTACAAGTGTCGAGTCACCCGAGATGCTTATCCTTTGGACGCTGAGTGATGCGATTGTCCGAAGTCCGTGCAACAGAGCTTCATATTCTGTTACATTATTGGACACACGGAAATGCATTCGAAGGATGTATCGCAACTTAGCTCCGTCCGGGGATATCAATATGACCCCTGCGTTGATGCCCTCCAGTTGTAGGGAACCATCAAATGTCATTGTCCAATAGCTTAATTCTTGCGGGGTGGGCGGTAGTTCAGCTTCTGTCCACTCAGTGATGAAATCAGATAATGTCTGTCCTTTGATCGCGTCGCGAGGTCTGAAGGTGATGTCATATGATCCAAGCTCGATGGCCTACTTGGCAATCTTTCCAATTGCTTCTCGGTTGTGGAGCTGTTCGCCGAGCTCGAACTATGTATGAACTTCGATTGGGTGGCCCTCAAAGTAATGCTTCAACTTCTGAGATGTCATCAACAATGCATAAACTAACTTTTGAAGCTGGAAGTATCGTACTTTAGAATATGATAGGACCTCGCTGACAAAATAAACCGGCCACTGCATGTGACTCCCCTTCCCGCAGGATCGAGGTCCCGACGGTGCTGATAACGTAGACACTTGATAATACAACATTGGTTCAAATTTAGGTTGAATATTACATCATTAATTCATCAGAGTGCAGCGGAATATTACAAGTTCATAATGCTTTTGAAAACACAGCGGAAGTAAATAATGATAAGGAGCTACGAGCTCGACAATACAGCATAGTAATGGTTCATGCCCGAAGAACCATCACTCTGGCAACACACATCACTGTGGCGGCGAGTTGGACTCCCAGTGGGCGGTCCAACCCTTAGGAACTTTCATGTCCTAGTGCAGCACATCTACAGGCAACACTATTTCTTCATTACCTGAAAACAATAATGGCACAAAGCCTGAGTACTAATTACTCAGCAAGACTTACCCGTCGAACACCTATGCATGCACAGGCTCTAACAGGTGGCTTGTATGAAAGGACTCGTGCTAAGCAACCTATCAGTTCTATCAAGTTTTAATTGCCAATTTAATGGGTTGAACTGAAATGTAACTTTAGTGGAAACAATAAGATAATAGAAAAATACATAGAGTAAGTACAACAGAAGAGTAGCAGTAATCATCATCAACAATAGACATCCTAATCAATCCCAAGTATCAGGTGCAACTACGTGACTAGCGCGGTGACCAAGCGGTACTCATTACAGCGAGGGACAGCAATTGTAGTCGATTTACACCAGCTAGGAAAACCCGAAATGCACGACAGATACGCACCAGTTAAGGTCGTATATGGCAACCTTTCGTAAGAAAAGCACCTACACCTTAGTCCGGGTGTGGTGATGTCGAGTGGGCATCCCGTTCTACCAACAGTAGTTCGTGGTCTGAACCGCCCACTCCAGCAGCAGGAGGGTCAATGACCAATGCACCTTAACTGTCCTCAGTGCAAGAGACCTCTAATGCTACATCAGTTTACTAGTGCCCATAGGCTAGCACGCATTTGGTACTGTTCAACACTTGATCAAGGGGCCGACCACGGACGGGACCTAGGTTCGACAAGGCAGGGCTACCACAGTCAACACCCATGTGTTGCTGCCAACCTAACATGCTTAATCCCTGCCCGGTCATAATATCAAAATAACTTTCTTTTATTAGTTCCCGTTCCAGTGCTCAAGTTCACTCCTTAGTAATAATGGTATCTAACGAGACTAGCAACTACTAAGCATAGCATAACAGTACCGATTCTACCAAGTTATAAGATAGTAACATAGGTCATTTTGGGTATTAAGCAAATGGGTTTCAATCAACTCCTATGACCTAATGCAACAATAAGTATAGACACTAGTATTATTGTAACTAGCAAAATTTGTAAATAGGCAAATGTAAACTGGGGCTTGCCTGCATCGACACTAGTGTTAGTAGCTTCAATCTCTTGTTCCTGATACTCAGTGTCCTTCTGATGATCCTCTTCGGGCCCCTGGTTGTCGTTACCTATATGATGACAAAGGTGTTAACGGTATTATCGTAACACCGTTATATGCAACGATATGATACATGCAAGCACATCATATTTTGATGTCAAATAAATTATTATTATGTTCTCAAAGCCATATGCTTCAGAGAAGAGGGGTTGTTATTTAAATTGTTAAGTATATTTATTCTCTATGCAATTAAACAAATAGGATGAGTGATATGAGCAATTAAATTGATTAGTAAAACAAATTTGTGTTTCTGGACATGTGTGATTTACTATGAACAGAGGATTATACAAGGATGTTTGTGGACCTTTGAAAAATTGGTGTTTGGACAATTAAATGTGTTAACAAAAATAATTGTACAGAGACAGTTATTTGTCATTCTACTAAAATAAAACACTTCACGATGAACCTAACAAAATTTATTTGAGCCTCAGTGGGTTTGAATTTGATTTACTATGATTTTTCAAAGGTTGAAACATTTTTCTGGCATTTTTCTCGGTTTATCAATGATCAGCACAGCCACGTCAGCAGCCACATCGGCGACACGTCGACGCCACGTCGGATGCCAGTAGGCGCCAGTTTGCGCGGGGGTCAGCGGTGCCGGGGCTTCGCTGGAGCATGGTCAAAGTATTTTTAGAATTTAATAAATGTATTAATTAGTTACGTAAGCATTAATTAATTAATTATGGGTCTTGCTAAAAAGATAATATGCCCAATAAATTCATAATATTCTATTTTATTATTACCAAATTGTTGATGAATTCATTTGGCATGAGTTGTATTGAAATTTTAAGTTGCTTCAATAACTTAGTTGCAGGGTTTTTATTTGCCTAGAATTAAATCAATGGATGGGCTCTTATCATTTCATGTTATATTGATCATGATTTACGCCCTTCATGTTTCTTAATTAGAAGTGAGACACCTGGGGTGTCACGGCCCTCCCTCCTTAAAGAAATTTCATCCCGAGATTATGAACAAGGCAAACTAGAGGAGTACAGTGGTCAAAACATACCTGCGTATGACGACCAAAATTTTGGGTAATGCGTACTCAGAAATTCTTCAGATTCCCAAGTGGATTCGTCTTCTGAGTGATTACTCCATTGAACTTTGTAGAATTTGAGTGTTCTTTTATGGGTTGTGCGCTCTTTCTCATCGAGGATCCTTATCGGTTGTTCGGAGTATGTGAGATCGGGTTGGAGTTGGTCATACTCTTCCAATGCTTTGTCAATGGGTGGTTTGAGACACCACTTCAACTGAGAGACATGGAAGTTATTATGCACTCCAGATAGATTGGCTGGTAACTCCAGCTTGTAGGCTACCTTTCCATATTATTCCAAAATTTGGAATGGCCCAATATAACAGGGAGCTAACTTTCCTTTGACTCCAAACCGTTGGATGCCTTTCATAGGTGACACGCGGAGATAGACATAGTCACCTTTATTGAAATATAATGGCCTACGTCACCTGTTTGCATACTTCTCTTGGCGGCATTTAGCAGCTTTAAGATTTGCCTGGATGGTACGTACTTTTTCTTCTGCATCCTTGACAAGATCAGGACCAAAGGTTACTCTTTCTCCAGATTCAGACCAGTTTAACGGTGTTCTACAACTGTGACCATAGAGTGCTTCAAATGGTGACATTTTCACACTCTTCTGGTAACTGTTGTTATACGAGAATTCAGCGTAGGGTAGATACTCATCCCAGTTACCACCATGTGTTAAAACACATGCCCTAAGCATATCTTCCAAAATTTGGTTGACACGCTCTGTCTGTCCATCGGTGGTGGGATGGTAAGCTAAACTACGAATTAGGCCTGTACCCAAAGTTGCATGCAGTTGTTCCCAGAAACCAGCAACAAACTATGAACCACGATCTGAGATGATGGTTTTGGGTACTCCATGACGACACAGAATTCTTGCAATGTATAGCTCTGCGTACTGCCGTATGCTGTATCTATTGTTGACCGACAGGAAATGAGCAGATTTGGTCAGTCGGTCCACAATGACCCAAATGGAATCATGCTTACGCGAAGTGAGAGGTAGGCCAACAATAAAGTCCATGCTGATGTCCTCCCATTTCCAAGCGGGAATACTCGATGGTTGGAGCAATCCGGCTTGTTTCAAATGGCCAGCCTTAACTCTCTGGCAAGTATCATATTCTGCAACATATCGAGCCACTTCTCGCTTTATTCTTGTCCACCAAAAGTTCTTCTTCAGATCTTGGTACATTTTATTACTACCCGGGTGGATGGAGTACTTGGAGTGATGTGCTTCATCCAAGATTTTTCCGTCTAAGTTCAAAGTCCTTTGGTACTACCAAACGGTTATTGAACCATAGGGTACCATCGGAGTCTTGAGTGAAGCATTTTGCTTTACCCTTCTTAATGTTTTGACGGATATGATTCATACCAATGTCATTTTTCTGTGCAGCAATGGTTTCTTCATGAATAGAATGTACACTAAGGTTGCTAATCACTATAGCAGGAAAAATGTGGAGACTGGGTTCTGAAGCAGTGACGTGGTTGCCATTGTTCTGATATTCCAGTACTAAGTGATGGCAGTGTACCTTCCTACTCAACGCATCAGCGTCTACATTGGCCTTACCTGGATGATAATGGATTTCTAGGTTATAATCTTTAATCAGTTCTAGCCATCAACGTTGTCTCATGTTCAGATCAGTCTAGGTAAAGATATATTTCAAACTCTTATGATCCGTGTAGATGTGCACTAAGCTTCCGAGCAAATAATGCCTCCATATTTTTAGTGCAAGTACAACCATAGCTAGTTCCAAATCATGAGTTGGATAGTCCTCTTCATGCTTTCATAGTTGTCGAGATGCATAGGCAATGACATGACCTTCCTGCATGAGCATACATCCAAGTCATGTCCCAGATGCATCACAATACACGTCAAACGACTTGGTGATGTCTGGTTGAGCCAGTACTAGGGCAGTGGTCAATAATTTCTTTAATGCTTGAAATGCTTCTTCACAACTGTCATTCCAAATGAATTTCTTATCCTTTTTCAACAGCTTCGTGATGGGTTTGGTCAGCCAAGAAAAATCTGGAATGAACCTACGATAATATCCAGCTAGCCCGAGGAAACTACGTACTTGATGAACCTTCTTTGGTGACTTCCAATCTAATGCATCTTGAACCTTGCTAGGATCCATCGAGATACCTTCTGCAGAAACTATGTGACCAAGAAATGGCACACGGTCCAACCAAAATTCACACTTGCTGAATTTTGCATACAGCTTATGATCTCGGAAGCGTGGAAGAACAATGCGAAGATGTTCGGCATGCTCTTCCTTGGACTTAGAATAGATGAGAATGTCATCAATGAATACTACCACAAATTTGTCCAATTTGGGCATGAATACTGAATTGATGAGGTACATGAAATGGGCAGGGGCATTGGTCAATCCGAATGACATTACTAGATACCCAAACAATCCATATCTAGTGGATAAGGCGGTCTTCGGAATGTCTTCATGAGTTGCTTTTCCAACTCAGCCAGCTCATTCGGGGCCATTTTATATGGGCGACGGGATATCGGAGAAGTTCCTGGCTGAAGCTCTATCTTAAATTCCATGTCACGGTCAGGCGGTAGACCAGAGATGTCCTCGGGAAACACGTGCGGATACTCACGAATGATGGGAAGACTCTCGAGTGATTGCCCTTCCAAGTGATGGACCACCAAGGCTTTCGATGAATTGGCATTTAGAGAAAGTGTGTCCTTCCCATGCAAGGGAGGGTTGATGTGAACAATGCGAGGCTCAATGTCTAGCATGGCTCTATGGGTTTTCATCCAAATCATACCTATGATCAGGTCGATCTCTTGATCCTTGAGCATGATGAAATCGGTGGGGTAGATCTTTTGATTAATTTCTAGGGGAGCCTTACACACTACTTCATTAGCAAGAATTTGTCCAGCAAGAGAGCGGACGGTGTAGCATGTATTTATGACGGTGGTGTGGAGTTTATGCTTTTGCACACAAGCTTTGCTAATGAAGTTATGCGTAGCACCAAAATCGAAAAGTGCAAGGATAGGCTGGCGATAGAGCGAGAGCGTACCGGTCAGCACAAGTTCGCCCTGAGGGATATCTTCCGCATTGGTGTAGTTCACTTGGGCACCATGTGATGGTGTATTCACATTCCTGTTCGGGTTCGGACGCGGGTTGTTGTTGTTGTTGTTGTTGTTGCGCCTCGGTGCAGTGCAGTTCTTGGCAAATTGGCCGATACGACTGCAGTTGTAGCACGGATAACTACTCCCACGATCAACATGCTATGGGACACGGGTAGTCTGATTTCCCTGTTGCTGGTATGGTGCACGGTACTGAGGGTTCTGTAGTTGGTAAGGTGCACGAGGTGGGAAGTTTTGCTTCTAGAGTGGCCTCGAGTAGTTCTGACCATATCGTCGTTGATATTGCTACTGCGGAGATGCCCGGAAACGCTGTCCGGTAGGTGAAGTGTAAATTAGGTGGTGCTTCGTCTGTGGGGCAGCAGAGACGCTAGCAGGGGCCTTTCTCTTGCGTTCTTCCTCTTCAACTTGGCACATGGCACCAACCTGGACAATAGCAGCATTGACCAAGTCGTTGTACGTGCCGGTTGTCTGCCAAGTCAGACGTTCCTTGAGCATGGCATTCATCCCATGCAAAAATGTGTATCTCTTCTTCTCCTCAGTATTAACATACTCAGTGGCATACTAAGCAAGGTGATTGAAAGCTTTAGAATATTGGAGGATATTCCTCCTTCCTTGTTTTAGATCCATGAATTCCTGGAATTTCCTTTGCATGAGGCCGGTTGGGATGAAATGAGCACGGAATGCAGTCTTGAAGTCATTCCATTCAACGCGGCGTCCAGCGGGCAAAGAAGCTTCATAGTTTGCCTGCCAGGTGCTAGCAGAGCCCTCGAGTTGTTGGGCGGCGAATAGCACCTTCGGGTGCTCTGTGCATTCTAGCAGACCGACCTTTGTCTCGGTCTGGCACAGTGATCGGCATTCAGAGGTTTTTTAGTGCACTCAAAGTTTGGCGGATGAGTACCTAGAAAATCTGAGTAGGTGCTCTGTCAAGGTTGATTGTTGTTGTTACGGTAGCCTCCCTATCCAGCTACGTGGGACGTGATATCCACTAGCCAACGAAGAATCTCAGAGTCGTTTTGCTGCCGGTTGAGCACAGCAGCCAACACCTCAGCTAGCGAGGCCTCAGCATGAGCTCCTTGCTGAGAGCATTCAGGGTCATCCTGATTCCAAGCATGCACCATGCTGCAATTTATACGGTTGCACATTAGTTATTCCTCATAATAATCCATAAAACACATGTGTAGGAATATAAATTTGCAAGAGGCACGAATAAATTTTCAGAATGACAACCATCTCCATTAATTCAATTCAGACCACACGGTTGTTAAAAGGACATCATCGCATGATTTCTTTCACATACGTGCCAACGCCTAGCTACGGTATTACGGACACATAGTTCAAGATTCACACCCTACATCGAACTAGGAATACTTATAGTACACGACCATACACCGAGGTATAGTGATCCAACTACTCTTGGCCTATGTCTTCTGGCTCTACTAGTTCTTCTGATTCTATAGACTCTTCTGGTTCCTCCAGATCCATCATTTCCACATCATTAATACCGACCAGGGCCATCTCTACATCCCCTTGTTCTCCATACTCCATGATGATCTCATCCCAATTTCCTTCAATAGGAAGGTGGGCAGCCTTGAATGCGTCCATGTCATCTTGAGCCTCAATCATATCATGCTCAAGATCTGCTGCATCCTGCAAGGCCTGGTCACGTTCTTCTATAATTGCATCCATCTCTTCATTCTTTGCTTGAATTTGTTGGTTCAGTTCTGCAATTTCCTCATCCTTAGCTTGTTTTTCGACTTCAGAAAGTCAAAGTGCAGCATGAAACACATCTAGACGTCGACAAGTTTGTGCATAAGGCAAAAGTGGATAAGCCATAATACTCTATTATGGGCAGCATAGGATCATGGTGGCGATGGTTTGGATCAAAGATGAAATCCACACGCCTAATCCACTCGAAGTCCGTCACATTATTAATGGGCAGCAAGGCGACGGGTGTTCCAGCAACATCATGCTTCTGGTCTTCACAGAACCGAGTAAGTGCCTTAAATGCAGCTACATTCTAGGTGGAAGGCAGATCTATCCCAATGACGCTAATGGTCCAAGATTCCCATGCGGGAATGACCGAGTAATTGGCAGGAACCACCACATGGATGACACATGAGGGGACTCCATGCTCCTGAAATTCCTTGCCAACATAGGTGGGAGGAATGAAATATCTGAATCTCTGGAGAACTCTCCAAAACAGGTGAACCATCTCTGTGAACTCCAGGCCGTCGGTGATCTCCCAACCTGGTGGTGGTTGAGTGGTGTTTTCAGCCATCAACAAGGAAAGTACTTCGATTGAGTCAAAGAGTATAATCAAGATGGAATTCTTATGAAACTCTGGTGCAACAACAATAGCGAAAAGGGTACAACCAATACATATCCTGAGTCAACATAGCCTTAAGTACATAAACTCTTAACTTGTGACCATTGAGTTACAAAAGCATCTCACACAGTGATCCCCCAAAATACCACATCCTCGCGTGGTCGACAAAAGTTACCTACCCAACCGGTCCTGACTACAGAGACTAATCTAGTCTACCATGATCCTCCTAAGTCCTGCCTCTGGTTAGCACCTCGTAGTCTATGTCAGACTCCTCGTCCATATCATCCTGCGACTCCTCCTCCTCCGGTGCTGCCGGTGGTGCAAGGGCCGCCTCAAGCTGCTGCTGTAGGCCCTGGTTCTCCTGAGCCAGTGTCTCTAAATCATCTCCCATAAGCTCCATCTCATGCTGTGCAGCCGTCAACTGATGCTGTAGGTGCTCGTTGTGGTTGGCGCGCTGCTGCATAATCACGCCACATCTATCAACATTTTACGTGAGGGTGTCGCGCTATCCAGTCACCTCAGAAATGCGAGTCTCACTCGCCTCAAGAGCAGCGGTCAACCACTGAATCTCTCTCTACTGTGTGTCAGCCTATGCCTGTAGGTCATTCCTCTGCACCCAGACCTGCTCAGCCTCAGCTAGTAAGATCCTCTGTGGCTGCTAGCCTGCTCATCCAAGTTGAGGAGGTACTCGGAGTAGTAAGACACACGGTGGTACCCCGCATGGTACGTCAGGTAGTTGTCGTGTCCGATGCGCCTCACGCGCCTTTGCCAGACCGGGTTGGCCTGGTACCAGATGGGGATCATCTCAAATGGAGTCCTAGAGAGCGCTGCTGTCTGGCGCCCACAGAAGTGGGTGAGAGCCCTGTGGGCGACTCTCTCCAAGCCCTCACAAAGGCTCCCACAAGTCGTCGTGCTCTCCATACCCGCCATGACGAGGTTGCACGGTTGAGTGGGCACGCTGATGTGCACCTCTGCAAGAGTCACGCCGTGGCGGTAGATCTTGTGGTCCTTGTAGGAGGGCGGCTCGTCGTAGCCCAGCAAGCGTAGAAGGTCCCACAAAAGGGTAGGAAAGCCACGATGGTGAAGACCGGTGGTGTAGCGCCACCCGTCGTGAGAAAGCTCCTCAAAACCATGGTCACCCATCTGGAACATAAACCCAACGGTGAGTACAATGTTCCATGAGTAACAATGCATTTCATATATAGTGCTATGAAATACAGAAACAAAGTTTTAGTCCACATTTTCCAGCCTCATGGAGCAATAATACAGCAATGGCTTTTAAAACGGATTCTGTCTTGACTGTACTATAGTCAGAAAACTGCATATTTTGAATCAGAAAACAAGGTCTTAAAAATTGGGTTCTAGAACCAAGTTATACTACACTTTCATAGCTTTCCAGATTGGGATTAAACTCTTGCAAATTTGAAGTACAACTCTAGTTATGAAATTTTTAATTTCAAGGTCTTGCTGAAAATAGTGGGTGGACAGATTGTACTTGTTCCTTGTTTCTGAGATTGTTACTGTTATGATCAAATTTTAATTTAAATTCTAGGTGGCAGGAGATGTTGTGACCTTTCTAAGAAGTATTTCTATGCCTTGTTTGGTTGAGTAAATTAATAGTTATGAAATTT
Organism: Eleusine coracana subsp. coracana; assembly: GCA_032690845.1. Taxonomy (NCBI): domain Eukaryota; kingdom Viridiplantae; phylum Streptophyta; class Magnoliopsida; order Poales; family Poaceae; genus Eleusine; species Eleusine coracana. The sequence continues at coordinate 37,125,308 of CM064422.1, read as the reverse complement.
TGAAGTTGGCAGCTAAAAAGATGACTGATTCTTGTTAACCTTGTTATTCAGAATTTTATACTTATCATGTTAAGAAAATTTTTATTCAGACGTTGGTGAGCAAGGAGAGAACCATATTTTAGTTTAGTTATAATGGGATGCAAGATGCAAAATCTTCATTTTATTAATCTATCGTTCCTCATAACACAACACCTATCATTGCCGATACTTAGCGGCACGGATACTTGGTGACGACCCGCACTCAACACGTAAGTCACTCTAAATGTTATACTAATGGCGTTAGTGTACCTGCAGAAGATCCATTGCAGAAACATTACATCAAATTCAAAAGAAACTACAAAAATAAGCATAGTTCTACTAGTGACGATCCATGGGAAAGGATCGCCCCGTGATAAGTCACGAGCCAACAGTGTCTCATATCCGCCTACGAGCACAGGCATCGATATCTCGCGTGTCAGTTAACCACGCACGTACCTTCGTTTGAAGAAGCCGTAGATGCAAATAATGTAAACAAACATAACCTAGGTTAGCTTTATCACCACCCTATTATCTATATGGGCAATACTAACGTATCCTCACCCACAAACGTCGTAGTTTTTGAAAACACGATTTAAATGTTGTATTATCATGGACCACGGCTCTGATACTAGCTGTGACTCCCCTTCCTGAAGGATCGAGGTCCCGACGGTGCTGATAATGCAGACACTTGATAATACAACATTGGTTCGAATTTAAGTTGAATATTACATCATTAAGTCATCTGAGTGCAGCGGAATATTACAAGTTCATAATGTTTTTGAAAACACAGCGGAAGTAAATAATGATAAGGAGCTATGAGTTTGATGATACAGCATAGTATTGGTTCATACCCGAAGAACCATAACTCTAGCAACACACATCACTGCGGCGGCGAGTCGGACTCCCAGTGGGCGGTCCAACCCTCAGGGACTTGCATGTCCCAGGGCAGCACATCTACAGGCACAAAGCCTGAGTACTAATTACTTAGCAAGACTTACCCGTCGAACACCTAGACATGCACAGGCTCTAATAGGTGGCTTATTTGAAAGGACTCGCGCTAAGCAACTTATCAGTTCTATCAAGTTTTAATTGCCAATTTAATGGGTTGAACTGAAACGTAACTTTAGTGGCAACAATAAGATAATGGAAAAATACATAGAGTAAGTACAACAGAAGAGTAGCAATATTCATCATCAACAATAGACATCCTAATCAATCCCAAGTATCAGGTGCAACTACGTGACTGGCGCGGTGACCAAGCGGTACTCATTACTGCGAGGGCAGCAATTGCAATCGATTTGCACCAGTTGGGAAAACCCGAAATGCACGACACATACGCACCAATTAAGGTCGTATATGGCAACCTTTCACAAGAAAAGCTCCTACACCTCAGCCCGGGTGTGATGACGTTGAGTGGGCATGCCGTTTTGCCAACAGTACTTCGTGGTCTGAGCCGCCCACTCCAGCAGCAGGAGGGTCAATGACCAACGCACCTTAACGGTCCTCAGTGCAAAAGACCTTTAATGCTACATCGGTTTACTAGTGCCCATAGGCTAGCATGCATTCGGTACTGTTTAATACTTGATCAAGGGGCCGACCATGGACGGGTCCTAGATTCGACAAGGCAAGGCTACCACAGTCAACACCCATGTGTTGCTGCCAACCTACACATGCTTAATCCCAACCCGGTCATAATATCAAAATAACTTTCTTTTATTAGTTCCTGTTCCAGTGGTCAAGTTCACTCCTTAGTAATAATGGTATCTAACGAGACTAGCAATTACTAAGCATATTATAACAGTACCGATTCTACCAAGTTCTAAGTCAGTAACATAGATCATTTTGGGTATGATGCAAATGGGTTTCAATCAACTCCTATGACCTAATGCAACAATAAGTATAGACACTAGTATTATTGTAACTAGCAAAATTTGTAAATAGGCGAATGTAAACTGGGGCTTGCCTGGATCGACACTAGTGTTAGCAGCTTCAATCTCTTGTTCCTGAGACTCAGTGTCCTTCTGATGATCCTCTACGGGCTCTTGGTTGTCATTACCTATATGATGACAAAGGTGTTAACGGTATTGTCGTAACACCGTTGTATGCAATGATATGATACATGCAAGCATATTCTGTTTTGATGTCAAATAAATTATTATTATGTTCTCAAAGCCATATGCTTCAGAGAAGAGGGATTGTTATTTAAATTGTTGAGTATAATTATTCTCTATACAATTAAACAAAGTAGATGAGTGATATGAGCAATTAAATTGATTAGTAAAACAAATTTGTGTTTCTGGACATGTGTGATTTATGGTGAACAGAGGATTATATGAGCGATTTTTAGGCCAAGTGGCATGGGTAGATAATTTATAGAACAATTACTAGAATTAATTTAAGCACAAACCCTATATAATCTCCAGAGCATAAAATAACTCATATTTTTAACAACCAAAATTTGGGGTGGCAACTATTCATGTCTTTACTTAGCATGCCAAAAATCAGAATTTAATTCCATTCCTAGGATTTCTAGTGAATTAATTGGTGTTTGGAAAATTAAATGTTTTAACAAAAATAAATGTATAGAGACAATTATTTGTCATTCTACTAAAATAAAACACTTCATGATGAACCTAACAAAATTTATTTGGGCCTCAGTGAGTTTGAATTTGATTTACAATGATTTTTTAAAGGTTTAAGCATTTTTCTGGCATTTTTCTGGGTTTATCAATTATCAGCACAGCCACGTCTGCAACCACATTGGCGACACGTCGACGCCACGTCGGATGCCAGTAGGCGCGGGTGCTTCGCTGGAGCGTGGTCAAAGTCGACGTCGTCGGATGCGCGTGAGAAAAGCTCGCCGCAGGACCATGCACATGACGCGCATGTCGAGGCGAACACATATAGGGGTTTGGCGAGGACGGAGGCTCACCGGGAGGGGTCAGCGATGAGAGGCGGCGGAAAATGAAGTTTGGCGAGGTCGCGGAAGCGGTACAGGGCACCAACTCGGTCGCCGTCGACTCGTAGAGCTTCAGTGGTTGAAGGCGAACGGCGGTGTTGATGATGTCATCGAGGAAACAGGCCGGAGCTGGGAGCTTGTCGGTGATGTGGCTCGATCGGGGTAGAGCAGAGAAGATGGCCGGGGAAGAATTGAGTTTGCCGGCGATCTCGTGCAAGAAAAACAAAGGAAACGGGTTATGCGTGTTCGATGGGGAGTTGCGCACGAAGGAGAAGAGAAAAGAGGAAGGGTGGCTCACCAAAGGCCGCGAATTTGAGGCAGCAGCGGAGGGGGTCGCCAAAGGGGTTCACCTCGGTTTTCCTTTTGATTCAACCAATGCGCGAGGGAAATCGGCCAAGCAGGGGCATGGGAAGGTGTAAGAGTGTCAGGCACACGTGATGGGGTTTCGCTCGTGTGGGGGAAAGCAATGGAATGGCGATGGCCGAGCTTGAGCTTCGGCTCTGCTCAACAATGGTAGAATGGGGGTGGGAGAGGGGAAATGGGAGAGAGCAGAGAGTAGAGAGCGAGAGCGTATTGCGCTTGTGAGCTCGCGGTGCGGTTTGAGGTTGCACAGGGGGCTAGGGTGGTTGGGGAAGTGAGAACAGCGAGGGATGAAGGAATTGAAGGACGGCCTGGTCGTTCGGTGGCGTGCAGAGAGGAGAAGAGGGGGCCGTTGGGCGAGCTCGCGGCGGAGAGCAGAGGGGCAGAGGCAGAGAGCAGGCACGCTGTAGCTCTCGAGGTCCCAAGCTGGGAGTGAAGAAGGCACGGGCGGTGCAATGGCGTCGGCAGGGAGATTTTGCGCCAGTGAGGAGGAAGAAAAGAAGATTTTGTGCTACACCCCTTCTGGAATTTGATTTCTTACACATAGGTCCCTGGCTAGCGTAAATTCAAAATAAAATAGCTAGTAAATTCCAAAAATAGCCAAAATTGGTGGACTGGCTATTTAAATGGTGGAGAACACTCTGGTGAAGTTTATTTGTGATTTTCATATAAGTATTTTTAGAATTTAATAAATGCATTAATTAGTTACTTAAGCATTAATTAATTAATTATGGGTCTTGCTAAACAGATAATATGCCCAATAAATTCATAATGTTCTATTTTATTATTACCAAACTGTTGATGAATTCATTTGGCATGAGTTGTATTGAAATTTTAAGTTGCTTCAATAACTTGGTTGCATGGTTTTTATTTGCCTAGAATTAAATCAATGGATGGGCTCTTATCATTTCATGTTATATTGATCATGATTTATGCTCTTCATGTTTGTTAATTAGAAGTGAGACACCTGGGGTGTCACACTGCACCGTTTGAGCCTTGCCATCTTCCACCCGTTCCACCACCAGCACCGTGCTAACTTCGTGTATGGTTGCGGAGATGTACAGCTGCAAAGTTTCCTTTGGCTCTGGGGGAGTTAGCACTAATGGGCCACTAATGTAGGCCTTAAATTCCTCCAAAGCCTTATGTGCTTCCTCATTCCACACGAATGAATCTTGCTTCTTGAGTAACCAGAAGAAGGGGTAATCCTCGGACGCTGAGTTGCGACATGAACCGGCTGAGTGCTGCCATGCAGCTGGTTAACTTCTGAATTTCTTTTTGTGAATGCGGGTGTCCCATTCGCAATATGGCATTCACCTTTTCTGGATTTGCTTCAATCCCTCGACGTGAGACCAGAAAGCCGAGTAATTTTCCTGACGGGATGCCGAAGATGCACTTCTCGGGATTTAGCTTCATGTTGTATTTGCAAAGATTACCAAATGTCTCGTCCAAGTCTGATATCAAGTCGGAGGAGAGTCAGCTTTTGACTACCACATCATCAACGTAAGCCTCTACATTTCTCCTGATCTGGTTGTCCAAGCGTTGTTGCATAGTTCACTGGTAGGTTGCCCCAGCGTTCTTCAACCCGAAGGGCATTATTGTGTAGAAAAAAGCCCCGAATGGCGTAATGAACAAAGTTTTGAGTTGGTCGGATTCATTTAAGGGAATCTGATGGCACCCCGAATAGGCATCTAAGAAGCACAACAAGGCGCATCCAGCCATTGAATCGACCACCTGATCTATGCGAGGGAGGGTGCACGGATCTTTGGGGCAGGCTTGGTTAAGGCTAGTGTAATCCACGCACATCCACCACTCCTTATTCTTTTTCCTCACCAGGACTGGGTTGGCTAACCAGTCGGGGTGAAAAACTTCTTTGATAAAACCGACTACCAATAATTGGCCGATTTCTTTTCTAATCGCATCATTTCAGTCCTGCGAAAATCGTCTAAGTCGTTGTGTCACAGGTTTGGCATTATCGCGAACGTGAAGTTTGTGCTCAGCCTTTTCCCTTGGAACACCTAGCATATCAAAGGGTTTCCATGCAAATATGTCTTTATTATTTCGGAGGAAAAGGATGAGCGCGCTTTCCTATTTATCACCCAAATTGACCCCAACATTGGTGGTCTTGGATACATCATTATCATCTAAATGAATCTTTTCAGACTCCACGGCTTCTACCTGCACCTTGGCCTTCAACGTCTTCTTAGGTGACGAGTCAAGCATGGCCTCCTCCACCCTTGCAATCTCTGCCTTCAGCTCAGCGAGCTCTGATGCCGCCACCTTCTTTTCCGTCAGCTCGCAGCTCCGGTTGTTGCAGTCATACGAGGTTCGAACGTCCGAACAAAGTGAAATGACTCCGTTTGGCCCTGGCAACTTCATCATCATATATGGATAATGAGGAATGGCCATGAACTTGGCTATGGTCAGCCGTCCTATGATGGCGTGATAGGCAAAGTACAGATCCACGACCTCAAAAGTAATGCACTCTGTCCTATAGTTCTCCCGAGTGCCGAATGTTACTAGCAAAGTGATTTGCCACAGGGTAACTATCTACATGCCAGGGATCACACCATGAAACGACGATCTGTTGGGCTTGAGGTTGGTCAAATGTATGCCGAGCTCCTTGAAGGTCTTCACGAAGAGGATGTCCAAACTGCTCCTGCCATCCACCAGTACCCTATTTAACCAGACTTGGTTTACAGTCGGTGTTAGTACTAACGGGTATTTCCCAGGTCTAGGGATGTGATCTGGATGGTCCGACCAATCAAAAGTAATTGGAACCTCAAACCAACGTAGGTAGTGAGGTATTGATGGTGAGACTGAGTGGACCTCTCTGTACAGGATCTTCTGCTAGAGCTTTGAGTCTATTGTGGACCTACCATAGATGTAGTTGACCTCACGCTTGGGATCTTGGAATTCCTCCTTGTCCTCATCCTGGTTGTCCTTATCGGCATCCTTTCTGCCGCCTTTGAGAATCCAGGGGCGGTCTTTGCAGACCTTCAAAGCGTGATGCGTGAATTTTTTTAGCTTAAAACATTCTTTGGCCTTGTGCGCACCATCATGCAACAGACAAGGACCATCAAGCATTTTGTCGAAGTCATATTGAGTGACCTGTCTTTTCCAATTGGGGCGCTCCGTGTTGGCCACCGTTCGGTCTTGCTTGCACTTCCTATCACCGTCCTTGTTGTAGTTGGACAGGGCCAATTGATTATGATTTCATGGTGCCTTCTCCTTATACTGGCGAACCTGGAAAAGAGCCGAGTTGCCAGCCACGTACTTATCAGCCATGGTGAATAGCTCCTTGGCCGACATTCCTCCAGCAGCATCTAGTCTTCCGATCTTCTTGATCAAGTCATCGTCACGGAGTCCGCCCTGGAAGGCCACGATGACTTGAGCATCTGAGATATTAGGGATGGTATTCTTCACTCTACAGAAGTGCTGGATGTACTCTCGCAATGACTCCCGGTCCTGCTGCTTGATCCTGGCGAGTTCCTAGTGATTCCCCGGCATGTTGAACGTTGCTTGAAAGTTGGCGGTGAACTCTCTGCATAGCTCTGCCCAAGAACTGATGGAATTATCGGGCAGATTAATGAGCCAAGTTCTGGCTGCTGGGGCCAGACATACGTGCATATAATTGTCCATGACGAAGCTATCGCCGCCAAGTGCCCGGATGGCTGTTGTGTAGATGTGAAGCCAGTCGCGCGGGTCTGTCTTGCCATCATACTTCTCGATACCGCTGGCTTGAAGCCGGCCAGCCAACTGATAGTTCACAATTCTCGAGTGAAGGCCCAAATGTTGGCCTCGTCATCGTAGTCTTCAAGGGCAGGAGTTCATTCCTGCTCGCGGCCATCTTCTTGGCGAGTTCTGTCCTCGTGTCAACCCCCGTTCTGTCGATCATAGTATTGATCATCTCTGGGTGGCTCTCTCTCCTGTCGTTGCGCCCATAGTGTTGGTCGTCAACAAAGTCACGGAAACGTCATTCATCTTCATACTCTCGGCCGGCCGCGTCATCCTGCACTTGGTATCTGTTGTCCAACCGAACTCGAGCATCATGTGGCGGTATACCACTGTGAAGGTCGGTGTGAAGGTCGGCATTCGGATGCTGATCATGATAGTCTATGATGGGCCTCCGCCATGGTACGGTCAGCGGGGTTGCTTGCCGGTCGGTATGTTGTGGGTCCCTTCTTTCCTGGCTAGGCCTCAAACTAGCGGCGCCTGATATTGACTTCCTTGCTACCGAGCGTGTTGTTCATCTCTAGTACAGCTGCTGCTTTGATGTATGCCTTTAGCTTGTTGACCTGTGGTGTCAACTCTGGGCTGACCTGGAGCATGGGCTCTAGTGAGTTTAGCAGGGCTGCCGCAGCCATGATGTTGCGCTGTGGGGATTTGAAGACATCTTCACCATCCAGTTTTAAGGTGAGATCGCCCATGTCTAGGTTCTGCACAACCTGGGATCCCTATCGAGCATCCGCAGTCAGGGTCGTCGTCTTCAAGGTCAGTTTCCTGTCCGTCCCGAGAATTTGGATCTACTGGCGCTCTCCGAGCAGCAGCTACCATAGACGTTTCTCCATCTGCCCCTGTATTTGGGGCAGTTGGTTCTACCATGAAGATTTCACGATAGTCTAATGAGTGGCTCTCATAATCACTCGGTTCTTCGATAAGGTCCAAGATTGACTCACTATCGACATTGATCGTCGCCACTAGCCTTGAGCCGAGAAAAAAATTGGGATCTTCATCTAACTCCTCTGTATAGGGAATTGGGAGATCGACTGTAGTTAGATACGAGTCGGCCAAGGTTACCGATTGGTTCATTGTGGGCAACGTTGAGAAGGAGCCCAAAAGGGTTTCCATCTAAAGAACCACTGCCGCGTTGCTGAGGTCGAGTGGGAGCCGGCCGGCCGCTTTTGTCCTGTGATCGGTTGTCAAAGCTCTACTGACGCCTGGATCTGAAGGCGCGACAACCGCCAGAAGGGTCACCGGATCTTACTTGACGAGGCTCCCGCTTTGATCAGCCACGAAGCTGACGGTGCCAAAGCAGATCTTGTCTCCCAGGCAAAACTGGACATCGACAAAATCCATCGATTTCAAGGGAGTTGGACTCAACGCTCCCCCTACGCGGCGCGCCAACTGTCGAGATATAATCTTGATAGTAGATTTAGATATATGTATGAGTATGAAAGATCGATGGACACAGGACACAGGGTTTATATAGGTTCGGGCCTCCCGGAGGATAACAACCCTACGTCCTATTTTGGTGTTTCTATATTGCTAGGTTTTGCACTAGAATTAGGGTTCCAATACGAGTTCTCTGCCTTGCTGAAGGGCAGTGCTTTACATGGTAATCTGTTATTTGGTTACAACAGATCCTATCTATCCATCATATCTACTAACCTAGCTTTCTTCTTACTCAAAACAAATATCTAAACAAATATCTTCTAAGACGTATTCTTCAATACTTCATAACCTAGCCCCCTGCCCACTCGGCCATGTAGCCGAGTGGTTAGGTATCCAGGGTATGTATGTCCCACACGCACGCCAAGGCGGTGGTGGTGGCTGGGCCCAACGGTGGCTAGGGTTTGCATGGGCTGGTGGGCGCGCTGGGCCACGAGGGTGGGCCACGCGTTTGGGCCAAGGCAGGCCGAGGGGGAGGGGAGTGGCTAGGCCGCGTGGGGGGTGAGAGAATCGGCAAAGGCCGAAGCAGGTCAGAAAGAGAGGGAGAGAAAGGGAAGGCAAAGGAAACTTGGCCGAGAGGGAGAGGTTTGGGCCCAAAGGCTGAGGGAGGTTCTTCTTTCCTTTTTCTGCTTTCCAAATCTAATAACTATTTCCCTAATAAAATTATAAATTAAAATCTACATGATTTCAGAAATACTTTTGCACCCAACAAATTCCTACATGCAACTATTCAACATGAATGCAACAAATAATAATAATAATAATAATATAACCTAAATTAATTTACTTACTTTTAGAAAATATTTCTTTTGCCTAAAATAAATAATAATGCTCTAATTAATTTAAATTAAATTTTAATCTATTATGAAAAGTTTTAAAATTTAGTGAAATTTAAGTCACATATCAAAATTTAAAATTTTGAGTGTGACAAGACTATCCCCCTTAACATAAACCTGGTCCCGAGACTCATCGTGGCTAGCAAGAAAAGGTTAAAGGTAATCTTGCTTTTCGTGTTTCATCTTTGAACTCGATTCAGTTGGTTGACTAATTTTGTTCACCAATACAACTTCTCCAAAGGAAAGCCCGTCCTACTATTTGTATGTCTTCCAAGCTTACTCTTCCATGTGCAATACTTCTGCCTTGGTATCTTATGTTGATAAGGTGGGTGGTGATCTCTGCCCCCTTAAGTTCACACTTAGAATTGCTCAAAACTTACGATCCATATATGTCCTCCAGCTGTAACTATCTTCTTATTTCCTAATCTTGTTCTCTAAATGGTAAACTTGCACTATGTGTGCAACATCATTAATTCCTTTTTGGCTACACAGTCCATGTGTTGAAGTAAACAAAAGTGGCCATGATGTTTGCAACAATAACAGGCTTCTTGAACTCTACCTTCTGCTTCATCTTGGATCACTCAATTGGTGCCTCACTAGTTCCATCCTTGGCAAGCTTCCTCTTCTTTCATGACCTAGATTTTACTTCTATGGGTCACTTATGCGGGGTTGTTGGTGCGATGCCAGAAGTTGTGTCTTGCCTCTTCCATGGGATGATCCTACTCTTATGATCATTATTTGGAGCTGGCAGGAATAAGGGTGAAGTATCTTGGATATTGGCTTCATATTGTCGATGCTTCATTCAAAGAATCTAATGGTCAATTTCAACATCTTCTCGAATTGGTTAGGTTATAAGTGACTAGGAACGAATGGAATGATAGAAGTAAGAGAGAAAGGAATAAAGAGCAAGCCCAAGGGTCACTAAATGGTAGAAATTAATGGCGGACACCTTATCACCCACCACTAATGGGGTTGTACAGGTTAGTGGCAGGCCATGTTTATGGCCCCCCACTAGCTAACTTCTACCACCTCCTGTAAAGGAGGGGTGCAGGTGGAGCACAAACTATATCCATTTCACTTTCTTCCCTGCTCTTTTGCCGCCACTTTTGCCTCCTTCCTTCCATCTCTTCTCTTCCGCCACTCCACTTATGCTGCCTTTCCACCACTCTCATGGCCCGTTCGCGCTATAATATGGATGTCATCGGCCGGCTGCGCCACATCTAGGCGTAGTGCCGCCATCGCCTCCGATGACAAAGGACGCACGCGCGAAGAAGCGGAAGGCCAGGCCTCTGCCCTCTGGCATGGGCCGATGGTCGAAGCACCATGAGGCGACATAGGAAGGGAGGGGATGGTGGTCACCACGACAGGCGCAAAAGGCCCTGATCGCCAAGGCCGCCTCTGACATCACAAGGACGGTAGCCCTCGACACCATCCGCATTGCATCGTAGACCATTGGTGACCTCCCAAATGTCTCTGAGTAGGTGGCGGCTGCCCTCCTCCTCACCAGGTGCGCCGGCACAAAGATCTTCACGGTGAAGACGAAAATAAGGATGGTGGCCATCGTAGGGACGGTGGTGATGATTATGCCATGGTGGACTAGGGTTAGGGTTAGGTTGGAAGTTGGACCTAACATCTTTTGGTGCGGGCCTCATTTTTTTTTGTTGGCATCTTTTTTATGTTGCTAATTACGCCCTTAATGGGGGGCATGTCACCGACACTAAATAGGATAGGAATCAATAACGTCTATATGTAGCAGACTCTACGTCCGCCACAAAGTCCACTTAGCACATACGGCTCATTACTGAAAGTGTTTATTGTAGTCATGAAACTGTATGATGTAGCATGAATCTTCCAATGATTTCATTTAAATTAATCCTTCAACCATATGATTACCCAACAAACACAAAGTCAATGGAAATGTTGAGACCTTTATCAATTTTGAAACACATAATTAGCAAAAAAATTGCATCTGTTATAGAAAATTACTGATCATGGCACACTACTATAAATTTCATTTTTAGCAACAAAAGGCCCATTGTCATTTGTGATGGGCATAAAAGACCCACTACTAAAATGGGTCCGGGTGGGGTGTCCATCACTAAGTGCTCTAACTTAGTGGCAGGCATGTTCTCGCCCACCACTAAATTGGGCAGGACAAATTAGTTACGAGTCGTAAGTATAGCCATGGCCTGCCACTAAGTAATGCCACTCTTTATAAAAGAAACGGTGTGTGGGGGAGCGCAACCCTATCCGCTCCCCTTCTGTTCCTTCTTTTCCACCGCCATCCGCTCCCATCCGCCACTTCCACTCGCATCATCAGCCCCTTCCACTCCCATGGCCGTCACACGCTGCCTTGTCACCATCCTCGGCTGGCTACACGAGGCCTGCCACACGGCGTCGATGGAGGACGTTTGCATGAAGAAGCAAAAAGTCTGACCGTGGCCCTCTCGCAGGTGCTGGCCATCCATGCGCCGCGGTAGCTGCCATGAGGACGGCCACGATGGCGCCATCCTTGCTGCTTCTGCCATCTCCACCATGCCCCCGCTCCGCGACGGATCAAATGGAGGGGATGGTGGCCACCACGGCGGTCGCAATGGCTATGGCTGACATTGCGGGGTTGGTGACCAGATCGGCAATCGTGGCCGATGACGCCGTCCACATCATGGTAGAGGCTCTTGTCAACCTTCTGGACGGCTCGGAGCAGGTAGGGGTTGTACTCTGCCTCACCATGCATTTTGGCACAACTTTGTACAAGGTGGCGACAAAGGCGGCGGAGGCGACGACGAGGATGACAATCATGGCGGGGATGGTAGCAGCTGCATACGCCACTAAGGCCTTGGGTTAGGGTTTGGAAGCGGGGTCAACACTATTTGGGGTGGATCTCTTTTTTTTCTGTGGGCCGATGGGGTGTTGCAGATGTCTGTCACTACTTAAACTTTTTTATTGTTGCTAGTGACTGCCTTAGTGGCGGAGATGTAGTCCGTCAGTAATTTATTACTAAATCAGTAAAACTTATTTTGTGACAGACGCCTTGTCTACCACAAAGACCATTTACGTCACGTCATGTTGTTGAGATGAAAACGTAATGAGAAAGGGTATCGAATGCTTCCTTTTTGTACAACTCAGGGGCTCTGATGTAACCCAAACACAAGAACGTAAGAGTAGTCATTAAGAGCAAATTTTCTGAGAAAAGAGGACAATAAAACAAAAATTTCGTATTTCAACAAGAGCCTCATAAATCATGATCGACGAATTTAACTTTGTCAGAAGCGACCTTTGACACCCTTGTCATGCCGAACGGTGCAATTTTCAATTGACTTTTACTATTCAGGAAGAGATTGCACCTTACCACGATTAAAATCTTGACTAGCAAAGTGTCCGGTAAGAAAAAAATCAGATTATACATATTAACTAAACTAAATGGTTGTTGATTGATAGGATATATGATATATATTTTTATTACACATCAAGAGACAATTTTTATATTATTCTAAAACAAAGAGACTGGAGAAGGAGTGTTATACTCTATATTATATATCTCCTTCATGATTTTTCATGATATCAAAAAATAGTAACAAGATGTAAAGGTATAATAATGTAATATATATCGGCTATCACATAGAGTTATGTCAAAGAACAAATGATCATTTCAGCTGATAGGTTTTTCACCAAAGAACAACTATTGATCATTCCAGCTATTAAAGTTCAATGGCAAAATTTTAAGGCACTAAAAGTTTAACACACTAAAATTTAGTGGGAGATGTTCGTCTCCATACACTAAAAAGTAGCACAGGCATACGAAATTATTTAATTTTTTTGAAAGAAAAGTAGAGATTTTTATTTCTTCGATAAAATATTTACATCCTTAATACATTCTTAAAAATATTACTTTGTTAATTAAGAGGTAAGTTTAATGCCTTTTAGAGCCTCTTGAGGCTCTAAAGTTTTAAGGACACTAAAGCAGTTTAGCACTAAACTTTAGTGCCCCGTTTGGCTACCATAGCACTAAAATTTAGTGCTAAAGGAGTTTAGTGCCTGGAAACAAACAGAAAATGACCGAAAATACAGGCTAGCTAGTTGAATCTGAGTTTGATGGCAACAAAAGAAAGGACTGGAGTCATAAAATAGCTTCCAAGATACAATACAAACTAATATTGTGAATCAGAAACTATTTAAAACAATGAATCTAATGCCGTCTTCCATTGATGAAGCCCACGGGGATGACACAGTCACTAGCACACCATCTCGCACAAAAGGTAGACAACAGTCATCGATGATTTCTGCCTATTAATGCCAGACATAACTGTTGACACTTCTTAGAGTCGCACCAGAAATATTACTATCCCCGGCAATGGCGCCAAAAATGCTTATTGACACTTCTTAGTATCGCACCAAAAATATTACTATCCCAGCAACAGCGCCAGAAATGCTTGTTGGTATTTCTTACGATCACAGATAAATCCGCAAGCGCACGGATACCAATATAGCACTTCACCTAGGAGTATTCTAGGTTATCGAATCACAGGGAATGTGTGTGTACTAATCTCCTATCCTAATCCGTCCAAGAACAACAAGAATATGGTAGACAGAGGGTAGAGAGGATTCCTATGGTAAAAGATCCTAAAATAAGATAGGTTCAGTTTATTAGTGCTTAGTTCAGGCACCGGCTTACCCCTGCCTCCACAGGCGACTCCGGCCAACAGCTCTACAACGTACCCGAACGTGGAGGATTACTAAGGCCAGATAGGGTTGTCACCACCTACCGACTACCTCTACAAACCATGGGGCATGCGGCAAACAAAGGTAACCTCTAGCCTAGACACCATGTCTATGCTATTAATTACTATCAAAGTCTCGACGTCACGCTAATAGAAGACTATGATACTCTAAATAAATAGAGCGATGATCCTATAAGCAACTAAAGAAAGAACTTACTTATAAAGGAAACTTGAATACCAAGGGAAGATCACGAATACTTACTAAGCAAAGAAAGCATCCGCCGAGGTACAAGTGTGGAGAAGGTGCCGACAAGCCTGGACCTTCTCCTAACTCTCCCTCACTCCCTCCCTATTTTCTAAGCACTTTGGCAGTGCTAAAGCCTTTGAAATGGAGGTCTAAACTCTCTTATGGTGTTGTGTCTTGTATATGACAAATTCCCCCTCTATTTATAGGTGGCGAAGGCTTGGCGGGTACTTCAAGGTGGAGGAGAGTTGGTGGGCAAAAATATCCCCGCCGGGTGGCGGGCCATGCCGCGCGGCCACATGTGCCGAGCGGCCGGGTATGCCGGGCGGCAGGGTAGGCCAGGCGGCCGTTAGATATGGTCGGTTCCCGACCGACTCTCTTCCAATGGCTCAGATCTTGTCCCAAAGGCGGTTGTTGGGTCAGTTTCCACCGACTCCTTCATTTTGGGGCCGGTAGGCGTCTTGGGCCTAGTGGGCTGGCAACCCGTGGGTGGCATCCCAGGCCGAGCGGCATGGTCGGCCGGGCAGCGGCCTAGGCTGGGCGGCATAGTCGACCGGGCGGCGGCCTTGGCCGGGTGCCGACCCCCTCCGGGTTGCCCCTTGACTTCTCCCGGTTAGGCCACTTATTGGTCTACTTTCCTTAGCCATATTTCATCACTTTTGGTCCGGGAGGAGAAAAGGGCCTTATGGTGAAGTGTTTTGTAGAATCGGCCGGATCGGATGATTAGCCTGAAAAATGACTCCATTTAACCAGCCGGGTGCCTGATTTTAGCCGGTTATGAGCCTGTCGGCTGATTTCTGATTTTAACCTGAAAGTGACCCTGTTTAACCAGCCGGGTGCCTGATTTTAGCCGGTTATGACCTGTCGGCTGGTTTCTGCTTGAAAACGACCTTGTCAACCGGTGAAAACGACTGTTTCATAGTCGTGATCGTCCAACGGGGTGTTTCTTCATGTTTTTGCATATTTTGGCTCTCTTATACCTGCAAACACATATTTCACCAAAACTCATGGAACATGTTAATAATAAACTGCCGCCACTATGTTGTTTATTCCTTTTATGTTATTTATACAAGGATTTGACGGTCAGATTTAGCATTTAAGGACCATCAACAAAATCCCCCGCACTTAGCCTTTGCTCGTCCTCGAGTAAAAGTTGAAGGTTAAGGTGGATCATTACTTCAATTGGTATGATGCTAGCATGCAAATTATCCCATGTCATACCTGTGCCAATGAACTTTTGAAGTATTTATCATGTTACCTTGGGTGGTTGAGGAATGGAACAGTATTGACTCCAATCATCTTCACTTGTTCTGTTATGTAGCTTGGGTTTTTAAAAAGATTTTCAAAACAAATCATAGATGTACTCCTCAAATGATTCTCTCAAATCGCATATACCTCCTTACCTTGGCTGTCATCTGGTTCTAGGAAGACTTTTAAACGATGACCATTTACCTTAAACTGGTTCCCTCCGTCATCTTGGAGTGTTTTTTCTCCATGTGATGCAGCATTAATGATGGTGAATAGTCCTTCCCATTTACTGTGAAGCTTCCCATGGCCAAACAACTTGACTCTGGAGTTGAAGAGCAACACCTTGTCTCCAGGCTTGAACTCCTTAGGCTTAATCCTTCGGTCGTGCCATCTTTTGGTTCTCTCCTTATAGATCTTGGCACTATGGTAAGCCTTCTCTCTCCATTCCTCTAACTCGGACGGCTGTATTTTTCTCTGTCTCCCGGCCTCCCTAAGATCCATGTTCCATTTCCGGATGGCCCAATATGCTCTATGTTCCATCTCGACTGGTAGATCACATGTTTTTTCCATATACGAGCTGGAAGGGAGACATACCAATCGGTGTTTTGTATGCTATCCTATATGTCCAAAGTGCATCTGGTAGCTTCATCTTCCATACACTCCCCATCTCATTCATGGTCTTCTGCAGGATGTTCTTAATCTATTTATTTGAAGTTTCTACCTGCCCGCTTGTCTGAGGGTGGTATGGAGTTACAATGTTGTGTTTTACTCCAAGCTCTCTTCAGAAGTTCCAGAAGATCTTATCAATGAAATGAGACCCTCCGTCACTTGTCACCGTCCACGGTGTTCCAAAACGAGGAAAGATGATCTCGTGGAACATTCTTCGGGCGTGCTTGGAGTCGGCAGCTCTGCATGGTATTGCTTCTACCCATTTTGATACATACTCAACGACCACCAAGATGTACTCGCAATCATAGGACTTTGGAAATGGTCCCATGAAGTCAATGCCCCATACATCGAATAATTCCACTTGAAGGTTGTATGTTAGGGGCATTGCATTGGGAGCAGTAATCCCTCCATGCTTCTGGCAATTTCAACATCTTCTGATGAATTCTTTTGTGTCTTTATGCATTGTTGGCTAGAAGAATCCACTCTGCCAGATTTTTGCTTGGGTGCGAAATGCACCAAAGTGGCCTCCATATGGAGATGCATGGCATTTCTCGATTATTTGGGTGCCTTCGATTCTTGGGACACATCTCCTTAGCAACCCGTCAGAATATACTCTATAGAGGTATGGGTCGTCCCATAGGTGACGTTGACTCTCATAGATGAGCTTCTTCTTGTTCTCCCCTGGTGGTACATACCCTGTAACTATGAAATTCACAATGTCTGCATACCAGGGGTTGGAGTCCGTCACTTTCAGAAGCATGTCGTCATGGAGGAAGTCATTTATCGGAATTTCCTGCATGTTAGTCACTTGCATACGCGACAAATGATCCGCAACAAAATTTTCTACTCCCTTCTTATCTCTAATTTCAAGGTCAAATTCTTGGAGTAGAAGAATCCATCTAATTAGCCTTGGTTTAGCATCTTTCTTAGTGAGCAGGTATTTTAAAGCAGCATGATCAGTGTGAACGATAACCTTTGCTCCTACTAAGTATGACCTAAACTTATCAATAGCAAAAACAACGGCAAGGAGCTCTTTTTCTGTAGTGGCATAATTAGGTTGTGCTCCTATCAAGGTCTTCCTGGTGTAGGCTATGGCGTGATGCTTCTTATCTTTGGTTTGGCCAAGAACAACCCCAACAGCATAGTCACTAGCATCACACATGATTTCAAAAGGCAGCGTCCAATCGGGGGGTTGAATGATTGGCGCTGAGATGAGTGCCTTTTTAAGGATATTAAAGGAATGTAGGCACTCATCATCGAAATCAAAGGGAGCATCCTTAGCCAAAAGATTAGTGAGGGGTCTGGCAATCTGGGAAAAGTCCTTGATAAAACGCCGGTGAAACCCCGCATGTCCTAAGAAACTCCGGATCCCCTTAACATTAATTGGAAGTGGAAGCCTTTCTATGACCTCAATCTTAGCTCTATCCACCTCAATACCCCTCTCGGACACAAGGTGTCCTAAAATGATGCCCTCTTGGACCATAAAGTGGCACTTTTCCCAATTAAGTATCAAGTCCTTTTCCTGGCATCTTTGTAAGACCCTATCTAGGTTCTCAAGACAATGATCAAAAGTTTTCCCATAAATAGAGAAATCATCCATGAAGACTTCCATGATTTCTTTGATCATGTCAGAGAATATAGACATCATGCACCTTTGGAATGAAGCGGGTGCATTACACAACTCGAATGACATTCTCCGATAGGCATAGGTTCCGTAAGGGCTTGTGAAGGTAGTCTTACTTTGATCATTGGGATGGATGGGAATTTGATGGTAACCAGAGTACCCATCAAGGAAACAAAAGAAGGAATTTTTGGCAAGACACTCTAATATTTCATCAATGAAGGGCAGCGGGAAATGATCCTTTTTTGTTGCCTTATTGAGCCTCCAATAGTCGATGCACATCCTCCATCCAGTGACGGTGCATTGAGGGATCAACTCATTTCTATCGTTTCTAACAATCGTCATGCCTCCCTTCTTAGGCACTACTGGCACAGGGCTAACCCATTCACTATGAGGAACAGGATAAATTATCCTAGCGTGCAAAAGTTTCAAAACCTTCTTTTTAACAACCTCTCTCATTGCATTATTTAGCCTCCTCTGAGGCTCCCTAGAAGGTGTGCTATCAGGATCAATGGGAATGCGATGGGTGCAAAGAGCAGGACTAATTCCCTTAAGGTCTTGGAGTAAGTTGCCTAGGACAGATCGATGCTTTTCCAGGATGGCTAAAATTTTAGCAGTTTCTTCCTTGGATAGTCTGTCACTTATGATAATAGGGGCTTCCAGGTTGCCATTTAGGAAAGCATAGCGTAGGCCAGAAGGTAAGGAATTAAGCTCAATCGGAGGTCATGATGGTGGTTCTTCAATGGGTAGCTCAATTGTCTCTTGAAACTCATCCTCCTCTTGGATAAACTCTTTAGCATCTCTTTCTAGAACTAGTTCAGGAGAATCAAATTGAAGAATAGTCATTACTTCCTCGATTGGCTCTTCCTCGGGGGAAGGATCTGGTAGGGAGTTCCTTGATCGGGAGATCGGGACAGAAAACTCCCCCCCCCCCCCCTAGTTTTACATTGAGACTTCCAAGCATCAGTACATCCATGAGTAATTTCTCAATGGGATGTCCGATTAAGACATCAAAATCCTGAATGTCAAAGACATGGAAGTCTAGAGCAGCCTCGATATTTGCGTGCCTTATGGTCACATCTTGCAAAATCCCGTATCCTTCTAAAATAGGGCCAAAGGGGCTCTTGAAGGATTTACTAGTCGGTGCCAATGGCGTATTGCCCAGAATGTCAAACGTAAAGGCACTAGAAACTATGTTGGCACCAATAGTGGGATTATAAAGAACTTCTAATGTTGCATTGAATGGTTGAAGAGAGAGAGCAAATTCGAATTACTTCAGAGGATAGCTCAACCTCTCGCAACCATTCCTTGCTCATAACTGAAGTTAACTCCTTCACCATCTCTTGGAGGAATGCCTCTTCAAGTGGCTCCAAAGGGAAGATCGGAGTCGAGGGTTTCTTTTGGAAACAATACTTTGAGGTGTTTCCATAATCTTCAAAAAGCTCTACCTCAAAGTCAAATGGGAATTCTAAGGGTTGAATTTCTTCTTCCCTAGGTGTTCCTGGTTCGGGTGAGGGCTCAATGGTCGAATCTTCAGGTATGCAAGAAATAGGGTTGGATTCGGCTTTTAAGGATTCCTCATGGTTCGACTTGGCTTCCTCCTGGAGGGGTTCAGCGTGATCAGAAAGGAAAGAAGTGTTTTCTAGAATACGGTCTTGGATTTCTCTTCCTTCTATCACGGTCTTGTGGATGAATGATCCTCCAGCAACAATGTCGAGGTATAGGGCAGCTTCCTTGTTCAAACCCTCATGAAAATGTTGTAGCAACATCGGGTCAGGAATGGCAAGGTTGGGTCCGGATTTAGATAGCAAATTAAGCCTAGCCTAGGCTGCACCTAAAGATTCCTTCTCATGCTGGTGAAAACCGAGAATTTCCATACGAAGGGAGACAATACGGGACGTAGGGAAGAAAGCAAGACAAAATTTATCGTGAAGTTCTTCCCAGTCACCGTTTACACTCCCGATAGTACGAGTGTACCATTGTTTTGCCTTCTCCATGAGGGAGAAGGGAAACAATTTCCACTTTAGAGTTTCCTGGGTCATGCCCTTTATAGAAAGGCACGAACACAGTTGTTCGAATTGTCGTAGGTGATGGTATGGGTTTTCACTTTCTAAGCTAGAAAAGTATTGTTCCCGAACCATGGCTATAAAGCCAAGGCAAAGTTCATAGCCAGAAGAACGAATTGGGTCCACGGACGGTGGTGGCTCAAAGAACTCGCTCTTTGGAGCAGAAAAGGATTGGATAGAAGGTTGATCCATTGTAGAAATGGGGAAAGAAATAAAGAAAGAAAAAAAGGATATGAGGATGAAAAAGGTTCAAAGATAGAACAACCACCGTTCCCCGGCAACGGCGCCAGAAATGCTTGTTGGCACTTCTTAGTGTCGCACAAGAAATATTACTATCCCCGACAACGGCGCCAAAAATGCTTGTTGACACTTCTTAGCATCGCACCAGAAATATTAATATCCCCAACAATGGTGCCAGAAATGCTTTTTTGTATTTCGTACAATCACAGATAAATCCGCAAGCGCATGGATACCAATGTAGCACTTCACCTAGGAGAATTCCAGGTTATCAAATCACGGGGAATGTGCGTGTACTAATCTCCTATCCTAATCCGTCCAAGGACAACAAGAATATGGTAGCTAGAGGGTAGAGAGGATTCCTATGGTAAAAGATCCTAAAATAAGATAGGTTCAGTCCATTAGTGCTTACTTCAGGCACCGGCTTACCCCTGCATCCACAGGCAACTCCGGCCAACAGCTCTACAACGTACCTGAACGTGGAGGATTACTAAGGCCGGATAGGGCTGTCACCACCTACCGACTACCTCTACAAACAGTGGGGCACGCGGCAAATAAAGGTAACCTCTAGCCTAGACACAACGTCTATGCTATTAATTACTATCAAAGTCTCGACGTCATGCTAATAGAAGACTATGATACTCTAAATAAATAGAGCGATGATCCCATAAGCAACTAAAGAAAGAACATACTTAAAAAGGAAACTTGAATACCAAGGGAAGATAATGAATACTTACTAAGAAAAGAAAGCATCCGCCGAGGTACAAGCATGGAGAAGGTGCCAACAAGCCCGGACCTTCTCTTAACTCTCCCTCACTCTCTCCCTATTTTCTAAGCACTTTGGCAGTGCTAAAGCCTTTGAAATGGAGGTCTAAACTCTCTTCTTGTGTTGTGTCTTGTTTATGACGAATTCCCCCTCTATTTGTAGGTGGCAAAGGCTTGGCGGGTACTTCAAGGTGGAGGAGAGTCGGTGGGCAAAAATTCCCCCGCCGGGCGGTGGACCATGCCGAGCGGCCACGTATGCCGGGTGGCATGCACCGCCGGGCGGCAGGGTAGGCCGGGCAGCCATTAGATATGGTTAGTTCCCGACCAACTCTTTTCCAATGGCTCGGATCTTGTCCCAAAGGCGGTTGTTGGGTGGGTTTCCACCGTCTCCTTCATTTTGGGGCCGGTAGGCGTCTTGGGCCTAGTGGGCTGGCAACCCCTGGGTGGCATCCCAGGTCGGGCGGCGGCCTTGGCGGGGTGCCGACCCCCTCCGGGTCGCCCCTTGACTTCTCCTGGTTAGGCCACTTATTGGTCTACTTTCCTTAGCCATATTTCATCACTTTTGGTCCAGGAGGAGAAAAGGGCCTCATGGTGAAGTGTTTTGCAGAATCGGCCGGGTCGGATGATTAGCCTGAAAAACGACTCCATTTAACCATCCGGGTGCCTGATTTTAGCCGGTTATGACCATGTCGGCTGATTTCTGATTTCAACCTGAAAGTGACCCTGTTTAACCAGCCAGGTGCCTGATTTTAGCTTGTTATGACCTGTCGGCTGGTTTCTGCCTGAAAACGACCTTGTCGGCTGGTGAAAACGGCTATTTCCTAGTCGTGATCGACCGACGGGGTGTTTCTTCATGTTTTTGCATATTTTGTCTCTCTTATACCTGCAAACACATATTTCACCGAAACTCATGGAACATGTTAATAATAAACTATCGTCATTATGTTGTTTATTCCTTTTATGTTATTTATGCAAGGATTTGACGGTCAGATTTAGCATTTAAGGACCATCAACAAATAAATAAGGAAAAGATAATTCATATTTAATAAAAGATAAGTCTCACAAAAAGAGAAAAGATACAATAGAGCTCATACCAAGACTCCGAGACGGTTTCCAGAATCCCGAGCGATGCTCTCGACTAGACTCTAACTCCCGACTAGCTAACCTACTCTACTAGTAAGAAAAGTAGTGGGAAATGGACTTCATTGTGCTTCACTTGCTCCCTTGTTTATCATTGAATATCTTTACCCCCGTCTCTAGTCAGTTGGTATAACTCTTATAGTCATATCTTTGTTAAACCAAGATACTCTTACGCCTAGCTTCCCTCAGGAAAATAAATACGATACCTTGGAATACTCCTGGGTGAAATGCTACAATAGATGTTTTGTGTGCTTGCGGATTGGTTCACTGTTCTCTTAAAGCATAACAAACATCAATTAACACTTTGGTTCAGTGTCATGGCACATGCGTTTGCCGAGACATTGGTGGCAAGGCACACGTTTGCCATGGTGATGATAGTTGCTCGTTGGTGTTGACACTTAAAATTGGACAGAGATACGGTCAGGCCGGGTTAACAGGGCGGTCAAGCCGGGTTAGGCTCAGCAGGTTATACAGAGTCCTACTCGGTTTCAGGAATTGTTATGAAGGATTGCGGGTTTTACTAATCCTACTGGGATTAGACTTCCCCACCCTATATAAACAGAGGGTCACAACCAATTGAGGATATCCAATTGATCAAAAACACTTCTATCTTTTTAGTTTCAAACCCTAATCTTTTCCAAACCCTAATTGATGTTCTTCTCTCGTCCCAGCGGTGTGTGAAGACGTCCTAGCTGGCCTGTCGATGCTAGGGTAACCCAATGTGCGCCAACCCTGACGGGGTCCCTCAAGGCGGTGTGACCGACTTTCAAGGGCGGTCTGACCAGGTTGCGTAGGCGGCAACACGAGGTGTCAGATTTTCTGTTCATGACGTTCTGACCGGCTTACTAGGGTGGTCTGACCGGGTTGTGCAGACGATGACACAAGATGCTGGATCTGCGCATTCGCACAGGATCTAATCTCAGGGCGGCCTGACCAGGTTTGGTGCTACTTTTTGGTGTCAACACACTTTTGGCAACTCCACTGGGGAAGAAAATTCAGGCCATCTAAAGGATGAATCATTCTTCTCTTTTTATGGTATATGAGTTTAGTACTGAAAACATCATTAAGATGAACTTCGACGAGATTCCAGAGGACGCGTGCAAGGTGTTCAAGGAGCGACAAAAGGCTGTTGAGGAGGCATGGAAGGCGAAGGAGCTTGAAGATTTCATGGCATGCTACTTGAAGGATCGGCAGGGTGTGGTCTCATAATTAAAGGACCCCGTTCTGCCGGACATCAACATCAGCCCTAAGGTAAATAACACATCCCCTGTCTCTGTTGAAGATGTCCTTAATATTATTAATGAGCGGATGAAGCACACCAATGATCATATGCAATATGTCATAGAAAATCAAATTAATAAAAATTTTAAAGACATGAATTTTGCTTCTTCTTCTACTGCTCCTCTTGGTACTTATGCTCCAAGATCATCGGCCGCCACTACTAGTTAGAATGATCCATAATATGGCATGCCGTTGAATTATTTTGCTGGTCAAACACCTCCTAGAAATTCTATTGCATATGGTCAATCGGAGGGTACTTTAGTAGTGAGTCCACCAATGGTTGACCCTATATCTAGTGTGCCTAGTTCGGCTGTTGCTGGCCGAACCAATAAAACTGCACGCCCTAATTTGTCTAATTCTTTTGTCCCCATCGGTCATAGCAATACTCCTGGAATTTGAATGTCTATAATCCTAATAGGCCTAGACACAAGACAATAGAAGAGCTAATTACCGATATGAAGGAAGATATGAATAGGCAATTTAGGGAAAAATTTGGCATAAATTTTCAAAGTAGATCCCGAGTGTATCAGAAGTCGTATCCTGCATATTTTCTTGGTTTACTTCATTACCCCCTAATTCTATTAATTCATGGGAGCAAATGGAGCATAAATTTCATGATCACTTCTATAGTGCTAATAGTGAGATGAGGTTGGTAGACTTAGCATCGGTTAGGCGACACCGAGATGAATTGGTGCATGATTATGTTAAGAGATTTAGAGATGTAAAAAACA
This sequence comes from Eleusine coracana subsp. coracana, assembly GCA_032690845.1. Classification (NCBI taxonomy): domain Eukaryota; kingdom Viridiplantae; phylum Streptophyta; class Magnoliopsida; order Poales; family Poaceae; genus Eleusine; species Eleusine coracana. Next base: position 37,101,246 of record CM064422.1, on the reverse strand, counting down.
AATGTTTTAATCTAACCTTGTCTGAAAGGGATTTGGCTGATTTGGCTTTTAAGGGGTTATGGTCCCATATCAAGGATAGATTAGATAATATTACTTTTTGACCCTTGCACAATTGCAGCAAAAAGCTTCGGGTCAAGAGAACCAAAGTAAAGATACTAAAGATGGTTATAAAATGAATTGTTATAATGTAAATTATTTAGACAATGATTCAGATAGTTCTAGTTCTTGTGATGAGCTTGGTGAAATATGCACTGCTGAATTTGTCTGGCCAAAACAAGCTAAGTCCTATTCTTGTGATGCTCTTAAGCCGATTAATAAAAATGGCCAGGAGAAGTTAAATTTACTTTTGATGTGGCCAAATGTGATAAAATGTTTGATGCATTGTATAAAAATGGCTACATTAAGATTATTCATGTTATACCGCCGTTTCACAAAATAAAATGGTGAGCTTATTGTAAATGGCATGGTTCTTATTCTCATGCAACTAATGATTGCAATGTTTTTTGTCGATAGGTCTAATCGTCTATTAATGATGGACGATTGAATCTTAAAGAAATGCAGATAGACAAGAATCCTTTTCCTGTAAACACTATTGATTTGCAGGGATCCAAAATATTAATTCGACCGGAACAGGCTAATACAATGAAGGGGAAGAATGTGATTCTTGGAGAAAAGAGGACATTTATAGCTGAAGATGAAATCTTGTCTCACGAAGTGGTGGTGGAGAAAAACTTAGATGGGAAGGAGTCTTTGAAGATCACGATGAATAATTCATCACTTAGGGGACAAGATAAAGAGCATTCAAAAACTGTAGGGAAAAGACCGGTTTCAGAAATCGGTCAAGTCAATTTACACCACAAGGCGGTCATACTGGGTGTGAAAGGCGGTCAGACTGGGTTCAACTATTTTGGTCAGTCCAAAACTTTCAAACCCAAGAACCCCGAGCTGCATCGATGGAAAACTCAATTGGATGTTCCACAAAAAAGAAAAGCAAAGTTTAAACCTACTTTTGATCATTTGTTGAAAAAGTATGAAAGGCAAGCGGTCGTTTCAAGAAATTGGCCAAAAGAGAAACGTCCAAGACCAACATGTGAAGTGGAAAAGGCTGAGGAGGTTCAGAAGGAAGTGGTGATTCCTGTTTATGAAGCACAATCAACATATGTCCCAAGTTTTCAGCCACAAGAAAGCATGCCCACAGGGGGGGTCCTATTTCTCCTACATGCACTCCTCCTCCAATGCCTTGGGGGCCTGCTCTCCTTGTTTTTCCTCAGCTCGTGTGGAACCCATTCTATGGAATGTGGATGCCACCACATCCTCCAATGTAGTTTCCAATTTTTCATCTGGAATGGCGGATGCCTCAGAAATCTATTTTTGAAAGATTGACACTGCCAGCGCACGACCGGTGGGGCCCAGGCTCATCTGTTTCACAGATTTCAAGAACTAGGGGACACTCAAGGCGGTCAGACCGCCTTGTATAGGTGGCCATGCCGGGTTGTATAGATACTAAACTTATTTCTGGAGGAAATTGTGTTAAAGGAAAGAAGCCTATTGAACCAGAGGTTGTGGAGACAGAGAAGGCTGCTACTATGGGAGTAATCAAGATTGGCAGCAACGATGTAGTAGTAGGTGATGGTTTTAAAGGTCCAATTACTATCAATGGCTCTGCATGTCCTCAAGTTGGGATTGGATCCAAGCCGCTTGCCCATGCTGCTAATGATCATGAAGCTAACACCAACAAGGATTCTAAATATACTCAGCCTTGATGGTGCCCTAGTGGAATTACTCGCACTTAGAAGAGAAAGTTGCAGCAGCTAAGGATTTAGGAAAAACGACAACGTGAGTTGGAGGAGCAGCGAGATGTCTTCTTCAACAAAATTCACCCAATGAAGCAGTGGAAGCCTAAGGTGGTAGCCGAAACTCCTAAGGAGGTTCTGGTTATTGCAGGAAAAGATGTAGAGATGACAGAAGCAATAGAATCGAGAAGAGCCACTGATACAGAAGTGGGGCGGTCAGACCGGCTTGAGGAGGAGGCCAGGCCGGGTTCCAGAGCTGTGACACCAAGGCGGTCAGACCGGCCTGACAAGGTGGTCAGACCAGGTTCTACAGAAGAATCTGTGGAGGTTTCTGATTCTTCTGAGAAGTTGGTTACTTCTCCCGTAGACTCTGATCTAGAAGGCATGGAAGAAGAGCTGGTAGATTATGAACCTTCACCTGAACAGGAAAACATGGAGTTAAATGTATTTTATTTAAATTCCATTGATTACTCTCTTATTGACAAGGAAACAGATAGCCAAATGAATTTTGGCCCAAAAGATGCTACATTCAAGAAGCCTCAAGATTCAGAGAACCACCTGAAGTCATTATATATCAGAGGGCATTTGAGTGGGAAGACAATTTCTCGGATGCCCGTGGATGGTGGTGCTATTATCAATGTGATGCCTTATTCTACGTTGAAAAATTTGGGTGGCCGTGATGATGAGCTTGTGAAGATAAACATGACCATCAATGGTGTCGGTGGTGGCGATCCTATTGGGGCCAAAGGAGTTTCTTCTATGGAGCTAACCGTTGGGAATAAAACTTTGGTGACGACTTTCTTTGTTGCTGATATTCTAAGTACCAATAGTGTTATTTTGGAAGAGATTGGATTCATGCGAACCGTTGTGTTCCTTCTACTTTGCATCAATTTTTGATCCAGTGGGTAGGAGATGATATTGAAGTGATTCATGCGGATGCATCGGTTTGTGTTGCTATGGCTCATTCTCCTATTTGGGCTCATGAGAATGTCAAGTGTCTAACGGGCTTAGATATTTCAGATTGTGCTTTTCTTACTATGTCGAAAGATGGCTTTGTACCTATTCATGTAAAGCCGATTGAAAGTCGGCTGAACCACACTTGTATCATAGATGGATCCTAATGTAGAATAGTTACAGAAGAGGGTGGAGCACCATCGGTCTAAAGCGAATGATGTGTGTGAAGCTATTGAGGATTTTGAAGAGTTAGATAAATTAGGACAAGGAATTTACAGCGGCTGATCCGTTAGAGGAAGTTGATATAGGGGATGGTTCCTTACCAAGGCCGACATTTGTAAACAAGAATTTAGAAGATAGCTATAAAGTTAAGTTAATAAAGTTGTTAAGAGAGTATGTTGATTGTTTTGCATGGAATTATAATGAAATGTTGGGTTTAAGCCGAGAGTTAGTTGAGCACCGGCTGCCAATTAAAGATGGATTCAAACCGTATGAGCAATATATGAGGCGTTACAATCCTAAAATTAACGACCGGCTTAAAGAAGAAGTTAATCAGTTATTGGAAGCAAATTTTATAAGACCTTGCAGGTATGCTGAATGGATTTCTAACATTGTGCCGGTGGAGAAAAAGGATACCGGTAAGATAAGAGTTTGCATTGATTTTAGAAATTTAAATAGAGCTACTCCTAAACATGAATATCCTATGCCTATAGCCGATATGCTTATTAATGATGCTTCTAGACATAAAGTTATTAGTTTTCTTGATGGTAATGCTGGATATAACCAAATTTCTATGGCCAAAGAGGATATGTACAAAACGGCCTTTAGATGTCCAGGTTTTATTGGTTTATTTGAGTGGGTAGTCATGACTTTTGGTTTGAAAAATGCTGGAGCTACATATCAAAGAGCTATGAATTTGATTTTCCATGATTTGCTTGGTATTATTGTTGAGGTCTATATTGATGATATTTTTGTTAAATCGGCTGGTTTAAGTTCTCATTTGGCCGATTTGCGTCTTGCTTTTGAGATAATGCATCGATATGGACTTAGGATGAAACCTCTAAAATGTGCTTTTGGTGTATCGGCTGGAAAATTCTTGGGTTTTATTATTCACTAGAATGGTGTGGAAATAGATCCTAAGCGCATAGAATCTATAAGAAAAGTCAAGGCTCCTACATGCAAGAAAGAGCTGCAAAGCTTTCTTGGCAAGGTGAATTATTTGAGAAGATTTATATCTAACTTGTCAGGAAAAGTTAATGCTTTTACTCCTATTCTTCAGCTCAAAAATGAAGATGAATTCACTTGGGAGACTGAACAACAAACGGCTTTTCAGGAAATTAAAAAATATTTATCACAACTACCGGTACTTAAAGATCATTGGAGTGGAGATCATTTTCGGTTGTATATTGCTGCAGAAGATAAAGTTGTTGGTGTTGTTTTGACTCAAGAAACTGAAGGGAAAGAACATGTTATCACATATATTAGCCGAAGGTTGTTGGATGCTGAAACAAGGTACACTTTTATTGAAAAACTATGTTTCTCATTATATTATGCTTGTACTAAGTTGAGACATTATTTTCTAGCTAGTACTTGTATGGTAGTTTGTCAAGCCGATGTAATTAGACATATGCTGCATAAACCGATCTTGAGTGGTAGACTTGGAAAATGGGCTTATAGTTTGGTATGATCTTGTTTATGAGTCATTAAAAGTTATAAAAGGTCAAGTTGTTGCTGATTTTATTGTTGAACATCGGATTGATGTAGAGAGTGATTTAGATGTTAATTTCATATCTTTGACACCATGGAGATTGCATTTTGATGGATCGGCTTGTAGTAAAGGTCAAGGTATTGGTGTAGTATTGGTTTCTCCTCGTAATTCTTATTTTGAGATGTCTAGCCGATTAGATTACTATTGTACCAACAATCAAGACAAATATGAAGCTCTCAGGTTCGGTTTGGATATTTTAAACTCTATGGGTGTTAAGTGTGTTCAAGCTTTTGGAGATTCATTGTTAGTGGTCCAACAAGTTTATGGAGTCTATCAATGTTTAAATGGAACATTAAATGCTTATCTTGAAAAGTGTCGATATATCATCTCTAGCTTTGATGAATTTACTATACATCATATCTATAGGCATGAAAATTGTAGGACTAATGATTTGGCACAGAGAGCATCTGGTTATGATATCAACAAAAAGAATTTCAGTATTAGAGAAGAACCGGCGTTTTCAAATTTTTATATGAGTGCAGATGGAGTATTTTTTGTCATTAAAGCCGGTCTGACCGGGTTGCAAGGCGGCCAGACCGTCCCTAGTGAATCTGGCCAGGGGGATATATTAGGCGGTCAGACCACCTTGATTAGGGAAAGTTTTGGTTCGGACGGAAATTAGGAGGCCAGACATTTTGATTGGAGAAAACCTAATATTGATTATTTACGGGATCTAGATCAGAGAGTTGAGAAGAAAATTCAGCGTTTTGCACTCAAATTTGTGTTAATAGATGGTGAATTATATCATCGAACTATCGATGATTTGCTTTTGAAGTGTTTGGATGATGATCAAGCTATGATTGCCATGGGAGAGGTTCATGAAGGCATTTGTGGTACACATCAAGCGGCTCCTAAGATGAAGTGGTTATTGAGACAGGCTGGTTTCTATTAGCCTAGCATGATTGTGGATTGTTTTCGCTGTTATAAAGGTTGTGAAGAGTGTCAAAAGTTTGGTAACATTCAGATGGTTCCAGCTGCTACGTTAAATCCTATTATCAAACCAAGGCCTTTCCGAGGATGGGGTGTAGACTTTATTGGAGAAATTCATCCTTCTTCATCAAAAGGACATCGCTTCATGTTGGTGGCTACCGATTACTTTACAAAGTGGACAGAAGCTATTCCTCTCAAGAATATGACACATAAAGAGGTAATTGATTTTATTACTGAGCATATTATTCATAGATTCGGTATTCTTCAAACTTTAACTACCGATCAAGGAACTTCATTTGTGTCTAATCAAGTAAAGGAGTTTGCTAAATCATTCAAGATAAAATTGCTCAATTCGTCTCCATATTACGCTCAGGCCAATGGGCAGGCCGAGTCTAGTAATAAAACTTTGATCAGGCTCATTAAGAAGAAAATTGAAGAAAATCCTAGAAGGTGGCATGAAGTCTTATCTGAGGCATTGTGGGCTCATCGCATATCTAGACATGGTGCTACTAAAGTTACACCTTTTGAGCTTGTTTATGGACAAGAAGCCGTTTTACCAGTAGAGGTAATCTGGCAGCATATAGACTTGCTAAGCAAAATGAGTTGGATGCCACTGATTATTATAATTTCATGATGGATAATATTGATGAGGTCACCAACAAAAGGTTGCAAGCATTACTGGAAATTGAAAGAGACAAACTCCGGGTCACTAGAGCATACAATAAAAAGGTGAAGTTGAAGTTGTTCCAAGTAGGAGATTTGGTTTGGAAGACAATTTTTCCAATTGGGACCAAAGACCGGAAGTTTGGAAAATGGTCTCCGAGTTGGGAAGGACCGTACAGGATTGTGAAGGTGATTATTGGGAATTCATATATGTTGGAAACTTTGCAAGGTGATCATCTTCCTAGGGCTATCAATGGTAGGTATCTTAAAATTTTTTACCGAAGTGTTTGCCAGGATGCTCGAGTAAGACATGGACTCAAAATTGCTTAGCAAGTCTATTGCCCTTAGAACAAAAATGGCCGGTGTTTTAACATTGCCCTTAGCAATTTTGAGTCTATATTGTTTTTTAGTGCACAAACCATACTAGAAAACAGGGGGACATATGTTGACACTCAAAATTGGACACAGATGCGGTCAGGCCGGGTTAACAAGGTGGTTAGGCCGGGTTAGGCTCAGCAGCCAGCTCAGGGCGGTCTGACCGGGTTGCTAAGGCGCTCCGACCGGGTTATACAGAGTCCTACTCGGTTTCTGGAATTGTTATGAAGGATTGTGGGTTTTACGAATCCTACTGGGTTAGACCTCCCCACCCTATTTAAACAGAGGGTCACGTCACTTCTATCTTTTTACTTTCAAACCCTAATCTTTTCCAAACCCTAATTATTGTTCTCCTCTTGTCCCGGCGGTGTGTGAAGACGTCGTAGCTGGTCTGCCGACGCTAGAGCAACCCAAGGTGTGCCAGCCCTGACGGGTCCCTCCCGGGCAGGCATTCGTTGGTTTTTTGCGGTGGTCTTCTGTTCAAGACGGTCTGACTGACATTCAAGGGTGGTCTGACCAGGCTACGCAGGCGGCAACACAAGTTGTCGGATTTTTCGTTCAAGGCGGTCTGACCGGCTTACCAGCGCAGTCTGATCAGGTTGTGCAGACGACGGCACAAGGTGCTAGATCTGCGCATTAGCATAGGAGCATGCTCGTGTTTAGTGCCACTTTTTGGTGTCAACAGTTGGTGGAGTTCGTCAAGGGTCAGGCTGCAACTCGTAATTTTTCTATGATGTATTTATATGGTGACTAACAAAGTACCCATGCGTTGCCATGGGCTTGAACATTGCATACTATGAATTATGTATTTTAAATTATTACAGTAATGTCTCAATAAGACATTGTTAATATATATCATCATAGTTAGGATTATAACCTACAAGATCCTTTATATTTACTCTACGGGATGTCTATTATATAAATTGTTTTAGGTAAGAGAATAATTTAATTAAAATACTTACAATAAAATAACAAATTTAATAAATACTCATGTTAAATATTATTTTATTTATGTTTTTCTCTCAACGTGCGTGTACATGTACACGATTCCCTCTATATAGAATCAGAGTATGAATCAATGTTTTTCAAACTGGACTCTGTCTTTCTCAACAATTTCTTCTGCCTGTCAGGAATCCCAACCGCATCCGAGTCGAGTCGAATCGATTCGATCGATCGGTCGGCATTAATCCGACCAAATTTCACCCTACCTTTTTTTGACAGGCTGGAAGTTTCCACCATAATTAATAAGGTGCAGAAGAAAAGGCTGTAATTATTCCCTGAATATCACCTTCTTGTCTTCATTATAAAAATCTAAATGTCATTCTGCAGTCTATTCAAGGAGTAAAAAGTAGCCGACCTTTGCTAAACTCCTCACCAAACACAACTATTAGTATTAAATTTTCCCTTTGTATGACCAGTGTTGAAGCACCAACCTGTATTTGTTGCCAAATTTTTATAATTTTGCTCTCCATATGTTCATTTACACCCGAATTTCCTGTACGTGCAACATGGTGTGACCTGCAGCTGGTAGTTCGTCTAATCGTCTCGAGCATTGGCTCAAAGAAACAAGTCGTCTGTCTCGCGTCGCCTGCGTTGCAGTGTTGGTGTGATCACGATAGCCCAGCGACTGGCCTTGGGGCTTCAGCACTAGGCGTTGATGAACTCGCTGGAACGCACGATGTTGTGGGCTTCGGTAGTCGGCACTGGTGTCAGGGCTAAAACAAAGCGTACATATGTTGGACATACAGGAGGAGTTCATGACGGAAGCGTATGGTTTGAAGACTTTGTATATTTTTTTACGGGCACACGGTAGAAGTGGATGTGTCCACCATAATTAATAAGCTGTATGTAGAGATAATCAAGATAAACTTTAAAAAGGATTCGACTCCAAGTATAGAAGTAAACATCGGACTCCAAGTAAACCAGGATATAAATATTGGGGGCTCCAACTATAACACGATTATAACAAACTCGGTTTTTTTTCCTTTCTCATGTTGATTATGTATCAGATTTTTTTCCTGGTTTATCTCTAGTCTTCTGTGCAACAGAATTAGATTTCGACATATGGGTTTTTCATGTATAAAATCTTGATTGAAGTAACAACAGTAAAATAGTATTTGTGTGCAAAAAATTTAGTTGGAAGAAAAGAACAGCAGAGTTGGCTAAAACAGAAAAGAAAAAAAAAACAGGAGTTGGGGCTGCATCTGTTCGGGTCCGATGCGGACTCGAGTCCTGGCCTGCCGTTAAATACGGCCTTATCCACGCCCCCTGTTCCTCCTGATACATTTCCCTCAGAGCCAACCCACTTCCGCTGCCAAAGCCCTAATCCACACAAAGCTGGATCCAGGACTAGTCTGATCATGCCATAGACGTCTGCACCGATCGGATTTCCCTGCCCTCGCATGGTGAGAACCAAAGGTACGCAGGCCCAGCCTTTCTTAACTCACCGCCCCCATCCGCCCTTCTGATCCCCTCGTTTCTTGCTAGGTTGCGTTAGTTAGTTCGTTATCTTCTTTTTTATTTTTAATTAATTCAGTCATGCTTGCTTATCTTCTCTAGTTCTTATTTCATTATGTAGATTCGTAATATTGCACTGCAGAATAACAGATAGAATTGACAATAATTTGGCACTCCCGTTGGTGGGCTTTGACAATTTTGGATCCAGTATGCTTTCTACTCATGAAACCCAAATAAGAGTGGACAGCCACTGGATCCCTAATTGTCAAAACCCACCGAATGGAGTGTCAAATTATTGTCATTAGGACAACAATTTTATTTTAATTTGGAACTAGATTTGTCGTCCTAACTGGAGTTTATGATTTACTCCCTCCTATTTTAAATTGTTGACATTGGTTAGTGTAAATCTGTACTGACCATTATCAACAATTTAAACCAGAGGGAGTAGTTTGTATGTATGTATTTATACATATGGTTTCTAAATTCCCCTGTTTTAGTTTTATTTTTTTTAGGAGGGAAAGTCCATTTTACAACCCTCAGGGCTCGGTATTCTTTTCAACCATCTACTACAAAATAAATCCTGTGTATTTTATTTTTCAAATAAAGAATAATGGTTCTGTAGTTCATGGTTGAAAAACATACCGAGCCTGTAGTTGATGGTTGTTCCATGGACTTTTTCTTTTCCTAACTCTGCCTATGTTATTTTGACATAGCCGGTCCCAAGCCCGGATAAAGGAGGAGGGGGAAAATGGTGTGAGGGTCTGCTGAGAATGTAAAAGCTCAACCGTTCTTATGAAATACGAAAAAGAATGTGGTTGTGCATTTGATTTTCACTTGAGTTAAATCTTTTCCAATATGAAATAATAATCTTTGTCAGAACAGAAACTGTAATCTGGATTTATTATAGCTGCTATATTGTAATGCCAAAAATGCATCATAATTTAAGTTGGTTTCCTGAAATGTTTAATTCAAGTTACTGTAAAAAATATTCCTAGCTATGCAATCATTTTTATTTCTACACATGATGAAAGGGACTCACATTCTACTTCCTTTGACAAAGTGAAGCTGTTAAAACCATGTCTTGTACTACATCTCAAAGCTGTATATGAAATAGTTAGTTAAACACAAATATATGAACCTATCAAAATTGTATTTTTCTTTCCACTGCCAAACAAAGTGACCGGTTTATCACAGCAGTTACCCTCATCTTGTAAATGTATTTGGTCAATGCAGCTCTCACATACTTTGCATTCTCGTGCAAAGATGTGCTGATAGTTACGGCATCACGGAGAAGCCTTCTTTAAGTTGTCTTTCCTATTCTTACCACCTTGTGTTGAGACTGGTTTAAATTTCAGATCTTTAGTTTATTTGCTTTGTCTACAGTCAAGGAATTAGTACTGAAAGGATGGAAGGAGGCAGTGGTAGGATTGGGCTATCAGGTTCAAAGCTTCTGTTCAGCAAAATATCTGCATATAGTGTGCATGCAATTAAGTTTCGACACAACATCATGGTGTACCTTTTGCCCTGTGCAAAATTGTGGTCGATAACATAGAGAATGTTGCGAGAGGGTATATGATAAATTTGTTGCTTTTTCTAGCTACACTCTTTTTTCATCTTGATTTGAGCATTTACGTTGTTTCAGCTCCACTTCCTTATCCTGTGTTGTGAGCATTTCGGTTTCTAGTTCTCTGGAGATGCCTTCTTACTGTGTTTGTGCATCTCCATGTGGCATCCATCCTGTTTGCTTTGTTTCATTATCTGAATAGGTCTGGTAGTAGATGAAACTTGCCTGAAATTGACTTGAGCCCTTTGGGTGCTAAAGTTTTAAAACCATAATTTTGGCTTCGTTCACACTTTGTTCATGATGAGTCCTTGTTTTGGTCATTTTCTGATGGCCGCATGCAGCCTGCAGTACTTGTTACTGGGACATAGGATCCTGAAAGTAGTAAAGTTGAGCCCTGGTAGTGCCACACGAAGTCATGAACACCGCGTAGCTCTATACGTCATTAGGTTGCCACATTGCTCGTGCATGCTGCAGGTATCCATGTACTAAAAAAAATGCAACTCATACTCCTAATTGACAGTGTTTTGTACAATCCACTTTAGGTAACTGTGTGCACATGTGAAGCGATTCATAAGTGTTTTCGCTAGGTTTTGGTGAAACAATTTGTCAAGTGTTTTCACTTTTCTCTTATGTGTTGCATAGTTCTGTGGTATGGTTGTGTCCAAGCAAATCATATAATTACTAGTTTTATTGCACTGCTGGACGTGTTGATGTGTGAGATATGTGGTGATTCCTGCTAGGCTCATCGCTGTGGTGGATGCAATTGTTATGACCATTGGTACTCACTGCTGACTCAAACATGGTTGAATATTGGGTGTTTGAGAGACATGATCAATAAAGATGGTGTCTTGTAGTAGAGAGGCTTTAAGGCCGTTGGAAAGAGTAAGTGTAATAATATTCGGTTTATGGTTGTGTAAGAATAATGACTAGATCTTTTTAGACCATTAGATATACCAAGTGTAGGAATAATTTGATTTATTTATTATTGCTGAAGGAATAATTGCTACAATATGACTTCTTAGCTAGATGGATGTCATTAAATTACTGACAGAATGGGCCTACCTAACATGCCAAAGAAATTTTTAGGGCATAAGGGTCTAACTATCAAGGATAGTAGTCATTTTCCTTTTCCTATTATATTTTAATGTTGTCAACACACCAAACATTTGAGGCAATACTCCTCTTTGACAGCAATCCTCATGTTTGTTTCGTTAAATAAGATGGTAGAGCTTGTTAGTAAGAGCTGAGTTTTAGTTCTATTTAAATTATCCACTTGTATAATATCTGCATATTTCATGTTGCCATACTCCTGCATGGAATGATAGAGGCTTTTTTCTTTAGGGGACAATTGCCAAAAAAGTCGTGTTTCAAACTCTAATTTTGAAAGTGGTTCTGGTTTCGGTTTCGTTGCAAAACTGGTCCTGTTTACTCCCTCTGGTTTTAAATTGTTAACATTGGTCAGTGCAAATTGTACTAACCATTATCAATAATTTAAAACCAAGGGAATAGTTTGTATGTATTTATTTATAGATATAATTTCTAAACTGTTGAATCTTAAGATCGGCAGTAAATATATACGGCTACGTCGAGACTAAGAACTACGATGGTAACACAAGACGCTGAGTTATACATGTTCGGGTCCTCTCGTTGAGAGTAAAAACCTTATGTCCTGTGTTCTATGTATTGTATTGATGTTGTGAAACTTGTGTTGTCTCTTCTCTTCTCCCTCGATGGGGAGTATCCTGCTGCCTTATATATCTGGTCGGTAGGGGGGTACATGAAGAGTCCTAGTCATAATCCACAAGAATTTACATAGAAAGTCTATCTCTAAATGTCTTGTGCTCCAAGCCGAGTCGGTCGGCTTCCTTGTTGATGTAGTACCCGATCGACTACCGACTTAGTCTTATTTGAGGATACTTGTAGAGCAAGTATCTCACAGCAGCCTCCGAGTGCTTCCTGATTTTGAGCTTCGATTCTCAGATTGATCTTCACTGTTGATCATAAAGTAGGAAGAGCTCTTTATTGATGTTCCTGATAGATCTCGTGCACCGGTCAGGTGCACCTGATCAGGTGTAGCCCCCGACTCTTGTATAATTTGGAGACTGACAAATAATGCAAGAGTCTAATTACATTAGCTCTTGTTATTTTATATGTATTTTACTCAAACTATCGAGTCTGAGTTTAACAGACCTTTGGTCATCAAACCAGTAAGCCAACTTGCAAGGCTTTAACCTTGCCGACCGATTATTAAAAAGGCCGAGTGATATACACTATGTCTGAGTGACTGGTCCGTCTAATTTTATGATATCAATCATATTCAATTCGTGTGAATTAATATGACATCAATTATATAATGGTATTAAGCTAAATAATATCAATTATAATATAGCCTTTCCCTAATAATTAGTCACTCTATCTATTCATGTGTTCAATTTTGGCAATTTAGTTATTGACTTCAATTAATACCATAACCTTTGAACTTATATCCATATGACCATCAAGTCCTTTGCTACATGATCATCAAATCATATAGATATGGTTAAACATTTTTAAATGCTTCTCATCAAAGAAGCCCTCGAGCTTTACTTCTCAAGGTCTTAGACCCTAAACATATTTAAGGAGCTTAATTAATCTTCTGATTAATCAAAAAGTTGCGTCACTGCACGGCCCATGGGACCCTTTGGTCAAAAAAGCGGGAGTATAAAAGGGCAGCATCAGGTTGACTCTAGTCCACACCGCATTTGTGCACGAACTCCTTGTCTTCCTCGCGCCTCCTCTGCTCTCAGCGACGCCTCTGCTTCTCCGGCTAGGGTTAGTGCTTTTGCTTCCAGCCACCGCAGATCTCGCCGCACTTAGCCCCCAAGCTTCCGCTAGGGTTCAGCACTTGATCCACCATGCCCAAAACAACCATCGCCATGGGTCGCAAGAAGGTTTTCCTTCGATTCCAGCAACTTACACTGCCACCGCCGCGTCTTCTTCGTCAGAGATCGACATTCCAGAGTAGTTTCGGGAGTTCTCAAAGAGCAGCCTCTCCCAAGCAAATATGAACCAAATGGTGGTCGACGGCATCCTTCTAGAACAAGTTCGGATCGACTGGAAGGTACCCCGTGAATCTTGCCCTATCCCCATTCATAAATAGATTGTCGTGTTCCGTTCGATCTTCGAGCATGGTTTTGGAGTCCTCTGCTGCAGCTTCTTGCGCGGGCTCCTATTATTTTATGGGATTAAGCTTGGCAACCTCAATTCCAACTCTATTCTTCACATCACCTTCTTCGTGCATATATGGGAAGCATTTTTGGGTATTCTTCCCCACTTCAATCTATTTTGTCATCTGTTCGTCCTCCGACTACTGCCAACCAAGGACAATCAAGTAGCTATAGGCAGCGTTGGCTTCCAGTTGCGCAAGAAGGAAGCCTACATGAATGTGCCATTGAAGATTGGAAACAAGAACTGGAAGGATGAGTGGTTCTACTTTGACAACCCTCTCCCTGTTCTTGCCGAGGCAATTCCCCTGGCGCAATGGACGAAGAAGCCTGATCCGACCGACCCTCAGGTGGTCGCTCTGTTGAAGAAGATAGCTGACTTGAAGGCTGAAGGTGTTGACGGAATCACCATCGCTAAAAGCTTCATAGTACGTAGAGTGCAGCCCCTGAAGCTTCAAAGTCATCCGGCGTGGAACTATTTTTATGATGACGAAACCATGGAGGTGTCCGACCCGCCAAATAGTGAACTTTGTCGGAAACACCTATCGAAGGTGTTTGAAGTAGATATACTTCAGGATCACTCGTTGATCAAAAAGGCATATAACAAGGGCACTATGCGAGCCCAAGTAAGCCTCAGTCTACTTTGAGCAATCCCTTATTTTCTTGTCTTGATGTCCTGCTTGATATCTTGATTCTTGCGCAGGTTCTGGATACTTATGTATCCCATCCTCCGCTTCCTCCGACCAATACCGAGGTACCGAATTATGTTGAGAAGCTGCAGCAGATCGGCCCTGGAGGCTTAAGCTCTTCTGCAGGCACTCAACTTGAACGTGCTGATCCAGTTGTCACCCTGCCTCCCCCCAGTCGACTAGTAAAGCAGACTGTTGGGCGCCTATGGCAATATGTTGGGGATCAGGGTGATGACGAAGAAATGTTGTCTGCTGATGCCGATCAACCTGCCCCTGCTCCCTCCGACCGACCTTCAAGCCAGTCGGAGCCCCTAAGCCAAACACAGAGTGATGCAGGGGTGGTGCAACAGACCGACAAGGCAAGTAACTCTTCCCAGAAGAGGAAGGAGACTGATTCTCAGTCAACTTCTTCGAAGAAGAGGATGTGCTGAATCAAACTCAAGAAGGCTCCCAGGTTAATCCTTAAACCTTATATACCTTGTCTCTTATTGCCAATAGTTATAGCACATCTTAATCTCCTGAATCTTTGTTTTGACAGTAGTCGGACGAGTGATTCGCAAATTGCCCAAGAGTCCAAAGCCACTCGGTCAGGACCCCCTCCTCATCTAACTGATCTGCCTAAACCGGTTGGCAAGTCATCAAACATGCCAACCGAGGTGGATAAGCCATCTGATAAGACAATTCCTGCCTCTATTCCGAAGCCCGCACCACAACTCACTCCGGTTAATGTCCCTTCACCTCTTGACAAAGGTAAGGCGGCATTGCCTGCAGATGCACTCAGTCGGCCTGAAGTGGAGGACGTGGAAATTATGTACCAACATCGAGAAGCTAGCAAGGTACTTCAATACCCTGCTTTAGCTTTGTCTCAATCTCATCCTTAAGCTTAACCCCTTTTTGTATACAGAAAATATATGCTCTTGTGGAGAGGAAACATGCTAGGGTGGAATACCTTGAAGCCGAAACTTTTGGTATGCCCTAAAACTCTTCGGTCTTCATGTTTTTAAGTTTAATACTGACATATTGCTGGTGTTATGCTAGTCACCGGTCAGCAGCACTCCAAAGCATAAAAGGAGATTGATAAGCTGTAGACCGACCAAAGAGAGATGACCAAGGCCTTAGACCAAGGCCGTGCAGATATAGGAGGTAAGATCACTTACCATCTGTGTTTAAATTATCAACTAATCACTCTAGCGCTAAAAGTTCAAATGTTTGTCTTTAGCTCGTGATCAGAAGATTGCCGAACTAGAGAAGTTGACCTCCAATCAGCAAAGGTTTGTTGACGCCTTGAATGCTGAGAAGGAAAACCTCTCCATGTCGGTCAAGGACCAGAAGGCCGAGATCACTCGGCTGCAGAAGGAGCTGAAGGAGGCTGACGCCAAGATAGAGGATGCCAAGAGCATGTCCAAATCCTTCAAATGTAAACTTGCCAGAAAGCCCTTCATTATTTCTCACATCTACTTGAATCCTCTTTTGATCATACTGACCAAAAATCATCACTCGCAGCTCTATCTTACGCTGCTCGTAAGGCAATGAACTATGTTGATGCCGACCGAGTGGAGCAGACTGGCCACTCCTTGGAGTACTTGCTGGAGCATGCATCGGAAGCTATCGCTTATAACACTAGCCAAGTGGCGACCGAGGCCGGGAGTCAGGTTCTGGCGATTTGCCAATCTTGGTCTCCTGCTCTGCCATTGGACAAGATCAAGGAGCGCTTCAACCCAGACATGACTGACGACCAATGCCAGCTGCTCTTGGATTCCATGCTGGAGACTTCTCGAGCCTTGGTCGACAACATAGAGATCAATCCGACCGTGCCTACTCCTCCAGCAACTCTAGAAGTTGAGCTACGAGCTGACTCTTCCTCCCCTTCAAAGGAGCTGTAAATCCTGCAATGCTAGAGAACATTAGTAATATCTATGTACTGAAACAATGTTACTTGTATGTAAATTAGTTTCATGCTTAGTAGCCTTAAAAGATTGATAAATCATAAGTATGTTTTTATCACAGAAAAACTCAAATTGCATCGGTCTGCCTTAACATATTAGGTTGTGACTCGTAACCGCGTAACAAGCAGAGTCGACCAATCGACACATGACCTCTCGCACTTTGGCTCTGGGTTTAGTGTAGTGGTTGTCTAATGTGCAGTATAAAGTGTATAACCATAATGTATAGACGTTAGACCAAGAAAGTGAAGACCGTATTCAAAGAGAAGAAATCGGTCGGAAAATAGTCCAAAACCAAAATAAGGTAGACCAAGGTGGGACATTATTACTAGCCCCCTAGCTCGATTGTTTAATAAAATAAATTAAGGAATCGAGACAATATAGAATGAAAATCATCAAGAAATCTTTCATCAAAAAGACCGAAGTTTCATTCATAAATAATGTATAAGTATTCAAAAGAATAACTAAGTATAGAAACGATGTAGCTGATATATGTTCCAGGAATTTGGTATATCATCGTCGTCTTCGTGCATCAGTCAGTAAGCCCCTATGCGAGTGACTTCCTTCACCACATATGGTCCTTCCCACTTTGGAGAAAGCTTATGCTGGTTCTTTGTTGACTGCACTCGGCGAAGCACTAAATCTCCAACTTGGAAGTGGCGATTACATACGTTTTTATCATAATATCGATGCAAGCCTTGCTGGTAAAGTGCCGACCGAAACAGAGCTCGATCACGCAACTCCTCTGCTGCAATCAAATAAATCTTTTGATTCTCCTCAGAAAGTTGTTCATCATATGCCTGAACCCGTGCCGAAACAAGACTGACCTCGGTCGGCAGCATAGCCTATGAGCCATAGACCAATGAGAAAGGTGACTGACCAGTTGCCCGACTGGTGTTTGTGCAAAGCCCCCAAAGAACTAAAGGCAATTCTTTGACTGCCGACAAGCATAAGGCTTAAGTCTATCGAATATCCGTGGTTTCAATCCTTGAAGAATCATACCATTGGCCCGTTCGACCTGCCCATTGCTTTGAGGATGAGCCAATGACACAAAGTGGATTTTTATTCCCATCTCATCGGCAAAGTCACGAAACTGCAATGACGTGAATTGAGTGCCATTATCGGTGATGATATCATGAGGAACCCCAAACCGAGTGAAGATATCCTTGACAAACTCGATTGCCTTCTTCGATGTTATCTTGCCAACCAGCTTTGCTTCAATCCACTTGGTGAATTTATCAGTAGCAACGAACAGATAGTGAACCCGCCTGGTGCTTTCTTGGAAGGACCGAGTCAAAGGTATCACCTGAAGTTGTTGTGAAGGCACATGCATTTGTTGAGCGAAGAATTGACAACCTTCACACTTCCGAACGACCTGGTGTGCGTCTTCGACAACCGTGGGCCAATAAAACCCTTGTCGGAAAGCTTTGCCGACCAAAGTCTTCGAAGACGCATGATAGCCACATATCCTGGAATGAATTTCTTCTACCATCTTTTGGCCTTCTGGTATCGAGATGCATCTCATCAAGATATTTGAACCTCCTCTTTTATAGATGAAAGTGCCTAGAGGGGGGGGGGGGTGAATAGGCAATTGTCCCTGAAAATCACTTAATAATAGAAGTCAAATGCGCAGTGTCGGACTTGTCCGACGATGGTGAGGAAAGTCCGATGGACTTGTCCGATGGCACGAGTTAGAAAAGTAGATCGGCCGATTAAAACTTTATATTAGTGCAAGGCAAGCTAGGATCTAGTAATTATAAGCTAGAGGAAGTTGTAGAAATAAGAGGAACAACTAGCAAGCAACCTACACAAGTTAATTTAAGAGAAACGAGGCAAACCCTAGCTAGCGAGATATGAGCAAGAGCAAGTAAATAACAAGTATGCAAAAGAAGACAAGGGAAGACACAAGATTTGTTCACCGAAGTTCAGCTCCACAAAGAAGCCTACGTCTCCGTTGAGGGATCCACAAAGGACCAGGTTTCTTTCAAACCTAACCTCTCCATGTGACCACAAAGATCAAACTTGGCTTTCCACTAGACAACTCCACGAAGGAGGGGTCAATACAAAGTTCCCGAGGCATCACCACACAAGTTGGGAGCTCTATGGGTACCTCTAACCGTCTAGGGGATGAATCCCCAAGAGTAACAAACACAAACGTGGTCGGCGGTGAGGATGAACCAAGAGCTTGAGACAATGGAAGCTTGAAGTCAATGGAGCTCTTGAATCTTCTCTCAATCCCTTCATAAATCAAGATTGGAAGTAAGGGAGGAGAGATTTGGAGAGCAAAGTGAGCTTGAGAGTGTTTTTGAGTGGAATGAGTGACCCTTTAGACAAGGGACAAAGTGGGGGTCTATTTATAGCTCAAGAAGAGAAGGAGCCGTTTGGATGGGTATTTCTCAGATCTCCATCGGACAAGTCCGATGGTCATCGGACATGTCCGATGGAACAGGTTGGCGTCGGTTCTGGAGTCGCAGGGACTTGCCCGATGCCTCAGACATGTTGACCATCGGATAGGTACTGGAGTCCGACAGTGAAGTCCGATGGGTCGGACTTGCTAGTCATCGGACATGTCCGATGACCGTCAGACAAGTCCGACGAACCAGAGTGGCAAAGGTTCTGGAGTCCGATGGTGGAGTCCGATGGTGAAGTCCAATGGGTCAGACTTGTTGGTCATCGGACATGTCCGATGACCGTCGGGCAAGTCCGACGACCCAGAGTGGCAAAGGTTCTGGAGTCCGATGGACTTGTCCGATGGGTCGGACAAGTCCGATGATTTTGCCCTAGAAAAATGTTTTGGCTGTGGAATTTTGGATTTTGCTCTTAGTTCATCATTGCTTCACACTTTTGTGTCCGTCTTAATAGTACGGTTTTTCCTATACTCAAAAATAAAGTAAACACTCCATGAGCTTCATATTTGAGCAAATTTTTGAGTATCATCTTGAAATTTCTTGGCCACTTTGTTTTCTCCTTTTCATTGAGTATTTGAGCTTCTATACATTTTGTCATCAATAATTGAACCATCTTCTACACACATGCTCATTGAAACATTAGTCCATTGTTAATTGTATTGGCGCCAATCACCAAAATAAAATTAGAGGCCTAGATGCACCTTCAATCTCCCCTTTTTGGTGATTGATGACAATACAACTAATTTATCATAAAGTGATGTAGAAACGGAACAATTTGTGAGGAGCTCCCCCTAAATGTGTGCATAACTAAAAGATTCGAGATAGTATAACAAATGCACATATTTAAAGAGAGAGAGTGAGAGCTCCCCCTAACGCTATGCATACATGATGATTTACAATAGTTAAGCATATGAATATAAGACATTACATATGACAAATATTATCACACAAATGCATCTAGTAGAAGGAGATAAAACAATACATCATCACAATGAGGCATGCACAAAGGACACAAATAAATAGATATAAGTACCACAAGAATATAGTCTTACAAAACACAAACGACACAAATAAGTAGTTTTACAAACCAAGCCAAAAAGAACCAAATTGTCCAACTTCATCACACTCACAACTCACAAACTAAGCAAATGACAGATAGATTACACTTCTCCCCCTTTGGCATCAAGACACCAAAAAAAGGGAAAAATGCGGGTGGATGGTGATGAGATCTCTACTCCTCAGAGTCTTCATAGTCTTCATCATCCTCATCGCGTTCTTCTTCTTCGTCTTCGTCATCTTGAGCGGGAGCTTTTCCCTTGCGCTGGCGAAGATCATAGGCAGCGAGATCTTCTTCTTGCTCTTCTACGCCTTCTTCTTCGTCATCAAAGCGGACATGTTGTCCACTAGAGCCGGCTCCTTTGTGAAACTGAGAAGGTGGAGGATAGTATCCAAAATAATTCAACTCCTCTGTAGAGAAGTTGGGAGTGGGGTCCTGAAAAGCAGGTGGGTAGGAATCTTCTGCCGGAGGTGATGGAGGAGGAGGAACTTCACATTGCATCTTGTCCATGATGATCTTCTGGTTCCTCTCAATCACATCCATCCTTTGGTTAATGCTCCTGCACATACCAAGGAGGGATTTGAACATCTTTATAACTCCACTCCTCTTGCCACGAGAAGGTGGGGCAGCACGAGAAGAATCGGTGGCCCTAGAAGGAGCTCTGGGAACCTGAGGAGCCGGAGCAGAGGATAATGGCTGAGCTGCACCAAAGAACTGACCAGAGGTGGTGTCAGGAGTCCAATTAGAAGGAATCTGAGGTTTGAGACTCAGATGCTTCATGTCCTTTTTGAAAGTCAAGCCTGAGACCTTCTCGATCATATACATGATGTGCAGGGCATATCCACAGCCACGCTTGGAAGAGATGGAGATGTCCCATATCTCCTGATAGACATAGTCAAACACATCAAATTTCTGATCCCTATGAACCCAGTGCAAGATGTCCCTCTGATATGCAGGAATACGGTCAGAGTTGCCACCCCTTGGAGCCAAAGTGCTCCTGCAGATCCTGAACAAGACTGAGAAAAAGGGTAGCAAGCCATTTGAGTTAGGAGGGACACTGTTCTACGGATCCATATACATATGCCTCATACCCTCGTCGCTCATGTAGCTGCTCGAGTGAATCTTATGCTTCTCCTTACGTGAGCTCTTGAGTCCTATCATGGAAGCAAATTGACTCAAGATGCAGCTGTACTTAGTGCCATTTGTCATCCAGACCATAGACTTGTCATTCTCAAAGAACACAGTTGAAAAGAACTGAGAGATGATTTCCTTGTTCCATGAGTAGTTCAAAGTCAAGAAGGTCCTAAGACCATGATACTCAAAAGCAGCTAGAATTTGGTTGAACAGAGGGTGCTTCTTGGACTTCATATAATTCCAATCTAGCCACTTGCTCTCAACTATAGGGTTCTTCATGTGGAGGTAGGTGGAGCGGTACCAATCTGCATGAAAATGAGTATGAAAGCGAGGATCAATAGCCTCCTTATCATGAGCATAATAGTTGACCAACCTTGCTTCAGTGCATTTCTCAAGGGACGCGTGAAAGATGTCCACCCTCTCTCGGTTGGAGTTGAGCATTTCGGAGGGAGGATGCATGACTCTGTTAAGCTCTTCGGACTCAGCTGGCTCCTCCCTTTCAGTTGGTTGTTGGAGATAGGTGCGCCGAACGCGCTTGGCAGTGACTTTCTTTTTCTTTGGTTGGCTTTGACCTTGATCATCACTAGCTTTGGCCCTCTTCTCTCTTAAGGGGGATGCTTCCGCATCCGACATGCTGACAACAGGAATAGCACAAGTCAGAAGATAGATAAAAGAGAGGAAAAAGGAGTGAGGAGAATCAGTGAGGGACTTAGACTTTTGGAGGAACTGCATGCCGTCGGACATGTCCGATGACCATCAGACTTGTCCGACGCGTCGGACTTGTCCGATGCCCATCGGACTATCGGACTTGTTCGATGACTTGCAGTTTCTCCAAAAACCTAGATCCTCCACAAATCCACCTACCACTAGTGACCAAACTTTGTCTACTCCTACTACAACATGCTAGAAGCTATCTCCATGGATCAAAAGTGCAAGGGAAAAAGGATTGGAAACTAGCATTGCCCTAGAACCCTAACCCTAAGGGAGAGAGAGGGAAAGAGGGGAAACCTTGCAAAAGTGATGGGGGATCCGACTTTGCCGATGGAGGAGAACCTCTTGGCCTCCAAACTTACTCCAATGGATGGTGGGAGAGAGAGATCGCCTTGGGGCCGCCTTTGGGGGAGTTCTTGAGGAGAGAGAATGTGAGAGATGTGAATGAGGGGTGTTAATTGAAGGGGTAAGTCGGGCTGGGTTAAAGGGGTGAAAACTGGACCGTCGGACTTGTCCGACTGGCATTGGACTTGTCCAATGAAGCGTGTCAATAGGAGGAGGCAGGCAGGGCTGGGGATAGTTTGAAGCAAATAAGTGTAAATGAGGATGGACAAAAAAAAATTCTTGCCAGCCTATGGTCAGTCAATCAACCAACCATTCAAAACTATAACCATATTTTGACAAGATTGATCAAGAGATCAAGAATCAAGGAACAAACAAAGACAAACAAGTTTTGACATAAAACCATGGTTTTTGCAATAATTGAGCAATCAACACTCAGATGTGCACATCCTCTACATCACATTGCTAGAGTAAAGAATATTTAGTTCACTCCTAAGAGAGAAAAATCTTTTCTCATCTAGTGGCTTGGTGAATATATCGGCTAATTGATCTTCGGTTCGCACATGACTCACTTCTATATCCCCCTTGATAGAATGATCTCTCAAAAAATGATGGCGGATATCTATATGCTTTGTGCACGAATGCTCAACGGGGTTATAAGCAAGCTTTATGGCACTCTCATTGTCACATAGGAGTGGAACACGGTTCAACTTGTAACCGTAGTCCCTTAGAGTTTGTCTCATCCAAAGTAGTTGTGCACAACAACTACCAGCTGCAACATACTCCGCTTCGGCGGTGGAAAGCGCAACGGAATTTTGTTTCTTGGATGACCATGACACTAGTGACCTCCCCAAGAATTGGCACGTCTCAGAGGTGCTCTTTCTATCTACCTTATCCCCGGCATAATCCGCATCGGAATAGCCTAAAAGGTTGAACTTTGAACCCTTGGGGTACCAAAGCCCTAGGTTGGGTATGTGAACCAAATATCTCAAGATTCTTTTAACGGCCATCATGTGACACTCCATAGGAGCGGCTTGAAAACGTGCACACATACACACACTAAGCATGATACCGGGCCTAGATGCACAAAGATAAAGCAAGGATCCTATCATGGAGCGATATACCTTTTGATCAATGGGCTTGTCCTTTTTGTTGAGGTCGATGTGTCCATTTATTGGCATGGGTGTTTTGATGGGCTTGGCCTTGTCCATGTCAAACTTCTTCAATAAGTCTTGAGTGTACTTGGCTTGACATATGAAGGTCCCCTCCTTGAGTTGCTTCACTTGGAAGCCTAGAAAGTATGTTAATTCTCCCATCATGGACATCTCAAACCTCTTGGTCATTATCTTGCTAAACTCGTCACAAAAGTTTTGGTTAGTAGAACCAAATATAATGTCATCGACATATATTTGGCACACAAAGATATCATTGCCAAAATGCTTGGTGAAGAGGGTTGCATCGGCCTTGCCAATGACAAAACCCTTTTTAACAATAAAATCCCTAAGGCATTCATACCATGCTCTTGGAGCTTGCTTAAGCCCATAGAGCGCCTTATGGAGCTTGAAAACATGGTTAGGATACTTTGGGTCTTCAAATCCTGGTGGTTGCTCCACATACACTTCTTCATTGATTGGCCCATTGAGGAATGCACTTTTCATGTCCATTTGGTACAACTTAAAATCATGGTGAGTAGCAAAAGCAAGTAATATTCTAATAGATTCAAGCCTTGCTACGGGGGCATAGGTTTCATCAAAATCCAAACCTTCCACTTGTGAGTATCCCTTTGCCACAAGCCTTGCCTTATTTCTTGTCACAACACCATCTTCATTTTGTTTGTTACGGAACACCCACTTGGTGCCCACAACATTCTTGTTCTTTGGCCTTTCCTCCAATGTCCATACTTCGTTTCTTGTGAAGTTGTTCAATTCTTCTTGCATGGCCATCACCCAATCCGAATCCTCAAGTGCTTGTTCTACCTTAAATGGCTCCATAGAAGAGACAAAGGAGTAGTGTTCACAAAAATTACTAACTCGAGATCTAGTGATTACCCCCTTGTCAATATCTCCAAGAATTTGCTCGACGGGGTGATCACGTTGTACACTTTGATGTACTCTTGGATGTGGTTGATGTAAGCTTTCTTGACCACCATCTTTATCAACCTCTTGATCATGTCCTTGAGAATCATCACTTGATACTTGCTCATGATTCCCAACATCTTGATCTTGACCACTTGTATGATTAATTCCTTCATTTTCATAATGTTGATTTTGTCTTGAGGGAGAGGGTTGACTTTCAACACTTGATGTTTCTTGTGGTCTCACATCACCAATGGCCATCCTTTTTATTGCATTTCTAGGAGCTTCATTATCTATATCATCAATAGCAACTTGCTCCTCTTGAGAGCTATTAGATTCATCAAATGTCACGTCACGTGAAATCTCAACATAACCGGTGGTTTTGTTGAACACACGTTAGGCATGAACATTTGATCCATAACCAAGCAAGAAACCTTCATCAACTTTTGGAGCAAACTTTGAAGTCTTGGGTTTCTTGTTTAGCATAAAACATTTGCTCCTAAAAACACGAAAGTACGAAATATTGGGCTTGTTACCAGTTAGTAGCTCATATGGGGTTTTCTTCAAGATTCGATGGAGATACAACCGGTTGGAGTCATGGCATGCGGTGTTGATGGCTTCGGCCCAAAAACGGTCGGACGTCTTGTATTCATCAAGCATTGTTCTTGCCATCTCAATGAGTGTACGGTTCTTTCTTTCGGCCACCCCATTTTGTTGAGGGGAGTAGGGTGCTGAAAATTCATGTTTGATGCCTTCCTCATCAAGGTACTCTTCAACTTGAGTGTTCTTGTACTCGGTGCCGTTGTCACTTCTTATTTTCTTGATCTTCACTTCATATTCATTTTGTGCTCTTCTCATGAATGTCTTGAGTACATCTTTCACTTCACCTTTATCATGTAAAAAGCCATGTGAAGCGAGAAAAATCATCAACAATAACAAGACCATATTTGTTACCACCAATACTTATGTAGGAGACGGGTCCGAAGAGGTCCATGTACAACATCTCCAATGGCCTTGTGGTGGTCATCACATTCTTCGCGGGGTGTGATACTCCAACTTGCTTTCCTGCTTGACACGCACTACAAATTCTATCTTTCTCAAAACAAACATCAGTTCGTCCTATGATGTGGCCGCCCTTTTGGAGTTTGTGAAGATTTCTCATACCAACATGGGCAAGTCTTCTATGCCACAACCACCCCATGTTGGACTTTGCTAATAAGCATATACCAAGTTTAGCTTCATCCGTGGAGAAATCCACAACATAAAGCTTTCCTTTGAGCACACCCTTAAAAGCAACCGAGCCATCACTCCTCTTATAGACGGTCACACCACATTTGTTGAACAAGCAATCATAGCCCATTTTACAAAATTGTGAGATGGACAAAAGATTGAAGTCAACATGATCAACAAGCATAACCTTGGAAAGAGAATACGAGGGAGTGAGGGGGACTTTACCATAACCTAGGACTTGTCCCGTTCCATTGTCACCAAATGTAATATATTCATTGTAGTTGTGGCTTGGCTCAAATGACTTGAACATCTTTTTGTCTCCGGTCATATGATTAGTGCATCCACTATCAATTACCCAACTTGACCCTCCAGAGACATAGTCCTACAAAACAAGTTAAGCTTTGTTTTTAGGTACCCAAATTTGCTTGGGTCCTTTCACATTAGTCACAAGTACTTTGGGCACCCACACACAAGCCTTTGGTCTCTTGTTGCGTGGCCCAACATATTTGGCATATACACGACCATGCATGTTTCTCATAAGTACATATGAAGCATCAAAATTATGAAATAGTGCACATGTAGAGTTAGGCACATTAACATGAGAATCATTAGCAGAAGAAGTATGGTTAGTGTTCATGTTGTTAGCTTGCTTCTTTTGATAAGATCCTTCCTTGGTGAACTTAAGGAATTCCTTCCCATTCTTGTTTTCCCGTGTATTGTGCTTGGCACCCTCAACATAGCCAATGCCATCCATGACATGGGGCATTCTAGTGTATGCGTATGCACTTCTTGCATACTTTGCCTTTTCATTATCAACAACATTCTTCCCATGTTGTATCTTGCTTTCGAGAGCCCTCACTTGCTTGTCCAAATCATCAATCAATTTCACATTAGTAGCACAAGCATCAACATCAATGTTATAGCACCTATCACATCCTTTGCTAGTGGAAGCATGAGAATTGTTGGTGGAAGTGGATGTGAAAGTTGAAAGAATTTTGTATTGTTCTTCAAGGGACTTGTGAGTCTTTTCCAAATCCTCATAGTTTATCTTTATCACTTTTAACATTTTCACAAGTATTCTCAATTTTAGTGATAGACAAGGTTAATTCTTCATTTTTATTTCTTTCAACTCTAGAAGCTTCTCTAGTTCAAGGTTTCTTTTCTTTTCAAGAATAAGCAAGTCTTCTTGTTTTTCAAGAAGCTCCTCTTGTCTATCATTTTCTTCCTTTTGTTTCTCAAGCAATTGCATGAATTCAAGCATTTTAGGAAGTGAAGCATTTTCAACATCATCATCATCATCATCATCACTACTACTAGCATAAGAGGAACGCTTGTGTTTAGATTTTGTTACCTTAGATCCTCTTGCCATTAGACACTTGTGAGTGTTGTCATCATCATCACTCAAGCTCCCAAATAGTGAGGTGTTGGTGGGAGTAACGTCGATGGCATGTGAAGCAATGCCACCATCATCCGAGTCGGATTCGGAGGAGGAAGATGATGAGGAGGATGAATCATCGGAGTTCCATTCTTGACCAATATGAGCTTCACCATTCCTATGCTTCTTGTATGTCTTGTCTTTCTTGTGATGCTTGTCTTTTCTTCTTTCATCCTTGTTCTTCTTCTTTGGACACTCTGCAATAAAGTGTCCTTCATCACCATATTCATAGCAAGTCCTTTTTGACCTTCTTGCTTTGCCCTTGTCGAAGCTTTTTCCTCTTGTACCTATCCTTCTTGAGGAATGACTTGAACCTCCTTACAAGCAAGGCCATCTCATCGTTACTATTTTCACTGCTAGAATCAACTACTTTGTTCTTCTTCTCCTCTTGCTTCTTTTCACTTGTGGCATTGAGTGCCACATCATTCTTATCACCATTGGCTTCCGCAATTTGCTTGATCAACGCATTTATCTTGTTGGCTTGATCGTTTTGTTGTTTTTGGGATAGAAGCTTCCCAAGTACCTCATCGGTGGAGAAAGTTTTGAAATTGTCCTTCTCTCTAATGTTTGAGCAAATGTTGTAATCCCATGGTCTCAATGCTTGTAATAGTCTCTTGTTGATATCCAAGTCAGACATTCTAGCTCCAAGTGCTCTTCTTTGATTCACAATTCTCATGAGTCTATCATGAACTTCTTTTGGACCTTCTCCCGGACCCATGATGAACAAGTTGAACTCATTTTGCAATTCTTCAAGCCTTGCATCTTTCACGGAATCAATACCCTCATAGATAACCTCAAGCTTTCTCCATAATTGATTGGCATTCTTGATTCCGGCTACTTTGTCATATTCGGTGGCACTAAGTGCGGAAACAATTGCACTAGCCACCACGGCATTGCGATGGATGTTGAGTTGATCCTTTCGAGTTGGATTATCTCTAATTTTCCACAAGAAACCATTTTCGGTTATGCTTGCAACATGCAGACTCATTGATTCCAAGTACATCATCATCTTGCATTTTCAATGGTTATAGAATTGTCCATCAAAGTACGAAAGCCTACCGGACCCTTGCCCAATGCGATCCTCTTTGAGATCTTCATAATCAAACATGACATTGTTGTAGGTTCTTGGTTGAGCATCATGTCTTCCAACCGCATCATCTCCATCATGACTACCACTAGCACCATCTTTGATTGGGAGAGCGGTAGTTGGTTCTTCTCCCGGATTTGACATCTTTAATCTTCAAGCGATTAAGCTTTTTAGAAGATCCTTGCTCTGATACCAATTGAAAGTGCCTAGAGGGGAGGGTGAATAGGCAATTGTCCCTGAAAATTACTTAATAATAAAAGTCAAATGCACAGTGTCGGACTTGTCCGACGATGGTGAGGAAAGTCCGATGGACTTGTCCGATGGCACGAGTTAGAAAAGTAGATCGGCCGATTAAAACTTTATATTAGTGCAAGGCAAGCTAGGATTTAGTAATTATAAGCTAGGGGAAGTTGTAGAAATAAGAGGAACAACTAGCAAGCAACCTACACAAGTTAATTTAAGAGAAACGAGGCAAACCCTAGCTAGCGAGATATGAGCAAGAGCAAGTAAATAACAAGTATGCAAAAGAAGACAAGGGGAGACACAAGATTTGTTCAACGAAGTTTAGCTCCACAAAGAAGCCTACGTCTCCGTTGAGGGATCCACAAAGGAACAGGTTTCTTTCAACCCTAACCTCTCCAAGTGACCACAAAGATCAAACTTGGCTTTTCACTAGCAAACTCCACGAAGGAGGGGTCAATACAAACTTCCCGAGGCATCACCACACAAGTTGGGAGCTCTACGGGTACCTCTAACCGTCTAGGGGATGAATCCCCAAGAGTAACAAACACAAACGTGGTCGGCGTTGATGATGACCAAGAGCTTGAGACAATGGAAGCTTGAAGTCAATGGAGCTCTTGAATCTTCTCTCAATCCCTTCATAAATCAAGATTGGAAGTAAGCGAGGAGAGATTTGGAGAGCAAAGTGAGCTTGAGAATGTTTTTGAGTGGAATGAGTGACCCTTCAGATAAGGGACGAAGTGGGGGTCAATTTATAGCTCAAGAAGAGAAGGAGCCGTTTGGATGGGTATTTCTCAGATCTCCATCGGACAAGTCCGATGGTTATCGGACATGTCCGATGGAACAGGTTGGCGTCGGTTCTGGAGTCCGAGGGACTTGCCCGATGCCTCGGACAAGTTGACCATCGGACAAGTCCGATGGCTAGGGTTTGACATAGGTACTGGAGTCCGACAGTGATGTGCGATGGGTCGGACTTGCTGGTCATCGGAGATGTCCGATGACCATCGGACAAGTCTGACGAACCAGAGTGGCAAAGGTTTTGGAGTTCGATGGTGAAGTCCAATGGGTCAGACTTGTTGGTCATCGGACATGTCCGATGACCGTCGGACAAGTCCGACGACCCAGAGTGGCAAAGGTTCTGGAGTCCGATGGACTTGTCGGATGGGTCGGACAAGTCCGATGGTTTTGCCCTGGAAAAATTTTTTGGCTGTGGAATTTTGGATTTTTCTCTTAGTTCATCATTGCTTCACACTTTTGTGTCCCTCTTAATAGTACGGTTTTTCCTATACTCAAAAATAAAGTAAAAACTCCATGAGCTTCATATTTGAGCAAATTTTTTAGTATCATCTTGAAATTTCTTGGCCACTTTGTTTTCTCCTTTTCTTTGAGTATTTGCACATGCTCATTGAAACTCCATGAGCTTCTATACATTTTGTCATCAATAATTGAACCGTCTTCTGCACACATGCTCATTGAAACATTAGTCCATTGTTAATTGTATTTGCGCCAATCACCAAAATAAAATTAGGGGCCTAGATGCACCTTCAATAGAGTTGGTCTCCCACCAACAGATATCCTCAGCATCGGGTCTCAAACCTCCGCGGCTTATTAGGATCCGAAGGCAGCGTTCCCT
The DNA here is from genome assembly GCA_032690845.1 of Eleusine coracana subsp. coracana. Taxonomy (NCBI): domain Eukaryota; kingdom Viridiplantae; phylum Streptophyta; class Magnoliopsida; order Poales; family Poaceae; genus Eleusine; species Eleusine coracana. Next base: position 37,071,555 of record CM064422.1, on the reverse strand, counting down.
TGTCCAAATATTAGATGAGTGGGTCACGCCAATCGGTCTCCATGTTGTCAGCACCAACAAGATCAGTGACAACACTCATTAGTACATCCGACTGAGGAGAAATCGTGGGGGAATCCAGAGTGTGTAAGAAAACACCTAACAGGACTGCAGACCGGGATGATCCCATCTTGGCCAATTCATCGGCCGTTTGGTTATTGTCTCGAAGAACATGTGTGAACTTCAAACCATCGAATTTGTCTTCAAGTTTCCTTACTTCTTGACAGTAAGCACTTATATTATCATCCAGACAGTTCCAATCCTTAGTGACCTGATTAATGACCAAAGCCGAGTCACCAAAGACGTCAAGGCGCTTGATGTCGAGTGACGTGGCAATGTGCAGACCATGGAGAAGGGCTTTATACTCCGCAGCGTTATTGGACGCGTGAAACATCACCTGAAGGACATATCGAAGCTTCTCTCTATTGGGTGAGACAAACATGACTCCTGCACCAGCTCCTTGTAATTGAAGAGATCCATCGAAGTACATTTTCTAATACTCGACATCTTGTGCAGTAGGTGGATTTTGAATCTCTGTCCACTCGGCAACGAAATCAGCTAACGCTTGTCCCTTTATAGCCGACTGAGGCGTGAACGTAACAGTATATTGACCAAGTTTGACTGCCCACTTGGCAATTTTTCCTTCGGCTTCTCGATTGTGCAGCACTGTGCCGAGTGCGAAGGAAGTCTAAACATCGATTGGATGAGCTTGAAAATAATGCTTCAACTTCCTGGAAGTGATCAACAATGCATACAACAACATCAAGATCTGTTGATATCTTGCCTCAGAGGCACCGAGGACCTCACTCACAAAATAGACCGGGTGTTGTACTTTTTGTATATGTCCCTCTTCTTCTCGGTCGACTATTAAAACAGTACTCACAACCTGAGTTGTGGCCAGTATGTAAAGTTAAAGTTTTTCTCCTGGCTCCGGAGGCACCAATACTGGAATGCTACTGAGGTAAACCTTCAACTCGTCCAATACCGACTGCGCCTCTTCGGTCCAAACGAAGTCCTCCTGCTTTTTAAGCAGTCAGAAAAGTGGTAACCCTCTAACCCCCAGTCAGGAAATAAAGCGACTCAGGGATGCCATGCATCCGATCAGTTTCTGAACGTCCCTTTGAGAATTAGGTGGCCCCATATCAAGGATCGCCTTGATTTTATTCGGGTTGGCCTCTATACCTCGTTTTGAAATGATGTAGCCGAGTAGCTTTCCCGAAGGAACCCCAGAAACACACTTAGGATTCAGCTTCATCGAATAATGTCTCAGATTGTCAAAGGTTTTTGCCAAGTCAGAAAAAAGTTCCTCGATGTTCCGAGTCTTGACAACGATGTCATCAACATACGCTTCTGCGTTTCGACCAATCTGAGTAGCAAGGCAACGTTGAATACCCCATTGGTAAGTCGTGCCAGCGTTCTTCAGACCGAAAGGCATTATGTAGGCGCCGAAGGTTGTTATAAAGGAAGTTTTGATCTGATCTTTGACCTTCAGTAGGATCTGATGATAGCCTGAATAGGCATCCAGAAAGCTTAAGAGCTCACACCCGGCTGTTGAGTCTACAATCTGATCAATACGAGAAGAGCAAAGGGGTCTTTAGGACAGACCTTGTTGAGATCAGTATAATCAACACACATCCTCCACTCTTTATTCTTCTTGGGTACAAGGACTGGATTTCCTAACCAGTTGGGATGATACACCTCCTTTATAAACTTAGCATCTAATAGTCCAACTATCTCCTTCTTCATGGTGTCCTTGCGGTCTTGTGCGAATCTTCTAAGCCTCTGCCGAATGGGGGTAGCCCCAGGAGGTACCCTTAACTCATGCTCAATCTTTTTCCTAGGAACTCCCGGCATGTCAGATGGTTTCCATGCAAAGATGTCCCAATTTTCCTAGAGGAAAAGAGCACGAGTTCCTATTTCTCGTCGAGGTTGGCCCCAAAATAAGTTACCTTATCAGGGTCCTCAGGATCGAGCGTGATTTCCTTGGTTTGGATGTCATCAGTCTAAATCTTGTCTTTGGTAGGCTTTTTTGCTGAAACCGTCGCTCCAGTCTGCTCATCCATGCCGACTGCCTTCTAGATCTCCTTCTGGTCGGATAGCATCAACTGTTTATTGGCCATCTCACAACTCTGTACATCGCAATCGAAAGAATTCCAAAGATCAGAGCGAAGGGAGATTATTTTGTTCGGGCCTGGCAACTTGAGGGTGAGATATGGATAATGCAGGACAGCCATGAATTTAGCCATCGTCGGTCGATCGATGATAGCATGATATGCCGAGTTGAAATCTGCCACCTGGAAGAGAATGCGCTCGGTCCTGAACTTTTCACGGGTACCAAAGGTGACCGGCAGACTGACCTGTCCAATAGGAACTGAAGTCTTGCCAGGTACAATCCCATGAAAAGGTGAAGAACTCGGCTGGAGGTCATTGACTGACAGACCGAGCTCTTTAAGAGTCTTGGTGAAGATTCAGTCCAAACTGCTTCCTCCATCAATGAGTACTTTGTTGAACTTTACCTCCTTCATCATGGCAGCAAGTACCAGCGGGTATCGACCCGTCTTTGGTATATGCTTGGGATGATCCGACCGATCAAAGGTAATTGGCATCTCATACCACCTCATGAATTGAGGCGCAGCTGGTTCCACCGAGTTGATCTCCCGAAGTTCCAGCTTCTGCTTGCGCTTGGACACATAGGCATCCGGGCCACGGAAGATGAAGTTGACTTCCTTGTGGGGCTCCTAGAACTCTCCTGAATCATCCTTGTCACCATCGTCCTTGGTCTTGTCTTTGCTATTGCGCCTCGGGGGATCTTTAGCCACCTTGGGCACAGCTGTTGCAAAACCCTTCAGCCGATAGCAATCCTTCGCTTTGTGGTTTCCCTTTGGGTGCCAAAGGCACGGGCCACTCAACAGCTCACCCGTGGACGGGTGGCTTGTTCGAAGGTTCTTCTGAAGTCGATACACCATGTGAACCGTGTTGTCAGACTTCCTCTTCTTATCCTTCTTGCAGGACTCGGGCTTGTCCGACCACTTCTCCTTGCCTTTTCCCCGGATGTCATCTAATGCCGTCTCACCAGATGCGAACTTGTCAGCGATCTCGAAGCACTCTTGAGCGGTCAGCTTGAGGTCATGATTCCTCCGACCGATCTCTCGAACCAAATCATCGCTACGGATCCCTCCTTGGAAGACAGGAATAATTTGTTGGTCCGGGACATTGGGTACCTCAGTCTTCTTAGCGCAAAATTGCTTGATGTAGTCACGAAGAGATTCATCAATCTTCTGCTTGATCCGAGTAAGGTCGAAGTGGTTGCCGGGTCGATTACAGGTAGGTTGGAAGCTTTCTATGAGCTTCTTGTTGAGGTCTCCCCAAGACGTGATTGACTCCTCCGGAAGAGATGTGAGCCATATCCAAACGGCTGGATCCAGGCAGACCGGAAGGTAATTAGCCATTACGTAGGAATCACCTCTAGTCGACCGAATCACCATGCTGTAGAGTTGTAGCCACTCTTGGGGGTTGGTCTGACCATCGTATTTTTTGATGGGGATCGGCTTGAATCCTTTTGGCCATCAAGCTATGCGAAGCCTAGGGATGTAAGCTTTGATACCATCGATCTTGTTGTCAGTAGGCGTCGGTGACCGCCTATGCCAGTCTGGAGATGGAGTTGGATAGCAGCCGTGTCGCGGACCAACATCATCGTCATGACGACGTCACCGATGGTCATTATCATCGTTATCACGCCGATCCCGATTGTCACATCGATGATGATCGTCACGGTTGTCTCTTGGAGGAGGATCTTGACGGTCCTCTTGTCGGTTGTCTTGTCGATCGTCCGTTCTCCAATCACGGTGTTCTTCCTCATAGCGTCGGTTGTCCCGATCGTGTTCTTCATAGTGAGAGTTGATGGTATCTCATCCATCATGGACACTGAGAGAATTTCTTAGATCTTCACACGTACACCGACCTCGTGAAGATGCATGACTAGAACTTGTGATTGACTGAGATTTTGCGGCCTCTTGAGCTACAGCAGCCTTAAGCATAGCCACCGCCTTCTGCATCGTAGGAGTCTGATAATTCGCATCGACCATTAGAGTGTCGAGCAATGTTTTGGCCCCGGTGATGTTATTCTGAGGAGTGTGGTGGACCTTGACGCCATCCACTTCGAGGTCTAGACCGAGATCCAGTCGACGTGCGTTGCGTGAACCGCGTGACCCTCTTGGTCGACGGCGGTGACCGACCAATAAGTCATCAACTGGAGGGTTCTCCTCCTGTTGACCTCCTTCGGCTAATTGCTTCGGGTGGCCATCGACGGGGTTACCTTCTTGTTCACCGTCTTGGTCACCATCTTGGTCTCCATTCGCAGGATCTGCTATATCCACCATGTTAACAGTATGGGGATATGGGTAAGCGGATCCGACTGAGTTCTCATCAAAGGATCGATCCGATTTTGAATCGTTCCCAAAGGAAGGACCTTCTTCCTCAGATCCGAGTGGAATCAATGCGGGGATCATGTCAGACGAACTCGGTGATCGCGCCATGGAGACAGCTGTGGCCAAGTCGGATCTGTGGTTTTCCAAACCTAGGGCTCCATTGTCGCCGATCGTGAAGTCGAGTGATCCAAAGGAGATCTTGAAGTCCGGTGAGTACTGAATGATGGGAATTTCGGCCATCGTAGTTGACGGAGAATCCCGGCGAGCCTTGTCCCCTTCCTGGCGCGCCAACTGTCGAAGCTTGAGATCGGCAGTAAATATATAGGGCTATGTCGAGACTAAGAACTACTATGATTACACAAGACGCCGAGTTATACAGGTTCGGGCCCTCTCATTGAGAGTAAAAACCCTACGTCCTGTGTTCTGTGTATTATAACGATGTTGTAAAACTCGTGTCGTCTCTTCTCTTCTCCCTCGATGGGGAGTACCCTGCCGCCTTATATATCCAGTCGGCAGGGGGTACATGAAGAGTCCTAGTCGTAATCCACAAGAATTTACATTGAAAGTCTATCTCTAAATGCCTTGTGCTCCAAACCAAGTCGGTCGGCTTCCTTGTTAATGTAGTATCCGATCGGCTACCGACTTAGTCTTGTTTGAGGATACCCATAAAGTAAGTATCCCACATAAACTCTCATGTTTTAATTTTTTATTTAGGAAGGAAAGTCCATTTTACAACCTCAGGGCTCGGTATTCTTTTCAACCGTCTCCTACAAAATAAATCGTATGTCCCAAGCTAGGATAAAGGAGGAGGGGGGAAAATAGGAGAAGTGTTGTGATATGGTAAGCTCGTGGAAAAACTCAGGCATGGATATGAAAACTAAAAGACCTGATTTTCACTTGAGCTTAAACTGTTTCAGTATGAAAGCTATCATGTGTCAGAACGGCAAATGTAATCCAAGTTAGGTGCTGGATCATAATGCAAAAAATAAATTGCAGAGACATGGTTGAATTCCACAGAAATATATTTGTGCAGTCAGAAGTCAAAATTCAAAGCCATAGTAGTTGGAAAAAATATATATTTATGCACTTAATATTCATTTATTTCAGAAATAGCTCTATTGGCTTTAATGTATGGTGAATAGTGGAGAGTTCAGAAGATAGAGTTACAGCAGAGCTTTGACTCCACAACCTCTCATAGACAACTTTCTCTCTTTTTCTTCCCTTTCTCAGCCTCCCTTGCACAGTTTTAGTTTTCCAGTGTTCTGTTCTCCAGGGTGGGCTTTGTATATTATTTGTTTTCTTTGCCTTTGTAACTTACCTTTTGCCTTTTTATATATCTACCACACCTGGAGTTTCCCCCTATTGTATATTCCCTCAGAAAACAATAGTGGGGATGTTACGCGGTTAAAATATTATTTCAGAGTTCTTCGTCACAATTCACAACAACTCGTGTGAAAAGTAGTGCAGCGTTTAAAATCTTATCTTTAGTATGTCTGAGAGCTATGTGTGAATTAGTTAGGGGAACACAAACCTATATCTCCCTTCATGAGGCACAACTTCTTGTAAGCCGTTCTGTAAGTTGCCTTTGGGTTGTTCATCTGCAAGTGTGGAGTGAGCGACAACACAGGGCCCCAGGAATTAAGTGGCCCAATTCATGTCTGCTATTTTTTTTTTATCTCTGCAAGTTAGGAAGTAAAAAAGGTAAGCAAATAATTTTTAGGCCCCATGCATGTTTCCGTTTCACTTTCCTCGGTTGGTTGATGTTTCTGATTGCTCCTACTATTTAGTCCACACTAATTCAGAGAGAAACCTTATGAAAATCAACATAAACTTATTTCGGAAATCATTTGGCGCCCGCAGTCGCGCGCGTCCTCCGCTGCAGCTCACACACAGTGAACTTTGGCATAGCATGTTGTCTTCTTATGCTTCAACTTTCATGTGGCTGTGAACTTTAGCTGTGTTTGGTGGCGCCAGTCCCAGCCCAGAACCAGTTGAACCCTTCTCCCCCCCCCCCCCCCCCCCCTCTCTCTCGCATGCAGGGCTGCAGGGGTGAGGACAGTGGGGGTCTCCCTCTCTCTTTCTTTGTGCTCCATGGCAGCAGGGGTGAGGACAGTGACAATTAACTTAGAACAATTAATTTTCATTGTCCAACATATTTTATGCTTAAGATCTTGGAACAATTAATTTTCACTACCAAAACAATTAATTTCTACTACTGGAACATTTGAGTCGTATTGTTGGAACATTCAACTCATTTAGACCAAACACACAAAATTTTTGGTGTCTTTGATTATTCCGGCTCATTTTCTTTTGTTCCAAAAGTGGAATTTTATTGTTTCAAAAGTAAATTTCCATTGTTCCATTTTTTGTATTTTCATTGTTCCACAAGTTGTATGGTTTGTTCCAGCAGTATATTCTGATTGCTTTTGTAAATATTTTTTTATTGTTACTGCAGTTTATTTCGCTTGTTCTAGGATCTAGGTGTATTTTTATTATTCCAGTCTCTGATATCTTCTTGTCGCCAGTCTCTCCTTGTCCTTTTCTTCTCATCCCTATAAGCATTGGGTGCCGCACTGGTGGTGGTGCTGCTGCTGCTTTCTCTCTCTCTCTCTGGGTGCTGCACTGTTGCGCCCATGTGGGACTCTCTCTCTCTCTGTGCTGCACTGCTGCTCCTCGTGCTGACGATGTTTCTCTCCCGTCAGGCATGAATCCTAATGGAAGACATCCGTGGTGGGGATGTTGAGGGCACGCACCACTCTGGGTGCCAAATCTGTGTTGAACTTATTTCAGCCTTTCACATCTTTTTTTTTTCTTTTATGTGAGGTTGGAATGCTTTAGTTCGTTGATGATGTTGTTTTCATAAAATAAAGTAGTAACTATGACTAGATCATGTGTTTTGTAGAATTCTAAGGAAATAAAATTAAGAATCTACGAATATACTTTGCTAGACCAAATTTATATTACGTCTAGCAATTTGAACAGATCCATGACGTCTGTAGACCTGCACTGGCTCGGTGAAGCGGGCAGCAAAACCCGGAGGCTCGTGCAGTGCAGGAAATTGTGATGGGGCCATGCAGGGTGTAGGTGAAGACTTCGGTGCCACGCGTGGCGTAGATGAAAACTCCGGTGCCACACGTGGTGTGGTAGAAGGCTCCGGGGCCATGCGTGGCGCGGTAGAGGACTCTGGGGCCGCGCGTGGCACGGTAGAAGGCTCCGAGGCCGCGCATGGCGTAGGCAAAAACTCTGGGGCCGCGCGTGATGCGGGAAGGGACTCCGGTGCCGCACGTGGTGCGGTAGAAGGCTCCGAGGCTGTGCATGGCGCAGGCGAAGACTCCGGGGCCATGCGTGGCATGGGAAAGGTCTTTGGTGCCGCGCGTGGTGTGGTAAGGGACTCCGGGGCGGCACGTGGCACAACAGAGTGTTGGAGATATGCCCAAGAGACAATACGGATTTGATCCGTATGTGAGGGTCATACGGATATTGATCCGTGTGAGGAATTAGTCCACTAATGGGCCAACTAGTCGAGGCCCATTAGAAGGGTCTATTTAAGTGGAGGAGGGGCTTAAGGCGCAGGTGATTCCACCAGTCCTTAACCCTAGCCGTCGTGCTCCTCTTTCTCACCCACAAAACCCTAATCGTGTTGCCGGTGCTAGCACGCCGCGCACGGTGCTCCAACCCCGTACGTGTGGATACCGCGAGGAGGCGCTGCTGTTGCTGCGGTGCCGACGGCTGGACTAGAAGGAGACGATTGACGTGATCGACTACTTCCTCTACACCGACGCGCGACTACGTTGGATCGAGCTGCTCCAACATTCGCTTCCGCTCCGCCTGTGCGTCTAGTGGTAACGATCCATGATCCTCTCTTGCAAGGTTTCCTGGTTGAACGGTAGAAATTTTATATGCTATCGTAGCCTACCCGTTCCCCAACAGTGGTATCAGAGCCAGGTTGTGTAGTTTGTGATCTAGATCTTGTGCATATAGTCGATATGTTGATGTACTAGATGAGATCTATTACATGTTTTGTGTTCGGATTGATTAGATCAATGATGATAGGGAGGTTCACAAGGTAATGGGCGGATAGCAATACATGCATCATTGATTTATTTGTGTTCCTTCTCCGTATGCGCGCGACTTGTCCCTACCGGCTGGAATCACCATCGGGACTAACTGCGTGCGCCAGTAGAGGAGCCAATAGTATCATAATCATGTACCGCAGTCTACTCATGAAAACCTAATGGAAAACTAAGCCATTGTGAATGACTCAAAATCGGGCAAATATGATTTTCCCGATAGGATTTCCATTGTGATTTTATAGATACGATCTGTAAAATCCTATGAGGCGGGACCGCCGTACGGACACGCCTAGATTGTTACAACCCTTTTTGGCCACATGTTAGCATTCGCTTCTCGCCTAACTCGTTTTTGCAGAGAATGTTGTGAATGGTATGGCCCAAAAGATGCATGTGATGTATATATGTGATTTGCATGGCCTGCGTGCCATGATTAATTACAGCTGGGTTGAGGCTGTCATATTATTGTATAACGGCCTGCGTGTCGATCTGTGATGCTTGATATTCTCATGTAATTTATTACTAGCTATTAGTTGTAGTAGCTAACTGTTAGTTCATGGAGGCCTCAAGCATGATGGTTGAAGGGACGGGAGACATGGCGATGACAATGGAGATGGAGATCACCAATTGAAAGGGGCCATACTATTTCACAGTTAATATGATTGCCTGTGATGATGTTCCTATCATCCTATTCTTTCATGTGTTATTTATATTAGATATGATTAACATGCTAGAATAGGTTCCCTCAAGAAAAATTAAATTATATGCCCTTCCAATAGCTGCACCTATTAAAATTATGATCGTTGTATGGTAGGTCTGCCAAAGTAGAGTACCTCAACTATCTTAATTATTAGGATAAATGTCGGACATTTATATGCATAGTATTGGTTTAATTAACAAAGCTATCAAAACGGTTTTGGGCTTTGGGGCATGGTGTTGGCGCTGGGGCATGTGATGCCACCCAACAAACAAGAGTCACATAGGGATGTGATTAGCAAAGTGTTGCTTACCTATGTCACTAGATTTCTAGCGGTGATGCCAAAGCTCACTAGGATCTAAGTTGAATATGGATCTTGAACCACTATATGTCGTTTTGAGGGAAAACGATTCCAAGCATATAGTGGAATAATAAACTTTTGTTAAAATGTTTATAAGAGTTTTATATTTATATAGTGCTTATATTTGCATATTTTCTGTTGTAGATCATGGCACCAACCGCTAGTAACACTTTCAATTTGCGCTCAATTCTTGAAAAAGAAAAGCTTAGTGGAACAAACTTTATTGATTGGTATCGCAACTTGAGAATTGTTCTCAAGCAAGAGAAAAAGGAATATGTTCTAGAGCTTCCCTATCCTGATGATCTGCCAGAAAATGCTACTGCCACTCAGAAAAGGGAGTATGAGAAACATACCAATGATGCCGTTGATGTTAGCTGTCTCATGCTTGCCACTATGTCCTCTGAGCTTCAGAAGCAATATGAGAATGCGGATGCCCACAATATGATTGAGGGACTTCGTGGCATGTTTGAGAACCAAGCAAGGTCTGAGAGGTATAACATCTCAAAGTCCTTGTTTGCGTGCAGGCTAGCTGAAAACGGTTCTGTCAGTCCTCATGTGATCAAGATGATTGGTTACATTGAGAATCTGGAGAAACTTGGTGCTGCTCTACACCCTGATTTGGCCACAGATGTGATTCTCCAGTCGCTTCCTGCAAGCTATGAGCCTTTCATTTTGAACTTTCAAATGAATAGCTTAGAGAAGACATTGGCTGAGTTGCATGGGATGCTTAAGACAGCTGAGGCAAGCATCAAAAAATCTGGTCCAAGTCAAGTTAACTTGGTTCAAAAGGATAGCAAGAAACGAAAGCGCAAGACTAAGGCTAAGGCTACAGATCAGATCTCTAGCACTAAGCCTAAGCCTGCAGCAGCTCCTAAGCCTAAACCGGCAGGTAGTGATCCTTGTTTTCACTGCAAGAAACCCAGTCATTGGAAGAGGAATTGCAAGCTTTATCTGGAAGAGCTGAAGAAGAAGGGTGGAGACACTTCTAATTCAGGTATCAATGTTATTGAAATTAATAATGTTGCTACATGTCCTTATGGTTCATGGGTATTTGATACCGGATCGATGATTCATACTTGCAAATCGTTGCAGGGGCTTAAAGAAGCAAGGAAATGTGCAAAAGGCGAGGTGGATGCTCGCGTCGGCAATGGTGCAAAGGTTGCTGCGTTGGCCGTCGGAACTTATCCACTCTCATTACCATTAGGATTAGTTTTGGAGTTAAATAATTGTTATTATATTCCCGCCTTAGGAAAAAACATTATTTCTTCAAAATGTTTGGAGGAAGATGATGGTTATGAGGTCATAATAAGGAACAAGTGTTGTTCCATTTATTTGAATAATATTCTCTATGGTAATTGCCCATTAGTGAATGGATTATATTACTTAGATCTTGAGAATAAGCCTATTTATAACATTGATGCGAAAAGGCTCAAGCCTAATGATTTGAATCCCACGTATACTTGGCATTGTCATTTAGGTCATATAAATGAGAAGCGCATAAAGAAACTCCATACAGATGGTCTTCTAAGTTCTTTTGATTTTGAATCAATTGATACATGTGAATCTTGTTTACTTGGCAAAATGACTAAGTCGCCTTTCACAGGAAATAGTGAGAGGGCGAGTGAACTATTGGGACTTGTACATACGGATGTATGTGGACCAATTAGTTGCACGGCCAGAGGTGGTTTTCAGTACTTCATAACTTTTACCGACGACTTTAGTAGATATGGTTACATCTACTTAATGAGGCATAAGTCTGAATCCTTTGAAAAGTTCAAAGAATTTCAAAATGAAGTACAAAATCAATTGGGCAAGACTATTAAACGCCTACGATCTGATCGTGGTGGTGAATATTTGAGCCATGAATTTGGTGAACATCTAAAGCAATGTGGAATTGTTCCACAATGGACTCCGCCAGGAACGCCCCAATGGAATGGAGTATCCGAACGGAAGAACCGAACCTTGTTAGACATGGTTAGGTCTATGATGAGCCAAAGTGATCTTACATTGTCCTTCTGGGGATACGCTCTAGAAACTGCCGCTTTCACACTTAATAGGGTTCCATCTAAATCCGTGGAAAGGACACCATATGAGATATGGACTGGGAAGCGTCCCGGGTTGTCTTTTCTTAAGATTTGGGGATGTGAGGCTTATGTAAAACGTATGACGTCTGATAAGCTTTCTTCCAAGTCTGATAAATGCTTCTTTGTAGGATACCCTAGGGAAACCAAAGGTTATTATTTCTACAACCGGGAAGAGGGCAAAGTGTTTGTCGCTCGTAATGGTGTGTTTCTAGAGAAAGAGTTTCTCTCCAAAAGGGTAAGTGGGAGAACGGTGCAACTTGAAGAAGTTCAAGAAGCTCCAGAAAATGTTTCTTCTTCCGCTATACCACAATTGGATGAACAAATTGTTGTTGAACCAATTGTTGAAACACCAGCCCCGCGTAGGTCAGAAAGGGCACGTCGCGCTCCTGAAAAGTTCACGCTCCTAACCACGGGGCAGCGAGACATATTATTGTTAGACAATGATGAGCCTAAGACTTACAGTGAAGCAATGATGGGACCGGACTCTGAGAAATGGCTTGGAGCCATGAGATCCGAATTAGAATCCATGAGAGAAAATCAAGTTTGGAACTTGATAGATCCGCCTGATGGTGTAAAAACCATTGAGTGTAAATGGGTTTTTAAGAAAAAGATAGACATGGATGGAAATGTTCACATCTATAAGGCACGATTGGTGGCGAAAGGTTTTAAGCAAATTCAAGGGGTTGATTATGATGAGACCTTCTCGCCCGTCGCTATGCTAAAGTCTATACGGATCCTTCTAGCAATTGCCGCATTTTTTGATTATGAGATATGGCAAATGGATGTCAAAACGGCTTTCCTTAATGGAAACCTAAGTGAGGATGTGTACATGACACAACCTGAAGGTTTTGTCGATCCACAAAATGCTAGGAAGATATGCAAGCTTCAAAGGTCCATTTATGGACTAAAGCAAGCATCTCGGAGTTGGAATCTTCGCTTTGATGAGGTAGTCAAAGGGTTTGGCTTCATTAAAAACGAAGAAGAGCCTTGTGTTTACAAAAGGGCTAGTGGGAGCGCGCTTGTCTTTCTGGTCCTTTATGTGGATGACATATTGCTGATCGGTAATGATATTCCAATGCTTGAAGCTGTTAAGACTTCTTTGAGAAAGAGTTTCTCAATGAAGGACTTAGGAGAGGCAGCTTACATTTTGGGCATTAAGATCTATAGAGATAGATCAAAGAGGCTAATTGGATTAAGCCAAGACACGTACATTGACAAGGTGTCCCTCGACACCAGATGGGCAAGAGAAAATGAGAGCGATTCCATATGCTTCGGCTGTTGGGTCCATCATGTATGCCATGATAAGTACTCGCCCAGATGTAGCCTACGCTCTTAGTGCTGTGAGCAGATACCAGTCAAATCCAGGAGAAGCTCATTGGGGAGCTAATAAGAATATCCTAAAGTACTTAAGAAGGACTATGGGTATGTTCCTAGTCTATGGAGGTGAGGAAGAGCTCGTTGTAAATGGTTACACTGATGCTAGCTTCCAAACCGACAAAGACGATTCGAGATCGCAATCTGGATATGTGTTTTGCCTCAATGGAGGCGCGGTGAGCTGGAAGAGTTCCAAGCAAGATACGGTTGTTGACTCAACAACGGAGGCTGAGTACCTTGCCGCTTCAGAAGCTGCAAAGGAAGCTGTTTGGATCAGAAAATTTGTTTCTGAGTTGGGTGTGGTTCCTAGTGCATCCAGTCCAATGGACCTCTATTGTGATAATAGTGGTGCCATTGCGCAGGCCAAGGAGCCTAGAGCGCATCAAAAGAACAAACACGTACTACGGCGTTATCATCTTATTCGGGACATCGTCGCTCGAGGTGATGTAAAGATATGCAAGGTGCACACGGACTCAAACATCGCTGATCCGTTGACAAAACCTCTCTCTCAGCCCAAGCATGAGGCACATATGAGATCCATGGGTATTAGATATCTGCATGATTAATGTATGAGAGATTGTGTAATGTCTATGTTTATGTGTGATTGAATAAAGTGTTATTCTGTTCTATGGATAATAATTATTGCATTGATTGACAAGTGCGTGACTTGTTTGTGAAACTCATTGTTCTTTTATAATATTATCCTAAATGATCCCTAGTTCCTTATCATTGTGTTAGACAATAATGATTCATGGACTAGCACATGTATTGGTTGATGATCGTGTTTCACAGATCATTGATATGGAGATATCAAATCAATAATGTGGACATATGTTAAGAACATAGTGTTGGACTGACCCACTAATAGACTTTGCTGAGATGTTATTATTGTGCCATCAATTGTTGTCTTGTATGATATACCTTTGGGATCCTTAGACCTGAGATTGTCATTGATTCCCAGAATGTGTAATAGCATATTTAGGGATTACCAAATGCTATTCCGTAACTGGGTAGTTATAAAGGTAATTTTCGGGTATGCTATGAAACATGTCGTGGGGTGTGAGCGGTCAAGATGGAATTTGCCCCTCCTAATAACAGGAGAGATATCTCTGGGCCCCTCGAGTTAGATGGATTTAGAAGTGCATGGCCATGCCAATGTGATTAAAAGTTAATCATAATGACTAAAAGTTAGTCATGATAAATCCACTAGACGTTCGAGTGAATGGTCGAGCTATTATAGGGATGGCACGTATCTTGCCTTAAGCTTGACTGATATCGTGAGGCAAAGGGATCGCTGACTGCGTATGTCAAAGGTTCAGCCGATATGATCTTTATGTGTACATGAGAATCAGTATGTGCTGCTAGGTGCCGCTATTGATTTATGATTTGAAAATGGTTTTCACATCATTGTCGTGTACATGTGAACCTAACGGGTCACACACTTAACGGGTTGGAACATCGCTTGCCTATGTGATTGTCTCTAGTGCAAGTGGGAGATTGTTGGAGATATGCCCAAGAGACAATACGGATTTGATCCGTATGTGAGGGTCATACGGATATTGATCCGTGTGAGGAATTAGTCCACTAATGGGCCAACTAGTCGAGGCCCATTAGAAGGGTCTATTTAAGTGGAGGAGGGGCTTAAGGCGCAGGTGATTCCACCAGTCCTTAACCCTAGCCGTCGTGCTCCTCTTTCTCACCCACAAAACCCTAATCGTGTTGCCGGTGCTAGCACGCCGCGCACGGTGCTCCAACCCCGTACGTGTGGATACCGCGAGGAGGCGCTGCTGTTGCTGCGGTGCCGACGGCTGGACTAGAAGGAGACGATTGACGTGATCGACTACTTCCTCTACACCGACGCGTGACTACGTTGGATCGAGCTGCTCCAACATTCGCTTCCGCTCCGCCTGCGCGTCTAGTGGTAACGATCCATGATCCTCTCTTGCAAGGTTTCCTGGTTGAACGGTAGAAATTTTATATGCTATCGTAGCCTACCCATTCCCCAACACAGAGATCGTCGGGGAACCTGTTAGAAAGGGGTAAACTGAAACAAGGGGCTGGACCACCAGATCAGTCGGGAAAATGGGTTCGAGGTTAGGATCCAGAGAGGGTGTAGTGGAGGTGGATTACGGGAAGTCCGACTCATCAAACACGACGTGGTGGGACATGAGGACACAACGGGGAAGTGAGATCAAAGCACCGATACCTATTGTGGTCGGGGAAGTAGCCAAGGAACACACACCAAGTCAAGCGAGGCACCGAATTGTGGGGGGCAGTGGTGGAGGTGTTAGGGCAGCAGGCGCACCTAAAGACTCAAAGATGATCATACCAAGGTGTGGTGTGGAAAAGGGTGTGGTGAGGAGTGGGAGCAGGGGAGGGGATGCCGTGGAAGGAATGCGGAGGTAGGTGGCTGTATGAAGAATCTCAGACATTGTTTAGCCTTTGCATAATTTAATTTTAGAGTCCGTGGTGTGAGTTTGTGTTCTAGTCGAGTTCAGTTGCTGGCTACAATTTGTGTTTCGATTCGGTTTGTGTTTTGATCTCCGCTGTACACCATCGTTTTTCCCATCACCATCGTGTTTTCTATTGGATTCACCATCGTATCACCCACCCACCTCCCACAATCCGTTGCCAACGAAAAAATCCTACCCGATTCCATTTCTGTTCCCCCTCCACCCCTCAAACCCTATCTTAACCTACCTTTAGTAAAACAGGCATAACTTTTCGCTCGTTGCTCCGATTGAGCTGAAATTTTTACAGCAGATTCTTGACTCGAAGTTGAGGTGACCCACACTCGGCTATGCCCTGTGTGCCCTTGTCAAAAAATTCAAAAAAATCGGGAAAAAATAGAAAAAAAATTATAAAGTCAAAATAACATTTTTGGTGAAACTTTGAGATTTTGCCTATGCTTTATTTTGCCTCTGTTTGAGTTGAAACTTCTTGTGGTTCCTTCCTTTGTGTTCCTCTATCACAGAAAAATGGTGGAAAAATCATACAAAAAATCAAAATTTTGATTTACACCCCCCCCCCCCCCCCCCCGCCCTGAAAATTTCTAAGTCTGTGAAGTCTGTTTTGATCCTTGCTGCATTGGCCATTGTTCTTGCTGTCACAATTGTTTTTGAACACGATTCATGTGCCAGCAATTAGGATACTGCTTTGGACATTTATTTAGTGCTACTATCTATTATTGAATTGTGTTCCACTGACATACATATTAGCCTTCCAAGCTATACATATTGCAACACAGGTTTCTTCCTTGCAACTGTTACTCCTAAGTTCGACTATAGATTGTCCCGACCTATTGGCCTTGGTAAGAACACTTGCAAGATTGTGATACATTACTTCTGATATTGTTTTCCACTTTCTACACCCTCAGCTACCTGCTAGTTGATAGGGCTAATCCTTTTGTTTAGTCTTGTCTTTTGCTTTTAACCATGTTAGGGAAAGGGACACCTGCAGATTCGAAGTCCCCTACAGACTTCAATGATTGCATGTCCAAGGTTAAGCTTACAAAGCTTCTTGCGGACCAGCGTACATTCATGGAAACAAAGTTTGTTGAGTTGATGGGCCACATCAACACTGTTGCCAACCGAATTGAGGATGTTGAACGGTCACCTCCACCTCAACGAGCTGCTAATGATGATGATTTTGATCGTGATGCAGACCGTCTTTGCCGTAATTGACATAGTGTGGGAGGTAATAAGAATCGTGGTAATACTGATACTTTTGTTAAGCCAAAATTTAACATTCCTCCTTTTGCTGGTAGTGCTGATCCTGAAGCATACTTAGATTAGGAACTTGCTGTTGAGCAGAAATTTAACTCTTATTTAGTTCCTGCTGAGCATAGAGTTAGACTTGCTACTAACGAGTTTACGAGTTTTGCTCTATTTTGGTGGAATGATCTTTGCAATAATAATGCTGCTATACCCAACACTTGGCCTGTTTTGAAACAACGCATGAAATCTCATTTTGTTCCTCCTTATTAGCAACATGATTTACATTTGAAATTACAATCTTTAACACAAGGTAGTAAAACAGTAGAGAAATATTATCAGGAATTGCTTATTGGTTTAGCACGTTGTGATATACATGAAGATGATATTGAGACTAGTGCTAGATTTTTTGGTGGTTTGAATCGTGATATCTAAAATATTGTTGACTATAAAGAGTAGAATAGATTCAGCCAATTGTATCATATTGCTCTTAAGGCTGAACGAGAAGTACAGGGGCGCCTTCCACAATATTCTTGCAGGTCCAGCACTGAGCTATTTATTCAGCAGCGCACTGGAGTAGAGAACTTGAAGAGTCATGTTGCTAAGCCACCAGCAATAACTCTTCCACTTACGTCTGCTTCTGAAGCGCAATCATCTAGTGTGCAGCACCAACACCAGAAGAAGGCTGCTACATCCGATGCTAGGAGTGGCTCCTCCACCACCATTATTTGCCACCGCTGCAAGGGCATGGGACATGTCATGAAGGATTGCTCTAGTCATCGTTCTTTCATCGCTACTGCTGATGGGTATGAAAGTTGTAGTGATGTTGAAGATGAATTTGCTCGTATGCCTAACCTTGTTGCAGATTCGATGGAGGAGCAGGAGACTACCGCCATTGATTCCATTGCTGCCACCGTGGGTTTTCCTAGCCTCATTGTACAGCGTGTGTTGACCACTCAGGTGGGACGAGAGGAAGAACAACAATGTAATAATTTATTCTACATGTATCTCATTGTCGCGGACCGCCGTGTTCTCAACATGATACTGGGAGCTGTAACAACTTGGTAAGTTCTGATTTGGTAAGCAAACTTGGTTTGACCACGCATGCACTACATCAGCCCTACCACATCAAATGGTTCAACAATAGTGGTACGGCACAAGAGACTCGGTCAGCACGCATACACTTTTCAGTCAGTTCTTATCATGACTATGCTGATTTTCATGTTGTACCTATGCAAGCATGTTCGCTTTTATTAGGCCGTCCATGGGAATATAATACGGATGCTGCCCACCATGGTAGAACTAATATATATACTTTCATGCATAAGGACAGGAATATTACTTTGCGTCCGTTATTGGCTGCTGATATTAGAAATCATTTTAAACTACTTGCTGAAAATACTGAGAAAAAACATGATAACAAACAACATTCTGATGTTAAACATAAGCCTATTCAGTTAAAAGGAGGTGTTTTTCTTGCTATGACATCTACTATTGCTGAACTTTGTGATAATCATGATGCACCTTGCTATACTATGCTTTGTCATGATATATCTTCTATCAATGATCATGTATCTTGTACTTTACATTCTGCTAGTACTAACCTTTTGCAGGACATTGATGATGAGATGGAGTTGAGGGCGACTCTAATTCAAGAGGGGGAGGATGATGAGGACATCACCATGCTGGATACACACATATCATGGCCTTCCACAAGTTACAAGTCGTCACCAACTCGGTCGCCACGTTCGTCTCGGATTCAGCCGACATCCCTTCACGGTTTTGATGATATCTCCCACATCCGACATCCAAATGAGGTGTTCTTTGATGCGTTAGAAAGGGCACGACGACGCCATTGTTTTGTTTCTGTTCCTAGCTCCAGAAGGGTCGTGAGTCATGCTGCGTGACCATAACAAGGTGCTGCGTCACCTATTTTGGGCCAACTTGGCCATATATTGTGTCGGGCCTTAAGCCCATATTGTGGGCGCCCCCCCTGGTCGCCCCCAACCCTAGGACGCCCCTGGTTCCTACATAAACTCAGTAGCTACCGTCTTTTAGTTTTGGGTTTTGTTTAGTTCAGTTTTCTTGAGAGAAACTTGATCGAATTATTGTAACTGTGGTGACAAGTTCTTTTACACTAATCCAGGGCCCCTGTTCTTGTTCTACACCACTATGGCGATTAGTCCATTTGTGTTCAGAGCTTGAACCTTTTCTTGTGATTTGCTTCATCCATATTTGCAATTTCAGATTGCGTATTTATCCTCTCTTGCTTGTGTTCTCGATTTCGCTTGCAGGAACAATCAAGTTGTGCTTGGTGTAACGGTTTCGGGGTTGGATCATGTCTGATTCAAGCCGTCTCATCGACGCCGAGTTCACAAATTTGAGTTTACTCCCCCTACCTCCCAAAAGATTGGGCCATATCTACATCAGTGACGGTGGCTCACGCACGGGGGTGGTCGGTGATGGCGGTCGCGGCGGCCAGCGCAGGCCCATGGGGAGAAGAGGAGGGGAGGGGAGGGAAGGAGAGGGGAGGGGTGGCCGGTGGTCAGCCAGTAGCAATGGCGGTGGCGGCTGGAGGTGGGAGAGGAGAGAGGAGAGGAACCCTAACTCTAGTCTGATACCATGTTGGAGAAAATAGTCAATGTATTACTCCAAACCCTAGAAGGGTGGGCATATATACAGGTTATATGGGTCTCTAGATGGGCCAATTATGTGGGCTAACATATACACTAACACTGAGGAGGTCAAAGAAGAGCAAATAGCAACTTAAACTAAACTATGTGTATACATCTATCAGCCCATTGAAGAGCTACTGCTTTTCAGGCTGCAATCTGTGTGCCTAACGAGTGCATTGGGAAACCTTGTCTCGATCTGACATCTTCTTTGTGTGCTAGCAGGTCTAGTCTGACATCATATACAAGTTGATGGCCTCACATTTCTCCAAGGATTGAATATGGTTGCCCAAAACTGTGTTTTGGTATTCTACATCCAACCCAAAAAATAAACAGCTACAGATGATCAGCGCTCAACAGCCAGGTACCTTCAATTGTATTTGAATATTTTTTGAATATTGCATCCACAACGACTGCCTCGTCTTAGGCACATTCATATTACTTCTGTTGGCTTCAGTAATGAAAAAAGGTGCAGATGCACTCATGACTAGGCACAATGATGGATGCTTACAGTTGATTCCTGCTAATATATCTTCACACTATTTGTTTCAGCCATCAATTTACTATTTTGATCGTGTTATTCCTACAACCTCGCATGGAAGAGCTGACCTTGGTACAAGAAATTCTCAGGATTTTTGGTGAGGCTTTCGGCCTTGTTACCAACATACGGAAGTGCTCAGTGATACCAATTTAGTGCGAACAGCGCAACATGGCAATTGTGCAAGACGTCCTACCATGCAATGTGGTACAGTTCCCGTGTAAGTACCTTGGACTGCCCCTAGCAGTAAAGAAACTCCCCAAATATGTTTTCCTGGTATTCATTGATAAGATTGCCAACTATTTGCCGGGCTGGAAGGCAGCACTGATGCACCCAGCTGGCAGAGCAACATTAGTGAAGGAAGTCCTCACGGCTATACCCATTCATCATCTTATTGTGCAACAATGCCCCAAATGGGTACTAAAGGTGATAGACAATCAGAAGGGGTTTCATGTAGGTGAACACTGCTTAGTTAGTTGGGAATGTGTATGCCGATCACATGATCTTTAGGGCCTTGGAATTCACAACCTTGAGGTGCTAGGTTGGGCGCTAAACATGAGGTGGCTATGGTTATGGAAGACCCAACCAGAACGGCCTTGGACAGAGTTGGACATTCAGGTCCATCCTAACGTGTCAGCCATGTTTGCAGCCTCAGTAATATCAGTAGTGGGAGATGGCACAAGCACTTGTTTTTGGACTGACCGATGGCTTCATGGGCAGTCAATAAAGAATTTAGCACCTGCGTTGGTTGCCCTTGTCCCCAAGAGAATTCTCAACAACAGAATGGTTCAAGAAGCTATGATAGATCTCCAATGGGTGGCTGACATTAGGGGAGGCTTACCACCTCAAGCTTTCTATGAGTATTTTTTAATTTGGGATATTTTGCAAGGAATTCAATTGTCACCAGGAGTGTTGGATCAGCATCATTGGACGTCATCTGGATCAGGCATATACTCATCAAAGTCTGCTTATGATTGTTTCTTCATGGGAGAGTTCAATTTGAGCCAGCTGAAAGAGTTTGGAAATCATGGGCACCACCAAGATGTAAAATTTTCATGTGGCTTCCACCACTAAATCGATGTTGGACGATGGATCGTTTGGCTCAACGCGGGCTGGATCATCCAGAGCACTGTCTATTGTGCGACCAGGAGGATGAAACAATTCAGCATATCATGGTTGTTTGTGTGTTCTCTAGGGAAATCTGGTACCGAGTACTATCTTTTGTTGGTCTACAATATTGCACGCCAGGGCCCAATGGTGTCATGCTCCAAGAGTGGTGGCGATCTGCCGAGATGAGGGTGCCTAGGCCAGAACGTTCAGGTTTCAACTCCTTGGTGATTCTGGTGGCATGGGGGCTGTGGAAAGATCGAAATACTTGTGTTTTTGATGAATCCTCCCCTAGCGCTCCAAAGATTATCCAAGACATTAAGGACGAGGCCAAGCTGTGGTGCATGGCAGGTGCAAAAGGTTTCTGCGGCATGTGGCTGTAATATATGTTGTGTTAAGTGGTCGCTCTCCATGTACTCTGGTGATTAGTGTCTGTTTGTACTGGTCCATTTTGGATCCCACTTTCTTCTTAATATAAAGATGTGCAGTTTTCCTGTGCGATTGAGAAAAAAATTATTATTTTGACTATCTTGCGTTATAAAGATAAGAAATTGGCAAACTATGACTATCTTGCTCATGCACACATTGCATAATCTCCATTACAGTCAGACAATGGTTTGGGCTGGAGCCAGTTTCAGTAATTCGGTTTTAGTTTGGGCCTTATTGGATTGGTTTGAAATGGCCTAGGGCTCCTGACTTGAGTTGCAAGTTGCTAGGTAATGTATGTTAATTTTGCCCAGTTTGTGGAATAGGGGTCCTACATGATTCCAGATGCTATTACCTTTCGAACTAGTGCAATTAGTCCAGATGCCAGTTAAGTTAGGCCTATTTGTTTTGAATGTATTGGTCACTGGAAGCTCCAATATTGAATTTGAGAAGGTTACGTATCTGTGATCAATATCAACAGTACCTAGGGTCTGATTCTACTTGTGATCGACTATTTACTATCATTCTCACATCTAATAATTTCTAGGACATCTATATTTATGCTTGGGTCCAGGTTTTATCAGATTTCTGTTTATAATATGTTGATCAATTTCTGTTTATAATATGCCGGCTAGCATGTGAACAGACACAAAGTGTGCGAATGGGACTAAACAACCAGTCGGCCAGCGTGCCGAAACGATTTGGAACCGGTTCCAAACCAGAGCTCGGTGCACTGGGCCAGTTTGGGTTGGGCTCCTTTTTTCAGTTTGGTTTGGTATTGGTTTCCACAGGTGGCTAGTGCGGTTTGCTTGGGTTGGGCTGGTTGTGCTATAGTGAACGGGCTGGTTGAGGGGTTTGGCATGGTTCACGGCCCATTGTCACATTGAATAGCAGTAGTAACAACATGTCTAAAACGTGTCTTCTAAACAGAATACTTGCCCATTTGTTCCTATTATCTAAATATCAGTCGCAACGAACACTGAGATCCAGTAGTACTACTGTAAGCACCGAAGGCGTATCGAGAGGGGGGGGGGGGTGAATCGGTAAGCCAACCACAAATCTGAATACTTCAATTTTACACCACTAAAACCTAGCAATCGTTGTAACCTAACAATTCTAGGAGGCCAAGACCCTGCACATGCTAGTGTTCATGATGAGAGCAAATGTGAAAGCTAAACACACTAGGCTATACAAGCCACAATTCAACCTACTCACTAGATCACATAATTTTCGAATAGTAAAGAGAGGGTCAAGGAATGCTCATGATTTTTTCCTGAGGTATCAAAAGGATGGCACCTTCCCCTACTTGTTGGACCACTCCCGCTGAAGTGTCTGTCCCTCCCGCTACTAAGTGGAGGTATCACACACGAGCCCGCAATCACTCTCGGAGTGAAGACATGGTTGCGTCATCATTGCCACCAAGGCACAAGCTCGCCTCCCTCGAGAACTTGTCGTACTCCTCGAGCCGACACGGGTGCTTACTATTGATGCCCCTTTCACTGCGCGGGCTCAAACCGGGTACAAACATGTGACGGCCTTCACAACCGGTCACGATAGGATTGATCACCGGCACCTAACTGGTCTAGGTCTCACCATAGACCAAGAGTAACAACCTAGATCACATCCTCAAGTACACCCTAGCCTTGGATGTGTATAGATGCTCAAGTTACTCTCTCTAGCACTCTCAAGATATTCAATATCCTCTCCAAGTGCTCCTCTCTCTTCCTCTTGGCTATTATCAAATGCTCCTAGGTATTTCACTAGCCAAGAGAGGTCTCCAAGACCCCAACAGCGAAGTTATATAGGCTTCCAACCTCCAACTAATCGTTGCCCCATGAAATCAGCTTTATGGGCCTACTGACCGGACTGTCTAGTCACTGCCTGACCGGACCGTCTGATTACTGCAAACTCTAGCTCCAATGGCTCTACCCACTACTGATTCCTCTGGTAGATCGTACAAACCATACAGTCCAGTCTCTGCTAGACCGGACCGGACTGTTCGGTCACTTTGTAACGGCTCCTCTAGAACTGACAACTTCCTCTCCTCGAGTAATCTCCACACTGACCGGACCGTCCGGTTAGTAGACCGGACCGTCTGGCCTCTACATCTCTGTCCATTCCAGAGAGCACCCATTTATGCACCTCTCTGTCCTAGCTCCCATCCATATAGACCAGACTGTCTGGTCTACTGACCATACCGTCCAGTTAGTATGGGCCTTCGTGATGACAAACTCCTCACAGACTGCTCTCTGATCTCCTAGTGACCATACAGTCCAGTCTCCACTGACCCCTCTATCTGGTCACTCTGTCCAAAATCTGAAACTCTCCATCCTCACTTGACTTTGTTTCCTAGCTTCTTCCAATAGCTCATTGGCTTCTCCACTGTCACCTAGTGCCTGTGATTTCACTAAGCATCTATACACATCACTAACTAGCATAACCTAAGAGACATGACCTAGACCCCCTTGATAGTTCGGTTTTTCCTATGGACCCAAAGCCCTAACAACTAAACAAGTGTTTAAAACACTTGCTCCATAGCTTCTCCTTAGCCTTGATCCATCTCATCAATCCTTGGACTCCGTCAAGCTCATCAAGCCTCCATGCTTGTGGTTATTGTCATTCATCCCCAAGGAAACCATCATCATTAGTAGGATTTGTAGTAGAGTTTATGGATTATATCTGCATACACAACACTCATGTAGATATTAGCCCACAATTTCATAGTTGGCACTAATCACCAAAACATCCATACCTCGGGGATCCAATCATCAATGGCCATGAAGCTTACAATCTCTCCCCTTTTTGGTGATTGTTGACCACCACTACTTACCATAAACATCAAGGCTAAAAGAGTTATAGTAAGATCAAGAGGAACCACAAAAGCATAAGTAAATAACGAACAAGGTCTTACTCAATCAAGCATCATCAAGAGCTAAAAGGATAAAGAGAGAAAAGCACACTCTATATGATAATGCATGCATATCATGTGAAGATATTAAGTAAAGCATAAAGACATGAAATGCAAGACATATATGATGATATGCAACAATATATCATGAGCATGCAAGGAATTAAGAACAGGCAATCATCATCATGAATACATACATAGGAATACAAGATAAATAACAAAAGACCAGACACTGTGTATGAAAAATAAACCAAGTGAGATCATGATGAGTCAAACACAAGCGAATGAAAACCATGACTCATCAAAATCCACGAGCATCGATAAATCCATCAAAATAAGATCCAAATGTATCTAACTCCCAAAACTCGTATACCCCATATACTCCCCCTAGATACAAGCTACTATCTCTCAATCGACACAGGATGACACTCCCCCTATCTCTATGTCTTCTCCCCCTTTGGCAGCAAGCACCAAAAAGAGAGAGAAAAACAACTAAGGGCTCGAGGTCGTAGGAGGTGGTGGTGCAACGACATCCTTTGAAGGCTCTATGCTGGGCTACTCCTATGCTGGATCATGCTGCTCTGCCTGAGCCTGTGTCACCGGAGCGTCAAGTTGCTCAAAGTACATGAGATCCTCTAGTGACTTAGACCCTCTGCCCTGTCCTGCTAGTGTGACTATGGTTGTCTCCTATGCAACTGAAGCCTAGAGAAGGGTGAGATCAGCCACGTCCTGCTGAGTGAAACCTCCTCGGACAAGATCCTCTACTACCTGAGGTGTAATGAGCGTAGTGTATGTAGCAGAAGAAAGTAGAGTTGTAGCTGACTCTGGGGCTGTCTGAGTGGTGTGTACAACATCTGAGAATGTCAGACTCCTGACTGACAGCTGCTGGGAGATGGAGGGTCCTGTCATCTGCGTAGTTGAAGACTATGCAGGCGAAGTGAAAAGCACTGACACTGAGAAGGCTGACACGGGGGAGAAATGTGTAGGTGAGAAGGGTTGTCCCGCTCCCCCTATCGGTAATGCCCCTGAGTGTGATGACAAGCCGCTGGACTGAGCTGTCATCATAGCAGTGAAGGGGCCTCGCTGTGTCAGAAGCTGCTGAACCTGTGAAAGCCTAGGGACTTCTGCCTACTGGCTAGACTGTCCTCTGGTAAGCTCCGTCATCTGGGTCATCAACATAATCATCATCATTATCTACTGTCTCTGAAGCTCTGCCTGTCCCCTTAGAACATCTATGATCTGATGCCTCTCCTCAGCTGAGCTTTGGATGAAGTCACCCATGCGTCCTGCAAGCACTACTACGGTGGTGGTATGATCAGTCTTTGTAGTTGCTAGCTGAGTAGTGCATCTGAGTGGCTAACTCAGGAACCGCCGTCTCTGGATGAGCCTCCTGCTCGTGAGTGACTGGCAGCGACTCCTACTCATCCGTCTGCTGGCTGGAACCTGACTGTGATCCCTTGGGGACTCAAGGTGCATAGCTGGTGGTCACCTCAGGGAATACCTCATACTGCTCCTCTATCACTAGCTCAAGTCTCCTCAGAAGATAGAAAATATATGGACCATAGACTAGGTGACGTCCTCCAACCCTCTTATAGATAACCTTCTCCATCCTAGCTACAAACAAATCTGCCAAGGCAAACTGCTATCTCCTCATCATAGCTGCCACTGCCCACTAGTGTAGGAGTGTGAACTCCTCCCTCTACCCAGACCTCAGAATGATAGTCTTGGTGACTATTGCTCTAACCACCTTCGCCTCTACAGTGAGTCTAGCAGGGCGTCTGTCAAAGCCAGGCGTGCGTGGTGGTGGAAAGGCAACTGACAGCATGTCGTCTGGAGATAGCATCCCTCCCTATGGTCTACGGGGTGGGGAGAAGGTCCCTTAGGCACTCTTGTACAACTGCAGATCAGAAGCTATAAGACCGAGTGGAGCTATCAGGTCCTCCCTGGTCAAGCAGTGGGGCTATCCTCTGAACATAAACCAGATCTCTGAGCGATCTCTGGCTACCCAAAGTGAGGCATAGAACTCCATCACTATGTCCTCCCTGTATCTGTACGGACTGGTGACTTACTCTACGAGTTCAGGCAAGAAGTCAAAGTACTGCGCCATGTCCGTGCCTATGGCTCTCCTCATAGCCTGGTAGGTAGTGTACTGTTGTGGCACAAATAGTCCAGACTTGCCCTTCCTGGCATGATAGCATCTCAAACTCTCACCTATCCTCCTCTGGAGGCTCGTCCAGTACCTCTCTCCTCCGACAAGGTCCCCGGGAACTAGAACCCAATGCTCGAATAGAACAAGACGACTCGTCTTAAGATCCCTGGTGGTCACCTCAAGGATGTCTCTCTCTCTCCAGCTGAAGCTACCAGCCTCTGTAGCCTCCTGGTGCACATGGCACACATGCAGTGCGTGTCTCTTGCTCGATGAGCTAACTACTGCTGTGACAGTGTTGGGTGCTCTGGCTCCTTCTGCTCAGAGTCCTCAGGTTCTGACTCTGACTCACTGTCCTCCTCTGACTCCTCCTACTTCCTGGAGGATCCCTGCTCTGCAATTCTCGACGACCTCTCTAGACAGGAAGTCAGAGTACATTGCGACAATGGTGGTGGAACACCTACTGTGGCCAAGGCTAGGGCTACTATCCTCTTCCTAATACTGCTCCTGAGTACCAGGCGTCCTGTGGGATGTCTCCATGGCCTCTATGTGTTGTGCCAACTGTCTGGCCCTCTCTGACTCTAGGTCCTGTCTAGTCCTCTTCTTTCCGATAGGGTGTGTTTGTTTCACTGGATTGGATTGGATAGGCATGGATAGGACCATCTAGTCCAGTGTTTGATTCACCATCAGGGTGGATAGAGATGGACTCAAATAGGAATATTCCTTCAAGATCCTGGATGAATCTGTCCGACAAAAATAGCCGGATGAGCCTATACAACTTATGTAACAATGCTGATTATTAACATAATTAGATATTATTAGTATGATTTACTATGATATTATTGTTGATAAGCAATAAGATTTTGATTAGTACATGATAATTAATTATTATTATGTAAGAATAAAATATATAATTTCATTATTTCACCTTGTCCTATCCATTCTTATCCATCCAACTAAACATAAAACTGGATCATCCCATTGACCCAATCAAACACACAACCTAGATCATCCCATCCAGAAAAATGTAGATGACCATATCCAATCCAACCTTGCCCCCAAAACAAACACACCCTTACTCTACATTGGCATCTTTCCCTTGCCCTTATCCTAGTCACCTGCTCCTGTCATCACTACTGCTGACAAGTGTCACTACACGCACATAGGTAGGGATAGGATAAGTACATATAGAGCCTATATAAATCTACAGGCAAAGCACCGCTAGGTAAGAATGCACAATATAAATCCTAGCACTGAATGAAGGACATGATCACTGGACAAATATGCAATGTAACAACAGTGATCATGGACTATAAGTGACTGGTGCGAATCATCTAGTGTACAGTCAAATAATGACAATTAATCTAACTGTAGACTAAATGAGAGCTAGGTTTAGCTAGGTTAAGCTAATTAATTGCAAGCTAGGTTGAGAAAATTAACTAATTAATGCAACTAAAACATGGGAAGTTGATCTAATTGCATCAATTAAGGTAATTGCTCAAACAATCAGGGCATAAAAAAGATGAATTGGAGAATGGCACAATACCATGGGTACATGAGGATGAAAACCGTAGAGAACACATGACCGATCACCAAACAGATTGAAGTTTTGATGCCGGTAATGGAGGTGGGGGAAAAGTGCAAACTTTGCCCTAGGAGAGGTGGAGCTTTGACACTGCTCTGGGGGTGCGCGTGCACGAGAAGAGGGGGCGGCACTAAGGGCGACAGCAGCGCATGGCGAGCAGGCGGCGGCACGCGACGATGGCGGCTGAACGTGCGCTGGCGGTGGCTTGCGGCAAGGCAAATAGCGGTGATAGGGTTGCGTGAGCGTGAGGCGCAGAAGCACGCGTGCGAGCAGGTGCAGGAGCGGCAGCGTGAGTGCGTGGGCGAGCTCGGTGCTGTGGGGGGAGGCACGGCAACGGCAAGGTCGACAGAGGCGATGAGTCCGGAGCGGGTTCTTGGTGTTGGGGATGGAACAAAGACGAAGAAAAGGTTTCCTTGATTTTGACCTTGGTCAAATAAACAATCAATGACCGAGATCGGAGCAAGGACAAATCAATGGTCACAGAGAAAGAAAGCATCACGCGACCAATCGCATTGACCAGGATGTCCGCTCTCTAGACCGGACCGTCTGGTCACTTTCGGGGTTCTGAAAATCAGAACTTGTGCAGACCAGACTGTACAATCTTCAAGCCAGTTCCGTCCGGTCTCTATTTCCATCCTCCCCGAAGCACTATGCATTGATGCATAGATGTTGGTGGTTCCTATGTACCCATTTTATATGCCAATAACCACCAACATCGTACCATATTCTCATCATAATCATGTGATTTACCTCTAATATTGACAATTTCCATATGTAGTGTTGTTTTAGTGCTTTATTGCAGAAACAGGTGAAAAGACGACAAAATGACTCTTATATGAGAAGTACCGACATGAAGCCCGACTCGCCATACAAGGAGAGTTTCCCACTAGTCCATGAATCTTACAAGACACAACTGGACGTCCATGAGGTTCAATGTGCAAGCTCAAGGTCATGGCCCAATGCCTAAGGATTTCTAGAAGGTTTATCCGGAAGGAAAGTTTAATTCGTGGAGTCCAGAAACAGCACTGTATTGTCACGCAATTTCAGAGCTCAAGACATGGTCAAATGGGAAACTTCAGAGTACCAAAGTTGACGATCTCGTCGAGAGCTTTCCGAAACATATATTATTTATATTTATTAGACTCCAGAGCTGGAAGATATGGGCCCCACAAGGCAGGCTGCACAGAGCAAACCGAATCAGGACAGATATTTTGGTATCGCAATTTTGGGTATCTAAACGTCCGAATCTGAGGATCCAAATAATACCAAAGTTGTAGATCGTTTCGAGTGCTACGCGATAGAGTCCGGGTTTGCCTCATTTAGGCTCCAGAAGCATCAGTTATGATTAAAGTAATTTGGCGCAGTTTATGGAAGGTACGAAACCGACTTGGATTCAATCTCTATGAGCTAAACTTGGAGGCCAAGCAAGGGAGGACGTGACCAGAGGCTATATAAACATCCATATGAAGTCCAAGGCTGGGGCACGACGAGAAAAGAGGGAAGAATTAGGCTATAGGAGCCGCTGCACATCGCCATGAGGCCGCCAAAGTTGAAGAGCCACCAAATTGAAGAGATGTAGTCTAGTCGGGTAGGGACCCTGCGTGGTGCACTACACCGGAGCTAGGAGAAGTAGAGCTATGTACCTTAGGATTCGTCAACGATGTATCATGGCTGCGCCGATCGGTGCACCAGTTGCACCGATCGGCGTGTCCCTGATGGTGATGAATATCGGTACAGTTATCAATTCATGTTATCTATCTTGATTCTATCCTTGGCTGCAATTTGTGTTCGTCTAAATTGATTGATCTTACTTGCGCTTATTTAATTGCTTAGAGATACATCTAAGTATTTAGATGCTCTCTTAATCATGGTGATTAGGCTAGCATCCGGATCTTGTATGAATCATGATTGCTTGATGATGCTAGGGTGTGGTTTAGTTGTGACAGTGCTAAGATTGCGCATCACTTTTAGATAGTGAAGTAGGGTTAAGATACTCGCGTGATTAAGGGTTTCCTCTCGGTAGCGATAAATCGGGAGCCGCTCGGAAAGCAGTATGGTCTTGCTCATCTTCGATGTTTATCGATTGTTTAAAGAGCCAAGTAAGCTAGGATTAAGATGATAATAACTACTGCTTCAGTGCCGATCGTCACAGCCTTTCTCCGACCGCTAGATGCATATAGGCTAACTCCAGGTGATACTCCTTGGTCGATGTGTATGCTCCTACTCCCCAAGCTTTGGATCAGGCACACTTTGGCTCAGGTAAGACTACGCACCGATCGGCGCACCAGTTGAGCCAATCGACGCAACCTCCAATTTCCATCTTCTTTTCATGCTCACGTATGTGTAATATGTACTTCATGATAGGATTGATTTGATAGATGAAATAGTAAACTCTAAACACGGTTCTCTTCCGATCCCTGTAGATTCGATTAAACCTTGGAATACTCTAAGGGAAAAAGTGCTACAATGTATACCGTCCTCTTTTGGTATATAAGTGGGTGCGTAGTAACGACCAACAAGCATCTTTTTCTATCGCCGTTGCCGGGGATCGGCAACTCGAACCTGTTTAGGGGGATCTATCTAGTTTATCAAATTAATCCTTTATCTTTTTATTGCACATACCCTGTTTTTCTTTGTTTGTTTGTCCATTGAAAATCAGGAACAAAGCTAGGCACACAACCTTGACTGGAACATGGCGACATAGCTGCTTGCGCTGATCGGCGCCGCATCGATGCCGACGCCGATGACCTCGCTTTTCGTCGACACTGTTGCTCCATAGCAGTAGGTGCTAACTCTGTTAGTAGCCCATCATCTGCTATGGAGTCCATGTCCATGCAAGTCTTGCTTGTGCTGATCGGCGCAATGCCCATGCCGATCGACACCTCGTCACTCCATGAAAAGGGAGGTATGCTTCTTGTGTCAATATTTTTTTTAACTAATGCTTTGCAAGGATTCTATCTTGTTCACAGCAACAAATAATGGGAGAAAATAATGATGAAGATCAAGAATTTCAATTGTAAAAAGTGAAGACACGATGAATACATTCTTGATCATGAGTAGATATGCTGTCCACTAATTAAAAGATGGTGTACAAAATTCTACAGAGGATTGAAAGACCTACAAATTTGATATTGTGGAAGAGCATCAAGTCTAGTTTCTAATGGTTTAAACCTCATATCGTTTGGAGTTTCCTACAAGGATTTATGGCTAAAACAAGAGACGCTACACAGGCTGTTTGAATATCTCGCGAGAGTTGCAAACAATTGGAAGTTTGAGCCAAATATGGAATTAAAGTCCTATATCCACGTGATATATGGGTTTCCAAAAATTTAAGAGGCTTCCTTTTGGTGATTGACACGGATTCAAGTTGTTCCAAACACGAAGTTTGAATATTTGGAAAGTTTGAATTCAATTCGGATTCATCACGAGACAGCCTAACATACCATTAGGAAAAAGGCCATATCTCCCTCATACGGAGTCCGATTGGGAAGCATGAGCACTGCTTGGAATGATAATTTGATGCCTGATGCAATGGCATGGGTTTCAGCCTCTAATTCCTTCTGGTCGCGGTGCAATATCCGAAACAAGATGTCGGTTCAGAGAAGCAACAACAGATTTCTTCGAATTGTCGACTTGATGGATCATTGGACAAGAATTGAGAAGTTGCATCCACTCTTCATCATCAATACATGCTGGTGCAACAAAGATCAAGATTCACATGTTAAAGAACAAGCCGACATATGCTCCAATGCTTAAAAGACGAAGTCATCAAGATTCTCCGAAAAATGAAGCTAGAAGCTGAAATCATTGGTAATTCTATATACTTCCTGTGCTGACCATTGGATAAAAATTTTATATCTGAATAGAGATTCTAGTCTTCTTTCCAACACAACAAACGGTGCTAGATTTGGATTTTTTCTACAAGGATTTATAAGCACATCATTGGACGCTATTCAATCTGTCAACAGCACGTAGCCCTGGAGCAAAAACATCATAAATCCCACATATCGTGTCCGTTTGAAGTGTATGAGCACTCGTTGGAAAGATAATTTTGCAACCTATAAGACAGTATAGGTCTTTGGCCCTGTTCTATCCTGTTGGTAAGGCGAAATTCAGAGAGAAGTGGATCTGCAGATTATCAATGACAAAATTGGAGATGAAGATGACAATAAGGATAGCTCGAGCAATTCTCCTACAAGCAAATGATTAGAAGTTGAACAAGATTGAAGACTCCAGAGCATTATATCACATACACACATTGAGAATTATGCAACACAATGAAGACGGACAATGAGCGAACCAGGATGAAGATTTCATAAGTACAAGCTACATGGAAATCTTTGGATCTTACACCAAGAACCATGGCTTCGCGACAACAAGGTATGTAAGAGGTCTGGCTACATGACTCTAATTGAAGCGCTTTTTGGGAGGCAACCCATGTTTTTGTGTTTCTTTTTGTTGTGTTTGGATTGACTAGTGCTACTAGGAGGGCAACCTAGAATTTTTGCATCGTGAGAATAACCCAACTCAATTGATCACTTGTTGCAAATTAGTTCTAGATTAACTTTTTATTTTTAGACCTCCGCCACCATCATTTTGTGTTTTGTTTGCAAAAATCATCCACTGCATGCATATTTGTGAGCACTTGCTTTGTTTTTGTTTTTATTTTTGCATGATGTTTTCGCCTGCATGCATTTGACCATCTAACTTCAGCCCACCGAATCCTCCCACCCTTCATTTTCCATCAAATTCTATAGCCAATTCCAAATGCGCCGATCGGCACACATCTATTACCGATTGGCACAACACCCAAATGCTTTTCCAAGCATTCCTTCACTGCTGCCTAACATGTTTTTGTTTTGATTCGCCCAAACCTCTACTTTGCATGTTCATATTCACCTTCCCACTCATAATAGATTGGTTTGAACTTGATAATGAACACTTAATTGGCTTGCGCACAATATCCTTAGCAAATTTAGGTATAAACATGGTGTTTATGCTTATTTGTTGAACAACATTGGATAGTTCATTTGCCTTGCTCTGTTTTGCATCATTTGCATTGGTTGGTTGCTAATCTTTTTCATTGCGCTATCTCTCTAGTCCAACGGGGTTTTGCAATAGCTAAGTCACATAAACATGGTGTTTAGACTTTGGTTGTTAACGAATTTCATTTAGATTGCTAGCAATCTAGTCGTAAGCATGGTGCTTAGAGCTAGGTATAAACATTGTCCTTGTTTAGCTTCCACGCTGCTAACCTTCGTTGCTAGCATGCTCGTTTGCTTTGCTTCAAGACTAAATGATGAAAGCATTTTGATCCCAGAATTGTGTACATGACACATTCATTTAGCAATTTTATGTGAACGTGGTGTTTAGATGAAATTGTGGAACAACATTGATTATAGTCTTGTTTGTTTGCTAACATTGTGATATTAACTCTATGCATCCACACTTGTGCACACACGTACACCCATTAGGATTTTGTTTTCTTTTTGCTTCTAGAATTAACATGCCACAAGTTGAACTTTTGAGGTTGTTGCTAGATGGTAGATATTGTTCTATCCCCGACCATCATATCGGGGGTAGTATGTGCATTTCAATGTATTGCAGGAATGAAAGAAGTACCCTTGAACGAGGACAGTCAAAGGAAACGAGGTGACAATAGCCGCATATACAAGAGGGAGCATTGGGACAGTGCATCAAGGCTGGAGATGGAGGTGACGAGAGGCACAACCGTCTACGCTGATTGGCGCATCCTCGTGCCGATCGGTGCATCCTCGCTGCCCCTGCTATCGCCCTTCTCTCGTGCAATCCAACAAGATTTTAAGCATGGGGGAGGCACAAGCTGAGCTTCAATCGATTAAAATGCGGTAACATCCCTTTGATTCTTCACTTCTCCTAATCTTATTTTCTTCTCAAACCTGTACTTGCTGTCTGCTTTCAACTTAGGAATTTTCTCTCTTTTTCTTTTTGTGATACCCTTTTTGTTTTGTTCATGCGAAAGGTTATTTGTAATTTGTCACTTAGAACATAGAATGGACAATGACATATCCCTAATAGCTACCTTAGGGTGACCAAATGTCATTAATTTATCTAGGGGAGCTTGCCTGTATCATCACTGTTGTCTTATAATGCTTTTATGATGAATAAATGCATAACTATGATGAGGATCTTTGCTAGAGATATGATGAAAGTTGCTATTGTTATTGGAACTTGCATGATTCATTGCACATAATTATCCACCGCTTAATTTTTAACTAAGCACCAATTCTATGAACTCTATTTGTTGACAGATGTTTTGATAAAGACCCCATATGGTTGAATTGTTCTTCATGACAATATGCTTTGGTCTCTAAGAAGAAAACTCCAACATAGCTAGTGAACTTAATAATTTTTGGAAAACTGTTACATGTGGTCTCTAACCCTTGCAAATTTTGCTTTCTTGTATTGATCATACCTACCAAAGCCAAATATGCTACACTTATATGATAAACCTGTGGATTGCAACATGTAATTTGGTGAGTCGTTTCAAGTTTGTGTTCTTTTGGTATCAGACTTAGAAGTTGGACATTTTGTTTGCGTAACTATCACTTGTTTGCTAGCCTCTTCATATTTAGCAATGCTCGCTGAATATTCCCAACTGTAAACCCATATTTCTTTTGGTGATGTCCTCTCCTTGTCCATAACCTATGATATGAGTTTCTCGTTGAGCCGTTGCACTATTTATACGGTTTTATGCACAAATTATCAAGACCTCTTGCTGAAGACGATGATTTTCATCAATAAACACCTCTGAAGACTCTCTGAAATGCAAAGCATCAATAGAAGGAGAAGACAGGTAGAATCATATGTGTGCTGATCGACGCAGATGTCATGCCGATTGGCGCAAGGAATAAAAAGCGCTCTGTTATCTCCTGAAATTAATTCTATGTGTTCCAAATGGTTGAAGAGAAGAAATAAAGTTCACAAGATTTGTGCATAAACCATTATTGTTCAAGTAAGTGCATTCAAATTGGCTGAAACTCTATCACTCCAACCATGTGCAATCCGATTTTGAGAACTTCATTTGTGTCTTGAGATCATTCTTTGCCTTTTGCACATGTCCACCTTTCAAAAGTGTGTGTTTTTCCTCTTCTTCATAATGTTTTCCAATGGACTTTTTGACAAGTCTTTATAAAACCAATTAGAACTATCTCTTGATTTGACAATACTCTGAGTTACATTGTTGCTAGTTGTTTTCCTACCAAGCTACACATAAAGCCTTCCACCAAATATTTGTAGATAGGATCACTTCTAGTTGTTTGGCTTATGAGATTTGTAAAATGAGTGTTGCCTTGATTCTTTGCAAGAGAGCGTTTTTGTTTGGATAAATGAGACTAAATTTTTGGAAAAACTTTATCATTTAAGGCCTAGTTTGAGGAGCAATCTGATTTGAGAGTTGAAGCTACTTTATTTGATCATTGTGGTCGGATCTTAGACATTTTCTGTTCTCCACTAGTATCTTTGAGTAGTAGAATTGGTGCAACATAAAACTTTTTGTGCTACACTTTTAAAGAGGGTTAGATATGCATGTGCCTTGATGAATGCGAGTGAAGATAATATGATTGCAACACTGATCTCTCCTTGAGGGTGATTTATTTGCTCGAGGATGAGCAAAGGTTTAAGCATGGGGGAACTATTGGTGGTTCCTATGTACCCATTTTATATGCCAATAACCACCAACATCATACCATATTCTCATCATAATTATGTGTTTTACCTCTAATATTGACAATTTCCATATGTAGTGTTGTTTTAGTGCTTTATTGCAGAAACAGGTAAAAAGACGACAAAATGACTCTTATATGAGAAGTACCAACATGAAGCCCGACTCGTCATACAAGGAGGGTTTCCCACTAGCCCATGGAGCTTACAAGACACACCTGGATGTACATGAGGTTCAATGTGCAAGCCCAAGGTCATCACCCAGTGCCTAAGGATTTCTAGAAGGATTATCCGGAAGGAAAGTTCAATTCGCGGAGTCCAGAAACAGTACTGTATTGTCACGCGATTTCAGAGCCCAAGACTTGGTCAAATGGGAAACCTCAGAATACCAAAGTTGAAGATCTCGTCGAGGTCTTTCTGAAACATATATTATTTATATTTATCAGACTAGGGAGCTGCGAGATATGGGCCCCGCAAGGCAGGCTACACAGAGCAATCCGAATCAGGACAGATATTTTGGTATCACAATTTTGGGTATCTAACGTCCGAATCTGAGGATCCAAATAATACCAAAGTTGTAGATATTTTTGAGGGCTACGTGATAGAGTCCAGGTTTGCCTCATTTGGGCTCTAGAAGCATCAGTTATAATTAAAGTAATTCAGCGTAGTTTATGGAAGGTACGAAACCCACTTGGATTCAATCTCTATGAGCTAAACTTGGAGGCCAAGCAAGGGAGGACGTGACCAGAGGCTATATAAACACCCATATGATGTCCAAGGCTGGGGCATGACGAGAAAAGAGGGGAGGATTTGGCTATAGGAGCCGCTGCACATCGCCAGGAGGCCGCCGGAGTTGAAGAGCCACGAAATTAAAGAGATGTAGTCTAGTCGGGTAGGGACCCTGCATGGTGCACTATACCGGAGCTAGGAGAAGTAGAGCCATGAATCTTAGGAGTCGTCAAGGATGCATCATGGCTGCACCGATCGGCGCACCAGTTGCACCGATCGGCGCGTCCCTGAGGGTGATGAATATCGGTACAATTATTAATTCATGTTATCTATCTTGATTCTATCCTTGGCTGCAATTTGTGTTCGTCTGGATTGATTGATCTTACATGCGCTTATTTAATTGCTTAGAGGTACATCTAAGTATTTAGATGCTCTCTTAATCGTGGTGATTAGGCTAGTATTCAGATCTTGTATAAATCATGATTGCTTGATGATGCTAGGGTGTGATTTAGTTGTGACAGAGCTAAGCTTGCGCAGCACTTTTAGATAGTCAAGTAGGGTTAAGATACTCGCATGATCAAGGGTTTCCTCTCGGCAGCGATAAATCGGGAGCCGCTCGGAAAGCAGGGTGGTCTAGCTCATCTTCAATGTTTACTAATTGCTTAAAGTGCCAAGTAAGCTAGGATTAAGACGATAACGACTACTGCTTCAGTGCCGATCGGTACACCAGTTGTGCCAATCGGCACAACCTTTCTCCGACCGCTAGATGCATATAGGCTAGCTCCAGGTGATACTCCTTGGTCGATGTGTATGCTCCTACTCCCCAAGCTTTGGATCAGGCACACTTTGGCTCAGGTAAGACTTCGCGCTGATCGGTGCACCAGTTGAGCCGATCGGCGTAACCTCCAATTTCCATCTTCTTTTCATGCTCACGTATGTGCAATATGTACTTCATGATAGGATTGATTTGCTAGATGAAATAGTAAACTCTAAACACGGTTCTCTTCCGATCCCTGTGGATTCGATTAAACCTTGGAATACTCTAAGGGAAAAAGTGCTACAATGTACACCGTCCTCTTGCGGTATATAAGTGGGTGTG
The DNA here is from genome assembly GCA_032690845.1 of Eleusine coracana subsp. coracana. Classification (NCBI taxonomy): domain Eukaryota; kingdom Viridiplantae; phylum Streptophyta; class Magnoliopsida; order Poales; family Poaceae; genus Eleusine; species Eleusine coracana. The sequence continues at coordinate 37,033,882 of CM064422.1, read as the reverse complement.
TAGTAATGACCAACAACAGACCAGACTGTATGATCTGTACTAGAATTTCGCTGAATCAAGGAAATTCCCCAATTTTCTAAGTGCCCCCACTTAACGTCCAATTAAACACTGCACTTGGAGCATGAAGAGAACTCTCAAGCACCCATTGTCAAATAGCGGCTCTATATGGCCTTATTATGTTTGCAAATGCCACATGAAGAATGGAGCAAATAAGAACCAAGGCAATTAAGAACCAAATGGGTATGTATGAGCCTTAGTCCATGAACCGCGTGAGTGGGTTTAACCTCGGAGTTCATAAGAGCTTGCTCAATGGGCATGAAGAACAATCCTTTCCTTTGGTCACACTTGTGGAGATGTAATCTCATATTGATCATGAGGCACAAATATCTCCAAGTGAGACAAACCTCCTTTGTGTTTCCTATATGATGCATGCAATAAGCATTTTACATATGCAGTGAAAGTAAAATGCCATGTGAATGCAAGCAATATTAAACAAGATACAAAGGAAACCTAACAATGTCAAGTTTGAACCCCTCTCAAGCTTACTCACTATAAGCCATACCCTTGCCTTGAGAGAAGCCAAACCACCATCTCAAGCACTCCCCTTTGCTTATAGCTATCTTGAGTGGGTTAGACATTAACTAATTTTTATGTGTTTTTCTTTTAGTTATTTACACATGCATGGATGCAAAAAATACTAGTTACAAAGGAGTCCTAATTAACATGTAATGCAAGGAAAGAAAGAACACAATACAACTACCAAGAACAAACACGAATACCTCCCTTATGAGTAGATATATCATTGAGGTCCATGTCACTTGTGATGGACTACGCTTGATTCTTCAAGTACTAGTCACAAAGGAGTCCTAATTAGCATGCAATGCAAGAAAAGAAAGAACACACTACAACTACCAAGAACAAACACGGATACCTCCCTCATGGGTAGATATATCGTTGAAGTCCATGTCACGTGTGGTGGACTTCACTTGATTCTTCAAGTACTAGTCACAAAGGAGTACAAATCACCATGCAATGCAAGAATAGAAAGAACGTACTACAACTGCCAAGAACAAACACGAATACCTCCCTCATGAGTAGATATATCATTGAGGTCCATGTCACTTGTGGTGGACTTCACTTGATCTTCAAGTAAGCTTCTTGTCTACCACCATCACCTTTATATAGGTCTTATTCTTGGGCATCTACTTGTACTTCGTTGACCTCTCAAGATCAACAATGCACATAGGCATCCATATGCTCTTGACCTTTCTCTTCTTGTTTGGTGGTCCCAAGGCCTTTAATTTCACCTTGCCGCCCTTGCACCTCAAAAGCTTAAAATGTGTGTTCTCATGGAACAAGTTAGCATTAGGTAAAACAATGGAACTTTTCACCATAGTACAATCCTTGATGGTGTGGCCATCCTTGCAACACCTTTCATAATAGTATTCATCAGCGAGTAGGGGCTTGATCCATGCAGGGATGGAATCAATCGTCCTGATGATGTTGATGGCGGTGGGATATGAACCAAGTCCACAATGGGAGACGTTGTTCACAAGATTCCTCCAAAGAATCTCCTTGTGGTTACTCTACCATGTGTGAGCCTCTCAAAGTCGTCCATCACCATTTCCCTCCCTTTCTTGAGCTTATGATATTCCTTCAAAATAGAGGACTCAAGAGAAGAAACCTCGACTGAGGTGGTTAGTTCATCACACATAGTAGAAGCATCACTCTTTGATGAACTAGAGGAGGGAGGGGAAAATCATCCATATTGATGGCCTCAAAAGTAAATTCAAGGGCCTTGGCTCTACATGTGTAAGATTCATGACCATTGAGGTCACCCCAAGGTATGATGTTTTGGTGATGAATGATAAGCATGAAATGTGACTAATGTCTACACGAGTGTTGTCCGTGCAGGAAACCTTTTCTACAATATGTGCCATGGTTTGCAATATTTGTGATAAGTAATTGACTTGAGCGGATTTGGTGTTTGAGTTGAAATGGGGGAATCCGACGATTGCATGGGTTTGCATATCATGGTTATGACTAACCGGAGTTGGTGGAGGAATCGGTGATGTTGCAGGAGTTGGGAAATATGTTTGCTTGTCTCATGATGTGTAGGTCACTGGAGTCGACCTGGCAGTCAATGGCGAGAGGATCGGGCACAAGTAGGAGACTTGAGGCCGGACGATCGAGATGCCGTGTGAATTCAAGGGTGATCCACACCGTACACCTGGAGAGACAAGAAGCACGGACGGTCTCACGGTTGAGCCTCAAAACCGTGGTGGTGATGAAGACAATGTGTTAAACAAGTCAAGGTGAACGGGATGCCAGTACAAGTGACAAGGGGGCCCGATGGACAGGGACTGGGAGTGACTTGCCAGTGGTCAGAATCGCGGGACAAGATGACACGCGTCGACATTGAGAAGTCACGCTTTGAGAAGCATGCGAGACAGTTTCCTGATTTGGGCCTCAAAACCGGTGGCGGTGGAGCTTGCTTCGAGACGAAGCAAAGATGTGAAGCGTCCAATGGCATTCAGGCGATGAGGTGAAAGATGGACGGTTATGCCCCCGGTGGTAGGTGGGTGTGTTATGTAGGTCAAGGGTAGAGTGGTCATGTGGACAATAGACCCTAGGCCTATATAAGGAGAGGTGTGGCTAGTGGGAGATGCGCCTCTCTTCCATTAGCCTTGTGTTAGGAACTCATTACAAGGTGCTAGGAGAGGACTTCATGTTTTAGACGAGAGGAGAAGGTGTGTGAGAGACATCTCTTGCTCTTACAAATAGTGGGAGGAAGATGGTGGCTTCCTAGCCTTGTAACCATGGATCTTGTAAGCACCTTTCTATGATATGAGAAGTATTTTTGTGCTCAAGATTTTCCTCTTCCCTTGAATCCCGAATTTCTCCTTTTTCTTATTTTCGGAGCTATTTTTGTGGGAATTTCTGATCTCCTTTTTGGATGAGTTTTTAGGGTGGATTTCTTGAGGAACTTGTTGCTATGACGAGCTAGAACAGTCCTTCATAGGTCCAGAGCTCTAGCACCTTTAATTTTAAGGATTTCTCAAGGTTCTTCTTTTTAGTGTTCTTGGCACAAGATCTAAAATTCTTGATGATTTCTTGAGCCACTTAAGTTGATCTTCTATGATTAGGGTCGTGATATACTAAGGATTCACTGGTCCAAAAATCGCAACATTTGGATGTCGTTTGATTAGGTTTTGGAGAAGATTTGTCAAAATCCCAAAAGTTTCTGCTGTTCTGTCGGGGTCAATCGGCACTGCCGACGACCAGGACCGGCACTGCCGATGGGTTACAGAACACCGCACCAGAACTGCCGATAGCACCGATCGGCACTGCCAATCTGTTGTGTCTGTTGGTTTTAGAGTCCTTCTGCCCGCACCGGCACTACCGATAGGCGTGACTGGCACTGCCGATGGTGCCAACCGGCACTGCCGATAGCTATGGTCGACACTCCCAATGTGAGTCCAGAATTGACCTATTTTGAGCCTTTTTGTTTCCGTCATGTTTCTTTGATGTGGTTGATCACTCCTAGGGCTAGTACACCACTATTTGGTGTGTGTAGTCTTGGTGATCCGTCCGAAGGTTGGCTTGGGTTGTCTTTAGGATATAGGCCAAGTTCTCTTGGAGAATTTTGATTGGCTCCCATTCACCCCCTCTCTGGTCGCCTTCTCGGTCCTTCAGTCGGTCAAGGAGTGACCGGACTGTACGGTCAATAGAGGAGAGGACAATCCAGAGAGAGGACCAGCAAGGAATCTGTATATGCCAGGGACCATAGAGACTGGATAGTCCCGTCTGCAGACTAGCTGGTCAGGTCTATATGGGTGAAGCACTGGACAGAGAGGAAGCCAACTCTCTGGAGTCCAACGAGGAAGTCCAATGCGTCGGACTTGTCCGACGGCTGGACAGACCGGACGGTCTGGTCTACTAACCAGATGGTCCGGTTAGTACGAGGAAATCACCTACGCACAGTGAAGCCAACAGCTCGGGAAGCCATTACCAGAGTGACCAGATGGTCCAGTCAAGCTGAGACCGGACAATCCGGTCAGTGCGTCTAGAAAGGTGATTTCATGGAGCAATGGCTAGTTGCTAGGGTCTTGGAGACCTCTTTTGGCCAGTGGAATACCTAAGAGCATTTGGTAAGGTCCAAGAGGAAAAGAGGAGAGAACTAGGAGATGATATTGGATATCTTGAGAGTACTTGTGAGAGTAACAAGGAGCGATCTTGCACATCTAAGGCTAGGGTGTCCTTGAGGGTGTGACCTAGGTTGTTACTCTTGGTCTATGGTGAGATCTAGATCGGTTAGGTGTCGGTGTTTGATCCTATCGTGATTGGTTGTAAAGGCCATCACATGTTTGTATACTATTTGAGCCCGCTGGTGAATCGGGCATCAATAGTGACCGCCCGTGTTGGCTCGCGGAGTCCGGCAAGTTCTTGAGGGAGGTGAGCTTGTGCCTTGGTGGTAGCGGTGACATGCACCGCGTCTTCACTCTGAGAGTGATTGTGGGCTCATGGGCGAGAACTCCACTTGGTGGCGAGATGGACCGGGACTCCAGCGGGAGTGATCCAACAAGGAGTAGCGGAAGACGCCATCCTTCAGAGACCATTTCTTACTCTACTCCTTACTTTGATGTATTACTTTCTGCATTTACATACCATGCTATTCATGCTTGCGTGCTTGCCTTGCTATTGATTACCTTGTAGACTTGCATGAATAGGCTTCTTGCTTGCTAGTGTGTTTGAGACTTCCGCTTTTGATCACTAGCATGTATAGGATTTGCATTGGCTTTATTGCTTACCCTTGTGTGTGTTGTACTACTCATGCTTGTTTGCACTAGTTTCTTATCATGTAGAGTTGCATGAGTAGGCTCCTTTGCTAGCTTGTTGTGTGCTTCCTCGTGTCTTTATCACTAGCTTGCATAAGAGTTGTATTTCCTTGAGTGATCCACTAGTATGCTTAGGTTTGTTATTCCCTTCATAGGGCTATTATCTTGCTAGTGTGATCACTACTAGAATTGTTATAGGAGTTGATTGAGTGTTCGGTTCTAGTAATTAGCGAATTTGGTACATAGTGCGAGTTCCCGATTCACCCCCTCCCTCTCGGTCACTCGGTCCATTCAAGTGGTATCAGAGCCAAGTGCTCATTATAAGGCTTAACTACCTTGAGTAGTGACCATATTGAGTTGGGATGTCATCCCATTCATGGCCGGGTCATGGCTCATGGAAGGACCACTTTGAAAGCTACCTAAATTCCATGATCCCGGATGAGTTGATAGATACTCTTATGGACTTCACCAATACCTTCACCGATAATCATGTATATGATGATTGTGATGTTTGGGTGGATGTGCCTAGTACTAGTGAGTGCCTAGATTCTTCTAGTGTTAACCTGATAGGTTGCTCCACCAGTGTGCCTATTGTGATGGTTGATGATTGTGGAATATATATACCAGGGATACCTCGCCACTCGGATATATTGCCGAGTGGGCCGGAGTCTAATAAAGATAAAGCCCATGAAGATAACTACTCGAAATATTACTTGGAGTACACGACACGTCAATGCTAGAGATAGAAAGTTAGAGATAGAATCCTAGTCGGAAATCATATTATAACCGACTAGGACACTTACCATGTAACCCTGCCCCCCGGATATATAAGGAGGGGCAGGGGCTCTCTCATAGATATATCATATCCGTATAATACACCACAGAATACAAGACGTAGGGTTGTTATCCTCCGGGAGGCCCGAACCTGTCTAAACCTTGCGTCTTGTGTGTCTATCGACTCTCGGTCTCACGCATGCCTCTACCGACAAACAAGGATCATGGGTAACCCTATGATCCACTGCCGATATTAGTATCGACAGTTGGCGCACCAGGAAGGGGATAAGCGCGACAGTCAGCTTATTAAGTTCGATGGCCTCAGTCTACTTGAAGATTTGATTGCGAGCTGACTGACGTTGAAGCGCACGAGTCATCGCATCTTTGTCAAGGCAGTATCTAGCCAAGTTGACAGCAACATCGGCGACGGCTGTTCTTGTGTGATAAGAAGTCGAGTGTCCTAGAGTTTATGGGTGACGACAGTCTACAAGCCTTCCGCCTGGATCCAACTGATTTTTTCATGCTCATCATTGGTCCATGCCTTTATCGTAGCACATGGTGCTGGTTGGTTTGGATGGATCAAGATCGATCGGTGATCAAACTCGGTGAATCCCCCACGACACCGATTCAGCAGGACAATCAAGTATCGGGAAGTCCACCAAGCAATGCCCCTACAAGCTAAACCGAGTCTGATTCCGACTTCCAAAAATAAATCCAAATCGTACGAAATAGGGAAGCTCTTTCTTTCCTTTTCTTTATGTGTTCCACATTATTTTATTTTTTATAGCCTAACCAATCTGATTAGCATAATGTTCATTATGTGATTTATTTGCATGCATGTATGCAACTTAGGGGAGTGTAACTCGAGGACCTGGCGTGCGGCGTTGCAGCGAGCTCTTCGGCACTTGGCCAATTTGCATGATCTAGGCATGTCTAGATCATTGCTTGTCTCGATGCCAGTGTGCACGGTGCTGTACATGACCAGATCGTATACACGACCCGTACTCAATAGGGAAGATCCTTCTTTTGTTTATTCTTTCCATATAGTACTTTATTCATTATTCTATATGCTAATTAGTTCAGTTAGTCCTGTACTAATCACGTAATGCTTTTTACATGAGCCGTAGCTGCTCCCCATCACTCGGTTAATGGCTTTATGGTGACCACCACCAGCTCAATGATCCAGCAATATGCTCGGCGGCTCGTCTTTAATTCGTCGAATCCAGCATGCACCTATCGGGAAGTTTCCTTTTATTTTTCCACCATATATTTATCCCTTATATGTTCATTACTCTGCTTAATTAGTAGGATGGATATTCATTCATGTTATGTCTTTTTTGCATATGTGAGTTGATCATCTATGCCATGGTTAGCTGTGTGGCGGAGCATATTGGATGCTTGTTGCTGTGAAGAGGCTGATGATAAAAATGACGAGTCAAGTCGTCACTAGGCCGATAGCTCGGTAATTTGATGATGCAATGATTTGTCTACACGGCCAGTGGTTCAAGCAATTCAGGAATTTTCTTTCCATCTTTGATCGGATCAGATACACGACCCATACTCGATAGGGAAGTTTTATTTTTATTTGATCTTCTATATTATTTTATTCTATATATTATACTGATGAGTTTGGTTAGTCGAATCTCACTATGTTTGTTAGTTTCTTTTGCATGGATGCAAGTAACATGCATGGTGTCCATAGACCTGAGACTAGCAGATTTGGAGCTCGCTGACTTGATGACTGGGCATCACAATAGATTGGAAACTCAGCCGATTTGATGATTTGGTTGACATGACCAATCGCTCAGCTTGGCGACCAATCACTTGGCTTGGCAACTCGGCAACCTGCGATTCGACGGATCGAACAATGACTTATTCGATGACTCGATCGCTGGCTTGATGATCTAGGGATGTGCTCGGGGGCTCGTCTTCGACTCATCTACCATCACAAAGCTAAGTAAACTTTATAGTTTTTTTATTTTATTCATATCAACTCAATATGAAGGCCGTAGGTTCTTCATCTTACGGTGATAGTTTTGAGTTTCTTTTGGACTCATCTTTTTGCCTTGATAATATTGGTCAATAATTTTTCTCGGTTGATTTCGACTCGTACATGTTTGGCCGAATGAGTTTTAGCGGTCCATATTTAGTATTAGGAGGAGTTCAGCTATTTTCCTTAGTTGCCCGTTTGACTCCCATTACCCAAATTGGTCAGTCTAGCTCTATGGCTCATGTCGTTTGTCAAAATCATCGTGCACATCGTTCTTCTAATGAACCTTGTTTCTTTTTTATGTTTGTTGGTTAAATGATCAGTACTCTAAGCAAATATAAGCTTTAGAATAATAACAGAAATCTAACAGACTTAGATATTAAAGGTCTTGTTTCATTAATCCTTTATATTAATTTTACATATAACTACATTATTTGTGTTCTATGTATTACAATTATCTCATTGATATCACTCAGACATGGAGCACCGAGTCATTGGATCACTCGGCCACGGAGCACCGAGTCATTGGATCACTCGGCCATGATCAACTACTCATGGTTTCTGGAATTTCTATCCCTTGGACCTTTTGAGCTGTTATGTCGAGGGCTCGTCTTTAGCTCGATGGATATTAAGTAGCTAAGTATTTTTATAATTTCAGTTTTATTCATTTCATTAAAGGTCGTAGGTTCTTTAACTTAGGGATGATTTCTTTCGGCATAATCTTGATGCATTAGACTCTCGATATTACCTTAACTCGCATATGCTTCACAGAGTGAGTTCTTAGTCTCCATAGTTCATATCGTTTGTTGAGGACCGAGGCGGCTTTTTACCTTGACTCACATGTTCATCCGAGTGAGTTCTTACTCTCCATGCTTCATGTTGAATGTTAAGGAAGCCGTTTAGTAGTATTAGTATCTGATATTTACTAGTTGTGAGAGTTAGGCTCCAGTTCATACAGTACTTAATCACCCAATACAACCCAAACATCTATTGCATTTCTGGCAATGGATCAATATTGTTATTTTATATATGTATCACATATTGAATACATTATTTGGTTTATCAGTGTATTATCTTTTGAGTACATTGTTTGTTTTATATATGTATTACTTATTGAATACATTATTTGTTTTATTAATGTATTATTTATTGAATACATTATTTTCATGGATTATATTAGCTATATCAACTGGAGCTATTTTATTGACATCACTCAGTTTTGTTATCCCGAGTTATTAGATCATTCAGCTTTATTATTGGATCATTCGGCCTTCTTGTTCCGAGTTGTTATACCATTCGGCTATGTTATTGGATCATTCGCCCTTCTTGACTCGAATCGTTATATCATTCGGCTATATTATTGGATCACTCGGCCATTGTTGATTAATTATGGTTTGATATTGGATAACCCGGCATGAGTTGATATTTTTTACTCGGAATCATGCCTGGGGGCTGCTATACTTGTTATATTGGATCAAGTATCACCCGGATATTTTGATGATTGTTATGCTTGATATATCTAATCAAGTATCACTCGGATTCATTAGTACCAATGGTTCCTTTTGTTAGTTGGGGCAGTGGTAGAACCAATCTTGGGGGCTACCATATTAAAACTCCTCGTTGAATTAGTCGGGGAAAGTGGTAGATCAAAATTTATATATGATGTTATTATTTTTGACTCACAAGATATTTTATGATCTAAATACCTTCAGAGTCGGGGGCTATACCTACACCTAGTAGGTGGATTTTTTCCCCGCATATGGATATTATTTGGCGCATATTCCTTTTTGAAGATTCTTGGAGACCTTTACAAGTTTGTTGTTGTACAAGAAAAAGTTAATCATATTCATGGTGAAGCATTAGTCAATCAATTGAAGATCAACAACTAACTTGCAAATCTTTCGGGGGCTACTGTGGGATATATATGCCAGGAATACCTCACCACTCGGATATATTACCGAGTGGGCCGAGGTCCAATAAAGATAAAGCCCATGAAGATAACTACTCGGATTATTACTTGGAGTACATGACAAGTCAATGCTAGAGATAGAAAGTTAGAGATAGAATCCTAGTCGGAAATCATGTTGTAACCGACTAGGACACTTACCATGTAACCCTGCCCCCCGGATATATAAGGAGGGGCAGGGGCTATCTCATAGATATATCATATCCGCATAAAACACCACAAAACACAGGACGTAGGGTTGTTATCCTCCGGGAGGCCCGATCCTGTCTAAACCTTACGACTTGTGTGTCCATCGACTCTCGGTCTCGCGCATGCATCTACCGACAAACAAGGATCATGGGTAACCCTATGATCCACTACCGATATTAGTATCGACAATGATGATGCTTCTCTTGTTCCTGCTTGCTCCACTAGCATGACTAGGATTGATGATAGTGTGCCTCTTTATCTTGCTAGTGATTCACTTGTTAAGGAGTTCTTTGCTTTTCATGCTAATGACAATGAGGACTTACTTGATTCTCTTATTTTCTTGTGAGGTATTGTGGACAAGATCGAATCAAATGAAGAATCTTTCAAGCTTCCCATGATTATGATAGTTGAGAAGATCCTCTCCTTGCTCCCTATTAGCAAGTTCTTCTACGTCACCCTTGATCTTCTTATGGAGAAGAGTCTCTCCGCCGAGGACGTGATTGAGCTGCTCCTTGAGGATGAGGAGATCACCGCAAGCTGGATCGGGGAGAAGACTTCCAAGGAAAACATTGGAGCATCTTCAAGAAAAGGGAAAGAAGTAGCTTCGAGCTCAAACTTCTTTGATCCCTCCACAAGATTGCCTTGCAACAGCTCCTACAACCCCTTCGGATCAAGACCTTCACCAAGCTCATCATCAAGCGCTTCGTCAAGCTCTACCTCGAGTGTCATTCCATGTTCCACGCCAAGAACTTCGGGTGGGCCACGCATTGGTGTAGGTGTGTTCCAACAAGGATGCTCACTCGATCATTTGAGATGATCAATCTCACCACTACGGCTCATACATCTCCACCCATACCACCTCCACCACCGCAAAATCATCTTTGGCATCTTCGTCGAGCCCATCAATAGGAACTCATCTTTCAATTTGATGAATTTGTGAGAAATCCGAATGATGACCTTTGCGAGAATCTCTTGAGCATTTATGATCTTGTGTGTAGGATAAACTCCTTCAGAGGACTCAGGAGGATTATACCACATGAAGTGATTGACAAGCTCCTCCAGCAAATCACAACTCCTAAGAGGGGTTTCTTACTTGAGGAGGTTGTCAATAGAAGACATGAGCTCTCAATTGAGAGGGCAATGGAGATGATACTTGTGCTCCACTCACAAGTGGGACATGTGCTTGAGCACGTCACTGGTCTCTATGATCCTCCCATTACTACATCGACCTCGATGAGATACACATGGGGGATGGTCATGGACATTGGAGGTATCATACTCCTCACTATCCTATCAGGAGGAGACTTCAGGAAGGGATTGCAAGAATCCCTATTTATGAAGATGGTCTTATTGTTCGACACAATGAGGTTAGTGCTAGTCAATCAAGTAATGCTTTGGATACTAACCCTTCTTCCTCTAGTGCTAGTCTTATGTCTACCACCAGGGTCAACTACAAGAGTGGAGGTACTCATTAGATTCTTGATAGTGGGTGCACTCAACACATGATCGGGAAGCCAACCATGTTCATCACCATTGATAAAGATAAAGAGAGTGAGAAGATGACATTTGGGGATAATTCAAAGGGGAGAGTTAGAGGCTGGGGCAAGGTGGCCATAAAAAATGACCTCCATCTCTCCAAGGTCTTTCTTGTGGAAACCCTCAATTTCAACCTCCTGTCTATTGGCCAACACTATGACATGGGATTCAAGTGCACATTTGATGAGGATGGTGCAGTGATTGAGAATGTGAAGAAAGGGCTAGTGTTTCATGGAGTGAGGCATGGGAACTTGTATGTCACAGACTTCAAATCAAGCAATATGCCTCCAAGTACATGCTTATTCACTAAGGCATCCAACGGATGGCTATGGCATAGAAGACTGGCACATGTTGGAATGAATCAACTCAAGAAGATTGTCAAGAGAAATCTAGTTGAAGGATTCAAGGATGTTACCTTTGAGAATAATAGACTATGCAGTGCTTGTCAGGATGGAAAACAAATTGCATCTTCACATCTCACCAAGTCATTCATGTCTACATCTCTTCCTCTGGAGCTCTTGCATATGGACTTGTTTGGTCCAACACATTACAAGAGTCTGGGAGGCAATCTATATTGCTTGGTGATTGTTGATGATTTCACAAGATACACTTGAACTTTCTTTCTTGTGGACAAATCTCAAGCCAATGATATCTTCAAAAAGTTTGCTAGGAGGGCAAAGAATCAATTCAAGGCTAGCATTGTGAAGATAAGAAGCGACAATGGGACAGAGTACAAGAACACAACAGTGGAGGAATATTGTGACAAGAAAGGGATCAAGCATGAATTCTCCGCTACATATACTCCCAAGCAAAATAGAGTACTGGAGAGGAAGAACAAGACACTCATCACTCTTGCTCGTGCCATGTTGGATGAGGATGGAACTCATGAGAGGTTTTGGGCTGAAGCAATCAACACGACTTGCTACACTTCCAACCGTGTGTACCTTCACCAATTATTGAAGATGACTCCATATGAGGTATTGGTTGGACGAAAACCCAATGTTTCCTATTTTTGGGTCTTTGGCTGCACCTGCTATATTCACAAGAATAGGAGGAAGCCAGGAAAGTTTGAGAGCAGAACGGATGAAGGCATTCTAGTTGGGTACTCAAGAACTTCTAAGGCATATAGGGTATACAACTCAGCCATAGGTTGTGTAGAAGAATCCTATGATGTGCAATTTGATGAGTCAAATAGTTCTCAAAAGGGAGATGAATTTCATGAAGTGAACATTGAGGATGAGCCTATGAGGGAAGCCATGAGGAACATGCCCATGGGCGAGGTTTTACCCCACGAGACCAATGATGGAAATATTGATGAGCTCTCGACTCCACCACCTCAACCAACCTCTTCCTCCGAGGTGCAAGAACCAACCCAAAATGCCACAAGTACACCTTCTAGCTCCTCCCAAAATTCATTGAGAGTTGATCCACCAAATGATCAGGAAACCCAAGTGAGAAGTGAGCCACAAGCCTCCCGGCATACTTCACCACAAGCTACTTCTCCAAGCTCTTCACATGATTCCATCCCATCCACATCAAGCTCTATGTCCAAAACAAGAAAGCATAAGAGTGATTCTCTCACCTCTCTTAGAATCCAAGACACTCATATATCAAGAGAGCAAGCAAACCTTGATGCACAAGATACATCACCTAGACCTCCTCCCACTTGACAAGAACATCACCCTAGACCCAAAGCCATAAACAAGGATCATTCTCGTGACTTGATCATTGGGAGCCCATCTCAAGGAGTGAAGACAAGGAGAAATCAATACAAGCCCAACTATGTGAATGAAGAAATTGAAGAAGGAAGTGATGTGGAGACAAATGTTGCTAGTGAGAACTTCTCGTTTGTCTCCATGATTGAGGCCACAACTATGGAAGAGACAATGAATGATCACAAGTGGGTTATTGCCATGCAAGAAGAATTGAACAACTTTTAGACATGCAAAGTATAAAAGTTAGTGGAAAGGCCCAAGAATCATAATATGGTTGGCACCAAGTGGGTCTTCAAGAACAAACAAGACGAGAAAGGGGTCATGTCAAGAACAAGGCTCATCCAGTGGCAAAGGGATACTCTCAAGTGGCGGGTATTGACTTTAAAGAAACATTTGCTCCCGTGGCTCATCTTGAAGCAATTTGGATCTTGCTTGTCTATGCATCACATAATGACTTCAAGCTCTATCAAATGGATGTGAAAAGTGCCTTCTTAAATGGAGAGATCAATGAGAAAGTCTATGTGGAACAACCTCGAGGGTTTGAGGATCCTAAGCATCCAAGACATGTGTACAAGTTGAAGAAACCTCTCTATGGCCTCAAGCAAGCTCCTAGGGCATGGTATGAACACTTGAGAAACTTCCTACTCAAGAATGGATTTACCATTGGAAGCATTGATAGCACCTTGTTCACAAGGCATATTGGGAAGGATCTCTTTGTGTGCCAGATCTATGTGGATGATATCATCTATGGGTCAACCAATAAGAAGTTCAATGAGGAGTTTCCAGAGATGATGGCTAGGGAATCCCAAATGTCAATGATTCGAGAGTCGCATGTGTTCCTTTGTTTTCAAGTCAAGCAATTGAGAGAAGGAAACTTCATCTATCAAGAAAAACATACCAAGGATCTTCTCAAGCAGTTCAACATGGAAAATAGCAAAGCCTTGCACACTCCTATGGCAACAAGCAAACCCTTGAACATGGATGAAAAGGGAAAACTAGTGAACCCCAAGCTCTATAGATCTTTGATTGGTTCTTTGCTCTATCTCACCGCCTCGAGACCGAACATCATGTTTAGTGTGTGCTTATGCGCATGCTATCAAGCAAATCCAAAAGAGTCATATTTGAAGGCTATGAAAAGGATACTTAGATACCTCAAGTACACACCTACCATGGGATTATGGTACCTTAGAGGAAAAAGCTTTGAGTTACATGGGCATTCGGATTCAGACTTTGCAGGATGCAAAGTGAATAGGAAGAGAACATCAGGAGGTTGCCAATTCCTTCGAAGAGCTCTTGTTCCTTGGAGCTCAAAGAAGCAAAACTTGGTGGCTCTATCTACAATCGAAGCGGAGTATATGGCAATAGGAGCATGTTGTGCTCAACTTCTCTACATGAGGCAAACTCTCTCGGACTATGGTCTCAACTTCACTCAAATGCCACTCTATTGTGATAGAGAAGCGGTGATCAAGATGCCTCTCAAAACTAGAGATCATGGTCATGCAAATCACGTTCAAGTGAAGCATCATTTCATTTGAGATCATGTTGAGAAGAAGGACATTGACTTGGTGCATATGCGTACTCATGAACAATTGGCACATATCTTCACCAAGCCACTCGACGAGAAGACCTTTAGCAAGCTAAGGGGAGAACTCAATGTTCTCGACCTCTCCAACTTCACATGAGTAACCCTTGAGCTTGTCTTTCGTAAATATATATAACTTTCCTTGTTTGTTTTTTGTTTGTGCCTTTGCTTTGTGCTTGTTTCTCTTCTTTTTGTAGGTTAACTTCGGACCTCCTTGAGATATCAATGGACATGGGTTAAGCTTGGGAAGGTGGTTCATGGTGTGCCCAAGGCTTTGAAGAATGGTCCATTGTGAGTAAGCTCCAGAAGGGAACAACTTGACGTTGGCACTTTGGTTTGTAGCGTTTCTCTCTCTTTCTTTTAGCATCACATCATGCATTTGTATACTTGTTGCATTTGCATTCTTTGCATTCATGCATTCTTGCATTGTGATACCTTACATGCTTTCAAGCAGGTATTTAGGGGGAGTTGCTTATTTACAATGTAAGTATATGACCCTCTAGATGCTCACATAGTGATCTTTGTGCTTCATGCCCATTGAGTCATGTTCAACCGAGCTCCAAGGTTAAATCTACGCGCGCGGCTCAAAGACGAGTGACTCATACATTCCCAACACACTAATGACTAACCTTTCTATTCTTGAGGAATTTGGTGTTGAGTCATGTGTGTAGGGGGAGCTATGGTGGAACACCATCGTTACCATGGAGGATCACCGAGGAATGGGGAGTTTACTAACTCTTGCCATTTATTATTTGCTCCATGGTTCTCTTGTGTTTTGCTTTTGGTTTTTGGTGATAGGTGACAAAGGGGGAGAAGGAACATGAAGATCCAAAAGCCAAGTCTAGGTTGATAACACAAAGGGGGAGAATAACATGAAGATCAATCACCAAGCAGAGGAGAAAAACATGAAGATACAAGCGAGCTACGAGGTGAAAAAAAGGAGAACACAAAGAAAATAGTGAATGGTGCATGTTCACTTGAAGTACACATGAAGACCGTAGCAAGATGAACATCTACACCAACATGGAGAAGAACAACGATGGTGCATGTCTACGATAATAACGTACATCGACACCGACATGAACATCGACATCTTTGGTGCGTGTCTACGTCAACAAGAACATGAACCAAGACACCAAGACGGGCACAAAATTCAACTCAAGACCGACATCAAGTAAGCTACACAATTGGGTAGTTCTCCCTCAACACCTAGCACATTTCACGGGGGAGACTACTTCCAAGGTAAGGACCAAGGTAATCCTTTCAATCCTTTCTATTCCTTTGGTTCCTTGTTGCTCCTTCATTTTGGATCATCATAAGTAATGGTTGTCATCCATCACCAAAAAGGGGGAGATTGTAAGGTTCATGACCATTGAGGTCACCCCAAGGTATGATGTTTTGGTGATGAATGACAAACATGAAATATGACTAATGTCTACACGAGTATTGTTCGTGTAGGAAACCGTTTCTACTCTTTGATGATTGATGACGGTGGCCTTGGCGATTGATGACAAGACCACAAGCATGGAGGTTTGATGAGCTTGATGGTGTCCAAGGGTTGATGAAGATGGATCAAAACTGAGGACAAGCTATGGAGCAAGTGTTGGGAGCACTTGTCTAGTTGTTAGGGCTTTGAGTCCATAAAAAAAACTGGACAATCAAGGGGGTGTAGGTCATTCTCTTAGGTCATGTCTAGTCGGTGATGTGCAAGGTTGCTCAGTGAAATCACATGCACTAGATATCAACTCCATGTCCTCAAGTGATCGACCGGACCGTACTGTCTCTTCATCTCTGTCCATTCTAGAGAGCACCCATTTCTGCACCTCTCTGTCTTAGCTCTTATCCATACAGACTGGACCGTCTGGTCGGCTAACGGTATCGTCTGGTCAGTATGGGCCTTCATGCTGATACACTCCTCGCATACTGCTCTCTGATCTCCTAGTGACCGTATAGTCTAATCTCCACTGACCCCTCTGTCCGGTCACTCTGTCTAGAAGCTAAAACTCTTCGTCCTTGCTTGACTTCATTTCTTGGCTTCTTCCAACAGTTCCTTGGCTTCCCCACTGTCACCTAGTGCCTATGATTTTATTGAGCATCTATGGACATCACCAACTAGCATGACCTAAGATACATGACATAGACCCCCTTGATAGTCCTTTCCTACAGACTCAAAGCCCTAACAACTAAGCAAGTATTCCAAACACTTGCTCCATAGCTTGTCCTTAGCCTTGATCCATCTCATCAACCATTGGACTCCATCAAGCTCATCAAGCATCCATGCTTGTGGTCATTGTCATCCATCACCAAGGCAACCATCATCATCAGTAGGATTTGTAGTAGAGTTTAGAGATGATATCTGCATAGACAACACTCATGTAGATATTAGTCCACAATTTCATAGTTGTCATTTGTTAGGGAAAAGCCCACCCCTTAGTCTCCCCAAGGCCAGAAAGCAGCCCATTAGCAAGCAACAAGGCTCGGGCAAATCAAAGGCCCAAGGGGCATTCGGCCCAATAGGTGCCCGAAGGCTGGTACGGCCGAAGGCCGTACGGCACCACGGGCCCCAGGCGCAGGTATCAGAGAGTGACTACCAGGGGCATGTATCGGATGAAGATTGAATTACTAGAATACCCCTAGGGCAATCAGTGAGATATGTAATGTAAAGTTTAGGGCAAATATGTAAACACACCCGGGGGGCAGGTGAGCATATGGCTATAAATGCTCACCTGTAGATCTGACTGGAGGTGACCTCTCTGGAACCTGAACCTTCTGGTATGGAATAAACCATATGATACAAAATCGTTGCCCGAAGGGTGCAATACCAGGCCCTTCGGCACTTTGCTGTTATTCTGTCTTGTTCACCCTCCCCAAAAGCTTGACCGATGGGCCTTCAGCCTAGCGGACTGGTGCGGTGAGCCCTCAGCTAGCCCCCCAAGTGTTTGTTCTGGACTCATAACCACAACAGCTGGCGCCGACCATGGGGAGCTGAACATCAAAGCGCGTAACATGGCCAGAAGCAAGAGACCCCCTACTTCGGGTCTGTCGCAGCAGGCAACGACACGAAGCAGAGCGGTAGTGGAAGTTGCACGAGCTGAGACGTCAGCAGCAGCCGGGGCATGCCCGGTTCGGGAGGAAGAAGCTGAAGGGCATGTCGAGGAGGCATCAGCCAAGGTTAATGAAGATGGGGAAGATTGTTGCTAAGGGAGAGACTGCCGGACAGCAACTCACTGAAGAAGAGGCAGAATACGCAAATCGGGTGGCCGAAGAGCGCATCAGAAAGCGGCAGGAAGATGAGTTGCGAGAGGAGGAGAATGTGAGGCTGATGGAGCAGGAGGTTTTAAGGCAGCGAAGAGTAGCCGAGGGGCAGATATTGCATGTTCAAGCTCTACAAAATCTGACGCAGCAAGAGGCTGACTATGCTCAGAGAATCGAAGTGGCTAAGAGGCGGCAGGAACAACTGGGTAGGCAGCTAGAATTCCTTCAAGAAGGTTGGATCCTAGAAAATCAGGCTCCAACGTATGAGGAATTCCGTGAAGAAGGGGCGAGGGCACATTCATCCGGAAGCCTTCATCCCGTGCAGCCAACAGATCCCAACTCGCCTCTGGCAGCCGAGTTACAAGCAGTGCAATGGCCTGCGAGCCTACCTTCGATTAAGCTTCCAACGTTTGTAGGGACCTCTGATTTGAGAGAATTTTTCATGAGATACGAGACAATAGTTGAGTCAACGGAAGGTAATAATGCAGTAAAGGCCAAATCTTTTTTGTTGGCATTTTAGGGAATAGCTGGAACTTGGTATGCTAAACTAGCGCCAGGGAGTATTCAGTCATGGGCACAACTCAAGGAGAGAGTTGCGGTGCACTTCAGGGGAAATCATGCTACGCCAGTGAGAGCCCGGGATTTGTCGGCCTGTGTGCAGAGAGAGGGCGAAATGTTGGCCAACTATACTTGAAGGTTCATACATTTGAAGTGCCAAGTGTCTGACATTCATGAAGCTACAGTGATAGAGTCTGTTGCAAAGGGGCTCCGGATGGGAGTGGCAAGGAGTGCCATTCGGGTGAAACAACCTCAAACTTTAGATCAACTGTTGAGCATTTTGGAGAGGCAGGTACGAGTGGAAGAAGATGAGGAGGTAGAGCGCTGGAAGGCACACTCTCGGATAGTGATGGGTCGAGGGTAGGATATGAACACTGGAGGCTGGCGCCCAAATCAAGGAGGAGCAGGTCATGGTTTTACTCGGTGTGAGGTTTTCAATGTCCAGCAGGGGGGGCCTCCGGGGTCAGCGCCCAGAAGTCCTCAACCAGTTCCACAGCGTCCGGGTCCAAGGCCACCTCGGCCGGGCCAGCTCTTCTATTGTGCATTTCACGGCCCGGGGTGCACGCACAGTTCCAATTATTGCCCTGATATTAAAGCATTGTCCAATGCAAGAGTCCGACGAGAGGCCGAGCAAACTAGGCCGGTGTTGCACACTTAGTACACACATGCTGCAGCCTTCTACCCACCACCCCTGCATTTTCACCACTCGCTGTTTTCATAGTTACTGCCTCAATTGCCATCTCCTTCGGCCCTGCTTGCGCTCCCGGCCCCTTCGGTAGAGCAGTTACCGCCTCCTTTGCAGTTGAAGCCCTAAGATCGCCCGGAAAGTGCTCAACCCGTGTAGCATATTCAAAATACAGGCGCATCTCGTGGCACAATCTTTGCCATTACTAGGGGTACGGGCCATTACTTCCCTTCTAAAAGGCAGCGCCGGGAGCACGTTCGGCAGGTAAACCATGTGGCTGCATGTCCTCTGGTGGGGGTCACACGATGGATGGATGTACCGGTTTCATTCTCTGCGACTGATTTGAGGCCGATGGTCTTTCCGCATGATGACGTGTTCATAATAACGGTCAATATCAATGGCTTTGATGTGCGTAAAGTCTTGATCAACAGGGGGAGTTCGGCTGATGTCATCCTGTGGAGTACTATTGAAAAGATGTGATACAACAAGGCCGACCTGTAGACCTCTTTGGTTCCGTTGCAAGGTTTCGGGGGTGAGCCAATTCATGCAGTGGGCAGTATCGTGCTCAAGGTGTCGTTCTCTGTGCTGGGGGGGGGCACCGAACAAAGAATATTCAGTTTGATGTGGTAGAGTTGAACTATCCCTACAATGCTCTTTTGGGCCGAAGGGTCATCAACAAGTTTCTAGCCGTAATTCATCATGGCTACTTATGCATGAAAATGCCCGGACCGGAGGGTGTCATTACAGTGTACGAAGATCAAGCTGAGGCCCGAAGGCTAGAATTTGGGTCATCACCTAGGCAGTATCATATACATGTTATAGCTGAAGATTGCCGGAGCAAGGACCTTTCAGTAGAACCGCCAGCAGCGTCTAAGTGGGTACCGAAGGTGACATCAGTTGAGGGCACCAAAGAAGTTGTGTTGTCCGCCGATAGACCGGATGAAACAGTATTGATTGGTAAGGAGTTATCGGGGGAGGTAGAGGTACAGCTGATGCAGTTCTTGAGGAACAATGTAGATGTCTTTGCGTGGTCACCGAAAGACATCCCCGGTATTGACAGGTCTATTGCTGAGCATCGGCTGGATATTGACCCGAAGGCGTGTCCGGTCAAATAGCGAATCTGAGTTTGGACTGAGGAAAAGGCTAACATCTTGAGAGTTGAAGTACAGAAGTTACTAGACTCGGACGTAGTTAGGCCCATTGACAGAACAACATGGTTGGCAAACCCTGTGCTGGTTTAAAAACCAAACGACCAATGGCGTATGTGCATTGATTTTACAACATTGAAAAAGCATTGCCCGAAGGATGATTTCCCATTGGCTCGTATAGACTAGTTGGTGAATGCCATGGTGAGGTGTGCGTTGATGAGCTTTCTTGACGGCTATTCGGGGTTTCATCAGGTGTAATTGGCTACCAAAGATCAGCCTCTAACGGCCTTTTAGATACCAGGGGGACTTATTATTATAACCGAATGCCTTTCGGTCTGAAGAACGCCGGGGCAACATTTTCTCGCACTATTAAAGCCACACTGGGCATGTAGATGGGCGGTAATGCGGCAGCTTACATCGATGACATTGTTGTCAAGAGTGTTGAAGAGGAGGATCATGTGGCAGATCTGGCAGAAATATTTTCATACCTCCGACGGGTTGGTATGCGTTTGAATCTGACAAAGTGCATGTTTGGGGTGCCTTCGGGCAAGTTGTTGGGCTACCTGGTGTCAAAGGAGGGTATTAATCCAAACCCGGTCAGGATCAAGGCAATCATGGACTTGCATCCATCGTCCTCTATTCGGAAGTTGCAAAAATTCATAGGTCTTGTTGTGGCGTTGAGCAGGTTCATTTCTAGATTGGCTGAGAAGATCTTGCCTTTCTTTGAGGCACTCAGAGGCTCTCGGGCATTTACATGGGATGAAGAGCAGCAACTGGCGTTCGAAGCGTTCAAGAAATATCTTGTCGAGCTCACTACCCTCAAGCCACCAATGCTGAAGGGTCCTCTGCTGTTAGATATTGCCGCTGTGCTGAAGGCAGTAAGCGCCGTGTAGGTCTATGAAGCACCGAAGGGGGACGATGCATTTCAGCAGTTGCCAGTGTACTATGTGTCCGAAACTTTGATGGTGTCGCGCTGCAATTACACTATTGTAGACAAGATGTTATATGCTGTGGTCATGGCTTTGCGCAAGTTGCACCAATATTTTGATGACCATGCTATCACCATACCTACCAGATATCCATTGCGGGATGTGTTGATGAACGATAAGGCTTCCAGTACTGTGTTAAAGTGGGCAGCTGAGTTAGCTCAGTATAGCATCACCTTCGTCGCTCGAAGGGCCATCAAGTCTAGAGTGCTGGCGGAGTTTGTGGCTGAATGGGCTCCTCATGGTGAAGCTGAAGAGTTAACCCAGGCCGTTCTCGAAGACCCAGTCTGGACAGTGTACACTGATGGTGCTTGGGGGGCCTCCGGGGCGGGATGTGCTACAGTTATCACGTCGCCCAGGGGGGGGGGGGGGGGAACCATGCGATTCTCTACGAAACTAGCCATTCAAACCACAAACAATTCTGCTGAGTATGAGGGCATATTGGGGCAAGCACGAGCCCATGGGGCTAGACGTTTGGTTATTTACTGTAATTTGCAGTTGGCTTTGGCTCAGTTGGCAAAAGGTTATCAGGCTAGGGATCCGAAGATGGCTTGGTATATCAGTAAGGTGAGGGAGATAGACAAGTACTTCCTGGGTTTTGAGGTTCGCAACATTTGCTGCACTAAAAATGGGGAAGTAGATGCATTGGCTAAGGCTGCGATCGGACAGTGTCCAGTTGCCAGCGATGTGCTTCATGAGGTTATGAGTGAATCAACAACTTCACCGGAGGCAAAAGGTCGAAGGGTTTTGGCCATCACGGCAGATGATTGGCGAGCCCCTATTCGGGCGTGTATCGAAGGGCGCTATGTTTCTGATGACAAAGAGGAGTGGCAGAGGATTTTGCATCATTGCCGGGGGTACACCATTGTTGATGATGTCTTATACAAGGGGGGTGTCTGTGCACCATTACTTTGTTGTCTCAGTCGGTCCGAGGGATAGAGTTTGTTACATGAAATTCATGAGGGGTTATGTTCGTCACACTGCAGTGTGGGATGCCGAAGACCTAGATAAGGTATGTGCTGGTTGTCAGTAGATGGGGCGTCAATCTCACTTGCCTGCCATGGAACTGCGGCTAATCCCTCCGATTTGGCCACTGGCTCGATGGGGGATTGACATTGTGGGGCCATTGCCCACGGCTACGGGAGCTATCGGTTTGCGGTGGTGGCAATAGATTACTTTTCCAAGTGGGTGGAGGCCGAACCGTTCGTCCAAATTACAGCAGCCAATGTCAGGAAGTTTTTTTGGATGAATGTGGTCTACCACTTTGGGGTACCGCTGGAATTATTTGTAGATAGTGGCAAGCAGTTCGAGCGCCTCAAGTTTAAAGAGTACTGCCTTAAGGTATCTGTCATTAACCCGAGGGCCAATGGGGCTGTGGAGCGCATAAATGGTAATTTGTTCGTCGGGATCTCTCGTTCGTTGGTTGGCTTACTGAAGGGCAAATGGGTCGAAGTGCTGCCAAATGTTCTCTAGTCCATCAGTACAACTGCTACAAGATCCACCGGTTTTTCACCTTTTCGGTTGATGTATGGCGCTGTCACGCCGGAGGAGATACATGCGGGGTCATTGCACACACTCAAGCCTCACATCAATGAGGATGATATGGCAAAGGACACGTTGGAAGAAGTGCGCATGCAAGTAGTTGCTAACCTGCACAAATATATTGAGTCGTTCAAAAATACGTACAATAGCAAAGTCCATCCGAGGGGGTTTGCACCCGGTGATCTGGTCCTTCGGTGCAATCCTAATCCGATTAACGTCGGCAAACTGTGCAACAAGTGGCTGGGTCCCTTCATTGTAGATCGCTCGTACAGGCCGGAGCATATCATTTGCTGGAATTGAACGGCTCTCCAGCACCACATACCTACAACGCCGATGCCTTGAAGAGGTTCTACATATAGCAGACTGAGGGCCATTTCGGTAGCAATAGTGTCTTTTTTTTGTGTAACAAAGTTGGTAGCGTTTGGCATGTATTCTTCTGATGCAGTGCTTAGTCCAATTAGTGTTGTTCTGGGCTATGTCCCGAGGAGTTATCCGGGCTGTGTCCCCATACCTTTTCGTCTAAGAGTTGGACAGGTTGTGTTTTGGTAGGTGGCTGCCTTTGGGCTGGTGGCATGAAAGGATGGCAATGTTCAAATGCCAAGGGGCTGCGACCCCTCTCTTGTTATCCATCATTTTGTATACCGTGTCATCTAAAGGAGCCGCTCGGGGGCTAGCCCTACACCTGAGGGGTGCAAACAAAGTATTGCAAGGTACACACGAAAGAGACTATTGTTTGTGATGGGTTGCGTTGTTATTTTTAACGTGATTGTCCTTATTATGGCAACTACGGCCTTACTCTAGGCAACTATGGCCTAAGGGCCCCGAAGGGACACGTCGATTATATTTATTGCAAGGGAAACTATGGCCGTCATCCGAACAACTACGGTTCGATGCCGGACAATAATGGTCTGATGCTCTGGAAGGACGTGAATAGAAAGTCAGGTGCGACACTTACCCGATGCCGAACAACTACGGTTCGAAGCTTGCCAAGGCCTGACGAGGTGCTTGGCACGTAAAATAGCATGTTGTAGGCAATTTTGCATTTTGATACACTTTGGCATTTGAGTTACGCTTAAATTTGAAGCTTGTGTATATAACAGGAGCCCAAGGGAAAAATATAGTATATAGGAGCCTTAGGGCAAAATACAGTATACAAGAGCCCAAAGGCACAAAATACATAAGAGCCCCAAGGCACACAATACATAATAGCCCAAAGGCTTGGGATACACAGGAGCCGGAGGCACTGGCTGTTAGCATCACCGATTATGGCAAGCGTTTCAGCTTGCTTAGCATGTCGGTTAGCTGGCGACGCTGCTCGGCCAAGTCTTGAAGAACCATACTTGAAGTTTGTATTCGGCGGTTAGTCCGTGCTATACTATGCCGACGCCGCTGCAACTCGGTGATAATTTGCAAACGACCGAAAGGCGTCTGTGCCGCCCGCCGAAGAGCCTCAATGTCCATGCTAGACGAGCTGCTAGACGACACATCATCCTGAGAAGGGCTTGAGCTGTTGCTCGAGATCTCAATTGGCTCTGCCTTCGATGGCGGCGACAGAATCATGGGTTCCTTTGTGATGGTGCCGCCCGCCCTTCAGGCGTCACGAGCTACGCGTCGTTGGAGTAGTTCCTCTGGGGACACGCATTGGCACACTGCTTTAATTCGGCGGTTGTCCTTGTCCATGGAGGATAGGAACTCTGCAAACCCCCCTTTGGGGTGTTCATGCTTCCAGCGCCTCCATTGCACGCCTCGGATCAAGAAATCGCCAGGGGCTCCCCAGCCCCCGGGCACCTTGATAGATACGGGGGTTACGTCTAGTATCATGGTGTTCGTCAGAACTAATGATGCATCTTCGGGAGGCGTGCCCTAGAGGAAAAAAAAAGCTGTAAATCAAGTGTAAAAAAGGATATGGCAAAAATAGCTAAGTGGATTTCAATCAAAATAAACACCTAGGTTACATGATCAAGGCTGTCGGAGCGCTAGACGCTTACAATGGCGGTACAACATCCTATTCTTAAATACTACCTAGCGTAGAGGGTGCGGAGTCCTTGTGGGTCTCCGGAGGGGTCGACGAAGGCATCTCCGGGCCTTGTGGGTTCGCAAAACTGGAGGCCGAGGCAGTAGAGCCGGAGGCACGAACAGCAGGCTTTTGGATTTCATGGACCTCAGTGGTGTTGGCATGACCCGAGTTACCAGGGCCTCCGACGGAAGTGGCATCAGTGCCAGGTGCCATTGAGCCAGGCTTCCTCTGGCCTCCAGAGACAGGAGTGTTACCGGTGCAAGATATAGACGCGGCCAGTTGAGTAGCCGCATCCCGAGCAAGGACTTCGGCAAGCTCATTGCCGAAGGGTTGCCAGAACTCCCGTCCCACAACGTTGCCAACTGGACCTAGCCTTTCCTGCAGCTGGTTGTATTCTGTTGTGTTCCCTCGGCACCTGGATAGAAGTTGACACAGGGCTTCATGGATTTCAAGACACCTAGGGGTGGCCAGTGATTCCAGAGTGGCATATGCCGTCGTCCAGCCTATCTGAGCGCAGATAGTGTCGTAGGCACAAAGCCGTCCTTGGCTCGGTCGAGGCCTTTGGCTAGCCAGCTAAGTCTCTTCATTCCCTCCCCCTCAGCATGCCCAGGCTCCCGGGATGCTAACCCCATCCCGGTGAAGTAGTGTCGCAGCTGCCCTATCAGACTAAAGAGGCCCGGGCTCATTGCCTCGAACTCCTCAATATAGACACTAGCTTATTCCAGAGCCTTTGACAATCTCTGGTTGTCGCTGTAAAGTGTCAAGTTGTTGGCCCCAATCATCCAATTGTCCTAACGCAGCTTTCGCAACTCTTCATTGGATTTGTTGGCCTCATCGGTCAGTGGATTTTCTTCTCCGTCTCCGTGAGCGCCTCGGTGGCCTCTGTGGATGACTGAGCCTGGGCCTGGCTTTCAGCTAGCTGCTTCCTTAGTTCTGACATGGCACGCTCTAGAGACAGCTTGGCCTTGAGATGGTGAGATAACAAGGTTGGTCTGTACACATACAAGGTTAGCAAGTTTGCTGCTTCTTAGGCAGAAAAGACAAGTGTAAGGATATACTATACCTAGGCGGTAAAGCGTGCCAAGTAACCGATGGCCGTGGTTGCCTCCACACCATCTAGGGGTGGCCAGTGATTCCAGAGTGGCATATGTCGTCGTCCAGCCTATCTGAGCGCAGATAGTGTCGTAGGCATGAAGCCCGTCCTTGGCTCGGTCGAGGCCTTTGGCTAGCCAGCTAAGGCTCTTCATTCCCTCCCCCTCAGCATGCCCAGGCTCCCGGGATGCTAACCCCATCCCGATGAAGAAGTGTCGCAGCTGCCCTATCAGACTAAAGAGGCCCGGGCTCATTGCCTCGGACTCCTCAATATAGACACTAGCTTATTCCAGAGCCTTTGACAATCTCTGGTTGTCGCTGTAAAGCGTCAAGTTGTCGGCCCCAATCATCCAATTGTCCTAACGCAGCTTTCACAACTCTTCATTGGATTTGTTGGCCTCATCGGTCAGTGGATTTTCTTCTCCGTCTCCGTGAGCGCCTCGGTGGCCTTCTTCAGTTCTGCTGTGGATGACTGAGCCTAGGCCTGGCTTTCGGCTAGCTGCTTCCTTAGTTCTGACATGGCACGCTCTAGAGACAGCTTGGCCTTGAGATGGTGAGATAACAAGGTTGGTCTGTACACATACAAGGTTAGCAAGTTTGCTGCTTCTTAGGCAAGAAAAGACAAGTGTAAGGATATACTATACCTAGGCGGTAAGGCGTGCCAAGTAGCCGATGGCCGTGGTTGCCTCCACACCATCTATAGCCTTCTCGCTGCTGCAGAGGTCGAGCATCTGAGAGGTGTACCCGAGGGTCGTGGAGGCTTCGGGGTGGCATGCGAAGTCCGCCATGCCCAGGTTAGCCCCAACGTCCTCCGGCTGCATGGCGTGAAGGAAGCACACCCATGAAACCCTTGCCGCCGCCAGATCTCCGCTCTTGCACCGAGGGCAACTGCTCCGACTCTTCTTCGCCATTGTCGCTCCTGCTGTCATCGTTGACCTCATGGGGCCTTTCCCCCTCAAAGGCCCTGCTACCCTCGGTGGAGCTATCGTCTTCAGTGCTTGATTCGGAGCCTTGGCCTTTAGACTCTGGATCAACACGCGCACCCGTGGCCGGGTCCTTGGTCATCTGCTGGTCAGGGGCGTCTTCGGCCCCATCCTCGTGCTACCCTGCTAAGACCAAAAGAGTAGATTGTTATCATACTGAAATGAATGTAACATTGTGAACAGGTTATCAAGGGGATCGGAGCATGTGTGTAGATCGAGGGGCTGCCTGTGCCAAAGTCCATCGAGGGCATCTGGATGTCGGGGGAGTGAGGTCTCTCTATAGGGCCTCTCTGAGATGATGTCCAGCAGCACATTAAGCAAGGTTCTGCCTGCCGAGCCAGGAGGAGTCGCTACCAGAGGTGTCCGGACCGGCGCAGTGGCAGTAGCCCTTCGGTCAGCTTCTATCACGTGGTGGGCTGCTGGCCTCTACGAGGTCTCGCTGTACTGCTTCCGAAGGTGCCGACGCTTGTGTTGCATCGGTGCAGACGAGTGCGCGGGCGAGGTTGTTCCAGAGGATCTTTTCTTCTTTTTTTTGGACCGACACACCGTCGTACGGGTGTATGCTACCCCTCGATGTCGCCGACCACTTGTTGACAACCTTCATCTTCTTTCGGGGCGTAGTGGAAGTCGCAGCTTCCTCGTTCGCCTCCACGTCTTCATCTTCCTCGCCTTCGGGCTGCTGCCCCTCAGAGTGGTATGGCTCGCACGGAGGTAGAACAGTGTCCGTATTGTACAGCTGAACAATGTGGTTGGTTCAGCTTCGCGCGACCCATGTCCCCTAGCAGCTGCCATTCTTTTTGGATTAGAGGGCCAAGGTACTAATTTGCCTGCTATTCTATTTCAGTAAAGTTGATCCCCGACAGTAGCTCTCGGGCGAACAGCAAGTTCCCACTTACGGGGTCCTTGGTAATGAAAGTAACGTGCCAGTCGGCCTGAAGAGGATCGATCCCCGCAGCGCAAAACTTTTCCAACAAGTCCCGCATGCTTAGCTGTCCGGCCATACGGGATAACAGCTGAATGCAGGTGGTAAGTGTGTTGTTGTCCAGGATCACGGGCTTCGGTATGTATAGGATCTCCGTGTTCTGGCTGTGCAGGTTATTTTCAGTGCCTACATTGTAGTAGAACCAAGTGGCAGAGATTTGCTTCCCAAAGTGTTGCCTCGATCCCTTCGCAAGCACCTCTTGTTCATAGCGCGGCCGAAGAGTGATTGACATATAGTTGGACACCTTGCTGGGGTCCCTAGGGCAAGGGTGTTCCTGCTGGGAGGCCAATTGAGTAGCCGTGAATGCCCCAGCGTGCGGCTCGGTGCCTTCCATCCTGAAGGCCCACTCAAAATAGGCCAGCCGAGTGATGGTGTTCGGTAAAACGTGCTGTATCTCAAGGCCGAAGGGAGCCAAGACATCTCCGACGAATCTGGAGCATGGGAACCGGAGCCCAGCATTGATAAATCGTTCGAAGACCACAATCACGTCGGGCCAGGGTTGGGGCATGGTTTTGCCTTCCTTCGGCGCTGTAGCCCGGGACCTCTCAAACCATCACTTTGATTAGGTTGCCCATGTGTTCAATTTCTCTTCGGTAATGGAACTGGGCCCCAAGTATGCGCTTCTGGCCTGCTTGTCATAGATGCGCTTTGGCTCAGAACCGGGCGCGGGCTTTGCTTTCCGAGGACCCATTGGTTGCTGAGGGCTGGGACCGGACAGTCCAAGTGGGCGATACCGAGAAGGAGTTTGCGGAGAGCGGTGCATGAGAAGGAGTCAGCAGCGTGTTGCTAGGTTTTCATAGGTGGTGGAAAGATAGAAGTGAAGGTGAAAGTGATGGGGGGTGAACACTTTGCTTATATAGCTGGCGGAACACTGCTCACACGGTGTTATCCCGCATTCGTTGGCACGTCCACTGGCCCAATGACTGACACATGGTACGGAGCGCCGCATTTATGATCCTCGCATCTGTTTGCAGGGCACGCCGAGTGACGGCGCGTGGCGTGCGGGGCACATTTATGACAGTTCCGCGTGTGGGGTGCATTTATGGCAGCGCGGTTCTTTGTGTTTTAATGGTTATTCCACGACACAGTTAAAGAGGACAGAAGTTCCAAAGGTTGTTTGGGGCGGTGGTAGAGATCCGTGTTACCACTGTCAGCATACCTCATTCTTGATGTTTAACTAACCTCGCCGAATAAAGTGATGTGCGCCAATTTTAGGTAACCAAAATAAGAATGGCCTTCGGGCAGGCCCGGAAAGGGGCGGAGACTAGGGGTGGTCATTTTGTATAATCACAGTTTCGGTCCTGCCGAAGGCGGATGTCACCCACGAGGGACTACTGTTGGGGGAAAGCCCACCCATTAATCTCCCCAAGGCCAGAAAGTAGCCCATCAGCAAGTAACAAGGCTCGGGCGGACCAAAGGCCCAAGGGGACTTTGGTCCAATAGGTGCTCGAAGGCTGGCATGGCCGAAGGCCGTACGACACAGCGGGCCCCAGGCGCATGTATCAGAGAGTGACTACCGGGAGCATGTACCAAATGAAGATTGAAGTACTAGAATACCCTTAGGGCAATGAGTGAGATGTGTAATGTAAAGTTCGGGGCAAATATGTAAACACACCCAGGGGGTAGGTGAGCATATGGCTATAAATGCTCACCTACAGCTCTGACTGGAGGTGACCTCTCTGGAACCCGAACCTTCTGGCACGGAATAAACCATATAATACAAAATCATTGCCCGAAGGGCGCAATACCAGGCCCTTCGGCACTTTGCTGTTATTCTGTCTTGTTCACCCTCCCCAAAAGCTTGACCGAGGGGCCTTCGGCCTAGTGGACTGGCGCAATGAGCCCTCGGCTAGCCCGCCAGGTGTTTGTTCTGGACTCGTAACCACAACATCATTAATCACCAAAACATCGATACCTCAGGGATCAAATCATCAATGGTCATGAAGCTTATAATCTCCCCCTTTTTTGTGATTGATGACAACTACTAAGATCGAGAGGAACCACAAAAGCATAAATAAATAAAGAACAAGGTCATACTCAATCAAGAATCATCAAGAGTTAAAAGGATAAAGAGAGAAAAACACACTCTAGATGATAATGCATGCATGTCATGTGAAGATATTAAGTAAAGCATAAAGGCATGCAATGCAAGACATGTCATTGCAACAATACAATATAGCAACAATATAGATGCAATGCAAGAGAGAAAAACACACTCTAGATGATGATGATATGCAACAATATAGCATGAGCATGCAAGGGATTAAGAACAGACAAATATCATCATGAATACATGCGTAGGCATACAAGATAAATAATGAAAGACAAGGCATTGCATATGAAAAATAAACCAAGTGAGATCATGACAAGTCAAACACAAACGAATGAAAACCATGACTAATCAAAATCCATGAACATCGATAAATCCATCAAAATAAGATCCAAATATATCTAACTCCCAGAACATGTATACCCTGTATACGCCCCCTAGATACAAGCTACTATCTCTCGATCGATACAGGATGACACTCCCCTATCTTGATGTCTCTTCCCCTTTGGCAAAAAGCACCAAAAAGAGAGGGAAAATGACTAAGTGCTCGAGGTCATCAGAGGTGGTGGGGAAGTGACATCCTCTAAAGGCTATGTGCTGGGCTGCTCCTGTGTTGGATCCTGCTACTCTGCTTGAGACTGTGTCACCTGAGCATCAAGCTGCTCAAAGTACACAAGATCCTCTGGTGACTTAGTCGCCCCTTGCATTCACCATGGCCACGCTCCACCAACTCACCCTGCTCCTCCTCCTCCACCACCTTCTCCTCGCTACCGTTGTCGTCGCGCTCTTGATGGACGGGCAGGCGTTGTTGTCCTTCAAGTCAACGATGTGGTGCGACCCTAATGGCGTGTTGTCCAACAGGAATGCGAGCAACATGGACCCCTGCGTGTGGAATGGCGTCTCCTATTTCTCCACCTCCTTGGATGAGGCCCGTCGTGTCGTCATGCTCTCCCTCCCACAGAAACACCTGATTGCCTCACTCTCCTCCTTGGTGGGGCTCCTCTCCTCGCACTGCCACCTCAACCTCCGTGACAGCTACCTGTTCGGCCCAGTCTCCTCATAGCTCCTCATGGGGGCGCTCATGCTGCAAAGCCTCATCCCGTACGGCAACGCGCTACATGGACCCCTCCCTACCAATGCATTGTCGGCCTCATATACCTCGAGATCCTTGACCTCTCCTACAACATGCTCGACGCTGCCCTCCCCGACTCCATCCTCAAGTGTTGCTGCCTGCTAACGCTCACGCTCGCGAGGAACAACCTCACGGGCCCACCCCCTTGTGGGGCTAGGCATTGAACTGCCCCGACTGGAGTGGCTCGATCTATCATACAATTGCTTCTCCGGAGGCCTCCCCGAGGACCTCGGGAACCTCAACATGCTTCAAGGGACCGTCAACCTCTCGCACAATGAGTTCTCAAGCTCGATTCCAGCCAACCTCGATTGGCTGCTCGAGAAGGTGTACATTGATCTCACATATAACAACCTCTCTAGACTAATTCTGCAAAGCGGGGCGTTGGAGAACCGGGACCCCATGCCATTCCTTGGCAAGGTGGGGCTTTATGGTCCACAGTTCAAGAACCCCTGCTCGCCAGACATCGTGTCAGATTCACTTTGTTCTACTTGTCAGATTCGCTCTTGTACATCCATGCTTGTCGAAGAGATGACCACACTTTTGGATCCTCTTCTGTTGGGGAAACCAATCTACCTCTCGCCCATGGCAGCATAGAGTTCATGAGAGAAAAATCTCCTTCATGCCGATCGGCACCAACAGATTGCCGACTGGCATCATCATCGTGTCGATCGGCACTCACATGGTGTCAATCAGCATTGTCAGGAACTCCACCAAGTCTGCTGCCTTGCATTGCTCTTGGGTTTATAGTTTACCAGAAACTCGGCTGTATAGGATTGTGATGTGGAACTATGGTGTTCTCAAATATTTATATCTCTTGAGTTCTAGATCGTTTTGCACTCTAACTCATAAATATGAGAAATTCAAAGGCATATCTTGAAGGAAAGCAACACGCTGACTCGCAACCAACTAGGACTCTATCGTGCCAGTCGGCACGGCGTCCGCACCGATCAGTATGTAGGCAAAACTGCCTAAACTGACGCAAATGAATAAAAACCACACAAAAACAAAGAAAACAAGCAAATACAATGCCTTTGTTTTACGTCTTTAGGTTCAACCACCCAATTGTTCACTCAACATAATAAATATCAAAAGATTTAAGCCCAAAAGTGTCGGGTCCTAGATATACCTTAATCGTTGACCATTCACTGGGTATTCATTTCTTTTCCCATCCATGATGACAACATCTCCTGATGATAAAATTTGACGAACAAGATACGGGCCATCCCATTTGCTCTTCAACTTACCTTTGTGAAATAATAAAAATCTGGAATTGAAGAGAAGTACCCTATCTCCTTCGTGGAACTCTATTTTCACCAAATTCTTGTCATACTATCATTTAGTCTTCTCTTTATAAATTGTTGCGTTGTCATATGCCTTCAATCATATTTCCTCAAGGTCGCTAATTTGTATCTTTCATTTTATTGCAGCAGTGTCCAAATTCAGATTCATCTCTATAGGTAAGTGACAAGTTTTTTCCATAAACAAGTTGGTAAGGTGTCATATCAATTGTTGTTTTGAATATCGTGTGGTAAGCCCAAAGTGCTCCATTTAGCTTATTGGACTAATCCTTTCCTTATTTGTCACTATCTTCTAAAGAATACTCTTGTAAAGACAACAATCCTTACCATTACTTCTATTTCCTCGCTCAACCCTAGCAATCATTGCAACCTAACAATTCTAGGAGACCAAGATCTTACATATGTTAGTGTTAATGATGTGTGCAATGCGGAAGCTAAGCCACTCTAGCCTATGCAAGCCTCAAGTCAACCTATAAACTATTGCACACAATTGTAGAATAGTAAAGAAAAGGGTCAAGGAATGCTCATGATTTTTTCTTGAGGTCTCCGAAGGATGACATCTTCCCCTACTCCTTGTTAGACCACTCCTATCGGAGTGCCGGTTCCTCCCGTCACCAATTGGAGTTCTTGCCCACGAGCCTACAATCACTCCTGGAGTGAAGACACGGTCACATCACCGCTGCCACCAAGGCACAAGCTCGCCTCCCGCGAGAACTTGTGGGACTCTCAGAGCCGGCACATGTGCTTACTATCGATGCTCTGTTCAACGACGAGCTCAAACCATGTACAAATATGTGACTGCCTTCACAACCAATCACGACAGGCTCATCACCGATGCCTAACCGGTCTAGGTCACACCATAGACCAAAAGTAACAACCTAGAACATACTCTTAAGGACACCCTAGTCTTAGATGTGTAAGGATGCTCAAGTTACTCTCTCTAGCACTCAAGATATGTAGTATCTTCTCCTAGTGCTCCTCTCTTTTTCTCTTAGCTCCCTATTAATGCTCCCAGCTACCCCAATGGCCAAGAGAGGTCTCCCAGAACCTATGAATGACTTTATATAGGCTTCCAACCTCAAACCAGTCGTTACTCCATGAAATAGCCTTTCTGGACGTATAGACCATACAGCCTGGTCTTTGCTAGACCGAATTGCGCGGTATTCACTTCATGACAACTAAAGAGCCATTGTGCTCTGTCCTCTACTGCTTCCTATAGAGAATGGGTCATCCGATCTGTAAACCGGACTGTCAGGTCTCTACAATTCATGTCTATTCCAAATAAGTGTCAAAACTGCTTTCTCTTTGTTTCTTCCCATCCACATAGATCGAACCATCCGATTTGTACACCATATTGTACAGTCTGTATGGGCCTTCACTTTAATAGATTCCTTGTAGCAACTCCTCTCTGATCTCTGATGATTGTATAGTTCGGTCTCTCTGACCCCTCTCTCCGGTCTCTATCTCTAGAAGAAGATACTCCTTGTCTTTGCTTGACTTTGTTTCCCGGCTTCATCCAACAGCTCCTTGGCCTCTCCACTACCACCTAGTGCCTTGTGATTTTATTGAGCATCCATGCACATCACCGACTAGCGTGAACTAAGAGATATGACCTAGACCCCCTTAATAGTCTGGTTTTCCTATGGACTCAAGCACTAACAAGTAGACAAGTGTTCCAAACACTTGCTCCTAGCTTGTCCTCAGCCTTGATCCATCTCCATAAACCATTGGACTCCATCAAGCAGATCAAGCCTCCATGCTTGTGGTCATTGTCGACAACCGCCAAGGCAACCACCAACATTCATCATGAAGTAGATAAGGTTTCCTACACGCACAACACTCATGTAGACATTAGTCACATTTCATGCTTGTCATTCATCATCAAAACATTCATACATTTAGGAATCCTCAATGGTCATGAACCTTACAATCTCCCCATTTTTGGTGATGAATGGCAACCACTACTTATGATAATCCAAAACGAACGAGTCCCGAAAGGATAAGAAGGAAGGAACAAAGGACTCGAACGAAAAGAATGAACCAAGAGAAAAAAGATAGGTTTGAAAGGATTACCTTGGTCCTTACCTTTGAAGTAGTGGAACACTAGATTTTGAACTTGAGTTGAATTCTGCACCCATCATGGTGTCGTGGTAGTTGATCTTATTGAAGTAGACACGCATCATAGATATAGATGTTCATGTCAGTGTAGATGTTCATTGTAGTTGTAGACATGCACCATTGTTGTTCTTCTCCATGTTGGTGTAGATGTTCATCTTGATATGATCTTCATGTTTACTCCAAATGAACATGCACCATTGTCTTGATCATCTTCATTTGATCATCTCTCCTTCATGTCATGTGATCTTCATGTTCTCCACATACATATTCTTTTGATCTTCATGCTTTTCTCCCCTTTTGGTCTCCATCTTTGCTTGGCTTTCCTTTTTGGATCTTCATGCTCTTCTCCCCCTTTGTCATCTATCACCAAAAATCAAAAAAATTAAGACAAACCACCGGGAAACTAAGGAGTGAATAATGGGGGCAATTATAATTGACAAGAGTTTTTAAGCTCCCCCTTTTTGGTGACTGATGATAACCACTACTTATAATAAACATCACGGTTAAAAGAGCTACACTATGATCGAGAGGAACCACAAAGTAACAACAAGGAACGAACAAGGTCCTACTCAAATCAAGTCTCATCAAGAGCTAAAGAGTAAAGAGGTAAAGCACACTCTGGATGAAATGCATGCATGTCATGATAGGTTATAATTAAAGGAAGCACAAGGACATGCAACGCAGGACATGATGATGATATGCAGTAGGATAGCATGAAACATGCATAAGAATTAAAGACAAGAAATCATCATCATGAATACATACACATGCAAAAAGGATACATGAAAGAAAGACAAGCCAACATGTATGTAAATAAACCAAGTGGGATCATGATAAATCAAAACACAAGCGAATGAAAACCATGACTCATCAAAATCCACGAACATTGATAAGTATCGCAAAAATAACATCCAGATCAGGTGGTGGCATAATAGAAGCAGAACATAGAGCTTCCTTTAATTTCTTGAAGGTGCATAATCGATCGTCATCCATCTCAAAAGGCACATCCCTTGCAATAGTTCAATCAATGGCTTAGCAATCTTGGAGTAGTCTTTAACAAATCATCGATAGAAATTTGCATGTCCAAAAAACTCCTTAAATTTTTGAGATCTATTGGTGGTGGCAACCTCTCTACAGTTGATTCATTTAATGAGTTTAGTATTCTATGGCGGTTCTGCTCACTCTGGCCCTATCACGGCGGAAGCTAATCGTTCTCCCACTGGTTTCTTGCGCTATGTGATCTTCACAGCAAAGCTAGACGCCTAGCAGTGCTAACAGATTCATATATGGGATCATGCACAATCTCATATAGAATAAGTTTATCACACATAGACTAATCAGGCTAATAAATTCATAAGAGTTGAGAGTTTACATAGCTAGGTTTCCTTTCCCACAGGAGAAAATATGAAGACTACTCACTCATCTTACCAAGATCCATAGACATGGTTTGGTAGATGAGGGAATACAACATGAGGTTTACAGGTGCCGATTGGCACGGCAGTGTGCCAGTCGACACGTTCTTCCTTCTCGGCGGTGATGGTTGATGATGGCCTCTATCGCCACCGTAACTCCTGAAAATGCAAGATTGAGAGTTTCTTGATTGATTTCTTGGTT
Source organism: Eleusine coracana subsp. coracana (assembly GCA_032690845.1). Classification (NCBI taxonomy): domain Eukaryota; kingdom Viridiplantae; phylum Streptophyta; class Magnoliopsida; order Poales; family Poaceae; genus Eleusine; species Eleusine coracana. The sequence continues at coordinate 36,997,832 of CM064422.1, read as the reverse complement.
GATGATTCCTTCTCTTTATATTGTCATGCTCCGGGTCCAGTTGCGCTGATATCAACTCCAATTCAATGTTGGGCCTTGGTCCTGTAGAATTCATCTTCAATTCAAGCCTATTCCATATGTGTCGATCGGCACATGGCCGTGCCCTTCCAACTTCTACGACTTGGCCCAAATTCATTGCTCCTCGTCCTTAGTTCCGCTGTTTTCACCTATTTCCTTCATAAAACACAGATAGCCAGAAAACTACAAATATATGCAATATTTGTGGGTTAATTGTTAGTAATCTAATAAAATAAAGTGCAAAACACCTTAATTATGGCCTAATAATGTGTATCTAGAAAGCGCCAATAGTTGCCAAGGGCATGTCATTCCTGCATGAATTCAGCCCCCAAAAGTATGTTCATGGGGACTTGAGACCAAACAATGTGCTCCTTGGAACAAACATGGAGCCATATATTTCAGATTTTGACCTCGGCGACTTGCAAACATCTCTGGAGGGTCGCCTTTTGTGCAATCAGATCGAGTTGGTTTAGAAAAGGCACAGAGCTAGCCATCAGATGCCTTAGTGAGCCCTCTTGTGATCAAGCGCCAGAAGCGTTAAAAACGTTAAAACCATCAAAGAAATGGGATGTCTACTCTTCTGGAGTGGTCTTGCTTGAAATGATCATTGGCAGATCACCTGTTGTTCTCCCTGAAACCAAGCAGATGGATTTTGTTCAATGGGTCCAGTTCGGCATCAAAGAGAAGAAGCCGTCTGCTGATGTGACCCTTTCCTTGCCTGAGACTCAGAACGGGAGGACGAGATGATCGCGGTACTCAAAGTGGCTCTAGCCTGTGTTCAGGAAAACCCCAAGCGGAGACCGTCGATAAGACATGTCGTAGAGACCCTAGAGCGCCTCAATGGATCAAGCTAGAAAAGCACCTTCTTGACGAAAGGAAAGGTGTCCATTTTTTGGATAGGGTGCGATGGTTGTACTTGTACAGCTCGAGGCTTAGTAGAGCATAAAGCTGCATTTGTTTGTGTAAAACGGTCATCTCTCTTCTGTCCACGGATTGTTCTGTGCTCTTCTGAATAGGTTATGTTCTAGCTCCTATAATTAGTGGGCTATTATGTGATAGTGACACTGTGAATTACTAGTTGATTTTAGGTACCTATATGCTGGTTCGCTGTTCTGAATGAAATGCAATTAGTCTGATCCGAAGTGTTTTCCTTGGCGAACTAGAGCAAGCTTGCTTTTCTATTAAGATCATTTTTTAGAACATGTGTGGCCCATGATTAAAAACTGCATCCCTGAACTGACCTCCTAAGAACATGATCTGTCTTCTTAGCTTTATTAGAGGGGATAAATTAATGAACATGAGCAAAGTGATGGTTAAAAAGAATTAATTATCTCATAGTTTCGACATTAGCTGGTACTTTTTGCTTGAAAAGCAGTAGTGTGATGTGATGTCGTTGCACTATAGTCCTTGTCCAGTTAAAACAGTTCGTACTACGACGCTATAGTTTACACATGAGATGTTGGTTCTCCCAAAGCAGTGATCAGGTAAACGCCTAGCCAGATCGCTCCCGAGACAACACGGTGAATGATTGTACTAAGTTCCATCAGTTACTCGATCTGATCATTCTATAACCCTACGAAACCACAGAAATGTTCTAATCCTGATGCTACTCAATTGAGGCGGTGTAATTATTCAAAAAAGAAAAGTTTGAGGCAGCGTGGAATGGTTATTGCCGCAATTGACGCGAATTTATACGGATATCAGCTCCGGGGACATGGAGCCATGAGTGGAAGGCTTGTGCCAGAAAGACTGTGGTTGGTCTCCGAGGACCAGCTCGACATATCAGGTTGATGACCAGCATCACACACTTATTAAATCATTGAGTCTGTTGATTATTGCAGGCCGTTCATAAAAGTTTATCAACTAAATGTGTCATGGTTTGCCCACAAGGCAGTGTTGGCATCAATGATACTACTAAAATGGAATAGAAATGGCATAAAAATATGGGGAATGTTCTTTTTCAATCGATTGAAAAACAGAGACACTTTCAGTTGACGGTGAAAGAGCTATAGAAAAAGAATTTTTTTATTTATTTATAGAATTATATATATTAATTAGTTTCATTGTATAGACTATGAAAAATATTATTTTTTAATTTATTAGATCTAGATCTAAGGATTAAGAGTATTGATTAAAAACTTTTATAATTTTCAATCGATTGAAGAATAGCAACTCTCTAAAAACATCATTAATCAAAAACCCATCATGCGTATAGTTTAGCTAGACGTTTATGATCGGAGTTTTGAAGGACGAATTAATGATGAGAGTCGCTGGCCGGACATTGGCCCCAGTATCCACTTTTGCCTTTGTAGGACACGTGAATACATGATTGAAATGGCCACACATCTTGGGAGCTTGAATCAAATTCGTAGAAAACACATGTTTGGAGCTTCGACCAAGGTAAGTGTAGGCGTGCATAGGTCGGATAAAGGGTAGCATCTATATATCTTTAGAAGATAGACTATAAGTCACTAACTTCTAATTCTCTGTGATCACGTTGCGCTACATCACCTCAACTGTTTTCCACCGTTAGATCTTTGCCTCTCATTTACATCTGTCCATCCATCCATGTACGGCATGAGCAATATAATTAATCCATCAATTTTTCTTTACAACAGAGGCACAACACCTAGCCCACAAATACCCCAACACCATTATTTATTTTGTTTTAATTAGCTCCTAATAATGTATTAGAATAGCAGTTCGGCAACATCCATTTCAAACCGCACCACCTACGCAAGTAATTACTTCAGCCATCAGTACCCGCTTGGTACAAGAGAAAAAACGTTTGTCTTGATAGCTCCCTTCCCGCTTGGTACAAGAGGAAAAAAAAACATTTGTCTTGATAGCTCCCTTATATAACTCTATAGCAGCAGTCTGTCCACGCACTAAGCAATGGTTACTTTTGCTACCTCATCAACTTACGTTACCAATATATTAAATTATATTACTTCATTGAACGGTCATTTCTCTTCAACAAGCATAAACACTGATGCAGCTATTACTGTTTAGTTTCCACTATGCTACGCTGTCTATTTAGTTTCCTTCATAATCAATTTTTGTTTTCTATATATTTCAGACCAATGATCATCAGGAAGCACAAAGCTGTTAGATATAATATGGGCTGACCCATATTTTATTTAATAATTAATAAAGTCTAGGCCCATATTAAATATAACGGTTTAATCCCATATGAAGTATTTACTGCATGTTGACTCGACTTAATAGGTGGACTCTCGTTATACCTATTAGAGAAGTTGAGAGGGGCCGCCAAGCCGAGCCGTGGCGTGGCGTGCGTGCGTGCGGAAAGAGCAAGATTCGAGAAAACTGAAATCCGGATTTGATTGCTGCATGTCGGTTTCCCGTTTCATCGCCTGTAGTTTCCAAAACGCCGAGGCTATATATACGTGCATCCTGGCACTGCCCCCTGTGATGAAACAAGCTTGTAGTTTCTAAAATGCCGAGGCTATATATAGGTGCATCCTGGCACTGCCCCCTATGACGAAACAAACATTCCCATCCTTCGTTGAGTTGCCTTTCGAGTCTTCCCCGTCCTGGTGATCCGCGCACCCAGACCTTCGGGAGAGCAGGCTTCCGGAACCACTCCCGCGGGTGTGCGGGCGATCAGGTTTTTTGGGAGCGCTTGACGGCGTGACTACTCAATCTCGTCGATTCCTTCCCGGCGCGTCCCCAAAACTCAACTTCTTCCCGGAGTCTGATTGCAATCTTAACTAGTAATTGTAAATTTGTGAAATTTGTCATCACCTACATGCTGCTAATAACATGGACTAAATTCAACCTTATAACAATCCAAAAAACCTGATAGGCATTTTTCTGTTAGAGGATTTGCTGCTGTGTTGAAACCCGGTAATTTTGATGGTATGTTTTACAAGAGGTGGCGTGCACGGATGATACTGTCGTTGACAGTGATGAATTGCTATCATGCCGCACAGGGGAAACCCGAACAATTCACTCCTGAAGAGGAGAAAGCGTTCGAGGCTACCGATAACCTGTTTCGAGGCGGTGTGATTAGCGCTCTCACTGACAAGTATGTTGATTCCTACATCACATGTAAAACTGCCAAAGAGTTGTGGGATACATTGGATGCTAAGTTTGGTGTCTCTGATGCTGGGACTGAGTTGTACGTCATGGAGCAAATGTTTCACTACAAGATGGTTGAGAACCGTTCTGTAGTTGAACAAGCTCATAAAGTACATGCACTAGCTAAAGAACTTGAATAATTCCCTTTTGTGTTGCCTGACAAGTTTGTGGCTGGAGGTATTATCTTCAAATTACCACCTTCTTGGAAGGATTTTGCTACTTCTCTAAAACACAAGAGACAAGAGTTCAGCGTGGCTGACCTTATTGGGACTCTTGATGTCGAGGAGAGGGCGAGAGAAAAAGACACGCGCGAAAACGGCATTGAGTCTTCTACCACCAATGTGGTGCAGAAGAAAAATAATTCCAATGCATCTCGCAATAAAAAGAAGCAGAAAAAGAAAGAGAAGCCAAAGCAGACTACCATGTTTAAGAAGAAAAAGAGAAAAGAAAATGAGGGCTGTTTTGTTTGTGGCAGCAGTGAGCATTGGGCAAGTGCATGTCCAGACCGCAAATTTATCCAGCCAAAGAAATCAGTAAATATGGTAATTAGCGAGACTGCGGGAACATCGGGTATGATAATTTCTTACCTATTGTTCTTTCAGTTTGTCATTCGCCTGAGTGGTGGATGGACACTGGAGCTAATGTACATGTGTGTGCTGATATTTCTTTGTTTTCTTCTTATCAGGCCGACGTGACTGGAGCATTGTTGATGGGGAATGGATCACATGCGCGTGTTCTTGGTGTTGGTAAAGTTGCTCTCAATCTTACTTCGGGAAAGACTGTGCTTTTGAAGAACGTCCAGCATGTCCCCTCCATCAAGAAAAATCTAGTTAGTGGCTCTAGAGATGGCTTTAAGATTGTTCTTGAGTCAAATAAATGTGTACTTTCTAAGTATGGGACATTTGTTGGAAAAGGCTATGATTGCGGAGGCTTGTTCCACTTCTCTTTGAATGACAATGTCTATAATAATGTTGTGAACAATGTCTTAATTTCGGATGAGTCGAATATTTGGCATTCACGACTTTGTCATGCTAATTTAGGTTGTATGACACGGTTAGCAAAGTTGAATTTAATTCCTAAATTTAACTTCGTCAAAGGTTCCAAATGTCATGTGTGCATGCAATCTAAGCAACCTCGTAAGCCTCACAAGGCTACAGAGGCGAGGAACTTAGAGACATTAGAACTTGTTCATACCGATCTATGCGAAATGAACGGCAAATTGACTAAAGGCGGCAAAAAATACTTCATGACTCTTATAGATGATTGTAACTGTTATTGCTATTTTTATTTGTTGAAAATGAAAGATGAAGCATTGCATTACTTTAAGATCTATAAAGCTGAAGTAGAAAACCAACTTGAGAGGAAAATCAAACGGTTAAAGTCTGATCACGATGGAGAATATTTTTCCAATGAATTTTCTGACTTCTGTACCGAGCACGGAATTATTCATGAGAGGACACCGCCTTACTCACCTGAATCCAATGGGATCGCCGAACGAATGAACCGCACTTTAACTGATTTGGTTGATGCCATGTTAGACACCGCGGGACTATCTAAGGAATGGTGGGGTGAGGTGATTTTGACGGCATGTCATGTCCTGAATAGAGTGCCAATAAAGAATAAAGAAATTTCACCATTTGAGGAATGGTTTAAGAGGAAAATAAATCTCTCATACTTGCTCACTTGGGGTTGTTTGGCCATGGTGAACATGCCAATTAACAAGAAGCGCAAACTAGGACCTAAAATTGTTGACTGTGTTTTCCTAGGTTATGCATTCAACAGCGTGGGTTATAGATTCTTCGTTGTTAAATCTAGAGTACCTGACATGGAGGTCGGTACAATTTTTGAGTCCAGAGACACTACATTATATGAGAGTAATTTTCCTATGAAGAATGAACATAGCATTTCTAGTCATGATTCTATAATTCCCCATGAGATTTTTACACCGATTATACACAGTGAACAGCCCCATATGAATAATGCTGAGGAGGATGACAATGGAGTCACTCGAAAGAGTAAGAGACATAGGGTTGCAAAATCCTTTGGTGATGACTTCATTGTGTACCTTGTGGATGACACTCCTAGTACTATTGAGAAGGCATATTCCTCTCCTGATGCGGACTTATGGAAGGAAGCAGTAAGGAGCGAGATGGATTCTATTATGTCTTATGGTACTTGGGAAGTCGTTGAGCACCCTTATGGTTGTAAACCTATAGGTTGCAAATGGGTGTTCAAGAAAAAGCTTAGGCCTGATGGTACTATCGAGAGGTACAAGGAAAGGCTTGTAGTTATGGGATATTCATAGAATGAAGGTGAAGATTATTTCGACACCTACTCATCTGTTGCTCGTTTGACCATGATTTGAGTACTACTTTCCTTGGCAGCCTCACATGGTCTTCTCGTTCATCAGATGGACAGTAAGACAGCTTTCCTACATGGAGAGTTAGAGGAGAAAATCGATATGGATCAACCTAATGGGTTTATAGTAGATGGTCAAAAGGGTTTGGTGTATAAATTGCTGAAACCCCTATACGGCCTAAAACAAGCACCTAAGCAATGGCACGAGAAGTTTGAAAGAACTTTAATATTCATCAGCTTTGCCATGAATGAAGCTAACAAATGTGTATATTATTAGTATGGTGGGGGCGAGGGAGCTATCCTGTGTTTATATGTTGATGACATCTTAATCTTTGGTACCAGCCTTAATGTGATTAAGGAGGTAAAAGATTTCTTGTCTAGTAATTTTGAGATGAAAGATTTGGGAGAAGCAGATGTTATTCTTAACATCAAGCTGTTAAGAGAAGGTAATGGTGGGGTGACTCTTGTACAGTCCCACTATGTGGAGAAGATTTTGAGTCGCTTCGGGTTCAGCGATTGTCAATCTGCTCCAACACCTTATGACCCTAGTGTGCTATTGAGAAAAATTGAAGAATAGCAAGGGATCAATTAAAATATTCTCAGATCATTGGTTCGCTCATGTATTTAGCTAATGCAACATAGCCTGATATCTCTTTCGCTGTAACCAAATTGAGCTGGTTTGTTTCAAACCTGGGAGATGATCATTGGCGTGCTCTTGAGAGAGTAATACGCTATCTAAAAGGTACGATGAGCTATGGTACTCATTATACTGGGTATCCGAGGGTACTAGAGGATTATTGTGATGCCAACTGGATATCTGATGCTGATGAGATGTACGCCACGAGTGGACATGTGTTTCTACTTGGAGGTGGCGTTGTTTCCTAGAAGTCTTGCAAGCAGACCATCTTAAAAAGGTCAACCATAGAAACAGAACTAACAGCATTAGACACTACCACAATTAGGGCCGAGTGGCTTTGTGATTTCTTTATGGACTTACCGATGGTTGAAAAATCTATACCAGCTATTTCCATGAACTATGACAACCAGACTGTGATAGTCAAGGTGAACAGTTCTAAGGATAACATGAAGTCATCTAGGCATGTCAAAAGGCGACTGAAATCTGTCAGGAAAATGAGAAACTCCGGAGTAATAGCGTTGGACTATGTCCACACGTCTGAAAATCTGGCAGATCAATTCACAAAGGGGTTGTCACATAATGTGATAGACAATGCATCGAGTGAGATGGGAATGAGACCCACTTGATAAATTGTTTTAGTGGTAACCTGTTCCATGTGATCGGAGATCCCGTGAAGTGGAATGGCGAAACAAGCTGAAACTAGTTTGAGAGGAAAGACCCTTTATCGGTCCGTCTTAGATGTACTTCTTTCCTATGCTGTATGGTAGGCTGGTTTTCCTTTACCTTAATATGTTCCAATGGCTTACGAGAAGCAGAGATATCGACCTACAGGATATCCCTCGAGGAATGCACCTATATGAGTTTGTTGAGAGATATTCTCAATAGTAGATCTAGGTATGCGTATGAGTATGAAAGATCGATGAACACAAGACACAAGGTTTATACAGGTTCGAGCCTCCCGAAGGATAACAACCCTACGTCATGTTTGGTGTTTTTGTATTGCTAGGGTTCGCACTAGAATTAGGGTTCCAATGTGAGTCTCTGGTTTGTCAATGACCCTCTGCCCTCCTTATATATACGAAGGGCAGAGGTTTACATGGTAATCTTTTGGTTGGGTACAACAGATTCTATCTATCAACATATCTGCTAACCTAACTTGCTGCTTACTCAAACAAATATCTAATTAAATATCTCCTAGGCCAAATACATCATAACCGAGCCCTCGGCCCACTCGGCCATATGGTTAGGTATCCTAGGTACATATGTCCCACAGTAGCCCCCAAGAACTTTCCAATCTTGTAAAAATGTCACCTGGATTCATCTCGACATCTTTTGAAATTGGAAAGTGCTTCTTTTATTGTAGCTGATAACTTTTCTTCACGTACGCCTAAAAAAAAGGCATACTCTATGATTACAGCCCCCAACTCAGAAGGTGTTGAGTCTTTACTGAAGCAACTTGTGAGTTCTTTGAAAAATAAATATCCGATATCCAGATTCAATCATAATAATCCTTAAAGCTTAATTACACAGTCTTCAGATAAATTGCCATCATAAACCAAGTGATGCATCATCAATTTACAAACTACAATCCCAATATTGATGCTCCCTCCATCCGAGTGATTTATCGCAAAATTGAAATTCCATAGCCCCAAGATTGGTGATGTATCAGATGGAGTATTTTAACACAAAAAATTACAGCCCCCAAGATTGGTGCTGAGATAATCCGAGTGATTGACAACAAATCTTGAAAGGTACAACTTCCAAGGTTGAAACTGTAACACTCCGAGTGATTTATCGTGAAATCTCGAAAGGTACAACTTCCAAGGTTGAAACTGTAACACTCTAAGTGATTTATCACGAAATCTTGAAAGGTACAACTTCCAAGGTTGAATCTGTAACAATCCGAGTGATTTATCGTGAAATCTCGAAAGGTACAACTTCCAAGGTTGAAACCGTAACACTTCGAGTAATTTATCATGAAATCTCAAAAGGTGCAACTTCCATGGTTGAAACTATAACAATCCAAGTGAGTTATCACTAACATCGAGACCCACAGCGTCCAAGGTTAATGGTGAAATGATTCTTAATAGCATAATAAAGGCACCTACTGATTCACGAGACTGGAATATAGGGTTATTAGAACCCATGACCCGTTAGGTTATCCTTCCCTTATAAAGGTGCTGCCGAAATAGTCGCATCCCTTCATCTTCATTTTGCAGGCGTCGCCATCAAAGACACTGAAACCCTCGATCTTGAAGCTCCATTTCCACCAACATCTCTGCACAGCTGCTTGCTTGCCTTAATGGCACCAAAGCGAACCCGCCAAAGCACCAGAGCCCAGTCCAAGAAGCAATCATCTTCTAAGAAAGGCGAGGAAGAAGCCGTGTACGACATCCTCGCCACCATCCAAGAATTCCTGGCATCGGCCATGGATGCAGAAAAGATCAACAGGATGGTGATTGACGGAGTGCTGCAAGATCAATAAACTGGCGGATGGATCAAAGCTATAGGTCAGAAATTTCCCCAACCTCCGGTCGACCAAATCACTATTTTCTCCTCCTTTTTCTACCGCGGATTTGGAATTCCCTGTTGCGACTTCTTTCGTGGTCTGCTCTTCTTTTATGGCATCAACCTCATCAACCTGAACCCCAACTCAATCCTGCATATTATCATTTTTATCCATCTTTGTGAGGTATTCCTAGGGATTCATCCCCATTTTGATACTTTCAAGGAATTGTTTGTCTTGAAATCAAACAACAATAGTGTGATCGGAGGGGCTGGCTTCTAGTTGAGAAATAAATCCAAGTACATCGAAGTACCCCTCCCCTCCACAAACAAAGGTTGGCATACAGACTGGTTCTATCACGGGAACCATGCCCCACCTCTGTCGGAAACGACAGCTGAAGCCCCTACGCCATGTCCCGAGTGGTCAGAAAAAGCCGCTCCAAACAAGCAATCTCAAGTGGATGCCATACTGAAGGAAATTGCATTTCTTAAGTCCAAAGGATATACTGGAGTACATGTTGCCGCAAGCTTTATATATCGTCATGTGCAGCCCATCAAGAAATGGCACATTCCTGGATGGAAGTTTCAAATGGGTTCAGATCCCACAATGGAGGTGCCAGAAGAATTATCAGATAGGGAATTAACTCTATGTTTAGAGAATATATTCTTATCGCTGCTTAACTGGGCCCCAGGGAACGCGAAATGCGGACATCATGCCAAAACTGATAGAAGTCCTGTAAGTTATCTGTTCACCTCTTTGACAGTTGATACTATATCCTCTATCTTTAGCAGTGATTGATATTTTATACGTATTCCAGAACCTGGATGTTTATGTGTCCAATCCACCATTGCCTCTGACGCCTCAAGGAAGATCACCCACATGGCCATCAGCCCTCAAGCGTCGTGATGTGGACAAGGGTTCCCGATCTTCCGAAAGGTTCAGGATATGTTGATTTGGTCAGAGGCGACACACAAAACAATCCGGCTTCAGAACAGCACGTTCTAAACCCCGCAATCACAGCACGATGTCTCCTTTGGTTATCAACTGTCCTAAAATGATTGACCTCGCCAAGAAGGCTAATCCCTGCCAGCGAATCAAGAACAAAGAAGAAGGCAACACAATTGCAGATGTATTATGAATCTCACAAAGTTGGGGTCTCACAAACCATGATGACGGCAAAACTGTTATGAACAGAATAATCTAAGCAAAATCCGAACCCTAATGGTACGGCGGCGGCTGTATATGAAGACCCTAGGGTCATACAAGACCCACTGGACGCGCCCCTAATTGGGCTCAACTAGATACAAAGCCCAAAGGACAAAAATAGGCAACGCAGCACCGAAACAGATTCTGGACCCTCTCTTGTTTCGATGATTCCCGATGACTCCGAATGAATTTTGATATGAGACTGGCGGCATTGGAAAGGTCTTCTTCTTATATTTCTGTGCATATGTAGAATGTCCCAATCCGAGTCCGTATGTGTCCTGGGCCTCCATTTTAGTGCAAACTGGTCCTGAGCCCCGAAATAGACTCGAAGTCGGTTTTGGTTGGGCCTCCACCTTGGCTTCCACGTCCTTCCTGGTCCTCCACGTCTCCAAGTCCTTCTCCCATCATCTCCTAGTCCTCTCCATGGTTCCTAATTACAATATAATCATTAGGTAGCAAACCATTCTCAAAAGTGACATATAATAAAGAATGTAGGAACGAGCTCACCTCTAAATTTAGTCATCGTGCACGAGCTCTAGTCATTGGACCTTGCAAGTCCAGAATTGGAGGAGTGTTGCATGTATCCTTAGGAGTGATGTCCTCATCATCCTCCCCCTCCTGAAGTGGAGTCGTCCGTGACTTAAGCTCATTTTCTTCTTCCAAGTATGGTTTCAAATCTGAAATGTTAAAAGTAGGACTAACCCCGAACTCGGGAGGCAACTCAAGTTTGTATGCATTATTATTAATCTTCTCAATTATTTTGAAAGGACCTTCAGATCTAGGCATTAATTTAGACTTTCTCAAATCTGAAAATCTATCCTTTCTCAAGTGTAACCATACTAAATCTCCTACATCAAGTTTTACTTATTTTCTACCTTTACTACCAACAATTTTATACTTTTCATTCATCTTTTCAATGCTAAGTCTAGTGGTCTCATGCAGTTTCAAAATAAATTCAGCATGCTCCTTAGCATCAACATGAACTCTCTCATGAATAGGTAGAGGAAGTATATCAAGTGGAGTACGGGGATCAAAACCATACACTACCTTGAAAGGACTTACCTTGGTAGTGGAATGTGTTGCCCGATCATATGCAAACTCAACATGAGGCAAACATTCTTCCCATTGCTTCAAATTTTTCTTCAAAATAGCTCTCAACATAGTACCCAAAGTGTGGTTCACCACCTCAGTTTGACCATCAGTTTGTGGGTGACAAGTTGTAGAAAACAACAACTTTGTACCCAACTTATTCCAAAGCGTGCGTCAAAAGTGACTCAAGAATTTTGCATCATGATCTGAAACAATAGTAGAAGACATTCCATGCAAACGTATAATTTCTTTGAAAAAGAGATCAGCAATATAACTAGCATCATCAGTCTTATGACATGGTATAAAGTGCGCCATCTTAGAAAATCTATCCATAACAACAAAAATACTATCACTCCCCCTCTTAGTTCTAGGAAGTCCTAAAACAAAGTCCATAGAAATATCCGCCCAAAGAATAGAAGGAACAGGAAGTGGCATGTATAAACCATGTGGATTCAAGCGAGACTTAGCTTTTTGACATGTAGTGCAGCGAGCAACAAAGCGCTCAACATCTTTCCTCATCCTTGGCCAAAAGAAGTGTGTGGCCAAAATATCCTCCGTCTTCTTGGCACCAAAATGACCCATCAATCCACCTCCATGCGCCTCCTGTAACAACAAAAGACGAACGGAACCAACTGGAATGCATAGGCGGTTAGCTCTAAACAAGAAGTCATCATTCAAGACAAATTTGTTCCATGCATGACCTTCTTTACAATGCAGCAATACATCCTTAAAATCAACATCAGCAGCATATTGTTCTTTAATTGCCTCAAGTCCAAAAATTCTACAATCAAGTTGAGACAATAAAGTATAGCGCCTAGATAAAGCATCAGCGATCACATTATCCTTCCCTTTCATATGTTTAATAATGTAAGGAAAAGACTCAATAAACTCAATCCATTTAGCATGTCTACGGTTCAAATTACATTGAGAACGAATATATTTAAGTGATTCATGATCAGAATGAATAACAAATTCTTTGGGCAACAAATAATGACGCTACATCTCTAATCAACGTACAAGTGCATACAATTCCTTATCATACGTGGAGTAATTCAAAACAGGCCTAGTAATTTTCTCACTAAAGTATACAACAGGTTTACTATCTTGCATCAAAACACCACCAGTGCCTATACCACTAGCATCACATTCAAGCTCAAAAATCTTATCAAAATTAGGTAATTGCAGCAATGGTGCATGTGTAAGTTTATCCTTCAAAGCATCAAAAGACTCATGATGTACCTTACCCCAATGGAAATCAACGCCCTTCTTTGTCAACTCATGCAAAGGTGCAGCAATGGTGCTGAAATCTTTGACAAAGCGGCGGTAGAAACCTGCAAGACCAAGAAAACTCCGCACCTGTGTGATAGTTTTTGGTACAGGCCAGCTCTTTATAGCTTCAATCTTCGCCTCATCCACCTCAATTCCCTATGGAGTCACAACATAGCCAAGAAAAGAGACTCGATCCGTGCAAAAGGTGCACTTCTCAAGGTTACCAAATAAACATGCATCTCGTAAATCATAAAAAACAACACGCAAATGATTCATATGTTCATCTATGGATTTGCTATAAATCAAGATATCATCAAAGTAAACTACCACAAATTTACCAATGAAAGCTCTTAAAACCTCATTCATCAAGCGCATGAAAGTACTAGGTGCATTAGTTAAACCAAAAGGCATTACTAACCACTCATATAATCCAAATTTGGTTTTGAAAGCTGTTTTCCATTCGTCCCCAAGTTTCATTCTAATTTGATGGTAGCCACTACGCAAATTAATTTTAGTGAAAATTATAGCACCACATAACTCATCAAGCATGTCGTCTAGCCTAGGAATAGGATGACGATACCTAATAGTAATATTATTAATGGCTCTATAACCTACACACATATGCCAAGTACCATCTTTCTTAGGAACCAAAAGTATAGGAACAACACAAGGACTAAGTGATTGACGAACATACCCATGATCTAAAAGGTCTTGAACTTGTCGTTGTATCTCCTTAGTCTCCTCAGGGTTGGTCCTATAAGCAACACGGTTTGGCAAAGTAGCACCCGGAATCAAATCAATTTGATGCTCAATCCCTCTCAAAGGTGGCAATCCCGGGGGTATCTCAGCTGGAAAAACATCCTTATACTCCTGCAAAAGGTTAGTGATAGCAGGAGACAAAGCACTAGAAGCAATATCATCAAGCGAAAACAAAGATTCTTTGCATATCAAAGCATAGCAAATATCATCATTATCAGAAATTTCAGCAAGCTCAGATTTTATTGCAAGACATGAATGACCTTGTAATTTAATTCCAGCACCCTTAGAACTTGAAGAATCATTAACATTACTAGGTGTAGAATTAGAATTAATAGGTTGTTGAATTTCAGGACATTTATTTTTCAAACTAGCAGCTCTTTCTAAATCAGCTTGTACAATTTTAGCAGGGGTCATTGGTAACAAAGTAATTTTAGTTCCTTTATGCATAAAAGTGTACTTATTACTTCTACCATGGTGTACAACATCATTCTCAAATTCCCAAGGTCTACCCAATAAAAGTGAACATGCTTGCATGGGTATGACATCACAATCCACAGAATCCACATAAGAACCAATGGAAAAAGGAACTCTGCAAGTTTGAATTACCTTAGCTTTGCCAGAGTCGTTTAACCACTGAATGTAGTACGGATGTGGATGTGGACATGTGGTCAAAGCAAGCTTGTTGACCATATCAGACCTCACCAAGTTATTGCAGCTCCCTCCATCAATAATGACACGTGCTTGGCAGTTCTTGATGATGAAGAAAATCTGGAACAAGTTGTGGCGCTGCATCGTCTTGGGCTGATGAACTTGTGTGCTAAGGACACGTTGAACAATAATGTTCATGTATCCCGTGGTGTCTCCGCCTCCAAGGACGAGGTCACTGCTGGTGGCAGCGACGTCCTCCTCCTCATCCTCCACATCGGAGGTGCTCATGTAACCGCCATCATCTGTCGCCACATATGCCCGCCTACTTGGACAATCTTTCTGCACATGACCAAGTCTATGGCAGCGGTGGCACTAAATCCCTGTAGTGCGCCCCGTCGAAGCAACAGAGGAGGCACTACTAGCTGGTACCTGCACAGAAGTTTTACCTAAGCGCATAGAAGGTGCAGGGGCTGATCTTGGGGCTGCAGAAATAACACTGGTTCCCTTGGTAGCTGCTAGTGGGGGCGGCCGGAAAGATGGCCTGGGCAGCCCTGAAGTCCCTGTCGAGCGTGGGGGGGGGGGGGGGGGTAGGAGTTCCTTGACTTGCTGTACTCCTCAAAAGCCTGGAAAAGTCCCTGTGATTCTTTCTCTGCAA
This sequence comes from Eleusine coracana subsp. coracana, assembly GCA_032690845.1. Taxonomy (NCBI): domain Eukaryota; kingdom Viridiplantae; phylum Streptophyta; class Magnoliopsida; order Poales; family Poaceae; genus Eleusine; species Eleusine coracana. The sequence continues at coordinate 36,982,547 of CM064422.1, read as the reverse complement.
GCATAGCATACTGGAAACACTGGGTGAGGGTATAATATTCTTTATAATCAAGGATGTCCTGAATTTCTTTTCTTAAACCAGAATAAAAGCGACAAATCTGATCCTCTACTTTTTCAACTACAACACAACGAATCAAACCCTTCTGAAGCTCACTAAAGTACTCCTGAACAGTTTTATCTCTTTGTTCTAAACGCTGCAGTTTATTACGAATCTCTCTATAAAAAGAAGGAGGAACAAAACGATCACGCATTGCTACCTTAAGTTCTTCCCAAGTAGTAGGCAAATCAGTTTCAACGGCTAGACCACTCCACCAAACAATAGCAAAGTCCTTAAACTCACTAGTAGCTTGCCTAACTCTATGTTGTTCAGGAACAAGGTGGGCATTAAATTTTTGTTCTACAGTCATCTCCCAATCAAGATAAACATCACCATCATACTGACCCGAAAACGAAGGAATTGAAAACTTAATTTTAGCATATGGGTCATCTGGAGGATAGTTACCGTGTGGACGATGATTGTGTTTATGGAAACCACCCATACCTTGAGTATTATGTTGAATACGACGTCATAATTGTGTGGTCCTTGTAGCTGACCTATCCACGATGCCATTAGCCTTATACACCGTGTCTTCACATTGGAGATAGCATCAAGCCGTTGGAGAAGCGGGTCTCTAAGTTAACCGATCAGGTTGTCGCGTTGGAGACCGCTCCCAAAACCAATGATACGAACACCAATAACAGCCTGAGCAGTAACGACATCAGTAACGGCTCTGGTGATCGTCTCTGCCAAATCACTCTGAGCAGCCTGCAAAGCCTTCTGGAGCTGCTCTTGGCTCACGCACTCAGCAAATTGTGAGGGTGAAGCTATCTCTCCATCGTCACTTCTTGCCATCACAAACACCAAAACAGGAAACAAACAGTGAAGGTTATCCCTACAAAACAGCTAAGCAGTGGTGCCTCTCAACATAGCAAAAGGAGACTCCTTACAAAGCTCTTACAACGTTCTGAAAAGCAAAACAAAGGATACTAGAGAAATGTGTTCCACGATTGCAAGGGTCACAAAATAACATGTGTGCTGTCCAGAAGAAATATGTAGAGCTAGGAAGGCCAAATACTATATGTGAGTGGTACATAAATCAAAAACAGATAGTAAAGCTGAATAAGTGCCCAAGTAACTTGTCCCTAGTTGCTGGTCTAAGTATGTCCTAGAATAGTAGTGATAGCAAAGTAGAAACAAGGAGACAAAGGCACAATAGGCGATAACAGGGGGTTAAGTGCAAAATAGCCAAATCCACAAATTTCAGGGGGCTAGATGTAGCACTAGTAGAAATCCCAAATTTCTTTTATTTTATTTTATTTTTTTTGATATTTTTCTCCAACTCGCTAACAATGGAGGAGAATTCACAGAAAATTTCAGCTCAACTAGAGATAGAATGTGGCCTACAGAAAATCTTGAAGTTGCAGAAAACGTTGGGTTTAAACTTAAATCAATTTTTTTCTTTATCTTCCCATTTTTTTGGAATTTTTTGACGAGGGCACACAAGGTGTAGCCGAGTGTGAGTATGCCCAACTTTGAGTCAAGAATCTTCTATAAAAATTTCAGCCCAAATGGACAATTGAGCGAAAAGTTATGCCAATTTTACCGAAGGGGGGTCGGAGTCGGTTTTCCAGAAACCCGAGTCGGGTTTGGGGTCGGGTTTGGAATCGGGTGGGTCGGGTTTGGAATCGGGTAGGATTTTTTTTTGGCAGCATGGAGGCAGTAGAAAGTGAAATTTGTGGGGATTGGTCCGGGGTGTTGACGGTGTGTTTAGGGTGGGATTAGGGTGGGACTAGGCTAGGTGTGTCGATCAATCAACCCTAGCACAAAAAGCCAACAAAACAGAGGATGGTGAAGGGGATGGCGGCTAGGGTTGCAAGCGAAACACTACTAACAATAAAAACACAAACTAAAGCAGTGACTAAACAAGAACTAGGGCACAAACTCAACACTACGGACTCTAAAATTGAAATATGCAAAGGCTAAACACGTGGTTATGGGCGGAGGGAAAAATTTTTTGGGCTTTTCTGTGGACGATAGGATGAACACAAAACAAAATTAACTAAGGGTAGTGCGAACCTGACGGTGCACCTGAAGCTCTGTTTACCACTTGATGTGGACAAGGGTTCCCGACCTTCTGAAAGGTTCTGGATATGTTGATTTGGTCGGAGGTGACATACAAATCGATCCGGCTTCAGAATAACATGTTCTAAACCCCGCAATCGCAGCACGACGTCTCCTCTGGTTATCAACCATCCTAAAATGATTGACCTCACCGAGAAGGCTAATCCCTGCCTGCGAAACAAGAACACAAGCAAGAACAAAGAAGAAGGCAACACAATTGCGGACGTATTATGAATCTCACGAAGTTGGGGTCTCACAAACCGTGATGACGGCGAAACTGTTATGAACAGAATAATCTAAGCAAAACCCGAACCCTAATGGTGCAGTGGCGGCTTTATATGAAGACCCTAGGGTCATGCAAGACCCTCTGGATGCGCCCCTAATTGGGCTCGACTAAATACAAAGCCCAAAGGCCAAAAACAGGCGACACAGCACTGAAACAGATTCTGGACCCTCTCTTGTTTCGACGATTCCCAATGACTCAGGATGAATCTTGATATGGAACCAGAGGCATTGGAAAGGTCTTCTTCTTATCTTTCCGTGCATATGTAGATAGTCCAAATCCAAGTCAGTATGCGTCCTGGGCCTCCATTTTAGTGCAAACTGGTCCTGAGCCCCATAACAGACTCGAAGTCGGTTTTGGTTGGGCCTCCACCTTGGCTTCCACGTCCTTGCTGGTCCTCCACATCTCCAAGTCCTTCTCCTATCATCTCCTGGTCCTCTCCATGGTTCCTTATTACAATATAATCATTAGGTAGCAAACCATTCTCAAAAGTGACATATAATGAAGAATATAGGAACGAGCTCACCTCTAAATTTAGTCATCGTGCACGAGCTCTAGTCGTTGGACCTTGCAAGTCTAGAATTGGAGGAGTGTTGCATGTATCCTTAGGAGTGATGTCCTTATCACGTCACAAAGCACACATTGAAAATTCTGATGAAGAAGAGTCTCTGGCTGAAAGGACAGCTAGACTGTAAGAAGAAGCTAAGAAGACAGCTTCAGAAAAGACCTCCGCCACTCGACGGACCATGAAAGAAGAAGCAAAGCCTATAGAAGAACAAGTCCATCCGAGTGAGAAGAGCAAGACAGGCGCCACTAAGGAGCCTACGGGCATGGCAGAAACCCCAACGCCAACTAGCCCACCACCAAAGGTGTCAGGCTTAAAATTTAAACGCCACCTAAGGTAAGCAAAGGAGGATAACTTGATTCTTAGCCTTCCAATAGCTGTCTGTGTAACCCTTATTTGTTTGGTAGGTCAACAGGGGCATCGTCATCTCATGAAACCTCGCCTTAAAGCTCAGTTCCTGAAAAAGACCAGGCTGCTCCATCTGACAAGACATCTAAAGATGATGTTCTGGAGCACTCGGCAAAGAAGCCGAGTGATTCGAGGAATGCTCCAAAGTATACTCAACCGGAGGCCAGCCATTCTAAGACCCCCACTGTTCTAGACCTAAATGCTCTGGAGATGGCCACTGCTGCTAGTACTCCTGCTTCCACTGAACCAGAAGAACCATCGTTGGTAGTATTTATTGATGACATTCTAATCTATTCTAAGTCCAAGGAAGAGCATGCTGAACATCTTCGCATTGTTCTTCAACGCCTCCGAGATCACAAGCTGTATGCAAAATTCAGCAAGTGTGAATTTTGGTTGGATTATGTGCCATTTCTTGGTCACATAGTCTCTACGAAAGGTATCTCGGTGGATCCTATCAAGGTTCAAGATGTGTTAGAATGGAAGTCACCAAAGACGGTTCATCAAGTACGTAGTTTCCTTGGGCTAGCTGGATATTATCGTAGGTTCATTCCAAATTTTTTTTGGCTGACCAAACCCATCACGGAGCTGTTGAAAAAGGATAAGAAATTCAATTGGAATGACAGTTGTGAAGAAGCATTTCAAGCATTAAAGAAATTATTGACCACTGCCCTAGTACTGGCTCAACCAGACATCACCAAGCCGTCGAAGTGTATTGTGATGCATCTGGGACAGGACTTGGATGTGTGTTCATGCAGGAAGGTCGTGTCATTGCCTATGCATCTTGACAACTATGAAAGCATGAAGAGCAGTATCCACCTCATGATTTGGAACTAGCTACGGTTGTACTTGCACTAAAAATATGGAGGCCTTATTTGCTCGCAAACATAGTGCACATCTACATGGATCATAAAAGCTTGAAATATATCTTTACCCAGACTGATCTGAACATGAGAAAACATCAGTGGCTAGAACTGATTAAGGATTATAACCTGGAAATTCATTATCATCCAGGCAAGGCCAATGTAGTCGCCGATGCATTGAGTAGGAAGGTACACTGCCATCACTTAGTACTAGAATATCAGAACAACGGCAACCACGTCACTGCCTCAGAACCCAATCTTCACGTTTTGCCTGCTATAGTGATTAGCACATCACTCCAAGTACTCCATCCATCTGGGTAGTAATAAAATGTACCAAGATCTAAAGAAGAACTTTTGGTGGACAAGAATGAAGCGAGAAGTGGCTCGATATGTTGCAGAATGTGATACTTGTCAGAGAGTTAAGGCTGACCATTTGAAACAAGCCGGATTGCTTCAACCAATGAATATTCCTGCTTGGAAATGGGAGGATATCAGCATGGACTTTATTGTTGGCCTACCTCTCACTTCGCGTAAGCATGATTCCATTTGGCTCATTGTGGACCGACCCACCAAATCTGCTCATTTCCTACCGGTCAGCAATAGATACAGCATACGGTAGTACGCAGAGCTATACATTGCAAGAATTCTGTGTCGTCATGGAGTACCCAAAACCATCATCTAGATCGTGGTTTGCAGTTTGTTGCTCGTTTCTGGGAATAGCTGCATGCATCTTTGGGTACAGGCCTAATTCGTAGTTCTGCTTACCATCCCACCACCGATGGACAGACAAAGCATGTCAACCAAATTTTGGAAGATATTCTTAGGGCATGTCTTTTAACACATGGTGGTAACTGGGATGAGTATCTACCCTATGCTCAATTTTCGTATAACAACAGTTACCAGAAGACTGTGAGAATGTCACCATTTGAAGCACTCTATGGTCACAGTTGTAGAACATTGTTAAACTGGTCTGAATCTGGGGAAAGAGTAACCTTTGGCCCTGATCTTGTCAAGGATGCAGAAGAAAAAGTACGTACCATTCAGGCAAATCTTAAAGCTGCTAAATGCTGCCAAGAGAAGTATGCGAACAGATGACGCATGCCATTATATTTCAATAGAGGTGACTACGTCTATCTCCGCGTGTCACCTATGAAAGGCATCCAATGGTTTGGAGTCAAAGGAAAGTTAGCTCCCCGTTATATTGGAACATTCCAAATTTTGGAACGGTGTGGAAAGGTAGCCTACAAGCTGGAGTTACCCGCCAATCTATCTGGAGTTCATAATACCTTCCATGTCTCTCAGTTGAAGCGGTGTCTCAAACCACCCATTGACAAAGCCTTGGAGACCAACTCCAACCCGATCTCACATACTCCGAACAACTGATAAAGATCCTCAATGAGAAAGAGAGCACAACCCATCAAAGAACACCCAAATTCTACAAAGTTCAATGGAGTAATCATTCAGAAGACGAATCCACTTGGGAATCTGAAGAATTTCTAAGTACGCATTACCCGAAATTTTGGTCGTCATACGCAGGTATGTTTTGACCACCGTACATCCCTCTAGTTTGCCTTGTTCATAATCTGGGGATGAGATTTCTTTGAGGCAGGTCTATGACACCCTAGGTGTCTCACTTCTAATTAACAAACCTGAAGAGCACAAATCTTGAACAATATAGCATGAATTGATGGAGCCTCACCCCAATTATTTGATTTAATCCCACGCAATTAAAAATTAAAAAACCTGCAAACCAAATAGAGAGCCAACTAAAATTTTCTTATAAAACATATACCAAATAAATTCATAATCATGTTAGTAATATTAAATTATAATTTTATGAATTTAATGAGCATTTTACCAATTATGGAAATACCCCGAATAATTAATTAAAGTCTAGGAACCTTTACAAATTGAATTTAAATACAAAAATATCTAGGACAATTCTGACTAATTGGGTCCCACGAGAGCACCAGGAATATCACAGAGGACCATTGTGCAAAAGCCCAACTTATTTGGCAGCCCCTAGCTATTTGTTTTGAAATTTCCATTGACCAGGGACATTTTTGTAAGGATCTAAATCTCTAAGGGGGACCAGAGGAAAAATCTTTTCCATTCTTCTCCATTGGGCCGGCGCAGCACTGTTCCTCCCCCGGCCGATGCAAATGCCCTGCTCGCCTCTCCCCCATACGCCACCCCACCTCGGAACTCCACGCGCGACAGTGCTGCTTGCACCCCCTCTGCAACCCCGTGTTGTCCCATCCCCTCTGCCTCGACCGCGAGCTCGCCCAACAACCTCTTCCCCCTCCGTGCACGCCATCGCCATGGTTGACCGGCCGGACTTTAATTCTCGCTGTTTCTCCTGCTCCTGCTTTCCCCCACTTACTCCTCTTCCCTCTGCGCAACTCAAAGCACCCCCAGGAGCAAACTCTCTCTCATTTCTCCCATTCCCTCTGCCCTCTTCCTCTCCCGCTCGTTTTCTCCTTACACTCCGTCATCACTGAGCGAAAGCTTGAGCTGAGCTTCCTCTTCCCTGCCTCCCGAGCCGAGCAGAACCCCAAACCCATGCGTGCACATCCCCTCTGCATTCCCATGACGCTCGCTCGACCAAACCCCATGTGAGCTCTAGCCAATTTGAAGAAAAACCAAAGCGAGCAACTCCGGTGACCTCCTCCACCGCGACCAAAAATTTCCAGTCTCTGGTATGCCTCATCCGTCCCCTCCTCATCGTACATGTGCGCAACCAATCCGTGAACCCTCTGACCTTTTTCCTCTCTGATTCTTGGTGCGAGCTAGGCACATTGCCACTTTTCCCCGGTCGTCGCCTCTGCTCCGACAGAACTGAGCCGCCTCACTGATGAGCTCATACCTCCGGTCATCCCTGACGAACTTCGACTTGATGCCGCCCTTCTCCACGACTCCCTGAAGCTCTGCGAGAAACCGGAGCCCAATTTCCTGCTCCAAGCCATCATCGCCTCTCACCGTCGACGGTCTTCCGGTGAGAACCCCACCTTGCGAACCTCTCCATTCCCTCTGCCTCGGTGCGCACATCATTTCATTGCTCCCGCGGCGAGCTTCCTCCCCGCGTAGCACCGACCAGCAAGCCCTCCGGCCGGCTCTGCCCCCTCTGGCGATGCTGACTTGGCGCTGACTGGCATCCTATTGGCAGCCGAGTTGGCTCCTACGTGGCTTTGACCTGGCACCCACGTGGCTCCGACGTGGCAATCCCTTAAACCAGAAAATGCCTAGAAATTGCCAGAAATTGCTAAAAACTTGGAAAAACCATATTAAATCAAATTCAAATCCAATGAGACTCAAACAAATTTTTTTAGGTTCATTTTGAATTGCTATATTTTAGTAAAATGATAAATCATAGTCTCTGTACATGTATTTTTAATAATACTTTAAATTGTTAAAAAACCAATTAATTCACTAGAAATTCTAGGGATGAAATTAAATCCTGATTTTTGGCATGCGAAGTAAACACATGAACATCTACCACCACAATTTTTGATTTGGCAGAATGTGAATTATTTTAGGCTCTGGAATTTATTTAGTATGTTTGCTTAAATTAATTCTAGTAATTATTCTGTAAATTATCTGCCCATGCCACTTAGCCAAAAATTCACTCATATAAGTCTCTGTACACAGTAAATCACACATGTCCAGAAACATAAATCTACTTAAGTAATTAATTTAATTGCTCATATCACTCTTTTACTTTGTTTAAATGCATAAAAGAATATATGTATACCTAAATTCTTAATTAACAACCCAATTTCACTGAAGCATATGACTTCGAGAACATAGTAATAGTTTTAATTCACATTAAAACACAAGGTACTTGCATGCATCATATCATTGCAATCAACGGTATATCGATAATGTCGTTAATACAATTCTATCATATAGGCAACGACAACCAGGAGCCAGAAGAGGATTTTCAGAAGGACGTTGACCCTCAAGTATAGGATGTAGAAGCTGCTAACACTAGCGTTGATCCAGGTAAGCCCCGGTTTACATTCGCCCTTTTTACAAAAGTTTGCTATTTTAACTTACTAGTGTCTATAATTATTAATTCATTAGGTCATAGGAGTTGATTGAAACCCATTTGCATAATACCCAAATGACCTATGTTACTGTCTTAGAACTTGGTAGAATCGATACTGTTATGCTATGCTTAGTAAGTGCTAGTCTCGTTAGATACCATTACTACTAAGGAATGAACTTGACCACTGGAACGGGAACTAATAAAAGAAGTTTATTTGATGTTACGACCGGGCAGGGATAACGCATGTGTAGGTTTGCAGCAACACATGGGTGTTGACTATGGTAGCCCTGCCTTGTCAAACCTAGGACCCGTCTGTGGTTGGCCCCTTGATCAAGTATTGAATAGTACCGAATGCATGCTAGCCTATGGGCACTAGTAAACCGATGTAGCATTAAAGGTCACTTGCATTGAGGACGGTTAAGGTGCGTTGATCATTGACCCTCCTGCTGCTGGAGTGGGCGGTTCAGACCATGAAGTTTTGTTGGCAGAACGACATGCCCACTCGACGTCACCACACCCGGGCTGAGGTGTAGGTGCTTTTCTTGCGAAAGGTTGCCACATACGACCTTAATTCGTGCATGTGTCGTGCATCTCGGGTTTTCCCCAGCTGGTGTAAATCGATTGCAATTGATGTCCCACGCAGTAATGAGTACCGCTTGGTCACCGCGCCAATCACGTAGTCGCACTTGATACATGGAATTTGATTATGATGTCTATTGTTGATGATGATTATTGCTACTCTTCTGTTGCACTTACTTTATGTATTGTTTTATTATCTTATTGTTGCCACTAAAGTTACATTTCAGTTCAACCCATTAAATTGGCAAATAAAATTTGATAGAACTAATAGGTTGCTTAGCGTGAGTCCTTTCAAACATGCCACCTATTAGAGCCTGTGCATGTCTAGGTGTTCAACGGGTAAATCTTGCTGAGTAATTAGTACTTAGGCTTTGTGCCATTGTTGTTTTTAGGTAATGAAGAAATAGAGTTGCCTGTAGATACGCTGCCCTGGGACATGCAAGTCCCTGAGGGTTGCACTACCCACTAGGACTCCGACTTGCCGCCGTAGTGATGTTGCGTGTTGCTAGAGTGATGGTTCTTTGGGCATGAATCATTACTATGCTGTATCGTCGAGCTCATAGTCTTATCATACTTGCTTTCGCTTTTTTCAAAATATTCATGAACTTGTAATATTCTGCTACACTTTGAATCATCGTATTCATGTAATATTCAACTCAAATTTGGACCAATGATGTATTATGAAGTATCTGCGCTATCAGCACCGTCGGGACCTCGATCCTCCGGGAAGGTGCGCCACAGCTGGTATCAGAGCCGTGGTCCAAGATAATACAACAAATAAATCATATTTTCAAAAAGACGTTTGCGAGTGAAGATACATTAGTATTGCCCATGTATATAATAGGGTGGTGACAAAGCTAACCTGGGTTATGATTGTTTATATTACTTGCATCTATGGCTTCTTCAACAAAGGTACGTGCGTGCTTAACCGACACGCGTGATATTGGTGTCTGTGCTTGCAGGCGAATACGAGACACTGTTGGCTCGTGACTTATCACTGGGCAATCCTTTCCATGGATCATTACTAGTAGACTTGTGCTTATTTTTGTAGTTTATTTTGAATTTGATGTATTGTTTCTGTAGTGGATCGTCTGCAGGTACACTTGTGCCGTTAGTATAACACTTAGATTGACTTATGTGTTGAGCGCAGGTTGTCACCAAATATTCGTGCCGCTAAGTAACGACAAAAGTATGCGTTGTGTTGAGAGGAACTCTAGGATTATAAAATGAAAAATTTTGCATCATGCATCCCAATATAACTAAACTAAAATTTGGTTCTCTCCTTGCTCATCAACCTCTGAATAAAAATTTTCTAAGCATGATAAGTATATAATTCTGAATAACAAGGTTAACAAGAATCTGTCCTGTTTTAGCTGCCAACTTTAAAAATTCATAACTATTAATTTACTCAACCAAATAAGGCATACAAATACTTTTCAGAAAGGTCTCAACATCCCCTGTCACCTAGAATTTAAATTAAATTTCGATCATAATAGTAACAACCTCAGAAACAGAGAACAAGTGCAATCTATCAACTCACTGTTTTCAGCATGGCCCTGAACTTAAAAATTTCATAACTAGAGTTGTACTTTGAATTTGCAAGAGTTTAAACCCAATATGGAAATCCCATTAAATCTATTTTCATCCTGAATAGGTTTCATAATTTTGTTGTTCCCTCTGTCCAGTAGATCCAAAACACTCAGCCTCTGTCATCCTGAACCAGAATCTGTCAACCTAAACTTGCAAAATTCATAAGTCCAGATTTACTTGGGTTTTCTTAGAATATAAATACAATCTGGAAAGATATGAAAGTGTAGTATAACTTGGTACTAGCCCCCAATTTTAAGACGTTGTTTTCTGTTTGAAATACCCATTTTTCTGACTGTTGTACAGTCAAGACCGAATTTATTTTAAAACCCATTGCCGTATTATTGACCCTTGAGGCTGGAAAATGTGAACTAAAACTTGGTTTCCGTATTTCATAGCACTTATATGAAATGCATTGTTACTCATGGAACACTGTACTCACCATTGGGTTTATGTTCCAGATGGGTGACCACGGTTTTGAGGAGTTTTCACACGACGGGTGGCGCTACACTACCGGTCTCCACCACCGTGGCTTTCCTACACTTTTGTGGGACCTTCTACACTTGTTGGGCTACGACGAGCCGCCCTCCTACAAGGGCCACGAGATCCGCCGCCACAGGGTGACCCTTGCTGAGGTGCACATTTGCGTGGCCACTCACCCGCGCAACCTCGACATGGCAAGGATGGAGAGCACGGTGACTTCTCGGAGCCTCCGTGAGGGCTTGGAGAGATTCGCCCATAGGGCTCTCACTCACTTCTACGGGTGCCACACAGCAACGCTCTCTGGGACTCCGTTTGAGATGATTCCCATCTGGCACCAGGCCAACCCGGTCTGGTAGAGGCGCGTGAGGCGCATCGCCCGGGACGACTACCCGGTGTATCAAGCGTGGTACCACCGTGTGTCCCACTACTCTGAGTACCTCCTCAACTTGGATGAGGAGGCTAGCAGCCACACTAGGATTTTGCTGGCTGACAATGAGCAGGCCTGGGTGCAGAGGAATGATCTGCAGACACAGGTTGACGCACAGCGAAGGGAGATTCAGCGGCTGACCGCTGCTCTTGAGGCGAGCGAGACTCACGTTACTGAGGTCACTAGACAGCGCGACACTCTCACGCAGGAGGTTGACAGGCGCGGCATGATCATGCAGCAGCACGCCAACCACAACGAACACCTACAGCATCAGTTGACGGCTGCATAGCACGAGATGGAGCTCTTGGGAGAGGATTTAGAGACCTTGGCTCACGAGAACCAGGGCCTGCAGCAGCAGCTAGAGGCGGTCCTGGCGCCATCGGCAGCACCCGAGGAGGATCCGGACGAGGACATGGACGAGGAGTCTGATGTGGACTACGAGGCACCAGCCAGAGACAGGACTTAGGGGATCATGATAGACCGGGCTAGATCGAGTAGGCAGGACAAGTTGGGTAGGTAGCTTTTGTCGACCATGCGAGGTTGTGGCATTTTGGGGGATCACTATGTGAGATGCTTTTGTAACTTGATGGTCACATATTCTGAGTTCATGTATTTAAGACTATGTTGACTTATGTTATGTATTGGTTGTACCCTTTTCCGCTACTGTTGTTGCACCAAAGTTTCATAAGAATTCTAGCTTGATCGTACTCTTTGACTCAATCAAAGTACTTTCCTTATAGATGGCTGAAAACACCAATCAACCACCACCAGGTTGGGAGATCACCGACAGCCTGGAGTTCACAGGGATGGTTCACCTATTTTGGAGAGTTCTCCAAAGATTTGGATATTCCATTCCTCCCACCTATGTTGGCAAGGAATTTCAGGAGCATGGAGTCCCCTCATGTGTCATCCATATGGCAGTTCCCACCAATTACTTGGTCATTCCCGCATGGGAATCTTGGACCATTAGCGTCATCAGGACAGATCTGCCTTCCACCTGGAATGTAGCTGCACTCAAGGCAATTACTCCATTCTGTGAAGACCACAAGCATGATGTTGCTGGAACACCCGTCGCCTTGCTGCCCATTAATGATGTGACAGACTTTGAGTGGATTAGGCGTGTGGATTTCATCTTTGATCCAAACCATCGCCACCATGATCCTATGCTACCCATAATAGAGTATTATGGCTTATCCACTTTCGCCTTATGCACCAACTTGTGCTAGCGTCTGAATGTATTTCATGCTGCACTTCGACTTTCTGAAGCCAAAAAACAAGCTAAGGATGAGGAGATTGCAGAACTGAACCAACAAATTCAAGCAAAGAATGAAGAGATGGATGCAATCATAGAAGAACATGACCAAGCCTTGCTGGATGTAGCAGATCTTAAGCATGATATAATTGAGGCTCAAGATAACTTGGACGCATTCAAGGCTGCCCACCTTCCTATTGAAGAAATTGGGACAAGATCAACATGGAGTATGGAGAACAATGGGATGTAGAGATGGCCCCGGTCGGTATTAATGTTATGGAAATGGTGGATCTGGAGGAACCAGAAGAACTAGAAGAGCCGAATGACATAGGCCACGAGTAGTTGTATCACTACACCCCGGTGTATGGTCGTGTAATATAAGTATTCCTAGTTCGATGTAGGAGAATCTTGCACTATGTGTCCGCAATACCGTAGCTAGGCGTTGGCACGTATGTGTAAGAAATCATGCGATGGTGTCCTTTTAACAACTGTGTGGTCTGAATTGAATTAATGGAGATGGTTGTCATTCTAAAATTTTATTCGTGCCTCTTGCAAATTTATATTCTTGCACATGTGTTTTATGGATTATTTTGAGGAATAACTAATGTGCAACCGTATAAATTGCAGCATGGTGCATACTCGGAATCAGGATGACCCTGAAAGCTCTCAACAAGGAGCTCATGCTGAGCCCTCGCTAGCTGAGGTGTTGGCTGCTGCCCTCAACCGGCAGCAAAATGACTCTGAGATTCTTTGTCGGCTAGTGGATATCACATCCCACCTAGCTGGACAGGGAGGCCACCGTAACAACAACAATTAGCCTCGATAGAGCACCTACTCAGATTTTCTAGATACTCATCTGCCAACCTTCGAGCGCGCCAGAGAACCTCTGGATGCTGATCACTGGCTGCATCAGACCGAGATGAAGTTTGGTCTGCTGGAATGCACCGAGCACCAGAAGGTGCTATTCGCCGCCCAACAACTCCAGAGATCTGCTAGCGCCTGGTGGGCGAACTATGAAGCTTCTCTGCCCACTGGATGCCACGTTTAATGGAATGAGTTCAAGACTGCATTTCGTGCTCATTTCATCCCAGCCGGCCTAATGCAAAGGAAATTCCAGGAATTCATGGATCTAAAACAAGGAGGGAGGAATGTCCTCCAATATTCTGAAGCTTTCAATCACCTTGCTCAGTATGCCACTGAGTATGTTAATACTGAGGAAAAGAAGAGATACGCATTTTTGTGTGGAATGAATGCCACGCTCAAGGAACGTCTGACTTGGCAGGCAACAGGCATGTACAACGACTTGGTCAATGCTGCTATTGTTCAGGAAGGCGCCATGCGCCAAGTTGAAGAGGAAAATTGCAAGAGAAAGGCCCCTGCTAGCACCTCTGCTGCCCCATAGGCGAAGCATCACCTGATTTATACCTCGCCGACCGGACAGCGTTTCTGGGCATCTCCGTAGCAGCAATATCAGCGGCGACACGGTCAGAACTACTCGAGGCCACCCCAGCCGCAGAACTTCCCACCTCATGCACCGTACCAATAGCAGAACACTCAGTTCCGTGCACCATACTAGCAGCAGGAAATCAGACTGCCCGTGCCCCACAGCCTGTTGATCATGGGAGCAGTTATCCGTGCTACAACTATGGCCAAGAACTACACCGCACCGAGGCGCAACAACAACAGCAACCCACGTCAGAACCCGAACAGGAATGTGAATGCACTGTCATGTAGTGCCCAAGTGAACTACACCAATGCGAAAGATATCCCTCAGGGCGAACCTGTGTTGACCGGTACGCTCTCGCTCTATCGCCAGCCTGTCCTTGCACTTTTTGATTCTGGTGCTCCACATAACTTCATTAGCAAAGCTTGTGTGCAAAAACATAAACTCCACACCACCATCATAAATAGATGCTACACCGTCCGCTCTCCTGCTGGACAAATTCTTGCTAACAAAGTAGTGTGTAAGGCTCCACTAGAAATTAATCAAAAGATCTACCCCACTGATTTTATCATGCTCAAGGACCAAGAGATCGACCTGATCATAGGTATGATCTGGATGAAAACCCATAGAGCCATGCTAGACATTGAGCCTCACATCGTTCACATCAACTCTCCCTTGCATGGGAAGGACATACTTTCTCTAAATGCCAATTCGTCGAAAGCCTTGGTTGTCCATCACTTGAATGGGCAATCACTCGAGAGTATTCCCGTCGTTCATGAGTATCCGAACGTGTTTCCCGAGGACATCTCTAGTCTACCGCCTGATCGTGACATGGAATTTAAGATAGAGCTACAACCAGGAACTTCTCCGATATCCCGTCGCCCATATAAAATGGCCTCGAATGAGCTAGCTGAGTTGAAAAAGCAGCTGAATGAGTTATTAGAAAAAGGATTCATTCGCATAAGCACTTTACCATGGGGCTGCCCTGCTATTTATGTGAAGAAGAAGGACAAGTCTTTGCGCCTTGTCGTTGACTATCGGCCTCTTAACGAAGTCACCATCAAGAACAAATACCCATAACCTCGTATAGATATCCTCTTTGACCAATTGGTTGGTGCCATGGTCTTTCCAAAGATTGACCTCTATTCGGGCTATCATCAAATCAAGATCAGAGCTGAAGACATTCCGAAGACCGCCTTCTCCACTAGATATGGATTGTTTGAGTATCTAGTAATATCATTCGGATTGACCAATGCCCCTGCCTATTTCATGTACCTCATGAATTCAGTATTCATGCCCGAGTTGGACAAATTTGTGGTAGTATTCATTGATGACATTCTCATCTATTCTAAGTCCAAGGAAGAGCATGCTGAACATCTTCGCATTGTTCTTCAACGCCTTCAGCAAGTGTGAATTTTGGTTCGATCCTGTGCCATTTCTTGGTCACATAGTCTCTGCGGAAGGTATCTTGGTGGATCCTAGCAAGGTTCAAGATGTGTTAGATTGGAAGTCACCAAAGACGGTTCATCAAGTACGCAGTTTCCTCGGGCTAGCTGGATATTATCGTAGGTTCATTCCAAATTTTTCTCGGCTGACCAAACCCATCACGGAGCTGTTGAAAAAGGATAAGAAATTCAATTGGAACGATAGTTGTGAAGAAGCATTTTAAGCATTGAAGAAATTATTGACCACTGCCCCAGTACTGGCTCAACCAGACATCACCAAGCCGTTCGACGTGTATTGTGATGCATCTTCGACAGGACTTGGATGTGTGCTGATGCAGGAAGGTCGTGTCATTGCCTATGTATCTTGACAACTATGAAAGCATGAAGAGCACAATCCAACTCATGATTTGGAACTAGCTGCGGTTGTACTTGCACTAAAAATATGGAGGCATTATTTGCTTGGAAACTTAGTGCACATCTACACGGATCATAAAAGCTTGAAATATATCTTTACCCAGACTGAACTGAACATGAGACAGCATCGGTGGCTAGAACTGATTAAGGATTATAACCTGGAAATTCATTAACATCCAGGCAAGGCCAGTGTAGTCGCCGATGCATTGAGTAGGAAGGTACACTGCCATCACTTAGTACTAGAATATCAGAACAACGGCAACCACGTCACTGCCTCAGAACCCAGTCTGCAAGTTTTGTCTGCTATAGTGATTAGCAACCTTAGTGTACATTATACTATTCATGAAGAAATTATTGCTGCATAGAAAAATGACATTGGTATGAATCATATCCGTCAAAACATTAAGAAAGGTAAAGCAAAATGCTTTACTCAAGACTCCGACGGTACCCTATGGTTCAATAATCGTTCGGTAGTACCAAAAGATTTTGAACTTAGACGAAAGATCTTGGATGAAGCACATCACTCCAAGCACTCCATCCATCTGGGTAGTAATAAAATGTACCAAGATCTGAAGAAGAACTTTTGGTGGAGAAGAATGAAGCAAGAAGTGGCTCGATATGTTGCAGAATGAGATACTTGTCAGAGAGTTAAGGCTGACCATTTGAAACAAGCCGGATTGCTTCAACCAATGAGTATTCCCGCTTGGAAATGGGAGGACATCAGCATGGACTTTATTGTTGGCCTACCTCTCACTTCGCATAAGCATGATTCCATTTGGGTCATTGTGGACCGACTCACCAAATCTGCTCATTTCCTGCCGATCAACAATAGATACAGCATTCGGCAGTACACAGAGCTATATATTGCAAGAATTCTGTGTTGTCATGGAGTACCCAAAACCATCTTCTCAGATCATGGTTTGCAGTTTGTCGCTCGTTTCTAGGAACACCGACATGCATCTTTGGGTACAGGCCTAATTCGTAATTCTGCTTACCATCCCGCCACCAATGGACAGACAGCGTGTCAACCAAATTTTGGAAGATATGCTTAGGGCAAGTGTTTTAACACATGGTGCTAACTGGGATGAGTATCTACCCTATGCTGAATTTTCGTATAACAACAGTTACCAGGAGAGTGTGAGAATGTCACCATTTGAAGCACTCTATGGTCGCAGTTGTAGAACATCGTTAAACTGGTCTGAATCTGGAGAAAAAGTAACCTTTGGTCCTGATCTTGTCAAGGATGTAGAAGAAAAAGTACGTACCATTCAGGCAAGTTTTAAAGCTGCTAAATGCCGCCAAGAGAAGTATGCAAACAGACGACGCAGGCCATTATATTTCAATAGAGGTGACTACGTCTATCTCCGCGTGTCACCTATGAAAGGCATCTAATGGTTTGGAGTCAATGGAAAGTTAGCTCCCCGTTATATTGGACCATTCCAAATTTTGGAACGATGTGGAAAGGTAGCCTACAAGCTGGAGTTACCCGCCAATCTTCTCCATTGGGCCGGTGCAGCACTGTTCCTCCCCCGGCCGACGCAAACGCCCTGCTCGCCTCTCCCCCACACGCCACCCCACCTCGGGACTCCATGCGCGACAGTGCCGCCTGCACCCCCTCTGCAACCCCGTGCTGTCCCATCCCCTCTGCCTCGACCACGAGCTCGCCCAACAGCCTCTTCCCCCTCCCTGCACGCCATCGCCATGGTTGACTGGCCGGACTTCAATTCTCGCTGTTTCTCCTACTCCTGCTTTCCCCCACTTACTCCTCTTCCCTCTGCGCAACTCAAAGCACCCCCAAGAGCAAACTCTCTCTCATTTCTCCCATTCCCTCTGCCTTGGCCGCGAGCTCGTCCAACAGCCTCTTCCCCCTCCCTGCATGCCATCGCCATGGTTGACCGGCCGGACTTCAATTCTCGCCGTTTCTCCTGCTCCCGCTTTCCCCCACTTAATCCTCCTCCCTCTGTGCAACTCAAAGCACCCCCAGGAGAAAACTCTCTCTCATTTCTCCCATTCCCTCTACCCTCTTCCTCTCCCGCTCATTTTCTCCTTTCACTCTGCCATCACTGAGCGAAAGCTTGAGCTGAGCTTCCTCTTCCCTGCCTCCCAAGCCGAGCAGAACCCCAAACCCACAGGCGCACATCACCTCTGCATTCCCATGACGCTCGCTCGACCAAACCCCGCGTGAGCTCTAGCCAATTTGAAGAAAAACCAAAGCAAGCAACTCCGGTGACCTCCTCCGCCGTGACCAAAAATTTCCAGTCTCTGGTATGCCTCATCCCTCCCCTCCTCATCGTACTTGTGCGCAACCAATCCGTGAACCCTCTGACCTTTTTCCTCTCTGATTCTTGGTGCAAGCTAGGCACATTGCCAATTTTTCCCGACCGTCGCCTCTGCTCCAACGGAACTAAGTGGCCTCGCCGATGAGCTCATACCTCGGGTCATCCCCGACGAACTTCGACTTGATGCCGCCCTTCTCCATGACTCCCTGAAGCTCTGCGAGAAACTGGAGCCCGATTTCCCGCTCCGAGCCATCATCACGACGTCGCCGAAGACCTTCCCTCCACCGCCTCTCGCCACTGATGGTCTTCCGGTGAGAACCCCACCTCGTGAACCTTTCCGTTCCCTCTGCCTCGGTGCGCACATCATTTCATTGCTCCGGTGGCGAGCTTCCTCCCCGCGTAGCGCCCACCGACGAGCCCTCCGACCGGCTCTGCCCCCTCCGGCGGCGCTAACTTGGTGCTGACTGGCATCCTACTGACAGCCGAGTTGGCTCCTACGTGGCTCTGAACTGGAACCCACGTGGCTCCGACGTGGCAATCCCTTAAACCAGAAAATGTTCAGAAATTGCCAGAAATTGCTAAAAACTTGGAAAACCTATATTAAATCGAATTCATTTTGAAATGCTATATTTTACTAAAATGATAAATCATAGTCTCTATACATGTATTTTTAATAATACTTCAAATTGCTAAAACACCAGTTAATTCACTAGAAATTCTAGGTATGAAATTAAATCCTGATTTTTGGCATGCGAAGTAAAAACATGAACATCTACCACCACAATTTTTGGTTTGGCAGAATGTGAATTATTTTAGGCTCTAGAATTTATTTAGTGTGTTTGCTTAAATTAATTCTAGTAATTATTCTGTAAATTATTTGCCCATGCCACCTGGCCAAAAATTCACTCATATAAGTCTCTGTATACAGTAAATCACACATATCTAGAAACATAAATTTACTTAAGTAATTAATTTAATTGCTCATATCACTCTTTTACTTTGTTTAAATGTATAAAAGAATATATATATACCTAAATTCTTAATTAACAACCCAATTTCTCTGAAGCATATGGCTTCGAGAATATAATAATAATTTTAATTGACATTAAAACACAAGGTGCTTGCATGCATCATATCATTGCAATCAACAGTATATCGATAATGTCGTTAATACAATTCTATCATATAGGCAACGACAACCAGCAGTCAGAAGAGGATTTTAAGAAGGACGTTGACCCTCAAGAATAGGAAGTAGAAGTTGCTAACACTACCGTTGATCCAAGCAAGCCCCGGTTTACATTCGCCCTTTTTACAAAAGTTTGCTAGTTTAACTTACTAGTGTCTATACCTATTGATGCATTAGGTCATAGGAGTTGATTGAAACCCATTTGCATAATACCCAAAATGACCTACGTTACTGTCTTAGAACTTGGTAGAATCGGTACTGTTATGCTATGCTTAATAATTGCTAGTCTCGTTAGATGTCATTTGTGACACCCCAGGTGTGTCACTTCATTTAACCAACAGGAAGAGCTTAGGTCATGAACAACATAGCATGAAATAATAGGACTCACTCCCTTTTTATTAATTCTAGGCAAATAAAAACCCTGCAACCAAGTTATTGAAGCAGTTCAAAAATTTCAATACAACTCATGCCAAATAATTCATCATCAATTTGGTAATAATAAAATAGAATATTATGAATTTCTTGGGCATTTTATCTGCTTGGCAAGACCCTTAATTAATTCATTGATTCTTAAGTAACTAATTAATGCATTTAATTAATTCTAAAAATATGTTCACAAAAATTTCAAATAAAATTCACCAAAGTGTTCTCCACCATTTAAATATTCAGTCCACCAATTTTCAATAATTTAGGAAGTACCTAGCTATTTTATTTTGAATTAATAAAAATCAGCTTTGACTAGGGACCTGTTTGCACTAAATCTAAAAGCTCAGGTGGGGCGCAGTGTAAAATCCTGCACTTCCTCCTCCTCACTGGCGCAGAGCCTGCCAGCTCCTCTCTACCGCCGACGCACCGCCCGGACCCCCTTCACTCCCAACCTCGGAAACGCGCGTGCGCTACAGCGTCAACGCCTGCACCTCTGCCCTCCGCCCTGTCCCCTCACCGCAAGCTCACCCAACCTTTTCTTCTCCCTCTCTGTACACCACCACCGTGACCGGCAAAACATCAATTTCCCGCGCCTGCGCCGCTCTCACTCACCCCACTCACTCCTTCCCTCTCCACAACTTGGAAGCGAACCTGCAAGCTCACAAAACACTCTCACTCACTCTCTGCCTCTGCTCCTTCTCATTTCTCTTTGCCTCTGTTTCTGTTTCTCCCCGCCATTACCACACTCCGCTGGACCTCGCTGCCCTACCTTTCCACCGCCTCCCGAGCCGAGCCCAGTGCACAAATGGCCGCACGCGATGTTCCCCTCACTCTCTTGTTCACCGCTCGACCACCCTCCGCTCAAGATGGAACAATTTTGAACAAAACCGAAGTTAGCATTTCCGGCAACCTTCACTGCCATCAACTGAAATTTGTTGATCACGGTGAGCCTCGCCACCCATTCCTTATCTCCTCGCACGAGCAACCTCCCGGCTCACCTCCCTGACCTCCTTTCTCTGTGTTTTCCAACGAGGAGTCGCTGGCATCTCACGATTTTGCGGCCGCCGTCTCTGCTCCGGCCAACCGACGCCGCGCTGACGAGCACCATCTTCCGCTCCTTCCCGATGTACGCCGACTTGATGCCAAGCCTCCCCGAGTCGCCGTGAAGCTGTAGGAGCCGGCCCCGGGTGATTTCCCACTCGGTAGACGCGACCTCACCGAACATCATCCTTCCGCCGCCTCACATCGCCAACCAACTTTCGGTGAGAACCACTCCTCGTGAACCCCTCCTCTCCCCTCACCGTGATGCGCGCTCCATTTTCCCTCAACCGCGCCGAGCTTTTCCTGTGCTTAGCTGCCGGCAGTGAGCCCTCCGGCCGCGCGCCACCCCGCTCCGACGAGCCTATTGGCCGTCCTTCTGGCACCGACGTGGCATCCACGTGTAGTCGACGTGGAGCTAAGGTATTGCCTACGTGGCCTTTCCCAGAACAGAAAATGCCGAGAAATTGCCAAAAATTATCAATAACTCCTTTGAGCCTCAAACAAATTTTGTTGAACTCATCTTCCAGTGCTCTATTATAGTAAATTGATAAGTCACCATCTTTGTACATGCATTTTTATCAATATATTAAATTGTCTAGACAATGATTAAATCACCAGAAATTCTAGGACCCAAATTTAATTCTGATTTTTGGCAAGCTTAATAATTACATAATTATCTATCACCACAAATTTTGGTTTAGTAAATTATGAATTAGTTTTGGCTCTGGAATTTATTTAGTGTGGTTTCTTAAATTAATTCTAGTAATTATTTTATAATTAATTGGCCCCTGTCACATGGCACAAAAATCACTCACACATGTCTCTGTGCCCAGTAAATCACACAAGTCTAGAAACCTAAGTTTACTTAATTAAATTAAATTAATTGCTTATACCACACATAAAATACAGTTCATCTATGTCCTTGTTCATGATAAATTAGTTAAGATCAGAATTGATTTGTTACTATTGTAATAGCTTAATTACTCTGAAGGACAATAACAACCCTAAATAAATGATTAACACACATAAAATGATGAAACTCTAAATTGTTCCTTTGAAGCATTTGGCATCGAGAACATAATAATTATGTTAATCAACATTTAAAGACATTGTGCATCATATCATTGCATTCTACGGTATTTTGGTAATACCGACAATTCAATTCTATCATATAGGCAACAACAAACCAGAGCAGGAAGAAGAGGATCTTCAGAAGGACCTTGATCCCCAAGAGCAAGACGTTGTAGTTGCTACCACTAACATCGATCCAGGCAAGCCTCGGTTTTCATTCGCCATTTTATAAAGTTGCTAGTTTCAATATTGCTAGTGTCTATGATTATTGCATTAGGTCATAGGAGTTGATTGGAACCCACCTTGCATGATCCCCAAATGACATATGCCACTGTCATTAGAACTTTGGTAGTATCGGTACTGTGTCGCTATGCTTAGCAATTACTAGGCCCGGTAGATATTATTACTAAGGAATGAACTTGACCACTGGAACAGGATTTATAAAAGAAGTTTATTTTGATGTCATGACCGGGCAGGGATGATGCATGTGTAGGTTTGCAGCAATACATGGCTGTTGACTGCGGTAGCCCTGCCTTGTCGAACCTAGGACCCGTCCGTGGTCGGCCCCATGGTCAAGTATTGAACAATACCACATACATGCTAGTCTATGGGCACTAGTAAACTGATGTAGCATTGGCGCGGCAATGAGGACAGTACCTAGTACAGGGGTCATTGACCCTTCTGCGGCTGGAGTGGGCGGTTCATACCGTGAAGTACTGTTGGCAGAACGGCATGCCCTCTCGCTGAGACTGGACCCGGACCAAGTTGTTTTTCGTCCTTGTGAAACGTTGCCATAAATGACCTTAATAGGTGCAGATGTATCGTGTATCTCGGGTTATCCCAACTGGTGTAAATCAATTCCAATTGTTGTCCCTCGCAGTAATGAGTACCACTTGGTCAATGTGTGGTCACGTAGTTGAACCTGGTATTGGAAATTAACTATGATGTTTATCGTTGATGTTACAATTATTGTTCTTATGATGCACTTACTTTATGTATTGCTCTATTAACTTGTTATTGCAACTAAAGTTACATTTCTGCTCTACCCAGTTAATTTTGAGAAATAAAACTTGGTAGAACTAATAGGTTGCTTAGTGCAAGTCTTTCCAAACGAGCCACCTATTAGAGCCATTGCATGTCTAGAAGTCCGACGGGTAAGACTTGCTGAGTAATTAGTACTCAGGCTTTATGCCACTATTATTTTTAGGTAATGAAGAAGTAGAATTGCCTGTAGATGTGTTGCCCTGGGACATGCAAGTCCCCGAGGGTTGGACTGCCCACTGGGAGTCCGACTTTCCGCCGTAGTGATGATGTGTGATGCTAGAGTGATGGTTCTTCGGGCATGAACCATTACTACGCTGTATCATCGAGCTCGTAGCTTCTTATCATGATTTGCTTCCGCTGTTTTCAAAAAACACTATGAACTTGTAATATTCCGCTGCACTCTGATGACCAATTTATGTAATATTAAATTTAAATTTGAACCAATGTTGTATTATCATGTGTCTGCGTTATCAGCACCATCGGGACCTCGATCCTCCGGGAAGGGGGGCCACACCATTACTACTAAGGAATGAACTTGACCACTGGAACGGGAACTAATAAAAGAAGTTTATTTGATGTTACGACCGGGCAGGGATAACGCATGTGTAGGTTTGCAGCAACACATGGTTGTTGACTGTGGTAGCCCTGCCTTGTCAAACCTAGGACCCGTCCGTGGTCAGCCCCTTGATCAAGTATTGAACAGTACCGAATGCATGCTAGCCTATAGGCACTAGTAAACCGATGTAGCATTAAAGGTCACTTGCATTAAGGATGGTTAAGGTGCGTTGGTCATTGACTCTCATGCTGCTGGAGTGGGCGGTTCAGACCACGAAGTACTGTTGGCAGAACGGCATGCCCACTCGACGTCACCACACCCGGGCTGAGGTGTAGGTGCTTTTCTTGCGAAAGTTTGCCATATACGACCTTAATTGGTGCGTATGTGTCGTGCATTTCGGGTTTTCCCCAGCTGGTGTAAATCGATTGCAATTGTTATCCCTCGCAAGTAATGAGTACCGCTTGGTCACCGTGTCAATCACGTAGTTGCACTTGATACTTGGAATTTGATTATGATGTCTATTGTTGATGATGATTATTGCTACTCTTCTGTTCCACTTACTTTATATATTGTTCTATTAGATTGCTTAGCACGAGTCCTTTCAAACAAGCCACCTATTAGAGCCTGTGCATGTCTAGATGTTCGACGGGTAAGTCTTTGTGACATCCCATGTCACAAAATGGAATGTAGTCAAACCCAATGTTAATTAAGGGCTAAGTAATAGTATAATTAATTAAAGTGCTAAAGAATAAAGGGAGAAATTAAATAATTAAAATCCAGAATATCCAAATAAGGGCCTTCTCAAACATCACAAAATGTCCATGGAAGTACCCCAATATTTTTGCATATTCTGAATGGACACATTAAAAGAGAATTTTGAGAATTTTACCAGATATTTTGGTAACCAATTAATACCCTTAAAAATTCCCCTAAAGTCAGAAAAGAGCATGTCTGTCCTGGAATTTTAATAACTAATCTAAGCCAATTCAACTGATGCACCCAAAATAAAAGTTGGAGAACATGTTTTCCTGGGCGTACACAAAAATCAGTGTCAAATTTGGAGCACCAGAGCTTGGTGAATTTTGGCCAAAACCGAGCCCTATTCAATTCAAGCCGATTCAATTTCCCCCTTTTCTCTCTAGCCAATCGCCGCTCGACACCGACGTCGCCGTACGGCATCACCGCCGGTTACTGTCGCCCCACGCTGGCCACTGCACCGCCAACTCTCCCCCCTGTGCCACCGGCCAAATTGAAGCCGCTTCCCCCCACCAGCAGCCACTCCCTAGCCGACAGTGCGGCCTCCCATCCTCTGCTCTCTCTCGCCGCTCTCTCTCTCTCTCTGCTGCCGGTCTTTAAGCAAGGGCAGCAGCTCACTTGGCCCTCTCTCTCTCACTCCCTCAACTCGCAACCAGCTCTCACACACTCCAGATCGCCCTCGAGCGCCGGCACTCTCTCTTCCTCCCTCTTCCCGGCAAAACCCGAGCCAGTGCCCTGTTTCGTCCGCCATGGCCACCGCCGCGCCCAGCTCCGACTAGGTAGCTTCCCCCTCCCCCTTTTTTTTGCAAATCAGTGCACCATGGACCCTTCTCGCGTCACCCTGACTCGCTCCCTCCCTCGTGCAGTGTCCTCGCCCGATTTCGCGAAGCCCGGAGTCGCCGCCATCGGGATCCGACCCCTCCCCCCCCCCCTACCGACGAGAACCCATCTCCGGCCCTCTTCCTTGACGCCGTCCTCAATGCCGACCTTCCCCAACCTACGGTGAAGCTCTCCGACCGAACCCCGGCCTCCCTTGTCCTCAGCACCCTCGCGCGAACCTCGCCGTAGTTTCCCCTGCCACCGCTCATTGTCGCCGGCGGCCTCCGGTGAGCCCCTCTCCCCTCCGACCCCCGTCTCGGGATCCTCATAGTGTGGGGACCGTTCGAGGTGCACGTTGGCCCTGGCCGTGCCACCGATCGGCCGCTGGGCTGAGTTCACCATCGCCGGCCGCCGCACGGGTTCGCGCGCGCCATGGGCTAGTTCAAATCCAGTGGCATTCCTGTAAATAAGAGTGAACTTTGGATTAAACTTTAAAATTCAATAACTCGAGAAATATAAGTCCAAAAATGATGAAACCAATTTTGTTCAACTTCTAAAATCCTCCTCTACCAGAAAAACAAGTTGAACTCCAAAGTTACTCAGTAAATTAATTTATTGAATTCTCTAAAGTTACAACCCTGATTTGCATAATAAATTCATAAGTAAATAAGTATAAATGGTAAATTCATGAAACTTGCTCAGTGGTCATTTCATGGCATCCTTAAACTTTCTGCAAAAGCACATTTTCATGTTTAGGCATATATTTAGTATTATTGCATAAATCTTCATTTGTAGTAATTGAATTTAGGTAAATTATTGGTTAGGAATTTAATTATGACATTTGGTATTCCTGTCCCTTATGCACTTGTACACTCCTGTAAAATTCCATGAAAAATGTGAAGCAACTTAAGTATGCTTTTGCTGTCGAAATTAATCAAGTGTTAGTTAAAGTAAGAATTTTTCATATAAATCTTGCTTTTTGTGTGCATTTAATAAAAGTAGGCATAAATTCATTTCTAGAATATTCATGAAAAATAATTCACATTAACTTTACAGTAGAAATTCTTATCTCCATTTATATGCTCTTGGTTCCTAATTAACTATATGTACCTAGAGCTAATTATGTAATTACTTGTCATTGTATGTATAGTGCTAGCCTTTACATATGGCCACTTTAGCTAAGTGCTTAATATAAACTTTCTGAAATTTAGGCCTTAGTACTATGTTTTCATATCATCATCATCAGGTAGTGCCATGTAATCCTTATCTATGCCATGATCATGTTTAAAGTAGACATACACTAAGTATATGATGATTGAAAACTACATTCTTTAATTAGAAGTTTGTCCCCTTCAAATTCGGTGGCTGCCATGTCATACTTAGGTGTGCATACACATCCAAGAATAAATGATTGGTTCATTAATTTATTTGCTGAGGAAGTGACATGAATCATCATGCCCTCTATTCCATCTTTAGTTAAGGAACTCCATGAAACCTTGTGTATTCCTTCGCATTGATGCATGTTCATTTCATATAGGGATCGAGACCGAGGAGATCACACCGGATCAGCAGGGACCTGAAGTGAGTTTTGGTGAAGGCACTAACTACGATCCCTCCCAAGGCAAGCCCCGGTGCATAACCCATTTAATTTTCGAGTCCCTTTTCCTTTGTCACAAGTTAGGAATATTGTAATTGTGCATTAAGTGTAGGACTTGGATGAAACCCACTTGCATACTCCGACAATGACCTATAAGTAGTTTATGTTAGTAAGCCTTTCCGTTAGTAATTGCTATGCTTAAACTAGTGGAGTCAACGGTAGCTTATAAGTTCAACTATGGTTCACTTGATTAATGAACTTGATAAAATGGAGCACCTATCGTTGCAACTCCACGGACAAGTATTGAACAGTACCAAGTACATACCTTTAATATGGGAATTGGTAAACCTAGTAACTTGGGCGCCGTATTGTTAGACAGCCATACTCATCAAGCTAGAGGTGATGTGAACAGCACGGTGGTTGCACGGGTTTGAGGACCGCTGGAGAGTGCATGGGTTAAGTCTCTGATATGAAGTACTGTATCACGAGGAGGACGTGTACTTGGGATCGATGGCCCCGGATTGACTTTATAGCAATCTTGTGAACGGTGGCCATACGTGTTCTTAAGTGATGCGTATGTTGTGTATTTGGGTTTTCCCTACAGGATGTAAATCAATTCGAATTGTCGTACCTCACGGTTATGTGTACCTCTTGTTCGAGCAGCGGCAATGATATGTTAAGTATTAAAGTTGTGGTTATATTTCTGAAATTTACTTATGCTATGGACACATATTGCTATGATGTATTGCTCTTTATTTGTACTCATGTCTTAGCAGCTAGCTAGATTCACCGTAGTGGTTATTCTGAAATCAGCAAAGTAAAATCTTGAATTAAGGAATTGAAAGTGCAATATAGAACTATTAGGAGCTTCTTACGCAATTATCAAATAAACCCGGTCAGCCCCCTGCATACTAGGAGTCGGTTTTAGTAAACCTTTTGACGGGTAAGTCTTACGGAGTATGTTAGATACTCAGGCTTTGCGATTATGTTGTTTCTAGGTTTTCCTCAAGCTACCTACTGTGATTGTTGTAACAAGGAGGTGTGGGAAGGTGAGGAGCCTCAGAATTGGACCATTGAATGGGTCCCTAGCTCTCCTAACCATGATGAGTGAGCCATCACCATAGGGCTGGCATGGTTCACGTAGGAATCAACGTCGTGTTTTGCTATTCTACCGCTTCCGCTCACTGATGTAATATGAACTAAGGACCTATGTGTTGTATCAGATCTAAACTCATTTATATTCTACTTCTGAACTTGTAATATTATGCACCTAAGTGATGTAATATTGTAAATGATGAATGTTCATGTGTGAACACTGTGTATGGTTACTTCGTTAACCATCTCCCGAGACGATCCTGTGCGACATACTCTACTTTTTGGAGTAGGGTTGTCACAGCTGGTATCAGAGCCGTCTCGGGATAAGCTACACACAAATGAGCATTTTAAAACGTAAACAAGTCGTTCTTATACCTTACCGTGAGGTACGAACTAGTAGTGCCCATATAAGAGTCTTGTAGGTGGCAAAGCTAACCCTGTGTTATGTTTGTTTAAATTACTTGCAACTACGGATTCTTCAACGAAGGTATGTCTTTGTGCACGGATCGGTTGCGCTGTAAATACCGAACGCCTTCCGGGTGGGCAAAGACCTGGGCTTTGATTGATACGCGGACCGAATGCGCTTAAACGTCGGCTGCCTTCCGGGTGGGCGAATACCTGGGCATAAACTGTCATTGTTATTTTGGCTTGTTTCTTTTGAATTTGATGTATTGTTTCTGAAATGGATCTCTTGCAGGTACACTAACCACGTGTAGTTTGCTTAGAAACATGTGAGAGGTGTGTGTGCCACCGAAAAGATCGAGTTATATAATCGGACAAGTTTTCCTTTTGTGAGGATGTAGGAAATCGTCATATTGAGCATTTGGCATTCATGCATACCATATGCACTCACCTTCACTAAATCATGTGAAAAGGTCATTAATATTGCAAACATGTGAAATGACTCAGATTTGAGCTAATTTAAATCCCTATGGCATCTAAACTAAAAATTTGATGTCACCGATAAAGAAATCAATTTCTGCCAGAAACGTCAGTTTCACTAAAACAAGCATAACTTCCTCAATTTTAATTCAATGAAGGCGAATAAGTACTCGTTGGAAAGCTGAGATTTTTCTCTACAAGTTTGGTTTAGGAAGTTTGTCTTGGAAAAATCTGGAACTGGGTCATAGTTTACAAAAACAGTAGCCTTTTTCTGGAAGTCAGAAACTATCTCATTTCTGTCCCCTGTCCTTGGATGATCATAACTCCCAGAGACTTTATTGGATGGAGATGTATGAGTATACGTTGGAAAGATGATGAAATTCTCCACAACAGTTGTAAAGCACAAAAATTTTAATTTTGTCCAGAAACTAAGCGTTTTTGCCCGTTTCTGCGGTTCACCCCGTCGACCGCAGAAATTCGTCGTTGCCGGTCGTTAAACGGATCGGGAACCTCGTGTCTTTTCTTTTACCAATCATTCCTTCTGCCATTTTAAGAATGTGTGCTTAGTGGAATATTTAGTTTTGACTCACCCTTGCAAAACATTATTCCGGCAGATGGATGTTGGCAAGCTCACGAGGGACCCCGAGTACCTTGCCGCCCGCATTCTCGAGTTGGAACGAGAGCGTGAGGCGCTGCAGTCCACACTTGTTACCCATGATGCCCAGCTTGCGAAGCGTGACACTAAGATTTCATATCTTGAGGACAAGCTGCACACTAGCGAGTTAGAGCGGGCCGATCTTTTCGAGCAACTCCATGATGCGCAGCTCATCATCGAGGGTGATGCAAGCGATCAGTTGCAGGAGCAACTGAACCAACACAAAGCCCATCTCACCGCTGCCCAAGAGGAGATTTACTCTCTTCGTAGTCAGGTTACCGCTCTCTTGGAGGAACGAAATGAGCTATAGGCTCAACGTGAAGAAGCTCAAGATGCGCGTGATGTCATGGAAGGGAACCTCAACGACGCTCACGCGATCCTCGCACAGCAAGAGCAGCTCATCGGACATCTCCAAGCTGCCAATGGCCAGCTGAACGCCATCCTTAACGATGAGCCGCCCATTCCACTCGCGGTGATTCCCCCCGATGACGCCGACCTGAGTGAGAACGGTGATTCAGGCATCGACATCGAAGCACCCCCTGGACCGGGTGATATGGACGTGGAGTCTGATGGTGACAGCCATGTCGGGTGACCGAGTAGCTTTATGTACGTAGGATGAAAAATCTCGTGAGACATCGTAGTCGTGTGTGCATAGTGTTAGTAATGCTAAGCTCAGTTATAACCTAAGCTCTCCAAGATTGTGTGGTGTAGTGTTCTGAGTGATGTAATTGAAGACTTGCTATGTATCCAAAGTTGCATCACATGTATTTATGGTTTTTATCATGAGTATGTTGCTTATGGTGCTGGAAGTTATGGAATTTAAGCTATCTCTTACGTCCGCACCGTTTACTTGTCAAGCATTTCATTTATGAGCAATCTGAAATTTAATTTCGTCGTCATGTCGTAGCCTTGTTATCATATTGTCTCATGTGATGATCGGGCTAACATGCTTTGTTCATATGTCAGATGGTGCAAACTCGCCGCGGTGGAGAAAACATCGGTGATGCTCCCGGCGCCTCGAACGTCGGTGGAAATGGGCCGCTGCCCAATGCGCCGCCCATGACGGCTATGGAGCAGCTCATCCACAATCAGAACGAGATGTTCCGCATGTTCATGGAGAACATGAACCGTCAAGGAGCTCCCAGACCACCACCACTGTAGCAGCAGGAATCCTCCTACGCCGACTTCTGGGTGACTCACCCGCCCACCTTCGGAGAAGCCGGTGATCCTCTGAAAGCGGATAACTTTATCCGCACTCTGGAGTCGAAGTTTGCCCTCCTCCACTACACCGAGCAGCAGAAGCCCCTCTTCGCCGCGTAGCAGCTCCGTGGCTCCACAAGTGCTTGGTGGGCCAGTTTCACCGCCACTCTCGCCGCTGGTCACCAAGTCACTTGGGAGGAATTTTGCACAGCTTTCCATGCACACCACATCCCGACTGGACTCATGAAGCGCAAGTTGCAGGAGTTCCTCAACTTGAAGCAAGGCTCCGGAACCGTGCAGGAGTATGCATGGAAATTTAATTACCTGGCTCAGTACGCGTCGTATCACGCTGATATGGACGAGAAAAAGAAGGACTGTTTCTGTTCGGGTCTTACCTCGAAGCTGCAAGATCGCTTGGCACAAGTCACCGCCGGCACGTTCAACGACTTGATGAGTGCCGCCATTGTGCAAGAAGATGCCAACCGTGCCAATCAAGAGGACAAGAAGAGGAAACGTGCTATGGATGTTCATCCGGCTCCGCACCGCCCAAGTACAAGCTAGCAATCACTTCCCCGACCGGACAGAAATTCCGGGCTGTGGTACTGTCGGGAGGAGGACCTCGCCCGTCGTTCTCGCAGCAGCACTCGTGATTCCATGAAGGAAACCGGCAGCAATCTTCTGGCTCTCGCCCTCCATAGCAGAATAACCAAGTGGTGAAGACCACCTCCGCACAGCCATGCTATAACTACGGCCGCACTGGTCATTTTGCTAACGAGTGTCGGTTCCCGAAGCACAATCCGAGCAACAACAACAACTCCAACACTTCCGGGAACAACAACAACAACCACAACAGCGGCAACAACAATGGCAGCAATGGGAGTCGTCCTCAGTCGTCTACCCCCACACACAAGAATGGCCGAGTCAACTATACCACGGTCGAAGAGACCCAAGCTGGAGAACCCGTTCTCGCGGGTACGTTCTCGATCAACCAACATGCTGCCATGGTTCTTTTTGATTCATGAGCAACACATGATTTCATAAGTCAAGCATGTGCAAATCATTTAAAAATTACCCCCACCACTATGGGAACACCGTACATCATCACGTCTCCTGGTGGAAAAATAAGAGCTCATATCGAGTTAAGGAAAGTGCCACTTAAGCTAGCAAACAACATATACCCCACTTCCCTAATTATCTTAGATGGCCAAAGCATCGACATCATTCTTGGTATGAAATGGATGACTAGCCACAAAGTCGTACTGCACATTGAGGATCGGGAAATCCATTTGAACTCACCCTTACACGGCCCCTCTATTCTTCGATTGCCGTATCCCAAGTTGTCCACTTCTCAAGTGTGTCATGTGGAACGAAAGGAGCTAGCAAACATTCCAGTGGTTTGTGATTTTCTCGACGTATTTCCAGATGATTTACCGGGAATGCCTCCGGACAGGGATGTCGAGTTTAAGATTGAACTCGTACCTGGTACAACGCCTATCTCTCGTAGGCCATACAAGATGGCTCCTAATGAGTTAGTAGAGTTGAAAGAGAAGTTACAAGAGCTTATGGACAAGGGTTATATTCGATCAAGTTCATCTCCCTGGTGTTGTTCCGCTCTCTTTGTGAAGAAGAAAGACAAGACCCTACGCCTATGTGTCGACTATAGGCCGTTAAACGCCGTGACCATCAAGAACAAGTAACCTCTGCCTCGAATTGATATCCTCTTTGATCAACTAGTGGGTGCTAAAGTCTTCTCCAAGATTGATCTCCAATCCGGTTACCATCAAATAAAAATCCGAGCCGAAGATATTCCAAAAACAACCTTCTCCACCCGATATGGTCTTTTCGAATATCTTGTCATGTCTTTTGGTCTCACCAATGCTCCAGCCCACTTCATGTATTTGATGAATTCTGTATTCATGCCCGAGTTGGATAAGTTCATAGTGGTATTCATCGACGATATTCTGATCTACTCCAAGTCCGAAGAAGAACACGCCAAACACCACCGTATTGTTCTACAACAACTCCGCGATCATCAACTTTACACCAAATTTAGCAAATGTGAAAAGCAAGTTCCATTCTTGGGTCACATCATATTAGCAGAAGGAGTAGCCATGGACCCTAGTAAAGTAGAAGATGTGCTGAATTGGAAAGCTCCAAAATCAGTCAAGCAAATTCACAGTTTCCTTGGTCTTGCCGGCTAATCGGAAATTCATTCCCAACTTCTCAAGCATTGCCAAGCCTATGACCAAGTTGCTGGAAAAGGATGCCAAGTTCAAGTGGAGTAGTGCATGTGAAGAAGCTTTTCAGTCGCTCAAGAAGCATTTGACAACCGCTCCGGTTTTGGCTCAACCCGACATCACCAAACCATTCGATGTCTACTGCGATGCCTCCGGCACCGGATTGGGTTGTGTGCTTATGCAAGAAGGCCGTGTCGTTGCTTATGCGTCATGACAGCTCCGGAAGCATGAGCAAAATTATCCTACTCATGATTTGGAATTGGCCTCAGTCGTCCTAGCCTTGAAAACCTGGCGCCATTACTTGCTTGGTAATCTTGTTAACCTCTACACCGATCACAAGAGTCTCAAATATATCTTCACTCAACAAGAGCTGAACATGAGGCAGCGTAGATGGTTGGAATTAATCAAGTATTATGAATTGGAAATTCATTATCATCCCAGAAAAGCCAACGTGGTTGCTGATGCCTTGAGTCGTAGGGACCAATGTAATCACGCCATCGTTTGCTTGATGGAAGCTTGTACGATTTCAAATCCTAGCGAACCAAGTCTTCGTGTCATCCCATATGGATCCTTGTATAATTTGGCGCTCATTCCTACCCTTCGGGAAGAAATTATGGAAGCCCAAAAGAATGACAAGGGAATGGAGTATATCCGCCAGAAAATTGGGAAGAAGGAAGCGACGTGTTTTCGACAAGATGAAGATGGAGTGCTATGGTTCAACAATCACCTTGTTGTTCCAAAGAATGAGGAGCTAAGAAAGAAAATTTTGGATGAGGCTCACTTATCCAAATACTCCATACACCCCGGTAGCAACAAAATGTATCGCGGGTTAAGGGAAAAGTTTTGGTGGACGCGTATGAAACGAGAGGTTGCTCAGTATGTCTCCGAATGCGATACTTGACAACGTGTGAAGGCCGATCACTTGAGAACAGCCGGTCTTTTGCACCCTTTAAAAATCCCCGCTTGGAAATGGGAGGACATTGCTATGGATTTCATCGTTGGATTAACCCTCACACCCAAGAAGCACGATTCAATATGGGTGATTGTGGATAGGTTGACCAAATCTGCTCATTTTATTCCCGTCCATACAACCTACTCTACTAAGCAATATGCCGAGCTCTACATTGTGCGGATTCTATGCTCGCACGGTGTGCCCAAGATGATCATCTCCGATCGAGGTCCCTAATTTATTGCTCATTTTTTGGAGCAATTGCATGCTTGTCTTGGCACCACTCTCATTCGAGGTTCTGCTTATCACCCGCAAACCAATGGTCAAACCGAGAGACTAAATCAATATTTGGAGGATTTATTGAGAGCTTGTGTTCTGGACAATCGTGGTAATTGAGAATCTTGTCTCCCGTTCGCCGAATTCTCCTACAACAATAGCTACCAAGAGAGTTTGGGAATGTCGCCATTCGAAGCCTTGTATGGTCACTCATGTCGAACCCCGCTGAATTGGTCGGAATCTAGAGAAAGAATCACTTTTGGTCCAGATCTGGTAACACAAGACGAAGAGAAGGTGAAGCAAATTCAAGCTAACATGAAGGCCGCCCAATCCCGCCAAATAAGTTATTCCAATAAAAGAAGACGTCCATTGGAGTTCGAGAAGGGAGATCATGTCTATCTCCGGGTTTCTCCCAACAAAGGTGTGTCCCGTTTTGGAATCAAAGGAAAATTAGCACCCCGCTACATCGGACCTTTTTCAATCACGGAAAAGCATAGCGCCGTTGCTTATCAGTTGCAACTACCGGAAAATCTTGAGCGGGTGCACAACATCTTCCATGTCTCCCAACTCAAAAAGTGTCTAAATCCTCCGATCGACGTGGTCATCGCCAACACTGAGCAATTGGAAGAAGACCTCTCCTACCCCGAATACCCCGTCCAAATCCTCGATAAAAAGATCGGGTAACTCGCAGCCGCACTATCACCTTCTACAAGGTGAAATGGAGTAACCATACTGAAGATGAAGCTACATGGGAACAAGAATAATTTCTGAAGACCAATTTTCCGGAGTTCTTGGCCTCACAAAATCGGTAACCATCCGCACCCCTCCCTTTTGTCCGTTCTTTTGCAAATCTCGGGATGAGATTTCCTTAAGGGGGGTGTGCTGTGACATCCCATGTCACAAAATGGAATGTAGACAAACCCAATGTTAATTAAGGGCTAAGTAAAAGTATAATTAATTAAAGTGCTAAAGAATAAAGGGAGAAATGAAATAATTAAAATCCAGAATATCCAAATAAGGGCCTTCTCAAACATCACAAACTTTCCATGAAAGTACCCCAATATTTTTGCATATTCTGAATTGCCACATTAAAAGAGAATTTTGAGAATTTTACAAGAATTTTTGGTAACCAATTAATACCCTTAAAAATTCCCCTAAAGTCAGAAAAGAGCATGTCTGTCCTGGATTTTAATAATTAATCTATACCAATTCAACTGATGCACCCAATAGAAAAGTTGGAGAACATGTTTTCCTGGGTGTACAAAAAAATCAGTGTCAAATTTGGAGCACTGGAGCTTGGTGAATTTTGGTCAAACCCGAGCCCTGTTCAAGTCAAGCCGAGTCAATTTCCCCCTTTTCTCTCTGGCCAATCGCCGCTCGACACTGACGTCGCCATACCGCGCCACCGCTGGTTACTCTCGCCCCACGCCGGACACTGCATCGCCAACTCTCCCCACTGTGCCACCGACCGAATTGAAGCCGCTTTCCCCCGTCGGCAGCCACTCCCTAGCCGATAGCGCGGCCTCCCGTCCTCTGCTCTCTCTTGCCGCTCTCTCTCTCTCTCTCTTCAGCCGGTCTTTAAGCAAGGGCAGCAGCTCACTTGGCCCTTTCTCTCTCACTCTCTCAGCTCGCAACTGTCTCTCGCACACTCCAGATCGCTCTCGAGCGCCGGCACTCTCTCTTCCTCCCTCTTCCCGGCAAAACCCGAGCCAGTGCCCTGTTTCATCCGCCATGGCCGCCGCCGCACCCAGCTCTAACTCGGTAGCTTCCCCCTCCCCCTTTCTTTTGAAAATTGGTGCGCCATGGACCCTTCTCGCGTCACCCTGACTCGCTCCCTCCCTCATGCAGTGTCCTCGCCCGATTCCATCTTCCTCAACGCCGTCCTTGATGCCGACCTTCCCCAACCTGCAGTGAAGCTCTCTGTCCGAACCCCAGCCTCCCTCGTCCTCGGCACCCTCGCGCGAACCTCGCCAGAGTTGCACCTGCCGCCGCACATCGTCGACGACGACCTCCGGTCAGCCCCTTTCCCCTCCGACCCCCGTCTCAGGATCCTCGTAGCGTGGGGACCGTTCGAGGTGCACGCTGGCCCCGGCCGCGCTGCCGATCGGCCGTTGGGCCGAGCTCGCCGTCGCCGGCTGCCGCGCGGGGGCGCGCGCGCCTGGGACTAATTCAAATCTAGTGGCATTCCTATAAATAAGAGTGAACTTTGGATTAAACTTTAAAATTCAATAACTCGAGAAATAAAAGTCCAAAAATGATGAAACCAATTTTGTTCAACTTCTAAAATCCTCCTCTACCAGAAAAATAAGTTGAACTCCAAAGTTACTTAGTAAATTAATTTATTTAATTCCCTAAAGTTACAACCCTGATTTGCATAATAAATTCATAAGTAAATAAGTATAAATGGTAAATTCATGAAACTTTCTCAGTGGTCATTTCATGGCATCCTTAAACTTTCTGCAAAAGCACATTTTCATGTTTAGGCATATTTTTAGTATTATTGCATAAATCTTCATTTTTAGTAATTGAATTTAGGTAAATTATTGGTTAGGAATTTAATTATGACATTTGGTATTCCTGTCCCTTATGCACTTGTACACTCCTGTAAAATTCCATGAAAAATTTGAAGCAACTTAAGTATGCTTTTGCTGTCGAAATTAATCAAGTGTTAGTTAAAGTAAGAATTTTTCATATAAATCTTGCTTTTTGTGTGCATTTAATAAAAGTAGGCATAAATTCATTTTTAGAATATTCATGAAGAATAATTCACATTAACTTTACAGTAGAAATTCTTATCTCCATTTATATGCTCTTGGTTCCTAATTAACTATATGTACCTAGAGCTAATTATGTAATTACTTGTCATTGTATGTATAGTGCTAGCCTTTACATATGGCCACTTTAGCTAAGTGCTTAAAATAAACTTTCTGAAATTTAGGCCTTAGTACTATGTTTTCATATCATCATCATCAGGTAGTGCCATGTAATCCTTATCTATGCCATCATCATGTTTAAAGTAGACATACACTAAGTATATGATGATTGAAAACTATATTTTTTAATTAGAAGTTTGTCCCCTTCAAATTCGGTGGCTGCCATGTCATACTTAGGTGTGCATACACATCCAAGAATAAATGATTGGTTCATTAATTTATTTGCTGAGGAAGTGACATGAATCATCATGCCCTCTATTCCATCTTTAGTTAAGGAACTCCATGAAACCTTGTGTATTCCTTCGCATTGATGCATGTTCATTTCATATAGGGATCGAGACCGAGGAGATCACACCGGATCAACAGGCACCTGAAGTGAGTTTTGGTGAAGGCACTAACTACGATCCCTCCCAAGGCAAGCCCCGGTGCATAACCCATTTAATTTTCGAGTCCTTTTCCTTTGTCACAAGTTAGGTATATTGTTATTGTGCATTAAGTGTAGGACTTGGATGAAACCCACTTGCATACTCCGACAATGACCTATAAGTAGTTTATGTTAGTAAGCCTTTCCGTTAGTAATTGCTATGCTTAAACTAGTGGAGTCAACGGTAGGTTATAGGTTCAACTATGGTTCACTTGATTAATGAACTTGATAAAATGGAGCACCTATCGTTGCAACTCCGCGGACAAGTATTGAACAGTACCAAGTACATACCTTTAATATGGGAATTGGTAAACCTAGTAACTTGGGCGCCGTATTGTTGGACAACCATACTCATCGATCCAGAAGTGATGCGAACAGCACAGTGGTTGCACGGGTTTGAGGACCGCTGCAGAGTGCATGGGTTAAGTCTCTGATATGAAGTACTGTATCACGGGGAGGACGTGTACTCGGGATCGATGGCCCCGGATTGACTTTATAGCAATCTTGTGAACGGTGGCCATACGTGTTCTTAAGTGATGCGTATGTCGTGTATTTGGGTTTTCCCTGCAGGATGTAAATCAATTTGAATTGTCGTACCTCACGGTTATGAGTACTTCTTGTTCGAGCAGCGGCAATGATATGTTAAGTAGTAAAGTTGTGGTTATGTTTCTGAAATTTACTTATGCTATGGACACATATTGCTATGATGTATTGCTCTTTATTTCTACTCATGTTTAGCAGCTAGCTAGATTCACCGTAGTGGTTATTCTGAAATCAGCAAAGTAAAATCTTGAATTAAGGAATTGAATGTGCAATATAGAACTATTAGGAGCTTCTTACGCAATTATCAAATAAACCCGGTCAGCCCCCTGCATACTAGGAGTCGGTTTTAGTAAACCTTTTGACGGGTAAGTCTTGCGGAGTATGTTAGATACTCAGGCTTTGCGATTATGTTGTTTTCAGGTTTTCCTCAAGCTACCTACTGTGATTGTTGTAACAAGGTGGTGTGGGAAGGTGAGGAGCCTCAGAATTGGACCATTGAATGGGTCCCTAGCTCTCCTAACCCCGATGAGTGAGCCATCGCCATAGGGCTGGCATGGTTCACTTAGGAATCAACCTCGTGTTTTGCTATTCTACCGCTTCCGCTCACTGATGTAATATGAACTAAGGACCTATGTGTTGTATCAGATCTAAACTCATTTATATTCTACTTCTGAACTTGTAATATTATGCACCTAAGTGATGTAATATTGTAAATGATGAATGTTCATGTGTAAACGTTGTGTATGGTTACTTCGTTAACCATCTCCCGAGACGATCCTGTGCAACATACTCTACTTTTCGGAGTAGGGTTGTCACAGTCTTGCTGAGTAATTAGTACTTAGGCTTTGTTCCATTGTTGTTTTCAGGTAATGAAGAAATAGAGTTGCCTGTTGATGTGCTGCCCTGGGACATGCAAGTCCCTGAGGGTTGGACTGCCCACTGGGAGCCCGACTTGCCGCCGCAGTGATGTTGCGTGTTGCTAGAGTGATGGTTCTTCGGACATGAATCATTACTATGTTGTATCGTCGAGCTCGTAGTCTTATCATACTTGCTTCCACTGTTTTCAAAACATTCATGAACTTGTAATATTCCGCTGCACTCTGAATCATTGTATTCATGTAATATTCAAGTTAAATTGGGACCAATGTTGTATTATCAAGTGTCTGCGCTATCAGCACCGTCGGGACCTCGATCCTCCAGGAAGGGGCGCCACATGATTATAGCGCTTCTGTAGGGTCAAAAAGGTCCTATGAGCTTTGTAGAAGAAATTTATTAAGGGTGATAAAAACCTTCAATGGTCTCTTACAGCTGTGCAGAAAGATGCGGAAGTGGTCGCTCAGTACATCTTCCCTGAGGAAAAACCACCTCGATGCCGAGATCTACTGACTCGATTGCAGGAGGCTCCGGACCGAGTGAGAGAACACGCATGACATGTTGCGGAACTGGCCGGCGCCCAAGTGTTGGCTCTAGCGAAGTCTAACATCCCTAGCATAGATCTGGATGTGGTTGCAGAAGGTTTCCATGAAGACCTTTCTGATGAGCAATGCGAATCTCTTGTGGCCAAGGCATAGAAAACTGCTCACGTATTAGCCGACCAGATAGAGTTAGATCCCTTACCAAAGGTGTAAGGATTTGTAAAACTTCGCTAGATATTATGTTGCACTACTAATACTATAGTATAACTTAGTTCAGTAGACTGCTAGGGCCTAGATTCATTACCAGTGTTGAAATGAATTCTTGGGTTGCACTGCTTTGTTTATGTATTGTATGAACTCGTGTTAAACACTCACAACCAATACACAACTCATGCCAGCCCTCTAAACAATGCTCCCAATAACTGATATGAACTATGGGGACTAAGAACCCACTCGGTCAAGCATATGCGAACCGGGAGAATTGCCTTGGTCCGCAATAGACGACATGAACCCTGGGGACTTCAAAAATAGAGAAATTCCTTGACTCAACATTTTTTCTGGAAGTGACCATGCGGTCCGGTCTTTAGACCGTACAGTCCGGTCCGTGGGACTGGAAACAGTGCCTAGGGGGAGTCTGGTCATAGAGACCGGACAGAACGGTCCTAGAGACCAGACAGTCCGGTCTGCAGTGGCCAGCAGACCCTGACGTGACCAGA
This sequence comes from Eleusine coracana subsp. coracana, assembly GCA_032690845.1. Lineage (NCBI taxonomy): Eukaryota > Viridiplantae > Streptophyta > Magnoliopsida > Poales > Poaceae > Eleusine > Eleusine coracana. Next base: position 36,942,492 of record CM064422.1, on the reverse strand, counting down.
GAGTCCGGTGTAGAGACCGGACAGTCTGGTCAGTTCAGTTGATCATGTGAAGTGCTTCCCAATCCGTGACAGTTGATTCATTCATTGACGAATCTCGGCCGTCTATTGTCAATTTGACCTAGGTCAAAATCGGTCAGAGGAGTTTTTGGTTCCTTCCTCGTTCGACCCCGATGCCAAGACCGCGCCCCCGCCTTCCTCGCTCTCGCCGTCGTTCTCTCCCCCCCCCCCCCCCCCCGCATCGCCGTGCTCGCCTCGTCTTTACCGTGCTCACCCCACTCACCCTTCCCGCACGCGCCCGCACCTCCCTTCCCGCACGCGCCTGTGCTCACCCCACTCACCCTTGCGTAGCCGCGAGCTGCCGCCCCGTGTGCCGCCGCCTCGCCCCGCGCCACAGCTCCTCCTCGCGTGCGCACCCGCCTCTGCCGCCGTGCGCGCCGCCGAGCTCCACCACCAGCGCCGCCACCGAGTCGTCTCCCCCCATGAGCAACACTCCATCGAGCCTCATCTCCACTGATTGCTATTTATTTCTTGCTCTTCGTTGCTGGCAAAGCTCAAGTCTTGATCTTTTCGGTGATCGGAGCAACCCCACAGTGTTCGTTCTTCTCGGCACGTCGAGTTCTTCCAGGGTATCATGCTAATTCTTCCAATTCATCGATATATGCCCTGCTTGTCGAGTAGTTAATTAATTGATGCAATTAGTACTAATTCCCATCTGTTAGTTGCATTAATTAATAATTAGCTCAACCTAGTCTGCAATTGAATTCCTGCCTATCTGTTAATTGCATGACTAGGGTTTGTCTACTGTCTAGTCTACAGTTAGATTTATTGCCATTATTTGACTATACACTAGATGACTCGCAGCAGCCACATATAGTCGATGATCACTGTTGTTACTTTGCATAATTGTCTAGTGATCATGCCCTTCATTCAATGCTAGGATTTCTATTTGTGCATTCTTTCCTAGCGGTGTTTTGCTTGTAGATGTATTAGGACTCTATGCTTATCCCATCTACACCTATGTGCGTGCAGTGACAACAGAGCAGCAGTCAGAGATGGTAGGGTCAGGACAGGATAAGGGCAAAGGGAAGATGCTTGAGAAGCCAAAGACCAAGAAGAGACCAAGACTGGATCCAGAGTTAGAGAGAGCCCAGAGATTGGCTCAGCACTTGGATGCCATGGAGCAGTCATGCAGGACACCTGGCTCCTGTCTGAGGATCAGCCAGCCAGCTGAGGACCAGGGCTTGAGGAGGAGCACCAGGCAGAGGACTGCACCTCTAGCAGTTGGAGTTGTGCCACCACCGTGGCCATAGCGTACTTCGGTTTCCCGTCAGGGGAGATCGTCGAGAACTGCGGATCAGGGATCCTCCATGCAGCAGGAGGAGGAGTCCAAGGAGGAGGAGACTGGAGAGGAGACCTCAGAGTCAGAGTCTAAGGAGCATGTTGAGGAGGAGGAGTCAGAGGAGGAGGCACAGAAGACTGTTCCTCAGAGGACAGCTCACCGGGCAGGAGACCCGAGGTGCACCTGTGAGATGTGCACGAGGAGGCTACAGAGACTGGTACAGGCAGCCGGAGAGTCAGACATCCTCAAGGTTACTACAAAGGACCTTAAGGTACTTTGGTTCGTGTCCTTCGAGCAGTGGGTGCTAGTTCCACGAGACCCCGCTACCGAAGAGAGGTACTGGATGGTGCTCCAGAGGAGGATAGGAGAGGGCCTGAGACACTGTGTTGCCTTGAGGGCGAGAGACAGGGTGCTTGTACCATAGCAGTACACCACCTACCAGGCCATGAGGAGGGCCACAGGCACAGACATGGAGTAGTACTTCTCGTACCTGCCAGGACTAGCTGACCTAGTCACTGCTCCACTCAGGTTCGGGGAGGATATAGTTCTGGACTTCTATGCTACATTCTTTGTTGGCAGAGACCGCTCAGAGTTCTGGTTTCTGTTCAGAGGGCAGCCATAGCGAGTCACCAGGGAGGACCTGATCTCCCACCTAGGACTCCTGGCTTCAGACTTCCAGCTTTATAGGAGTGCCTACGGTATACTAGAGCCACCTCGCAGACCTCAGGGAGGGAAGCTTCCTTCAGACGACCTTGTGTCGATTGCTTTCCCACCTCCCCATACTACAGGCTTTGAGAGAGGCCCTGCAAGACTCACTGCGGAGGCCAAGGTGGTGAGAGCGATAGTCACCAAGACTATCATTCCCAGGTCTGGCTACAGAGAGGAGTTCACACTCTTACACCAGTGGGTTGTAGCAGCCATCTTGAGGAGGCAGACCTTCGACTTAGTGGACCTCTTAATTGGAGAGATAGAGGAGGTTATTTCTGAGAGGGTTGGAGGACGTCACTTGGTCTACGAACCCTACATTTGCTATCTCTTCAGGAGGATGGGCCTAGTGACGGAGGAGCAGTACGACACTTTCCATGAGGTGACCACCAGCTACTCACCTAGAGTCCTCAGGGGATCCCAGTCTACCTCCAGCCAGCACACAGGAGAGGAGGAGCAGGAGTCACCGGTACTACACGAGCAGGCAGCTCAGCCAGAGACGATGATTCATGAGTCAGCCAGTACAGGAGCACCTCCCCAGCCAACAGGTTTGCAGTTTGAGGACACTGTTATAGTGATAGCACTTGCAGGATGGTTGGGTGAGTTTATACAGAGCGTGTCAGAGGACAGACGTCAGATGATGGAGCTGATCAGAGGACAAATAGAGCTTCAACGTCAGCAGATGGCCCTTGTCTCCGCTCTAGTGACTCAGATGACGGAGCTTACTCAGAGGCAGACCGGTCAGCAGCCAGGACCTTCAGTAATTGCTTAGTTTTAGCAGCTGCAGACTCAGCCAGGACCCTTCACTGCACTGATGATAGCACAGTCCAGCGGACTGTCACTCTTAGGGGTCTTACTGACAAGGGGAGCAGGACAGACTTTCTCCTCAGCACAGCTCTCTCCCTTTTCAACCTTCTCTGTGTCAGCATTGTTTGTCTCACCCTCACACTCATCGAGCCCGAAGATGGCAGGACACTCTAGTTTACAGCATGTACCGGTCAGGAGTATGTTCTCAGACATAGTTCGCACTACTCATGCAGACTCCCAGACCGCCCTAAGACAGCTACAGCTTCAGCTCCACCTCTTACTACCACAGTTTCCACTCTTACTACTCAGGCAGCAGATGATCTTGTCCGTGGAGGTTTCTCTTAGCAGGATGTTGCAGACCTCATACTACTCTAGACTTCAGCTCAGGAGACTGCCAGAGTCACTACAGCAGCATAGGATAGCGGGTCCGAGTCGCCTGTAGACCTTGGTTTCTTTGAGCATCTGGATGCTCAGGCGGCATAGGCTTAGGGAGCACAGCAGGATCCACCTCAGTAGCAGCCAGGAGCAGACCCCACGGAGGACGTCGCTGCACCACTTCCTTCAACCATGAGCGCTTAGATGTTAATCTTTTCCCGCCTTTTTGGCTTTTTGGTGCTTGTTGCCAAAGGGGGAGAAGACATTAGGTCTAGGGGGAGTGGGAGTGTGATCTTGTTACGATCGAGAGTAGCTTGTATCTAAGGGGAGCTACGAGGTTTTGGGAGATAGACCATTTGGTTCTTACTTTGAGTAGTTATTCGTTGTTCGTGGATTATGATGAGTCATGGATTTCATTTGCTTGTGTTTGACTCATTTTGATCTCACTTGGTTTATTTCCTTTCATATGCAGTGCTTGTATTTATTGATTGTCTTATATGCCTGTGTATGATATCATGATGATGAATGCTTGTTTTTAATTCTTATGCAATGCCATGCTAACTTGTTGCATCTCATCATTTATGCCTTGCATTACATGTCCTTATGCATTCGTTCAATATATTGCCATGACATGCATGCATGTTTCATCTAGAGTATGCTCTTCACTCTTTTCCGTATATCTCTAGATGATGTTTGATTGGGTAGGACCTTATGCGTTTCTCTCATATGTCATTATGGTTCCTCTCGATCTTTGTGTAGTTTGTTTAGTCTGGTTATTCATTAAAGTTTTTCAATTAAGTAGTGGTTGTCATCAACCACCAAAAAGGGGGAGATTGTAAGCTTCATGACCATTGATGATTGGATCCCCGTGGTATGGATGTTTTGGTGATAGATGACAACTATGAAATTATGGGCTAACATCTACACGAGTGTTGTCTTTGTAGGAATCATCTCTTAACTCTATTACAAATCATATGGATGATGGTGTCCTTGGTGATTGATGACAATGACCGCAAGCATGGAGGCTTGTGAACTTGATAGAGTCCAAGGGTTGATGAGATGGATCAAAGTGGAAAACAAGCTATGGTGCAAGTGTTTGGAATACCTGAATAGTTGCTAGGGCTTTGAGTCCATAGGAAAAACCGGACTATCAAGGGGGTCTAGGTCATTCTCTTAGGTCATGTCTAGTCGGGACATAGTGACGTAGTGACCGGACAGACAAGTTTCAGCTTCTGGACGTAGTGACCGGACAGAGGGGTCAGAGGTGACCGAACTGTACGGTCACTATGTGGAGTTTTCCAAAATCTAGCGCGGGGAGTAAGGACTCTGACTGCAGGAGACTCCATACAGACCGGACGGTCCGGTCAGTAGGAGTGTAGGGACGATAGAGAGGTTGCAGTTTGTGAACCTTCCTGGAATGGAGAGAGAAAGTGGATCGGACGGTCCGGTCCAGTGACCGGACAGTCCGATCAGTACAGGGGATTGCCTGGACAGGGAGCCAACGACTGGCAGAGTTGTTACATGAGTGACCAAACAGTCCGATTAGGCAGTGACCGGACAGTCCGGTCAGTGTGTCCAGAAAGGCAATTTCATGGAGCAACGGCTAGTTTGAGGTTGGAAGCCTATATAACTTCGTTGCTGGGGTCTTGGAGACCTCTCTTATCTAGTGGAATACCTGAGAGAATTTGGTATGGTCCAAGAGGAAAAGAGGAGAGCACAAGGAGGAGATATTGCATATCTTGAGAGTGCTAGAGAAGAGTAGCTTGAGCATCTTGCACATCTAAGGCTAGGGTGTTCTTGAGGGTGTGATCTAGATTGTTACTCTTGCTCTATGGTGAGACCTAGACTGGTTAGGTGTCGGTGATCGAGCCTATCGTGATTGGTTGTGAAGGCCGTCACAAGTTTGTACACGGTTTGAGCCCGCCATTGGAAGGGGCATCAATAGTAAGCACTCGTGCTGGCTTGGGGAGTTTGGCAAGTTCTCGAGGGAGGCGAGCTTGTCTTCACTCGACGAGTGATTGCGGGCTCGTGGGCGAGAACTCCACTTGGTGGCGGGAGGGACCGGGACTCCGGTGGGAGTGGTCCAACGATGAGTAGGGAAAGGCGCCATCCTTCCGAGACCTTGGGAAAAAATCATGAGCATTCCTTGACCCTCTCTTTACTATTCCGCAATTGTGTGCTCTAGTGATAGGGTGACTTATGGCTTGCATAGGCTAGTGTATTTAGCTTGTGTGCTTTGCTTTGCATCATCAACACTAGCATGTGTAGGGTCTTGGCCTACTCGAATTGTTTAGGTTGCAATGATTCATTAGGTTTTTAGAAGCGTGAAACTGAAGTATTTGGATTCGTGGTCGGCTACCGATTCACCCCCCTCCCTCTCGGTAGGCCTTCGGTCCTTACAGCGCGCTTTCCTATTTATCACCTAAATTGACCCCAATATTGGAGGTCTTGGATACATCAATATCATCTAGGTGAATCTTCTTGGAATCCACGGCATTCGTCTGTACCGTAGCCTTCAGCTCCTTCTTGGGGGGTGGGTCGAGCATGGCCTCCTCCATTGTTGCGATCGCTGCCTTCAACTCGGCCAGCTCTAATGCCGCCACCTTCTTCTCTGTCCAGCTCTAATGCGCTCCGTCATGTAATTCTCCTGAGTGCTGAAAGTCACTAGCAGAGTGATTTGTCCCATGGGAACTATCTGCATGGCAGGGATCACGCCGTGGAACGGCGATTGGCTGGGCTTGAGGTCAGTCAAAGGTATGCCGAGCTCCTTGAAAGTTTTCATGAAGAGGATGTCCAAACTTCTGCCGTCGTCCACCAGGACCCTATTCATCCGAACTCGATTGAAAATCGGCGTCACTACTAAGGGGTATTTCTCGGGCCTGGGGATATAATCTGGGTGACCTGACCGATCAAAGGTAATCGAAACCTCAGACCAGCATAAGGAATAAGGGACCGCTGGTGAGACCGAATGGACCTCTCTGTATAGGATCTTCTGTTGGTGCTTCGAATCTGTCGTGGACCTTACGTAGATGTAGTTGACCTCGTATTCGAGATCCTGGAATTCCTCCTTATCCTCATCTTGGTTGTCCTTATCCAAATATTTTCTGCCGCCCTTGGGGATCCAGGGGCGGTCTTTGCAGACTTTCAAGGCACAATGTGCGATGTTTTTCAGCTTAAAACACTCCCTGGCTTTGTTAGCGCCATCATGTAACACACAAGGACCATCAAGCATTTTGTTGAAGTCATTCTGAGTGACTTGTTTCTTCTTGGTGGGGCGCTCCATGTTGGCCACCGTCCGGTTTTGCTTGCGCTTCCTGTCGCCATCCTTGTTTTGGTCGGACGGTCCCGACTGATTACAGTTCCGGGGTGCCTCGTCTTTGTATTGGCGGACTTGGAACAAAACCGAGTTGCTAGACGCGTATTTGTCAGCCATGGTGAAGAGTTCCTTGGCCGATAACCCTCCAGCGGCATCCAATCTGCCAATCTTCTTGATTAAATCATCATCACGAAGTAAACTCTGAAAGACGGCAACAACTTGAATGTCTAAGACGTTGGGGATGGTATTCTTGACTCGGCAGAAGCGTTGGATGTACTCTCGCAATAGCTCCTGGTCCCGCTGCTTGATCCGAGCGAGTTGCCAATGATTCCTCGGCCTGTCGAAGGTAGCTTGAAAGTTGGCGGTGAATTGCCGACAAAGCTGGTCATGACAAAACTGTCACCGCCGAGTGCTCATATGGCGGTTGAGTAGATGTGAAGCCAGTCACGTGGATCTGTCTTGCCATCATACTTTTTGATGCCGACTGGTTTGAAACCAACCGACCAACTGACGATCTGAAGCTCCCGAGTGAAGGCTCGAATGCCAGCCTCATCGTCGTAGTCTTTGAGGATGGGGGTTTGCTCCCGCTCGCGACTAGCTTCTCGACAGAATCTGTCCTCGCGGCGACCCTCGTCCCGTCGATCGTGGTATCGATCGTCTCTGGGCAGCTCTCTTCTATTGTTGCGCTCGTAGTACCGATTGTCAATGAAACCGCGACGGTGTCATTCATCCTCATATTGTCAGCGGGCCGCATCGTCCCTCTCTTGGTATATGTTGTCCAATCAAACATGTGCATCGCGTGGCGGTATACCATTGCATAGGTCGGCGTCCGGATGCTGATCATGGTAGTCCGCAATGGGCCTTCGCCTTGATGCGGTCGGCGGAGTTGCCTGCCAGTTAGTGCGTTGTTGGTACCTTCTTTCCTGGCTGGGTATCAAACTGGCAGCCCCAGATATTGTCTTGCTCGGTGTTGATTGCGCTACATGCATCTCTAGTACTTCCGCGGCCCTGATGTGCGCTTTTAACTGATTGACCTGAGGTGTCAATTCTTGAGTGGCTTGGAGCAAGGGCTCTATGGAGCTCAAGAGGGCCGCCGTAGCCGTGATGTTGTGCTATGGAGTTTAGAAGACGTCTTCGCCATCGAATTTTAAGGTGACGTTGCCGATGTCTAGATTCTGCACAACCCGGAAGCCCTGCCAAGCGTCCGGCCATCAGAGCGGGGGAGTGGCAGTGTTCGGGTCATCGTCCTCAGGACCAGTTTCCTGTCTATCGAGAAGCTGTGCATTTGCTCGCGCGACGGCTGCCGCCGATGTTTCTCCATCAGTGCCTCCTTGGGTGGCAGGTGCCACCATGAACACCTCGTGATAATCCGATAAGCAACTTTCTGAATCACTCGGCCCTTCAATCAAGTCCAGAACTGACTCGTTTTCAAGGCCGATTGTTGCTACTAATCTTGATTCATAGAAAAAACTAGGATCTTCATCTGACTAATTCGTATGAAAAGCCGAGAGATCGACCGTAGTGAGGTCTGAGTTGGCCAAGATTGTCGATCGGTTTGTTGTGAGCAACGTTCAGCAAGGGCCCGGGAGGGTTTCCCTTTGGAGAGTCGTCGCCGCGTTGTTGAGGCCGAGTGGGAACCGATCGGTCGAATAGGTCCGATTGGCCGCCAAAGCTCTGCCCACGCCTGGATCTGAAGGCACGACGACCACCGGGAGGGTCACCTGATCTTGCTTGGCGAGGTCCCCGCTTTGATCGGCCACGAAGCTCATGGTGCCAAAGCAGATCTTTTCTCCGGGGCGGTACTTGATGTTGACGAAAGCCATCGATTTCAACGAAGTAGGACTCAAAGCTGCCCCTTCCTGGTGCGCCAACTGTCGAGAGATATTCTCGATAGTAGATCTAGGTATGCGTATGAGTATGAAAGATCGATGGACACAAGACACAGGGTTTATACAGGTTCGGGCCTCCCGAAGGATAACAACCCTACATCATGTTTGGTGTTTCTGTATTGCTAGGGTTCGCACTGGAATTAGGGTTCCATTGCAAGTCTCTGGTTTGTCGATGACCCTCTGCCATCCTTATATATCCGAAGGGTAGAGGTTTACATGGTAATCTTTTAGTCGGTTACAACAGATTCTATCTATCAACATATCTGCTAACCTAACTTGCTGCTTACTTAAACAAATATCTAAGTAAATATCTCTTGGGTCAAATACATCATAACCGAGCCCCCGGCCCACTCGGCCATATAGCCGAGTGGTTAGGTATCCCAGGTACATATGTCCCATAGAGTTCGACTGCTAGTCACAATACGTGAGATGGTGGGAATCTCTAGATGTTCATGAAAAGGGCCAGGAGTTTGACTTATACGCTCCAACTAGAGGGGATGCTCTTGGCAACCTTGTATTAGTAAAGAGTTTTGGTGAAACCTCTTCGCACAAAACTGTCAATTTAAGCCTTGCTCCATTGTTCAGTTGTGAAAAGGCATAGCTTCTACTCTAGATGGATGTTCAACTTAACAGTCTCTATCGAAACACTGATATATCAAACGACAGAAGGGAATGCGAGAACATTTCTTATGAGCTTTAGACTTGGTGGGGATTGTTAGATATAATATGGGTTGGTCCATATTTTATTTAATAATTAATAAAGTCTAAGCCCATATTACATGTAACGGTTTAATCTCACATGGAGTATATACTTCATGTTGACTCGACTTAAGGTGGACTCTCATTACACCTATTAGAGAAGTTGAGAGGGGCTAGAGGCGAGCCACAAGCGCGCGTGTGCGCCGCTGCCGCCGCCGAGCCGAGCCGTGTCGTGCACGCGAGCGAGCGAGTGAGGCGAGGTGTGGTGTGGTGTGTGAGCGAGCGAGCTGAGCCGAGCCATGGCGTGGCTTGCAAGACAAGCCGTGCCGTGCCTGCCTGCCTGCCTGCCACACGCGCATTTGGAACTTTTGCAGCGTGGAAATAGAAAGGCAAGATTCAAGGCAACTAAAATCCGGATTTGATTGTTGCATGTCGGTTTCCCGTTTCATCGCCTGTAGTTTCCTATCTCCTCACCTGCAGTTTCCAAAATTCTAAGGCGTTTGGAAGTTTTGGAGTGTGGAAACGGAAAGGCAAGATTCGAGGAAACTAAAATCCTGATTTGATTGCTGCATATCGGTTTCCTGTTTTATCGCCTGCAGTTTCCTATCTCCTCGCTTGCAGTTTCTAAAATGCTGAGGCTATATATATGTGCATCCTGGCACTGCCTCCTGTGATGAAACAAACATTCCCATCCTTTGTTGAGTTGCCTTCCGAGTCTTCCCCGTCCCGGCGATCCTCGCGCATGGACCTTCAGGAGAGCAGGCCTCTAGAACCTCTCCCGCAAGGCGACACCTGCTCGGGTGTGCGGGCGATCAGATTTTTGGGGAGCGCTTGATGGTGCGACTGCTCAACCTCGTCGATTCCTTCCCGACACGTCCCCACGACTCGACTTCTTCCCGGCACCGTTCGAGGGATTGCAAGGCAACGATTTTCGACCTGCATCAACTAAGATCGACTACTTCAAGCAACGTGCCATGACGACTGGTACGGATGGAGCCGCCAGTGCCACTGGTCCCTCCACGGGGTACACTCTTATTCTCCTTGTGCTTACTTGTCTGATTACAATCTTAACTAGTAATTACAAATTTGTAAAATTTATTATCACCTATATGCTGCTAATAACATGGACTAAATTCAACCTGAAAATACATAATTTTCTAACAAAAGCTGTGACGTGAAGGGCTTAATTTACTCGCACAAATTAGCCATTTTGTCTCTCTCTCTCTCTCTCTCTCTCTCTCCTGACGACGATCTATTTGCTTTATTCTGAAGTAGTGGAGTCCTAACTACTCTTCTCTGGTTTTGTGCAGATTTCATACTATAGCTATACGTAGTAGGAACAGCACAATTGCCCATGTACGTTTTATTTCCTTCATACAAACATCATGCAAACTCTCGACTTGCTTCCTAGACTAAATGTAGAAACCATCGCACATGTAAATTCGACTTCCTGATCGTGTGTCAGTTTTATCATTACAAGTTACCACCAAATGTTTTTTTAGTTATGTTACACAGGTCATTTATTTTTCTCTGTCATGTTCTGAAGTTCTCACTTCAGAAAGAAATTTCCTTTGGTTATTCCAAAAAACTGAAATGCAACACATAGGGAGAATGAGGCTTTCTTACAGAGAGAACAATGTACTTATATCATTTTTTTGTTCATTTTCATTGTAAGTAAAAAAAGGCTAACATAATTTAAGCAGTTGTAATCATTTTTTGTAGTCCATAGGAGACAGTTCAACATAATTTTCATGTCACGTGATGTAGTGGAGAGATGAGAATGAGACAGTAGTACATGCTTAACTTAAGGACCTCAAATTATTCCTACAAAATCAGGTGCTTAGATATCAACTTTAGGTTACCATTTACCATCCTTCAACATCCAACACTGATCTAAAAATTGCTATCAATTCCCGCAGCAATGCGCTGGGATTCATCTAGTTTTTACTACACTGCTGTCGAGGTAAGCAATCGTGTCGGTTGTAGTAATACAATATTTTTTTTACTGGGAGTTCATGTACATGCACTATTAAAAAATTATGTGATGGAAGACCAATCAAAGTTTTTGATTGAAACGAAGCACAGAATAATCTCTTCCAACAGAGAGTAGAAAAGACGCTTTCTAGTCTAAACAGCGCCGTGACTGATCGATGCAGCTTTTTTTTAAAAAAAATTGCAGCAGATGCACGTGAGGTATGCTCTAAGGCCTTTAACACTTAACTTTAGTGCCTTGGCAAATATTTAGTGTCTCAACAGACACTAAATGACCTTAAAAACTTTACTTTCCTTAAAAAAAAGTTTTAGCATTAAATCTAAAGTTGTAATTATTCTGTCTAAGGAATAAAATCTCTATGTTTCTTAAAAAAATCATATGTATGTGCTACTTTTTATTGTGGTGGAAACAAACACCCCCACTAGTGTGTTAAACTTTTAGTTGCCTTTAAAATTTCGTCGCAAACTTTTGTTCACTTAATAGGAAACAAACAGACCCTAACTATTCACGATGGTAGAAATGGTGAAGGATTGGTTCGCAGGTACCACTACTATGTACACCACTCTGAAGTGTTTTTTTTTTTGATAGCACCACTCTGAAGTTTGATCCTTATCACTAAACATTCTCGCTTCTTGGCATCTTTAAGTATCATAATCCGCTATCAGCTTGGTCAGTCTTCAGGTAAGTGCGCTAAAAATCCTAGACTCCACCCAAGCTACCGGACTTGACATAGGAATAATGATGAAGAACCAGTGAGGACATATGATGTTTGATTTAACTCGGTGGTTGGTGAGTGCATCCATACGTTCAAAAACCATTCTGACCCGGTCGGTTTTTACGGTTTTTGGTGAAACCAGTCCAGTTTGTTTTCACCGGACAACCGGTTTATCATAAAAACTGAACCTGGGTACTATAGCAAAAACAATTTTTGGTCGGTTTTTCAATTTATCAACCAGTTTTTAGCAATACAAAAAAGGGTACTGTAGCAGTTTTTGAATCCCTAAGTGCGTCCATAACTACAGCCTTGAGTAGAGGAAGATTCTCTGGCTCCTTGAGAACAACTATTATTACTATATCACATACGACTTAGTATATCTCAGCCCACAAGGGCCTGCCACCTATTGTATAAAAAATTTAGACAACCCTCTAGTTTAGAATGTTTGCTACTGTATGTCACATAAGGCTGTAGACATGAAATTAAATTGTAAAGGAGTCTTCTGCCATTAGAAATAGATACAAAATTACAATTTCACCCTTGCAAAGATTTGGATCCTTGTGGCTTGGTAGCTAACTTCCATTCACTTTTATTGGGTGCTTATTCGCACTTGACCGACAGCAAGGCGGTGCAAATGGGACTCAATGGTAACATGAATGATGATTTTGGCTACGGCAACGTTGGGGCAACTTAGACGATAACACAAGCATGAGTGCATGACGTTTCAGATGATGTTCGTGGGTGGTTCGAGCTGACTTCAGTAGTGACGTGGTGGCAAATCCGACAACAACATAAGAGGATTCCAATGGTGAATCAACAGCGAATCGACGACATTTTTCTAATTCATTCGGCTTTTCATGCTAGTTTCTCTTATATATGGTTTGCTTATTTGATCTTGTCAAAAAAATCTAATCTTGTTCTCTACTCTAATATCTAAGTCTATTTTGATTGTCACGGGGCACGCCAAGGAGATCCCATATCCTAGCGACCCCATATGTGGGCGGGCTTGGGTTGGGATCTCGGCTCTTGGCTATGAGAATAATGGAGATTATTCCGTTGTGAAATGCTCGATCATTGAAAGGACCAAGTGACCGAGAGGGGGGTGAATCGGGAACTCGCACTATGTACCAAATTTGCCAATTACTAAAACCGACCACTCAAAATAACTCCTAGTCAATTCTAGTGATGATCACACTAGCAAGATAATGAAACTATAAAAGAAATAACAACCTGAGCATACTAGTGAATCATACAAGGCAATACAACTTCTATGCAAGCTAGTAATAAAGCAATGTGGAAGCACACAACAAGCTAGCAAAGGAGCCTACTCATACAACTCTACAAGATAGAGAACTAGTGCAAACAAGCATGAGTAGTACAATACATACAAGGGTAAGCAATCAAGCCGATGCAACTCCTATACATGCTAGTGATCAAATGCGGAAGCTCAAACACTACTAGCAAGCAAGAAGCCTATTCATGTAAGTCTACAAGGTAAATAACTAGAGCAAGGCAAGCAAACAAGCACGAATAGCACGATATGTAAATACGGAAAGTAATACATCAAAGAAAGGAGTAGAGTAAGAGATGGCTCACGATTTTTTCCTAAGGTCTCGGAAGGATGGCGCCTTCCCCTACTCCTTGTTGGACCACTCCCATCTAAGTCTCGGTCCCTCCCGCCACCAATGTGGAGTTCTCACCCACGAGCTTGCAATCACTCCTGGAGTAAAGACACGGTGCGCGTCACCGCGGCCACCAAGGCACAAAGAACTTGCCGGACTCCCCGAGCCGACACGGGCGCTCACTATTGATGCCCCTTTCACCGGCAGGCTTAAACCGTGTACAAACGTGTCATGACCTTCACAACCAATCATGATAGACTCGATCACCGACACCTAACCGGTCTAGGTCTCACCATAGACCAAGAGTAATAGACTAGATCACACCCTCAAGGACACCCTAGCCTTAGATGTGTACAATGCTCTTGTTACTCTCACTAGCACTCTCAAGATATCCAATATCTTCTCCTAGTGCTCCTCTCTTGGCCCTTTGGCTTCCAATAGATGCTCTCAGCAATCCTAATGGCCAAATGCAGTCTCCAAGACCCCAACAACAAAGTTATGTAGGCTTCCAACCTCCAACTAGTCGTTGCTCCACGAAATCAGCTTTTTGGGCCTACTGAACGAACTGTCTGGTCACTGTCTGATTGGACTGTCCGGTCACTATAGACTCTAGCTCCAACGGCTCTACCCACTGCTAATTCCTCTGCTGACCGGACCGTATGGTCAGCTGACCGGACCGTCCAGTCTAGAAACATTTCGTGTGCTGCTTCCTCGCTGCCCATGTCCCACGCCTACCGACCGGACTGTCCAGTCACTAGACCAGACCGTTCGGTCACTAGGACTTTCTAGACTTGGCAGTTTCCTCGCTGCTTGTTGTAGGCTCCGGACAAAACCACTTAGTGACCATACAATTTGGTCACCTCTGACCCCTCTGTCCGGTCACTTTGTCCAGAAGCTGAAACTCCTCATCCTCGCTTGACTTCATTTCTCAGCTTCTCCAAACAGCTCCTTGGCTTCTTCACTATCACCTAATGCCTGTGATTTTACTGATCATTCATGCACATCACCGATTAGACATGACCTAAGAAAAATGACCTAGACCCTCTTGATAGTCGTGTTTTTCCTGTGAACTCAAAGCCCTAACAATTAGATAAGTGTTCCCAACACTTTCTCCATAGCTTGTCCTCAACTTTAATCAATCTTCATCAACCCTTGGACTCCATCAAGCTCATCAAGCCTCCATGCTTGTGGTCATTGTCATCCATCGCCAAGGCTGTCGTCAACAATCATCATAAGGTAGATAAGGTTTCCTATATGCACCACACTCATGTAGACATTAGTCATATTTCATGTTTGTCATTCATCACCAAAATATCATACCTTGGAGTGACCTCAACGGTCATGATCCTTACAATCATGGCGCATGTTTTCCTTTGCAACCTGGCTCTATGCCCAGGGCTGGCGAAAGGTTCTCTGAGGTATAATGATTCACGTGAATGACATAATCACACGTTATATAAATAAGCTACTTTCTTTTTCTGCTCATGGAGAGGTTCTTGTGCGGCGCCGACTCCATTCTATTCTATATTGCAACCGACATCAGCTCGATCTTATCGTTGTTTGCACATCCTAACTTGGAAGTTTTGGGTGGCACAATGCCAACTTGCAATGGGCGTGTTCCTCCTCCTCTTTGAACTACAGACCACCACAAGTAATGGTATTGTTGATTGCTTCTCTGTGATTTGAAATGCTAGGTATATCTCTACTCTTTAATAAATTAGATGGAAACGTCCATACATGGTGTTGCACAGTGAATATGATGTTGTAGGTTTGGATACGTATGCAAAATGGATTCAAAACTTTTAAGCCTCTTGCATCTCTACTCTTTAATAAATCAGATGGAAACGTCCATACATGGTGTTGCACGGTGAATATGATGTTGCAGGTTTGGATACGTATGCAAAAAGGATTCAAAACTTTAAGCCTCTTATGTCTCCAAAATCATTTTGTCCATTTCGTATACGGCGGAACAATCCTGAACATGTATGATTCAACAATTGATCATATGTATCCATTGGGATATGATGCCATCGCCCATGTCAAAGTGTCCATATTGATCGGTGTTGTAAGGATCATGACCATTGAGGTCACCCCAAGGTATGATGTTTTGGTGATGCATGACAAACATGAAATGTGACTAATATCTACACGAGTGTTATTCGTGTAGGAAACCCTTTCTATCTTATGATGATTGTCTACGACATCCTTGGTGATTGATGTCAATGACCACAAGCATGGAGGCTTGATGAGCTTGATGGAGTCCAAGGGTTGATGGAGATGGATCAAAGTGGAGAACAAGCTATGGAGCAAGTATTGTGTACACTTGTCTAGTTGTTAGGCTTTGAGTCCATAGGAAAAACCGGACTATCAAGGGGGTCTAGATCATTCTCTTAGGTCATGTCTAGTCGGTGATGTGCAAGGTTGCTCGGTAAAATCACAGGCACTAGGTGATAGTGGAGAAGCCAAGGAGCTGTTCGAAAAAGCCGGGAAACCAAGTCAAGCGAGGACGACGAGTTTCAGCTTCTAGACATAGAGACCGGACAGATGGGTCAGTGGAGACCGGACTGTACGGTCACTATGTGGAGATTGTCCAGGACTTAGCACAAAGAAGCATGAATCTGTCAATAGGTAAGTCTGTATATACCGGACGGTCTAGTCTACTGACCGGACAGTCCGGTCAGTACAGGTGTAGGGACGGCAGATGAGGTGCATTTCGCGGAGGCTCCTGGACTGGAGAGAGAAAGTGGACCAGACGGTCTGGTCTAGTGACTGGACAGTCCGGTCACTACAGGAGGAAGCAGCGGACAGAGAGCAACGGCTCTGGAGGAGCCGTCCGGTAGAGACCGAATTGTCCGGTCAGTACGTCCAGAGAGGTTGTTTCATGGAGCAATGACTAGTTTGAGGTTGGGAGCCTATATAACATCGTTGCTGGGGTCTTTCTGACCTCTCTTGGCTAGTGTAATACCTGAGATCATTTGGTAAGGTCTAAGAGGAAAAGAGGAGAGCACTAGGAGAGGATATTGGATATCTTGAGAGTGCTAGTGAGAGTAACAAGGAGCTACCTTGCACATTTAAGGCTTGGGTGTCCTTGAGGGTGTGATCTAGGTTGTTACTCTTGGTCTATGGTGAGACCTAGACAAGTTAGGTGTCGGTGATCGAGCCTATCGTGATTGGTTGTGAAGGCCGTCACAAGTTTGTAGACGGTTTGAGCCCGTCGTTGGAAGGGGCATCAACAGTGAGCGTCCGTGCCGGCTCGAGTAGTACGGCAAGTTCTGGAGAGAGGCGAGCTTGTACTTTGTGCAGTGGTGACGCACACCATGTCTTCACCCGAGGAGTGATTGCGGGCTCGTGGGCGAGAACTCCACTTGGTGGCGGGTGGGACCGGGACTCCGGCGGGAGTGGTCCAACGAGGATTAGGGGAAGGCGCCATTCTTCTGAGACCTCGGGAAAAAATCATGAGCCAACCCCTTCTCTACTCCTCACTATGATGCTTTACTTTCCGTATTTACATACTGTGCTATTCATGCTAGTGTGTTCTTCTAGTTGACTATCTTGCAGACTTGCATGTTTAGGCTCCTTACTTGCTAGTAGTGTTTAAGCTTCCGCATTTATTGACTAGCATGAGTAGGAGTTGCATTGATGTGATTAATCGCTAGAATTGCATAGGTGTTGTATTAACTTGTGTGATCCACTAGCATGCATAGGATGCTCTTATCGTTCATAGGACTATATTGCTAGTGTGATCTCCACTAGAATTATGTAGGAGTTGATTGAGTGCTATCGATAAGTTGTATTCGGCAAAATTGGTACATAGTGGTTGTTCCCGATTCACCCCCCCCCCCTCTCTCTCGGTCACTACGATCTTTTCAAGTGGTATCAGAGCCAAGTGATCAACATAAGGTTTAACCGCCTTGAGTAGTGACCGTATTGAGTTGGGATGTCATCCCATTCGGGGTTGGGTCATGGCTCATGGAAGGATCGCTTCAAAAGCTACCTAAATGCCATGATTCCAGATGAGTTGATGGATACTCTTGTGGACTTTGCCAATACCTTTACCGATGATCATGTGTATGATGATTGTGATGATTGTGTGGATGTGCCTTGTACTAGTGAGTCCCTAGACTCTTCTAGCAATGACTTGATAGGTTGCTCTACTAGTATGCCTAACATGATGATTGATAATGATGTGTCTCTTGATCTTGCTTGCTCTACTAGCATTGATGATGTTTGTGAGTCTCCTATTGATCATGCTAGTAGTTCTATTGTTAAGGAGTTCTTTGCTTTTCATGCTAATGATAATGAGGACTTACTTGACTCTCTTATTCGCTTGTGAGGTATTATGGACAGGATTGGGGCAACTTCTTTCGAGCTTCCCAAGATCATGATAATGGAGAAGATCCTCTCCTTGCTTCCAAGTAGCAAGCTCTTCTACATCACTCTTGACCTTCTCATGGAGAAGAGTCTCTTCGTTGAGGACGTGATTGAGCTACTCTTCAAGGATGAGGAGATCACCGCGAGCATGGTGTGGAAAAAGAGACACCATGAAGCATCCTCAAGCAAAGGGAAAGAAGTAGCTTCGAGCTCAAACTTCTTTGATCCTTCCACAAGATTGCCTTGCGACGACCTCTACAACCCCTTCAGGGCAAGACACTCATCAGGTGCTTTGTCAAGCTCTACCTCAAGTGTCATTCCAAGTTCTACTCCGAGCACATTGGGTGGACCAAGCATTGGCGTAGGGGGAGCACCAACAACAATGCTTGCTCGATCATTTGAGATGATCAATCTTGCGGCTTCGGCTCCGGTGCCTCCACCTCCTCCACCACAAGATCACCTTTGGCATCTTCGTCGAGCTCACCAACAGGATCTTCTCTTTGAACTCGGTGAATTTGTGAGGAATCCAAATGTTGACCTTTGTGAGAATCTATTGAACATATATGACCTTGTGTGTTGGATTAACTCTTTCAGGGGACTTAGGAGGATTGCACCACATGAAGTGATTGACAAGCTCCTCCAACAAATCACAACTCCTGAGAAATTTGAGAGTAGAACTTATGAAGGCATTCTTGTTGGGTACTCTGGGACTTCTAAAGCATATAGTGTCTACAACTCAGCCACACGATATATGAAAGAATCCTATGATGTGCAATTTGATGAGTCAAATGGGTCTCAAAAGGACGATGAATTTCATGAAGTGAATATTGGAGACGAGCCTATGAGGGAAGCTTTGAGAAACATGCCTGTGGGCGAGGTTTTACCCCATGAGGCCAATGATAGTGATGTTGATGAGCCCTCTACTCCACCACCTCAACCTACCTCCTCCTCCGAGGTACAACAAACAACTCAAGATGCCACAAATACTCCCACAAGCTCCTCCCAAAATTCATTGAGAGTACACTCACCAAATGATGAGGAACCCCGAGTGAGAAGTGAGCCACAAGCCTCTCCACATACACCATCTCGAGCTACCTTACCAAGTTCCTCAAATGAAGTATTCCCATCAAATTCAAGATCCAAGTCCAAAGCTAGAGAGCCTATGAGAGATTCACCCACCTCTCTAAGAATCCAAGACACTCATATTTGAAGAGAGCAAGCCATCCATGATGCCCAAGATACCTCACCTAGATCTCCTCCCACACAACAAGAACATCATCCTAGACCCAAAGCCATAATTAAGGATCATTCACATGACTTGATCATTGGGAGTCCATCTCAAGGAGTGAGGACAAGGAGAAATCAATACAAGCCCAACTATGTGAATGAAGATGATGAGGAGGCGAATATTGCTATTGAGAACTTCTCTTTTGTCTCCATGATTGAGCCTACAACAATTGAAGAAGCAATGAATGATCACAAGTGGGTTATTGCCATGCAAGAAGAATTGAACAATTTCCAAAGGTGCAATGTTTGGAAGTTGGTTGAAAGACCTAAGAATCATAATGTGGTTGGCACCAAGTGGGTCTTCAAGAACAAACAAGATGAGAAATGAGCCATTGTCAAGAACAAGGCTCACCTAGTGGCAAAAGGATATTCTCAAGTAGCGGGCAATGACTTTGAAGAAACATTTGCTCCCATGGCTCGTCTTGAGGCAATTTGGATATTGCTTGCTTATGCTTCACACAATGATTTCAAGCTCTATCAAATGGATGTGAAGAGTGCCTTCTTGAATGGGGAGATCAATGAGAAAGTCTATTTGGAACAACCTTCGCGGTTTGAGGACCCCAAGCATCCTAGACATGTGTACAAGTTGAAGAAAGCTCTATGGCCTCAAGCAAGCTCCAAGGGCATGGTATGAACACTTGAGAAACTTCCTACTCAAGAATGGATTCACCATTGGAAGCATTGATAGCACCTTGTTCACAAGGCATGTTGGGAACGATCTCTTGGTATGCCAAATCTATGTGGATGATATCATATATGGATCAACTAATGAGAAGTTCAATGAGGAGTTTCAGGAAATGATGGCAAGGGAATTTCAAATGTCTATGATTGGAGAACTTCATGTGTTCCTTGGCTTTCAAGTGAAACAACTGAGGGAAGGGAACTTCATCTACCAAGAAAAGTACACCAAGGATCTTCTCAAAACATTCAACATGAAAAATAGCAAGCCTTTGCGCACTCCTATGGAAACTAGCAAACCCTTGGACATGGATGAGAAGGGAAAACCCGTGAACCCTAAGCTCTATAGGTCTATGATTGGATCCTTGCTCTATCTCACCACTTCAAGACCGGACATCATGTTTAGTGTGTGCTTGTGTGCATGCTATCAAGCGAATCCAAAGGAATCTCACTTGAAGGCAGTGAAGAGAATTCTTAGATACCTAAGTACACACCTACTATGGGGTTATGATTCCCTAGTGGAACAAGCTTTGAGCTACTTGGTTATTCGGACTTCGCGGGATGCAAAGTGAATAGAAAGAGCACATCGGGAGGTTGCCAATTCCTTGGAAGAGCTCTTGTCTCTTGGAGTTCAAAGAAGCAAAACTCGGTGGCTCTATCTACAGCTGAGGCAAAGTATATGGCAGCAGGAGCATGTTGTGCTCAACTTCTCTACATGAGGCAAACCCTCTCGAACCATTCAAGTGATAGTGAAGTGGCAATCAAGATGGCTCTTAAAACTGGAGATCATGGTCATGCAAAACACATTCAAGTGAAGCACCACTTCATTCGTGATCATGTTGAGAAGAAGGACATTGACTTGGTGCATGTGCGTACTCATGAACAATTGGCGGATATCTTCACCAAGCCACTTGATGAGAAGACCTTCAACAAGCTAAGGGGAGAACTCAATGTTCTTGACCTCTCCAACTTCACTTGAGTAACCCTAAAGCTGGTCTCAACTTCACTCAAATGCCACTCTATTGTGATAGTGAAGTGGCAATCAAGATGGCTCTTAAAACTGGAGGTCATGGTCATGCAAAACACATTCAAGTGAAGCACCACTTCATTCGTGATCATGTTGAGAAGAAGGACATTGACTTGGTGCATGTGCGTACTCATGAACAATTGGCGGATATCTTCACCAAGCCACTTGATGAGAAGACCTTCAACAAGCTAAGGGGAGAACTCAATGTTCTTGACCTCTCCAACTTCACTTGAGTAACCCTAAAGCTGGTCTCTTGTACATTTGTATAGTTTTGCTTGTTTGTTTTGTTGTTTGTGTCTTTGTTTTGTGCTTGTTTCTCTTCTCTTTGTAGGTCAACTTTGGACCTCCTTGAGATAGCAATGGACATGGGTTAAGCTTGGGAAGGTGGTTCATGGTGCACCCAAGGCTTTGTAGAACGGTCCATTGTGAGTAAGCTCGAGAAGGGAACAACTCATCATTGGCACCTTGGTTTGTAGTGGTTCTCTCTCTTTCTTTTAGCATCGCATCATGCATTTGTATACTTGTTGCATTTGCATTTGCACTCTTTGCATTCATGCATTCTTGCATCGTGATACTTTACATGCTTCCAAGCATGTTTCTAGGGGGAGTTGCTTATTTACAATGTAAGTACATGACCCTCTAGATGATCACATAGTGATCTTTGTGCTTCATGCCCATTGAGTCATGTTCGACCGAGCTCCGAGGTTAAATTACTCACGCAGCTCAAAGACAAGTGGCTCAAACATTTCCATCACACTAATGACTAACCTTTGCATTCTTGGAGATTTTGTTGTTGAGTCATGTGTGTAGGGGGAGTTGTGGTAAAACACCATCGTTACCAAGAAGGAGCACCAAGAAAGGGGGAGTTTTCCTAACTCTTGCCATTTATTATTTGCTCTTTTGTTCCCTTGTGTTTTGTCTTTGGTTTTTGGTGATAGGTGACAAATGGGGAGAAGGAACATGAAGATCCAAAAGCCAAGTATACGTTGACAACACAAAGGTGGAAAAGGACATGAGAAGAACATGAAGATCAATCACCAAGTAGGCGAGAAGGAGCATAAAGATACAAGCAAGCTACGAGGTGACAAAGGGGAGAATGGTGCATGTTCACTTGGAGTACACATAAAGATCATGTCAAGTTGGACGTCCCCACAAAAATAAAGAAGAACAACGACGGCGCATGTCTACAACAACAACATACATCTACACCGACATGAACGTCTACATCTTTGGTGCGTGTCTACTTCAACAAGAACATCAATCACGAGACCAAGACGGGCGCACAAATTCGGCTATGGCTCAATATCTAGTGCGCGACATAATTGGGTAGTCTTCCCTCAATACCTAGCACATTTCAAAGGGGAGACTACTTCCAAGGTAAGGACCAAGGTATGCCCTTCAATCTTTTCTTTTCCTTTGGTTCTTTCTTGCTCGTCTGTTTTTGGATCATCATAACTAGTGGTTGTCATCCATTACCAAAAAGGGGGAGATTGTAAGGATCATGACCATTGAGGTCACCCCAAGGTATGATGTTTTGGTGATGCATGACAAACATGAAATGTGACTAATATCTACACGAGTGTTGTTCGTGTAGGAAACCCTTTCTATCTTATGATGATTGTCTACGGCATCCTTGGCAATTGATGTCAATGACCACAAGCATGGAGGCTTGATGAGCTTGATGGAGTCCAAGGGTTGATGGAGATGGATCAAAGTGGAGAACAAGCTATGGAGCAAGTGTTGTGTACACTTGTCTAGTTGTTAGGCTTTGAGTCCATAGGAAAAACCGGACTATCAAGTGGATCTAGATCATTCTCTTAGGTCATGTCTAGTCGGTGATGTGCAAGGTTGCTCGGTAAAATCACAGGCACTAGGTGACAGTGGAGAAGCCAAGGTGCTGTTCGAAGAAGCCGGGAAAACAAGTCAAGCGAGGATGACGAGTTTCCACTTCTGGACATAGAGACCGGACAGATGGGTCAGTGGAGACCGGACTGTATGGTCACTATGTGGAGATTGTCTAGGACTTAGCGCGAAGAAGCAGGAATCTGTCAACAGGTACGTCTGTACAGACTAGATAGTTCGGTCCTTACAGGTGCAGGGACGGTAGAAGAGGTGCATTTCGTGGAGGCTCCTGGACTAGAGAGAGAAAGTGGACCGGACAGTCCGGTCCAGTGACCGGACAGTCCGGTCACTACAGGAGGAAGCAGCGACAGAGAGCAACGGCTCTAGAGGAACCGTCTGGTGGAGACTAGACTGTCCGGTCAGTATATCCAGAGAGGCTGTTTCGTGGAGCAATGGCTAGTTTGAGGTTGGGAGCCTATATAACTTCGTTGTTGGGGTCTTTGTGACCTCTCTTGGCCAGTGGAATATCTGAGAGCATTTGGTAAGGTCCAAGAGGAAAAGAGGAGAGCACTAGGAGAGGATATTGGATATCTTGAGAGTGCTAGTGAGAGTAACAAGGAGCTACCTTGCACATCTAAGGCTAGGGTGTCCTTGAGGGTGTGATCTAGGTTGTTACTCTTGGTCTATGGTGAGACCTGGACCGGTTAGGTGTCGGTGATCGAGCCTATCGTGATTGGTTGTGAAGTCCGTCACAAGTTTGTACACGGTTTGAGCCCGCCGTTGGAAGGGGCATCAATAGTTAGCACCCGTGCCGGCTCGAGGAGTACGGCAAGTTCTTGAGGGAGGCGAGCTTGTGCTTTGTGCAGTGGTGACACACACCGTGTCTTCACACGAGGAGTGATTGCGGGCTCGTGGGCGAGAACTCCACTTGGTGGCGGGAGGGACCAGGACTCCGGCGGGAGTGGTCCAACGAGGATTAGGGGAAGGCGCCATCCTTACGAGACCTCGGGAAAAAATCATGAGCCAACCCCTTCTCTACTCCTCACTATGATGCTTTACTTTCCGCATTTACATACCGTTCTATTCATGCTAGTGTGTTATTCTAGTTGACTATCTTGTAGACTTGCATGTTTAGGCTCCTTACTTGCTAGTAGTGTTTAACCTTTCGTATTTATTGACTAGCATGAGTAGGAGTTGCATTGATGTAATTGATCACTAGAATTGCATAGGTGTTGTAATGACTTGTGTGATCCAATAGCATGCATAGGATGCTCTTATCGTTCATAGGACTATATTGCTAGTGTGATCTCTACTAGAATTGTGTAGGAGTTGATTGAGTGCTATCGATAAGTTGTATTCGGCAAAATTAGTACATAGTGGTAGTTCCCGATTCAACCCCCCCCCCCTCTCGGTCACTACGATCCTTTGAGGTGTGCACAATCAAGTATAGTTGTCGAGGAGCCCGATTGAGCGCGCGTGGTCCAACTGCCGTGCCATCGAATAAAATTCATTGTAGCCAAGGAGGGGGCACGCATGCGAGATTTGTCGCGCTGCCATGTTCAACGTGTGGGCACCGCTCCGAGTCCACGATTGACATGCTATTATCCCTGCGTCCCAACACGCTATCGTGATCGATGTTAGATCATTACTATTGCCTCACTTATCTGTCGTAGTCCATGAATAGCAGGGGTTTATGTGGGACATGTATATCCAGGATACCTAACCACTCGGCTATATGACCGAGTGGGCCTGGGGCTTGGTTACGAGGTATCAAAGAATGAGGCCCAGAAGATAATTATTTAGATATTTGTTCTGAGTAGCCAACAAGCTAGGTTAACAGATATGATGTATAGATAGAATTAGTTGTAACCTAATGATAGCTTGCCATGTAAACCACTCCCCTTCGGGTATATAAGGAGGGTAGGGGGTCTTTGATGTTCATCAGAACACATATTGGGAACCCTAGCCCAATGCCAACCCTAGCAATACAGAAAACACCAAACATGACGTAGGGTTCTTATCCTCTAGGAGGCTCGAACCTGTCTAAACCTTGTGTCCTATGTCCATCGACTTTTCATACTATCGAGAATATCTCTCGACAGTTGGCGCTAGAAAGGGGCAGCGTTGAGTCCAACTTTGTTGAAATTGATGGCTTTCCTCGACATCAAGTTTCGCCCGGGAGACAAGATTGCTTTGGCACCTTTAGCTTTATTGTTGATTAGACTGGGAGCCTTGTCAAGCAAGATCCAATGGCCCTCCCGATGACCGACACGCCTACAAATCCAGGCGTCAACAAAGCTTCAACGACCGATCACAAGATTCGCCCGGCCTGCCGGCTCCCATTTGATCTCAACAATGTGGCGACAGTTCTTCAGACGAACCCCCCCCCCCCCCCCCTGGTTCCTTCTCAGCATTGCCCATAACAAACTGATCGACAAACTTGGCCGACTCGGATCTATCTACGGTCGATCTCCCAGGTCCTTATACAGAGGAGTAGGATGAACATCCCAATTTTTTTCTTGGCTCAAGACTAGTAGCAACGATCAATGTCGATCACGAGTTAATCCTTGGACTTGATCGAAGAGCCGAGTGATTCTGAAAGCCACTCATCGGACTATTACGAGATCTTTATGGTAGAATCGATGACCCCAAATGTAGGGGTGGGTGGAGAAACATATACGGCGGGTGCCGCACGGGGAGCGCCAATAGATGCAAATCCTCGGGACGGGCACGAGACCGACCTCGAAGACAATGATCCAGAGGCTGCTACCCCAGCCCCCCCCCCCCACCCCCCTCACACCGACAGTCGCCTACTCATTAGAATAGATCTAGGATCATCCAAAACCTAGACATGGGCGACCTCACCTTACAACTGGATGGTGAGGAAGTTTTTAAGACCCCACAGCACAACATCATAGCTGCGGCAACCCTGCTGAACTCATTGGAGCCTATGCTCCATGCCAACCCTGAATTGACACCATAGGTCAACAAGTTGAAGGCACATATCAAAGCTACGGTTGTGATAGAGATGCTTGCGACACGTTTGACACCTAGCAAAACGGCGTCTGGTGCCGCCAGTTCGGTGCCCAACCAGGAGAGAAGAGATCGATGATGCAACGATCGGCAGGCCACCTCGACAGCTGAACTACGACGACGGCCCATTGCGGAGTATCATGACCAGAACCCACATGCCGACCTTCACAATGGCATACCTCAGCGTGATGTCCGCACCCGACTGGACAACAGGCATTGGGCGCAGGACGAGGCGGCCCACCGAGAATATGAGGACGAACGGCACCATTGCGGCTTTGTTGACGATCGCTGTTACGAGTGCAATGACAACGGCACCATCGCGGCTTTGTTGACGATCGCTATTACGAGCGCAATGACAGGAGGGAGCCACTCCGAGATCACCGGTATCAGGATTGACGGAATGACGGGCAGGATGAGGATAGACGTCGCCAAGAAGATAGCCATGAGCAGGAACGGACCCCCCCCCCCTCCCCAAGGATTACGATGAAGAGGCCGGCATTAGAGCCTTCACCGAAAACTATGCACTGTCAGCTGGCCGGTTGGTTTCAAACCAGTCGGCATCGAGAAGTATGACGGTAAGATAGACCCACGTGACTGGCTGCATGTTTACACGACTGCCATCCGAGCACTCGGCGGGGATAGTTTCATTATGGCCAACTATCTACATCTGTGCCTAGCCCTAGTAGCCAGGACGTGGCTTACAAACCTGCCGGCTAATTCCATCAATTCCTGGGCGGCGTTATGCAGGCAGTTCACCACTAATTTTCAGGAAACATTTGACCGACCTGGGAATCACTGGGAACTCGCCAGAATCAAGCAGCAAGACCGAGAGCCGTTGCGAGAATACATTCAGCGCTTTTGCTGAGTGAAGAACATTATCCCCAATATCTCGGACGCTCAGGTCATCGCTGCCTTCTAGGGCGGGCTACGCGATAACAACTTAATCAAGAAGATCAGAAGGCTGGACGCCGCTAGCAGCTTGACAACCAAGGAGCTATTCACTATGGCAGATAAGTACGCGGCTGGTAACTCGACCCTCTTCCAAGTACGCCAATACAAGGAGGAGGTACCACGAAATTGCAATCAGTTGAGACCAGCCAATTATAGCAAAGACGGTGATAGGAAACGTAAGCCGGACATAAGGGTTGCTAACACCGAGCGTCCACATCAAAGAAGGCAGGTCACGCAGGATGATTTCGACAAAATGTTAGAAGGTCCCTATCTGCTCCATGACGGTGCTCACAAGGCCAGAGAATGTTTCAAGCTGAAGAGCTTCAAACATCATGCCCTGAAAGTCTGCAAGTTATATTGTCAAATTGATTCTTCCTTGGGTTCAATCTCTTGGGTTTAAACAATGGGAGTAGCAGCTGTTCGATCTATACATCAATTGTGACCACGCTGCTGCTGGGAGCCACGGAATCAAGCATCATCGAGACCAAGAATTAGGGACCACCGGCCAACCGAGGAGTTGCCGCCTGTGTAGGGTCAACGCAAAAGGGACTAGCTTGGAGCTACGTACTCAGCCATGGAGGGATAGCGAATGGCATTAGGACAATCTTCTTGGGTTTAGATAGTTAGCCACACCTTTCCGCTTAGATGTTCCTTATGACCTCATCATCTTTGTAAACTTCTCATCGCTCCAACATGTGTAATTAACTTATGGTCTGATGATGAGTGGTGTTTCCTGTTTTGATTTTCCTAAGAATCCTATTTTGATTTTGCTAAGAAATCTTATATTCTAATAGTTCATAAGTGACACTTCTCTTATGGTTTTGTTATGTGACCTGCAAATTATTAAGCTAGATTTTTGTTTAGGCTTCAAGAGTGAAGAGTTTGTGGACATGTCAAGGGAACCAAGGTTTTTTAAGTGGTTGTTTTTAGAACAAGCACAAACTGTGCTCCTTACAAAGTTAGTACCATTTTCTTTGCTCTCTGAGTTATTACCATATGTCAGTGCATCACAAATCTTGTAACTGCTGGACTTAATTCCTATGTCTATGTGTATGCCATATATTGCTTTGATTAGATGCACATCAGGCTTGTTGTTCTTCTCTCTTTACGTGCATGTTTTGTTGCTAAATCCAATACATGCTGAAGATTGTTCATGATTCAGGGTATAGAGCATTGTCTTCCTTAATATTTTGCTTACTTCAATATGCATGTAATAAATGAGAAGGGGCCGGAACACCGAGGAAAGAGAAGGGACCAGAGCGCCGCCATCGAGAATGGAGAAGGTGGCCCGAGCTCACTGGATCTGTGCGGCGACAACCACATCGCCAGATCCGCACCTCCCTCATGAGGATTCGGGGGAGGCTGGCCCGACGGCGGTGGCACGGGGGAGGAGGAAGACAGGCCCGGTGTCGTCGGAGGGGAGGACACGGGTGCTTCAACTCCTCCTTGACGGAGCTCCACCAGATCTGGAGGAGGGGGCGGTGGAGGGTGGAGGGAGGAGGGTGGCGCGGGAGGGGGGCGCTCGTGGGGTCACCGGCAGGGCCTGTGCCATGGAGGGAGGAGGGTGGCGCGGGAGGGGCGCGGCCGCGTGGTCGCTGACGGGGGCTGCGCCGTGGAGGGAGGAGGGTGGCGTGGGAGGGGCGGGGTCGCCGGCGGGGGCCTGCACCATGGAGGGAGGAGGGGGCCGGCGGGCCTACAGGTGGCAGAGGCGGAGAGAATCATGGAGGAGCAGAGGGGAGGGGCCCGGGCGGCGAAGAGAGAGATTGGGGAGGAAAGAGAGAGTGGGGGAGAGAAAAAGTGAGAGGGTAGAGGATGACACGTGGGTCCCACAAAGAGGTAGTTGGGATAGAGGATGAGATATAGAGCATGATAGGTGCAGGAAAAGTTGATATAGAGAAAAGAATATCACTGATCAAGACAGAAGATTACTTTTAGAGGATGGAATTAGAGAACCACGAGTACAGATAGCTTGATCTTGCATGGTTAATGTGGATGGGTGCATGGATGGAGGGAGCAATTTGGTTGGCTCGGTGCAGGTGACGCGCAAGCGGAACAAATCAACAGCCACCGGTCAAAAAATAAGCTAAGAACCAACAAAAAGAAAAGAAAAAGAAACACTAGATATATTGTGTACTAGCAATTATGCCCGTGCATTGCTATGTACGTAACTTATAATATATATTATTATTCACAAAAAATCATTCGTATCATCGTTAACTCTACTACTTAAAACCACAATCTGAATGTCAAATAACAAACTGCTCCAAGCGTGGTTTCAAATTTGTTTAGAATGTGTTTGAGTTCTATATCACACTCTCAATTTACAACAGTTTTTGTAAGATCATAAATCCATTCAAGTTTTTGAATTGCCTCATCGAATGGACAAACTGTTTAGGACACAGCAAGGTGAATAAAGCCATGTGTAGCCATGGGTTTATAGATGACCTGAAACATAAATAAATGAAATGCTGACTCATGCATGAGCATTCCGTGACTTGATCATGATGCTGTTTTTCTCTATTTCTGCTCTCTGGAACTTCTCGGAACAGCAGCAGACGCAAGACTCCTCTTACTTAACCAGGGTCTTTGGGAGAACGCGAAGCATCTCTCCGCCAGGTAAATCTGAAAGAATATGTGGACAGACTTGCTCCTGTCCTGTTTCTCATCGTTCTTTCACTTCTCCCGAATGCTATACTATACGAATGCAATACTATACGAATGCAACGCTATCTTGCTCCCTATGCCAAAGCTTTGCATCGTCAACAACATATATTTGACTGTAGAATATTGATTGGCAAGGGAGGTCGAGCCGCAAGCTGATGAATCAATGTTGCCATGGCCTGACCTGTTTACCATGTTACAGCCCATGGCTTGAGTTCGATGGACATGGCATACAGCTAGAGAACAGCGCCACTCAGCGACGACTTGCCGAAGGTGTCAAACAATATTGAAAATTGGCAGTAAAAGTATCAAAGCAGAGCACATCAGGGCATGCAAACTGTTGGAGATATGCCCAAGAGACAATACGGATTTGATCCGTATGTGAGGGTCATACGGATATTGATCCGTGTGAGGAATTAGTCCACTAATGGGCCAACTAGTCGAGGCCCATTAGAAGGGTCTATTTAAGTGGAGGAGGGGCTTAAGGCGCAGGTGATTCCACCAGTCCTTAACCCTAGCCGTCGTGCTCCTCTTTCTCGCCCACAAAACCCTAACCGTGTTGCCGGTGCTAGCACGCCACGCACGGTGCTCCAACCCCGTACGTGTGGATACCGCGAGGAGGCGCTGCTGCTGCTGCGGTGCCGACGGCTGGACTAGAAGGAGACGATTGACGTGATCGACTACTTCCTCTACACCGACGCGCGACTACGTTGGATCGAGCTGCTCCAACATTCGCTTCCGCTCCGCCTGCGCGTCTAGTGGTAACGATCCATGATCCTCTCTTGCAAGGTTTCCTGGTTGAACGGTAGAAATTTTATATGCTATCGTAGCCTACCCGTTCTCCAACAGTGGTATCAGAGCCGACCTTGTGTAGTTTGTGATCTAGATCTTATGCATATAGTCGATATGTTGATGTACTAGATGAGATCTATTACATGTTTTGTGTTCGGATTGATTAGATCAATGATGATAGGGAGGTTCACAAGGTAATGGGCGGATAGCAATACATGCATCATTGATTTATTTGTGTTCCTTCTCCGTATGCGCGCGACTTGTCCCTACCGGCTGGAATCACCATCGGGACTAACTGCGTGCGCCAGTAGAGGAGCCAATAGTATCATAATCATGTACCGCAGTCTACTCATGAAAACCTAATGGAAAACTAAGCCATTGTGAATGACTCAAAATCGGGCAAATATGATTTTCCCGATAGGATTTCCATTGTGATTTTATAGATACGATCTGTAAAATCCTGTGAGGCGGGACCGCCGTACGGACACGCCTAGATTGTTACAACCCTTTTTGGCCACATGTTAGCATTCGCTTCTCGCCTAACTTGTTTTTGCAGAGAATGTTGTGAATGGTATGGCCCAAAAGATGCAAGTGATGTATATATGTGATTTGCATGGCCTGCGTGCCATGATTAATTACAGCTGGGTTGAGGCTGTCATATTATTGTATAATGGCCTGCGTGTCGATCTGTGATGCTTGATATTCTCATGTAATTTATAACTAGCTATTAGTTGTAGTAGCTAAGTGTTAGTTCATGAAGGCCTCAAGCATGATGGTTGAAGGGACGGGAGACATGGCGATGACAATGGAGATGGAGATCACCAATTGAAAGGGGCCATACTATTTCACAGTCAATATGATTGCCTGTGATGATGTTCCTATCATCCTATTCTTTCATATGTTATTTATATTAGATATGATTAACATACTAGAATAGGTTCCCTCAAGAAAAATTAAATTATATGCCCTTCCAATAGCTGCACCTATTAAAATTATGATCGTTGTATGGTAGGTCTGCCATTTATATGCATAGTATTGGTTTAATTAACAAAGCTATCAAAACGGTTTTGGGCTTTGGGGCATGGTGTTGGCGCCGGGGCATGTGATGCCACCCAACAAACAAGAGTCACATAGGGATGTGATTAGCAAAGTGTTGCTTACCTATGTCACTAGATTTCTAGCGGTGATGCCAAAGCTCACTAGGATCTAAGTTGAATATGGATCTTGAACCACTATATGTCGTTTTGAGGGAAAACGATTCCAAGCATATAGTGGAATAATGAACTTTTGTTAAAATGTTTATAAGAGTTTTATATTTACATAGTGCTTATATTTGCATATTTTCTGTTGTAGATCATGGCACCAACCGCTAGTAACACTTTCAATTTGCGCTCAATTCTTGAAAAAGAAAAGCTTAGTGGAACAAACTTTATTGATTGGTATCGCAACTTGAGAATTGTTCTCAAGCAAGAGAAAAAGGAATATGTTCTAGAGCTTCCCTATCCTGATGATCTGCCAGAAAATGCTACTGCCACTCAGAAAAGGGAGTATGAGAAACATACCAATGATGCAGTTGATGTTAGCTGTCTCATGCTTGCCACTATGTCCTCTGAGCTCTAGAAGCAATATGAGAACGCGGATGCCCACAATATGATTGAGGGACTTTGTGGCATGTTTGAGAACCAAGCAAGGTCTGAGAGGTACAACATCTCAAAGTCCTTGTTTGCGTGCAGGCTAGCTGAAAACGGTTCTGTCAGTCCTCATGTGATCAAGATGATTGGTTACATTGAGAATCTGGAGAAACTTGGTGCTGCTCTACACCCTGATTTGGCCACAGATGTGATTCTCCAGTCGCTTCCTGCAAGCTATGAGCCTTTCATTTTGAACTTTCAAATGAATATCTTAGAGAAGACATTGGCTGAGTTGCATGGGATGCTTAAGACAGCTGAGGCAAGCATAAAAAAAATCTGGTCCAAGTCAAGTTAACTTGGTTCAAAAGGATAGGAAGAAACGAAAGCGCAAGACTAAGGCTAAGGCTACAGATCAGATCTCTAGCACTAAGCCTAAGCCTGCAGCAGCTCCTAAGCCTAAACCGGCGGGTAGTGATCCTTGTTTTCACTGCAAGAAACCCGGTCATTGGAAGAGGAATTGCAAGCTTTATCTGGAAGAGCTGAAGAAGAAGGGTGAAGACACTTCTAATTCAGGTATCAATGTTATTGAAATTAATAATGTTGCTACATGTCCTTATGATTCATGGGAATTTGATACCGGATCGATGATTCATACTTGCAAATCGTTGCAGGGGCTTAAAGAAGCAAGGAAATGTGCAAAAGGCGAGGTGGATGCTCGCGTCGGCAATGGTGCAAAGGTTGCTGCGTTGGCCGTCGGAACTTATCCACTTTCATTACCATCAGGATTAGTTTTGGAGTTAAATAATTGTTATTATATTCCCGCCTTAGGAAAAACCATTATTTCTTCAAAATGTTTGGAGGAAGATGATGGTTATGAGGTCATAATAAGGAACAAGTGTTGTTCCATTTATTTGAATAATATTCTCTATGGTAATTGCCCATTGATGAATGGATTATATTACTTAGATCTTGAGAATAAGCCTATTTATAACATTGATGCGAAAAGGCTCAAGCCTAATGATTTGAATCCCACGTATACTTGGCATTATCGTTTAGGTCATATAAATGAGAAGCGCATAAAGAAACTCCATACAGATGGTCATCTAAGTTCTTTTGATTTTGAATCAATTGATACATGTGAATCTTGTTTACTTGGCAAAATGACTAAGTCGCCTTTCACAGGAAATAGTGAAAGGGCGAGTGAACTATTGGGACTTGTACATACGGATGTATCTGGACCAATTAGTTGCACGGCCAGAGGTGGTTTTCAGTACTTCATAACTTTTACCGACGACTTTAGTAGATATGGTTACATCTACTTAATGAGGCATAAGTCTGAATCCTTTGAAAAGTTCAAAGAATTTCAGAATGAAGTACAAAATCAATTGGGCAAGACTATTAAATGCCTACGATCTGATCGTGGTGGTGAATATTTGAGCCATGAATTTGGTGAACATCTAAAGCAATGTGGAATTGTTCCACAATCTACTCCGCCAGGAACGCCCCAATGAAATGGAGTATCCGAACGGAAGAACCGAACATTGTTAGACATGGTTAGGTCTATGATGAGCCAAAGTGATCTTCCATTGTCCTTCTGGGGATACGCTCTAGAAACTGCCGCTTTCACACTTAATAGGGTTCCATCTAAATCCGTGGAAAGGACACCATATGAGATATGGACTGGGAAGCGTCCCGGGTTGTCTTTTCTTAAGATTTGGGGATGTGAGGCTTATGTAAAACGTATGACGTCTGATAAGCTTTCTTCCAAGTCTGATAGATGCTTCTTTGTAGGATACCCTAGGGAAACCAAAGGTTATTATTTCTACAACGGGGAAGAGGGCAAAGTGTTTGTCGCTCGTAATGGTGTTTTTCTAGAGAAAGAGTTTCTCTCCAAAAGGGTAAGTGGGAGAACGGTGCAACTTGAAGAAGTTCAAGAAGCTCCAGAAAATGTTTCTTCTTCCGGTATACCACAATTGGATGAACAAATTGTTGTTGAACCAATTGTTGAAACACCAGCCCCGCGTAGGTCAGAAAGGGCACGTCGCGCTCCTGAAAAGTTCACGCTCATAACCACGGGGCAGCGAGACATATTATTGTTAGACAATGATGAGCCTAAGACTTACAGTGAAGCAATGATGGGACCGGACTCTGAGAAATGGCTTGGAGCCATGAGATCCGAATTAGAATCCATGAGAGAAAATCAAGTTTGGAACTTGATAGATCCGCCTGATGGTGTAAAAACCATTGAGTGTAAATGGGTTTTTAAGAAAAAGATAGACATGGATGGAAGTGTTCACATCTATAAGGCACGATTGGTGGCGAAAGGTTTTAAGCAAATTCAAGGGGTTGATTATGATGAGACCTTCTCGCCCGTCGCTATGCTAAAGTCTATACGGATCCTTCTAGCAATTGCCGCATTTTATGATTATGAGATATGGCAAACGGATGTCAAAACGGCTTTCCTTAATGGAAACCTAAGTGAGGATGTGTACATGACACAGCCTGAAGGTTTTGTCGATCCACAAAATGCTAGGAAGATATGCAAGCTTCAAAAGTCCATTTATGGACTAAAGCTAGCATCTCGGAGTTGGAATCTTTGCTTTGATGAGGTAGTCAAAGGGTTTGGCTTCATTAAAAACGAAGAAGAGCCTTGTGTTTACAAAAGGGCTAGTGGGAGCGCGCTTGTCTTTCTGGTCCTTTATGTGGATGACATATTGCTGATCGGTAATGATATTCCAATGCTTGAAGCTGTTAAGACTTCTTTGAGAAAGAGTTTCTCAATGAAGGACTTAGGAGAGGCAGCTTACATTTTGGGCATTAAGATCTATAGAGATAGATCCAAGAGGCTAATTGGATTAAGCCAAGACACGTACATTGACAAGGTATTGAAACGGTTTCAATATGCAGGATTCCAAGAAAGGTTTCTTGCCCATGTCACATGGGGTTTCTCTTAGCAAGACTCAGTGTCCCTCGACACCAGATGAGCAAGAGAAAATGAGAGCGATTCCATATGCTTCGGCTGTTGGGTCCATCATGTATGCCATGATAAGTACTCGCCTAGATGTAGCCTACGCTCTTAGTGCTGTGAGCAGATACCAGTCAAATCCAGGAGAAGCTCATTGGGGAGCTAATAAGAATATCCTAAAGTACTTAAGAAGGACTATGGGTATGTTCCTAGTCTATGGAGGTGAGGAAGAGCTCGTTGTAAATGGTTACACTGATGCTAGCTTCCAAACCGACAAAGACGATTCGAGATTGCAATCTGGATATGTGTTTTGCCTCAATGGAGGCGCGGTGAGCTGGAAGAGTTCCAAGCAAGATACGGTTGCTGACTCAACAACGGAGGCTGAGTACCTTGCCGCTTCAGAAGCTGCAAAGGAAGCTGTTTGGATCAGAAAATTTGTTTCTGAGTTGGGTGTGGTTCCTAGTGCATCCGGTCCAATGGACCTCTATTGTGATAATAGTGGTGCCATTGCGCAAGCCAAGGAGCCTAGAGCGCATCAAAAGAACAAACACGTACTACGGCGTTATCATCTTATTCGGGACATCGTCGCTCGAGGTGATGTAAAGATATGCAAGGTGCACACGGACTCAAACATCGCTGATCCGTTGACAAAACCTCTCTCTCAGCCCAAGCATGAGGCACATATGAGATCCATGGGTATTAGATATCTGCATGATTAATGTATGAGAGATTGTGTAATGTCTATGTTTATGTGTGATTGAATAAAGTGTTATTCTGTTCTATGGATAATAATTATTGCATTGATTGACAAGTGCGTGACTTGTTTGTGAAACTCATTGTTCTTTTATAATATTATCCTAAATGATCCCTAGTTCCTTATCATTGTGTTGGACAATAATGATTCATGGACTAGCACATGTATTGGTTGATGATCGTGTTTCACAGATCATTGATATGGAGATATCAAATCAATAATGTGAACACATGTTGGAGAACATAGTGTTGGACTGACCCACTAATAGACTTTGCTGAGATGTTATTATTGTGTCATCAATTGTTGTCTTGTATGATGTACCTTTGGGATCCTTAGACCTGAGATTGTCATTGATTCCCATAATGTGTAATAGCATATTTAGGGATTACCAAACGCTATTCCGTAACTGGGTAGTTATAAAGGTAATTTTCGGGTATGCTATGAAACATGTCGTGGGGTGTGAGCGGTCAAGATGAAATTTGCCCCTCCTAATAACAGGAGAGATATCTCTGGGCCCCTCGAGTTAGATGGATTTAGAAGTGCATGGCCATGCCAATGTGATTAAAAGTTAATCATAATGACTAAAAGTTAGTCATGATAAATCCACTAGACGTTCGAGTGAATGGTCGAGCTATTATAGGGATGGCACGTATCTTGCCTTAAGCTTGACTAATATCGTGAGGCAAAGGGATCGCTGACTGCGTATGTCAAAGGTTCAGCTGATATGATCTTTATGTGTACACGAGAATCAGTATGTGCTGCTAGGTGCCGCTATTGATTTATGATTTGAAAAATGGTTTTCACATCATTGTCGTGTACATGTGAACCTAACGGGTCACACACTTAACGGGTTGGAACATCGCTTGCCTATGTGATTGTCTCTAGTGCAAGTGGGAGATTGTTGGAGATATGCCCAAGAGACAATACGGATTTGATCCGTATGTGAGGGTCATACGGATATTGATCCGTGTGAGGAATTAGTCCACTAATGGGCCAACTAATCGAGGCCCATTAGAAGGGTCTATTTAAGTGGAGGAGGGGTTTAAGGCGCAGGTGATTCCACCAGTCCTTAACCCTAGCCGTCGTGCTCCTCTTTCTCGCCCACAAAACCCTAACCGTGTTGCCGGTGCTAGCACGCCGCGCACGGTGCTCCAACCCCGTACGTGTGGATACCGCGAGGAGGCGCTGCTGCTGCTGCGGTGCCGACGGCTGGACTAGAAGAAGACGATTGACGTGATCGACTACTTCCTCTACACCGACGCGCGACTATGTTGGATCGAGCTGCTCCAACATTCGCTTCCATGGCCCTTTTTTGTCGCGCCGAAAAAGTTGGCGTGACAACCCGGAACTATCGTGCCAATGCTTATGGTGCGACCAGGCGCCACTTTGTCAAGTGGGCCTAGCCTAGATAGGGACGACGCGCGTTGACCTGCTGAGCTGTGTCACGCTAAATACTATGGTGCGACAAGTCGTGCCCATCTATTTGGCGTGACCCAGGTAGACCTAAATCACCGCCCCCCCCCCCCCCTCCCTTCCTCCTTCCTCCTTTCTTCTTCCTCCGACCAAGTCCTCTACTCAGTCGAGTAGAGCAAGGGCAACTGGCATTTCCTCCACAAATCCGGCCTTGTTTTGGTGGGTGAAGGCTTGAAACTTTGGAGGGTTCATCCCAAGTGGTATGGCTACCCTCTTAACCGAGTAGATTTGTTGTTTTTGCTTTGTTGTTGTTTGGTTTGAGTAGCTAGGGTTTGTGCCATGTAGAAGTTGTTTTTTTCTTCCATTATAGACGAAGAAAAATAGGATTGAATGACATGTATCGATGATGTAACTTACGTTTGTATTATGGTTATGTTTAGTTGTGCTTGCATGTCAATGTTCTAAGATTTAAGATAATAATATCTTGTTAATATGGGGTTTAATTTTTTTTTGTTAGGTGTTAATGTATTATTGTGAGGCCTTGCGTCGCCTTGGATTTCAGTGGCAGAGGTACATCAATGCACATGTCGCGGATGGCCCTATGCCTCCACCTCTTCCTGTGCGAAAGTGCGAGTGTGGAGAACCGGCACAAGTCCAGTAGTCCAGACACTTTTTGACAGCGGATCGAGCACACTACATGTGTAAAGAGAAGCCTTTTTCTGATGTGTGCGGGGGGAGTAATGTTTGTGGCCTGTCATTTGTGTTAGCGATGTTGTTATATTTTGCTCTTAATATTGACTTCATTTTATTATAGTGTCATTTCTTTCAATGGATTGACGGCCCTGAGAAGTATGACCCACGCATCATGTTGTTCCCGTATGACAACAAAGCGTCATCGCCGTACGGAAACTTTGAGCGTTGGGTACCCCCGCCATCGGATCCCGAACCAATGGAAGAAGATGAGATGTTAGCAGTATCTACAAGGCGTATGAATAGTCCTCCCCTATGCAAGTGTGGTTACTGTTCCGAGCTAGAAATTCCTCCAGAGGAGTTGAGTTATATTCCATTCTTTCGTTGTGCAATGATTGGAGAAGTAAGTCAAATGTCTTTGCAACGACATGAAATGGTTCTTTCGCGTGTGAATACTTATGACTTTTTTTTATTTGTAAGATGGGTGGGGTTTGTGTGACTTTCAAGAATATGTTTGTGGTCCGAAGCCTCTTTGAGCCGAGGCCGGTGACATTGAAGATTACATAACCGGGAAGAAAGATGCACCCCTATAAAGATATACCAACTTTATGTCAGTGTGTTGTTGTTGCTCGGGTTGGTGTGGTACCTTC
This sequence comes from Eleusine coracana subsp. coracana, assembly GCA_032690845.1. NCBI lineage: Eukaryota > Viridiplantae > Streptophyta > Magnoliopsida > Poales > Poaceae > Eleusine > Eleusine coracana. The sequence continues at coordinate 36,904,287 of CM064422.1, read as the reverse complement.
TGAACTTGGATATGGGTACTTTTGCGGTAACACAATTGGCAAATATGAATGGGTATGTTTCTTGTATTATGAAATCTTTTTTTGTACATAGAAATTTATTGAATGATTCGTTGAAGTGATACATGTGCAATTGATTTTTGAAACTAGAACACAAGAAGGTGTGATTGGGAGTCATTTCGTGGTGACATCATTATTATGAACAACACTAAGAGGATGCTACCGGAGGAGAAAGCAAAATATCTGCAGAAGAAAAGAGATGAAGTTCACAGGGAATATGGTGTTCCAAGGCCACCCAATTGGATTGTTAGAACCATCAAGCATGAGATGAACACTGACTCTGAGGGAGCTTTGTTGTATTGGAGGAGGAACAAGGACAAGTTTTCTGATGTAGCGTAGTGGAAAAACTTAACAAAGTACATGAGAGAGGAGGGCATTAGTTGTGATGGCATGTGGGAACATAGTACAGACTTGATGCGGTGGGCTAGAAGTACATTGGATGATCTTCATGATCCCGTGGTGCAGGAGCGACGGAGGATGGACCACCAGTTGAGGAGGGAGGAGGGAAGGTAGAAGAATGCATCACGGGAGGCCGCACGGCAAGAGAGGTACTTTGCTAGGTTAGAGGAGACTCGTAGGAAGGAAAGAGAGCAACATGCTCGGGCTGCTACAGTTGCAGGGGCTAGTAATTGGTTTCAAAGTCAGGAGTCGGGTAATGAGGAGGAACCTATGCGAGTAGACAACCAGTCTCCAGAATCTGAAGGTAACAAATACAACATTGCTTCGAGTCATTGCAATATAGTTACACAAAATGTTAGTACTAATTTTATGTCTTTGCTTTGTAGATGGTTGGGATGGTTCCGGATACTGTCTTCCACATAAGTCCTGCCCCGCGCTGAAGGAGGTCCCACCTATGTGCTGGTGTGGGGATCCTTGTAACGTGTTTGCCTCTGGTGTTTTTGAAACTTTCTGGCAAAGATACTGGATGTGTGACAATGATGCACATGAATGCACAAAAGAGGAGGATTGGGGTAAGTAACAATGTTAATCAAGTAGTATATCATTCTTCATAGTATGGAACCGAGCCTCATAATATATGGTACTATTTATGTTGTAGACTCTGCCACCGCTTTGTGACTTTTGACAGTGGATCGATAAGGGAGCGGGTAACGCTCCACACGGGCCATCACCCTGCAAAAAGAATGAAAAATCAGTAGTGTCAATAATATACTAATTAAAATGGAAGGAATTGAAATCATAGCATAGCACAGTAAAGTAAATATTATATATAAACAATCTGTCAAAGTTAGTACCTCGGAGCATTCAATACTATTCGTCAATCGTTTCCTTTTAGGTCTCACCTTACTATAGTTACGAGGCTTATTTTTTGGACCTTGCTTATGCCTCTCCATTCTATGTCCCTCCTTATGACAGATGGAACACTGTACTTTGGAAGTGTCTTCGTTGAAGTCATCAAACCCATACATGTCGTCCCCATATCCCTTAGCGTAATCATCCATCCCACTACGAAGCCTCTTCTTCTTCCTCCTACCCTTCTTTTTCTTATTTAAATTGGCATCGGGAACATAATGTGGACCAGTGTAACTCGGCCATTGTGACTCATCGAGTAAGGGTTCAAATCGAGACTCCCAGGTGCGTAAACTAGCTTCCTTAGTGTAAAATGGAGTCATGTAGTTCGTAGAAGTGCTGGAAACCCCGCGGGTTCTACAAGCAGCCATGACATGAGAACATGGTATGTGTAGTAGCTCTGGCGTTTTGCATATGCAAGTAACGCTATCTCGATCTCCACTCTAAAAATGCTACCTCCTGATATCTCGCCACCAGCATTGGTCCGACTAACTCCTCTGACGAAATACACATAGGAAGTCGGGTCATGTAGTGAAGCAACCTCGTTTGCTGAAATATCTCCTTCAACTTGTAAGTGAGTTGTTGCTGGTTTGGCCCATATACCCGGAGTGGTCAAGCTGGCACTTGCGTTACGCCACCTAGAGACAAAGTAGAAGTTGCACTTGTGAAACGTGTATTCCACAATTCCTGCAACCGACATTGACCGGATACCTTTCAACGCGTTGTTAAACACCTCAGTAGCATTGGTTGTCGTTGTGCCATACCTATACCCACCATCATCAAAAGCCAGCGCCCATTTCTCCTTCTCATGCATTTGATCCCATAATCATTTCTTCGCATCATCATTCAGGAGCTTCTCTAATTCCTTAAGTTTGGTGTTGAATTTCTTTTCCTCCTTGCAATTGCATAGAGCCTTCAACTATTTTATTACCTCCTTACTAGATTGCTTTTTTCATATATTTGTAGCAAAATGACGCATGCACCACCTATGTACAAGTGGAGGATATCCGTCCAAATGATCCTTAGCAGCATTCAACAAACCCCGATGTCTATCTGATATCATGCATATTGACCGGTCCGGACCAATAACAGTGCAGCGGACACGAGTGATGAACCATAGGTGGTAAATGAGATGACCAACTCTCATTATTCTCCAACTCCATGATTGTAAATGCTAACGGCAGCAGCTGGTCATCGGCCGTGATTCCAGTGGCAATCATCATGTGTGCCTTGTACTTCCCAGTTAAGAAAGTAGCATCCACGCTCATCACGGGTTTATAGTGTTTGAAAGCCTCCACGCATTGGGGGAAGCACCAGAATACCCATTTCATAACAGTTGACTTTGTACCATCATCTTGCCCCCCGTATAAACGAACCATGTTGTGCCCTGGTTGAAGTAATTAATGGCGTTTAGGAGCTCGGGAACCCTTGCATAGGACTTCTTCCAACCACCCCACAATTTGGCCATTGCATGTTGTTTTGCCCGCCAGGCTTTTCCGTACTTCACACGATAGTTGGTGATGGCATGGATTGACTCAATGAGAGAAGCAACAGTGACATCGGCATCAGCCCAAACTATACCCAATATGCGATGGCCCAAATATCGTGCAGTGCATTGAGAATAAACTTGCATGACCTTGGCCGTACCACACGTATGTGGTTGTCGGACTCTAGATACCCTCCACCTCCCACATTTCTGCAGTCGAACCCATACACCCCAAGGACATCTTTCTCGTTGGCACTGCATCATTTACCTCGAAGCCTTGTTTGACCGCGGTACTCTATAAGGTCGGTAGTGACGGACCGTATAATCCTGAAAGAAGAACTTAACCTCGTTCATGGTATCAAATAGCATTCCTTTACGAATTATGAGTTCTATGACATCATGTGCAGCTTCTGTAGTCATGAACCCATCGTTGCACGTAGCGCGCTCCACGTGGCTCACGTTCATATGGTTAGTAGTAGTAGGTAGAGTAACGTGGAGTTGCTTCATATCTCTTAATTCCGAGCGAGAGAACTCACATGACCAACTATCATTGACTGCCGATCCGGGTTCATAATCATGATGAACAACACCTCGTCGGTATATATCTCCCTCCTCAACACCAACCTCCTCCTCGTCATCTTCGACACCATCTTCACTAACTTCTTCACCATCTCTTCCCCAATAATGACCACCACCATCTTCATTCTCATTTCCATCACTTTCTTGTCCATCACCGATATCACCGGCCACATCACCATCACCATCCTCCTCAGCCTCGTCACTGTATGCAAACTCTTCAAAACTATCCTCATTAAAATCATCATTCACCACTGCTAGTGCAAATCCTTCACAATTCAGCTCCGCAAATGTCTTAGCCGTGTTACCGTTCCCAACCTCATCTGCATGGTTCTTGGTTGACACATCATTCAATGCACTTCCCACCAACCCACGAGTACAATGAAATTCAGGTGGAGAACAAGATCTTTCATGAGACATTTTCTCAACACCTTCCATCTCCATGCTTAAAGGGATGCTTAACGGAACTGGAACAACATCACTACCCACTACTTCTATTATAACCTCCGCAATTTTTACTGGACTTTCTTTTAAATAATCCCTATACAATTTTCACTCATCATCCGATGCCAAGTCAAGAATAACATAACGAGGCCTACCCCCACCGCCAGCATCAAACCTCCCACGCAACCTAACATCACCATCAACCCAACTACAGCTTTAGCTTTTTCAACAAGCTCGCTAAATTCGGGTGGTTTACTAAATGTTAAAACTTGCTCTTCCATCATATCAAATTCATTCCTCTCATTGATTGCCCCATTGCTAAATAGTTGTATCACATGATTCATCTACACATAATAGGACAAAATAATACCTTATTAAAAACAATAACAAATTAACCTACACATATAACTACATATAATTAGGGGAACTACATCATACATGCAACTTAAATCTTATATAACAGAATGAGAAAACAATCTCTATCAATCGATACATGCACTCCGATCTCAATAGATTCGACCAAAATCTTAACTACCAATCACTAAACTAACACAAACCCTAATCAGCCGAGTTTGAGGGCCTTCCCCCAACAAACCAGGTTGCACCAAGGGAGGGAGTGACAGGGCGACGGGGAGGCGAAGAGAGAAGGCCACTCGGCCGGAGGAAGAAGAAAGGAGGAAGGAGGATGGAGAGGCCACGCGCGGTGATTTAGGTCTGGCTGAGTCGCGCCAAATAGATGGGCGCGACTTGTCGTGCCACAGTATTTGGCGCGACATAGCTCAACAGGACAACGCGCGTCGTCCCTATCTAGACTGGACCCACTTGACAACATGACGCCTAGTCGCGACATAAACATATATTTAATTCGTGAAGGGCTAAAATATAAAAAAAATTCCCCCTACGCAGGCTTGCACGCTGCGCCCCTGCCCACGCGGCTCCCCTACATGTTACCAAATCTCTCTTCCCCACGCAGGCACGCACGCCGCGCCCCCGTTGTTTCGTGCACCGTCACACCCGTCCAGCCGTCCTCTACAAGCCGCCGGTGCTTTGGCCGATCCTTTGTCGCCTCGCTTCTCTCCGACGTGCTCCAAGGCGCCTCGAGCCCCGACGCTCCGCCGCTTCGACCCATCCTCCGCCTCCGCCCTCCGCGTCGTGGCATCTTCTGCTGCCGTGGTACTAGTCCATCCTTCGCCTCCGCCCTCTGTGTCACGGCATCAAAGTTCGCCTGGAGGCCACGGCCTCGGGCGCCGCCACGGTGATGGTCTCCACGCTGCACGCTCTGGCCATCCAAGTCCCCGGCCCCAAATCTAGCCGACGAAGTCCATTACGACGGCCTTCTCCATCGTCGACCCTCCATGCCACGGTACTCCATCAAGGCTCCACGCCTCCACCCCCCTAACCTCGCGGTATCAATGAATCTCACGAAGTTGGGGTCTCACAAACCGTGATGACGGTGAAACTGTTATGAACAGAATAATCTAAGTAAAACCCAAGCCCTAATGAAGAGGTGGCAGCTGTATATGAAGACCCTATGGTCGTGCATGACCCCTTGGACAAAACCCTAAGTGGGCTCAACTCGATACATGGCGTAAAGGCCGATTACGGTGTCGCAGCACCAGGACAGATTCGGGACATCGACTTATTTTGATGATTGCCGATGGCTCACAACGAATTTTGATATGGGACCAGTTGGGTTGGAAAGATCTTTTGGTTATCTTTCCAGGCATATGTAGAACATCCAAATATGAGTCCGTATGTGTCCTGGGTGTCCGTTTTAGTGCAGTCTGGTTCTGGGCCCTGAAACAGACTCGAAGTCGGTTTTGGATTGGACTTCCACCTTGGCTTGTACATCCTTGCTGGCCCATCACACCTCCAATCACCTCCTCAGCTATATCATCATCATCTCCATGGTTCCTAACAATAATTAAATCATTAGGTAGCAATCTATTCTCAAAATCACATAAACAAACATTAGAAACGAAGTCACCTGTAAATTCAGCTGATGCACATGAACTTTCATCTTAGTTGGAGGAGTGTTGTATGTATCCATAGATGTGATGTTCTCACCATTCTCCCCCTTTTGAATTAGAGTCATCCTCGACTCGATCCTATCTCTTTCTCCGAATATTTGTCTCAAATCTGAAATATGAAATATAGAACTATTCCCAAACTTGGGATGCACCTCATGTTTATATGCGTTATAAAAATTATCATCAGAATGTGAAACTATAGTAGAAGGCATGTGACACAACTGAACAACATCTTTGAAAAATTGGCCAGTAGTATGAACATCATTCTCACTCTTATGACAAGTTAGAAAATGTGTGATCTTAGAAATAGTAGAAAAACTTGACATGACATGACAATTTTTATTGCAGTTTTCTAGTGTCTCATTGAGTTGCACAACACAAGGAGGTTTCAATATTGAAGAAATATAAACTCTATGCACCATAAACAAACCTCTATGATCATAATAGCCAATAGCATAAAAATTATTTCTTGTCAATAAAGGAAATTTAGATTGAGAAAATATTTTCTTCTCAATGACCTTTAGATCAAAAAGAATATCAAATTCAATATAACCCAAAGTGTTTAGAGAAATCAGCAATTTCTACTCATCCTTTTCACATGTAACTAAAATCAAATGTTTTATTTCAGCACCATTAGGTGAATCATAAGCAAAAGCATCAAGCTCATTCATTTGTTGTGGCAAAGGTATAAGTGAAGCATTGACACACAACTCCTCTTTATCACAAGGACCAATAGATAAATCAACTTGTAACAAATAAACATCATCATAAGGTTCCAATATAGCAAGATTATTGGAACAATTCATCACATCAAGAAAACTTTTACCTGAAGCAACAACCTGTTCTTTATCTTTCCCACTATCATCTTCTTTATGTAGATATTGAAATGTATTAGCTGCAACAAGAGGCAAAGAAATATGTTCATCCTCTAGTAATTCAGATTTTGATGGAAGTGTTGCAATATTTGAAATAGCCCATTCTATCCTAAATGGTTCATTCTTTCTTCTCTGAAATCTTTGTTGGTCCTCTTCTAAAATTTCAGCAGCAGTCATAGGTTTAAGAGTAACCCTTCTACCATTGTATTTAAATGAGTAGCTATTAGCAATGGTATTATGTGAAATATTATTTGTAGAAATTCAAGGTTTACCTAATAACAAATGACATGCTTGCATAGGTACTATATCAAATTCTGCACTATCCTTGTAAGAACCAATAAAAAATTCAATGCATGCAATTTGATCTACCTTTATCTTACCACAAGAATTTACCCATTAGATGTAGTATGGACATGGGTGTGGTTGTGTGGTCAAGCCAAGCTTCTCGACCAACTCCAAGCTTGCGATGTTGTGGCTACTCTCTCCATCAATGATGACACGACAACGTCGATCCTTCACAACAAAGTGAGTCTAGAATAAATTGTTCAATTAATTTTGCTCTACCTTCTCCATTTGAGAACTGAACACTCGTTGTGCTACAACACTCTTATCATCATGATATGCCATCAATTCATTCCCATGAGTATTGGAACCTGTCATTGTTAGTAGCAAACAAGAAAACACACAAGAGTATATTTTTCTATCACTACTATGTAATAACGGTGGAAACTCTCAACAAGAAAATGGAAGCATCTCACCAAGCCCTTACAAAGTTCTTAATTACAGCAAGGAAAGGATACCTTGGAGAGTGTGAACTAACGATTGCGAGAGTCAAAATTTTGTGCCTTTTCAGAAGGATATATATAGAGCTTAGATAGGCAATATTAGGTAGCAAGGATTAGCAAAATCTCAATTCAGAAATTGCAAAACTGAATAATAGTCCCAAGCTAGTCTATGTCACCGGCCTAAACTTGTCTCGGACCTAGTTCAAGCAAGCAAGCAAATGACTTAACAAAGGACGCAAAGGCTACAAGCAATTCTGAATTTTTATCTTTGCCTTTTTTTAGTTCTCTTTTTTGTGCGGCTTTTTCTCTTGTGCACTTTTGGCTTTTTCTTTTCTTTTCTTGTGAATCAAAACTGCAGCAAGGTATTAGTGCTAGAAAGTGAAAGGAAAAAAAATTCTAGCACAAAGGAAAATTATGATCTGAATATGATGGACATAAAGATAGATAATATATTGTTCCAAAATTCTCAACGTGTCACATGAACAAGCACTTTTCTCTCTTTCTTTTGACACAAAAAGTAGAAGGCTAGATGTTAAATAAGTATTTGGTGCACACAATTCCAGCAATACTATCCTCTCAACGTGTGCAACAAACTGATTTTTTTCTCTTGATTATCTATGACAAGGACATACACGACTCAAACAAGACCAAAGAACAAGCACTAGACCAGCAACACAATGACCTTGTAGGGACTAAAATTCAGAGAAACAAACTAAACTAAAAATTGCAGGGCACAAGGGGGGTGTAGGACAGCGGAAACACGACGAACAAATATTTTTGTAGGGCAAATTTCTGGACTCTAGGATTGAACAAAATAACAAGGATAAGGGCGAACCTAATGGTGTACCTGAAGCTCTGATTACCACTTGATGTGGACAAGGGTTCCTGATCTTCTGAAAAGTTCTGGATACGTTGATTTGGTCGGAGGCGACAAACAAATCAATCCGGCTTCAGAACAACACGTTCTAAACCCCGCAATCGTACCACGACGTCTCCTCTGGTTATCAACCGTCCTAGAATCATTGACCTCACCGAGAAGGCTAATCCCTGCCCATGAATCAAGAACACAAGCAAGAACAAAGAAGAATGCAACACAATTATAGATGTATTATGAATCTCACGAAGTTGGGGTCTCACAAACCGTGATGACGACAAAACTGTTATGAACAGAATAATCTAAGCAAAACCCAAGCCCTAATGAAGAGGTGACGGCTGTATATGAAGACCCTAGGGTCGTGCATGACCCCCTGGATGAAACCCTAAGTGGGCTGAACTCGATACATGGCATAAAGGTCGATTACAGTGTCGCAGCACGCGGACAGATTCTAGACATCGACTTGTTTCGACGATTGCTGACGGCTCACAACGAATTTTGATATGGGACCAGTTGGGTTGGAAAGATCTTTTCATTATCTTTCCAGGCATATATAGAACGTCCAAATACGTGTCCGTATGCGTCCTGGGTGTCTGTTTTAGTGCAGACTGGTTCTGGGCCCCAAAACAGACTCGAAGTCGGTTTTGGATTGGGCTTCCACCTTGGCTTGGACGTCCTTGCCCATCACGCCTCTAATCACCTCCTCAGCTATATCATCATTATCTCCATGGTTGCTAACAATAATTAAATCATTAGATAGCAATCTACTTTCAAAATCACATAAACAAAATACTAGAAACGAAGTCACTTGTAAATTCACGTGATGCACATGAGCTTTCATCTTATTTGGAGGAGTGTTGTGTGTATCCATAGGTGTGATGTTCTTATTAGGTTTACATAGAAAGTCTATCTCTACATGCCTTGCGCTCCAAGTTGAGTCGGTTGGCTTCCTTGTTGATGAAGTACCCGATCGGCTACCGACTTAGTCTTGTATGAGGATACCCGTAAGGCAAGTATCCCACAGCAGCCTCCGAGTGCTTCCTGATTTTGAGCTTCAACTCTCCAAATGATCATCAATGTAGATCATAAATTAGGAAGACCTCTTTATCAAAGTTCCTGATAGATCTGGTGCACCGGTTAGGTGCACCTGATCAGGTGTAGCCCTTGACTGTTGTATAATTTGGAAACTTAACAAATAATGCAAGAGTCTAATTATATTAGCTCTTATTATTTTGTATATATTTTACTCAAACCATCAAGCTTGAATCTAACAGACCTCTGGTCATCAAACCAGTAAGTTAACTTGCAAAGCTTCAGCCTTGCCAACCGATTATTAAATAGGCCGAGTGACATTCACCATGTCCGAGTGATGGGTCGGTCTGAATTTTATGATTTCAATCATATTCAATTCATGTGGACCAATATGACATCAATCATATAATGGTACTAAGCTAAATGACATCAATCATAATACAACCTTTCCTTAATGATTAGTCACTCTAATTATCCATAAGTCCAATTTTGACAATTTGGTTATTGATTTCAATCAATACTATAACCTTTGAACTTATATCCATATGACCATCAAGTCCTTTGCTACATGATCATTAAATCATATAGATATGGTTAAATAATTTTCAAATGCTTCTCATCAAACAAGCCTCCGAGCTTTATTTCTCAAGGTCTTGGATCCTAATCATATTTTAAGTCCCTTAATTGATCTTTGCTTAAGCAAATAATCATCATCACTGTATGGCCCACCCCAGACCATGGGACCCTTAGGTCAAAAAGCGGGAGTATAAAAGGCAGCATCGAGTTGACTCTCAGTCCACGCCGTATTTGCGCACAAACCTTTCGTCTTCCTCGCACCTCCTCTGTTCTCAGCGACTCCTCAGCTTGCCAGCTAGGGTTAGCACCGTCACTTCCGGCCGCCGCAGATCTCGCTGCGCCTAGCCCCCAAGCCTTTGCTAGGATTCAGCATTTGATCCGCCACGCCCAAAACAATCATCGCCATGGATCGCAAGAAGGTTTCCACCTCGATCCCTGCCACTCCCACTGCCACTGCCGCGTCCTCCTCATCGGAGATCGACATCCCGTTGCAGCTTCAGGAGTTCTCGAAGAGCAGCCTCTCCCAGACCGACATGAATCAGATGGTGGTCGACGGCATCCTTCTAGAGCAAGTGCGGATCAACTAGAAGGTACCCCGTGAATCTTGCCCCATCCCTATTGATAAATAGATAGTTGTATTCCGCTCATTCTTCGAGCACGGCTTTGGAGTCCCCTACTGCAGCTTCTTGCGCGGGCTCCTTTTCTTTTATGGGATTGAGCTTGTCAACCTCAATCCTAATTCCGTCCTTCACATCACCATCTTTGTGCACATGTGCGAAGCATTTCTGGGAATCCTTCCCAATTTCAATTTATTCCGCCATCTGTTTGTCCTCCGTTCGCTGCCAACCAAGGACAATCAAGTAGCAATAGGCGACGTTGGCTTTCAGTTGTGCAAAATGGAGGCCTACATCAACGTGCCATTGAAGACCGGGAACAAGAACTGGAAGGATGAGTGGTTTTACTGTGATAACCCTCCCCCTGTTCTTGCCGATTTCACCGGTGCCAAGGCGATTCCTCTGGCGCAATGGACAGAGAAGCCTGATCCGACCGATCCTAAGGTGGTCACTCTGCTAAAAAAGATAGCCGACTTGAAGGCTGAAGGTATTGACGGCATTACTGTCGGCAAGAGCTTCATATTACGTAGAGTGCAGCCCCTGAAGCTACAGAGTCACCCGGCGTGGAACTACGTCAATAATGACAAAACCAGGGAGGTGCCTGACCCGCCGAATGGTGAGCTCCATCAAAAATGCCTGTCGAAAATGTTTGAAGGAGATATCCTTCAGGATGACTCGCTGATCAAGAAGGCATATAACAGGGGCACTATGCGAGCCCGAGTAAGCCTCAGTCTGCTTTGAGCAATCCTTTATGTTCTTGTCTTGATGCCCTGCTTGATATTTTAATTCTTGTGCAGGTTTTGGATACTTATATTTCTCATCCTCCGCTCCCTCCGACCGATTCCAAGGGACCGAACTATGTTGAGAAGACGTAGCAGACCGGCACTGGAGGCTCGAGCTCTTCTGCAGGCGCTCGTCCTGACCCAGTCTCCACCTTGCCTCCCCCCGGTCGGTGAGTAAAGCAGACCGTTGGGCACCGACGACTATATATAGGAGATCAGGATGATGATGAAGAGTTGTCGTCTGCTGACGCTGGTCATCTCACCCCCACTCCCTCCGACCGACCTTCAAGCCAGTCGGAGCCCCCGAGCCAAACTCAGAGTGATGTTGGGAGGGTGGATCAGACCGACCAGGCAGGAAAATCTACCCAAAAGAGGAAGGAGACTGATTCTCAGTTGACTTCTTCGAAGAACAGGTTGTGCAGAATCAAGCTCAAGAAGGCTCCTAGGTTAATTCTTTAACCTTATGCTCCATGTCTCTTATTGCCATCCGTAACATATTTTAATCTCTTCCATATTCATTTTGACAGTAGTCGGGCGAGTGATTCTCAGAGTGCCCAAGAGTCCAGAGACACTCGATCTGGACCTCCTCCTCGCCCGACTGATCTGCCCAAGTCGGTTGGCAAGTCATCAAACACGCTGACCGAGGTGGATAAGCCAGTTGACAAGGCAATTCCTGCCCCCATTCCGACACCTGTACCCCAACCTGCACCTGCCATCGTCCCTTCACCTCTTGACAAAGGTAAGGCGACATTATCTAGAGATTTACTCGGTCGGCCCGAGGTGGAGGATATGGAGATCATGCATCAACATCGACAAGCTAGCAAGGTACTTCAATACTCTGCTTTTGCTTTGTCTCAATCTTGCTTTTAAGCTTAACCCCTTTTTGTATACATAAAATGTATGCTCTCGTAGAGAGAAAACAGGCTAGGGTGGAATACCTTGAAGCCGAGACTTTTGGTATGTCCTAAACTCTTTGGTCTTCAAGTCTTTAAATAAGACTAACACTTTGCTGGTGTTTTGCTAGTCACCGGTCAGCAGCTTGCCAAAGCACAGAAGGAGATTGAAAAGCTGTAGACCGACCAAAGAGAAATGACCAAGGCCTTAAACCAAGGCCGAGAAGATTTAGCTGGTAAGATCACTCACCACCTATGTTTAAATAACCAACCAATCATTCTAGCGCTAAAGATTCAAATATTTGTCTTTTAGCTCATGACCAGAAAGTTGCTGACCTGGAGAAGTTGACTTCCAATCAGCAAAGGTTTGTCAATGCCTTGAATACTGAGAAGGAAAACCTCTCTAAGTCGGTCAAGGACCAGAAGGCCGAGATCACTCGGCTACAGAAGGAGCTGAAGGAGGCTGACGCCAAGATAGAGGAAGCTAAGAGCACCTCCAAATCCTTCAAATGTAAACTTGCTAGTAAGCCCTTCGTTATTTCTCACATCTGTTTGATTCCTCTTTTGATCATACTGAACAGAAATAATCACTCCCAGCTCTATCTTACTCCGCTTGAAAGGCAATGGACATTGTTCATGCCAACCGAGTGGATTAGTCTGGCCATTCCTTGGAGTACTTGCTGGAGCATGCGTTGGAAGATATTGCTCATAACACTCGACGAGTGGCGACCGAAGCTGGGATTCAGGTTCTAGCTATTTGCCAATCTTGGTCTCCCGCTCTGCCATTGGACAAGATCAAGGAGGGCTTCAACCCAGACTTGACTGACGACCAATGCCAGTTGCTCTTGGATTCCATGCTGGAGACTTCCCGAGCTTTGGTCGACAATAGAGATTAATCCGACCTTGCCTACTCCTCCAGCAACTCCTGAGGTTGAGCTACCAGCTGAATCTTCCTCTCCTTCAAAGGAGCTGTAAATCCTATAATATTAGAGATCATTAGCAATATCTATGTAATAAAACAATATTACCTGTATGTAAACTAATTTCATGCTTATCATCTTTAAAAGATTGATAAAAATGTCATAAGTATGTTTTTGTCATTAAGAAACTCAAATTGTATCGGTCTGCCTTAACATTTTAGGTTGTGACTCGTAACCGTGTAACAAGCAGAGTCGACCAATCGACACATGACCTCTCGCACTTTGGCTCTAGGTTTAGTGTAGTGGTAGTCTGATGTGCAGTATAAAGTATATAACCATAATGTATAGACGTTAGACCAAGAAAATGAAGACCATATTCAAAGAGAAGAAATCAGTCAGAAAGTAGTCCAAAACCAAAATACGGTTAGACTGAGGTGGGACATTATTACTAGCCCCCTGGCTCGATTGTTTAATAAAATAAATTAAGGAATCGAGACAATATAGAATGAATGTCATCAAAAAATCTTTCATTAAAAGACCGAAGTTTCATTCATGAATAATGTATAAGTATACAAAGGAATAATTAAGTATAGAAATGACGTAGCTGATTTATGTTCCAAGAATTTGGTATATCATCACCGTCTTTATACATCAGTCGGTAAGCCCCCGGGCGAGTGACTTCCTTTACAACATATGATCCTTCCCACTTTGGAGAAAGCTTATGCTGGTTCTTTGTTGACTGCACTCGACGAAGCACTAAATCTCCAACTTGAAGCACTAAATTTGTGGTATCTTGGTTTGTTTGTTGTGCCTCGGAGGAGGTAGTAGGTTGAGGTGGTGGAGTAGATGGCTCATCAACTGTCACATCCCAAAATTTCCCAGTTTTGAATGTGAACCGCTTTCAAACAATATATTTGGATTTCTCAAATTTTGAAACTATTTATAAGAAACTTTATTGGGTTGAACAAATTGCCCTATGTCACAAAAGTTTTCAGTTTTAAACCAAAACCTTTTTAGATAAGTAAAATAATTTTATTTGATTTGATTTCAATATTTTTCATTTTTGGATTCCATGTTAATTTGAGAAAAATTGAAATCCTTTCAACTAATTTTTTTAAACATACATTCTATTTTCCAAAATGGCTGGCCTCAACTATTTATATCTCCTTGGCTCAAGTGAATGCATCATCGAACACCATCTTCCAAACATATTTCATCACATTGTATATTTGTTCATCAAATATTTCACCTTACATGTCTTGATGCATCTAGACTCTTTTTCATCCTCATTCATTTTACCTACCTCATGGTCGTACCTAGACTTCATACATTCCATGTTTGCCCCACCTTCCATAATTATTCCTATGGAAAGAAACCCCTCCTTCCATAAACATTCTATGGAAATAAACCCACCTTCCATAAACATTTCTATGGAAGGAAATTCTACCTTCCATAAACATTCATAAGGAAAGAACAAGAGAATAACATCTTTTCTATATTTCTTATGCCTTTCATGTTTGCCTCCAATAAATGCATTAATTCCTCTTAATTGTCTTTCCATATTTCTCCCCCCACCTACCCCACCCCTGCTATAGATAGCAGCAGCCCTCCCACGTCCTCCCCACCCTCCTCAAACCCTCACCACACCGCCAGGCTGCTGCCACACCACCTTGCCATCGCGTCCAGCAGCAGTTCTGCTGGTTGGCTTTGGTGTTCCCGGTGATCCACCCAACCAACTGCTGCCAAATTTTACATGGAGGTGCGCCTAGATGTCCTCTACAATATATCCAAAAATCAGATTCATTGGACGAGGTATACCTCAGGGATCTGCATTGCAATGGCAGCAGCTCCCTGATCTAGATGAATCCAGCGCGTGCGATGGTAAATCCATCCCTTTTTCTCCAAATATAGAGTTGTTCTTGATACAAACGACACTCCTACTTGTGTTCCAGGGTCTTGTTATCATCTCCACCAAATGGTTCTCCTAGAACGGCCCTGGTGTGACCAGGAACGTGATCTGTGCGTCATCTGTCGCTGGATGACCTCCTCATGATGCAGCCAATCGATCTCCAGCATATGTGATCTCTGATCCATTTCATCTTGCGTTTCACATGTCCCACACCACTAGGAAGATTTTTGTTCAAACAATTCCTTGATAATCGGAGCCAATAATTGGGGACGTGCACATATATTTTGTACTATCTGTGCACAGCCGCAATCCTTGCAGCATTAACCTTGCATATTTTTTGATCTACAACCCCGATTCAGATGATTATTCCACCTACATTCTTTTATCCAAATAAACTATCTAATTGCAACCTTTGTTGAACCATACCCAATTGTCCCATACCTTGCATTGTATATTTATTGTGTGTATGCTTTGTATGTCTTGCGCAAATAGGAGTTTTACACACGGGGATTGTACGAGAACAAAGATCAAGATTTTTTATCACTGAGAAGCAACATCGAAGTTCAGGCAAGTGTCCTTGATGCATCTTATACCTATTATAATTTTTACTGTAGAATTGCATGTTTGTGTCAATTGATTGGGGACCTATTGTTAGGGTTTTTTCTAGTATTGTTTTACCCTTTCCCTTGTCGCCTTGAACCAGTTGGTTGTGGGTAGATGATGCTTAGGTTGCTTGTGGGATGTTGGGGTTAATATTAATCTTGATTAATGAACAATATCATGTGGGAAATGATTGGTAATTCTTTTAGCAACGTGGCTTAGGGACCTATGCAAGCCGGATGGAATGGATGTAGTGCTGTGGGCACATGGTTGTTGGTGGTACGCTTGTTGTAGATCCTAGGAACTGGTTCTTGGAGCGATGTCCCAGGAAAATAGTGCCATCACAAGACCGATATGGGTAAGGCTTGGCCTAGTAATTAGGTGTTCTCCCAGTGTTGGTGCAGCGTTTGGTGGAGCGGGGAATGGAAGTCAAGAGAGGACTGTCCTTGTATCCGAATGGCTCAAGAGGGGGCTCCTGGCGTGATGATGCTTGTTGCAGGGCTATCACTTATGGACGGGAGTGGAACCTAGTGGCTTGCATGTACTGGGAGACCCTATGGAAAAGCCTCGTTGTGAAACCCTACCACACACCAAAGGAAGTGTGCTAGTGCTTGGCCGGCATGACAACATGGAGACTTTAGTCCACCTAGCAACAGGGGATGAAATCACGACTTGTGGGTAAAGTGGTACAAACTCTGTAGAGTATCAAACTATCATGATAGCCGTGCTCACGGTCAAGAGCGGCCTGGAATCCTCATAAGATTAGTTGGATATGGATTGGTTGGGATGGTTGGATGGTTTTGACTTGGATTGGATTGTACCATGTGGATTAAGGGATGGGATGACCCCACTTAGCAATTAGGATGCATAGAGAATTAAAAGCTGACGCAACAAAACCCCTTTAAAGCCTTCCTTGTCTTAGCCTCATGTCATCTTTTCTCCCACTTGCTGAGTACGACACGTACTCACCCTTGCTATATACCATATTGTCACTCAGCCACAGGAGAGGAATGGAACCACTATGAAGACGATGGAGGTGAATACTAGGTAATGGTCCACCAGTCGATGCCTGTGGAGTCTTGGGACGTCTACGCTAGTTTATTTCCGCTGCATTGATGTACTTTTCTTTTAGACCTACGGGTCCTTTTGTAATAAAGATATGATGTAATAAATAAAGGATATGGATATTTATTCTGTTTACCATTGATGATGTACCGTATGTGTGTGTAACTTGATCCTAGGCACACGTACGACAGCACCCGTTTTGCACCTTAAAACGGGTGTGACAAGTGGTATCAGAGCCATATTGACCACCGAACGTAAGTCTAGTTAGAAATGGTCGGTTTTTTAAAGTATAATTTTGCAAACTTCACTTCTTTCCCCTTCTTCCTTGATTATTTCATTTTCTCCTTGTGTTTTAAGATAAAATGGTTTATCGATTTGCCCAGCCAATAGGTTATATATAAATTTAGTTGAGGATCACCTCTCCCAGGCCTACCATTACATAGGAAGGTGCCCTAAATAGAATTAGGTCTACGTTCATTTACGATTTGGTTGTTTGATTGTGATGTGCTTGTGTGATTGTTTCTTTGTTTCAAGCACCTTGCCTTAAGCCTTACCCTTGTCCATAGCCACATTGATCCTATTTTGTTTGTCGATTCCAATACTACCTTTTGGTTCAAGGAGATGACCAAGTCAAAGAGAACCGCCATCATCAAGAACAACTCAAGTAACAAGATATACTACTGAAGTTCCTCTACATCAAGAAGTGAAGCTCTTAATATGGAAGTTGAAGATGAAGCTAAGGCATCATCATGAGTTGTCATTTATTGAGCCATGTTTTGTTTGCTTTGAGTGATATAGGTTCTTTGTGCCTATCTTCCTTGACCATCATTTCATCCTTGAAATATATCTATCATCCTTGATGCATATAGTGTGATCCATTAACGCATATAAGATTGATTTCAACCTTGTCTTTTATCTTCTCTGTCCCTATATCTCGATCTTCTCATTGCTCTCCTATCCAGTCATCTTAACCTAGTCTTTCTGAATCTCGGGGCAAGATTCCTGTTAAGGGGGGGGGGGGGTAGATTGTCACATCCCAAAATTTCCCATTTTTGAATGTGAACCGCATTTAAACAATATATTTGGATTTCTCAAATTTTGAAACTATTTATAAGAAACTTTGCAAATCTATAAAGATTTTATTGGGTTGAAGAAATTGCTCTATGTCATAAAGGTTTTTAGTTTTGAACCAAAACCTTTTTAGATAAGTAAAATAATTTTATTTGATTTGATTTCAATATTTTTTCATTTTTGGATTCCATGTTAATTTGAGAAAAATTGAAATCCTTTCAACTAATTTTTTTAAACGTACATTCTATTTTCCAAAACGGCCTAAACTATCTATATCTCCTTGTCTCAAGTGAATGCATCATCGAACACCTTCTTCCAAACTTATTTCATCACATTGTATCTTTGTTCATCAAATATTTCACCCTACATGTCTTTATGCATCAAGACTCTTTTTCATCCTCATTCATTTTACCTACCTCATGGTCGTACCTAGACTTCATACATTCTATGTTTGCCCCACCTTCCATAATTATTCCTATGGAAAGAAACCCCTTCTTCCATAAACATTCTAGGGAAATAAACCCACCTTCCATAAACATTTCTATGGAAATAAATTCTACCTTCCATAAACATTCATAACGAAAGAACAAGAGAATAACATCCTTTCTATATTTCTTATGCCTTTCATGTTTGCCTCCAATAAATGCATTAATTCCTCTTAATTGTCTTTCCATATTTCTCCCCCTACCTGCCCCACCCCTCCTATAAATAGCAGCAGACCTACCACGTCCTCCCAACCCTCCTCAAACCCTCACCACGCCGCCAGGCTGCCGCCACGCCACCCTGCCCTCGCGTCCAGCAGCAGTTCTGCCGATTGGCCTTGGTGTTTCCGGTGATCCACCCATCCAACTGCTGCCAAATTTTACATGGAGGTGCGCCTAGATGTCCCCTACAACATATCCAAAAATCAGAACCATTGGACGTGGTATACCTCAGGGATTTGCATCACAATGGTAGCAGCTCCCTGATCCAGGCGAATCCAGCGCATGCGATGGTAAATCCATCCCTTTTTCTCCAAATATAGAGTTGTTTTTATACAACCGACACTCCTACTTGTGTTCCAGGGTCTTGTGATCATCTCCACCAAAGGGTTCTCCTAGAATGGCCCTGGTTCGACCAGGAATGCGATCTGTGTGTCATCTGTTGCTGGATGACCTCCTCATGATGCAGCCAATCGATCTCTAGCATAGGTGATCTCTGATCCATTTCATCTTGCGTTTTAGATGTCCCACACCACTAGGAAGATTTTTGTTCGAACAATTCCTTAGTAACCAGAGCCAATAATTAGGAACATGCACATATGTTTTGTACTATCTGTGCATAGCCGCAATCCTTGTAGCTTTAACCTTGCATATCTTTTGATCTACAACCCCGATTCAGATGATTATTCCACCTACATTCTTCTATCCAAATAAACTATCTAATTGCAACCTTTGTTGAACCATACCCAATTGTCCCATACCTTGCATTGTGTATTTATTGTGTGTATGCTTTGTATGTCTTGCGCAAATAGGAGTTTTATGCACGGGGATTGTATGAGAACGGAGATCAAGATTTTTTATCATTGAGCAGCAACATCTAAGTTCAGGCAAGTGTCCTTGATGCATCTTATATCTATTATAATGTTTACTGTAGAATTGCATGCTTGTGTCAATTGATTGGGGACCTATTGTTAGGGTTTTTCCTAGTATTGTTTTACCCTTTCCCTTGTCGCCTTGAACCAGTTGGTTGTGGGTAGATGATGCTTAGGTTGCTTGTGGGATGTTGGGGTTAATATTAATCTTGATTAATGAATAATATCATGTGGGAAATGATTGGTAATTCTTTTAGCAACATCGCTTAGGGACCTATGCAAGCCGGATGGAATGGATGTGGTGCTGTGGGCACATGGCTGGTGGTGGTAGGCTTGTTGTAGATCCTAGGAACTGGTTCTTGGAGCGATGTCCCAGGAAAATAGTGCCATCACAAGACCGATATGGGTAAGGCTTGGCCTAGTAATTAGGTGTTCTCCCAGTGTTGGTGCAGCGTTTGGTGGAGCGGGGAATGGAAGTCAAGAGAGGACTGTCCTTGTATCCGAATGGCTCAAGAGGGGGCTCCTGGCGTGATGATGCTTGTTGCAGGGCTATCACTTATGGACGGGAGTGGAACCTAGTGGCTTGCATGTACTGGGAGACCCTATGGAAAAGCCTCGTTGTGAAACCCTACCACACACCAAAGGAAGTGTGCTAGTGCTTGGCCGGCATGACAACATGGAGACTTTAGTCCACCTAGCAACAGGGGATGAAATCACGACTTGTGGGTAAAGTGGTACAAACTCTGTAGAGTATCAAACTATCATGATAGCCGTGCTCACGGTCAAGAGCGGCCTGGAATCCTCATAAGATTAGTTGGATATGGATTGGTTGGGATGGTTGGATGGTTTTGACTTGGATTGGATTGTACCATGTGGATTAAGGGATGGGATGACCCCACTTAGCAATTAGGATGCATAGAGAATTAAAAGTTCACGCAACAAAACCCCTTTAAAGCCTTCCTTGTCTTAGCCTCATGTCATCTTTTCTCCCACTTGCTGAGTACGACACGTACTCACCCTTGCTATATACCATATTGTCGCTCAGCCACAGGAGAGGAATGGAACCACTATGAAGACGATGGAGGCGAATACTAGGTAATGGTCCACCAGTCGATGCCTGTGGAGTCTTGGGACGTCTACGCTAGTTTATTTCCGCTGCATTGATGTACTTTTCTTTTAGACCTACGGGTCCTTTTGTAATAAAGATATGATGTAATAAATAAAGGATATGGATATTTATTCTGTTTACCATTGATGATGTACCGTATGTGTGTGTAACTTGATCCTGGGCACACGTACGACAGCACCCGTTTTGCACCTTAAAACGGGTGTGACAAGTGGTATCAGAGCCATACTGACCACCGAACGTAAGTCTAGTTAGAAATGGTCGGTTTTTTAAAGTATAATTTTGCAAACTTCACTTCTTTCCCCTTCTTCCTTGATTATTTCATTTTCTCCTTGTGTTTTAAGATAAAATGGTTTATCGATTTGCCCAGCCAATAGGTTATATATAAATTTAGTTGAGGATCACCTCTCCCAGGCCTACCATTACTTAGGAAGGTGCCCTAAATAGAATTAGGTCTACGTTCATTTACGATTTGGTTGTTTGATTGTGATGTGCTTGTGTGATTGTTTCTTTGTTTCAAGCACCTTGCCTTAAGCCTTACCCTTGTCCATAGCCACATTGATCCTATTTTGTTTGTCGATTCCAATACTACCTTTTGGTTCAAGGAGATGACCAAGTCAAAGAGAACTGCCATCATCAAGAACAACTCAAGTAACAAGATATACTACTGAAGTACCTCTACATCAAGAAGTGAAGCTCTTAATATGGAAGTTGAAGATGAAGCTAAGGCATCATCATGAGTTGTCATTTATTGAGCCATGTTTTGTTTGCTTTGAGTGATACAGGTTCTTTGTGCCTATCTTCCTTGACCATCATTTCATCCTTGAAATGTATCTATCATCCTTGATGCATATAGTGTGATCCATTAACGCATATAAGATTGATTTCAACCTTGTCTTTTATCTTCTCTGTCCCTATATCTCGATCTTCTCATTGCTCTCCTATCCAGTCATCTTAACCTAGTCTTTCTGAATCTCGGGGCAAGATTCCTGTTAAGGGGGGGGGGGGGGGGGGTAGATTGTCACATCCCAAAATTTCCCATTTTTGAATGTGAACCGCATTTAAACAATATATTTGGATTTCTCAAATTTTGAAACTATTTATAAGAAACTTTGCAAATCTATAAAGATTTTATTGGGTTGAAGAAATTGCTCTATGTCATAAAGGTTTTTAGTTTTGAAGCAAAACCTTTTTAGATAAGTAAAATAATTTTATTTGATTTGATTTCAATATTTTTTCATTTTTGGATTCCATGTTAATTTGAGAAAAATTGAAATCCTTTCAACTAATTTTTTTAAACATACATTCTATTTTCTAAAACGGCCTCAACTATCTATATCTCCTTGTCTCAAGTGAATGCATCATCGAACACCTTCTTCCAAACTTATTTCGTCACATTGTATCTTTGTTCATCAAATATTTCACCCTACATGTCCGTATGCATCAAGACTCTTTTTCATCCTCATTCATTTTACCTACCTCATGGTCGTACCTAGACTTCATACATTCTATGTTTGCCCCACCTTCCATAATTATTCCTATGGAAAGAAACCCCTTCTTCCATAAACATTCTATGGAAATAAACCCACCTTCCATGAACATTTCTATGGAAATAAATCCTACCTTCCATAAACATTCATAACGAAAGAACAAGAGAATAACATCCTTTCTATATTTCTTATGCCTTTCATGTTTGCCTCCAATAAATGCATTAATTCCTCTTAATTGTCTTTCCATATTTCTCCCCCTACCTGCCCCACCCCTCCTATAAATAGCAGCAGACCTCCCACGTCCTCCCAACCCTCCTCAAACCCTCACCACGCCGCCAGGCTGCCACCACGCCACCCTGCCCTCGCGTCCAGCAGCAGTTCTGCCGATTGGCTTTGGCGTTTCCAGTGATCCACCCATCCAACTGCTGCCAAATTTTACATGGAGGTGCGCCTAGATGTCCCCTACAACATATCCAAAAATCAGAACCATTGGACGTGGTATACCTCAGGGATTTGCATCACAATGGTAGCAGCTCCCTGATCCAGGCGAATCCAGCGCATGCGATGGTAAATCCATCCCTTTTTCTCCAAATATAGAGTTGTTCTTGATACAACCGACACTCCTACTTGTGTTCCAGGGTCTTGTGATCATCTCCACCAAAGGGTTCTCCTAGAATGGCCCTGGTTCGACCAGGAATGCGATCTGTGCGTCATCTGTTGCTGGATGACCTCCTCATGATGCAGCCAATCGATCTCTAGCATAGGTGATCTCTGATCCATTTCATCTTGCGTTTTAGATGTCCCACACCACTAGGAAGATTTTTGTTCGAACGATTCCTTAGTAACCAGAGCCAATAATTAGGAACATGCACATATGTTTTGTACTATCTGTGCACAGCCGCAATCCTTGTAGCTTTAACCTTGCATATCTTTTGATCTACAACCCCGATTCAGATGATTATTCCACCTACATTCTTCTATCCAAATAAACTATCTAATTGCAACCTTTGTTGAACCATACCCAATTGTCCCATACCTTGCATTGTGTATTTATTGTGTGTATGCTTTGTATGTCTTGCGCAAATAGGAGTTTTATGCACGGGGATTGTATGAGAACGGAGATCAAGATTTTTTATCATTGAGCAGCAACATCTAGTTGATGCATCTTATATCTATTATAATGTTTACTGTAGAATTGCATGCTTGTGTCAATTGATTGGGGACCTATTGTTAGGGTTTTTCCTAGTATTGTTTTACCCTTTCCCTTGTCGCCTTGAACCAGTTGGTTGTGGGTAGATGATGCTTAGGTTGCTTGTGGGATGTTGGGGTTAATATTAATCTTGATTAATGAATAATATCATGGGGGAAATGATTGGTAATTCTATTAACAACATCGCTTAGGGACCTATGCAAGCCGGATGGAATGGATGTGGTGCTGTGGGCACATGGTTGGTGGTGGTAGGCTTGTTGTAGATCCTAGGAACTGGTTCTTGGAGTGATGTCCCAGGAAAACAGTGCCATCACAAGACCGATATGGGTAAGGCTTGGCCTAGTAATTAGGTGTTCTCCCAGTGTCGGTGCAGCATTTGGTGGAGCGGAGAATGGAAGTCAAGAGAGGACTGTCCTTGTATCCGAATGGCTTAAGAGGGGGCTCCTGGGTGATGAGCTGCTTGTTGAAGGGCTATCAATTATGGACGGGAGTGGAACCTTAGTGGCTTGCATGTACTGGGAGACCCTATGGAAAAGCCTCGTAGTGAAACCCTGCCACACACCAAAGGAAGTGTGTAATGTGGGTCGCATCCACGGGCACAAAGGGAATCACGACTTGTGGGTAAAGTGGTACAAACTCTAAAGAGTATCAAACTATCATGATAGCCGTGTTCACAGTCAAGAGCGGCCTGTAATCCTCACAAAATTAGTTGGATATGGATTGGTTGGGATGGTTGGATGGTTTTGACTTGGATTGGATTGTACCATGTGGATTGAGGGATGGGATGACCCCACTTAGCAAATAGGATGCATAGGTAATTAAAAGCTCACGCAATAAAACCCCTTTAAAGCCTTCCTTGTCTTAGCCTCATATCATCTTTCCCCCCACTTGCTGAGTACGGCACGTACTCACCCTTGCTATATACCATATTGCTGCTCAGCCAAATGAGAGGAATGGAACCACTATGAAGATGATGGAGGCGAATACTAGGTGATGATCCACCAGTCGATGCCTGTGGAGTCTTGGGACGTCTACGCTAGTTTATTTCCGCTGCATTGATGTACTTTTCTTTTAGACCTACGGGTCCTTTTGTAATAAAGATACGGTGTAATAAATAAAGGATATGGATATTTATTCTATTTACCATTGATGATGTACCATATGTGTGTGTAACTTGATCCTGGGCACACGTATGGCGGCACCCGTTTTGCTCCTTAAAACAGGTGTGACATCAACATTACCATTATTGGCCTCATGGGGTAAAACCTCGCCCACGGGCATGTTTCTCAAAGCTTCCCTCATAGGCTCATCTCCAATGTCCACTTCATGAAATTCATCCTTCTTTTGGGACCCATTTGACTCATTGAATTGCACATCATAGGATTCCTCCACACATCCAGTGGCGGAGTTGTAGACCCTATATGCTTTAGAAGTCCCAGAGTACCCAACAAGAATGCCTTCATAGCAACTGCTCTCAAACTTCCCGAGCTTTCTCCTCTTCTTGAGAATGTAACACTTGCATCCAAAGACTCAAAAATAGGAAACATTGGGTTTCCGTCCTACCAATAGCTCATATGGCGTCTTCTTCAACAACCAGCGAAGGTAGACACAGTTGGAAGTGTAGCAAGCCGTGTTGATTGCCTCAGCCCAAAACCTCTCATGAGTTCCATACTCATCCAACATGGCACGAGCAAGAGTGATGAGCGTCTTGTTCTTCCTCTCCACTACTCCATTTTGGGTATATGTAGCGGAGAACTCATGTTTGATCCCCTTCTTGTCACAATATTCCTCCACTGTGGTGTTTTTGAATTCTGTCCCATTGTCACTCCTTATCTTCATAATACTAGCATTGAACTCATTCTTTGCCCTCTTGGCAAACTTTCTGAAGATACCACTGGCTTGAGATTTGTCCACAAGAAAGAAGGTCCAAGTGTATCTCATGAAATCATCAACAACCACCAAGCAATATAGATTGCCTCCTAGACTCTTGTAATGTGTTGGCCCAAACAAGTCCATGTGCAAAAGCTCTAGAGGACGAGATGTAGATATGAATGACTTGGTGGGATGTAAGGATGCAACTTGTTTCCCCGCCTGACAAGCGCTGCACAATCTATCCTTCTCAAAGGCCACATCCTTGATTCCTTCAACTAGATTCCTCTTGACAATCTTCTTGAGCTGATTCATTCCAACATGTGCTAGTCTTCTATGCCACAACCATCCTTTGGATGCCTTAGTGAATAGGCAAGTTCTTAGTGGCATATTGCTTGACTTGAAGTCCATGACATACAAGTTCCCATGTCTCACTCCATGAAATACTAGCCCTCTCTTGGCATTCTCAATAGTTGCACTGTCCTCATCAAATGTGCACTTGAAACCCATGTCACAAAGTTGACCAATAGATAGAAGGTTGAAGTGAGGGTTTCCACAAGAAAGACCTTGGAGAGATGGAGGTAATTTGTGATGGCCACGTTGCCCGAGCCTCTAACTCTCCCTTTTGAGTTATCCCCAAAGGTCACCTTCTCACTCTCTTCGTCTTCATCAATGGTGGTGAACATGGTTGGCTTCTCGGTCATGTGTTGAGTGCACCCACTATCAAGAATCCAATGAGTGCCTTCACTCTTGTAGTTGACCCTAGTAGTAGCCATAAGACAAGCACTAGAGGAAGAAGGGTTAGTATCTAGAGCATTACTTGATTGACTAGTACCAACCTCATAGTGTCGAGCAATAAGACCATCCTCATAGATAGGGATTCTTGCAATCCCGTCCAATAGTCTCCTCCTAATAGGATAGTGAGGAGCATGATATCTCCATTGTCCATGATCATCCCCCATGTGCACATTGTCAAGGTTGATGTAGTAATGGGGAGGATCATAGAGTCTAGTGATGTGCTCAAGCACATGTCCCACTTGTGTATGGAGCACAAGTATCATCTCCATTGCTCTCTCAATTGAGGGCTCATGTCTCCTGTTGACTACCTCCTCAAGTAAGAAACCCCTCTCAGGAGTTATAATTTGTTGGAGGAGCTTGTTAATCACTTCATGTGGTGCAATCCTCCTAAGTCCCCTAAAAGAGTTAATCCTACACATAAGATCATATATGCTCAATAGATTCTCACAAAGGTCAACATTTGGATTTCTCACAAATTCACTGAGTTCAAAGAGAAGATCCTATTGGTGAGCTCAACGAAGATGCCAAAGGTGATCTTGTGGTGGAGGAGGTGGAGGCGCCGGAGCCAAAGCCGCAAGATTGATCATCTCAAATGATTGAGCGAGCATTGTTGTTGGTGCTCCCCCTACGCCAATGCTTGGTCCACCCAATGTGCTTGGAGTAGAACTTGGAATGACACTTGAGGTAGAGATTGACGAAGCGCCCGATGAGTGCCTTGCTCCGAAGGGGTTGTAGAAGTCGTTGCAAGGCAATCTTTTGGAGGGATCAAAGAAGTTTGAGCTCGAAGCTACTTCTTTCCCTTTGCTTGAGGACGCCTCATAGTTTGCCTTGAATGTCCTCTTCCACGCTATGCTCGTGGGAATCTCCTTATCCTTGAAGAGTAGCTCAATCACGTCCTCAACGGAGAGACCCCTCTCCATGAGAAGGTCAAGAGTGATGTAAAAGAGCTTGCTACTCGGAAGCAAGGAGAGGATTTTCTCAACTATCACAATCTTGGGAAGCTCGAAAGACGTTGTCCCAATCTTGTCCACAATACCTCACAAGCGAATAAGAGAGTCAAGTAAGTCCTCATTATCATTATCATGGAAAGCAAAGAACTCCTCAATAGGAGACTCACAAACATCATCAATGCTAGTAGAGCAAACAAGATCAAGAGACACATCATTATCAATCATCATGCTAGGCACACTAGAAGAGCAACCTATCAAGTCATTACTAGAAGAATCTAGGCGCTCACTAGTACAAGGCACATCGACACCAACATCACAATCATCATACACATGATCATTGATAAATGTATTGGCAAAGTCCACAAGAGTGTCCATCAACTCATCCGGAATCATGGCATTTAGGTAGCTTTTAAAGCGATCCTTCCATGAGCCATTACCTGGCCCCGAATGGGATAACATCCCAACTCAATACAGTCACTACTTGATGTGGACAAGGGTTCCCGATCTGCCGAAAGGTTCTGGATACGTTGATTGGATCAGAGGCGACACACAAATTAATCCGGCTTCAGAACAGCATGTTCTAAACCCCGCAATCACAGTACGACGTCTCCCCTGGTTATCAACCGTCCTAAAATGATTGATCTCGCCGAGAAGGCTTATCCTTGCCTGCAAATCAAGAACACAAGCAAGAATAAAGAAGAATGCAACCAAATTTGCAAGTATACGATGAATCTCACAAGTTGGGGTCTCACAAACCGATCAAATGGCAAAACTGTTATCAACAGAATAATCTAAGCAAAACCCAAACCCTAATGGAGAGGTGGCGGTTGTATATGAGGACCCTAGGGTAGTGCAAGACCCCCTGGACGCAGCCCTAAGTGGGCTTAACTCGATACATGGCCCAAAGACTGATTACGGTGTCGCAGCACCAGGACAGATTCTGTACATCGACTTGTTTCGACGATTTCTGATGGCTCGCGACGAATTTTGATATGGCACCAGTTGGGTTGGAAAGATCTTTTCGTTATGTTTCCATACATATATAGAACGTCCAAATCCGAGTCTGTATGCGTACTGGGCGTCCATTTTAGTGCAGATTGGTCCTGGTCTCCGAAATAGACTCGAAGTCGGTTTTGGATTGGGCTTCCACCTTGGCTTGGACGTCCTTGCTGGCCTATCAGGCCTCCAATCACCTCCTCAGCTATATCATCATCATCTCCATGGTTCCTAACAATAATTAAATCATTAGGTAGCAATCTATTCTCAAAATCACATAAACAAAACATTAGAAACGAAGTCACCTGTAAATTCAGGTGATGCACATGAACTTTCATCTTAGTTGGAGGAGTGTTGCGTGTATCCATAGGTGTGATGTTCTCATCATTCTCCCCCTTTTGAATTAGAGTCGTCCTCGACTCGATCCCATCTCTTTCTCCGAATATTTGTCTCAAATCTGAAATATGAAATATAGAACTATTCCCAAACTTGGGATGCACCTCATGTTTATATGCGTTATAAAAATTATCATTAGAATGTGAAACTATAGTAGAAGGCATGTCACACAACTGAACAACATCTTTGAAAAATTGGCCAGTAGTATGAACATCATCCTCACTCTTATGACAAGTTACAAAATGTGTGATCTTAGAAACAGTAGAAAAACTTGACATGACATGATAATTTTTATTGCAGTTTTCTAGTGTCTCATTGAGTTGCACAACACGAGGAGGTTTCAATGTTGAAGAAATATAAACTCGATGCACCATAAACAAACCTCTATGATCATAATAGCCAATAGCATGAAAATTATTTCTTGTCAATAAAGGAAATTCAGTTTGAGAAAAGAGTTTCTTCTCAACGGCATTTAGATCACAAAGAACATCAAATTCAATATAACCCAAAGTGTTTAGAGAAGTCAACAATTTCTGCTCATCCTTTTCACATGTAACTAAAATCAAATGTTTTATTTTAGCACCATTAGGTGAATCATAAGCAAAAGCATCAAGCTCATTCATTTGTTGTGGCAAAGGTATAAGTGAAGCATTGGCACACAACTCCTCTTTATCACAAGGACCAATAGATAAATCAACTTGTAACAAAGAAACATCATCATAAGGTTCCAATACAGCAAGATTATTGGAACAATTCATCACATCAAGAAAGCTTTCACCTGAAGCAACAACCTATTCTTTATCTTTCCCACTATCATCTTCTTTATGTAGATGTTCAAATGTATTAGTTGCAACAAGAGGCAAAGAAATATGTTCATCCTATAGTAATTCAGATTTTGATGGAAGTGTTGCAACATTTGAAATAGCCCATTCTATCCTAAATGGTTCATTCTTTCTTCTCTCAAATCTTTGTTGGTCCTCTTCTAAAATTTCAGCAGCAGTCATAGGTTTAAGAGTAACCCATCTACCATTGTATTTAAATGAGTAGCTATTAGCAATGGCATTATGTGAAACATTATTTGTAGAAATCCAAGGTTTACCTAATAACACATGACATGCTTGCATAGGTACTATATCAAATTCTGCACTATTCTTGTAAGAACCAATAAAAAATTCAATGCGTGCAATTTGATCCACCTTTATCTTACCACAAGAATTTACCCATTGGATGTAGTATGGACATGGGTGTGGTTGTGTGGTCAAGCCAAGCTTCTCGACCAACTCCAAGCTTGCAATGTTGTGGCTACTCTCTCCATCAATGATGACACGACAACATCGATCCTTCACAGCAAAGTGAGTCTGGAATAAATTGTTCAATTGATTTTGCTCTACCTTCTCCATTTGAGAACTGAACACTCGTTGTGCTACAACACTCTTATCTTCATAAGATGCCATCAATTCATTCCCATGAGTATCGGAACATGTAATTGTTAGTAGCAAACAAGAAAACACACAAGAGTATATTTTGCTATCACTACTATGTAATAACGGTGGAAACTCTCAACGAAAATGGAAGCATCTCACCAAGCCCTTACAAAGTTCTTAATTACAGCAAGCAAAGGATACCTTGGAGAGTGTGAACTGACAATTGCGAGAGTCAAAAATTTGTGCCTGTTCAGAAGGATATATATGGAGCTTGGATAGGCAATATTAGGTCGCAAGGATTAGCAAGATCTCAATTCAGAAATTGCAAAACTGAATAATAGTCCCAAGCTAGTCTATGTCACCGGCCTAAACTTGTCTCGGACCTAGTTCAAGCAAGCAATCGAATGACTTAACAAAGAATGCAAAGGCTGCAAGCAATTCTGAATTTTTATCTTTGCCTTTTTCTACTTCTCTTTTTTGTGCGGCTTTTTCCTCTTGTGCACTTTTGCCTTTTTCTTTTCTTTTCTTGTGAATCAGAACTACAGCAAGGTATTAGTACTAGAAAGAAAAAGGAAAATATATTCTAGCATAAGCAATATTATGATCTGAATATGATAGTCACAGAGATAGATAATATATTATTCCAAAACTCTCAATGTGTGCAACAAACTGAATTTTTTTTTCTCTTGATTCTCTATTAACAAGGACATGCACCACTCAAACAAGACCAAAGAACAAGCACTAGACCAGCAATACAATGACCTTGTAGGGACTAAAATTCAGAGAAGCAAACTAAACTGAAAATTGCATAGCACAAGGGGGATATAGGACAGCGGAAACACGACGAACAAATATTTTTGTAGGGTAGTTTTTTGGAGTTTAGGACTAAACAAAATAACAGAGATAAGGGTGAACCTAACGGTGTACCTGAAGCTCTGATTACCACTTGATGTGGACAAGGGTTCCTGATCTTCCGAAAGGTTCTGTATATGTTGATTTGGTCGGAGGCGACACACAAATCAATCCGGCTTCAGAACAGCACGTTCTAAACCCCGCAATCGCAGCATGACGTCTCCTCTGGTTATCAACCGT
This sequence comes from Eleusine coracana subsp. coracana, assembly GCA_032690845.1. Lineage (NCBI taxonomy): Eukaryota > Viridiplantae > Streptophyta > Magnoliopsida > Poales > Poaceae > Eleusine > Eleusine coracana. Next base: position 36,873,466 of record CM064422.1, on the reverse strand, counting down.
CCTAAAATGATTTACCTCGCCGAGAAGGCTTATCCTTGCCTGCAAATCAAGAACACAAGCAAGAACAAAGAAGAATGCAACCAAATTTGCAAGTATACGATGAATCTCAGAAGTTGGGGTCTCACAAACCGATCAAATGGCAAAACTGTTATCAACAGAATAATCTAAGCAAAACCCAAACCCTAATGAAGAGGCGGCAGCTGTATATGAGGACCCTAGGGTCGTGCAAGACCCCCTGGATGCAGCCCTAAGTGGGCTCAACTCGATACATGGCCCAAAGACCGATTACGGTGTCACAGCACCAAGACAGATTCTGTACATCGACTTGTTTTGACGATTGCCAACGGCTCGCGACGAATTTTGATATGGGACCAGTTGGGTGGGAAAGATCTTTTCGTTATGTTTCCAGGCATATGTAGAACGTCCAAATCCGAGTCCGTATGCGTCCTGGGCGTCCGTTTTAGTGCAGACTGATACTGGGCTCCGAAACAGACTCGAAGTCAGTTTTGGATTGGGCTTCCACTTTGGCTTGGACGTCCTTGCTGGCCCATCACGCCTCCAATCACCTCCTCAGCTATATCATCATCATCTCCATGGTTCCTAACAATAATTAAATTGTTAGGTAGCAATCTATTCTCAAAATCACATAAACAAAACATTAGAAACGAAGTCACCTGTAAATTCAGGTGATGCACATGAACTTTCATCTTAGTTGGAGGAGTGTTGCGTGTATCCATAAGTGTGATGTTCTCATCACTACTCAAGGCAGTTAAGACTTATGATGAGCACTTGGCTCTGATACCACTTCAAAGGATCGTAGTGACCGAGAGGGGGGGGGGGATGAATCGGGAACTACCACTATGTACTAATTTTGCCGAATACAACTTATCGATAGCACTCAATCAACTCCTACATAATTCTAGTAGAGATCACACTAGCAATATAGTCCTATGAAAGATAAGAGCATCCTATGCATGCTAGTGGATCACACAAGTCATTACAACACCTATGCCATTCTAGTGATGAATCACATCAATGCAACTCCTACTCATGCTAGTCAATAAATGCGGAAGCTTAAACACTACTAGCAAGTAAGGAGCTTAAACATGCAAGTCTACAAGGTAGTCAACTAGAAGAACACACTAGCATAAATAGCACGGTATGTAAATGCGGAAAGTCAAGCATCATAGTGAGGAGTAGAGAAGGGGTTGGCTCATGATTTTTTCCCGAGGTCTCAGAAGGATGGTGCTTTCCCCTAATCCTCGTTAGACCACTCTTGCCAGAGTCCCGGTCCCTCCCGCCACCAAGTGGAGTTCTCGCCCATGAGCCCGCAATCACTCCTCGAGTGAAGACACGGTGTGCGTCACTGTTGCACAAAGCACAAGCTCGCCTCCCTCAAGAACTTGCCATACGCCCCGAGCCGGCATGGGCGCTCACTATTGATGCCCCTTCCAATGGCAGGCTCAAACCGTGTACAAGCTTGTAACGGCCTTCACAACCAATCATGATAGGCTCGATCACCGACACCTAACCGGTCTAGGTCTCACCATAGACCAAGAGTAACAACCTAGATCACACCCTCAAGGACACCCTAGCCTTAGATGTGCAAGGTAGCTCCTTGTTACTCTCACTAGCACTCTCAAGATATCCAATATCCTCTCCTAGTGCTCTCCTCTTTTCCTCTTGGACCTTATCAAATGCTCTCAGGTATTCCACTGGCCAAGAGAGGTCACAAAGACCCCAGCAACGAAGTTATATAGGCTCACAACCTCAAACTAGCCGTTGCTCCACGAAATCAGCTTTCTGGGCCTACTGACCGTACAGTCCGGTCAGTACCTGACCGGACCGTCCGGTCACCTCAATCCCAAGCCCAACGGCTCTGCCCACTGCTGAACTCCTACTGATCGGACTATCCGGTCACTTGACTGGACCGTCCGGTCAACTTTCTCTCTCTATTCCAGGAAGGTCCGCAAACTACATCCTCCCTGTCCTATGCTTCACCCACATAGACCGGACTGTCCGGTCTGTAGATCGGACCGTCCGGTCTCTATGGTCCCTCGCACAGACAGAAACCTTGCTCCTCGCTGGAAGTCCCAGACATACTCCACATAGTGACTGTACAGTCCGATCTCCACTGACCCCTCTGTCTGGTCTCTACGTCCTGAAGCTAAAACTCATCGTCCTCGCTTGACTTGGTTTCCCGGCTTCTCCGAACAGCTTCTTGGCTTCTCCACTATCAACTAGTGCCTGTGATTTAACCGAGTAACCTAGCATATCACCGACTAGACATGACCTAAGAGAATGACCTAGACCCCCTTGATACTCCGGTTTTTCCTATGGACTCAAAGCCTAGCAACTAGACAAGTGTACCAAACACTTGCTCCATAGCTTGTTCTCCACTTTGATCCATCTCCATTAACCCTTGAACTCCATCAAGCTCATCAAGCCTCCATGCTTGTGGTCATCGTCATCCATCACCAAGGCAGCCATCATACATAGATTTGTAGTAGAGTATAGTGAAGGTTCCTGCATATACAACACTCGTGTAGATATTAGTCACATTTCATGTTTGTCATGCATCACCAAAACATCATACCTTGGGGTGACCTAAATGGTCATAATCCTTACAATCTCCCCCTTTTTGGTGATGGATGACAACCACTACTTATGATGATCTAAAAACGGACAAGCAAGAAAGAACCAAAGGAAAAGAAAAGATTGAAAGGCATACCTTGGTCCTTACCTTGGAAGTAGTCTCCCCCTTGAGATGTGCTAGGTATTGAAGGAGACTACCCACTTATGTAGCGCACTAGATATTGAGCTCGAGTCAAATTTGCTCTCGCCTTGGTGTCGTGGTAGTTAATCTTGTTGATGTAGACACGTTCCAAGGACGTAGATGCTCATGTCGGTGAAAATGTTCATTGTTGCCGTAGACATGCACCGTCATTATTCTTCTCCATGTTGATGTAGATGTTCATCTTGATGTGATCTTCATGGGTTTGGCTTTCGAATCCTCATGTTGTCCTCTCCCCCATTTTGTGTTGTCAACCGCCGTCTTCATGTTTCTTCTCCCTGTTTGACCTAGATGACTTGGCTTTTGGATCTTCAAGTTCTTGACTTGGCTTTTGGTTTTTGAATTCTTGACTTGGCTTTTGGATCTTCAAGTTCTTCTCCCCCTTTCTCACCTATCACCAAAAACCACACAAAAACATAACAAAACCAAGAGGTATAAAATAAATGGCAAGAGTTAGGATAACTCCCCCTTTCACGGTGCTCCTCCTTGGTTGTAGTGGTGGAACGATGTTCCACCATAGCCCCCCCTACACTTATGACTCAACAAAAGATTTTCTCAATTGTGCAAGGGTTAGTCATTAGGGAGGTGGGAATGTTTGAGCCACTTGTCTTCAAGCCGCACGAGTGGGTTTAACCTCGGAGCTCGGTTGAACATGACTCAATGGGCATAAAGCACAAATATCACTATTTGATCGTCTAGAGAGTCATGTACTCATATTGTAAATAAGCAACTCCCCCTAGACACATGCTTGGGAACATGTATGGTATCATAATGAAAGGATGCATAAATGCAAAGAATGCAAATGCAACAAGTATACAATGCATGTTGTGATACTAAAGAAAAAAGAGAGAACCACTACAAACCTTTCTCAAGCTTGCTCACAATGGACCATTCTCCAAAGCCTTGGGTACACCGTGAACCACCTTCTCAAGCTTAACCCAAGTCCATTGCTATCTCAAGAAGGTCTGAAGTCAACCTACAAAAGAAGAGAAACAAGCACAAACCAAGACACAAACAAGAACAACCAAAGAACTATACATATGTACAAAGGACAAGCTCAAGGGTTACTCATGTGAAGTTGGAGAGGTCAAGAATGTTGAGTTCTCCCCTTAGCTTGTTGAAGGTCTTCTCATCGAGTGGCTTGGTGAAGATGTCCGCCAATTGTTCATGAGTTCACACGCTCACCAACTCGATGTCCTTCTTCTCAACATGGTCCCTTATGAAGTGATGTCTAACTTGAATGTGCTTTGCATGACCATGATCTCCCGTCTTGAGGGCCATCTTGATTGCCGCCTCACTATCACAATATAGTGGCATTTGAGTGTAGTTGAGGCCATAGTCCAAGAGTGTTTTCCTCATGTAGAGAAGTTGTGCACAACAAGCATGGGACGAGAAACACGATGGGGGAAAACGACCTGTAGAAGTCATCACAGTTCTTTGCACCTTATTATTTGAACACATGGGACGAGAACCACGATGGGGGAAAACGTGGCCTGTCAAACCGTCTTGGCTCGAACCTTGGGTTGTGAGAATATAAATCATCAGTGTGAAAACCAAAACCACGTGAGAGACGCTCACCATGATAGGGAAAACTTGGGGCGCCAAAGCGCTATTGTGCAAAGCCAATGTTTCGTGAATCAAAGCCATATGAGGGATGACCCTATCCATGATAGGCACGAGAAAAAGAGCGGGGCTGCAAGTCAACAAAATCATCATAAAAACCATCCCTAGTCAACTTAGCTTGCTTCCTCTCAATCCTCTTACGCCTATAACAGAATTCATCCTAGTGGCCCTTGCGACCACAAAACATGCAAATGTAGACACTCTTAGGATTAGGCTTAGGTTGCATGGCAGGCTTGGGTTTTGGCTTCTCTGCTTATTTTGGGTTGGAGGAGGGTTTTGGATTGGGTGGATAGTATGTGTCAGTGGGTTTAATGGAATTTTCCTCATCCTTGTAGCTAGAGCTAGGCACAAACTTACCCACATTCTCACTCTCCTTGTCAACTCTCTTAAATCCCAAGCCCAAGTTATAGGTTGACCTAGAAGCACTCTCCTTCGCCCTAGCCAAGTCACTCTCAATCTTTTCCTCACTCACTAGGGTTCTCTGGAGCCTAGGAATAAGATAGTCATTTTCTTCGACTAGGACTTTGTTTTACTCCCTAGTGATTACTAGCTTATCCTTGAGAGAGACACACACCTCATTTGGTGGAAGGATAACTTTCGAGCGAGTCTCATTTTGTAGCTTGGACTCGAGCTCTTTGACTCTGAGGGACTAAGCTTCCAACTCATCTATGAGCTTGGAGAACTTCTGACATGCACCCAAAAGAGTTGGTCTAGCTTTGAATTCATCAAGCTCGTTGAGGGCACTCTCAAGCTAACTGGCAACTTGAGCATGCACACTCTCCCTTTGACTCAGATAATTCATCACAACTTGAGAAGACTCACAACAAGCTTAGACCTAAGCGAAGTAATCTCATACTCAACAATCTCTAGCTTAGACTTAAGCTCTCTACTTTCATGAACAACACTGTGAAGCTTATCATCTTGCATGAGTAAAACATTGTGCAAATGATCAAGTTTAGAAGAGAGCTCATCAAGAGTGTGAGGTACCTCGCTTGTGTCGGAGTCAGAGCCAGAGTTGGTGTCGGTGTCATTCTTTGCCATGAAGCAAAGCCCGGTGAAGTCGTCCTTCCTCTTGACTCATGGTTTCTCAATTTCCTCATCCGAGCTTGTAAGGCCATCGCTTGATGAGAGGTCAACGTCGGTTAGAGTGGCAACATAGGCACGTGTGACAGCCTTCGTGAACAGCTTGGAGTTCTTATTTCACTTGTAGAAGTGGTTCTTCTTCTTCTCAAAATCTTCAGTGTTGTTGTTGTGGTACCCGGCCTTCTTCTTCTTCTTGGGATAGTCAGTGATGAAGTGTCCTAGGTCACCACACTCGAAGCAAGTTCTTGAACCACCTCCTCGTCTTTCCTTCTGATTGTTGTAGAACTTTCTGAACTTCCTTGTGAGCAAGGACAACTCTTTGTCAGGAATGTACTCCATCTGTTTATTGGAACTGCAACAAGGGAAGACAAAGCAAACTCCAAAGAAGACTTGTCATGTGAGGGGTTAGTTTCATAAGAAGCACCTCTGTGACTATCCTTTTGCGAACTAGAAAGCAAAGCCATGCTAGAAGCAGGAATAACAAGATTAGGACAAGATTTCCTAGACAATTCATGAGATTTCAGCTTGCTATATAGTTGCTCACAATTCAGGGTATTGAAATTAGGAGATTCTTCTAAAGCAGCAAACTTAACCCCCCCCCCCTGACATTTTCATCAAGAGAATACAATAGTTGTTTAGCCCTATGTAAGCTTCATGACCGTTGATGATGAAATCCCCAAGGTATGGATGTTTTGGTGATAGATGACAACTATGAAATTGTGGGCTAATATCTACACGAGTGTTGTCTATGTAGGAACCTTCACTAATCTCTACTATAAATCATATGGATGATGGTTGTCTTGGCGATTGATGACAAGACCACAAGCATGGAGGCTTGATGAGCTTGATGGAGTCAAAGAGTTGATGAAGATGGATCAAAGCGGAGAACAAGCTATGAAGCAAGTCTTGGGAACACTTGTCTAGTTGTTAGGGCTTTGAGTCCATAGGAAAAACTGGACTATCAAGGGGGTCTAGGTCATTCTCTTAGGTCATGACTAGTCAGTGATGTGCAAGATTGCTCGGTGAAATCACAGGCACTAGTTGACAGTGGAGAAGCCAAGAAGCTATTCGGAGAAGCCGGAAAACGAAGTCAAGCAAAGACGAGGAGTTTCAGCTTCAGATTTAAGTGATTGGACAGAGGGGTCAGAAGTGACCAGACTGTATGGTCACTCAGAGGTTTTGGTTCGGAGGCTACAACAAAGAAGCGAGGAAACTGCCAGAATCAGGACACACAGAGACCGGATGGTACGGTCTAGTGACCGGACGGTCCGATCACTATAGAGTACTCTAGGTAGCGAGGAAGCTACAGCACCAAGTCTTTACGGACTGGAGAGAGAAATAGACTGGACGGTCCGGTCCACTGACCGTACGGTTCGGTCAGTAGAATTTCTGCACAGGGGTCAGAGCTGTTGGAGCTCGAGTTGTAGTGACCGGACGGTCCGGTTAGGCAGTGACCGGACTGTATGGTCTGTAGGCCCAGAAAGCTGATTTCATGGAGCAACAGCAAGTTTGAGGTTGAGAGCCTATATAACTTCGTTGTTGTGACATCCCATGTCACAAAATGAAACTTAACTAAACCCAATGTTAATTAAGGGCTAATTACAAATATAAATAATCAAGGTGCCAAAGAATAAAGAGAGAAAGTTAATTAATTAAATCCAGAATATCCAAATGAGGGCCTTTCTCAAACATCACAAAAACCCATGGAAGTACCACACTGTTTTTGCATATTCTGAATAGCCACATTAAAAGAGAATTTTATCAGAATTTTTGGTAACCATTTAATACCCTTAAAAATTCCTCTAAAGTCAGAAAAGAGCATTTCTGTTCTGGAATTTACAAAATTAATCTTAGCCAATTCAGCTGATGCACCCGAAAGAAAAGTTAGAGAGCATGTTTTCCTGGGCTTACACAAAAATCGGTGTGAAGTTTGGAGCAAGGGAACGTGGTGAATTTTGGCCAAACCCGAGCCATGTTCAAAGTCAAGCCGAGTCAACCCCATTCCCTTTTTCCCTAGCCAACCCTAGCTCGACAACGCGCCGTACCCGAGCCCTGTGTCGCCGACGATCACTGCCGCTCCCCCATGCCGGCCACTGCTCCGCCACCTCCTCTCCTGTGCCATCGGCTGAATTGAAGTCCAACGCCGGTGAGCCATTCCGTGGCTGACAGCACGACGCCCGCCTCAACCTCTGCTCTCTCTCGCTCTCTTACTCCGATCGAGACAAAAGGGGGGAACTCGCTCAACGTGCCTCTCCCAGCTCTCTCTCTCTGCTCACACTCCCCGCGCAACTCCCAGGAAGGTTTCCCGCGGAGCCAGGCGCCTTTGCCCTCCCTCTTCCTCTCTCTCCCCGGCAAACTAGAGCCAGAGCTCTGTTTCCCCCGCCATGGCCGCCACCGCGCCCAGCTCTACCTAGGTACCTCCCCCCTTTCTCTTTCTTTTGCAAATCGGTGCGCCAAGGAACCTTCTCATGGCCCCTTGACTCTCTCCCTCCCTCGTGCAGAGAGCTCGCCGGAATTTCGGAAGAACCGAGCCGCCGCCGTCGGAACCCTCCACCCCGCCGATGAGAGCCTGCCTCCGGCCTTCTTCCTGACGCCTTCTTCGACGCCGACCCTTACTGGCCTACGGTGAAGCTCTCCGACCAAGCCTCAGCCTCCCTCTCCCTCGGCATCATCGCGCGGACCTCACCGGAGTTGCCCCTACCGCCGCTCATCGTTGTCGGTGACTTCCGGTGAGGCCCTCTCCCCTCCGACCCCCGTCTCGGCATCCTCGCAGCGTGGAGATCGTTGTGGGGTGCGCGCTAGCCCCAGCCACGCTGCCGATCGGCCGCTGGGCCAAGCTCTCCGTCGCCGGCAGCTGCGCGGGTGCGTGCGCGCCTGGAACAAATATGAAATGGCCAGTGGCAATTTTATAAATAGGAGTGAACTTCGAGTAAACTTTAAAATTCAATAACTCGAGAAATAAAAGTCCAAAAATGCTGAAACCAATTTTGTTCGACTCCTAAAATCCTTCTCTACCAGAAAAAAAAGTTGAAGTCCAAGGTTATTCAGTAAATTAATTTATTTAATTCCCTAAAGTTACAACCCTAAATTGCTTAATAAATTCATAAGTAATTATATATAAATGGTAAATTCATGAAACTTGCTCAGTGGTCATTTCATGGCATCCATAAACTTTCTGCAAAAGCACATTTCCAGGTTTAGGCATATTTTTAGTATTATTGCATAATCTTCATTTTTAGTAATTGAATTTATGTAAATTATTGGCTAGGAATTTAATTATGAAATTTGGTATTCCTGTCCCTTATGTACTTGTACACTCCTATAAAATTCCATGAAAAAGTTGAAGCAACCTAAGTATACTTTTGCTGTCAAAATTAATTATTTGTTAGTTAACTTAGGAATTTGTCCATATGAATGTTGCTTCTTGTGTGCATTTAATAAAAGTAGGAATAAATTCATTTCTAGAATATTCATGAAGAATAATTCATATTGACCTTACAGTAGAAATTCTTATCTCCATTTATATGCTCTTCGTTCCTAATTAACTATATGTACCTAGAGCTAATTATGTAATTAACTTTGTCATTGTATGTATAGTGCTAGCCTTTACATATGGCCACTTTAGCTAAGTTACTTAAAATAAACTTTCTGAAATTTAGGCCTTAGTACTATGTTTTCATGTCATCATCATCATGTAGTGCCATGTAATCCTTATCTATGCCATGCTCATGTTCAGAGTAGACATACACTAAGTTTGTGATGATTAAAAACTACATTCTTCAATTAGAAGTTTGTCCCCTTCAAATTCAGTGGCTGCCATATCATACTTAGGTATGCACACATATTCATGAATGAGCATTAGTTCAGTAATTTTATTTGCTGAGGAAGTGCCATGAATCATCATGCCATCCATTTCATCTTTAGTTAAGGAACTCCATGAACCTTGTGTATTCCTTTGTCTTTATGCATGCTCATTTCATATAGGGATCGAGACCGAGGAGATCACACCGGATCAGCAGAGATCTAAAGTGAGTTTTGGTGAAGGCACTAACTACGATCACTCCCAAGGCAAGCCCCGGTGCATAACCCATTTAATTTTCGAGTCTTTTTTCTTTGTCACAAGTTAGGAATATTTTTATTGTGCATTAAGTGTAGGACTTGGATGAAACCCACTTGCATACTCCGGCAATGACCTATAAGTAGTTTATGTTAGTAAGCCTTTCCGTTAGTAATTGCTATGCTTAAACTAGTGGAGTCAACGGTAGGTTATAGATTCACCTATGATTCACTTGATTAATGAACTTGATAAAATGGAGCACCTATGGTTGCAACTCCGCGGACAAGTATTGAACAGTACCAAGTACATACCTTTAATATGGGAATTGGTAAACCTAGTAACTTGGGCGCCGTATAGTTGGACGACCATACTCATCGATCCAGAGGTGATGTGAACAACACGGTGGTTGCACGGGTTTGAGGACCGCTGGAGAGTGCATGGGTTAAGCCTCGGATATGAAGTACTGTATCGCGGGGAGTCGGGATCGATGGCCCCGGATCGACTTTATAGCAATCTTGTGAACGGTGGCCATACGTGTTCTTAAGTGATGCGTATGTCGTGTATTTGGGTTTTCCCTGCAGGATGTAAATCAATTCGAATTGCCGTCCCTCGCGGTTATGAGTACCTCTTGTTCGAGCAGCGGCAATGATATGTTAAGTAGTAAAGTTGTGGTTATATTTCTGAAATTTACTTATGCTATGGCTACGTATTGCTATGATGTATTGCTCTTTACTTATGTTCAAGTCTTAGCAGCTAGCTAGACTCACCGTAGCGGTTTTCTACAATAAGTAAAGTAAAATCTTGACTAAGGAAATGAAAGTACAGCATAGAACTTATAGAAGCTTTTTATGCAATTATCAAATAAACCCGGTCAGCCCCCTGCATACTAGGAGTCGGTTTTAGTAAACCTATTGACGGGTAAGTCTTGCGGAGTATGTTAGATACTCAGGCTTTGCGATTATGTTGTTTTTTAGGTTTTCCTCAAGCTACCTATTGTGATTGTTGTAACAAGGCTGTGTGGGATGGTGAGGAGCCTTAGAATTGGACCATCGAATGGGTCCCTAGCTCCCCTAACCGTGATGAGTGAGCCATCGCCATAGGGCTGGCATGGTTCACGTAGGAATTGACATCGTGTTTTGTTATTCTACCGCTTCTGCTCATTTATGTAAAATGTACTAAGGACACATGTATTGTATTGGATCTGAACTCATTTTAATTTGACCTCTGAACTTGTAATATTATGCACCTAAGTGATGTAACTTTGTAAATGGTGAATGTTCATGTGTGAATGCTATGTATGGTTACTTCGCTAACCATCTCCCAAGACGATCCTGTGCGACCCACTCTACTTTTTGGAGTAGGGTTCTCACAGCTGGTATCGGAGCAGTCTCGGGATAAGCTATACACAAATGAGCATTTCAAAACATAAACAAGCCGTTTCTACGCCTTACGGTGAACGGATCGGGAAACTCGTGTCTTTTCTTTTACCAATCATTCCTTATGCTATTTTAAGCATGTGTGCTTAGTGGAATATTAAGTTTTGACTCATCCTTGCAAAACTTTATTCCGGCAGATGGATGTTGGCAAGCTCATGAAGGACCCTGAGTACCTTGCCGCCCGCATTCTCGAGTTGGAACGAGAGCGCGAAGCACTGCAGTCCACACTTGTTGCCCGTGATGCCCAGCTTGCGAAACGTGACACTAAGATTTCATATCTTGAGGACAAGCTGCACACTAGCGAGTTGGAGCGGGTCGACCTTTTCGAGCAACTCCATGATGCGCAGCTCATCATCGAGGGCGATGCAAGCGATCAGTTGCAGGAGCAACTGAACCAACACAACGCCTAGCTCACCGCCGCCCACGAGGAGATTTACTCTCTTCATGGTCAGGTTACCGCTCTTTTAGAGGAGCGAAGTAAGCTACAGGCTCAGCATGAAGAAGCTCAAGATGCGCGTGATGTCATGGAAGGGAACCTCAACGACACTCACGCGATCATCGCACAGCAAGAGCAGCTCATAGTACATCTCCAAGCTGCCAATGGCCAGCTAAACGCCATCCTTAATGATGAGCCACCCATTCCACTCGTAGTGATTCCCCCCGATGACGCCGATCTGAGTGAGAACGGCGATTCCGGCATCGACTTCAAAGTACCCCCTGGACCGGGTGATATGGACGTGGAGTCCGATGGTGACAACCACGTCGGGTGACCGAGTAGCATTATGTACGTAGGGTGAAAATCTCGTGAGACATCATAGTCGTGTGTGCATAGTGTTAGTAATGCTAAGCTAAGTTGTAACCTAAGCTCTCCGAGATCGTGTGGTGTAGTGTTCCGAGTGATGTAACCGAAGACTTGCTATGTATCAAAAGTTGCATCACATGTATCTATGGTTTTTATCATGAGTATGTTGCTTATGGTGTTGGAAATTAGGGGATTTAAGTTATCTCTTATGTTCGCACTGTTTACTTGTCAACCATTTCATTTATGAGCAATTTGAAATTTTGTTTCGTCACCATGTCGTAGCCTTGTTATCATATTGTCTCATGTGATGATCAGGCTATCATGCTTTGTTCATATGTCAGATGGTGCAAACTCGCCGTGAGGGAGAAAACGTTGGTGATGCTCCCGGTGCCTCGAACGTCGGTGGAAACGGGCCGCTGCCCAATGCGCCGCCCATGACGGCTATGGAGCAGCTCATCCACAACCAGAACGAGATGTTCCGCATGTTCATGGAGAACATGAACCGTCAAGGAGCTCCCGGACCACCACCACTGCAGCAGTGGGAATCCTCCTACGCTGACTTCTGGGCGACTCACCCGCCCACCTTCGGAGAAGCCGATGATCCTCTGGAAGCGGATAACTTTATTCGCACTCTGGAGTCAAAGTTCGCTCTCCTCCACTGCACCGAGCAGCAGAAGCCCCTCTTCACCGCGCAGCAGCTCCGTGGCTCCGCAAGTGCTTGGTGGGCCAGTTTCACCGCCGCTCTCGCTGCTGGTCACCAAGTCACTTGGGCGGAATTCTATACAGCTTTCCGTGCACACCACATCCCCGCTGGACTCATGAAGCGCAAGTTGCAGGAGTTCCTCAACTTGAAGCAAGGCTCTGGAACCGTGCAAGAGTATGCACGGAAATTTAATTACCGGGCTCAGTACGCATCGTATCATGCTGATATGGACGAGAAAAAGAAGGACTATTTCCATTCGGGTCTTACCCCAAAGCTGCAAGACCGTTTGGCGCAAGTCACTGCCGGCATGTTCAATGACTTGATGAGTACCGCCATTGTGCAAGAAGATGCCATCCGTGCCAATCAAGAGGACAAGAAGAGGAAACGTGCTATGGGAAGTTCATCCGGCTCCGCACCGCCCAAGTACAAGCTGGCAATCACTTCCCCAACCGGACAGAAATTCCGGGCTGCGGTACCCTCGGGAGGAGGACCTCGTCCGTCATTCTCGCAGCAGCACTCACGATTTCATAGAGGCAACCAGCAGCCATTTTATACTTAACTTCATCATGTAGTGCAGTAGGGTATTCCATGGTACCATGCTCATACTTAAAAGCCTACAAACGCTATGGTTATAGTGATAACTGTTGTATTTCTTCTAATTAGAAGTTTGTCCCTCCAATTAATTGATTGTTCCAACATACATGGTATTGCACCACATTTCATGCATGAGCATCACTTTATTAATTTTGTTTGTTGAGGAAGTACCATGAATAATCATACAAAATCTTACTTTGCATTGCATCACATCATTTAGGAAACGAGACCGGACACAAGACCGAGGCAAGCAACCCCAAGGAGCCCAAAGTTGAACTGAACTCTGTTGGAGCTACTAACTTCGAACAGCCCCAAGGCAAGCCCCGGTGCACCCCTATGATTTTAATGTTTTGTTTGTTCTACACAAGTATTAGTGTCATGACTTGTGCATTTACGTGTAGGAATTGATCAAAACCATAGATGCATTATTGATTCCTTAATACCTATGGTCTAGTTCAGATTAGGTATAAGCCTTTTCGGTAGCCAAATGCTATGGTTAATAATGAGTCAGCGATAGAGATATCGAGTGGTACGGAGACCGCTCGGTATAGGTTCTTATACTGATATCCCTCACATTATGATACTTATGCAAATAAAGGCCGTACGGGAATTGCATGTGTAGAGAGCGGCGGCAGGGTTCATCGCTGACTGCCATAGTCCGTACGTGTCGCGTATGGATCATTGTGACTCCGCGAGCAAGTATTGAACAGTACCAAGTGCATACCTTCGTATGGGGTTGATAAACTTAGTAGCATGAGCATCGTAATGTTGGGCCGCTCACTTCCACTTTGTGCAAAGTGTCGGTCACGGTGGTTGCACAGGTTTGAGAAAAGTTGGAGGGTGTATGGTTTAAGCCTTGGGCCCGAAGATGAACCGTGGTCGCAAGGGGGACATATATCCGGAGTGGAACCCGGTCAAGCTTTATGATAATCTTGTGTAAGGTGGCCATACGTGTTATTAAATTATGCGTATGTCGTGCATTTGGGTTTCTCCTGCAGGATGTAAATCGATATATATCACCGTCCCTCGCGGATATGAGCACCACTTGTTTCGAGCAGATTGCAGCGTAGTAAGAACTAACGATGAAGATATACTTGTTGTTTTGATCACTCAATTGCTGTATTGAAATTTGTTTGATAGTTCACAGCTAATTAAATTTACATTCATGTCATAACCCTCTTAATACGGCTAAAAGTGGATTTAGAAACTAGCCGAGCGCTGCTTTGGCAAATCAAATTTCAGCAAGCCCGGTCGGCCCCCTGCATATTAGGAGTCGGCTTTAGAAAGCCATTTTGACGGGTAAGTCTTGCTGAGTATATTAGATACTCAGGGTTTGTTGTTAAATTTTATTGCAGGCATGTCTTCCTCTAACTTCTATTTGAGCCGTGAGCATGATGGGTGGGTCGAGGAACCAAGTAACGAATGGACCTTTGAGTGGGTTCCTTGCTCACCGAATCACGGACCCGAGGAGTGAACCATGACTAGGGCTGTTATGGTTTACTTAGGGTTATCTACCGTCGTGTTTAATTATCGCTTCCGCTACGTGATGTAATAAACTATGCACTTAGAACATATGTATTGTAATTTCTACTCGGACATGTGTGTATGTAAAAATCTGAATTCCGAACTTGGTTTGTAAGATTAATCACCACCCGGGTTGTACTAATACACATCACTCTTATGTAACTTTGCAAATGATGGTATATTCGTTTGTATGTATTGTGTATGCCTGGTTCGTCCGACATCGCCCAAAAGTGATCCTAGATCGATCATTCCCCTCAGTTCGAGGTGCGGGATGCCACAATAAACCTGTACAATTTCCTTCTTTGAGTTTGAACGATTCAACATGCAGTGCATAGGACTTGTCCAAAGAAAAAAAAAAGCAGTGCGTAGATGTTACTGTATTTTATTTTCACTTGTATAAGAACCCTCTTACTGTAAGAATTTCTACAGCAAGCCGTATCATATGTATTATTATAATTGCATGCTTATATATATTTGGTTCATGGAATACCTTTTCTGTGTTGCTTAGTGAATATAAATGGACACAACATAAATAAATCTGACATGTCATATAAATGTAACTGTTTAGTTTATTGATTGTTTACTTTTTTTTAGTATGGTGCAAAATTAATCCCCTAATGCCATTGTTTTTACTGTCAACAGTAGAAATCTAGAAGTTGATGAAATTAATATATTTTATAGTATAAAGTGAGAAGTTTGATGACAATGTTGTATATTTCTCATAGAACCAGGTATTTCTATTTTCTAAGATATATGCTAAAGGCTTGCACATACAATGTTTAGACAGATAAATGTATCCAAGTTTGGGTTATTAAAATAGTAGTTTCATTTCAAAGTTTGGAAATCTGGAGATAGGAGCAGCTTGTTCCTATCCTGGATTGGTCCGAAGCCTTCTGTCAGCCGCTTTGCTGTCCGTGGAAATGTCTTCGGGTGCACTGTTCCTTGTATGTTGAATCATGAAAATGTTCACCATTTAAATCACTGTGAACTAAAACGTGGTGCCTACAGTTTGCTGGGTCTTTATCTCTTTCATTATATTATCCATTGTTAGGCTGACTCCCTTGTACATGCCCGGATATTCCCCTCCGATCCATATGCACTTGCACATTTGATCAAAGTGCTTATGGTCTCGGATTAAGGTACCCATGTTCACAGCAATATCAGTAGCACTTGGTTAGATCTTATTTCAGAATTTGAAGGGTAAATTGAATTTGTATCGTTATTTTCCATGAGATGTAGACAACATTTTTCTTCAAAGAAATTATCGATACCACTAGATTGTTAGGAATTGAAGTAGGCACTGATTTTCTTTCTAAGTGACCTGGTTATGTGGATTTCGATTCAATTTTAGAGTGGTTTCTGCAGTCTTGGCCCTGTTACCTGACCATCATAGTCTGCTGCCAGTGTAGAGTCACATGAGCACAAAACAAAAGTGTAATGAAGCAATACGTACGAGTAGAAACTATGAAGTCCAACTATGTATGTAGTGTGTTTGGATTCATTTAGAAAAGGCTCATTCTAATTTTTCATTATTTACAATGTAGTTTTTGGTTGGGTAGAAAGTATAGTGGAGGTAAGTGAATAACAATTTTTTCTTACAAATATCATGTATGATCCTGAAATTCCAATTGCTTCTTCGTGACATGGAAATATGTGCATCTCCGTGTATCATTCATAGTTTGTTTCAAATTTATTCGTACCCAAATTTGTGAGTTATAAAATGCAGACGAAGGGATACTTCAAGATTTTGTAGCAATTAAAATTTATTTTCTTCCAAATTTGTTCATTTTTACATTGACGAACTAGATATGAAATTATGTTTGATTGTTAGACTCCCACATGGTACCACACCGAAAAATAGCTGTTTTCTGAATTATAAAAGCATCATAGGGGGTAGTTAACTGTTTATGATGCATGATCATTCACTTATTTCATATTCGTTTCATCTCGCTAACGTTAGATGATAACTATTTTTTATGCTTGTTTCTATAAGTAAACACAACGCTTGCTTGTACTATATTGTATTTCAAATATATTTCATTATAAATTTATTATAATATTTTTAAAAGCCCGTAGCAATGCGCGCGATGATATGGCTAGCCAACACAGACAGAAGTGGTCAAGGGAGACTATAAGGCTGTTGATGGCTAGCAGAAAGCAGGCGACGAGTGTGCAGTTAACGGTATGGGCCCTAGGGCTAGCATGTGGATGAAGCTCAATGTGCTCGAACTAGAGACACCACTAGCAGCAATAGAAGATGCCAGTGCACACGTGACCGGGGTGGACGTGAAGCGGTGCACGATGTGGAGTATGAATTCATCAGGGACGGCACTAGGAACGTCTGAGAGCTCCGAGCCATGCAAGCATACAAAAGCAAATTAGACAGATACGAGGAGGAGGAGGAGGGGGGAGGGGGGGGGGGGAGGTCGGAGTTAGGGCCTTGTAGCTTAGTTGGATCAGATGCCTGTCAATCATTCCTCGCCTTCAGTGGACCATGCCGACCGAGGTTACGTATGGCAAGCAATATCGCGAGTAAGAAGACAAGGAGGTATGTAAGCCAGAGTACGACTTCAACTCATAAAAAATACAATGTCTTATAATCCTAACTATGATGATATATATTAATAATGTCTTATTGAGATGTCGTTATAATAATTTAAAAGACTAACAATTTATAGTATATAACATTCAAGCCCGTGGCAACGCACATGTATTTTGCTAGTATATATATATATATATATATTCTTACTCCCAGGAGTAGCTACTCCCACGTATATATCTCACAATCTAGAGAGTATCACTACATACTTGAGATTTATAAATTATGTTTGTAGTCATACTACGTGGACATACTCACTTTTTTTTGTTGGGATACATGAAGTATGGGTACATACTCTCTTTTATATAGTATTAAATGCGATATATATTCATATGCTTATAACTAAAAGGCCCTTCAAAAAATTTTGTGGCTATCACTCTCATAAATCTTGTTCAATATATGTGTACATACTTAAAATGATAAATGAGAATGAACACATATCGAAGGTGGATTTTTTGACATGGGAGTAACTACACCTGGGAGTAGATTAGAATTTCTATATATATATATATATATATATATATATATATATATATATATATATATATATGTATATATATATATATATATGTATATATATATATATATGTACATATATACATATATCTATACCATTCTATTATTTATGGTAAGGTCATTCACCTCACCGTAAAACTGTCGCACCTGCTTATTCCGTCGCCTCTGCTACGTATGGCGCCGACATGTGGGTCCCACTGGCCAAATCGGTCACGCCTCCTCTCCCCGCCTACGCCCGCCTGCCTAGTTCCTTCAACAACCCTAATCCGGTTGCGCCTCCTCTCCCCGCCTACGCAGCGAGCCGCCATCCACCTCCGCCTGTGCCCGAGCCCGCGCCGCCGTCTACCTCTGCCTGTGCCCGAGCCCGTGCCACCATCCACCTCCACCTGCGCCCGCGCCCCCGACTTCCTTCTCCTCTCTCCCCTCCTTTTTCCCGCCACCATCCGCCATGTCACCCACGCGAGGAGCTCTTGAGCGCAACAGGTGGCAGGGCAAACCCTAGCCACCGCCGCCTCCCCTCTGGTCGGGAGGTACGGTGGTCACGGGGACCTGATGGCTGACCCTACCCAGGCGGCGGCGACGAGGAGCAAGCAGCGAGTGGCGAGCTTGCCGGTGGCATAGAGCGTGGGGGTGGGCGGCCAGTGCATTCTTTACGATGGCGGTGGGATTGCCTGGCAGCCATGGTGTAGCTCGTCGAAAGGATCTCTTGCCCGGGCTAAAGAAGACGGATCCAGTGCGGGGG
The DNA here is from genome assembly GCA_032690845.1 of Eleusine coracana subsp. coracana. Classification (NCBI taxonomy): domain Eukaryota; kingdom Viridiplantae; phylum Streptophyta; class Magnoliopsida; order Poales; family Poaceae; genus Eleusine; species Eleusine coracana. Next base: position 36,854,993 of record CM064422.1, on the reverse strand, counting down.
AAGACGTTTGGCATCTTCGTCGAGCTCACCAACTGGACCTTATCTTTCAACTTGGTGAATTTGTGAGAAATTCGAATGATGACCTTTGTGATACTCTCTTAAGCATCTATGATCTTGTGTGTAGGATAAACTCCTTCAGAGGTCTTTGGAGGATTGCACCACACAACGTGATTGATAAGCTCCTCCAACAAATCACAACTCCTGAGAGGAGTTTCTTGCTTGAGGAGGTAGTCAACAGGAGACATGAGCCCTCAATTAAGAGGGCCATGGAGATGATACACATGCTCCACTCAATATCCCATGTGGGACATGTGCTTGATTACATCACTTGCCTCTATGATCCTCCCCATTACTACATCGACCTCGACAATATGCACATAGAGGGATGGTCATGGACATTGGAGGTATCGTGCTCCTCACTATCCCATTAGGAGGAGACTTTAGGAAGGGATTGCAGGAGTCCCTATCTATGAAGATGGTCTTATCACTCAACATGATGAGGTTGGTACAAGTCAATCATTTAATGCTTTGGATACTAACCCTTCTTCCTCTAGTGCTTGTCTTATGGCTACCACCAGGGTCAACTACAAGAGTGGAGATACTCATTGGATACTTGACAGTGGGTGCTATCAACACATGATCGGGAAGCCAACCATGTTCACCACCATTGATGAAGACGAAGACAATGACAAGGTGACATTTGGGGATAACTCGAAGGGGAGAGTTAGAGGCCCGGGCAAGGTGGCCATCACGAATGACCTCCATCTCTCCAAGGTCTTTCTTGTGGAAACCCTCAACTTCAACCAAATATCCATTGGTCAACTCTGTGGGATTCAAGTACACATTTGATGAGGATGGTTCAATGATTGAGAATGCAAATAAAGGGCTAGTATTTCATAGAGTGAGACATGGGAACTTGTATGTCACTGAATTCAAATCAAGCAACATACCACCAAGTATATGTCTATTCACTAAGGCATCTAAGGGATGGCTGTGGCATAGAAGACTGGCACATGTTGGAATGAATCAACTCAAGAAGATTGTCAAGAGGAATCTAGTTGAAGGAATCAAGGATGTGACCTTTGAGAAGGACAAACTATGCAATGCTTGTCAGGCTGGAAAGCAAGTAGCATCCTCACATCCCACCAAGTCATTCATGTCCACATCGCATCCTCTAGAGCTCTTGCACATGGACTTGTTTGGGCCAACACTTTACAAGAGTCTGGGAGGCAATCTCTATTGCTTGGTTATCATTGATGACTTCGCAAGACACACTTGGACCTTCTTTCTTGTGGACAAATCTCAAACCAGTGATATCTTCAGAAAGTTTTCTAGAAGGGCAAAGAATGAATTCAAAGCTAGCATTGTGAAGATAAGGAATGATAATGGGACTGAGTTCAAGAACACAATAGTGGAGGCGTATTGTGACAAGAAAGGGACCAAGCATGAATTCTCCACTACATATACTCCCGAGCAGAATGGAGTACTTGTTGGTCGTAGTTATGCACCCACTTATATACCGTAAGAGGACAGTGTATAGTTGTAGCTCTTCTTCCCTCAGAGTATTTCAAGGTTATCAAATCCACAAGGGACGAGCGGAACAATTACTATTTAAAGGATTACTAACAAATTGCAATGAGTTGGTTGGTGTGAATGATGACGGTGAAAGAGTGGAGGGTGAATGTTATTGAAGAGGTAACAAGTTAATGAAGGATTCTCTCCTTGGGATTGGTTCACTAGCATGCAACCTTATTCTTATCAACTCGAGTGATGACTCTAATATTCTACAAGACCTGGTGGTTTCGTTCACCCCGGCTGTCACTACAGAGGCTATTAGCTCCCCACTGGTTTCTTGCACTATGTAATGTGCAAAAGTGTATTGGCTGATACACTAATGAGAAGGATAAATAGATATGCAATTAAGTTCATCACATAGATTAAATTCATCGAGAGAGTATCAATAAGTATGAGAGTTACATGACCAGATCCCCGCACCAGAGAAGAGAATATAAGACTACTCACTCATCCTCCCACTAGGCATAGCAGAGGGATGGGAAATAGCGCTAGAACACGCACGAGCCGATCGGCGCAAGCGTCTCGCCGATCGGCGCGACCTCCTATCTGGTGGTTCTCGTCGCTCTTGACCAACTTCTGCCACCAATATCCTAGAACCCTAGTTGTGATGATCGATTCTCACGATTGTCGTCTCTCCGTTGTCCCACGTGGCAGCTGTGGAAGACAGAGGAATTGACTCGGAGGAGAAACCAGAGGAGGCACGGATTGCGCTGATCAGCGCAATCCTACGCCGATCGGCACAACCGCCTTATTTGCTAGAAACCGAGTCCTTCATGAGTAGAACCCTTATAAATACTTGTAAACCCCTGGTCAATGAGAGAGAGAACAGAGGCGACAGAGGGACAACAGATCCATGAGTTAGAGCCACCGGGGCTTGCCCCATTAGAATAGATCTCTAGTTGAGTTTCAAGAACCATTGGTGTAAGAGTTATTCCATCAAGGTAGGCCATCTCGACAGTGATGAATCTTACTCTATGTATCTCAAGGATGATTGAATATGTTGATGATGGTTTTGATGATTTGTCTATCTTGATTCTATAATCATGCATGTGCTTATTCCAATTGCTTAGTTCTAGGTTAAGTATGTAGATATTATCTTGATCGTGGTGATTAGGATAATATTTAGACATTGTATTGGTTATGGTTGCTTGATGATGCTAGTGGTGTGGTTTAGCGGTGACAACACTAAACCTGCGCAACACTATTGGATAGTTAGATAGGATAAGATACTCGCATGATTAAGGGTTTCTTCTCGGCAATGATAAATCAAGAGCCGCTCGAAAAGCAGGGTGGTCTTATTCATTGTAGGTTTTCATTGATCCACGTAGTTATCCATTATGATGCCATTTAATTAGACTTTCTGGTTACGATGTCACTAGTAGATACTTGGCTACTCACATAACAGCTTTGGTTTACAAAGGCATCTGACGCACTTTGGCTTAGATTCACCATTGAGCCGATCGGCGCAATAACAGATTTGCTGTCCGGCACACCTTTGCGCTGGTCAGTCCCCCCCATGCAACCTGAACTTGACAGTACCTTTGACTAGATCTTTTTACTATTCACTTTTTTTAATTACCTCTAAGGTTCCAGTGGATTTGATAAACCTTGGAATACTCAATTCAAGGTAAAAAAGTGCTACAATCGTACACCGTCCTCTTGCGGTATATAAGTGGGTGCGTAGTTACGACCAACAAGCTCTAATTTTTCTGGCGCCGTTACCGGGTACCATAACAAGTTTTTAAACATTGTTTAATGTATTAGTGTCTTTAGTACATATATTCTGTTAAGTGAAACTAATAGGAATGGATGGTCCTAAGTCAAACAAACCCTCTAATTACACCGATGATCCAGAAAGACTCTTTCGCAAGAAGAGAACAACGAAGAAGAGAAGCAAGTCACTTGGAGATTTAGCTGGAGAAACAGTCCGTGCCACCCCTCGAACTTTATGCACAATAGCGGATCGAGTTCAAGGTCAAGAAGGAGAAGAGATGGCAGAGTCACCTCTGGTTAATGGTCTCAAGCCTCAATTGAATAATTTATCAAGATATATTTCCAAGAAGCTCAAGATCAACTTCCATATCAATTAGAGAGATATGTTGGAATAGTGGCACAACAACCGTTCACAGGTTCGAAAGATCCCAATCATCACTTGCAACACTTCGTTGAGGTTTGCAACACATTCAAGATAGCGGGATTGACCGCAGACCAAGCACGTGTGCGGTTGTTCTCCTTCTATCTAGTTGGACACCCTAAGCGATGGTACGATGGATTGGAAAACCCAGTAAAGGCGGTGTGGGACACGTTAACAGCTGAATTCATAGCCAAGTACTTCCCTCCTGGTAAGACTCAAGCTTTCAAGAATAAGATTCTTGGATTTACATAGAATGTTGATGAGAGCATTGGAGAAGCACGGGAGAGATATAATGAATATATGGATGCATGCGCTCATCATGGTCTGACGGTTGGAGAAGTTGTTGAGAGGTTCTACACAGGATTGAATCAACAATCTCATCAACACTTGGATGCTTCAGCTGTAGGTTCATTCATGTCAAAAACTCCCACCCAAGCTAAGGATTTGATCAAGTTGTTAGTTGAAAATCAATCATGGGATAGTGAAAGAAGTTCAAGAAATTTGCAATCTTCAAAAGGATTGGCAAAGAGTGTGATTGAGAGGACTCATGAAGACTTGATTATGGATCGCCTCGACGATATTCAAAGGAGGTTGGACAATAATCTTCATATCCCTAAGGAAAAGTTGCTCAAGCTAGCGGAATCACGCTCCACTTGTGGTGAGTGTGGAGAATTTGGTCATGTGCAGAAGGATTGCCCTGAAGAGATGAAAATGTTAGAATATATGAGGAATAGTGGATGGAAGCCCCAATATTAGCAGCAAAGGAGTTCTTTTTCTCCTAGTTCATCCATGCAAAATTCTATCCCACTTCGTCTCCAATGTCATGAGTTCTTCCAAGCTCAGGAGAAGATCAACAAGGACAATCAAGATAAATTCAAGGAGTTTGATCATGTCCTTGAGGAAATTAATGACAAGGTGATAGAAATTGGGAGCTCCAATGAGCAGATTTTGAAGCATATCAAGATTATGGAGCAACAGATGGGACAACTATCGCAAGCCATTCAAGGCAACAAAGGGGCTATTCGTGGCAATACAAAGTCTACAGAATAATTGAAGGCAATAGCTACGAGGTCAGGAAAACAAATAGAAGATCTAGAGCATCCTACGGGAGCAAAGAAGCCCCGCGTCGATCAGCGCACAACTGGCGCCGATCAGTGCGATGGTCCTGACGGCACCGATCGGCTCCTTGAGAGCACTGATCAGCGCGAGGAGGATGTTGACCTCTCTGGTCTGAAAATGGGCATGGAAAGAGAGGAGCATGGCCCTGCCACGTTCTTGGATGCTCAACTGCTAACAAAGACAGAAAGAGCATGGCAACACAACGAGCAATTTGCAAGGTTCGTCGATATTATGAAGAAGCTTTACATCAATGTCCCTTTTATGGATGCTATTCAAGTACCCACGTTTGCCAAGTACATTAAGGACATGATGAAAAACAAGAAGTCTCTAGTTTCTGAGGAGGTTGTGAAGGTTACTAAGGAGCTTACAGCAGCAATCAATGATGTTGCACTTGAGAAGAAGCCCGACCCTGGATCACCAAGCATCAAATACATGATTGGAACAAGGATATTTGATAGGTGTTTGTGTGATCTTGGAGAAAGTGTAAGTGTTATGCCCCGTCATATATTCACAAGTCTCAATTTGCCTAAATTGGAGCCTACGGGTATGTGTTTGGAGTTAGCCGATCAATCGATATGCTTCCTTGACGGAGTTGCTGAGGATGTGCCTACTCAAATTGGAGAATATATCGTCCCTGTTGATTTTATTGTGCTTGATATGGATAGAAGGATGAGGACCCTGTTGATCTTAGGTAGACCCTTCTTGAGGACAGCAAAAGCAAGTATTAATGTTGGGAGTGGTGAGATAAGCTTTGATATAAGAGTGCCGCACTGTTGATGAAGTGAAGAGATACAAGACACCGTGGCAATGAGGCATCGAAAGTAATTGGAGGAGATGTATGGATAGGTCGTTCGAGGTATATGAACCGAGGAGATAAGAGAACCTTGTAGTGTCGTGGCTTAACATCCCGCAACGCGACACTAAGGATTGATTGTTTGCGGGGAGGTCAAGCTCTTTGACCTCTAAATAACTAGAGCGCTCTTAGGAGGCAACCCAATGATCACGGGATTTAGAAGTTGTTTAGTGCTTACGGGAGGGCAGCCCGTTTCACCTAGTTAATTAGTGCTGGCTCGAAGGGCAACCCGGTGTTTTTAATTTTCTTGCTTTTAATAAAGACAATCTACCGAATAAAAAGAAATAGAAAAAGTGTATGTTTAATTCTTGTGTGCTCTTACATTGTCTGTTTATTTGTTCAAAACTATGTATATACATGCTGTGGACTAACAATGCAGGAATAAAACAAAAAAAGACCAAAAATAGAAAGGAACAGTGTTTGCGCTGATTGGCGCAACTCCACGTTGATCGGTGCATTCTTGCCTAGGTAAGGACAGAAAGCTGAAGACACCCATAATTGAATGGGTGCTAGGAATCAACCAGCACAGCGATTTTTAGAGACGGAGCAATTTTTAAGGTTATTAAAAATCTTTTAGAATTAATTTTTGTGTGCAAAATAGTTGCTAAATGATGCATGAAAGTATGAAGAGAAACATCTAGCGAAGAAGCCAGGGGCCAGGAGTAAGAATGGATGTTGCGATGATCGGCGTGACCGGTGCTGTCACCAGATGGGCCCCTGCCACGTATGATGATGCTATAGGAACATTGGAAAAGTGGAAAATTAGGTGAAAGAGATGGACACGAAGCATCAGGATCAGTGCCAGACCAAAATATAAGGTGCAAGGGACTTGCGCCGTTCGGCGCCCTACTGTGCCGATCGGCACAGGTACCCATGCGATTCCCAAATGGGCGACAAAGGTGGAAGGCGTTGATTTTGAGGAATAGGTATGATTTCTATGTAGGTGTGCGGTGCAGAGGAGACATGGAATTGACCAAAAAGCTGAAAAGGAGATGGCGCGCCGATCAACGCGAGCCTGTGCTAATCGGCGCTGTCAATCAAGACGTCGGGATTCTGTGCTGCTCCCCTGCCAACCAACATGATGTACCGGGAAGCAACGTAAAGGATGGGAATCAAGCGTCGTGGTTGTTAGAGCATTCAAAATTTGAATTGAGCTGATCGGCGCACCTCCGCGCCGATCGGCGTGCTCTCAAATTTTGAAATTTCAAGGCGGGTCCTTCTCCTGAAAGTTTCCCAGACTATAACAGGGAGGCCAGGCGCCCCCAGTTTGGGACACCATCCCGGTAATCTCTCCACCTTCCCCACTACCCACGATCTCGCACACGTTCCGCATTCCTCGCAGATGGATCATTTCCGCTCCTCCGTCGACAAGTTGGACAAGAGGCTGCGCCGGGGGAGCAGTTCTGGCGGCAGTAGCGAGTCGAGCGGTGACTCCTTGGCGAGAGGGGGCTCCGATGCTCACAACAACATGTCGGTGGGTGGTGCATCCACCGGCTCGGTGGTGCAAACTATGAGATTCACGCCCGCCACTCCGTCTCCGGCGCGGTCCTTTCGACGGGGCGTGCTACAAGGAGCCAAACGATGGTAAGCCGTGGGGTTCCCAGATCACGGCCACCACCGAGATTCATGCCGCACGCGGTTCAAGAAGGCTTCACCCTCCTGAGCGTGAAGGAGCAGGAGTACTACCTTGCGGTGAGGGGTAGGTTCGTCCCCAACTTTGACTTGTATGAGACCTTACTCACCACGATCGGCATGTGGGAGGACCTAGAGAAGATGCTCAGCAATTTCGGCTGGGTGGACTTCCACCACCTTCCCATGGACTACAACCTCGACATCGCCACTGAGGTTGCCTCTACGATAAGGCTCGACACCGACGAAGTCGGGAATGAGGCCGTCTACTTCCGCGTCCGCGACATCAGCTACACGGTGACCCTGGAGACGGCGGCCCTAGCCTTCGGCTTCGACGCGGATGTCGATATCTCCGGCATCTTGTGACGTGAGGAGTTGGACTCCTTTTGGAGGCGGCTCTCGTTCGTGCAGGAGATGAAGCGTGGCAACATCTACAACCTGACCATTCAAGTCTTTCATCGATGGTTGGCGGCGCATACAGGCGACAAGATCGACTCCAACAATGTCACCGATATGGACTTGCGGTGGCTGTACAACGCCATCGTGAGTCCATCTCACTGCAACCCCATGTCGGTGATGGTGCGGGGTTGGCTTGACAAGAGGAGCAAGGCGAGTAAGAAATTGTTCTTCGGGGCCTATCTTCAACGCTTAGCAGCCCTCGTCTACGACGGCGACGGACCGGGAGGGCCAGACGACAAGTGGGAGTTTGCGATGGAGATCGGCGAGAATATGACTCATGGCAATATTGTCACGGGAAGTGTTCGCACCGACTTCCATGTCAGCGGCACCAACGTAAGGCTCCCGTGTGCGGAGCTAGGAATTTTCCTCCATCACAAACTGGAAGGAGGAAATTGGCTTGAGGAAGGTCTCCTGGACGAGGGGCGAGTTTTCAAGGACCGCCATGGGCGGGTTCGACAACCGGCGGCATTTACAGCAGCCGGTGGCGAGTGAGACTCCTGGAATTCGCGCCAGGGAGCTCAGCAGTACCAGCCAGGGTCGGGCGACGTAGTGGATAGTTCACAGCCCTCTGCGCCGGTCGGCGCAGGCGACGTGCCGGTCGGTGCGACCTACTTCAGTGCAGGGGTACATCGACAACAACATGCACTACATCGAGTGCGTGGAGGATGCCATGTCCCGATAGAGGGACAACCACGAGGCGATGGTGGAGGAGTTTGAGCGACTCAAGGCGCGGTGCTATGGCTTCGATCAGCCACCGCCTCCACCTCCGTTTGAATAGAGTGCCTAAGAGTTGGCATGTGTATTGGTTTCCCAGTTTGCATTTTCTCTTATTTTTGCAATCCTTTTCTTTATTTGCTTATGTGTGCGTGGGTGGGTTGGAAAACCATGTATCAGGTGTGTTTACTTTCATGCAAGTGTGTTAGTAGTAGTTTTAATTTTATGCAAGTGTGTTAGTAGTAATTTCATTTTCATGTAAGTGTGTGCAAAAATCATCACCATGTATTCGAGTCTCGATCTTAATATAATGGTGGCGGTTATGCTCTTTTAGGAGAATTGATTTATTTACTCTTTCTTGAAAAGTACCGATGAAGACCAAATAATGTTCAGCATTGAATAAAATTTTGAACTTACACTTAACGATTTTTCTGCAAATATGTCTTATGTGGAGCAATTATGAGTACCCATGTGCTTCATTTGTATTGTCCAATTTGTGTTGAAGCCAGAAGAATCACATACCAACAAATATTGGTGAATTCGGGTTGAGAGTCGATCAACGCATCCTAAACCGATCGGCGTAGCAGAGAGCAAAATAATAAAAAAAAAGAAGAAAGAAAAAAGAAAAAAGAAAAAAAAGAAGGAAAAAAGAAAAAAAGAGAAAAAAGGAAAAAAAAGGGGGAAAAGCTCCGCTGTTTGCTAAGGGACTAGCAAAATTTTAAGTGTGGGGGATGGTATATGACATGCTTATTCTCGAAATTCATTCTAATATAGCCATGAATCATTCCAACCATGTGCAATCTGATAATGGGAGTTCTTTTTCTTCCAAGATCAAATTTTTGCTATGTGCATGTCCACAAATTCATAGTGAGTCCTTTCTTAAAGTTTTCGTTCTTAATGGCCATCTTGATAAAGTTTCTATAATTCCAATGAAGAATAATCTCCTAGCTTTACAATATATTGTTGATTTATGTTTGCAATCCTTGAATTACATCACCTAGCTACTCATATAACCCTTACACAAATACTATTTGATCATTATGATGTAGAATATAGGTTGAGTTATTTGAAAGATGAGTTGTTGCCTTGTATTACTTGGAAGATAGACTCTTTATGTTCATAATAATATTTTAAGTGATTTACATGAGTGGAAAAGTTATAATTTGAGAGTTGGACATGATCAATTGCTTTGGGGAGAAACTCTAAGCTTTATGCCCATATTTGAACTATTTTGCAGTACCAATATGATTTATACCATAGTAGAACAATGCTCAACATTTGCTGATTTGAGATATCTTTTATGTTAGAAAGAGTATGTTTGAAGGACCGAGAAGGCGACCAGAAGGGGGGGGGGTGAATGGGAGCCAAATAAAATTCTCCAAGAGAACTTGGCCTATATCCCAAATACAACCCAAGCCAACCTCTAAGTCGATCACCAAGACTACACACACCAACTTGTGGTATACTAGCCCTAGGAGTGATCAACCACACCAAGCAAACACAACAGAAACAAAAAGGAAGACACAATGCTCAACAGCCCAGAACTGAGCACGCATCGGCAGTGCCGATCCCTGCCATCGGCAGTGCCGGTCACGCATATCAGCAGTGCCGATGTGTGTCATCGGCAGTGCTGGTCCCACCTATCAGTAATGCCGGTGCGGGATGCTGTCACACAAGAATCTACAGACCAGACCGATCGGCAGTGCCGGTCGACCCCCGATAGAACAAAAAATCTCTCGGGATCTTGTCAAAACTTCTCCAAAGCTCAATCAAATGACCTCTAAATGATGCGATTTTTTGACCAGTGAATCCTCATCACATCACGACCCTAATCCTATTAGATCATCTCAATTGGCTTAAGGAATCATCACGAATTTCAGATCTTGTGCCAAGGACACCAAAAAGGGGAAACTTGAGAAATCCTTCAAATCGAAGGTGCTAGAGCCAATAATTCCATCAAGGATCCATAGAGGATTATCCTAGCTCATCCTAGCAACAAGTTTCTCAAGAAATCTGGGCCAAAAATCCGTCCAAAAGTGCGATCGAAAATCACCATGAAAATGCTTCCGAAAATAGGAAAAAGGGAATTTCGGGATTCAAGTGAAGAGGGAAATCTTGAGCACGAAAATACTTCTCATATCATAGAAAGGTGCTTACAAGATCCATAGTTACAAGGCTACGAAGCCACCCTCTTCCTCCCACTATTTGGAAGAGCAAGAGATGTCTCTCACACACCCACTACTCTCCTCTCAAACATGAAGTCCTCTCCTAGCACTTTGAATAGAGTCCTAACACAAGGCTAATGGGAAGAGATGCACCTCTCCCACTAGCCACACCTCTCCTTATATAGGCTTAGGGTCTATTGTCCACATGACCACTCTACCCTTGATCTACATAACACACCCACCTACCACCGGGGGCATAACCCTTCATCTTTTTCCTCATCGCCCGAATGCCATCGGACGCTTCACGTCTTTGCTTCATCTTGAAGCAATCTCCGTGATGGTGCCACGTGCACCACCAACCACTACCACCGGTTTTGAAGCCCAAATCAGGAAACCGTCTTGCACGCTTCTCAAAGCATGACTTCTCGATGTCGACACGTGTTACCTTGTCCTACGATCCTGACCACCGGCAAGTCTCTTCCAGTCCCTGTCCATCAAGCCCCCTTGTCACTTGCACCGGCATCCCGTTCGCCTTGACTTGGTCAACACACCATCTTCATCATCATCACGGCTTTGAGGCTCAACCGTGAAACCGTCCGTGCTTCCTTCCTCTCCACGTGTACGGTGTGGATCACACTTGACTTCACCTGGCATCCCGATCGTCTGGCCCCAAGTCCCCTACTTGTGCCTGATCCTCTCGCCGTTGACCGCCAAGTCGACTCCAGTGACCTACACATCATGAGACAAGCAAACACATTTCCCATCTCCTGCAACATCACCAATATCTCCACCAACTCCGGTTAGTCATAACCATGATATGCAAACCCATGCAATCCTTGGGTTCCCGCATTTCAACTCGAACACCAAATCCGCTCAAGTCAATTACTCATCACAAATATAGCAAACCATGGCACATATCCACATGGTTTCTCAATCTCCCCCTTGATGAGTACATTGACAACACCAAATGCACAAAGATTAGAGATTGAAATGCGAAGCCGAATAAGCAAATCCAAATGGCCAATCCCAATGAAAATGTGAAAACAAGCCATCTAGCAAGTAGGGATCACAAAACCAAGAGTTGGCAAAGAAAGCAACTTGAGACGCAAAGAATGTGAAAAGTGCAAGAAACCGCTCAAGATCATGATATGCTCCCCCTCAAGTTGTGGTAGGTCTCATGTAGTGCAAAACAGGTCATATGAGTTTCTTAGCATTATTTTTGCATGACCCCAAAATTTTCTCCCCCGTTGGCAATGAACTCATCAAAGAGGCAAAAGAACAAGCAAACATGCAATGCATGAAAATGCAAACCTAAGGAGCTTCAACAATTATGCAAACAAGCATTTAACTTTGCTAACCATAACCATAGTGCCATGAAGTGTAAAGGAAATAGCTCCCAATCATGCAAAGATCAAAAATCGATAGCAAGGCATAAACACTATGAGCTATACAGGCTAAGCAGAAAGATTGACTAGCTTAGATAGAATCAATTTTTGCTCATCATGAGAAAATCTGCCATCATATGTGTAAGTACTCTCATCCAAGGCAAAACAAGCACCAAGTGAATCATAAGAATCTAGCTAGTTTCAATCTCAACAAGGGCAACTAGCACTCGTAGAAAATAAGCTCTACAAATGCTCACATATGAAACAGAGACTCGGTTGATCAAGTGATTATAGTTTATCCTCATGTGTCCTCTTATCCATGCGGAGGGTCGCACGACTGGGTACGGCAAACACCCCGAGGCTTCAAGACATAATGTTTGGATTTAGCATTAGTGAGTAGTTCTTGATCAAAGCACATAGCAGATTTTTCAAGATTATGCACAAGACAAAAGAGCATGCCTTTGCGGCAAAAGGAACACACGTTCCCAGAATGTTTCGTCATGAGCTAAACATTTGCAAAGCCTTCCATTTCGCAAACACAAGGTGCCAAGGCCAAGACATCCTCTAGACTAGCCTTAATGCAAGCTTCAACAAGGATAAAAGCAATTATACACATGATGAGCAAGTTTTAGCAAGATTAGATCATAAGGTTCACAAGAAGCTTAGTTTACCTTTAGGATTAGCAAGTTGCTCACATGAGTTTATAACAAGCCATCTAGAAAATATAAGCATGAGAGATTACCATCACATCCACACAACTTAGCTCAAGCTCAATCATAGCAAAGAGAAATACCAGAAAGCATAAGAATCAAAGCTCATCTACCAATGCATATATTACATATGAGATGCAATGCGAAAATGGTAAGATACATATATACAAGTGAAAACCAACTCCCCCTCAAATGATGCCATAGGGATGACAAATACCAAGTTCCCCCCGAAGAAAAGCATGTCTCGAAGCATCTAGGGGCTTGGTGAGGATATCAGCTAGTTGGTTTTTGGTATCAATGTATTTGAGCTCAACATCCCCCTTCACAACATTGTCTCTCAGGAAGTGGGATCGCACATTGATGTGTTTGACCTTACCATGTTGGATTGGGTTTTTGGCTAAGCATATGGCATTGGAGTTATCACACATGAGTGGAACACCCTTAAAAGTCAACCCATAGTCTCTCATGGTAGATACAATCCATAGGATTTGTGAGCAGCAGCTAGCAGTAGCTACATACTCAGCCTCTGTGGTGGATTGGGCAACACTCGACTGCTTACGAGAAGACCAACAGATCAAAAAAGTACCCAAGAAATGGCAAGTACCAGAAGTGCTCTTCCTATCAATTCTACACCCAGTAAAGTCCGCATCCGAATACCCAATGAGATCAATAGATGAAGATGCAGAGTACCAAAGACTGAACTCAAGGGTGTATTTGAGATACCTGAAGATGCGCTTGACAGCCTTGCGATGAGTCACCCTTAGGGAAGCTTGAAAGCGAGCACAAAGACACACCGCAAAGTGTATGTCAGGTCTTGTCGCTGTCAGGTACAAGAGGGAGCCAATCAGGGTCCTGTACTCCCTTTGATACACCGCTTCACAATCTTCATCAGGGTCAAGAGCCGTTGTAGTGGATATTGGTGTAGACAATGGCTTCACATTGACCATGTCGAACTTCTTCAGGATATCCTTCGTGTACTTGGCTTGATGTATGAAAGTGCCTTGCTTGCACTGCTTGATTTGAAGCCCAAGAAAGAAGGTGAGCTCTCCCATCATCGACATCTGAAATTCACTTTCCATAGCTTCCTGAAACCTGGACACAAGAGCAAGAGAGGAACCACCAAAGATGATATCATCCACGTAAATTTGAACCATTAGAAAGTCATTGCCATGCTTGACAGTGAACAAGGTTTTATCAACACACCCCATGACATACCCACGCTCTAGCAAGAAGGTCTTAAGCCTAGCATACCATGCCCTAGGTGCTTGCTTTAGCCCGTACAAAGCCTTCTGAAGCTTGTACACACAGTTTATTTGTGGTGCTCAAAGCCAGGGGGTTGCCTCACATACACTTCTTCCTCTATGAAACCATTTAGGAAAGCACTCTTGACATCCATTTGATAGAGTCTAATGCCCTTGGAGGCAGCAAATGCAAGCAAGATCCTAATGGCTTCTATGCGAGCAACAGGAGCAAAGGTTTCACCATAATCTAAGCCCTCCACTTGGCTAAAACCTTGAGCAACTAGCCTAGCCTTGTTTCTCACAACCTCACCATCCTCCCCATGTTTGTTTTTGAACACCCACTTGGTTCCTATGACATTGACATTTTTGGGAGGCTCTACAAGGGTCCAGACTTTGTTTCTCTCAAAGTTTTCCAACTCCTCATGCATGGCATTAACCCAATGTTCATCAGATAGTGCGTGTCCAACATCCCGGGGTTCAAAGGTTGCAACAAAGAGAGAATTGGTAAAGCAAGCAAGATGTGCAGACCTTGACCTTGTTGTCCTCTCATAGAGATTACCGATCATATGTTGAGGTGGGTGTTGACACTGAATGTGGTGAGGAGCCTCTCTCTCAGAGTGTACCTCCCCCTCAACCACAGCTGGAGCTTGCTCGATAGCTGCTGAAGTTGATGTAGAAGCTTCTGGACCCTCTGCTGGAGTAGTGGTAGCAGTAGGAAAAAGCTCAGATGAGAGATGAAGTGAATCATCATCATCATCATCAAAGCCCTGTAGGTCCTCTTCTACAAAGATGCTCTCCTTCATCTCCTTGTCACCTGCAGACTCAATCACATACCTTGCACAAGAGTTTGCTTCATCAAAGTTACATCGCAGGATTCTACGATGGTGTTAGTCTCCAAATTCAAAACTCTATAGGAATGACCATGAAGACAGTAACCAAGAAAGATTCCATCAGAAGATCTCGACTCAAACTTATCAAGATTGCCATGCTTGAGAATAAAGCACTTGCACCCAAAGACACGCAAATGAGAAACGGAGGGCTTTCTCCCAAAACGTAGCTCATAAGAAGTCACATTAAGAATTGAGCACAAGAAAATCCGATTGGAAACATAGCAAGCAGTGCTAATGGCCTCAGCCCAGAACCACCTCGGAGTCCTATGCTCATCGAGCATCGTCCGGGCCATCTCTACTAAGGTTCTGCTCTTTCTTTCAACCACACCGTTCTGCTGGGGAACCCGAGGTGCTGAAAACTGATGCTCAATACCATGCTCAAGACAGAAAGCATCAAAGGAGGAGTTCTTGAACTCGGTGCCATTATCACTACGAATTGCTCGTAATGCACCAGGGAGTTCCTTGAACAACCTCAAAGCTAAGCTCTGAAAGTGATGAAACACTTCATCCTTGCTCTCAAGAAAGTAGACCCAAGAGTAGCGAGAGTAGTCGTCAACAATCACAAGAACATACCACTTCCCACCTGCCGAACGAACTTGAGAAGGACCAACAGTGTCCATATGAAGCAACTCTTCAGGGCGTTCAGTCATCACCAAATTGATTGGTGGATGAGAAGCAGCAATCATTTTCCCATGACGACAAGGAGCACAAACCAAATTCTTATCAAATTTAAGCTTAGGCAATCCTCGGATCAAACCTAGGTCACTCAAGAGACATCACAAGTCAAAGCTCATGTGACCCAATCTCCTATGCCATTTCCAGAGCTCAGAAGAAGATTGAGCAAACAAGCACTTGTGAGAACCAGGAGAACCAGCAAAATCAGCCAGAAAAACTCTGCCAATGCGAGAAATCCCACAAACCAAGGAACCACTCGAATCAAGAACACAAGAAGCATTCGACTTAAAGCGCACTTCCAAACCAACATCAAGAAGCTGAGAGACAGAGAGGAGATTGTACTTGAGAAACTCAACCAAACCAACATCATTGAGAGTGAAGTTCTCATTTACCTTTACCGCGCCCCTTCCCTTAACTCTTCCTCTCTTGTCATCTCCAAAGGTCACATACTCCTGACACTTCAAGGAAGTGAGGCTGGAGAACCACTTTGCATTTCCTGTCATGTGGCGTGAACACCCGGAATCTATCAACCACTTGTTCTCCAAGCCTCCACCTGCTGCATACAAAGAACGAGAAGTGAAAGTCGATGGCTCAGTGCTGGGGTTAGTCAAAAAGCATTTGGGAATCCAGCACTTAACCATACGACCGGTAGTAGTCATCATAGTTCTTTGGACTTTATCATTTGAACGCATGGGGCGAGAACCACGATGAGGAAACCATGGCATGTCAAAGTGTCTCGACTCAAACCTTGAGTTGTGAGGATAGAAATCATATGTGTGAAAGCCAAATCCACGTGAGTGACACTCACCACGATGGGAAAAACATGGGGCGCCAAAGTGCTGCTGCGCAAAGCCTCTATTTCGTGAATCAAAGCCATATGAGGAATGACCCTGTCCATGATAGGCACGAGAGAAAGAGCGAGGCTGAAAGTCAACAAAATTATCATAAAAAGCATCCCTAGTCAACTCAACTTGCTTCCTCTCAATTCTCTTACGCCTAAAACAAAATTCATCCAAGTGGCCATTGCGACCACAAAACATGCAAATGTAGACACCCTTAGGATTAGGCTTGGTTTGCATTGCAGGTTTGGGTTTTGGCTTCTCTATTTGCTTTGGGGTGAAGGAGGGTTTTGGATTGGGTGGATAGTATGTGTCAGTGGGTTTAATGGTGTTTTCCACATCCTTGTAGCTGGAGCTAGGTACAAACTTACCCACATTCTCACTCTCCTTGTCACACCTCTCAAATCCCAAACCCAAGTTATAGGTTGATCTAGAAGCACTCTCCTTCACTCTTGCCAAATCACTCTTAATCTTCTCTTCACTCACTAGGGTTCTCTGGAGCCTAGACACAAGATAGTAATTTTCTTGGACTAGGGCTTTGTTTTCCTCCCTAGTGATTACAAGCTTGTCCTTAAGAGAGACACACACCTCATGAAGCAACTTGGACTCAAGCTCTTTGACTTTGAGGGATTGAGCTTCCAACTCATCTGTGAGCTTGGGGCACTTTTGACATGCACCCAAAAGTGTTGGTCCAGCTTTGAACTCATCAAGCTCCTAGAGGGCACTCTCAAGCTGACTGGCAACTTGAGCATGCACACTCTCCCTCTGAGCAGGATCACTCATCACAACTTGACAAGACTTACACTCAACAACAACGTCCTCACGAGCAAGCTTGGACCTAAGCGATGAAATTTCAAAATCAGCACTCTTCAACTTAGACTTAAGCTCTCTACTCTCACGAACAGCACTGCGAAGCTTATCATCTTGCATGAGCAGAACATTGCGCAAATGATCAAGTTCAGAAGAGAGCTCATCGAGAGTGGGAGGTACCTCGCTTGTGTCGGAGTTGGATCCAGAGTCGGTGTCATGGTCATTCTTTGCCATGAAGCAAAGTCCGGTGAAGTCATCCTTCCTCTTGACTCGTTGCTTTTCTACCTCCTCCTCCGAGCTTGTAAGGCCTTCACTTGATGTGAGGTCGACATCGCTCAAGGCAGCAACGCAGGTGCGTGCAATGGCCTTGGCGAACTTCTTGGAGTTCTTGCCCTTCTTGTAGAAGCGGTTCTTCTTTTGCTTGAAGTCTTCAGTGTTGTTGTTGCGGTACCCGGCCTTCTTCTTCTTCTTGGAACAATCAGTGATGAAGTGTCCCGGGTCACCGCACTTGAAGTAGGTTCTTGAACCACCCCCTCTTCTCTCCTTCCGGTTGTTGTAGAACTTCCTAAACTTCCTTGTGAGCAAGGACAGCTCCTCGTCAGGAATGCACTCCATCTATTCATCGGAAGCTGCAACAAGAGAAGACAAAGCAAACTCCAAGGAAGACTTGTCAAGTGAGGGCTTAGTTCCATAAGAAGCACAACTGTGATCACCCTTCTGAGAACTAGAAAGCAAAGCCATGCTAGAAGCAGGAATAGCAAGATTAGGACGAGATTTCCTAAACAGTTCATGAGATTTCAGCTTGCTATACAGTTGCTCACAGTTTAGGGTATTGAATTCAGCAGTTTCTTCTAGAGCAGATATTTTAACCCCCCCAAACATTTTCAGCAAGTGAGTATAGCAGTTGCTTAGCTCTATCATTGTCATTGTACACAAGGGTACCACAAGCCCGCAAGTTGCACACAATTGCCTCAAACCTATGAAAAGTGTCATCTAGTGACTCGCCCGATTTCTGTGCAAAGGTTTGGTACTGTCTATTATAAGAATCCTTGCGCATAGACTTGACCTGGTTCGTACCCTCATGGTAAGTGCAGAGCTTATCCTAAATAGCATGTACAGTGTCAAGGTGTGCAACCCTATCATGTTCGCTCCTACGAAGTGCAGAAAGCAGAATATTGACAGCTTTGGAGTTGTTCTCATACCTGACTAACTCACCTGCAGAAGCAGTGTTCAGGTCTTGTGGTATAGCATACTCCTGATCAACAATGTCCCAAATTGCACGTCCTTGACTCAGTAGATACGCCTTGGTCCATGACTTCCAGTAGGGGAAGTCCTCTCCATCAAACATCCATAGCTTGATAGCACGCTTCTCCATGTCGCCTTCGGATCATAAAGCCGGTGAAGGTCAACTAATGATCAAACCGGCTCTGATACCAATTGAAGGACTGAGAAGGCGACCAGAGGGGGGGGGGGTGAATGGGAGCCAAATAAAATTCTCCAAGAGAACTTGGCCTATATCCCAAATACAACCCAAGCCAACCTCTAAGTTGATCACGAAGACTACACACACCAACTTGTGGTGTAGTAGCCCTAGGAGTGATCAACCACACCAAGGAAACACAGCGAAAACAAAAAGGAAGACACAATGCTCAACAGCCCAGAACTAAGCACTCATCGGCAGTGCCGGTGGGCATCGGCAGTGCTGGTGCATGTCATCGATAGTGCCGGTCCCACCTATCGGGAGTGCCGGTGTGGGATGCTGTCGCACTAGAACCTACAGACCAGACCGATCGGCAGTGCCAGTCCTGGTCATCGGCAGTGCCGGTCGACCCCTGATAGAACAGAAAATCTCTCGGGATCTTGTCAAAACTTCTCCAAAGCCTAATCAAACGAACTCTAAATGATGCGATTTTTGGACCAGTGAATCCTCATCACATAACGACCCTAATCCTAGGAGATCATCTCAATTGGCTGAAGGAATCATTACGAATTTCAGATCTTGTGCCAAGGACACCAAAAAGGGGAAACTTGAGAAATCCTTCAAATCGAAGGTGCTAGAGCCAATAATTCCATCAAGGATCCATAGAGGATTATCCTAGCTCATCCGAGCAACAAGTTTCTCATGAAATCCGGGCCAAAAATCCGTCCAAAAGTAAGATCGAAAATCACCACAAAAATGCTTCCGAAAATAGGAAAAAGGGAATTTCGGGATTCAAGTGAAGAGGGAAATCTTGAGCACGAAAATACTTCTCATATCATAGAAAGGTGCTTACAAGATCCATAGTTACAAGGCTAGGAATTAACCCTCTTCCTCCCACTATTTGGAAGAGCAAGAGATATTTCTCACACACCCACTACTCTCCTCTCAAACATGAAGTCCTCTCCTAGCACTTTGAATAGAGTCCTAACACAAGGCTAATGGGAAGAGAGGCACCTCTCCCACTAGCCACACCACTCCTTATATAGGCCTAGGGTCTATTGTCCACATGACCACTCTACCCTTGATCTACATAACACACCCACCTACCACTGGGGGCATAACCATCCATCTTTTTCTTAATCGCCCGAATGCCATCGGACGCTTCACGTCTTTCCTTCATCTTGAAGAAATCTCTGTAATGGTGCCACATGCACCACCAACCACCGCCACCGGTTTTGAAGCCCAAACCAAGAAACCGTCTTGCATGCTTCTCAAAGCATGACTTCTTGATGTCGACATGTGTCACCTTGTCCCGCGATCCTGAACACCGGCAAGTCTCTCCCAGTCCCTATCCATCGGCCCCCCTTGTCACTTGCACCAGCATCCCGTTCGCCTTGACTTGGTCAACACACCGTCTTCATCACCACCACGGCTTTGAGGCTCAACCGTGAAACCGTTCGTGCTTCTTGCCTCTCCACGTGTACGGTGTGAATCACACTTGACTTCACCCGGCATCCCGATCGTCTAGCACCAAGTCCCCTACTTGTGCCCGATCCTCTCGCCGTTGACCGCCAAGTCGACTCCAGTGACCTACACATCATGAGACAAGCAAACACATTTCCCATCTCCTGCAACATCACCAATATCTCCACCAACTCCGGTTAGTCATAACCATGATATGCCAACCCATGCAATCCCTGGATTCTCGCATTTCAACTCAAACACCAAATCCGCTCAAGTCAATTACTCATCACAAATATAGCAAACCATGACACATATTCACATGGTTTCTTAATGTTCTTTGATTTTTTCTTTCTTTCACTTTACTCGGGATGAGCAAAGGTTTAAGTGTGGGGGAACTTATGGCACTCCCCAAGTTCCCCTTTTATATGTGAATATTACCCCAACTAGAGCATAATTGATACTAATTTAGGCCATCTACCTATGATATTGCCTTGTATATACATTGTTTTGGAGCTTTATTACCCCAATTAGAGCATATATTTGTATATGCATTGTTTTGGAGCTTTATTGCAGAAACAAGTAAAATTGGTGATTTAAGTGATGCTAGAGAGGACAGGAATCCAGAGCCGACGAAAAGCACTGAAGAAGCACAGTGCGCCGATCGGCGCAGTCTATGAGCCAATAGGCGTAGGGGTGTTTTGGCCCACAGAAGTGACCAAGGCCCATTCCACATGTTTATGGAAGTTTATCTGTGCAAGACTCTTGAAGATATTTGCCTGGAAGATTTATGGAACTTCAAGATCTTGACGTGCAGTACAAGACTTTATCTCGAAGGAAAAGGCCCACATGGCAGTTGTGGAAGATAGAGGAACCGACTAAGAGGAGAAACCAGAGGAGGCACGGCTTAGACCGAACTGAGTCCTTCACGAGTAGAACCCTTATAAATACTTGTAAACCCCTGGTTGACGAGAGAGAGAGAGAACAGAGGCGATAGAGGGACAACAGATCCGTGAGTTAGAGCCACCGGGGCTTGCCCTGTTAGAATAGATCTCTAGTTGAGTTTCAAGAACCATTGGTGTAAGAGTTGATCCATTAAGGTAGGCCATCTCGACGGTGATGAATCTTACTCTATGTATCTCAAGGATGATTGAATATGTTGATGATGGTTTTGGTATTTTTCTATCTTGATTCTATAATCATGCATGTGCTTATTCCAATTGCTTAGTTCTAGGCTAAGTAAGTAGATATTATCTTGATCGTGGTGATTAGGATAGTATTCGGACATTGTATTGGTTATGGTTGCTTGATGATGCTAGTAGTGTGGTTTAGCGGTGACAACACTAAACCTGGGCAGCACTATTGGATAGTTGAGTAGGGTAAAATACTCGAGTGATTAAGGGTTTCCTCTCGGCATCGATAAATCGGGAATCGCTCGAAAAGCAGGGTGGTCTTATTCATTATAGGTTTTCATTGATCCATGTAATTATCCATTATGATGCTATTTGATTAGACTTTCTGGTTACAATCTCACTAGTAGATACTTGGCTACTCACATAATGTCTTAGGTTTACAAAGGCGTCTGGCGCACTTTGGCTTAGATTCACCATTAAGCTGATCGGCTCAACCCCTGCGCCGATCGGCGCAATAATAGATTTGCTATCTGGCACACCTTTGCGCTAGCCAGTCACCCTCATGCAACCTGAACTTGACAGTAGCTTTGACTAGATTTTTTACTGTTAACTTTGTTTAATTACCTCTAAGGTCCTAGTGGATTCGATAAACCTTGGAATATTCAATTCAAGGGAAAAAAGTGCTACAATCAGACACCGTCCTCTTGTGGTATATAAGTGGGTGCGTAGTTACGACCAACACTTTGCCTGTGTTCTGAAGTAGCCATAATGTCCCCTATAATCCGAAGAATGACACTTTGCTAAAATGCTTGCTCTTTCTTCTCTGGGTACACATCTCCGCACTGCTCCAGCCTCGCAATACCTATACAAGTATTGGTCGGCCCATATAAATTTTCTCATTTCACTCTTAACTCTTTTTCTCGTGTTCTTGTTCATCATATCAGTTTGTCTTTTGAAACCTCTGATAATATCCATCATCCAATTCTCTCTATGATCAAATGCGGCAAACAACTGCTCTTGTTGCATTTCATCTCTTAGGCTCAGATGATGATGGTTCAAGATGATATGAATGGTCTGCTACAGAATTTTCTACTCCTTTCTTATCTCTTATCTCCAAATCAAATTCTTGCAGCATCAATACCCATCACATTAACCGAGGTTTAGACTCCTTCTTTGAAACCAAGTATCTTATAGCAGCATGATCAGTATATACCACTTTAGAATTTAGAATGTAGGATCTAAACTTCTCAAAAGCAAATATATCAGCTAACATCTCCTTCTCAGTTATTGTATAATTGATCTGCGCCTGATTCAAAGTTTTGCTACCATAATAAATAGCATGCACTTTACCTTCCTTCTGTTGTCCAAGAACAACTTCTACTGCATAGTCACTTGCATCACACATAATTTCAAAAGATAAACTCCAAATAGGTGGCTGCATAATGGGTGCAGAGCACAGAGCTTCCTTTAATTTTCTGAAGGCAGAGAGATCGTCCATGACAAATTCTGTATCGTGCTTCAACAATTCTGTCAGGGGCTTAGCAATCTTCGAATAATTCTTAACAAATCTACGATAGAAGTTGGCATGTCCAAGAAAACTCCTCAAAGTTGTAAGATCAGTAGGGGGAGGTAATTTCTCAACTGTAGATACCTTTGCTTTATCAAACTCTATCCCTCTGTTAGATATGACATGACCAAGTACTATCCCTTCTGTTACCATGAAGTGACACTTCTTCCAATTAAGAACTAAGTTGCATTCAACACACCTTTTCAAAACCTTCTCCAAATTCTCCAAACAACTATTAAAATCAGCACCATGCATGGAGAAGTCATCCATAATAAATAAATGTCTTCTATGAATTCAGCGAATATTGCATTCATGCATCTCTAAAATGTGGCAGGCGCATTGCAAAGACCAAATGACATCCTTCTATATGCATATGTCCCAAAAGGACAACTAAAAGTAGTTTTCTGCTGATCTTCTGGTCTTACCGGTATTTGAAAAAAAACTCTATATCCATCAAGATAACGAAATTATGAATTCTTTGCTAATCTTTCAAGCATCTCGTCAATGAATGGAGGAGGATAATGATCTTTCTTCATCACCTTGTTCAAACTTCTATAATCTATGCACATTCTCCATCCAGTTATAATCCTTTGAGGGATCAACTCATTGTTCTCATTAGGCACTACTGTCAACCCTCCTTTCTTGGGCACATAATGTACTGGACTAACCCATTCATTATCAGCAATAGGGTAGATCACACCAGCATTAAGCAGCTTCAAAATCTCCTTTTTAACCATTGGCTTCATTGATTCCTTCAACCTTTGCATCCCTTCAACCACTGGTTTAGCATTCTCCTCCAAGTTAATTTTGTGGGTGCAAAATGCGGGGCTGATTCCCTTGATGTCATCCAATGTGTATTCAATGGCTTTCTTATACTTTTTGAGTATAGCAAACAGCTTCTCTATTTCTTCTTTTGTTAGGGCATTGTTCATAATAACTGGATATGCTTTATTTTTTCCTAGATATTCATAGCATAGCTCCTTTGGAAGTTCCTTCTGTTCCGCTTCTGTTGCTTCATCTGGATCCAGCTCCCCGAGAGGTTCAAAATCAGGATTTCCCTGGTTGAGCTGATCAGTGCAAGCGTCGCACCGATCGGCGGGATTTTCCTGGTTGAGCCAATCGGAGCAAGGGTCGTGCTGATCGGTGCTGGCAGTATGCTTGTCAGCTCCGCGCAGGATGTGGTCCAGTGGGTCTCCCATATCCATCCCTATCTTCTCGCCTTCCTCTGGGTAGAATTCCTGATAGTAACAAGGGTCCTAATGACACAGATCATTAAATTGAAATTGCACTTCTTCTTCTCCTAGGTGTAGCGTAATTTGACCTTTCCCAGCATTCAGAACAGCTTATACTAATCTTAAGAATGGCCTTCCTAGAATGATATCTTCAATCCCAGTTTCCTTATTATCTAGAATGACGAAGTCTACGGTATTGTTTTCGAGTTGATCTCAATTTCAACATCCTTGCTCACTCTCAGTGGCTTGGTCTTCCTTCCGTCCGCCATGATGAGCTCAAGTTCAGTCCCCATCAGCCGTTGTTGAGTTCCATAAGGCATGCTCATGAATGCATTGTAAGTCATCAAGCTGACACGGGAACCAAAGTCACACAAGGCTTTCAGAATTTCTTCCCCGATATCTCACATGGTATGTACGGTTCTTCTTCTTCCTCTTCAGTGAGACCTACATCATACATACCACATAATCCTTCGTAGGGAGATGGCTCAAAGCAACTGTCTAGCAATCTCTTCGCTTGTTTCACCGCTGTTCCATGAAGCTCTATATCATCCTTGTAAAGAATCCCCAAAACTCTCCCAATAATCTCTTGATAAAAAATTTCTGACTTGAGGCGATTACTTGGGAAATTATACTCAATTCTGGGTTGAAGGCGTCTTGCGGACTGAAGGATCTTCTCATATTGAACAACTCTTGCAAAAAAATAATAGGAATCCATTCCATCGGCTCAAATTCATCAAGTGGTTTAGCATTTGCCAACATTCTACCCCCCTTTGGTTTAGCAAAGTTGCCTTCAAATTCCTTTAGGTGGTTGTCCAGAATGGCAGCTTCTATCTTGGTATATTCCTTGCAACTCGACGGAGTTATCAGGGTAATCGGTCCTCCTGTCATCATGACTACGTCGATCGGCGCACATGTCAGATCCATAGAGGTAGGTCTGACAGGCTCTATTTCTTCGAATTTATGCTCTAAAGTAATCATTGTTCTGCTCTCGGACATCAAGATCTGTTCAGCCTGCGGCTCTTCCTTCCGCATAACTTCTAGGAATTGCTGATTTGGTTCCAGATATTCTTCCCAATTCTTGTGCAAAGCTTCATTCTCGGCAATTTTACCTAACAATTTGATCCCCGCCTTGGCTGTCAATCTCAGAAAACTTCCTCCGGCCGATCCGTCTAGATGCATCCTCGATGCCTTGTTTATGGCCATGTAGAAGGTTTGAGCACACATATTCTCATCAATACCAAGGTCAGGTCCTTGTTTCATCAATGTTTGAAAGCACGTCCAGGCTTTCGTGAGAGATTTTTCATCTTTTTATATGAAATTCACCACCTCTCTTCTCAACTTCTGCACCTTTGGCAAAGAAAAATAGTGGAGACAAAAATTTCCAACTAACTCACTCCACTTACCTTTTGATTCTTGAGATGCTGCCTTGTGCCACTCTTTGGCTTTTCCTCCCAAAGAGAATGGGAAAAGCAGACACCTGTAAAGATCCTGAGGCACTCCTTCATGATGGAATGTTTGGCAAAGTGCCTTCAAATCTTGTAAGTGAGTATATGGGTTCTCCTCTTTTGCTCCAAAGAACTTGTTCGCTTCAGCGATGCTAATGATAATGGGGCTCAACACATACGAGGAGGCCGTGACCTTCTCATCTGATGATTGAGGCGCCAGCATGTCTGGAGATGGTAGAGAAAGCTCCCTGAGCATCAGAGAAGGTCCTCTCGTACTCATCCTGAAAATTCACACAAAACACAAAAACAAAAACAACTAGAAAAGAGAGGATTAGATGGTATTAAAATATTAATAGTAAAAGAACTGGCATGTTCCTTGGCAACGGAGCCAGAAAAAGAGGCTTGTTGGTCATAGTTACGCACCCACTTATATACTGCAAGAGGACGGTGTACAATTGTAGCTCTTCTTCCCTCATAGTATTCCAAGGTTATCGAATCCACAAGGAACGAGCGAAACAATTACTATTTAAAGGATTACTAACAAATTATAATATGTTGGTTGGTGTGAATAATGACGGTGAGAGAGTGGAGGGTGAATATTATTGAAGAGGTAACAGGATAATGAAGGATTCTCTCCTTGGGATTGGTTCACTAGCATGCAACCTTATTCTTATCAACTCGAGTGATAACTCTAATATTCTACAAGACATGGTGGTTTCGTTCACCCCGGCTGTCACTACAAAGGCTATTAGCTCCCCACTGGTTTCTTGCACTATGTAATGGGCAAAAGTGTATTGGCCGATACACTAATGAGAAAGATAAAAAGATATGCAATTAAGTTCATCATATAGATTAAATTCATCAAGAGAGTATCAATAAGTACGAGAGTTACATGACCAGATCGCCGCTCCAGAGAAGAGAATATGAGACTACTCACTCATGCTCCCGCTAGACATAGGAGAGGGATGAGAAATAGTGCTGGAACGCGCACGAGCCGATCGGCGCAAGCGTCATGGCCGATTTGCGCGACCTCCCTTCTGGTGGTTCTCAGTGGTGTTGACCAACTTCCACCGCCAATATCTTCGGACCCTAGTTCTGATGATCAATTCTCGTGATTGCCGTCTCTCCGTTGTCCCACTTGGCTCTTGATAATTATCTTCCTTTTATACTCGACAGGATTAGGTCAACTTCTATCGACTCTGACTCATACTGGGCTGGGCCTTCGTCTTTCCCGGACTGGGTCATGTTTTCATCATCCTTCCTTCCTGCGCCAGTCGGCGCAGGCCCGCGCCGATCGGCGTGACACCTTTTCTGGCCTATCTTCATTACTCTTTAGTTCTTTATCCATAATTGCCCTATTTTACACTTGTTTCCTGTGATTACATCCAAAACAGAACAACTATAGATATATGCAAATATGGGGTTAATTGTTAGTCCAAACCACCAAATTAAGACGCAAAACATCCCTTTTTGGTAGATAAAATAGGCATCTAGAAACCACCGACAGTAGTGGAGAGGAAGAACAAGACACTCATCACTCTAGCCTGTGCTATGCTAGATGAGTATGGGACTCATGAGAGGTTTTGGGCAGAGGCAATCAACACAGCTTGCTACACCTCCAACAGTGTCTATCTCCACCGATTGTTGAAAAAGACACCCTATGGGCTATTGGTTGGACGAAAACCCAATGTTTCCTATTTTTGGGTTTTTGGCTGCACTTGCTACAGTCTCAAGAAAAGGAGAAAGCCAGGGAAGTTTGAAAGCAGAACTGATGAAGGGATTCTTGTTGGGTACTCAGGAACTTCTAAAGCATATAGGGTCTACAACTCAGCCATGGGTTGTGTGGAAGAATACTATGATGTGCAATTTGATGAGTCAAATGGTTCTCAAAAGGGAGATGAAGTTCATGAAGTGAATATTTAGGATAAGCCTATGAGGGAAGCTTTGAGGAACATGCCTATGGGCGAGGTTTTAACCCACGAGGCCAATGATGGTAATATTGATGAGCCCTCTACTCCACCACCTCACAACCTCCTCCTCTGAGGTGCAAGAACCAACCCAAAATGCCACAAGTACACCTACTAGCTCCTCCCAAGATTCATTGAGAGTTCACCCACCAAGTGATGAGAAAACCGAAGTGAGAAGTGAGCCATGAGTCTCCCCACATACTTCACCACAACCCACTTCTCCAAGCTCTTCACAAGATACCCTCCTATCCACTTCAAGATCTAAGTCCAAAACAAGAAAGCATAAGAGTGATTCTCCCACCACTCTAAGAATCCAAGATACTCATATTTCAAGAGAGCAAGCAACCCATGATCCACAAGATACATCACTTAGACCTCCTCCCACTCAACAAGAACATCATCCTAGACCCAAAGCCATAAACAAGGATCATTCTCATGAATTGATCATTGGGAGTCCATCTCAAGGAGTGGGGACAAGGAAAGATCAATACAAGCACAACTATGTGAATAAAGAAAATGATGAAGGAAGAGATGAGGAGGCAAATGTTGCTATTGAGAATTTCTCTTTCTTGTCCATGATTGACCCCACAATAATGGAAGAGGCAATGAATGATCACAAGTGGGTTATTTTCATGCAAGAAGAATTGAACAACTTTCAGAGATGCAAAGTATGGAAGTTGGTGGAAAGGCCCAAGAATCATAATATGGTTGGCACCAAGTGGGCCTTCAAGAATAAACAAGATGAGAATGGGGCTATCGTCAACAACAAGGCTCGTCTAGTGGCTAAGGGATATTCTCAAGTGGTGGGCATTGACTTTGAAGAAACATTTGTTCCTGTGGCTCGTCTTGAAGCAAAGTGGATCTTCCTTGCTTATGCATCACATAATGGTTCAAGCTCTATCAAATGGATGTGAAAAGAGCTTTCTTGAATGGAGAGATCAATGAGAAAGTCTATATGGAACAACCTCCAGGGTTTGAGGATCCTAGGTATTCAAAACATGTGTACAAATTGAAGAAAGCTCTCTATGGTCTCAAGCAAGCTCCTAGGGCATGGTATGAACACTTAAGGAACTTCCTACTCAAGAATGGATTCACCATTGGAAGCATTGATAGCACCTTATTCACAAGGCATGTTGGGAAGGATCTCTTTCTGTGCCAAATCTATGTGGATGATATCATCTATGGGTCAACGATTGAGAAGTTCAATGAGGAGTTTTAGGAAATGATGGCTAGGGAATTTCAAATGTCAATGATTGGAGAGTTGCACGTGCTCCTTGGTTTTCAAGTCAAGAAATTGAGAAAAGGAAACTTCATCTATCAAGAAAAGTATACCAAGAACCTCCTCAAGAGATTCAACAAGGAGAAATGCAAGACTTTGCACACACCTATGGCAACAACCAAACCCTTGGATGATGATGTGAAAGGGAAACCGGTGAACCCCAAGCTCTATAGATCTATGATCGGTTCTTTGCTCTATCTCACCACTTCATGACTGCACATCATGTTTAGTGTGTGCTTGTGTGCATGCTACCAAGAAAATTCAAAAGAGTCACACTTGAAGGCTGTAAAGAGGATATTGAGATACCTCAAGTACACACCTACCATGGGTTTATGGTATCCTAGAGGAACAAGCTTTGAGTTACTTGGGTATTCGGATTTGGACTTCATGGGTTGCAAAGTGAATAGGAAGAGTACATCGGGAGGTTGCCAATTTCTTAGAAGATCTCTAGCTTCTTGGAGCTCAAAGAAGCAAAACTCGGTGGCTCTATTATAGCTGAAGCAGAGTACATGGCTGTAGGGGCGTGTTGTGCCCAACTTCTCTATATGAGGCAAACGCTCTTGGATTATGGCCTCAACTACACTCAAATGCCACTATATTGTGATAGTGAGGCGGCAATCAAGATGACTCTCAAAACTGGAGATCATGGTCATGCGAAGCACATTCAAGTGAGGCATCACTTCATTAGAGATCATGTCAAGAAGAAGGACATCGAGTTGGTGAGTGTGTGAACTCATGAATAATTGGCGGATATCTTCAACAAGCCACTCGACGAGAAAACCTTCAGCAAGCTAAGGGGAGAACTCAATGTTCTCGATCTCTCCAACTTCACATGAGTAACCCTTGAGCTTGTCATTTGTTAATATGTATAGTGTTTGTTTGTTTGGTTTTGTTATTTGTGTTTTTGTTTTGTGCTTGTTTCTCTTCTTTTGTAGGTTAACTTCGGACCTCCTTGAGATAGCAATGGACATGGGTTAAGCTTGGGAAGGTGGTTCATGGTATGCCCAATACTTTGAAGAATGGTCCATTCTGAGCAAGCTCGAGAAGGGAAAACCTCATCATTGACACTTTGGTTTGTAGCGGTTCTCTATCTTTTCTTTAGCATCGCATCATGCATTGCATACTTGTTCCTTTTGCATTATTTGCATTCTTGCATCCTTGCATTTTGATACCATACATGCTCCCAAGCATGTGTCTAGGGGGAGTTTCTTATGTACAATGTGAGTATATGACTCTCTAGGTGACCAAATAGTGATAATTGTGCTTCATGCCCATTGAGTCATGTTCAATCGAGCTCCAAGATTAAATCTACTCGCGCGGCTCAAAGACAAGTGGCTCATACATTCCCACCTCACAAAATGTCTAATCCTTGCATATTTGTGAAAATACTATGTCCAATCATGTGTGTAGGGCGAGCTACAGTGGAACACCATTGCAACCAAGAAGGTGCACCGTGAAAGGGGGAGTTTTCCTAGCTCTTGCCAACTATCATTTGCCTCTTGGTTCCGTTATGTTTTGGTGTGGTTTTTGGTGATAGGTGAAAAAGGGGGAGAAGGAACATGAGGATCCAAAAGCCAAGTCTATGTTGATAACACAAAGGGGGAGAAGAACATGAATATCAAATCACCAAGTAGGGGAGAAAAACATGGAGATACAAGCAAGATACAAGGTGATAAAGAGGAGAACACAAAGAAAATGGTGCATGTTCCTTGGTGCGTGTCTACTTCAACAATATTATCAACCACGACACCAAGATGGGGGCAAAATTCAATTCAAACTTAACATCCAAGTGCACTACATGAGCGGGTAGTTCTCCCTCAACATCTAGCACATTCCAAGGTAAGGACTAAGGTAATCCTTTCACTCCCTTCTTTTCCTTTGGTTCTTTGTTGCTCATCTATTTTGGATCATCATAAGTAGTGAGTGTCATCCATCACCAAAAAGGGGGAGACTGTAAAGATCATGACCATTGAGGTCACCCTAAGGTATGATGCTTTGGTGATGAATGACAAACATAAAATGTGACTAATGTCTACACAAGTGTTGTGTGTGTAGGAAACCTTTTCTACCTTATGATGATTGTTGACAGCGGCCTTGGCGATTGATGACAATGACCACAAGCATAAAGGCTTAATGAGCTTGATGGAGTCCAAGGGTTGATGAAGATGGATCAAGGCTAAGGACAAGCTATGGAGCAAGTATTGGAACACTTATCTAGTTGTTAGGGCTTTGAGTCCATAGGAAAAACCGGACTATCAAGGGGGTCTAGGTCATTTCTCTTAGGTCATGTCTAGTCGGTGATGTGCATGTATGTTCGGTGAAATCACAAGCACTAGGTTATAGTGGAGAAGCCAAGGAGCTGTTCAAAGAAGCCGAGAAACGAAGTCAAGGATAAGGAGTATCAGCTTCTGGACATAGTGGCCAGACTGTAAGCTCACTAAGAGAGTTTGTCCAGAGCCTACAGCAAGCAATGAGGAACTGCCAAGTCTGGAAGACCTAGAGACCGGACGGTCCGGTCAGTAGGTCTGGAGTTTGGGCAGCGAGGAGGCTGCGCACAAAATATTTCTAGACTGGAGAGGGAAACAGACCGGACAGTCCGGTCAACTGACTATATGGTCCGATCAGTAGAAGTCGGCAGCGGGAGAGAGCCGTTGGTGGTTAGATTTGCAGTGACCAGACTGTGACACCCTAGGTGTCTCACCTTAATTTAACAAATATGAGAAGCACTAATCATGGAAATTATAGCATGAAATGATAGGAGCCTAATCATTGATTTAATTCTAGGCAAATAAAAACCCTGCAATCAAGTTATTGAAGCAATTCAAAAATTTCAATACAACTCATGCCAAATAATTTCATCATCAGTTTGGTAATAATAAAATAGAATATCATGAATTTATTGGGCATTTTATCTACTTGGCAAGACCCTTAATTAATTATTGATTCTTAAGTAACTAATTAATGCATTTAATAAATTCTAAAAAATATGTTTTTGAAAATTTCAAATAAAATTCACGAGAGTGTTCTCCACCATTTAAATAGTCAGTCCACCAAATTTCACCATTTTAGGAATTTCCTAGCTATTTTAATTAGAATTATCTTTGACCAGGGACTTTTTTGTAAAGAATCAAATTCTAGAAGGGCTGTAACGCAAAATCTTCTTCCCTCTCCTCCCGTTGGCGCAGCAGGAGCAGAGCTCCGTCACCGGCGCACGGCTCGGCCCGCCTTCACTCCACCTCGGGACCGCGCGTGCTACAGCCACTGTTGACCCCCTCTCTGCCTCCGCCCTGTCCCATCCCTCTGCCCTCGGCCGCGCACGCCAACGACTTCTTCTCCCCCTCCGCACGCCATCACCAGGACCGGCCGGGCTTCAATTCCCACCGCTCTTCCCGCTCTCTTCCCCCACTCACTCCCTTCCCCCTCTGCGCGACTTGAAAGCGCACTCGCGAGCTCCCGATTACACTCCATCTCTGCCCACTGCTCCCTACTCTCTCCCATTTCTCATTTCTCCTCTCCAAACTCTGCTTCCCTCCACCATCACTACCTCAAGTTCGAGCGCGTTTCCTGGCCACCTGTACACTCCCTCGCCGAGCCCAGAGCAACACCAACTTCGCTCACACCAATTCTCCCTTCCGTGCCCCTTGCTCGGCCATCATCCGTCGAGAATTGAATCAATTATGAGAAAAACCGAGAACCACTTCCGGTCGAGCTCCATTGACACCAACCCCAATTTCATCTAAATTGGTGAGCCTCGTTCCCTTGCTCCTCACCGCTCGCATGCGCGACTCAATGTTGAATGCTCCTAATCATTCCTTTTCTGGTTTTTTTCGCAAGATCGCCGGCGCCTTGGCTTTTTCCCCGGCTGTTCTCCCCTCCACCACCAAACCCGAAGCCGCCCCACGGTGAGCACTACCCTCCGGCCCCTCCCGAACCGAGCCGACGCGATGCCAATGGCCGCCTCGTCTCATTGAAGCTGCAGGAGAAGACGGAGTCCAAGTTGGTGCCCCCTACCGCTCCCGCGACGCCGCCGAAGACCCCTCGACGTCGGTAACCTTCCGGTGAGAATCCGACCTTGCAAACCCCACCCTTCCCATTCACCTTGATGTGCGCATCACCGCCATGCTTCCGCGGCGAGTTTCCGGCGAGCGACGGCCACGACAGTGAGCTTTGACCACACTTCGGCAAGCCCCCGCCGCTGCTGACTAGCGCTGACTGGCAGCTGAGCTAGCGCTTGTGTGGCACTTAGCTGACGCCTACGTGTAGCTGATGTGTCGCCTACGTGGCATCGCTTTAACTCAAAAAATACCAGGAAATTACCAGAGTTGTTTTTTGTCCTTGCGAAAGGTTGCCATATACGACCTTAATTGGTGCGTATGTGTCGTGTATCTCGGGTTATCCCAGCTGGTGTAAATCAATTGCAATTGCTGTCCCTCACAGTAATGAGTACCACTTGGTCACTGAGTCATCACGTAGTTGCACATGGTACTTGGGAGAATTGATTATGATGCTTATCGTTGATGTTACTATTATTGCTCTTATGATGTACTTACCTTATGTATTGCTTTATTATCTTATTGTTGCAACTAAAGTTACATTCTACTCTACCCAATTAACTTGATGAATAAAACTTGATAGAACTAATAGGTTGCTTAGTACGAGTCTTTTCAAACAAGCCACCTATTAGAGCCATTGCATGCCTAGATGTTCGACCGGTAAGTCTTGCTGAGTAATTAGTATCCAGGCTTTGTGCCATTGTTGTTTTCAGGTAATGAAGAGGTAGAGTTGCCTGAGAATGTGCTGCCCTGGGACATGCAAGTCCCTGAGGGTTGGACTGGCCACTGGGATTCTGACTCGCCGCCGCTGTATTGATGTGTGTTCCTAGAGTGATGGTTCTTCGGGCAAGAACCATTACTATGCTGTATTGTCGAGCTCGTACCTCCTTATCGTTATTTGCTTCCGCTGTGTTTTCAAAACCATTATGAACTTGTAATATTCCGCTGCACTCTGATGACTTAATGATGTAATATTCAACTTAAATTCGATCCAATGTTGTATTATCAAGTGTCTACGCTATCAGCACCGTCGGGACCTCGATAATACAACAAATAAATCGTATTTTCGAAAACCAAACGACATCAATCACCAGTCTGTTGATTTTTTTTTGAATCCATGGCTGATGCAGGGAACTCCTTGATGGCGTCAGGGATGTCAAAAACTGCCTCTTCTTCCTCGCCCTTCTCAGGAGAAGATTACTTCTGGGATTGTGCCTTAGAGCTTTGGCGGGTGCGCTTCAGGGCCATCACTCTTGGTTTAGTGCAGTGGGAAGCAGTTGCGTGGAGTTTTGGGGTGGAAATGGAAGCCTGAGATCTAGGGTTTGTGTGCGCAAAATGGCGGCAGCGGCAAAATGAAGACGAAGGGATGCGACTGTTTGGAGGTCCTTTTGTAAGGGATAAATGACCTGGTGGGCCGAGGCTTCTCGTAATCTGTTAAGTCCAATTTTGTTAATTGGTACGTGCATTTATTATATTATTGAGACTCGTTTTCAGAGTTGATTTTGGATCTTAACATTAGTAATAAATCACTCAGATTGTTGCGGTTTCAACCTTGGAAATTGTAACTTTTGAGATTTCATGATAAATCACTCAGATTGTTGCAGTTTCAGCCTTGGAAATTGTGCCTTCCAAAATTTCGTGATAAATTACTCGGATTGTTGTGGTTTCTACCTTGGAATTTATAACTTTCGAGATTTTTGTGATAAATCACTCGGATTATCTCGGCACCAATCTTGGGGGCTGTGTTTTCGTATTATATTACTACTATTGATACATCACCAATCTTGGGGGCTATGACAATTGAATTTCATCGTTAATCATTCGGATTAAGGGCAGTTTAGCATTATGGATATAAATATTAATTTGGTGATGCATTAGTCGGTGAGTGAGAAAATTTAGCTAAATATGGAGCTTGTTTAGAGAAATTGGAAGATTAAGATGACACTATCCCCTTTTCTGTTATGGGACAAGATTAATTGGATATTTTTCAATAACTCAAAAGTTGCTTCGGTGTAGACTCAACAACCTTCTGAGTTGGGGGCTATATTCATAGGCTATGTCTTTTTCAGGGATTTATGAAAAAGAGTTATTAGAAGTAATAGAAAAAGCACTTCCCAATTTCATAAGATGTCGAGGCAAATCAAGACGACAATTCAAAACAGAAAGTGCTTGGGGGCTACTGTGGGACATATGTACCCCGGATACTTAACCACTTGGCTAATTGGCCGAGTGGGCCGGGGGCTCAGGTATGGTGTATTCGGCCCAGAAGATATTTACTGAGATACTTGTTTGAGTAGGCGGCAAGTTAGGTTAGCAGATATGTTGGATAGATAGAATCTGTTGTAACCAACTAAAAGATTACCATGTAAATCCCTGCCCTTCGTATATATAAGGAGGGCAGGGGACCTTTGGCAAGGGACAGACTCGTATTGGAACCCTAATTCTAGTGCGAGCCCTACCAATACAGAAACACCAAACAGGACGTAGGGTTATTATCCTTCGGGAGGCCCGAACCTGTATAAACCTTGTGTACTGTGTCCATTGATCTATCATACTCATACGCATACCTAGGTCTACTATCGAGAATATCTCTCGACATCACTCTTTCTCGTGCTATGTTGGATGAGTATGGAACTCATGAGAGGTTTTGGGTGGAGGCAATCAACACGGCTTGCTACACCTCCAACTGTGTCTATCTCCACTGGTTGTTGAAGAAGGCGCCATATGAGCTATTGGTGGGATGAAAACCCAATGTTTCCTATTTCTGAGTCTTTGGTTGCAAGTGCTACATTCTCAAGAAGAGGAGAAAGCCCGGGAAGTTTGAGAGCAGAACTTATGAAGCATTCTTGTTGGGTACTCTGGGACTTCTAAAGCATATAGTGTCTACAACTCAGCCACAGGATGTGTGGAAGAATCCTATGATGTGCAATTTGATAAGTCAAATGCGTCTCAAAAGGAGGATGCATTTCATGAAGTGAACATTGGAGATGAGGCTATGAGGGAAACCTTGAGAACCATGTTCGTGGGCGAGGTTTTACCCTACGAGGCCAATGATGGTGATATTGATGAGCCCTCTACTCCACCATCTCAACCTACCTCCTCCTCCGAGGTAGAACAAACAACCCAAGATGCGACAAATACTCCCACAAGATCCTCCCAAGATTCATTGAGAGTACACTCACAAAATGATAAGGAATCCCAAGTGAGAAGTGAGCCTCAAACCTCCCCACATACTTCACCACAAACCACTTCTCTTAACTCTTCACAAGATACCCTCCCATCCATCTCAAGGTTTAAGTCCAAAACAAGAAAGCATAAGAGTGACTCTTCCACCTCTCTTAGGATCCAAGACACTCATATATCAAGAGAGCAAACAATCCATGATGCACAAGATACTTCACCTAGAGCTCCTCCCACTCAAAGAAAATACCATCCTAGACCCAAAGCCATCGACAAAGATCACTCACAAGACTTGATCATTGGGAATCCAACTCAAGGGATAAAAACAAGGAGGAATCAATATAAACCCAACTATGTGAGTGAAGAGGATGATGATGAGGAAAATGTTGAGATTGAGAACTTCTCCTTCGTCTCTATGATTGAGCCCACTACCATTGATGAGGCTATGGATGATCACAAGTGGGTTATTTCCATTTAAGAAGAGTTGAAAAACTTCAAGAGGTGCAAAGTATGGAAATTGGTTGAGAGGCCCAAGCATCATAATGTGGTTGGTACCAAGTGGGTCTTCAAGAACAAGCAAGATGAGAAAGGAGTAATTGTCAAGAACAAGGCTCGCCTAGTAGCTATGGGATATTCTCCAGCGGCGGGGATTGATTTTGAAGAAACCTTTGCTCCCGTGGCCCGTCTTGAAGCTATTCGGATCTTACTTGCCTATGCATCACACAATGGTTTCAAGCTCTTTCAAATGGATGTCAAGAGTGCTTTCTTGAATGGAGAAATCAATGAGAAAGTCTATGTGGAACAACCTCCGGGGTTTGAGGACCCAAAACACCCAAGTCATGTGTACAAATTGAAGAAAGCTCTCTCACTACAACAAAAATATCTTCTAGACACGGTTATATTGCTACGTTTTTATAAATGTCTCTACATTAAAAGCTAGAGACACTTTCCAATATGATTTTAAGAACGTATCAATATGATATGATTTTAGAAACACTTTAACATCAAGAATATAATAAACATGTTTTTTGACACTCTTTCTAAACATCACAAAGTGTTATGATTTTAGACACGCTTTAAACCGTTGGTAGCCACTGAAAAGACACATTTTGACATGTTTCTAAAGACATCAGAAATTTAGATACGCTTTAATCGTATC
Source organism: Eleusine coracana subsp. coracana (assembly GCA_032690845.1). Taxonomy (NCBI): domain Eukaryota; kingdom Viridiplantae; phylum Streptophyta; class Magnoliopsida; order Poales; family Poaceae; genus Eleusine; species Eleusine coracana. The sequence goes on along the minus strand of CM064422.1, from coordinate 36,817,900 downwards.
TAGCCACATGAAACATGCTTCTTGAGATGATACTGAAAACATTTAAAACATGAGATGATATTAGACACGTCTTGATCATATCAATCCTATCTAGAGACATTTTTGGCACGCTATGTAAAATCCTAGGAACACCAAAACACTAAGCAAATATGGGTATAAAAGAATGAATATCTCAATCTAATCAAGTTTCCTTCAAAGGTGAGCTGGTTAGATGAGCATGTCAAAAACAAGGAGGTCACAGGTTCGACTCTTGCTAACTACATAAAAAAATCAATCACTTAGAAGAGGTTCTAAAGCAATAATATGCTAGTAGAAACACAATACAAACATATCAACAAAATTGTGTCTAAACTTTCTAACACGTCACAAAACATGTACACTCTAATACGTATGTCATATAAACACATTCATGAAAACGTATCTACAAATATATGTATGATTTATAGCATCTCAAGGAAACATCTTGTTTGTTGGTAGACACGTTTTCAAAAAACATATCAACCAAGCTCTGACACAGTACGTGTAGAGACGCCTCGGACACGAATTATGAAAATGTATCTATATTTTGATAAATACAGAATAAACATATCTAAACCCAAAATAAAACGTATCTATAGGGGGTGTTTTTTAGTAGTGTGTAACACCCTATTTTTTTTTTATTTTTAGATGTTTTAAAATTTTGAATGTTGCACTCATGCTGGTTAGTCGCACTAGGGTTTTATTGCTTGAAAAATCTATTTAAAATCCCGTGTAGGAATCGTGTTGGTTTGATGTTAGGAATTTAGGGAAAAGAGGAAGAAAATAAAAAGAGAAAAGAGAATCAGACTTGGCTCTTGGGCCGAATCTCCCTCCCCCTTGGCCCACTCTCTTTTTTTTCCCCTCCCCCTCCTCTCTCTTCTCCCGCCTGGGCTAGAACCCCGCGGCCCACTCCCTTCTCCTCTCGGTCTGCCAGCGCCACAGCCCACCCGCGCCCCGGCCCACGCGCGCGCCCGCGCCCGCCCCAGCGAACCCTAGCCGCCGTCGGGCCCAGTCGCCAGCCGCCAGCCGCCGCCGGACCTTGGCGTGCGCGCCAAGGCCCCTAGGGCCCCGCGCCTATATAAAGGCGGGACCGCACCCCGTAGGGTTTTTCCCCACCCCACCGCCTCGCCGTGCCTCGCCGCCGTGCCGCGCCGCCGTGCCGCCGACGCCATTGCTTCGAGGTGCCGCCTCCGTCCACCTCGCCACGCCGCGCTAGCTCCGGTGAGCTCCCCTCCCCTCGCCGCCCCGTTGCGCCACCTCCGCGCCGCCCCGCGCGTCGCTGCCACGAGCTCCGGGAGCCGGCAATGGCCGCCGCCGTCGGTGGTCCACGGTGGACCCGTGGACCACGGGTCAACGGCCGGTTCACGACCCCGTGGACCTAGTCCACAGTTTTTAGTTAATTAGTTAATAAATTAATTAATTAATTTTTTGAATAATAGTATGTTCTGTTTATTTTATGATTAGGCCCCCAATCTTTCTGGAAATTAGGTTTAGGTCCTAATAATTTTTCAGAAACCCCCTAAACTTATTTCATTTTATATTTTATATTTTATAAAGCATATACCCTTCTATTATTTTACATTTTAACCCTTGAACTTATTTCATTTTATATTTTATATTTTATAAAGAATATACCTTTCTGTTATTTTACATTTTAACCCCTGAACTTATTTTTTAATTATATTTTGGTCCTATAATTTTTCACTTACACCCCTCAACTTTTTATTAATTACAATTTAGTCCTTAACTTTTTACACTTTAGTCCCTAAACTTTTTCATAATTACAAATAAGTCCTTGACCGTGCTATTTAGGTTATTTTTGCAGTTTAGCCCCTAGAACCTCAAATGCTCATAACTTTTTACTCGTAACTCGGATTGAGGCGACTCTTGCGCTCACGCGATCGTAGCAATGCATACTTTTTCTTAGTATAGTTTTCATTAAAGTTGTTACTGTGTGGTGTGTTGCGTCTTAGTATGTTTGTATGCTTGTCTTTCCGGAAGACTTTGAGCAGCAGCAGCAAGGGGAACCAGGCAAGTGTGCTTGATGAATTTTGAACCTATGTTTTACATTCTCTCTATCTCTATGCATGCTTGTTAATATTGAATCCCATGTATCATATCCTGTTCCATATTATTCCGTGTCGCGTGGGTTCAGGTGTAGCTTATTAGTATGGGTACGTCATGCTTAGTTTGTTATGTCGGGAATGGAAGTGTCTAATGTTAATCTTGACTAATAGTTCACTTTAACATAATGATCATGAGGGATGGTTAATCCTTTTTAGCAACATGGAACCTAGGTGATCCAAGCAGGAGGATGGCAAGGATGGTGCGGGTATGCACGTGTACTCGGTATAGTACTGTGGGATTGTGGTGGTACCTGCTTGGGATCACAAGAGTAGTTTGTGGAGCGGCCACCCAGGAAAACCGCGCAAAGCACAGGGCTGATATGGGTAGGCTTGGTTTAGTATCAAGATGCCTTCCCAGTTCTGTGAGCAGTCGAGGAAGGAGGACGGGACGGTTTACTCTCGGACTCAGGCGATGGACGGTTTACTCCTAGCCACAGCGCTAGAGGGGGATTTTGTAGGAACGGTTTAATTCCGCAGCGGTGAAACCTTAGCGTGGATTGTTTGCAAGCTGGGAAGCGCTCTGAACGACCTTGTGGTGATCTCTTGGCCTCACACCTACGATAGTGTGATATGGGCAGTATGGAGACTCTCTAGTCACTGCATAGTGATGAAGTCACCAACCTGTGGGTAAAGTTGTGCAACCTCTGCAGAGTGTCAAACTGTTATAACAGCCGTGCTCACGGTCATGAGAGGCCTAGATCCTCACACATTTAGGAGGGTGGTTTATGGGTGGACTTGGTGGGTAGCCAAGTTTGGTTTGGGCGGTGTAACCCTTGGTTTCCTACAGGCGGTGTAACCTGTAGTGTGGTTTCTTATAGGCGGTTTAACACATGGTTTGCTATAGGCGGTGTAACCTGTAGTGTGGTTTCCCATGGGCGGTTTAACCCATGGTTGGTTACAGGTGGCTTAACCTATAGCGTTGGACAGATGAGATAACTGGTGGGAACTTTTCACCTAGTAAATAGGATGGCTTTTCTGCTAGTTGTAGGTGCTCATTTATGCAAATGAACCATTATGTTAGCCTTTCTTTTATTAAGCTTGCATGTCATATTTTCCCCCACTTGCTGAGTACGGCATGTGCTCACCCTTGCTATTTCCCTTTGTTGTTGTACTATAAACTGCTGCTCAGAAGATGGAGATATGGACTACATTGATGAAGACTACTACTAGGCGTGCGTGCCCCCGGTCGATTGCCTTTGGTGTTATGGTGTCTTCCGCTGCTATTTAGTTTGAGAGTTGATTTAGTCTTCAAAGACAATTATTTATGTAATAATGGTATGCTTTATTAATAACATTGGTTATACTATTATTCACTTTACTGTCGATATGTGTGAAACTTGTTCCTGGGCACACATATCATAAGCACCTGGTTTTGTCCTTAAAACTGGGTGTGACATAGTGTTTATGGCCTCAAGCAAGCACCTAGGGCATGGTATGAACACTTGAGGAACTTCCTGCTAAAAAATGGATTCACCATTGGAAGCATTGATAGCACCTTGTTCATAAAGCATGTTGGGAAGGATCTCTTTGTGTGCCAAATCTATGTGGATGATATCATCTATGAGTCAACCAATGAGAAGTTCAATGAAGAGTTCCGAGAGATGATGGCTAGGGAATTCCAAATGTCAATGATTGGAGAGTTGCATGTATTCCTTGGTTTCCAAGTCAAGCAATTGAGAGAGGGAAACTTTATCTATCAAGAGAAGTATACCAATGACCTTCTCAAGAGATTCAACATGGAAAATTGCAAGCCCTTACACACTACTATGGTTACAAGCTAACCCTTGGATGATAATGTGAAAGGGAAACCGGTGAACCCCAAGCTCTATAGACCAATTATTGGGTCCTTGCTCTATCTCACCGCTTCAAGACCGGGCATCATGTTTAGTGTGTGCTTGTGTGCACGCTATCAAGCAAATCCAAAAGAATCACACTTGAAGGCCATGAAGAGAATAATGAGATACCTCAAGTACACACTTACCATGGGCTTAGGTATCCTAGAGGAACAAACTTTGAGTTACTTGGGTATTCGGATTCGGACTTCGTGGGTTGCAAAGTGAATAAAAAGAGTACATCAGGAGGTTGACAATTTCTTGGAAGATCTCTAGTATCTTGGAGCTCAAAGAAGCAAAACTCGGTGGCTCTATCTACCGCCGAAGCGGAATATATGGCGGCGGGAGCGTGTAGTGCACAACTGACTTACATGAGGCAAACACTCTCGGACTATGGTCTCAACTATACTCAAATGCCACTATATTGTGATAATGAGGAGGCAATCAAGATGGCCCTCAAGACGGGAGATCATGGTCATGCAAAACACATTCAAGTGAGGCATCACTTCATAAGGGACCATGTTGAGAAGAAGGACATCAAGTTGGTGAGCGTGCGAACACATGAACAATTGGGGGACATCTTTACCAAGCCACTCGATGAGAAGACCTTCAACAAGCTAAGGGGAGAACTCAATGTTCTCGACCTCTCCAACTTCACATGAGTAACCCTTGAGCTTGTCTCTTGTAAATATATATAGTGTTTTGTTTGTTGTTGTTTGTGTTTTTGTTTGTGCTTGTTTCTCTTCATTTGTAAGTTGACTTCAGACCTTCTTGAGATAGCAATGGACAGGGGTTAAGCTTGGGAAGGTGGTCCACAGTGTATCCAAGGCTTTGAAGAATGGTCCACTGTGAGCAAGCTTAAGAAGGGAACAACTCACTTTCGACACTTTGGTTTGTAGTGATTCTCTTTCTTTTCTTTAGCATCGCATCATGCATTGTATACTTTTTGTTTGCATTCTTGCATTTTGATATCATACATGCTCCCAAGCATGTGTCTAGGGGGAGCTGCTCATTCACAATGTGAGTACATGACTCTCTAGATGATCGAATAGTGATATTTGTGCTTCATGCCCATTGAGCCATGTTTGATCGAGCTTCAAGGTTAAATCTACTCACGCGGCTTAAAGACAAGTGGTTCATACATTCCCACCTCTCTAATGACTAACCCTTGCACATTTGAGAAAATATGTTGTTGAGTCATAAGTATAGGGGGAGCTACGGTGGAACGCTGTGACATCACATGTCACAAAAGGTTAATTAGGCTAACACTAATACTAATTGAGGGCTAATTAAAAATATAAATAATTAAGGTGCCAAAGAATAAGGAGGAAATTAATTAATTAAATCTGGAAATTGCCAAATGAGAGCCTTACACAAACATCACAAACACGCATGGAAGTGCACCAATGTTTTTGCATATTCAGCTTGGCCATATTAAAATAGAATTTTGAAGAATTTACCAGAATTTTTGGTAATTATTTAATACCCTTAAAAATTCCCTAAATGTAGAGAAAAGCACTTTCTGTTCTGGAATTTTCACAATTTATCTCAGCCGAATTAGAACTTGACCCCAAAAGCAAAGTTGGTGTATATGATTCCCCGGGCATGAAAAAAAATCTGCATGAAGTTTGGGGCAATGGAACTTGGCGAAATTTTGCAAAACCCAACCACTGTAATGAGTCAAGGGAGTCAATTTTCCTCTTTTTCCCCTGGCCACTCCCAGCACGACAATGGTGTACCGCTGACCGCTGTAGCGCCACCGTCGATTGCTGTAGCCCTCCATTCTGGCCACTGCACCACCGAACCCTCCCTGTGTCACCGGCTGGAATTGAAGGCAGCACCCTCCTTCCATTCTCTAGCCGACACATCACCGTCTCTCTCTCACTCTTTCTCTCTCGCGCGCTCCTCTGCCGATCGGCACTTAAGGCCACAGCGGCCAAGCAGTGGCGGACCTAGAAATTTTGTGGAGCCTGGGCGCATACCGCGAAATGGATAACAAGTTCACACAAATTTTAATTACTAATATAATAATAGGCGAAACTAGAACAAAATCTATGATTGTACACGTCTAACACATAGAAATGTATTAATTTTACATGATTTTCACTCTTACATGCTATCGGGATAAGGTGATTAGCACTAATTTTTGTTTTAACTCCTAGCAGGAAGCCCGAGCAGCTGCCCAGGGTTGCCGGGCCCTGGGTCCGCCACTGCGGCCAAGGAACCTTCCCCCCCTCTGCTCACTTCACTTTTGCACGCTCCCAAGCCTCTCCAGCGAAGCTAGGCGTCTCTGCTCTCCCTCCCTCCCTTTCTCTAGAGAGCACCGCTGGTGTTCCCCTGCTCCGAGCCGCCTTGGTCGCCTCAGCGCCCAGCACCACCGAGGCATCTCCTCCTCGGCCCCTTTCTTCTCAGGTTGGTGCACCAGACCCTAACCTAGCTCCCCTCTAATGCGTTGTCCTCATCGTGTAGCAGCCTCGCTAGAATCAGAGAAGACCCGAGCCACCGCCGTTCACCGCACGGAGGAGGCTCACGGTGACACCCCACCTCCCGGCCACCCCGACCCAAATCAGTCCTTCGGCGAGCACCACGGCACCAAGGTGATGCTCCTGGACCCTTTGCTGGTGTTGGACACTCACCGCCGGCCGCCGTAGCCGAGCGCCGCCGCTCGTCGCCGGCAGTGCTCCGGCAACCCTAACCCCGGCCACCACCACCCACGGAACCCTCGTGAGCCACTGAACGCGTAGAGAAACACGAAGTCGTGAGTCACGCCACCGATCACCGCCGGCAAGCCGGCAGAGCCGTAGCGCCGCCGCGTGCGCGGGGAGATTTAAATTGCCAGTGGCAATTTCGTAATTAGTAGTGAAGTTTCCTTTAAACATCAAAAATCAATAACTCAAAATATAAAAGCCCTAAAAATGTGAAACTAATTTTGTTCGACTCCTAAAATTCACCTTTACTAGAAAAAAAAGTTGAGGGCCAAGGTTATGCAGTGCAATAATTAATTTAATTCCCTAAAGTTACAACCCTAATTAGAATAATAAATTCATAAGTAAAAACATGTAAGTGGTAAAATCATGAAACATGTTCAGTGATCATCTCATGACATCTCTAAACTTACTGCAAAAGCACATTTCCATTTTTATGCATATTTTTAGTATTATTGCATAGTCTTCATTTTCAGTACATGAATTTATATAAATTATATGCTAGGGATTTAATTATGAAATTTGGTATTCCTGTTCCTTGTGCAATTGTACATCCCTCTAAAATTCCATGTAAAATTTTGAGTACCATCATTATACTTTTTGCTGTCAAATTGATCACTCAATAAGTAACTTAGGAAATTCCCTATGAATATTGCCTTATATATACATATGGTTAGATTTAGGGATAAATTCATCTGTGGTACTGTTCATGCAGAATATTAATCTTGACTTGCAGTAGAGTTTCTCATTCTCCATTATATGCTCATGGTTCCTAATTAGTTATATGTACCTAGAGCTATGTTACGTAGTTCAACCTTGTTCATCTCCTATATTGTTATAATTACTTGCTTAGTTGTCACTTTAGCTATTTTTGCTCAAAATGGTTTTTCTGAAGTTTAGGCTCTAGTACTGTATTTTCATGTCACCTTCATCATGTGATGCAATGTAGTCCTTAACTATGCCATGCTCATATTTAGGGTAGACATAGACTAGGTTTTCGATGAATAAAACCCATATTTCTTCTAATTAGAAGTTTGTCCCCTTCAATTAAATGGTTGTCCTTAACTTTATTTGTTGAGGAAGTGCCACGAATCATCATACCATACATTTCATAGTTAATTAGGGAACTCCATGAACCCTTGTGTGTTCCTCTTTATTTATGCATGTTCGTTTCATATAGGGCCCGAGATCTAGGAGATCACACCAGAGCAACCCGGATCTGAAGTGAACTTCGGTGAAGACACTAACTACGATCACTCCCAAGGCAAGCCCCGATGCATACCTAATTAATTTTCAAGTCCTTTTTACTTTGTCACAAGCTAGGAATATTGTATTGTGCATTAAGTGTAGGACTTGGATGGAACCCACTTGCATACTCCAGTAAATGACCTATGGTTAGTTTATGTTAGCAAGCCTCTCCGTTAGTAAATGCTATGCTTAAACTAGTGGAGTCAACGGTAGGTTATGGTATCACTTGATTCAACTATGGGTCACATGATTAATGAACTTGATAAAATGGAGCACCTATCGTTGCAACTCCGTGGACAAGTATTGAACAGTATCAAGTACATACCTTTATATGGGAATTGGTAAACCTAGTAACTTAGGCACCGTATTGTTGGACGGCCATACTCATCGATCCAGAGGTGATGTGAATGGCACGGTGGATGCACAGGTTTGTGGATCGCTGGAGAGTGCACGGGTTAAGCCTCGGATACGAAGTACTCGAGATCGATGGCCCCGGATCGACTTTATAGCAATCTTGTGAACGGTGGCCATACGTGTTCTTAAGTGATGCATATGTCATGTATTTGGGTTTTCTCCTGCAGGATGTAAATCGATTCGAATTGCCATCACTCGCGGTTATGAGTACCTCTTGTTCGCACAGCGGCAATGATATGTTAAGTAGTGAAGTTGTGGTTATGATTCTGAAATTAACTTATGCTATGGCTACATATTGCTATGATGTATTGCTCTTTACTTATGTTCAAGTCTTAACAGCTAGCTAGTTTCACCATCTTATTTTTCTGCAATAAGCAAAGTAAAATCTTGGTTAAGGAATGAAAGTGCAGCATAGAACTAATAGGAGCTTTTTATGCAATTATCAAGTAAGCCCGGTTAGCCCCCTACATATTAGGAGTTGGTTTTAGTAAACCTTTTGACAGGTAAGTCTTGCGAAGTATGTTAGATACTCAGGCTTTGTGATGATGTTTTTTTTCAGGTTTCCTTCAAGCTACTTACTGTGATTGTTGTAATGAGGTGGTTTGGGAAGGTGAGGAGCCTCAGAATTGGACCATTGAATGGGTCCCTAGCTCTCCTAACCATGATGAGTGAGCCATCGCCATAGGGCCGACATGGTTCACTTAGGTGATCGACGCCGTGTTTTGTCGCTTTATCACTTCCGCTCATTTATATAATATAAACCAAGGACATATATATTGTAGTGTAATCTGAACTTGCTTCTGCTTAAACTCTCAAACTTGTAATATTATGCACATAAGTGATATAACTTTGTAAATGATGAATGTTCATGTGTGAATGCTATGTATGGTTATTTCGTTAATCATCTCCCGAGGCGATCCTATACGGCATACTCTACTTTTTGGAGTAGGGTTGTCCCACCTGGTATTAGAACCGTCTCAGGATAAGCTACACACAAATGAACATTTTAAAAATGTAAACAAGCCGTTTTTATGCCTTACGGTGAGGTATGAACTAGTAGTGCTCATATAAGAGTCTTATAGTAGGTGGCAAAGCTAACCTTGGGTTATGTTTGTTTAAATTACTTGCATCTATGGATTCTTCAACGAAAATACGTCATTGTGCATGGATCGGTTGCGCTGTAAATACCGAAAGCCTTCCGGGTGGGCAAAGACCTGGGCTTTGTTTGATGCGCGGACCGAATGCGTTTAAATGTCGGCTGTCTTCCGGGTGGGGTGAATACCTGGGCATAAACTATTATTGTTATTTTGGCTTGTTTCTTTTGAATTTGATGTATTTTTTCTAAAATGGATCACTTGCAGGTACACTAACCATGTGTAGTTCATTAGAAAACGTGTGAGAGGTGTGTGTGCCACCGAAAGGATCGATCTATATATTCGATCAAGTTTTCTTTTTGTGAGGATGTAGGAAATCGTCATATTGAGCATTTGGCATTCATGCATACCATATGCATTCATCCTTACTAAATCATGTAAAAAGGTCACTAATATTGCAAACATGTGAAATGACCAAGCTTTGGGCAATTTTGAATCCCTACGGCATCTAAACCGAAAACTTGAACTCACCAATAAGAACCCAACCTTGTCAGAAAAAATCAGTTTCACTAAAATGAGCATAACTTCCTCAATTTTAATTCAATGAAGGTGAATAAGTACTCGTTGGAAAGCTGATGTTTTGCACGAGTTTGGTTTAGGAAGTTTGTCCTAGAAAAACTTGGAACTGGGTCGAATTTGGCAAAAACAGTAAGATTTCTGGGATGTCAGAATTTACTTCATTTCTGTCCTCTGTCTTTGGATGATCATAACTCCCAGATATTGTATTGGATGGATATGTGTGAGTATGAGTTGGAAAGATGATGAAATTCTCCACAACATTTGTACAATACAAAAATTTTAATTCTGTCCAGAAGTTAGGTGTTTTTGCTCATTTCTACAGGTTACTCCGTCAACCACAGAATTGGTCATTGCCGGTCGTTGAATGGATCGGGAAACTCGTGTATTTTCTTTTACCAATCAGTCCTTATGCTATTTTGAGCATATGTGCTTAGTGGGATATTAAGTTTTGACTCACCCTTGCAAAACTTTATTCCCGCAGATGGATGTTGGCAAGCTCATGAAGGACCCTGAGCACCTTGCCGCCCGCATTCTCGAGTTGGAACAAGAGCGTGAGGCGCTGTAGTCCACACTTGTTGCCCGTGATGCCCAGCTTGCGAAGCGTGACACTAAGATTGCAGTTCTTGAGGACAAGCTGCACACTAGTGAGTTGGAGCGGGCCGATCTTTTTGAGCGGCTCCATGATGCTCAGCTCATCATCGAGGGCAATGCATGCAATCAGTTGCAGGAGCAACTGAACCAACGCAATGCCCAACTCACCGCTGCCCAAGAGGAGATTTACTCTCTTCATGGACAGGTTATCGCTCTCTTGCAGGAGCGAAGTGAGCTACAAGCTTAGCGTGAAGAAGCTCAAGATGCACGAGATGTTATGGAAGGGAGCCTCAACAACGCTCAAGCCATCATCGCGCAGCAAGAGCAGCTCATTGGGCATATCCAAGCTACTAATGGCCAGCTGAATGCCATCCTTAATGACTAGCCACCCATTCCACTTGTAGTGATTCCTCCCGATGACGCTGATTTGAGTGAGAATGGTGATTCTGGCATTGACTACGAAGCACCCCCTGGACCGGGTGATATGGACGTGGAGTCCGATGGTGGTAGCCACACCGAGTGAACGAGTAGTAGTACGTGTGTAGGGTGGAAATCTCATGAGACATCGTGCTTGTATGTGGATAGTGCTAGTAATGCTAAGTTAAGTTGTAACCTAAGCTCTCCGAGATCGTGTGGTGTCATGTTCCGAGTGATGTAACCTAAGACTTGCCATGTATCAAAAGTTGCATCACATGTATCTAGGGTTTTTATCATAATTATGTTGCCTATGGTGTTGGAAATTATGGAATTTAAGTTATCTCTTATGTCCGCACCATTTACTTGTCAGCATTTCAATTATGAACAATGTGAAATTTTATTTTGTCGCCATGTCATAGCCTTGTTATCATATTGTCTCATGTGATGATCGGGCTAACATGCTCTGTTCATATGGCAGATGGTGCAAACTCGCCGTGGTGGAGAAAATGTCGGTGATGCTCCCGGTGCCTCGAACGTGAGTGGAAATGGGCCGCTACCCAATGCACCACCCATGATGGCTATGGAGCAGCTCATCCATAACCAGAATGAAATGTTCCGCACGTTCATGGAGAACATGAACCGTCAAGGAGCTCCCGGACCACCACCACTACAGCCGCGTAAATCCTCCTATAGCGACTTCTGGGCAACTCATCCGCCCACCTTCGGAGAAGCCGGTGATCCGCTGGAAGCAGATAATTTTATTCGCACTCTGGAGTCAAAGTTCGCTCTCTTTCAATGCACCGAACAGTAGAAGCCTCTCTTTGCCACGCAGCAGCTCCGTGGCTCCGCAAGTGCTTGGTGGGCCAGTTTCACCGCTGCTCTTGCTGCTAGTCATCAAGTCACTTGGACGGAATTCTACGTAGCATTCCGTGCGCACCACATCCCCGCTGGACTCATGAAGCGCAAGTTGCAGGAGTTCCTCAATTTGAAGCAAGGCTTTGGAACCGTGCAGGAGTATGCACGGAAGTTCAACTACTTGGCTCAGTACGCGTCGTATCACACTGTTACGGACGAGAAGAAAAAGGATTGTTTTCGTTCGGGTCTTACCCCGAAGCTGCAAGACCGCTTGGCACAAGTCACCGCCAACACATTCAACGATTTGATGAGTGCCGCCATCGTGCAAGAAGACGCCATCCATGCCAACCAGGAAGACAAGAAGAGGAAACATGCTATGGGAAGTTCATCCGGCTCTGCACCGCCCAAGTACAAGCTATCAATCACCTCCCCGAATGGACAAAAATTCCGAGCTGCGGTGCCGTCGGGAGGAGGACCTCGTCCACCATTCTCATAGAAGCACTCTCGATTCCATGGAGGCAACCAGAAGCAATCTTCTGGTTGCCACCCTCCGCAGCAGAGTAACCAAGTGGTAAACACCAGCTCCTCGCAGCCATGCTACAACTGCGGCCGAACCGGTCATTTTGCTAAGGAATGTCATTTCCTGAAGCGCAACCCGAGCAACAACAACACCAACACTTCCGGGAACAACAACAACAACAACCACAGCAGCGGCAACAACAATGGCAGCAATGGAAATCGTCCCCAGTCTTCTACCCCCACGTAGAAGAATGGCCGAGTCAACTATACCTGTTGAAGAGATCCAATTGGAGAACCCGTTCTCGTGGGTACGTTCTCGATCAACCAACATGCTGCCATGGTTCTTTTTGATTCAGAAGCAACACATGATTTTATTAGTCAAGCATGTGCGAATCATTTGAAGATCACCCCGACCACTATAGGAACACCATACATCATCACATCTCCCGATGGGAAAATAAGAGCTCATCTTGAGTTAAGAAAAGTGCCACTTAAGTTAGCAAGCAAAGTATACCCCACTTCCCTAATCATCTTAGATGGCCAAAGCATTGACATAATTCTTGGTATGAAATTGATGACTAGTCACAAAGCCGTCTTGCACATTGAGACCCGGGAAGTCCATTTGAACTCACCCTTACATGGCCTGTCTATACTCCGATTGCCATGTACCAAATCCTCCACTCCTCAAGTGTGTCGTGTTGAAGGGAAAGAGCTTGAGGATATTCCAGTGGTATGTGATTTTCCGGACGTATTTCCAGATGATTTGCCGGGAATGCCTCCGGATAGGGATGTCGAGTTTAAGATTGAACTCATACCCGGTACAACGCCTATCTCTCGTAGGCCATACAAAATGGCTCCTAATGAGTTAGCGGAATTAAAAGAGCAATTGCAAGAGCTTATGGACAAGGGTTACATCCAACCGAGTTCATCTCCCTGGGGCTGTCCCGCCCTCTTTGTGAAGAAGAAATACAAGACCCTACGTTTGTGCGTCGACTACAGGCCTTTAAATGCTGTAACCATCAAGAACTAGTGGGTGCTAAAGTCTTCTCCAAGATTGATCTCCGATCCGGCTATCACCAAATAAAAATCTGAGCCGAAGACATTCTGAAAACAGCTTTCTCCACTCGATATGATCTTTTCGAATATCTTGTCATGTCTTCTGGTCTCACCAATGCTCCAGCCCACTTCATGTATTTGATGAAATCCATGTTCATGCCCGAGTTGGATTAGTTTGTGGTTGTGTTCATTGACGACATCCTTATCTACTCCAAGTCCGAGGAAGAGCACGCCGAACACCTCCGTATTGTTCTACAAGGACTTCGAGATCATCAACTTTACGCCAAATTTAGCAAGTGTGAATTTTGACTAAAGCAAGTTCCATTCTTGGGTCATGTCATTTCAGCAGAAGGAGTAGTTGTTGATCCTAGCAAAGTAGAAGACGTGCTGAATTGGAAAGCCCCAAAATCGGTCAAACAAATTTGTAGTTTCCTTTGTCTTGCCAGTTATTATCGGAAATTCATTCCCAAATCTCTCAAGCATTGCCAAGCCTTTGACCAAGTTATTGGAAAAGGATGTTAAGTTCAAGTGGAGTAGTGCATGTGAAGAAGATTTTCAGTCGCTCAAGAAGCATTTGACAACCGCTCCGGTTTTGGCTCAACCCAATATTACCAAACCGTTGGAAGTTTACTATGATGCATCTGGCACCGGATTAGGTTGTGTGCTTATGCAAGAAGTCTGTGTTGTTGCCTATGCCTCACGACAGCTCCGGAAGCATGAGCAAAATTATCCCACTCATGATTCGGAATTGGCCTTTGTTGTCCTAGCCTTAAAAACCTGGCGCCACTACTTGCTCGGTAATCTTGTTAATCTCTACACCGACCACAAGAGTCTCAAATACATCTTCACTCAACAAGAACTGAACATGAGGTAGCGTAGATGGTTAGAATTAATCAAGGACTATCAATTGGAAATTCATTATCACCCCGAAAAAGCCAATGTGGTCACCGATGCCTTGAGTCGAAGGGACCAATGCAATCACGCAATCGTTTGCTCTATGGAAGCTCGCCCAATTTCAGATTCTAGTGAACCAAGTCTTCGTGTCATTCCCTATGGATCCTTGTATAATTTGGCTCTCATTCCTACCCTTCGGGAAGAAATCATGGAAGCACAAAAGAAGGACAAGGGAATGGAATATATCCGCCAGAAAATCGGGAAGGAAGAAGCCAAATGTTTCCGACAAGACGAGGATGGAGTGCTATGCTTCAACAATCGCCTTGTTGTTCCAAAGGATGAGGAGCTAAGGAAGAAAATTTTGGATGAGGCTCACCTGTCCAAATACTCCATACACCTAGGTAGCAACAAGATGTACCGTGGGCTAAGAGAAAAGTTTTGGTGGACATGTATGAAATGAGAGGTTGCTCGTTATGTTTCCGAAAGCGATACTTGCCAACGTGTGAAGGCCGATCACTTGAGAACAGCTGGTCTTTTGCATCCATTGAAAATCCCCGCTTGGAAATGGGAGGATATTGCTATGGATTTCATCATTGGATTACCCCTCACACCCAAGAAGCACGATTCGATATGGGTTATTGTGGATAGGTTGACCAAATCTACTCATTTTATTCCCGTCCATACACCCTGCTCTACCAAGCAGTATGCCGCGCTTTGCATCGTACGAGTCCTATGTTTGCACTGTGTGCCCAAGACAATCATCTCTTATTGAGGTCCCCAGTTTATTGCTCGTTTTTGGGAGCAATTACATGCTTGTCTTTGCACCACTCTTATCCGAAGTTCCGCTTATCATACGCAAACCGATGGTCAAACTGAGAGACTAAATCAATATTTGGAGGACCTATTGAGAGCCTGTGTTCTGGACAATCGTGGAAATTTGGAAGCTTGTCTCCCGTTCGCCGAATTATCCTACAACAATAGCTACCAAGAGATTTCGGGAATGTCATCGTTTGAAGCCTTTTATGGTCACTCGTGTCGAACACCACCGAATTGGTCAGATTTGGGAGAAAGAATTACCTTTGGTCCAGATCTTGTCACGCAAGCCGAAGAGAAAGTGTGGCAAATCCAAGCTAATATGAAAGCCACACAATCCCGTCAAATAAGTTATTCCAACAAAAGAAGACGTCCATTGGAGTTCGAAAAGGGAGATCATGTCTATCTTCGGGTTTCTCCCAACAAAGGTGTATTTCGCTTTGGAATCAAGGGAAAATTAGCACCCGGTACATCGGACCCTTTCCGATCACGGAGAAGCATAGCACCGTTTCGTATCGGTTGCAACTACCGGGAAACCTTGAGCGGGTGCACAACGTCTTCCATGCATCCCAACTCAAGAAGTGTTTAAAGCCTCCGATCGACCTGGTTATCTCCGACACCGAGCAATTGCAAGTAGACCTCTCCTACCCCGAATACCCCGTCCGAATCATTGATCAAAAAGACCGGGTAACACGCAGCCGCACTATCACCTTCTACAAAGTGCAATGGAGTAACCATATCGAAGATCTTGGCCTCGCAAATCCGATAACCGCCCACACCCCCTCTCTTTTGTTCATCCATTTGCAAATCTCGGGGCGAGATTTCTTTTAAGGGTGGTGTGCTGAGACATCCCATGTCACAAAAGGTTAATTAGGCTAACCCTAATACTAATTGAGAGATAATTAAAAATAAAAATAATTAAGGTGCCAAAGAATAAGGAGGATATTAATTAATTAAATCTAGAAATTACCAAATGAGAGCCTTACGCAAACATCACAAACACCCATGGAAGTGCACCAATGTTATTGCATATTCAGGTTGGCCATACTAAAATAGAATTTTGAGGATTTTACCAGAATTTTTGGTAATCATTTAGTACCCTTAAAAATCTCGCCCCAAAGGCACAATTTATCTAGGCCGAATTATAACTTGACCCCAAAGGCAAAGTTGGAGTATATGATTCCCTGGGCATGCACAAAAATCTGCACGAAGTTTGGAGCAATGAAACATGGCGAAATTTTGCAAAACCCGACCACTGTTCTGAGTTAAGGGAGTCAATTTTCCTCTTTTTCCCCTGGCCACTCCCAGCGCGACACCGGCGTACCGCCAACCACTGTACTGCCACCTTCGATTGCTGTAGCCCTCCATTCCGGCCACTGCACTGCCGAACCCTCCCTGTGTCACTAGCTGGAATTGAAGGCGGCACCCTCCCTTCATTCTCTGGCCGACACATCGCCGTCTCTCTCTCTCTTTCTCTCTCGCGCGCTCCTCTGCCGATCGGCACTTAAGGCCACAGCAGCAAAGGAACCTTCCCCCTCTGCTCACTTCAGTCTCGCACGCTGCCAAGCCTCTCCAGCGAAGCTAGGCATCTCTGCTCTCCCTCCCTCCCTTTCTCTAGAGAGCACCGCTGGTGTTCCCCTGCTCCGAGCCGCCCTGGTCACCGCCGCGCCTAGCACCACCGAGGCATATCCTCCTCGCCCCCTTTCTTCTCAGGTTGGTGCACCAGACCCTAAAATAGCTCCCCTCTAATGCACTGTCCTCATCGTGCAGCAGCCTCACCGGAACCAGAGAAGACCCGAGCCGCCGTCGTTCACTACGCGGAGGAGGCTCACGGTGACACCCCACCTCCCGGCCATCCCGACCCCAGCCAGTCCTTCAGCATGCCCGCGGCACCAAGGTGATGCTACTGGACCCTTTGTTCTACTAGTTCGAGCGCTGTGCTGGACGCTCACCGCCGGCCGCCGTAGCCGAGCGCCACCGCTCATCGCCGGCAGTGCTCCGGCAACCCTAACCCCGGCCACCACCACCCATAGAACCCTCGTGAGCCACTGAACGCATAGAGCAATACAAAGTCGTGAGTCACGCCACTGATCGCCGCCGGCAAGCCGGCAGAGCCGCAGCGCCGCCGCGCGCGCGTGGGGAGATTTAAATTGCCAGTGGAAATTTCATAATTAGTAGTGAAGTTTCCTTTAAACTTCAAAAATCAATAACTCGAAATATAAAAGCCCTAAAAATGTGAAACTAATTTTGTTCGACTCCTAAAATTCCCCTTTACCAGAAAAACAAGTTGAGGGCCAAGGTTATGTTGCGCATTAATTAATTTAATTCCCTAAGTTTACAACCATAATTAGATTAATAAATTCATAAGTAAAAACATGTAAGTGGTAAAACCATGAAACTTGTTCAGTGATCATCTCATGACATCTCTAAACTTACTGCAAAAGCACATTTCCATTTTTATGCATATTTTTAGTATTATTGCATAGTCTTCATTTTTAGTAAATGAATTTATATAAATTATTTGCTAGGGATTTAATTATGAAATTTGGTATTCCTGTTCCTTGTGCAATTGTACATCCCTCTAAAATTCCATGTAAAATTTTGAGTACAATCAGTATGCTTTTTGCTGTCAAATTGATCACTCAATAAGTAATTTAGGAAATTCCCTATGAATATTGCCTTATATATACATATGATTAGATTTAGGGATAAATTCATCTCTGGTACTGTTCATGTAGAATATTAATCTTGACTTGCAGTAGAGTTTCTCATTCTCCATTTTATGCTCATGGTTCCTAATTAGTTATATGTACCTAGAGCTATGTTATGTAGTTCAACCTTGTTCATCTCCTATATTGCTATAATTACTTGCTTAGTTGTCACTTTAGCTATTTTTGCTCAAAATGGTTTTTCTGAAGTTTAGGCTATAGCACTATATTTTCATGTCACCTTCATCATGTGATGCAATGTAGTCCTTAACTATGCCATACTCATATTTAGGGTAGACATAGACTCGGTTTTCGATGAATAAAACCCATATTTCTTCTAATTAGAAGTTTGTCCCCTTCAATTAAATGGTTGTCATTCCATACATATGTGTACATACCCATTCATGCATCAGCATCAGTTCCTTAACTTTATTTGTTGAGGAAGTGCCATGAATCATCATGCCATACATTTCATAGTGAATTAGGGCCCGAGATCGAGGAGATCACACCGGAGCAACCGGGATCTGAAGTGAACTTCGGTGAAGACACTAACTACGATAACTCCCAAGTCAAGCCCCGATGCATACCTAATTAATTTTCGAGTCCTTTTTACTTTGTCATAAGCTAGGAATATTGTATTGTGCATTAAGTGTAGGACTTGGATGGAACCCACTTGCATACTCCAGTAAATGACCTGTGGTTAGTTTATGTTAGCAAGCCTCTCCGTTAGTAAATGCTATGCTTAAACTAGTGGAGTCAAAGGTAGGTTATGGTATCACTTGATTCAACTATGGGTCACATGACTAATGAACTTGATAAAATGGAGCACCTATCGTTGCAACTCTACGGATAAGTATTGAACAGTACCAAGTACATACCTTTATATGGGAATTGGTAAACCTAGTAACTTGGGCGCCGTATTGTTGGACGGCCATACTCATCGATCCAGAGGTGATGTGAATGGCACAGTGGATGCACGGGTTTGAGGACCGCTGGAGAGTGCACAGGTTAAGCCTCGGATATGAAGTACTGTATCGCGGGGAGGACGTGTGCTCAGGATCGATGGCCCCGGATCGACTTTATAACAATCTTGTGAACGGTGGCCATACGTGTTCTTAAGTGATGTGTATGTCGTGTAATTGGGTTTTCTCCTGCAGGATGTAAATCAATTCGGATTGCCATCCCTCACAGTTGTGAGTACCTCTTGTTTGAGCAGTGGCAATGATATGTTAAGTAGTGAAGTTGTGGTTATGATTCTGAAATTCACTTATGCTATGGCTACATATTGCTATGATGTATTGCTCTTTACTTATGTTCAAATCTTAGCAGCTAGCTAGTTTCACCATTGCTATTTTTCTGCAATAAGCAAAGTAAAATCTTGGTTAAGGAATGAAAGTGCAGCATAGAACTAATAGGACCTATTTATTCAATTATCAAGTAAGCCCGGTCAGGCCCCTGCATATTAGGAGTCGGTTTTAGTAAATCTTTTGACGGGTAAGTCTTGCGATGTATGTTAGATACTCAGGCTTTGTGATGATGTTGTTTTTCAGGTTTCCCTCAAGCTACTTATTGTGATTGTTGTAATAAGGTGGTTTGGGAAGGTGTGGAGCCTCAGAATTGGAATAAGGTGGTTTCCGTCAAGCTACTAATATTGTCACTTTATGTGACACAGTAGGTGTCTTACTTCTATTTAACAAACATGGGAAGCATAAATCATGAATAACATAGCATGAAATGTTGTAGCCTCACTTCAATTATTTAAATTAATTCTAGATAATTAAGAACCCTGCAAAACAAATTGTGAGCCAAATGGAATTTTATTATAGAACATATGCCAACTAAATTCATAATCGAATTAGTAATATTAAGATATAATTTTATGAATTCAAGGAGCATTTTACCAATTGTGGAAATACCCTAATTAATTAATTAAAACATAGAACCCTTTCACAATAGGGAATTATTTATAAAATAACTATAAATTTTCTGACCAAATGGGCCCCACCAGAGCACCAGGAATATCTCTAAGGACCCTTGTGCAAAATTCCATGAATTTAGGAGCTCTCTAGCTATTTTTTTTAGAATTTTCATTGACCAAGCACTGCTTTGCAAGAAATCTGAAACATCAGGGGGTTCAGAGAAAAATCACTTTTCTTCCTCCTCTCACTAGCGCAGAGCTTTCTCTCTGTCGATGCCTTCCTTCTCCCCCACATGCCACTGCCTGCACACCCCCGCCTCAGAACTCCTCGCGCGCAACAGTGCTGCTGACCCTCCTCTTCTGTCCCATCCGTCACCCTCTGCCGTCGCGCACGCCCAACCGTCTCCGCTCCCCTCTGTGCCATTGCCATGATCTCCGGCAAAACTTCAATGCCAAGCGCTCCTACCGCCCCCCCACGCTCAACCACACCCAACTAAGCACACTCAACCTGCGACCCCTCTCCCCCTCTCCGAAGCTCTCTCACTTCAACGCTGCCCTCTGCTCTCCCCATTTCCTCCCCTCTGCACTCTGCTCCTCCCCACCATCACCGAGCCAGCTCGAGCTCGAGTCCCGCTCCCCCCCCCCCCCCACTGTTCCCCGAACCGAGCCAGAGACACAAATCGCTGCGCACAAACCGACTCCCCCTCCCCACGTACTTGCCCAGCTGAAACCGAGAGCGCCTTGGCCGAATCGAAGAAGAACTGAGGTGAACCCCTCCGGTGAGCTCCTTCGCCGTGGGCCGAAATTCCTCGCCCCTGGTAAGCCTCATTTCCTCCTTCCACTTCTCCCGTGCGCTCAAACCATCTACGTGTTTCCCTGACCTATTTCCCCTTTGTTTCCTCCATCGGAGTCAAAGGCATTCCAACTTGTCCCCCCCCCCCCCCCCCCCCCGCCACTGCCCTGTTTCCGGCCAACCGACACCGCCTCCATGACGAGCTCCTACCTCCGATCCTCCCCGACACCAACCACCATGATGCCGACAACAATCTCGTCCTCGTGAAGCTGTAGGAGCCAGCCCTGACGGATTTGGTGCTCCGAGCCGTTCTCCCAATATCGCCGAACCTTCCTCTTCCGCCGCCTCTCGACGATGACCACCTCCCGGTGAGAACTCGGCCCTGTGAACCCCTCCTCTCCTTTTGCCGTGATGCGCACTACATTTTCCCGTAGCCACGGCGAGTTTTCCTTGCGCGTAGCCGCCGGCGCCGAGCCCTCCGACCGCACGCCACCCCGCTCCGACGAGCCTACTGGCAATCCCACTGGCAGCCTGCATGTCGCCTACATGGCGCCTATGTGTCACCCACGTGGCTCCGACGCGGCACTCCTTTAACCAGAAAATACCCAGAAATTCCTAGAAAAGGCTTAAAACTTTGAAAACTCATAGTAAATTGATTTTAAACCCAATGAGACCCAACCAAATTTTGTTGGAATCATCTTTTAGTGCTCTAATTTAGTAAAATGATAAATAGCTACCTCTATACATGTATTTTTATTGATTCTTTTAATTGTCCAAACACCAAATAATTCACCAGAAATTCTAGGAACGGAATTAAATCCTATGTTTTGGCATGCTTAGTAAAAAGATGAATATCTACCAGCACAAATTTTGGTTTGGCAAAATATGAAGTATTTTAGTCCCTGGAAATTATTTAGTGTGTTTTGTTAGATTAATCCTAGTAATTATTCTATAAATAATTTGCCTTTGCCACTTGGTACAAAAATCACTCATATATATCTCTATCCACAGTAAATCACCCATGTCCAGAAATCTATTTTTACTATACTAATTAATTTAATTGCTCATATCACTTATTTACCTTGATTGAAGAATATATATACCTAAAATCTTAATTTACAACCCAACTTCTCTGAAGCATATGGCTTTGAGAACATAATAATAATTTTAATTGACATTAAAACACTATGTGCTTGCATGCATCATGTCATTGCATTCAACGATATTCCGCTAATGCCGTTAATTCAATTCCATCATATAGGTAACGACAACCAGGAGCAAGGGGAACACTTCCAGAAGGACATTGACCCTCAAGAGCAAGAAGTGGTAGTTGCTAGCACTAGCATCGATCCAGGCAAGCCCCAGTTTACATTCGCCTTTTTACAAAATTTTGCTAGTTTTTCTTACTAGTGTCTATACTTATTGTTGCATTAGGTCATAGGAGTTGATTGAAACCTACCTTGCATGATATCCAAATGACCTATGCTATTGTCTTAGAACTTGGTAGAATCAGTACTGTTATGCTATGCTTAGTAATTGCTAGTCTCGTTAAGAAAGTATTATTATTACTAAGGAATGAACTTGACCACTGGAACGGGAATCATTAAAAGAAGTTTATTGTTATGTTATGACCGGGCAGGGATAATGCATGTGTAGGTTTGCAGCAACACATGGGTGTTGACTGTGGTAGCCCTGCCTTGTCAAACCTAGGACCCATCCGTGGTCGGCCCCTTGATCAAGTATTGTGGGACATATGTACCCGGGATACTTAACCACTCGGCTAATTGGCCGAGTGGGCTTGGGGCTCGGGTACGGTGTATTCGGCCCAGAAGATATTTACTGAGATACTTGTTTGAGTAGCGGCAAGTTAGGTTAGCAGATATGTTGGATAGATAGAATTTGTTGTAACCGACTGAAAGATTACCATGTAAATCCCTGCCCTTTGGATATATAAGGAGGGCAGGGGGCCTTCGGCAAGAGACAGACTCGTATTGGAACCCTAATTCTAGTGCGAACCCTAGCAATACAGAAACACTAAACAGGACGTAGGGTTATTATCCTTCGGGAGGCCCGAACCTGTATAAACCTTGTGTCCTGTGTCCATTGATCTTTCATACTCATACGCATACCTAGATCTACTATCGAGAATATCTCTCGACAATTGGCACACCAGGAAGGGGCAGCGTTGAGTGTAGCTTCATAGAAATCGATGGCTTTCGGCGACATCAAGTTTCACCCGGGAGACAAGATCTGCTTTGGCACCGTCAGCCTCGTCGCCGATCAGCACGGGAACCTTGTCAAGCAAGAATACGTGGCCCACTCGGTCGCTGCCACGACCGATCAGAGCAATCCGGCCGGCCGATTCCCGCTTGGCCTCGACAACACTGCGACAGCTTTCCAGGCGGAAACCCCCCCGGGCGGCAACTCCACATTGTCTGCAACGCCCTGATTGACAACCTTGGTCGATTCGGGTTACACTACGGTTGATCTCCCGGCTCATCACTTGGATCAGTCAGACGAAGATCCCAAATTTTTCGACGAATCAAGATTCGTTGCAGCAATCGGCCTTGAAAGCAAGTCACTCCTGGACTTGATTGAAGGGCCGAGTGATTTAGATTGTTGTTCCTCGGATTTCCACGAGGTATTCATGGTGGCACCTGCTACCCAGGGGCAAACAGATGGCAAAACATCGGTGGATGCTGCCGCGCGCGGTACCACGCCGCGCGTAGATGGACATGAAACTGATCTCGAAGACGGTGATCCAGATGCCGCCACTCCTCCACTTCGAAGACCGGATGCTCAGCAGAGACCCCGAGTCGTGCAAAACCTAGATATGGGAGACCTCACCTTAAAGCTTGATGGTGAAGACGTCTTCAAGACCCCCACAGCACAACATCACGGCCGCGGTGACACTCTTGCAAACAATAGAGCCCCTGCTCCAAGTCTCCCCAGAGTTGACACCTCAGGTCAACCCATTAAAAGCGCACATCAGGGCCGCGGCTGTACTAGAGATGCATGCGGCACGATCAACGCCGAGTAAATCAGTTTATGGGGCCGCTAGTTCTATACCCAGGGAGGATAGAATAGACCGATAGCGCTCCAACCGGAAGGCAACCCCGCCTACTGTCCCCAGATGTAGGCCCATTGCAGAGTACCATGATCGGCATCCGAGCGCCAACCTGCGGAATGGCATACCACCACATGATGCGCGGGTCCGACTGGACAACAAATACCAGGAGCGCGATGATGCGGCCCGCCAAGAGTATGAAGATGAATGGCGCCGACGCGGTTATGTTGACTACGAACACGACAACAGGCGGCAGCCACATAGAGACGATCATTACAGTGATCGACGGGATGAGGGCCGCCGCGATGATAGATCTCGCCGAGAAGCTGGCGGCGAACAAGAACGGACCCCAGCCACCGATGATTATGATGAGGAGGCTGGCATCCGAGCCTTCACTCGGGAACTTCGAACCATCAACTGGCCGGTCGGCTTCAAGCCAGTCGGCATCGAGAAGTATGACGGCAAGATGGATCCGCGCGATAGGATTCACGTCTATTCGACAACCATACGAGCTCTCGGCAGTGATAGCTTTGTCATGGCCAACTACTTGCATGTTTGCTTAGCCCCAGCGGCAAAAACTTGGCTCACTAGTCTGCCCGACAACTCTATCACCTCCTGGGCAGATCTCTGTCGGCAGTTCATGGCCAATTTTTAAGCCACCTTCGACAGGCCAGGGAATCACTGGGAACCTGCCAGATCATGTAGCGGGACTGGGAACCACTTCGAGAGTACATCCAATGCTTCTGCCGAGTGAAAAATACCATCCGTAAATCTCAGATGCTCAAGTTGTTGCCGCCTTCCACTAGGAAGACTCCGCGACGATGATCTGATAAAGAAGATTGGGAGGTTGCATGCTGCCGGTGGACTGTCAGCCAAAGAACTGTTCACTATGGCCGACAAATATGCTATCGGCAATTCAGCTCTATTCCAAGTTTGCCAGTACAAGGAGGCAACCCCAAGGAACCAGTCGGGTCCGTCTGATTACAGCAAGGACGACGATAGGAAGCGCAAGCAAGACCGCACGGTGGCCAACACCGAGTGCCCAACCAGGAGGAAACCAGTCACTCAGGATGACTTTGACAAGATGCTCGATGGCCCTTGCCTGCTACATGATGGAGCCCACAAAGCCAGGGAATGCTTCAAGCTGAAAAACTTCGCCCATCACGCCTTGAAGGTCTGCAAAGAACGTCTCTGGATCCTCGAGTGTGGCAGAAAGGACTCAGATAAGGATAACCAAGATGAGGATAAGGAGGACTTCCAAGACCCTGAACATGAGGTCAATTACATCTGTGGCCGATATACGGCTGACTCAAAGCGCAAGCAGAAGATCCTCTACAGAGAGGTCCACTCGGTCTCACCAGCGGTACCTCAGTATCTACGATAGTCAGAGGTTCCAATTACTTTTGGTCGGTCCGACCATCCGGATCACATCCCTAGGCCTGGGAAATGTCCCTTAGTGCTAATGCTGACTGTTAACCGAGTCCGGCTAAATCGGGTACTGGTAGATGGTGGTAGCAGTTTGGACATCCTCTTTGTGAAAACCTTCAAGGAGCTTGGCATACCCTTGACGTACCTCAAGCCAAGTCGATCGCCGTTTCATGGCGTGATCCCGGGCATGCAAACAGTCCCTCTGTGACAAATCACTCTTCTTGTGACTTTCGGCACACGGGAGAACTACAGGACGGAGCGTATTACCTTCGAGGTCGCCGACCTCGACTCTACGTATCACGCCATTATTGGGCGGCCAGCCATCACTAAGTTCATGGCGGTACCTCATTATCCTTATATGATGATGAAGCTGCCAGGACCAAACGGAGTCATCTCAATCCACTCGGATGTGTAGACCTCATACAACTGCGACAACGGCAGTTGTGAGTTGACCGAGAAGATAGTAGCAGCGTCGGAGCTGGCCGAGATAAAGGAAGCTATTGCAACGGTGGAGGAGGCCATGCTTGACCCTGCTCCTAGGAAGGCGCTGAAGACTACGGTATAGGCGGATGCCGTGGAGTCCAAGAAGATTAGCCTAGATGATAATGATGTATCCAAGACCACCAATATTGGGGTCAATTTAGGTGATAAATAGGAAAGCGCGCTCATCCTTTTTCTTAGAAATAATAAAGATATATTTGCATGGAAACCTTCTGACACGCTAGGTGTTCCAAGAGAAAAGGCTGAGCTCAAACTTCACGTTCGTGAAAACGCCAGGCCGGTAAGGCAACGTCTTAGATGATTCTCGCAAGACCGAAAGGATGCGATTAGAAAAGAAATCGTTGACTGCTAGCAGCCGATTTTATTAAAGAACTTTTCCACCCCAACTGGTTGGCCAACCCAGTTCTGGTGCGAAAGAAGAATAAGGAGTGGCGGATGTGCATGGATTACACCGGCCTTAACCAAGCCTGTCCGAAAAATCCATTCACCGTCCCACGTATTGATCAAGTGGTTGATTCCATGACTGGATGCGCTTTGTTGTGCTTCTTAGATGCCTATTCAGGGTACCATCAAATTCCCTTAAACCAATCCGACTAGCTCAAAACCTCGTTCATCACGCCAGTCGGAGCCTTCTGTTACACAACAATGCCCTTTGGCCTGAAAAACGCTGGTGCGACCTACCAGCGGACTATGCAGTGATGTTTGGACAACCAGATAGGCAGGAATTTTGAGGCTTACGTAGATGACGTGGTAGTCAAGACTCGGCTCTCTACCGACATGATATCCGACCTAGACGAAACATTCGGCAACCTTCGGAAATACAACATGAAGCTAAATCCGGAAAAATGCGTCTTTAGGGTCCCATCAAGAAAATTACTCGATTTTCTGGAATCACATAGGGGGATTGAAGCTAATCCAGAAAAGGTAAATGCCATATGATGAATGGGACCACCACATTCGCAAAAAGACATTCAAAAGCTCACTGGTTGTATGGCGGCGCTCAGTCGGTTTGTATCACGACTCGGCGTCTGAGGGTTACCCTTTTTTCGATTAATCAAGAAGCAAGAATCATTCATCTGGAATGATGACGCACAGAAAGCCTTGGACGATTTTAAGACTTATATTAGTGGTCTTCTAGTCTTAACTCCCCCAGAGCCAAAGGAACCTTTGCAGCTGTACATTTCCGTAACCAAACATGTTGTCAGCACTATGCTGGCGGTGGAACGGGCGGAATATGGCAAGGCTCAAATGGTGCAACGACCAGTATATTTCATCAGTAAGGTCTTATCGGAATCCAAGGTATGATATTTCCAGCTTTAGAAATTAATTTATGCATTACAGATGACATCTAGGAAGTTGAAGCATTACTTTGAGGATCATCCAATTGAGGTCCACACGTCGTTCGACCTAGGCGAATTGCTGCACAACAAAGAGGCCACTGGGAAAATCGGCAAATAGGCCGTCGAACTCGGATCATATGATATCACCTTTAAGTCACGCGACTCGATCAAAGGTCAAGCTTTGTTGGACTTCGTCGCCGAGTGGACAGAATGTGAGTTACCTCCTGACCGACAAGAATTATGCTATTGGAGAATGGCGTTTGACGGCTCCTTACAACTGGAAGGTGCCGGAGCAGGAGTCATATTGATAGCTCCTGATGGAGCCAAGTTGCGGTATGTTCCTCGAATGCACTTCTGTGCCTCTAACAAGTTTGATGGCATCGAGTATAAACATGTCCTGCGCAAGTATGACGAAGAGGTGGACGAACTAGCCAAACTTGGGTCTAGTAGATCTAAAATACCTAATGGAGTATTCCTTGATGATCTGCATAAGCCATCTATACTAACCCAGCAAACTATAGAGCAGTCAGCACTAAAGGCGGGGGCAGCATCACATGTAGCTGTCATTGAGGTAGATTGGCGCACTCCCTTTATTGAGTATCTGGATCATGATACACTACCGACCGACAAAGACGAAGCCCTCCGGATTATTCGCAAGTCGCGTTCATATTGTATAGCTGACCATCACCTGTACAAGCAAAGCCCACATGGGGCACTGATGAAATGCTTATCTCAAGATGAAGGCAGAGCTATATTAGGAAACATCCACGCTAGCATTTGTGGGAATCACGCAGGCCCATCAACAATCGCGGCCAAAGCAACGAGGCAAGGGTTTTATTGGCCAACCGCTGGTGCTGATGCCAAGGAAATTGTTTGAAAGTGTGAAGATTGTCAGTTCTTCACCCGCCAGATGCACGTACCTGCCATAGAGCTCCAAAATATACCAATAACTTGGTCGTTTTCAGTATGGGGTTTAGGCATTGTTGGACCTTTCATGAAAGCTCAAGGGGGCTTTACTCACCTTTTCGTGGCAGTGGACAAGTTCTCTAAATGGATCGAAGCAAAGCCAGTTGGTAAGATTTCGGCAAAGAAGGCCATCGAGTTTATGACCAAAATAGTCACTCGGTTCGATGCCCCACACAAGATCATCACTGACAACAGTACTCAATTCACAGCAGAGGAGTTTAAAGAGTTTGTGGGCCGAGTCGGCTTTAAGATTGGCTATGCCTCGGCCGCCCATCCACAGAGCAATGGCCAGGTTGAGAGGGCAAACAGCCTCCTGCTTTCTGGAATTAAGCCTTGTATATTTGATCGGCTAGAAAAGTACGCTCGACGATGGGTTCGAGAATTGCCATCTGTGTTGTGGGGACTTAGACCCAACGTAAGTCGTGCCACCGGGCACTCCCCTTTTTCTCTAGTTTATTGCTCGGAAGCCATGTTACCAACCGAGATTCTTTTTGCCTCCCCCCGTGTGGCAGCATATGAAGAAAAAACCTCCAACGACCATAGGTGTGACGACTTGTTGTTGTTAGAGAAGCAGCGAGATGCCACCTTAATTCGGTCGGCAAAGTACCAGCAAATCTTGTGACGTTATCATGACAAAAATGTTCGAACATGGGGTTTTTCCGTCGACGACTTAGTTTTGAAGCAAGTTCAATCTAAGGTTGGTGAGTACAAGCTGTCGGCTCATGGGAAGGACCTTTTTTGTAAAGGAAATCACTTGGCCAGGCGCCTATCGATTGATGAATGAGGACCGGTCGGACCTTCAAAGTTCCTGGAACGTTTCACAGCTACGTCATTTTTATGCCTAGTATTGATACTTTAATGTACTTCTATTATTTGAATATATATACATAATGGTCATGATATCTGATTTCATAATTTATGATTTCTGTGAATAATTGTTGTTATTGTTTACATCATGGCTCAAATTTAGGGTTACTTAGTCCCCAGGGTTCTTGTCATCTGTTAGGGACCAAGGCAACTCTCCTAATTCGTATATGCTTGACCGAGTGAGTTCTTAGTCTCTATGGTTCATATTGGTTATTGGGAGCATTGTTTAGAGGGATGACATGAGTTGTTGATGAGAACATCACCATGAGGAGCATTGTTCATATCGCCGCGTTCGTCTCGAATTCAGCCGACACCCCTTCACGGTTTTGATGATATCTCCCACATCCGACGTCCAAACGAGGCGTTCTTTGATGCGTTGGAAAGAGGACAACAACGCCGTCGTTTTGGTTCTGGTCCTAGCTCCAGAAGGGTCGTGAGTCATAATATGTGACCATAACAAGGTGCTGTGTCACCTATTTTGGGCCAACTTGGCCATGTATCGTGTCGGGCCTTAAGCCCATGTTGTGGGCGCCCCCCCCTGGTCGCCCCCAACCCTAGGACGTCTTTGTTTCCTACATAAACTCAGTAGCCGCCGTCTTTTAGTTTTGGGTTTTGTTTAGTTCAGTTTTCCAGAAAGAAACTTGATCAAATTATTGTAACTGTGGCGACAAGTCCTTTTACAGTAATCCAGGGCCCCTGTTCTTGTTCTACACCACTGTGGCGATTAGTCCTTTTGTGTTCAGAGCTTGAACCTTTTCTTGTGATTCGCTTCATCCATATTTACAATTTCAGATTGCGTGTTTATCCTCTCTTGCTTGTGTTCTCGATTTCGCTTGCAGGAACAATCAAGTTGTACTTGGTGTAACGGTTACGGGGTTGAATCTTGTCTGATTCAAGCCGAGTCGTTGACACCGAGTTCCCCAAATTCGAGTTTATTCCCTTACCTCTCGGAAGATTGGGCCATATCTACATCAAGTGGTATCAAATTTCCAGGTTCCCCGTGAGGTATTATCGTGTTCTTCCCTTTAGATTCGTTTGTGTTCATCACCTTTTGTCCACGAAAAAGCCTACAAAAAAATTTTCCCCACCATCCCAGACACTATTTAGCCTTTGCATAATTTAATTTCAGAGTCCGTAGTGTTGAGTTTGTGTCCTAGTCGAGTTCAGTTGCTGGTTTGAATTTGTGTTTCGATTCGGTTTGTGTTTTGATCTCCGCTGCACACCACCATCACCATCGTGTTTTCCATTGGATTCACCATCGTATCACCCACCCACCACACCCACAATCTGTTGCCAACAAAAAACCCCAACCCAATTCGGTTTCCCCCCCCCCCTCACCCCTCAAACCCTATCTTGACATACCTTCGGTAAAATAGGCATAACTTTTCGCTCGTTGCTCCGATTGGGCTGAAATTTTTACAGCAGATTCTTGACTCAAAGTTGAGGTGACCCACACTGGGCGTTGCCCTGTGTGCCCTCGTCAAAAAATTAAAAAAAATGAGGAAAAATAGAAAAAAAATTGTGAAGTCAAAAATAGCGCTTTCGGTGAAACTTTGAGATTTTGCCTACCCTTTGTTTTCCCTCTGTTTGAGTTGAAACTTCTTGTGGTTCCTTCCTTTGTGTTCCTCTATCACAGAAAAATAGTGGAAAAATCAAGATTTTGATTTGCACCCCCCCCCCCCCCTGCCCTGAAAATTCTAAGCCTGTGAAGTCTGTTTGATCCTTGCTGCCTTTGCCGTTGTTCTTTGCCATTGTTTTTGCTGTCACAACTGTTTTTGAACACGATTCTTTTGCCAGCAATTAGGACACTGCTTTGGACATTTATTCAGTGCTACTATCTGTTATT
Organism: Eleusine coracana subsp. coracana; assembly: GCA_032690845.1. Lineage (NCBI taxonomy): Eukaryota > Viridiplantae > Streptophyta > Magnoliopsida > Poales > Poaceae > Eleusine > Eleusine coracana. The sequence continues at coordinate 36,787,305 of CM064422.1, read as the reverse complement.
GAATTGTGTTCCACTCATATACATATTAGCCTTCAAAGCTATACATATTGCAGCACAGGTTTCTTCCTTGCAACTGTTACACCCAAGCTCAACTACAGATTGTGTCGACCTGTTTGGCTTTGGTAAGAACACTTGCAAGATTGTGATACATTGCTTCTGATATTGTTTTCCATTTTCTACACCCTCTACTGCCTGCTAGTTGATAGGGCTAATCTTTTTGTTTAGTGTTGTCTTTTGCTTTTAACCATGTCTGAGAAAGGGAAAGGGACACCTGGAGAGTTGGAGTCCCCTACAGACTTCAATGATTGCGTCTCCAAGGCCGAGCACACGAAGCTTCTTGTGGACCAGCGTACATTCATGGAAACGAAGTTTGCCGAGTTGATGGGTCACATCAACACTGTTGTCCACCGCATTGAGGATGTTGAACGACAACCTCCACCTCAACGAGCTGCTACTGATGATGATTTTGACCGTGATGCAGACCGTCTTCACCGTAATCGACACGATATGGGAGGTAATAACAATCGTGGTAATACTGATACTTTTGTTAAGCCCAAATTTAACATACCACCTTTTGCCGGTAGTGCTGACCCTGAAGCATACTTAGATTGGGAACTTGCTATTGAACAGAAATTTAATTCTCATTTAGTTCCTGCTGAGCATAGAGTTACACTTGCTACTGGTGAGTTTACAGGTTTTGCTCTCTTTTGGTGGAATGATCTTTGTAATACTAATGCTGCTATACCTGCCACTTGGCCTGTTTTGAAACAACGCATGAAATCTCGTTTTGTTCCTCCTTATTACCAACGTGATTTACGTTTGAAATTACAATCTTTAACACAAGGTAGTAAAACAGTAGAGGAATATTATCAGGAATTGCTTATTGGTTTAGCACGTTGTGATATACATGAAGATGATCTTGCAACTAGTGCTAGATTTTTTGGATGTTTGAACCGTGATATCCAGAATATTGTTGACTATAAAGAGTAGAATAGGTTCAGCCAATTATATCATATTGCTCTTAAGGCTGAACGAGAAGTACAGGGATGCCTTCCACAACAATCTTGCAGGTCCAACACTGAGTAATATCTCCAGCAACGCACTGGAGTAGAGAACTTGAAGAGTCATGTTGCTAAGACACCAGCAACAACTTTTCCACTTGCGCCTACTTCTGCAGCGCAATTGTCTAGTGTGCAGCACCAACACCAGAAGAAGGTTACTACTTCCGGTACTAGGACCGGCTCCTCCACCACTATAATTTGCCACCGCTGCAAGGGCATGGGACATGTCATGAAGGATTGCCCTAGTCGTCGTGCTTTTATCGCTACCGCTGATGGGTATGAAAGTTCTAGTGATGTTGAAGATGAATTTCCTCATATGCCTAACCTTGTTGCAGATTCGACGGAGGAGCAGGAGACTACCACCATTGATTCTATTGCTGCCACCGTGGGCTTTCCTAGCCTCATTATACAGCGTGTGTTGACCACTCGGGTGGGACAAGAGGAAGAACAACAACGCAACAATTTATTCTACATGTACCTCATTGTTGCGGACCGCCGTGTTCTCACCATCATTGATACTGGGAGCTGCAACAACTTGGTAAGTTCTTATTTGGTAAGCAAACTTGGCTTGACCACGCATGCACTACATCAGCCCTACCACATCAAATGGTTCAACAATAGTGGTACGGCACAGGTAACTCGATCAGCACGCATACACTTTTCAGTAGGTTCTTATCAAGACTTTGCTGATTTTCATGTTGTACCAATGCAAGCATGTTCGCTTTTATTAGGCCGTCCATGGGAATATGATATGGATGCTGCCCATCATGGTAGAACAAATACATATACATTCGTGCATAAGGACAGGAATATTACTTTGTGTCCGTTATTGCCTGCTGATATTAGAAATCATTTTAAACCGCTTGCTGAAAATACTGAGAATAAACATGATAATAAACAACTTTCTGATGTTAAACATAAGCCTATTCAATTAAAGGGAGGTGCTTTTCTTGCTATGACATCTACTGTTACTAATCTTTGTGATAATCATGATGCACCTTGCTATACTATGCTTTGTCATGATATATCTTCTATTGATGGTCATGTATCTTGTACTTTGCATTCTGCTAGTACTAACCTTTTGCAGGAGATTGATGCTGAGATGGAGTCGAGGGTGACTCCAATTTAAGAAGGGGAGGATGATGAGGACATCACCATGCTGGATACACGCATATCATGGCCTTCCCCAAGTTACAAGTCGTCACCAACTCGGACCGCGTTCGTCTCGAATTCAGCCGACACCCCTTCACAGTTTTGATGATATCTCCCACATCCGACGTCCAAACGAGACGTTCTTTGATGCGTTGGAAAGAGGACGACGACACCGTCATTTTGGTTCTGGTCCTAGCTCCAGAAGGGTCGTGAGTCATAATATGTGACCACGACAAGGTGCTGTGCCACCTATTTTGGGCCAACTTGACCATGTATCGTGTCGGGCCTTAAGCCCATGTTGTGGGCGCCCCCCCCCCCCCCCCCCCCGGTCGCCCCCAACCCTAGGACGTCTTTGTTTCCTACATAAACTCAGTAGCCGCCGTCTTTTAGTTTTGGGTTTTGTTTAGTTCAGTTTTCCAGAGAGAAACTTGATCAAATTATTGTAACTGTGGCGACAAGTCCTTTTACAGTAATCCAGGGCCCCTGTTCTTGTTCTACACCACTGTGGTGATTAGTCCTTTTGTGTTCAGAGCTTGAACCTTTTCTTGTGATTCACTTCATCCATATTTACAATTTCAGATTGTGTGTTTATCCTCTCTTGCTTGTGTTCTTGATTTCGCTTGCAGGAACAATCAAGTTGTACTTGGTGTAATGGTTGCGGGGTGGAATCTTGTCTGATTCAAGCCGAGTCATCGACGCCGAGTTCCCCAAATTCGAGTTTATTCCCTTACCTCTCGGAAGATCGGGCCATATCTACATCAGTTGTGTATTGGTTGTGAATGTTTAACACAAGTTCATACAATACATATACAAAGGAGCGTGATCCAAGAATTCATTACAATACTTGTAATGAATCTAGACCTTAGCGGTCTATTGAACCTTAGTTATATTATAGTAATGGAGCTGTAATACAGTATTTTAAGCTTTACAATTCCTTACACTTTGGGTAAGGGATCTAGCTCTATCTAGTCGGCTAATATATGCGCTATTTTTTGCGCCTCAGCCACGAGGGCTTCACATTGCTCATCCGAGAAATCTTCATGGAAACCCTCGGCCACCACATCTAACTCTATGCTGGGGATGTGGGACATTGCAATTGCCAGGACTTGTGCGCCGACCAACTCTGCAACATGTCGAGCATGTTCTTTTAGTCGGCCGGGTGCCCCTTGTAGCCTAGTCATCAGGTCTCGACATCGAGGCGGTTTTTCTTTAGGATATATGTATTGGGCGACCACCTCTGCATCCTTCTGAAGAGCTGCAAGAGACCATCGAAGGTTTTTATCACCCTCTATAAATTTCTTCTGCAAAAGCTCATAGGACCTCTTTGATCCTGCAGAAGTATAATAATCATATATGTCCAATACAATGAACTTCGATATAAAGGTATTAGATGAATAAACACTTACCTCTCAGGCGTTTCTCGGCTTCTACCTTTTCAGTTTCAAGGGTGGCAACCTTTTCCTTATACTCTTCTTTCAGCTTTTCTACTTCTTTGAATGCTTTCTGGGATTGGTTTAGCTCATCCACAGCCTTTTTGAAGATCTTTTCAGCCTTGATTAATCGGTTTCTAGCTTTGTGTTTCTCTCCCTTTGGCTTTTTATTGTTTCTTCAGTGCCTGTCAGTTACAGACATTTTAGTACATATATATAATTTTGTATGCATAAGTACATTTATTTTTACCTTCAGCCCTTTTCTTCCACGAATTTTGAGATTCATGCATTGTCTTGAAGTCGTCTTTTAGCTTTTCAAAATTTTTCTCGATCTCTGCCAAGTCCTCGATCTGCTTCATTAATCCTTGATTCTCGGACTTCAAATCCAGTTCAAATCCATAGCTTGGGCAGACGACTCCAGTTCTTTTATACGGCCTTCGAGATTTGCAATTTGAGCGGCCGACTGGGCATTTTGTTTTTACTTCAAATCCAGCAACCGTGATGCCTCTGTATGGACGAGGTCAAATATTCATATTCCACAGATAGCATGTGAGGTATAGGCTTTATGGATCTCATACCTTGTAGCTCGAATTGAAGTTCATCAACTTGAGATAAATGGGCTTTTAGAGCGACTGATAAGCGCCCGACTTCTAGTCTCTCCTTGGCAAGCTGATCTTCTAAATCTACGGCTTTTGGACAATGCCTCTCGACAAGTCGCAGAAGCTTACTCTTGTTGGCCATATGGGTTTTCAGAGCCTGTAATGATGACGAATTATATGTTTGAAACTTCACAGCTAGGATTGGTGATTATTATTGACATTATTTTTCAAGAAGGGAGGAATACCTAGAAGGAATGACAGGCTTTTTTAGTATGTTCTTCAAAATTTTTCAATTCCGCTTGTTCTGCCGACTCATCAAATCCAGTGATGGCAAATCGGCCAATATGATATACTGACCTAGTCGTCGTTGGCTGTTCTGGAGCACCTTCTCTTTAGGCCTGGGATATTGGGTTATTTAGCCTGGTTAGCTTCTAGCCGAGTGGATTCGGGTGCACTCTTTAAATCACTCGGTTTCTCTGCCGAGTGGCCTGGGACATCATCTCTGGATGACCCGACATGTGGTGTCTCCTGGTCTTTTTCTGGAACTGCACTTTGCGCCGGGACTTCTTCAAATGACGACAGCCCGGATGACCTGTCAATTAGATAGAGATTACATATTTATTCAAATGGAGAGTTGAGCTTCAAGTTACATTGTTCTGTTTACCTTGAGCGGCGTTTGAATTTTAGGCCTGACACTATTGGTGGGGGGCTGGTTGGCCTTGGGGCACCTGTTGTGTCTGGTGCCGCCTCGTGGGTGCCTGCCTTGCTTGGTTCACTTGGACGACTTTGCTCTTTCTCGATTTCATCCATGATCCGTCAAGTGGTGGAGGCTTCCTCTGAAGTCTTTTTCTTCGCCTCTTCTTGAAGTCTAGCTAATCTTTCCACTAGCAACTCTTCTTTGTCAGAATCTTCAATGTGCGCCTTGTGGCGCTTGAAGGCTGATGGTTGTGTGGGAGAGTTCTTTTGTGGCATCGGCGGCAATGGTGGATTGGACACATATACATCAAGGTTCTGCAACATATGCGATGAAAGAGGTGTTAATTTTTCAAGCAGCGAGGTGGACAACTTACTGTACTCCTATCAGTCAAGGAATGATCTTCAGATTTTGCACTCCCTGGAGTCCAATCAAGAAGTGATGCAAATATGTTTTCCAGGCACAATGTCAATTCCATCTCTAAAAATATTTCTAGCACTTCCATTGTGGGTCTGAGCCCAATTGGAATTTCCATCCTGGAACATGGCTTTTCTTGATAGGCTATAGGCGGTGATATACGAAGCTTGCGACAACGTGTATGCCGATATATCCTTTCAACTTGAGATAAGCAATGTGCTTTAATATAGAATCAACCTGAGACTTCTTGTTTGGATGAGCCTTTACTGACCGCTCGGGTCATGGTTAGGGGGCTTCGGCTGTAGTTTCTGGCAAAGGTGGAGCATGGTTTCCATGGTAAAACCAGTCCGCGTGCCACCCCTTGTTGGTTGATGGAAGTGGCACATCAATATACTTGGATTTATTTCCTAATTGGAATCCAGCCCCCCCTATGACATTATTATTGTTTGACTTCAAAACAAAGAGCTCCTTGAAGGTATCAAAATAGGGATAGATACCCAAGAACACTTCACACAGGTGAATAAATATGGAGATGTGCAAAATGGAATTCGGATTTAGATTGACAAGATTCATGCCATAGAAGCAAAGAAGACCCCTAAAGAAGTCACAACAAGGGATCCCAAATCCACGATAGAAAAATAAGGAGAAAACAGCGGTTTGGTCGACGGGAGGTTGGAGAAATTTCTGACCTATAGCTTCAATCCATCCTCCGGTCTGTTGATCCTGCAACACGCCGTCAATCACCAGTCTGTTGATTTTTTCTAAATCCATGGCGGACGCAAGGAACTCCTTGATGGAGGCAGGGATGTCAAAAACTGTCTCTTCTTCCTCGCCCCTCTCAGGAGAAGATTGCTTCTGGGATTGTGCCTTAGCACTTTAGCGGGTGCGCTTCGGGGCCATCGTTCTTGGTTTAGTGTAATGGGAAGTAGTTGCGTGGAGTTTTGGGGTGGAAACAGAAGTCTAAGATCTAGGGTTTGTGTGCGTAAGATGGCAGCAGCGGTGAAATGAAGACGAAGGGATGCGACTGTTTGGAGGTCCTTTTATAAGGGATAGATGACCTGCTGGGCCAAGGCTTCTCATAATCCGTTAAGTCTAGTTTTGTTAATTGGTACATGTATTTATTATATTATTGCGCCTCATTTTAAGCATTGATTTTGGATATTGTGGATCTTAACATTAGTAATAAATCACTCGGATTGTTGCGGTTTCATCCTTGGAAATTGTACCTTTCGAGATTCTATTATAAATCACTCGGATTGTTTTAGTTTCAGCCTTAGAAATTGTGCCTTTCGAAATTCTGTGATAAATCACTCGGATTGTTGTGGTTTCTACCTTGGAATTTATATCTTTCGAGATTTTGTGATAAATCACTCATATTATCTCGGCACCAATCTTGGGGGCTGTGTTTCCGTATTATATTACTACTATTGATACATCACCAATCTTGGGGTCTATGACAATCGAATTTTGTCATTAATCATTCAGATTAGGGGCACTTCAGCATTATGGATATAAATATTAATTTGGTGATGCATCAGTCGGTGAGTGAGAAAATTTAGCTAAATATGGAGCTTGTTTAGACAAATTGGAAGGTTCAGATGTCATTATTGATGAGGACATCACTCCTAAGGATACATGCAACACTCCTCTAATTCTGGACTTGCAAGGTCCAATGAATAGAGCTCGTACACGGCGACTAAATTTAGATATGAGCTCGTTTCTACGTTCTTCATTATATGTCACTTTTGAGAATGGTTTGCTACCTAATGATTATATTGTAATTAGGAACCATGGAGAGGACCAGGAGATGATGGGAGAAGGACTTGGAGACGTGGAGGACCAGCAAGGATGTGGCAGCCAAGCTGGAGGCCCAACCAAAACCGGCTTTGAGTCTGTTTTGGGGCTCAGGACCAGTCTGCACTAAAACGGATGCCCAGGACGCATACGGACTCAGATTTGGACGTTCTACATATGCACGGAAAGATAAGAAGAACTTTCCAATGCCACCAGTCTCATATCAAAATTCATCCGGAGTCATAGGGAATCGTCGAAACAAGAGAGGGTCCAGAATCTGTTACGGTGCTGCATCGCCTGTTTTTGGCCTTTGGGCTTTGTATCTAGTTGAGCCCGATTAGGGGCATGTCCAGAGGGTCTTGCACGACCCTAGGGTCTTCATATACAGCCGCCACCGTACCATTAGGGTTTGGGTTTTGCTAAGATTATTATGTTCATAACAGTTTCACTGTCATCACGGTTTGTGAGACCCCAACTTTGTGAGATTCATAATACATCTGCAGTTGTGTTGCATTCTTCTTTGTTCTTGCTTGTGTTCTTGATTCCCAGATAGGGATTAGCCTTCTCAGCGAGGTCAATCATTTTAGGATGGTTGATAACAAGAGGAGACATCGTGCTGTGATTGCGGGGTTTAGAACGTGCTGTTCTGAAGCCGGATCGATTTGTGTGTCGCCTCCGACCAAATCAATGTATCTAGAACCTTTCGGAAGATTGGGAACCCTTGTCCATATCAAGTGGTAATCAGAGCTTCAGGTGCACCGTCAGGTTTGCACTACCCTTAATTTATTTCGTTTTGTGTTCATCCTATCGTCCACAGAAAAGCCCAAAAAATTTTTCCCTCCGCCCATAACCACGTATTTAGCCTCTGCATATTTCAGTTTCAGAGTCCGTAGTGTTGAGTTTGTGCCCTAGTTCTTGTTTAGTCACTGGTTTAGTTTGTGTTTCTGTCATCAGTAGTGTTTCCCTTGCAACCCTAGCCGCCATCCCCTTCACCATCCTCTATTTTGTTGGCTTTTTGTGCTAGGGTTGATTGATCGACACACCTAGCCTAGTCCCACCCTAATCCCACCCTAAACACACCGTCAACACCCCTGACCAATCCTCACAAATTCCACTTTCCGCTGCCTCCACGCCACCAAAAAAAAATCCTACCCGATTCCAAACCCGACCCCAAACCCGACTCGGGTTTCTGGAAAACCGACTCCGACCCCCCTTCGGTAAAACGGGCATAACTTTTCGCTCGGTTGTCTGTTTTGGCTGAAATTTTTACAGGAGATTGTTGACTCAAAGTTAGGCATACCCACACTTGGCTACATCTTGTGTGGCCTCGTCAAAAAATTAAAAAAAAATCAGGAAGATAAAGAAAAAATTGATTTAAGTTTAAACCTAATGTTTTCTGCAACTTCAAGATTTTCTGTAGGCCACATCCTACCTTTATTTGAGCTGTAATTTTCTGTAGATTCTCCGTCATTGTTAGTGAGTTGGATAAAAATATCAAAAAAATAAAATGAAAAAAAAAGAAATTTGGGATTTTGCTTAGATTATTCTGTTCATAACAGTTTCACCGTCATCACGGTTTGTGAGATCCCAACTTCGTGAGATTCATAATACATCTATAATTGTATTGCATTCATCTTTGTTCTTACTTGTGTTCTTGATTCGCAAGTAGGGATTAGCCTTCTCGGCGAGGTCAATCATTTTAGGACGGTTGATAACTAGAGGAGACGTTGTGCTGCGATTGCGGGGTTTAGAACGTGCTGTTCTGAAGCCGGATCGATTTGTGTGTCACCTCCGACAAAATCAACATATCCAGAAGCTTTAAGAAGATCGGGAACCCTTGTCCACATCAAGTGGTATCAGAGCAAATCATTTGAAGAGCTTTCATACGCTTGATGAATGAGGTTTTAAGAGCTTTCATTGGCAAATTTGTGGTAGTTTACTTTAATGATATCTTGATTTATAGCAAATCTATAGATGAACATATAAATCATTTGCATGCTATTTTTGATGCTTTACAAGATCCACATTTATTTGGTAACCTTGAGAAGTGCACCTTTTGCATGGATCGAGTCTCTTTTCTTGGCTATGTTGTGACTTCACAGGGAATTGAGGTGGATGAGGCGAAGATTGAAGCTATAAAGAGCTGGCCTATACCAAAAACTCTCACACATGTGAGGAGTTTTCTTGGTCTTGCAGGTTTCTACCGCCACTTTATCAAAGATTTCAGTACCATTGCTGCACCTTTGCATGAGTTGACAAAGAAGGGCATTGATTTCCATTGGGGTAAGGTACATCATGAGTCTTTTGATGCTTTGAAGGATAAACTTACACATGCACCATTGCTGCAATTACCTAATTTTGATAAGATTTTTGAGCTTGAATGTGATGCTAGTGGTATAGGCATTGGTGGTGTTTTGATGCAAGATAGTAAACCTGTTGCATACTTTAGTGAGAAAATTACTGGGCCTATTTTGAATTACTCCACGTTTGATAAGGAATTGTATGCACTTGTACATTGTTTAGAGACGTGGCGTCATTATTTGTTGCCCAAAGAATTTGTTGTTCATTCTGATCATGAATCACTTAAGTATATTCGTTATCAATGTAATTTGAACCGTAGACATGCTAAATGGATTGAGTTTATTGAGTCTTTTCCTTACATTATTAAACATAAGAAAGGGCAGGATAATGTGATCATTGATGCTATATCTAGGCGCTATACTTTATTGTCTCAACTTGATTGTAGAATTTTTGGACTTGAGGCAATTAAAGAACAATATGCTGCTGATGTTGATTTTAAGGATGTATTGCTGCATTGTAAAGAAGGTCGTGCATGGAACAAATTTGTGTTGACTGATGGATTCTTGTTTAGAGCTAACCGCCTATGCATTCCAGTTGGTTCCGTTTGTCTTTTGTTGTTACAGGAGGCGCATGGAGGTGGATTGATGGGTCATTTTGGTGCCAAGAAGATGGAGGATATTTTGGCCACACACTTTGGCCAAGGATGAGGAAAGATGTTTAGCGCTTTGTTGCTCACTGCACTACATGTCAAAAAGCTAGGTCTCGCTTGAATCCACATGGTTTATACATGCCACTTCCTGTTCCTTCTATTCCTTTGGCGGATATTTCTATGAACTTTGTTTTAGGAGTGCCTAGGACTAAGAGGGGGAGTGATAGTATTTTTGTTGGTATGGATAGATTTTCTAAGATGGCACACTTTATACCATGTCATACGACTGATGATGCTAGTTATATTGCTGATCTCTTTTTCAAAGAAATTGTACGTTTGCATGGTATGCCTTCTACTATTGTTTCAGATCGTGATGTAAAATTCTTAAGTCACTTTTGACGCACACTTTGGAATAAGTTGGGTACAAAGTTGTTGTTTTCTACAACTTGTCACCCACAAACTGATGGACAAACTGAGGTGGTGAATCGCACTTTGGGTACTATGTTGAAAGCTATTTTGAAGCAAAATTTGAAGCAATGGGAAGAATGTTTGCCTCATGTTAAGTTTGCATATAATCGGGCAACACATTCTACTACCAAGGTAAGTCCTTTCAAGGTAGTGTATGGTTTTGATCCCCGTACTCCACTTGATATACTTCCTCTACCTATTCATGAGAGAGTTCATGTTGATGCTAAGGAGCGTGCTAAATTTATTTTGAAAATGCATGAGACCACTCGACTTAGTGTGACACCCCAGGTGTCTCACCTTAACTTAGCAAATATGAAGATCACATATCATGAGACCACTCGACTTAGTGTGACACCCCAGGTGTTCAATTAAATTAATTCTAGTAATTATTTTATAATTAATTGGCCCCTGCCACTTGGCACAAAAATCACTCACACAAGCCTTTGTGCCCAGTAATTCACACAAGTTCAGAAACCTAAGTTTACTTAATTAAATTCAATTAATTGCTTATACCACTATTTTACTTTAATAAATGCTAGTAATTAGAATAATTATATCCAGAGGCTGTAAATTGGTAAAAATACAGTTCATCTATGTCCCTATTCTTGATAAATCACTCAAGATCAGAATCGATTGGTTACTATTGCAATTGCTTATTTATTCTAAAAGGCTATAACAACCCTAAATAAATGATTAACATACATAAAATAATGAAACTCTAATTTGTTTCTTTGAAGCATATGGCTTCGAGAACATTGAAGCATATGGCTTCGGGAACATAATAATAATCTCATACATTTGAAGACGTTGAGCATCATATCATTGCATTCTACGGTATTTTGATAATACCGACAATTCAATTCTATTTTGATAATACCGACAATTCAATTCTATCATATAGGCAACAACAACTCGGAGCAGGAAGAAGAGGATCTACAGAAGGACCTTGATCCCCAAGAGCAAGACGTTGTAGTTGCTAGCACTAACATCAATCCAGGCAAGCCCCGGTTTACATTCGCCCTTTTATAAAGTTGCTAGTTTTCAATATTACTAGTGTCTATAATCATTGTTGCATTAGGTCATAGGAGTTGATTGGAATCCAATTGCATGATACCCAAATGACCTACACCACTTTCATTAGAACTTTGGTAGTATCAGTACTGTGTCGCTATGCTTAGTAATTGCCAGGCCCGATAGATATCATTAATAAGAAATGAACTTGACCACTGGAACGGGAACCTAAAAAGAAGTTATTTTACTGTTATGACCGGGCAGGGAAGATGCATGTGTAGGTTTGCAGCAATACATGGGTGTTGACTGTGGTAGCCCTGCCTTGTCGAACCTTGGACCCATCTATGGTCGGCCCCTTGGTCAAGTATTGAATAGTACCGAATATATGCTAGTCTATGGGCACTAGTAAACTGATGTAGCATTCGCGAGGCAATGAGGACGGTACCTAGTACAGTGGTCGTTGACCCTTCTGCTGCTGGAGTGGACGGTTCACACCCCGAAGTACTGCTGGCAGAACGACATGCCCACTCGCTGAGACTAGACCCGGACCAAGTTGTTTTTCGTCCTTGCGAAAAGTTGCCATATACGACCTTAACCGGTGCGTATGTGTCGTGTATCTCGGGTTATCCTAGCTGGTGTAAATCAATTGCAATTGCTGTCCCTCGCAGTAATGAGTGCCACTTGGTCATTGCGTCGTCATGTAGTTGAACCTGGTATTGGAAATTAACTAAGATGTTTATCTTTGATGTTACAATTATTGTTCTTATGGTGCACTTACTTTATGGATTGCTCTATTATCTTGTTATTGCAACTAAAGTTACATTTCTGCTCTACCCAGTTAATTTTGATAATACAACAAATAAATCGTATTTTCGAAAACCACGACGTTGCGAGTGAGGATACGTTAGTATTGCCCCTATAGATAGTAGGGTGGTGACAAAGCTAACCTGGGTTATGATTGTTTACATTATTGCATCTACGACTTCTTCAAACAAAGGTACATGCGTGCTTGACCGACACGCATGATGTCGGTTTCTGTGCTCGCAGGCAGATACGAGACACTGTTGGCTCGTGACTTATCACGGGCGATCCTTCTTCCATGGATCGTTACTAGTAGAACTGTGCTTCTTTTTCGTAGTTTCTTTTGAATTTGATGTATTGTTTCTGCAATGAATCTTCTGCAGGTACGCTAACACCGTTAGTATAACCTTTAGAATGACTTACATGTTGAGTGCGGGTCGTCACCAAGTATCTGTGCCGCTAAGTCACGGCAAGTTAGGTGTTGTGTTGTGAGGAACGATAGGTTAATAAAATGAAGGTTTTGTATCATGCACCCCATTATAACTAAACTAAAATTTGGTTCTCCCCTTGCTCACCAACCTCTGAATAAAAATTTTCTAAACATAATAAGTATAAAATTCTGAATAACAAGGTTAACAAGAATCTGTCCTGTTTTTAGTTGCCAACTTCAAAAATTCATAACTAAAGATATACTTCGGATTTTTAGGTGTTTAAATACAATCTAGAAAGTCCTAGAAGTCTGTTTTCATATCCAATAGATTTCACCATCTTTCCAGTTCTCCCCTGTCCAGTAGAGCCAAAACATTAAGCCTATGTCAATCTGAAACTGAATTTGTTTTGAGACCCATTGCCGTATTATTGACCCTTGAGGCTGGAAAATGTGAACAAAGATCTTGTTTCTGTATTTCATAGCACTATATATGAAATGCATTGTTACTCAAGGAACATTGTACTCACCGTTGGGTTTATGTTCTAGATGAGTGACCACGGTTTTGACGAGCTTTCGCACGACGGGTGGCGCTACACCACCGGACTCCACCACCATGGCTTTCCTACACTATTGTGGGATCTCTTACGCTTGTTGGGCTACGACGAGCCGCCCTCCTACAAGGGCTGCAAGATCCGTTGTCACGGCATGGCTCTTGCTGAGGTGCACATCAGCGTATCCACACACCCGCGCAACCTCGACATGGCGTGTATGGAGAGCATGGCGACTTGTGGGAGCCTCTGTGAGGGCTTGAAGAGAGTCGCCCACAGGGCTCTCACCCACTTCTATGGGTGCCACACAGTAGCGCTCTCCAGGACTCCGTTTGAGATGATTCCCATATGGCACCAGGCCAACCCGGTCTGGCAGAGGCGTGTGAGGCGCATTGGCCGCGATGACTACCCGACGTACCACGCAGGGTACCACCGTGTGTCCTACTACTCCGAGTACCTCCTCAACTTGGATGAGGAGGCTAGCAGCTACAGCAGTATCATACTGGCTGAGGCCGAGCAGGTCTGCGTTTAGAGGAATGACCTGCAGAAACAGGTCGACGCACAGCAGAGAGAGATTCAACGGCTGACCGCTGCTCTTGAGGCGAGTGAGACTCGCGTTACTGATGTGACTGGACAGCGCGACACCCTCGCATAGGAGGTGGATAGACGTGGCGTGATTATGCAGCAGCGCGCCAACCATAACGAGCACATGTAGCATCAGTTGACGGCTACACAGCATGAGATGGAACTTATGGGAGAGGATTTGGAGACCCTGGCCCAGGAGAACCAGGGCCTGTAGCAGCAGCTTGAGGCAGCCCTTGCACGACCAGCAGTACCAGAGGAGGAGGACCCGCAGGAGGATATGGACGAGGAGTCTGACGTAGACTACGAGGCACCCGCCCGAGGCAGGACCTAGGAGGATGAGGGTAGACTAGCCTAGTCTCGGTAGTCAAGATCAGTGGGTAGGTAACTTTTGTTGAACCACGCGAGGTTGTTGTATTTTGGGGTTGATGCGTGAGATGTTTTTGTAACTCAAGGGCTACATATTCCGAGTCATGTATGGAAACTATGATGATTTGCGCAGTGCATTGGATGTACATTTAGTAGCTATTGTTGTTACAACAAAGTTAATTGTACTCATTGACTCAATCAAAGTACTTTCTTTGTAGATGGCTGAAAACAATGAACAACCACCACAAGGTTGGGAAATTACCGATGGCCTGGAGTTCACAGGGATGGTTCACCTGTTTTGGAGAGTTCCCCAGAGATTCGTATATTTCATTCCTCCCACCTATATTGGCAAGGAATTCCAGGAGCATGGAGTCCCCTCATGTATCATCCATGTGGCAGTTCCCGCCAATTACTCCGTCATCCTCGCATGGGAATCTTGGACCCTTAGTGTCACCGGGACCGATCTGCCTTCCACCTTGAATGCAGCTGCATTCAAGGCACTTACTCTGTTCTGTGAAGACCACAAGCATGATGTGGCTGGAGTATTATGGTCCTATGCTGCCAATACTTGAGTATTATGGTCTGTCCATGTTCGCTTTGTGCACAAACTTGTGCCGGTGATTGGATGTGTTCCATTCTGCACTACGACTTTCTGAGGTCAAAAAACAAGCTAAAGATGAAGAAATTGCAGAACTGAACCAGCAAATCCAAGCCAAGAATGAAGAGATGGAAGCGATTCTAGAAGAACGTGACCAAGCCTTGCAGGATGCAGCGGATTTTGAGCATGACATGATTGAGGCTCAAGATGACCTGAACGCATTCAAGGCTGCCCATCTTCCTATTGAAGGGAGCTGGGATAAGATCTTCATAGAGTATGGAGAACAAGACGATGTGGAGATGGCACCTGCCGGTGTTGACGACGATGAAATGATGGATCTGGAGGAACCAGGAGAACCTATGGAACAGGAAGAACCGAAAGAGCCGAAAGACTTAGGCCAGGAGTAGATGATTCGCTACCCCTGTGTATGGTCATGTAGTATATGTATCCCTAGTTCCATGTAAAAGTGTGAGTCTTGCATGTTGTGTCCGCTATATCATAACTAGGCGACAACACATTATGCAAGGAACTATGTGATGATGTCCTTAACAGCCATGCAGACTGGATTGAATCAATGAAGATGGATGTCATTCTAAGAATTTATCGTACCACTTGCAAATTTATGTTTTGTGCATGTGATTTTATGGAATGTTATGAGAACCAACTAATGTGCAACCGTATAGATTGCAGCATGGTGTGAACTCGGAACCAGGAAGATCCGGAGAGCTCTCAGCAAGGAGCGAATGCTAAGCCTTCCTTGGTTGAAGTCCTGGCCGCTGCACTCAATAGGCAGTAGAATGACTCCGAGCTGCTCCGTCGGTTGGTCAACATCATGACTCACCTGGCTGGACGTGAAGATAACCACAACAACCGCAACAACCAGCCCCGTCAGAGCACTTACTCAGAATTCCTGGGTACCCATCCACCCACCTTCGAGCGTGCCAGAGAACTGCTGGACGCCGACCATTAGTTGCGCCAGACTGAGTCTAAGTTCGGTTTGCTGGAGTGCACTGAGCACCAGAAGGTTCTATTCGCCGCCCAACAACTCCATGGCTCTGCTAGTGCCTGGTGGGCCAACTATGAAGCTTCTCTGCCCGCTGGACACCGCGTGGAATGGAATGACTTCAAGGCTGCTTTTCATGCTCATTTCATCCCCGCTGGTCTCATGCAGAGAAAGGTCCAGGAATTTATGGATCTATGTTAATACTGAGGAAAAGAAGAGATACGCATTCTTGCGTGGGATGAATGCCACGCTCAAGGAACGTCTGACTTGGCAGACGACTGGCACATACAATGATCTGGTCAATACTGCTATTGTCCAGGAAGGCGCTATGTGCCAAGTTGAAGAAGAAGACCGCAAGAGAAAGGCCCCTGCTACTGCCTCGCAGGCGAAGCATCGCCTGATATATACTTCACCCACCGAACAACGTTTCCGGGCAGCACCGCAGCAATAGTTTCAGCGACGATTTGGCCCGAACTACTTAAGATCATCACCGCAGTAGAACTTTCCACCTCGTGCACCTTATCAACAACAGAACATTCAGCACTGTGTGCCGTATCAGCAACAAGGGAGCCCGAGTGCTCATGCCCCACTGCCTGCTAATCGTGGAGGCAACTACCCCTGCTACAATTGTGGTCGTACCGGCCACTTTGCAAAGAACTGCACTGCACCAAGGTGCAATAACAAAAACAACAACAACAACCAGCGCCAGAACCAGAGCAGGAATGTGAATGCACCATCACGTGGTGCCCAAGTGAACTACACCAATGCGGAAGATATCCCTTAAGGCGAACCCGTGCTGACCGGTACGCTCTCGCTCTATTGCCAGCCTGTCCTTGCGCTTTTTGATTCTGGTGCTACGCATAATTTCATTAGCCAAGCCTGTGTGCAAAAACTTAATCTTCAACCCCAGACTATAGAAAGATGCTACACAATTCGTTCCCCCGCTAGGCAAATTAGTGCCAATCAAATAGTATGCAAAGCCCCTTTGGAAATAAATAAGAAAATCTACCCCACGGATTTTATCATGCTTAGCCACCAGGGAATTGACTTGATCTTGGGCATGTTCTGGATGAAAACCCATAGAGCCATGCTAGACATCGAGCCCCGTATCTTTCACCTCAACTCCCCTTTGCATGGAGAGGACACACTTTCTCTAAACATCAATTCATCGAAAGCCCTGATTGTCCATCACTTGGAAGGGCAGTCGCTCGAGAACATCCCCGTTGTTTGCGAGTATCCGGACGTATTCCTCGAAGATATCTCTGGCCTACCACCTGACCATGAAGTGGAATTTAAGATAGAGCTACAGGCAGGAACTTCTCTGATATCTCGTCGACCCTACAAGATGGCCCCGAATGAGTTGGCTGAATTGAAAAAGAAGTTGAATGAGTTATTGGAAAAGGGATTCATTCACCCAAGAACTTCACCTTGGAGCTGCCCTGCTATTTTTGTGCAGAAGAAGGACAAATCTCCGCATCTCGTTGTGGACTATCGACCTCTTAACGAAGTTACCATCAAGAATAAATACCCGTTACC
The DNA here is from genome assembly GCA_032690845.1 of Eleusine coracana subsp. coracana. Taxonomy (NCBI): domain Eukaryota; kingdom Viridiplantae; phylum Streptophyta; class Magnoliopsida; order Poales; family Poaceae; genus Eleusine; species Eleusine coracana. Next base: position 36,769,862 of record CM064422.1, on the reverse strand, counting down.
ACGAATTGATATCATTTTTAATCAATTAGTTGGTGCTAAGGTATTTTCAAAAATTGACCTCCATTCGGGTTATCATCAAATCAAAATTAGAGCAGAAGATATTCTGAAAACCGCCTTTTCTACTATATAGGGATTATTCGAGTATCTAGTAATGCCATTCGGATTGACAAACGCCCCAGCTCATTTCATGTATCTCATGAACTCGGTATTCATGCCAGAGTTGGACAAATTTGTGTTAGTATTCATTGACGACATCCTCGTCTATTCTAAGTCCAAGCAAGAGCATGCTGGACATCTTCGCATTGTTCTTCAACGTCTACGAGATCACCAGTTGTACGCAAAATTCAGCAAGTGTGAATTTTGGTTGGACCGTGTGCCATTCCTTGGTCATAGTCTCTGCAAAAGGAATCTCGGTAGACCCTAGCAAAGTTCAAGACGTGCTAGATTGGAAGCCACCAAAAATAGTTCACCAAGTGTGCAGTTTCCTCGGGCTAGCCGGATATTATCGTAGGTTCATACCAAATTTTTCTCGGCTGACGAAACCCATCACAGAGCTGCTGAAAAAGGAGAAAAAGTTTAATTGGAATAGCAATTGTGAAGAAGCCTTTCAAACATTGAAGAAATTATTGAAAACTACCCCAGTACTGGCTTAACCCAATATCACCAAGCCATTCGACGTATATTGTGATGCGTCTGGGACAGGACTTGGATGTGTACTCATGCAAGAAGGTCGTGTCATAGCCTATGCATCTCGACAATTAAGGAAGCATGAAGAGCACTATCCAATTCATGATTTGGAGCTAGCTGCAGTTGTACTTGCACTAAAAATATGGAGGCATTATTTGCTCGGCAACTTAGTGCACGTCTATATAGACCATAAGAGCTTGAAATATATATTCACCCAGACTGATCTAAACATGAGACAACGTCGGTGGCTACAACTAATTAAGGATTATAACCTAGAGATTCATTATTATCCAGGCAAGGCTAATGTAGTCGCCGATGCGTTAAGCAGAAAGGTCCACTGCAACAACTTAGAACTGGAAGTTCAGGACCGAATTGACCATGAAACTAATTCAGAACCAAGCCTTCACCTGTTGTAGTGGTTAGCAACCTAATTGTGCATTCTACCATCTGTGATGAAATTGTTGCTGCACAGAAAAATGACGTTGGTATGAATCATATCAGACAAAACATTAAGGATGGCAAAGCAGAATGCTACACCCAAGACTCGAACGGTACTCTATGGTTCTATAACCGTTTAGTAGTACCAAAGGATTTTGAACTTCGATGGAAGATCTTGGATGAAGCACACCACTCCAAATATTCTATCCATCCGGGTAGTAATAAAATGTACCAAGACTTGAAGAAGAATTTCTGGTGGACAAGGATGAAGCGAGAAATTGCTCGGTATGTTGCGGAATGCGATACGTGTCAGAGGGTTAAGGCAGATCATTTGAAACAGGCCGGATTACATCAACCATTGAGTACCCCCGCTTGGAAATGGGAAGACATCAGCATGGATTTTGTTGTTGGTCTCCCTCTCACTTCTCGAAAGCATGATTCAATTTGGGTCATTGTGGACAGACTCACCAAATCTGCCCACTTTCTGCCAGTCAACAATAGACATAATGTACGACAATATGCAGAGCTATACATAGCCAGAATTCTATGTATCCATGGAGTTCCCAAGACCATTGTTACATATCGTGGCTCATAGTTTGTTGCTCGTTTTTGGGAACAACTACATGCATCTTTGGGTACCAAGCTGATCCGGAGTTCTGCTTACCATGCCACCACGGATGGACAAACTGAGCGTGTCAACCAAATTTTAGAACATATGCTTAGAGCATGTGTTTTAACTCATGATGGTAATTGGGATACGTATTTGCCTTATGTAGAATTCTCATACAACAACAGTTACCAGGATAGTCTAAAAATGTCACCATTTGAAGCACTCTATGGTCGCAGTTGTAGAACGCCGCTAAACTGGTCCAAACCTGGGGAAAGAGTAACCTTTGGTCCTGACCTTGTCAAGGATGCTGAAGAAAAAGTATGTACCATCCAAGCCAATCTTAAAGCCGCTAAATGCCGCCAAGAGAAGTATGCAAACAGACGACGCAGACCATTGTACTTCAACAAGGGCGATTACGTCTATCTCAAGGTGTCGCCTATGAAGGGTATCCAACGGTTTGGAGTCAAAGGAAACTTAGCTCCCCGTTATATTGGACCATTCCAAATTCTAACCGGAGTTCATCACACCTTCCATGTCTCCCAGCTTAAGCGATGTCTCAAGCCACCCATCGACAAAATTTTGGAAGAATATGACCAACTCCAACCCGATCTCACGTATTTCGAACAACCCGTGAATAACCTCGACGAGAAGGAACGCACGACCCGTAATAGAACCCTCAAATTCTACAAAGTTCAATGGAGTAACCACTCAGAAGATGAGTCTACATGGGAATCGAAAGAGTTTCTGAGAACTCACTACCCGAAATTTTGGTCGTCATACACAGGTATGGTTTGACCACCGCACTTCCCTCTAGTTTGCCTTGATTCTTAATCTCGGGACAAGATTTCTTTAAGGAGGGAGGGCTGTGACACCCCAGGTGTCTCACCTTAACTTAGCAAATATGAAGATCACAAATCATGGAAATTATAGCATAAAATGATAGAGCCGATCTATTAATTTAATTTTAGGCAAATAAATACCCTACAACCAAGTTATTGAAGCAACTTAGAAATTTCAATACAACTTATGCTAAAAAATTCATAATCATGTTGGTAATAACAAAATAGAATTTCATGAAATTATTGGGCATTTTATCTGCTTGGCAAGACCCTTAAGTAATTAATTGATTCTTAAGTAAATAATTAATGCATTTAATTAATTCTAAAGTTATGTTTATAAAAATTTTAAATAAAATACACCAAAGTGTTCTACACCATTTAAAAAGTTAGTCCTCCAATTTTCACTAATTTAGGAAGTCCCTAGCTATTTTATTTTGAATTAATGAAAATCAGCTTTGACTAGGGACCTATTTCCACTAAATCTAAAAGATCCGGGGCGCAGTGTAAAATTTCGATCTTCTTCCTCCTCCCTGGCGTAGAGCTTGATGGCTCCTCCCTGTCGTCGATGCACCGCCCAGCTTACCTTCACTCCCCCTTGGAAACGCGCGCGCTACAGCGTCACGCCTGCACCTCTGCCCTCTGCCCTGTTCCCTCACCGCGAGCCCGCCCAACGGCCATCATTCTCCCTCTCTGCAGGCCACCACCGTGACCGGAAAAACTTCAATTCCTCCCGCTCTCGTCGCTCCCACTCTCCCACTCACTCCTTCCCCTCTCCGCAACTTGAAAGCGAGCCCACGAGTTCACCAGCACACCCTCTCTCGCTCTCTGCTCTCTGCTCTCTGCCATTTCCCCTCTCCCTGTCATCTCGCCATTGCGGAGCTCAAGCTCGACATGCTGCCCCGCTCTCCCACTGCTTTCCCGCCCAGCCAAGAGCACCCATGCACCGCTCACTTCCCCTCTAGCTCCCCAGGCCACTTCCACGACAACTCCCTACGTGAGCTCAGTCCAATTGAAGAAACACCAAGAGCCACCATTCTGGTGACCTCCTCTGCTGTTGACCAAAATTGGCCATCTCCAGTAAGCCCCGTTCCCTCTTTCCTCCTCTACCCTTTGTGCAACTCTCGGCCGGTAAGCCCCGTTCCCTCTTTCCTCCTCTACCCTTTGTGCAACTCTCGGCCGAACGACCCCGCCTTGACTCCTTCCTGTTTTCATGTGCAAAGTCGTCGGCATTCTGCTTTTTCTCCCGGCCCTGAACCATCACCGCCGATCACCGAAGCCGCCCCATGACAAGGTTCTACTTCCGGTCATCTCCATCCAACGCCAACTTGATGCCGCTCTTCGTGATGCTCTCGTGAAGCTGTAGGAGCCGATCCTGCCTGAATTCCTGCTGCAAGCCATCATGGTGAAGTCGCCAAAGATCTTCCACCACTGCCTCGTTGCGCACGTCGTTTATTTGCTCCCGTGGTGAGCATTCTTCCCGCGTAGCCCCCGCCGGCGAGCCCTCTGGCCGGCTCTGCCCGCTTCGGCGAGCCCACTGGCAATCCTCCTGGCAGCCTACATGGTGCTTATCTGGCACCTACGTGTAGCCTAGGTATCGCCTACATGGCAATCCCTTAAACCAGAAAATGCCCAGAAATTGCCAGAAATTGTCAATAACCAGAAATCATATCAAATCGAACTCAAATCCAATGGAACTCAAATAAATTTTGTTAGGCTCATTTTGAATTGCCCTATTTTAGTAAATTGATAAATCATTGCCTCTCTACTTGCATTTTTATTAATTCAATTACTTGTCCAAACACAAATTAATTCACCAGATATTCTAGGAACCAAATTTAATTCTCATATTTGGCATGCTTAATAATTACATAATTATCTATCACCAAAATTTTTGGTTTAGAAAAGTATGAATTATTTTAGGCTCTGGAAATTATTTACTATGTTCAATTAAATTAATTCTAGTAATTATTTTATAATTAACTGGCCCCTGCCACTTGGCACAAAAATCACTCACACAAGCCACTATGCCCAATAATTCACACAAGTCCAGAAACCTAAGTTTACTTAATTAAATTCAATTAATTGATCATACCACTATTTTACTTTAATAAATGCTAGTAATTAGAATAATTATATCCTGAGGCTGTAAATTGGTAAAAATACAGTGCATCTATGTCCCTGTTCATGATAAATCACTCAAGATCAGAATCGATTGGTTACTATTGCAATTACTTATTTATTCTAAAAGGCTATAACAACCCTAAATAAATGATTAACACACATAAAATAATGAAACTCTAATTTGTTTCTTTGAAGCATATGGCTTCGAGAACATTGAAGCATATGGCTTCGAGAACATAATAATAATCAACATTTGAAGAAGTTGAGCATCATATCATTGCATTCAACGGTATTTTGATAATGCCGACAATTCAATTCTATCATATAGGCAACAACAATCCGGAGCAGGAAGAAGAGGATCTACAGAAGGACCTTGATCCCCAAGAGAAAGACATTGTAGTTGCTAGCACTAACATCGATCCAGGCAAGCCCCGGTTTACATTCGCCCGTTTATAAAGTTGCTAATTTTCAATATTACTAGTGTCTGTAATCATTGTTGCATTAGGTCATAGGAGTTGATTGGAATCCACTTGCATGATACCCAAATGACCTACGCCACTTCCATTAGAACTTGACCACTGGAATGGGAACCTAAAAAGAAGTTATTTTACTGTTATGACCGGGCAGGGAAGATGCATGTGTAGGTTTGCAGCAATAAATGGGTGTTGACTACGGTAGCCCTGCCTTGTCGAACCTAGGACCCGTCCGTGGTCGGCCCCTTGGTCAAGTATTGAACAGTACCGAATACATGCTACTCTATGGGCACTAGTAAACTGATGTAGCATTGGCGTGGCAATGAGGACGATACCTAGTACAGTGGTCATTGAGCCTTCTGCTGCTAGAGTGGGTGGTTCACACCGTGAAGTACTGCTGGCAGAACGGCATGCCCACTGGCTGAGACTGGACCCGGACCAAGTTGTTTTTCGTCCTTGCGAAAAGTTGTCATATACGACCTTAACCGGTGGGTATGTGTTGTGTATCTCGGGTTATCCCAGCTGGTGTAAATCAATTCCAATTGCTGTCCCTCGCAGTAATGAGTACCACTTGGTCATTGCGTCATCATGTAGTTGAACCTGGTATTGGAAATTAACTAAGATGTTTATCGTTGATGTTACAATTATTGTTCTTATGGTGCACTTAATTTATGTATTGCTCTATTATCTCGTTATTGCAACTAAAGTTACATTTCTGCTCTACCCAGTTAATTTTGAGGAATAAAACTTGGTAGAACTAATAGGTTGCTTAGTGTGAGTCTTTCCAAACGAGCCACCTATTAGAGCCATTGCATGTCTAGACGTCCGACGGGTAAGACTTGCTGAGTAATTAGTACTCAGGCTTTGTGCCACTGTTGTTTTCAGGTAATGAAGAAGTAGAATTGCCTGTAGATGTGCTGCCCTGGGACATGCATGTCCCTAAGGGTTGGACTGCCCACTGGTAGTCCGACTTCCTGCCGCAGTGATGATGCGTGATGCTAGAGTGATGGTTCTTCGGGCATGAACCATTACTATGTTGTACCGTCGAGGTCATAGCTTTATCTAATTGCTTCCGCTGTGTTTCAAAACATTATGAACTTGTAATATTCCGCTGCACTCTGATGACCAATTGATGTAATATTAAATTTAAATTTGAACCAATGTTGTATTATCAAGTGTCTGCGTTATCAGCACCGTTGGGACCTCGATCCTCCGGGAAGGGGCGCCACAGCATTGAAAAGATGAATGACAAGTATAAAATTGCTGATAGTAAAGGTAGAAAAGAAGTAAAACTTGATGTAGGAGATTTAGTATGGTTACACTTGAGAAAGGATAGATTTCCAGATTCGAGAAAGTCTAAATTAATGCCTATTGCTGATGGTCCTTTCAAAATAATTGAGAAGATTAATGATAATGCATACAAACTTGAGTTGCCTCCCGAGTTCGCGGTTAGTCCTACTTTTAACATTTCAGATTTAAAACCATACTTGGGAGAAGAGAATGAGCTTGAGTCAAGGACGACTCCACTTCAAGAGGGGGAGGATGATGAGGACATCACTCCTAAGGATACATGCAACACTCCTCTAATTCTGGACTTGCAAGGTCCAATGACTAGAGCTCGTGCACGACGACTAAATTTAGAGGTGAGCTCGTTCCTACGTTCTTCATTATATGTCACTTTTGAGAATGGTTTTCTATCTAATGATTATATTGTAATTAGGAACCATGGAGAGGACCAGGAGATGATGGAAGAAGGACTTGGAGACGTGGAGGACCAGCAAGGACATGGAAGCCAAGGTGGAGGCCCAACCAAAACCGACTTCGAGTCTGTTTTGGGGCTCGGAACCAGTCTGCACTAAAATGGATGCCCAGGACATATACGGACTCGGATTCGGACGTTCTACATATGCACGGAAAGATAAGAAGAAGTCCTTTCCAATGCTGCCAGTCTCATATAAAAATTCCTCCGGAGTCATTGGGAATCGTCGAAACAAGAGAGGGTCCAGAATCTGTTTCGGTGCTGCGTCGCCTGTTTTTTGCCCTTGGGCTTTGTATCTAGTTGAGCCCAGTTAGGGGCGCATACAGAGGGTCTTGCACGACCCTAGGGTCTTCATATACAGCCGCCACCGCACCATTAGGGTTTGGGTTTTGCTTAGATTATTCTGTTCATAACAGTTTCGCCGTCATCACGGTTTGTGAGACCCCAACTTCGTGAGATCCATAATACATCTTCAATTGTGTTGCATTCTTCTTTGTTCTTGCTTGTGTTCTTGATTCAGAGGCAGGGATTAGCCTTCTCGATGAGGTCAATCGTTTTAGGACGATTGATAACCAAAGGAGACATTGTACTATGATTGCGGGGTTTAGAACGTGCTATTCTGAAGCCGGATCGATTTGTGTGTCACCTCCGACCAAATCAACGTATCCAAATCAACGTATCAATTATGCCCTTTTCTGTTAAGAGACAAGATTAATTGGATATTTGTCAATAACTCAAAAGTTGCTTCGGTGTAGACTCAACAACCTTCTGAGTTGGGGGCTATATTCATAGGCTATGTCTTTTTCAGGGATTTATGAATAAGAGTTATTAGAAGTAATAGAAAAATCACTTCCCAATTTCATAAGATGTCGAGGCAAATCAAGACGACGATTCAAAATGGAAAGTGCTTGGGGGCTATTGTGGGACATATGTACCCGGGATACTTAACCACTCGGCTAATTGGCCAAGTGGGCCCGGGGCTCGAGTATGGTGTATTCGGCCTAGAAGATATTTACTCAGATACTTGTTTGAGTAAGCGGCAAGTTAGCTTAGCAGATATGTTGGATAGATAGAATCTGTTGTAACCGACTAAAAGATTATCATGTAAATCCCTGCCCTTCGGATATATAAGGAGGGCAGGGGGCCCGAACCTGTATAAACCTTGTGTCATGTGTCCATCAATCTTTCATACTCATACACATACCTAGATCTACTATCGAGAATATCTCTCGACAAGTATTGAACAGTACCGAATGCATGCTAGCTTATGTGCACTAGTAAACCGATGTAGCATTAAAGGCCACTTGCATTGAGGACGGTTAAGGTGCGTTGGTCATTGACCCTCCTACTGCTGGAGTGGGCGGTTCAAACCACGAAGTACTGTTGGCAGAACGGCATGTCCACTCGACATCACCACACCCGGGCTAAGGTGTAGGTGCTTTTCTTGCGAAAGGTTGCCATATACGACCTTATTTGGTGCGTATGTGTCGTGCATCTCGTGTTTTTCCCAGCTGGTGTAAATCGATTGCAATTGTTGTCCCTCGTAGTAATGAGTACCACTTGGTCACTGTGCCAATCACGTATTTGCACCTAATATTATGGAATGGATTATGTTGCTTATTGATGATGATGATCAGTATTATTATTGCTCTTATGTCGTACTAACTTATTTATTGTTTTATTACCCTTTTGTTGAAACTAAAGTTACATTTCGGCTCAACCCAATTAAATTGACATTTAAAACATGATAGAACTAATAGGTTGCTTAGTGCGAGTCCTTTGCATATTTAGGTGTCCAACGGGTAAGTCTTGCTGAGTAATTAGTACTCAGGCTTTGTGCCATTGTGTTTTTTAGGTAATGAAGAAATAGAATTGAATGTAGATGTGATACCCTGGGACATGCAAGTCCCTGAGGGTTGGACCGCCCACTGGGAGTCCGACTCGTCGCCGCAGTGATGTTGCTTGTTGCTAGGGTGATGGTCCTTCGGGCATGGATCACCACCAGGCTGTACCATCAAGCGTAGTTCCTTTACGTATTTGCTTCTGCTGTTTCAAAACATTTGTGAACTTGTATTAATTCCGCTGCCCTCTGAATGATCGTATTAATCTAATAGTCAACTTAAATTTGGACCAATGTTGTATTATCAAGTGTCTGCGCTATCAACACCGACGGGACCTCGATCCTCTGGGAAGGGGTGCCACAGCTGGTATCAAAGCCGTGGTCCACGATAATACAACATTTAAATCATATTTTAAAAAACTACGACGTTTGCGGGTGAGGATACGTTAGTAGTGCCCATGTAGATAATAGGGTGGTGATAAATCTAACCTGGGTTATGATTGTTTATATTACTTGCATCTATGGCTTCTTCAAACGAAGGTACGTGCGTTCTTAACCGACACACGTGATATCGGTGTCTGTGCTCGCAGGCAGATACGAGACACTGTTGGCTCATGACTTATCACGTGGCGATCCTTTTCCATGGATCGTTACTAGTAGAAATGTGCTTCTTTTCGTAGTTTCTTTTGAATTTGATGTATTGTTTCTGAAATAGATTTTCTGCAAGTACACTAACGCCGTTAGTATAACATTTAGATTGACTTACATGTTGAGTGTGGGTCATCACCAAGTATCTGTGCCGCTATGTATCAGCAAAGATAGGCGTTGTGTTGTGAGGAACGATAGGTTAATAAAATGAAAGTTTTACATCATGCTTCCCATTATAACTAAACTAGAACTTGTTCTCCTCTTGCTCACCAACCTCTGAATAAAAATATTCATAACTATTAATTTACTCAACCAAATAAGGCATATAAATACTTTTTGGAAAGGTCTCAACATCCCCTGTCACCTAGACTTTAAATTAAAATTCGATCATAATAGTAACAACCTCAGAAACAGAGAACAATTATAATCTGTCAACTCACTATTTTCAGCATGACCCTGAACTTAAAAATTTCATAACTAAGGTTGTTTCGAATTTGCAAGAGTTTAAACCCAATCTGGAAAGCCCATGAAGTCTATTTTCATCACCAATAGGTTTCATAATTTTGTTCTTTTCCCTCTGTCCAGTAGAGCCAAAACACTCAGCCTCTGTCATCCAGAAATAGAATATGCCAACCTGAACTTGCAAAATTCATAAGTCCAGATTTACTTCAAATTTTTGAGAATATAAATATAATAAGCTATGAAAGTGAGGTATAACCTGGTTCCAATCCCCAATTTTGAAGACCTTGTTTTCTGTTCAAAATTCCCACTTTTCTAACTGTGGTACAGTCAAGATAGAATCCGTTTTAAAACCCATCGCCGTATTATTGCCCCTTGAGGCTGGAAAATGTGAACTAAAAACTTGGTTTCTGTATTTCATAGCACTTTATATGAAATGCATCTTTACTGTAGGGAAAGTTTGACTCAATCAAATTGTTATGATGTAGTTTTGCTATCATTACCAGTACCATGACAGTTGTTAGTGATATGCATTTTGCCCATGGAACACTGTACTCACCATTGGGTTTTTGTTCCAGATGGGTGACCACGGTTTTGAGGAGCTTTCGCACGACGGGTGGCACTACACCACCGGTCTCCACCACCGTAGCTTTCCTACACTTTTGTGGGATCCGCTACACTTGCTAGGCTATGACGAGCCGCCCTCCTACAAGGGCCGCGAGATCCGCCGCCACGGGGTGACTCTTGCTGAGGTACACATCAGCGTTCCCACTCACCCGCGCAACCTCGACATGGCGGGGATGGAGAGCACGGCAACTTGTGGGAGCCTCCGTGTGGGCTTGGAGAGAGTCGCCCACAGGGCTGTCACTCACTTCTGTGGGCGCCACACAGCAGCGCTCTTTGGGACTCCATTTGAGATGATTCCCATCTGGCACCAGGCCAACCCGGTCTAGCAGAGGCGCGTGTGGCGCATCGCCTGCGACGACTACCTAGCGTATCACGCGGGGTACCACCGTGTGTCCCACTACTCCGAGTACCTCCTCAACTTGGCTGAGGAGGCTAGCAGCCACAGCAGGATTCTACTGGCTGACGCCGAGCAGGCCTGGGTGTAGAGGAATGATCTACAGACACAGGTTGATGCACAGCAGAGGGAGATTCAGTGGCTGACCACTGCTCTTGAGGCGAGCGAGACTCGCGTTACTGAGGTCACTGGACAGTGCGACACCCTCGCGTTACTGAGGTCACTGCAGCAGTGCGCCAACCACAATGAGCACCTACAACATCAGTTGACGGCTGCATAGCACGAGATGAAGCTCATGGGAGAGGATCTAGAGACCCTAGCTCACGAGAACCAGGCCTGCAGCAGCAGCTAGAGGCGGTGCTGGCGCCACCGGCAGCACCCGAGGAGGAGGATTTGGACGAGGACATGGACGAGGAGTCTGACGTGGACTACGAGGCACCAGCCGAAGACAGGACTTAGGGGATCATGATAGACCGGACTAGGTCGTGTAGGCAGGACAAGTTGGGTAGGTAGCTTTTGTCGACCACACGAGGTTGTGGTATTTTGGGGATCACTGTGTGAGATGCTTTTGTAACTCGATGGCCATATATTCCGAGTTCATGCACTTAAGACTATGTTGACTTATGTTCTGTATTGGTTGCACTCTTTCTGCTACTGTTGTTGCAACAGAGTTTCATAAGAATTCTAGCTCGATCGTACTCTTTGACTTAATCGAAGTACTTTCCTTGTAGATGGCTGAAAACACCAATCAACCGCCACCAGGTTGGGAGATCACCGACGGCCTGGAGTTCACAGGGATGGTTCACCTGTTTTGGAGAGTTATCTAGAGATTCAGATATTCCATTCCTCCCACCTATGTTGGCAAGGAATTTCAGGAGCATGGAGTACCCTTATGTGTCATCCATGTGCTAGTTCCCACCAATTACTCGGTCATTCCCGCATGGGAATCTTGGACCATTAGCGTCATCGGGACATATCTGCCTTCCACCTGGAATGTAGCTGCATTCAAGGCACTTACTCGGTTCTGTGAAGACCACAAGCATGATGTTGCTGGAACACCCGTCGCCTTGCTGCCCATTAATGATGTGACGGACTTCGAGTAGATTAGGCGTGTGGATTTCATCTTTGATCCAAACCATTGCCACCATGATCCTATGCTGCACATAATAGAGTATTATGGCTTATCCACTTTCGCCTTATGCACAAACTTGTGCCAGCGTCTGGATGTGTTTTATGCTGCACTTCGACTTTCTAAAGTCGAAAAAAAGGCTAAGGATGAGGAAATTGCAGAACGGAACCAACAAATTCAAGCAAAGAATGAAGAGATGGATGCAATTATAGAAGAACGTGACCAAGCCTTGCTGGATGCAGCAGATCTTGAGCATGACATGATTGAGGCTCAAGATGACTTGGACACATTCAAGGCTGCCCACCTTCCTATTGAAGAAAATTGGGATGAGATCATCATGGAGTATGGAGAACAAGAGGATGTAGAGATGGTGCCGGTCGGTATTAATGATGTGGAAATGATGGATCTGGGGGAACCAGAAGAGCCTATGGAACCTGAAGAACCAGAAGAGCCGGAAGACATAGGCCAGGAGTAGTTGGATCATTACACCCCGGTGTATGGTCATGTAATATAAGTATTCCTAGTTCGATGTAGGAGTGTGAACCTTGCATTGTGTGTCCACAACACCGTAGCTAGACATTGGCACACATGTCTAAGAAGTCGTGTGACAGTGTCCTTCTGACAACCATGTAGTCTGAATTGAATTAATGAAGATGGTTGTTACTTGTGAAATCTATCCGTGCCTCTTGCAAATTTATATTCTTGCACATATATTTTTATGGATTATTTGAGGAATAACTAATGTGCAACCGTATAAATTGCAGCTTGTTGCGTACTCGGAATCAGGATGACCCTGAAAGCTCTCAGCAATGAGCTAATGCTAAGCCCTCACTAGCTGAGGTATTGGCTACTGCATTCAACCGGCAGCAAAATGACTCTGAGATTCTTCGTCAGCTAGTGGATATCATGTCCCATCTAGTTGGACAGGGAGGCCATCGTACCAACAACAATCAGCCTCGACAGAGCACCTACTCAAATTTTCTAGGTACTCATCCGCCAACCTTCAAGCACGTCAGACAACCTCTAGATGCCGATCACTAGCTGCGCCAGACCGAGTCAAAGTTCGGTCTGCTGGAATGCACCGAGCACCGCCGCCCAACAACTCCAGGGCTCTGCTAGTTCCTGGTGGGCAAATTATGAAGCTTCTCTACCCGCTGGACGCCATGTTGAATGGAATGAGTTCAAGACTGCATTTCATGCTCATTTTATCCCAGTCTGCCTATTGCAGAGGAAATTCCAGGAATTTATGGATCTGAAACAAGGAGGGAGGAATGTCCTCCAATATTCTGAAACTTTTAATCATCTGGCTCAGTATGCTACTGAGTATGTCAATACTGAGGATAAAAAGAGATATGCATTTCTGCGTGGTATGAATGCCACCCTTAAGGAGCGTCTGACTTGGCAAACAACCGGCACATACAACGACTTGGTCAATGCTGCTATTATCTAGGAAGGTGCTATGCGCCAAGTTGAAGATAAGATCGCAAAAGAAAGGCCCCTGCTAGTGCCTCTGCTGCCCCACAGGCGAAGCACTGCCTGATTTACACTTCACCTACCAGACAGCGTTTCCGGGCATCTCCGCAGCAGCAGTATTAGCGGCGATATGGTCAGAACTACTCAAGGCCACCACAGCAGTAGAACTTTCCACCCCGTGCACCGTACCAATAGCAGAATACTCAGTACCGTGCACCATACCAACAGCAAGGGAATCAGACTGCTCGTGCCCCACAGCCTGCTGATCGTAGAAGCAGTTGTCCTTGCTAAAACTGCGGTCGTACTGGCCACTCTGCTAAGAACTGCATTGCACCGAGGCGCAACAACAACAACAACCAGTGTCAGAACCAGAGCAGGAATGTGAATGCACCGTCTCGTGGTGCCCAAGTGAACTACACCAATGTTGAAGACATTCCTCAGGGCGAACCCGTGCTAACCGGTACACTCTCGCTCTATCACTAGCTTGTCCTTGCACTTTTTGATTCTGGTGCTATACATAACTTGATTAGCAAAGCTTGTGTGCAAAAACATAAACTCCACACCACCATCATAAATAGATGCTACACCGTCCGCTCTCCTACTGGACAAATTTTTGCTAACGAGGTAGTGTGTAAGGCTCCACTAGAAATTAATCGAAAGATCTACCCCACTGATTTCATCATGCTCAACGACCAAGAGATCGACCTGATCATAGGTATGATCTGGATGAAAACCCATAGAGCCATGCTAGATATTGAGCCCCCCATCATTCACATCAACTCTCCCATGTATGGAAAGGACACACTTTCTCTAAATGCCAATTCTTCGAAAGCCTTGGTTGTCCATCACTTGGAAGGGCAATCAATCAAAAGGATTCCCGTTGTTCATGAGTATCCGGACTTGTTTCCCGAGGACATCTCTGGTCTACCGCCTGACCGTGATGTGGAATTTAAGATAGAGCTACAACTAGGAACTTCTCCGATATCCCGTCGCCCGTATAAAATGGCCCCGAATGAGCTGGCTGAGTTGAAAAAGCAATTGAATGAGTTAATGGAAAAGGGATTCATTCTCCCAAGCACTTCACCTTGGGGCTGCCTTGCTATTTTTATGAAGAAGAAGGACAAGTCCTTATGCCTTATCGTTGACTATCGGCCTCTTAACGAAGTTACCATCAAGAACAAATACCCATTACCCCGTATAGATATCCTCTTCGACCAATTGGTTGGTGCTAAGGTCTTTTAAAAGATTGACCTCCGTTCGGGCTATCATCAAATCAAGATCAGAGTCGAAGACATTCCGAAGACCGCCTTCTCTACTAGATATGGGTTGTTTGAGTATCTAGTAATATCATTCGGATTGACAAATGCCCCTACCCATTTCATGTACCTCATGAATTCGGTATTCATGCCCGAGTTGGACAAATTTGTGGTAGTATTCATTGATGACATCCTCATCTATTCTAAGTCCAAGGAAGAGCATGCTGAACATCTTCACATTGTTCTCCAACGCCTCCGAGATCACAAGCTGTATGCAAAATTCAGCAAGTGTGAATTTTGGTTGGACCGTGTGCCATTCCTTGGTCACATAGTCTCTGTGAAAGGTATCTTGGTGGATCCTAGAAAAGTTCAAGATGTGTTAGATTGGAAGTCACCAAAGACGGTTCATCAAGTACGCAGTTTCCTCGGGCTAGCTGGATATTATCGTAGGTTGATTCCAAATTTCTCTCGGCTGACCAAACCCATCACGGAGCTGTTGAAAAAGGATAAGAAATTCAACTGGAACAACAGTTGTGAAGAAGCATTTCAAGCATTGAAGAAATTATTGACCAATGCCCCAATACTGGCTCAACCAGACATCACCAAGCCGTTCGACGTGTATTGTGATGCATCTGGGACAGGGCTTGGATGTGTGCTCATGCAGGAAGGTCGTGTCATTGCCTATGCATCTCGACAACTACGAAAGCATGAAGAGCACTATCCAAATCATGATTTGGAACTAGCTACAGTTGTACTTGCACTAAAAATATGGAGGCATTATTTGCTCGAAAACTTAGTGCACGTCTACACATATCATAAGAGCTTAAAATATATCTTTACCCAGACTGATCTGAACATGAGACAGTGTCGGTGGCTAGAGCTGATTAAGGATTATAACCTGGAGATTCATTATCATCCGGGCAAGGCCAATGTAGTCGTCGATGCGTTGAGTAGGAAGGTACACTGCCATCACCTAGTACTGGAATGTCAGAACAACGACAACCATGTCACTGCTTCCGAACCCAGCCTTCACGTTTTGCCTGCCATAGTGATTAGCAACCTTAGTGTACATTCTACTATTCGTGAAGAAATCATTGTTGCACAGAAAAATGACATTGGTATGAATCATATCCATCAAAACATTAAGAAGGGTAAAGCAAAATGCTTCACTCAAGACGTCGACGGTACCCTATGGTTTAATAACCGTTTGGTAGTACCAAAAGACTTTGAACGTAGACGGAAAATCTTGGATGAAGCACATCACTCCAAGTACTCCATCCATCCGGGTAGTAATAAAATGTACCAAGATCTGAAGAAGAATTTTTGGTGGACAAGAATGAAGTGAGAAGTGGCTCGATATGTTGCAGAATGTGATACTTGTCAGAGAGTTAAGGCTGACCATTTGAAACAAGCCAGATTGCTTCAACCATTGAGTATTCCCGCTTGGAAATGGGAGGACATCAGCATGGACTTTATTGTTGGCCTACCTCTCACTTCGCGTAAGCATGATTCTATTTGGGTCATTGTGGACTGACTCACCAAATCTGCTCACTTCTTGCTGGTCAACAATAGATACAGCATACGATAATATGCAGAGCCATACATTGCAAGAATCCTGTGTCATCATGGAGTACCCAAGACCATCATCTCAGATCGTGGTTCGCAGTTTGTCGCTCGTTTCTGGGAACAGTTGCATGCATCTTTGGGTACATGCCTAATTCGTAGTTCTGCTTACCATCCCGCCACCGATGGGCAGACAGAGCGTGTCAACCAAATTTTGGAAGATATGCTTAGGGCATGTATTTTAACACATGGTGGTAACTGGGATGAGTATCTACCCTACGCTGAATTCTCGTATAACAACGGTTACCAGGAGAGTGTGAAAATGTCACCATTTGAAGCACTCTATGGTCGCAGTTGTAGAACACCGTTAAATTGGTCTGAATCTAGAGAAAGAGTAACCTTTGGTCTTGATCTTGTCAAAGATGCAGAAGAAAAAGTTCATACCATTCAGGCAAATCTTAAGGCTGCCAAATGCCGTCAAGAGAAGTACGCAAACAGACGGCGTAGACCACTGTATTTCAATAAGGGTAACTACGTCTATCTTCGAGTGTCACCCATGAAGGGTATCCAATGGTTCGGAGTCAAAGGAAAGTTAGCTCCCCGTTATATTGGACCATGCCAAATTTTGGAACGATGTGGAAATGTAGCCTACAAGCTGGAGTTACCCGCTAATCTATCTGGAGTTCATAATACCTTCCATGCCTCTCAGTTGAAGCGGTGTCTCAAACCACCCATTGACAAAATCTTGGAAGAGTATGACCAACTTCAACCAGACCTCACATCTCTGAACAACCGATAAGGATCCTCGATGAGAAAGAGTGCACAACCCGTAAGAGAACACTCAAATTCTATAAAGTTCAATGGAGTAATCACTCAGAATATGAATCCACTTGGGAATCTGAAGAATTTCTGAGTACACATTACCCGAAATTTTGGTCGTCATACGCAGGTATGTTTTGATCACCGTACTTTCCTCTAGTTTGCCTTGTTTATAATCACAGGACCAGATTTCTTTAAGGAGGGAGGGCTATGACACCCCAGGTGTCTCACTTCTATTTAACAAACATGAGAAGCATAAATCATGAATAACATAGCATGAAATGTTGTAGCCTCACTTCAATTATTTAAATTAATTCCAGGTAATTAAGAACCCTACAAAACAAATTGTGAGCCAAATGGAATTTTATTATACAACATATGCCAACTAAATTCATAATCATATTAGTAATATTAAGATATAATTTTATGAATTCAATGAGCATTTTACCAATTGTGGAAATACCCCAATTAATTAATTAAAACATAGAACCCTTTCATAATGGGGAATTAATTATAAAATAACTATAAATTTTCTGACCAAATGGGCCCCACCAGAGCACCAGGAATATCTCTAAGGACCCATGTGCAAAATTCCATGAATTTAGGAGCTCTATAGCTATTTGTTTTAGAATTTCCATTGACCAAGGACTGCTTTGCAAGAAATTTGAAAGATCAGGGGGTTCAGAAAAAATCGCTTTTCTTCCTCCTCTCACTGGCGCAGAGCTTTCTCTCTATCGACGCCTTCCCTCTCCCCCGCACGCCACCGCCTGCACACCCCCGCCTTGGAACTCCTCGCGAGCAACAGTGCCGCTGACCCTCCTCTTCTGTCCCATCCGTCACCCTCTGCCGTCGCGCGCGCCCAACCGTCTCCGCTCCCCTTTGCGCCATTGCTATGATCTCCGGCAAAACTTCAATGCCAAGCGCTCCTACCGCTCCCCCTCGCTCAACCACACCCAACTAAGCGCACTCAAACCGCGACCCCTCTCCGAAGCTCTCTCACTTCAACGCTGCCCTCTGCTCTCCCCATTTCCTCCCCTATGCACTCTGCTCCTCCCCACCATCACTGAGCCAACTCGAGCTCGAGTCCTGCTGCCCCCCCCCTACTCCTCCCCGAACCGAGCTAGAGACACAAATCGCTACGCACAAACCCACTCCCCCTCCCCACGTACTTGCCCAGCTGAAACCGAGCGCGCCTTGGCCGAATCAAAGAAGAACCAAGGTGAACCCCTCCGGCGACCTCCTTCATCGCGGGCCAAAATTCCTTGCCCCCGGTAAGCCTCATCTCCTCCTTCCACTTCTCACGTGCATGCAAACCATCTACGCGTTTCCCTGACCTATTTCCTCTTTGTTTCCTCCACCGGAGTCGACGGCATTCCGACTTGTCCCCCCGCCTGATGATGACATCCTCAACTATTACCCGCTGGGGCGGCGACCGTGTGAGCCTCTGAATAATCCCACCTTGCTTAGCTTGGGAGGTTGAAGCTACCTTAAAAGAGAGAGCCACCCTTCCCCTATCAAACTAGTCTTTTAGGGAGATTGGGCCTTTCCCTGAGTGGGGGCGCCGGAGTTGCCCTCTAAGACTGCGGATTCAGGTCACGGACCTAGAATCGGGTTGGTGTGTCAGGCTTTCGGCAGGAGGTGCGGTGCTAAGATTGCTGGATTCAGGGAATCCGGATCGGTGTGTCGGGCTTCGTTCCACCCTACCTGGGCCGGATGTATCATTTGATATCAGAGCTGGGCCCTTGTTAAGAAGGGGAGAATGATGAGGACATCCTCCACTATTACCCACTGGGGCAGCGATCACGTGAGCCTCTGAATAATCCCACCTTGCTTAGCTTGGGAGGTGGAAGCCACCTTAAAAGGGAGAGCCACCCTTCCCCTATCAGACTAGTCTTTTAGGGAGATTGGGCCTTCCCCTGAGTGGGGGCGCCGGAGTTGCGGTGCTAAGACTGCGGATTCAGGTCGCGGACCTAGAATCGGGTCGGTGTGTCGGGCTTTCGGCAGGAGTTGCGGTGCTAAGATGGCGGGATTCAGGGTATCCGGATCGATGTGTCGGGTTTCGTTCCACCCTACCTGGGCCGGATGTATCACCGCCGCTGCCCTGTTTCCGGTCAACCGATGCCGCCTCCACGACGAGCTCCTACCTCCGGTCCTCCCCGACAGCAACCATCACGATGCCGATGACCATCTCGTCACCGTGAAGCTGTAGGAGCCAGCCCCGACGGATTTGGTGCTCCGAGCCGTTCTCCCAACATCGCTAAACCTTCCTCTTCCACCACCTCTCGCTGACGACCACCTGCCGGTGAGAACCCGACCCCGCGAACCCCTCCTCTCCTTTCACCGTGATGTGTGCTCCATTTTCCCGCAGCCGTGGCGAGTTTTCCTCGCATGTAGCCGCCGGCGGCATGC
Source organism: Eleusine coracana subsp. coracana (assembly GCA_032690845.1). Lineage (NCBI taxonomy): Eukaryota > Viridiplantae > Streptophyta > Magnoliopsida > Poales > Poaceae > Eleusine > Eleusine coracana. Next base: position 36,750,318 of record CM064422.1, on the reverse strand, counting down.
CCTCTGGCCACGCGCCACCCTGCTCCGACGACCCTACTGGCAATCCCACTGGCAACCTGCATGTCGCCTACATGGCACCTATGTGTCACCCATGTGGCTCCGACGTGGCACTCCTTTAACTAGAAAATACCCAGAAATTCTCAGAAAAGTCTTAAAACTTTGAAAACTCATAGTAAATCAATTTTAAACCCAATGAGGCCCAACCAACTTTTGTTGGAATCATCTTTCAGTGCTCTAATTTAGTAAAATGATAAATAGCTACCTCTGTACATGTATTTTTGTTGATTCTTTTAATTGTCCAAACACCAAATAATTCACCAGAAATTCTAGGTATGGAATTAAATCCTAATTTTTGGCATGCTTAGTAAACACATGAATATCTAACACCACAAATTTTGGTTTGGCAAAATATGAAGTATTTTAGTCCCTGGATATTATTTAGTGTGTTTGCTTAGATTAATACTAATAATTATTCTGTAAATAATTTGCCTTTGCCACTTGGCACAAAAATCACTCATATATACCTCTGACCACAGTAAATCACCTATGTCCAGAAACATATTTTTCACTATAATAATTAATTTAATTGCTCATATCATTTATTTAGCTTACTTAATTGCATAAAGAATATAGATACCTAAAATCTTAATTAACAACTAAACTTCTCTGAAGCATATGGCTTTGAGAATATAATAATAATTTTAATTGACATTAAAACACTATGTGCTTGCATGCATCATGTCATTGCATTCATCGGTATTCCGCTAATGCCGTTAATTGAATTCCGTCATATAGGTAACGACAACTAGGAGCAAGGGGAAGACTTCCAGAAGGACATTGACCCTCAAGAGCAAGAAGTGGTAGTTGCTAGCACTAACATCGATCCAGGCAAGCATGATATCCAAATGACCTATGCTATTTTAAAAAAATTTGCTAGTTTATCTTACTAGTGTCTATACTTATTGTTGCATTAGGTCATAGGAGTTGATTGAAACCCACCTTGCATGATATCCAAATGACCTATGCTATTGTCTTATAACTTGGTAGAATCGGTACTGTCATGCTATGCTTAGTAATTGCTAGTCTCGTTAAGAAAGTATTATTATTACTAAGGAATGAACTTGACCACTGGAACGGGAATCATTAAAAGAAGTTTATTGTTATGTTATGACCGGGCAGGGATTAATGTGGACAAGGGTTCCCGATCTTCCGAAAGGTTCTGGATACGTTGATTTGGTCGAAGGCGACACACAAATCGATACGACTTCAGAATAGCACGTTATAAACCCCGCAATCGCAGCACGACGTCTCCTCTGGTTATCAACCATCCTAAAACGATTGACCTCACCGAGAAGGCTAATCCCTGCCTGCGAATCAAGAACACAAGCAAGAACAAAGAAGAAAGCAACACAATTGCAGATGTATTATGAATCTCACGAAGTTGGGGTCTCACAAACCATGATGACGGCAAAACTGTTATGAACAGAATAATCTAAGCAAAACCCAAACCCTAATGGTGCGGCGGCAGCTGTATATGAAGACCCTAGGGTCGTGCAAGACCCTCTGTATGCACCCCTAATTGGGCTCAACTAGATATAAAGCCCAAAGGCCAAAAACAGGCGACGCAGCACCAAAACAGATTATGTACCCTCTCTTGTTTCAACGATTCCCGATGACTCCGGATGAATTTTGATATGAGACCGGCGGCATTGGAAAGGTCTTCTACTTATCTTTCCGTGCATATGTAGAATATCCAAATCCGAGTCCGTATGCATCCTCGGCATCCGTTTTAGTGTATACTGATCCTGAGCCCCAAAACAGACTCGAAGTCGGTTTTGGTTGGGCCTCCACCTTTGCTTCCACGTCCTTGCTGGTCCTCCACGTCTCCAAGTCCTTCTCCCATCATCTCCTGGTCCTCTCCATGGTTCCTAATTACAATATAATCATTAGGTAGCAAACCATTCTCAAGGAATCCACATAAAAGTGAACATGTTTACATGGGTACGACATCACAATCAACGGAATCCACATAAGAACCAATGGAAAAAGGAACTCTGCAAATTTGTATTACCTTAGCTTTTCCAAAGTCGTTTAACCACTGAATGTAGTACGGATATGGATGTGGGCGTGTGGTCAAAGCAAGCTTGTTGACCACATCAGAATTCACCAAGTTATTGCAGCTCCCTCCATCAATGATGACACGTGCTCGGCGGTTCTTGATGATGAAGAAAATCTGGAACAAGTTGTGGTGCTGCATCGTCTCGGGCTGATGAACTTGTGTACTAAGGACACGTTGAACAATAATGTTCATGTATCCCGTGGTGTCTCCGCCTCCAAGGACGAGGTCACTACTGGTGGCAGCGACGTCCTCCTCCGCATCCTCCACGTCGGAGGTGCTCATGTAACCGCCATCGTCTGTCGCCACATATGCCCGCCTACTTGGACAATCTTTCTGCACATGACCATGTCCATGGCAGCGGTGGCACTAAATCCCTGTAGTGCGCCCCATCGAAGCAACAGAGGAGGCACTACTTGCTGGTACCTGCACAGAAGTTTTACCTGAGAGCATAGAAGGTGCAGGGACTGATCTTGGGGTTGCAGAAACAACACTGGTTCCCTTGGTAGCTGCTGGTGGGGGCGGCCGGAAAGATGGCCTGGGCAGCCCCGAAGTCCCCGTCGAGCGTGGGGGGTAGGAGTTCCTTGACTTGCTGTACTCCTCAAAAGCCTGGAAAAGTCCCTATGATTCTTTCTCTGCAAGCATGGCATACTGGAAACACTGGGTGAGGGTACAATATTCTTTATAATCAAGAATGTCCTAAATTTCTTTTCTTAAACCAGAATAAAAGCGACAAATCTGATTCTCTACCTTTTCAACTACAGCACAACGAATCAAACCCTTCTGAAGCTCTCTAATGTACTCCTGAACAGTTTTATCTCCTTGTTCTAAATGCTGCAGTTTATTACGAATCTCTCTACAAAAAGAAGGAGGAACAAAATGATCATGCATTGCTACCTTAAGTTCTTCCCAAGTAGTAGGCAAATCAGTTTCAGCAGCTAGACCACTCCACCAAACAATAGCAATGTCCTTAAACTCCCTAGTAGCTTGTCTAACTCTATGTTGTTCAGGAACAAGGTGGGCATTAAATTTTTGTTCTACAATCATCTCCCAATCAAGATAAACATCACCATCAATACTGACCCGAAAACGAAGGAATTGAAAACTTAATTTTAGCATACGGGTCATCTGGAGCATAGTTACCGTGTGGATGACGATTGTAGCTATGGAAACCACCCATACCTTGAGTATTATGGTGCAAACGACGTCGTAATCTTGCGGTCCTTGTAGCTGACCTATCCACGGTGCCGTCAGCCTTATACACCGTGTCTTCATCATGGACGTCGTCAACATCGTGGTTATTTGTGTTCGTATCATTGGTCTTAGGGGCGGTCTCCAACGCGACAACCTAATCAGTTAACTTACAAACCCGCTTCTCCAACCGCTCGATGCTTTCTCTGATGTGAAGCTTGCTGACCGCATTAGTAACAGCTCTAGTGATCATCTCTGCCAAATCACTCTGAGCAGCCTACAAAGCCTTCTGGAGCTGCTCCTGGCTCACGCACTCAGCAAATTGTGAGGGGGAAGCCATCTCTCCGTCGTCACTTCCTGCCATCACAAACACCAAAATAGGAAACAAATAGTGAAAGTTATCCCTACAAAATAGCTAAGCAGTGGTGCCTCTCAACACAGCAAAAGGAAACTCCTTACAAAGCTCTTGCAAAGTTCTAAAAAACAAAGCAAAGGATACCAACCAGGGAGGTGTGTTCCACGATTGCAAGGGTCACAAAAGAACCTATGTGCTGTCCAGAAGAAATATGTAGAGCTAGAAAGGCCAAATATATATATGTGAGTGGGACACAAATCAAAAACAGATAGTAAAGCTGAATCTAAGTATGTCCTAGAACAGTAGTGATAGCAAAGTAGAAACAAGGAGACAAAGGCACACAGGCGATAACAGAGGGCTAAGTGCAAAACAGCCAAATCCAGAAATTTCAGGCGGCTAGATGTAGCACTAGTAGAAATTCCAAATTTCTTTTTTTTTGATTTTATTTTTTTGATATTTTTCTCCAACTCACTAAAAATGGTGGAGAACCCACAAAAAAATTTCAGCTCAAACAGAGGTAGGATGTGGCCTACAGAAAATCTTGAAGTTGCAGAAAACGTTGGGTTTAAACTTAAATCAATTTTTTCTTTATCTTTCCGATTTTTTTTAAATTTTTTGACGAGGGCACACAGGGCATAGCCGAGTGTGGGTATGCCCAACTTTGAGTCAAGAATCTCCTATAAAAATTTCAGCCAAAACAGACAACCGAGTGAAAAGTTATGCCCATTTTACCGAAGGGGGGTCGGAGTCGGTTTTCCAGAAACCCGAGTCGGGTTAGGGGTCGGGTTTGGAATCAGGTAAGAATTTTTTTTTTGGTGGCGTGGATGCAGCGGAAAGTGGAATTTGTGGGGATTGGTCCGAGATATTTGAGGGTGGGTTTAGGGTGGGATTAGGGTGGGTGTATCGATCAATCAACCCTAGCACACAAAGCCGATAGAACAAAGGATGGTGAAGGGAATAGCGGCTAGGGTTGCAAGGGAAACACTACTGATGACAAAAACACAAACTAAACCAGCGACTAAATAAAAACTAGGGCACAAACTCAACACTACGGACTCTGAAATTGAAATATGCAAAGGCTAAACACGTGGTTAAGGGCGGAGGGGAAATTTTTTTTTTGGCTTTTCTGTGGATGATAGGATGAACACAAAACAAAATTAACTAAGGGTAGTGCGGACCTGACGGTGCACCTGAAGCTTTGATTACCACTTCATGTGGAAAAGGGTTCCCGATCTTCCAAAAGGTTCTAGATACGTTGATTTGGTCGGAGGCGACACACAAATCAATCCGGCTTCAGAATAGCACGTTCTAAACCCCACAATCGCAGCACGACGTCTCTTCTGGTTATCAACCATCCTAAAATGATTGACCTCGCCGAGAAGGCTAATCCCTGCTTGCGAATCAAGAACACAAGCAAGAACAAAGAAGTAGGCAACACAATTACAGATGTATTATGAATCTCACGAAGTTGGGGTCTCACAAACCGTGATGATGGTGAAACTGTTATGAACAAAATAATCTAAGCAAAACCCAAACCCTAATGGTGTGGCAGCGGCTGTATATGAAGACTCTAGGATCGTGCAAGACCCTCTGGATGAACCCCTAATTTGGCTCAACTAGATACAGAGCCCAAAGGTCAAAAACAGGCGACGCAACACCGAAATAGATTCTGGACCCTCTTTTGTTTCGACAATTCCCGATGACTCCGGATGAATTTTGATATGAGACCGGCGGCATTGGAAAGGACTTCTTCTTATCTTTCCGTGCATATGTAGAACATCCAAATCCGAGTCCGTATGCGTCCTGGGCATCCGTTATAGTGTAGACTAGTCCTAAGCCCCAAAACAGACTCGAAGTCAGTTTTGGTTGGGCCTCCACCTTGGCTTCCACATCCTTGCTGGTCCTCCACGTCTCCAAGTCATTCTCCCATCATCTCCTGGTCCTCTCCATGGTTCCTAATTACAATATAATCATTAGGTAACAAACCATTCTCAAAAGTGACATATAATGAAGAACGTAGGAACGAGCTCACCTCTAAATTTAGTCGTCGTGCACGAGCTCTAGTCATTGGACCTTGCAAGTCCAGAATTGGAGGAGTGTTGAATGTATCCTTAGGAGTGATGTCCTCATCAGGGATAATGCATGTGTAGGTTTGCAGCAACACGTGGGTGTTGACTGTGGTAGCCCTGCCTTATCGAACCTAGGACCGGTCCATGGTCGCCCCCTTGATCAGGTATTGAACAGTACTGAATGCATGCTAGCTTATGGGCACTAGTAAACTGATATAGCATTAAAGGCCACTTGCATTGAGGACAGTTAAGGTGCGTTGGTCATTGACCCTCCTGCTGTTGGAGTGGGCGGTTCAAACCATGAAGTACTGTTGACAGAACTGCATGTCCACTCGACATCACCATACCCGGGCTGAGGTGTAGGTGCTTTTCTTGCAAAAGGTTGCCATATACGACCTTAATTGGTGCGTATGTGTCGTGCATATCGGGTTTTTTCCGGCTAGTGTAAATTGATTGCAATTGCTGTCCCTCGCCGTAATGAGTACCACTTGGTCACCACGCCAATCCCGTAGTTGCACCTAATATTATGGAATGGATTATGTTGCTTATTGATGATGACGATCAGTATTATTATTGCTCTTATGTCGTACTAACTTATTTATTGTTTTATTACCCTTTTGTTGCAACTAAAGTTACATTTCGTCTCAACCCAATTAAATTGACAATTAAAACATGATAGAACTAATAGGTTGCTTAGTGCGAGTCCTTTTAATCAAGCCACCTATTAGAGCCTTTGCATGTTTAGGTGTCCGATGGGTAAGTCTTGCTGATTAGTACTCAGGCTTTGTGCCATTGTGTTTTTCAGGTAATGAAGAAATAGAATTGCCTGTAGATGTGATGCTCTGGGACATGCAAGTCCCTGAGGGTTGGACCGCCCACTGGGAGTTCGACTCGCCGCCGCAATGATGTTGCTTGTTGCTAGGGTGATGGTCCTTCGGGCATGGATCACCACTAGGCTGTACCGTCGAGCGTAGTTCCTTTACGTATTTGCATCTGCTGTTTCAAAACATTTATGAACTTGTATTAATTCCGCTGCACTCTGAATCATCGTATTAATGTAATATTCAACTTAAATTTGGACCAATATTGTATTATCAAGTGTCTGCGCTATCAGCACCATCAGGACCTCGATCCTCCAGGAAGGGGCGCCACACTTTATCGCTTCCGCTCATTTATATAATATAAACCAAGGACATATGAATTGTAATGTAATCTGAACTTGCTTCCGCTTAAACTCTCAAACTTGTAATATTATGCACTTAAGTGATGTTACTTTGTAAATGATGAATGTTCATGTGTGAATGCTACATATGGTTACTTCATTAATCATCTCCCGAGGCGATCCTCTACGGCACTCTACTTTTCGGAGTAGGGCTGTCACAAATGCCACTATGACCAAGGAGGAGCACCGTGAAAGGGGGAGTTATCCTAACTCTTGCCAACTTTTTATGCCTCTTGGTTTTGTTACGCTTTTGTATGGTTTTTTGTGATAGGTGACAAAGGGGGAGAAGAAACATGAAGATCCAAAAGTCAAGTCCAGATCAAAGAGGGAGAAGGAACATGAAGACGTTCAATAACACAAAGGGGAAGGATAACATGAAGAAGAAACGTGAAGATTCGAGGAGATGGAACATGAACATCACATCAAGATGAACATCTACACTGACATGGAGAAGAACAATGATGGTGCATGTCTATGGTGACAATGTACACCTTCACCGACATGAGCACCTACGTCCTTGGTGCGTGTCTACATCATCAAGATCGACTACCACAACACCAAGGCAGGCGCAATTTCAGCTCAAGATTGAAATCCAAGTGCGCAAAATGAGTGGATAGTTCTCCCTCAACACCTAGCACACCTCAAGGGGGAGACTACTTCTAAGGTAAGGACCAAGGTATGCCTGTCAATCTTTTCTTTTCCTTTGGTTCTTTCTTGCCCGTCCATTTTTGGATCATCATAAGTAGTGATTGTCATCCATCACCAAAAAGAGGGAGATTGTAAGGATCATGACAATTGAGGTCACCCCAAGGTATGGTGTTTTGGTGATGAATGACAAACATGAAATGTGACTAATATCTACACGAGTGTTGTCCGTGTAGGAAACCTTTTCTATCTTATGATGATTGTCAATGTTGTCCTTGGCGATGGATGACAATGATCACAAGCATTGAGGCTTGTGAACTTGATGGAGTCCAAGGGTTGATGGAGATGGATCAAAGCGGAGAACAAGCTATGGTGCAAGTGTTTGGAACACTTGTCTAGTTGTTAGGGATTTGAGTCCATAGGAAAAACCGGACTATCAAGGGAGTCTAGGTCATTCTCTTAGGTCATGTCTAGTCAGTGATGTGCAAGTTTGCTCGGTGAAATCACAGGCACTAGGTGACAGTGGAGAAGCCAAGGAGGTATTCGGAGAAGCCGGGAAATGAAGTCAAGCAAGGACGACAAGTTTTAGCTTCAAGACATAGAGACCGGACAGAGGGGTAAGTGGAGACCGGACTGTATGGTCACTATGGGGAGTTGTCCAGGACTTCCAGCGAGGAGCGAGGAATCTGTCTGTGCGAGGGACCATAGAGACTGGACGGTCCGGTCTATATGGGTGAAGCACGGGGCAGAGAGGAAGCCAGCGTTCTGGAGTCCGACGATGATGTCTGATGTGTCGTACATGTCTGACTATTGTATAGACTAGACGGTCTAGTCAGTACAAGTAAATTGCCTGCGCACAGAGGAGCCAACGGCTAGGAGAGCCGTTACAGGATTGAGTGGACGGTCCGGTCAGTGCGTCCAGAAAGGTGATTTCGTGGAGCAACGGCTAGTTTGAGGTTGGGAGCCTATATAACTTTGTTGCTGGGGTCTTGGAGACCTCTCTTGGTCAGTGGAATACCTGAGAGCATTTGGTAAGGTCCAAGAGGAAAAGAGGAGAGCACTAGGAGATATTGCATATCTTGAGAGTGCTAGTGGAGAGTAACTTGAGCATCTTGCACATCTAAGGCTAGTGTGTCCTTGAGGTTGTGATCTAGATTGTTACTCTTGGTCTATGGTAAGACCTAGACCGGTTAGGTGTCGGTGATCGAGCCTATCGTGATCGGTTGTGAAGGCCGTCATATGTTTGTACATGGTTTGAGCCCGCGATGAAAGGGGCATCGCTAGTGAGTGCCCGTGTCGGCTCGGGGAGTCCGGCAAGTTCTTGAGGGAGGCGAGCTTGTGCTTTGTGTAGCGGTGACGCACACCGTGTCTTCACTCTAGGAGTGATTACGGGCTCATGAGCGAGAAATCCACTTGGTGGCAGGAGGAACCGGGACTCCGGGGAGTGGTCCAACGAGGATTAGGGGAAGGCGCCATCCTTCTAAGACCTCAAGAAAAAAATCCTGAGCCATCTCCTACTCTACTCCTTACTTTGATGCATTACTTTTCACAATTTATATACCGTGCTATTCATGCTTGTGTGCTTGCTTTGCTCTAGTTGACTATCTTGTAGACTTGCATGAATAGGCTTCTTTACTTGCTAGTAGTGCTTAGTCTTCATACTTGATTACAAGCATGTATAGGAGTTACTTTGGCTTGTTTGATCACCCTAGTATGTATTGTGGTACTCATGCTTGTGTGCTCTAGTTCATGGTCTTGTAGCATTGCTTGAGTAGGTTCCTTTGCTAGCTTGTTGTTTGCTTCCGTGTATCTTTGGTAACTAGCTTGCATAGGAGTTGTATTTCCTTTGTGTGATCCACTAGTATGCATAGGTTGCCCTTCCTCACATAGGATTATATTGTTAGTGTGATCACCACTAGATTTGTGTAGGAGGTACCTTGAGTGCTATCGGTGTATTTAGTGATTGGCAAAATTGGTACATAGTGCTAGTTCCCCATTCACCCCGCCCCTCCTCTCGGTCACAATGATCCATTCAAAGATAACCTTGCTCACCGCACGCTCGAAAAAGAAAAGAAACCTGCCACTTAGGTAACACCATACCGCACCTTTTTGGGCAGACAAGACCGGCCCAGTTTGTGGGGGGCTACGGACAAACTCTCTCTACGATGCTCTGCGCCGCCTGACCGGTCCTAGGCCTAGGGCCCAAGGACTACAAATGCCACAGTACCCCCGTGGACACGCCCGACGAATGAACCCAAAGAATGAGTCCACACGGACTCCTTCTCTGGCTCAGGGGCTACACCCGATAGGTGCGCTCGCGTGCACCCATATCGAGCGACACTTTGACCCTATCCCACTAGATCAAGCCAAGGCATGAGTTTCGCCAAAACTCACCCCCCCCCCCCCCCCGGCTTGGGGGCTACACCTGTCGGGTGCGCTCGGGCACACCTCGCCTGAGTATGTCGGGTAACCAACAAGCCACTCCGCACCATTCGACTCACGTCAGCGTCAAATCCCCTGAACGACTCTCCGACTCATTCGGGGGCTCGGAGACTACTGTCGAGGGTAAAGATGGGGTGCCACGTGGTGCCTCCTAAAAAAACCCGAACGAATTACCGGATCAGAGGGCCCCCTAAATCACCACCTAAGCACCACCCGTGTGGGTCCCGTACAGGAAGCGTTCGTACAATGGTTACACCTTAGCTATGAAGATCCTGCCGCGGACCCAGCTCACTCAACCCCTCAAGTGATATGGAGCTGGCCCCGCCTCGCTCGACCCCTCGGTGGGAGTCGAGGACCCACTACGACTCGCTCGACCCCCCAACGGGGGCCGAGTACAAGCTAACCCGCTCGATGGAACCAAAGCATGCCTCGCCCTTCCAAGTGGATGACTCGGCCTCCCAGCCGAGCTTATCCACACCGAAGAAAGGACGGATGTCCCGCTGCCACTGCGGTCACAATGATGGTACGGGCCCATCCACGATCAACGGATAGACTCTACCTCTTCCAACTCCCATCAGTGGGGCCCGAGCCTAGGCGAGGCGGGATGATAAAACTCTGACACTACAAGGTTTTCGGTCTAATGCCATGGTTTTTATCACAACAATGTGCTTTGCGTTGCCATATATGGGGTTTATTGCGACAAAAGTCGATTTTGGTTGCGATAGGTTGGTATGTTGCCACCAGTTATGTAGTGTTGCGATTAAAATTTTGATGGTCGCAAAAAGTAGGATATATTGCAATTAAGATTTGTGCATTGTAATTATGCCAAAGTTATGACCACACTTTGTATGATGGTTGCAATAGCTGTTGACGTCACAACGAATATAGCTTGTTGTTATTAGTATTGCCGTGTGTTGCAAAAGAGATTATACTATGTCAACGAAAAAATGAACTGTTGCGATAAGAGTCATAGATATAGCAACGCAACTCGAGGTTGTTGCAAAAGGAGTTTAAGATATTGCAACAAAAACATGAATGGTTGCAACGAGTCTTAGATATAGCAACGAATCCATAAATCATTGCTACAAACAACGTTTTATTAAAACCTAGATCATCCTTGTTAAATATAGTAAATATTAGTCGCTATAGATTACTTTATAGGTGCCTCAGGATTTCTCTATACTTTGCCGAAGGTGGAAGAGGGAGGTTAGTGGCTGCTAGATTGTACGTCATGTCACTAGGCTTCCTGTGAGCGCGTGGTGCGCGCCAAGGCATGGCAGCAGTGGTGGACCCAGGACTTTATCTAGGATATGCTAAAAAAAATTTCATATACAATTTCAATATAATTTATATATAATACAATAAAAATTAGTTTTATCATGCGAGCACAAAAATTAAACGTCAAATCTTGAATCTAATAATCAAGTGCAAGAACTGTATGTGTTACAATACAAATAATTTAAATATATGATAGTTAAAACTTTAAAAGTGATCCTTATATTATTTTTCTCTAGCCTAATAATTATTCTTTGTTTGCCAAATAATATATTTTTAATATATTATTTGGCAAACAAAGAATAATATTATTGGACTTATATATTTCAGATTTTAAAGGCAAATAAGTCAGGCAAACAAAGATACACCACTCGAGTGTTTTATGAGGAGTCCGACTATGATTTTGTTTTCCTTCCCATTATCATTCTTTTCTTCCCCTTATTATATACTAGCAAAGTGTGTCCAGCAAGTAAACTTCATAGCCTGATTTCTGCAAACAATAAAAATTATTATGTGACAAATCCCTGAACTCACATAAACTTTACAAGCAAGTAAACTTCATAGCCTGATTGCCGCAATACGATTCTCTTGCTGGCCAGCTTCCACGACGAAACTTGCGTTCCCTCTGGATGGCTGAGGCTTGAGGCATGTAGCTAGGCGACCTTCTTCTGTCCGGCAGTGAAAGAGGCATGGGCCTGTTGTAATTGGGCCAAGGCCAATTCACCAAAGGTCATTGACTTTGGACATCCTGCACGTGCACGGCACATCAGTAATCCATTTGTAATTGGAAGAAAAAAAGACGTGGACACGAATAAGCTCGGTAGACGACAGCACCCAGTTTCACGAAGGCACACAGTGCCTTGTCCCTGCCGCCGCCGAGTCCCCCATGCGCCCAGGCTCGTTTGTTTTCCTCACGCACCCTAGTTTCACGAAGGCACATCACCCAGGTCATTTCAGCGCCGCTGTCAGGAACTTGAGATTGAAGGTTGACACGATGACCTTTGTCTTCCTATCCTCCAATAATGATCTTGCTATATATTCAACGGCAATATCCCTGACAAGATTGTGGTTTGTTTTTGTATTTGGGGAAAAGGGAGGTGTGTGATCACTAGGCTATGCAGTAGATCATAAGGCAGATCGTGGACTTGACGAGTGGACGCAAAGCAGGATTGTACAGGAGCGAGGCAGTTATAGAACACGAAGGAGGAGCACTGACCATCGTCACAAGGTTCTCTGTATTAATTTGTTTTTTTTTTCCTTATTTGTTATCAGTGATCAACAAAGCACTAGCAATTAGCAGGAATTATGTAGTGATGAATTTTTTCTGATGCATCGCATGTGTAATGCAATTGTTAATAAAGTATTATATGTGCTATATTTTTGGTAGCATTATATCCCCCTGGTCCTCTTGCATATATGTCCATCACTGTCATCTTGGGAGAAATATTGATCCTCAAGGTATCTTTGATCACGTCAATCATAAATAAAAAGTAATGCAGGATGTTTTCCTAGGGCTGCTATATGAATCTTGATAACTGTACCTTTTTATGTATCAATTTGAGTCCTTTAATTTGATATACTGAGCAACCTTGTATATTGGTTTATTTAGGAACTGCAAGTCTGGTGTTGCAAACCCCTTGCGTTGTTGTTGGGATTTTTTAGATGGCTCATGATGGCCATAGCTGGATGTTACTACCTCAATCAGATGATGAGTGGCAAGTTGGATAGGAAAAGTTCATCAAAAATACCTTTGAAGGTAGGTATCCTGGAGAGACAAGGCTATGTCCATGCAGTAGGTGTCGTTGCATGGCATACAGAACTAAACTTGAGGTTCAGAAACACTTGCTTGACAGGGGGTTTGATAAGGCTTTCATAAAAAGGAAACGTCCTTGTGCTGCAGAACCTATAGCTGTGGATGAAGAAGAGAATAGCAGTGAAGGCGTCAGCTCCACAAATAATCTTATTTCCAAGCTAATCAGTGGTGTTATACACGGAGAAATTAGAGGTACTAATAATGAGGAGCCAAATGAGTCAGCAAAGAAATTTTTCGAACTGATGGAAGAAGCACGAAAAGAGTTGTACCCAGGTTGCGAAGAGGCTACCAAAATATCTTTCATTGTCAGGATGGTTCAGATTAAGTCCATGTATGGTATTACCAATAGTGCCATGGAGCAAATATTTCATCTATTCAGTCTTTTGCTACCCAAAGGGCATTGGGTCCTAGATACCTTGGATAAAATTTGAAAGGTAGTTCATGATCTTGGCCTAGATTACCAAAATATTCATGCTTGTGTCAATGATTGTGTGTTGTTTCGTGGGAAGTATGAAAACATGAACACATGTCCAACATGTGGGGAGAGTAGGTGGAAAAATACAGATTCTGAGGGCCTTGGCGAGTGTGGTGGCGTGGAGGGAAAAAAGAAGAAGTTGTTTCCTCGTAAAATACTAAGATATTTTCCATTCACTCCACGATTGCAAAGATTATATATGCATGAGAAGACATCAGCAGATATGTGTTGGCACAAGGAAGGATTGGTTGGGGATGGGAAGGTGCGGCACCCAGCAAACTCAATGGCATGGAAGCATGTAGATGATAAATATAAAGAGCACTTTTCATTTGAGCCACGTAATGTTAGGCTTGGACTTGCATCAGATGGCTTTAATCCATTTGGGATGTTAAATGTGAATTACACTAATTGGCCTGTGATCCTAATTCCTTATAACCTGCCTTCTTGGTTGTGCTTGAAACAATCTTATTGGATGATGTCGATGCTAATACCTGGGTCCAAATCTCCAGGAATTAACATTGCTGTCTATTTGCAGCCTCTGATCGATGAGCTTAAGGAGTTGTGGGTCAAAGGAGCTGTGACTTGGGATGCGAAGGAAAAGAAAAATTTTACTCTACGTGCAATTCTTCTTTGGACAATCAATGATTTTCCTGCATATGCAATGTTATCTGGGTGGAGCACAAAAGGCAAGTTTGCTTGTCCATATTGTCACAAGGATACTGATTATCTATGGTTGAAACATGGTAAAAAGTTTTGCTATATGGGAAGTCATCGTTTTTTGCCTTCAGACCATAGGTGGCGAAGCAACAAGGTCAGTTTCAATAACATGGTTGAGAGCAGGGATCCTCCAGTGCCCCTAAGTGGTGCACAAGTACTGCAACAGTATGAGAGTTTTGAGCAAGTCACTTTTGGAAAAACTACTACAGGGAAGAGGAAGCAACGTGATGAAGATAATAGATGGCACAACTGGAGGAAGAAGAGTGTTTTTTTTAATCTTCCTTCCTGGGAATCATTGCTTATACGACATAATCTAGATGTTATGCATATTGAGAAGAATATTTGTGTGGCCTTGCTAGGGACTTTGCTAGGTCTAGCAAGTAAATGTAAGGACAGTGAGAAGGCTCGACTTGATTTGCAAGAATTGGGAATAAGGAAAGATCAGCATCCATTGCAAGATAAAGGTAAATACACTTTGCCACCAGCGTTGTACACTTTAGATAAAAATGAGAAGGAAATTCTTTGCAAATTTCTTCAAGATGTTAAGATGCCAGATGGTTATGCAACAAATATAAGGAGATGTGTTGATGTAACTGCTTGCAAGGTTACTAGACTTAAAAGCCATGACTACCATATTATTTTGCAAAAAATTTTACCCTTGGTGGTACGACACATATTGTCTCAAGATGTAGCGATGCCATTAATCAAGCTCAGTCAGTTTTTTAGCTCAATATGTTCAAAGGAGCTTGAGGAATCTAAAATTGATAAACTAGACAATTCTATTTGAAAGACGCTTTGTCGCCTTGAGATGATATTTCCACCAGCTTTTTTTGATATTATGGTGCACTTACCAGTTCATATTTTTTGGGAAGCCAGACTTAGAGGTCCTGTTTGTTATAGATGGATGTACCTAGTTGAGAGATACCTACGTACATTGAAAGGCTATGTGAGGAACAAAGCATGCCCAGAAGGTTCAATAGCAGAGGGACATATCTCAGAGGAGTGTCTTACATTTTGTACTCGGTTCTTTGATGATGTTAGCACAAAACTAAATCGGCCATAGCGTCAAGAAAGGAGTTCTATTAGTGAACCACCTTCATGTCTAAGTATATTTGAGAATATCGACTACAGTTCAAGGAGAAATAATCAAATTAAAACTGCATCTTGGATTGATTTGTGGAGGATGAGGCACTACATCATATCTAACTGTGATGAGGCACTTCCATGGGTGAAGTAAGTTATGTATAATTATGATTATGTTTTTTAATGTTGTTGATTTTTTAACTCCTAATGCATACTTTGTTTTGTTTTCGTTGCAGTGAGCATATGGATGAATTGACAAGAACCAGTGATCGATATCTTGAAAAACGGCACAAGGAATACTTTCTATCATGGTTTCAGCGTAAAGTTAGTCATGTTTTCTTTGAGTGTAGTTCATCATATTTGTATTTGTTTCTGACATGCAAATTTTTTTAAAAAAATCTATGCAGATCGCCAAACTTTATGCAGAGGGTAAAGCAAATGATATGATATATTCTCTATCTCGTGGTCTAGATCATCATTTTCGTGTGTGCAACAGGTGCTCCATCAATGGATTCCACTTCCGGACAGCTAATGTTGAGAAAAATCTAACCACACAGAATAGTGATGTCCTCGTCAAGGGCGATGGCATGGAATGGTACGGTGTTCTGAAAAAAATCATCATCCTTGATTTTCCTAACGTGAAGGAGGTCACATTGTTTGAGTGTGACTGGTTCGATGTTCCTGCACTGACTAGGAACACATCCAGAGGGTACAATAAAGATCAACATGGTATTATCGATATTGATACCACTCGGATTCGCTTTTCGAACGAGCCATACATCTTGGCAATGCAAGCAGAGCAAGTGTGTTATGTGAAAAGTGCAAAGAAAAATAATTGGTGCACAATTCTAAGAATTAACCCTAGGAACCTTTTCGCTATGCCTCAAGGAGAAGTTGAAGATGTTGATCATACCCATGTGGACTCAGTTGTCATAGGAGTGAAAAATATGAATGTTGAAGACCGACATGAGGAGTTGATAAATTGGAGTAGGGATGACGTCGAAGGGTTAAGTGGTGAAGCTTCTATTCTCGAAGAGGCACGTGTTGCATCCATGCCAGAACCGGATGATGAGGACATACTTGATGACTACGACAATTGTGATGACACCTACACTGCTGATGGAGTAGTTGCTGCACTCGATTCCATAGACGACCAAGATGTTTTTTTTTTGTATGAACTTGTATTGCAAAATTTACTTGAGTTCCTAGGTTTCATGGGTATTATTAACTGCATATTCAGGACAAATATGTTTTATGCTTGGTTGTTATTGGACAGGTTTATTATTGTACAAATTCCTCAAATGCACGCACCTATAATGATGGGCACAATAATTTTCAAATGATATGTCATACTATAGGACAAGCATACAAACCACATAAATCCCAGATTAGTACTTAACTATTAACAGTGACTACAACCATTACAGATTGCATGTACATCAACTTCATTCCACATAATAGCACTTCATTACATATTAACATGACAGAGGGATCCATGACATATATAGGTTCAATTGCTACAGAGTAGCAATTCATCAGTCACTACCAAAATAGCACTGCATTCTCCAGCCGAGACATCAAGATAGAAGTTATGTCTACAAAGCTAAGTTGAGTCATAACACATAATAGCATTTCATCAGTCACTACCAAATATTGAGGACATGCCACGGAACAACATTTCATTCTCCAAACGTCAGGTCCTGCTTAGACTTCCTGATGATAGCAAGGCGAAGCTCCTTTGCCATAGCACGTATCTGACATTTTACATAGGGTTAAACATCCATCACTCCAAATAGAAATAATAAAAGACTATATATGGGGAGGTCCATCACCTCCTTTGAAGTCAGAACCTTGCTGTCTCCTCTGCAGTCCATGGAAGGGTCAAATTTCACCACAACTTTCATGTTTCGGTACACATACATCACTTCAGCTCCCTCCTGCTACATTTACATGTAACAGTAATTAACTAAATTTCAGTAATACATTTTATCAACACTCTTTTGCATCTGGCAATTTGTAAATCACCAAGTCACACGCATAAGGATTGTACTACCAGGTTAGTTATTTCAATCAAACTATCTTAAAATCATGGCCCTAATATAATTTATCCTTTGGTTGGCATTGCCCAAAAATAATGGGGAACATAAATTTGGGCTTGAGGTCAGGGCATCGCTTTCAGAGTTCACTGATTCCTGTCTCTTGCATTCAGAAAAGAAACTGCCTATAGATAGTGGAATGTTAAGTTAGATGAACACAATGTATATCAATTTGCTAGTAATTTATTTATCGAACAGACAACCATTTTATATCAGAATGAATAGCACATCAATTTTGCGAGCAAATAGAGGCCACCAGTAATAGCCAGTAATGTGCAGTATATTATTTTTCCTACTAACTCGAATAGCATGCTCAAAACAGGGGAGCTCCTCTGATTTTAGACTGCAATTTAGTCTCTCCAAGTCTCTATGTTAGCGTAGAACCTGATTCTCTTAATATATTGCCAGTTAATTACCTTATTACAATGCTAAAAGTACCCCAATGACATTAAGCAAATTTTGTTTTAGCCTATGTACAAGCATACAACAAAAAAGAGCTCAGATTACTTAAACTGCCTATAGCTCGAATTCTAAAGTTTTGACCACTCTACTAAAATAAAGCCGTAGCTAAACATTTGTGGACTAAATCACTCAAAAGATCATTCAATGTCAATCTGCAATCATACAATGCTCATGCGAACAAATAAATAATGAACACTTCAGACAAGATTGCAAAATACTCACAGCAGGTGGATTCGCTTGAAGATCAGCGAGGTCGGGCTTCATGTCTTCCTCGGGCTCCATGTTCGGTGGCTGCAAGGTAGTCGTCGAGCGCCGGGGACATGCTGTCGGCGAGGGTCCGGTGTTCGACAACAGTCCCGAGGTCGCTGGAGTCCGCTTCACAAAAGGACCAAACTCGTCGCGCGCCTGCCTGTGCGATATGTGGCCGGAACGCTTGCGCCTAGCCATTGCCGCTCCTCCGCGCCTGGATGTTGAAGGGGAGGATTGAAAGGACGGTGATGGGGGCAGTTTGGTGAGAAATGAACAGGGCGCACGGCGAGAAGAAGGCGATAAGACCTGAGAAACCGAAGGGTCCGGAGGGCGTGGGTTTTTTTAAAGACCAGGAGTCAGCATGTCCACCTGGAGTAAATGGGACCCATTGATCATTAGGCCACTAATTTTCTGTCTATGCAAAAAATAACTCCTCAAAATGCAAAAACAAAAAAAAAGTTGCACCACAGTAGTCGAACTGGCAACTTCACCCTTGCAAGTAACTTGCTCAACCACTGCACCACAATCGGATTTGACTATACCCACTATTTTGAGGAAGCAAAATAAAATCAAAGTTTCAAATTTGAGACATTCAAACGTATTTTTCGTTCACAAAATCAATTTAAATTAAAAAAATGTTTAACTACAAGTTGTGTAACTTCTAAAGATGTACAACTTTTATTTTGGTCACTACTTCATGTGACATAGTGCAAGTAACGTTACTCACAAAACTTATAATTTTGGTCTCTCTTCTACTAGTATCAGGAAATTATAGGAGAGATGTGGATTTGATGACACAATGTTACTATCAATTTGTCAGATGAAGAATTTCCCAAAATAAAAGTTGTACAGCTTTAAATGTTATACAACTTTGTAGTTCAACATATTTTTATTTGAATTAATTTACTACTTGAAAATGAAAACATGATGCACATGAGTCACCTATATGTCTGTGACACATGGGACCCACTGTATAAACAATACCATATTACCATGTGGGTTTGTTTTATAACAGAAGATATGAAAAAAAATAATTGCTTGAATTCTTAACGTTAGTTTTTCCAATTCATAAGTTTCAATTTAATTGAAGCACCACGGAATAAACAATAGCATTTGTCTATATGCAAACATCATTTTGGCAGAGTGTCAAACAGAACTCGGCAAATTACAAAAAAATTAACTGCCCGCAGGACTTGAACTGGCAACCTCACCCTTGCATTTATAACTTTTAGAGGTCTATAACTTTTATTTTGATTGTTTCTTCATCGGACGTTTGAAAAAATCAAAGTTTTAAATTTGAGACATTCAAACGTACTTTTTGTTCACAAAATCAATTCAAATTAAAAAATGTTTAACTACAAAGTTGTGTAACTTCTAAAGATGTACAACTTTTTTTTTGTCACTACTTCATGTGACATAGTGCTAGTAACATTGTTCACAAAACTTATTTATCTCTCTTATAGTTGCATGAAACTATATGACAAATATAGATTTTGTGACACAATGTTACTATCATTTTATTGTATGAAGAAATGATCAAAATAAAAATTATATATCTTTAAAAGTTATACAACTTCTATATATCTTTAAAAGTTATACAACTTTGTAGTTGAACACTTTTTAATTTGAATTAATTTAGTACTTCAAAATCAAAACACGATGCACATATGTCACCTATATGTCTTTGACACGTGGGACCCATTGCATAAACTGTTCCAATTTTTTATTGTTCTACTGTTCCCTCCTTAAGTTGTAGTATTCCCTCCATACGTTTCACATTGTCCCCAATTTTTTTCCACATGGCCCCAGATTGTCCAAAACTGCTCCCTAATTTTACTCGGTTGGCCCACCACTTACCCATAAACCTACGGCGACTGCGATCAAAAGCTTTGGTGGAAGTTGGGAGGCGAGAGAAGGAGAACTGCACCTGGAGAGCAACACGATTCCTCTGTTTTTCCTCTGCCACCGGATCCAACCATGGCAGGTTCCTCCAGGACCCGATCTGGCGATGGCGACGCCGCTGCTCGGCGTGGAATCACAATCGAGGAGGCCGAAATTGTTGAAGACGACGACATGATTGATTCAACAAGCGACAGGTTCGTGTCCCCCACAAACATCTTGGGTAGTTTTTCTAATACAATTAAGGCAACAATCTGAGGGTCTTTGCTTGTCTGATTCATGTCTTCTATGATTTCATCTGGATTACAAACTGCCTCCGTGTACAATCCATCTAGGGTTTTGACGATTACATGGTTATGCATTCTAGCAATTGTTTCTCCTTCATTGGTGCATGTCTCTGTGTGCTTCCTCATACTGCTATTCTTACTACGAATATATATCTGATATGGGCGACATTACATGGTCTTACCCGAGTGTCATGGCACCAGGCCTGTAAATGTTGAGAGATTAGTGTCAAATGTCTACCCAATGTGCAACACCTAGGACCAAGTATGTTCACCACTTTTTTTTGCTCCATAGCATAAACTAACACAAGGATGTTTAAGTGGCACTTGGCTCTGTAGAAGGTTAGCTTCGCTAGTAGACAGATTGTTCGCCACACCTATTTTGTTTTGGTTACTTCAAGATGAACGAGTATGTGCCACGTGTTCAATACAATACTCGTTTATGCATGTAGTATGGTTTTAGACCTAGTGTTATGTTTTTTATTGCATTACTGTATTATATATCAGACTACTGAATTTTGGTTATGATATTTATGAACAAGTACAGAGTCTCATTGACTGGGGAGATGTGGTCTATAGCTGTTATATGCAAGGGAGCAGAAGGAAATGTAGAGCGAATCATTCGGACCACTCTTGATAAGGCAAACATTAATTTTGTCAACTTGATAAGTTTCAAAGATCAGCTTGGGTATTATGTGCGTGACTTCTATTACTACAAGAAGAGATGTGGCATTGATGTAGCTACTCTTGAGGCAATAGATCACAGACAAGATGTAGAGAACATGCTTGTTCACTTGGCATCAGAAAAGAAAATCAGGTTGGTAATGACAAAAAACCAAGCAATTGAACGACATGTTAATATTACACCTGTCAAACGACCGAGGGAGAATGAATCTGATGATGAAGATAAGGAGGACGATGAGGATGAGGACACTCTTGCCTTTGAAGAATCAATTGATCAATACAAAGATTGGCTTGAAGAGAAAGGCTCCACTACAGGTGTACATACTGTTTATGATACTCTATTCATATTTACCTGTATAACTCAACTCTTTTACTTACAATATTTATCTCTAACTAGCAGATCTACATGATGATACAAGGGAAGAAATAATTAAAACCTACTCTGAATGGTTAAGGGACCAAGGCCATCTGATGCATATGAGTAAGTACTTTATTTATGGGAATTTATTCTCTCTCTTTAAAGGTGAGAATGAACTAAGTGCATGTATTGTTCATTTGTGTAGTGTCTTATAGAGATATTGATAATGAGAGCAATGGAAGCAGCGCGACACCACCTTCACAATGGCCTGCTCATGCTAGGAAAATAAAGCAGAAGTCTAAAGGTTTTAAAAGCTTGACACATTTGTTTACTATATCTTTATGTGCCTTTTCTTGGTGTACACATAGGTTTGAAAAGGTATATTTTTTTTATTCTTACATAGGTGGAAAGATCCTTGGTCATGGTACCTTGAAAGGGCTTGCTGCAATGGCAAAAAGATTGAAGCTTCAAACTCAAAAACTCAAAGTTGAATTTTCGGAGTTCGGTGGTCCATGTGGAGATAATGGGTGTTCATTTGTGGACGAAGTGGTTATGTTCACAAGATTATATACGCCACTTATTGGAGTGAGACGGTGGAAAGAAGTGCATGAAGATGTCAAGAATTCAATCGTACAATCTGTTATGGTATGTTTTTGAATATAGCATTTTTCTATCTTTTAATGATATGTTCAGCTAGTCACTTAATAATTAATAATTTGACAAGTCTGATATCTGACCTTTCTCCAACAGAATGCATGGGAAATTGAGCAAACTGATGAAATGAAGGACAAGATATTGAGGATTGAAAAAGAATGATATAGAGGGTGGCGGTCTACTTTTAGTTCAACATACAGGGCTTACAACAGTTATGATGCGGGAATGAGACGCAAGCCTGAAGATTTAGATATTGTGGAGTGGCACTACTTGATCATATACTTTGATTCAAAAAAGTTCAAGGCATGACCAAATTTATAATTATTAATAACAGATACATGAGTTCAAATTTTCATTGCTAAATATTAGTTGTTGACTCTTTGCAGAAGGTTAGCACCCAAAACTCCTCAAACCGTCAACAAGTGAAAACAAAACATATCATGGATTCGAAGCCATTCTCGTAGTGTAGTTGGGCAAATGTAAATAATTTTAACATTACTATATACTTCCAATACATCACGCTATGATATGTTAATGCCTGATCTTTCTTGCTGGCAGAGAGATCCTGAAACTGGGGCTGAGCCTGAATTTTTGGAACTATATAAGACCACGCATTCAAAGAATGGAAAATGGTCCAATGAGATGTCTGAAACTATTTATGTGAGTATTAATTTAATCAAATACTAGCTACCTCATAACAAGTTATACTCTTGTCATAACAGGAGACCTATGCTAATCTTATACATTTTTTTCCTTGTCCTCAGAATAACACATCCAGGAAGTTGTTTATGACAGAATCAAATAAATCGGGTGAAGGAGAAGGAAAAAGTGTCACATCTACATCTGCTAAACAACACCTGTTTTTCCAGGAAACCTATAATGAAACAATAGGGTCCAAATCAACTAAGTTGCGTGGCCATGGTTACTTGTCCAAGACAAATAAAAACCAAGTGCTTCAGGAAAGAATGGAAGAACAAGAACGTGAGGTTCAAAGATTAAAAGCGCAACTTGCCAAGGAAGTTGCTGCTAAGGAAGCGGAGAAGGAACAACTTAAAGCCTCAATTCGACAAGAATTATTGCAGGAGTTCCACACAATGATGGCACAGAACCGTCAACAACTTGAAATGGATGAGGTAATCAAGCTATAATTATTGCCAATGTTTTTTATTTCATGCATATATATTCCATAATGACCTTACAAGACATTCAATTGTCAGTTCTATGACGTACTCCATTGGCCTTTTTGCTTCTAACACTTATTCGATTGTCACTTGTTTTTCACTAATATGTTGTACACATCAGGATACATATTTTCTAATGGCAGCTGTTCTGGTCCCATTTCCTAACTACCATATGCACCCCTCATGAATCATCTCTTACTGACATTATATTCTTCTAACAGGCTGAGTCATTCCTTCTTTTTTTATATGAAAGATTGATTTTCCTCTCAAGTATTTGGCATCAACTATCTGACTCCAGAAACCTTTTTGATTAATTCTTTTGAACAACCAATTTCCCAACAAGCACCATTTCTATTTTTCTAGATCTTTAACGCCAAGCCCTCGTCCACTTTTTGGTAGACACACTGTTTTCCATTTCAGTAGATGATGTTTTCTCTTATCTGCTCCCCCTTGCCACAAAAATTTAGCTCTGATTTTATTATCTCTTTAATGTTTAGAATATAGCTGCTGAAAACAATAGTACAACTGAAGATGTAGTCAGGAGCAGTGAGGATAACAATGATGCAACACCAGTGAACTTTCAAGAAACTACAAACCAGGTAGCATAAGTGAACAAGCATTGCACTCATTATTCTTTCATTTTTGCATTGAAGTAAATCCAATTAATATGTAATGCAGATAGAGCCAACAAGCTATATCACAACAGAAAAAGAAACTGTGCATCCTAACACCAGTAATGGTATACCTTCCAAAGTTGCAAAGAGTTTGTTCAGTGACAAGCAAGCAAAAGGGACAGGTGCCAAATTCGTCAGTTCACAGCAGCTGATATGTGCTGCTAAGAGACGAGCAAGCAAAAAGAGGAAACAGGTGACAACTACATTTGTTCTCTTCACATTGTCTGATAATTAACCTATACCGACTATAAATCTCTCATCTTACCTTAAACCATGTTTCTATTCAGCAGGGAAATCAACCTCCGATGGGGCTATAATACTCAACTGCTCCAACTCCTTACAGGTTTCTTTGTAAATGTGGTCATTGTTTGTTTAGTGCATACAAACAACATCACACTCATCTTCACCATTTTGATCATTCTTTATGACTTGCAGAATGTACTACAAGGTCTTGCTGATGCAAGAGGACTTATTGGAGCTTACGCCGAAGCACATCAGTACTATAGGTTTCTTAATTTAGATTTAGTTATTTGGAGTGATGGATGCATGGACAAACAATCTTTGTTTAATATGTTCACCTGAGATGCTCTAGTTTGTAATTTGGATTTTTCATGTGATTGCTATTTCAATGGGTTGTAAGGCACAAAATGATTGACTGATTTCACTTGTAATATATATGGATCCTATTAAAATTTATTGCATCCATGTTTCCATAGATTAAATAATATAGTTGCAGTAGCCAATTAATCAATTTTGAATTGGGTGTGATTTCACTATTTCCACGAAAATTAAGCAGATTACCACTGATGCTACATGCGTTTGTTACAACACTTCACATTTCGTTGCAATAGTAGTTTTCCATATAGCGACACCTATTGCACTGTTGCGATATCCTCTAAGCATATAGCGACAATTCATTATTCGTTGCAAAACTCTATTGGTAGACGACTTACACGTAGCTGTGATATGTGCTAAGGATATAGCATCCAACAAAATATTGTTGTAGTATCCTTTTTGTATATAGCAACAACTTACATTTTGTTGTGATAATACTTAACCATTTAGCCACGACTCATGCTTCGTTGTGATATCATCTAATAATATTGCAACATCATATGCGTTTTTGCAACCATCATGTATCATGGCAATAAAGTGTATTGCGACAAAACACTTCCATTAAAAAAATCATTCATTACAACTAGCCAGGGTTGTTGCATTCTCCACTCGAGCAACATCATTCATCATTGCTAATACATATGATGCAACGCCATAGATCGTTGCTACTATAATCCATTGCCTCGCCAAGGTTGGTTGTAATAGGCCAAATTTATGGCAACAAATTACAAATCTGATGCATTACCCTATTGCAACGTAGGTATTTTGCTACGCCTGCCAATGCCACATCTGTTGCAAATCCTCAAAATCGCAATGAAAATACCCTTATTGCAACATTTCCAGGCCGTTGCTCTAGGCCAAAAACCTTGTAGTGTGACCGACCTAGGAGTGGAGGACCGGAGAAGATCGATTGCCATGCTGAGACAGGATACATCCCAACTCCAAGCAAGTCCCGACAAGCTAAACCCGATGCCTCGACCCCTAACATGGGGGTCGACTAGGATGACAGTCCACACCTAACCCACTAACCCGCGTTAAATGTCAAGCCTGGGGTCAAATCCCCGAATATACCTGCTCCAGCCATCATCACCAATGTTTGCTGACGATAGCAGGCATGGTACAGTCTCGCTGTAACACTGCGATTTGATGACGCGCCCAATATGGGTGACAGAGGACAACTGATCGACAGCCGAATTGAACCGCGCTTGGGCAACTTGATAGAGCCCATACTGCGCCATCCCTCGATGGGCAGAACATGATATATACAGGAACAAGGGGGATTCAACCTAATGACGGGAGAAAGGAGCACGCCTAAGCACAGTGTCAACCCCTGGCGTGATGACCAGAGTGGCAGGACCCGCGAGGACCGGGGATCACACCGCCGACCAGGGACCACACCTTCTTCTGCATAGCTCCACCAACTCAGCACAGACACCTCCATCCTCTCTCTCTCTCTCTCTCTCTCTCTCTATCTCTCTGTAAATGGACCCATCCCCTTTGATGAGGACATCGTTCCTAAGGATACATGCAACACTCCTCCAATTCTAGACTTGCAAGGTCCAATGACTAGAGCTCGTGCACGATGACTAAATTTAGAGGTGAGCTCGTTCCTACGTTCTTCATTATATGTCACTTTTGAGAATGGTTTGCTACCTAATGATTATATTGTAATTAGGCACCATGGAGAGGACCAGAAGATGATAGGAGAAGGACTTGGAGACGTGGAGGACCAGCAAGGACGTGGAAGCCAAGGTGGAGGCCCAACCAAAACCGACTTTGAGTCTGTTTTGGGGCTCAGAACCAGTCTACACTAAAATGGATGCCCAAGACGCATACGGATTTGTCACTATTATTCTGGTTTAAGAAAAGAAATTCAAGACATGCTTGATTATAAAGAATATTATACCCTCATCCAGTGTTTTCAGTATGCTATGCTTGCAGAGAAAGAATCACAGGGACTTTTCCAGGCTTTTGAGGAGTACAACAAGTTGAGGAACTCCTACCCCCCACGCTCGATAGGGACTTTGGGGCTGCCTAGGCCATCTTTCCGGCCGCCCCCACCAGCAGCTACCAAGGGTACTAGTGTTGTTTCTGCAGCCCCGAGATCAGCCCCTGCACCTTCTTCGTGCTCAGGTAAAAATTCTGTGCAGGTACCAGCTAGTAGTGCCTCCTCTGTTGCTTCGACGGGGCGCACTACAGGGATTCAGTGTCACCGCTGCCATGGACTTGGTCATGTGCAGAAAGATTGTCCAAGTTGGCAGGCATATGTGGGGACATACGATGGCGGTTACATAAGCACCTCCGATGTGGAGGATGAGGAGGAGGACGTTGCTGCCACCAGTCGTGACCTCATCCTTGGAGGTGGAGACACCATAGGATACATGAACATTATTGTTCAGCGTGTCCTTAGCATACAAGTTCATCAGACTGAGACGATGCAGCGCCACAACTTGTTCCAGATTTTCTTCATCATCAAGAACCGCCGAGCACGTGTCATCATTGATGGAGGGAGCTGCAATAACTTGGTGAGTTATGATGTGGTCAACAAGCTTGCTTTGACCACACGCCCACATCCACATTCGTACTGCATTCAGTGGTTAAACAACTCGGGAAAAGCTAAGGTAATACAAACTTGCAGAGTTTATTTTTCCATTGGTTCTTCTGTGAATTCTGCTGATTGTGATGCCGTACCCATGCAAGCATGTTCACTTTTATTGGGTAGACCTTGGGAATTTGATAATAATGTTGTACACCATGGTAGAAGTAATAAGTACACTTTTATGCATAAAAGAACTAAAATTACTTTGTTACCAATGACCCCTGCTGAAATTGTACAAGCTGATTTAGAAAGAGCTGCTAGTTTGAAAAATAAAGGTCCTGAAATTCAACAACCTATTAATTCTGATTCTACACCTAGTAATATTAATGATTCTTCAAGTTCTAAGGGTGCTGGAATTAAATTACATGGTCATTCATGTCTTGCAACAAAATCTGAGCTTGCTGAAATTTTTGATAATGATGATATTTGCTATGTTTTGATATGCAAACAAGCTTTTGTTTTCGCTTGATGATATTGCTTCTAGTGCTTTATCTCCTGCTGTCACTAACCTTTTGCAGGAGTATGAGGATGTTTTTCCAGCTGAGATACCCCCGGGATTGCCACCTTTGAGAGGAATTGATCATCAAATTGATTTGATTCCGGGTGCTACTTTGCCAAACCATGCTGCTTATAGGACCAACCCTGAGGAGACTAAGGAGATACAACGACAAATTCAAGACCTTTTAGATCGTGGGTATGTTCATCAATCACTTAGTCCTTGTGTTGTTCCTGTACTTTTGGTTCCTAAGAAAGATGGTACTTGGCGTATGTGTGTAGATTGTATAGCCATTAATAATATTACTATTAGGTATCGTCATCCTATTCCTAGGCTAGACGACATGCTTGATGAGTTATGTGGTGCTATAATTTTCACTAAAATTGATTTGCGTAGTGGCTACCATCAAATTAGAATGAAACTTGGAGATGAATGGAAAACAGCTTTCAAAACCAAATTTGGATTATATGACTGGTTAATAATGGCTTTCAGTTTAACTAATGCACGTAGTACTTTCATGCGCTTGATAAATGAGGTTTTAAGAGCTTTCATTGCCAAATTTGTGGTAGTTTACTTTGATGATATCTTGATTTATAGCAAATCCATGGATGAACATATGAATCATTTGCGTGCTGCTTTTGATATTTTGCGAGATGCATGTTTATTTGGTAACCTTGAGAAGTGCATCTTTTGCACGGATCAAGTCTCTTTTCTTGGCTATGTTGTGACTTCACATGGAATTGAGGTGGATAAGGCGAAGATTGAAGCCATAAAGAGCTGGCCTGTACCAAACACTATCACACAGGTGAGGAGTTTTCTTGGTCTTGTAGGTTTCTACTGCCGCTTTGTCAAAGATTTCAGCACCATTGCTGCACCTTTGCATGAGTTGACAAAGAAGGGTGTTGATTTCCATTGGGGTAAGTTACATCATGAGTCTTTTAATGATTTGAAGGATAAACTTACACATGCACCATTGCTACAATTACCTAATTTTGATAAGATTTTTGAGCTTAAATGTGATGCTAGTGGTATAGGCATTGGTGGTGTTTTGATGTAAGATAGTAAACCTGTTGTATACTTTAGTGAGAAAATTGCTGGGCCTGTTTTGAATTACTCCACGTATGATAAGGAATTGTATGCACTTGTACATTCTTTAGAGACGTGGCGTCATTATTTGTTGCCCAAAGAATTTGTTATTCATTCTGATCATGAATCACTTAAGTATATTCGTTCTCAATATAATTTGAACCGTAGACATGCTAAATGGATTGGGTTTATTGAGTCTTTTCCTTACATTATTAAACATAAAAAGGGGAAGGATAATGTGATCGCTGATGCTTTATCTAGGCGCTATACTTTATTGCCTCAACTTGATTGTAGAATTTTTGGACTTGAGGCAATTAAAGAACAATATGCTGCTGATGTTGATTTTAAGGATGTATTGCTGAATTGTAAAGAAGGTCGTGCATGGAACAAATTTATGTTGACTGATAGATTCTTGTTTAGAGCTAACCACCTATGCATTCCAGTTGGTTCTGTTCGTCTTTTATTGTTACAGGAGGCGCATGGAGGTGGATGGATGGGTCATTTTGGTGCCTAGAAGATGGAGGATATTTTGGCCACACACTTCTTTTGGCCAAGGATGAGGAAAGATGTTGTGCGTTTTGTTGCTCGCTGCACTACATATCAAAAAGCTAAGTCTCGCTTGATTCCACATGGTTTATACATGCAACTTCCTGTTCCTTCTATTCCTTGGGCGGATGTTTCTATGGACTTTGTTTTAGGACTACCTAGGACTAAGAGGGGGGTGATAGTATTTTTGTTGTTGTGGATAGATTTTCTAAGATGGCACACTTTATACCATGTCATAAGACTGATGATGCTAGTTATATTGTTGATCTCTTTTTTAAAGAAAATGTACGTTTGCATGGTATGTGTTCTACTATTGTTTCAGATCGTGATGCAAAATTCTTGAGTCACTTTTCGCGCACGCTTTGGAATAAGTTGGGTATAAAGTTGTTGTTTTCTACAACTTGTCACTCATAAACTAATGGACAAACTGAGGTGGTGAAGTAAAACTTGAGAGCTATTTTGAAGAAAAATTTGAAGCAATGGGAAGAATATTTGCCTCATGTTGAGTTTGCATATAATCGGGCAACACATTCTACTACCAAGGTAAGTCCCTTCAAGGTAGTGTATGGTTTTGATCCACGTACTCCACTTGATATACTTCCTCTACCTATTCATGAGAGAGTTCATGTTGATGCTAAGGAGCGTGCTGAATTTATTTTGTAAATGCATGAGACCACTAGACTTACCATTGAAAAGATGAATGACAAGTATAAAATTGCTGGTAGTAAAGGTAGAAAAGAAGTAAAACTTGATGTAGGAGATTTAGTATGGTTACACTTAAGAAAGGATAGATTTTCAGATTTGAGAAAGTCTAAATTAATCCCTAGAGCTGATGGTCCTTTCAAAATAATTGAGAAGATTAATGATAATGCATACAAACTTGAGTTGCCTCCCGAGTTCGGGGTTAGTCCTACTTTTAACATTTCAGATTTGAAACCATACTTGGAAGAAGAGGATGAGCTTGAGTCGAGGACGACTCCACTTCAAGAGGGGGAGGATGATGAGGACATCAATCCTAAGGATACATGCAACACTCCTCCAATTCTAGACTTGCAAGGTCCAATGACTAGAGCTCGTGCACGACGACTAAATTTAGAGGTGAGCTCGTTCCTACATTCTTTATTATATGTCACTTTTGAGAATGGTTTGCTACCTAATTAATAATTAGGAACCATGGAGAGGACCAGGAGATGACGGGAGAAGGACTTGGATACGTGGAGGACCAGCAAGGACGTGGAAGCCAAGGTGGAGGCCCAACCAAAACTGACTTCGAGTCTGTTTTGGGGCTCAGGACCAGTCTGCACTAAAATGGATGTCCAGGACGCATACGGACTCGGATATGGACGTTCTACATATGTACGAAAAGATAAGAAGAAGGGCTTTCCAATTGTCAAAATTCATTCGGAGTCATCAGGAATCGTCGAAACAGGAGAGGGTCCAGAATCTGTTTCGGTGCTACGTCACCTGTTTTTGGCTTTTGGGCTTTGTATCTAGTTGATCCCAATTAGGGGTGCGTCTAGAGGGTCTTGCACAACCCTAGGATCTTCATATACAGCCTCCGCCGCACTATTAGGGTTCGGGTTTTGCTTAAATTATTCTGTTTATAATAGTTTCACCGTCATCACGGTTTGTGACACCCCAACTTCGTGAGATTCATAATACATCTGCAATTGTGTTGCATTCTTTTTTGTTCTTACTTGTGTTCTTGATTCGCAGGCAGGGATTAGCCTTCTCGGTGAGGTCAATCGTTTTAAGACTGTTGATAACCAGAGGAGACGTCGTGCTGTGATTGCGTGGTTTAGAACGTGCTGTTCTGAAGCCGGATCGATTTGTGTGTCGCCTCCGACCAAATCAACGTATCAGAATCTTTCGGAAGATCGGAAACCCTTGTCCACATCACCCTTGAAGTATAAAAGGGGAGGTTCATCTTCTTCCGCAAGGGATCGGCCAAACACAAACAGGACTCATACACACATATTTCGTTTCACTTGCACCCGAGACTTGGAGCCCGCTCCTCTCTCACCACCATTGTACTCAATCCTGAAGTAAGTAACACGAGTAGAGCTAGAGAACTGGACGTAGGAGACTTCCCGAACCAGTATAACCCCCTGTGTCCTCTTGCTTAGCCATCACCGAGCCTGAAGTGCACATCCCCGTGAACAAATTCTACTAGCCGGTGATCTAAACACCGATAGTTGGTGATGCATTAATAACTTAGGGATGTACTAGATCAAAGATACGTGCTGAGACCTCAACATGATAGCAGCAAAATCCTACTCTTCATCCAAAAACTCTAGATTAAACTATGGTCTCGACACGTTTGTGATGTGTTCCCGTGTGGTGAAAAAGGTGAACTATTGATTTATTGTATTATGTTTGGACAACAAACAGATAGGCAAGCATGGTGGATAGGTATACTATTGATTTATTGTATTATATTTGGACAACAAACAGATAGGCAAGCATGGTGGATAAAACCTGATGTCCTAACGTGTGCATGTCCTAAGAATCCTAGAAGTCTTAATTAAAATTTTTTAGGAGAAAGAGTAGGATTTTGCTGCTATCACGTTGAGGTCTCAGCTCACGTCTTTGATCTAGTCCGTTCCTATGTTATTGATGCATCATCAACGATGATGAATAAATTTTTATAGTTCAACTTCTTTCACTTATCCTCTTGGGCATTTTATACAATGCATGCATCTCACAGTAACAAAATGACACAATTAAATATACCGATCAAATTATAGAATAAAACTTTTGATTTTTTAGTTACAAGTTAGTATATTAAATTCATCTATGACAAATCTACTAATATTAATGATGAGATTTTATTTTAGAGAGCAAGGTCATAAAAATAATTGTAATTCTAAATACTAAGGAATACATATACCAACAATTTTCATATTATATCAATGGACCCTGATTTTTAGATTCACCCGGGACCACTACAAACTCTGGACGGGCTCTGCTCACATTGGCTCTGGCGGCTCGGCCGGAGACCTACGACGCAGGTCCGAGTATTCTTGCGGAGGCGGAGCGTTACCTCGACTCCGAGCGACTTGCGCGAGAGACGGAGCTTGCGATTGCAAGAACTTCTCGACCGGGACCGCACCTCCATGGAGTCGAGCGGCCGATGGAATCCCATTCACTACAACAAATGTGATCTTCTATAACAAATTCCTTATGACAACAAACCATTTCGTCACAAACTCACTATATTTTATGACATTTTCTAAAAAACAGCTTGTTTTATGACAAAACTCAGTGTTCGTCATAAAATTAGACAATAAAATCATCATAAATAAACACCACACTATATTATGACGAATAGAAACATCATAATAAATAACTTACTAAACATCACAAAAATTATGACAAATGTGAATTGTTATTAACAATGTGTTTTATTTTATATACTCCTACATGGCTCACCTGTCATGACTGTCCCCACAATCATGTGTCAAGTGGGATTCACATGTCATTTTTTTCCTATAAATAAGTGCAAGATATAATTTTTATAAGTTATCATTAATTAATTTTAATATCATGGTTGACCTGAGGAGGCCGCAACGGCCCATGTCATTGAATTGAGCAGCCGGAATGACCCAAGGGAGAATGACACGCAGCAGCCTGCAATAGCCTGCAGCAGCCCAGAATGGCGTTAGGAGAGTTATAAGAAGAAAAAAAATTCAGTCACGCGGCAAGATTGGGGTGGGGGATCAAGAGTCGAACCCTACATTATGTTTATTGTATTATATGTGGGCAACAAATAGATAGACAAGCATGGTGGATAAAACCTGATGTCCTAACGTGTGCATGTGCTAAGAATCCTAGAAGTCTTAATTAAAATTTATGCGCCCCATAGACTGCTAGCTTGATTAAGTTAGAATTTTACTTTACACTCGAGCTTCACATGTACTAATATATAATGTACATGTCATGGGAAGGGGCCCTTTGAGATCAGGGGCCCCGGGTGGCCGCCCCTTTTGCGCTCCCCCAGCACTGGCCCTGAACGTGAGACGGTGACGTATAGTGGTCCTTCATCTCTTCATCTCCTGGCGAATGCGTATGACTGTTTATACATGTAGTTAAATGTACTGAATATTAACCTCATGTATGGAAATTTATCTGGTTCTCAGTTTGACTTTAGTATTCTATTGGTAGCTGACGTTCTGTTTGTTGAAGAATAGCATGCATGATTCTTTTCAACTTTAATTTGAATTTTGGCAGAGGCCATATTGAGGATTAGGAAATCTGCATCTTACACTTAGCCACAGGAACATCTACTTTTCTAACATATGAAAATAAGTATTTGGTATTTTATGTTAGATTATGCCTATACTATGATAAGTGCTTTTCCTTCAAAATGTGTTGCCATTTTTTTTTAGCACAAAGCACATAAAAGTAATAATACACACTTAAACTATCCCAGTGCAATTCAATTTTCACTCTCATAAACCAAAGAAAGGCGAAACATATGACATATGATTTAGCAGCTACGATATGTAAATTAAACAATTGCTGCATATATGTATGCTATTGAGAAAGGTGAACAAAAGTATAAAACTAACATGAATATAATTTGCGGCGAGCTCTGCCGCCGGCGTGCTCATGGACTTGAAGGCGGCTGCTGGGTCATGTGAGATACCGCCAACGATGGATTTATTTGGCTTTGAGGATCTCTTGTGGAGCCATGCTGTGCTCTCCCCATGCCGGAG
The DNA here is from genome assembly GCA_032690845.1 of Eleusine coracana subsp. coracana. Lineage (NCBI taxonomy): Eukaryota > Viridiplantae > Streptophyta > Magnoliopsida > Poales > Poaceae > Eleusine > Eleusine coracana. The sequence continues at coordinate 36,716,314 of CM064422.1, read as the reverse complement.
AAGGATGAGGCGGCGGCGCAGAGCTGCAGACGCCGACGCGGACACAGTCTCTGCGGCGGCTACCGATGCCTTGACGGAGGCAGAGATGGAGCGAGTGACGAGCGGGTGCCAGAGCGGGGGCAGGGGAGCAGGAAGAGGCCACGGAGTGGAGGTGGGAGAAGAGAGAAGGCTGCCAAACGAACATAGATAGGAAATTTATTTTTTTGAGACCATTGTTCAGTCTCTAGGCCACTATTGAGATTTTTTTTTCTCGAATACGCAGGAGAGCTACGCATCTTTGTATTAAGAGAGAAAACAACGGTCCCATACAATCACTACCACGTCATTCCGGACCAAGCTATGAGGGGTTGTATTACAGCAGAAATTTTGATCTATGTAAAAAAACACACACTAAGGCTTGACCAAACAACTACACCTTATAACCTAAGTCACGGGTGCCCCTTGACCCAAGGCTCGAAGTCCTTTGGCACCTGCAAGGCACCATAGATGAAACTCCTTGTTGAAGTGCCTCTCCAGGACCCCAAGATTTGGATTGGCATTCTCGAACACCCGGCGTTTCGGTGTTTCCATAGGAGCCAAGCCCCCATTGCAACCACCGAATTGTAGCCTTTCCTTTTCTCCTTTGGGATGCGTTTGCTATTCTTCCTCCACCAGGTTGCAAAGATTGTGTCCTGGTGACTCGGAACCGCAATACCAAATCCCAATGGTGTGAGAATTCTGTTCCAAAATTAGCGAGCGAACACACACAAGGTCAGGATATGCTGAATCGTTTCCTCCTCTTGATCACAGAGCACACATCTTTCAGGGTGTTCCAGACCACGTTTCTGCAAATGGTCCACGGTCCAACATCTGTTTCGGATAGCTAACCACAAGAAGATTCTGCATTTACCTGGTGCCCACGTTTTCCAAATGAGTCACCACGGCTCGAAGGTCACCGATCCTTGGAAGAAAGCTTGGTATGCAGATCGTGATGAGAAGATCCCTGACGCCTCAAATCTCCATGAATGGTGGTCCTGTTCCTGTGTTAGCCCGAGCTCCTGAATAACATCAGACAATAGGAAATATTCATATTGTCCAATCAGCGAGAGGCCCCCTTGAATGTCCGATGGCCAAGTGTTGTTCTCAAGTGCTTTGGCTACTGTCCTTGTCTTCCTAGTTTTCAGGGGACCGCCGAGATCACGTTCGGAGCTAGATCACCTATGCAGCAACCCATCAGCCACCTATCTGTCCAAAAGAAGGTGTTTCTTCCATTGCCGACCTGGGAAGTCAAGGCAATTTCAAAGAAGGCTGCAGCGTTCTGATGTATTTTAATTTCCAATCCTTTCCATGGTCGATCAGCATCAATTTTCTGAAACCAAAGCCAGCGAATTTGGAGCGACCAACTCATAAATTCAAGATTTAGGATTCCCAAGCCTCCGAGTTCTAAGGGTCACTGAACCTTTTCCCAAGCGACCAAACATGCTCCTCCATTTACTTTATCTCGTCCTTTCCAAAGGTACCCACGCCGAATTTTATCCACAGCTTTGATGAACCATTTCGGCATATTGATAGCGATCATCACATAAATAGGTATTACTGATAGAACAAAGCAAACCCATGTTGCTCTGCCCGCCATGTTCATTAGAGAAGCTCTCCATCCAGGCAACTTATCTCCTATCTTTTCTATCCAAGGAAGTAAATCCTATTTTCTCAATTTCTTATCTGAGATAGGGAGACCAAGATAGGTTGTTGGAAACTCCGACCGAGTGCAAGGCAACGTGTGATCAATCCTGTCAAGGTCCTGCTCCTCACATCTGATCAGGATTACACAACTTTTCTGAAGATTGGTATGAAGGCTCGATGCTTCTTTGAACTGCTCTAGTACAGCAATGGTGAGGTTCATGTCACTTTCCTCTGGCCTGATAAAGAGTGCAACATCATCAGCATATAACAAGGTACATTGTTCGGAGCTTCTCCCTGCCAAAGGTTGTAGCAGACCAATATCACTTGCGTTCTTGAACAAACTACTGAGAACATCCTTCATCAGAATAAATAACATGGGGGACAAAGGATCCTCTTGGCGCAGCCCACACTGGTGTCGAATCTCTTCTCCCGGTTGCCCATTGACCAACACATGAGTAGAGGCTGTACGCAGCAAATTAGAGACTAGGTTGCGCCAACAAGGTCCAAATCCCAAATGTTTCAGTATTTCTAACAGAAAAGCCCATGAGACGGAGTCAAATGATTTGGAAATGTCCAGCTTCAAAAAAATACTAGCAACCTTGCACCTGTGCAGTAACTTGATTGTTTGTTGTACCAACATGTAATTTGTCATGAATGCAGCGACCCCAAACAAAATCACTCTGATTTGTTGCCACCAAGTTATCCAGGTAAGGTGCAAATCTGCTAGCCAAAATCTTTGTGATAAGCTTTGCAAAGCTATGGATTAGACTTATGGGCCGATAACCTTTGGGTTGTAGTGCATCTACCTTTTTCGGGATTAAGGTCAAGTAGGCTGAGTTGAGCAGCCACAACTTCCTTGAGTCCCCTTGCTGCAAAGAAATTACCGTGGCCATAAAATCCCATTTGATAATCGACCAACTCGCTTTGTAAAAGCGTCTCGTGAAGCCATCAGGTCCGGGCGCCCGATCAGCCGGCAAAGCTTTGATGGTTTCCAAAAACTTGGCCTCAGATATTGGTGCTTCTAAGGCCGAGAGGTCCAAACCTTCCCTGTGAAAGAAATCGAGGTCTAGAGTAGTTGTTCGCGGCAGTGCCGTGCTGAGCACCCCATTAAAATAGTTGAACATCGCCTCTTCCTTATCATCTTGTGCGGTAACCACCTGATCGTCTACCAGGAGCATTGAAATAAAATTCTTCTTTTTATGAAATCCCGCCTAACTATGAAACAGGGCTGTGTTCACATCGCTGTCCTTGAGGAAGCAGATTCTGGATCTCAGCCGGGCTATTGTTCGCTCCAAAGACGCCATAACTAAGCAGTGGCGCTTTGCAGAGCAGCGCAATCACTCCTCATATGCAGTAAGTTGCCGTGAATCCTGAGTGATCTCTAGTCTGTGTAGAATTTCCCGGGCAATTCTGTGCTGCGCTTTGACATGACCAACTTGTTTTTGGCTCCAAGATCGGAGCGCACGGGTGAGCTGCTTGAGCTTGATTGATATCCTTTCTACAGGACATACTGCATCCACAGGTTGTGACCAAGAGAGTTGCACTGTTTCGTGGAAGCCCTCAAGTTTTGTCTAAAAACTCTCAAAGTGAAATCTCCGTTTTCCCTGACTTCCTTCTTTCAAACAAAGAACTAGTGGGCAATGGTCTAAAATTTCTGTGGCTTGGCTTTGTAAAATGCAGTCAGGATAGAGAGCTTCCGAATCTGCCGTGCAAAGAACTCGGTCAAGCTTCACCAAGGTAGAGGCCTCTCTTTCATTCGACCAAGTGTATCTCTGTCCAAGCAATGGTAGTTCTTTAATATCCATGTCATTCACAAATCTTCGAAAATGACCCATCATTGCTCTATTCAAATTCTCATTGTTCTTGTCCTCTGCCGCACAGATCATGTTGAAATCCCCAGCAAGCATCCATGGGCCATCACAATGGCTGCGTACCTCATGGAGCTCGTCGAGGAAAGCAGGTTTTTCAGCATCTTGGTGAGGACCGTATACACCGGTAAACCACCACGGTTGGCTATCAGCATGTTCTTCTCCTTCCTTGAAATTAATCGAGACCGAATGACGGTGTATTCGCCACTGAATGGTTGTAAATTTCCTTTCTCGCCAAGCTACCAAGATTCCCGCTCGGGTGGCTTGAGCAGGGAGATACACAAATTTATTGAAATCACGACCAAGGATTGAACTCACATCCCATTCAGAAATGTAGGAAAGTTTGGTCTCTTGGAGACAGATCACTGTTGGCTGATAGATATCGATCATACGACGCACATTGTCACGACGAGCTCGGTCATTGAGCCCTCGTACATTCCAAACTAAGATTTTTTCAGTATCCATTAGAACAAATTATATGTCAAGACCAAAGGCACCCTCCTAAGCTGAGACTTGGACCTCCTAGACACGCAGAGGTGCGGAGGGAGGAACGTCCTTGCCAATGAGTGCTGCCAGCGCAGCCACATGCTGCCTGCTAAGAGGCTTCTCAAAAAATTGTGTGTATTTGTCCTTCTTTGTCGGCGTCACCTTGCTTGCTGCGTCTACAAAACCAAGTCACCTACAGACCGTAGTGGTTGCTTGGACGTCGATTTCCGGTGGAAGGCGTGCCACATGCCTAGTCGCCGGCAGTACTTTTGTCAGTCGCAACAAGAACGCCTCTATCACCGAAGGTTCAGGGGATTGCGGCACAGCTTGAGGGGGAGCCTGAGATCTTGTTCTTCTTGAGTAAGTGATGGTGGCTATAGGATTGATTGAGTCTGCAGCCGATGCATTAACAAACATTGCTGGCGGCCCAGATGGTAAGGCGGTTTCTACCGGTTGCCAAATGAGTGGTGTTGAATCAGAATGCACGACCGAATTCTCCATGGGAGTGTTGGTTAGCTGGCAGGCCGGTGCACGCTCAAGTGAGTTATCCCTCGTGGTCAGTGGCGAAGCTAAGGGGTGGGCTGGGTGGGCCATGGCCCACCCCTAGATTTAGCCCAAGGGCCTTTTGTAGCACTGAAGCAGTGCTATTTTTCATTTTTTCTTTATATTTTTATCTTTTCTGGCCCACCCTCCCGGCCCAAAATGGCTTTCGGCCCACCCTCATTTCTTGGCTGGCTTCGCCACTGCTTGTGGTATTGTCGTGTGCCACTTCCTTGTCTTGCATCACTTCCTGGCCATGTAAGACGTTGCATGGGGTTACGTCTTCATGGGTCAAGGCAGGATCATGTGTGCTGGGTTGCTCAGCTGGCCCTGGAGACAAATCCATCACAAAGCGCATCAGCGTTGGTGAAACAACCGATGGTGCCTCTTCCTCTGCTTGTGGGGCCACCACTTCTGGACCCATGTTTGGTTCAAAATCAGAGTGGCCGTTGTGCATGTCACGTATCTTGGGGACAGCCAAATCGCCTTCGACCTCTTGCGTTGCAGCTGCATTTAGTAGAGCCTCCTTGGGGGCTGCATGCATGGGTGTCTCCTCGGTAACTGACTCCACCCGTCCGTCATCTTCATCATCAATGGGTGTTGATGCCTCGGGTATTCGGCCGGGAGGGGAACCGTTCGCCTTGACAGCGGTGGCCACGTGGCCGCCACCGGAGGTGGAGTGGCCCACCCTGTCCGTCACCGGAGTTCCCGTCGCCGCTGTTGCTTGTGCGGTCACCGACGCCTCTGGCACTGGGGAGGCTACTCGCCGTCACCGAGTTTGGCGCTCGTCGCTATCATCGCTGTCCGGTGGAGAAGGTGGAAACTCGCCGTCTTGCATCAACGTTGCATGAGAGAACTGGACCGGGTAGACTAGTGTCCTTTTGACCTGAGGTTCTTCGACTGTGCCGACCTGCGGCTCGACAATCACGAGCTCTCTAGTCGGAGGGAGGCATTCCAGTTTGAAGCACCAAGCTGATACTCTGAAAGCTGAATAATCATCCCGGTTTCTTGTGCTCTCATGGACTTGATGTACCCAGCCGTATGGGTTGAGGAGATTTTCTGCAGTGGAGACTTCCCAAGCGTGCGCTGGCACACCACGCAGCTCAACTTCGAGCAAAGTAGGGAGGACACTTCCAGAAGCATGCAAGTGTCGGGTCCATCGTCGATAATGCAAATGGATAGTATCATTGCCGGCAGGCTAGCTATTGCTGTTGGCGAGATTGATCGCTGATTCTTCATTGGCCAAGAACACCAAGAACTCAATCGGGCCGGAACATCGGATGTCAAGGGCGGCTGCCACCAGATCGAACTTTGCTGCTAGCAGATCAGCGATGTCACTGATAGAGACCCAAGGACGATCTTCAACTGTCGTAATCACAACTGCATGATGCAGATTTTGTTCTTCCTGCCCCAAATGATCAGACCAATCAACGACACAAGGTGTCGCCTGGGCCGGGGGAGCGCCGTCATCTGTGTGCACTTGCACTAGAGAGGTGTCTCCACCGTTGCCCTGACCACCGTTGTCGCCCGGAGGGGGGTTGGGGTTGCATGGTTGGGGCGCTTGCGATGCCATGGATGACGACGGCGGTGAGCTCCGCCCTCGCTAGCAGTGGGGCCTGATGCCTCCTCCATACTGGGAGCCTTGCTCCCAGTAGAGGTAGCTCCAACAGCCATCGCCGGTTGAGCAGGAGCATTGTTGGGTGGTGTGAGCCTTCTCCAAATTGGCACACGGTTGAATCCGACCGCCCGTTCCTGTTGGCGTAGCGGGCAGGTGTAGGACCGATGCCCCAGTCCCTGTATTGGAAGCAGCGAGGACGAGAGCGGCATAACACCGCCCGATGCGCCAGTGCAAAACAATTGAAGCAGTGACCACGAAGATCGACCGGCACCGGACGTCGAGGCTACTTATGCTGGGCAGCCCACAACTTCCGGGTTGCTGGTGACTCGACCCGCACCCATCCTTCCGCGTCTAGCCAACGGTTTGGTGGTGAAGGGCGGTGCACTTCCGAGTGAAGAATGATGCGAGGTGCCGGCGCCGGAGCCAGGGACGGTGATGGAGGTGGCGCGGCCGAGGATAACGAGGCCATCACCACGTCCTTGAAGGACCTTGACCTTGATTCCGATGACCCTGGTTCCAAACTGTGGGATACTTGCCTTACGGGTATCCTCATACAGGACTAAGTCGGTAGCCAACCGGGTACTTCATCAACAAGGAAGCCGACCAACTCAATTAGGAGCGCAAGGCATGTAGAGATTGACTTTCTATGTAAACCCTAAGGGGTTACGACTAGGACTCTTCATGTATCCCCCTGCCGACCGGATATATAAGGTGGCAGGGTACCCCTCATCGAGGGAGAAGTCTTGTAACATCAATACAATACACAGAACACAGAACGTAGGGTTTTTACTCTCATCGAGAGGGCCCGAACCTGTATAACTCGGCGTCTTGTGTTACCATCGTAGTTCTTAGTCTCGACATAGCCCTATACATTTTACTGCCGATCTTAAGCTTCGACAATTGGCGCGCCAGGTAGGGGACAAGGCTTGCTGGGATTCTCCATCGACTATGATGGCCGAAATTCCCATCATCCAGTATTCACCGGACTTCAAGATCTCCTTTGGACCACTCGACTTCACAGTCGGCGACCACGAAGCCCTAGGTCTGGAAAACCACATATCCGACTCGGCCGCAGCCATCTCCATGGCGCGATCACCGAATTCATCTGGCATGATCCCCGCGTTGGTCCCACTCGGATCTGAGGAAGAAGATCCTTCGTTTGGGAACGATTCAAAATTGGATCGATCTTTTGATGAGGACTTGATCGGATCCAGTTACCCATATCCCCATACTGTCAACATGGTGGATATAGCAGATCCCGTGGATGGTGACCAGGATGGTGACCAAGACGGTGAACATGAAGATAACCCCGTTGATGGCCACCCGAATCAACTAGCCAAAGGAGGTCAACAGGAGGAGGACCCTCCAACAGATGACTTATCGGTCGGACACCGCCATTGACGATAAGGGTCACGCGGTTCATGAAACACACGCCGACTGGATCTCGGTCCAGAACTCGAAGTGGATGGCGTCAAGGTCTACCACACTCCTCAGAACAACATCACAGGGGCCAAAACTTTGCTCGACACTCTAATGGTCGACGTGAATTATCAGACCCCTACGATGCAGAAGGCGGTGGCTATGCTTAAGGCCGCTGCGGCTCAAGAGGCCGCAAAATCTCAGTCGGTCACAAGCTCTAGTCACGTATCTTCGCGAGGTCGGCAAAGGCGTTAAGATCTGAGAAATTCTCTCAGCCTCCATGATGGACGAGATACCATCAACTCTGATTATGAAGAACATGCTCGGGACAACCGATGCTATGAGGAAGAACACCGTGATTGGAGAATGGACGGTCGACGGGACGACCGACGGGATGACTGACGAGAGGACAGTCAATATCCTCCTCTAAGGCACAACCGCGATGACCGACGTCGACGTGATGATCAGGATTGGCGCAATACTGATAAAAACGACCATCGACGTTGTCGTCATGATGATGATGTTGGTCCGCAACACGGCCGCTGTGCAACTCCGCCCCCAGACTGGCATAGGCGGTCAATGACGCCGACCGACGATGAGATTGATGGCATCAAGGCTTACATCCCTAGGCTTCGCATAGCTCGATGGCATAGGTGGTGAAGGGCTGCAGCTTTACAGCATGGCGATTCGGTCGACTGGAGGTGACTCCTATGTAATGGCTAATTACCTCCCGGTCGGCCTGAATTCAGCTGTTCGGATATGGCTCACATCTCTTCTAGAGGAGTCAATCACATCTTGGGGAGACCTCAATAGGAAGCTCATAGAAAGTTTCCAAGCTACTTGCAGTCGGTCGGGCAACCACTATGACCTCACTCGGATCAAGCAGAAGACCGACAAACCTCTTTGTGACTACATCAAGCAATTTTGCGCTATGAAGACTGAGATCTCCAATGTCTCGGACCAACAAATCATTGCCGCCTTCCAAGGAGGGATCCGTAGTGATGATTTGGTTCGTGAGATCGGTCGGAAGAATCATGACCTCAAGCTGACCGCTCAAGAGTGCTTCGAGATCGCTGACAAGTTTGCGTCTGGTGAGTTGGCGTTGGATGACATCCGGGGAAATGGCAAAGAGAAGCGGTCGGAAAAGCCCGAGTCCTCCAAGAAAGACAAGAAGAGGAAGCCTGATAACATGGTTCACACGGTGGACCGACTTCAGAAGAACCCTCGAACAAGCGAACCATCCACGGACGAGCTGCTGAGTGGCCTATGCCTTTGGCACCCAAAGGGAAACCACAAAGCAAAGGATTGCTATCGACTGAAGGGTTTTGCAACAGCTGCGCTCAAGGTGGCCAAAGATCCCCCGAGGCGCAATAGCAAAGACAAGACCAATGACGATGGCGACAAGGATGACTCAGGAGAGTTCCAAGAGCCCCGCAAGGAAGTCAACTTCATCTTCGGTGGCCCAGATGCCTATGTGTCCAAGCGCAAGTAGAAGCTAGAACTTCGGGAGATCAACTCGATGGAACAGGCTGCACCTCAATTCATGAGGTGGTCTGAGATGCCAATCACCTTTGATCGGTCGGATCACCACGAGCACATCCTGAAGCCGGGTCGATACCCGCTAGTGGTTGCTACTACAATGAAAGAGGCGAAGATCAACAAAGTACTCATTGATGGTGGACTTAATCTTCACCAAGACTCTCAAAGAGCTCGGTCTGTCAATCAATGATCTTCAGTCGAGTTCTTCACCTTTCCACGGGATTGTACTTGGCAAGACTTTAGTTCCAATTGGACAGATCAGTCTGCTGGTCACCTTCGGGACCCGTGAGAATTTTAGGACCGAGCACATTCTCTTCCAGGTGGCGGATTTAAACTTAGCATATCATGCTATCATCGGTCGACCAGCTATGGCTAAATACATGGCTATCCCGCATTAACCATATCTCACCCTCAAGATGCCAGACCCAAACAGAATAATCTCCCTCCACTCTGAGCTTCAGAATTCTTTCGATTATGATGTACAGAGTTGTGAGATGGCCAATAAACAGTTGATAATGTCCGACCAGAAGGAGATCCAGCAGGCAGTCGGCACGGAGGAGCCGACCAGAGCGGTGGTTCCAACAAAGAAGCCTACCAAAGATAAGATTCAGACCGATGACATCCAAACCAAGGAAATCATGCTCAATCCTGAGGACCCCGATAAGGTAACTTATGCTAGGGCCAACCTCGACGAGAAATAGGAACTCACGCTCACTCTTTTCCTCCAGGAAAATAGGGATATATTTGCATGGAAACCATCTAACATGCCGGGAGTTCCTAGGGAGAAGATTGAGCACAAGTTAAGTGTACATCCTGGAGCTACCCCCGTTCGGTAGAGGCTTAGAAGATTTGCGCAAGATCGCAAGGACGCCATGAAGAAGGAGATAGTTAGATTATTAGATGCTAAGTTTATAAAGGAGGTGTATCATCCCGACTGGCTAGCAAATCCAGTCCTTGTACCCAAGAAGAATAAAGAATGGAGGATGTGTGTTGATTATACTGATCTCAACAAGGTCTATCCTAAAGACCTCTTCGCTCTTCCTCGTATTGATCAGATTGTAGACTCGACAGTCGGGTGTGAGCTCTTGAGCTTTCTGGATGCCTATTCAGGCTATCACCAGATCCCACTAAAAGTTAAAGATCAGATGAAAATTTCCTTTATAACACCCTTCGGCGCCTACTGCTATATCACAATGCCTTTCGGTCTGAAGAACACAGGCGCGACTTACCAACGAGGTATTCAATGCTGCCTTGCTGCTCAGATCGGTCGGAACTCAGAAGCTAATGTTGATGACATCGTTGTCAAGACTTAGAACGTCGAAGAGCTTATTTCTGATCTGGCAGAAACCTTTGACAATTTGAGGCATTATTCAATAAAGCTGAATCCTAAGAAGTGTGTTTTTGGGGTTCCTTCGGGAAAGCTACTCAGTTACATTGTTTCAAAATGAGGTATAGAAGCCAACCCGGATAAAATCAAGGCAATCTTTGGTATGGGGCCACCTAATTCTCGAAGGGATGTACAGAAGCTGACCGGGTGCATGGCATCTTTGAGTCGCTTTATTTCCCGACTGGGGGTTAGAGGGTTACCACTTTTCTGACTGCTTAAAAAACAGGAAGACTTTGTTTGGACCAAAGAGGCGCAGTCGGCATTGGACGAGTTGAAGGTTTACCTCAGCAGCATTCCAGTATTGGTGCCTCCAAAGCCAGGAGAAAAACTTCAACTTTACATATCGGCCACAACTCATGTTGTGAGTACTGTTTTAACGGTCGACCAAGAAGAAGAGAGGCATATACAAAAAGTACAACACCCGGTCTATTTTGTGAGTGAGGTCCTTGGCGCCTCTAAGGTAAAATACCAACAGATCTTGAAGTTGTTGAATGTATTCTTGGTCACCTCCAGGAAGCAGAAGCATTATTTTCAAGCTCATCCAATCAAAGTCCAGACCTCCTTCACACTCGGCACAGTACTACACAACCGAGAAGCCGAAGACAAAATCGCCAAGTGGGTAGTCGAACTTGGTCAATATACCATCACGTTGACGCCTCGGTCGGCTATAAAGGGACAAGTGCTAGCTGATTTTGTTGCTGAGTGGACAGAGATTCAAAACCCACCTACTGCACAAGACATCGAGTATTGGAAAATGTACTTCGATGGGTCTCTTCAATTACAAGGAGCGGGTGCGGGAGTCGTGTTTATCTCACCCACTAGAAAGAGGCTTCGATATGACCTTCAGTTGATGTTTCGCGCGTCTAACAATGCTGTGGAGTATGAAGCCCTTCTACACGGTCTGCGCATTGCCGTGTCACTCGACATCAAGTGCCTTGACGTCTTTGGTGACTAAGGATTGGAACTGTGTGGATGACAATATGAGTGCTTACTGTCAAGAAGTATGGAAGCTCGAAGACAAATTCGATGGATTGAAGTTCACGTATGTTCTTCGAGACAATAACTTAGCGGCTAACAAATTGGGAAAAATGGGATCATCCCGGTCTATGGTCCCGCCAGGTGTTTTCTTACTCTGGATTCCCCCACAATTTGTCCTCGGTAGGATGTATTAATGAGTGATGTTACTGATCTCCCTGGTGATGACAACATGGAGCCCGATTGGCGTGACCCGCTCATCCAATATTTGGATAAGGGAACGCTACCTTCGGATCCTAATGAGCAACGGAGGTTGGAGACCCGATGCCGAGGGTATCTGTTAGTGGGAGACCAACTCTATAAAAGAGGAGGTTCAAACATCTTGATGAGATGCATCTCGATACTAGAAGGCCAGAAGTTGGTAGAAGAAATTCATTCTGGGAAATGTGGCAATCATGCAGCTTCCAAGACTTTGGTCGGCAAAGCTTTCCGGCAAGGGTTATATTGGCCCACGGCGGTTGAAGATGCACACCGGGTCATTCGGACGTGTGAAGGTTGTCAATTCTTTGCTCGACAAACGCATGTGCCTTCACAACAACTTCAGATGATACCTTTGACTTGGACCTTTGCTGTTTAGGGGCTCGATATTGTCGGTCCTTTCAAAAAGGCGCCAGGCGGGGCACTTATCTGTTTGTTGCTATTGACAAATTCACCAAGTGGATTGAAGCAAAGCCGGTTGGCAAGATTATGTCGAAGAAGGCTATTAAGTTTGTCAAGGATGTCTTCACTCGGTTTGGGGTTCCCCATGATATCATCACCGATAATGGCACTCAATTCACTCCAGTGGAGTTCCATGACTTTGCCGATGAGATGGGAATAAAAATCCACTTTGCATCAATGGCTCCTCCTCAAAGCAATGGGCAGGTCGAACGGGCCAATGGTATGATTCTTCAAGGATTGAAACCGTAGATATTTGACAGGCTCAAGCCTTATGCCGGTCGGTGGGTCAAAGAATTGCCTTCAGTTCTTTGGGGGCTTCGCACAAACACCAGTCAGGCAACTGGTCAGTCACCTTACTCATTGGTCTACGGCTCAGAGGCTATGCTGTCGACCGAAGTCAGCCTTGTTTCAGCACGGGTTCAGGCATATGATGAACAACTTTCTAAGGAGAATCGACAGATTTATTTGATTGCAGCAGAGGAGTTGCGTGATCGCGCTCTATTTTGGTTGGCACTTTACCAACAAGGCTTACGTCGTTATTATGATAAAAATGTACGTAATCGCCACTTTCAAGTTGGAGATTTAGTGCTTCACCGAGTGCAGTCAACAAAGAACCAGCATAAGCTTTCTCCAAAGTGGGAAGGACCATATGTTGTAAAGGAAGTCACTCGCCCGGGGGCTTACCGACTGATGTATGAAGACGGCGATGATATACCAAATTCTTGGATCATAAATCAGCTACGTCATTTCTATACTTAATTATTCCTTTGTATACTTATACATTATTCATGAATGAAACTTTGCTCTTTTTGATGAAAGATTTTTTGATGACTTTCATTCTATATTGTCTTGATTCCTTAATTTATTTTATTATACAATCGAGCCAGGGGGCTAGTAATAATGTCCCACCTCAGTCTAACCATATTTTGGTTTTGGACTACTTTCTGACCGATTTCTTCTCTTTGAATACGGTCTTCATTTTCTTGGTCTAACGTCTATACATTATGGTTATATACTTTATACTGCACATCAGACTACCACTACACTAAACCAAGAGCCAAAGTGCGAGAGGTCATGTGTCGATTGGTCGACTCTGCTTGTTACGCAGTTATGAGTCACAACCTAAAATGTTAAGGCAGACCGTTACAATTTGAGTTTCTAAATGGCAGAAACATACTTCTGACATTTTTATCAATCTTTTAAAGATGATAAGCATGGAACTAGTTTACATACAGGTAATATTGTTTCATTACATAGATATTGCTAATGATCTCTAATATTACAGGATTTATAGCTCCTTTGAAGGAGAGGAAGATTCAGCTCGTAGCTCAACCTCAGCAGTTGCTGGAGGAGTAGGCACGGTCGGATTGATCTCTATATTGTTGACCAAAGCTCGGGAAGTCTCTAGCATGGAATCCAAGAGCAACTGGCATTGGTCATCAGTCAAGTCTGGGTTGAAGCCCTCCTTGATCTTGTCCAATGGCAGAGCGGGAGACCAAGATTGGCAAATAGCCAGAACCTGACTCCCGGCTTCGGTCGCCACTCGTCGAGTGTTATGAGCAATATCTTCTGACGCATGCTCCAGCAAGTACTCCAAGGAATGGCCAGACTGCTCCACTCGGTTGGCATGAACATAGTCCATTGCCTTTCGAGTGGAGTAAGATAGAGCTGCGAGTGATTATTTCTGGTCAGTATGATCAAAAGAGGAATCAAGCAGATGTGAGGAATAACGAAGGGCTTACTGGCAAATTTACATTTGAAGGATTTGGAGGTGCTCTTAGCTTCCTCTATCTTGGTGTCAGCCTCCTTCAGCTCCTTCTACAGTCGAGTGATCTCGGCCTTCTGGTCCATCAATGCATTGACAAACCTTTGCTGATTGGAATTCAACTTCTCCAGGTCGGCAACTTTCTGGTCATGAGCTAAAAGACAAATATTTGAATCTTTAGCGCTAGAGTGTTTGGTTGGTTATTTAAACACAGGTGGTGAATGATCTTACCAGCTAAATCTTCTCGACCTTGGTTTAAGGCCTTGGTCATTTCTCTTTGGTCGGTCTACAGCTTTTCAATCTTCTTTTGTGCTTTGGCAAGCTGCTGACCGGTGACTAGCAAAACACCAGCAAAGTGTTAGTCTTATTTAAAGACTTTAAGACCAAAGAGTTTAGGACATACCAAAAGTCTCGACTTCAAGGTATTCCACCCTAGCCTATTTTCTCTCTACGAGAGCATACATTTTCTATATAGAAAAAGGGGTTAAGCTTAAAAGCAAGGTTGAGACAAAGCAAAAGCAGAGTATTGAAGTACCTTGCTAGCTTCTCGATGTTGATGCATGATTTCCACGTCCTCCACCTCAGGCCGACCGAGTAAATCTACAGATAATGTCGCCTTACCTTGGTCAAGAGGTGAAGGGATGATGGCAGGTACAGGTTGGGGTACAGGCGCCAGAATGGGGGCAGGAATTGCCGTGTCAACTGGCTTATCCACCTCGGTCGGCGTGTTTGATGACTTGCCGATCGACTTGGGCAGATCAGTCGGGCGAGGATGAGGTCCAGACCTAGTGTATCCGGACTCTTGGGCACTCTGAAAATCACTCGCCTGACTACTATCAAAATGAATATGAAAGAGATTAAGATGTGTTATGGATGGCAATAAGAGACAAGGAGCATAAGGTTAAAGAATTAACCTAGGAGCCTTCTTGAGCTTTATTCTGCACAACCTCTTCTTCGAAGAAGTCAACTGAGAATTAGTCTCCTTCCTCTTCTGGGCAGATTTTCCTACCTGGTCGGTCTAATCCACCCTCCCAGCATCACTCTGAGTTTGGCTCGTGGGCTCCAACTAGCTTGAAGGTCGGTCGGAGGGAGTGGGGGTGAGATGACCAGCATCAGCATATGACAACTCTTCATCATCATCCTGATCTCCTATATATTGCCGTCATCGCCCAACGGTCTGCTTTACTCGCAGACCGGGGGGAGGCAGGGTGGAGACTAGGTCAGGACGAGTGCCTGCAGAAGAACTCGAGCCTCCAGTGCCGGTCTACTGCGTCTTCTCAACATAGTCCGGTCCCTCGGAATCGATCAGAGGGAGTGGAGGATGAGAAATATAAGTATCCAAAACCTGCACAAGAATCAAAATATCAAGTAGGGCATCAAGACAAGAATATAAAGGATTGCTCAAAGTAGACTAAGGCTCACTCGGATCCGCATAGTGCCCTTGTTATACGCCTTCTTGATCAGCGAGTCATCCTGAAGGATATCTCCTTCAAACATTTTTGACGGGCGTTTTTTACGAAACACATCATTCGGCGGGTCAGGCACCTCCCTGGTTTCGTCATTATTGACGTAGTTCCACGACGGGTGACTCTGTAGCTTTAGGGGCTGCACTCTGCGTACTATGAAGCTCTTGGCGACAGTATGCCGTCAATACCTTCAGCCTTCAAGTCGGCTATCTTCTTCAGCTGAGTGACCACCTGAGGATCGATTGGATCAGGCTTCTCTGTCCATTGCGCCAGAGGAATCGCCTTGGGACCAGTGAAATCAGCAAGAACAAGGGGAGGGTTGACACAGTAAAACCACTCATCCTTCCAGTTCTTGTTCCTGGTTTTCAATGGCACGTTGATGTAGGCCTCCTTTTTGCGCAACTGGGAGCCAACGCCGCCTATAGCTACTTGATTGTCCTTGGTCGGCAGCAGACGGAGGACAAATAGATGGCGGAATAAATTGAAATGGGGAAGGATTCCCAAAAATGCTTCACACATGTGCACGAAGATGGTGATGTGAAGCATGCAATTAGGATTGAGGTTGACAAGCTCAATCCCATAAAAGAAAAGAAGCCCGCGCAAGAAGCTGCATAGTACGCAGCTAAATTTGATTCCTAGAATTTCTGGTGAATTAAATATTGTTTGGACAGTTTAATATATATATAAATATTTATGAAGAGAGGCAGTGATTTATCATTTTACTAAAATAGAGCACTTCAAAATGAGTCTAACAAAATTTGTTTGGGCCACATTGGATTGATATTCGATTTACTATGGTTTTTCGAACTTCTAGTATTTTTCTGGTAATTTCCTGGTATTTTCTGAGTTAAAGCGATGCCACGAAGGCGACACATAAGCTACACGTAGGTGCCAGCTAGGTGCCACACAAGCGCCAGCTCAGCTGCCAGTCAGCGCTGGTCAGCGGCGGCGGGGGCTTGCCGGAGTGCGGTCAAAGCTCACTACCGTGGCCGTCGCTCACCGGAAACTCGCCGCGGAAGCTTGGGGGTGATGCGCACATCGAGGTGAAGGGAAGGGTGGGGTTCGCGAGGTCAAATTCTCATCGGAAGGTTGCCGACGTTGAGGGGCGGTGAAAGTGGGGTCCTCGGCGGCATCGCGGGAGCGGTAGGGGGCACCAACTTGGACTCCGTCTTCTCCTGCAGCTTCACGGAGACGAGGCGGCCATCGGCATCGCGTCGCCTTGGTTCGGGAGGGGCCGGAGGGTTGTGCTCACCATGGGGCAGCTTCGGGTTCGGTGGCGGAGGGGAGAACAACCGGGGAAAAAGCCGAGGCACCAGCGATCTTACAAAGAAAACCAAGGAAGGAATGATTTGGAGCATTCAACATCGAGTCACGCACGCGAACGACGAGGAGCAAGGGAACGAGGCTCACCAATTTAGACGAAATCGAGGTTGGCGTCAAAGGAGCTCGACTGGAAGCGGTTCTTGGTTTTTCTCCAAATTGATTCAATTCTCGACGGATGATGGCCGAGCGAGGGGTACGGAAGGGAGAAGAGGTGTGAGCGAAGTTGGTGGTGCTCTGGGCTCGGCGAGGGAGTGTACAGGTGGCCAGGAAATGCGCTCGAACTTGAGGCAGTGATGGCGGAGGGAAGCAGAGTTCGGAGAGGAGAAATAAGAAATGGGAGAGAGTAGGGAGCAGTGGATAGAGATGGAGTGTAATCGGGAGCTCGCGAGTGCGCTTTCAAGTCACGCAGAGGGGGAAGGGAGTGAGTGGGGGGAGAGAGCGGGAAGAGCGGTGGGAATTGAAGCCCGGCCGGTCCTGGTGATGGCGTGCGGAGGGGGAGAAGAAGCCATTGGCGTGCGCGGCCGAGGGCAGAGGGATGGGACACGGCGGAGGTAGAGAGGGGGTCAACGGCGGCAAAGCACGCGCGGTCCCAAGGTGGAGTGAAGGCGGGCCAAGCTGTGCACCAGCGACGGAGCTCTGCTCCTGCTACGCCAACGGGAGGAGAGGGAAGAAGATTTTGCACTGCAGCCCTTCTAGAATTTGATTCTTTACAAAATAGTCCCTGATCAAAGATAATTCTAATTAAAATAGCTAGGAAATTCCTAAAATGGTGAAATTTGGTGGACTGACTATTTAAATGGTGGAGAACGCTCTGGTGAATTTTATTTGAAATTTGCATAAACATATATTTTAGAATTTATTAAATGCATTAATTAGTTACTTAAGAATCAATTAATTAATTAAGGGTATTGCCAAGCAGATAAAATGCCCAATAAATTCATAATATTACCAAACTGATGATGAAATTATTTGGCATGAGTTGTCTTGAAATTTCTGAATTGCTTCAATAACTTGATTGTAGGGTTTTTATTTGCCTAGAATTATATCAATGATTAGGCTCCTATCATTTCATTCTATAATTTCCATGATTAGTGCTCCTCATATTTGATAAATTAAGGTGAAACGCCTGGGGTGTCACAGCCCTCCATCCTTAAAGAAATCTCGTCCCGAGATTATGAACAAGGTAAACTAGAGGGAAGTGCGGTGGTCAAAACATACCCGTGTATGATGACCAAAACTTCGGGTAGTGAGTACTCAGAAATTCTTCAGATTCCCAAGTAGACTCATCCTCTGAGTGGTTACTCCATTGAACTTTGTAGAATTTGAGGGTTCTATTATGGGTTGTGCGCTCTTTCCCGTTGAGGATCTTCATGGGTTGTTCGGAGTATGTGAGATCGGGTTGGAGTTGGTCATATTCCTCCAAAATCTTGTTGATGGGTGGCTTGAGACATCGCTTAAGTTGAGAGACATAGAAGGTGTGATGAACTCTGGATAGATTAGCGGGTAACTCCAGCTTATAGGCCATGTTTCCACGTCGCTCCAGAATTTGGAATGGTCCGATATAACGGGGAGCTAACTTTCCTTTGACTCCAAACCATTGGATACCCTTCATAGGCGACACCCTGAGATATATGTAATCACCCTTGTTGAAGTACAGTGACCAACGTCATCTGTTTGCATACTTCTCTTGTCGGCATTTAGCAGCTTTAAGATTGGCTTGAATGATACGAACCTTTTCTTCAGCATCCTTGACAAGGTCAGGACCAAAGGTTACCCTTTCTCTAGATTCAGACCAATTTAGCGGTGTTCTACAATTGTGACCATAAAGTGCCTCAAATGGTGACATTTTTAAACTATCCTGGTAACTATTGTTGTATGAGAATTCCGCATAAGGCAAATACTCATCCCAATTACCACCATGTGTTAAAACACATGCTCTAAGCATATCTTCCAACATCTGGTTGACACGCTTGTTTGTCCGTCAGTGGTGGCATGGTAAGCGGAACTCCGAATCAGCTTGGTACCCAGCGATGCATGCAGTTGTTCCCAAAAACAAGCGACAAACTACGAGCCACGATCTGTAACAATGGTCTTGGGTACTCCATGAAGACATAGAATTCTTTCTATGTATAGTTCTGCATATTGCTTTATCTTGTAGGTGTTATTCATCGGTAGGAAATGGGCAGATTTCATGAGTCGGTCCACAACGACGCAAATCGAATCATGCTTCCGAGAGGTGAGAGGGACACCAACAATAAAATCCATGCTGATGTGTTCCCATTTCCACACAGGAATACTCAATGGTTGAAGTAATCCGGCTTGTTTGAAATGATCAGCCTTAACTCTCTGATAGGTATCGCATTCTGCGACATACCGAGCAATTTCCCGCTTCATCCTTGTCCACCAGAAATTCTTCTTCAAGTCTTGGTATATTTTATTACTACCCGGATGGATGGAGTACTTGGAGTGATGCGCTTCATCCAAGATTTTCGATCAAAGTTCAAAGTCTTTTGGTACTACTAAACGGTTATCGAACCATAGTGTACCGTCTGAGTCCTGGGTAAAGCATTTTGCTTTACCATCTTCAATGTTTTGACGGATATCATTCATACCAACGTCATTTTTCTATGCAGCAATGATTTGTTCATGAATAGTAGACTGCACACTTAGGTTGCTAATCACTACAGCAGGTAAAACATGAAGGCTAGGTTCTGAATTAGTTCCGCGATCATTTCTCTCCTGAACTTCCAGCTCCAAGTTGTTGCAGTGGACCTTTCTATTTAACGCATCGGCGATTACATTAGCCTTGCCTGGATGATAATGAATCTGCAGGTTATAATCCTTAATCAGTTCTAGCCACCAACGCTGTCTCATGTTCAGATCAGTCTGGGTGAAGATATATTTCAAGCTCTTATGGTCTGTGTAGATGTGAACTAAGTTGCCGAGCAAATAATTCCACCATATTTTCAGTGCAAGTATAACTGCAGCAAGCTCAAAATCATGAGTTGGATAGTGCTCTTCATGCTTCCTTAGCTGTCGAGATGCATAGGCTATGACACGACCTTCTTGCATGAGTACACATCCAAGTCCTGTCCCAGACGCATCACAATATACGTCGAATGGCTTGGTGATGTCTGGTTGAGCCAGTACTGAGGCAGTTGTCAATAATTTCTTCAATGCTTGAAATGCTTCTTCACAATTGCTGTTCCAATCAAACTTTTTCTCCTTTTTTGGCAGCTCCGTGATGGGTTTGGTCAGCCGAGAAAAATTTGGTATGAACCTACGATAATATTTGGCTAGCTTGAGGAAACTGCGTACTTGGTGAACTGTCATTGGTGGCTTCCAATCTAGCACATCTTGAACCTTGCTAGGGTCTACCGAGATTCCTTTTGCAGAGACTATGTGACCAAGGAATGGCACACGGTCCAACTAAAATTCACACTTTCTGAATTTTTCATACAACTTGTGATCTCGCAGACGTTGAAGAACAATGCGAAGATGTTCAGCATGCTCTTCCTTGGACTTAGAAACTCTGGCATGAATACCGACATGAAATGAGCTGGAGCGTTTGTCAATCTGAATGACATTACTAGATACTCGAATAATCCGTATCTAGTAGAAAAGGCGGTCTTCGGAATATCTTCTGCTCTGATTTTGATTTGATGATTACCCGAACGGAGGTCAATTTTTGAAAATACCTTAGCACCAACTAATTGATCAAAAAGGATATCAATTCGTGGTAACGGGTATTTATTCTTGATGGTAACTTCGTTGAGAGGTCGATAATCAACAACGAGACGCATAGATTTGTCCTTCTTCTTCACAAAAATAGCAGGGCAGCCCCATGGTGAAGTGCTTGGGCGAATGGATCCCTTTTCCAATAACTCATTCAATTTCTTTTTGAATTCGGCCAGCTCATTCGGGGCCATCTTATAGGGTCGATGAGATATCGAAGAAGTTCCTGGCTGTAGCTCTATCTTAAATTCCACTTCACGGTTAGGTGGTAGGCCAGAGATATCCTCGGGAAATACGTCTGGATACTCACAAACAACAGGGATGTTCTCGAGTGATTGCCCTTCCAAGTGATGGACAATCAAGGCTTTCGATGAATTGATGTTTAGAGAAAATGTGTCTTTTCTATGCAAAGGGGAGATGATGTGAATGATACGGGGCTCGATGCCTAGCATGGATCTATATATGTTTTCATCCAGAACATACCCAAAATCAAATCAATTCCTTGGTGGCTATGCATGATAAAATCCGTGGGGTAGATTTTCTTGTTTATTTCGAGAGGAGCTTTGCATACTATTTGATTGGCACTAATTTGCCCAGCGGGGGAACAAATTGTGTAGCATCTTTCTATAGTCTGGGGTTGAAGATTAAGTTTTTGCACACATGCTTGGCTAATGAAATTATGCGTAGCACCAGAATCAAAAAGTGCAAGGACAGGCTGGTAATACAGCGAGAGCGTACCGGTCAGCACGGGTTCGCCCTGAGGGATATCTTCCGCATTGGTGTAGTTCACTTGGGCACCACGTGACGGTGCATTCACATTCCTGCTCTGGTTCTAACGCTGGTTGTTGTTGCGCCTTGGTGCAGTGCAGTTCTTTGCAAAGTGGCCGGTACGACCACAATTCTAGCAAGGGTAGTTGCCTCCACGATCAGCTGGCAGTGGGGCACGAGCACTCAGGTTCCCTTGTTGCTGATACGGTGCACGGTACTGATTGTTCTGCTATTGGTACAGTGCACGAGGTGGGAAGTTTTGCTGCTGTGATGGTCTCGAGTAGTTCGGGCCAAACCGTTGCTGAAGCTGTTGCTGCGGTGCTGCCCGGAAATGTTGTCCGGTGGGTGAAGTATATATCAGGCGATGCTTCGCCTGTGGGGCAGAAGAGGCAGTAGCAGGGGCCTTTTTCTTCCGGTCTTCTTCTTCAACTTGGCGTATAGCGCCTTCCTAGACAATAGCAGCATTGATCAGACCATTGTATGTGCCAGTCGTCTGCCAAGTCAGACGTTCCTTGAGCGTGGCATTCATCCCACGCATGAATGCGTATCTCTTCTTTTCCTCAGTATTAACATACTCAGTGGCATACTGAGCAAGGTGATTGAAAGCTTCAGAATATTGGAGAACATTCCTCCCTCCTTGTTTTAGATCCATGAATTCCTGGAACTTTCTCTGCATGAGGCCAGCGGGGATGAAATGAGCATGGAAAGCAGCTTTAAACTCATTCCATTCAGTGCAGCGTCCAGCGGGTAGAGAAGCTTCATAGTTGGCCGACCAGGCACTAGCAGAGCCCTGGAGTTGTTGGGCGGCGAACAACACCTTCTGGTGCTTGGTGCATTCCAGCAGACCGAACTTAGACTCGGTCTGACGTAGCCAGTGGTCGGCGTCCAGCGGCTCTCTGGCCCGCTCGAAGGTTGTTGGGTGGGTACCTAGAAAATCTAAGTAAGTGCTCTGACGAGGCTGGTTGTTGTGGTGGTTGTGGTTGCCTCCACGTCCAGCCAGGTGGGACATGATGTCGACTAGCAGACGGAGCAGCTCGGAGTCATTCTGCTGCCTGTTGAGTGCAGCGGCCAGGACATCAGCTAATGAAGGCTCAGCATTTGCTCCTTGCTGAGAGCTCTCAGGATCTTCCTGATTCCGAGTATGCGCCATGCTGCAATTTATACGGTTGCACATTAGTTATTTCTCAAAATATTCCATAATATCACATGCCCAAGAATATAAATTTGCAAGAGGCACGGTAAAATCTCAGAAATGACAACCATCTCTATTGATTCAATTTAGTCTACATGGTTGTTAAAGGACATCATCACGCGGTTCCTTACATATATGTGCCGATGGCTAGCTACGGTATTGCGGACACATTATGCAAGATTCAAGCTGCAACATCAAACTAGGGATACATATGCTACATGACCGTACATAGGGCTAGCGAATTATCTACTCCTAGACTAAATCTTCCGGCTCTTCTGGTTCCACTAGATCCATCATTTCCACATCATTATTACCAACAGGTGCCATCTCTACATCGTCTTGTTCTCCATACTCTATGAAGATCTCATCTCAATTCCCTTCAATAGGTAGATGGGCAGCCTTGAATGTGTTCAAGTCATCTTGAGCCTCAATCATGTCATGCTCAAAATCTGCTGCATCCTGCAAGGCTTGGTCATGTTCTTCCATAATCACATCCATCTCTTCATTCTTGGCTTGAATTTGCTGGTTCAGTTCTGCAATTTCTTTATCCTTAGCTTGTTTTTCGACCTCAGAAAATCAAAGTGTAGAATGGAACACATCCAAATGCCAGCACAAGTTTGTGCACAAAGCAAAAGTGGACAAACCATAATACTCTATTATGGGCAGCATAGGTTCATGGTGGCGATGGTTTGGGTGAAAGATGAAATCCACACGCCTCATCCACTCGAAGTCCGTCACGTCATTAATGGGTAGCAAGGCGATGGGTGTTCCAACAACATCATGCTTGTGGTCTTCACAGAATCGAGTAAGTGCCTTGAATGCAGCTATATTCCAGGTGGAAGGCAGATCTATCCCGATGACACTAAGGGTCCAAGATTCCCATGCGGGGATGACTGAGTAATTGGCAGGAACCGCCACATGGATGACACATGAGGGGACCCTATGCTCCTGGAATTCCTTGCCAACATAGATGGGAGGAATGGAATATCCGAATCTCTGAAGAACTCTCAAAAACATGTGAATCATCCCTGTGAACTCCAGGCCATCGGTAATTTCCCAACCCTGTGGTGGTTGTTCTTTTTTTTCAGCCATCTACAAAGGAAGTACTTTGATTGAGTCAATGAGTACGATTAAACTTTGTTGCAACAACAATAGCTACTAAGGGTACAACCAATGCATAACGTAAGTCATCACAGTTTCAATACATGACTCAGAATATGTGGCCATCGAGTTGCAAAAGCATCTCATGCATCAACCCTAAAATACAACAACCTCGCGTGGTTCGACAAAAGTTACCTACCCAACTAATCCTGACAACCGAGACTAATCTAGTCTACCACTATCCTCCTAGGTCCTGCCTCGAGCTGGTGCCTCGTAGTATATGTCAGACTCCTCGTCCATATCCTCCTGCGGGTCCTCCTCCTCCGGTGCTACCGGTGGTGCAAGGGCCGCCTCAAGCTGCTGCAGCAGGCCCTGGTTCTCCTGAGCCAGGGTCTCTAAATCCTCTTCCATAAGCTCCATCTCGTGCTATGCAGCCGTCAACTAACGCTACATGTGCTCGTTGTGTTTGACACGCTACTGCACAACCACGCCACGTCTGTCAACCTCCTACGTGAGGGTGTCATGCTGTCCAGTCACCTCAGTAACGCGAGTCTCACTCGCCTCAAGAGCAGCGGTCAATCGCTGAATCTCTCTCTACTGTACGTCAACCTGTGTCTCCAGGTCATTACTCTGAACCCAGACCTGCTCGGCCTCGGCCAGTATGATCCTATTGTGGCTGCTAGCCTCCTCATCCAAGTTGAGGAGGTACTCGGAGTAGTAGGACACACGGTGGTACCTCGCTTGGTACGTCGGGTAGTCGTCACGGTCAGGCTGATGTGCACCTCAGCAAGAGTCAGGCTGTGACGACGGACCTCATGGCCCTTGTAGGAGGGCGGCTCGTCGTAGCCTAACAAGCGTAGAAGATCCCACAAAAGTGTAGGAAAGCCACGGTGGTGGAGACCGGTGGTGTAGCGCCACCCGTCGTGTGAAAGCTCCTCAAAACAGTGGTCACCCATCTGGAACATAAATCCAATGGTGAGTACAGTGTTCCATGAGAAACAATGCATTTCATATAAGTGCTATGAAATACAGAAACAAAGTTTTAGTTCACATTTTCCAGCCTCAAGGGTCAATAATACGACAACGGGTTTTAAAACAAATTCTGTCTTGACTGTACAATAGTCAGAAAATTGGATAATTTGAATCAGAAAACAAGGTCTCAAAAATTTGGGCTTGGATCCATGTTATAGTACAGTTTCATAGCTTTCCAGATTGTACTTACACTCTCAAAAATTCCAAGTAAATGTGGAGTTATGAATTTTGCAATTTCAGGTTGGCAGATTCTGTTTCAGGATGACAGAGGCTTAATGTTTTGGCTCTACTGGACAGAGGTATACCAGTAAATTGGTGAAACCTATTGGAGATGAAAATAGACTTCTAGGGTTTCCAGATTGGGTTCAAACACCTAAAAATCTGAAGTATAAATTTAGTTATGAATTTTTGAAGTTGATAGCTAAATTTAGGACAGATTCTTATTATCTTGACAATTTGGTCATGTATTTCGAATTTTTATGTTGAACAAGTCTAGAGATTTATTATCCAGAGGTTGGTGAGCAAGACGAGAACATATTTTAGTTTAGTTAAAAGGGATGCATGATGCAGAAAGTGCTATTTTATTAACCTATCGTTCCTCACAACTCAACACGTAATTTGCCGAGACTTAGCGGCACGAATATGTGGTGATGACCCGCACTGAACACATAAGTCATTCTAAATGTTATACTAACGGCGTTAGCGTACCTGCAGAAGATCCATTGCAGAAACAATACATCAAATTCAAAAGAAACTACAAAAACCAGTACAGTTCTACTAGTAACGATCCATGAAAAAGGATCGCCCCGTGATAAGTCACGAGCCAATAGTGTCTCGTATCCGCCTGCGAGCACAGACACCGATATCACGCGTGTCGGTTAAGCACGCATGTACCTTTGTTTGAAGAAGCCATAGATGCAATAATGTAAACAAACATAACCCAGGTTAGCTTTGTCACCCCCCTAATATCTACTTGGGGAAATACTATCGTATCCTCACTCGTAACGTCTTGCAGGATCAACAGACCGGAGGATGGATTGAGGCTATAGGTCAGAAATTTCCACAACCTCCCATCGACCAAATCACTATTTTCTCCTCATTTTTCTATCGTGGGTTTGGGATCCCTTGTTGCGACTTCTTTAGGGGTCTTCTTTGCTTTATGGCATCAATCTTGTCAATCTAAATCCGAATTCCATTTCGCAC
Source organism: Eleusine coracana subsp. coracana (assembly GCA_032690845.1). NCBI lineage: Eukaryota > Viridiplantae > Streptophyta > Magnoliopsida > Poales > Poaceae > Eleusine > Eleusine coracana. The sequence goes on along the minus strand of CM064422.1, from coordinate 36,690,515 downwards.
ATCTCCATATTTATTCACCTGTGTGAAGTGTTCTTGGGTATCTATCCCCATTTTGATACCTTCAAAGAACTCTTTGTTTTAAAGTCAAACAATAATAATGTCATAGGGGGGGGGGGGGCTGGATTCCAATTAAGAAATAAATCCAAGTATATTGATGTGCCACTTCCATCAACCAACAAGGGGTGGCACGTGGACTGGTTTTACCATGGAAACCATGCTCCACCTTTGCCAAAAACTACGGCCGAAGCCCCCAGCCACGACCCGAGTGGTCAGCAAAGGCTGATACAAACAAGAAGTCTCAGGTTGATTCTATATTAAAACACATTGCGTATCTCAAGTCGAAAGGATATACCGGCGTACATGTTGCCGCAAGCTTCATATATCACCGCGTACAACCTATCAAGAAACGCCATGTTCCAGGATGGAAATTTCAATTGGGCTCAGACCCCACAATGGAAGAGCCAGAAATATTGTCAGAGAGGGAATTGACATTGCGTCTGGAGAACATATTTGCATTACTTCTTGATTGGACTCCAGGGAGTGCAAAATCTCGACATCCTTCCTTAGCTGATAGGAATACAGTAAGTTATCCACCTCGCTGCTTCAAAAATTAACACCCCTTTTATTATGTTTAGTAACAAATTATACATCGCATATGTTGCAGAACCTTGATGTATATGTGTCCAATCCACCATTGCCGCCGACGACACAAAAGAACTTTCCCACACAACCATCAGCCTCCAAGTGCCGCAAGGCGCACATTGAAGATTCTGACGAAGAAGAGTCGCTAGCTGAAAGATTAGCTAGACTTCAAGAAGAGGCGAAGAAAAAGACTTCGGAGAAAGCCTGCACCACTCCATGGACCATGGATGAAATCGAGGAAGAGAAAAATCATCCAAGTGAACCAAGCAAGGCAGGCACCCATGAAGCGGCACCAGACACAACAGGTGTCCCAAGGCCAACCAGCCCCCACCAAGAGTGTCAGGCTTAAAATTCAAACGCCGCTCAAGGTAAACAGAACAATGTAACTTGAAGCTCCACTCTCCATTTGAATAAATATGTAATCTCTATCTAATGGATAGGTCGTTCGGGCAGTCGTCATTTGAAGAAGTCCCGATGCAAAGTGCAGTTCCTGAAAAAGACCAGGAGACACCACATGTCGGGTCATCCAGAGATGATGTCCCAGACCACTCGACAGAGAAGCCGAGTGATTTAAAGAGTGCACCCGAATCCACTCGGCCAGAAGATAACCTGGCTAAATCACCCAATATCCCGGACCTGAATACGTCTGAGATGGCAACGGGTGCTGATACTCCTGCCTCCATCGAACCCGAAGAGCCATCACTAGTTTTTGAAACTATGCCAGAACCAACATATGAGTATCCAATCGGTCTAGAGGAAAATGTCACGTGGACTCCTATTCACCGAGTGGTAAGAGAAGGTGCTTCAGAATAGCCAACGCTGACTAGGTCAATATATCATATTGGCCGATTTGCCATCACCGGATTTGATGAGTCGGCAGGGCAAGCGGAATTGAAAAATTTTGAAGAACATACTGAAAAAGCCTATCATTCCTTCCAGGTATTCCTCCCTTCTTGTCAATAATAATCACCATTCCTAGCTATGAAGTGTCAAACATATAATTCGCAATAATTACAGGCTCTAAAAACCCATATGGCCAACAAGAGTTAGCTTCTGCAACTTGTCGAGAGGCATTATGCAAAAGTCGTCGATTTAGAAGATCAGCTTGCCAAAGAGAGACTGGAAGTCGGGCGCTTATCAGTTGCTCGAAAAGCCCGTTCATCTCAAGTTGATGAACTTCAATTCGAGCTACAAGGTATGAGACCAATAAAGCCTATACCTCACATACTATCTGTGGAATATGATTATTTGACCTCGTCCATACAGAGGCATCGCAGTCGTTGGAATTGAAACAAAAACAAGATGCCCAGTCGCCCGCTCAAATTGCAAGTCTCGAAGGCCGTATAAAAGAACTAGAGTCGTCTGCCCAAGCTATTGAAACTTTGAAGTCCGAGAATCAAGGATTAAAGAAGCAGATCCAGGACTCGGTAGAGATCGAGAAAATTTTTGAAAAGCTAAAAGACGACTTCAAGACAATGCAAGAATCGCAAAATTCATGGAGGAAAAGGGCTGAAGGTAAAAATGAATGTACTTATGCACACAAAAATATATATATATGTACTAAAATGTTTGTAACTGACAGGCACTGAAGAAACAATAAAAAGCAAAAAGGAGAGAAACACAAAGCTAGAAAACGAATTAATCAAGGCTGAAAAGATCTTCAAAAAGGCTGTGGATGAGCTAAACCAATTCTAGAAAGCATTCAAAGAAGTTGAAAAGCTAAAAGAAGAGTATGAGGAAAAGGTTGCGACCATTGAAGCTGAAAAGGTAGAAGCCGAGAAACGCCTAAGAGGTAAGTGTTTATTCATCTAATACCTTTATATCAAAGTTCATTATACTGGACATATATGATTATTGTACTCCTGTAGGATCAAAGAGGTCCTATGAGCTTTTGCAGAAGACATTTATAGAGGGTGATGAAAACCTTCGATGGTCTCTTGCATCTCTTCAGAAGGATGCAGAGGTGGTCGCCCAATACATATGTCCTGAAGAAAAACCACCTCAATGTCGAGACCTGATGACGAGGCTACAAGGGGCACCCGGCCGACTAAAAGAACATGCTCGACATGTTGCAGAGCTGGCCGACGAACAAGTCCTGGTAATTGCAAAGTCCCACATCCCCAGCATAGAGTTAGACGTGGTAGCTGAGGGTTTCCATGAAGATTTCTCGAATGAGCAATGTGAAGCCCTCGTGGCTGAGGTGCAAAAAATAGCGCATATATTAGCCGACCAGATAGAGCTAGATCCCTTACCCAAAGTGTAAGGAATTGTAAAGCTTAAAATACTATATTACAACTCTGTTACTATAGTATAACTAATGTTCGATAGACCGCTAAGGTCTAGATTTATTACCAGTATTGTAATGAATTCTTGGGTCGCGCTGCTTTGTATATGTATTGTATGAACTCGTGTTAAACACTCACAACCAATACACAACTCATGTCAGCCCTCTAAACAACGCTCCCGATAACCGATATGAACCATGGAGACTAAGAACTCACTCGGTCAAGCATATGCGAATTAGGAGCGTTGCCTTGGTCCCTAACAGATGGCAAGAACCTTGGCGATTAAGTAACCCGCTTGGTCGACATGCGCGAGCTAGGGTGATACCAAGTATCAGAATTTGAGCCATGATGTAAACAATAACAACAATTATTCACAGAAATCATAAATTGCAAAATCAGATATCATGACCACTATGTATATATATTCAATAATAGAAGTACAATAAACTATAAATACTAGGCATAAAAACAACGTAGCTGTGATACATTCCAGGAACTTTGAAGGTCCGACCTGTCCTCATTCATCAATCGATAGGCGCCTAGCTGAGTGATTTCCTTTATAATAAAAGGTCCTTCTCATGGAGCTGACAGCTTGTGCTTACCGACCTTAGACTGAACTTGCTTCAAAACCAAGTCGCCGACGGAAAAACCCCGTGTTTGAATGTTTTTGTCGTGATAACATTGCAAACTTTGCTGGTACTTTGCCGACTGAATTACGGTGGCATCTCACTGCTCCTCTAACAACAACAAGTCATCACACCTATGGTTGTTGGAGGTTTTTTCTTCATACGCTGCCACACGGGGGGAGGCAAAAACAATCTCGGTTGGTAACATGGCTTCTAGGCCATAAACCAAAGAAAAAGGGGAGTGCCCTATGGCACGACTTACGTTGGTTCTAAGTCCCCACAACATAGATGGCAATTCTTGAACCCACCGTCGAGCGTACTTTTCCAGCCGATCAAATATACGAGGCTTAATTCTAGAAAGCAGGAGGCCGTTTGCCCTCTCAACCTAGCCATTGCTCAGTGGATGGGCGACCGAGGCATAGCCAATCATAAAGCCGACTCAGCCCACAAACTCTTTAAACTCCTCTGCTGTGAATTGAGTACCATTGTCAGTGATGATCTTGTGTGGGGCACCGAACCGAGTGACTATTTCGGTCATAAACTCGATGGCCTTCTTTGCCGAAATCTTACCGACTGGCTTTGCTTAGATCCATTTAGAGAACTTGTCCACTGCTATGAAGAGGTGAGTAAAACCCCCTTGAGCTTTCATGAAAGGTCCGACAATGTCTAAACCCCATACTGAAAATAGCCAAGTTATTGGGATATTTCAGAGATCTGTGGTAGGTACATGCATCTGGCGGGCGAAGAACTGACAACCTTCACACTTTTGGACAATTTCCTTGGCATCAGCACCAACGGTCGGCCAATAAAACCCTTGCTTCATTGCTTTGGCCGTGATTGTGGATGGGCCTGCGTGATTCCCACAAATGCCAGCGTGGATGTTTCCTAATATAGCTATGCCATCATCTTGAGACAAGCATTTCATCAATACCCCATGTGGGCTTTGCTTGTATAGGTGATGGTCAACTATACAATATGAACGCAACTTGCGAATAATCTGGAGGGCTTCATCTTTGTCGGTCGGTAGTGTATCACGGTCCAAATACTCAATGAAGGGAGTGCGCCAATCTACCTCAATGATAGCTACATGCAGTGTTGCCCCTCCTTTAGTGCCAACTGCTCCATAGTTTGCTGGGTTAGTACGGATGGCTTATGCAGATCATCAAGGAATACTCTATCAGGTATTTTAGATCTGCTAGACCCAAGTTTGGCCAGTTCATCCGCCTCTTCCTTATACTTGCGTAGGACATGTTTATACTCAATGCCATCAAACTTGTCTTCGAGCTTCCGAACTTCGGTGCAGTAGGCTGTCATGCTTTCATGGGAACAACACCACTCCTTCGTTACTTGATTTATAACTAGCGTGGAGTCACCAGAGACACTTATCCTTTGAACGCCGAGTGAGATAGCTGTCCTGAAGTCCATGTAATACCGCCTCATACTCTGCGGCCTTGTTAGAGGCACGGAAGTGCATTCAAAGAACGTATCACAACTTGGCTCCGTCAGGAGATATCAATATGACTCCTGCTCCGGCACCTTCTAGTTGTAAGGAGCCGTCAAACGCCATTCTCCAATAGCATAATTCTTGTGAGTCAGGGAGGTAACTCACATTCTGTCCACTCAGCGATGAAGTCCGACAAAGCTTGACCTTTGATCGAGTCACGTGACTTAAAGGTGATATCATATGATCCGAGCTCGACGGCCCATTCGGCAATTTTCCCAGTGGCCTCTCTATTGTGCAGCAATTTGCCTAGGCTGAACGACGTGTGGACCTCAATTGGATGATCCTCAAAGTAATGCTTCAACTTCCTAGAAATCATCAGTAATGCATAAATTAATTTTGGAAGCTGGAAATATCGTACCTTGGATTTCGATAAGATCTCACTGACAAAATATACTGGTTGTTGCACCTTTTGAGCCATGCCATCTTCCGCTCGTTCCACCGGTAGCACAGTACTGACAACATGTTTGATTACGGAAATGTAGAGCTGAAAAGGTTCCTTTGGCTCTAGGGGAGTTAAGACTAGAGGACCACTAATGTAAGCCTAAAAATCGTCCAAGGCTTTCTGTGCGTCATCGTTCCAGATGAATGATTCTTGCTTCTTGAGTAATCGAAAAAAGGGTAAACCTCGGACATCGAGTCATGATACAAACCGACTAAGCGCAGCCATATAACCAGTGAGCTTTTCAATGTTTTTTTTGTGAATGTAGTGGTCCCATTCATAATATGGCATTTACCTTTTCTGGTTAGCTTCAATCCCTCTGTGTGATACCAGAAAACCGAGTAATTTTCCTGATGGCACCCTAAAGACGCATTTTTTCGGATTTAGCTTCATGTTGTATTTCCGAAGGTTGCCGAATGTTTCATCTAGGTCGGATATCAAGTTGGTGGAGAGATGAGTCTTGACTACCACGTCATCAACGTAAGCCTCAACATTCCTACCTATCTGGTTGTCCAAACATCGCTGCATAGTCCACTGGTAGGTGGCACCAGCGTTTTTCAGGCCAAAGGGCATTGTTGTGTAACAGAAGGCTCCGAACAGTGTGATGAATGAGGTTTTGAGCTGATCGGATTGGTTTAAGGGAATCTGATGGTACCCTGAATAGGCATCTAAGAAGCACAACAGAGCGCATCCAGCTGTCGAATCGACCACTTGATCAATACGTGGAAGGGTGAACGGATCTTTCGGACAAGCTTGGTTAAGGCCGGTGTAATCCACGCACATTCGTCACTCCTTATTCTTCTTCCGCAATAGAACCGGGTTGGCCAACCAGTCAGGGTGGAAAACTTCTTTAATAAAACCGGCTGCCAGCAGTCGGCCGATTTCTTTCCTAATCGCATCCTTTCGATCTTGCGAGAATCGTCTATGCCGTTGCCTTTCCCTTGGACGTGAAGTTTGTGCTCAGCCTTTTCCCTTGGAACACCTTGCACGTCAGAACGTTTCCATGCAAATATAACTTTATTATTTCGAAGAAAAAGGATGAGCGTGCTTTCCTATTTATCACCTAAATTGACCCCAATATTGGTGGTCTTGGATACAAAATTATCATCTAGGCTAATCTTCTTGGACTCCACGGCGTCCGCCTGTACCGTAGTCTTCAGTGCCTTCCTTGGAGCAGGGTCAAGCATGGCCTCCTCTGCCGTTGCGATCGCTTCCATCAGCTCGGCCAGCTCCGATGCTGCTACTATCTTCTCGGTCAACTCACAACTGCCATTGTTGCAGTCATATAGGGTCCGCACATCCGAGTAGATTGAGATGACTCCATTTTGGTCCTGGTAGCTTCATCATCATATAAGGATAATGAGATACCGCCATGAATTTAGCAATGGCTGGCCGCCCTATAATGACGTGATATGTAGAGTCGAGGTCGGCGACCTCAAAGGTAATGCGCTCCATCCTGTAGTTCTCCCGAGTGCCGAAAGTCACAGGCAGAGTGATTTGTCCCAGAGGGACTATTTGCATGCCCAGGATCACACCATGAAACGGCAATCGACTTGGCTTGAGGTCGGTCAAGGGTATGCCAAGCTCCTTGATGGTTTTCACAAAGAGGATGTCAAAACTGCTACCACCATCTAATAGTACCCAATTTCGCCGGACTCGGTTAACAGTCAGCGTCAGCACTAAGGGATATTTCCCGGGCCTGGAGATGTGATCCGGATGGTTGGACCGATCAAAAGTAATTGGAACCTCTGACCATCGTAGATACTGAGGTACCGCTGGTGAGACCGAGTGGACCTCTCTGTAGAGGATCTTCTGCTAGCGCGGCGAGTCGGCCGTAGACCGGCCACAGATGTAATTGACCTCGCGTTCGGGGTCTTGGAAGTCCTCCTTATCCTCGTCTTGGTTATCCTTGTCCGACTCCTTTCTGCCACCCTTGGGGATCCAGGGGCGTTCATTACAGACCATCAAGGCGTGATGGGCAAAGTTTTTCAGCTTGAAGCATTCCCTAGCTTTGTGGGCTCCATCATGTAGCTGGCAAGGGCCAACGAGCATCTTGTCGAAGTCATCCTGAGTGACTAGTTTCCTCCTGGTTGGGCGCTCGGTGTTGGCCATCGTTCGGGCTTGCTTGTGCTTCCTATCGTCGTCCTTGGTGCAATCGAATGGACCCGACTGGTTTCTTGGGGTCGCCTCCTTGTACTGGCGAACTTGGAATAGAGCCGAATTGCCGGTAGCATATTTGTCGGCCATAGTGAATAGTTCTTTGGCTGACAGTCCGCCGGCAGCATCCAACCTCCCAATCTTCTTTATCAGATCATCGTCGCGGAGTCCTCCCTGGAAGGCGGTGACAACTTGAGCATCCGAGATGTTAGGGATGGTATTTTTCACTCGGCAGAAGCGTTGGATGTACTCTCGAAGTGGCTCCCGGTCCCGCTGCTTGATCCAGCCGAGTTCCCAGTGATTCCCTGGCCAGTTGAAGGTGGGCTGGAAATTAGCCACGAACTGTCGATAAAGATCTGCCCAGGAGGTGATAGAGTTGTCGGGAAGATTAGTGAGCCAGGTACTTACCACTGGGGCTAAGCAAACATACAAGTAGTTGGCCATGACAAAGTTGTCGCCACCGAGAGCTCATATGGCTGTCGAATAGACGTGAAGCCAGTCGTGCGGATCCGTCCTGCCGTCATACTTCTCGATGCCGACTGGCTTGAAGCCGATCGGCCAGTTGACGGTTTGAAGTTCCCAAGTGAAGACTCAGATGCCAGCCTCCTCGTCATAATCATCAGCGTCCGAGGTCCGTTCTCGTTCACGGCCAGCTTCTCGGCGAGATCTATCATCACGCTGGCCCTCGTCCCGTCGATCATGGTAATGATCGTCTCTATATGGCTGTCGCCTGTTGTCATGTTCATAGTCAACATAATCGTGCTGGCGCTGTTCATCTTCATACTCTCAGCGGGCTGCATTGTCGTGTTCCTGGTATTTGTTGTCCAATCGGACCCGTGCATCACGTGGTGGTATGCCGTTGCACAGGTTGGCGCTTGAATGCCGATCATGGTACTCTGCAATGGGCCTGCGCCTGGGGACAGTAGGCGGGGTTTCCTCCTAGTTGGAGCATTGTCGGTCTCTTCTATCCTCCCTGGGTACCAAACTAGTGGCCCCAGAAACTGATTTACTCGGTGTTGATCGTGCCGCATGCATCTCCAGTAGAGACGCGGCCCTGATGTGCGCTTTCAATTGGTTGACCTGAGGTGTCAACTCTAGGGAGACTTGGAGCAGGGGCTCTATTGTTTGCAGGAGGGTCGCCGCGGCCATGATGTTGTGCTGTGGGGTCTTGAAGACGTCTTCACCATCAAGCTTTAAGGTGAGGTCTCCCATATCTAGGTTTTGCATGACTCGAGGTCTCTGGTGAGTATCCGGTCTTCAAAGCGGAGGAGTGGTGGCATCAGGATCACCGTCTTCGAGGTCGGTTTCATGTCCGTCTACGTGTGGCGCGGTACAGCGCACGGCAGCATCCACCGATGTTTCGCCGTCTGCTTGCCCCTGGACAGCAGGTGCCATCATGAATACCTTGTGGAAATCTGAGAACAACTCTCTGAATCACTCGGCTCTTCAATCAAGTCCAGGAGTGACTCGCTTTCAAGGCCGATTGCTGCAACGAATCATGATTCATCAAAAAATTTGGGATCTTCGTCTGGTTGATCCATGTGATGAGCCGAGAGATCAACAGTAGTGTAACCCGAATCGACCAGGGTTATCAATCGGGGCATTGCGGACAACATTGAGTTGCCGCCCGAGAGGGTTTCCGCCTGCAAAGCTATCGCCGCGTTGTCGAGGCCAAGCGGGAATCGACCGGCCGAATTGCTCTGATCGGCCATGGCAGCGACCGAGCGGGCCACACATTCTTTCTTGATGAGGTTCCCGTGCTGATCGGCGACGAGGCTGACTGATGTGGACAAGGGTTCCCGATCTTCCGAAAGGTTCTGGATACGTTGATTTGGTCGGAGGCGACACACAAATCGATCCGGCTTCAGAACAGCACGTTCTAAACCCCGCAATCGCAGCACGACGTCTCCTCTGGTTATGAACCATCCTAAAATGATTGACCTCGCCGAAAAGGCTAATCCCTGCCTGCGAATCAAGAACACAAGCAAGAACAAAGAAGAAAGCAACATAATTGCAGATGTATTATGAATCTCACGAAGTTGGGGTCTCACAAACCGTGATGACGGCGAAACTGGTATGAACAGAATAATCTAAGCAAAACCCAAACCCTAATGAAGAGGCGGCGGCTGTATATGAGGACCCTAGGGTCGTGCAAGACCCCCTGGACGCAGCCCTAAGTGGGCTCAACTCGATACATGGCCCAAAGACCGATTACGGTGTCGCAGCACCAGGACAGATTCTGTACATCAACTTGTTTCGACAATTTCCGACGTCTCGTGATGAATTATGATATGGGACCAGTTGGGTTAGAAAGATATTTTCGTTATGTTTCTAGGCATATGTAGAATGTCCAAATCCGAGTCCGTATGCGTCCTGGGCGTCCGTTTTAGTGCAGACTGGTCATGGGCTCCAAAACAGACTCAAAGTCGGTTTGGGATTGGGCTTCCACCTTGGCTTGGACGTCCTTGCTGGCCCGTCACGCCTCCAATCACCTTCTCAGCTATATCATCATCATCTCCATGGTTCCTAACAATAATTAAATCATTAGGTAGCAATCTATTCTCAAAATCACATAAATAAAACATTAGAAATGAAGTCACCTGTAAATTCAGGTGATGCACATGAACTTTTATCTTAGCTGGAGGAGTGTTGCGTGTATCCATAGGTGTGATGTTCTCATCATTCTCCCCCTTTTGAATTAGAGTCGTCCTCGACTCGATCCCATCTCTTTCTCCGAATATTTGTCTCAAATCTGAAATATGAAATATAGAACTATTCCCAAACTTGGGATGCACCTCATGTTTATATGCGTTATAAAAATTATCATTTGAATGTGAAACTACAGTAGAAGGCATGTCACACAACTGAACAACATCTTTGAAAAATTGGCCAGTAGTATGAACATCATCCTCACTCTTATGACAAGTTAGAAAATGTGTGATCTTAGAAACAGTAGAAATCCTTGACATGACATGACAATTTTTATTGCAGTTTTCTAGTGTCTCATTGAGTTGCACAACACAAGAAGGTTTCAATGTTGAAGAAATATAAACTCTATGCACCATAAACAAACCTCTATGATCATAATAGCCAATAGCATGAAAATTATTTCTTGTCAATAAAGGAAATTCAGTTTGAGAAAAGATTTTCTTTTCAATGGCATTTAGATCACAAAGAACATCAAATTCAATATAACCCAAAGTGTTTAGAGAAGTCAACAATTTCTGCTCATCCTTTTCACATGTAACTAAAATCAAATGTTTTATTTTAGCACCATTAGGTGAATCATAAGCAAAAGCATCAAGCTCATTCATTTGTTGTGGCAAAGGTATAAGTGAAGCATTGGCACACAACTCCTCTTTATCACAAGGACCAATAGATAAATCAACTTGTAACAAAGAAACATCATCATAAGGTTCCAATACAGCAAGATTATTGGAACAATTCATCACATCAAGGAAGCTTTTACCTGAAGCAACAACCTGTTCTTTATCTTTCCCACTATCATCTTCTTTATGTAGATGTTCAAATGTATTAGTTGCAACAAGAGGCAAAGAAATATGTTCATCCTCTAATAATTCAGATTTTGATGGAAGTATTGCAACATTTAAAATAGCCCATTCTATCCTAAGTGGTTCATTCTTTCTTCTCTCAAATCATTGTTGGTCCTCTTCTAAAATTTTAGCAGCAGTCATAGGTTTAAGAGTAACTCTTCTACCATTGTATTTAAATGAGTAGCTATTAGCAATGGCATTATGTGAAACATTATTTGTAGAAATCCAAGGTTTACCTAATAACACATGACATGCTTACATAGGTACTATATCAAATTCTGCACTATCCTTGTAAGAACCAATAAAAAATTCAATGCGTGCAATTTGATCTACCTTTATCTTACCACAAGAATTTACCCATTGGATGTAGTATGGACATGGGTGTGGTTGTGTGGTCAATCCAAGCTTCTCGACCAACTCCAAGCTTGCAATGTTGTGGCTACTCTCTCCATCAATGATGACACGACAACGTCGATCCTTCACAATAAAGTGAGTCTGGAATAAATTGTTCAATTGATTTTGCTCTACCTTCTCCATTTGAGAACTGAACACTCGTTGTGCTACAACACTCTTATCATCATGAGATGCCATCAATTCATTCCCATGAGTATTGGAACCTGTCATTGTTAGTAGCAAACAAGAAAACACACAAGAGTATATTTTCCTATCACTACTATGTAATAACGGTGGAAACTCTCAACAAGAAAATGGAAGCATCTCACCAAGCCCTTACAAAGTTCTTAATTACAACAAGCAAAGGATACCTTGGAGAGTGTGAACTGACAATTGCGAGAGTCAAAAATTTGTGCCTGTTCAGAAGGATATATATGGAGCTTGGATAGGCAATATTAGGTAGCAAGGATTAGCAAGATCTCAATTCTGAAATTGCAAAACTGAATAATAGTCCCAAGCTAGTCTATGTCACCGGCCTAAACTTGTCTTGGACCTAGTTCAAGCAAGAAAGCGAATGACTTAACAAAGAATGCAAAGGCTGCAAGCAATTCTGAATTTTTATCTTTGCCTTTTTCTACTTCTCTTTTTTGTGCGGCTTTTTCCTCTTGTGCACTTTTGCCTTTTTCTTTTCCTTTCTTGTGAATCAGAACTACAGCAAGGTATTAGTACTAGAAAGAAAAAGGAAAATATATTTTAGCATAAGCAATATTATGATCTGAATATGATAGTCACAGAGATAGATAATATATTATTCCAAAACTCTCAATGTCTGCAACAAACTGAATTTTTTTTCTCTTGATTCTCTATGAACAAGGACATGCACCACTCAAACAAGACCAAAGAACAAGCACTAGACCAGCAATACAATGACCTTGTAGGAACTAAAATTCAGAGAAGAAAACTAAACTGAAAATTGCATAGCACAAGGGGGATATAGGATAGCGGAAACACGACGAACAAATATTTTTGTAGGGTAGTTTTCTGGAGTTTAGGACTGAACAAAATAATAGAGATAAGGGTGAACCTAACGATGTACCTGAAGCTCTGATACCACTTGATGTGGGCAAGGGTTCCCGATCTTCCGAAAGGTTCTGGATACGTTGATTTGGTCGAAGGCGACACACAAATCGATCCGGCTTCAGAACAGCACGTTCTAAACCCCGCAATCGCAGCATGATGTCTCCTTTGGTTATCAACCGTCCTAAAGCGATTGACCTTGCCGAGAAGGCTGATCCCTACCTGCGAATCAAGAACACAAGCAAGAACAAAGAAGAAAGCAACACAATTGCAGATGTATTATGAATATCACGAAGTTGGGGTCTCACAAACCGTGATGACGGCGAAACTGGTATGAACAGAATAATCTAAGCAAAACCCAAACCCTAATGAAGAGGCGGCGGCTGTATATAAGGACCCTAGGGTCGTGCAAGACCCCTTGGACGCAGCCCTAAGTGGGCTCAACTCGATACATGGCCCAAAGACCGATTACGGTGTCGCAGCACCAGGACAGATTCTGTACATCAACTTGTTTCGACGATTGCTGACGGCTCGCAACGAATTTTGATATGGGACCAGTTGGGTTGGAAAGATCTTTTCGTTATGTTTCCGTTTTAGTGCAGACTAGTCATGGGCTCCAAAACAGACTCAAAGTCGGTTTTGGATTGGGCTTCCACCTTGGCTTGGACGTCCTTGCTGGCCCATCACGCCTCCAATCACCTCCTCAGCTATATCATCATCATCTCCATGGTTTCTAACAATAATTAAATCATTAGGTAGTAATCTATTCTCAAAATCACATAAATAAAACATTAGAAACGAAGTCACCTGTAAATTCAGGTGATGCACATGAACTTTTATCTTAGCTGGGGGAGTGTTGCGTGTATCCATAGGTGTGATGTTCTCATCACTGACGGTACCAAAGCAGATCTTGTCTCCCGGGCGAAACTTGATGTCGACGAAAGCCATCGATTTCGACAAAGCTCCACTCAACGCTGCCCCTTCCTAGCGCGCCAACTGTCAAGAGATATTCTTGATAGTAGATCTAGGTATGCGTATGACTATGAAAGATCAATGAACATAGGACACAAGGTTTATACAGGTTTGGGCCTCCTAAAGGATATTATGTCATGTTTAGTGTTTCTGTATTGCTAGGGCTCGCATTGGAATTAGGGTTCCAATACGAGTCTACCCCTTGCCAAAGGCCCCCTGCCCTCCTTATATATCCGAAGGGCAGGGATTACATGGTAATATTTTAGTCGGTTATAACATATTCTATCTATCCAACATATCTGCTAACCTAACTTGCTGCCTACTCAAACACGTATCTCAGTAAATATCTTCTGGGCCGAATACACCATACCCGAGCCCCCGGCCCACTCGGCCAATTAGCCGAGTGGTTAGGTATCCTGGATACATATGTCCCACAAGTGAAGTGTCTTGTTCTTCCACTCCACTACTCCATTTTGCTCGGGAGTGTATGTAGCGGAGAATTCATGTTTGATTCCTTTCTTGTCACAGTATTCCTCCACTGTGGTGTTCTTGAACTCCGTCCTATTGTCACTCCTTATCTTCACAATGCTAGCAGTGAACTCATTCTTTGCTCTCTTGGCAAACTTTCGGAAGATACCACTGGCTTGAGATTTGTCCACAAGAAAGAAGGTCCAAGTGTATCTCGTGAAATCATCAACAATCACCAAGCAATATAGATTGCCTCCTAGATTCTTGTAGTGTGTTGGCCCAAACAAATCCATGTGCAAGAGCTCTAGAGGATGAGATGTTGACATGAATGACTTGGTGGGATGTGAAGAAGCAACTTGTTTTCCTGCCTGACAAGCACTGCACAGTCTATCCTTCTCAAAGGCCACATCCTTGATTCCTTCAACTAGATTCGTCTTGACAATCTTCTTGGGCTGATTCATTTCAACATGTGCTAGTCTTCTATGCCACAACCATCCCTTAGATGCCTTACTGAATAGGAAAGTGGTTGGTGGCATATTGCTTGACTTGAAGTCTATGACATACAAGTTCCCATGCCTTACTCCATGAAATACTAGCCCTCTCTTGGCATTCTCAATCTTTGCATCGTCCTCATCAAATGTGCACTTGAAACCCACGTCACAGAGTTGACCAATAGACAGAAGGTTGAAATTGAGGATTTCCATAAGAAAGACCTTGGAGAGATGGAGGTTATTTGTGATGGCCACCTTGCCCGAGCCTCTAACTCTCCCCGTTGAGTTATCCCCAAAAGTCACCTTCTCACTATCTTCGTATTCCTCAATGGTGGTGAACATGGTTGGCTTCCCAGTCATATATTGAGTGCACCCACTATCAAGAATCCAATGAGTGCCTCCACTCTTGTAGTTGACCCTGGTGATAGCCATAAGACAAGTATTAGAGGAAGAAAGGTTAGTATCCAAAGCATTACTAGATTGACTAGCACTAACCTCATCATGCCGAGCAATAAGACCATCCTCATAGATAGGGATTCTTGCAATCCCATCCAGTAGTCTCCTCCTAATGGGATAGTGAGGAGCATGATACCTCCAATATCCATGACCATCCCCCATGTGCACATTGTCAGGGTTGATATAGTAATGAGGAGGGTCATAGATTCCAGTGATGTGCTCAAGCACATACCCCACTTGTGAATGGAGCACAAGTATCATCTCCATTGCTCTTTCAATTGGGAGCTCATGTCTCCTGTTGACTATCTCCTCAAGTAAGAAACCCCTCTCAGGAGTTGTGATTTGTTGGAGGAGCTTGTCAATCACTTCATGTGGTGCAATCCTTCGAAGTCCCCTAAAAGAGTTTATCCTACACACAAGATCATAGATGCTTAATAGATTTTCACAAAGGTCAACATTCAGATTTCCCACAAATTCACTGAGTTCAAAGAACAGATCCTGTTGGTGAGCTCGATGAAGATGCCAGAGATGATCTTGTGGTAGGGGGAGTGGAGGAGGTGGAGGCGCCTGAGCCAAAGCCGCAAGATTGATCATCTCAAATGATCGAGCGAGCATTGTTGTTGGTGCTTCCTCTACACCCATGCTCGGTCCACTCAAGGTGCTTGGAGTAGAACTTGGAATGACACTTGACGTAGACCTTGACGAAGCACCCGAAGAATGTCTTGTCCCATAGGGGTTGTAGAGGTTGTTGTAAGACAATCTTATGGAGCGATCAAAGAAGTTTGAGCTCAAAGCTACTTCTTTCCCATTGCTTGAAGATGCTTTATGGTTTGTCTTGGATGCCTTCTTCCATACCATGCTCGCAATGATCTCCTCATCCTTGAAGAGCAGCTCAATCACGTCCTCGATAGAGAGACTCTTCTCCATGAGAAGGTCAAGGGTGATGTAGAAGAGCTTGCTACTCGGAAGCAAGGAAAGGATCTTGTCGACACTAATATCGGCAGTGGATCATAGGGCTATCCATGATCCTTGTGTATCGGTAGAGGCATGCGTGAGACCGAGAGTCGATGGACACACAAGACGCAAGGTTTAGACAGGTTTGGGCCTCCCGAAGGATAACAACCCTACGTCCTGTGTTCTGTGGTGTATTATGTCGTATATCTAGTTGTCTATGAGAGAGCCCCTGCCCCTCCTTATATATCCGGGGGGCAGGGTTACATGGCAAGTGTCCTAGTCGGTTACAACATGATTTCCGACTAGGGCTCTATCTCTAACTTTCTATCTCTAGTATTGACTTGTCGTGTATTCCAAGTAATAATCCAAGTAGTTATCTTCATGGGCTTTATCTTTATTGGAGCCCGGCCCACTCGGCAATATATCCGAGTAGTGAGGTAACCCTGGTATATATATACCATAGTAGCCCCCGAGAGATTTGCAAGTTAGTTGTTGATCTTTAATTGATTGACTAATGCTTCACCATGAATATGATTAACTTTTTCTTGTACAACAACAAACTTGTAAAGGTCTCCAAGAATCTTCAAAAAGGATTATGCGCCAAATAATATCCATATGCAGGGAAAAGATCCACCTACTAGGTGTAGGTATAGCCCCCGACTCAGAAGGTATTTAGACCATAAAATATCTTGTGTGTCAAAAATAATAACACCGTATGTAAATCTGGACCTACCACTTTCCCCGACTGATTCGATGAGGAGTTTCAGTACGGTAGCCCCCAAGATTGGTTCTACCACTCTCCCCAACAAAAGAAACCATTGGTACTAATAAATCCGAGTGATATTGATCAAGTATAACAAGTATATCAGCCCTCGGGCGTGATTCCAAGTAAACAATATCAACTCTTGCAGGGCTCTCCAGTATTGAGTAAAATCATGAACCATGATCATGATAGCCCTTCTGGAAATAATTCCGACCAAAATCATGAGTAGTTGATCATGGTTGAGTGACCCAATGACTCGGCGCTCCATGACCGAGTGATCCAATGACTCGGCGCTCCATGACCGAGTGATTCAATGACTCGGCGCTCCATGACCGAGTGATTCAATGACTCGGCGCTCCGTGGCCGAGTGATATCGACGAGATAACAACTTGGATCTACCAGTTTCCCCGACTGATTCGATGAGGAGTGTCAGTACGGTAGCCCCCAAGATTGGTTCTACCACTCTCCCCAACAAAAGAAACCATTGGTACTAATAAATCCGAGTGATATTGATCAAGTATAACAAGTATATCAGCCCCCGGGTGTGATTCCAAGTAAACAATATCAACTCTTCTAGGGCTCTCCAATATTGAGTAAAATAATGAACCATGATCATGATAGCCCTTCTGGAAATAATTCCGACCAAAATCATGAGTAGTTGATCATGGTCGAGTGACCCAATGACTCGGCGCTCCATGATCGAGTGATCCAATGACTCGGCGCTCCGTGACCGAGTGATCCAATGACTCGACGCTCCATGACCGAGTGATTCAATGACTCGGCGCTCCGTGGCCGAGTGATATTGACGAGATAACTGTAGTATAACAATACAAATAATGTAGTTTTATGTAAAATTAATATAAAGTATTGATGAAACAACGCCTTTAATATCTAAGTCTGTTGGATTTCTGTTATTCATCTAAGGCCTATGTTTGCTTAGAGTACTGGCAGAAATAATCGATCATTCAACCAACAGACATAAAAAACAAACAAGGTTCATTAAAAGAACGATGTGCACGACGATTTCGACAAACGACATGAGCCATGAAGCTAGACTGACCAACTTGGGTAATGGGAGTCAGACGGGCAACTAAGCAAAACAGCTGAACTCCACCTAATACCACTTGTGTACTGCTAAACTCATTCGGCCAAACACGTACGAGTCAAAATCAACCGAGAAAAATTATTGACCAATATTGTCAAGGCAAAAAGATGAGTTCAAAAGAAAATTAAAACGATCACAGTAAGATGAAGAACCTATGGCCTTCACATTGAATTGGTAGAATACAAAAATTATAAATTTAACTTAGCTTTGATATTCGGCGAGTCGTAAACGAGCCCTCGATCATGTCACTGAACCATCAAGTCGATGAACGAGTCAGCGAGTGACTTGTTGTCCCGAGTCGTTGAGTGATTGTGTCACCGAATGATTAGTTGAGTCTCCGAGTGACCGGTGGACGATGACATTGATCAGTGTTGTTGGTAACACGTTCCTCTCAGATATAGGACCGCTATCTACCCTAGTGTTATCGCACAACTCGGCCAATGCAAGCCCGAGTCATCCGTCATGACAACTCGGACTCCTTCCTTGTGAGACGCGTGAACTTGGATTAGGCTTCCAAGTATAGCCACCGTACGTGATCCAAACTCAGCGAGGATTTCGTCGCTTGATACTCGCCGACTCCACGGGCATCGATTGCAGCAAAACAACGCAACACAGCATCGCGTATGAAGCACTGCTGCTATACGCGTATGCCGCCTCGCCCGATGGAGTTGTTGCCTCTGCTAGATTGTTGTCGATGAAGATCCAACTTTTCTCAAAAACTTGCCATCGAACTCGACAAGTCAATCATCGCGTGGCCCCTACCTGGCGCGCCAGCTATCGACACTAATATCGGCAGTGGATCATAGAGCTACCCATGATCCTTGTGTATCGGTAGAGGCATGCGCGAGACCGAGAGTCGATGGACACACAAGACGCAAGGTTTAGACAGGTTCGGGCCTCCCGAAGGATAACAACCCTACGTCCTGTGTTCTGTGGTGTATTATGTCGTATATCTAGTTGTCTATGAGAGAGCCCCTGCCCCTCGTTATATATCCGGGGGGCAGGGTTACATGGCAAGTGTCCTAGTCGGTTACAACATGATTTCCGACTAGGGTTCTATCTCTAACTTTTCTATCTCTAGTATTGACTTATTGTGTATTCCAAGTAATAATCCGAGTAGTTATCTTCATGGGCTTTATCTTTATTGGACCCCAGCCCACTCGGCAATATATCCGAGTAGTGAGGTATCCCTGGTATATATATCCCACAGATCTTCTCAAGTATCACAATCTTGGGAAGCTTGAAGGAAGTCACCTTAATCATGTCTACAATACCTCGCAAGCGAATAAGAGAGTCAAGTAAGTCCTCATTGTCATTAGCAAGAAAAGCAAAGAACTCCGCAACAAGAGAACTACTAGCATGATCAATAGGAGGCTCACAAACATCATCAATGCTAGTCATACTAGTAGTGCAAGCAAGATCAAGAGACACATCATTATCAATCATCATATTAGGCACACTAGTAGAGCAACCTATCAAGTCATTGCTAGAGAGATCTAGGCACTCACTAGTACAAGGCATATCCACACCATCATCATGATCATCATACACATGATCATCGGTAAAGGTATTGGCAAAGTCCACAATAGTATCCATCAACTCATCCGGAATCATGGCATTTAGGTAGCTTTTAAAGCGATCCTTCCATGAGCCATGACCCGGCCCCGAATGGGATGACATCCCAACTTAATGTGGTCACTACTCAAGGTGGTTAAGCCTTACAATAAGCACTTGGCTCTGATACCACTTGAAAGGATCATTGTGACCAAGAGGGGTGGGGGTGAATCAGGAACTACCACTATGTACCAATTTTGCCAATCACTAAAAACACCGATAGCACTGAAGGCAACTCCTACACAAATCTAGTGGTGATCACACTAACAATATAATCCTACGAGAGGAAGGGCAACCTATGCATACTAGTGGATCACACAAAGGAAATACAACTCCTATGCAGCTAGTTACCAAACATACGTGGAAGCAAACAACGAGATAATAAAGGAACCTACTCAAGCAATGCTACAAGACCATCAACTAGAGCACACAAGCATGAGCACCATAATACATACTAGGGTGATAAAACAAGCCAAAGCAACTCCTATACATGCTAGTAATCAAGTATGAAGACTAAGCACTACTAGCAAGTAAAGAAGCCTATTCATGCAAGTCTACAAGATAGTCGACTAGAGCAAAGCAAGCGCACAAGCATGAATAGCACGGTATGTAAATTGCGGAAAGTAATGCGTCAACGTAAGGAGTAGAGTAGGAGATGGCTCATGATTTTTTTCTCGAGGTCTTGAAAGGATGGCGCCTTCCCCTAATCCTCGTTGGACCACTCCCACCGGAGTCCCGGTCCCTCCCGCCACCAAGTGGAGTTCTCGCCCATGAGCCCACAATCACTCCTTGAGTGAACACACGGTGTGCGTCACCGCTGAACAAAGCACAAGCTCGCCTCCCTCGAGAACTTGCCCCTAGCCAACACGGGTGCTCACTAGCGTTGCCCCTTTCACCGACGGGCTCAAACCGTGTACAAACGTGTGACGGCCTTCACAATCGATCATGATAGGCTCGATCACCGATACCTAACCAGTCTAGGTCTCACTATAGACCAAGAGTAACAATCTAGATCACAATCTCAAGGACGCAGTAGCCTTAGATGTGCAAGATGCTCAAGTTACTCTCCACTAGCACTCTCAAGATATGCAATATCTCCTCCTAGTGCTCTCCTCTTTTCCTCTTGGACCTTATCAAATGCTCTTAAGTATTCCATTGGCCAAGAGAGGTCTCCAAGACCCCAACAACGAAGTTATATAGGCTCCCAACCTTAAACTAGCCATTGCTCCACGAAATCACCTTTCTAGATGCACTGACCGGACTGTCCGGTCTCTGCCTGACTGGACCGTCCGGTCACTCCTGTAACAGCTCTCCTAGCCATTGGCTCCTTTGTGAGCAGGCTATTTACTTGTACTGACCGGACCATCCGATCAGTAGACCGGACCGTCCGGTCTGTACAACAGTCGGACAAGTCTGACACGTCGGACACCATTGTCGGACTCCAGAACACTGGCTTCCTCTCTGCCCTGTGCTTCGCCCATACAGACCGGACCATCCGATCTCTATGGTCCCTCGCACAGACAGATTCCTCGCTCCTCGCTGGATGTCCTGGACAACTCCCCATAGTCACCGTATAGTATGGTCTCCACTGACCCCTCTGTCTGGTATCTATGTCCAGAAGCTGAAACTTGTCGTCCTCTCTTGACTTCATTTCCCAGCTTCTCCAAATAGCTACTTGGCTTCTCCACTGTCACCTAGTACTTGTGATTTCATCGAGCAACCTTGCACATCACCGACTAGACATGACCTAAGAGAATGACCTAGACCCCCTTGATAGTCCGGTTTTTCCTATGGACTCAAAGCCCTAACAACTAGACAAGTGTTCCAAACACTTGCACCATGGCTTGTTCTCCGCTTTTATCCATCTTCATCAACCCTTGGACTCCATCAAGTTCACAAGCCTCCATGCTTGTGGTCATTGTCATCCATCGCCAAGGACACCGTTGAACATCATCATAAGATAGAAAAGGTTTCCTACATGGACAACACTCATGTAGATATTAGTCACATTTCATGTTTGTCATTCATCACCAAAACATCATACCTCGGGGTGACCTCAATGGCCATGATCCTTACAACCTTCATCGGGCACAACGCCTGTGCTGGGAATCCGAGGCCTTGGCCTAGCCTGGCTATTTAAGGGTGCCATCGGGCAGCGTTCCACTTCATCCCTATGCCTAGGATTGATACTTTGAGCTTCTGGACATCTGGAGTGTGACTGACTCTCATGTATCAGCCCGTTGCGCTTATGGCTTCCGAGTGTGGCCGGGCTGCTCGCCCTCTTCGTCGGCGGAAATGGCTAGCCTCAAATGAGGGCATGTTTCCCCGATGATGAAGCGTTATAGACGCTTCACCTCGTATGTACCCGCCGAGGTGCGGGTACCGCCTTTTCCTTTGTAATAGCCCCCTTGGGTCGATCTACTCACCTCTTTCTTTTTGTTTTTAGAGTCGTCGTCATTTGTTTTGTAAAAGAAAGAGAATCTATAAGAGTTGGCCTTAAGTGGTCCTGTTAGCAAAGAATTAATAAATGCGACTCTGTCGTTGAGTCTCGTTTTGCGATGCTGACCCTCACATCCCGGCTCGGGGAAGTGGTCATTTCGACCTTTTTGTTTTCTCCTTCCATATCCCGTTTATGGGACGGAGGATAGAGCCGGACCACATTTTCGCCTCAGCGGCTGAAACATGGTTGCTCGATGAGCCGCTGTCCGGTCTGTTCGAGTGAGATCTCCGATTCCCCGTCGGCGGGGTCCTAGCAAACCAGCTGGTGGTCGATCTCATAAATTGAGAAACCATGTGGATATGTGCCATGGTTTGCTATTTGTGATGAGTAATTGACATGAGCAGATTTGGTGTTTGAGTTGAAATGCGGGAATCCAGGGATTGCATGGGTTTGCATATCATGGTTATGACTTACCGGAGTTGGTGGAGATATTGGTGATGTTGCAGGAGATGGGAAATGTGTTTGCTTGTCTCATGATGTGTAGGTCACTGGAGTTGACTTGCCGGTCAACCGGTGAGAGGATCGGGCACAAGTAGGGGACTTGGGGCCGGACGATCGGGATGCCGGGTGAAGTCAAGGGTGATCCACACCGTACACGTGGAGAGGCAAGAAGCACGGATGGTTTCGCGGTTGAGCCTCAAAACCGTGGTGGTGATGAAGACGGCATGTTGACCAAGTCAAGGCGAACGGGATGCCGGTGCAAGTGACAAGGGGGCCCGATGGACAGGGACTAGGAGAGACTTGCCGGTGGTCAGGATCGCGGGACAAGGTGACATGCATCGACATCGAGAAGTTGTGCTTTGAGAAGCATGCAAGATGGTTTCCCGGTTTGGGCCTCAAAACCGGTGGTGGTGGTTGGTGGATTTTACGTGGCACCATCACGGAGCTTTCTTCAAGATGAAGCAAAGACGTGAAGCATCCGATGGCATTCGGGTGATGAGGAAAAAGATGGACAGTTATGCCCCCGGTGGTAGGTGGGTGTGTTATGTAGGTCAAGGGTAGAGTGGTCATGTGGACAATAGACCCTAGGCCTATATAAGGAGAGGTGTGGCTAGTGGGAGAGGTGCCTCCATTAGCCTTGTGTTAGGACTCTATTCAAAGTGCTAGGAGAGGACTTCATGTTTGAGAGGAGAGTAGTGGGTGTGTGAGAGACATCTCTTGCTGTTCCAAATAGTGGGAGGAAGAGGGTGGCTTCCTAGCCTTGTACCTATGGATCTTGTATGCACCTTGCTATGATATGAGAAGTATTTTGTGCTCAAGATTTCCCTCTTCACTTGAATCCCGAAATTCCCTTTTTCTGATTTTCAGAAGCATTTTCGTGGTGATTTTTGATCTCACTTTTGGACGAGTTTTTGGCCTGGATTTCTTGAGAAACTTGTTGCTAGGATGAGCTAGGATAATCCTCTATGGATCCTTGATGGAATTATTGGCTCTAGCACCTTCGATATGAAGGATATCTCAAGTTTCCCCTTTTTGGTGTTCTTGGCATAAGATCTGAAATTCGTGATGATTTCTTTAGCCAATTGAGTTGATCTCCTAGGATAAGGGTCGTGATGTGATGAGGATTCACTGGTCCAAAAGTCACATCATTTGGAGTTCGTTTGATTGAGTTTTGGAGAAGATTTGAGAATATCCCGAGAGATTTTCTGTTCTGTCGGGGGTCAACCGGCACTGCCGATGACCAGGACCAGCACTGCCGATTGGTCCAGTCTATAGGTTCCAGTGTGACAGCATCCCGCACCGGCACTGCCAATAGGTGGGACCAGCACTGCCAGTGACGTGCACTGGCACTACCAATAGGCGTGACCGGCACTACCAATGCCCATCGGCACTGCCGATGGTAGGGATTGGCACTGCCGATGGGAGTTCAGTTCTGAACTATTGAGGATTGCTTCTTCCCTTTTTGTTTCCGCTATGTTTTTTTGGTGTGGTTGATCACTCCTATGGCTAGTACACCACAAGTTGGTGTGTGTAGTCTTGGTGATCGATTTGGAGGTTGGCTGGGGTTGTTTTTGGGATATAGGCCAAGTTCTCTTGGAGAATTTTATAAGGCTCCCATTCACCCCCCCCCCCTCTCTGGTCGCCTTCTCGGTCCTTCAATTGGTATGAAAGCCGGTTTGATCACTAGTTGACCTTCACCGGCTTTGTGATCCGAAGGCGACATGGAGAAGCGTGCTGTCAAGCTATGGATGTACAATGGAGAGGACTTCCCCTACTGGAAGTCACGGACCAAGGCGTATCTGCTAAGTCAAGGACGTGCAATTTGGGAGATTGTTGATCAGGAGTATGCTATACCACATGACCTGAACACTGCTTCTACAGGTGAGTTACTCAGGTATGAGAACAACTTCAAAGTTGTCAATATTCTGCTTTCTGCACTTGGTAGGAGCGAACATGATAGGGTTGCACACCTTGACACTGCTCATGCTATTTGGGATAAGCTATACACTTACCATGAGGGTACCAACCAGGTCAAGTCTATGCGTAAGGATTCTTACAATAGACAGTACCAAACCTTTGCTCAAAAACCAGGCGAGTCACTAGATGACACTTTTCATAAGTTTGAGGCAATTGTGTGCAACTTGCGGGCTTGTGGTACCCTTGTGTACAATGACAATGATAGAGCTAAGCAACTGCTGTACTCACTTGATGAAAATGTTTGGGGGGTTAAAATTGCTGCTCTAGAAGAAATTGCTGAATTCAATACCCTGAACTATGAGCAACTGTATAGCAAGCTGAAATCTCATGAACTGTCTAGAAAATCTCGTCCTAATCTTGCTATTCCTGCTTCTAGCATGGCTTTGCTTTCTAGTTCTTAGAAGGGTGATCACAGTTATGCTTCTCATGGAACTAACCCCTCACTTGACAAGTCTTCCTTGGAGTTTGCTTTGTCTTCTCTTGTTGTAGCTTCCGATGAACAGATGGAGTGCATTCCTGACGAGGAGTTGTCCTTGCTCACAAGGAAGTTCAGGAAGTTGTACAACAACCGGAAGGAGAGAAGAGGAGGTGGTTCAAGAACCTGCTTCGAGTGCGGTGACCTGGGACACTTCATTGCTGATTGTCCCAAGAAGAAGATGAAGGTCGGGTACCGCAACAACAACACTGAAGACTTCAAGCAGAAGAAGAACCGCTTCTACAAGAAGGGTAAGAACTCCAAAAAGTTCGCCAAGGCCATTGCACGGGCATGCCTTGCCGCCTTGAGCGATGTCGATCTCACATCAAGCGAAGGCCTTTCAAGCTCGGAGGAGGAGGTTGAAAAGCCACGAGTCAAGAGGAAGGATGACTTCACCGAGCTTTGCTTCATGGCAAAGAACGACCATGACACCGACTCTGGATCCGACTCCAACACAAGCGAGGTACCTCCCACTCTCGATGAGCTCTCTTCTAAATTTGATCATTTGCGCGATGTTCTGCTCATGCAAGATGATAAGCTTTGTAGTGCTGTTCGTGAGGCTAGAGAGCTTAAGTCTAAGTTGGAGAGTGCTGATTTTGAAATTTCTTCGCTTAGGTCCAAGCTTGCTCTTGAGGACATTGTTGTTGAGTGTGAGTCTTGTCATGTTGTGATGAGTGATCTTGCACAGAGGGAGAGTGTGCATGCTCAAGTTGTCAGTCAGCTTGAGAGTGCCCTCAAGGAGCTTGATGAGTTCAAAGCTAGACCAACTCTTTTGGGTGCATGTCAGAAGTGCCCCAAGCTCACAGATGAGTTGGAAGCTCAGTCCCTCCAAGTCAAAGAGCTTGAGTCCAAGTTGCTTGATGAGACTCGCTCTAAGGTCCTTCCACCACCTTGTGAGGTGTGTGTCTCTCTTAAGGACAAGCTTGTAATCACTAGGGAGAAAAACAAAGCCCTAGTCCAGGAAAATGACTATCTTGTGTCTAGGCTCCAGAGAACCCTAGTGAGTGAATAGAAGATTGAGAGTGATTTGGCAAGAGTGAAGGAGAGTGCTTCTAGATCAACCTATAACTTGGGTTTGGGATTTGAGAGGTGTGACAAGGAGAGTGAGAATGTGGGTAAGTTTGTACGTAGCTCCAGCTACAAGGATGAAGAAAACACCATCAAACCCACTGACACATACTATCCACCCAATCCTAAACCCCCCTTCAACCCAAAGCAAATAGAGAAGCCAAAACCCAAACCTGCAATGCAAACCAAGCCTAATCCTAAGGGTGTCTACATTTGCAAGTTTTGTGGTCGCGAGGGCCACTTGGATGAATTCTATTTTAGGCGTAAGAGAATTGAGAGGAAGCAAGCTGAGTTGACTAGGGATGCTTTTTATGATGATTTTGTTGACTTTCAGCCTCCCTCTTTTTCTCGTGCCTATCGTGGACAGGGTCATTCCTCATATGGCTTTGATTCATGAAGCAGAGGCTTTGCACAGCAGCGCTTTGGCGCCCCACATTTTCCCCATCGTGGTGAGCGTCACTCGCGTGGATTTGGCTTTCACACAGATGATTTGTATCCTCAGAACTCAAGGTTTGAGTCGAGACGCTTTGACAGGCCACGTTTTCCCCATCGTGGTTCTTGTCCCATGCGTTCGAATGATAAAGTGCAAAGAACTGTGATGACTACTACCAGTCGTATGGTTAAGTGCTGGATTCTCAAATGCTTTTTGACTAACCCCAGCACTGAGCCATCGACTTTCACTTCTCGTTCTTTGTAGGCAGCAGGTGGAGGCTTGGAGAACAAGTGGTTGATGGATTCCGGGTGTTCGCGCCACATGACCGGAAATGCAAAGTGGTTCTCTAGCCTCACTGCCTTGAAGCGTCGGGAGTATGTGACCTTTGGAGATGACAAGAGTGGAAGAGAGAAGTGAAGAGGCGCGGTAAAGGTAAATGAGAACTTCACTCTCAATGATGTTGGTTTGGTTGAGTTTCTCAAGTACAATCTCCTCTCTGTCTCTCAAATTCTTGGTGTTGGTTTGGAAGTGCGCTTTAACTCGAATGCTTCTTGTGTTCTTGATTCGAGTGGTTCCTTGGTTTGTGGGATTTCTCGCATTGGCAGATTTTTTCAGGCTGATTTTGCTGATTCTCCTAGTTCTCACAAGTGCTTGTTTGCTCAATCTTCTTCTGAGCTCTGGAAATGGCATAGGAGACTGGGTCACATGAGCTTTGACTTGATATGTCGCTTGAGTGGCCTAGGTTTGACCCGAGGATTGCCTAAGCTCAAATTTGATAAGGATTTGGTTTGTGCTCCTTGTCGTCATGGGAAAATGATTGCCACTTCTCATCCACCAATCAATTTGGTGATGACTGAACGCCCTGGAGAGTTGCTTCATATGGACACTGTTGGTCCTTCTTGGGTTCGTTCGGCGGGTGGGAAGTGGTATGTTCTTATGATTGTTGACGACTACTCTCGCTACTCTTGGGTCTACTTTCTTGAGAGCAAGGATGAAGTGTTTCATCACTTTTGGAGCTTAGCTTTGAGGCTGTTCAAGGAACTCCCCGGTGCATTACGAGCAATTCGCAGTGATAATGGCACCAAGTTCAAGAACTCCTCCTTTGATGCTTTCTGTCTTGAGCATGGTATTGAGCATCAGTTTTCAGCACCTCGGGTTCCCCAGCAGAATGGTGTGGTTGAAAGAAAGAACATAACCTTAGTGGAGATGGCTCGGATGATGCGCGATGAGCATAGGACTCCGAGGCGGTTCTGGGCTGAGGCCATTAGCACTGCTTGCTATATTTCCAATCGGATTTTCTTGCGCTCAATTCTTACTGTGATCTCTTATGAGCTGCGTTTTGGGAGAAAGCCCTCGGTTTCTCATTTGCGTGCCTTTGGTTGCAAGTGCTTTATTCTCAAGCGTGGCAATCTTGATAAGTTTGAGTCGAGATCTTCCGATGGAATCTTTCTTGGTTACTCTCTTCATGGTCATTCCTACAGAGTTTTGAATTTGGAGACTAACACCATCGTAGAATCCTGCGATGTAACCTTTGATGAATCAAACTCTTGTGCAAAGAATGTGATTGAGTCTGCAGGTGACAAGGAGATGAAGGAGAGCATCTTTGTAGAAGAGGACCTACAGGGCTTGGATGATGATGATGATGATGAGTCATTCCATCCCACATCCGAGCTTGTTCCTGCTGCTACCACTACTCCAGCAGAGGGTCCAGAAGCTTCTACATCAACTTCAGCAGCTGTCGAGCAAGCTCCAGCTGTGGTTGAGGGGGAGGTAACAACAAGGTCAAGGTCTGCACATCTTGCTTGCTTTACCAATTCTCTCTTTGTGGCAACCTTTGAACCCTGGGATGTTGGACACGCACTATCTGATGAACATTGGGTTAATGCCATGCATGAGGAGTTGGAAAACTTTGAGAGAAATAAAGTCTGGACCCTTGTAGAGCCTCCCAAAAATGTCAATGTCATAGGAACCAAGTGGGTGTTCAAAAACAAACATGGGGAGGATGGTGAGGTTATGAGAAACAAGGCTAGGCTAGTTGCTCAAGGTTTTAGCCAAGTGGAGGGCTTAGATTATGGTGAAACCTTTGCTCCTGTTGCTCGCATAGAAGCCATTAGGATCTTGCTTGCATTTGCTGCCTCCAAGGGCATTAGACTCTATCAAATGGATGTCAAGAATGCTTTCCTAAATGGTTTCATAGAGGAAGAAGTGTATGTGAGGCAACCCCCTGGCTTTGAGCACCACAAATACCCAAATCGTGTGTACAAGCTTCAGAAGGCTTTGTACGGGCTAAAACAAGCACCTAGGGCATGGTATGCTAGGCTTAAGACCTTCTTGCTAGAGCATGGGTATGTCATGGGGTGTGTTGATAAAACCTTATTCACTCTCAAGCATGGCAATGACTTTCTAATGTTTCAGATTTACGTGGATGATATCATCTTTGCTGGTTCCTCTCATGCTCTTGTGTCCAGGTTTCAGGAAGCTATGGAAAGTGAATTTCAGATGTCGATGATGGGAGAGCTCACCTTCTTTCTTGGGCTTCAAATCAAGCAGTGCAAGCAAGGCACTTTCATACATCAAGCCAAGTACACGAAGGATCTCCTGAAGAAGTTCGACTTGGTCAATGTGAAGCCGTTGTCTACACCAATGTCCACTACAACGGCTCTTGACTCTGATGAAGACTGTGAAGCGGTGGATCAAAGGGAGTATAGGAGCATGATTGGCTCCCTCTTGTACCTGACAGTGACAAGACCCGACATACACTTTGCGGTGTGTCTTTGTGCTCGCTTTTAAGCTTCCCCAAGGGTGACTCATCGCAAGGCTGTCAAGTGCATCTTCAGGTATCTCAAATACACCCTTGAGTTTGGTCTTTGGTACTCTGCATCTTCATCTCTTGATGTCATTGGGTACTTGGATGCGGACTTTGCTGGGTGTAGAATTGATAGGAAGAGCACTTCTGGTACTTGCCATTTCTTGGGTACTTCTTTGATCTGTTGGTATTCTCGTAAGCAGTTGAGTGTTGCCCAATCCACCACAGAGGCTGAGTATGTAGCTGCTGCTAGCTGCTGCTCACAAATCATATGGATTGTATCTACCATGAGAAACTATGGGTTGACTTTTAAGGGTGTTCCACTCATGTGTGATAACTCCAGTGCCATATTCTTAGCCAAAAACCCAGTCCAACATGGTAAGGTCAAACACATCAATGTGCGATTTCACTTCCTGAGAGACAATGTTGAGAAGGGGGATGTTGAACTCCAATACATTGATACCAAAAACCAACTAGCTGATATCCTCACCAAGCCCCTAGATGCTTCGAGATATGCTTTTCTTCGGGGGAAACTTGGTGTTTGTCATCCCTATGGCATCATTTGAGGGGGAGTTGGTTTTCTCTTGTATATATGTATCTTACCATTTTCGCATTGCATCTCATATGTAATATATGCATTGGTAGATGAGCTTTGATTCTTATGCTTTCTTGCATTTCTCTTTGCTATGATTGAGCTTGAGCTAAGTTGTGTGGATGTGATGGTAATCTCTCAAGCTTAGATTTTCTAGATGGCTTGTTATAATCTCATGTGAGCAACTTGCTAATCTTAAAGGTAAACTGAGCTTCTTGTGAATCTTATGATCTAATCTTGCTAAAACTTGCTCACCATGTGTATAATTGCTTTTATCCTTGTTGAAACTTGCGTTGAGGCTAGTCTAGAGGATGTCTTGGCTTTGGCACCTTGTGTTTGCGAAATGGAAGGCTTTGCAAATGTTTAGCTCATGATGAAATATTGTGGGAACGTGTGTTCCTTTTGGCGCAAAGGCATGCTATTTTGTCTTGTGCATAATCTTGAAAAATTTGCTAAGTGCTTTGATAAAGAACTACTCAATAATGCTAAATCCAAACATTGTGACTTGAAGCCTCGGAGTGTTTGCCATACCCAGTCGTGCGACCCTCCGCATGGATAAGAGGACACATGAGGATAAACTATAATTACTTGATCAACTGAGTCTCTATTTCATATGTGAGCGTTTGTAGAGCTCATTTTCTGCGAGTGCTTGTTGCCCTTGTTGAGATTGAAACTGGCTAGATTCTTATGATTCACTTGGTGCTTGTTTTATCTTGGATGAGAGTACTTACACATGTGGTGACAGATTTTCTCATGATGAGCAAAATTTGATTCTAACTAAGCTAGTCAATCTTTCTGCTTAGCCTGTATAGCTCATGGTGTTTATGCCTTGCTATCTATTTTTGATCTTTGCATGGTTGGGAGCTATTGCCTTTACACTTCATGGCACTATGGTTATGGTTAGCAAAGTTAATGGCACTATGGTTATGGTTAGCAAAGTTAAATGCTTGTTTGCATAATTGTTGAAGCTCCTCAGGTTTGCATTTTCATGCATTGCATGTTTGCTTGTTTCTTTGCCTCTTTGATGAGTTCATTGCCAAAGGGGGAGAAAATTTTGGGGTCATGCACAAATAATGCTAAGAAACTCATATGATCCATTTTGCACTACATGAGACCTACCACAACTTGAGGGGGAGCATATCATGATCTTGAGCGGTTTCTTGCGCTTTTTACATTCTTTGCGTCTCAAGTCGCTTTCTTTGCCAACTCTTGGTTTTGTGATCCCTACTTACTAGATGGCTTATTTTCACCTTTTCTTTGGGTTTGGCCATTTGGATGCGCTTATTCGGCTTCGCATTTCAATCTGTAATGTTTGTGCATTTGGTGTTGTCAATGTAGCCATCAAGGGGGAGATTGAGAAACCATGTGGATATGTGCCATGGTTTGCTATTTGTGATGAGTAATTGACTTGAGCGGATTTGGTGTTTGAGTTGAAATGCGGAAATCCAGGGATTGCAGGGGTTTGCATATCATGGTTATGACTAACCGGAGTTGGTCGAGCTATTGGTGATGTTGCAGGAGATGGGAAATGTGTTTGCTTGTCTCATGATGTGTTAGTCACTAGAGTCGACTTGGCGATCAACGGTGAGAGGATCGGTCACAAGTAGGGGACTTGGGGCCGGACGATCGGGATGCCGGGTGAAGTCAAGGGTGATCCACACCGTACACGTGGAGAGGCAAGAAGCACGGACGGTTTCGCGGTTGAGCCTCAAAACCGTGGTGGTGATGGAGATGGCGTGTTGACCAAGTCAAGGCGAACGGGATGCCGGTGCAAGTGACAAGGGGGCTGATGGACAGGGACTGGGAGAGACTTGCCGGTGGTCAGGATCGCGGGACAAGGTGACACACGTCAACATCGAGAAGTCGTGCTTTGAGAAGCGTACAAGGTGGTTTCCCGGTTTGGGCCTCAAAACCAGTGGCGGTGGTTGGTGATGCACATGGCACCATCACGGAGCTTGCTTCGAGATGAAGCAAAGACGTGAAGCGTTCGATGGCTCTCGGGCGATGAGGAAAAAGATGGACGGTTATGCCCCCGGTCGTAGGTGGGTGTGTTATGTAGGTCAAGGGTAGAGTGGTCATGTAGACAATAGATCCTAGGCCTGTATAAGGAGAGGTGTGGCTAGTGGGAGAGGTGCCTCTCTTTCCATTAGCCTTGTGTTAGGACTCTATTCAAAGTGCTAGGAGAGGACTTCATGTTTGAGAGGAGAGCAGTGGGTGTGTGAGAGACATCTCTTGCTCTTCCAAATAGTGGGAGGAAGAGGGTGGCTTCCTAGCCTTGTACCTATGGATCTTGTAAGCACCTTTCTATGATATGAGAAGTATTTTCGTGCTCAAGATTTCCCTCTTCACTTGAATCCGGAAATTCCCTTTTTCCTATTTTCGGAAGCATTTTCGTGGTGATTTTCGATCTCACTTTTGGACGAGTTTTTGGCCCGGATTTCTTGAGAAACTTGTTGCTAGGATGTGCTAGGATAATCCTCTATGGATCCTTGATGGAATTATTGGCTCTGGCACCTTCGATTTGAAGGATTTCTCAAGTTTCCCCTTTTTGGTGTTCTTGGCATGAGATCTGAAATTCGTGATGATTTCTTAAGCCAATTGAGTTGATCTCCTAGGATATGGGTCGTGATGTGATGAGGATTCACTGGTACAAAAATCACATCATTTGGAGTTTGTTTGATTGAGTTTTGGAGAAGATTTGAGAAGATCCCAAGAGATTTTCTGTTCTATCGGGGGTCGACCGGCACTGTCGATTGGTCCAGTCTGTAGGTTCCAGTGCGATAGCATCCCGCACCAGCACTACTGAGAGGTGGGACCAGCACTGTCGATGACATGCACCGGCACTGCCGATGGCAGGGATCGGCACTGCCGATGGGAGTTCAATTCTGAACTATTGAGGATTGCTTCTTCCCTTTTTGTTTCCGCTGTGTTTCTTTGGTGGGTATCACTCCTAGGGCTAGTACACCACAAGTTGGTCTGTGTAGTATTGGTGATCGATTTGGAGCTTGGCTTGGGTTGTTTTTGGGATATAGGCCAAGTTCTCTTGGAGAATTTTATAAGGATCCCATTCACCCCCCCCCCCCCTCTGGTCGCCTTCTCGGTCCTTCATAAATCTGTCACGACCATTCGATAGGTCGCGATAGCTAGCTGCCTCTCTTCGGGGAGACACCAAAGGACGAGTTGGAACGGGACTCAAATGCTACTCTGTGATGCCCCGACCCTTGCAGGAGGTTTGGGGTATTGGCTGCTAAATATGCCCATCGCTTATGCCCCTCGCTCTTTGTTGCATGCTCCGGGCGGCTGTCGAACCCCTCCGCGAGGCCAGCCTTAGAACCCTGCCACTATCAGACCATCAGAGCAGTTTTTTACCCCCGTCTTACCTGTGCTCACCGATCTCAGTCGGATCGAGCGAGTCATGTTTTGACGCGTTGGTGTTCAGGCTGAAGTCGGTCGAACCCGAGGGATTGATCAAGTCATCGCTGCAAAAGATAGTTAGTCGAAGCCTACCTTGATTGCCCTGCTCCCTATCCACGAGCATAGGGGCTTTACGGGCGGATTATTCGGGTGCGAGGCACATGAGGCCCAAGACGCGTGGGTCCACTTCCTTAAATGTAGAGGAAAATAAGGATGGAATGGGATTTGATGGGCATCGAAATGTCTTCCCACTGCCTTAGACGAGGGTGGTGTGATTACCTCGCACGTGCGTCGTGGTGGCCCTGGTAAAGTGTCGCGTGTCACACCCGGTTTTAAGGCCAAAACCAAATGCTTCTGTATACATGCCGAGCATCCTATTTACTCGGTGAAAAGTAGCCCAACAGGTTAACCACCTTTCCAACACTATCGGTTGCCCACCGATAGCAAAACTATGAGTTACCCACTCATACCAGAACACTACAGGTTACCCACCTGCAGCTACCACCCAAATCTGGTTACCCACCAGATTCCACCCAAGTATCCATCTAATCGTGTGAGGATCCAGGTCACTCTTGATCGTGAGCACGGCTGTTATAACAGTTTTACACTCTGCAGATGTTGCACAACTTTACCCACAGGTTGGTGATTTCATCACTATTCAGTGAATAAAGTCTTCGTGTTGCCAACACACTACTATAGGTATGAGGCGAAGAGATCACCACTTGGTCTTTCAAAGCGCTCCCCAGCTTGCAAAATGTCCATGCTAAGGTTTCATCATCGTGGGGTCAACCATCCCTACAGAAGCCCCCTCTGGCACCATGGATAGAAGTAACCCTTCATTACCTAAGGCTGAAAGTAACCCTCTCGTCCTCCTTCCTCGAACGCCTGCAAAGCTAGGAAGACATAATACCCTGTGCTTTGCGCTATTTTCCTGGGTGGCCGCTCCATGAATTTGGTTTGTATGACCACAAGCAGGCACTACCGCAAATCAACCAGTACACTACCCGTACTTGTGCATACCCGCACCATCCTCAACATCCTCCTACTTGGGTCATCTAAATTACCTAAATGATAATTAAGTTCAAATGAATATTAGTCAAGTTTATTATTATTCAATTTTAATCCCCCAAAGTACTGCACTAGCATGACGTACCCAAAAACCCATACACTCAACCATAATCCAGGCGAGGAATAATAAGGAAGGATAAATGACATGGGATTAAAATTTAGAAAAGCATGCATGAAAATAAACTAATCCTTAATAGGTACAATATGGTCAAGGACACTTGCCTGTTTTCCTGTTAGCTGCCTGCTCAAATAGTCTTTGAAGTTCTCTTCTTACTCGTCCTCTAATATCGATAAACACCAAAAAAGCACACATAAACAAATAAGAAACAGTACATGCAAGAATAACAGCATTGACCAGGTCATTGTACGTGCCAGTCGTCTGCCAAGTCAGACATTCCTTGAGCGTGGCTTTCATCCCACGCAAGAATGCATATCTTTTCTTTTCCTCAGTGTCAACATAGTCAGTAGTGTACTGAGCAAGGTGATTGAAAGCTTCAGAATATTGGAGGACATTCCTCCCTCCTTGTTTCAGATCCATAAATTCCTAGAATTTCCTCTACATAAGGCCGGCTGGAATGAAAAGAGCACAAAATACAGCCTTGAACTCATTCCACTCAATGCGGCGTCCAGCGGACAGAGAAGCTTCATAATTGGCCCACCAGGCACTAGCAGAGCCCTGGAGTTGTTGGGCGGCGAACAACACCTTCTAGTGCTCGGTGCATTCCGACAAACTGAATTAGACTCAGTCTGACACAGCCAATGATCGGCATCTAGTGGCTCTCGGGCATGCTCGAATGTTGGTGGATGAGTACACAGAAAATCTGAGTAGGTGCTCTGTCGGGGCTGGTTATTGTTTTTGCGGTTGCCTCCACGTCCACCCAAGTTGGACGTATTCTCCACCAGCTGATCGAGCAGATCGGAATCATTTTGTTGCCGGTTGATCACGACAGCCAGTATTTCTGCCAAGTACGCACCATGCTGCAATTTATACGGTTGCAGATTAGTTATTTCTCAAAATAATCCAACAAACACATTTGCAAGAATATAAATTTGCAAGAGACATAAATAAAAATTCAGAATTGACAACCATCTCCATTAATTCAATTCTGACTACATGGTTGTTAAAAGGACTGACGAAGCTTGAGATCGGTAGTAAATATATAGGGCTACGTCGAGACTAAGAACTACGATGGTAACACAAGACGCCAAGTTATACAGGTTCAGGCCCTCTCGATGAGAGTAAAAACCCTATGTCCTGTGTTCTGTGCATTGTATTGATGTTGTGGAAAACTTGTCTCCTATTGCTACTGCTGTGTCGTGTCTCCCTCGATGAGGGTACCCTGCCGCCTTATATATCCGGTCGGCAGGGGGTACATGAAGAGTCCTAGTCGTAACCCACAAGGATTTACATAGAAACTCTATCTCTACATGCCTTGCGCTCCAAGCCGAGTCGGTCGGCTTCCTTGTTGATGAAGTACCCGGTCGGCTACTGACTTATTCTTGTATGAGGACACCCGTAAAGCAAGTATCCCACAACAGCCCCCGAGTGCTTCCTGATTTGGGCTTTATTTCTCAGAGTGATCTTCAATGTTGATCATAAATTAGGAAGACCTCTTTATCGAAGTTCCTGATAGATCCGGTGCACCAGTCAGGTGCACCATACCAGGTGTAGCCCCCAACTCTTGTATAATTTGGAGATTGACAAATAATGCAAGAGTCTAATAATATTAGCTCTTATTATTTCGTATGTATTTTACTCTAACCATCAAGTCTGAGTCTAACAGACCTCTGGTCAGTAAACCAGTGGCTTACTTTGCAAGGTTTCAACCTTGCCGACCGATTAGCAAAAAGGTCGAGTGATATACACTATGTCCAAGTCACTGGTCGGTCTAAATTTTATGATATCAATCATATTCAATTCATGTGAACCAATATGACATCAATCATATAATGGTATTAAGCTAAATGACATCAATCATAATATAGCATTTCCCTAATAATTAGTCACTCTATCTATTCATAAGTAAAATTTTGGCAATTTGGTTATTGACTTCAATCAATACCATAACCTTTGAACTTATATCCATATGACCATCAAGTCTTTTGCAATATGATCATCAAATCATATAGATATGGTTAAACATTTTACAAATGCTTCTCATCAAAGAAACCCCCGAGTTTTACTTCTCAAGGTTTTAGACCCTAATTATGTTTAAGGCCCTTAATTAATCCTTACTTAAGCAAAATCCTTCGTCACTATACGGCCCACCCTGGCCCATGGGACCCTTAGGTCAAAAAGTGGGAGTATAAAAGGGCAGCGTCAAGTTGACCCTCAGTCCATGCCGCATTTGCGCACCAACTCTTCATCTTCCTCACGCCTCCTCTGCTCTCAGCGACTCCTCCACTTTCTAGCTAGGGTTAGCACCTTTGCTTCCGGCCACCACAGATCTCGCCGCACTTAGCCCCCAAGCTTCCGCTAGTGTTCAGTACTTGATCCGCCGCACCCAAAACAACCATGGCATGGGTCGCAAGAAGGTTTCCACCTCAATTCCTGCAACTTCCACCGCCGTCGCCACGTCCTCCTCGTGGGAGATCGACATTCCAGAGCAGCTTCGGGAGTTCTCGAAGAGTAACCTCTCCCAAGTCAATATGAACCAGATGCTGGTCAACGGCATCCTTCCAGAGCAAGTGCGGATCGACTGAAAGGTACCCCGCGAATCTTGCCCCATCCCATTCATAAACAGATTGTTGTGTTCCGCTCATTCTTCAAGCATGGCTTTGGAGTCCCTTGCTGCAGCTTCTTGCGTGGGCTCCTATTTTTTTATGGGATTGAGCTTGTCAACCTCAATCCCAACTCTATTCTTCATATCACCATCTTCGTGCACATGTGCGAAGCATCTCTGGGCATTCTCCCCCACTTCGATTTATTTTGCCATCTGTGCATCCTTCGACCGCTGCCGACCAAGGACAATCAAGTAGCCATAGGCGGTGTTGGCTTCCAGTTGCACAAGAAAGAGGCCTACATCAATGTGCCATTGAAGACCGGAAACAAGAACTGGAAGGATGAGTGGTTCTACTGTGACAACCCTCCTCCTGTTCTTGCTGATTTCACTGGTGCCAAGGTAATTCCCCTGGCGCAATGGACGGAGAAGCCTGATCCGACCGACCCTCAGGTGGTTGCTCAGTTGAAGAAGATAGCTGACTTGAAGGCTGAAGGCATTGATGGAATCACCATTGCTAAAAGCTTCATAGTTTGCAGAGTGCAGCCCCTGAAGCTTCAAACTCACCGGGGTGGAACTATGTTAATAATGATGAAACCAGGGAGGTGCCCGACCCACCGAATGGTGAACTCCATAAGAAACGGCTATCAAAAATGTTTGAAGGGGATATCTTTTAGGATGACTCATTGATCGGAAAGGCGTATAACAAGGGCACTATGTGAGCCCGAGTAAGCCTCAATCTGCTTTGAGCAATCCCTTATTTTCTTGTCTTGATGTCCTGCTTGATATCTTGATTCTTGTGTAGGTTCTGGATACTTATATATCTCATCCTCCACTCCCACCGACCGATACCGAGGGACCGGATTATGTTGAGAAGCCGCAGCAGACCGGCACTAGAGGCTCAAGCTCTTCTGCAGGCGCTCGTGCTGATTGAGTTGTCACCGTCCCTCCCCCCAGTCGACTAGTGAAGCAGACTGTTGGGCGCTGATGGCAATATGTTGGGGATCAGGGTGATGATGAAGAAATGCCATCTGCTGATGCCGGTCAACCCACCCCTACTCCACACGACCGACCTTCAAGCTAGTCGGAGCCCCTAAGCCAAACTCAGATTGATGCTGGGGTGGTGGATCAGACCGACAAGGCAGGCAAATCTGCTTAGAAGAGGAAGGAGACTGATTCTCAGTCGACTTCTTCAAAGAAGAGGATGTGTTGAATCAAGCTCAAGAAGGCTCCCAGGTTAATCCTTTAACCTTATACTCTTGGTCTCTTAATGCCATCCATAACATGTTTTAATCTCCTCCATCTTTGTTTTGACAGTAGACGGATGAGTGATTCACAAAGTGCCCAAGAGTCTGAAGCCACTCGGTTAGGACCCCCTCCTCGTCTGACTGATCTGCCCAAATCGGTCGGCAAGTCATCAAACACACCGACCGAGGTGGATAAGCCATTTGACAAGGCAATTCCTGCCTCCATTCCGGTGCCTATGCCCCCACCTGCTCCAGCCGTCGTCCCTTCACCTCTTGACAAAGGTAAGGCGACATTGTCTATAGATATACTCGGTCGGCCCGAAGTGGCAGACGTGGAAATTATGCACCAACATCGAGAAGCTAGTAAGGTACTCTAATACTCTGCTTTAGCTTTGTCTCAATCTTATCCTTAAGCTTAACCCCTCTTTGTATACAGAAAATGTATGCTCTTGTAGAGAGGAAACAGGCTAGGGTGGAATACCTTGAAGCCGAAACTTTTGGTATGTCCTAAACTCTTCGGTCTTCATGTCTTTAAGTTTAAGACTGACACATTGCTGGTGTTATGCTAGTCACCGATCAGCAGCTCGCCAAAGCACAAAAGGAGATTGAAAAGCTGCAGACAGACCAAAGATAGATGACCAAGGCCATGCAAATATAGCTGGTAAGATCACTCACCATCTGTGTTTAAATAATCAACTAATCACTCTAGCGCTAAAAGCTCAAATATTTGTCTTTAGCTTGTGATCAGAAGATTGCCGAATGGGAGAAGTTGACTTCTAATCAGCAAAGGTTTGTTAACACCTCAAATACTAAGAAGGAAAACCTCTCCAAGTCAGTCGAGAACCAGAAGGCCGAGATCACTCGGCTGCAGAAGGAGCTGAAGGAGGCTGATGCCAAGAGCACCTCCAAATCCTTCAAATGTAAACTTGCCAGTAAGCCCTTTATTAGTTCTCACATCTGCTTGAATCCTCTTATGCTGCTCGAAAGGCGATGGACTATGTTCATACCGACCGAGTGGAGCAGTCTGGCCACTCCTTGAAGTACTTACTGGGGCATGCATCGGAAGCTATTGCTCATAACACTCGACAAGTGGCGACCGAGGCTGGGAGTCAGGTTCTGGTGATTTGCCAATCTTGGTCTCCTCCTCGACCATTGGACAAGATCAAGGAGGGCTTCAACTCATACTTGACCGACGACCAATGCCAGCTGCTCTTAAATTCCATGCCGAAGACTTCCCGAGCCTTGGTCGAAAACATAGAGATCAATCCGACCGTGCCTACTCCTCCAGCAACTCCTGAAGTTGAGCTACGAGCTGAATCTTCCTCTCCTTCAAAGGAGCTGTAAATCCTACAATGCTAGAGAACTTCAGTAATATCTATGTAATGAAACGATGTTACCTATATGGAAATTAGTTTCATGCTTAACATCTTTAAAAGATTGATAAAAATATCATAAGTATGTTTCTGTCATTGAGAAACTCAAATTGTGTCGGTCTGCCTTAACATATTAGGTTGTGACTCGTAACCGCATAACAAGCAGAGTCGACCAATCGACACATGACCTCTCGCACTTTGGCTCTGGGTTTAGTGTAGTGGTAGTCTGATGTGCAGTATAAAGTGTATAACCATAATGTGTAGACGTTTGACCAAGAAAACAAAGACCATATTCAAAGAGAAGAAATCGGTCAGAAGATAGTCCAAAACCAAAATAAGGTTAGACTAAGGTGGGACATTATTACTAGCCCCTTGACTCGATTGTTTAATAAAATGAATTAAGGAATCAAGACAATATAGAATGAAAATCATCAAAAAATCTTTCATCAAAAAGACCAAAGTTTCATTCAGAAACAATGTATAAGTATACAAAAGAATAACTAAGTATAGAAATGATGTAGCTGATTTATGTTCCAGGAATTTGGTATATCATCACTGTCTTTGTACATTAGTCGGTAAGCCCCCGGGCGAGTGACTTTCTTCACCACATATGGTCCTTCCCACTTTGGAGAAAGCTTATGCTGGTTTTCCATTGACTGCACTCGGCGAAGCACTAAATCTCCAACTTGGAAGTGGCCATTACGCACATATTTATCATAATAACGACGCAAGCCTTGCTGGTAAAGTGCCGACCGAAATAGAGCGCGATCACGCAACTCCTCTGCTGCAATCAAATTGATCTCTCGGTTTTCCTCAGAAAGTTGTTCATCATACGCCTGAATCCGTGTCAAATCAAGACTGACCTCGATCGGCAACATAGCCTCTGAGCCATAGACAAATGAGAAAGGTGACTGACCAGTTGCCCGACTGGTGTTTGTACGAAGCCCCCAAAGAACTGAAGGCAATTCTTTGACCCACCAACCGGCATAAGGCTTAAGCCTATCGAATATCCGCAGTTTCAATCCTTGAAGAATCATACCATTGGTTCATTTGACATGCCTATTGCTTTGAGGATGAGCCACTGATGCAAAGTGGATTTTACGGAACTCCACTGATGTGAATTGAGTGCCATTATCGGTGATGATATCATGAGGAACCCCAAACCGAGTGAAGATATCCTTGACAAACTCGATTGCCTTCTTTGATGTAATCTTGTTGACCGGCTTTGCTTTGATCCACGTGGTGAATTTATCAATAGCAACAAATAGATAGGTGAACCCTCCTGACGCTTTCTTGAAAGGACCGACAATATCAAGCCCCCAGACAGCAAAGGGCCAAGTCAAAGGTATCATTTGAAGTTGCTGTGAAGGCACATGCGTTTGTTGAGCGAAGAATTGACAACCTTCACACTTCCGAACGACCTGGTGTGCGTCTTCGACAGCCATGGGCCAATAAAACCCTTGCCGGAAAGCCGCATGATTACCACATATCCCGTTATGAATTTCTTCTACCAACTTTCGACCTTCTGGTATCGAGATGCATCTCATCAAGATGTTTGAACCTCCTCCTTTATAGAGTTGGTCTCCCACCAACAGATATCCTTGGCATCGGGTCTCTAACCTCCGTTGCTCATTAGGATCCAAAGGCAGCGTTCCCTTGTCCAAATATTGGATGAGTGGGTCACGCCAATCGGTCTCCATGTCATCATCACCAACAAGATCAGCGACAACACTTGTTAGAAGATCCGACCGAGGAGAAATCATGGGGGAATCCAGAGTGTGTAAGAAAACACCTGGCGGGACCGCAGACCGGTATGATCCCATCTTAGCCAATTTATCGACCGCTTGGTTATTGTCTCAAAGAACATTCGTGAACTTCAATCCATCTAATTTGTCTTCGAGCTTCCTTACGTCTTGACAGTAAGCACTCATATTATCATCCACACAGTTCCAATCCTTAGTGACCTGATTAATGACCAAAGCCGAGTCACCAAAGACATCAAGGTGCTTAATGCCAAGTGATGTGGCAATGCGCAGACCATGTAGAAGGGCTTCATACTCTGCAGCATTATTGGACAGCGAAACATCACCTGAAGGACATATCAAAGCTTCTCTCTAGTGGGTGAGATAAACATGACTTCTGCACCAGCTCCTTGTAATTGAAGAGATCCATTAAAGTACATTTTCCAATACTCGATATCTTGTGCAGTAGGTGGGTTTCGAATCTCTATCCACTCGGCAACGAAATTAGCTAACGCTTGTCCCTATATAGCTGACCGAGGCATGAATGTAATTGTATATTGACCAAGTTCGACTGCCCACTTGGTAATTTTTCCATCAGCTTCTTGATTGTGCAGCACTGTGCCGAGTGCAAAAGAGGTCTGGACTTCAATTGGATGAGCTTAAAAATAATGCTTCAACTTCCTGGAGGTGATCAACAATGCATTCAACAACTTCAAGATCTGTTGATACCTAGTCTTAGAGGCTCCAAGGAACACTCACAAAATAGACCGGGTGTTGTACTCTTTGTATATGTCCCTCTTCTTTTCGGTCGACTGTTAAAACAGTACTCACAACCTAAGTTGTGGTCGATATGTAAAGTTGAAGTTTTTCTCCTGGCTCCAGAGGCACCAATGCTGG
This sequence comes from Eleusine coracana subsp. coracana, assembly GCA_032690845.1. Taxonomy (NCBI): domain Eukaryota; kingdom Viridiplantae; phylum Streptophyta; class Magnoliopsida; order Poales; family Poaceae; genus Eleusine; species Eleusine coracana. The sequence continues at coordinate 36,648,262 of CM064422.1, read as the reverse complement.
AATGCTGCTGAGATAAACCTTCAACTCGTCCAATACCGACTGCGCCTCTTTGGCCCAAACAAAGTCGTCCTGCTTTTTAAGCAGTCAGAACAATGGTAACCCTCTAACCCCCAGCCGGGAAATAAAGCAACTCAAGGATGCCATGCATCCGGTTAGCTTCTGTATGTCCCTTTGAGAATTAGGTGGCCCCATACCAAGGATCGCCTTGATTATATCTGGGTTAGCCTCTATACCTCATTTTGAAACGATGTAACCGAGTAGCTTTCCCGAAGGAACCCCAAAAACACACTTCTTAGGATTCAGCTTCATTAAATAATGCCTTAGATTGTCAAAGGTTTCTGCCAGGTCAGAAATAAGTTCCTCGACGTTTCGAGTTTTGACAATGATGTCATCAACATACGCTTCTGCGTTCCGACCGATCTAAGTGGCAAGGCAGGTTGAATACCCCATTGGTAAGTTGCGCCAACGTTCTTCAGACCGAAAGGCATTGTGATATAGCAATAGGCGCTGAAGGAAGTTTTAATATGATCTTCGACCTTCAGTGGGATCTGGTGATAGCCTGAATAGGCATCCAGAAAGCTTAAGAGCTCACACCCGGCTATTGAGTCTACAATCTGATCAATACGAGGAAGAACAAAGAGGTCTTTAGGACAGACCTTGTTGAGATCGGTATAATCAACACACATCCTCCATTCTTTATTCTTCTTGGGTACAAGGACTGGATTTGCTAACCAGTCCTGATGATACACCTCCTTTATAAACTTAGCATCTAATAGTCTAACTATCTCCTTCTTCATGGCATCCCTGTGGTCTTGTGCGAATATTCTAAGCCTCTGCCTAACGGGGGTAGCCCCAAGGGGTATCCTTAACTCATGCTCAATCTTTTCCCTAGGAACTCCTGGCATGTGAGATGGTTTCCATGCAAAGATGTCCCTATTTTACTGGAGGAAAAGAGTGAGCGCAAGTTCCTATTTCTCATCAAGGTTGGCCCCAGCATAAGTTACCTTATCGGGGTCCTCAGGATCGAGCATGATTTCCTTGGTTTGGATGTCATCGGTCTGAATCTTGTCATTGGTAGGCATCTTTGCTGGAACCACCATTCCAGTCTGCTCCTCCATGCCCACTGCTTGATGGATCTCCTTCTGGTCAGACAACATCAACTGTTTGTTCGCCATCTCACAACTCTGTACATCGCAATTGAAATAATTCCAAAGATCAGACTGGAGGGAGATTATTCCGTTCGGGCCTGGCATCATGAGGGTGAGATATGGATAATACGGGACAACCATGAATTAGCCATCGCCGGTCGACCGATGATAGCATGATATGCCGAGTCGAAATCCGCCACCTGGAAGAGAATGCGCTTGGTCCTGAAGTTCTCACGGGTACCAAAAGTGACGGGCAGACTGATTTGTCCAATAGGAACTGAAGTCTTGCCAGGTACAATCATATGGAAAGGTGAAGAACTCAGCTAAAGATCATTGACTGACAGACCGAGCTCTTTAAGATTCTTGGTGAAGATTAAGTCCAAACTGCTTCCTCCATCAATGAGTACTTTGTTGAACTTTACCTCCTTCATCATAGCAGCAAGCACCAGTGGGTATCGACCCGACTTCGGGATATGCTTTTGATGATCCGATCGATCAAAGGTGATTGATACCTTAGACCACTTCATGAATTGAGGCACAGCTGTTTCTACCGAGTTGATCTCCCGAAGTTCCAGCTTCTGCTTGCGCTTGGACACATAGGCATCCGGACCACTGAAGATGAAGTTGACTTCCTTCCGGGGCTCCTGGAACTCTCCTGAATCATCCTTGTCACCATCATACTTGGTCTTGTCTTTGCTACTGTGCCTCAGGGGATCTTTAGCCACCTTGAGCGCAGCTGTTACAAATCCCTTCAGTCGATAGCAATCCTTTGCTTTGTGGTTTCCCTTTGGATGCCAAAGGCATGGGCCACTCAGCAGCTCATCCATAGACGGTTGGTTTGTTCGAGGGTTCTTCTAAAGTCGGTCCACCGTGTGAAATGCATTGTCAGACTTTCTCTTCTTGTCCTTCTTGGAGGACTCGGGCTTGTCCGACCGCTTCTCCTTGCGTTTTCCCCGGATATCATCTAATGCTGGCTCACTAGATGCGAACTTGTCAGCGATCTCGAAGCACTCTTGAGCAGTCAGCTTAAGGTCATGATTCTTTCGACCGATCTCTCGAACCAAATCATCGCTACGGATCCCTCCTTGGAAGGAAACAATAATTTGTTGGTCTGGGACATTGGGCATTTCAGTCTTCTTAGCGCAAAATCGCTTGATGTAGTCACAAAGAGGTTCATCGGTCTTCTGCTTGATCCAAGTGAGGTCGAAGTGGTTGCCCGGTCGATTGCAGATAGCTTGGAAGCTTTGTATGAGCTTCCTGTTGAGGTCTCCCTAAGACGTGATTGACTCCTCTAGAAGAGATGTGAGCCATATCCGAACGGCTGGATCCAGGCAGACCGGATGGCAATTAGCCATTACGTAGGAATCACCTCCAGCTAATCGAATCGCCGTGCTGTAGAGTTGCAGCCACTCTTGGGGGTTGGTCTGACCATCATATTTTTCAAAGGGGGCCGGCTTGAATCCTTTTGGCCATCAAGCTATGCGAAGCCTAGGGATGTAAGCTTTGATGTCATCGATCTCGTCGTTGGTAGGCGTCAGCGACCGCCTATGCCAGTCTGGAGACGAAGTTGGATGGCGACCGTGTCGTGGACCAACATCATCGTCATGATGACATCGCCGATGGTCATTGTCATCATTATCGCGCCGATCCCGATCATCACATTGATGATGGTCATCACGGTTGTCTCTTAGAGGAGGATCTCAACGGTCCTCTCGTCAGTTGTTCCGTCAGTCATCCCGTTGGTCTTCCATTCTCCAATCACGGTGTTCTTCCTCATAGCGCCGGTTGTCCCGAGCGTGTTCTTCATAGTGAGAGTTGATGGTATCTCGTCCATCACGGATACTGAGAGAATTTCTCAGATCTTCATGCCTATGCCGACCTCGTGAAGATGCATGACTAGAGCTTGTAACTGACTGAGATTTTGCAGCCTCTTGAGCCACCGTCTTCTGCATTGTAGGGGTCTGATAATTCGCATTGACCATTAGAGTGTTGAGTAAAGTTTTGGCCCCAGTGATGTTATTCTGAGGAGTGTGGTAGACCTTGACGCCATCCACTTCGAGTTCTGGACCGCGATCCAGTTGGTGTGCATTGCGTGAACCGCGCGACCCTCTTGGTCGACGGCGGTGACCGACCGGTAAGTCATCAACTGGAGGGTTCTCCTCCTGTTGACCTCCTTCGGCTAGTTGATTCGGGTGGCCATCGACGGGGTTACCTTCTTGTTCACCATCTTGGTCTCCATCCGCAGGATCTGCTATATCCACCATGTTGACAGTATGGAGACATGGGTAAGCGGATCCGACCAAGTCCTCATCAAAAGACCGATCTGATTTTGAATCATTCCCGTACGAAGGATCTTCTTGCTCAGATCCGAGTGGGACCAATGCGAGGATCATGCTAGACAAACAAGGTGATCGCGCCATGGAGACGGTTGTGGCCAAGTCGGATATGTGGTTCTCCAGACCTAGGCTCCGTTGTCATCAATCGTGAAGTTGAGCGATCCAAAGGAGATCTTGAAATCCGACGAGTACTGAATGATGGGAATTTCGGCCATCGTAGTCGATGAACAATCCCGGTGAGCCTTGTCCCCTACCTAGCGCGCCAACTGTCGAAGCTTGAGATCGGCAGTATATATATATGGCTACGTCGAGACTAAGAACTACGATGGTAACACAAGACGGTGAGTTATACAAGTTCGGGACCTCTCGATGTGGTACATTCTGCATTTTGTGTATTGTATTGATGTTGTGGAAAACTTGTCTCCTGTTGCTACTGCTGTGTCGTGTCTCCCTCGATGAGGGTACCCTACCGCCTTATATATCCGGTCGGCAGGGCGGTACATGAAGAGTCCTAGTCGTAACTCACAAGGATTTACATAAAAAGTCTATCTCTACATGCCTTGCGCTCCAAGCCGAGTCAGTCGGCTTCCTTATTTATGAAGTACCCGGTCGGCTACCGACTTAGTCTTGTATGAGGATACCAGTAAAGCAAGTATCCCACAAGGACATCGCCACATGATTTCTTACACATATGTGCCAACATCTAGCTACGGTATTACGGGCACATTATGCAAGATTCACAATTCTACATCTGAACTCGAGATACATCTACTACACGAATAGTACACATGGTGTAGAGAGTCATCTACTCCTGGTCTATATCTTTTGGCTCTTCTGGTTCTTCCGGTTCCATAGGCTCTTCCGGTTCCTCCGGATCCATCATTTCCACATCATTAATACAAGCAGGTGCCATCTCTACGTCCTCTTGTTCTCCGTACTCTAAGGTGATCTCATCCCAATTCCCTTCAATAGGAAGGTGGGCAGCCTTGAATGCGTCCAAGTCATCTTGTGCCTCAATCATATCATGCTCAAAACTAGTTGCATCCTTCAAAGCTTGGTCACGTTCTTCTATAATCGCATCCATCTCTTCATTCTTTGCTTGGATTTGTTGGTTCAGTTCTGCAATTTCCTCATCCTTAGCTTGTTTTTCGACTTTAGAAAGTTGAAGTGCAGCATGAAACACATCCAGTCGGCGGCTCAAGTTTGTGCACAAGGCGAAAGTGGATAAGCCATAATACTCTATTATGGGCAACATAGGATCATGGTGGCGATGGTTTGAATCAAAGATGAAGTCCACATGCCGATTCTATTCAAAATCATTCACATCATTGATGGGCAATAGTGTGATGGGTGTTCCAGCAACGTCATGCTTGTGGTCTTCACAAAACTGAGTGGGTGCCTTGAAAGCAGCAACACCCCAAGTGGAAGGCAAATCTGTCCCAGAGATGCTAATAGTCCAAGATTCCCATGCTAGAGCAACCGAGTAGTTGGTGGGAACTGCCACATGGATGACACAAGAGGGATCTCCATGCTCCTCAAATTCCTTGCCAACATAAGTGGGAGGGGTATCATAACCAAAGCCACGGAGAACTCTCCAAAATAGTTGAGTCATTCCGATGAATTCCAGGCCGTCGGTGATCTCCCAACCCGGTGGTGATTGGTTGTTGTTTTCAGCCATCTACAAGGAAAGTATTTTGATTGACCCAAACCTTCATTACAGTAAAGATGCATTTCACATAAAGTGCTATGAAATATAGAGACAAATTTTTAGTTCATCTTTTCCAGTCTCAAGGGGCACTAATACGGCAACGGGTTTCAAAATAGATTCTGTCTTGACTGTACAGCAGTCAGAAAAGTGAGTATTTCGATCAAAAACCAAAGTCTTCACAACTGGGGCTTGGAGCAATGTTACAGTATACTTTCATACCTTTCCATATTGTATTTACACTCTAAACAATTCCAAGTAAATCTGGACATATGAATTTTGCAAGTTCAGGTTGGCTGATTCTGTTTCTGGATGACAAGGGCTTAGTGTATAGGCTCTAATGGACAGAGGGAAACCAATAAAATTATGAAACCTATTGGAGGAGGAAATAGACTTCAAGGGTTTTCCAGATTGGGCTCAAACACCTAAAAATTCGAAGTACAACTCCAGTTATGAAATATTTAAGTTCAGGGTTATGCTGAAAACAGTGCGTTGACAGATTATACTTGCTCTCTGTTTCTGAGATTATTACTTCTATGATCATTAATTAACTTAAACTTTAGGGGTCAGAGGATATTTATATCTTTCTAAAAAGTATTTGTATGCCTTATTTAGTTGAGTAATTTAATAACTATGAATTTTTGAAGTTGGTAGCTAAAAACAGGGCAGATTCTTGTTAACATGATAATTGGACTTGTATTTCAAAATTTTACACTTAACATACTTAGAAAATTTTTATTCAGAGGTGGGTGATCAAGAAGAGAGCAAAATTTTATTTTAGTTATATAGGGATGCATGATGCAAAATGTTTAGTTTATTAACCTATCTTTCCTCACAACACAACACATATTTTGCCGATACTTAGCGACATGAGTATTTGGTGACGACCCGCACTCAACACGTAAGTTATTCTATGAGAAACCATGTGGATATGTGCCATGGTTTGCAGTATATGTGATGAGTAATTGACTTGAGCGGATTTGGTGCTTGAGTTGAAATGTGGGAATCCAGGGATTGCATGTGTATGTGCATGATTATGGTTTCGACTAACTGGAGTTGGTGGAGGTATTGGTGATATTGCAGGAGATGGGAATTGTGTTTGCTTACTTCATGATGTGAAGGTCACTACAATTGATTTAGCGGTCAACGGCGAGAGGATCGGGCACAAGTAGGGGACTTGGGGCCGGACGATCGGGATGCCGGGTGAAGTCAAGGGTGATCCACACCGTACATGTGAAGAGGCAAGAAGTACGGATGGTTTCACGGTTGAGCCTCAAAACCGTGGGGGTGATGAAGACGGTGTATTGACCAAGTCAAGGCGAACGGGATGCCGGTGCAAGTAAGAAGGGGGCCTGATGGTCAGGGACCGGGAGAGACTTGCCGATGGTCAGGATCGCTGACCAAGGTGAGATGCATCAACATCGAGAAGTCATGTTTTGAGAAGCGTGCAAAGTGGTTTCCTGGTTTGGGCCTCAAAACCGGTGGTGGCGATTGGAGGTGCACATGGCACCATCGTGGAGCTTGCGTCGAGGGCAAGCAAAGTTGTGAAGGGCTCGATGGCATTTGGGCGACGAGGAAAAAGATGGATGGTTATGCCCCCAGTGGTAGGTGGGTGTGTTATGTAGGTCAAGGGTACAGTGGTCATGTGGACAATAGACCCTAGGCCTATATAAGGAGAGGTGTGGCTAGTGGGAGAGGTGGCTCTCTTTCCATTAGCCTTGTGTTAGGTTTCCATTCAAAGTGCTAGGAGAGGTCTTCATGTTTTAGAGGAGAGGAGAGTGTGTGTGAGAAACATCCCTTGCTCTTCCAAATAGTGGGAGGAAGAGGGTGGCTTCCTAGCCTTGTACCTATGGATCTTGTAAGCATGTTTCCATCATATGAGATTTATTTTCGTGCTCAAGATCTTCCTCTCTCCCTAAATCCTGAATTTCTCTTTTTCCCTATTTTCAAAGCTATTTTCGTGGAGATTTTCGATCTTGTTCTAGAGTGGGTTTTGGTAAGAATTTCTTGAGGGATTATGGTGCTAGGACATGCCTAAACATTCATCTATGGATCCTTGATTGAATCCTAGGCAAGAGCACCTTCGATTTCATGGATTTCCTCAAGAACATTCAAACCCTAGAGCTTTTGGTAAATCCTCAAATTCGTGATGAATTCTTGAGATTTTTGTGTGATTCCACTTGGAGATGGAACGACCTTCCATGATGTTTCTCTAGTCCAAATTTCGTAATTTTTGGAGTTCGTTTGATTGGGTTTTGCAGTTTTTCTTTACGGTTTGCTGTTGCTGTTCTGAACCTGTCGGGCCCGACCGGCAGTGCTGATGGCTACTGCCGGTCGCACCAACTGCTGATGGACCAGCAAGGACCAGCAGTGCCGATAAACTGATCGGTGGCGGCGATTGAAGGTGCACGTGACACATCGCAAAGTTGTGAAGGGCTCGATGGCTTTCGGGCGACGAGGAAAAAGATGGACGGTTATGCCTTGAGTGGTAGGTCGGTGTGTTATGTAGGTCAAGGGTACAGTGGTCATGTGGACAATAGACCCTAGGCCTATATAAGGAGAGGTGTGGCTAGTGGGAGAGGTGCCTCTCTTTCCATTAGCCTTGTGTTAGGTTTCTATTCAAAGTGCTAGGAGAGGTCTTCATGTTTTAGAGGAGAGGAGAGTGTCTGTGAGAGACATCTCTTGCTCTTTCAAATAGTGGGAGGAAGAGGGTGGCTTCCTAGTCTTGTACCTATGGATCTTGTAAGCATGTTTCCATAATATGAGATTTATTTTTGTGCTCAAGATCTTCCTCTCTCCCTAAATCCCGAATTTCTCTTTTTCCCTATTTTCGGAGCTATTTTCACTGAGATTTTCGATCTTATTTTTGAGTGGGTTTTGGTATGAATTTCTTGAGGGATCTTGGTGCTAGGACATGCCTAAACATTCCTCTATGGATCCTTGATTGAATCCTAGGCAAGTGCACCTTCGATTTTGTGGATTTCCTCAAGAACATTCAAACCCTAGAGCTTTCGAAAAATTCTCAAATTCATGATGAATTCTTGTGGTTTTTGTGTGATTCCACTTGGAGATGGAATGACCTACCATGATATTTATCTAGTACTGATTTCGTGATTTTTAGAGTTCGTTTGATAGGGTTTTGCAATTTTTCTTTGTGATTCACTGTTGCTGTTCTGAACCTGTTGGGCCCCACCAGCAGTGCTGATGGCTACTACCGATGGCACCAACTGCCAATGGACCAGCAAGGACCAGCAGTGCCGGTGGTCACTGCTGATGATCGGACCAGCACTGCCGATACCCTGGACCAGCACCGCCGATCGGCACTGCCGATTCTTCGTCAGGACAACTCAGTATTTGAGTGTGTTTCTTCCACGTGTTGTGCCTTGGTTTTCCACCTTCATTAGTTGTTTTATGTGTGATTTTCCAGTAGATTTGTGTCTTGGCTTTACTCGACCAACAGCTACAACTGGCACTACAGATGGGTGTGACCAGCACTACCAATGGTGTCAACCGGCACTACCGATGGCTATGATTGGCACTTCCGATGGTAGACTAGTAAGTTGTTTTGTGCATGCTTCTTTGACTATTTCAAGTCTTTGTTGTTCACTCTTATTTCCGCTATGTTCCGCTGTTGTTGATCACTCCTAGGGTTAGCACATCATAAGTTGGTGTGTGTAGCCTTTGTGATCGGTTTAGAGGTTAGCTTGGGTTGTAATTGGGACATAGGCCAAATTCTCATGGAGAATTTTGATTGGCTCTTATTCACCCCCCCCCTCTCTGGTCGCCATCTCGGTCCTTCATTCTAAGTGTCATACTAACGGTGTTAGTGTACCTGCAGAAGATCCATTGCAAAAACAATACATCAAATTAAAAAGAAACTACAAAAATAAGCACAATTCTACTAGTAACGATCCATGAAAAAGGATTGCCTCGTGAGAAGTCATGAGCCAACAGTGTCTCATATTCGTCTGTGAGCACAGACACCGATATCACGCGTGTCGGTTAAGCATGCACGTACCTTTTTTTGAAGAAGCCGTAGATGCGAATAATGCAAACAAACATAACCCAGGTTAGCTTTGTCACCACCCTATTATTTATATGGGCAATACTAACATATCCTTACTTGTAACATCGTAGTTTTTGAAGATACAATTTATTTGTTGTGTTATCATGGACCATGGCTCTGATACCAGCTGTGGCGTGCCCTTTTTCTCGGAGGATCGAGGTCCCGAAGGTGCCGATAATGCAGATACATGATAATACAACATTGGTCCAAATTTAAGTTATATATTACATCATTAAGGTGATCAAAGTGCAGCAGAATAGTACAAGTTCAAAATGTTTTGAATACAGTGGAAGCAAATAATGATAAGGACTACGAGCTCGATGATACAGCATAGTGATGATCCATGCCCGAAGAACCATCACTCTAGCAACACACAACACTACTGCGGCGGCAAGTCAGACTCCCAGTGGGCAGTCCAACCCTCAGGGACTTGCATGTCCCAAGGCATCACATCTATAGGCAATTCTATTTCTTCATTACCTGAAAAACAACAATGGCACAAAGCATGAGTACTAGCAGCACACAACACTACTGCAGCGGCAAGTCAGACTCCCAGTGGGCAGTCCAACCCTGAGGGACTTGCATGTCCCAAGGCATCACATCTACAGGCAATTCTATTTCTTCATTACCTGAAAAACAACAATGGCACAAAGCATGAGTACTAATTACTCAGTAAGACTTACCCGTCAAATGGCTCTAATAGGTGGCATGTTTGAAAGGACTTGCACTAAGCATCCTATTAGTTCTACCAAATTTTGTTCTCTCAGTTTAATTGGGTAGAGCAGAATTATAACTTTAGTGAAGCATCATAAATTAATAAATAGTACATAAAGTAAGTACAAGATAAGAGCAATATTAATAATAATCAACAATAAGCAACATAATCAATTTCCAAGTATCATGTGCAACTACGTGATTGGTGTTGTGAACAAGTGGTACTCATTACTGCGAGGGACAACAATTGCAAACGATTTACACCAGCTGGGAAAACCCGAGATATACGACACATACGCACCAATTGAGCTCGTATATGGCAACCTTTCACAAGAAAAGCACCCACATCTCAGACCGGGTGTGGTGACGTCGAGTGGGCATGTCATTCTGCAACAGTACATTGTGGTATGAACCGCTCACTCCAGCAGCAGAAGGGTCAAGGACCAACGCACCTTAATAGTCCTTAATGCAAGTGACCTTTAATGCTACATCGGTTTACTAGTGCTCACAAACTAGCATGTATTTGGTACTGTTCAATACTTGATCAAGGGGCCGACCACGGATGGGTCCTAGGTTTGACAAGGCAGTACGACCGTAGTCAACACCCATGTGTTGCTGCAAACCTACACATGCATCATATCTGCCCGGTCATAACAACAAAAGTAAACTTCTTTTATTAAGTTCCATTCTCGTGGTCAAGTCTTTCCTTAGTAATAATATCTACCGAGACTAATAATTACTAAGCATAGTGACACAGTTCTGATACTACCAAAGTTCAATCAACTCCTATGACCTAATGCAACAATAATCGTACACACTAGCAATAGTATAAACTAGCAAAACTTTATAAAAGGTGAATGCAAACCGGGCTTTGCCTAGATCAACGTTAATCTTAGCAGCTACAATCTCTTGCACCTGGGATTCAGTAGCCTTCTCAAAATCCTCTTTGGGCTCCTGGTTGTCGTTACCTATATCATGGAAAATGCGTTAACGGTATTGTCGGAACACTGTTTAATGCAGTGATATGCATGCAAATTACACTAGTGTTTTAATGTCAACAATATTATTATTATGTTCTCGATGTCATATGCTTCAGAGAAGTAAAGTTGTTATTAAGATTTTAGGTTTAGATATTCCTTATTCATTTAAATAAGGTGATATGGTGATATGAGCAATTAAATTAATTCATGCAGTAAATATATGTTTCTGGACATGGTTGATTTACTGTGGACAAAGACATATATGAGTGATTTTTATGCCAAGTTGCATGGTCAAAATATTTATAGAATATTTACTAGAATTATTCTAGGAAAACACACTAAATAATTTCCATAGCAATAAATATTTCATATTTTACCAAACTAAAATTTCTGGTGGTAGATAATCATGGTTTTACTAAGCATGCCAAAAATCAGGATTTAATTTTATTCCTAGCATTTCTGGTGAGTTATTTAGTGTTTTGACAATTAAATGAATTAATATAAATACATGTACAGAGACAATGATTTCACATTTTACTAAAATAGAGCACTGCAAGATGAATCTAGCAAAATTTGTTTGGGTGTTATTGGGTTCATATTTGATTTACTATGAGTTTCAAAGTTCTAAGTATTTTTTGACATTTTCCAAGTATTTTGCTTATTGGGTAATTACTGTGTAGGCCACGTGGGTGCGACGCAAGCGACATGCGGCGCCACGTCGGAGCCAGCTCAGTGCCAGTGAGGCTGCCAGTGGGCAACTCACCAGAGCCGAGGCAAGCTGCCGGAATGCTCGTCGTCGGCGGCTATGAGCGTCAGGGTCCCGCCGCGAGAGCTCAGAATCGATGGGCACGTCGAGGCACATCGGTTGGGAGTGGTCGAGGAAACAGGGGCTTACCGGAGTGTGGTCGACGGTGGAAACAGCAGTTTGGCGATGTCTCATTTAATGCTGGGGCAGGAAACTGGTCTTCGTCGCCATGCACAGCTTCACGGCGACACCACGAAGCGCGGCATCGGGCATGGCTGCGACGAGGAGGACCGGAGGGTAGAGCTCATCATGGAGCGGCTCTGTTTTGACTGCAAAGATGGATCAGAGCTGGGGAGGAGAGGATGCTGGCGATTCTGGTGGAGGAATCAGAGGATTAGCGAGTCAGGAGTTGTGTCGAGGGTCTGCGCTTGCACGGTAAGAGAAACAAGGCGAGGAGGCTCACCGAGCACTACGAATTCCGACCAGCAGCGGAGGATGTCGCCGATGGAATCGCCTTTGGTTTTCCTTCAATTCAATCCATTCGCGCACGAATTCGGCCAGGTTGGGTCAGGGGAAGGTAAAGGGGGAGCAGGTGAGTGCTTTGGAGCTCTCAGCTCGACTCAGAGGGCAGGGAATCAGTGGCCATGTGAGGTTGACTCAGGTTCAGTAATGGCGACTGGTAATGGATGAGAGGGACCACAACGGGGTGGCACGTTTAGCCAGTGGGCTTGCACGTTGATTTGCGTGTTGTCAGAGTGAGGGGATCGATTGGGCGTGGGGTGGCCGAGAGGCAGCAAAGTCATGTCGGTAGAAGCAGGGGAGCAACTTGACTCACGATGGCGTCGCCTTGTGACTTGTCGCGGGCAGGAATCGGGAGAAACGGGGTGGCGATGGGACGGAACAGGGCGACCAGGCACTGACTCACTGTAGCAGCATGGAGTTCTGAGGCGAGGGGGGGGTGGTGTGCATCCGGGAGAAACGCCTTCGAGGGCAGGGGGGAGAAGTCTGCTGCCGGTGGCCAATCGAGGAAGGAGAAGAAGATTTTTCACTGCACCCCCTGTTCTTTCAGATTTCTTGCAACTAGGTCCTTGGTCAAAGGTAAATCTAAATAAAATTGAGATTTTGCACATAGGTCCTTTGGGATATTCTTGGTGCTCTGGTGGGACCCAAATGTCTAGAATATTTATAATTATTTTATAATTATTTCCCCATTGTGAAAGGTTTCTACAATTTAATTAATTAATTGGGGTATTTCTAAATATGGTAAAATGCTCATTAAATTCATAAAATTCTATTTTATTATTACCAAACTGATTATGAATTTATTTGGCATATGTTATATTGAAATATTTTAGGTTGCTTCAATATCTTGGTTGCAGAGTTTTTGAATTGCCTAGATTTAATTCAAATGAACTGGGGCTCTATCATTTCATGCTATATTAGTTATGATCTGTGTTCTTCATGTTTGTTAAGTAGAAGTGAGATACCTGGGTGTCACAGACCTCCCTCCATAAAGAAATCTTGTCCCGAGATTATGAGCAAGGCAAACTAGAGGGAAGTACGGCGGTCAAAATATATCTGTGTATGACGACCAAAATTTTGGGTAATGTGTACTCAGAAATTATTCAGGTTCCCAAGTGGATTCGTCTTCCAAGTGATTACTCCACTGAACTTTATAGAATTTGATTGTTCTTTTTTGAGTTGTGCGCTATTTCTCATCGAGGATTTTTATTGGTTGTTTGGAGTATGTGAGGTAGGGTTGAAGTTGGTCATAGTCTGCCATGATTTTATCAATGGGCGGTTTGAGACACCGCTTAAGCTGAGAGACGTGGAAGGTGGTATGAACTCTAGAAAAGTTAGCAGGTATCTCCAGCTTGTAGGCTATGTTTCCACATCGGTCCAGAATTTGGAATGGTCCAATATAACACAGGGAGCTAACTTTCCTTTGACTCCAAACCGTTGGATACCCTTCATAGGTGACACTCAGAGATAGACATAGTCACCTTTATTGAAATATAGTGGTCTACGTCGTCTGTTTGCATACTTTTCTTGATGGCATTTAGCAGCTTTAAGATTTGCCTGAATGGTACGAACTTTTTCTTCAGCATTCTTTACAAGATCAGGACCAAATGTTACTCTTTCTCTAGGTTTGGACCAGTTCAGAGGGGTTCAACAACTGCGACCACAAAGTGCTTCGAATGGCAACATTTTCACACTCTCCTGGTAACTGTTGTTATACGAAAATTCTGCATAAGGTAGATACTCATCCCAATTACCACCATGTGCTAAAACACATGCTCTAAGCATATCTTCCAAATTTTGGTTGACACGCTCTGTTTGTCCATTGGTAGCGGGATGGTAAGCAGAACTACGAATTAAGCCTGTACCCAAAGATGCATGCAGCTGTTCCCAGAAACGAGCGACAAACTGCGAGCCACGATCTGAGATGATGGTCTTGGGTACTCCATGAAGACACAAAATTCTTGCAATGTATAGCTCTGCATATTGTCGTATGTTGTATCTATTGTTGGCTGGCAGGAAGTGAGCGGAATTTGTGAGTCTATCCACAATGACCCAACTCAAATCATACTTTTGAGAGGTGAGAGGGAGGCCAACAATAAAGTCCATGCTGAAGTAATCCAGCCTGTTTCAAATGGGTAGCCTTAACTCTCTGACAAGTATCACATTCTGCAACATACCGAGCAACTTCTCGCTTCATTCTTGTCCACCAAAAATTCTTTTTCAAATCTTGGTACATTTTATTACTACCCGGATGGATATAGTATTTGGAGTGATGTGCTTCATCCAAGATTTTGCGTCGAAGTTTAAAATCCTTTTGTACTACTAAACGGTTATTGAACCATAGGATTGTGTAAAACATTTTGCTTTACCATTTTTAATGTTTTGACGGATGTAATTTATACCAATGTCTTTCTTCTATGCAGCAATGATTTCTTCACGGATGGTGGAGTGTATACTAAGGTTGTTGATCACTATAGCAGGTAAAACGTGAAGACTGGGTTCTGAATTAGTTATGAGGTTGCTGCTGTCCTGAATTTGTAGCACCAAGTTATTGCAGAGGATTTTTCTACTTAGCGCGTCGGTGACTACATTGGCCTTGCCTGGATGATAATGAATCTCCAGATTGTAATCCTTGATTAATTCCATCCACCGACGTTGTCTCATGTTCAGATTGGTCTGAGTAAAAATGTATTTGAAGCTCTTATGATATGTGTAGATATGCACTAAATTCCCAAGGAGGTAATGCCTCCAAATTTTTAGTGCAAGCACAACTGCAGCTAGTTCTAAATCATGAGTTGGATAATGTTTTTCATGCTTACGTAGTTGTCGCGATGCATAGGAAATGACACGATCGCTTTGCATAAGCACACATCCAAGTCCTATCTCAAATGCATCACAATACACGTCAAACGGCTTGGTGATGTCCGGCTGAGCTAATAATGGGGCAGTGGTTAATAGTTCCTTCAATTTCTGAAATGCTTCTTCACAATTATCACTCCATTCGAACTTCACATCATTTTTCAGTAATCTTGTGATAGGCTTGGATAACTGGGAGAAATTTGGGATGAACCTATGGTAATATCCAGCTAATCTGAGGAAACTACGAACTTGATTAACTGTTTTCGGTGGCTTCCAATCTAGCACATCTTGAACTTTACTGGGATCTACCAATATTCCTTCTGTTGAAACTATGTGGCCGAGAAATGGTACACGATCCAACCAAAATTCACACTCGCTGAATTTTGCATATAACTTGTGATCTCGGAGACGTTAAAGAACAATGCAAAGATGTTCAGCATGCTCTTCCTTGGACTTTGAATAGATGAGGATGTCATGAATGAACACTACCACAAATTTGTCCAGCTCTTGCATGAATACCGAATTCATGAGGTACATGAAATGGGTAGGGGCATTTGTTAATCCGAATGACATTACTAGATACTCGAATAATCCATGTCTAGTAGAGAAGGCGGTCTTCAGAATGTCTTCTGCTTTGATCTTGATTTGATGATAACCCGAACGGAGGTCAATTTTTGAGAAGACCTTGGCACCAACCAATTGGTCGAAAAGGATATCAATACGGGGTAGTGGATATTTGTTTTTGATGGTAACTTCATTTAGTGGCTGATAATCAATGACAAGGCATAGAGATTTGTCCTTCTTCACAAAAATAGCAGGGCAGCCCCAAGGTGAAGTGCTTGGGTGAATGAATCCCTTTTCCAATAACTCATTCAATTGCTTTTTCAATTCCGCCAGCTCATTTGGGGTCATTTTATACGGACGATGGGATAATGGGGAAGTTCCTGGCTCTAGTTCTATCTTAAATTCCACTTCACGGTCAAGCGGGAGCCCAGAGATATCTTCAGGAAATACGTCCGGATACTCACAAACAACAGGAATGCTTTTGAGTGATTGCCCTTCCATGTGATGGACAACCAAGGCTTTCAATGAATCAGTGTTTAGAGAAAGTGTGTCTTGGTCATGCAAGGGAGAGTTGATGTAAACGATACGGGGTTCAATGTCTAGCATGACTCTATGGGTTTTCATCCAGATCATGCCTATGGTCAGATCGATCTCTTGATCCTTGAGCATGATGAAATCGTTGGTGTAAATCTTTTGATTTATTTCTAGTGGAGCTTTACATACCACTTCGTTAGCAAAAATTTGTCCAGCAGGAGAGCGGACGGTGTAGCATTTATTTATGGTGGTGGTGTGGAGATTATGTTTTTGCGCACAAGCTTTGCTAATGAAATTATGCGTAGCACCAGAATCAAAAAGTGCAAGGATAGGCTGGTGATAGAGTGAGAGCATACCGGTCAGTACGGGTTCGCCCTGAGGGATGTCTTTAGCATTGGTGTAGTTCACTTGGGCATCACGAGACGGTGCATTCACATTCCTGTTCTAGTTCTGACACTGGTTGCTATTCTTGTTATTGTTGTTGCGCCTAGGTGCAGTATAGTTCTTAGCAAAGTGGCCGGTACGACCACAGTTATAGCATGGATAGTTGCTTCCACGATCAGCGGGCTATGGAGCACAAGTATTCTGATATCCTTGCAACTGATATGGTGCATGGTATAGATTGTTCTGCTATTGATACGGTGCATGGGGTGGAAAGTTATGTTGCTGTGGTGGACTCGAGTAGTTCTAGCCAAATTGTCGCTGAAACTGCTACTGCGGGAATGCCCGGAAACGCTGTTCGGTGGGTGAAGTGTAAATCAGGCGATGCTTCGCCTGTGGGGCAGCAGATACACTAGTAGGGGCCTTCCTTTTGCGATCTTCTTCTTCAACTTGGCGCATAGCGCATTCATGGACAATAGCAGCATTAGCCAGGTCATTGTACATGCCAGTCGTCTGCCAAGTCAGATGTTCCTTGAGCGTGGCATTCATCCCATGCAAGAATGCATATCTTTTCTTTTCCTCAGTGTTAACATACTCAGTAGCGTACTGAGCAAGGTGATTGAAAGCTTCAGAATATTGGAGGGCATTCCTCCCTCCTTGTTTCAGATCCATAAATTCCTAAAATTTCCTCTGCATAAGGCCAGCTGGAATGAAATGAGCATGAAATGTAGCCTTGAACTCATTCCACTCAATGCGGCATCCAGCGGGTAGAGAAGCTTCATAATTGGCCCACCAGGCACTGGCAGAGCCCTCGAGTTGTTGGGCGGCGAACAACACCTTCTGGTTCTTGGTGCATTCTAGCAGACTGAACTTAGACTTAGTCTGACACAACCAATGATTGGCATTCAGCGGCTCTCTGGCATGCTCGAATGTCGACGGACGAGTACCCAGAAAATCTAAGTAGGTGCTCTGTCGGGGCTGGTTATTGTTGTTGCGGTTGCCTCCACGTCCACCCAAGTTGGACGTATTCTCCACCAGCTGACAGAGCAGATCAGAATCATTCTATTGCCGGTTGATCATGGCTGGCAGTATTTCTGCCAGTGAGGGCTGAGCATTAGCTCCATGCTGAGAGCTCTCAGGATCATCCTGATTCCGAGTATGCACCATGCTGCAATTTATACGGTTGCACATTAGTTATTTCTCAAAATAATCCATAAAAGTACATGTGCAAGAATATAAATTTGCAAGAGGCGTAAATAAAAATTCAGAAGTGACAACCATCTCCATTAATTCAGTTCCGACTACATGGTTGTTAAAAGGACATCATCACATGATTTCTTACACATATGTGCCAATGCCTAGCTACGGTATTGCAGGCATATTATGCAAGATTCACAATCCAACATCTGAACTCGAGATACATCTACTACACGAATAGTACACATGGTGTAGCGAGTCATCTACTCCTGGTCTATATCTTCCGTCTCTTCTGGTTCTTCCGGTTCCATAGGCTCTTTCGGTTCCTCCGGATCCATCATTTCCACATCATTAATACCAGCAGGTGCCATCTCTACATCCTCTTGTTCTCCATACTCTAAGGTGATCTCATCCTAATTCCCTTCAATAGGAAGGTGGGCAGCCTTGAGTGCGTCCAAGTCATCTTGTGCCTCAATCATATCATGCTCAAAACTTTATGCATCCTGCAAGGCTTGGTCACGTTCTTCTATAATCGCATCCATCTCTTTATTCTTTGCTTGGATTTGTTGGTTCAGTTCTGCAATTTCCTCATCCTTAGCTTGTTTTTCAACTTCAGAAAGTGGAAGTGCAGCATGAAACGAATCCAGTCAGTGGCTCATGTTCTTGCACAAGGCGAAAGTGGATAAGCCATAATACTCTATTATGGGCAAAATAGGATCATGGTGGTGATGGTTTGGATCAAAGATGAAGTCCACACGCTAATTCCATTCAAAATTATTCAAATCATTGATGGGCAATAGTGCAACAGGTGTTCTAGCAACATCATGCTTGTGGTCTTCACAAAACCGAGTGAGTGCGTTGATAGCAGCAACACCCCAAGTGGAAGGCATATCTGTCCCAGAGACGCTAATAGTCCAAGATTCCCATGCTGGAGCAACCGAGTAGTTGGTGGGAACTGCCACATGGATGACACAAGAGGGAACTCCATGCTCCTAAAACTCCTTGCCAACATAAGTGGGAGGGGTATCATAACCAAAGCCACAGAGAACTCTCCAAAATAGTTGAGTCATTCCGGTGAATTCCAGGCCGTCGGTGATCTCCCAACCCGGTGGTGATTGGTTGTTGTTTTCAGCCATCTACAAGGAAAGTATTTTGATTGAGTCAAACCTTCCTTGTAAAGATGCATTTCACATGCTATGAAATACATAGACAAAGTTTTAGTTCACATTTTCCAGTCTCAAGGGGCACTAATACGGCAACGGGTTTCAAAACAGATTCTGTCTTGACTGTACAGCAGTCAGAAAAGTGAGTATTTCGATCAGAAAACAAAGTCTTCACAACTGGGGTTTGAACAATGTTACAGTATACTTTCATAGATTTGCATATTGTATTTACGCACTCAAAAATTCCAACTAAATCTGGACTTATGAATTTTGCAAGTTCAGGTTGGCTGATTTTGTTTCTGGATGATAGGGGCTTAATGTTTAGGTTCTACTGGATAGAGGGAAACCAATACAATTATGAAACCTATTGGAGATGAAAATAGACTTCAAGGGTTTTCCAGATTGGGCTAAAACACCTAAAAATTCGAAGTACAACTCCAGTTATGAAAATTTTAAGTTCAGGATTATGCTGAAAACAGTGTGTTGGTAGATTATATTTGCTCTCTGTTTATGAGATTGTTACTGTTATGATCATTAATTAACTTAAACTTTAAGGGACAGAGGATGTTTAGATCTTTCTAAAAAGTATTTGTATGCCTTATTTAGTTGAGTTTAATAATTATGAATTTTTGAAGTTGGCAGCTAAAAACAGGACAGATTCTTGTTAACTTGACAATTGGACTTATATTTCAAAATTTTACACTTAATATACTTAGAAAATTTTTATTCAGAGGTTGGTGATCAAGAAGAGAGCAAAATTTTAGTTTAGTTATATAGGGATGCATGATGCAAAATGTTTAGTTTATTAACCTATCATTCCTCACAACACAACACATATTTTGCTGATACTTAGCGGCACGAGTATATGGTGACGATCCGAACTCAACACGTAAGTTATTCTAAGTGTCATACTCATGGCATTAGGGTACCTGCAGAAGATCCATTGTAGAAACAATACACCAAATTCAAAAGAAACTACAAAAATAAGCACAATTCTACTAGTAACGATCCATGGAAAAGGATCGCCCCATGATAAGTCATGAGCCAACAGTGTCTCGTATTCGTCTGCGAGCACAGACATCAATATCACGCGTGTCAGTTAAGCATGCACTTACCCATCGAACACCTAGACATGCATTGGCCCTAATAGGCGACTTGTTTGAAAGGACTTGCACTAAGCATCCTATTAGTTCTACCAAATTTTATTTTCTCAATTTAGTTGGGTAGAGCAGAATTGTGACTTTAGTTAAGCATTATAAAGTAATAAATAGTACATAAAGTAAGTACAACATAAGAGCAATATTAATAATAATCAACAATAAGCAGCATAATCAATTTCCAAGTATCATGTGCAACTATGTGATTGGCGCGGTGACCAAGTGGTACTCATTACTGTGAGGTACAACAATTGCAATCGATTTACACCAGCTAGGAAAACTTGAGATACACGACACATACGCACCAATTAAGGTCGTATATGGCAACCTTTCACAAGAAAAGCACCCACACCTCAGACCGGGTGTGGTGACATCGAGTGGGCATGCCGTTCTGCCAATAGTACTTCATGGTATGAACCGCCCACTCCAGCAGCAGAAGGGTCAATGACCAACGCACCTTAACCATTGTTAATGCAAGTGACCTTTAATGCTACACCGGCTTACTAGTTCCTATAAACTAGCATGTATTCGGTACTGTTCAATACTTGATCAAGGGGCCGACCATGGACGAGTCCTATGTTTGACAAGGTAGGGCTACTGCAGCCAACACCCATGTGTTGCTACAAACCTACACATGCATCATCCCTACCTAGTCATAACATCAAAAGTAAACTTCTTTTATTAAGTTCCATTCCCGTGGTCAAGTCTTTCCTTAGTAATAATATCTACCGGGACTAATAATTACTATGCATAGTGACACAGTACCGATACTACCAAAGTTCTAATGACAGTAGCATAGGTCATTAAGGTGTCATGCAAGGTGTGTTTTAATCAACTCCTATGACCTAATGCAACAATAATCTTAGACACTAGCAATAGTATAAACTAACAAAACTTTATAAAAGGTGAATGCAAACCGAGGCTTGCCTTGATCAATGTTAATGTTAGCAACTACAATCTCTTCCTCCTGGGATTCAGTGTCCTTCTGAAAATCCTCTTGGGGCTTCTGGTTGTCATTACCTATATGATGGAAAATGCGTTAACGGTATCGTCGGAACACTGTTTAATGCAATGATATGCATGCAAAGCACATTAGTGTTTTAATGTCAATAATATTATTATTATGTTCTCGAAGCCATATGCTTCAGAGAAGTAAAGTTGTTATTAAGATTTTAGGTTTAGATATTCCTTATTCATTTAAATAAGGTGATATGGTGATATGGGTAATTAAATTAATATTGCTTATTCATTCTAAGCAAACACACTGAATAATTTATAGAGCAATAAATATTTCATATTTTACCAAACTAAAATTTGTGGGGGTGGATAATTATGTTTTTACTAAGCATGCCAAAAATCAGGATTTAGTTTTATTCCTAGAATTTATTGTGAGTTATTTAGTGTTTTGACAATTAATGAATTAATAAAAATACATGTACAAAGACAATGATTTAACATTTTACTAAAATTGAGCAGTGCAAGCTGAATCTAGCAAAATTTGTTTGGATCTCATTGGGTTCATATTTGATTTACTATGAGTTTTCAAAGTTCTAAGCATTTTCTGACATTTTCCTGGTATTTTGCTTATTGGGTAATTACTATGTAGGCCATGTGGGTGCCACGCAAGCGACACGTTGCGCCATGTCGGAGCCAGCTCAGCGCCAGCGAGGCTGCCAGTGGGCAACTCACCGAAGCCGAGGCAAGCTACCGGAATGCTCGTCGTCGGCGGCTATGAGCGTCGGGTTCCCGCCGCGAGAGCTTAGAAACGATGGGCACATCGAGGCGCATCGGTTGGGGGTGGTCGCGGAAATAGGGGCTTATCGGAGTGTGGTCAACCGCGGAAGGCGGCGGAAACGGCAGTTCGGCGATGTCTCGTTTAACGCTCGGGGCAGGAAACTGGACTTTGTCGCCGCGCACAGCTTCACGGCGACACCATGAAGTGTGGCATCGGGCAAGGCTACGATGAGGAGGACTGGAAGGTAGAGGTCATCGTGGAGCGGCTCTGTTTTGACTACGGAGATGGACCAAAGTCGGGGTGGAGATCGTGGGGGGGGGGGGGGGGGGGTGAATCGGGAACTCGCACTATGTACCAAATTCGCCAATCCCTAAAACCGACCACTCAAAACAACTCCTACACAATCCTAATGGTGATCACACTAGCAAGATAATGAACCTATGAAAGAAACAACCTAAGCATACTAGTGGATCACACAAATGCAATACAATTCTTATGCAAGGTAGTTACCAAATATACGCGGAAGCAAACAACTAGCTAGCAAGGAGTTCTACTCAATCAAAGCTACTAGATAAACTAGCATATAGAAAGCATACAAGCATGAGTAGCACAATACATACTAGGGTGATCAATCAAGCAAAAGCAACTCCTATACATGCTAGTGATCAAGTATGAAGGCTAAGCACTACTAGCAAGTAAAGAAGCCTATTCATGCAAGTCTACAAGGTAGTCAACTAGAGCAAGGTAAGCACACAAGCATGAATAGCACGGTATGTAAATATGAAAAGTAAAGCATCATAGTAAGGAGTAGAGTAAGAGATGGCTCATGATTTTTTCTCGAGGTCTCGGATGGATAGCGCCTTCCCCTACTCCTCATTGGACCACTCCCGCCGGAGTCCCGATCCCTCCCGCCACCAAGTGGAGTTCTCGGCCATGAGCCCGCAATCACTCCTCGAGTGAAGACACGGTGAGCGTCACCGCTGCACAAAGCACAAGCTCGCCTCTCTCGAGAATTTGCCGTACTCCCCGAGCCAGCACGAGCACTCACTATTGATGCCCCTTCCAACGGCGGGCTCAAACCATGTACAAACTTGTGACGGCCTTCACAACCAATCACGATAGGCTCCATCACCGACACCTAACCGGTCTAGGTCTCACCATAGACCAAGAGTAACAACCTAGATCACACCCTCAAGGACACCCTAGCCTTTGATGTGCAAGATCACTCCATGTTACTCTCATTAGCACTCTCAAGATATCCAATATCCTCTCCTAGTGCTCTCCTCTTTTCGTCTTGGACTTTACCAATTATCCTCAGGTATTCCTCTAGCCAAGAGAGGTCTCCAAGACCCCAGCAACGAAGTTATATAGGCTTCCAACCTCAAACTAGCCGTTGCTCCACAAAATTGCCTTTTTGGACACACTGACCGGACTGTCCGGTCACTGCCTGATCGGACTGTCTGGTCACTCTGGTAATGGCTCTCCCAGCCGTTGGCTCCTTGTCCAGGCAATCCCCTGTACTGACTGGATTTTCCGGTCACTAGACCGGATCGTCCAGTCCACTTTCTCTCTCCATTCCGGGAAGGTCCGCAAACTGCATCCTCTCTGTCGTCCCTGCACTCCTACTGACCGGACCGTCCGGTCAGTAGTTCGGACCGTCCGATCTATATGGTGTCTCCTGTAGACAGAGTCCTTGCTCCTCGTGCTAAGTCCTGGAAAACTCCACATAGTGACCGTACAGTTTGGTCACCTTTGACCCCTCTGTCCGGTCACTACGTCCAGAAGCTGAAACTTGTTGTCCTCGCTAGACTTGGTTTCCCGGTTTCTCCGAAGAGCTTCTTGGCTTCTCCACTGTCACCTAGTGCCTGTGATTTCACCGAGCAACCTTGCACATCACCGACTAGACATGACCTAAGAGAATGACCTAGACCCTCTTGATAGTCCTGTTTTTCCTATGGACTCAAACCCCTAACAACTACTCAAGTGTTCCAAACACTTGCACCATAGCTTGTTCTCCACTTTGATCCATCTTCATCAACCCTTGGACTCCATCAAGTTCACAAGCATCTATGCTTGCGGTCATTGTCATCCATTGCCAAGGACGACGTAGACAATCATCATAAGATAGAAATGGTTTCCAACATGAACAACACTCGTGTAGATATTAGTCACATTTCATGTTTGTCATGCATCACCAAAACTCCATACCTCAGGGTGACCTCAATGGTCATGATCCTTACAATCTCCCCTTTTTTGGTGATGGATGACAACCACTACTTATGATGATCCAAAAACGGACGAGCAAGAAAGAACCAAAGGAAAAGAAAAGATTGAAGGTCATACCTTGGTCCTTACCTTGGAAGTAGTCTCCCCCTCGAGATGTGCTAGGTGTTGAGGGAAGACTACCCAATTATGTAGCGCACTAGATATTGAGCTTGAGCCGAATTTGCGCCCGCCTTGGTGTCGTGGTAGTCGATCTTGTTGATGTAGACATGTACCATGGACGTAGATGCTCACGTCGGTGAAGGTGCTCATTGTCGCCGTAGACACGCACCGTCATTGTTATCTTCATGTTCAAGTTCGTCTTGATGTGATCTTCTTGTTCCATTCTTCATGGGTTTATCTTTTGAATCTTCATGTTCTCCTCTCCCCCCTTTGTGTTATCAACCGTCGTCTTCATGTTTCTTCTCCCTCTTTGACCTAGACGACTTGGCTTTTGGATCTTCATGTTTTCTCTCCCCTTTGTCACCTATCACCAAAAACCACACAAAAACATAACAAAAACCAAGAGGGATAAGATAATTGGCAAGAGTTAGAATAACTCCCCCTTTTTATGGTGCTCCTTCTTGGTTGTAGTGATGTTCTATCGTAGCTCCCCCCACACTTATGACTCAACAAAAGATTTTCTCAAATGTGCAAGAGTTAGTCATTAGGGAGGTGGGAATGTATGAGCCACTTGTCTTTGAGCCGTGCGAGTAGATTTAACCTCGGAGCTCGGTCGATCATAACTCAATGGGCATGAAGCACAAATGTCACTATTTGATCGTCTAGAGAGTCATTTACTCACATTAAAAATGAGCAACTCCCCCTAGACACATGCTTGGGAGCATGTATGGTATCATAATGCAAGGATGCAAAAATGCAAAGACTCCAAATGAAACAAGTATACAATGCATGATGCGATGGTAAACAAAAGAGAGAGAACCACTACAAACCAAAGTGTCAATAACGAGTTGTTCCCTTCTCAAGCTTGCTCACAATGGACCATTCTTCAAAGCCTTGGGTGCACCATGAACCACCTTCCCAACCTTAACCCATGTCCATTGCTATCTCAAGAAGGTCCAAAGTCCACCTACAAAAGACACAAACAAGAACAAACAAAGCACTATACATATGTACAAAGGACAAGCTCAAGGGTTACTCATGTGAAGTTGGAGAGGTCGAGAACATTGAGTTCTCCCCTTAGCTTGTTGAAGGTCTTCTCATCAAGTGGCTTGGTGAAGATGTCCGCCAATTGTTCATGAGTTCGCACGCTAACCAACTCGATGTCCTTCTTCTCAACATGGTCTTTTATGAAGTAATGTCTCACTTGAATATGCTTCGCATGACCATGATCTCCCGTCTTGAGAGCCATCTTGATTGTCGCCTGACTATCACAATATAGTGGCATTTGGGTGTAGTTGAGGCCATAGTCCGAGAGTGTTTGCCTCATGTAGAGAAGTTGTGCACAACAAGCTCCCGCCGTCATATATTCAGCTTCGGCGGTAGATAGAGCCACGAAGTTTTGCTTCTTTGAGCTCCAAGAAACTAGAAATCTTCCAAGAAATTGACAACCACCTGATGTACTCTTTCTATTCACTTTGCAACCCGCGAAGTCGGAATCCGAATACCCAAGTAACTCAAAGTTTGATCCTCTAGGATACCATAAGCCCATGGTAGGTGTGTACTTGAGGTATCTCATTATTCTCTTCACGGCCTTCAAGTGTGACTCCTTTGGAATTGCTTGATAGCGTGCACATAAGCACACACTAAACATAATGTCCGGTCTCGAAGCGGTTAGATAGAGTAAAGACCCAATGATTGATCTATATAGCTTGGGGTTCACCGGTTTCCCTTTCACATCATCATCCAAGGGTTTGCTTGTAGCCATAGGTGTGTGCAAGGGCTTGCAATTCTCCATGTTGAATCTTTGGAGAAGGTCCTTGGTATATTTTTCTTGATAAATGAAGTTGCCCTCTCTCAATTGCTTGACTTGGAATCCAATGAACATGTGGAACTCTCCAATCATTGACATTTGGAATTCCCTATCCATCATCTCCCAAAACTCTTACATTGAACTTCTCATTGGTTGACCCATAGATGATATCATCTACATAGATTTGGCACACAAAGAGATCCTTCCCAACATGCCTCATGAACAAGGTGCTATCAATGCTCCCAATGATGAATCCATTCTTGAGTAGGAAGTTCCTCAAGTGTTCATACCATGACCTTGGTGCTTGCTTGAGACTATAGAGTGCTTTCTTCAATTTGTATACATGTCTTGGATGTTTTGGGTCCTCAAACCCCGGAGGTTGTTCCACATAGACTTTCTCATTGATTTCTCCATTCAAGAAGGCACTCTTGACATCCATTTGAAGGAGCCTGAAGCCATTATGTGATGCATAGGCAAGTAAGATCCGAATAGATTCAAGACGGGCCACAAGAGTAAAGGTCTCTTCAAAGTCAATCCCCGCCACTTGAGAATATCCCATAGCCACTAGGCGGGCCTTGTTCTTGACAATTGCTCCTTTCTCATCTTGCTTGTTTTTGAAGACCCACATGGTGCCAACCACGTTATGATTCTTGGGTCTCTCAACCAATTTCCACACTTTGCACCTCTTGAAGTTGTTCAATTCTTCTTACATGGTAATTACCCACTTGTGATCATCTATACCTTCATCAATGGTAGTGGGCTCAATCATAGAGGCGAAAGAGAAGTTCTCAGTCTCCACATTGGCCTCATCATTATTCTCTTCACTCATATAGTTGGGCTTGTATTGATTCCTCCTTGTCTTTATTCCACGAGATGGATTCCATTTGATCAAGTCTTGTGAATGATCTTTGTTGATGCCCTTGGGTCTAGGATGGTGTTTTCTTTGTGTGGGAGAGGCTCTTGGTGAAGTTTGTTGTGCATCATGAATTGTTTGCTCTCTTGATATATGAGTGTCTTGTATCCTAATAGAGGTGGATGGGAGGTTATCTTACGAAGAACTAGGAGAAGTGGTTTGTGATGAAGTATATGGGGAGGTTTGTGGCTCACTTCTGACTTGAGGGAGTACTCTCAATGAATCTTGGGAGGAGCTTGTGGGAGTATTTGTAGCATCTTGGGTTGTTTGTTGTGCCTTGGAGGAGGAGGTAGGTTGAGGTGGTGGAGTAGAGGGCTCATCAACATCACCAACATTGGCCTCGTGGGGTAAAACCTCGCCCGCGGGCATGTTTCTCAAAGCTTCCCTCATAGGCTCGTCTCCAATGTCCACTTCATGAAATTCATCCTCCTTTTGGGACCCATTTGACTCATCGAATTGCACATCATAGGATTCCTCCACACATCTGGTGGTGGAGTTGTAGACCCTATATGCTTTAGAAGTCCCAGAGTACCCAACAAGAATGCCTTCATAAGTTCTGCTCTTAAACTTCCTGGGCTTTCTCCTCTTCTTCAAAATGTAACACTTGCATCCAAAGAATCAGAAATAGGAAACATTGGGTTCTCGTCCCACCAATAGCTCATATGGTGTCTTCTTCAACAAACGGTGGAGATAGACACGGTTGGAGGTGCAACAAGTCGTGTTGATTGCCTCCGCCCGAAACTTCTCATGAGTTCCATACTCATCCAACATGGCACGAGAAAGAGTGATGAGCGTCTTGTTCTTCCTCTCCACTACTCCATTTTGCTAGGGAGTATATGTAGCGAAGAATTCATGTTTGATCCCCTTTTTGTCACAATATTCCTTCGCTGTGGTGTTTTTGAATTCCGTCCCATTGTCACTCCTTATCTTCACAATGCTAGCATTGAACTCATTCTTTGCCCTCTTGGCAAACTTTCTGAAGATACCACTAGCTTGAGATTTGTCCACAAGAAAGAAGGTCCAAGTATATCTCGTGAAACCATCAACAATTACCAAGCAATATAGATTGCCTCCTGACTCTTGTAATGTGCTGGCCCAAACAAGTCTATGTGCAAGATCTCTAGAGGACGAGATGTAGACATGAATGACTTGGTGGGATGTGAAGATGCAACTTGTTTCCCCGCCTGACAAGCGCTGCACAATCTATCCTTCTCAAAGGCCACATCCTTGATTCCTTCAACTAGATTTCTCTTGACAATCTTCTTGAGCTGATTCATTCCAACATGTGCTAGCCTTCTATGCCACAACCTTCCTTGGATGCCTTAGTGAATAGGAACGTGCTTGGTGGCATATTGCTTGACTTGAAGTCCGTGACATACAAGTTCCCATGTCTCACTCCATGAAATACTAGCCCTCTCTCGACATTCTCAATTGTTGCACCATCCTCATCAAACGTGCACTTGAAATCTATGTCACAAAGTTGACCAATAGATAGAAGGTTGAAGTTGAGGGTTTCCACAAGGAAGACCTTGGAGAGATGGAGGTCATTTGTGATGGCCACCTTGCTCGCGCCTCTAACTCTCCCTTTTGAGTTCTCCCCAAAAGTCACCTTCTCACTCACTTTTTCTTCATCAATGATGGTGAACATGGTTGGCTTCCCGGTCATGTGTTGAGTGCACCAACTATCAAGAATCCAATGAGTGCTTCCACTCTTGTAGTTGACTCTAGTAGTAGCCATAAGACAAGCACTAGAAGAAGAGGAGTTAGTATCCAAAGCATTACTTGGTTGACTAGCACTAACCTCATGATGTCGAGCAATGAGACCATCCTCATAGATAGGGATTCTTGCAATCCCATCCAATAGTCTCCTCCTAATGGGATAGTGAGAAGCATGATATCTTCAATGTCCATGATCATCCCCCATGTGCACATTGTCAAGGTTGATGTAGTAATGGGGAGGATCATAGACTCCAGTGATGTGCTCAGTAGTAATGGGGAGGATCATAGAGTCCAGTGATGTGCTCAGGCACATGTCCCACTTGAGAGTGGAGCACAAGTATCATCTCCATTGCTCTCTCAATTGAGAGCTCATGTCTCCTGTTGACTACCTCCTCAAGTAAGAAACTCCTCTTAGGAGTTGTGATTTGTTGGAGGAGCTTGTCAATCACTTCATGTGGTGCTATCTTCCGAAGTCCCCTAAAAGAGTTAATCCTACACACAAGATCATAGATGCTCAATAGATTCTCATAAAGATCATCATTCGGATTTCTCATAAATTCACCAAGTTCAAAGAGGAGGTCTTGTTGGTGAGCTCGACGAAGATGCCAAAGATGATCTTGTGATGGAGGGAGCGGAGCTGAAGCCGCAAGATTGATCATCTCAAATGATCGAGCAAGCATTGTTGTTGGTGCTCCCCCTACGCCAATATTCAGTCCACTCAAAGTGCTTGGAGTAGGACTTGGAATGACATTTGAGGTAGAGCTTGACAAAGCGCCTGATGTATGTCTAGCTCCAAAGGGGTTGTAGAAGTTGTTGCAAGACAATCTTGTGGAGGGATCAAAGAAGTTTGAGCTCGAAGCTACTCCTTTCCCTTTTCTCGAGGATGCTTCATGAGTTGCCTTGAATGTCCTCTTCCATGCCATGCTTGTGGCAATATCCTCATCCTTGAAGAGCAGCTCAATCACATCTTCTAGAGAGAGACTCTTCTCCATGAGAAGGTCAAGTGTGACATAGAAGAGCTTGCTACTCGGAACCAAGGAGAGGATCTTCTCCACTATCACGATCTTGGGAAGCTCGAAAGAAGTTGCCCCAATCCTATCCAGAATACCTCGGAAGCGAATAAGAGAGTCAAGTAAGTCCTCATAATCATTAGCATGAAAAGCAAAGAACTCCTCAACAATAGAACTACTAGCATGGTCAATAGGAGACTCACAAACATCATCAATGCTAGTAGAGCAAGCAAGATCAAGAGACACATCATTATCAATCATCATGCTAGGCATACTAGTAGAGCAACCTATCAAGTCATTGCTAGAAGAGTCTAGGCACTCACTACTACAAGGCACATCCATGCAATCATCACAATCATCATACACCTGATCATCGGTAAAGGTATTGGCAAAGTCCACAAGAGTATCCATCAACTCATCCGGAATCATGGCATTTAGGTAGCTTTTCAAGCGATCCTTCCATGAGCCATGACCTGGCCCCGAATAGGATGACATCCCAACTCAATACGGTCACTACTCAAGGCGGTTAAGCCTTATGATGAGCACTTGGCTCTGATACCACTTGAAAGGACCAAGTGACTGAGAGGGGGGGGTGAATTAGGAACTCGCACTATGTACCAAATTCGCCAATTCCTAAAACCGACCACTCAAAACAACTCCTACACAATCCTAGTGGTGATCACACTAGCAAGATAATGAACCTATGTAAGGAACAACAACCTAAGCATACTAGTGGATCACACAAACGCAATACAACTCATATGCAAGCTATTTACCAAATATACGTGGTAGCAAACAACTAGCTAGCAAGGAGTTCTACTCAATCAAAGCTACTAGATCAACTAGCATATAGAAAGCATACAAGCATGAGTAGCACAATACATACTAGGGTGATCAATCAAGCCAAAGCAACTCCTATACATGCTAGTGGCCAAGTATGAAGGCTAAGCACTACTAGCAAGTAAAGAAGCCTATTCATGCAAGTCTACAAGGTAGTCAACTAGAGCAAGGTAAGCACACAAGCATGAATAGCATGAAATGTAAATACGGAATGTAAAGCATCATAGTAAGGAGTAGAGTAAGAGATGGCTCATGATTTTTTCCCAAGGTCTCGGAAGGATGGCGCCTTCCCCTACTCCTCGTTGGACCACTCCCGCCGGAGTCTCGGTCCCTCCCGCCACCAAGTGGAGTTCTCGCCCACGAGCCCGCAATCACTCCTCGAGTGAAGACACGGTGTACGTCACCACTGCACAAAGCACAAGCTCGCCTCCCTCAACGGTGGGCTGAAACCGTGTACAAACTTGTGATGGCCTTCACAACCAATCACGATAGGCTCGATCACCGACACCTAACTGGTCTAGGTCTTACCATAGACCAAGAGTAACAACCTAGGTCACACCCTCAAGGACACCCTAGCCTTAGATGTGCAAGATCACTCCATGTTACTCTCACTAGCACTCTCAAGATATCCAATATCCTCTCCTAGTACTCTCCTCTTTTCCTCTTGGACCTTACCAATTATCCTCAAGTATTCCTCTGGCCAAGAGAGGTCTCCAAGACCCCAGCAACAAAGTTATATAGGCTCCCAACCTCAAACTAGCCGTTGCTCCATGAAATTGCCTTTCTGGACACACTGACCAGACTATCCGGTCATTGCCTGATCAGACTGTCTGGTCACTCTGGTAACGGCTCTCCCAGCCGTTGGCTCCCTGTCCAGGCAATGCCTTGTACTGACCGGACTGTCCGGTCACTGGACCGGACCGTCTGGTCCACTTTCTCTCTCCATTTTAGAAAGGTCCGCAAACTGCATCCTCTCTGTCGTCCCTGCACTCCTACTGACCGGACCGTCCGGTCAGTAGACCGGACCATCCAGTCGATATGGAGTCTCCTGCATAGTGACCGTGCTCCTCGCGCTAAGTCGTGGAAAACTCCATATAGTGACAGTACAGTCCGGTCACCTCCGACCCCTCTGTCCGGTCACTACGTCCAGAAGCTAAAACTCGTTGTCCTCGCTAGACTTGGTTTCCTGGCTTCTCCGAATAGCTCCTTCGCTTCTCCACTGTTACCTAGTGTCTGTGATTTCACCGAGCAACCTTGCACATCACCGACTAGACATGACCTAAGAGAATGACCTAGACCCTCTTGATAGTTCGGTTTTTCCTATGGACGTTCCAAACACTTGCACCATAGCTTGTTCTCCGCTTTGATCCATCTTCATCAACCCTTGGACTCCATCAAGTTCACAAGCCTCCATGCTTGCGGTCATTGTCATCCATTGCCAAGGACGTTATAGACAATCATCATAAGATCGAAAGGGTTTCCTACACGAACAACACACGTGTAGATATTAGTCACATTTCATGTTTGTCATGCATCACCAAAACATCATACCTCGGGGTGACCTCAATGGCCATGATCCTTACAACCTTCATCGGGCACAACGCCTGTGCTGGGTATCCAAGGCCTTGGCCTAGCCTGGCTATTTAAGGGTGCCATCGGGCAGCGTTCCGCTTCATCCCTATCCTCATACAAGACTAAGTCAGTAGTTGACCGGGTACTTCATCAACAAGGAAGCCAACAAGGCATGTAGAGATAGACTTTCCGTATAAATCCTAAAGGGTTATGACTAGGACTCTTCATGTACACCCCTGCCGACCGGATATATAAGGCGGCACGGTACCCCCCATAGAGGGACAAGTTTTTCACAACATCAATACAATATACAGAACACAGGACGTAGGGTTTTTACTCACAACGAGAGGGCCCGAACCTGTATAACTCGGCGTCTTGTATTATCATCATAGTTCGTAGTCTCAACGTAGCCCTATATATTTACTGCCGATCTCAAGCTTTGATAGTTGGCGCGCCTGGTACGGGACAAGGCTTGCCGGGATTCTCCGTCGACTACGATGACCGAAATTCCCGTCATTCAGTACTCGCTAGACTTCAAGATCTCCTTTGGATTGCTCAACTTCACGGTCAGCGACAACGGAGCCAATCACGACTTGGGAGACCTCAACAGGAAGCTCATAGAAAGCTTCCAAGCTACCTGCAATCGACCGGGCAACCACTTCGACCTGACTCGGATCAAGCAGAAGACCGATGAACCTTTTCGTGACTACATCAAGCGATTTTGCGTTAAGAAGACTAAGATCCCCAATGTCCCGGACCAACAAATTATTGCTGCCTTCCAAGGAGGGACCCGCAATGATGATTTGGTTTGAGAGATCGGTCGGAGGAATCATGACCTCAAGCTGACCGCCCAAGAGTGCTTTGAAATTGCTGACAAGTTCGCATCTGGTGAGTCGGCATTAGATGACATTCGAGGAAAAGGCAAGGAGAAGCGGTCGGACAAGCCCGAGTCCTCCAAGAAGGATAAGAAGAGGAAGTTTGACAACAAGGTTCACACGGTGGATCGACTTCAGAAGAACCCTCGAACAAACCAACCGTCCATGGATGAGCTACTGAGTGGCCCGTGCCTTTGGCACCCAAAGGGACACCACAAAGCGAAGGATTGCTATCGACTGAAGGGTTTTGCAATAGCTGCGCTCAAGGTGGCTAAAGATCCCCCGAGGTGCAATAGCAAAGACAAGACCAAGGACGATGGCGACAAGGATGATTCAGGAGAGTTCCAGGAGCCCCGCAAGGAAGTCAACTTCATCTTCGGCGGCCCGTATGCCTATGTGTCCAAGCGCAAGCAGAATCTGAAACTTCGGGAGATCAACTCGGTGGAACCAGCTGCGCCTCAATTCATGAGGTGGTCTGAGATGCCAATCACCTTTGATCGGTCGGATCATCCCAAGCATATATAACAAAGCCGGGTTGATACCTGCTGGTTCTTGTTGCCACGATGAAGGAGGTGAAGTTCAACAAAGTACTCATTGATGGAGGAAGCAGTTTGGACTTAATCTTCACCTAGACTCTTAAAGAGCTCGGTCTGTCAGTCAATGTTCTTCAGCCGAGTTCTTCACCTCTCCATGGGATTGTACCTTGCAAGACTTCAGTTCCTATTGGAGAGGTCAGTCTGCCGGTCACCTTTGGTACCCATGAGAACTTCAGGACCGAGCGCATTCTCTTCTAGGTGGCAGATTTTGACTCGGCATATCATGCTATCATCGGTCGACCCGCGATGGCTAAATTGATGGTTGTCCCGCATTATCCATATCTCACCCTTAAGATGCCAGGCCTGAATGGAATAATCTCCCTCCATTCTGATCTTTGGAATTCTTTCGATTGCGATGTGCAGAGTTGTGAGATGGCCAATAAACAGTTGATGATGTTCGACCAGAAGGAGATCCAGAAGGCAGTCGGCATGAAGGAGCAGACTGGAGTGGCGGTTCCAACAAAAAAGCCTACCAAAGACAAGATTTAGACCGATGACATCCAAATCAAGGAAATCATGCTCAATCCTGAGGACCCCGATAAGGTAACTTATGCTGGGGCCAACCTCGATGAGAAATAGGAACTCGCGCTCACTCTTTTCCTCCAGGAAAATAGGGACATCTTTGCACGGAAACCATCTGACATGCTAGGAGTTCCTAGGGAAAAGATTGAGAATGAGTTAAGGGTACCTCCTGGGCTACCCCCATTCGAGAGAGGCTTAGAAGGTTCGAACAAGACTGCAAGGACGCCATGAAGAAGGAGATAGTTAGACTATTAGATGCTAAGTTTATAAAGGAGGTGTATCATCCCATCTGGTTAACAAATCCAGTTCTTGTACCCAAGAAGAATAAAGAGTGGAGGATGTGTGTTGATTATACCGATCTCAACAAGGTTTGTCCTAAAGACCCCTTTGCTCTTCCTCGTATTGATCAGATTATAGACTCAACAGCCGGGTGTGAGCTCTTAAGCTTTCTGGATGCCTATTCAGACTATCACCAGATCCTACTGAAGGTCGAAGATCAGATTAAAACTTCCTTTATAACACTCTTCGGCGCCTATTGCTATATCACAATGCCTTTCGGTCTGAAGAACGCTGGCGTGACTTACCAACGGGGTATTCAATGCTGCCTTGCTACTCAGATCAGTCGGAATAAAGAAGAGTATGTTGATGACATCATTGTCAAGACTCAGAACGTTGAGGAACTTATTTCTGACCTGGCAGAAACCTTTGACAATCTGAGGCATTATTCAATGAAGCTGAATCCTAAGAAGTGTGTTTTTGGGGTTCCTTCGAGAAAGCTACTCGGCTACATCGTTTCGAAATGAGGTATAGAGGCTAACTCGGATAAAATCAATGTGATCCTTGGTATGGGGCCACCTAATTCTCGAAGGGATGTTTAGAAGCTGACCGGATGCATGACGTCCCTTAGTCGCTTTATTTCCTGACTAGGGGTTAGTGGGTTACCACTTTTCCGACTACTTAAAAAACAGGAGGACGTCATTTGGACTGAAAAGGCGCAGTCGGCATTGGACGAGTTGAAGGTTTACCTCAGCAGCCTTCCATTGGTGCCTCCAGAGCCAGGAGAAAAACTTCAACTTTATATATCGGCCACAACTCAGGTTGTGAGTACTGTTTTAACAGTCGACCGAGAAGAAGAGGGACATATACAAAAAGTATAACACCCGGTCTATTTTGTGAGTGAGGTCCTTGGTGCCTCTAAGACTAGGTATTAACAGATCTTGAAGTTGTTGTATGCATTGTTGATCACCTCCAGGAAGTTGAAGCATTATTTTCAAGCTCATCCAATCGAAGTCCAGACCTCCTTCGCACTCGGCACAGTGCTGCACAATCGAGAAGCCGAAGGAAAAATTGCCAAGTGGGCAGTCGAACTTGGTCAATGTACCATTACGTTCGTGCCTCGGTCAGCTATAAAGGGACTAGTGTTAGTTGATATCATTGCCGAGTGGAAAGAGATTCAAAATCCACCTACTGCACAAGATGTCGAGTATTGGAAAAATGTACTTCGATGGATCTCTTCAATTACAAGGAGGTGGTCCGGGGGTCGTGTTTATCTTACCCACTGGAGAGAAGCTTTGTTATGTCCTTCAGGTGATGTTTTGCGCGTCCAATAACACTGTGGAGTATGAAGCCCTTCTACATGGTCTGTGCATTGTTGTATCACTCGGCATCAAGCGCATTGACGTCTTTGGTGACTCGGCTTTGGTCATTAATCAGGTCACTTAGGATTGGAACTATGTGGATGATAATATGAGTGCTTACTATCAAGAAGTAAGGAAGCTCGAAGACAAATTCGATGGATTGAAGTTCACGCATTGTTGACTTTTGCTAAGCCATATTAATAAATCATTCCCGGCACGGGGCCAGAAACGGTTCACTAATATGTCCCAGAGTCAAGTAGGTAAAATCCGCAAGCGCACGGAGAATACCGCTGTAGCATTTCACCCGGAAGTATTCAGGGTATCGTATTTGTTTATCCCAAAGGAAGGGTATGATCAAGAAGCATTACTAACATATAAGATCATGTTAACAATTAGCAAGGATATCTAACCAAGACAGGCGGGTATATGATAATAACCGGGTAGTGTGACACACACAGAAGATTCCTACTAAATAAATAAAGTCTAGTGGAGGAAAGACTAGGCTAAGCTACTCCTACTATACATTCCTATACAGTTGCATAGCCTAAGTAGAATACATACAGACCCACACTCAGGTTCAGCAGTCAATAATATAGCACTTCAGGCACGGACTTACCCCTGCATCCACAGGCGACTTCCGCCAAGAGCCTACGCACTAGCCTAGCGGGGAGGATTTCAAAGGACGGACAGGGCTGTCACCACCTGCCGCCTACCTCAACGAACCAGTAGACTAACGAATAACTGATGCAAATCAGTCACCCAAATACCATACTTGCATGACCAAAGAGCACTCTGCCCCTCCGCGATTACTATTAACGAGGCAGAGCTACCGTACGAATACGATCACCAAACCCATGCTATACTTTATCAGCTAAAACTAAGCATAGAGACTATAACATATAAACTAGACTATAGTGATGGTATATAACTAGCATGACAATAGTAGTATAATAAATATAAACTACTATCACACAAGTAGACTATACTATCACATATATGGATCACAATATCAAACAAGAAACTCATGACCCAAGCACAACTATATAGAAAAGATATATATATTGATAAGAGCAAAGTCTTACAAAAGGGAAAAGATACAAGAGCCATACCAATTCCAAGTGAAGACTTGGGACTAGAGAGCTCTAGACTCAGCCTAACTCCACTAAAACTCCAAGAACTACTACTAGCAAGAGAGAAATGCTTCTTGTGGTGTGTGTTAAGTGTGAAGGCACACCCTCCTATTTATAGCCTCAATAGGTCGGCAAGGGGGCGTAACCGCCACGGAAGGCATCTCAAACTGTCATCAAGAGTCGCGGAGGAGCCAACACGTGGAAGCCCAGGCGGAGAGGGCGCCCGGCCGGGTCGGCCGACCTGACCAGGTCGACCGACCTGGGGGTGGCCCCTCCTGGCCTGTGCTTTCTCCAGGTGGCTGTCCTGTGGGCCCTGACGTCGGTTTGCGCGGTATTACAGGGAGTTACGTCGATTAAGTGCTGAAAATGGGCCCTTCAATCCGTGTGACGTCCATGTGACACTCTCTGATTGGTCGAAAGTGTGTTTTCTTGCCTTTTGAGGTGTTTCCTTCACATTTCCTCCTGCATGCACAAAGTTCTCCAAGTACAAGTGGAACTATATTATTGTGATAAAGCATGC
The DNA here is from genome assembly GCA_032690845.1 of Eleusine coracana subsp. coracana. Lineage (NCBI taxonomy): Eukaryota > Viridiplantae > Streptophyta > Magnoliopsida > Poales > Poaceae > Eleusine > Eleusine coracana. Next base: position 36,610,927 of record CM064422.1, on the reverse strand, counting down.
GTGTATGAAATGCCAAATTCTCCTTTATTTGAGTATAGTTGACGGTTAAAAATGGTACTTAACAGCCGTCAACAAACTCCCCCAAGCTTACCCTTTGCTCGTCCCGAAGCAAAGATAAACTTAAGTTGTTGATCAGGAGTTGCTACAATGTCCTACTCCTCAATAATACTATGCGCATAACAAAGTACTCTTCCTAGAATTAAATATGTTGGCACATAACTTTACCCATTTACCTCGATCCATGGGGCTTTTACACCTCATTGTCTTGGGCGGTTGAGAGATAGAACAATTGCAGGGCACCAATCACTTGCTCTAGATTCCGCTATGTTATTCCGGAGGTTTTCAAAAGATTTTGAAAATAAAAACCAAGTTCCTCAAATGATTCTCTCGGATCACTCAATATGTGTATGATTCCTCACCAAGGCAAAGTGTTGCCTATAATCACCTATTTCTAAATAAGGCTTCATGTGGAGCTCAAGGTAGGGATATATGAGGCACTCATGTTCACATAATATTGCTATGTCAAAAGACCGGATCCAAGAAAAACATCAATTCAAACAATCTTGATCAAGATGTGCAAGTGTGTGGGAGAACGGAGGAATGGTGGATGGGAAGAAATAACTCCTTTTTGAATTTTCCTTCTCTCTTTTGGAGTTTCTAGGCTATGGCTATCTTTTGCTTGCTCTCTTCTTTTTTTTTTGAGCATTTTTTTTCTTTTCTTTTTGCATAGCCATAGTCCTAGTTTGCAATGAATACTTTGAGAGAGGAATTTTGTAATGGATATATGGAGTGTTTCTTTGGATGGATGGATGGATAGTGGCTTTCTTCCGGTGTAGAAGAATAGCTCACGGTGGATATGGTGGATATGGTGGATGCTATCTTCTTGATTTAGCAGGATAGCTCATGGCGGTGGATGTGTGTATATGATCTTGATCAAGAAAGCATGAAAAGAGTTCTACTAGGGTCACAACAATTTTGACTAAGCTCAATGTGAAACAAGCAGCATATGTGTAAAGGTTTTCAAATATAAACACTACATATGGCTGTGGTGGGAATTTCATCATTGAGGAACTTATCAATTTGTCATTTTGAAAAATAAAACTCCGGAATTCAAGCTTTACGTTGAGCAAGATCATAGCAGCCCTATCTATCATATCATACCTCTCAACAACTTAGAACTAGAGAATGCATATCCTACCCACAAAATTCAAGTTCAAGGCAAGATTTACCAACAAACCTAACTCTTGAGAGAGTACTAAGTTGTAAACTAGCATTAGAGAGGAATAAAGGATAGAGCAACTATTCATCATCTCAACATAGGAAAATTATACACATTCATACCACGCATGAAAAAGGGAAATATTTTTGTTCTTTTTATGTTTTGCAAATTTTTATGGATTTTCAGATTTAGCAAATGCAAGAAATAAAGGGAAGGGGAAAGATACAAGTTACCGTGAGAAGGGGGGTCCTCCCCCAAGCTTGTTCTTGCTCATATCTGCTGGTTCGGGTCGTAGCCTTGGGAGCGGAAGAAGGCATCCCAATTGTTCTGATTCTGAGCCATCATCGCGTTCAGCTGGCGGAATTGGTTGTCGCTGAAATTCTGCCATTGCTGGGTGTCGGTGACATGTTGCGTGAGAGTTTGTTGCATGCTCTCGGTGCGCAAATCAATGTCGTTCACCCTCCTTGTCAACTCGGCCATCCCATAGTTGAGTTCACGGAACCCCTGGATGAGAGTGACCGAGTGGCAAAGGATGGCGGTCCGCTTGAACTTGATGACGTCTGCACGGGGTAATCGTACTGAGATTCCCATGCTCCGGCCTGCCATGCTGATGCACCCGCCTCGTCTTGTGGCGGGGGCTGCTCCCATACCGGATCTCCGGTCGGAGTGTGAAACTCCGGTGTAGGCTCCATATGCCTACGGGAATGTGTCGGTCGCCCTGAAACACTATGCCTGCGAACTTCTCCCACTGGCTCAAGTGGGAGGGTTAGTGCCCGATAGTGATACAAACGAAGACCCGGGTTAGGTAACGGGAATTCATTTGTATACCCGGTAAAGTGATAGATCAAGGTATTATTTGGACCATGTTTCAAAGTATGTCCTTGCACAAAATAGTCCTCGCCTAGAAATTCTCTATCTACCGTCAAATATTCAACATGAACATTCTCAAGCAGACCACACTTCTGCGCAATGCGAGTAACTAAAGAGGTGCACTCAATTGGTCCTGTCAACTTTATATTGTCTAACCATTGATCAATCATGCATTCCGCGGGTGACACCCTAATTTTCTTAACCATGGCATAAAGTATTTTCAATTCATCTTGCCGGACAACCCTAATGTCACCTCGAGGAAACAAGGTCATAGCCAACCACACATGCATAAATCTAAGTGTAGGATTATGGATGGCACTTGTTCTAGGCTTGGGACCCCACTCGTTTCCGGAAATCTTTTTCCAAAAACTTTCTTTATGGAACCCCTTTAGCGCTTTATCTAAGTCTAGCCTACATTTAGGATTTAGACCTAGCATAGCATGAAGATCACCCCATGTGACCAAGCGCTCTTGCCCAAACAAGCGAAAAGAAATGCCTTCATCATACTTTCTAAGGGTGCATAAAAATTGCATAGTAAGCAAACGAGAACCCGGCTCATCTACTTCTACGAAATTTAGCCAACCCATAGTGCGAAAAATAGAGGCAAATTCTTCTCTCATACCTATTTTCTCGAGGAAGTCCGGATCGAAGCATCGGGTGTGGGCGAATGGCCGTTCTCTCATGAGCGCGATGGCTTGGCCCTCGCGGTCATCCTTGATGTCGAGATGCTCCTCGGTGATGAGCAAGGCCGGCCTTTCCTCCGGAATTTCAGCTTCGGGGTCACCATGCCCCGGACTTGGTGTGAGCTCGACGGAGGATGCTTGACTCATGCTTGCACGAGTGCTTTTTCTCCGCTTGATTCCGGCGACTTGCTTCATTCGTTTGAACATGGCTGCACACAAGAACAAACACAAGACAAGAACAAAAACAAGATCGAACAAGTGTTCGGGTGAGCGTTAGTGAAAACGACAAACCCGAGCTTCTCCGAAATTGATTTTCTTCTCACAACAACTTGCAAATGCACTAAAATAGAGGGGAAATATTTTTTTGGGTTTTTGGGGCTGTAGTAAAGTTGAAGAACACGAAATTTTGGGAGAGCAACAAGTGAGCAAAGGAGGGGAGTCAAAGATGAGCTTGGAATGGTGAAGCTCCTCCTCCTGGGCGGTTTTTATAGCAAGATGGCCGTTAGAAAGGGACAGAGCAACGGCCATATAGCCGTTTGGAGAAAGGAGCACAGGAAAAGGTGGGGCCAGGGGGTCGGCCGACCTCCTTGCAGGTGGGCCTCCTGGCAGCCCCCTTTTTCCTATGTGTTCCCCAACGGCTAGGGGATTTGTCCCCTGCTGTCTTTTTGCTCAAAAAGCTCGACAAAAATCTTTTCAAAATGGAAAGCCCAAAAACCTATTTTCTAAATTTTTAGAAATGCAAATGAGTTTTGAAAAATTTCAAGGTGGCTGGAAAAATTCAAAAATGCAGAAATGCAGTGGTCGGAAAAAATCCAAATGTGGTGGAAAGCAAATATGCAATTAAAAGAGCAAATATGGATAACTACCGGTTTAACCTCCCGGTGAGGACTCACCTTTTAAAGTCCGACGAGCGGGACTTTTCTCCGGCGTTCAGCTCGATGAAGCGTTGTCCGGTCCCGGAGATGAAGACACGGATGATGCTTCTTGTTTCACTCGCCACACCTTCTTGGTCTTTTGTTGCAGTCGGTGGCTTCTCGGGCTTCGGAGGCTGCGGTTTTGCAGGCTTCACAGCCTGTTTCTTTGCAGACCTCGGAGGTTGCTGCCTTGTGGACTTCGGAGGCTGTTGCTTAATGTGTGACCTTTGCCTCCTTGCTTTCATCAGTTGTTGCTGTGCAACCTTTTCCTTCTCAAGGAAGTTCTTCATGAATGTGATGAGGCTGTTCTTCTTTGGCGGAGTGACCTCCACTTCCTTGATGTTGCTTGGGTTCGGCCCGTACTTGATACGGATCATGTTGCACTGTTCTTTCCTTGGCCGAAAGTCAAATTTCTCCTCCTTGCCATTGATGTGGAAGCGGATTTCTCCGGCTCCTACATCGATGCGAGCATCCACAGTGCTGAGAAATGGGCGTCCCAGGATGAGCGGTGTGCTTTTCCCGACGTCCATGTCAAGCACTACGAAGTCGACGGGGATGAAGCAATCCCGGATTTTCACCGGAATATCTTCGACGATCCCCGCCAGATAGCGGACCGTTGAATCGGCCAGCTGTAGCTGCATCGGCGTGGGGGATAGTGTGGTGTAGTTGAGCTTGTCGAAGACATCCTTCGGCATGACGCTCACACTTGCCCCAAGATCACATAAGGCATGGTCGAAGTTCTGTGTCCCGATCGAGCAGGTGATCGTGGGACACCCCGGATCTTTCTTCTTCTCAGGAAGCCGGTTGAGTATAGCAGCGCTACACTCTTCCGTCAGCTTGACAATTTCTGTGGTCGGTAGTGGGCGCTTGTTGCTGATAAGATCCTTGAGGTAGCGAGCGTACGTGGGTACTTGTATCGCATCCAGCAAGGGCACGTTGATGTGCAGCTTCTGGATCACCTCAACGAAGCGTGTGAACTGCTCGTCCACGGTGGGCTTCCTTCTTCTTTCAGGAAACGACATGAGGTTCGTGTCATATAACTCATGTGGGGCCGTTTTCCTGGGCGGCAGTTCTTCTTCTTCTGCCGGCTTCTCAGCTGATGTGTCCTTTCCTGCATGGTTAGGGTATGGCGGATCCCGAGTGGACTTACCTCCTCTCGTGGTAACCGCATTAACATTTTCTAAGGGGGTCTCGGGTTGCCCCGGGATTTTCCCCGACTCAGCAGTAGGAACAGCAGCAGCTAACTGAGCTAATTGGGTTTCTATCATTTTATTAAAGCTCAGCTGATTCTTGAGAGCAGAGGAAACACCCTCTATCTTAGTGTGGATGCTCTCAAGAGTCCTATCAGTGGTGGCAAGCTTTTTACTGATGTTATCATTAACCTTAGCTTGACCAAGCACAAGATCTTTCAAGGAGGGCTGATTATAACCGGAATTAAAACCAGAGAAGTTGCCAGAGTTACCTCCTTGGTAGTTGGGACGTGGTGGACCCCAATTTTGACCTCCTTGTGGACGGTAGCCGTTGTTGTTGTTGTTGCCCATGAACATTGCGTCCTCACGGGTCTCAGGGCAGTCATTGCCCGAGTGTCCCGTGTTGCCACAGACCTCACAAGTCATATGAGCGTCTAGGGCTTTCACTTCTCCATTGGCTTGGTCGTCCATCTTCTTCATGAGAAGGTCAATCTTGGCGGCGAGCATGTCAACCTCCTTGACGGAGTGCATGCCTCGCTGACGAGGTTGGAGGCGCTCTTCATTCCAACCTTGGTTGGACACCATCTTCTCGATCAAATCTTTTGCCTTGCTCACAGTGAGCGAGAAGAAGGCTCCACCAGCAGCAGCGTCGAGGTGGTCGCGGGCCGACGGAGTAAGCCCGTTGTAGAAGTTCTGGATGATCAGCCAATCATCCATCCCGTGGTGGGGACATGCCAGGATGTACTCCTGGAGCCTCTCCCATGCCTCAGGAATCGACTCCTTCGACTCCTGCTGGAAGCTTGAGATCTTTCCGCGGAGGGCATTGGTCTTGCCCAGCGGGAAGAACTTTGCAAGGAACGCAGCTGAACACTTCTCCCAAGTGTTCACAGCTTCAGGGTTTGCGTAGAACCACTGTCTCGCTCTCCCAAGGAGAGAGAACGGGAACAGTCGAAGGCGAACAGCGTCAGGGGTGACGTCCTTCATTTTGAACGTGTTGCAAATCTCCAGGAATTGCTGGAGATGAGCACTAGCGTCCTCATTGGCTTTCCCACAGAATGGGCTAGCCTGCACCATGGTGATGAGACCGGTCTTGATCTCGAAGTTCGCATCTCCCACATTGCCAGCTGGTCCCGTAGGGATGTTGGCAGCGGAGGGAGCGGAGAACTCGCGGAGGGTCTTGTCGGCCATTTGCTCAGAGCTTGATGGTGCGGGAATGACAGGTTCGATTGGCCGAGTCTCCTTACGAGGAGGGGTGAGCCTAGCTCGTGTCCTTCTCAGGAGTGACTCAGGATCTTCAGTGAAGTTTGTCGGCAAGTCGAAACCAGTCATACACTACCCTGTTTTCATACAAAATGCAGAAAACAAAGCAAGGTTAACCTGCTTAGGAGATAGCCTTAATAATTGCAACACTACTATATACATTAGTAATTTTTCTTGAATCATACGCCTTCCCCGGCAACGGCGCCAGAAATGCTTGTTGACTTTTGCTAAGCCATATTAATAAATCATTCCCGGCACGGGGCCAGAAACGGTTCACTAATATGTCCTAGAGTCAAGTAGGTAAAATCCGCAAGCGCACGGAGAATACCGCTGTAGCATTTCACCCGGAAGTATTCAGGGTATCGTATTTGTTTATCCCAAAGGAAGGGTATGATCAAGAAGCGTTACTAACATATAAGATCATGTTAACAATTAGCAAGGATATCTAACCAAGACAGGCGGGTATATGATAATAACCGGGTAGTGTGACACACACAGAAGATTCCTACTAAATAAATAAAGTCTAGTGGAGGAAAGACTAGGCTAAGCTACTCCTACTATACATTCCTATACAGTTGCATAGCCTAAGTAGAATACATACAGACCCACACTCAAGTTCAGCAGTCAATAATATAGCACTTCAGGCACGGACTTACCCCTGCATCCACAGGCGACTTCCGCCAAGAGCCTACGCACTAGCCTAGCGGGGAGGATTTCAAAGGACGGACAGGGCTGTCACCACCTGCCGCCTACCTCAACGAACCAGTAGACTAACGAATAATTGATGCAAATCAGTCACCCAAATACCATACTTGCATGACCAAAGAGCACTCTGCCCCTCCGCGATTACTATTAACGAGGCAGAGCTACCGTACGAATACGATCACCAAACCCATGCTATACTTTATCAGCTAAAACTAAGCATAGAGACTATAACATATAAACTAGACTATAGTGACGGTATATAACTAGCATGACAATAGTAGTATAATAAATATAAACTACTATCACACAAGTAGACTATACTATCACATATATGGATCACAATATCAAACAAGAAACTCATGACCCAAGCACAACTATATAGAAAAGATATATATATTGATAAGAGCAAAGTCTTACAAAAAGGAAAAGATACAAGAGCCATATCAATTCCAAGTGAAGACTTGGGACTAGAGAGCTCTAGACTCAGCCTAACTCCACTAAAACTCCAAGAACTACTACTAGCAAGAGAGAAATGCTTCTTGTGGTGTGTGTTAAGTGTGAAGGCACACCCTCCTATTTATAGCCTCAATAGGTCGGCAAGGGAGCGTAACCGCCACGGAAGGCATCTCAAACTGTCATCAGGAGTCGCGGAGGAGCCAACACGTGGAAGCCCAGGCGGAGAGGGCGCCCGTCCGGGTCGGCCGACCTGACCAGGTCGGCCGACCTGGGGGTGGCCCCTCCTGGCCTGTGCTTTCTCCAGGTGGCTGTCCTGTGGGCCCTGACGTCGGTTTGCGCGGTATTACAGGGAGTTACGTCGGTTAAGTGCTGAAAATGGGCCCTTCAATCCGTGTGACGTCCATGTGGCACTCTCTGATTGGTCGAAAGTGTGTTTTCTTGCCTTTTGAGGTGTTTCCTTCACATTTCCTCTTGCATGCACAAAGTTCTCCAAGTACAAGTGGAACTATATTATTGTGATAAAGCATGCGTGTATGAAATGCCAAATTCTCCTTTATTTGAGTATAGTTGACGGTTAAAAATGGTACTTAACAGCCGTCAACACGCATGTTCTTCAAGACAATAACCAAGCGGCCGATGAATTGGCCAAGATGGGATCATCCGAGTCTGCGGTCCCGCCAGGTGTTTTCTTACACACTCTGGATTCCCCCATGATTTCTCCTCGGTCGGATGCACTAATGAGTGTTGTCATCCACTCATCCAATATTTGGACACCAGTATAACTCGACGTCTTGTGTTACCATCGTAGTTCTTAGTCTCGACGTAGCCCTATATATTTACTGCCGATCTCAAGCTTTGACACCTCTGGTTTTCCTTCAATTCAATCCATTCGCGCATGGATTCGGCCAGGCTGGGTTAGGGGAAGGTAAAGGGGGAGCAGGTGAGTGCTTTGGAGCTCTCACCTCGACTCGGAGGGCAGAGAATCAGTGGCCACATGAGGTCGACTCAGGTTCGGTAATGGGGACTGGTGGTGGGAGGAGAAATTGAGGCACGAAAGCGGTGTTTATGGATGAGAGGGAGCACAACGGGGTGGCACATTTGGCCAGTGGGCTTGCGCGCCGATTTGCGTGCTATCGGAGTGAGGGGATCGGTCGGGCACGGGGTGGTCGAGAGGCGGCAAGGTCATGTCGGCAGCGGCAGGGGAGCAACTTGACTCACGATGGCGTCACCTCGTGACGTGTCGCGGAAGGGAAACGGGAGAAAGGGGGTGTCGATGGGACGGAACGGGGCAACCGGGCACTGAAGCACTGTAGCGGCATGGAGTACGAGGTGAGGGGGGGTGGCGTGCGGCTGGGAGAAACGCCATCGAGGAGGGGGGGGGGGGAGAAGTCTGCTGTCGGTGGCCAATCGAGGAAGGAGAAGAAGATGTTTCACTGCACCCCCTTTTCTTTCAGATTTCATGCAACTAGGTCCTTAGTCAAAGGTAAATCCAAATAAAATAGCTACAAGGCTCCAAATAAATTGAGATTTTGCACATATGTCCTTTGGGACATTCCTGGTGCTCTGGTGGGACCCAAATGTCTAGAATATTTATAATTATTTTATAATTATTTCCCTATTGTGAAAGGTTTCTATAATTTAATTAATTAATTGGGGTATTTCCATATATGGTAAAATGCTCATTAAATTCATAAAATTCTATTTTATTATTACCAAACTGATTATGAATTTATTTGCCATATGTTATATTGAAATTTTTTAGGTTGCTTCAATATCTTGGTTGCAGAGTTTTTGAATTGCCTAGATTTAATTCAAATGAACTGGGGCTCTATCATTTCATGCTATATTAATTATGATTTGTCCTCTTCATGTTTGTTAAGTAGAAGTGAGACACCTGGGTGTCACACAAAAATTAGCTAAATCAGATTTACAAGCTAAAAGTTATGAAGGTTTAGAGACTAAGGGTCTTACTAGCAAAATTAACTACTCAGGAAAATTAATTAATTGATTAGTTTTATAAATCATAAATCAAATAAAATTTAGTTTTAGTAAGAAAAGATGCTATAAAAATAGATATTATTTTAGATACCATATATTTTACTTTATAGTGTTGAAAGAATAAGGGATATGGATAAAAATGTAATTTTAGAGAAAACAAATATAGGCATAAACTATAAAATACTAACACTAAAATATATTTTTATAAAAGGCTAGGGATGTTTTATGGTCCATGGTGCACTGGCTTCATAACCTTTCACTGGGTTCTAATCTTGGTCACAGATCAAGAAATCGATGGCTAAGAAGGGCGTCAGCGAGCTAGGCGGTGGCCGGCGTTGACCAGGCTGTGATGTCATGAGCGGCGGCAGCGGAGGTCACCACAGAGGTACTCCAGTGGCCCATTCCCTATGGCCGAAGGGGCAAAAGAGCATGAGGAAAATGTAGGTTCTTACTCGTGACTCGCGTGGGGTCGGGGAGGGTCGAAGGTAGTTGGCGATGATGGGAGGTGCCGACGGTGGTTGGTTGAAGCTTGACGAGGAGCGTCTACTGGGGTTCTGAAGCGTGAGCTCAGGAAGGCAGCGGTGGGTGTTGTAGATAGTCAAGGACATGGATCCTAGGGTTGCAGCTCGTCTTCGAGGGTTGAGGTGCGCTCCTGGAGCACCTACGCAGGGGCATATGGGTTAGAGGGGATCAGGGTGGCCAGGAAGTAAGAAGGATGCACGACGGTGCAACTCACTGAATGGGAAGACAACGTCTAGGGATGTTTTTCTACGGTGGAATGGGAGGGGTTAGAAAGGATGGAGAGGGCCAAGGACAGGGAGACGGCACATGGCGGTGCAGCTCACAGAATTTTGGAGAAAAACACGACAGCGCCGATACTATGGCTCGGGGCAGTCTAGCGTTAGCACAGCGACAGTGGCGGGAACTGGGGGTGTCTTCAAACCATTTTATACCGTTGAAGGAGAAGGGGAGGTGAGCGACGCAAGCTCGTTGTCCATTAATGGCTGGTGACGGTCATGGCCATGCGGTAATGGGCAGGTGTGATGGGCTCGTTGAATTGATGCGGTTGTGGGGAAACAACGGGGCAGCGACAGTTTCCATCGGCGTGAAATGGGAGCAGCGGGAGGTTGAAGACGACCCGTGGTGGGGGATGACATGAAGGGTTCACCTCTCGGCGGTTGGGGGGTGGGGCGCTGCTGTAGGCTGGGCGGAGGAAGGTGCGGGTGGCCTGTGAGCTGGCTGGCACAATCATTTGCAGGCCCAAGCAGGGAAGGAGGAGATGCGGGTTGGGTCTGGTGGGCAGCTCTACCATGGACAGAACAGCATAAAGAAAGACTTGCGCGTTCCTGTGAACTGCTTGCACTAATCTATATAGCGCTTGATCCTACGTGTTGTACAAGTTGTGGAACACAATATCAGCAAATTGGTTCATATGTTTTCTCACCTGGTATGGAGATCGAGAGGTTGAAACAGGGCAAGGTTGTGGAGTCACAGTTCGTGGGCCAAACGCGTTCCTGGAGGCATCGGGTAAGATCATGTGCAGGTCTTCTGCAAGCACGAGGACAACATCCTGGAACATGATATAGATCAAGATTTGAAGCATAATATTCTAGTAATTGATCACAGATAGGTTCGACATTACCTTGTCACGCGCAGTCTGTGAACTGACAGGAGGCAGCGCCCATTGCGGACACGTTCCTGGTCGCATCGGGACTCCTATGGATATTCTCTTCAGACATGTTGGAGACAGAATACTGGAACACGTCCTGGTTATTTTGCGCATCTATTGGTTGAGTGGATTGCTGGGAACGTCTGTGCCAACATGGTGCTAGGTTGCTGGACGTGACGGGAGCAGAGGAGACGGCAAAGATCTTGGACTCCAAAGTTCGTGAGAGAGAGAAAGGGGAGGCAGGAGCGTCCGAATACTTGACAAGGGTGCATCTAGCCTTCGTTTTATAGGGGTGGGAGGTGGTTCAAAGTGGAGGAACAGGTTCTTGGAGCTTTAATGGCCGGGCACCATTAATGGCCACTCGAGCTCCTGGTGCGTGACTAATGATGGAAATGGCCAGAATTGGAAGAGGAGAAGGCGGCGCATCCGTTTGAGTGGTTAGAGCGCCAGTTCTTGAAGCCAGAGGGGTGGGGATGCGAAGCATTGCAACGGAGGCGGTTTGCTGCAGATGTAGCTGGCCACCTTGGCCACCTGGGCCACGCGAGGCGAGGTGGGCTGCGGCCTGGTTGGATGGCAGATGGGCTTGCCTGGCCGAGTGGTGAGAAAAGGAAAGAGGAAAAAGAAAAACAAATGTGCTGCACGCACGAGAGAGTAGGTCAATTTTTTAAAAATAATCATTAAATGCGCCACACTATATTTTCACAATCTAGACGTTTTTAAAGTGCCAAACAGTATGACATTTTTTACACTGCAAATGCGCCAGGCACCTTGGCGCGTTACCCTGCCACATCAGCAGGGGCCGCCACATCGGCCACATTGACTGGGCTGCGAGCAGTCAAACACACCAATCTATTTGGCGCGTTTGAGTCACTAGAAGCGCCAATCTATTTGGCGCTTCTTTTCTACACTTAACACCGCGTCTGCCCTCCTCTCCTGATTTCTTCTTCCTCCTCTCACTTTCTTCGTTCTCCTCTTCTTTCTCCGGCGAAAAAAGAGAGTCTATCCTCCTCTCCAATACTTGAAAGGTGAAGGAAACACTCCATTGAAGCTCAAGGTTGTGAGGTCTGTAACCCTCTTCTCTTCCATGTTTGGTTTTTACGAATGAATGGATGGTAGTTAGGGTTAGGTTAGCGTTAGAAAAAAAATTTGATAGGAAGTTAGCATTGGTTAAAATTGGCACATGAATTAATGATTGAGCATATACATGGTGTTAGGTGTAAGTATTTTTTTGTTGAAGTAGTTGAGAAGTGGCGTTGCATGGTTACACGTTGTTATGGATTATTTCATTTAGTTTGAAGCAATAATAGTCACCACTGGCATTTTTATTAGATAGTTTCTGTCATGGTTAAATTTTATGAACATAGGTTATATTTATGTTTGATGTTAAGCAAGTAAAGTAATGTTAATGGTTTTAGGTATCTATGTCTTGTGAGTTATCGCATCGCTTGGAGTGGCAGTGGAAGCAGTATCTCCCCGCACGCGCTAAGGATGGGCCTGTGCTGCCGCCGCTTCCGGTGTCACACTGTGAGTGTGGTGATCTAGTAGAAGTGCAACAGTCTAGGTTGAGAAGTACAGCGGGCCGTGCGTACTACATATGCAAAGAAAAACATAAATGTGATATAGCGGGGGTGAGTTATTTGTTTGAGGCCATGGAGTAAAATATATTTCCATGTAACTATTTTGCTGATAGTTATTTGTTGCAGTGTCATTTCTTCCAGTGGATTGATGGTCTTGAGAAGTACGATCCACATATCTTGCTGTTTCCATTCGAGAGTGTAGGACGTGGCCATATGAACGATTTCAGCGTTGGGTTCCTCCTCCTTCTGACCCGGAACCAATGACGGAGGAAGAGATGCTACAGGTTTCTACCGTGTGCATGAATAACCCACCTCTTTGTAAGTGTGGGTACCGTTCGGAGTTGGAAATTCCACCTGAGGAATTGAGTTATGTGCCATTCTTTCATTGTCCACAAGTTAGAGACGTAAGTGAAATTCCAAGTGTAAATATAAACTATAGCATGGTTAGAGTTGTTGTTATATTGAGAATATTTTTATGTTGCAAGATGGTTGGCGGTTTTGTGACTTCTAGAAGTACGTGTATGGGCAAAAACCAATTTGGGTAGAGGCTCTGCAGAGGCTGGTGATCTTGAAGGTTATATAGACGGTAGGAAACATGCAGCACGCAATTAGGAAAGACCTCATTTATGTCAATGTGGTGTTGTGGCAAAAAAGGGTGTGGTTCCTTCTGAACTTGGATATGGTTACTTTTGTGGAAACAATGTGGGTGAAAATCACTGGGTACGTTTGAAATGTCGGTGATTATGTTTAATGATATAGTTATATTTTTTTGAGATAATCTATTGATTAACCATGTCAAATATGCTATGATACCAGCATACAAGAAGATGTGATTGGGAGTCTTTCTATGTGAGAAACCATGTGGATATATGCCATGGTTCGCAATATATGTGATGAGTAATTGACTTGAGCGGATTTGGTATTTGAGTTGAAATGGAGGAATCCAAGGATAGCATGGGTTTGCATATCATGGTTATGACTAACCGGAGTTGGTGGAGGAATTGGTGATGTTGTAGCAGTTGGGAAATATGTTTGCTTGTCTCGTGATGTGTAGGTCAATGGAGTCGACTTGGCAGTCAATGCGAGAGGATCAGGCACAAGTAGGGGACATGGGACCGAATGATCGGGATGCCGAGTGAAGTCAAGGGTAATCCACACCGTACACGTGGAGAGGCAAGAAGCACAGATGGTTTCGCGGTTGAGCCTCAAAACCGTGGTGGTGATGAAGATGGCATGTTAACCAAGTTAAGGCGAATAGGATGCCGGTACAAGTGACAAGGGGGGCCGATGGACAGGGACTAGGAGAGACTTGCCGGTGGTCAGGATCGCGGGACAAGGTGACACGCGTCGACATCCAGAAGTCGCGCTTCGAGAAGCATGTGAGGTAGTTTCCCGGTTTGGGCCTCAAAACCGGTGGCGTGATTGGTGGTGCACGTGGCACCATCAGGGAGCTTGCTTCGAGGCGAAGCAAAGCCGTGAAGAGCGCGAGGGTGTTCTGGCGACGAGGAGAAAGATGGACGGATTTGCCCTTGGTGGTAGGTGGCAGTGTTAAGTAGGTCAAGGGTAGAGTGGTCATGTGGAAAACCCTTGGGCCTATATAAGGAGAAGTAGGGCTGGTGGGAGAGGAGAGCCCCTTGCACTAGCTTTGTGGGTTTCATTCCTTTTGTGCTAGGAGAGTGCTTCATGTTTTAGAGGAGAGGAGAGGGTGTGTGAGAGACAACTCTTTCTCTTCCAAATAGTGAGTAGAAGAGGGTGGCTTCCTAGCCTTGTACCTATGGATCTTGTAAGCATGTTTCATGATATGAGATTTATTTTCGTGCTCAAGATCTTCCTCTCTCCCGAAATCCCAAATTTCTTTTTTTCCCTATTTTTAGAGCTATTTTTGTGGAGATTTTTGATCTCATTTTTGAGTGGATTTTGGTAAGAATTTCTTGAGGTATCTTGGTGCTAGGACATGCCTAAACATTCATATATGGATCCTTCATTGAATCTTAGGCAAGAGCACCTTTGATTTCTTGGATTTCCTCAAGAATATTCAAACCCTAGAGCTTTCAGTAAATCCTCAAATTCGTGATTAATTCTTGAGCTTTTTGTGTGATTCCACTTGGAGAAGGAACTTCCTACCATGATGTTTATCTAGTCCAAATTTCGTGATTTTTGGAGTTCATTTGATAGGATTTTGTAATTTTTCTTTGCGGTTCGTTGTTGCTGTTCTGAACCTGTCGGGTCCGACCGACAGTGCCCATGGCTACTGCCGGTGGCACCAACTGCCGATGGACCAGCTAGGACCAGCAGTGCCGGTGGTCACTGCCGATGACCGGACCAACACTGCCGATCACCTGGACCAGCACCGCTGATCGACACTGCCGATAATTTGATTGGCACTGCCGATTCTTCGTTAGAATAGCTCAGTTTTGAGTGTTTTTCTCCATAGTTTTGTGCCTTAGTTTTCCACCTTCATTAATTGTTTTCTGTGTGATTTTCCAGTAGATTTGTGTCTTGGCTGTACTCGACCTAGAGCTACAATCGACACTGCTGATGGGTGTGACGGGCACTACCGATGGCTGTGATCGGCACTTTCGATGGTAGACCAGTAAGGTGTTTTGTGCGTGCTTCTTTGTCTGTGTCAAGTCTTTGTTGTTCACTGTTGTTTCCGCTATGTTCGGCTGTTGTTGATCACTCTTAGGGTTAGCACATCATAGTTGGTGTGTGTAGCCTTGTTGATCGGTTTAGAGGTTGGCTTGGGTTGTAATTGGGACATAGGCAAATTTCTCTTGGAAAATTTTGATTGGCTCCCATTCACCCCCCCCTCTGGTGGCCTTCTCGGTCCTTCACTATGGTGAAAACAAGCTCATGAAGGAGGCGGCAAGGATGAGGCCAGCCAATCAAGCAAATTTTTTGTAGGAAAGAAGGAACGCTATCCAAGAGGAATATGGTATTAGAGGTCCACCTGGTTGGATCTTGAGATCTTTTCAGTCAGAGATGGACATAGACAATGAGGGTGCTCTGTTGTATTGGAAACGAAATAAGGACAAATACCCTGTAGTGTCTGATTGGAAGACTTTGTCAGAATTTATGAAAGAGGAGGAAATACCAAGTTGGGCCGATTGGAAGGACAGGACAGAGTTAATGGGGTGGGCCACTAGTACCTTGCATGATATTGCAGACCCTTTTGTGCAGGAGCAATGAAGGATTCAGAAGGTGAAGAAGATGGAGGAGCTTAGGCAGCAAGAAGCGGCTGAGGCCGCTGCATATCATGAATATCGCTTGCATGACCCATTTTCAATTGATTCATACTTTGCAAGACTACATGAGAGTCGAAGGGCCAAAAAAGAGGAACAAGCCTGGGCTACAGTGGAAGAGGGGCCCACGGAGGACTCAATTATGGCTAATGCAGGAAATGACTCGAAAGGTACAAAATGTCATTAATATTTTGACTCCCCGTATATAAATGTTTACTAACTTGTTCAATTTTGTTTATAGATAGTTGGGATGGTTCGGGTTTCGGTCTCCCATCGCACAAGTATTTTCCTGCACCAAACGAGAGGGCACCTATGTGTTGGTGCGGTGACCCTTGCAAGGTGCAAGGTTCAGGTTCATTTTTTACCTTGTGGCAAAGGTATTGGATGTGTAACAACGATGCCTAATAGTAGGTCAAGGAGACCATGTGAGTTTCTAAATTCATTTTTTCGGGTTCTATTTACTATTTCTATTACTAATTATAAATTGAATTTCTACTTGAGTTTTAAAATACATATTTCACACAATACAACACTAATGCAAACTATTCGGCATGAACAATACAAATATAACATAAATTAATTTATTAGATTTAGAAAATATGAGTTTTGCCTAAAAAGATGATAACATTATAATTAATTGAAGTAAAATTTTAATCTATTGCAAAAAGTTTTAAAATTTAATGAAATTTTATTAAAAACCTAAATTTGAAATTTTGGGATGTTACATCGTGTCACCTTGTTTCCCACAACGTGGCGATCGTGGTTGCGCCTTCTTCACCCGAATGATGACGATGGTGGGGCCATGAAGTCTAAGAGCCGCTTGCAGGAAGCGAAAATTGGGGAGTCGGGGGAATGTGGGGAGAGTTGGAGGAGGTTGTGGCGAAATTTAAGCCGCGGGCAGCGTGGTGAGGAGTTAATTTCCTTACCGCGGGCAGGTCATGGCCGGGTCTCGCGGCTAATTTAGAGCGTCTCGCTTGGGGCGCACCGCCTATTTATGCTTGACTCCGGTCGTCCACTTCCTTTCTTCTTCCCTTTGCCCTGCTTCTTGCTGTTCTCTTGCTCATAGCTCCTGGGTGCGCCGCTCTTAGCGTTCGCCGCTCTGTTCTTTCTTGCGTTTTCCGTCTTCTCCGATCGACACGATGGCCCAGTTGGACGGCACCGCCGGGGGTCGTTCATCGGTGAACATGTCACACATGGTGGGCCTGGTGGAGGCCGATTTCCTCCTCACTCTCACTGATGCGGTGGAGTGGATCGTGCCTTAGAATGAGACGGCCCCTGACCCTCGGTCTGGCTATGTCGTTTCCCTTGTGCCCTTTCATGAGAGGGGCGTCGGCTCGTCGTGGAGCAAGTTCCTCCATGGGTTGTTGCACTTCTACAACATCGAGTTGTAGCATCTGAACCCGAATGGAGTCCTTCACATCGCGTTGTTTGTCGTGTTGTGCGAGGGCTTCTGGGGGATTGATCCTGACATCGAGGTATAGAAGTATTTCTTCTCCCCTTCCCTGTTCATGCGGACGACCGACGACACGGTGCGTCCCATTGTCCTTGGTTGCTGCAGCCTGCGGCTGATCCAGAGGAAGGCTCCAGAATACATCTCGGTCCCCTTCCCCTTGAACGTGTTAACGTGGCACTCGAAGTGGTTCTACCTACGCAACAATCCAGTGGGCCCATTCCCAGCGTTCATCGATCGATCGATCCTACAGACGCTAGCATTTTTGAACTGGGGCATGACGAAGAAGAACATGAAGTCTATCGGCTACGTGGTCCAGGCCATCTGGCTCCTAAAATATCAAGGACTCTCTGCAGTCAGGGTCACAGGGTGGTGGTTCCAGTGCTGCTTCATCCCGCTCACAACCAGGCCACTCCCTATGTTCCAGGTGGGACCCGAGCAGTGCAGTGTCATCGGCGCTGTCGCTGTCGTGGAGGAGCTTACCGACCGCTCGGTTGTAGTCGAGCGGATTAGAGCGGTGCTGCTGTTCATGGATGGTGTCTGGCCGATTCCTTGTTGTCTATCCATGCTCCCGTCGGATGGGGCCATCGATGTGGTTTGTTTTGTTTCCCCCGTAGTTCTCCCTAATTTGGTCATTCAACTCATTCCTTGTCCTTGTGACCGCATCTCTGACATATTTGCGCATGTATGTTTTTGGATGTAGTCCGACTTGACGACACGTTTTCATCCTCATGGCTTGAAGCTGCTGTTGGTCATAACTACGCACCCACTTATCTACCGCAAGAGGATGGTATATGATTATAGCACATTTTCCCATGAATTGAGTATTCCAAGGTTTATCAAATCCACAAGGACCTTAGGGTAATTAAACAAAGTTAACAGTAAAAGATCTAATCAAAGCTGCTGTCGAATTCAGGTTACATGAGGGGAGACTGGCCAGCACAAAGGTGCGCCAGACAGTAAATCTATCATTATGCCGATCGGCGCAGGCGTTGAGCCGATCGACACACTAGTAAATCTAAGCCAAAGTGCACCAGATACCTTGTAAGCCTATGCTGTTAAGTGAGTAGCCAGACATCTAGTAGTGAGATCGTAACCAAAAAGTCTAATTAAACAATATCATAATGGGTAATTACATGGACCAATAAAAACCTATAATAAATAAGACCACCCTACTTTCCGAGTGGCTCCTGATTTATCGCTGCCGAGAGGAAACCCTTAATCGCGTGAGTATCTTACCCTACTCAACTATCCAATGGTATTGCGCAGGCTTAGCGCTATCATCGCTAAACCACACTACTAGTGTTGTCAAGCAACGATAATCAATACAATGTCCGCATACTATCCTAATCACCACGATCAAGGTAATATCTGCTTACTTAGCCTAGAACTAAGAAATTTGAATAAGCACATGTATGATTATAGAATCAAGATAGACAAATCACCAAAACCATCATCGACATATTCAATTATCCTTGTGATACATAGAGTAAGATTCATCCCCGTTGAGATGGCCTACCTTGACGGATCAACTCTTAACACCAATGGTTCTTGAAACCCAACTAGAGATCTATTCTAACGGGGCAAGCGCCGGTGGCTCTAACTCATGGATCTGTTGTCCCTCTGTCACCTTGCTGCTCCCTTGTTGCGACCAGGGTTTACAAGTATTTATAGAGGTTCTACTTGGAAAGGACTCAGTTTCTAGCAAATAAGGCGGTTGCGCCAATCAGCATAGGATTGCGCTGATCGACGCAAGCCGTGTCTTCTCTAGTTTCTTCTCCGAGTCGGTTCCTCTGTCTTCCACAGCTGCCATGTGGGCCTTTTCCTATGAGATAAAGTCTTGTACTGCACATCGAGATCTTAAGGTTCCATAAATCTTCTAGGCAAATATTTTCAAGTGTCTTGCGTAGATAAACTTCCATAAACATGTGGAATGGGCCTTGGTCACTTCTGTGGGCCAAACCACCGTTGCATCGACCGGCTCATAGACTGCACCGACTGGCGCACTGGGCTTTTTTAGTGCTTTTCATCGGTTCTGGATTCCTGTTCTCTCCAGCATCACTTTAATCACCAATTTTATCTGTTTCTGCAATAAAGCTCCAAAACAACGCATATACAAATATATAGACAATATTATAGGTAAATGGCAACAATTAGTATCAAATATGCTCTAATTGGGGTAATATTCACATGTAAATGGGGCCCTTGAGGAGTGCCAACAGCTGCCGGAGGATGCGCCACTGAGAGCGAAGCGGTGCTTTAAGGATATGAAGGCCCACGAGGTGAAGAAGCAGAAGCAGAGTGCAAAGGATGCAAAGCTTCACCATCAGTTGGAGCATCAGAGGAGGAGGGCACGCCACCGGGATGCAGATGAGGCCATGGACACAGAGTCGTTGGCCTCGTCCGATGATGACGACGACGACTCGGAGGGCGATGAGGATGACGAAGGGTACGCTGCTCACCCTTGTGAATCCATCCCAGACATGCCAACGGGCGATGATGACGAGGTTGATGCGGGCTTGGCGGCGGCGCTGTGCATCGCTCCTTTCATCGAGGGCGCGACCTCAAGGGCCAGAAGCGCCACGCTGGGGACCCGTCCGAGCAAACCGATGGCTACTCAGGGGGTGTAGGACCCGCTGGAGCAACAGGCCATCGGCGAGCATGCCATGCGGGCCGAGGTTTTGGCGGTCGATGGAGGCGGAGGAGAGCGGCCCCTGAGGATGAATGAGCCGATGGAGGATGGTGGGAACGGTGACCGGACAGCCATCAAACAGGCGGTCGAGGTTCCTCACGCGCTGGAGGGGCCCAGCACTAACCCGCCCATCGACGCCTCTCTTAAACGTGGGCGCGATGTGGGTTTGGTGGGCGGCATGCCCCTGTCAAAGTGTCGGGCTGTCGCTAAGAGGTATCACCCCGGGTGCTTCATGCTGGCGAAGTAGCTGAAGGTGAGCACGATGGCGAGGATGCGCGAGGGAGACTAGTGGGTGTTAGGCCCTTCGAATGCTACAACTTTGCCTGACGTGGCGGTCGACGCTGGGATGGCTTCCCTGGTTGTCCAGATGCCTGGTCCCATGGGGTCCCCTAGGACGATCGCAACACCGGGGCCAACTGCTCCTAGGGCTCCAGACGCGTCTCCCACGGGGGACATGGTGGCGGCACCAAGGGCCGATCCTTTGGTGGTCCCGGGTGCTGTCGCAGCGATACCCGCCCCAAGGATGGTCCTCTGGTGGTCCCGGTGGCTGGCGCTATGACAAACGCCCTGGGGGTTCCCGTGGGCCAAGCTAGTGGAGTGGTTCGGCGCCTGGACAATGACTTGACTAGGGGGTGGCTGCCGACTGGTGCGGTGAGGGTGGTGCAGCGGCTTGCGCTGGTAGTTCCGGTGGATTCCTCCGTCATAGCTCAGGAGAAGAAGAGGGTCTTTGATAACTATGCCGTTGTTAGTGCTGACTTTGCTCGGTACTCCGCCGTTGTAACCCAAAGGTACAAGGAGGAGGGCCTAACTATTCTTGCCGAATTGTGCGACACCCTTGTTGAGCTAGGGGCGATGAAGGGACATGTGGCGGAGCTCGAGTCATCACTGAAGGACGTGGAGGAGCGGTGCTCTGAAATTCAGATGGAGCTATACCATCTACTGGCCATGGAGAAACAATGCGGGGGTTAGCCGGGTCGGCTGGAGCTGGCATTGGAGACCATGCAGAAGGAGCATGATGACGCCCTGACTCAAGCCGCTGCCCGGGCCGAGGTCGTGCAGAAGCTTGAGGATATGCTGCGCTCGGAGAGGCAGCTGCGTGATCAGGCCGTGACCACGGCGAAAGGTTTGTCCGACATGGAGGCCGCGCACCTGGCATAGCTGCACCTGCCCCCCCCCCCCCCCAATATATAAGGAGGGACAGGAGCTCTTTCGGAGGGATAATCCCAAATAATACACTACATAACACAGGACGTAGGGTTGTTATCCTCCAGGAGGCCCGAACCTGTCTAAACCTTGCGTGTTGTGTGTCCAACCTTGCGTCTTGTGTGTCATTGATCTTTCATACTCATACGCATACCTAGATCTACTATCGAGAATATCTCTCGACAATTGGCATGCCAGGAAGGGGCAGCGTTGAGTTTAGTTTTGTCGAAATCGATGGCTTTCGTCGACATCACGTTTCGCCCGGGAGATAAGATCTACTTTGGCACTGTCAGCCTCGTCGCTTATCAGCACAGGAACCTCGTCAAGCGTGAGGGCGCGACCCACTCAGACGCTGCCTCGACCGACTAGAGCAATCCGGCTGGCTGACTCCCGCTTGGCCTCAACAACGCAACAACAGCTTTCCAGGCGGAAATCCTTCTGGGCGGCAACTCAACGTTGTCCGCAATACCCCGATTGGCAACCTTAGTCGATTCGGGTTACACTACGGTTGATCTCCCGGCTCATCACATGGACCAGTCGGACGAAGATCCCAAATTTTTTGACGAATCAAGATTCGTCGCAGCAATCGGTCTCGAAAGCGAGTCACTCCTGGACTTGATTGAAGAGTCGAGTGATTCAGAGAGTTGTTCCTCTGATTTCCACGAGGTATTCATGGTAGCACCTGCCGCTCAGGGGCAAGCAGACGGCAAAACATCGGCGGATGCTGCTGCGCGCGGTACTGCGCCGCGTGTAGACGGACATGAAACCAACCTCGAAGACGGTGACCTAGACATCGCCAATCCTCCGCTTCGAAGACCGGACGCTCAGTAGAGACCCCGAGTCATGCAAAACTTAGATATGGGAGACCACCTTAAAACTTGATGGTGAAGACATCTTCAAGACCCCACAACACAACATTACGGCTACGGCAACCCTCCTGCAAACAATAGAGCCCTTGCTCCAAGTCTCCCCAGAGTTGAGACCTCAGGTCAACCAATTGAAAGTGCATATCAGGGCTGCGGCTGTACTAGGGATGCATGCGGCATGATCAATGCCGACTAAATCAGTCTCTCGAGCCGCTAGTTCGGTGCCTAGGGAGGATAGAAGAGACCGACCGTGCTCCAACCGAGAGGCAACCCCGCCTATTGTTCCCAGGCACAGGACCACTACAGAGTACCATGATCGACATACAAGCGCTGACCTGCGCAATGGCATACCACCACGTGATGCGTGGGTCCGACAGGACAACAGATACCGGGAGCGCGATGATGCAGCCCGCCGAGAGTATGAAGATGAACGGCATCGGTGTGGTTATGTCGACTATGAGCGTGACAATAGGCGGCAGCCACATATAGAAGATCATTATCGCGATCGACATAACGAGGGCCGCCGCGATGATAGATATTACCGAGAGGCCGGCCGCGAACGAGAACGTACTCCGGCCGCTGATGATTATGACGAGGAGGCTGGCATCTGAGCCTTCACTCGGGAACATTGAATCGACAGCTGGCCGGTCAGCTTCAAGCCAGTCGGCATTGAGAAGTATGACGGTAAGACAGACCCGCGCGACTGGCTTCACGTCTATTCAACAGCCATACGAGCTCTCAGCGGCGATAGCTTTGTCATGGCCAACTACTTGCATGTGTGCTTAGCCCCAGCAGCAAGAACTTGGCTCACTAATCTGCCCGACAACTCTATCACCTCTTGGGTAGATCTCTATCGGCAGTTCGTGGCCAATTTTCAAGCCACCTTCGACAGACCAGGGAATCACTGGGAACTCGGCCGGATCAAGCAGCAAGACCGGGAGCCACTTCGAGAGTACATCCAATGCTTCTGCTGAGTGAAAAATACCATCCCTATCATCTCGGATGCTCAAGTTGTCGCCGCCTTCCAGGGAGGACTCCGCGATGATGACCTAATAAAGAAGATTGGAAGGTTGGATGTCGCCGGCAGACTGTCAGCCAAAGAATTATTTACTATGGCCGACAAATATGCTGCTGGCAATTCGGCACTATTTCAAGTTTGTCAGTACAAGGAGGCGACCCCAAGGAACCAGTCGGGTCCATCCGATTACAGCAAGGATGGCGATTGGAAGCGCAAGCAAGACCGAACGGTGGCCAACACCAAGCGCCCGACCAGGAGGAAACCAGTCACTCAGGATGACTTCGATAAGATGCTCGATGGCCCTTGCCTGCTACATGATGGAGCTCACAAAGCTAGGGAATGTTTCAAGTTGAAAAATTTCGCCCATCACGCCTTGAAGGTCTACAAAGAACGCCCCTAGATCCCCAAGGGTGGCAAAAAGGATTCAGATAAGGATAACCAAGATGAGGACAAGGAGGACTTCCAAGACCCCGAACACGAGGTCAATTACATCCATGGCCGATCTACGGCCGACTCGAAGTGCCAGCAGAAGATCCTCTACAGAGAGGTCCACTCGGTCTCACCAGTGGTACCTCAATATCTGCAATGGTTAGAGGTTCCAATTACTTTTGATCGGTCCGACCATCCGGATCACATCCCTAGGCCTGGGAAATATCCCTTAGTGCTAACGCCGACTGTAAACCAAGTCCGGTTGAATCGGGTACTGGTAGATGGTGGTAGCAGTCTGGACATCCTTTTTGTGAAGAGCTTGGCATACCCTTGACGGACCTCAAGCCGAGTCGATCGCCGTTTCATGGTGTGATCCCGGGCATGTAAATAGTCCCTCTAGGACAAATTACTTTGCCCGTGACTTTTGGCACTCGGGAAAACTACAGGACGGAGCGAATTACCTTCGAGGTCGCCGACCTCGACTCTATGTATCACGCCATTATAGGGCGGCCAGCCATCGCTAAATTCATGGCGGTACCTCATTATGCTTATATGATGATGAAGCTGCCAGGACCAAACGGTGTCATATCAATCCACCCGGATGTGCGGACCTCATACGACTGCGACAATGGCAGTTGTGAGTTGACCGAGAAGATAGTAGTAGCATCGGAGCTGGCCGAGCTGAAGGAAGCAATTGCAACAGCGGAGGAGGCAATGCTTGACCCTGCTCCAAAGAAAATGATGAAGACTGCGGTACAGGCGGACGCTGTGGAGTCCAAGAAGATTAGCCTCGATGACAAAGATGTATCCAAGACCACCAATATTAGGGTCAATTTAGGATATAAATAGCAAAGCACGCCCGTCCTTTTCCTTAGAAATAATAAAGATATATTTGCATCAAAAGCTTCTGACATGCCAGGTGTTCCAAGGGAAAAGGCTGAGCACAAACTTCACGTTTGCGAAAATGCCAAGCCAGTAAGGCAACGGCTTAGACGATTCTCGCAAGACCGAAAGGATGCGATTAGGAAAGAAATCGTCCGACTGCTGGCAGACGGTTTAATCAAAGAAGTTTTCCACCCCGATTGGTTGGCTAACCCAGTTCTGGTGCGAAAGAAGAATAAGGAGTGGCAGATGTGTGTGGATTACACTGGCCTTAACCAAGCTTGTCCGAAAGATCCGTTCCCTCTCCCACGAATTGATCAAGTGGTCGATTTGACGCCTGGATGCGCTCGGTTGTGCTTCTTAGATGCCTATTCAGGGTACCATCAGATTCCCTTAAGCTAATCCGACCAGCTTAAAACCTCGTTCATCACGCGGTTCGGGGCCTTCTGTTACACAACAATGCCCTTTGGCCTGAAAAACGCTGGCGCCAATTACCAGTGGACTATGCAACAATGTTTGCACAACCAGATAGGAAGGAATGTCGAGGCTTACATTGATGATGTGGTAGTCAAGACTCGGCTCTCCACCGACTTAATATCTGACCTAGATGAAACATTCGGCAACCTTTGGTAATACAACATAAAGTTAAATCTAGAAAAATGCATCTTTAGGGTCCCATCAGGAAAATTACTTGGCTTTTTGGTATCACACAGAGGGATTGAAGCTAATCCAGAAAAGCTAAATGCCATATTACGAATGGGACCTCCACACTCACAAAAAGACATTCAAAAGCTCACTGGTTGTATGGCTTCGCACAATCGATTTGTATCGCGACTCGGCGTCCGAGAGTTACCCTTTTTTCGATTACTCAAGAAGCAAGAATCATTCATCTAGAATGACAATGCACAGAAAGCTTTGGATGATTTTAAGGCTTTTATTAGTCGTCCTCTAGTCTTAACTCCCCCAGAGCCAAAGGAACCTTTGCAGCTATACATTTCCGCAACCAAACACATTGTTAGCACATTGCTGGCGGTGGAACGGGCAGAAGATGGCAAGGCTCAAAAGGTGCAATGACCAGTATACTTTGTCAATGAAGTCTTATCAGAATCCAAGGCGAATTGCTTCACAAGAGAGAGGCCACTGGGAAAATTGCCAAATGGACTGTCGAGCTCGGATCCTATGATATCACCTTTAAATCACGCGATTCGATCAAAGGTCAAGCTTTGTCGGACTTCGTCGCCGAGTGGACAGAATATGAGTTACCTCCTGACTCACAAGAATTATGTTATTGGAAGTTGGCATTTGACGGATCCTTACAACTGGAAGGCACCGGAGCAGGAGTCATACTGGTATCTCCTGACGGAGCCAAGTTGTGGTACATTCTTCGAATTCATTTCCGTGCCTCTAACAACGCTGTAGAGTATGAGGCGCTGCTACATGGACTTCGGACAGCTATCTCACTCGGCGTCCAAAGGATATGCGTCTCTAGCGACTCAGCGCTAGTTATAAATCAAGTAACGAAGGAGTGGTGTTGTTCCCACGAAAGCATGACAGCCTACTGCACCGAAGTTCGGAAGCTCGAAGACTAGTTTGATGGCATTGAGTATAAACACGTCCTGCGAAAGTATAATGAAGAGGTGGACGAGCTGGCCAAACTTGGGTCTAGCAGATCTAAAATACCCGACGGAGTATTCCTGGAGGATCTGCATAAGCCATCTGTACTAACCCAGCAAATTATGGAGTAGTCGGCACTAAAGGCAGGGGTAGAATCGCAAGTAGCTGTCATTGAGGTAGACTGGCGAACTCCCTTCATTGATTATCTAGATCGTGATACACTACAAAGACGAAGCCCTCCGGATTATTCGCAAGTCACGTTCATATCATATAGTTGACCATCACCTGTACAAACAAAGCCCACACGGAGTACTGATGAAATGCTTGTATCAGGATGAAGGCATAGCTATATTAGGAAACATCCACGCTGGCATTTGTGGGAATCACGCAGGCCCATCAACAATTGCGGCCAAAGCAATGAGGCAAGGGTTTTATTGGCCGACCACCGGCGCTGATGCCTAGGAAATTGTCCGAAAGTGTGAAGGTTATCAGTTCTTCGCCCATCAGATGCACGTACCTGCTACAGAGCTTCAAAATATACCAATAACTTGGCCGTTTTCAATATGGGGTTTAGACATCGTCAGACCTTTCATGAAAGCTCAATGGGGTTTTACTCACATTTTCGTAGCAGTGGACAAGTTTTCTAAATGGATCGAAGCAAAGCCAGTCGGTAAGATTTCGGCAAAGAAGGCCATCGAGTTTATGACCAAAATAGTCACTCGGTTTGGTGCCCCACACAAGATAATCGCTGACAGTGGTACTCAATTCACAGCAGAGGAGTTTAAAGAGTTTGCGGGCCGAATCGGTTTTAAGATTGGTTATTCCTCGGCCGCCCATCCACAGAGCAATGTCAGGTTGAGAGGGCAAACGGCCTCCTGCTTTCTGGAATTAAGCCTCGTATATTTGATCGATTGGAAAAATACGCTCGACGATGGGTTCGAGAATTACCATCGGTGTTGTGGGGGCTTAGAACCAACGTAAGTCGTGCCACCGGGCACTCTCCTTTTTCTCTGGTTTATGGCTCAGAAGCCATGTTACCCTCCGAGATTCTTTTTGCCTCCCCCCGTGTGGTAGCGTATGACAAAAAAACCTCCAACGACTATAGGTGTGATGACTTGTTATTGTTGGTGGAACAGCGGGATGCCACCATAATTCGGTCGGCAAAGTACCAGCAAAGTTTGCGATGTTATCAAGACAAAAATGTTCGAACACGGGGTTTTTGAATCGGCGACCTTGGTTTGAAGCAAGTTCAGTCTAAGGTCGGCAAGCACAAGCTGTCGCATCCATGGGAAGGACCTTTTATTGTAAAGGAAATCATTCGGCCAGGAGCTTATCGATTGATGAATGAGGACGGATCGGACCTTCAAAGTTCCTGGAATGTTTCACAGCTACGTCATTTTTATACTTAGTAATTATAATTTATTGTATTTCTATTATTAAATATATATACACAGTAGTCATGATATTTGCTTTCGCAATTTATGATTTCTGTGAATAATTGTTGTTATTGTTTACATGATGACTCAAATTCTGATACTTGGTATCACCCTAACTCGAGCATGTCGACCAAGCAGGTTACTTAGTCCCTAGGGTTCTTGCCGTCTATTAGGGACCAAGGCAATTCTCCTAATTCGCATATGCTTGACTGAGTGAGTTCTTAGTCTCCATGGTTCATATCGGTTATTGGGGGCATTATTTAGAGGGCTGACATGAGTTATGTATTGGTTGTGAGTGTTTAACACGAGTTCATACAATACATATACGAAGCAGGAACCAAGAATTCATTACAATCCTGGTAATGAATCTAGACCTTAGTGGTCTATCAAACATTGGTTATATTATAGTATCAGAGCTGTAACACAATATTTTAAGCTTTACAATTCTTTACAATCTAGGTGAGGGATCTAGCTCTATCTGGTCGGCCAATATGTGAGCTGTTTTTTGCGCCTCAGCCACGAGAGCTTCACATTGTTCATAAGAGAAATCTTCAGGGAAGCCCTCGGCTACCACATCTAACTCTATGTCAGGGATGTGAGACTTTGCAATTGCCAGGACCTGTGCGCCGGCTAGCTCTGCAACATGTCGAGCATGTTCTTTCAGTCGGCCGAGTGCCCCTTGTAGCCTTGTCATTAGGTCTCGACATCGTGGTGGTTTTTCTTCAGGAAATACGTATTGGACGACCACCTCTGCATCCTTCTGACGAGTTGCAAGAGACCATTGAAGGTTTTCATCACCCTCTATAAATTTCTTCTGCAATAGCTCATATGACTTCTTTGATCCTACAGGAGCACAATAATCATATATGGCCAGCACAATGAAATTCAATATCAAGGTATTAGTTGAATAAACACTTACCTCTTAAGTGTTTCTCGGCTTCTACTTTCTCAGCCTCAAGGGTGGCGGCTTTTTCCTTATATTCTTCTTTTCGCTTTTCAATTTCTTTGAAAGCTTTTTGGAATTGGTTTAGCTCATCCACAGCCTTTTTGAAGATCTTCTCAGCTTTGATAACTTCAGTTTCTAGCTTTATGTTTCTTTCTTATTGGCTTTTTATTATTTCTTTAGCACCTGTCAGTAACATTTTAGTGCATAAATATATTCCTGTACATATAGGTTTATTCATTTTTACCTGTAGCTCTTTTCTTCCACGAATTTTGTTTTTCCTGCATTGTTTTGAGGTCGTCTTTTAGTTTTTCAAAATTCCTCTTGATCTCTACCGAGTCCTGGATCTGCTTCTTTAATCCTTGATTCTCGGACTTCAAAGTTTCAAGAGCTTGGGCAGATGACTCTAGTTCTCTTATATGGCCCTAAAGACTTGCAATTTGAGCGGTCACCTGGGCATCTTGTTTTTGTCTCAATTCCAGTGACCGCGATGCCTCTGTATGGACGAGGTTAATGTTCATGTCACACAGATAACGTGTGAGGTATAAGCTATATTGGTCTCATACCTTGAAGCTCGAACTGAAGTTCATCAACTTTAGATGAACGGGCTTTTAGCGCTACTGATAAGCGCCCTACTTCTAGTCTCTCTTTGGCAAGTTGATCTTCTAAATCGACGGCTTTAGCACAATGCCTTTCGACAAGTTGTAGAAGCTTGTTCTTGTTGGCCATATGAGTTTTTAGAGCCTGCAGTGATGGCAAATTATATGTTTGAAACATTCATGACTAGGAACGGTGATTATTATTGACAAAAAGGACGGAATACCTGGAGAGAATGATAGGCTTTTTCAGTTTGCTCTTCAAATTTTTTCAAATCTGCTTGCTCTATCGACTCATCAAATCCGGCGATGGCAAATTGGCCAATATGATATATTGATCTAGTTGGCATTGGCTGGTCTGAGGCACCTTCTTTTACCACTCGGTGAATAGGAGTCGGCATGACATTTTCTTTCAGACCGATTGGATATTCATATGTTGGCTCTGGCATAGATTCAAAAACTAGTGATGGCTCTTCGGGCTCGGTGGAGGCAGGAGTATCTGCACCCGTTGCCATCTCAGACGTATTTAGGTCTGGGATATTGGGTGATTTAGCTTGGTTATCTTCTGACTGAGTGGATTTGGGTGCACTTTTTAAATCACTCAGTTTCTTTGCCGAGTGGTCTGGGACATCATCTTTGGATGACCCGGCCTGTGCTGTCTCCTGGGCTTTTTCGGGAACTAGACTTTGTGCCGGAACTTCTTCAACAAACGACCGCCCGGACGACCTGCCAATTAGACAAAAATTACATATTTAATTCAAATGGATAGTTAATCTTTAAGTTATATTGATTTGTTTACCTTGAGCAGCGTTTGAATTTAATGCCTGACACTCTTGGTGGGGGGCTGGTTGGCCTTGGGGCGCCTATCATGTATGGCGCCGTCTCATGGGTGCCTACCTTGCTAGCTTCACTCGGATAATTTTGTCCTTCATCATCCATGGCTCGCCGAGTGGTGGAGGTTTTCTCTAGAGTCTTCTTCTTTGCCTCTTCTTGAAGTCTACCTACTCTTTCAGCCAGCGATTCTTCTTCATCAGAATCTTCAATATGCGCCTTGCAGCACTTGGGAGCTGATGGTTGAGTGGGAGATTTCTTTTGCGGCATCGACGGTAGTGAGGGGTTGGACACGTATACATCAAGGTTCTTCAATATATGTTACGTATTATTCATTGCTGAACATAATGCATGAAGTATTGACTTTTTAAGCACAGAAGTGGATAACTTACTGAACTCCTGCCAGTCTTGGAATGATGTCCACATTTCATACTACCTGGAGTCCAACCAAGGAGTGATGAAAATATGTTTTCTAGCCATAATGTTAATTCCCTTTCTGACAATGTTTCTGGTACTTCCATGGTGGGGTCTGAACCTAGTTCGAACTTCCATCCAGGAACATGACGTTTCTTAATAGGCTGCACGCAGCGATATATGAAGCTTGTGGCAACATGTACGCCAGTATAACCTTGGGACTTGAGATAGGCAATGTGCTCTAATATGGCATCAACTTGAGACTTCTTGTTTGGATGGGCCTTTGCTAACCACTCGGGTCATGGCTTGGGGGCTTCAGCCGTAGTCTCTGACAAAGGTGGAGCATGGTTTCCATGGTAAAACTAGTCCACGTGCCAACCTTTGTTCGTTGATGGAAGTGGTACACCAACGTATTTGGATTTATTCCATAGTTGGAATCCAGTCCCTCCTATAACATTATTGCTATTTGATTTCAAGACAAACAGTTCTTTGAAGGTATCAAAATGAGGATAAATCCCCAAGAACACCTCACACAGGTGGATGAAGATTGCAATATGTAAGATGGAATTTGGATTCAGATTGACAAGATTGATGCCATAGAAGCACAGAAGACCGTGAAAGAAGTCGCAACAAGGGATCCCAAATCCACGATAGAAAAAGGAGGAGAAAACCATGATTTGGTCGACAGGAGGTTGGGGAAATTTCTGA
Organism: Eleusine coracana subsp. coracana; assembly: GCA_032690845.1. Classification (NCBI taxonomy): domain Eukaryota; kingdom Viridiplantae; phylum Streptophyta; class Magnoliopsida; order Poales; family Poaceae; genus Eleusine; species Eleusine coracana. The sequence goes on along the minus strand of CM064422.1, from coordinate 36,580,062 downwards.
CCTATGGCCTCGATCCATTCTCTAGTCTGATGATCCTGCAACACGCCATCAATCACCAGTCTGTTGATTTTCTCTGAATCCATGGTTGACACGGGGAACTCCTTGATGGCGGCAGGGATGTCGAAAATTGGCTCTTCTTCCTCGCCCTTCTCGGGGGAAGATTGCTTCTGGGATTGTGCCTTATAGCTTTAGCGGGTGCGCTTCGGGGCCATCGCTCTTACAATTTTCTTTTTGAAAAAAGAAAAGAAAATTGTAGTGGTGACGTGTGCCTTGTAGCCCCCGAGTGATGCCCTACCCCTTGGGAGGGGTCGGGTGTCACTTAAGAGCAAGTGAGGCGTGTGGGTGATGCATGAAATGGAGAGCTAGGGATAGAATTTATATAGCTGGGAGATATTCCACGTGTTCTTGAGCTCGTTGCCCTCCGCGGTCTTCAGCTTTTAGGTGCTGGGTCAGATGACTCGAGAGACGACGTATGGTCCTTCCCAGGGCGGCAAGAGCTTGTGTTGACCCCTATTGTCTTGAACCCTGCATAAAATGAGGTCGTCCACAAGCAAACCCCTGTCCCTCACATTTTGGTTGTGGTAGCACCGTAGTGTCCATTGATACTTTGCTGAGTGGAGGAGCGCAATGTCCCACACCTCATCTATTTGATCCATGGCATCCTGGAGAGCCGCCTCATTGCCCTATTCTCTATACGTATGCACTCACGGTACTCCATAGTCTAGGTCAGTGGGCAAGACTGCCTCAGACCCACAGACCATGAAGAAGGGCGTGAAGCCCATTGCACGACTCTGGGTCGTGTGTAGGCTCCAAAGCACGACGTGAAGCTTAGCCGCCAACTGACCGCTGAACTACTTCGGGCGGTTGAAGATGACGGTCAGATCAAAGATTCGAGGCTTCAACCCTTGGAGTATCATAGCGTTTGCTCGCTCGACCTGTTCATTCATCTTGGGGTGAGGGACAATGGCCCAATCAACGCGAATATGGTAGTTGTTGCAAAACTTCAAGAATTTCTTTCCCGTGAATTGCATCTTGTTGTCTGTGACTATGGAGTTTGGGGACCCCAATCGGTGGATGATGTCAAGGAAGAACTCGACTACCTTGTTAGACTGAATTTTTGCTAGGGGGCGTGCTTCGTTCCACTTGGTGAACTTATCGACTGCAACAAGCAAGTCGGTGTAGCCCCTGGGCGATTTTTTGAGCGGGTTAACAAGATCTAAGCCCCAGACCATGAAGGGCCATGTGAGGGGAGTCATCTGGCGACCGTGGTACTGGTGCAGGTCTTGACTATGCGGGTTGTGTCACCCATGGCAGTCGGCCAGTAGAAGCCTTGACAAAAGGCGTTGCCCACGAGGGTTCGAGGTGCCGCGTGATGACACAGACCCCCCCCCCCCTGTGAATGTCGACGAGAAGCTTGATGCCCTTGCTAATGGGGATACAACACTGTGTGATCTTGGTGACGCCGTGTTTGTAAAGCTCCTCACCAATTGGCTTCAGTTGCATTAGAGGGAAGCATGCCGCGAGCCAGGAACTCGATGTACGGAACTCTCCAGTCACGTGGGAGTTCAGCTTGCTCGACCTAGGGGTTGATTCGCTCGACCCTTGGGTCGTCCGACTGACTGTCCGCCTCGTTTGAGTCGTTCGGCCCATCGGTTTCCATCATGTTCACGAGTTGTGGGGTCATCGGGGGCGATTTTTCGTCTCCCTAATCGGACTTCGCGGGATTGCTCGACCCCTCCTGCAGCCCCACGGGCTCCTTGGGTCGAACTGAATGCTAGTGCTGGTAATTCACGAAGACGCCCGGAGGGATCTGCTCCCGACCAGATGCCATCTAGGCTAATGCATCAGCCGCCTTGTTGAGGCGTCGTGGGATATGCTTGAGCTCCAGCCCATCAAACTTATCCTCGAGTTTGCGGATTTCCTGGCAGTAGAGTGCCATAGCATCGGTCCGGCAGCTGGACTCTTTCATGATCTGGTCAACCACGAGATGGGAGTCGCCCCGGATCTCGAGCTGCCGGATGCCGAGCTCAATGGCAATTTTGAGCCCGTTGACAAACGCTTCGTACTCAGCAACATTATTCAAAGTAGGGAAATCTAATCAAATTGCATATTTCATATGTATCCCGATTGGAGAGACGAAAACAAGGCCAACGCCGCCCCCCGACCGCATGACAATCCTTCAAAGTACATGATCCAATATTCCTGATCGACGGGAGTGGGTGGAAGTTGTGCCTCAGTCCACTCTACCATGAAGTTGATGAGCACCTTGGACATGATGGCCGCCTTGGCTTGGTACGAGACATCGTGTCCCATCAACTCGAGCACCCACGTGGTGACCTTGCCCGTCGAGTCCCTGTTTTGTATAATATCTCATAGAGAAAAGGAACTCACAATATGTATCGGATAGGAGTTGAAGTAGTGTCAGAGCGTGCGCCTCACAACCATCACCGCGTAGAGGATCTTGAGGATCCATGGGTACCTGGTCTTTGAGTCAGACAGGACCTCGCTGACCTAGTAGATTGGATGCTGGACTCTGAGGGCATGACCCTTCCTTTCTCGCTCGACTACAGGTGTCGATCTCATGACTTGGGTCGTTGCAGCTATGTACAGTAGCAACACCTCTCCCGGGATCGGGGTGTCAGCATGGGTGTGTTGCTCCAGATGCACTTGAAGTCATCAAGGGCAGACTGCACCTTGGGAGTCCACTTGAAGTGGACAGACTTCTTCAAGAACCTATACAACAGAAGCACTCTCTCGCAGAGGAGGGAGATGAAGCGACTTAGCACCGCCATACAGCCCATGAGATGTTGCAGCCCCTTGAGGTTCTAAACCGGGCCCATCTTCTTGATCATGGAGATCTTTTTTGGGATTGGCCTCGATACCCCTCTTGGAGACGATAAACTCGAGAAGCATCCCTCTCGGGACCCCGAAAATGCACTTCTTAGGGTTGATTTTAACGTCCTTCATGCGTAGTTTGGCAAAGACTCGCTTGAGGTTGGCTACAAGGGTGTCCACCTTTTTGGACTTCACGACGATGTCGTCCACGTAGGCTTAAACCATGAGGTCGATCAAGTGATCAAAACACTGTTGCATGCAGCATTGGAATGTTGCGCCGGCGTTCTTAAGCCCGAAAGGCATCGTCACCTAGCAGTAACAGCCGAATGGAGTGATGAATGATGTTGCGAGTTGGTCGGATTCTTTCAACGCCATTTGATGGTATCCATAGTAAGGATCCAGGAAACAGAGGGTGTTGCACCCCGCCGTCGAGTCAACTATCTGGTCTATGCATGGCAAAGGAAAGGGATCCTTCGGACATGCCTTATTCAGGCTTGTGTAGTCAACACACATCCTCCATTTTGTACAGAGACAACATTAGCTAACCATTCTGGGTGATACACCTCCTTGATGAACCCAGCCGCCTGGAGCTTCACAATCTCCTCACCGATTGCTATGCTCTTCTCCTTGTCGAAGCAGCGCAAATGTTGCTTCACCAGTCTAGAGCCTGGCCTGATATTCAAGGAGTGCTCGGCGACTTCCCTCGATATGCCAGGCATGTTCAAGGGCCTCCACGCAAAAACATCGGTGTTAGCACGGAGGAAGTCGATGAGCGCACTTTCCTATTTGGGAGCGAGGGATGTCCCCACTCTCACCGTCTTGTCCTTGTCACCCTCAGGGTCGATCTGTACTTCCCTTGGGTCCTCTGTAGACTTGGACGAGGTGCTCTTGTGACTGGCATCGAGGCCCCCCTCATCGAGGCGGGCTTGTATCGCCTCGAGCTCTCCAGAGGCCAGCACCGCCACGACGAGGTCACCGTTCTCCGTCTCACACTGAAAGGCACACTGAAGGGACACGCTGACGGTGATGACCCCTTTAGGGCCTCGCATCTTGCGCTTCAGATAGGGGTAGTTGGGGATGGGCATGAAATTGGCATAGCACGGGCGCCCCAAGAGAGCATGATACACCCTCGAGAATTCGACAACCTCAAAGATGAGGGTCTCGGTCCGAAAGTTTGACGAAGTCCCAAATGTGATGGCAGGCTGATTCACCTGAGGGACATGGCTTGCCGCCCTGGGACGATCCCATGGAAGGGTGCGCCGGCCGGCTCAAGGCGTCACTAGTCGATTCCGAGCAGGTTGAGCGTGTCAGCATACAGGATGTTGATGCAGCTGCCCCCGTCCATCATCACCTTGGTGAGTTGAACCTCGGCGATGATGGGGTTGACCATGAGTGGGTATCGACCCAGTCGTGGCACATGCGGGGGATGGTCTGACCGATCGAACGTAATCGGCAAGTCCGACCACTTGAGGAAGGCTGGTGTGTGGATTCTGCCATGAAGACCACATGATGCTCGACCTTGGCGGTGCACTGACTTTCGTGGGACTTGGGTCTCGTGAAGATCATGTGGCACACCTTGGTGTTGGGGAACACTGGTCCCCCTTGCTCGTCGTTGTCGTCCATGTGGTCTGGCGCTTTATCGGGGTCCCCCTTCTTCGCTTCCTCCTAGATGAATTTTTGCATCATGGAGCAGTCCTTGAGGAGGTGCTTGACGGGGCAACTGCAGTTCGGGCATGGTCCGTTCCACATCTTCTCGAAGCGGTTTGACGTCTCCCCCGCAACGAGAATCAGTGGCTTTCGCTCGGCGGCAGCGACAATGGGATCGCGTCCAGCCCGCGACTTGTTCTTTTTATTTTTCGGACGATCAGAGGTGCCATCACCGGCTCCTTCCTCCCACTTGCCTTTGCCCTTAGCCTCCAGCGTACACTAGAGGACTGCTCCGATGCACTCCTCTCCGGAGGCAAAGCTCGTGACGATGTCTAGAAGCTCGTGCGCCGTGCACGGTCCCTTTCTTCCCAGCTTGTGAATGAGCTGTTCTGATGTCGTGCCAGATATGAACACTCTGATGATGTCAGCGTCACCCACATTGGGCAGCTTGTTGCAGTTCTTGCTGAAGCACCGGATCTAGTCCCTGAGGGACTAGCCGGCCATCTGTCGACAGTCCTTGAGGTCCCAGGGGTTGTCGGGCCGGACGTATGTGCCTTGAAAGTTGCCGACGAAGATGTCCTTCAAGTCGCCCTGGTCATAGATCTGGCCCTTCGGGAGGTGTTTGAGCCATGCACAGGCCGAGTCCGCAAGGTACAGAGGAAGGTTGCGGATGATGGCTAGGTTTTCAATGGATCCCTCGGCCTGGCATGCGAGGAGGTAATCCTCGAGCCAAAGGCCAGGGTCCATCTCCCCCGCATACTTGGTGACAGTCACAGGGGCGTGGAAGCGCTAAGGGAACTCGGCGCTATGAATCCATGGACTGAAAACCCTTGGCCCAGGAGGGCTTGGGCTTCGGCTCCTTTCCTCATCGGTGTCATCGTACCGACCTCCGTGGCGCGGCTGACAACCCCTTTCTTTATTCAGGCACTCTAAAAGGACCGATTGACTGACAGGGGGGGGGGTGAATTAAGAACTCGCACTATGTACCAAATTTACCAATTCCTAAAACCGACCACTCAAATCAACTCCTACACAATTCTAGTGGTGACCACACTAGCAAGATAATGAACTTATAAAAGGAACAACAACCTAAGCATACCAGTGAATCACTCAAAAGCAATACAACTCCTAAACATGTTAGTTATCAAATGCGGAAGCTTAAATACCGCTAACAAGTAAGGAGCCTATTCATGCAAGACTACAAGGTAATCAACTAGCACAAGACTATTGGTGGCCCTTAAAACCCAATATAGGCCACCAACCAGTCGGGAAATGCAAGGTAAAGACCAAAGATTCATGAATATTTGTTTAAAATAATAAAGTTCCACAAGCTTTGGTGAAATATGTGTTTGCAGGTTCAAAAGGGCCAAAATTATGTAAAAACATGAAGAAATGCCCCGTCGGCCGATACTGCCGTAAAATAGCCGGCCGATAGGGTCGTATGAGGCTGAAATCAGGGCTTGGGCAGGGTCGTGACAGCTGAAATCAGGACCTAGCCGACAAGGTCATCAGGCTGAAATCAGCCACCCGGCTAGTCAACATAGAGTCTCATCAGGCTGAACCAATCCGACCCAGCCGACCCTGCAAAACACTCCATCATGAGGCCGTTTTCCATCCTCGGACTAAGGAGGGTAAACAGTGGACAAGTAATGGAGGCACCCATGTGGCACAACTTGGACAAGTGAAGACATGAGCCGGAGGGGGTCGGCACCAAAAATGGGCCGCTGTCCGGCACAGGCCGCCGCCCGGCCTAGGCCACCGCCCGGCCTACCCCGCCGCCCGGCCTGGGAATTTTCCTCCCGGGGTGTCCAGCCCACTTGGCCCATCATGCCAACCGACACCAAGTGGATAAGGCAGTGGACCCAACAACCATCATCCGGACCAAATCTGAGCCGTCCGAGGGAAGGCGGTCGGAAACCGACTCAATCGCGTGGCCGCCCGGCCTGGTTTGCCACCCGGCATGCCCGGCCGCCCGGCGTGGCCCGCCGCGCGCTGGGGTAAGTTTTTCCCACCGACTCTCCCTCACCTACAAGTACCCGCCAAGTATTTGCCACCTATAAATAGAGGGGGAATTCGGCAGAAGTGAGAAGAATAGAGAAGAAATAAGCATTAGTCCCAAGTTTTACCCAAGTAGAAGAGTAGAGGTGTTGGAGGAGGAGTTCAGAATGTTGGCTCCTTCAACTTGTGCCTCGGGGATTGAAGCTCCTGCGTGAGTAATCTCCCTTATCTACGGGGCTGGGTAACATGTAGTAGAATTCTTGCCCAAGTAATAAAGTGAGTATTTGTATCCTTTTATTCTGCGGGATCCTCATGCATAACATTTTATTGCTTCATAGCATTATCTTGTTATGCTTACCAATTCTAGAACTGGTATGAAAGTCTATGTTTAGAAGTGGTGTTTAGACTTAGCTTTCCTGGGTTTGCATTCGTCCCCACGGGCTGGGTGGTAGGCGGTAGGTGGTGACAGCTCTGTCCGTCCAATATTGAATTCCACCACGTTCGGGAAGTCTCAAGCAGGGTTTTCTAGCGTTAACGTGCCCACTAGTACATGAGGTTAGTTACCGACCCTTACCTGTGGATCATTATCATGCCCCGAAGTAGATATTTGGAAATAGAATTCTCACTAAGTTACTTGGAGAAGGTTCACTACATTAGATTGCCTGGCCCGGGGACTTCTTCTCCCTACAGAGTACACTTTGTTCTGCACCCTCATCGCTAGGACATGATAGATTAGGAGTGACACTTTACTCGTTCCCTGTGGAAATCGATACTGTGGAATACTCCTGGGTGAAAGCTATGTCGGCATCTGTACGCTTGTAGATTTTCCCTGTTAGGCTTAAGAACCGCCAACAAGCTTTCTGGCGCCGTTGCCGAGGAACGGTAGCAGTGCCATTCCGAACTCCGTCGCATCCGCTAGTTTTTCTTTGTTTTTCACCCAACCACTAAATTAGGCTGTTTTTAGTTTCATGTTTAACCATTAAATTAGGCTATAGAAGAAAAAAAAAACTTTATTGGTGATGGCTCGGCCAAGTTTACTGGCCGGGAGGTCAAATTTCATCAAAAACGACCAGCTGGGTGATAATCTGAGGCTCCTATCTAACCAGTCACTTTTCACCACCCTAGAGGTCGTATTTCATGAAAACGACCACCAGGCTAGGTAATATTCAAGTACCCATAATCCAACCTGACCAGTCAAATATTAGTACCCGGGAGGTCAAATTTCAGCAAAAACGACCCTTTGGGTGATGGTCTGATCATCCAACCTGACTAGTCGGATTTCAGCAAACCGGGAGGTCATATTCCATGAAAATGACCACCCGTCTGGGTAAAATTTTGGGAGGTCAGATTTTATCAAATTTTAGCACCCAGGAGGTCATATTTGGCGAAATATGATCACCCGACTAGCTAATATTGAGCCACCTAACCTGAAATAACCCAGTCCAGTTTTACCACCCTGGGGGTCATTTTTCATGAAAACGACCACCCGGCTGGGTCATTTCTGCCGCCCGGCAAGCCATGCCGCCCGACACAACTTTTTCTCGAATTCTTGGCACTTTTAATGCATAGATGATGGCCATGAGTAGTGAAGGTGTGGCCAGCCTTACATTGAAGAAAAATGCTCATCAAAAAACCCACAATGAGTGAATGTGAATGAATGAGAGCCATGCATGTCACCTGACTCTTTCACCACTCACACTCACCTACCACCCTACTCACCTAGGCCTCATGAGTGGCAGCACACTCATTGCAAACATACAACTTTGGGCATTCCATCACTCTATCCTTGCTCCCTACACTCTTAGCAAATTTCTGGACAAATTAAGCAAGTGGATCACATGGCACTTGGACCTAGCCTTCTCCCATCACCACTAGAGAAATAATAGAGCAAATGGAGGGAAATGACCTGCCCGCCAGCACGGGCTGCCGCCCGGCGTGTCCCGCCGCCCGGCATAAAAATGTTTGCCCCAAGGCTCCCCTCGAGCCTATAAATATTAGGCACACTCTCCTTTGTTTCTCCACCCTCAGCTGAAAACATTTTCTCTCCCTCTTCACCCTCTTCTCACTTCACTAGCTCTCTAGTAAGTGCACTTTGCACTTAGCAATAAAAGTGTGCTGCAATAAAACCAACTAGAGAGAAATTGTTGTCACCCTTGCACGTTTGAACGACTAATACTTGGACTACTAACCGAACGACTAACCGTTAACCATTATAATCATTTTGTCCTTCGGGTATCATGTCCAAGTAAGCCCTCTTGCAGGAACGGCAAATATTTGGAGAGGCCTCTACACCATGGTCAGCAGCAGCAGCGGCTCGAGCCGTGGGAGGCATACGCCAAGTGAGCGCTCAGAAGCCGAGCACTCGGGAGCTTCACATGGGGGATAGGCCAGGGACAAGACCACCTCAAACAGGTGCTTTGGGAAGCTCACAATACCATTGGGAGCAACCACAAGTCTCCGGATTTACTAGCTCATCACACTGCACTAGTTCATCCCATGAAGAGTATGAACCGTACAATCCTTATGGGACGGGGAGCTACCACCAACCTCATAGAGGCATAGGCACTTCACGTTCTGCCCGATTCACATCGTACAACTTTTTGGAGTTGGAAGAAGACATGCAATACTTGGCTGCCAATGCTTATGAAACCAACGAACGAACTCAAGAAATACAAGCATCCATAAGGGATGGACAAGATTGGCAGCAACAAATGTCGGAACAACTTCAGACAAACCTCTCCATGATGGACCAACTGTTCGGCCACTTCAATATCGAGTATCAACCGCCACAGTGAAAGTCATCTAAGCTTAAGTCTTGCAAAGACCAAAGCTTGGGGAGGTACCAAAACCAAGGTGCGCCACTTGTTCTATCCTCTCGCCCCCTTTCTCTAGTTGAGTTGTTTTCATTTTTTTGAGAAAATTTAAGAAAACCCAAAAACATTTTTTAGTTTTTGAAGAAAACAAATCATAAAAATTTGCATAACCAAAAAGAATAAAAATATTTCCCTTTTCAAATAAAATTTGAGAACTTAGTCTCTACCTTGCCTATGGAAATGATGAATAGTTGTTCTGTTAGCTCCCTGTCAGTCTCAAGTATATAACCTCTACTCTTCATTTTGGTGGGTAATGGTAGACCGGCATGATGACAAGCTAGCCCCTCTATGTTTTAGTGGGTGCAAAATGGCTAATAAACACCAAGTCTAGTTGTTGGAATTCACAATATAGCATGTTTTGGATGAGTCTATGATCTCCTCATGATTAGAATTCAATGATTTCTTTCAAAACCATGCTGCAATAAAACCCCCCCTACTTGGTGTATGTCTTTCCTATGATAGAAAAATTCCTACCAAGGCCAGATATTAATTGTGAACCCACTTTTATGCCATCCATGTGTGCATTGAGTTTGGTTAGGATTTGATCCTTATGAGGGACTTGCACTTTCAAAGCAAATCATTTTCCTTTGCGTAATCTTTGAGTTCTCAAATAATCATGCTTGGTTATGCGGTTTCCACATTGGATTCAAGCATCCACTTCACCAAGCATGTTAGCCAAAAATCTCTCCTTTGCGAAAACCTTGATCCTACAAGAAAGATTTTGGTGCTCCCAAAATAAATGCTTAGAAAAAGTTTGCAAAAATATTTGAACCATTGAACTAGCTTCCCTACACTATGAGAGCTGAAAGAGAAAGAAAGATAAGAAGAAAGAAAGAAAAACAAAATGAGAAAAAATTATCAGCTCTCATAGATGTACAAATGTCAAGTTTCAAGGTTCATTAAATTCATTCAGCAAAAGTAAAGGACCATCGTTTCACTCTAGCACAAAAATCTAGTCTTTTGATAAAGATCTTTGCTATTGTGCTAGTCCACTCCTTCGCGTGAGTCCATTCTGTCCCTCTCCCCTGGACATTATTTCCAAATGGTTGCAATGAGAAAGTGCAAAGTCTTTTCGCTAGGACCATCTCTTAACTTAAAAAAATATGCATACTAGATGTGCCATCCTACCAAGATCCAGATATAAAGTCAAATTTCATAGAGTATGATGAGCAATTGGTGAGGAAATACACTTTTTGAGAGATGAGAGTCATAGTGAAGGATTACACCAAGAGGGAAAATTTTCAATCTTATGCAGCATTACAAAAACTTTGGACTCATGATCATGTAGGAGTTCCAACCGCTCATGACAAGGTCATAAAATGCTTAAGATCCCCACATACAATGAGAAAGACTTAGTGATCCACTTGTGCTAGTTTACCATTACCCCTATGTTGTAGGAGTATGTGTTTGTGCACTTGATCCTTGCAGGGCTCCAATATTGAAGCAATTCCTAATCCATCACTTCCAAGTTTTAATTTGCTCAGGATGAGCAAAGGTTTAAGCTTGGGGAGGTGTTGGTGGCTCTTAAAACCCAATATCGACCACCAACCGGTCGGGAAATGCAAGGTAAAGACCAAAGTTTAATGAATATTTGTTTAAACTAATAAAGTTTAACAAGCTTTGGCGAAATATGTATTTGCAGGTTCAAAAGGGCCAAAATTATGTAAAAACATGAAGAAACACCCCGTCATCCAATACTGTCGTAAAACAGCTGGCCGACAGGGTTGTATAAGGCTGAAATCAGGGCTCGGGCAGGGTCATGACACCTGAAACCAGGACTCAATCGTGTGGCCGCCGGCCTGGGTTGCCGCCTGGCGATGCATGCCGCCCGGCGGGGGAAGTTTTGCCCACCAACTCTCCCTCACCTACAAGTACCCACCAAGTCTTCGCCACCTATAAATAGAGGGGGAATTCGGCAGAAGTGAGAAGAATAGAGAAGAAATAAGCATTAGTCCCAAGTTTTACCCAAGTAGAAGAGTAGAGGTGTTGGAGGAGGAGTCCAGAATGTTGGCTCCTTCAACTTGTGCCTCAGGGATTGAAGCTCCTGCGTGAGTAATCTCCCTCATCTTCGGGGCTGCGTAACATGTAGTAGAATTCTTGCCCAAGTAATAAAGTGAGTATTTCTATCCTTTTATTCTTTGGGATCCTCGTGCATAACTTTTTATTGCTTTGTAGTATTATCTTGTTATGCTTACCAATTCTAGAACTGGTATGAAAGTCTATGTTTAGACGTGATGTTTAGACTTAGTTTTCCTGGGTTTACATTCATCCCCACGGGCTGTGTGGTTGGCGGCAGGTGGTGACAGCGCTGTCTATCCAATATTGAATTCCACCATGTTCGCGAAGTCTCAAGCAGGGTTGTCTAGCGTTAACGTGCCCACTAGTACATGAGGTTAGTTATCGACCCTTAGCTGTGGATTGTTATCATGCCCCAAAGCAGATATTTGGAAATAGAATTCTCACTAAGTTACTTGGAGAAGGTTCACTACATTAGATTGCATGGCCCAGGGACTTCTTCTCCCTATAGAGTACACTTTGTTCTACGCCCTCATCACCAGGACTTGATAGATTAGGAGTGACACTTTACTCGTTCCTTGTGGAAATCAATACTCTAGAATACTCCCGGGTGAAAGCTACATCGACATCTGTACGCTTTCAGATTTTCCCTGTTAGGCTTAAGAACCGCCAACAAAGACAAGCACACAAGCATGAATAGCACAATATGTAAATGCGGAAAGTAATGCATCAAAGTAAGGAGTAGAGTAAGAGATGGCTCATGATTTATTCCTGAGGTCTCGGAAGGATGGCGCCTTCCCCTACTCCTTGTTGGACCACTCCTGCTGGAGTCCCGGTCCCTCCCACCACCAAGTGGAGTTCTCACTAATGAGCCCGCAATCACTCCTAGAGTGAAGACATAGTGTGCACCACCGCCGCACAAAGCACAAGCTTGCCTACCTTGAGAACTTGCCGGACTCCCCGAGCCGACACGGGAGCTAACTATTGATGCCCCTTTCAATGGCGGGCTCAAACCGTGTACAAACGTGTGACTGCCTTCATAACCGATCACGGTAGGCTCGATCACCAATACCTAACCGGTCTAGGTCTCAGCATAGACCAGGAGTAACAATCTAGATCACACCCTCAAGGACACCCTAGCGTTAGATGTGCAAGATGCTCAAGTTACTCTCCACTAGCACTCTCAATATATGCAATATCTCCTCCTAGTGCTCTCCTCTTTTCCTCTTGGACCTTACCTAATGCTCTCAGGTATTCCTCTAGCCAAGAGAGGTCTCCAAGACCCCCAACAATAAAGTTGTATAGGCTCCCAACCTCAAACTAGTCGTTGCTTCACAAAATCAGCTTCCTGGGCTATCTGACCGGACAGTCCGGTCACTGCCTGACCGGACAGTCTGCTCACAGCAGGACAGTGCACAGAACACTCTGACCCTACTGAAACCTGTACTCACTGGTCCGTCCAGTCAGTAGACCAGACCGTCCAGTCATTTCTCTCTCCACTCCACAAACATTTCGGCTCTAGCTTCCTCGCTGCCCAAGTCTGCTCCGCTGACCGAACCGTCCGGTCAGTAGAGCGGACCGTCCAGTCAGTAGGGCATCTAGACTTGATAGTTTCCTTGCTTCTCAGTTGTAGCCTCCGAACAAAATCACATAGTGATGTACAGTCCGGTCACCACTAACCCCTGTGTCCGGTCTCTATGTCCAAAAGTAGAAACTTGTCGTCCTCGCTTGACTTCATTTCCTGGCTTCTCTAAATAGCTCCTTGACTTCTTCACTGTCACCTAGTGCTTGTGATTTCACCGTGCAACCTTGCACATCACCGACTAGACATGACCTAAGAGAATAACCTAGACCCCCTTGATACTCCGGCTTTTCCTACAGACTCAAAGCCCTAACAACTAGACAAGTGTTCCAAACACTTGCACCATAGCTTGTTCTCCGCTTTGATCCATCTCCATCAACCCTTGGAATCCATCAAGTTCACAAGCCTCCATGTTTGTGGTCATTGTCATCCATCGCCAAGGACACCGTTGACAATCATCATAAGATAGAAAAGGTTACCTACACGAACAAATCTAGTGTAGATATTAGTTACATTTCATGTTTGTCATTCATCACCAAAACATCATACCTTGGGCTGACCCTAGTGGTCATGATCCTTACAATCTCCCCCTTTTTGGTGATGTATGACAACCACTACTTATGATGATCCAAAATGGACAAGCAAGAAAGAACCAAAGGAAAAGAAAAGATTGAAAGGCATACCTTGGTGTCGTGGGAAAACTACCCACTCATTTAGCGCACTTGGATTTCATTCTTGAGCTGAAATTGCACCCGCCTTGGTGTCGTGGTAGTCGATCTTGTTGATGTAGACCCGCCCCAAGGACGTAGATGCTCATGTCGGTGAAGGTGTACATTGTCACTGTAGACATGCACCGTCATTGTTCTTCTCCATATTGGTGTAGCTGTTCATCTTGATGTGATCTTCATTTTCTTCTCCGTGTTGCTATTTCGGCCTTTGGATTTCCATGTTCCATCTCCCCGAATCTTCACGTTCCTTCTTCATGTTCTCCTCCCCCTTTGTGTTATCGATCGTCTTCATGTTTCTTCTCCCTCTTTGATCCAGACATGGCATTTGGATCTTCATGTTTCTTCTCCCCCTTTGTCACCTATCACCAAAAACCACACCAAAACGTAACGAGACAAGAGGCATAAGATAGTTGGCAAAAGTTTGGAGAACTCCCCTTTTCATGGTGCTCCTCCTTGGTCGTAGTGGTGTTCCATTGTAGCTCCCCCTACACTTATGACTTAACAAAATATTTTCTCAAATGTGCAAGGGTTAGTCATTAGAGAGGTGGGAATGTATGAGCCACTTGTCTTTGAGCCGCGCGAGTAGATTTAACCTCAGAGCTCGATCGAACATGACTCAATGGGCATGAAGCAAATATCACTATTCGATCATCTAGAGAGTCATGTACTCACATTGTAAATGAGTAGCTCCCCCTAGACACATGCTTGGGAGCATGTATGGTATCACAATGTAAGGATGCAAGAATGCAAATGTAGCAAGTATACAATGCATGATGCGATGCTAAAGAAATGAGAGAACCGCTACAAACCAAAGTGTCAACAACGAGTTGTTCCCTTCTCAAGCTTGCTTACAATGGAGCATTCTTCAAAGCCTTAAGTACTCCATGAACCACATTCCCAAGCTTAACCCATGTCCATTGCTATCTCGAGAAGGTCCGAAGTCAACCTACAAAAGAAGAGAAACAAGCACATACAATGACACAAACAAGAACAAACAAACACTATACATATTTACAAGGGATAAGCTCATGGGTTACTCATGTGAAGTTGGAGAGGTTGAGAATATTGAGTTCTCCTCTTAGCTTGTTGAAGGTCTTCTCATCGAGTGGCTTGGTAAAGATGTCCGTGAATTGTTCATGAGTTCACACGCTCACCAACTCGATGTCCTTCTTCTTAACATGATCCCTTATGAAGTGATGCCTCACTTTAATGTGCTTTGCATGACCATGATCTCCCGTCTTGAGGGCCATCTTTATTGCCGCCTCACTATCACAATATAGTGGCATTTGAGTATAGTTGAGGCTGTAGTCCGAGAGTGTTTCCCTCATGTAAAGGAGTTGTGCACAACATGCTCCCGCCGCTATATATTCTGCTTTGGCGGTAGATAGAGCCATAGAGTTTTGCTTCTTTGAGGTTCAAGATACTAGAGATCTTCTAAGAAATTGGCAACCTCCCGATGTACTCTTTCTATTCACTTTGCAACCCGTGAAGTCCGAATCCGAATACCCAAGTAACTCAAAGTTTGTTCCTCTAGGATACGATAAGCCCATGGTAGGTGTGTACTTGAGGTATCTAATTATTCTCTTCACGACCTTCAAGTGCGACTCTTTTGGATTTGCTTGATAGTGTGCACACAAGCACATACTAAACATGATGTGCGGTCTCGAAGCAGTGAGATAGAGCAAAGACCCAATAATTGATCTATGTAGCTTGGGGTTCACCGGTTTCCCTTTCACATCATCATTCAAGGGTTTGCTAGTAGCCATAGGTGTGTGCAAAGGCTTACAATTCTCCATGTTGAATCTCTTGAGAAGTTCCTTAGTATATTTATCTTGATAGATGAAGTTTCCTTCTCTCAATTGCTTGACTTCAAAACCAAGGAGAACATGCAAGTCACCAATCATTGACATTTGGAATTCCCTAGCCATCATCTCCCGAAACTCTTCATTGAACTTCTCATTGGTTCACCCATAGATGATATCATCCACATAGATTTGGCACACAAAGAGATCCTTCCCAACATGCCTCGTGAACAAGGTGCTATCAATGCTCCCAATGGTGAATCCATTTTTGAGTAGGAAGTTCCTCAAGTGTGCATACCATACCCTTGGTCCTTGCTTAAGGCCATAGAGAGATTTCTTCAATTTGTACACATGTCTTGGATGTTTTGGGTTCTCAAACCCCGGAGGTTGTTTGACATAGACTTTCTCATTGATCTGTCCATTCAAGAAGGCACTTTCGACATCCATTTGAAAGAGCTTGAAGCCATTGTGTGATTCATAGGCAAGTAAGATCTGAATAGCTTCAAGAGAGGCCACGGGAGCAAAGGTCTCTTCAAAGTCAATCCCCGTCACTTGAGAATATCCCTTAGCCACTAGGCGAGCGTTGTTCTTGACAATTGCTCCTTTCTCATCTTTCTTGTTCTTGAAGACCCACTTGGTGCCAACCACATTGTGATTCTTGGGCCTCTCAACCAATTTCCATACTTTGCACCTCTTGAAGTTGTTCAACTCTTCTTCCATGGCAATAACCCACTTGCGATCGTCCATAGCGTTTTCAATGATAGTGGGCTCAATCATAGAGATGAAGGAGAAGTTCTCAATTTCAACATTGGCCTCATCATCATTCTCTTCACTCACATAGTTGGGCTTATATTGATTTCTCCTTGTCTTTATCCCTTGAGATGGACTCTCAATGATCAAGTCTTGTGAGTGATCTTTGATGGCTTTGGGTCTAGGATGGTATTTTCTTTGAGTGGGAGGAGATCTAGGTGAAGTGTCTTGTGCATCATGGATTGTTTGCTCTCTTGATATATGAGTGTCTTGAATCCTAAGAGAGGTGGAAGAGTCACTCTTATGTTTTCTTGTTTTGGACTTTGAGCTTGTGGTGGATGGGAGGGTATCTTGTGAAGAGCTAGGAGAAGTGGTTTGTGGTGAACTATGTGGGGAGGTTTGTGGCTCACTTCTCACATGGTTTTCCTCATCATTTGGTGAGTGAACTCTCAATGAATCTTGGGAGGATCTTGTGGGAGTATTTGTGGCATCTTGGGTTGTTTGTTGTACCTCGGAGGAGGAGGTAGGTTGAGGTGGTGGAGTAGAGGGCTCATCAATATCACCATCATTTGCCTCGCGGGGTAAAACCTCGCCCACGGGCATGTTTCTCATGGCTTCTCTCATAGGCTCATCCCCAATGTTCACTTCATGAAATTCATTCTCCTTTTGAGACCCATTTGACTCATCAAATTGCACATCATATGATTCTTCCACACATCCTGTGGCTGAGTTGCAGACCCTATAAGGTTTAGAAGTCCCAGAGTACCCAACAAGAATGCTGTCATAAGTTCTGCTCTCAAACTTCCCGGGCTTTCTCCTCTTCTTGAGAATGTAACACTTGCAGCCAAAGACTCGGAAATAGGAAACATTGGGTTTCCGTCCCACCAACAGCTCATATGGTGTCTTCTTCAACAACCGGTGGAGATAGACACGGTTGGAGGTGTAGCAAGCCGTGGTGATTACCTCCGCCCAAAAACTCTCATGAGTTCCATACTCATCCAACATGGCACGAGCAAGAGTGATGAGCATCTTGTTCTTCCTCTCCACTACTCCATTTTGCTTGGGAGTGTATGTAGCAAAGAATTCATGTTTGATCCCTTTCTTGTCACAATATTCCTCCATTGTAATGTTCTTGAACTCCGTTCCATTGTCACTCCTTATCTTCACAATGCTGGCATTGAATTCATTCTTTGCCCTCTTGGCAAACATTTTGAAGATACCACTGGCTTGAGATTTGTCCACAAGAAAGGTCCAAGTGTATCTAGTGAAATCATCAACAATCACCAAGCAATAGAGATTGACTCATAGACTCGTGTAGTGTGTTGGCCCAAACAAATCCATGTGCAATATCTCTAGAGGACGAGATGTAGACATGAATGACTTGGTGGTATGTGAAGATGCAACTTGCTTTCCTGCTTGATAAGCGCTACACAGTCTATCCTTCTCAAAGGTCACATCCTTGATTCCTTCAACTAGATTCCTCTTGACAATCTTCTTGAGCTGATTCATTCCAACATGTGCCAGTCTTCAATGCCACAACCATCCCTTGGATGGCTTAGTGAATAGGCAAGTGCTTGGTGGCATATGGCCTGATTTGAAGTCCGTGACATACAGGTTCCCATGCCCTACTCCATGAAATACTAGCCCTTTCTTGGCATTCTCAATTTTTGCACTATCCTTATCAAATGTGCACTTGAAACCCATGTCACATAGTTGACCAAGACAGAAGGTTGAAGTTGAGGGTTTCCACAAGAAAGACCTTGGAGAGATGGAGGTCATTTGTGATGGCCACCTTGCCCGAGCCTCTAACTCTCCCCTTTGAGTTATCCCCAAAGTTCACCTTCTCACTATCTTTGTCTTCATCAATGGTGGTGAATATGGTAGGCTTCCTGGTCATATGTTGAGTGCACCCACTATCAAGAATCCAATGAGTGCCTCCACTCTTGTAGTTGACCCTGGTGTCGAGCAATAAGACCATCCTCATAGATAGGGATTCTAGCAATCCGATCTAGTAATCTCCTCCTAATGGGATAGTGAGGAGCACGGTACCTCCAATGTCCATAACCATCCCCCATGTGCAAATTTCAAGGTCGATGTAGTAGTGGGGAGGGTCATAGAGTCCAGTGATGTGCTCAAGCACATGCCCCACTTGTGAATGGATCACAAGTATCATCTCCATTGCTCTCTCAATTCAGAGCTCATGTCTCCTGTTGACTACCTCCTCAAGTAAGAAACCCCTCTCAGGAGTTGTGATTTGCTGGGCGAGCTTCTCAATCACTTCATGTGGTGCAATCCTCCGAAATCCCCTAAAAGAGTTTATCCTACACACAAGATCATTGATGCTCAATAGGTTCTCACAAAGGTCATCATTCGGATTTCTCACAAATTACCCGAGTTCAAAGAAAAGATCCTGTTGGTGAGCTTGACGAAGATGCCAAAGATGATCTTGTGGTGGTGGAAGTAGAGGATGTGGAGGTGCCGGAGCCGAAGCCGCAAGGTTGAGAATCTCAAATGACCGAGCGAGCATTGTTGTTGGTGCTCCCCCTACGCCAATGCTTGATCTACCCAAGGTGCTTGGAGTAGAACTTGGAATGGCACTTGAGGTAGAGCTTGAAGAAGCACCCGATGAATGTCTTGCTCCGAAGGGGTTGTAGAAGTTGTTGCAAGACAATCTTGTGGAGGGATCAAAAAGGTTGAGCTCGAAGCTACTTCTTTCCCTTTGATTGAAGATTCTTCATGGTTTGTCTTGGATGTCTTCTTCCACCCCATGCTCGCAGTGATCTCCTCATCCTTGAAGAACAGCTCAATCACGTCCTCGACGGAGAGACTCTTCTCCATGAGAAGGTCAAGGGTGACGTAGAAGAGCTTGCTGCTCGGAAACAAGGAGAGAATCTTCTCAACTATCACAATCTTGGGAAGCTTGAAAGATGTTACCCCAATCCTGTCCACAATACCTCGCAAGAAAATAAGAGAGTCATGTAAGTCCTCATTGTTATTAGTGTGAAAAGCAAAGAACTCCTCAACAAGAGAACTACTAGCATGATCAATAGGAGCTTCACAAACATCATCAATACTAGTCATGCTAGTAGAGCAAGCAGGATCAAGAGACACATCATTATCAATCACCATATTAGGCACACTAGTAGAGCAACCTATCAAGTCATCCCAAGAAGAATCTAGGCACTCACTAGAACAAGACACATTCACACAATCATCACAATCATCATACACATCATCATCGGTAAAGGTATTGGAAAAGTCCACAAGAGTATCCATCAACTCATTCGGAATCATGGCATTTAGGTAGCTTTTAAAGCGATCCTTCCATGAGCCATGACCCGGCCCCAAATGGGATTTCATCCCAACTCAATACGGTCACTACTAAAGGCGGTTAAGCCTTATAATGAGCACTTGGCTCTGATACCACTTGAAAGGATCGAGTGACCGAGAGGGGGTGGGGGTTAATCAGGAACTCGGAGGGGGTGGGGGTTAATCAGGAACTCGCACTATGTACCAAATTTACCAATTCCTAAAACCGACCACTCAAATCAACTCCTACACAATTCTAGTGGTGATCACACTAGCAAGATAATGAACCTATGAAAGTAACAACAACCTAAGCATATTAGAGAATCACTCAAAAGGAATACAACTCCTAAACACGTTATTGATCAAATGCGGAAGCTCAAATACTACTAACACGTAAGGAGCCTATTCATGCAAGACCACAAGGTAATCAACTAGCACAAGACAAGCACACAAGCATGAATAGCACGGTATGTAAATGCGGAAAGTAATGCATCAATGTAAGGAGTAGAGTAAGAGATGGCTCATTATTTTTTCCCAAGGTCTCGGAAGGATGACACCTTCCCCTACTCCTTATTGGACCACTCCCACTGGAGTCCTGGTCCCTCCTTCCACCAAGTGGAGTTCTCGCCCACGAGCCCGCAATCACTCCTAGAGTGAAGACACGGCTTGCGTCACCGCTGCACAAAGCGCATGCTCGCCTCCCTTGAGAACTTGCCGGACTCACTGAGCTGACACGGGCGCTCACTATTGATGCCCCTTTCAACGCCGGGCTCAAACCATGTACAAACGTGTGACGGCCTTCACAACCGATCATGAGAGGCTCGATCACCGACACCTAACCGGTCTAGGTGATGAGGACATCACTCCTATGGATACACACAACACTCCTCCAAATCTGGACTTGCAAGGTCCAATGACTAGAGCTCCTACACGACAACTAAATTTAGAGGTGAGCTCGTTCCTACGTTCTTCGCTATATGTTACTTTTGAGAATGGTTTGCTACCTAATGATTATTTTATGATTAGAAACCATAGAGAGGACCAGGAGATGATGGGAGAAGGATTTGGAAACGTGGAGGGCCAGCAAGGGCTTGGAAGCCAAAGTGGAGGCCCAATCAAAACCGACTTCGAGTCTGTTTCGGGGCCCAGGACCAGTCTGTACTAAAACGGTCGCCCAGGACGCATACGGACTCGGATTTGGACGTTCTACATATGCACGGAAAGATAAGGAGAAGACCTTTCCAATGCCGCCGGCCTCATGTCAAAATTCATCCGGAGTCATCGGGAATCGTCAAAACAAGAGAGAGTCCAGAATCTGTGTCGGTGCTGCGTCGCTTATTTTTTGTCTTTGGGCCTTGTATCTAGTTGAGCCCAATTCGGGGCGCGTCCAGAGGGTCTTGCACGACCCTAGGGTCTTTATATACAGCCACCACCGCACCATTAGGGTTCGGGTTTTGCTTAGATCAATTCTGTTCATAAACAGTTTCGCCGTTCATCGGTTTGTGAGACCCCAACTTCGAGAGTTTAATCATACATCTGCAATTGTGTTGCATTATTCGTTGTTCTTGCTTGTGTTCTTGATTCACAGGCAGGGATTAGCCTTCTCGGCGAGGTCAATCGTCTTTTGGACGGTTGATAACCAGAGGAGACGTCGTGCTGCGATTGCGGGGTTTAGAACGTGCTGTTGTGAAGCCGGATCGATTTGTGTGTCGCCTCCGACCAAATCAACTTACCAAGAACCTTTCGGAAGATCGGGAACCCTTGTCCACATCACTAGGTGTCACCATAGACCAGGAGTAACAATTTAGATCACACCCTCAAAGGCACCCTAGTCTTAGATGTGCAAGATTCTCAAGTTACTCTCCACTAGCACTCTCAAGATATGCAATATCTCCTCCTATCACTCTCCTCTTTTCCTCTTGGACCTTACCAAATGCTCTCAGGTATTCCTCTAGCGAAGAGAGGTCTCCAAGACCCTAGCAATGAAGTTATATAGGCTCCCAACCTTAAACTAGCCGTTGCTTCACGAAATCAGCTTCCTGGGCCATATGACCGGACCGTCTAGTCACTGCCTGACTGGACAGTGCGCTCACTGCAGGATAGTGCACAGAACACTGTGACCCTGCTGAAACCTGTACTCACTGGACCGTCCGGTCAGTAGACTAGACCGTCCAATCGATTCACTCTCCAGTCTAGAAACATTTCGGCTCTAGCTTCGTCGCTGCCCAAGTCTTTGCTCCGCTGACCGAACCGTCCGGTCAGTAGAGCGGACCGTCCGGTCTCTAAGGCATCCAGACTTGACAGTTTCCTTGCTTCTCCGTTGTAGCCTCCGAACAAAACCATATAGTGACGTACAGTCCGGTCACCACTAACCCCTGTGTCTGGTCTCTATGTCCAGAAGCCGAAACTGGTCGTCCTGGCTTGACTTTGTTTCATAGCATCTCCGAATAGCTCCTTTACTTCTCACTGTCACCTAGTGCCTATGATTTCACCAAGCAACCTTGCACATCACCGACTAGACATGACCTAAGAGAATGACCTAGACCCCCTTGATACTCCGGTTTTTCCTACGAACTCAAAGATGTAACAACTAGACAAGTGTTCCAAATACTTGCACCATAGCTTATTCTCCGCTTTGATCCATCTCCATCAACCCTTGGACTCCATGAAGTTCACAAGCCTCCATGTTTGTGGTCATTGTCATCCATCGCCAAGGACGCCGTCCCAACGGTGCAGATAATGCAGACACTTGATAATACAACATTGGTTTGAATTTAAATTGAATATTACATCAAATAGTTATCAGAGTGCAGCGGAAATAGTACAAGTTCTTGAATTGTTTTGAAACAGCGAAAGCAATTACGATAATTCTACGAGCTCGACGATACAGCATAGTAATGGTTCATGCCCGAAGAACCATCACTCTAGCATCACACATCATCACTGCGGTGGGAAATCGGACTCCTAGTGGGCAGTCCAACCCTCAGGGACTTGCATGTCCCAGGGCAGCACATCTACAGGCAATTCTACTTCTTCATTACCTAATAACAACAGTGGCACAAAGCCTGAGTACTAATTACTCAGCAAGTCTTATCCGTCGGACTTCTAGACATGCAATGGCTCCAATAGGTGGCTTGTTTGAAAAGACTCGCACTAAGCAACCTATTAGTTCTATCAAGTTTTATTCTTCCATTTAATTGAGTATAGCAGAAATGTAACTTTAGTGCAACAATAAGATAATAAAGCAATGTATAAAGTATGTGCATCATAAGAACAATAATAGTAACACCAATCAATAAGCATCATAGTTAACTTCCAATCCAGGTTCAACTATGTGACGATGCAATGACCAAGTGGTACTCATTACTGCGAGGGACAACAATTGCAATTGATTTACACCAGCTGGGATAACCCGATATACACGACACATATGCACCAGTTAAGGTCGTATATGGCAACTTTTCGCAAGGATGAAAAACAACTTGGTCCGGTTCCAGTCTCAGGGAGTGGGCATGCCGTTCTGCCAACAGTACTTCGCGGTCTGAACCGCCCACTCCAGCAGCAGCAGGGTCAACGACCACTGTACTGGGTACCGTCCTCATTGCCGCGCCAATGCTACATCAGTTTACTAGTGCACATAGACTAGCATGTATTCGGTACTGTTCAATACTTGACCAAGGGGCCAACCACGGACGGGTCCTAGGTTTAACAAGGCAGGGCTACCGCAGTCAACACCCATGTATTGCTACAAACTTACACATGCATCTTCCCTGCCCGATCATAACAGTAAACTAAACTTCTTTTTAGGTTCCCGTTCTAGTGGGCGAGTTCATTCCCTAGTATTAGTATCTATCGGGCCTAATAGTTACTAAGCATAGCGACACAGTACCGATACTACCAAAGTTCTAATGTCAGTGGCGTAGGTCATTTGGGTATCATGCTAGTGGGTTCCAATCAACTCCTATGACCTAATGCAATAATCACAGACACAAGTAATATTGAAAACTAGCAACTTTATAAAATGGTGAATGAAAAACTGGGGCTTGCCTGGATCGATGTTAGTGCTAGCAACTACAACGTCTTGCTCTTGGAGATCAAGGTCCTTCTGTAGATCTTCCTCTTCCTGCTCTGGATTGTTGTTGCCTATATGATAGAATTGAATTGTCGGTATTATCAAAATACCGTAGAATGCAATGGTATGATGCTCAACATCTTTAAATGTTGACTATTATTATGTTCTCGAAGCCATATGCTTCAAAGGAACAAATTAGAGTTCCTTCATTTTATGTGTGTTAATCATTTATTCGAGGTTGTTATAGTCCTTCAAAATAATTAAGCAATTGTAGTAGTAACCCATTGATTCTGGTCTTGAGTGATTTATCATGAATAGGGACATAGATGAAATGTATTTTTACCAATTTACAGCCTCTGGTTATAATTACTCTAATTACTAACATTTATTAAAGTAAAATAGTGGTATGAGCAATTAATTTAATTTAATTAAGTAAACTTAGGTTTCTGGACTTATGTAATTACTGGGCACAAAGGCTAGGGTGAGTGATTTTTGTGCCAAGTGGCAGGGGCCAATTAATTATAAAATAATTACTATAATTAATTTAATTGAACTCACTAAATAATTTCCAGAGCCTAAAATAATTCATATTTTTCTAAACCAATAATTGTGGTGACAGATACTTATGCAATTATTAAGCTTGCGAAAAATCAGAATTAAAATTGGTTCTTAGAATATCTGGTGAATTAATTTGTGTTTAGACAATTAAATGAATTAATAAAGATGCAAGTACAGAGGCTCAGGTTTATCATTTTACTAAAATAGAGCTCTTCAAGGTGAACCTATCAAATTTTGTTTGGGCTTCATTGGAGTTAAGTTCGATTTACTAGGAGTTTTCAAAGTTTTATGTATTTTTCTGGAATTTCTGGTATTTTCCGGGTTTAAAAAGGGGCCACGTAGGCGCCACATACGCGACACGTAGGCACCACGTCAGCTGCCAGTAGGCGCCAATGGGCCTGCCGGGGCGGGGTGGCTTGCGGCCAGACGGCTCGCTGCCGGCGATTGCGCGGGAGGAAAGCTCGTCGCGAGGATAGAAAAATGACACATACATCTAGGCGGGAAGATTGGCAGGGTTCGAGCGGGAGTGGCTCACCGGAAGGTCGTCGATGATGAGAGGTGGCGGAAAATGAACTTCGGCGAGGTCGCAGGAACGACTTGGAGCTCTAACTTGGGCTCTGTCTTCTCCTATAGCTTCACTGGGGCAACACGATGAGCGGCATCGGGTTGTCGTTCGGCGAGGAGGGCCGGAGATAAGAGCTCGTCGTGGAGGCAGCTTTGGCGATCGGCGGCGATGGGTCGGAACTGAGGAAAAGCAAAATGTTGGTGGCTTTGCACTTGAAAACAAGAATGGGGTTAAGGCGGGCCCGTTCGGCCGAGGGTTGCGCAAATGGTAGAGGAGGAAAGAGGGGATGATGCTCACCGGAGATGGCCAATTTCGGTCGACGACAGAGGAGCTCACGAGAACTGTGTGCCTCGGTTTTTCAGCGAATTGATCGAGCTCATGCAGGGAGTTGTCGAGGAGGTGGCCTGGGAGCTAGAGGGGAAGTGGGCGATGTGTGGTTACTCTTGGTGGGGCTCGGGAAGCAGTGGAAGAATTGGGCAGCGCGTCGTGCTTGAGCTCTGCTTGACAATGTCGAAAAGGGAAGGGAGGTGAGAAAATGGAAAAGAGGGGAGAGCAGAGAGCAAGAGAGAGTAGTTTCTGTGAGCTTGCTGGTTCGCTATGAGTTGCGCGGAGGGGGAAAGAGCGGGTGGAGTGCGAGAGCAGGAGGAGCGGGTGGAATTGAAGTTTTGCCAGTCACGGCGATGGCGTGCAGAGGGGGAGAAGAGAAGGTTGGGCGAGCTCGCGGCTGAGGACAGAGGGATGGGACTGAGCGGGGGCAGAGAGGGGTCAACGGCGGCTGTAGCACGCGCGGTCCCGAGGCGAGGTGATGGCTGCCCGGGCGGTGCACCGGCGATGGCAGAAATCGGCCGAGAATCGGCTCTGCGCCAGTGAGAGGGAGAAGAAAGGTATTCTTACACTGCGCCCCCTCATCTTTCAAGATCCTCACAAAAAGGTCCCTAGTCAAAGCTGATTTTTGATAAATCCAAATAAAATAGCTAGGAGTTTCCAAAAATAGTGAAATTTGGTGGGTGGGCTATTTAAATAGTGGAGAACACTCTAGTGAATTTTATTTGTGATTTTCTTAAAATAATTTTTAGAATTAATTAAATGCATTAATTAGTTATTTAAGAATCAATTAATTAATTAGGGGTCTTACCAAGCAGATAAAATGCCCAATAATTTCATAAAATTTTATTTTATTATGAGTAACATGATTATGAATTTATTTAGTATAAGTTGTATTGAAATTTTTGAATTGCTTCAATAACTTTATTGCAGGGTTTTTATTTGCCTAGAATTAATAAAAGGGAGTGAGTCCTAATATTTCATGCTATGTTGTTTATAACCTAAGCTCTCCACGTTGGTTAAATAAAGTGAGACACCTGGGGTGTCACACGCCGTTGACAATCATCATAAGATAGAAAAGGTTTCCTACACGAACAAATCTCATGTAGATATTAGTCACATTTCATGTTTGTCATTCATCACCAAAACATCATACCTTCGGCTGACCTCAATGGTCATGATCCTTACAATCTCCCCCTTTTTGGTGATGGATGACAACCACTACTTATGATGATCCAAAAAGGACGAGCAAGAAAGAACCAAAGGAAAGGAAAAGATTGAAAGGCATACCTTGGTCCTTACCTTGGAAGTAGCCTCCCCCTTGATATGTGCTAGGTGTTGAGGGAGAACTACCCACTCATTTAGCGCACTTGGATTTCATTCTTGAGCTGAAATTGTGCCTGCCTTGGTGTCGTGGTAGTCGATCTTGTTGATGTAGACCCGCCCCAAGGACGTAGATGCTCATGTCGGTGAAGGTGTACATTGTCACCATAGACATGCACCATCATTGTTCTTCTCCATGTTTGTGTAGATGTTCATCTTGATGTGGTCTTCATTTTCTTCTTCGTGTTGCTATTTTGGCCTTTGGATTTCCACGTTCCATCTCCCCGAATCTTCACGTTCCTTCTTCATGTTCTCCTCCCAATTTGTGTTATCGATCGTCTTCATGTTTCTTCTCCCTCTTTGATCCAGACATGGATTTTGGATCTTCATGTTTCTTCTCCCCCTATGTCACCTATCACCAAAAACCACACCAAAACGTAACGAGACAAGAGGCATAAGATAGTTGGCAAAAGTTTGGAGAACTCCCCTTTTCATGGTGCTCCTCCTTGGTCGTAGTGGTGTTCCATTGTAGCTCCCCCTACACTTATGACTTAACAAAATATTTTCTCAAATATGCAAGGATTAGTCATTAGAGAGGTGGGAATGTATGAGCCACTTGTCTTTGAGCCGCGCGAGTAGATTTAACCTCGGAGCTCGGTCGAACATGACTCAATGGGCATGAAGCGCAAATATCACTATTCCATCATCTAGAGAGTCATGTACTCATATTGTAAATGAGTAACTCCCCCTAGACACATGCTTGGGAGCATGTATGATATCACAATGTAAGGATGCAAGAATGCAAATGCAGCAAGTATACAATGCTTGATGCGATGCTACAGAAAAGAGAGAGAACCGCTACAAACCTAAGTGTTAACAATGAGTTGTTCCCTTCTCAAGCTTGCTTACAATGGAGCATTCTTCAAAGCCTTAAGTACTCCATGAACCACATTCCCAAGCTTAACCCATGTCCATTCCTATCTCGAGAAGGTTCAAAGTCAACCTACAAGAGAAGAGAAACAAGCACATACAATGACACAAACAAGAACAAACAAACACTATACATATTTACAAGGGACAAGCTCAAGGGTTACTGATGTGAAGTTGGAGAGGTTGAGAATATTGAGTTCTCCTCTTAGCTTGTTGAAGGTCTTCTCATCGAGTGGCTTGGTAAAGATGTCCGTGAATTGTTCATGAGTTCGCACACTCACCAACTCGATGTCCTTCTTCTCAACATGATCCCTTATGAAGTGATGCCTCACTTTAATGTCTTTGCATGACCATGATCTCCTGTCTTGAGGGCCATCTTTATTGCCGCCTCACTGTCACAATATAGTGTTATTTGATCATAGTTGAGGCCACAGTCCGAGAGTGTTTTCCTCATGTAAAGGAGTTGTGCACAACATGCTCCCGCCGTCATATATTCCGCTTTGCCGGTAGATAGAGCCACAGAGTTTTGCTTCTTTGAGTTCCAAGATACTAGAGATCTTCTAAGAAATTGGCAACCTCCCAATGTACTCTTTCTATTCACTTTGCAACCCGCAAAGTCCGAATCCGAATACCCAAGTAACTCAAAGTTTGTTCCTCTAGGATACCATAAGCCCATGGTAGGTGTGTACTTGAGATATCTAATTATTCTCTTCACGGCCTTCAAGTGTGACTCTTTTGGATTTGCTTGATAGCATGCACACAAGCACATACTAAACATGATGTGCGGTCTCGAAGCGATGAGATAGAGCAAAGACCCAATAATTGATCTATATAGCTTGGGGTTCACCGGTTTCCCTTTCACATCATCATTCAAGGGTTTGCTAGTAGCCATAGGTGTGTGCAAAGGCTTACAATTCTCCATGTTGAATCTCTTGAGAAGTTCCTTAGTATATGTATCTTGATAGATGAAGTTTCCTTCTCTCAATTGCTTGACTTCAAAACCAAGGAAAACATGCAAGTCTCCAATCATTGACATTTGGAATTCCCTAGCCATCATCTCCAAACTCTTCATTGAACTTGTCATTGGTTGACCCATAGATGATATCATCCACGTAGATTTGGCAAACAAAGAGATCCTTCCCAACATGCCTTGTGAACAAGGTGCTATCAATGCTTCCAATGGTGAATCCATTTTTTAGTAGGAAGTTCCTCAAGTGTTCATACCATGCCCTTGGTGCTTGCTTGAGGCCATAGAGAGATTTCTTCAATTTGTACACATGTCTAGGATGTTTTGGGTCTTCAAAACCCGAAGGTTGTTTCACATAAACTTTCTCATTGATCTCTCCATTCAAGAAGGCACTTTTGACATCCATTTGAAAGAGCTTGAAGCCATTGTGTGATTCATAGGCAAGTAAGATCCGAATATCTTCAAGACAGGCCACGGGAGCAAAGGTATCCTCAAAGTCAATCTCCGCCACTTGAGAATATCTCTTAGCCACTAGGTGAGCCTTGTTCTTGACAATTGCTCCTTTCTTATCTTTCTTGTTCTTGAAGACCCACTTGGTGCCAACCACATCATGATTCTTAGGCCTCTCAACCAATTTCCATACTTTGCACCTCTTGAAGTTGTTCAACTCTTCTTGCATGGCAATAACCCACTTGTGATCATCCATAGCTTTATCAATGGTAGTGGTCTCAATCGTAGAGATGAAGGAGAAGTTCTCAATTTCAACATTGGCCTCATCATCATTCTCTTCACTCATATAGTTTGGCTTATATTGATTTCTCCTTGTCTTTATCCCTTGAGATGGACTCCCAATGATCAAGTCTTGTGAGTGATCTTTGTTGATGGATTTGGGTCTAGGATGGTATTTTCTTTGAGTGGGAGGAGCTCTAGGTGAAGTGTCTTGTGCATCATGGATTGTTTGCTCTCTTGATATATGAGTGTCTTGGATCCTAAGAGAGGTAGAAGAGTCACTCTTATGTTTTCTTGTTTTGGACTTTGAGCTTGAGGTGGATGGGAGGGTATCTTGTGAAGAGCTAGGAGAAGTGGTTTGTGGCAAACTATGTGGGGAGGTTTGTGGCTGACTTCTCACTTGGGTTTCCTCATCATTTGGTGAGTGAACTCTCAATGAATCTTGGGAGGAGCTTGTGGGAGTATATATGGCATCTTGGGTTGTTTGTTGTTCCTCGGAGGAGGTAGATTGAGGTGGTGGAGTAGAGGGCTCATCAATATCACCATCATTGGCCTCGTGGGGTAAAACCTCGCCCACGGGCATGTTTCTCAACGCTTCTCTCATAGGCTCATCCCTAAATGTTCACTTCATAAAATTCATGCTCCTTTTGAGACCCATTTGACTCATCAAATTGCACATCATATAATTCTTCCACACATCCTGTGGCAGAGTTGCAGACCCTATAAGGTATAGAAGTCCCAAAGTACCCAACAAGAATGCCTTCATAAGTTCTGCTCTTTAACTTCCCGGGCTTTCTCCTCTTCTTGAGAATGTAACACTTGCAGCCAAAGACTCGAAAATAGGAAACATTGGGTTTCCGTCCCACCAACAGCTCATATGGTGTCGTCTTCAACAACCGGTGGAGATCGACACGGTTAGAGGTGTAGCAAGCCATGGTGATTGCCTCCGCCGAAAACCTCTCATGAGTTCCATACTCATCCAACATGGCATGAGCAAGAGTGATGAGCATCTTGTTCTTCCTCTCCACTACTCCATTTTGCTCGGGAATGTATGTAGGGAGAATTCATGTTTGATCCCTTTCTTGTCACAATATTCCTCCACTGTAGTGTTCTTGAACTCTGTTCCATTGTCACTCCTTATCTTCACAATGCTGGCATTGAATTCATTCTTTGCTCTCTTGGCAAACATTTTTAAGATACCACTGGCTTGAGATTTGTCCACAAGAAAGAAGGTCCAAGTGTATCTAGTGAAATCATCAACAATCACCAAGCAATAGAGATTTCCTCATAGACTCTTGTAGTGTGTTGGCCCGAACAAATCCATGTGCAATAGCTCTAGAGGACGAGATGTAGACATGAATGACTTGGTGGTATGTGAAGATGCAACTTCCTTTCCTACCTGACAAGCGCTACACAATCTATCCTTCTCAAAGGTCACATCCTTGATTCCTTCAACTAGATTCATCTTGACAATCTTCTTGAGCTAATTCATTCCAACATGTGTCAGTCTTCTATGCCACAACCATCCCTTGGATGCCTTAGTGAAAAGGCAAGTGCTTGGTGGCATATTGCCTGATTTGAAGTCCGTGACATACAGGTTCCCATGCCTTACTCCATGAAATACTAGCCCTTTCATGGCATTCTTAATTTTTGCACTGTCCTCATCAAATGTGCACTTGAAACCCATGTCACATAGTTGACTAATAGACAGAAGGTTGAAGTTGAGGGTTTCCACAAGAAAGACCTTGGAGAGATGAAGGTCATTTGTGATGGCCACCTTGCCCGAGCCTCTAACTCTCCCCTTTGAGTTATCCCCAAAAGTCACCTTCTCACTATCTTCGTCTTCATCAATGGTGGTGAATATGGTAGGCTTCCTGGTCATATGTTGAGTGCACCCACTACCAAGAATCCAATGAGTGCCTCCACTCTTGAAGTTGACCCTGGTGTCGAGCAATAAGACCATCCTCGTAGATAGGGATTCTAGCAATCCCATCTAGTAGTCTCCTCCTAATGGGATAGTGAGGAGCATGGTACCTCCAATGTCCATGACCATCCCCCATGTGCAAACTTTCAAGGTCGATGTAGTAGTGGGGAGGGTCAGAGAGTCTAGTGACGTGCTCAAGCACATGCCCCACTTGTGAATGGATTACAAGTATCATCTCCATTACTCTCTCAATTGAGAGCTTATGTCTCCTGTTGACTACCTCCTCAAGTAAGAAACCCCTCTCAAGAGTTGTGATTTGCTGGAGGAGCTTGTCAATCACTTCATGTGTTGCAATCCTCCAAAGTCCCCTAAAAGAGTTTATCTTACACACAAGATCATTGATGCTCAATAGGTTATCACAAAGGTCATCATTCGGATTTCTCACAAATTCACCAAGTTCAAAGAAAAGATCCTGTTGGTGAGCTTGACGAAGATGCCAAAGATGATCTTGTGGTGGAGGGAGTGGAGGACATGGAGGCGCCGGAGCCGAAGTCGTAAGGTTGATCATCTCAAATGACTGAGCGAGCATTGCTGTTGGTGCTCCCCCTACGCCAATGCTTGATCTACCCAAGGTGCTTGGAGTATAACTTGGAATGGCACTTGAGGTAGAGCTTGATGAAGCACCCGATGAATGTCTTGCTCTGAAGGGGTTGTAGAAGTTGTTGCAAGACAATCTTGTGGAGGGATCAAAAAGGTTAAGCTCGAAGCTACTTCTTTCCCTTTGATTGAAGATGCTTCATGGGTTGTCTTGGATGTCTTCTTCCACCCCATGCACGTAGTGATCTCCTCATCCTTGAAGAACAGCTCAATCACGTCCTCGACAGAGAGACTCTTCTCCATGAGAAGGTCAAGGGTGACATAGAAGAGCTTGCTGCTCGGAAACAATGAGAGAATCTTCTCAACTATCACAATCTTAGGAAGCTCGAAAGAAGTTACCCCAATCCTGTCCACAATACCTCGCAAGCAAATAAGAGAGTCATGTTAGTCCTCATTGTTATTAGCGTGAAAAGCAAAGAACTCCTCAATAAGAGAACTACTAGCATGATCAATAGGAGCTTCACAAACATCATCAATACTAGTCATGATAGTAGAGCAAGCAGGATCAAGAGACACATCATTATCAATCACCATATTAGGCACACTAGTAGAGCAACCTATCAAGTCATCCCAAGAAGAATCTAGGCACTCACTAGAACAAGGCACATTCACACAATCATCACAATCATCATACACATCATCATCGGTAAAGGTATTGGCAAAGTCCACAAGAGTATCCATCAACTCATCCGGAATCATGGCATTTAGGTAGCTTTTAAAGCAATCCTTCCATGAGCCATGACCCGGCCCCGAATGGGATGACAGCCCAACTCAATACGGTCACTACTCAAGGCGGTTAAGCCTTATAATGAGCACTTGGCTCTGATACCACTTGAAAGGACCGAGTGACCGAGAGGGGGGGCGGGTTAATCAGGAACTCGCACTATGTACCAATTTTACCAATTCCTAAAACCGACCACTCAAATCAACTCCTACACAATTCTAGTGGTGATCACACTAGCAAGATAATGAACCTATGAAAGGAACAACAACCTAAGCATACTAGTGAATCACTCAAATGAAATACAACTCCTAAACACGTTATTGATCAAATGCAGAAGTTCAAATACTACTAACAAGTAAGGAGCCTATTCATGCAAGACTACAAGGTAATCAACTAGCACAAGACAAGCACACAACCATGAATAGCACGGTATGTAAATGCGGAAAGTAATGCATCAAAGTAAGGAATAGAGTAAGAGATGGCTCATGATTTTTTTTCCGAGGTCTCGGAAGGATGGCGCCTTCCCCTACTCCTTATTGGACCACTCCCGCCGGGGTCCCGGTCCCTCCTGCCACCAAGTGGAGGTCTCGCCCACGAGCCCGCAATCACTCCTAGTGTGAAGACACGGTGTGCGTCACCGCTGCACAAAGCACATGCTCGCCTCCCTTGAGAACTTGCCAGACTCACTGAGCTGACACGGGCGCTCACTGTTGATGCCCCTTACAACGGCGGGCTCAAACCGTGTACAAACGTGTGACGGCCTTCACAACTGTAGACACTTCTTAGCATCGCACCAGAAATATTACTATCCCCGGTAACGGCGCGAGAAATTCTTGTTGGTATTTCTTATGATCATAGATAAATCCGCAAGCGCATGGATACCGATGTAGCACTTCACCTAAAATAAGATAGGTTCAGTCTATAAATACTTACTTCGGGCACCAGCTTACCCCTGCATCCACAAGCGACTCTGGCCAACAGCTCTACGACGTACCCGAACGTGGAGGATTGCTAAGGCCAGATAGGGCTGTCACCACTTACCTACTACCTCTACAAACCGTGGGCACACGGGAAACAAAGGTAACCTCTAGCCTAGACACCACATCTATTCTATTAATTACTATCAAAGTCTCGATGTCACACTTATAGAAGACTATGATACTCTAACTAAGTAGAGCGATGATCCCGTAAGCAACTAAGGAGAGAACTTACTTAAAAAGGAAACTTAAATACCAATGGAAGATCATGAATACTTACTAAGAAAGGAAAGCATCTGCTGAGGTACAAGTGTGGAGAAGGCGCCAACAAGCCCGGACCTCCTCCAAACTCTCCCTTGCTCTCTCCCTATTTTCTAAGCGCTTTGGTAGTGCTAAAACCTTTTGAGTGGAGCTCTAAATCTTCTTCTTGTGTGTTGTGTTTTGTTTATGCCGAATTTCCCTTCTATTTATAGGTGGCGGAGACTTGGTGGGTACTTCAAGGTGGAGGAGAGTCGGTGGGCGAAAATTCCCCCGCCGAGCGGCGGGCCATGCCGGGCGGCCATGGGATTTGGTCGGTTTCCAGCCGACTCGCTTCCGACAGCTCAGATCTTGTCTTGATGGCGGTTCCTTGGTCGGTTTCCCCTGAAATCTCCATTTTGGGGTCGACAAGGCTCATGGGCCTCATGGGCTGGTAACCCTGGGTGGCCAACCCAGGCCGGGCGGTAGGCAAGGCCAGGCGGCAAGCCCAGGCTGGGCGGCGGCCCAGTTTTGGTGCCGGCCCCCTCCGGGTCATGTTTTCACTTGTCCGAGTTGTGCCACGTGGATGCCTCCTTTACTTCTTCACTTTTTGCCCTCCTTAGTCCGGGGACGGAAGACGGCCTCATGATGGATTGTTTTGCAGGGTCAGCTGGATCGGATGATTCAGCCTGAGGAGACTCTGTTTTAACAAGTCGGGTGGCTGATTTCAGCCTGATATGACCTTATCAGTTGAGTTCTGATTTCAGCCTGATATGACCTTATCGGCTGAGTTCTAATTTCAGCCTACCGGGCCCTAATTTCAGCCTCATACGACCCTATCGGCCGGCTGTTTTATGACAGTGTTCGCCGATGGGGCGTTTGTTCATGTTTTTGCATATTTTGGCTCTTTTATACCCGCAAACACATGTCTCACCAAAACTCGTGGAAATGGTTAATAATAAACTGCTATCACTATATTGTTTATTCCTTTTATGTTGTTTATGTAAGGATTTGATGGTTAGATTTGGCATTTAAGGACCGTCAACAACACCCCCACACTTAGTCTTTGCTCGTCCTCGAGTAAAGGAATACAGACTAAGGTGAATCATAACTTCAATTGGTATGATGGTAGCATGCAAATTATTCCAAGTCATACCTATACCTATGAACTTTTAAAGTGTCTATCATGTTACCTTGGGTGGTTGAAGGATGGAATGGTCCTGACTCTAATCATCCTCACTCATTCTGCTATGTAGCTTGGGTTTTTGAAAAGATTTTCAAAACAAATCATAGTTGTACCCCTCAAATGATTCTCTCAAATCGCTCGATGTGTATGGTTCCTCACCAGGACATTGCCTCTTTTCATCCTACTTCTAAATATGGCTTTATGTGGAGCTCAAGGTAGGGATAAAAGGGAGGCATACTTGTGTCTCATATATTACTAAGTCAAAAACTGGATCCATGGAGAATAATTCATGAACTTTTGATCAAGCATGTGCACATGTGGATAGAAAATGATTGAATGTGAATACTCCTTTTTCTTTTAAGATGCTCCCTCCCTTCTTTTGGATAGGCGTTTTAGAACATGGGCTAATTCTTTCTCTATTTTTTTCACCTTTTTTTTTGAATCATGAATAGCCCATGTCACTTTTACAAGGATATTTGGAGAATATGATGGAGTACTTTATTTAATGGATGGATGATGACATGGAATTGCTATCTTCTAGTATAGAAGAAATAGCACATGGATGATGGATATGGTGATGCTAACTTCTAGTGAAGAAGTATTAGCAAAGTGGTGTGCACAAAATCTTGATCAAAAAGTCATAAATAGTAACTCACAAGGGTCACAACAATTTGACAAAGTTCAATGAAACAACAAGTAGCATATGCATTAGATTTTCAATGAGTTCATCATATGGCTTTGGTAGGAAGATATAATCATTGAGGAGTCAAGCTATTGATTTAATTTTTTGATTTTTTTATAAGAAAAATTCCCAAGCATATCAAGCATAAGAGAAAGATTAATTTCGTCAAACCATATCTCATGCATCAACTATCTAGGTGACATGCTTTCCTAAAGATGTAGTTCACAAGTAATAGGTTTATGAACTAGGAATAAGGAGCATGCAAGCCCACCAAATAGAAGCATGAAATAAAATGAGGGTTCCACAAGGTTCATTTTAATTTTTCAAGTCAAATTTTTATGATTGATTCAAGAGACAATAATTTTAACTCGCAAAACAAGGAGGTGAAGGAATTGAGTGCGCAAACCGTCGTATTGAAGAGGGTGGAAGTTGGGATGTGCCTGGACGCCACGCTCTTTCTCATGATGTTGACTTTTGTTGTTTGCATATTGAAAAGCCTGAGAAGCCTCCCCCACACTTGTTCTTGTACCTAGCTGCTTTTTATTCAAAACAAACAAAGGGTTGTGGAAACAAAAAGGACTCTACCGGGTCTAGGACCGGGGAGTTTAAATTTATTCGAATGAGAGAGAATGCAGAGAGGAATGCTAGAGTAGAGCATTGAAATCAATTAAATTGATAACATCTACCTCCTTACCTTCGTTGTCATCTGGCTCTAGGAAGACTTTTAAACGATGACCATTTACTTTAAACTGGTTCCCTCCATCATCTTGGAGTGTGATTGCTCCATGTGATGCAGCATTAGTGATGGTGAATGGTCCTTCCCATTTACTCCGAAGCTTCCCATGACCAAACAACTTGACTCTGGAGTTGAAGAGCAACACCTTGTCACCTGGCTTGAACTCCTTAGGCTTGATCCTTCAGTCGTGCCATCTTTTGGTTCTATCCTTGTAGATTTTGGCACTATGGTAAGCCTTCTCTCTCCATTCCTCTAACTCGGACAACTGTATTTTTCTACGTCTCCCGGCCTCCCTAAGATCCATGTTCCATTTCCGGATGGCCCAATGTGCTCTATGTTCCATCTCAACTGGTAGATGACATGTTTTTCCATATACGAGCTGGAAGGGAGACATACCAATCAGTGTTTTGTATGCTGTCCTATATGCCCAAAGTGCATCTGATAGCCTCATCTTCCATCCACTCCCTATCTCATTCACGGTCTTCTGCAGGATGTTCTTAATCTGTTTATTTGAAGTTACTACCTGCCAGCTAGTCTGAGGGTGGTATGGAGTTGCAATGTTGTGTTTTACTCCAAGCTCTCTTAAGAAGTTCCGGAAGGTCTTATCAATAAAATGAGACCCTCCGTCACTCATCACCATCCGCGGTGTTCCAAAACGAGGAAAGATGATCTCGTGGAACATTCTTCGGGCGTGCTTGGAGTCAGCAGCTCTGCATGGTATTGCTTCTACCCATTTGGATACATACTCAACGGCCACCAATATGTACTCGCAATCATAGGACTTTGGAAACGATCCCATGAAGTCAATGCCCCATACATTGAATAATTCCACTTGAAGGTTGTATGTTAGGGGCATTGCATTGCGAGCAGTAATCCCTCCATGCTTCTGGCAATTCTGACATCTTCGAATGAATTCTTTTGTGTCCTCATGCATTGATGGCCAGAAGAATCCACTCTGCCAGATTTTCGCTTGGGTGCGGAATGCACCAAAGTGGCCTCCATATGGAGATGCATGGCATTTCTCGATTATCTGGGTGCCTTCAATTCTTGGAACACATCTCCTTAGCAACCCGTCCGAACACACTCTATAGAGGTACGGGTCGTCCCATACATGACATTGACTCTCATAGATGAGCTTCTTCTTGTTCTCCCCTGGTGGTACATACCCTGCAACAATGAAATTCACAATGTCTGCATACCAGGGGTTGGAGTCTGTCACCTTCAGTAGCATGTCGTCACGGAGGAATTCATTTATCGGAATTTCCTGCATGTTAGTCACTTGCATACGTGACAAATGATCCGCAACAGAATTCTCTACTCCTTTCTTATCTCTAATTTCAAGGTCAAATTCTTGGAGTAGAAGAATCCATCTAATTAGCCTTGGTTTAGCATCTTTCTTAGTGAGCAGGTATATTAGTGCAGCATGATTAGTGTGAACGATAACCTTTGCTCCTACTAAGTATGACCTAAACTTATCGATAGCAAAAACAATGGCAAGGAGCTCTTTTTCTGTAGTGGCATAATTAAGTTGTGCTCCTATGAAGGTCTTGCTAGCATAGGCTATGGCATGATGCTTCTTATCTCTGGTTGGCCAAGAACAGCCCCAACAGCATAGTCACTAGCATCACACATGATTTTGAAGGGCAACGTCCAATCAGGGGGTTGAATGATTGGAGCTGAGATGAGTGCCTTTTTAAGGATATTAAAGGAATATAGGCGCTCATCATCGAAATCAAAGGGAGCATCCCTAGCCAAAAGACTAGTGAGGGGTCTGGTGATCTGGGAAAAGTCCTTGATAAAACACCGGTAAAACCCCGCATGTCCTAAGAAACTATAGATCCCCTTAACATTAATCGGATGTGGAAGCCTTTCTATGACCTCAATCTTAGCTCTATCCACCTCAATACCCCTCTCGGACACAAGGTGTCCTAAAACGATGCCCTCTCGGACCATAAAGTGGCACTTTTCCTAATTAAGTACTAAGTCCTTTTCGTGGCATCTTTGTAAGACTCTATCTAGGTTCTCAAGACAATGATCAAAAGTTTTCCCATAAACGGAGAAATCATCCATGAAGACTTCCATGATTTCTTCAATCATGTCAGAGAATATAGACATCATGCGCCTTTGGAATGAAGCGGGTGCATTACACAACCTGAATGACATTCTCCTATAGGCATAGGTTCTGTAAGGGCTTGTGAAGGTAGTCTTACTTTGATCATCGAGGTGGATGGGAATTTGATGGTAACCAGAGTACCCATCAAGGAAATAGAAGAAGGAATTCTTGGCAAGACGTTCCAACATTTCATCAATGAAGGGCAGCGGGAAATGATCCTTTTTTTGTTGCCTTATTGAGCCTCCAATAGTCAATGCACATCCTCCATCTCATGATGGTGCGTTGAGGGATCAACTCATTTGTATCGTTTCTAACGACCGTCATGCCTCCCTTCTTAGGCACTACATGCACAGGGCTAACCCATTCACTATGAGGAACGGGATGAATTATCCCGGCGTGCAAAAGTTTCAAATCCTCCTTCTTAACAACCTCTCTCATTTGGGTTATTTAGCCTCCTCTGAGGCTCCCTAGAAGGTGTGCTATCAGGATCAATGGGAATGCGATGGCTGCAAAGAGCAGGACTAATTCCCTTAAGGTCTTGTAGTGAGTAGCCTAGGACAGAACGATACTTTTCTAGGATGGCTAAAAGTTTAGCAGTTTCTTCCTCGGATAGTCTGTCACTTATGATAATAGGGGCTTCCATGTCGCCATTTAGGAAAGCATAGCGCAGGCCAGAAGGCAAGGGCTTAAGTTCAATTGGAGGTCGTGATGGTGGTTCTTCAATGGGTAGCTCAATTGTCTCTTGAAACTCATCCTCCTCTTGGATAAACTCTTTAGCATCTATTTCTAGAAGGGGTTCAGGAGAATCAAATTGAAGAATAGCCATTACTTCCTCGATTGGCTCTTCCTCGAGGGAAGGATCTGGTAGGGAGTTCCTTGATCGGGAGATTGGCACAGAAAACTTTTCCCTCCCTAGTTTTACGTCGAGACTTCCAAGCATCGGTACATACATGAGTAATTTCTCAATGGGATGTCTGATTAAGACATCAAAATCCTGAATGTCAAAAACATGGAATTCTAGGACAGCCTCAACGTTTGCGTGCCTTACTGTCACATCTTGCAAAATCCCGTATCCTTCTAAAATAGGGCCAAAGGGGCTCTTGAAGGATTTACTAGTTGGTGCCAATGGCGTATCGCCCAAAATGTCAAATGCAAAGACACTAGAAACTATGTTGGTACCAACAGTGGGATTATAAAGAACTTCCACCGTGACTCCTCTAATGTCGCATCGAATAGTTAAAGAGGGAGAGCAAGTTCGAATTACTTTAGAGGATAGCTCAACTTCTCGCAACCATTTGTCGCTCATAATTGAAGTTAACTCTTTACCATCTCTTGGAGGAATGCCTCTTCAAGTGGCTCAGGAGGAGAGACGGGAGTCGGGGGGTTTCTTTTGGCAACAATACCTTAAGGTGTTTCCATAATCTTCAAAAATATCTTCCTCAAAGTCAAATGGGAATTCTAAGGGTTGAATTTCTTTTTCCCTAGGTGTTCTCGGTTCGGGTGAGGGCTCAATGGTCGAATCTTGGGGTATGCAGGGAATGGGGTTGGATTCAGCTATTAAGAGTTCCTCATGGCTCGACTTGGCTTCCTCTTGGAGGGGTTCGGTGTGCTGAAGGAAGGAAGTGTTTTCTAGAATACGGTCTAGGATTTCTCTTCCTTCCATCACGGTCTTGTGGACAAACGATCTTCCAGTGGCAATGTCGAGGTATAGGACAACTTCCTTATTCAAACCCTCACAAAAATGTTGTAGCAACATCAGCTCAGGAATGGCAAGGTTGGGTCTGGATTTGGATAGCAAATTAAGCCTAGCCTAGGATGCACCTAAAGATTCCTTCTCATTCTAGCGAAAAACAAGAATTTCCATACGAAGGGAGACAATACGGGACATAGGGAAGAAAGGGAGACAAAATTTATCTCGAAGTTCTTCCCAATTACCATTTACACTCCCGACAGTACGAGTGTACCATTGTTTCGCCCTCTCCACGAGGGAAAAGGGAAACAATTTCCACTTTAGAGTTTCATGTGTCATGCCCTTGATAGAAAGGCACGAACATAGTTGCTCGAATTCTCGTAGGTGATGGTATGTGTATTCACTATTTAAACCAGAAAAGTATTGTTCCCGAACCATGGCTATAAAGATAGGGCGAAGTTCGTAGCCAGAAGTACAAATTGGGTCCGTGGACGGCGATGGCTCAAAGAACTCGCCCTTTGGAGCAGAAAAGGATTGGATAGAAGGTTGCTCCATTGTAGAAATGGGGAAAGAAATAAAGAAAGACAAAATCGATACAAGGACAAAAAAAGGTTCGAAGATAGAACAACAACCATTCCCCGGCAACGGCGCCAGAAATGTTTGTTGACACTTCTTAGTGTCGCACCAGAAAGGTTACTATCCCCGGCAACAGCGCCAGAAATGCTTGTTGATATTTCTTACGATCACAGATAAATCCGAAAGCGCACGGATACCAATGTAGCACTTTACCTAGGAGTGTTCCAGGTTATCGAATCTCAGGGAACGTGTGTGTACCAATCTCCTATCCTAATCCGTCCAAGGACAACAAGAATATGGTAGGTAGTAGGTAGAGAGGATTCTTATGGTCAAAGATCCTAAAATAGGATAGGTTCAGTGTATAAATACTTACTTCAGGCACCGGCTTACCCCTGCATCGACAGGCGACTCCGGCCAACAGCTCTACGACGTACCCGAACGTGGAGGATTACTAAGGCCGGATAGGGCTGTCACCACCTACCGACTATCTCTACAAACCGTGGGGCACGCGGCAAACAAAGGTAACCTCTAGCCTAGACACCACGTCTATGCTATTAATTTTATCAAAGTCTCGACGTCACACTTATAGAAGACTATGATACTCTAACTAAGTAGAGCGATGATCCCGTAAGCAACTAAGGAAAGATCTTACTTAAAAAGGAAACTTAAATACCAATGGAAGATCACGAATACTTACTAAGAAAGGAAAGCATCCACTGAGGTACAAGTGTGGAGAAGGCGCCGACTTAAATACCAATGGAGATCCTCCTAATTCTCCCTCACTCTCCCTAATTTCTAAGCACTTTGGTAGTGCTAAAACGTTTTGAGTGGAGTTCTAAATCTTCTTCTTGTGTGTTGTATTTTGTTTATGCCGAATTTCCCTTCTATTTATAGGTGGCATAGACTTGGCGGGTACTTCAAGGTGGAGGAGAGTCAGTGGGTGAAAATTCCCATGCTGGGCAGCGGGCCACGCCGGGCGGCCACGTGTGCCGGGCGGCAGCCCAGGCCGGGCGGCCACAGGATTTGGTCGGTTTCCAACCGACTCGCATCGGATGGCTCAGATCTTGTCTTGATGGCGCTTCCTTGGTCGGTTTCCCCCGAAATCTCCGTTTTGGGATCGGTAAACCTCGTGGGCCTCATGGGCTGGTAACCCTAGGTGGCCATCCTAGGTCGGGCGGTAGGCCAGGCCGGGCGGCAATCCCAGGCCGGGTGGCGGGGTAGGTTGGGCGGCCTGGCGGGCCGAGCGGTGGCCTAGGCCAGGCGGCGGCTTATTTTTGGTGCCGGCCCCCTCCGGGTCATGTTGTCACTTGTCCGAGTTGTGCCACGTGGATGCCTCCTTTACTTTTTGCCCTCCTTAATCTGGGGACAGAAAACGGCCTTATGATGGATTGTTTTGCAGGGTCGGCTAGATCGGATGGTTCAGCCTGAGGAGACTCTGTTTTAACCAGCCGGGTGGCTGAGTTTAGCCTGATATGACCTTATCGGCCGAGTTCTGATTTCAGCCATCATGACCCTACCGGGCCCTGATTTCAGCCTCATATGACCCTGTCGGCCGGCTGTTTTACAGCAGTGTCGGCCGACGGGGCGTTTCTTCATGTTTTTGCATATTTTGGCTCTTTTATACCTGCAAACACATGTCTCACCAAAACTCGTGGAAATGGTTAATAATAAACTGCTATCACTATTTTGTTTATTCCTTTCATGTTGTTTATGTAAGGATTTGACGGTCAGATTTGGCATTTAAGGACCGTCAACAACAACCGATCATAATAGGCTCGATCACCGACACCTAACCGGACTAGGTCTCACCATAGACCAGGAGTAACAATATAGATCACACCCTCAAAGACACCCTAGCCTTAAATGTCCAAGATTCTCAAGTTACTCTCCACTAGCACTCTCAAGATATGCAATATCTCCTCCTAGTGATCTCCTCTTTTCCTCTTGGACCTTACCAAATGCTCTCAGGTATTCCTCTGTCCAAGAGAGGTCTCCAAGACCCTAGCAATGAAGTTATATAGGCTCTCAACCTTAAACTAGTTGTTGCTTCACGAAATCAGCTTCCTGGGCCATATGACCGGACAGTCCAGTCACTGCCTGACCGGATAGTCCGCTCACTGCAAGATAGTGCACAGAACACTCTGGCCCTGTGTGACACGCCAGTGTCACTACATTCTTTTGATCACATAAATTGCACCTAGTTCTAATTCATCAAGTCATAATTCAATTTTGGTTGCATTTCAAATTTAATTGAATTTGAATTTAAACCCAAGTATGGTTAAGTTATGAAGCAACTTTTAAATTTGGCATACAACCTGGTGCTACCAAAAATCTATGCGATAGGGTTTGCCATTAAAGAATTTTAGGAATTTTCTTAGAATTTTATTCAAATAGAAAATACCCAATTAAATTCCTAGAAGTTTGAATTTTGTTCATATTCAAATATTTGGCAAATTCAAACCTTTTGATTTTGAAACTGGACACCTGTCACATTGTAACCTACACATTTCAAATTTTCTGTACAAATTTTCCCAAGTGAATTTGGAGTTTGGGACTATTTTAAATCCATTTTTGAAGTTGTGGCCGAGTGAAATTCTGGAAATTGTTAAAACTTTCCAGTGGGATCTAGCCGTCAGTCTCTCTCTCTTTCCCTTCTCTCTCTCGCTGGCACCCGATGCCATGCGCGCCGACACGCCACCTCCCGCGTGTGACCACTCCTCTACCGAAACCAGGGGTTAAAACCGCCGCCTTGATCCTCCGCCCGGCTCTCCTCCTCGGCCCCTCCGCCATTTCCTCGGCTATTCCGCGCGAAACCCCTTCTATGGCCTTGTTTTCTTCTCCTCCCGGTCACCGTTGCTATTACCCTCTAGAGCTCAGCTCAACGCCGCGCTAGCTCATCTAAGCCCAAGCTCAAGACCAAGATGGAGGCATCTTGAGTCAAAGAATCT
This sequence comes from Eleusine coracana subsp. coracana, assembly GCA_032690845.1. Taxonomy (NCBI): domain Eukaryota; kingdom Viridiplantae; phylum Streptophyta; class Magnoliopsida; order Poales; family Poaceae; genus Eleusine; species Eleusine coracana. The sequence continues at coordinate 36,536,604 of CM064422.1, read as the reverse complement.
CCAGAAAAAACCTTGCCGCAATCCATTTCATGGTTAAGGAGGATTTGAAGAAAAACCGAGCTCCCTGTTCATGGCGATCAGTACATAACTTCTTGAAATTCTTCTTCACTGGTCGTCGCTATTCCACTTATCCCCTTCCGCCGCCATCGGCCACCATGGGACCTGCGACACCCCAGTGTCACTACGTACTTTTGATCACATAAGTTGCACCTAGTTTTGATTCATCCAGTCATAATTCAATTTTGGTTGCATTTCAAATTTAATTGAATTTGAATTTAAACCCAAGTATGGTTAAGTTATGAAGCAACTTTTAAATTTGACATACAACCTGGTGCTGCCAAAAATCTATGTGATAGGGTTTGCCATAAAAGAATTTTAGGAGTTTTTTCAGAATTTTATTCAAAGAGGAAATACCCAATTAAATTCCTAGAATTTTGAATGTTGTTCATATTCAAATATTTGGCAAATTCAAACCAGTTGATTTTGAAACTGGACACCTGTCACATTGTGATCTACACATTTCAAACTTCCAGTACAAATTTTTCCAAGTCAATTTGGAGTTTGGAACTATTTTAAATTAATTTTTGAAGTTGTGGCCGAGTTAAATTCTGCAAATTGTTAAAACCTTCTCATGGGTCCCACTGGTCAGCCTCTCTGTTCTCTTCCTTCTCTCTCCCGCTGGCGCTCGACGCCGACACGCCATCCCCCGTGTGTCACCACTCCTCTGCCGAACCTAGGGGTTAAAACCGCCGCCTCGATCCTCCGCCCGGCTCTCCTCCTCGGCTCCTCCGACGCCCTTCTCATTTTCTCCATCTTGCACTCGTCCTTCTCTCTCGTTTTCTCCTCTGAACAGCCACCATGGCCGCATCGAGGTCAAGCTTGTGAAGCGATTGCCCTTCTTTGTCTCTGGCCGTAATGAGACCACCGAGAGCTACGTGAGATCAAGCCTTAGCTTCCACTAAAACCTTATTCCAAATCTCGAACCAAGTGGCTGGAAATTTGAGCAAAACCTGAACCCCCTGTTCATGGTGCCCGAACCGTGAATTCTTGAAATTCAACATCGCTGGTGAGATCTGTAGCCTCAATCCTCTCCTCTCGGCTGCGCACATCCTTGGCGCTCGTCCCTAACATGATCTGCTTCTGGTTTTTGCCTTGAGGTCGTCGCTGTTCGAGTTTTCCCCTTCCATCGCCGTCGGCTGCCATAGGAGCCCCACGGTGACAGCTTCACCCGGCCATCCTCCGCTCCCTCGGTGACTCCGTCAACATTCGCCTGGGTCCGCCGGTGCTCGTTGACCACTCCGCTCCTCTCCTTGGCCTCCCCGTCGAGCTGTCATCATCGCCAATTCCATCTGTTCCGCCGCCGCTCGCCGCTGAGCATCTCCGGTGAGCCCCTCTCCTCCCGAACCCCGCCAAAGTCCTCACCGTGTCATGCTCTACGCTCGAGTGAGCACGGAGTCCAACTCCGGTGATCCCAGAGCCCGGTGATGAGCTCCAAAGCCGCTCCGGCAGCCGCGCCGCTGCACGAACGTGAGCGCGCGCTCGGTTCAGTTCAAAAATGAACTGATGGCATTTTCGTAATTACTCCGAAGTTTAAATAAAAATCAAGAAAAATGCTTTCACCTTGTACAATCCATATCTAGAGATTTATAGCTCCAAAAATTGCAAAATAAATTTTGTTGGATTCCTTGTGATGAGTAATATGCATTTAATATGTTACTTTGCATGTTTTATATAAAAAGTTTTGCAGTATTAATTAATTAGCTTAAAGCTTAATAAATTCATATCTTTAGTTGTAGATTGGATAAAATAGTAAATTAAATTGTTCTGGTTTTCCCTTGACTTGCTTAGATTGTATGATAAATTGATGACCCTAGTTTCTGGACATATAATTAAATATGATTTTATCCTTGAAATGCTTAGAATTGCATTAAAGTAATTTCTGTAAATATTCAGGGTTTACATTTGTGCACACAATTCATGCTTGACATATTGCATCACCATGAATTTTTGTAGGAATTTATCTACTGTTCATATTTTACTATAAAATACCCGACGGAGTATTCCTGGAGGATCTGCATAAGCCATCTGTACTAAGCCAGCAAATTATGGAGTAGTCGGCACTAAAGGCAGGGGTAGAACCGCAAGTAGCTGTCATTGGGGTAGACTGGCGAACTCCCTTCATTGATTATCTAGATCGTGATACACTACAAAGACGAAGCCCTCCGGATTATTCGCAAGTCACGTTCATATCATATAGTTGACCATCACCTGTACAACAAAGCCCACACGGAGTACTAATGAAATGCTTGTATCAGGATGAAGTCATAGCTATATTAGGAAACATCCACGCTGGCATTTGTGGGAATCACGCAGGCCCATCAACAATTGCAGCCAAAGCAATGAGGCAAGGGTTTTATTGGCCGACCGCCGGCGCTGATGCCTAGGAAATTGTCCGAAAGTGTGAAGGTTATCAGTTCTTCGCCCATCAGATGCACGTACCTGCTACAGAGCTTCAAAATATACCAATAACTTGGCCGTTTTCAATATGGGGTTTAGACATTGTCAGACCTTTCATGAAAGCTCAAGGGGGTTTTACTCACATTTTCGTAGCAGTGGACAAGTTTTCTAAATGGATCGAAGCAAAGCCAGTCGGTAAGATTTCGGCAAAGAAGGCCATCGAGTTTATGACCAAAATAGTCACTCGGTTTGGTGCCCCACACAAGATAATCGCTGACAGTGGTACTCAATTCACAGCAGAGGAGTTTAAAGAGTTTGCGAGCCGAATCGGTTTTAAGATTGGTTATTCCTCGGCCGCCCATCCACAGAGCAATGGTCAGGTTGAGAGGGCAAACGGCCTCCTGCTTTCTGGAATTAAGCCTCGTATATTTGATCGATTGGAAAAATACGCTCGACGATGGGTTCGAGAATTACCATCGGTGTTGTGGGGGCTTAGAACCAACGTAAGTCGTGCCACCGGGCACTCTCCTTTTTCTCTGGTTTATGGCTCAGAAGCCATGTTACCCACCGAGATTCTTTTTGCCTCCCCCCGTGTGGTAGCGTATGACAAAAAAACCTCCAACGACTATAGGTGTGATGACTTGTTATTGTTTGTGGAACAGCGGGATGCCACCGTAATTCGGTCAGCAAAGTACCAGCAAAGTTTGCGATGTTATCAAGACAAACATGTTCGAACATGGGGTTTTTTAATCGGCGACCTTGGTTTTAAGCAAGTTCAGTCTAAGGTCGGCAAGCACAAGCTGTCGCCTCCATGGGAAGGACCTTTTATTGTAAAGGAAATCACTCGGCCAGGCGCTTATCGATTGATGAATGAGGACGGATCGGACCTTCAAAGTTCCTGGAATGTTTCACAGCTACGTCATTTTTATACTTAGTAATTATAATTTATTGTATTTCTATTATTAAATATATATACACAGTAGTCATGATATTTGCTTTCGCAATTTATGATTTCTGTGAATAATTGTTGTTATTGTTTACATGATGACTCAAATTCTGATACTTGGTATCACCCTAACTCGAGCATGTCGACCAAGCAGGTTACTTAGTCCCTAGGGTTCTTGCCGTCTATTAGGGACCAAGGCAATTCTCCTAATTCGCATATGCTTGACTGAGTGAGTTCTTAGTCTCCATGGTTCATATCGGTTATTGGGGGCATTATTTAGAGGGCTGACATGAGTTATGTATTGGTTGTGAGTGTTTCACACGAGTTCATACAATACATATACGAAGCAGCGCGAACCAAGAATTCATTACAATCCTGGTAATGAATCTAGACCTTAGTGGTCTATCAAACATTGTTATATTATAGTATCAGAGCTGTAACACAATATTTTAAGCTTTACAATTCTTTACAATCTAGGTGAGGGATCTAGCTCTATCTGGTCGGCCAATATGTGAGCTGTTTTTTGCGCCTCAGCCACGAGAGCTTCACATTGTTCATAAGAGAAATCTTCAGGGAAGCCCTCGGCTACCACATCTAACTTTATGTCGGGGATGTGAGACTTTGCAGTTGCCAGGACCTGTGCGCCGGCTAGCTCTACAACATGTCGAGCATGTTCTTTCAGTCGGCCGAGTGCCCCTTGTAGCCTTGTCATCAGGTCTCGACATCGTGGTGGTTTTTCTTCAGGAAATACGTATTGGGCGACCACCTCTGCATCCTTCTGAAGAGTTGCAAGAGACCATTGAAGGTTTTCATCACCCTCTATAAATTTCTTCTGCAATAGCTCATAGGACTTCTTTGATCCTACAGGAGCACAATAATCATATATGGCCAGCACAATGAAATTCAATATCAAGGTATTAGTTGAATAAACACTTACCTCTTAAGTGTTTCTCGGCTTCTACTTTCTCAGCCTCAAGGGTGGCGGCTTTTTCCTTATATTCTTCTTTTCGCTTTTCAATTTCTTTGAAGGCTTTTTGGAATTGGTTTAGCTCATCCACAGCCTTTTTGAAGATCTTGTCAGCTTTGATAACTTCGGTTTCCAGCTTTATGTTTCTTTCTTATTGGCTTTTTATTATTTCTTTAGCACCTGTCAGTAACAAACATTTTAGTGCATAAATATATTCCTGTACATATAGGTATATTCATTTTTACCTTTAGCTCTTTTCTTCCACGAATTTTGTTTTTCCTGCATTGTTTTGAGGTCGTCTTTTAGTTTTTCAAAATTCCTCTTGATCTCTGCCGAGTCCTGGATCTGCTTCTTTAATCCTTGATTCTCGGACTTCAAAGTTTCAAGAGCTTGGGCAGATGACTCTAGTTCTCTTATATGGCCTTAAAGACTTGCAATTTGAGCGGTCACCTGGGCATCTTGTTTTTGTCTCAATTCCAGTGACCGCGATGCCTCTGTATGGACGAGGTTAAATGTTCATGTCACACAGATATCGTGTGAGGTATAAGCTATATTGGTCTCATACCTTGAAGCTCGAACTGAAGTTCATCAACTTTAGATGAACGGGCTTTTAGCGCTACTGATAAGCGCCCTACTTCTAGTCTCTCTTTGGCAAGTTGATCTTCTAAATCGACGGCTTTAGCACAATGCCTTTCGACAAGTTGTAGAAGCTTGTTCTTGTTGGCCATATGAGTTTTTAGAGCCTGCAGTGATGGCAAATTATATGTTTGAAACATTCATGACTAGGAACGGTGATTATTATTGACAAAAAGGACGGAATACCTGGAGAGAATGATAGGCTTTTTCAGTTTGCTCTTCAAATTTTTTCAAATCTGCTTGCTCTATCGACTTATCAAATCCGACGATGGCAAATTGGCCAATATGATATATTGATCTAGTTGGCATTGGCTGGTCTGAGGCACCTTCTTTTACCACTCGGTGAATAGGAGTCGGCATGACATTTTCTTTCAGACCGATTGGATATTCATATGTTGGCTCTGGCATAGATTCAAAAACTAGTGATGGCTCTTCGGGCTCGGTGGAGGCAGGAGTATCTGCACCCGTTGCCATCTCAGACGTATTTAGGTCTGGGATATTGGGTGATTTAGCTTGGTTATCTTCTGACTGAGTGGATTTGGGTGCACTTTTTAAATCACTCAGTTTCTTTGCCGAGTGGTCTGGGACATCATCTTTGGATGACCCGGCCTGTGCTGTCTCCTGGGCTTTTTCGGGAACTAGACTTTGTGCCGGAACTTCTTCAACAAACGACCGCCAAGACGACCTGCCAATTAGACAAAAATTACATATTTAATTCAAATGGATAGTTAATCTTTAAGTTATATTGATTTGTTTACCTTGAGCAGCATTTGAATTTAATGCCTGACACTCTTGGTGGGGGGCTGGTTGGCCTTGGGGCGCCTATCATGTCTGGCGCCGTCTCATGGGTGCCTACCTTGCTAGCTTCACTCGGATAATTTTGTCCTTCATCATCCATGGCTCGCCGAGTGGTGGAGGTTTTCTCTAGAGTCTTCTTCTTTGCCTCTTCTTGAAGTCTACCTACTCTTTCAGCCAGCGATTCTTCTTCATCAGAATCTTCAATATGCGCCTTGCAACACTTATACATCAAGGTAGTGAGCTGATGGTTGAGTGGGAGATTTCTTTTGTGGCATCGACGGTAGTGAGGGGTTGGACACGTATACATCAAGGTTCTTCAATATATGTTACGTATTATTCATTGCTGAACATAATGCATGAAGTATTGACTTTTTAAGCACAGAAGTGGATAACTTACTGAACTCCTGCCAGTCTTGGAATGATGTCCACATTTCATACTACCTGGAGTCCAACCAAGGAGTGATGAAAATATGTTTTCTAGCCATAATGTTAATTCCCTTTCTGACAATGTTTCTGGTACTTCCATGGTGGGGTCTGAACCTAGTTCGAACTTCCATCCAGGAACATGACGTTTCTTAATAGGCTGCACGTGGCGATATATGAAGCTTGCGGCAACATGTACGCCAGTATAACCTTGGGACTTGAGATAGGCAATGTGCTCTAATATGGCATGAACTTGAGACTTCTTGTTTGGATGGGCCTTTGCTAACCACTCGGGTCATGGCTTGGGGGCTTCATCCGTAGTCTCTGACAAAGGTGGAGCATGGTTTCCATGGTAAAACTAGTCCGCGTGCCAACCTTTGTTCGTTGATGGAAGTGGTACATCAACGTATTTGGATTTATTCCATAGATGGAATCCAGTCCCTCCTATAACATTATTGCTATTTGATTTCAAGACAAACAGTTCTTTGAAGGTATCAAAATGAGGATAAATCCCCAAGAACACCTCACACAGGTGGATGAAGATTGCAATATGTAAGATGGAATTTGGATTCAGATTGACAAATTGATGCCATAGAAGAACAGAAGACCGTGAAAGAAGTCGCAACAAGGGATCCCAAATCCACGATAGAAAAAGGAGGAGAAAACCGTGATTTGGTCGACAGGAGGTTGGGGAAATTTCTGACCTATGGCCTCGATCCATTCTCTGGTCTGATGATCCTGCAACACGCCATCAATCACCAGTCTGTTGATTTTCTCTGAATCCATGGTTGACACGGGGAACTCCTTGATGGCGGCAGGGATGTCGAAAATTGGCTCTTCTTCCTCGCCCTTCTCGGGGGAAGATTGCTTCTGGGATTGTGCCTTATAGCTTTGGGGGTGCGCTTCGGGGCCATCGCTCTTACAATTTTCTTTTTGAAAAAAGAAAAGAAAATTGTAGTGGTGACGTGTGCCTTGTAGCCCCCGAGTGATGCCCTACCCCTTGGGAGGGGTCGGGTGTCACTTAAGAGCAAGTGAGGCGTGTGGGTGATGCATGAAATGGAGAGCTAGGGATAGAATTTATATAGCTGGGAGATATTCCACGTGTTCTTGAGCTCGTTGCCCTCCGCGGTCTTCAGCTTTTAGGTGCTGGGTCAGATGACTCGAGAGACGATGTATGGTCCTTCCCAGGGCGGCAAGAGCTTGTGTTGACCCCTATTGTCATGAACCCTGCATAAAATGAGGTCGTCCACAAGCAGACCCCTGTCCCTCACATTTTGGTTGTGGTAGCACCGTAGTGTCCATTGATACTTTGCTGAGTGGAGGAGCGCAATGTCCCACACCTCATCTATTTGATCCATGGCATCCTGGAGAGCCCCGTCATTGCCCTATTCTCTGTACGTATGCACTCACGGTACTCCATAGTCTAGGTCAGTGGGCAAGACTGCCTCAGACCCACAGACCATGAAGAAGGGCGTGAAGCCCATTGCACGACTCTGGGTCGTGTGTAGGCTCCAAAGCACGACGTGAAGCTTAGCCGCCAACTGACCGCTGAACTACTTCAGGCGGTTGAAGATGACGGTCAGATCAAAGATTCGAGGCTTCAACCCTTGGAGTATCATAGCGTTTGCTCGCTCGACCTGTTCGTTCATCTTGGGGTGAGGGACAATGGCCCAATCAACGCGAATATGGTAGTTGTTGCAAAACTTCAGGAATTTCTTTCCCGTGAATTGCATCCTGTTGTCTGTGACTATGGAGTTTGGGGACCCCAATCGGTGGATGATGTCAAGGAAGAACTCGACTGCCTTGTTAGACTGAATTTTTGCTAGGGGGCGTGCTTCGTTCCACTTGGTGAACTTATCGACTGCAACAAGCAAGTCGGTGTAGCCCCTGGGCGATTTTTTGAGCGGTCCAACAAGATCTAAGCCCCAGACCATGAAGGGCCATGTGAGGGGAGTCATCTGGCGACCGTGGTACTGGTGCAGGTCTTGACTATGCGGGTTGTGTCACCCATGGCAGTCGGCCAGTAGAAGCCTTGACAAAAGGCGTTGCCCACGAGGGTTCGAGGTGCCGCGTGATGACACAGACCCCCACCCCCCCCCTGTGAATGTCGACGAGAAGCTTGATGCCCTCGCTAATGGGGATACAACACTGCGTGATCTTGGTGACGTTGTGTTTGTAAAGCTCCTCACCAATTGGCTTCAGTTGCATTAGAGGGAAGCGTGCCGCGAGCCAGGAACTCGATGTACGGAACTCTCCAGTCACGTGGGAGTTCAGCTAGCTCGACCTAGGGGTTGATTCGCTCAACCCTTGGGTCGTCCGACTGACTGTCCGCCTCGTTTGAGTCGTTCGGCCGATCGGTTTCCATCATGTTCACGAGTTGTGGGGTCATCGGGGGCGATTTTTTGTCTCCCTAATCGGACTTCGCAGGATTGCTCGACCCCTCCTGCAGCCCCACGGGCTCCTTGGGTCGAACTGAATGCTAGTGCTGGTCATTCACGAAGACGCCCGGAGGGATCTGCTCCCGACCAGATGCCATCTAGGCTAATGCATCAGCCGCCTTGTTGAGGCGTCGTGGGATATGCTTGAGCTCCAGCCCATCAAACTTATCCTCGAGTTTGCGGATTTCCTGGCAGTAGAGTGCCATAGCATCGGTCCGGCAGCTGGACTCTTTCATGATCTGGTCAACCACGAGCTGGGAGTCGCCCCGGATCTCGAGCCGCCGGATGCCGAGCTCAATGGCAATTTTGAGCCCGTTGATAAGCGCTTCGTACTCGGCAACATTATTCAAAGCAGGGAAATCTAATCAAATTGCATATTTCATATGTATCCCGATTGGAGAGACGAAAACAAGGCCAACGCCACCCCCCGACCGCATGACAATCCTTCAAAGTACATGATCCAATATTCCTGATCGACGGGAGCGGGTGGAAGTTGTGCCTCAGTCCACTCTGCCATGAAGTTGATGAGCACCTTGGACATGATGGCCGCCTTGGCTTGGTACGAGACATCGTGTCCCATCAACTCGAGCACCCACGTGGTGACCTTGCCCGTCGAATCCCTATTTTGTATAATATCTCATAGAGAAAAGGAACTCACAATATGTATCGGATAGGAGTTGAAGTAGTGTCAGAGCTTGCGCCTCACAACCATCACCGAGTAGAGGATCTTGAGGATCCATGGGTACCTGGTCTTTGAGTCAGACAGGACCTCGCTGACCTAGTAGATTGGATGCTGGACTCTGAGGGCATGACCCTTCCTTTCTCGCTCGACTACAGGTGTCGATCTCACGACTTGGGTCGTCGCAGCTATGTACAGTAGCAACACCTCTCCCGGGATCGGGGTGTCAGCATGGGTGTGTTGCTCCAGATGCACTTGAAGTCATCAAGGGCAGACTGCACCTTGGGAGTCCACTTGAAGTGGTCAGACTTCTTCAAGAACCTATACAACAGAAGCACTCTCTCGCAGAGGAGGGAGATGAAGCGACTTAGCACCGCCATACATCCCATGAGATGTTGCAGCCCCTTGAGGTTCTAAACCGGGCCCATCTGCTTGATTGTGGAGATCTTTTTTGGGATTGGCCTCGATACCCCTCTTGGAGACGATAAACTCGAGAAGCATCCCTCTCGGGACCCCGAAAATGCACTTCTTAGGGTTGATTTTAACGTCCTTCATGTGTAGTTTGGCAAAGACTCGCTCGAGGTTGGCTACAAGGGTGTCCACCTTTTTGAACTTCACGACGATGTCGTCCACATAGGCTTAAACCATGAGGTCGATCAAGTGATCAAAACACTATTGCATGCAGCATTGGAATGTTGCGCCGATGTTCTTAAGCCCGAAAGGCATCGTCACCTAGCAGTAACAGCCGAATGGAGTGATGAATGATGTCGCGAGTTGGTCGGATTCTTTCAACGCCATTTGATGGTATCCATAGTAAGGATCCAGGAAACAGAGGGTGTTGCACCCCGCCGTCGAGTCAACTATCTGGTCTATGCATGGCAAAGGAAAGGGATCCTTCGGGCCTGCCTTATTCAGGCTTGTGTAATCAACACACATCCTCCATTTTGTACAGAGACAGCATTAGCTAACCATTCTGGGTGATACACCTCCTTGATGAACCCAGCCGCCTGGAGCTTCACAATCTCCTCACCGATTGCTATGCTCTTCTCCTTGTCGAAGCAGCGCAAATGTTGCTTCACCAGTCTAGAGCCCGGCCTGATATTCAAGGAGTGCTCGGCGACTTCCCTCGATATGCCAGGCATGTTCAAGGGCCTCCACGCAAAAACATCGGTGTTAGCACGGAGGAAGTCGATGAGCGCACTTTCCTATTTGGGAGCGAGGGATGTCCCCACTCTCACCGTCTTGTCCTTGTCACCCTCGGGGTCGATCTGTACTTCCCTTGGGTCCTCTGTAGACTTGGACAAGGTGCTCTTGTGACTGGCATCGAGGCCCCCCTCATCGAGGCGGGCTTGTATCGCCTCGAGCTCTCCAGAGGCCACCACCGCCACGGCGAGGTCACCGTTCTCCGTCTCACACTGAAAGGCACACTGAAGGGACACGCTGACGGTGATGACCCCTTTAGGGCCTCGCATCTTGCGCTTTAGATAGGTGTAGTTGGGGATGGGCATGAAATTGGCATAGCACGGGCGCCCCAAGAGAGCATGATACACCCCCGGGAATTCGACAACCTCAAAGATGAGGGTCTCGGTCCGGAAGTTTGACGAAGTCCCAAATGTGATGGGCAGGCTGATTCACCCGAGGGACATGGCTTGTCGCCCTGGGACGATCCCATGCAAGGGCGCGCCGGCCGGCTCAAGGCGTCACTAGTCGATTCCGAGCAGGTCGAGCGTGTCAGCATACAGGATGTTGATGCAGCTGCCCCCGTCCATCATCACCTTGGTGAGTCGAACCTCGGCGATGATGGGGTTGACCATGAGTGGGTATCGACCCAGTCATGGCACATGCGGGGGATGGTCTGACCGATCGAACGTAATCAGCAAGTCCGACCACTTGAGGAAGGCTGGTGTGTGGATTCTGCCATGAAGACCACATGATGATCGACCTTGGCGGTGCACTGACTTTCGGGGGACTTGGGTCTCGTGAAGATCATGTGGCACACCTTGGTGTTGGGGAACACTGGTCCCCCTTGCTCATCGTTGTCGTCCATGGGGTCTGGCGCTTTATCGGGGTCCCCCTTCTTCGCTTCCTCCTAGATGAATTTTTGCATCATGGAGCAGTCCTTGAGGAGGTGCTTGACGGGGCAACTGCAGTTCGGGCATGGTCCGTTCCACATCTTCTCGAAGCGGTTCGACGTCTCCCCCGCAACGAGCATCAGTGGCTTTCGCTCGGCGGCAGCGACAATGGGATCGCGCCCAGCCCACGACTTGTTCTTTATATTTTTCGGACGATCAGAGGTGCCATCACCGGCTCCTTCCTCCCACTTGCCTTTGCCCTTAGCCTCCAGCGTACACTAGAGGACTGCTCCGATGCACTCCTCTTCGGAGGCAAAGCTCGTGACGATGTCTAGAAGCTCGTGGGCCGTGCACGGTCCCTTTCTTCCCAGCTTGTGAATGAGCTGTTCTGATGTCGTGCCAGATATGAACACTCTGATGATGTCAGCGTCACCCACATTAGGCAGCTTGTTGCAGTTCTTGCTGAAGCGCCGGATCTAGTCCCTGAGGGACTCGCCGGCCATCTGTCGACAGTTCTTGAGGTCCTAGGGGTTGCCGGGCCGGACGTATGTGCCCTGAAAGTTGCCGACGAAGATGTCCTTCAAGTCACCCCGGTCATAGATCTGGCCCTTCGGGAGGTGTTTGAGCCATGCACGGGCCGAGTCCGCAAGGTACAGAGGAAGGTTGCGGATGATGGCTAGGTTTTCAATGGATCCCTCGGCCTGGCATGCGAGGAGGTAATCCTCGAGCCAAAGGCCAGGGTCCATCTCCCCCGCATACTTGGTGACAGTCACAGGGGCGTGGAAGCGCTAAGGGAACTCGGCGCTATGAATCCATGGACTGAAAACCCTTGGCCCAGGAGGGCTTGGGCTTCGGCTCCTTTCCTCATCGGTGTCATCGTACCGACCTCCGTGGCGCGGCTGACAACCCCTTTCTTTATTCAGGCTCTCTAAAAGGACAGATTGACTGACAGGGGGGGGTGAATCAAGAACTCGCACTATGTACCAAATTTACCAATTCCTAAAACCGACCACTCAAATCAACTCCTACACAATTCTAGTGGTGACCACACTAGCAAGATAATGAACTTATAAAAGGAACAACAAGCTAAGCATACCAGTGAATCACTCAAAAGCAATACAACTCCTAAACATGTTAGTTATCAAATGCGGAAGCTTAAATACCGCTAACAAGTAAGGAGCCTATTCATGCAAGACTACAAGGTAATCAACTAGCACAAGACTATTGGTGGCCCTTAAAACCCAATATAGGCCACCAACCAGTCGGGAAATGCAAGGTAAAGACCAAAGTTTCATGAATATTTGTTTAAAATAATAAAGTTCCACAAGCTTTGGTGAAATATGTGTTTGCAGGTTCAAAAGGGCCAAAATTATGTAAAAACATGAAGAAACGCCCCGTCGGCCGATACTGCCGTAAAATAGCCGGCCGATAGGGTCGTATGAGGCTGAAATCAGGGCTTGGGCACGGTCATGACAGCTGAAATCAGGACCTAGCCGACAAGGTCATCAGGCTGAAATCAGTCACCCGGCTAGTCAACACAGAGTCTCATCAGGCTGAACCAATCCGACCCAGCCGACCCTCCAAAACACTCCATCATGAGGCCGTTTTCCATCCTCGGACTAAGGAGGGTAAACAGTGGACAAGTAATGGAGGCATCCATGTGGCACAACTTGGACAAATGAAGACATGAGCCGGAGGGGGTCGGCACCAAAAATGGGCCGCTGTCCGGCACAGGCCGCCGCCCGGCCTAGGCCACCGCCCGGCCTGGGAATTTTCCTCCCGGGGTGTCCAGCCCACTTGGCCCATCATGCCAACCGACGCCAAGTGGATAAGGCAGTGGACCCAACAACCATCATCCGGACCAAATCTGAGCCGTCCGAGGGAAGGCGGTCGGAAACCGACTCAATCGCGTGGCCGCCCGGCCTGGTTTGCCACCCGGCATGCCCGGCCGCCCGGCGTGGCCCGCCGCGCGGTGGGGTAAGTTTTGCCCACCGACTCTCCCTCACCTACAAGTACCCGCCAAGTCTTTGCCACCTATAAATAGAGGGGGAATTCGGCAGAAGTGAGAAGAATAGAGAAGAAATAAGCATTAGTCCCAAGTTTTACCCAAGTAGAAGAGTAGAGGTGTTGGAGGAGGAGTTCAGGATGTTGGCTCCTTCAACTTGTGCCTCGGGGATTGAAGCTCCTGCGTGAGTAATCTCCCTTATCTACGGGGCTGGGTAACATGTAGTAGAATTCTTGCCCAAGTAATAAAGTAAGTATTTCTATCCTTTTATTCTGCGGGATCCTCATGCATAACTTTTTATTGCTTCGTAGCATTATCTTGTTATGCTTACCAATTCTAGAACTGGTATGAAAGTCTATGTTTAGAAGTGGTGTTTAGACTTAGCTTTCCTGGGTTTGCATTCGTCCCCACGGGCTGGGTGGTAGGCGGTAGGTGGTGACAGCTCTGTCCGTCCAATATTGAATTCCACCACGTTCGGGAAGTCTCAAGCAGGGTTTTCTAGCGTTAACGTGCCCACTAGTACATGAGGTTAGTTACCGACCCTTACCTGTGGATCATTATCATGCCCCAAAGTAGATATTTGGAAATAGAATTCTCACTAAGTTACTTGGAGAAGGTTCACTACATTAGATTGCCTGGCCCGGGGACTTCTTCTCCCTATAGAGTACACTTTGTTCTGCACCCTCATCACTAGGACATGATAGATTAGGAGTGACACTTTACTCGTTCCCTGTGGAAATCGATACTGTGGAATACTCTTGGGTGAAAGCTATGTCGGCATCTGTACGCTTGTAGATTTTCCCTGTTAGGCTTAAGAACCGCCAACAAGCTTTCTGGCGCCGTTGCCGGGGAACGGTAGCAGTGCCATTCCGAACTCCGTCGCATCCGCTAGTTTTTCTTTGTTTTTCACCCAACCACTAAATTAGGTTGTTTTTAGTTTCATGTTTAACCATTAAATTAGGCTATAGAAGAAAAAAAACTTTATTGGTGATGGCTCGGCCAAGTTTACTGGCCGGGAGGTCAAATTTCATCAAAAACGACCAGCTGGGTGATAATCTGAGGCTCCTATCCAACCAGTCACTTTTCACCACCCTAGAGGTCGTATTTCATGAAAACGACCACCAGGCTAGGTAATATTCAAGTACCCATAATCCAACCTGACCAGTCAAATATTAGTACTCGGGAGGTCAAATTTCAGCAAAAACGACCCTTTGGGTGATGGTCTGATCATCCAACCCGACTAGTCGGATTTCAGCAAACCGGGAGGTCATATTCCATGAAAATGACCACCCGGCTGGGTAAAATTTTGGGAGGTCAGATTTTACCAAATTTTAGCACCCAGGAGGTCATATTTGGCAAAATATGATCACCGGACTAGCTAATATTGAGCCACCTAACCTGAAATAACCTAGTCCAGTTTTACCACCCTGGGGGTCATTTTTCATGAAAACGACCACCCGGCTGGGTCATTTCTGCCGCCCGGCAAGCCATGCCGCCCGACACAACTTTTTCTTGAATTCTTGGCACTTTTAATGCAGAGATGATGGCCATGAGTAGTGAAGGTGTGGCCAGCCTTACATTGAAGAAAAATGCTCATCAAAAGCCCCACAATGAGTGAAAGTGAATGAATGAGAGCCATGCATGTCACCTGACTCTTTCACCACTCACACTCACCTACCACCCTACTCACCTAGGCCTCATGAGTGGCAGCACACTCATTGCAAACATACAACTTTGGGCATCCCATCACTCTATCCTTGCTCCCTACACTCTAAGCAAATTTCTGGACAAATTAAGCAAGTGGATCACACGGCACTTGGACCTAGCCTTCTCCCATCACCACTAGAGAAATAATAGAGCAAATGGAGGGAAATGACCTGCCGGCCAGCACGGGCTGCCGCCCGGCGTGTCCCGCCGCCCGGCATAAAAATGTTTGCCCCAAGGCTCCCCTCGAGCCTATAAATATTAGGCACACTCTCCTTTGTTTCTCCACCCTCAGCTGAAAACATTTTCTCTCCCTCTTCACCCTCTTCTCACTTCACTAGCTCTCTAGTAAGTGCAATTTGCACTTAGCAATAAAAGTGTGCTGCAATAAAACCAACTAGAGAGATATTGTTGTCACCCTTGCACGTTTGAACGACTAATACTTGGACTACTAACCGAACGACTAACCGTTAACCATTATAATCATTTTGTCCTTCGGGTATCATGTCCAAGTAAGCCCTCTTGCAGGAACGGCAAATATGTGGAGAGGCCTCTACACCATGTTCAGCAGCAGCAGCGGCTCGAGCCGTGGGAGGCATACGTCAAGTGAGCGCTCAGAAGCCGAGCACTCGGGAGCTTCACATGGGGGATAGGCCAGGGACAAGACCACCTCAAACAGGTTGGGAAGCTCACAATACCATTGGGAGCAACCACAAGTCTCCGGATTTACTAGCTCATCACACTTCACTAGTTCATCCCATGAAGAGTATGAACCGTACAATCCTTATGGGATGGGGAGCTACCACCAACCTCATAGAGGCATAGGCACTTCACGTTCTGCTCGATTCACATCGTACAACTTTTTGGAGCTGGAAGAAGACATGCAATACTTGGCTGCCAATGCTTATGAAACCAACGAACGAGCTCAAGAAATACAAGCATCCATAAGGGATGGACAAGATTGGCAGCAACAAATGTCGGAAGAACTTCAGACAAACCTCTCCATGATGGACCAACTGTTCGGCCACTTCAATATCGAGTATCAACCGCCACAGTGAAAGTCATCTAAGCTTAAGTCTTGCAAAGACCAAAGCTTGGGGAGGTACCAAAACCAAGGTGCGCCACTTGTTCTATCCTCTCGCCCCCTTTCTCTAGTTGAGTTGTTTTCATTTTTTTGAGAAAATTTAAGAAAACCCAAAAACATTTTTTAGTTTTCGAAGAAAACAAATCATAAAAAATTTGCATAACCAAAAAGAATAAAAATATTTCCCTTTTCAAATAAAATTTGAGAACTTAGTCTCTACCTTGTCTATGGAAATGATGAATAGTTGTTCTGTTAGCTCCCTGTGAGTCTCAAGTATATAACCTCTACTCTTCATTTTGGTGGGTAATGGTAGACCGGCATGATGACAAGCTAGCCCCTCTATGTTTTAGTGGGTGCAAAATGGCTAATAAACACCAAGTCTAGTTGTTGGAATTCACAATATAGCATGTTTTGGATGAGTCTATGATCTCCTCATGATTAGAATCCAATGATTTCTTTCAAAACCATGCTGCAATAAAACCCCCCTTACTTCGTGTATGTCTTTCCTATGATAGAAAAATTCCTACCAAGGCCAGATATTAATTGTGAACCCACTTTTATGCCATCCATGTGTGCATTGAGTTTGGTTAGGATTTGATCCTGATGAGGGACTTGCACTTTCAAAGCAAATCATTTTCCTTTGCGTAATCTTTGAGTTCTCAAATAATCATGCTTGGTTATGCGGTTTCCACATTGGATTCAAGCATCCACTTCACCAAGCATGTTAGCCAAAAATCTCTCCTTTGCGAAAACCTTGATCCTACAAGAAAGATTTTGGTGCTCCCAAAATAAATGCTTAGAAAAAGTTTGCAAAAATATTTGAACCATTGAACTAGCTTCCCTACACTATGAGAGCTGAAAAAGAAAGAAAGATAAGAAGAAAGAAAGAAAAACAAAATGAGAAAAAATTATCAGCTCTCATAGATGTACAAATGTCAAGTTTCAAGGTTCATTAAATTCATTCAGCAAAAGTAAAGGACCATCGTTTCACTCTAGCACAAAAATCTAGTCTTTTGATAAAGATCTTTGCTATTGTGCTAGTCCACTCCTTCGCATGAGTCCATTCTGTCCCTCTCCCCTGGACATTATTTCCAAATGGTTGCAATGAGAAAGTGCAAAGTCTTTTCGCTAGGACCATCTCTTAACTTAAAAAAATATGCATACTAGATGTGCCATCCTACCAAGCTCCAGATATAAAGTCAAATTTCATAGAGTATGATGAGCAATTGGTGAGGAAATACACTTTTTGAGAGATGAGAGTCATAGTGAAGGATTACACCAAGAGGGAAAATTTTCAATCTTATGCAGCATTACAAAAACTTTGGACTCATGATCATGTAGGAGTTCCAACCGCTCATGACAAGGTCATAAAATGCTTAAGATCCCCACATATAATGAGAAAGACTTAGTGATCCACTTGTGCTAGTTTACCATTACCCATATGTTGTAGGAGTATGTGTTTGTGCACTTGATCATTGCAGGGCTCCAATATTGAAGCAATTCCTAATCCATCACTTCCAAGTTTTAATTTGCTCGGGATGAGCAAAGGTTTAAGCTTGGGGAGGTGTTGGTGGCTCTTAAAACCCAATATCGACCACCAACCGGTCGGGAAATGCAAGGTAAAGACCAAAGTTTAATGAATATTTGTTTAAACTAATAAAGTTCCACAAGCTTTGGTGAAATATGTATTTGCAGGTTCAAAAGGGCTCGGGCAGCTGGCCGACAGGGTTGTATAAGGCTGAAATCAGGGCTCGGGCAGGGTCGTGACAGCTGAAACCAGGACCTAGCCAGCAAGGTCATATCAGGCTGAAGTCAGCCACCCGGCTACTCAAAACAGAGTCTCATCAGGCTGAACCAATCCGACCCAGCCGACCCTGCAAAACACTCCATCATGAGGCCGTTTTCCATCCCCGGACTAAGGAGGGTAAAAAGTGGAGAAGTAAAGGAGGCATCCATGTGGCACAACTTGGACAAGTGAAGACATGACCCGGAGGGGGTCAGCACCAAAAATGGGCCGCCGCCCGGCCTGGGACTTTTACTCCCGGGGTGTCCAGCCCACTTGGCCCATCATGCTAATCGACGCCAAGTGGATAAGGCGGTTAAAAACCGACCCAACAACTGTCATCCGGACCAAATCTAAGCTGTCCGAGGGAAGGTGGTCGGAAACCAACTCAATCGTGTGGCCGTCGGCCTGGGTTGCCGCCTGGCGATGCATGCCGCCCGGCATGCCAGGCCGCCCGCGCGGGGTAAGTTTTGCCCACCAACTCTCCCTCACCTACAAGTACCCGCCAAGTCTTCGCCACCTATAAATAGAGGGGGAATTCGGCAGAAGTGAGAAGAATAGAGAAGAAATAAGCATTAGTCCCAAGTTTTACCCAAGTAGAAGAGTAGAGGTGTTGGAGGAGGAGTCCAGAATGTTGGTTCCTTCAACTTGTGCCTCCGGGATTGAAGCTCCTGCGTGAGTAATCTCCCTCATCTTCGGGGCTGCGTAACATGTAGTAGAATTCTTGCCCAAGTAATAAAGTGAGTATTTCTATCCTTTTATTCTTTGGGATCCTCGTGCATAACTTTTTATTGCTTTGTAGTATTATCTTGTTATGCTTACCAATTCTAGAACTGGTATGAAAGTCTATGTTTAGACGTGATGTTTAGACTTAGCTTTCCTGGGTTTACATTCATCCCCACGGGCCGTGTGATTGGCGGCAGGTGGTGACAGCGCTGTCTATCCAATATTGAATTCCACCATGTTCGGGAAGTCTCAAGCAGGGTTGTCTAGCGTTAACGTGCCCACTAGTACATGAGGTTAGTTATCGACCCTTAGCTGTGGATTGTTATCATGCCCCAAAGCAGATATTTGGAAATAGAATTCTCACTAAGTTACTTGGAGAAGGTTCACTACATTAGATTGCATGGCCCGGGGACTTCTTCTCCCTATAGAGTACACTTTGTTCTGCGCCCTCATCACCAGGACTTGATAGAGTAGGAGTGACACTTTACTCGTTCCTTGTGGAAATCAATACTCTAGAATACTCCCGGGTGAAAGCTACATCGACATCTGTACGCTTTCAGATTTTCCCTGTTAGGCTTAAGAACCGCCAACAAAGACAAGCACACAAGCATGAATAGCACAATATGTAAATGCGGAAAGTAATGCATCAAAGTACGGAGTAGAGTAAGAGATGGCTCATGATTTATTCCTGAGGTCTCGGAAGGATGGCGCCTTCCCCTACTCCTTGTTGGACCACTCCTGCCGGAGTCCTGGTCCCTCCCACCACAAGTGGAGTTCTCACTAATGAGCCCGCAATCACTCCTAGAGTGAAGACATAGTGTGCGCCACCGCCGCACAAAGCACAAGCTTGCCTACCTTGAGAACTTGCCGGACTCCCCGAGCCGACACGGGAGCTAATTATTGATGCCCCTTTCAATGGCAGGCTCAAACCGTGTACAAACGTGTGACGACCTTCATAACCGATCACGGTAGGCTCGATCACCAATACCTAACCGGTCTAGGTCTCAGCATAGACCAGGAGTAACAATCTAGATCACACCCTCAAGGACACCCTAGCGTTAGATGTGCAAGATGCTCAAGTTACTCTCCACTAGCACTCTCAATATATGCAATATCTCCTCCTAGTGCTCTCCTCTTTTCCTCTTGGACCTTACCTAATGCTCTCAGGTATTCCTCTAGCCAAGAGAGGTCTCCAAGACCCCCAGCAATAAAGTTGTATAGTCTCCCAACCTCAAACTAGTCGTTGCTTCACAAAATCAGCTTCCTGGGCTATCTGACCGGACAGTCCGGTCACTGCCTGACCGGACAGTCTGCTCACTGCAGGACAGTGCACAGAACACTCTGACCCTACTGAAACCTGTACTCACTGGTCCGTCCAGTTAGTAGACCAGACCGTCCAGTCATTTCTCTCTCCACTCCACAAACATTTCGGCTCTAGCTTCCTCGCTGCCCAAGTCTGCTCTGCTGACCGAACCGTCCGGTCAGTAGAGCGGACCGTCCAGTCAGTAGGGCATCTAGACTTCATAGTTTCCTTGCTTCTCCGTTGTAGCCTCCGAACAAAATCACATAGTGATGTACAGTCGGGTCACCACTAACCCCTGTGTCCGGTCTCTATGTCCAAAAGTCGAAACTTGTCGTCCTCGCTTGACTTCATTTCCTGGCTTCTCTGAATAGCTCCTTGACTTCTTCACTGTCACCTAGTGCTTGTGATTTGACCGTGCAACCTTGCACATCACCGACTAGACATGACCTAAGAGAATAACCTAGACCCCCTTGATACTCCGGCTTTTCCTACGGACTCAAAGCCCTAACAACTAGACAAGTGTTCCAAACACTTGCACCATAGCTTGTTCTCCGCTTTGATCCATCTCCATCAACCCTTGGAATCCATCAAGTTCACAAGCCTCCATGTTTGTGGTCATTGTCATCCATCGCCAAGGACGCCGTTGACAATCATCATAAGATAGAAAAGGTTACCTACACGAACAACACTCGTGTAGACATTAGTCTCATTTCATGTTTGTCATTCATCACCAAAACACCATACCTTGAGGTGACCTTAGTGGTCATGAACCATACAATCTCCCTCTTTTTGGTGATGTATGACAACCACTAGTTATGATGATCCAAAATGGACAAGCAAGAAAGAACCAAAGGAAAAGAAAAGATTGAAAGGCATACCTTGGTGTCGTGGGAAAACTACCCACTCATGTAGCACACTTGGATTTCATTCTTGAGCTGAAATTGCACCCGCCTTGGTGTCGTGGTAGTCGATCTTGTTGATGTAGACCCGCCCCAAGGACGTAGATGCTCATGTCGGTGAAGGTGTACATTGTCACTGTAGACATGCACCGTCATTGTTCTTCTCCATATTGGTGTAGCTGTTCATCTTGATGTGATCTTCATTTTCTTCTCCATGTTGCTATTTTGGCCTTTGGATTTCCATGTTCCATCTCCCCGAATCTTCACGTTCCTTCTTCATGTTCTCCTCCCCCTTTGTGTTATCGATCGTCTTCATGTTTCTTCTCCCTCTTTGATCCAGACATGGCATTTGGATCTTCATGTTTCTTCTCCCCCTTTGTCACCTATCACCAAAAACCACACCAAAACGTAACAAGACAAGAGGCATAAGATAGTTGGCAAAAGTTTGGAGAACTCTCCTTTTCATGGTGCTCCTCCTTGGTCGTAGTGGTGTTCCATTGTAGCTCCCCCTACACTTATGACTTAACAAAATATTTTCTCAAATGTGCAAGGGTTAGTCATTAGAGAGGTGGGAATGTATGAGCCACTTGTCTTTGAGCTGCGCGAGTAGATTTAACCTCAGAGCTCGATCGAACATGACTCAATGGGCATGAAGCAAATATCACTATTCGATCATCTAGAGAGTCATGTACTCACATTGTAAATGAGTAACTCCCCCTAGACACATGCTTGGGAGCATGTATGGTATCACAATGTAAGGATGCAAGAATGCAAATGTAGCAAGTATACAATGCATGATGCGATGCTAAAGAAATGAGAGAACCGCTACAAACCAAAGTGTCAACAATGAGTTGTTCCCTTCTCAAGCTTGCTTACAATGGAGCATTCTTCAAAGCCTTAAGTACTCCATGAACCACATTCCCAAGCTTAACCCATGTCCATTGCTATCTCGAGAAGGTCCGAAGTCAACCTACAAAAGAAGAGAAACAAGCACATACAATGACACAAACAAGAACAAACAAACACTATACATATTTACAAGGGATAAGCTCATGGGTTACTCATGTGAAGTTGGAGAGGTTGAGAATATTGAGTTCTCCTCTTAGCTTGTTGAAGGTCTTCTCATCGAGTGGCTTGGTAAAGATGTCCGTGAATTGTTCATGAGTTCGCACGCTCACCAACTCGATGTCCTTCTTCTCAACATGATCCCTTATGAAGTGATGCCTCACTTTAATGTGCTTTGCATGACCATGATCTCCCGTCTTGAGGGCCATCTTTATTGCCGCCTCACTATCCCAATATAGTGGCATTTGAGTATAGTTGAGGCTGTAGTCCGAGAGTGTTTCCCTCATGTAAAGGAGTTGTGCACAACATGCTCCCGCCGCTATATATTCTGCTTTGGCGATAGATAGAGCCATAGAGTTTTGCTTCTTTGAGGTCCAAGATACTAGAGATCTTCTAAGAAATTGGCAACCTCCCGATGTACTCTTTCTATTCACTTTGCAACCCGTGAAGTCCGAATCCGAATACCCAAGTAACTCAAAGTTTGTTCCTCTAGGATACGATAAGCCCATGGTAGGTGTGTACTTGAGGTATCTAATTATTCTCTTCACGACCTTCAAGTGTGACTTTGGATTTGCTTGATAGTATGCACACAAGCACATACTAAACATGATGTGCGGTCTCGAAGCGGTGAGATAGAGAGATTTCTTCAATTTGTGCACATGTCTTGGATGTTTTGGGTCCTCAAACCCCGGAGGTTGTTTGACATAGACTTTCTCATTGATCTCTCCATTCAAGAAGGCACTTTCGACATCCATTTGAAAGAGCTTGAAGCCATTGTGTGATTCATAGGCAAGTAAGATCCGAATAGCTTCAAGACAGGCCACGGGAGCAAAGGTATCTTCAAATTCAATCTCCGCCACTTGAGAATATCTCTTAGCCACTAGGTGAGCCTTGTTCTTGACAATTGCTCCTTTCTTATCTTTCTTGTTCTTGAAGACCCACTTGGTGCCAACCACATCATGATTCTTGGGCCTCTCAACCAATTTCCATACTTTGCACCTCTTTGAAGTTGTTCAACTCTTCTTGCATGGCAATAACCCACTTGTGATCATCCATAGCTTTATCAATGGTAGTGGTCTCAATCATAGAGATGAAGGAGAAGTTCTCAATTTCAACATTGGCCTCATCATCATTCTCTTCACTCATATAGTTTGGCTTATATTGATTTCTCCTTGTCTTTATCCCTTGAGATGGACTCCCAATGATCAAGTCTTGTGAGTGATCTTTGTTGATGGATTTGGGTCTAGGATGGTATTTTCTTTGAGTGGGAGGAGCTCTAGGTGAAGTGTCTTGTGCATCATGGATTGTTTACTCTCTTGATATATGAGTGTCTTGGATCCTAAGAGAGGTAGAAGAGTCACTCTTATGTTTTCTTGTTTTGGACTTTGAGCTTGAGGTGGATGGGAGGGTATCTTGTGAAGAGCTAGGAGAAGTGGTTTGTGGCAAACTATGTGGGGAGGTTTGTGGCTGACTTCTCACTTGGGTTTCCTCATCATTTGGTGAGTGAACTCTCACTGAATCTTGGGAGGAGCTTGTGGGAGTATATATGGCATCTTGGGTTGTTTGTTGTTCCTCGGAGGAGGTAGATTGAGGTGGTGGAGTAGAGGGCTCATCAATATCACCATCATTGGCCTCGTGGGGTAAAACCTCGCCCACGGGCATGTTTCTCAACGCTTCTCTCATAGGGTCATCCCTAAATGTTCACTTCATAAAATTCATGCTCCTTTTGAGACCCATTTGACTCATCAAATTGCACATCATATAATTCTTCCACACAACCTGTGGCAGAGTTGTAGACCCTATAAGGTTTAGAAGTCCCAAAGTACCCAACAAGAATGCCTTCATAAGTTCTGCTCTTTAACTTCCCGGGCTTTCCCCTCTTCTTGAGAATGTAACACTTGCAGCCAAAGACTCGGAAATAGGAAACATTGGGTTTCCGTCCCACCAACAACTCATATGGTGTCGTCTTCAACAACCGGTGGAGATAGACACGGTTGGAGGTGTAGCAAGCCATGGTGATTGCCTCCGCCGAAAACCTCTCATGAGTTCCATACTCATCCAACATGGCATGAGCAAGAGTGATGAGCATCTTGTTCTTCCTCTCCACTACTCCATTTTTCTCGGGAATGTATGTAGGGAGAATTCATGTTTGATCCCTTTCTTGTCACAATATTCCTCCACTGTAGTGTTCTTGAACTTCGTTCCATTGTCACTCCTTATCTTCATAATGCTGGCATTGAATTCATTCTTTGCTCTCTTGGCAAACATTTTTAAGATACCACTGGCTTGAAATTTGTCCACAAGAAAGAAGGTCCAAGTGTATCTAGTGAAATCATCAACAATCACCAAGCAATAGAGATTTCCTCATAGACTCTTGTAGTGTGTTGGCCCGAACAAATCCATGTGCAATAGCTCTAGAGGACGAGATGTAGACATGAATGACTTGGTGGTATGTGAAGATGCAACTTCCTTTCCTACCTGACAAGTGCTACACAATCTATCCTTCTCAAAGGTCACATCCTTGATTCCTTCAACTAGATTCATCTTGACAATCTTCTTGAGCTGATTCATTCCAACATGTGTCAGTCTTCTATGCCACAACCATCCCTTGGATGCCTTATTTGAAGTCCGTGACATACAGGTTCCCATGCCTTACTCCATGAAATACTAGCCCTTTCATGGCATTCTCAATTTTTGCACTGTCCTCATCAAATGTGCACTTGAAACCCATGTCACATAGTTGACTAATAGACAGAAGGTTGAAGTTGAGGGTTTCCACAAGAAAGACCTTGGAGAGATGAAGGTCATTTGTGATGGCCACCTTGCCCGAGCCTCTAACTGTCCCCTTTGAGTTATCCCCAAAAGTCACCTTCTCACTATCTTCGTCTTCATCAATGGTGGTGAATATGGTAGGCTTCCTGGTCATATGTTGAGTGCACCCACTACCAAGAATCCAATGAGTGCCTCCACTCTTGAAGTTGACCCTGGTGTCGAGCAATAAGACCATCCTCGTAGATAGGGATTCTAGCAATCCCATCTAGTAGTCTCCTCCTAATGGGATAGTGAGGAGCATGGTACCTCCAATGTCCATGACCATCCCCCATGTGCAAACTTTCAAGGTCGATGTAGTAGTGGGGAGGGTCATAGAGTCTAGTGATGTGCTCAAGCACATGCCCCACTTGTGAATGGATTACAAGTATCATCACCATTACTCTCTCAATTGAGAGCTTATGTCTCCTGTTGACTACCTCCTCAAGTAAGAAACCCCTCTCAAGAGTTGTGATTTGATGGAGGAGCTTGTCAATCACTTCATGTGGTGCAATCCTCCAAAGTCCCCTAAAAGAGTTTATCTTACACACAAGATCATTGATGCTCAATAGGTTATCAGAAAGGTCATCATTCGGATTTCTCACAAATTCACCAAGTTCAAAGAAAAGATCCTGTTGGTGAGTTTGATGAAGATGCCAAAGATGATCTTGTGGTGGAGGGAGTGGAGGACATGGAGGCGCCGGAGCCGAAGTCGTAAGGTTGATCATCTCAAATGACTGAGCGAGCATTGCTGTTGGTGCTCCCCCTACGCCAATGCTTGATCTACCCAAGGTGCTTGGAGTAGAACTTGGAATGGCACTTGAGGTAGAGCTTGATGAAGCACCCGATGAATGTCTTGCTCTGAAGGGGTTGTAGAAGTTGTTGCAAGACAATCTTGTGGAGGGATAAAAAAGGTTGAGCTCGAAGCTACTTCTTTCCCTTTGATTGAAGATGCTTCATGGGTTGTCTTGGATGTCTTCTTCCACCCCATGCACGTAGTGATCTCCTCATCCTTGAAGAACAGCTCAATCACGTCCTCGACGGAGAGACTCTTCTCCATGAGAAGGTCAAGGGTGACGTAGAAGAGCTTGCTTCTCAGAAACAATGAGAGAATCTTCTCAACTATCACATTCTTAGGAAGCTCGAAAGAAGTTACCCCAATCCTATCCACAATACCTCGCAAGCAAATAAGAGAGTCATGTTAGTCCTCATTGTTATTAGCGTGAAAAGCAAAGAACTCCTCAATAAGAGAACTACTAGCATGATCAATAGGAGCTTCACAAACATCATCAATACTAGTCATGATAGTAGCGCAAGCAAGATCAAGAGACACATCATTATCAATCACCATATTAGGCACACTAGTAGAGCAACCTATCAAGTCATCCCAAGAATAATCTAGGCACTCACTAGAACAAGGCACATTCACACAATCATCACAATCATCATACACATCATCATCGGTAAAGGTATTGGCAAAGTCCACAAGAGTATCCATCAACTCATCCGGAATCATGGCATTTAGGTAGCTTTTAAAGCAATCCTTCCATGAGCCATGACCCGGCCCCGAATGGGATGACAGCCCAACTCAATACGGTCACTACTCAAGGCGGTTAAGCCTTATAATGAGCACTTGGCTCTGATACCACTTGAAAGGACCGAGTGACCGAGAGGGGGGGCGGGTTAATCAGGAACTCGCACTATGTACCAATTTTACCAATTCCTAAAACCGACCACTCAAATCAACTCCTACACAATTCTAGTGGTGATCACACTAGCAAGATAATGAACCTATGAAAGGAACAACAACCTAAGCATACTAGTGAATCACTCAAATGAAATACAACTCCTAAACACGTTATTGATCAAATGCAGAAGTTCAAATACTACTAACAAGTAAGGAGCCTATTCATGCAAGACTACAAGGTAATCAACTAGCACAAGACAAGCACACAACCATGAATAGCACGGTATGTAAATGTGGAAAGTAATGCATCAAAGTAAGGAATAGAGTAAGAGATGGCTCATGATTTTTTTCCGAGGTCTCGGAAGGATGGCGCCTTCCCCTACTCCTTATTGGACCACTCCCGCCGGGGTCCCGGTCCCTCCTGCCACCAAGTGGAGTTCTCGCCCACGAGCCCGCAATCACTCCTAGTGTGAAGACATGGTGTGCGTCACCGCTGCACAAAGCACATGCTCGCCTCCCTTGAGAACTTGCCAGACTCACTGAGCTGACACGGGCGCTCACTATTGATGCCCCTTACAACGGCGGGCTCAAACCGTGTACAAACGTGTGACGGCCTTCACAACTATTGACACTTCTTAGCGTCGCACCAGAAATATTACTATCCCCGGTAACGGCGCTAGAAATTCTTGTTGGTATTTCTTATGATCACAGATAAATCCGCAAGCGCATGGATACCGATGTAGCACTTCACCTAAAATAAGATAGGTTCAGTCTATAAATACTTACTTCGGGCACCAGCTTACCCCTGCATCCACAAGCGACTCTGGCCAACAGCTCTACGACGTACCCGAACGTGGAGGATTGCTAAGGCCAGATAGGGCTGTCACCACTTACCGACTACCTCTACAAACCGTGGGCACACGGGAAACAAAGGTAACCTCTAGCCTAGACACCACATCTATTCTATTAATTACTATCAAAGTCTCGATGTCACACTTATAGAAGACTATGATACTCTAACTAAGTAGAGCGATGATCCCGTAAGCAAATAAGGAGAGAACTTACTTAAAAAGGAAACATAAATACCAATGGAAGATCATGAATACTTACTAAGAAAGGAAAGCATCTGCTGAGGTACAAGTATGGAGAAGGCGCCAACAAGCCCGGACCTCCTCCAAACTCTCCCTTGCTCTCTCCCTATTTTCTAAGCGCTTTGGTAGTGCTAAAACCTTTTGAGTGGAGCTCTAAATCTTCTTCTTGTGTGTTGTGTTTTCTTTATGCCGAATTTCCCTTCTATTTATAGGTGGCGGAGACTTGGTGGGTACTTCAAGGTGGAGGAGAGTCGGTGGGCGAAAATTCCCCCGCCGAGCGGCGGGCCATGCCGGGCGGCCATGTGTGCCGGGCGGCCGGGCATGCCGGGCGGCCATGGGATTTGGTCGGTTTCCAGCCGACTCGCTTCGGACAGCTCAGATCTTGTCTTGATGGCGGTTCCTTGGTCGGTTTCCCCTGAAATCTCCATTTTGGGGTCGGCAAGGCTCATGGGCCTCATGGGCTGGTAACCCTGGGTGGCCAACCCAGGCCGGGCGGTAGGCAAGGCCAGGCGGCAAGCCCAGGCTGGGCGGCGGCCCATTTTTGGTGCCGGCCCCCTCCGGGTCATGTTTTCACTTGTCCGAGTTGTGCCACGTGGATGCCTCCTTTACTTCTTCACTTTTTGCCCTCCTTAGTCCGGGGAAGGAAGACGGCCTCATGATGGATTGTTTTGCAGGGTCGGCTGGATCGGATGATTCAGCCTGAGGAGACTCTGTTTTAACCAGTCGGGTGGCTGATTTCAGCCTGAAATGACCTTATTAGCTGAGTTCTGATTTCAGCCTGATATGACCTTATCGGCTGAGTTCTAATTCAGCCATCATGACCCTACCGGGCCCTAATTTCAGCCTCATACGACCCTATCGGCCGGCTGTTTTATGACAGTGTTCG
Organism: Eleusine coracana subsp. coracana; assembly: GCA_032690845.1. Taxonomy (NCBI): domain Eukaryota; kingdom Viridiplantae; phylum Streptophyta; class Magnoliopsida; order Poales; family Poaceae; genus Eleusine; species Eleusine coracana. The sequence goes on along the minus strand of CM064422.1, from coordinate 36,508,147 downwards.
CCGATGGGGCGTTTCTTCATGTTTTTGCATATTTTGGCTCTTTTATACCCGCAAACACATGTCTCACCAAAACTCGTGGAAATGGTTAATAATAAACTGCTATCACTATATTGTTTATTCCTTTTATGTTGTTTATGTAAGGATTTGATGGTTAGATTTGGCATTTAAGGACCGTCAACAACACCCCCACACTTAGTCTTTGCTCGTCCTCGAGTAAGGGAATACAGACTAAGGTGAATCATAACTTCAATTGGTATGATGGTAGCATGCAAATTATTCCAAGTCATACCTATACCTATGAACTTTTAAAGTGTCTATCATGTTACCTTGGGTGGTTGAAGGATGGAATGGTCCTGACTCTAATCATCCTCACTCATTCTGCTATGTAGCTTGGGTTTTTGAAAAGATTTTCAAAACAAATCATAGTTGTACCCCTCAAATGATTCTCTCAAATCGCTCGATGTGTATGGTTCCTCACCAGGACATTGCCTCTTTTCATCCTACTTCTAAATATGGCTTTATGTGGAGCTCAAGGTAGGGATAAAAGGGAGGCATACTTGTGTCTCATATATTACTAAGTCAAAAACTGGATCCATGGAGAATAATTCATGAACTTTTGATCAAGCATGTGCACATGTGGATAGAAAATGATTGAATGTGAATACTCCTTTTTCTTTTAAGATGCTCCCTCCCTTCTATTGGATAGGCGTTTTAGAACATGGGCTAATTCTTTCTCTATTTTTTTCACCTTTTTTTTTGAATCATGAATAGCCCATGTCACTTTTACAAGGATATTTGGAGAATATGATGGAGTACTTTATTTAATGGATGGATGATGACATGGAATTGCTATCTTCCAGTGAAGAAATAGCACATGGATGATGGATATGGTGGTGCTAACTTCTAGTGAAGAAGTATTAGCAAAGTGGTGTGCACAAAATCTTGATCAAAAAGTCATAAATAGTAACTCACAAGGGTTACAACAATTTGACAAAGTTCAATGAAACAACAAGTAGCATATGCATTAGATTTTCAATGAGTTCATCATATGGCTTTGGTAGGAAGATATAATCATTGAGGAGTCAAGCTATTGATTTAATTTTTTGATTTTTTTATAAGAAAAATTCCCAAGCATATCAAGCATAAGAGAAAGATTAATTTCGTCAAACCATATCTCATGCATCAACTATCTAGGTGACATGCTTTCCTAAAGATGTAGTTCACAAGTAATAGGTTTATGAACTAGGAATAAGGAGCATGCAAGCCCACCAAATAGAAGCATGAAATAAAATGAGGGTTCCACAAGGTTCATTTTAATTTTTCAAGTCAAATTTTTATGATTGATTCAAGAGACAATAATTTTAACTCGCAAAACAAGGAGGTGAAGGAATTGAGTGCGCAAACCGTCGTATTGAAGAGGGTGGAAGTTGGGATGTGCCTGGACGCCATGCTCTTTCTCATGATGTTGACTTTTGTTGTTTGCATATTGAAAAGCCTGAGAAGCCTCCCCCACACTTGTTCTTGTACCTAGCTGCTTTTTATTCAAAACAAACAAAGGGTTGTGGAAACAAAAAGGACTCTACCGGGTCTAGGACCGGGGAGTTTAAATTTATTCGAATGAGAGAGAATGCAGAGAGGAATGCTAGAGTAGAGCATTGAAATCAATTAAATTGATAACATCTACCTCCTTACCTTCGTTGTCATCTGGCTCTAGGAAGACTTTTAAACGATGACCATTTACTTTAAACTGGTTCCCTCCATCATCTTGGAGTGTGATTGCTCCATGTGATGCAGCATTAGTGATGGTGAATGGTCCTTCCCATTTACTCTGAAGCTTCCCATGACCAAACAACTTGACTCTGGAGTTGAAGAGCAACACCTTGTCACCTGGCTTGAACTCCTTAGGCTTGATCCTTCGGTCGTGCCATCTTTTGGTTCTATCCTTGTAGATCTTGGCACTATGGTAAGCCTTCTCTCTCCATTCCTCTAACTCGGACAGCTGTATTTTTCTACGTCTCCCGGCCTCCCTAAGATCCATGTTCCATTTCCGGATGGCCCAATGTGCTCTATGTTCCATCTCGACTGGTAGATGACATGTTTTTCCATATACGAGCTGGAAGGGAGACATACCAATCAGTGTTTTGTATGCTGTCCTATATGCCCAAAGTGCATCTGATAGCCTGATCTTCCATCCACTCCCTATCTCATTCACGGTCTTCTGCAGGATGTTCTTAATCTGTTTATTTGAAGTTACTACCTGCCAGCTTGTCTGAGGGTGGTATGGAGTTGCAATGTTGTGTTTTACTCCAAGCTCTCTTAAGAAGTTCCAAAAGGTCTTATCAATAAAATGAGACCCTCCGTCACTCATCACCATCCGCGGTGTTCCAAAACAAGGAAAGATGATCTCGTGGAACATTCTTCGGGCGTGCTTGGAGTCAGCAGCTCTGCATGGTATTGCTTCTACCCATTTGGATACATACTCAACGGCCACCAATATGTACTCGCAATCATAGGACTTTGGAAACGGTCCCATGAAGTCAATGCCCCATACATTGAATAATTCCACTTGAAGGTTGTATGTTAGGGGCATTGCATTGCGAGCAGTAATCCCTCCATGCTTCTGGCAATTCCGACATCTTCGAATGAATTCTTTTGTGTCTTCATGCATTGATGGCCAGAAGAATCCACTCTGCCAGATTTTCGCTTGGGTGCGGAATGCACCAAAGTGGCCTCCATATGGAGATGCATGGCATTTCTCGATTATCTGGGTGCCTTCAATTCTTGGAACACATCTCCTTAGCAACCCGTCCGAACACACTCTGTAGAGGTACGGGTTGTCCCATACATGACATTGACTCTCATAGATGAGCTTCTTCTTGTTCTCCCCTGGTGGTACATACCCTGCAACAATGAAATTCACAATGTCTGCATACCAGGGGTTGGAGTCTGTCACCTTCAGTAGCATGTCGTCACGGAGGAATTCATTTATCGGAATTTCCTGCATGTTAGTCACTTGCATACGTGACAAATGATCCGCAACAGAATTCTCTACTCCTTTCTTATCTCTAATTTCAAGGTCAAATTCTTGGAGTAGAAGAATCCATCTAATTAGCCTTGGTTTAGCATCTTTCTTAGTGAGCAGGTATATTAGTGCAGCAGGATTAGTGTGAACGATAACCTTTGCTCCTACTAAGTATGACCTAAACTTATCGATAGCAAAAACAATGGCAAGGAGCTCTTTTTCTATAGTGGCATAATTAAGTTGTGCTCCTATGAAGGTCTTGCTAGCATAGGCTATGGCATGATGCTTCTTATCTCTGGTTGGCCAAGAACAGCCCCAACAGCATAGTCACTAGCATCACACATGATTTTGAAGGGCAACGTCCAATCAGGGGGTTGAATGATTAGAGCTGAGATGAGTGCCTTTTTAAGGATATTAAAGGAATATAGGCACTCATCATCGAAATCAAAGGGAGCATCCCTAGCCAAAAGACTAGTGAGGGGTCTGGTGATCTGGGAAAAGTCCTTGATAAAACACCGGTAAAACCCCGCATGTCCTAAGAAACTATAGATCCCCTTGACATTAATCGGATGTGGAAGCCTTTCTATGACCTCAATCTTAGCTCTATCCACCTCAATACCCCTCTCGGACACAAGGTGTCCTAAAACGATGCCCTCTCGGACCATAAAGTGGCACTTTTCCCAATTAAGTACTAAGTCCTTTTCCTGGCATCTTTTTAAGACTCTATCTAGGTTCTCAAGACAATGATCAAAAGTTTTCCCATAAACGGAGAAATCATCCATGAAGACTTCCATGATTTCTTCAATCATGTCAGAGAATATAGACATCATGCGCCTTTGGAATGAAGCGGGTGCATTACATAACCTGAATGACATTCTCCTATAGGCATAGGTTCTGTAAGGGCTTGTGAAGGTAGTCTTACTTTGATCATCGAGGTGGATGGGAATTTGATGGTAACCAGAGTACCCATCAAGGAAATAGAAGAAGGAATTCTTGGCAAGACGCTCCAACATTTCATAAATGAAGGGCAGCGGGAAATGATCCTTTTTTTGTTGCCTTATTGAGCCTCCAATAGTCAATGCACATCCTCCATCCCATGATGGTGCGTTGAGGGATCAACTCATTTCTATCGTTTCTAACGACCGTCATGCCTCCCTTCTTAGGCACTACATGCACAGGGCTAACCCATTCACTATGAGGAACGGGATGAATTATCCCGGCGTGCAAAAGTTTCAAATCCTCCTTCTTAACAACCTCTCTCAATTGGGTTATTTAGCCTCCTCTGAGGCTCCCTAGAAGGTGTGCTATCAGGATCAATGGGAATGCGATGGCTGCAAAGAGCAGGACTAATTCCCTTAAGGTCTTGTAGTGAGTAGCCTAGGACAGAACGATACTTTTCTAGGATGGCTAAAAGTTTAGCAGTTTCTTCCTCGGATAGTCTGTCACTTATGATAACAGGGGCTTCCATGTCGCCATTTAGGAAAGCATAGCGCAGGCCAGAAGGCAAGGGCTTAAGTTCAATTGGAGGTCGTGATGGTGGTTCTTCAATGGGTAGCTCAATTGTCTCTTGAAACTCATCCTCCTCTTGGATAAACTCTTTAGCATCTATTTCTAGAAGGGGTTCAGGAGAATCAAATTGAAGAATAGCCATTACTTCCTCGATTGGCTCTTCCCCGAGGGAAGGATCTGGTAGGGAGTTCCTTGATCGGGAGATCGACACAGAAAACTTTTCCCTCCCTAGTTTTACGTCGAGACTTCCAAGCATTGGTACATACATGAGTAATTTCTCAATGGGATGTCTGATTAAGACATCAAAATCCTGAATGTCAAAAACATGGAATTCTAGGACAGCCTCAACGTTTGCGTGCCTTACTGTCACATCTTGCAAAATCCCGTATCCTTCTAAAATAGGGCCAAAGGGGCTCTTGAAGGATTTACTAGTTGGTGCCAATGGCGTATCGCCCAAAATGTCAAATGCAAAGACACTAGAAACTATGTTGGTACCAACAGTGGGATTATAAAGAACTTCCACCGTGACTCCTCTAATGTCGCATCGAATAGTTAAAGAGGGAGAGCAAGTTTGAATTACTTTAGAGGATAGCTCAACTTCTCGCAACCATTTGTCGCTCATAATTGAAGTTAACTCTTTACCATCTCTTGGAGGAATGCATCTTCAAGTGGCTCAGGAGGAGAGACGGGAGTCGGGGGGTTTCTTTTGGCAACAATACCTTAAGGTGTTTCCATAATCTTCAAAAATATCTTCCTCAAAGTCAAATGGGAATTCTAAGGGTTGAATTTCTTTTTCCCTAGGTGTTCTCGGTTCGGGTGAGGGCTCAATGGTCGAATCTTGGGGTATGCAGGGAATGGGGTTGGATTCAGCTATTAAGAGTTCCTCATGGCTCGACTTGGCTTCCTCCTAGAGGGGTTCGGTGTGCTTAGAAAGGAAGGAAGTGTTTTCTAGAATACGGTCTAGGATTTCTCTTCCTTCCATCAGGTCTTGTGGACAAACGATCTTCCAGTGGCAATGTCGAGGTATTGGACAACTTCCTTATTCAAACCCTCACAAAAATGTTGTAGCAACATCAGCTCAGGAATGGCAAGGTTGGGTCCGGATTTGGATAGAAAATTAAGCCTAGCCTAGGATGCACCTAAAGATTCCTTCTCATTCTAGCGAAAACCAAGAATTTCCATACGAAGGGAGACAATACGGGACATAGGGAAGAAAGAGAGACAAAATTTATCTCGAAGTTCTTCCTAATTACCATTTACGCTCCCAACAGTATTGTTCCCGAACCAGAAAAGTATTGTTCCCGAACCATGGCTATAAAGCTAGGGCGAAGTTCGTAGCCAGAAGTACAAATTGGGTCCGCGGACGGCGATGGCTCAAAGAACTCGCCCTTTGGAGCAGAAAAGGATTGGATAGAAGGTTGCTCCATTGTAGAAATGGGGAAAGAAATAAAGAAAGACAAAATCGATACAAGGACAAAAAAAGGTTCGAAGATAGAACAACAACCATTCCCCGGCAACGGCGCCAGAAATGCTTGTTGACACTTCTTAGTGTCGCACCAGAAAGGTTACTATCCCCGGCAACGGCGCCAGAAATGCTTATTGATATTTCTTACGATCACAGATAAATCCGCAAGCGCACGGATACCAATGTAGCACTTTACCTAGGAGTGTTCCAGGTTATCGAATCTCAGGGAACGTGTGTGTACTAATCTCCTATCCTAATCCGTCCAAGGACAACAAGAATATGGTAGGTAGTAGGTAGAGAGGATTCTTACGGTCAAAGATCCTAAAATAGGATAGGTTCAGTGTATAAATACTTACTTCAGGCACCGGCTTACCCCTGCATCGACAGGCGACTCCGGCCAACAGCTCTACGACGTACCCGAACATGGAAGATTACTAAGGCAGGATAGGGCTGTCACCACCTACCGACTACCTCTACAAACCGTGGGGCACGCGGCAAACAAAGGTAACCTCTAGCCTAGACACCACGTCTATGCTATTAATTACTATCAAAGTCTCGACGTCACACTTATAGAAGACTATGATACTCTAACTAAGTAGAGCGATGATCCCGTAAGCAACTAAGGAAAGAACTTACTTAAAAAGGAAACTTAAATACCAATGGAAGATCATGAATACTTACTAAGAAAGGAAAGCATCCACTGAGGTACAAGTGTGGAGAAGGCGCCGACTTAAATACCAATGGACCTCCTCCTAATTCTCCCTCACTCTCCCTAATTTCTAAGCACTTTGGTAGTGCTAAAACGTTTTGAGTGGAGTTCTAAATCTTCTTCTTGTGTGTTGTATTTTGTTTATGCCGAATTTCCCTTCTATTTATAGGTGGCATAGACTTGGCGGGTACTTCAAGGTGGAGGAGAGTCGGTGGGTGAAAATTCCCATGCTGGGCAGCGGGCCACGCAGGGCGGCCACGTGTGCCGGGCGGCAGCCCAGGCCGAGCGGCCACAGGATTTGGTCGGTTTCCAACCGACTCGCATCGGATGGCTCAGATCTTGTCTTGATGGCGCTTCCTTGGTCGGTTTCCCCCGAAATCTCCATTTTGGGATCGGTAAGCCTCGTGGGCCTCATGGGCTGGTAACCCTAGGTGGCCATCCTAGGTCGGGCGGTAGGCCAGGCCGGGCGGCAATCCCAGGCCGGGCGGCGGGGTAGGTTGGGCGGCCTGGCGGGCCGAGCGGTGGCCTAGGCCAGGCGGCGGCTTATTTTTGGTGCCGGCCCCCTCCGGGTCATGTTTTCACTTGTCCGAGTTGTGCCACATGGATGCCTCCTTTACATTTTGCCCTCCTTAATCCGGGGACGGAAAACGGCCTTATGATGGATTGTTTTGCAGGGTCGGCTGGATCGGATGGTTCAGCCTGAGGAGACTCTGTTTTAACCAGCCGGGTGGCTGATTTTAGCCTGATATGACCTTATCGGCCGAGTTCTGATTTCAGCCATCATGAACCTACCGGGCCCTGATTTCAGCCTCATATGACCCTGTCGGCCGGCTGTTTTACAGCAGTGTCGGCCGACGGGGCGTTTCTTCATGTTTTTGCATATTTTGGCTCTTTTATACCTGCAAACACATGTCTCACCAAAACTCGTGGAAATGGTTAATAATAAACTGCTATCACTATTTTGTTTATTCCTTTTATGTTGTTTATGTAAGGATTTGACGGTCAGATTTGGCATTTAAGGACCGTCAACAACAACCGATCATAATAGGCTCGATCACCGACACCTAACCGGACTAGGTCTCACCATAGACCAGGAGTAACAATATAGATCACACCCTCAAAGACACCCTAGCCTTAGATGTCCAAGATTCTCAAGTTACTCTCCACTAGCACTCTCAAGATATGCAATATCTCCTCCTAGTGATCTCCTCTTTTCCTCTTGGATCTTACCAAATGCTCTCAGGTATTCCTCTGGCCAAGAGAGGTCTCCAAGACCCTAGCAATGAAGTTATATAGGCTCTACCCTAGCAATGAAGTTATATAGGCTCTCAACCTTAAACTAGTTGTTGCTTCACGAAATCAGCTTCCTGGGCCATATGACCAGACAGTCCAGTCACTGCCTGACCGGATAGTCCGCTCACTGCAAGATAGTGCACAGAACACTCTGGCCCTGTGTGACACGCCAGTGTCACTACATTCTTTTGATCACATAAATTGCACCTAGTTCTAATTCATCAAGTCATAATTCAATTTTGGTTGCATTTCAAATTTAATTTAATTTGAATTTAAACCCAAGTATGGTTAAGTTATGAAGCAACTTTTAAATTTGGCATACAACCTGGTGCTACCAAAAATCTATGCGATAGGGTTTGCCATAAAAGAATTTTAGGAATTTTCTCAGAATTTTATTCAAATAGAAAATACCCAATTAAATTCCTAGAAGTTTGAATTTTGTTCATATTCAAATATTTGGCAAATTCAAACCTTTTGATTTTGAAACTGGACACCTGTCACATTGTAACCTACACATTTCAAACTTTCTGTACAAATTTTCCCAAGTCAATTTGGAGTTTGGGACTATTTTAAATCCATTTTTGAAGTTGTGGCCGAGTGAAATTCTGGAAATTGTTAAAACTTTCCAGTGGGATCCAGCCGTCAGTCTCTGTCTCTTTCCCTTCTCTCTCTCGCTGGCACCCGATGCCATGCGCGCCGACACGCCACCTCCCGCGTGTGACCACTCCTCTACCGAAACCAGGGGTTAAAACCGCCGTCTCGATCCTCCGCCCGGCTCTCCTCCTCGGCCCCTCCGCCATTTCCTCGGCTATTCCGCGCGAAACCCCTTCTCTGGCCTTGTTTTCTTCTCCTCCTGGTCGCCGTTGCTATTACCCTCTAGAGCTCAGCTCAACGTCACGCTAGCTCATCTAAGCCCAAGCTCAAGACCAAGATGGAGGCATCTTGAGTCAAAGAATCTCCAAAACAAACCTTGCCGCAATCCATTTCATGGTTAAGGAGGATTTGAAGAAAAACCGAGCTCCCTGTTCATGGCGATCAGTACATAACTTCTTGAAATTCTTCTTCACTGGTCGTCGCTATTCCACTTATCCCCTTTCGCCGCCATCGGCCACCATGGGACCTGTGACACCCCAGTGTCACTACGTACTTTTGATCACATAAGTTGCACCTAGTTCTGATTCATCCAGTCATAATTCAATTTTGGTTGCATTTCAAATTTAATTGAATTTGAATTTAAACCCAAGTATGGTTAAGTTATGAAGCAACTTTTAAATTTGACATACAACCTGGTGCTGCCAAAAATCTATGTGATAGGGTTTGCCATAAAAGAATTTTAGGAATTTTCTCAGAATTTTATTCAAAGAGGAAATACCCAATTAAATTCCTAGAATTTTGAATGTTGTTCATATTCAAATATTTGGCAAATTCAAACCAGTTGATTTTGAAACTGGACACCTGTCACATTGTGATCTACACATTTCAAACTTTCAGTACAAATTTTTCCAAGTCAATTTGGAGTTTGGAACTATTTTAAATTAATTTTTGAAGTTGTGGCCGAGTTAAATTCTAGAAATTGTTAAAACCTTCTCATGGGTCCCACTGGTCAGCCTCTCTGTTCTCTTCCTTCTCTCTCCCACTGGCGCTCGACGCTAACACGCCATCCCCCGCGTGTCACCACTCCTCTGCCGAACCTAGGGGTTAAAACCGCCGCCTCGATCCTCCGCCCATCTCTCCTCCTCGGCTCCTCCGACGCCCTTCTCATTTTCTCCATCTTGCACTCGTCCTTCTCTCTCGTTTTCTCCTCTGAACAGCCACCATGGCCGCATCGAGCTCAAGCTTGTGAAGCGATTGCCCTTCTTTGTCTCTGGCCGTAATGAGACCACCGAGAGCTACGTGAGATCAAGCTTTAGCTTCCACTAAAACCTTATTCCAAATCTAGAACCAAGTGGCTGGAAATTTGAGCAAAACCTGAACCCCCTGTTCATGGTGCCCGAACCGTGAATTCTTGAAATTCAACATCGCTGGTGAGATCTGTAGCCTCAATCCTCTCCTCTCGGCTGCGCACATCCTTGGCGCTTCTGGTTTTTGCCTTGAGGTCGTCGCTGTTCGAGTTTTCCCCTTCCATCGCCGTCGGCTGCCATAGGAGCCCCACGGTGACAGCTTCACCCGGCCATCCTCCGCTCCCTCGGTGACTCCGTCAACATTCGCCTGGGTCCGTCGGTGCTCGTTGACCACTCCGCTCCTCTCCTTGGCCTCCCCGTCGAGCTGTCATCATCGCCAATTCCCTCTGTTCTGCCGCCGCTCGCCGCTGAGCATCTCCGGTGAGCCCCTCTCCTCCCGAACCCCGCCAAAGTGCTCACCGTGTCGTGCTCTACGCTCAAGTGAGCATGGAGTCCAACTCCGGTGATCCCAGAGCCCGGCGATGAGCTCCAAAGCCGCTCCGGCAGCCGCGCCGCTGCACGAACGTGAGCGCGCGCTCGGTTCAGTTCAAAAATGAACTGATGGCATTTTCGTAATTACTCCGAAGTTTAAATAAAAATCAAGAAAAATGCTTTCACCTTGTAAAATCCATATCTAGAGATTTGTAGCTCCAAAAATTGCAAAATAAATTTTGTTAGATTCCTTGTGATGAGTAATATGCATTTAACATGTTACTTTGCGTGTTTTATATAAAAAGTTTTGCAGTATTAATTAATTAGCTTAAAGCTTAATAAATTCATATCTTTAGTTGTAGATTGGATAAAATAGTAAATTAAATTGTTCTGGTTTTCCCTTGACTTGCTTAGATTGTATGATAAATTGATGACCCTAGTTTCTGGACATAAAATTAAATATAATTTTATCCTTGAAATGCTTAGAATTGCATGAAAGTAATTTCTGTAAATATTTAGGGTTTACATTTGTGCACACAATTCATGCTTGACATATTGCATCACCATTAATTTTTGTAGGAATTTATCTACTGTTCATATTTTACTATAATTTATTTACTCTTATATCTTACTAAATGTATTATTAATTAGTGGTTCATTATATATTAATGAAACTTGGCAATTTGCTAATCATACATATACCAATCACCTGTAGATCACTCATGTCCAGTAGCATATTTTTATGTTACTAAATGAATTAATTTCATGTAATGTTTGAATACCATATGTAAAGGCAATAGGAAAAACTTTATGTGTAACTTCCTATTTTTAGACTTGCTAGCTTTGAAGCATATGGCTTCGAGAACAATATTGAGGAACAAATTTTACTGATATGCTCATTATTCATGTGCATCATATTTTGTTGCATTATCTATGCATTCACCTCGTTGAAATATCGGTATTGTGATAGGGAACGTTGACGTGCCAGGGGATAATATTTAGAAGGTATCCTCGGATTTCTCGGCAAAGGAAGATCCTAACTTCAGTACTAGCTCCGTGGTTGTAGCCCAAGGCAAGCCCCGGAACATTCCCATGTTTTAATTTGATTAATTCCAGTAATTAAATTGCTAGATATGCATAGGTTGTTTGTGCATTAAGTTTAGAAGTTGGATGAAAACCCACCTGCATTTCCTGGAAATATCCTATTTTATTTTAGACATGGTATACAGGTACCGGTAGTTAATAGAGGAATTATTATGCTTAGATGTAGTATGGGCACTATTATGGTACTTGAAATATTAGTAACATGATGATAGTGATAATGTGAAGTAAGAATGATACAATTTGGACTAAACGGGTCTGTATGGGAAAGGGCGAAGGCAAAGTACCTGTGGTGGTTTTTGTCTCGCAAGGTGGCAGTCCGTTTGGGTCAGCAACTAAAATTTGAGACATGGACAGGGCCCGTAGGTGAAAGGGCAAAGATCATGTGCCTTCAGAGGACATGGCTTGCAAGGCTATAGCCCTGTCTGTGTTGACCTAGGACCCATCCGTTGTCGGCCCTGTTGAGCAAGTATTAAACTGTACCGAATGCATGCTAGTATATGGGAACTAGTAAACTGATGTAGCATTGTCATATGCATGCTTGGACGATAACTTAAAATTCTTGGTCATGTGATCCAGTAGGAGTGGACAGATTCCCGATGTTACCGTGGAATGGCTGCCCACTCGGGACTTTTAGATTCGGATCGACATGTATTATGACTTTGCGAAAAGTTGTCATACGCGTTCTTAAATGATGCGTATACCGTGTACTTTGGATTTTCCCAGCTGGTGTAAAACGATTGCAATCGTTGTCCCTCGCAGTAATGAGTACCGCTTGTTCACTGCGTCACATCATAGCTTAAGAACCTCATTAATAATAATTAATGGAATGTTGGGATGAAGAATATTGAATTTTAGTGAATCTGAACTGAAGTTCTTTGTTACTTAATTAAATTTTCAGATTGCTTGTTGTACTTATTACTTTGACATGCCAGTTATCTTACACTATTATAGTTATTAGAAGGTTCACTAAATTTACTTTTATCCATCTCTGAGCCTTTGCATGTCTAGAATTAATTACTTGTCGGGTAAGACTTGTTGAGCTTAGTAGCTCTGGCTTTGCCATGTTGTTGTTTTCTTTATTTCAGGTAATAACACTGATGCTTATGATCTTCCTATGGGTGTTCTTCCTTGGGATATGTCTATCCCTGAGGGATGGTCTACCCATTGGGAGACTGAGTAGCCGCTTCTGTTATGTGTTGCTATGTGATAATCCGTATGGGCTCGGATTTATCACAGTTGCTACTATTATCGAGTTGTAAATTGTAGACGTTTAATCACGTTATCTTCCGCTGCTTTTAAAACTGAACTTTGTAATATTTCCGCTGCACTTAAGTACTTAACTCTGATGTATAATAAATAACACTCTTTTTACATAATTTGAACTTGGTCGGTTGTTGTATTATCTTGTGTCTGCTTAATCAGCACATCGGGAACTTTGGTCCAAGGGGGTTGTGACAGCTGGTACCAGAGCTATGTTCCGGGATAATACAACAATTTAGACATATTTTAAAAAATATGGCATATACGGTGAGGATACGTTAGTATATACCCAACTATTTAGTAAAGGTTAGAATGGTGACAAGCTAACGGGTTATGTTTAGGTTGGTTTGCTATTTGGATTTCCATTTGACATTTATAGTCTGCTCGCAAGGATTGTGGCTTTGCGAGATGATTCTTTTCCATGAATCGTTGCCAACATATTTTCTTTTCGGCTCCTTGAACAAGTGTTGGAGCGTAGAGTTCACTCACGAGGGCTATGGTTTCGTGAGACGGTTTCTTTCATAAACCGTGCCAACTTTTTCTTGTAGAGGATGCTCATCATGGTAGTTTTATGAGCATGGGCCCGCTTGCGAGGACCGTGGTTTCACAAGGCGGTTCGTTTCATGAACCGTTGCCAAGTAGTATATAAACTGCTTATTTTCGTAGTTTCTTTTGAATTTGATATAATGTTTCTGAAATGATCTCTTGCAGGTACACTAACCACGTTAGAGAGTGTGTGTGTCAAAAACCTAGAATGTTTGCTCGTGAGTATGGGTCATCAACAAAAATTATAAATACCGCAATGTGTCGGTATATGTGTCTATATATTTTCTTTTGAGTGAGGAACGGTTAGGATCAAAAACAATTCACTTGCATTCATGGCATGGGCATTCTAATCCATTGAACTAAAATTTGATCTTATCTATGTTTCAACTTCTCATTTGTGTGATTAAAATCTGAGCAAAAAGAATTTGTAAAGCTTGAAACCAATCTGCCAAACCAAAACTAGTTTGTTCACACTAAACTAATCTGTCCTGTATTTCAAAAATTCATAGATTATTGGTCCTTTAGGATTTTGGAGCATATAAATACTTTCTGGAAAGATCTAGAAATCCTCTTGATGTTCCAACTCTTGTCGAAATTTAATTCGGTCGATAAATGCTCCAGAACTGAAGATTTTGTAAAACTGTTCTCTGTTGATCAAAACCTGACAGATCAGAGGAAAAGTTTCATATCTCCTGACATGCTTATCCTAAATTTCTCTATGAGTAACCGTTGGAAAGATCCTTTGACGAGCTACAACTTTGTAGTTATGAGTTTTTCCTGATTCTGGACGGAATTGGGTCAGAACCATCGAAGAAGTTCAGTCTGATATTCTGTTTTGTACTCAAGCTGACAGAATAATGGGCTGATTGCAAAATTCATAACTCCAGTTTTACTTTGGCTAAATTGTGGAGAAAATATGGGTTGGAAAGATATGGAAGTTATCTTCGATTCACAACTCAATTGTAAATTTAAATCTTTTCAACCCTGCTCCTGAATGCCAAAATTTACAACCTACTCAGTCTAGATTTTTAAGTTCCAGCACCAACTTGAGAATTTCACATCTTTATTTTTGTTGATGTGGTGAACATGTATGAGTCCATTCTGGAAAGTTTATGAAGTCCTCTATGTAAAGATGTTATGCATAATTTTTATCTTAACTGTAAAATTTCCAGAATTGTGATAATTTTGACACCTTGTTCAATGTAAAGTAAAATTCTGTTCTTGTGCTAGTGACAAATTAATCGTTAGCACTCACCATAATTTTTGCCTTAAAAGTTTTTGGTTTTGTCATTCAAATAATGTGACTGAACCATTCCTTTGTGTAGATGGATCCTCATGTACACATTTTACATAATGGTTGGAATTACACCGAGGCTCTCCACCGTCCCGGTTTGCCATCATTCTTATAGGGAATGTTGCAAGCTTTTGGGTACACTGAGCCACCTGCATATGTTGGTAGGGAGTACACGGATTTGCCTGGAGAATCATGTATGGTGCATGTGTGCATTCCTCCTAAGCTCACCTATCCCTACCATGATGGTTGGTTTGTGACAGCAGAGGGATCCCATTTCTTTGGGACTTGAGAGATGGCTGCTCTTAAAGCCATCACCACTTTCTGTGAGAACAACACCGGCGTTGCTGGAACGGTGTATTCTCTTTTGCCTGTGACAGACCCGGCCAATAACCACCTATGGCGTCTCCGTATGTCTCTTGTTCAGGACATGTCAGCTATGACTTACAACCCATATGTGGCGATACCTTGTTACTATGCCACCGAGCTCTATGCTGGTTGGTAGTGCCGTGAGTCTGAAGTACGCCTACAGGTAGAGGGACTTCAGCTTACTATTGAGCATGAGAGGGAGCATGTTGATGAGCAGCTCCAGCTTAATGCTACTTAGGCTGCACGTATCACTGAGCTTGAGCAGCAGTTAGTTGCTAGAGAGGAGCAGCTAGCTGAGGTTCAAGAACAGCTAGGACTTGCCCAAGAGGTTAATCAGGACTTGCAAATTGATTTGGAAGATGCTCAGCACGATTTTGAGGAGTTACACCACTTAGGTGTACAACATCAGCTCCAGCATTACCCTCAGGTTATCCCTCCAGATGAGCTGATTTTGGGTAACCTTGCTGTGGATTCTACTACTCTTCCTCCCGCTATGGATGAGGACGATGACACTGATGTTGTTAGCAGCACCATCACTCTTTAGATGAGGAACTAGATAGTTTTATGAGCTGAACTAGTATCAATGTAACTATGTGTATATCTTGTAGTAACCATGTAGTGCTGTTTGAACTCATCCTTGTATCATATCATGAAGTGTGGTGAATGTATGATATCTAGCCTAACTTTGTAATGCTACAACCATGTATTTCCTTTTGAGAGCTGAATGAAAAATGGTTGTGGTTGTTTTAACTATTGGACCAGTTCTGAAAATTTATTCTTGCTCATGTCGAGTTATGATTTATTCATTCATTCATGTATTCAATATGAATTAATGTATGATCTGAAATTTCAGAATGGTTACCACTCACCATGGTGAGCCGGAGAGCTCACAACAAGGAGCTCAAAATGATGATCTTCCACCTCCGCCACCAAATCCATGGGCTCAAGTTATGTCCATGGCGTTTGCATCCAGACAGGAAGATACTGAGCTACTCAGGCAAATAGCTCAACTCCTGAGCCATAATGGCGGGCGCCGTGGTGATCAGCCACGGCAAAGCACTTATCAAGACTTCTTGTCTACACATCCCCCAACCTTTGAGCATGCTAAAGAGCCACTAGATGCAGATAATTTTATACGCATCATCGAATCTAAGTTCGGGCTGCTGCAGTGCACCAATGCTTAGAAGCCGCTATATGTCCACACTTCTAGAAGGCCATATTGTGCTATGGGACGAGTTCAAAAATGCATTCCGTTCCCATTTTATACCTGCTGGAATTATGGAGAGAAAGCTCCAGGAATTTCTAGATTTGAAGCAAGGAGGGAGGACTGTGCTAGAATATTCTCAGAAGTTTAATCATCTTGCACAGTATGCTCCTCTGTATGTGGATTCGGAAGCTAAGAAGCGTGCTGCATTTCGGCGTGGTATGAACCCCGCACTCAAGGAAAAGTTGACTTGGCAGACGACAGGAACCTTTAATGATCTAGTCAATGCTGCCATTGTTCAAGAAGATGCTTATCGCGAGGTGCAGAATGATGAACATAAAAGGAAGGCTCCACCTACTACGAACACTGCTGCACCGCCACCCAAACATCATTTGGTGTACACCTCTCCCACCGGACAACGATTCCGGGCGGCACCACAGCAGCAATTTTATCGTCCGGGACCTCAGAACTTTAATCGTCCACAACAGTCTCATATTCCAGCACCCCCACAACAGCCCCAAGTGCCACGTGCACCCTCACAAGAACAAAATCAGAATGCACGCAATGCACCAACTGTGGGACAGTACAGCCCTTATCCCTGTTACAATTGTGGCCGTGTTGGCCATTTCTCGAAGGAATGTACCTATCCCCGAAGTGAAGCTGGAAAACAAGCTCGTGACCATGCTGCAAATCAGCAGCGGAGGCAAGGGAATAAATCTGGACACGTCAACTACACTAATCTTGATGACATTCCTCAGGGCGAGCCAGTGCTTGCGGGTATGTTCTCGCTTAATGATTCACCTGTTATCATATTGTTTGATTCCGGTGCATCACATAACTTTGTTAGTAAAGCCTGTATACAAAGGCTTGGATTATCAACCAATACTACCACTACACCCTATAATATTAAATCTACGGGTGGACAAATTTGTGCTAATCAAATTCTGCCCAAAGCCTCAATTAGGTTGAATCACAAGGTCTACTCTGCAAATTTTATAATGTTGGAACAGCAAGGAATAAATTTAATTTTGGGAATGCAATGGATGGCATTTCATAAGGTCATGTTAGATATTGCGCCTCGTGTTGTCCACATAAATTCTCCAGTTCATGGCATTGACTCAATTCCTTTGCATCTATCTCCGGTCACTGCCATTACTATCCATCATCTTGAGGAAAAGTCTGTGGATAAAATTCCAATTGTCTGTGAGTTCTTAGATGTTTTTCCGGATGATCTTCCTGGTCTACCCCCTAACCGTGAGGTTGAATTCAGAATTGATTTACAACCAGGAACTTCTCCAGTTTCTTTACAACCATATAAAATGGCAAAGAATGAATTGGGAGAACTCAAGAAACAAATTAAGAAGATGCTGGACAAAGGTTATATACGCCGAAGTTCATCACCTTGTGGCTGTCCGGCAATGTTCGTAAAGAAGAAAGATGATAGCCTGCGGTTAGTGGTTGATTATCGGCCATTAAATGAAGTCACCATCAAGAATAAATATCCTTTGCCCGGGATTGATATTTTATTGGATCAATTGATTGGTGCCAAAGTCTTTTCAAAGATTGATCTCCGATCAGGCTACCATCAAATCAAAATCAGAGAAGAAGATATTCCGAAGACCGCATTCTCCACGAGATATGGACTTTATGAATATTTGGTTATGTCATTTGGATTGACCAACGCTCCAGCATACTTTATGTACTTGATGAATTCAGTATTTATGCCGGAGTTAGACAAGTTTGTGGTGATCTTCATTGATAATATTCTTATCTATTCCAAATCTGAAGAGGAACATGCGGAACATCTTCGCATCGTGCTTCAACGCTTGCGAGATCATAAGTTATATGCTAAGTTCAGCAAATGTGAATTTTGGTTGACACAAGTACCATTTCTTGGTCATGTGGTTTCAGCGGAGGGCATCTCTATCGACCCAGGAAAAGTACAAGAAGTGTTAAATTGGAAACCTCTTCGAACCGTCACTCAAGTCCGTAGTTTCCTTGGGTTAGCTGGATACTATCGACGGTTTACTCCAAATTTCTCTCAAATTGCTAAACCTATTACTAAGTTGCTGCAAAACAACGTGACTTTTGTGTGGACACCGCAATGTGAAGAAGCTTTTCAGAACTTGAAGAAATTACTTACCACTGCACCCGTTCTAGCCCAACCAGATATCACTAAATCCTTTGATGTTTATTGTGATGCCTCTGGAATGGGATTGGGTTGTGTTTTAATGCAAGGAGGATGAGTGATTGCTTATGCATCCTGGCAATTACGCAAGCATGAAATACATTATCCAACTCATGACTTGGAGTTAGCAGCGGTGGTTCTTGCACTAAAGATTTGGCGACATTATTTGTTGGGAAATTTAGTGCATATATATACCGATCATAAGAACCTCAAATATATATTCACTCAATCAGATCTGAATATGCATTAGCGTAGATGGCTTGAACTGACTAAGAATTATGACTTGGAGATCCATTACCATCCCGGTAAGGCCAATGTCGTAGCCGAAGCTTTAAGCCGAAAAGAACACTGCAACGATCTGAATTTATTGACTTGGGACAGCAGCAAGGACATTTCATCTACTGAACCAAGCATTCGTATTTTACCTATGGTTGCTATACATAATTTAGCAATACATTCTACCATCAGAGATGAAATAATGGTTGCTCGGAAAAATGATAAAGGCATGGCACACATCAGGAAAAATATCAAGGATGGAAAGGCTACGTGTTTCCGCCAAGATGAAAATGGTGTGTTATGGTTTAACAATCGCCTTGTTGTCCCGAAAAATTTTAAATTACGTCACAAGATTTTAGATGAAGCCCATCAATCCAAGTACTCCGTTCATCCTGGTAGCAACAAAATGTATCAAGGATTGAAGGAAAATTTTTGGTGGACACGAATAAAACGGGAAGTAGCCCGTTATGTCGCGGAATTTGATACTTGTCAACGTATCAAAGCTGATCACATAAAGAAAGCTGGTTTATTACAGCCACTAAGCATTCCAGCTTGGAAATGGGATGATATTAGTATGGATTTTATAGTGGGTCTTCCATTAACTACCCGCAAACATGATTCTATCTGGGTTATTGTGGACCGACTTACTAAATCAGAACATTTCATTCCAGTTAATACTCGATATGATATCAAGAAGTATGGTGAAATATACATCTGTCAAATTTTATGTTTACATAGAGTTCCAAAGACTATTATTTCAGATCGAGGTACTCAATTTGTAGCAAGATTTTGGGAGCAAATTCATGCATCTTTGGGTACCCATTTAATCCGAGGCTCTGCATATCACCCTACCACTGATGGACAAACTGAGCGTGTGAACCAAATATTCGAGGACATGCTTAGAGCTTATGTTTTAGCACACGGTGGTAATTGGGATGATTATTTATCTCTCTCGGAATTTTCTTATAACAACAGTTATCAAGAAAGTATAGGTATGACTCCATTTGAAGCATTATATGGCCGTAGTTGTAGAACTCCTTTAAACTGGTCAGAAACGGGAGAAGGGGTTACCTTCGGACATGATCTTGTGCAAAATGCTGAAGAAAAGGTTCGAATTATTCAGGCTAATCTAAAGGCTACAAAGCAACGACAAGAGATGTATGCTAATAAAAGATGTCGGCCTTTGATCTTTCAAAAGGGTGACCATGTATATTTGAAGGTATCACCTATGAAAGGTATTCAACGGTTTGGAGTCAAAGGAAAATTAGCTCCCCGTTATATTGGTCCATTCCAAGTAATGGAACGATGTGGAAATGTGGCTTATAAGTTAAAGTTGCCCAAAAATCTTTCCGGTGTGCATGATACATTTCATGTCTCTCAATTGAAGAAATGCCTTAAGCCACCCGTAGATGTTATTGTGGATGATTATGAACATCTCCAATCTGATTTGACTTATTCTGAACATCCAATAAAAATATTGGATGAAAAAGATCGAGTTACACGAAAAAGAACAATCAAGTTCTATAAAGTTCAATGGAACCAACATTCCGAGGATGAAGCAACTTGCAAAGTTCTTAAATACTCATTACCCGGAATTTTTGCAGCAAATCTCAGGTAACAACTTTTGTATTTTCCTACCTCTAGCTCGCTTTAAATCTCGGGACGAGATTTTCTTAAGGAGGGAGGGCTGTGACACCCAGTGTCACTACATACTTTTGATCACATAAGTTGCACCTAGTTCTGATTCATCAAGTCATAATTCAATTTTGGTTGCATTTCAAATTTAATTGAATTTGAATTTAAACCCAAGTATGGTTATGTTATGAAGCAACTTTTAAATTTGACATACAACCTGGTGCTGCCAAAAATCTATGTGATAGGGTTTGCCATAAAAGAATTTTAGGAATTTTCTCAGAATTTTATTCAAAGAGGAAATACCCAATTAAATTCCTAGAAATTTGAATTTTGTTCATATTCAAATATTTGGCAAATTCAACCAATTGATTTTGAAACTGGACACCTGTCACATTGTGATCTACACATTTCAAACTTTCAGTACAAAATTTTCCAAGTCAATTTGGAGTTTGGAACTATTTAAAATTAATTTTTGAAGTTGTGGCCGAGTTAAATTCTGAAAATTGTTAAAACCTTCTCGTGGGTCCCACCGGTCAGCCTCTCTATTCTCTTCCTTCTCTCTCCCGCTGGCGCTCGACGGCCATGCGCACCGACACGCCATCCCCCGCGTGTCACCACTCCTCTGCCGAACCTAGGGGTTAAAACCGCCGCCTCGATCCTCCGCCCGGCTCTCCTCCTCGACTCCTCCGCCATTTCCTCGGCTCCTCCGCGCAAAACCCCTTCTCTGGCCTTGTTTTCTTCTCCTCCCGGTCACCATTGCTGTTACCCTCTGGAGCTCAGCTCAGCGCCATGCTAACTCATCTAAGCCTAAGCTCATGACCAAGATCGAGGCATCTTGAGTCAAAGAATCTCCAGAACAAACCTTGCCGCAATCCATTTCATGGTTAAGGAGGATTTGAAGAAAAATCGAGCTCCCTGTTCATGGCGATCAGTACATAACTTCTTGAAATTCTTCACTGGTCATCGCCATTCCACTTTTCCCCTTCCGCCACCGTCGGCCACCATGGGAGCTCCATGGTGACAGCTTTATCCGGCTCTTCTCCGTCGCCTCGGTGACTCCGTCGACCTTCGTCGGAGTCCACTGGTGCTCTCCGACCACTATGCCTCTCTCCTCGACCTTCACATCGAGCTCGAGCCATCGCCGATCTTCTCTGTTCCGCCGCCGCTCGATGTCGACGTATCTCCGATGAGCATCTCGCCTCGCGAACCCCGCCAGCGTGCTCCCCGTGTCTTGCTCTACGCTTGGGTAAGCACGGAGTCCAACTCCGGTGACTCCAGAGCCCAGCGACGAGCTCCCAAACAGCTCCGGCAGCCGCGCCGCCACGCGAGCGCGAGCGCGCGCTCGGTTCAGTTCAAAAAAAATGAACTAATGGCATTTTCTTAATTACTTCGATGTTCAAATAAAAATCCAGAAAAATGCTTTAACCTTGTAAAATCCATATCTAGAGATTTATAGCTCCAGAAATTGCAAAATAAATTTTGTTGGATTCCTTGTGATGAGTACTATGCATTAATCATGTTATTTTACATGTTTTATATGAAAAGGTTTGATGTATTAATTAATTAGTTTAAAGCTTTATAAATTCATATCTTTAGTTGTAGATTTGATAAAATAGAAAATTAAATTGTTCTGGTTTTCCCTTAACTTGCTTAGTTTGTATGATAAATTGATGACCCTAGTTTCTGGACATGAAATTAAATATGATTTTATCCTTGAAATGCTTGGAAATGCATTATAATGATTTCTGTAAACATTTAGAGTTTATGCTTGTGCACAAAAACCATTCTTGTCATATCGCATCACCATGAATTTTGGTAGGAATTTATCTGCTGTTCATATTTTACTATAATTTATTTATTCTTAGATCTTACTAAATGTATTGTTAATTAATGGCTCATTATATATTAATCAAACTTGGCAAATTTGCTAATCATACATATATCAATCACCTGTGGATCACTCATGTCCAGTAGCATATTTTTATGTTACTAAATGAATTAATTTCATGTAATGTTTAAATAACCATATGTAAATGCAATAGGAAAACTTTATGTGTAATTTCCTATCTTTTTTAGACTTGCTAGCTCTGAAGCATATGGCTTCGAGAACAATGTTGAGTAACAAATTTTACTGTTATGCTCATTCTTCTTGTGCATCACATTTTGTTGCATTATCTATGCTTTCACCTCATTGACATATCGGTATTGTGATAGGGAATGTTGACGTGCCAGAGGATAATATACAGAAGGTATCCTCGGATTTCTCGGCACAGGAAGATCGTAACTTCAGTACTAACTCCGTGGTTGTAGCCCAAGGCAAGCCCTGGAACATTCCCATATATTAATTTGATTAATTCCAGTAACTAAATTGCTAGATGTGCATAGGTTATTTGTTCATTAAGTTTAGAAGTTGGATGAAAACCCACCTGCATTTTCTGGAAATATCCTATCTTATTTCAGACATGGTATACAGGTACCGGTAGTTAATAGAGGAATTATTATGCTTAGATGTAGTATGGGCACTATTATGGTACTTGAAATATTAGTAACATGATGATAGTGATAATGTGAAGTAAGAGTGATAAAATTTGGACAAACGAGTCTGTATATGAAAGGGCGAAGGCAAAGTACCTGGTGTGGTTTTTGTCTCGCAAGGTGGCCATCCGTTTGGGTCAGCAACTAAAATTTGAGACATGGACAGTCCCCGTAGGTGAAAGGGAAAAGATGATGTGCCTTCAGAGGACATGGCTTGCAAGGCTGTAGCCCTGTCTGTGTCGACCTAGGACCCGTCCGTTGTTGGCCCTGCTGAGCAAGTGTTGAACTATATTGAATGCATGATAGTATATGGGAACTAGTAAACTGATGTAGCATTGTCATATGCATGCTTGGATGATAACTTAAAATTCTTGGTTATGTGATCCAGTAGGAGTGGACAGATTCCCGACGTTACCGTGGAGTGGCTGCCCACTCGGGACTTTTAGATTCGGATCGACATGTATTATGACTTTGCGAAAAGTTGTCATACATGTTCTTGAATGATGCGTATGTGGTGTACTTCGGGTTTTCCCAGCTCGTGTAAAACGATTGCAATCGCTGTCCCTCGCAGTAATGAGTACCGTTTGTTCAATACGTCACATCGTAGCTTAAGAACCTCACTAATAATAATTAATGGAATATTGGGATGAAGAATATTGAATTTTAGTGAATCTGTACTGAAGTTCTTTGTTACTTAATTAAATTTTCAGATTGCTTGTTGTACTTATTACTTTGACATGCAAGTTATCTTACACTATTATAGTTATTAGAAGGTTCACTAAATTTACTTTTATCCATCTCTGAGCCTTTGCATGTCTAGATTTAATTACTTGTCATGTAAGACTTGTTGAGCTTAGTAGCTCAGGCTTTGCCATTTTGTTGTTTTCTTTATTTCAGGTAATAACACTGATGCTTATGATCTACCTATGGGTGTTCTTCATTGGGATATGTCTATCCCTTAGGGATGGTCTGCCCATTGGGAGACTAAGTAGCCGTTGTTGTTGTGTGATGCTAGGTGATAATCCGTATGGGCTCGGATTTATCACAATTGCTATTATCGTCGAGTTGTAAATTGTAGACGTTTAATCATGTTATCTTCCGCTGTTTTTAAAACTGAACTTTGTAATATTTCCGCTGCACTTAAGTTCTTAACTCTGATGTATAATAAATAACACTCTTTTTACGTAATTTGAACTTGGTCGGTTGTTGTATTATCTTGTGTCTGCTTACTCAGCACCTCGGGAACTTCGGTCCAAGGGGGTTGTGACACCCTGCTGAAACCTGTACTGACGTCCGGTCAGTAGACTAGACTGTCAGTTCGTTTCTCTCTCCACTCTAGAAACATTTCGGCTCTAGCTTCCTCGCTGCCTATGTCTCTGCTCCACTGACCAGGGTGATCAATCAAGCCAAAGCAACTCCTATACATGCTAGTGATCAAGTAAGAAGGCTAAGCACTACTAGCAAGTAAAGGACCCTATTCATGCAAGTCTATAAGGTAGTCAACTAGAGCAAGGTAAGCACACAAGCATGAATAGCACGGTATGTAAATGTGGAAAGTAAAGCATAATATCTCCTCCTAGACCAAGAGATGCCCCTTCCACCGGCGGGCTCAAACTGTGTACAAACGTGTGATGACCTTCACAACCGATCACGATAGGCTCGATCACGGACACCTAACCGGTCTAGGTCTCAACATAGACCAAGAGTAATAATCTAGATCACACCCTCAAGGACACCCTAGCCTTAGATGTGCAAGATGCTCAAGCTACCCTTCTCTAGCACTCTCAAGATATGAAATATCTCCTCCTAGTGCTCTCCTCTTTTCCTCTTGGACCTTACCAAATGCTCTCAGGTATTCCACTGGCCAAGAGAGGTCTCCAAGAACCCAGCAACGAAGTAATATAGGCTCCCAACCTCAAACTAGTCGTTGCTCCACAAAATTGCCTTTCTGGACATCCAGACTGGACTGTTCGGTCACTGCCTGACCGAACCGTCCGGTCACTCTGATAACGGTTCCCAGAACTGTTGGCTTCTCAGTCCATGCAATTTCCTGTACTGACCGAACAGTCCAGTCACTGGACCGGATGATCCGGTCCACTTTCTCTCTCCATTCCAGGAGCCTCCGCGAAATGCACCCTCTCTATCGTTCGTGCACTCCTACTGACCGGACCGTCCAGTCTGTATGGAGTCTCCTACTGACAGAACTCTTGCTCCTCATGCTAAGTCCTGGACAACTCCACATAGCGACCGTACAGTCCGGTCTCCACTGCCCCTCTGTCCTGTCTCTATGTCTAGAAGTTGAAACTTTTCGTCCTCGCTTGAATTTGTTTTCCGGCTTCTCCGAACAGCTCCTTGGCTTCTCCACATTCACCTAGTGCCTGTGGTTTCACCGAGCAACCTTGCACATCACTGACTGGACATGACCTAAGAGAATGACCTAGGCCCCCTTTGTAGTCCAGTTTTTCCTATGGACTCAAAGCCCTAACAACTACTCAAGTGTTCCCAACACTCGCACCATAGCTTGTTCTCCGCTTTGATCCATCTCCATCAACCCTTGGACTCCATCAAGTTCACAAGCCTCCATGCTTGTGGTCATTGTCATCCATTGCCAAGGATGCCATCGACAATCATCATAAGATACAAAAGGTTTCCTACACGAACAACACTCGTGTAGACATTAGTCTCATTTCATGTTTGTCATTCATCACCAAAACACCATACCTTGAGGTGACCTCAATGGTCATGAACCATACAATCTCCCTCTTTTTGGTGATGGATGATAAACACTACTTATAATGATCCAAAATGGATGAGGAAGAAAGAACCAAAGGAAAAGAAAAGATTGAAAGGCATACCTTTGTCCTTACCTTGAAAGTAGTCCCCCCTTGGAATATGCTAGGTGTGGAGGGAGAACTAACTAAATATGTAGCGCACTTGATATTGAGCTTGAGTTGAATATGTGCCCGCCTTGGTGTCATGGTAGTCGATTTTGTTGATGTAGACACGCACCAAGGACGTAGATGCCCATGTCGGTGAAGGTGTTCATTGTCATTGTTCTTCTCCATGTTGGTGTAAATGTCCATCTTGATGTGATCTTCATGTTCCATCTCCCCCTTTGAGATATCGATCATCTTCATGTTTCTTCTCCCTCCTTGGTCTAGGGTTGGCTTTAGGATCTTCATGTTCTATCTCCCCCTTTTTGATCTAGACTTGGCTTTTGGATCACCGTGTTTCTTCTCCCCCTTTGTCACCTATCACCAAAAACCACACAAAAATGTAACAAAACCAAGAGGCATAAAATAGTTGGCAAGAGTTAGAATAACTCCCCCTTTCACGTTGCTCCTCCTTGGTCGAAGTGGCGTTTTGTCGTAGCTCCCCCTACTCTTATGACTCAACAAAAGATTTTCTCAAGTTTGCAAGGGTTATTCATTATAGAGGTGGAAATGTATGAGCCACTTGTCTTTGAGCTACGCGAGTAAATTTAACCATGGAGCTCGGTCGAATATGGCTTAATAGGCATGAAGTACAAATATCACTATTTGATTATCTAGAGAGTTATGTACTCACATTGTAAATGAGTAACTCCCCTTAGACACATGCTTTGAAGCATGCATGGTATCATAATGCAAGGATGCATAAATGCAAAGAATGCAAATGCAACAAGTATATAATGCATGATGCGATGCTAAGGAAAAGAGATAGAACCGCTACAAACCAAAGTGTCAACAACGAGTTGTCCCTTATCAAGCTTGCTCATAGTTGACCATTCTTCAAAGCCTTGGGTACACCATGAACCACCTTCCCAAGCTTAACCCGTGTCCACTGCTATCTCAAGAAGGTCCGAAGTCAACCTACAAAAGAAAAGAAGCAAGCACAAACAAAACACAAACAAGAACAACCAAAACACTATACATATGTACAAAAGACAAGCTCAATGGTTACTCATGTTAAGTTGGAGAGGTTGAGAACATTTAGTTCTCCCCTTAGCTTGTTGAAGGTCTTCTCATCGAGTGGCTTGGTGAAGATGTCCGCCAATTGTTCATGAGTTCGCACGCTTACTAACTCGATGTCCTTCTTCTCAACATGGTCTCTTATGAAGTGATGCCTCACTTGAATGTGCTTTGCATGACCATGATCTCCCGTCTTGAGGGTCATCTTGATTGCGCCTCACTATCACAATATAGTGGCATTTGGGTATAGTTTAGGCCATAGTCCGAGAGTGTTTGCCTCAAGTAAAGGAGTTGTGCCAACATGCTCCCGCCGCCATATATTCCGCTTTGGCGGTAGATAGAGCCACCGAGTTTTGCTTCTTTGAACTCCAAGAAACTAGAGATCTTCCAAGAAATTGGCAACCTCTCGATGTACTCTTTCTATTCACTTTGCAACCCGCAAAGTCCAAATCCGAATACCCAAGCAACTCAAAGTTTTCTCCTCTAGGATACCATAAGCCCATGGTAGGTGTGTACTTGAGGTATCTCATTATTCTCTTCTTGGCCTTCAAGTGTGACTCCTTTGGATTTTCTTGATAGCGCGCACACATGCACACACTAAACATGATGTCCGGTCTCGAAGTGGTGAGATAGAGGAAAGACCCAATGACAGATCTATAGAGCTTGGGGTTCACCGGTTTTCCTATCACATCATCATCCAAGGGTTTGCTAGTAGCCATAGGTGTGTGCAAAGGCTTGCAATTCTCCATGTTGAATCTCTTGAGAAGGTCCTTGATAGATGAAGTTTCCTTCTCTCAATTGCTTAACTTGGAATCCAAGGAACATGTGCAGCTCTCCAATCATTGACATTTGAAACTCCTTAGCCATCATGTCCTGAAACTCTTCACTAGACTTTTCATTGGTTGACTTATAGATGATATCATCCACATAGATTTGGCACACAAAGAGATCCTTCCCAACATGCCTCGTGAACAAGGTGCTATCAATGCTTCCAATGGTGAATCCATTCTTGAGTAGGAAGTTCCTCAAGTGTTCATACCATGCCCTTGGTGCTTGCTTGAGACCATAGAGAGCTTTCTTCAATTTGTACACATGTCTTGGGTATTTTGGGTACTCAAACCCCGGAGGTTGTTCCACATAGACTTTCTCATTGATCTCTCCATTCAAGAAAGCACTCTTGACATCCATTTGAAAGAGCTTGAAGATTTTAAGAAGCAAAACGGGTGCAGCCGTACATGTGCCTAGGATCAAGTTACACACACATACGGTACATCATCAATGGTAAACAGAATAATTATCCATATCCTTTATTTATTACATCGTATCTTTATTACAAAAGAACTCGTGGGTCTAGAAGAAAAGTACATTCAAGCAACAGAAAATAGTTAGCGTAGATGTCCCAAACTCCATAGGCATCGACTGGTGGATCATCGCCTAGTACTCGCTTCCTTCATCTTCGTAGTGGCTCCAATCTTCTCCTTGGGCTGAATATCAACGTGGTATAGCAAGGGTGAGTACGTGTCATACTCAGCAAGTGGGGGAAAAGATGACATGGGGCTATAGTCAAGAAAAGGCTTTATAGAGTGGGTTGTATGAGCTTTTAATTAACCTAAGCATCCTATTTACTACGTGGGGTCATCCCAACCATGATTCCACAAGGTGCTATACTAACCAAGTTTCAATCCATCCCATCTTTCCAACCAAACCCATCCATACCCAACTAATCTTGTGAGGATTCCAGGCCACTCTTGACTGTGAGCACGGCTATCATGATAGTTTGATACTCTGCAGAGTTTGTACCACTTTACCCACAAGTCGTGATTCCCTTGATGCCCGTGGACGCGAACCACATTACACACTTCCTTTGGTGTGTGGCAGGGTTTCACTACGAGGCTTTTCCAAAGGGTCTCCCAGTACATGCTAGCCACTAAGGTTCCACTCCCATCCATAAGTGATAGCCCTTCAACAAGTAACTCATCACCCCAGGACCCCCTCTTGAGCTTTTCGGATACAAGGACAGTCCTCTCGACTTCCATTCCCCACTCCACCAAATGCTGCACCGACACTGGGAGAACACCTAATTACTAGGCCAAGCCTTACCCATGTCAGTCTTGTGATGGCACTGTTTTTGTGGGTTGTCACTCCAAGAACCAGTTCCTAGGATCTACAACAAGCCTACCACCACAACCATGTGCCCACGGCACCACATCCTTTCCACCTAGCTTACATAGATCCCTAAGCCATGTTGCTAAAAATTTTACCAAACATTTCCCACGTAACATTATTCATCAATCAAAATTTAATATCAACCCACATCCCATAAGCCATCTAAGCATTTTCTACCCACAATTCACCCATTGTTTCGAGGCGACAAGGAACAGGGTAAAACAATACTAGGAAAACCCTAACAATAGGGTCCCAATAAATTGACACAAGCATGTAATTCTATAGTAACATTTCAATAGGTGCAGTATGCATCAAGGACACTTGCCTTCGTCCTGCGCGGAAGGCTGCTCTAACCTTTCAAATTCCTTCTCTTGAAAGTCCTCGTAGGGCGGTCCTTGTGTATGTTCGCCTTTACGTAACAAAATACCGGCAGAAGCAAAACATACAAAAATTAATACACAATTATGCAACAGAGGAAAAACAATATGTAGATGCAATGAATGCAAAGGTTATGTTCCTACGAGAATATTGGCGCAAGAATCACCTAAAAAGTTATGCTAGTTTAAAGTTTTAGGGGCAAAAGGTAAAAACAGGGGCTTTTAAGGACCTATTTGTAATTTTATAAAATTATAGGGACTAGAGTGTAAATTATTAGGACTAAAAAATAATTAATAAAAAGTATAAGGTTGTTTTTGCAAAATTTTAGAACTTAAACATAATTAATAATAAGTGTAGGGGGTTAAGCGTAAAAAGGAAGGGCCAAATTATAATTAAAATTAAGTATAGGGATGTTTCTATAAATTTTTATGGCTAAAATAGTATTTATACAATTAATAAGGATTAAAGTATAATTTAAAATAATTCTAGGGACTAAAACATAATTAAAATTAGTCTAGGGGTGTTTTTGTAAAATTACAAGGTCAAAATAATAGTTCTAGTAATGTATAGGGGTGTTTCTATAAATTGTAGGGCTAAAATAAAATTTATACAATTAATAAGGATTAAAGTATAATTTAAAATAATTCTAGGGAGTAAGACATAATTAAAATCAGTCCAGGGGTATTTTTGTAAAATTACAAGGTCAAAATAATAGTTCTAATAATGTATACGGGTGTTTCTGTAAATTTTTAGGGCTAACATAATATTTATACAATTAATAAGGATTAAAGTATAATTTAACATAATTCTAGGGGCTAATACATCATTAAAAATCAGTCCAGGGATGTTTTTGTAAAATTACAAGGTCAAAATAATAGTTCTAATAATGTATAGGGGTGTTTCTATAAATTTAAAGTGCTAAAAATTACTTTTATAAAAATATTTAGGCTTAAATACAAATTTCTACACTTCTGGATAGATATAGGGGCTTAAATCTAATTTAAACTAAGTATAGGGGCCTAAATGCAAAAACTGCTAACATTATCCAGGAATTTCTGAATTAAATTTTTAAACTAAAATCCGTGGACCAGGTCCACGGCTCTGTGGACCCATAGTCCACTGTTCTATGGTGGACCGATCACATACCCTGAAGGGGTATGTAATCTGGCGCGTTGGATCGAGATCCAATGGCCAGAAACAAAAGGGGTGGGGGAGGTCGTTGCCGGCGGCCGTCCAAGTGGCGGCGCGTGGCGGGGCTCACCAGAGCTTCGCCGGAATGGCGCTCCGGTCACCTAATCCTCGCCGCAAGGGCGCGGGGAGGGAGAGGGGAGCGAGGCGGTTCTCACCGACGGGTCGCGCGGGTGCGGGGGAGGCCGGGAGGCGGTCAGCGGTAGAGCTCGATGGCGGCGGTGATCGGTGCTCGGCGGGGAGGGTCTCTGGGGGTCGCGAGCGAGCGAGGAGGGTGGGGGAGAGGCGGCAAAACAGGGCGGTGCCGAGGGAGGGTTTTATAGGGGAAAGAGGGAGGGGAGGCGGGCGGGCTCGAGCTCGCTGGGAGTAACGGCCGGCGACGGCCGTTCGAGCTCGGCAACGCGCGCTAGTGCGGGATTAAGGCGCGGTGAGTGGGGGGAACGGGGGAGTGGAGGGTGCGCAATGCTCGAGCGCCGGTTACGGGAGACGGGGAGGCGAGGAGGAGGGAGGTCGATGGCCGGCGTTGGTTTCCAGCAGCGGGGAGAGAGAGGCGGAGGAGAGAGATGACGCATGGGGCCCGCGTGTCGGCGAGAGAGAGAGAGAGAGAGAGAGAGAGAGAGGGAGCGGGAGGAGCGGGCCACGCGCGTGCTGGGCCGGCCGGGAGAGGTGGGCCGCGGGGCGGGGAGGGAAAGGGAAGGGAAAATCGGCCTGGGGTGGGAAAAAGAGAAAGGGGGGGAAGTGCGGTTTTCGGGTGGGCCAGAATGGTGGGTTTCGGCCCACTATTCTGGTTTCTCCTTTTTCTCTTTTCTTTCTCAATTCTTTCCCTCTCTAATCTCTTTCTAAATCTTAATTCCTGGTTATAATTAGTAATTAAACTAAATGCTAAATGCACGAGAATCTACATGGATATGACATGCTATGCAAATGCAATAATTTAATTTGATTTATTATAAAAACAATTTGACCTAGGTTATTTAATTAAACTCCTAAATGCTAATAGTTGGCATTTTTAGAATTTCTAAAAGTGGGGTGTTACAATCTTCTAAGAAATTGGCAACCTCTCGATGTACTCTTTCTATTCACTTTGTAACCCGCGAAGTCCGAATCCGAATACCCAAGCAACTCAAAGTTTGCTCCTCTAGGATACCATAAGCCCATGGTAGGTGTGTACTTGAGGTATCTCATTATTCTCTTCTTGGCCTTTAAGTGTGACTCCTTTGGATTTCCTTGATAGCGCGCACACAAGCACACACTAAACATGATGTCCGGTCTCGAAGTGGTGAGATAGAGGAAAGACCCAATGACAGATCTATAGAGCTTGGGGTTCACCTGTTTTCCTTTCACATCATCATCCAAGGGTTTGCTAGTAGCCATAGGTGTGTGCAAAGGCTTGCAATTCTCCATGTTGAATCTCTTGAGAAGGTCCTTAGTATATTTCTCTTGATAGATGAAGTTTCCTTCTCTCAATTGCTTAACTTGGAATCCAAGAAACATGTGCAACTCTCCAATCATTGACATTTGAAACTCCCTAGCTATCATCTCCCCCGAAACTCTTTACTAAACTTTTCATTCGTTGACTTATAGATGATATCATCCACATAGATTTGGCACACAAAGAGATCCTTCCCAACATGCCTCGTGAACAAGGTGCTATCAATGCTTCCAATGGTGAATCTATTCTTGAGTAGGAAGTTCCTTAAGTGTTCATACCATGCCCTTGGTGCTTGCTTGAGACCATAGAGAGCTTTCTTCAATTTGTACAGATGTCTTGGGTGTTTTGGGTACTCAAACCCCGGAGGTTGTTCCATATAGACTTTCTCATTGATCTCTCCATTCAAGAAAGCACTCTTGACATCCATTTGAACGAGCTTGAAGCCATTGTGTGAAGCATAGGCAAGTAAGATCCAAATAGCTTCAAGACGGGCCACGGGAGCAAAGGTCTCTTCGATGTCAATCCCTGCCACTTAAGAATATACCTTAGCCACTCGGCGAGCCTTGTTTTTGACAATTGCTCCTTTCTCATCTTGCTTGTTCTTGAAGACCCACTTCGTGCCAACCACATTATAATGCTTGGGCCTCTCCACCAATTTCCCTACTTTGCACCTCTTGAAGTTGTTCAACTCTTCTTGCATGGCAATAACCCACTTGTGATCATCCATAGCCTCATCAATGGTAGTGGGCTCAATCATAGAGACGAAGGAGGAGTTCTCAATCTCAACATTTGCCTCATCATCATCCTCTTCACTCACATAGTTGGGTTTATATTGATTCCTCCTTGTTTTTATCCCTTGAGATGGACTCCTAATGATTAAGTCTTGTGAGTGATCTTTGTTGATAGCTTTGGGTCTAGCATGGTATTGTCTTCGAGTGGAGAAGCTCGAGGTGAAATATTTTGTGCATCATGGATTGTTTGCTCTCTTGATATATGAGTGTCTTGGATCCTAAGAGAGGTGGAGGAGTCACTCTTATGCTTTCTTGTTTTCTCCTTTGACCTTGAGGTGGATGGGAGAGTGTCTTGTGAAGAGCTAAGAGAAGTGGCTTGTGGTGAATTATGTGGGGAGGTTTGTGGCTCACTTCTCACTTGGGTTTTCTCATCATTTGGTGAGTGCAGTCTCAATGAATCTAGGGAGGAGCTTGTGGGAGTATTTGTGGCATCTTGAGTTATTTGTTGTATCTCGGAGGAGGGGGTTGGTGGCGGTGGTGGAGTAGAGGGCTCATCAATATCATTGAGGATGGATGGTCACTCACGAGTCCGATGCGGATGTGAACCCACTTGAGCCTGATTTTATTAAGTGTAATGCTAAGGCCAAGAATGCTTTGTTTGCTTGCATCTCTAAGGATGTTTTTGCTCAATTGGATGCTAGTTCCATAGCACATGGTATCTGGACTAAGATTCAGGGGCTCCATGAGGGCACCAGTGATGTCAAAGAGGAAATATACTATATGCTGAAGAACAAGTATGATAACTTCACTAGATTGCCACATGAGAGAGCTAACACTATCTATTCTCGTTTTCATGTACTAGTGGAGGAGATCAATGCACTTGGGGATGATTTCAAGATGAAGCCCGTTGAGGTGATAACAATATTCTTGAGGCTATTCAAGTACCCCAAGTATGATTCCATCATCACCTTCATCTTGTAAGTTGACCTCAAGACCAAGGCCATGAAGGATGTACTTGGCAAGATCACTACCTTCGAGAGCTACCAGTTGGGGATGGATGATCCTCAACCATCCAGCCTTGCTCTACCGGCTGACAGGAAAGAATCTAACAAGAGCAAGAAGAACAAAAAGAAGGTGATCATTGAGGATGAAGAAGATGATGATGAATGTGACATGACCTAGGACTTGGTCTTCTCATGAAGAAGATGAAGACCTTCAAGAACAAGTTTGCTTCCAAGTCAAGGGGCAAGTGCTAGAATTGTGGCTCAAAGAATCACTTTGTTTGAGAGTGCCCAAAGCCCAAGAAAGAAGCATGCAAATCACAAGATTTAAGTGAAGAAGAAGAAGAAGACCCCAAGTGTCGATGATACATACCATCAGGGTACCTCATAGATAAGGAAAGCAAAGTAGACTCCTACTAGCATAAGAACAGTAGACCGACTAGGACTCCGCCATATAACCCTGTCCCCCCGGATATATAAGGAGGGGTAGGGGTCCTCCTCAAGGGATAAGTCCTCAATTAGATAGATCCCATAATGGGACATAGATTAGACAAGCACAATTAGACACAACTAGACATCCTCGTCTAGGTATACCCTTGTCTAGATCATTGATCTAGACATATCAATACAAATACCACAGAACACATGATGTAGGCTTATTATCCTTTGGCAGGCCCGAACCTGTATAAATCGGCGTCTCGTCTCTCGATCTATACCCCCGTCCTACATATAAATCCTCATAGATGAACTATCCTATGTCTATTGCCGAGATTAAGTCTCGACAGTTGGCGCGCCAGGAAGGGGCAGCGTGACGGTCGGCATGTTGAGTTTGATAGCCTTAATCTATTTCAAGATTTGATCGCGATATGACCGGTGTTAAAGCGCACGAGTCATCGTGTCTTCGTCAAGGCAGCATCCCACTCAGGCAACATCATCGCGACATGACGCCTCCAACGACTCGACGACATCGCTGCGACTTGATCGCTCGGTGACTACATGGACACGCTCGGGGGCTCGTCATCAACCTAGCGACACCTTCAACAAGGACGACCGTTATTCAGCGACATCATCCATTACGATGATGCTTCTGACAACTTGATGCTTTGGCGGATTCCGACAACTCGGCGACATCGCCACGATCGACGGTTTGACCGCTCGCGATCACATGTACATGCTAGGGGGCTACTCCACCTTCACCTGGCCACTTGGCTACTCGGCCGCTCGATGACGTCTTCGACGACTCAGCGCATCGGCAATCACCGCGACTCGGTCACTCGACGACATTGCCTCGACTCGGTCACTCAGCGACATCACCTCGACTCGATCACTCGGCGACATCGCCTCGATTCAGTCACTCGGCGACATTGCCTCGACTCGACTACTCGGCGACATTGCTACACTACTCAGCGATGCCGTCAATGACTTGGCGCTTTGGGTTTTCACCCACTCGGTTAATCGATGGCGCCTTCAACTACTTGAACAGTTTGATGTGTCGGTAAACCACTCGGCGTCTCGACGATCCGGCTACTTGGCAACACAAGCCAACCACTCCGAGCTTCGATGTCTCGGCGACATGATGGCTCGACTTTGACATTCGACCACTCGCCAACAACATCGAAACGCTCGGTGGCTCATCTTCAACTCACCGAATAACAAAGCTAAGTATCTTTATACTTTCTCAATTTACTTTCAAGGTTTTGGACTATGTCCTTCATAGTATTTTTCCCACAGCCATTTATCTCTATTTTCTAAGAAGAAGGTCGTAGGTTTTTTGATGAGTAAAGTTGGGCTTTCTAAATTAGTGCTCTTATTTGTGCCTTTATTCAACTTTTTATTGCCTCGGTTCTTTAATCCTTCGCATCAAAAAATCGAGCCAGGGGTCTATTTGTGTATCTATACACGTGTTCTCCCACTTTTTTTTGTGAATCTAGCAGTACACGTGTCGGTCGGTGACCTTTTAGTAGTGCCTTGGCCCTGACACCATATGACCCATGTCGGTCGGTGACCTTTCAGTAGTGCTTCAGCCCTGACACCGTCATCCGGTTTAGTTTCACCTCTTCTTTGGCTTCTGCCTCGACCGATACATTGCATTTTATTCGCGATTTGGTCTTATTTTTTGGTCTTACGCCGACAAGAAACTAAGGCATAAAACTTCTTTGCTACGTGACAGACTGCCACTACACTAAACCCAGAACCAAAGTTGTGAGAGGTCATGTGTCAATTGGTTCTGATTGCTACGCAAGAATAATTATGACCGATATTGTTGTGGTAGACTGAGTTTTGATCTTTTTATATTTTGTCTTAAGTATCCTATGGTGGACTGGTCTGGCTGCTAACGCGTGAATACGTCGCTCTGCGCCACTCGGTCTACTTAAAGGAGAAAAATGGATATACACTTGACTTTTCAGTCAAATGATTTGTTTGGCTTATAAAAATAAGTTTTCAAACAAACAATGTTAATTATAACTGATCATTCTAATTTTCTTTATTGTCAAGAACATCGATAATGGATAAGCAGATACACCACTCGACACAGAGTGATTTTTCTCGCTCTCATCAATCAGCCATGATAGTTCTGACTGCCTTCGTCAGTCGACCATGCCAGTTCCAACTACCTCCATTAGTCGGCTTACAACTCCGAACGCTCTCATCGGTCGGCCACACCAGCTCTGATCGCCTTCATCGGTCGGTTTACAACTCTGACTGCTTTCATCAGTCTGCCACATCATATCTGACCACCACCATCGGTCGGCCACAGGTCAGACTGTCGGCTTCACTCGGTCATCACAACTTTGAGTGATTCCTATTTCATCAGCGGTCGGCAGCTACAACAACCTTGACTGCTTTCTTCACTCAACCTTATCGTCATGAGTTAAGTACCACTACCACTCGGACAATATTCTGAGTTGAGCGCGGCTGTCACTCAAAACTGCGATTGTCTCGGGGGCTTCTTTGAAGAGAAGCACTCTCCATCAAATTTATGGTTGATGCCATAATATATAAAATTATATGATTCAATGATCATATAACCGTGACTTGATGGTCACTCGATCAACATATGCTTCTTTGAAAAGAAGTGCATTATCAAAAATGGTTGATGCCATAATCATTCAAAGCATGATTTGATGATCATGTCGCTGTGACTTGATGGTCATATATGCGAGATAACGAGCATTACTCGGCTGATTGACTAGTCTATAATAGCGAAAATAAAGCTCATAAATATGAATGATTGATATTTTTAAGGAATGGTTACTTAATCATGATTGAAGTCATGGTAACTTAGTACTTGGCTATGATTGATGTCATAAGGTCTCGTTCACTCGGTTATGATTGATGTCACCCGTGAACCTAATATTACTTGGTTGTGATTGATGTCACCTGAGTATATTATATAGCACTCGACAATGATTGAAGTCATTGGTTTGAGTTATCTACCAGTCAGCGGTGATTGAAGTCACTCGTTTGAATCATTTATCACTCAGATTTAATGATTTGAGCGATTTGTAGTTTCCAACTAATACAAGAGTCGGGGGCTACACCTAATTAGGTACACCTACTCGGTGCACCAGTTGATTTCTCGAGGACATTTTTAGATCTTTGAGATTCTTACAAGCTCACTGATATAAAGCTGAAGCATTATATATGGCATGAACCAGTCGGGAAGCTACTGAAGATTATCAACCAGCTTGCAAGACTCTCGGGGGCTTGTCGATGATACATACCATCGGGGTACCTCATAGATAAGGAAAGCAAAGTAGACTCCTACTAGGATAAGAATAGTAAACCGACTAGGACTCCGCCATGTAACCCTGTCCCCCCGGATATATAAGGAGGGGTAGAGTTCCTCCTCAAGGGACAAATCCTCAATTAGATAGATCCCACAATAGGACATAGATTAGACAAGCACAATGAGACACAACTAGACATCCTCGTCTAGGTCTACCCTTGTCTAGATCTATGATCTAGACATATCAATACTAATTCCACAGAACACAGGACGTAGGGTTATTATCCTTCGGGAGGCCCGAACCTGTATAAATCGGCGTCTTGTGTTACCATTGTCTCTCGATTTCGCGCATACCCCCGTCTTACATATAAATCCTCATAGATGAACTCTCCTATGTCTATTGCCGAGATTAAGTCTCGACAGTTGGCGTGCCTGTGAGGATTTATATGTCGAGACTTTATCTTGGCATAAACATAGGGTAGTCGATACTTAATCATTTATCACTCGGTTTAAATGTCGAGACTTGATCTCGGCATAGACATAGGGTAGTTCATCTATGAGGATTTATATGTAGGACAGGGGTATGCGCGAGATCGAGAGACGATGGTAACACAAGACGCCGATTTATACAGGTTCGGGCCTCCTGGAGGATAATAACCCTACATCCTGTGTTCTGTGTGTATTTATATTAATATGTCTAGATCTAAAGATCTAGACGAGAAGGATTGACCTAGACGACAATATCTAGTTGTGTCTAATCTATGTCCCGTGACGGATCTATCTAATTCTGCTTCCCCCTTGAGGAGGACCCCTGCCTCTCCTTATATATCTGCGGGGATAGGGTTGCATGGCGGAGTCCTAGTCGGTCTACTGCTCTTATCCTAGTAGGAGTCTACCTCCACTTTCCTTCTATGTGAGGTACCCCGGGTACAGGTCATCGACAGAAGCCCCCAAGAGTCTTGCAAGCTTGATGATAGTCTTAAGTTGCTTCCCGACTGGCTTATGCCATGTAGAATGCATCAGCTTTGTATCAGCGAGCTTGTGAGAATCTCAAAGATCTAAAAATGTCTTCAAGAAATCAGCTGGTGCACCGATTAGGTGCACCTAATTAGGTGTAGCCCCCGACTCTTGTATCATTTGGAAACTACAAATAACGCAAGGGTCCGAATCAAGAATAGTCGTGTTGGCTCTCTTTAAGGAAAAATCACTCAAATCATCAAATCCGAGTGATAAATAACTTAGTAGAGTGACGTCAATCACTACTGAGTGATATATAATTCAAGCGAGTGACTTCAATCACTGTTGAGTGGTTGACGACTCAAACCAATGACTTCAATCATTGTCGAGTGCTATATTATATATTCGGATGACATCAATCACAGCCGAGTGAACGTTGGATTATATCATCAATTATAATCAAATGACATAGTCTTTGGCCGAGTGGCCTATGAGTGATTTATGAATCAAATGGGTGACTTCAATCACAGCGAAATAATTATATTCTAAACGGGTGACTTCAATCACAACCGAATGAACGAGGCTTTATGACATCAATCGTAGCCATGTACTAAGTTACCATGACTTCAATCATGATTAAGCAACCTTTCCTTAAGAATTGTAATCACTCATATCTTTGAGCTTTATTTTCACTATTATAGACTGACTTCAATCTGCCAAGTGATGCTCAATATTTCGCATATATGACCATCAAGTCATAGTGACATGATCATTAAATCATGCTTTAAATG
The DNA here is from genome assembly GCA_032690845.1 of Eleusine coracana subsp. coracana. Taxonomy (NCBI): domain Eukaryota; kingdom Viridiplantae; phylum Streptophyta; class Magnoliopsida; order Poales; family Poaceae; genus Eleusine; species Eleusine coracana. The sequence continues at coordinate 36,469,045 of CM064422.1, read as the reverse complement.
ATTATGGCATCAACCATTTATGATAATGCACTTCTCATCAAAGAAGCATATTTTGTAGAGTGACCAACTGTCATATGATCATCAAATCATATATTTGTATATTATGGCATCAGCCATAAATTTGATATAAAGTGTCTCCCTTCAAAGAAGCCCCCGAGACAATCGCTATTATGAGTGTCGATCGCGCTCGGCTCAGAATATCATGTCTGAGTGGCAGCGGTACTTAAGTCATGACGATAAGGTCAAGTGAAGAAGACAATCAAGGTTGTTGTAGCTGCCGACTGCTGATGAAGTAGGAATCACTCAAAGTCGTGATGACTGAGTGAAGCCGATAGTCTGACATGTGGCCGATCGATGGTGGCAGTCAGAGCTGGTGTAGCCGACCGATGAATGTGGTCAGAGCTGTAAACCGACAGATGAAGGTGATCGGAGCTGGCATGGCCGACCGATGAGAGCGGTCGGAGTTGTAGGCCGACCCATGGATGCACTCGGAACTGGCACGGTCGACCGACGAAGGTGGTTAGAGCTGTAACTCGACTGATAAAGGCAATCGACACTAGCATGGCCGACCGATGAGAGCGGTCGGAGTTGTAGGCCGACCGATGGAGGCAGTCAGAACTGGCACGGTCGACCGACAAAGGTGGTCGGAGCTATAAGTCGACCGATGAAGGCGAGGAAATCACTCTATGCCGAGTGGTGTATCCTCCTATCCATCAAAATGTTCCTGACAATAAAGGAAATTAGGATAATTAACATTGTTTGCTTGAAAACTTATTTTTATAAGCCAAACAAATCAGTTGACTGAAAAGTCAATTATGTATCTATTTTTCTCCTTCAAGTTGACCGACTGGCGCATAGTAGCGTATTCGCACGTTAGCAACCAGACTGCTCCACCGTAGGATACTTAGAACAAAATATAAAGAGCTCGGAGCTCGGTCTGCTGCAACAATATTGGTCATAATTTACTCTTGCGTAGCAATCAGAACCAATCGACACATGACCTCTCGCAACTTTGGCTTCTAGGTTTAGTGTAGTGGCAGTCTGTCGCGTAGCAAAAAAGTTTTATGACTTAGTCGCTAGTCGGCGTAAGATCAAAAAATAAGACCAAATTGCAAATAAAATACAATATATCAGTCGAGGCAGAAGCCAAAAAAGGGTGAAACTAGAACAGATGACATGGGTCATATGGTGTCAGGGCTGATGCACTACTGAAAGGTCACCGACCGACATGTGTACTACTAGATTCACAAAAAAAGTGGGAGAACACATGTATAGATACACAGATAGCCCCCTGGCTTGATTGTTTAATGCAAAGAATTAAAGAACCAAGGCAATAAAAAGATGAATAAAGCCACAAATAAGAGCACTGATTATAAAGCCCAACTTTACTCATAAAAAATCTATGACCTTCTGCTTAGAAAATAGAAATAAGTGGTCCTAGAAAAAAGTATGAAGGACATGAGCCTAAAATCTCAAAAAAATAAATCGAGAAAGAATAATGATACTTAGCTTTGCAATTCGGAGAGTTGAAGATGAGCCCCCGAGCGTGTTGATGTTGTTGGCGAGTGGTTGAATATCAAAGTCGAGCCATCATGTCACCGGATCATCGAAGCTTGGAGTGGTTGACCGAGACACTGAATCATTGAAGGTGTGGCCGAGTGGTCGAGTGACCGAAGCGCCATGTCATTGCAGGTGTCGTCGAGTAGCCGAGTTGATGAAAACCCAAGGCATCAAGTAATTGGCAGCGTTGCTCAGTAGCTGAGTAGTCATCGAGTCGTAGTGTTGCAGCAATGTCACCGAGTGACCGAGTCGAGGCGATGTTGCCGAATGACCGAGTCGAGGCGATGTCATCGAGTGACCGAGTTGAGGCAATATCACCGAGTGACCGAGTCGCCGAAGACGTGTTCGAGCAGCCGAGTGGCCAGGTGAAGGCAGAGTAGCCCACGGGCATGTACATGTGGCCGTGAGCAGTCGAACCGTCGAGTCGCGACGATGTCACCGAGTCGTCAGAATCCGCCGAAGTTCCAAGTTGTCAGAAGAATCGTCGTAATGGATGATATCGCCGAATAGCAGTTGTCCTCGTTGAAGGTGTTGTCTTGATGAAGACGTGATGATTTGTGCGATGACACGATGCTTCAACATCGGTCTGCTCGCAATTAGATCTTGAAAAAGAAATCTTTTGAAGATGTGGTGACTCGTGCGCTTCAACGCCGGTCAGATTGCAATCAGATCTTGAAGAAGAAAACCTTCAAAAGTGCGACGACTCATGCGCTTCAATGCCGGTCTGCTCGCGATGAAATCTTGAAGTAGTAGATAGAAACCACTGATCTCGACGAGCTAACCATCGCGCTTCCCCTTCCTGGCGCGCCAAATGTCGAGACTTGATCTCGGCATAGACATAGGGTAGTTCATCTATGAGGATTTATATGTAGGACAGGGGTATGTGCGAGATCAAGAGACGATGGTAACATAAGATGCCGATTTATACAGGTTCGGGCCTCTCGGAGGATAATAACCCTACGTCCTGTGTTCTGTGGGTATTTGTATTGATATGTCTAGATCTAAAGATCTAGATGAGAAGGACAGAGCTAGACGATGATGTCTAGTTGTGTCTAATCTATGTCCCGTGTGGGATCTATCTAATTCCGCTTCCCCCATGAGGAGGACCCCTACACCTCCTTATATATCCGGGGGAGAGGGTTACATGCCGGAGTTCTAGTCGGTCTACCGCTATTATCCTAGTAGGAGTCTACCTCTACTTTTCTTCTATGTGAGGTACCCCGGGTACAGGTCATCGACACCAAGGCCAAGCAAAAGAAGAAGAGACACTTCAACAAGGACAAGTGCAAAGGCAAAGGCAAAGCTCAAGACTACAAGAAGAAGTTCTCTCGCAAGGCCCTTGTTGGAGAGTGGACAAGTGATAACTCAAGTGATGAGTCCTCTTCCTCAAGTGATGAAGAAGTGGATGGCCTAGCCATGATCAAGACTACACTTTCACGAATTCTTCCTCCACCTCCCATATGCCTCATGGCCGCGTGCCAACATGGAGAGAGTGAGGATGAGAGTAGCGATGATACCGATGATGACGAGAACACGTGTGCTATGTTGTGGAGTATGCTTGAGCAAGCCTGTGACATCGCCATTAAGAAATCCAAAATGTCGAAAGTGGTAAAAAAAAGAGTGTAAGTTGGCTAAGGACCATGTTCTTGACCTTGAGAGTGAGCTCAAGGACCTTGTCACATCTCATAATGCCCTAAACAAGAGTTATGACAAACTCAAGGATGATCATGTAGAGCTTCATGAGAAGTACAAGGCCCTTGAGATTACTTACGAGGCCATCAATGTTGAGAACCTTGTCTCTCCCTCCTCTAGTTCATCTAAGAGTGATGCTTCTACTATGTGTGATGAACTAACAACCTTAGTTGAGGTTTCTTCTCTTGAGCCATTTGTTTTGGAGGAATATCGCAAGCTCAAGGAAGAGAGGAAGATGGTGATGGATGGCTTCGAGAGGCTTATACGTGGTAGAGCCATTCACAAGGAGATTCTTGGGAGGAACCTTGTGAACAATGTCTCCCACCGGGGACTTGGCTCATATCCCGCCGTCATCGACATCATAGGGAAGAGATTCCATCCCCATATGGATCAAACCCCTTGTCGCCAATGACTACTATTACGAGAGGTGTTGCAAGGATCAACATGCCACCAAGGATTGTCCCATGGTGAGAAGTTCCATTGTTTTGCCTAACGCTAACTTGTTCCATGAGAACACACATTTCAAGCTTTTTAGGCCTTGGGACCACCAAACAAGAAGAGAAAGGTCAAGAGCATATGGGTGCCTAAGTGCATTATTGATCTTGAGAGATTGGCTATGTACAAGTGGGTACCCAAGAACAAGACCTAGATGATGATGGTAGTGGACTGAGCGCTTTCATGAAGATCATGTGAAGTCCACCACAAGTAACATGGACCCCAACGACCTATCTGCTCATGAGGGAGGTAACCGTGTTTGTTCTTGGTAGTTGTAGTGTATTTTTCTTTCTCTTCCACTACATATGTAAATAACTAAATGAAAAACACATAAGCTTAGGAGGGGTTCAAACATGACATTGTTAGGTTTCCTTTGTGTCTTACTTCTAATATTGCTTGCATTCACATGGCATGTTTACTTTTGTTGCATTTGTAAAATGCTTGTTGCATGCATCATATAGGAAACACAAAGGATGCTTGTCTCACTTGGAGATGTTTGTGCCTCATACTCTATATGAGATTACATCTTCGTAAGTGTGACCAAAGGAAAGGATTGTGCTTCATGCCCATTGAGCAAGCTCTTATGAACTCCAAGGTTAAATCTACTTCCATGGTTCATGGACTAAGGCTCATACTGATGAGGAAATCAATCCTAAGGATACATGCAACATTCCTTCAATTCTGGACTTGCAAGGTCCAATGACTAGAGCTCGTGCACGACGACTAAATTTAGAGGTGAGCTCGTTCCTACGTTCTTCATCATATGTCACTTTTTAGAATGGTTTGCTACCTAATGATTATATTATAATTAGGAACCATGGAGAGGACCAGGAGATGATGGGAGAAGGACTTGGAGACGTGGAGGACCAACAAGGATGTGGAAGCCAAGGTGGAGGCCCAACCAAAACCGACTTCGAGTCTATTTTGGGGCTCAGGACCAGTCTGCACTAAAAAAAATGCCTAGGACGCATACGGACTCAGATTTGGACGTTCAATATATGCGTGGAAAGATAAGAAGAAGAACTTTTTGGTCTCATGTCAAAACTCTTCTGGAGTCTTCGGGAATCATCAAAACAAGAGAGGGTTCAGAATCTATTTCAGTGCTGCATCTCCTATTTTTGGCCTTTGGACTCTGTATCTAGTTGAGCCCAATTAGGGGCGCGTCCAAGGGTCTTGAACGACCCTAGGGTCTTCATATACAGCCGCTGCTGCACCATTAGGGTTCGGGTTTTTCTTAGATTATTCTGTTCATACCAGTTTTGCCGTCATCACGGTTTGTGAGACACCAACTTCGTGAGATTCATAATACATCTGCAATTGTGTTGCATTCTTCTTTGTTCTTGCTTGTGTTCTTGATTTGCAGGCAGGGATTAGCCTTCTCGCCGAGGTCAATCATTTTAGGACGGTTGATAACAAGAGGAGATGTCATGCTGCGATTGCGGGGTTTAGAACGTGGTGCTCTAAAGCCGGATCGATTTGTGTGTCACCTCCAACCAAATCAACGTATCTAGAACCTTTCAGAAGATCGGAAACCCTTGTCCACATCAAGTGGTAATCAGAGCTTCAGGTGCACTATCAGGTTCGCACTACCTTAGTTAATTTCGTTTTGTGTTCATCCTATCGTCCACAGAAAAGCCCAAAAAAAATTCCCCTCCGCCCATAACCACGTGTTTAGCCTTTGCATATTTCAATTTCAAAGTCCGTAGTGTTGAGTTTGTGCCCTAGTTCTTGGTTAGTCACTGGTTTAGTTTATGTTTTAGTCGTCAGTAGTGTTTCCCTTGCAACCCTAGCCGCCATCCCCTTCACCATCCTCTGCTTTGTTGGCTTTTTGCGCTAGGGTTGATTGATCGACACACCTAGCCTAGTTCCGCCCTAATCCCACCCTAAACACACCGTCAACACCCCGGACCAATCCTCATAAATTCCACTTTCTGCTGCCTCTACGCCGCCAAAAAATAATCCTACCCGATTCCAAATCCGACCCCAAACGTGACTCGGGTTTCTGGAAAACCGACTCCGACCCTCCTTCGGTAAAACAGGCATAACTTTTCGCTCGGTTGTTCGTTTTGGCTGAAAATTTTACAGGAGATTCTTGACTCAAAGTTGAGAATACCCACACTGGGCTATGCCCTGTGTGACCTCGTCAAAAAATTTAAAACAATCAGGAAGATAAAGAAAAAATTGATTTAAGTTGAAACCCAACGTTTTCTGAAACTTCAAGATTTTCTGTAGGCCACATACTACCTCTGTTTGAGCTGAAATTTTCAGTGGATTCTCCCCCATTGTTAGTGAGATGGAACAAATATCAAAAAATAAAATAAAAAAAGAAATTTGGGATTTCTACTAGTGTTACATCTAGCCCCCTGAAATAAAAAAAAATTGATTTGGCTGTTTTGCACTTAGCCCCCTGTTATCGCCTGTGTGCCTTTATCTCCTTGTTTCTACTTTGATATCACTACTGTTCTAGGACATACTTAGACCAGCCACAAGGAACAAGTTACTTGGGCACTTATTCAGCTTTACTATCTGTTTTTGATTTGTGTGCCACTCACATATATATTTGACCTTTCCTAGCTCTACATATTTCTTCTGGACAGCATGTAGGTTATTTTATCACCCTTGGAATCATGGAACACATCTCCCTGGTATCCTTTGCTTTGCTTTTCAGAACATTGTAAGAGCTTTGTAAGGAGTTTCCTTTTGATGTGTTGAGAGGCACCACTACTTAACTGTTTTGTAAGGATAACCTTCACTGTTTGTTTCCTGTTTTGGTGTCTGTGATGGCAGGAAGTGACAATGGAGAGATGGCTTCACCCTCACAATTTGCTGAGTGTGTGAGCCAAGAGCAACTCTAGAAGGCTTTGCAGGCTGCTCAGAGTGATTTGGCAGAGACGATCACCAGAGCCGTTACTGATGCGGTCAGCAAGCTTCACATTGGAGAAAGCATCGAGCGGTTGGAGAAGCGGGTCTCTAAGTTAACCGATCAGGTTGTTGCATTGGAGACCGCTCCCCAGACCAATGATATTAACACTTATAACAGCAACGTTGAAGACGTCCATGATGAAGACACGGTGTATAAGCCTGATGGCACCGTGGATAGGTCATCTACAAGGACTGCAAAATTACGACGTCGTTTGAATCGTAATACTCAAGGTATGGGTGGTTTCCATAACTACCATCATCGTCCACACGATAACTATGCTCCAGATGACCTGTATGCTTAAATTAAGTTTTCAATTCCTTTATTTTCGGGTCAGTATGATGGTGATGTTTATCTTGATTGGGAGATGACTGTAGAACAAAAATTTAATGCCCATCTTGTTCTTGAACAACATAGAGTTAGACAAGCTACTAGTGAGTTTAAGGACTTTGCTATTGTTTGGTGGAGTGGTCTAGCATGATCGTTTTGTTCCTCCTTCTTTTTATAGAGAGATTTGTAATAAACTGAAGTGTTTAGAACAAGGAGATAAAACTATTCAGGAGTACTTTAGTGAGCTTCAGAAGGGTTTGATTCATTGTGCTGTAGTTGAAAAAGTAGAGGATCAGATTTGTCGCTTTTATTCTGGGTTAAGAAAAGAAATTCAGGACATCCTTGATTATAAAGAATATTATACCCTCACCCAGTGTTTCCAGTATGCTATGCTTGCAGAGAAAGAATCACAGGGACTTTTCCAGGCTTTTGAGGAGTACAACAAGTCGAGGAACTCATACCCCCCACGCTCGACGGGGACTTCGGGGCTGCCCAGGCCATCTATTCGACCGCCCCCACTAGCAGCTACCAAGGGAATCAATGTTGTTTCTGCAGCTCCAAGATCAGCCCCTGCACCTTCTACATGCTCAGGTAAAACTTTTGTGCAGGTATCAGCTAGTAGTGCCTCCTCTGTTGCTTCGACGGGGTGCACTACAGGGATTCAGTGCCACCGCTGCCATGGACTTGGTCATGTGCAGAAAGATTGTCCAAGTAGGCGGGCATATGTGGCGACAGACGATGGCGGTTACATGAGCACCTCCGATGTGGAGGATGAGGAGGAGGATGTCGCTGCCACTAGCAGTAACCTCGTCCTTGAAGGCGGAGACACCACAGGATACATGAACATTATTGTTTAGTGTGTCCTTAGCACACAAGTTCATCAGCTCGAGACGATGCAGCGCCACAACTTGTTCCAGATTTTCTTCATCATCAAGAACCGCCGAGCACATGTCATCATTGATGGTGGGAGATGCAATAACCTGGTGAGTTCTAATGTGGTCAACAATCTTGCTTTGACCACACGCCCACATCCACATCCGTACTACATTCAGTGGTTAAACGACTCCTGAAAAGCTAAGGTAATACAAACTTGCAGAGTTCCTTCTTCCATTGATTCTTATGTGGATTCTGTTGATTGTGATGTTGTACCCATGCAAGCATTTTCACTTTTATTGGGTAGACCTTGGGAATTTGATAATGATGTTGTACACAATGGTAGAAGTAATAAGTACACTTTTATGCATAAAGGAACTAAAATTACTTTGTTACCAATGATCCCTGCTGAAATTGTACAAGCTGATCTAGAAAGAGCTGCTAATTTGAAAAATAAAGGTCCTGAAATTCAACAACCTATTAATTCTAATTCTACACCTAGTAATGTTAATAATTCTTCAAGATCTGAGGGTGCTGAAATTTCTAATAATAATGATATTTGCTATGCTTTGATATGCAAACAAGCTTTGTTTTCGCTTGATGATATTGCTTCTAGTGCTTTGCCTCCTGCTGTCACTAACCTTTTGTAGGAGTATGATGATGTTTTTCTAGCTGAGATACCCCCGAGATTGCCACCTTTGATAGGGATTGAGCATGAAATTGATTTGATTCCGGATGCTACTTTGCCAAACCGTGCTGCTTATAGGACCAACCCTGAGGAGACTAAGGAGATACAACGACAAGTTCAAGACATTTTGGATCATGGGTATGTTCGTCAATCACTTAGTCCTTGTGATGTTCCTGTACTTTTGGTTCCTAAGAAAGATGGTACTTGGCATATGTGTATAGATTGTAGAGCCATTAATAATATTACTATTAGGTATCGTCATCCTATTCCAAGGCTAGACGACATGCTTGATGAGTTATGTGGTGCTATAATTTCACTAAAATTGATTTGCATAGTGGCTGCCATCAAATTAGAATGAAACTTGGAGATGAATGGAAAACAGCTTTCAAAATCAAATTTGGATTATATGAGTGGTTGGTAATGCCTTTTGGTTTAACTAATGCACCTAGTACTTTCATGCGCTCGATGAATGAGGTTTTAAGAGCTTTCATTGGCAAATTTGTGGTAGTTTACTTTGATGATATCTTGATTTATAGCAAATCCATAGATGAACATATGAATCATTTGCATGCTGTTTTTGATGCTTTACAAGATGCACGTTTATTTGGTAACCTTGAGAAGTGCACCTTTTGCACGGATCGAGTCTCTTTTCTTGGCTTTATTGTGACTCCACAGGGAATGGAGGTGGATGAGGCGAAGATTGAAGCCATAAAGAGCTGGCCTGTACCAAAAACTATCACACAGGTGAGGAGTTTTCTTGGTCTTGCAGGTTTCTACCGCCGCTTTGTCAAAGGTTTCAGCACCATTGCTGCACCTTTGCATGAGTTGACAAAGAAGGGCATTGATTTCCATTGGGGTAAGGTACATCATGAGTCTTTTGATGCTTTGAAGGATAAACTTACACATGCACCATTGCTGTAATTACCTAATTTTGATAAGGTTTTTAAGCTTGAATGTGATGCTAGTGGTATAGGCATTGGTGGTGTTTTGATGCAAGATAGTAAACCTGTTGCGTACTTTAGTGAGAAAATTACTAGGCCTGTTTTGAATTACTCCACGTATGATAAGGAATTATATGCACTTGTACGTTGTTTAGAGACGTGGCGTCATTATTTGTTGCCTAAAGAATTTGTAATTCATTCTGATCATGAATCACTTAAGTATATTTGTTCTCAATGTAATTTGATCCATAGACATGCTAAATGGATTGAGTTTATTGAGTCTTTTCCTTACATTATTAAACATAAGAAAGGGAAGGATAATGTGATCGCTGATATCTCAACTTGATTGTAGAATTTTTGGACTTGAGGCAATTAAAGAATAATATGTTGCTGATGTTGATTTTAAGGATGTATCACTGCATTGTAAAGAAGGTCGTGCATGGAACAAATTTGTGTTGACTGATGGATTATTGTTTAGAGCTAATCTCCTATGCATTCCAGTTGGTTCCGTTCGTCTTTTGTTGTTACAGGAGGCACATGGAGGTGGATTGATGGTCATTTTGGCCACACACTTCTTTTGGCCAAGGATGAGGAAAGATGTTGAGCGCTTTGTTGCTCGTTGCACTACATGTCAAAAAGCTAAGTCTCACTTGAATCCACATGGTTTATACATGCCACTTCCTGTTCCTTCTATTCCTTGGGCCGATATTTCTATTGACTTTGTTTTAGGACTGGCTAGGGCTAAGAGGGGGAGTGATAGTATTTTTGTTGTTGTGGATAGATTTTCTAAGATGGCACACTTTATACCATGTCATAAGACTGATAATGCTAGTTATATTGCTGATCAGTTTTTCAAAGAAATTGTACATTTGCATGGTATGCCTTCTACTATTGTTTCAGGGCGTGATGCAAAATTCTTGAGTCACTTTTGGCACACGCTTTGGAATAAGTTGGGTACAAAGTTTTTGTTTTCTACAACTTGTCACCCACAAACTGATGGACAAACTGAGGTGGTGAACCGCACTTTAGGTACTATGTTGAGAGCTATTTTGAAGAAAAAATTGAAGCAATGGGAAGAATGTTTGCCTCATGTTGAGTTTGCATATAATCGGGCAACACATTCTACTACCAACGTAAGTCCTTTCGAGGTAGTGTATGGTTTTGATCCCCGTACTCCACTTGATATAGTTCCTCTACCTATTCATGAGAGAGTTCATATTGATGCTAAGGAGCATGCTGAATTTATTTTGCAATTGCATGAGACCACTAGACTTAGCATTGAAAAGATGAATGAAAAGTATAAAATTGCTGGTCATAAAGGTAGAAAAGAACTAAAACTTTATGTAGGAGATTTAGTATGGTTACACTTGAGAAAGGATAGATTTCCAGATTTGAGAAAGTCTAAATTAATGCCTAGAGCTGATGGTCCTTTCAAAATAATTGAGAAGATTAATGATAATGCATACAAACTTGAGTTGCCTCCCAAGTTCGGGGTTAGTCCTACTTTTAACATTTTAGATTTGAAACCATACTTGGGAGAAGAGGATGAGCTTGAGTCGAGGACGACTCCACTTCAAGAGGGGGAGGATGATGAGGACATCAATCCTAAGGATACATGCAACACTCCTCCAATACTGGACTTGCAAAGTCCAATGACTAGAGCTCGTGCACGATGACTAAATTTAGAGGTGAGCTCGTTCATACGTTTTTCATCATATGTCACTTTTGAGAATGGTTTGCTACCTAATGATTATATTGTAATCAAGAACCATCGAGAGGACCAGGAGATGATGGAAGAAGGACTTGGAGACGTGGAGGACCAGCAAGGACGTGGAAGACAAGGTGGAGGCCCAACCAAAACCGACTTCGAGTCTGTTTCGGGGCTCAGGACCAGCAAGGACGTGGAAGACAAGGTGGATACCCAGGATGCATATGGACTCAGATTTGGATGTTCAATATATGCACAGAAAGATAAGAAGAAGACCTTTCCAATGCCGCCGGTCTCATGTAAATATTCTTCCGGTGTCTTCGGAAATTGTGGAAACAAGAGAGGGTCTAGAATCTATTTCGGTGCTGCGTCGCCTGTTTTTGGCCTTTGGGCTTTGTTTCTAGTTGAACCCAATTAGGGGCGCGTCCAGAGGGTCTTGCACGATCCTAGGGTATTCATATACAACCACCGTCACACCATTAGGGTTCGGTTTTTGCTTAGATTATTCTGTTCATAACAGTTTCACCGTCATCACGGTTTGTGAGACCTCAACTTCGTGAGATTCATAATACATCTGCAATTGTGTTGCATTCTTCTTTGTTCTTGCTTGTGTTCTTGATTCACATGCAGGGATTAGCCCTCTCAGCGAGGTCAATCATTTTAGGACGGTTGATAATAAGAGGAGACGTCGTGCTGCGATTGCGGGGTTTAGAACGTGCTGTTCTGAAGCCGGATCGATTTGTGGGTCACCTTGGACCAAATCAACGTATCCAGAACCTTTCAGAAGATCGGGAACCCTTGTCCAGATCACATGCATACCAATTTGGTTCTTATTTGCCTTGGTTCTTATTTGCTCGATCCTTCTTTTGGCATTTGCGAAAATTATAAGGCCATAGAGTGCCACTATTTGAAAAGGTGTGTTTGAGAGTTCCCTCTATATTCCAAGTGTAGTGTTTATTTGTGTGTTTAGCGAGGGCACATGGAAAATGGAGAAATTCCTTGATTCAGTAGAATTTCCAGAGTGACAGTACAATCCAATCACTGGACCGTACAGTCCGGTCAGAGGCTCTGTGCACAGTGCCTAGGGAGAGTCTGGTTGTAGAGACCGGACAGAACGGTCCTAGAGATACTACCGTCCGGTCTGCTCAAAGCCCAGCAAACCCTGAACTGACCGGACAGTCCGGTCTAGAGACCGTACCGTCCGGTCACTATACTTGATCGCGCGATGCAATCCCAATCTATGATCATTGATCTATTCATTGATTGATCTCAGCCGTTCGAGGGAGTTTTGACCTAGGTAAAAATCGTCAGAGATGTTTTGGTCTCTCTCCGTTCATCCTGAGCCGCCAAGTTCAAGCCAAGAGCGCCGCCCGTTCCACCTCGCCGGCACCGCCGTGCTCACCCAATCCGTCCTCGCTGCCATGCACTCCGCACAACCACGCCGCCGCTTGCCCTCACCGCTGCTTGCGCTTGCCCTCGCTCCCCGCCCCCCGCGCGCGCCCGTGACCCCAGCACCGCCGTGCACCAGAGCCGCCGCCACCGAGCCACCTCACCTACCTTCGCCACCACCTGCCTCGCCAACGACCCGGCGCCACCACCTCTATTTCCCCATCACACACACACACGAGCTCCTAGCCCACAGAGCCAAGCACCAAAACCCTAGGGCAAGTTGTCCCCTTTTTCCTCCACCTCCATTACCGGCAAGCTCGAAAATTCCTTCTTTGAGGTGATCGGTTAGGGGTTCTTCGGTGATTGGCTTTGATTCTTCCTCAGGGTATTGGAGTTATCTTCCTTTCATCGATATATGCCCTGATTAGTGAGCAATTTCAGTTAATTGATGCAATTAGTACTAATTCCCATCACTAGTCGCATTAATTAATTAGTTGGCTCAACCTAGATGCAATTGATTCATTGATTATCTGTTAATTGCATGTCTAGGGATGTCTCCTGTTTAGTCTACAGTTAGATCTATTGATTATTATTTGACTGCACACTAGATATTCTGCACCAGCCATAGATTGACTTACGTGATGAGTGCAGGTCATCACCAAATTTTCGTGCCGCTAAGTACCGGCAATATAGGTGTGTGTTGTGAGGAACGGTAGGTAAATAAGTTGAAATTTTTGCATCATGCATCCTTATAACTTAACTAAAATTTTGTTCTCTCCTTACTCACCCACCTCTGAATAAGAGTTTGCAAGTTGTTGAGTATAAAATTTCAACTCTTAAGTCCAATTGTTAAGTTAACAACAATCTGTCACCTTCCTGTTTCCAACACATCCCTGAACTCGCAAAATTCATAACTGGAGTTTTACTACGAATATATAGGTGTATAAGCCCAATATGGAAAGAATTAGGAGTCTATTTTCATCTCCAATAGGTTTCATAATTTTATTAGTCTCCCTCTGCCCAGTATAGTGGAAACACTAGGCCTCTGTCATCCAGAAATTAAATCTGTCAAACTAAACTTGTAAAAATCATAAGTCCAGTTCTACTTGGAGTTTTTGAGAGTACAAATACAATATGGAAAGCTATGAAAGTCTACTGTAACTTGGTGCCAAGTACCAGTTCGGAAGATTTTGTTTTCTGGACAAAGTACCCATTTTTCTCACTGTTGTACAGTCAAGACAGAAGCTGTTTTAAAAACCCGTCTCCGTATTATTGCCCCTTGAAGCTGGAAAATGTGAACTAAATAAAAAATTGTTGTTTCCATATTTCATGAAGTTGTACATGAAATGCATTTTACCTGAAGGAAAATTTTGACTCATTCAAATTTCCCCCCTGTAGATGGCTGAAAACAGTTACCAAGCCCCACCGGGTTGGGAGATCACCGACGGCCTGGACCTCCCTGGAATGACCCAATTCTTGTGGAGTGCCCTTTGGGGTTATGGGCATGATATCCCTCCCACATATGTTGGCAATACGACCTTGGAGAATGGAACCACTTCCTGAGAGCTCTCAGTAGGGACCTAAATTCTCGAAGCATCCTTGCAAGTTTTTGCACATATGTCCTTATGGAATATTTTGAGAAATGACTAATGTGTGATGGTATAAATTGCAGCATGGTGCGAACTCGGAATCAGGATGATCCTGAGAGCTCTTAGCACGGAGCTAATACTTAGCCCTCACTGGTAGAGGTATTGGCTACTGCACTCAACCAACAGCAGAATGACTCCGAGTTGCTCCGCCGACTGGTTGATATTACGTCCCACTTGGCTGGACATGGGGGCAACTGCAACAACAACCAGCCCCGATAGTGCACCTACTTAGACTTTCTAGGTATGCATCCACCGACCTTCGAGCGTGCCAAAGAGCCTCTAGACGCCGACCATTAGCTACGCCAGACCGAGTCTAAGTTCAGTCTGCTCGACTGCATTGAGCACCAGAAGGTGCTATTTGCCGCCCAGCAACTCCAGTGCCCTGCTGGTGCCAGGTGGGCGAACTACGCCGCTTCACTACCCACTGGCCACTATGTCAAGTGTAATGAGTTCAGGACTGCTGGCCCTGCTAGTGCCACTACTGCCCCACAGATGAAGCATCATCTGGTATACACTTCACCATCTGGACAGCGATTCCGGGCATCCCCACAGCAGCAGTTTCAGCGTCGTTTTGGCCAGAGTTACTCCAGGCCACCGTAGCAGCAGAACTTCCCACTTTATGCACCATACCAGCAGTAGAACAATCAGTACCGTGCTACCTGTGCTACAACTGTGGTCGCAGTGGCCATTTTGCTAATGAATGCATAGCACATAGGCGCAACAACAACAACAACAATCAGTGTCAGAACCAGAACAAGAATGTGAATGCACCATGTCGTGGTGCCCAAGTGAACTACACCAGCATTGATGACATTCCTCAGGGTGACACTATGCTGACTGGTACACTCTCACTTTACCGCCAACCTGTTCTCATTCTTTTTAATTCTGGTGCTACCCATAATTTTATTAGCAAATTTTGTGTACAAAAATATAACATGGCGCCCCTTCCCAGAGGATCGAGGTCCCGACGGTGCTGATAACGTAGACACTTGATAATACAACATTGGTTTGAATTTCAGTTGAATATTACATTATTAAGTCATCAGAGTGCAGCGGAATATTACAAGTTCATAATGTTTTTGAAAACACAGCAGAAGCGAATAACGATAAGGAGCTACGAGCTCGACGATACAGCATAGTAATGATTCCTGCCCGAAGAACCATCAACTCTAGCAACACACATCAATACTGTGGCGGCGAGTCGGACTCCCAGTGGGCAGTCCAACCCTCAGGGACTTGCATGTCCCAGGGCAGCACATTCTCAGGCAACTCTACCTCTTCATTACCTGAAAACAACAGTGGCACAAAGCCTGAGTACTAATTACTCAGCAAAACTTACCTATCGGACTTCTAGGTATGCAATTGCTCTAATAGGTGGCTTGTTTGAAAGACTCGCACTAAGCAACCTATTAGTTCTATCAAGTTTTACTTCTCAAATTAACTGGGTAGAGTAGAATGTAACTTTTAGTTGCTACAATAAGATAATAAAGCAATAGATAAGGTAAGTACAACATAAGAGCAATAATAGTATCATCAACGATAAGCATCATAATCAATTCCCAAGTACCACGTGCAACTACGTGATGACTCAGTGACCAAGTGGTACTCATTACTACGAGGGACAGCAATTGCAATTGATTTACACCAGCTGAGATAACCCGAGATACATGACACATATGCACCAATTAAGGTCGTATATGGCAACCTTTCGCAAGGACGAAAAACAACTCGGTCCGGGTCCAATCTTAGCGAGTGGGCATGCCGTCCTGCCAACAGTACTTCACGATATGAACCACCCACTCCAGCAGCAGAAGGGTCAATGACCATTGTACTAGGTACCGTCCTAATTGTCGCGTCAATGTTACGTCAGTTTACTAGTGCCCATAGACTAGCATGCATTCGATACTGTTCAATACTTGACCAAGGGGCCGACCACGGACGGGTCCTAGGTTCAACAAGGCAGGGCTACCGCAGTCAACACCCATATATTGCTGCAAACCTACACATGCATCATCCCTGCCCGGTCATGACATAAAAATAAACTTCTTTTACAAGTCCCGTTCTAGTGATCACGATCATTCTTAGTAATGATATCTAGTAGTTACTAAGCGAAGCGACACAGTACCGATACTACCAAAGTTCTAATGACAGTGGTATAGGTTATTTGGGTATCATGCAAGTGGGTTCCAATCAACTCCTATGACCTAATGCATCAATAATCATAGACACTAGTGATATTGATAACTAGCAACTTTATAAAATGGCGAATGAAAACCGGGGCTTGCCTGGATCGACACTAGTGTTAGCGACTTCAATCTCTTGTTCCTGAGACTCAGTCTCCTTCTGATGATCCTCTTCGGGCTCCTGGTTGTCGTTGCCTATATGATGACAAAGGTGTTATGGTATTGGCGTAACACCGTTATATGCAGTGATATGATACATGCAAGCACATCGTGGTTTGGTGTCAAATAATTTATTATTATGTTCTCGAAGCCATATGCTTCAAAGAAACAATTTAAAGTTTCATCATTTTATGTGTGTTATTCATTTATTTAGGTTTGTTATAGTTTTTCAAAACAATCAAGGAATTAAAATAGTAACCAATTGATTCTAGACTTGAGTGATTTATCATGAACAGAGACATAGGTGAATTGCATTTTTACCAATTTACAGCCTCTGGATATTATTATTCTAATTACTAGCATTTATTAAATTAAATAGTGATATGGGCAAATCAATTTAGTTAATTAAGTAAATTTAGGTTTCTGGACTTGTGTGTTTTACTGGGTACAGGGGCTTCTAAGAGTGATTTTTGTGCCAAGTGGCAAGGGCCAATTAATTACAGAATAATTACTAGAATTAATTTAAGCAAGCACACTAAATAAATTCCAGAGCTTAAAATAATTCATATTCTGCCAAACCAAAAATTGTGGAGGTATATAATCATATTTTTACTAAGCATGCCAAACATTAAGATTTAATTCCATTCCTAGAATTTCTGGTGAATTAATTTGTGTTTAGACAATTAAATGTGTTAACAAAAATAAATGTACAGTGACAGTTATTTCTTATTTTACTAAAATAAAGTAATTCGAAATGAACCTAACCAATTTTGTTTGAGCTTCATTGGAGTTAAATTCGATTTACTAGGAGTTTTCAAAGTTTTTAGCACTTTCTGGCAATTTCTAGACATATTTCTGGTTTAAGTGGTTTCCACGTTGGAGCCACGTGGGTGCCAGGTCGGATCCATGTGGTAGCCATGTAGGCACCAGAAGGACGGCCAATAGGCTCGTCAGAGCAAGGTGGCGTGCGGCCGGAGGGCTCGCTGCCGGTGGCTGTGCGCGGGGAAAGCCCACCGCGAGGGCAGAAAAATGACTCGCGCACCTAGGCGGAATGGTTGGCAGGGTTCAAGGGGGAAGTGGCTCACCAGAAGATCGTCAGCGACGAGACAGCGGAATGAGAGGGCTTCGACTACGTCGTGTTTTAGCTACGGGGCTCGAAATCAATGGTCGTCTTCTCGTAGAGCTTCACGATGGCGAGGAGAAGACGGGCATCTGGGCAGCGTTCAGCGAGGACGGCCAGAGATAGGGGCTCGTCGATGAGGCGGCTCAGTTTTGATGCAGTAGAGATGGCGGCCGGGGAAGACAAGATTTGTTCCGAACTCAAGCCAAGAAACAAAAGCACATCAACTTAGTTTGGTTCGGGCATGGGTAAGGAACTTGTGTGTGCACTAAATTGAAGAATGGCTTACCGTTGCCCGAGAATTCCTGGTTGGCGGTAGGGAAACTCGTTGGAGGTGTTCTTCCTGGTTTTCTTCAAATTAGCTCTAGCTCACACGGGGATTTGTCGAGCGAAAGGATAGGGGATGCGTGCACGTGGGTTGGTGGTGTGGGTTGAGTTCTGGTGGCAATGGGAGGGCAGGACCCGAGCTCAAGCGTGGGTTGGAAATGGCAGGGAGAAACAGAGCACGGAGAGCGGAAATGAGAGAGAGAGAGAGAAGAGGCGGAGAGCGAGGGCAATGTACTCGGGAGCTTGTGGTGCGGTTTCAGGCAGAGCAAAGGGCTAGGAAGTGAGCGGGGGAAGGGAGCGGGAGAGCGGCGGGAATTGAAGGCTTGCTGTGCGGCTCGGTGGCGTGCAGAGAGGAGAAGAGGAGGTTGGGCGAGCTCGCGGTGAGGGGACAGAGCGGCAGAGGCAGAGGGGGGGGGGGGGGGGGCCAACAGCGCTGCGCACTATTGCGCGTGCTGGGTTCCGAGGTGGAGGGGTGAAGGCGGGCCGGATGGTGCGCCGGTGTTGGCAGGGGGGGCTCTGTGCCAGTGCGATGGAGAAGAGAAAGATTTTGCACTGCAGCCCTCCAAGTTTTGGATTTCTTATAAACAAGTCCCTAGTCAAAGCTGGTTTTTAGTAAATCAAAATAAAATAGCTAGGGATTTCCTAAATTGGTGAAATTTGGTGGACTGACTTTTAAATGGTGGAGAATACTCTGGTGAATTTAATTTGAAATTTGCATAAACATAATTTTAGAATTTATTAATTGCATTAATTAGTTACTTAAGAATCAATTAATTAATTAAGGGTCTTGCCAAGCAAATAAAATGCCCAATAAATTCATAATATTCTATTTTATTATTACCAAATTGATGATGAAATTATTTTGCATGAGTTGTATTGAAATTTTTGAAATGCTTCAATAACTTGGCTGCAGGATTTTTATTTCCCTAGAATTAATTCAAAAGGGAGTGAGTCTTATTATTTCATGCTATGTTGTTCATGATCTATGCTCTTCATGTTGGTTAAATGAAAGTGAGACACCTGGGGTGTCACAGCCCTCCCTCCTTAAAGAAATCTTGTTCCGAGATTATGAATCAAGGCAAACTAGAGGGAAGTGCGGTGGTCAAAACATACCTATGTATGACGACCAAAAGTTTGGGTAGTGGGTACTCAGGAATTCTTTAGATTCCCACGTCGACTCGTCCTCTGAGTGGTTACTCCATTGCACCTTGTAGAATTTGAGGGTTCTATTAAGGGTTGTGCGCTCTTTCTCGTCGAAGATCTTCACGGGTTGTTCGGAGTATGTGAGATCGGGTTGGAGTTGGTCATATTCTTCCAAAATCTTGTCGATGGGTGGCTTGAGACATCGCTTAAGCTGGGAGACGTGGAAGGTTTGATGAACTCTGGCTATATTAGCGGGTAACTCCAGCTTATAGGCCACATTTCCACATTGTTCCAGAATTTGGAATGGTCCAATATAACGGGGAGCTAACTTTCCTTTGACTCCAAACCGTTAGATACCCTTCATAGGCGACACCCTGAGATAGACGTAATCACCCTTGTTGAAGTACAGTGGCTTACGTCGTCTGTTTGCATACTTCTCTTGTCGGCATTTGGCGACTTTAAGATTGGCTTGAATGATACGAACCTTTTCTTCAGCGTCCTTGACAAGGTCGGGACCAAAAGTTACCCTTTCTCCAAATTCAGACCAATTTAGTGGTGTTCTACAATTGCGACCATAAAGTGCCTCAAATGGCGACATTTTTAAACTCTCCTGGTAACTATTGTTGTATGAGAATTCCACATAAGGCAAATACTCATCCCAATTACCACCATATGTTAAAACACATGCTCTAAGCATATCTTCCAAAATCTGGTTGACACGCTCTGTTTGTCCATCAGTGGTGGCATGGTAAGCGGAACTCTGAATCAGCTTGGTACCAAGTGATGCATGCAGTTGTTCCTAAAAATGAGCGACAAACTGCGAGCCTCGATCTGTAATAATGGTCTTGGGCACTCCATGAAGACATAGAATTCTTGCTATGTATAGCTCTACATATTGCTTTATCTTGTAGGTGTTGTTGATCGGTAGGAAGTGGGCAGATTTTGTGAGTCGGTCCACAACGACCCAAATCGAATCGTGCTTCCGAGAGGTGAGAGGGAGACCAACAATAAAATCCATGCTGATGTCTTCCCATTTCCATGCGGGAATACTCAATGGTTGAAGTAATCCAACTTGTTTCAAATGATCAGCCTTAATTCTCTGACAGGTATTGCATTCTGTGACATACCGAGCAATTTCCCGCTTCATCCTTGTCCACCAGAAATTCTTCTTCAAGTCTTGGTACATTTTATTACTACCCGGATGGATGGAGTACTTGGAGTGATGCGCTTCATCCAAGATTTTCCGTCGAAGTTCAAAGTCTTTTGGTACTACTAAACGGCTATTGAACCATAGAGTACCGTCCGAGTCTTGGGTTAAGCATTTTGCTTTAACATCTTCAATGTTTTGTCGGATATGATTCATACCAACGTCATTTTTCTGTGCAGCAATGATTTCATCATGAAGAGTAGATTGCACACTTAGGTTGCTAATCACTACAGCAGGTAAAATGTGAAGGCTGGGTTCTGAATTAGTTTCGCGGTCATTTCTATCCTGAACTTCCAGCTCTAAGTTGTTGCAGTGGACCTTTCTGCTTAACACATCGGCGACTACATTAGCCTTGCCTGGATGATAATGAATCTCTAGGTTATAATCCTTAAGCAGTTCTAGCCACCGATGTTGTCTCATGTTCAGATCAGTCTAGGTGAAGATATATTTCAAGCTCTTATGGTCTGTGTAGATGTGCATAAAGTTGCCCAGCAAATAATGCCTCCATATTTTTAGTGCAAGTACAACTGTAGCTAGCTCCAAATTATGAGTTGGATAGTGCTCTTCATGCTTCCTTAACAGTTGAGATGCATAGGCTATGACACGACCTTCTTGCATGAGTACACATCCAAGTCCTGTCCCAGACGCATCACAATATATGTCGAATGGCTTGGTGGTGTCGGGTTGAGCCAGTACTGGGGCAGTTGTCAATAATTTCTTCAATGCTTGAAATACTTCTTCATAATTTCTGTTCCAATTAAACTTTTTCTCCTTTTTCAGCAGCTCCATGATGGGTTTGGTCAGCCGAGAAAAATTTGGTATGAACCTACGATAATATCCGGCTAGTCCGAGGAAACTGCGTACTTGGTGAACTGTCTTTGGTGGCTTCCAATCCAGCACATCTTAAACCTTGCTAGGGTCCACCGAGATTCCTTCTGCAGAGACTATGTGACCAAGGAATGGCACACGGTCCAACCAAAATTCACACTTGTCGAATTTTGCATACAACTTGTGATCTCGTAGACGTTGAAGAACAATGCGAAGATGTTCAGCATGCTCTTCCTTGGACTTAGAATAGAGGAGGATGTCATCAATGAATACTACCACAAATTTGTCCAACTCTGGCATGAATACCGAATTCATGAGATACATGAAATGAGCTGGAGCGTTTGTCAATCCGAATGACATTACTAGATACTCGAACAATCCATATATAGTAGAGGCGGTCTTCGGAATATCTTCTACTTTGATTTTGATTTGATGATAACCCGAAAGGAGGTCAATTTTTGAAAATACCTTAGCACCAACTAATTGATCAAAAAGGATATCAATTCGTGGTAATGGGTATTTATTCTTGATGGTAACTTCGTTGAGAAGTCGATAATCCACAACGAGACGCAGAGATTTGTCCTTCTTCTTCACAAAAATAGTAGGGCAGCCCCAAGGTGAAGTGCTTGGGCGAATGAATCCTTTTTCCAATAACTCATTCAATTGCTTTTTCAATTCGGCCAACTCATTTGGGGCCATCTTATAAGGTCGACGAGATATTGGAGAAGTTCCTAACTGTAGCTCTATCTTGAATTCCACTTCACGGTCAGGTGGTAGGCCAGAGATATCTTCGGGAAATACGTCTGGATACTCACAAACATCGGGGATGTTCTCGAGCGATTGCCCTTCCAAGTGATGGACAATCAAGGCTTTCGATGAGTTGATGCTTAGAGAAAATGTGTCTTTTCCATGCAAAGGGGAGTTGACATGAACGATACGGGGCTCGATGTCTAGCATTACTCTATGGGTTTTCATCCAGAACATACCCCAAATCAAATCAATTCCTTGGTGTCTAAGTATGATAAAATCCGTGGGGTAGATTTTCTTGTTTATTTCTAGAGGAGCTTTGCATACTATTTGATTGGCACTAATTTGCCCAGCAAAAGAACGAATTGTGTAGCATCTTTCTATAGTCTGGGGTTGAAGATTAAGTTTTTGCACACATGCTTGGCTAATGAAATTATGCGTAGCACCAGAATCAAAAAGTGCAAGAACAGGTTGGCGATAGAGCGAGAGCGTACCGGTCAGCACGAGTTCGCCATTAGGGATATCTTCCATATTCCTGCTCTGGTTCTGACGCTGGTTGTTGTTGCTGTTGTTGTTGCGCCTTGGTGCAGTGCAGTTCTTTGCAAAGTGGCCGGTACGACCACAATTGTAGCAAGGGTAGTTGCCTCCACAATCAACAGGCAGTGGGGCACGAGCACTCGGGTTCCCTAGTTGCTGATACGGTGCCCGGTACTGATTGTTCTGCTGTTGATATGGTGCACGAGGTGGGAAGTTCTGCTGCTGTGATGGTCTCGAGTAGTTCGGGCCAAACCATCGCTGAAGCTGTTGCTGCTGGCCCTGGTTCTCCTGAGCCAGGGTCTCTAAATCCTCTCCCATAAGCTCCATCTCATGTTGTGCAGCCATCAACTAATGCTACAGGTGCTCGTTGTGGTTGGCGCGCTACTGCATAATAACACCACGTCTGTCAACCTCCTGCACGAGGGTGTCGTGCTGTCCAGTCACCTCAGTAACGTGAGTCTCACTCGCCTCAAGAGCAGCGGTCAGTCGCTGAATCTCTCTTTGTTGTGCATCAACCTGTGTCTGCAGGTCATTCCTCTGAACCCAGACTTGCTTGGCCTCAGCCAGTATGATCCTGCTGTGGCTGCTAGCCTCCTCATCCAAGTTGAGGAGGTACTCGGAGTAGTAGGACACACGGTGGTATCCTGCGTGGTACGTCGGGTAGTCGTCGCGGCCGATGCGCCTCACACGCCTCTGCCAGACCGGGTTGGCCTGGTGCCAGACGGGGATCATCTCAAACGGGGTCCTAGAGAGTGCTGCTGTGTGGTGCCCACAGAAGTGGGTGAGAGCCCTGTGGGCGACTCTCTCCAAGCCCTCACGAAGGCTCCCACAAGTCGCCGTGCTCTCCATACCCGCCATGTCGAGGTTGCGCGGGTGTGTGGGCACACTAACGTGCACCTCAGCAAGAGTCATGCCGTGACGATGGACCTCACGACCCTTGCAAGAGGGTGGCTTGTCGTAGCCCAGCAAGCGTAGAAGATCCCACAAAAGTGTAGGAAAGCCACGGCGGTGGAGACTGGTGGTGTAGCGCCACCTGTCATGTGAAAGCTCCTCAAAACCGTGGTCACCCGTCTGGAACATAAACCCAATGGTGAGTACAGTGTTCCATGAGTAACAATGCATTTCATATAAGTGCTATGAAATACAGAAACAAAGTTTTTAGTTCACATTTTCTAGCCTCAAGAGGCAATAATACGTCAATGGGTTTTAAAATGGATTCTATCATGACTGTACCATAGTCAGAAAAGTGGATATTTTGAATCAGAAAACAAAGTCTCAAATATTTGGGCTTGGATCCATGTTATAGTATACTTTCATATCTTTCCAGATTGTACTTACACTCTCAAAAATTCCAAGTAAATCTGGAGTTATTAATTTTGCAATTTCAGGTTGGCAGATTCTGTTTCAGATTGATAGAGGCTTAAATGTTTTCTCTACTGGATAGAGGAAAACTGGTAAAATGGTGAAACCTATTGGAGATGAAAATAGACTTCAAGAGCTTTCCAGATTGGGTTTAAGCACCTATAAATCCGAAGTATAACTTTAGTTATGAATTTTTGAAGTTGATAGCTAAATTCAGGACAGATTCTTATTATCTTGACAATTTGGTCTTGTATTTCGAATTTTTATGTTGAACAAGTCTAGAGATTTAGTATCCACAGGTTGGTGAGCGAGACGAGAACAAATTTTAGTTTAGTTAAAAGGGATGCATGATGCAGAAAGTGTCATTTTATTAACCTATCGTTCCTCACAACTCTACACGTAATTTGCCGAGACTTAGCGGCACGAATATGTAGCGACGACCCGCACTCAACACGTAAGTCATTCTAAATGTTATACTTAACGGCGTTAGCGTACCTGCAGAAGATCCATTGCAGAAACAATACATCAAATTCAAAAGAAACTACGAAAAGAAGCACAGTTCTACTAGTAATGATCCATGGAAAACGACCGCCCCGTGATAAGTCATGAGCCAATAGTGTCTCGTATCCTCCTCCGAGCACAGACACCGATATGACGCGTGTCAGTTAAGCACGCACGTACCTTCATTTGAAGAAGCCGTAGATGCAATAATGTAAACAAACATAACCCAGGTTAGATTTGTCACCACCCAATTATCCACTAGGGGCAATACTAACGTATCCTCACTCGTAACATTGTGGATTTCGAAAATATGATTTATTTGTTGTATTATCATGGACCACGGCTCTGATACCAGCTGTGGCACTCCTTCCCGGAGGATTGAGGTCCCGACGGTGCTGATAATGCAGACACTTGATAATACAACATTGGTTTGAATTTAAGTTGAATATTACATCATTAAGTCATCAGAGTGCAGCGGAATATTACAAGTTCATAATATTTATAAAAACACAGCGAAAGCGAATAACGATAAGGAGTTACGAGCTCGACGATATAGCATGGTAATGATTCCTGCCCGAAGAACCATCACTCTAGCAACACACATCAATACTGCGGCGGCGAGTCGGACTCCCAGTGGGCAGTCCAACCCTCAGGGACTTGCATGTCCTAGGGCAGCATATTCTCAGGGAACTCTACCTTTTCATTACCTGAATACAACAGTGGCACAAAGCCTGAGTACTAATTACTGAGCAAGACTTACCCGTCAGACTTCTAGGTATGCAAGACTCGCACTAAGCAACCTATTAGTTCTATCAAGTTTTACTTCTCAAATTAACTGGGTAGAGTAGAATATAACTTTAGTTGCAACAATAAGATAATAAAGCAATACACAAGGTAAGTACAACATAAGAGCAATAATAGTATCATCAACAATAAGCATCATAATCAAATCCCAAGTACCATGTGCAACTACGTGATGACTCAGTGACCAAGTGGTACTCATTACTGTGAGGGACAACAATTGCAATTGATTTACACTAGTTGGGATAACCCGAGATACATGACACATACGCACCAATTAAGGTCGTATATGGCAACCTTTTGTAAGGACGAAAAACAACTCGGTCCGGGTCAAGTCTCAGCGAGTGGGCATGCCGTCCTGCCAACAGTACATCGCGGTATGAACCGCCCACTCCAGCAGTAGAAGGGTCAACGACCACTGTACTAGGTACCGTTCTCATTGTCGTGTCAATGCTATGTCAGTTTACTAGTGCCCATAGACTAGCATGCATTCGGTACTGTTCAATACTTGACTAAGGGGCCAACCACAGACGGGTCCTAGGTTCGATAAGGCAGGGCTACCGCAGTCAACACCCATGTGTTGCTGCAAACCTACACATGCATCATCCCTGCCCGATCATGACATCAAAATAAACTTCTTTTACAAGTCCCGTTCTAGTGGTCAAGTTCATTCTTAGTAATGATATCTATCGCGCCTAGTAGTTACTAAGCGAAGCGACACAGTATCAATACTACCAAAGTTCTAATGACAGTAGTATAGGTTATTTGGGTATCATGCAAGTGAGTTCCAATCAACTCCTATGACCTAATGCATCAATAATCATAGACACTAGTGATATTGATAACTAGCAACTTTATAAAATGGCGAATAAAAACTGGGGCTTGCCTAGATCGACACTAGTGTTAGCGACTTCAATCTCTTGTTCCTAAGACTCAGTCTCCTTCTGATGATCCTCTTCGGGCTCCTGGTTGTCATTACCTATATGATGACAAAGGTGTTACGGTATTGGCGTAACACCGTTATATGCAATGATATGATACATGCAAGCACATCGTGGTTTGGTGTCAAATAATTTATTCTTATGTTCTCCAAGCCATATGCTTCAAAGAAACAATTTAAAGTTTCATCATTTTATGTGTGTTATTCATTTATTTAGGTTTGTTATAGTTTTTCAGAACAATCAAGCAATTAAAATAGTGACCAATTGATTTTGGACTTGAGTGATTTATCATGAACAGAGACATAGGTGAATTGCATTTTTACCAATTTACAACCTCTCGATTTTATTATTCTAATTACTAGCATTTATTAAAGTAAAATAGTCATATGGGCAAATCAATTTAGTTAATTAAGTAAATTTAGGTTTCTAGACTTGTGTGTTTTACTGGGGTACAGGGGCTTCTTAGAATGATTTTTGTGCCAAGTGGCAAGGGCCAATTAATTATAGAATAATTACTAGAATTAATTTAAGAAAGCATACTAAATAAATTCTAGAGCTTAAAATAATTCATATCCTGCCAAACCAAAAATTGTGGTGGTAGATAATCATATTTTTACTAAGCATGCCAAAAATTAAGATTTAATTCCATTCCTAGAATTTCTGGTGAATTAATTTGTGTTTAGACAATTAAATGTGTTAACAAAAATAAATGTACTATGACAGTTATTTATTACTTTACTAAAATAAAGCAATTCGAAATGAACCTAACCAATTTTGTTTGAGCTTGGAGTTAAATTTGTTTTACTAGGTGTTTTCAAAGTTTTTAGCACTTTCTAGCAATTTCTGGACATATTTCTGGTTTAAGGGGTTTCCATGTCAGAGCCACATGGGTGCCAGGTCGGATCCACGTGGTGGCCACGTAGGCGCCAGAATGGCGGCCAATAGGCTCGTTGAAGCAGGGTGGCGCGCGGCCGGAGGGCTCGCTGCCGGTAGCTGTGCGCGGGGAAAGCCTGCCGTCCTACCAGCAGTACTTCATGATATGTACCACCCACTCCAGCAACAGAAGAGTCTAAAGACTAACACACCATAGCCATGTTCTAATGCAAGCATTTAATGCTACGTCAATTTACTAGTGCCCATAAACTAGCATGCATTCGGTACTGTTTGAAACTTGATCAAAGGGCCAACCATGGACGGGTCCTAGGATGGGCAAGGCAGGGCTACCGCAGTCAACATCCATGTGTTGCTGCAAACCTATACATGCATAATTCCTGTCTGGCCATATATAAAAAGTAAACTTCTTTTATAAGTTCAAACTTAGTGATCAAGTCTATTCCATAGTGATAATTTCTACCAAAACTATTAACTACTAAGCATAGCATTCTCTTGAGCCCCAAATCTATGCTGGCATGCTAGTTAAATTGAAATGAGACAACTCGGTGTCACACCTTGGGGTACCAAAGCCCTAATTTGTCCAGCTCACAGTTGTTACTTTGCATATTTGCCTAGTGATCAAATCCTTCATTCAGTGCTAGGACTACTATTGCGCATTCTTTCCTAGCGATGCTTTGCTTGTAGATGTATTAGGGTCTATGCTTATCCTGTCTATACCTACGTGCATGCAGTGACAGTAGTTTGCAACAGCAGAGATAGCAGGGTCAGGACAGGTCAAGGGCAAAGGGAAGATGCTTGAGAAGCCAAAAGGCAAGAAGAGACAGGTTCGATCCAGAGTCGGAGAGAGCCAGGAGGGTTGCTAAGCACCTAGATACCAAGGAGCAGTGATGAGGACATTACTCCTAAGGATACATGCAACACTCCTCCAATTCTGGACTTGCAAGGTCCAATGACTAGAGCTCATGTACGACGACTAAATTTAGAGGTGAGCTCGTTCCTACATTCTTCATTATATGTCATTTTTTAGAATGGTTTGCTACCTAATGATTATATTGCAATTAGGAACCATGGAGAGGACCAGGAGATGATGGGAGAAGGACTTGGAGACGTGGAGCACCAGCAAGGATGTGGAAGCCAAGGTGGAGGCCCAACCAAAACCGACTTCGAGTCTGTTTTGGGGCTCAGGACCAGTCCGCACTAAAACGGAGGCCTAGTACGCATATGGACTCGGATTTGGACGTTCTACATATGCACAGAAAGATAAGAAGAAGAACTTTACAATTCTGCTGCTCTCATATCAAAATTCATCCGGAGTCATTAGGAATCGTCAAAACAAGAGAGGGTCCAGAATCTATTCCGGTGCTGCGCCGCTTGTTTTTGGCCTTTGGGCTTTGTATCTAGTTGAGCCCAATTAGGGGTGCGTCCAGAGGGTCTTGCACGACCCTAGGGTCTTCATATACAGCCTCCACCGCACTATTAGGGTTCGTGTTTTGCTTAGATTATTCTGTTCATAACAGTTTCGCCGTCATCACGGTTTGTGGTACCCCAACTTCGTGAGATTCATAATACATCTGCAATTGTGTTGCCTTCTTCTTTGTTCTTGATTGTGTTCTTGATTCACAGGCAGAGATTAGCCTTCTTGGCAAGGTCAATCATTTTAGCATGGTTGATAACCAGAGGAGATGTCGTTTTGTGATTGCGGGGTTTAGAACGTGCTGTTCTAAAGCCGAATCGATTTGTGTGTCGCCTCCAACCAAATCAACGTATCCAGAACCTTTCGGAAGATCGAGAACCCTTGTCCACATCAAGTGGTAATCAGAGCTTCAGGTGTTCCGTCAGGTTCGCACTACCATTAGTTAATTTTGTTTTGTGTTCATCCTATCATCGACTCAAAAGCCAAAAAAAAAAATTCCCCTCCACCCATAACCACATGTTTAGCCTTTGCATATTTCAATTTCAGAGTCCGTAGTGTTGAGTTTATGTCGTAGTTCTTGTTTAGTCGCTGGTTTAGTTTGTGTTTTTGTCATCAGTAGTGTTTACCTTACAACCCTAGCCGTCATCTCCTTCACCATCCTCTGTTCTATCGACTTTGTGTGCTAGGGTTGATTGATCGATACACCCACACTAATCCCACCCTAAACCCACCCTCAAACACCTCGGACCAATCCCCACAAATTCCACTTTCCGCTGCATCCACGCCGCCAAAAAAAATCTTACCCGATTCAAAACCCGACCCCTAACCCGACTCGGGTTTCTGGAAAACCGACTCTGAACCCCCTTCGGTAAAACGGGCATTACTTTTCGCTCGGTTGTCCGTTTTGGCTGAAATTTTTACAGGATATTCTTGACTCAAAGTTGAGCATAATCACTCTCGGCTACGTCCTGTGCTCCCTCGTCAATAAATTCAAAAAAAATAGGGAAGATAAAGAAAAAATTGATTTAAGTTTAAACCCGACGTTTTCTGCAACTTCAAGATTTTCTGTAGGCGACATCCTACCTCTGTTTGAGCTAAAATTTTTTGTGAATTCTCCTCCATTGTTAGTGAGTTGGAGAAAAATATCAAAAAAATAAAATCAAAAAAATGAAATTTGGGATTTTTACTAGTGCTACATCGAGCCCCCTGAAATTTCTGGATTTGGCTGTTTTGCACTTAGCCCCCTGTTATCGCCTGTGTGCCTTTGTCTCCTTGCTTCCACTTTGCTATCACTACTGTTCTAGGACATACTTAGACCAGCAGCTAGGGACAAGTTACTTGGGCACTTATTCAACTTTACTATCTGTTTTTGATTTGTGTCCCACTCACATATATATATTTGGCCTTCCTAGCTCTACATATTTCTTCTGGACAGCACATAGGTTCTTTTGTGACCCTTGCAATCATGGAACACACCTCCATGGTATCCTTTGCTTTGTTTTTCAGAACTTTGCAAGAGCTTTGTAAGGAGTTTCCTTTGGCTGTGTTGAGAGGCACCACTGCTTAGCTGTTTTGTAGGGATAACCTTCACTATTTGTTTCCTGTTTTGGTGTTTCTGATGGCAGGAAGTGATGACGGAGAGATGGCTTCCCCCTCACAATTTGCTGAGTGCGTGAGCAAAGAGCAGCTCCAGAAGGCTTTGCAGGCTGCTCAGAGTGATTTGACAGAGACGATCACCAAAGCCGTTACTGATGCGATCAGCAAGCTTCACATCGGAGAAAGCATCGAGCGGTTGGAGAAGCGGGTCTCTAAGTTAACCGATCAGGTTGTCACATTGGAGATTGCCCCCAAGACCAATGATACGAACACTAATAACCACGACGTTGACGACATCCATGATGAAGACACGGTGTATAAGGCTGATGGCACCATGGATAGGTCAGCTACAAGGACCGCAAGATTACGACGTCATTTGCACCATAATACTCAAGGTATGGGTGGTTTCTATAACTACAATCGTCGTCCACATGGTAACTATGCTCCAGATGACCCGTATGCTAAAATTAAGTTTTCAATTCCTTCGTTTTCGGGTCAGTGTGATGGTGATGTTTATCTTGATTGGGAGATGACTGTTCATGAACAACATAGAGTTAGACAAGCTACTAGTGAGTTTAAGGACTTTGCTATTGTTTGGTGGAGTGGTCTTGCTGCTGAAACTGATTTGCCTACTACTTGGGAAGAACTTAAGGTAGCAATGCGTGATCGTTTTGTTCCTCCTTCTTTTTATAGAGAGATTCGTAATAAACTACAGCGTTTAGAACAAGGAGATAAAACTATTCAGGAGTAGTTTAGTGAGCTTCGGAAGGGTTTGATTCATTGTGCTGTAGTTGAAAAAGTAGAGGATCAGATTTATCGCTTTTATTCTGGTTCAAGAAAAAAAATTCAGGACAACCTTGATTATAAAGAATATTATACCCTCACCCAGTGTTTCCAGTATGCTATGCTTGCAGAGAAAGAATCACAGGGACTTTTCCTGGCTTTTGAGGAGTACAGCAAGTCAAGGAACTCCTACCCCCCACACTCGACGGGGACTTCGAGGCTGCCCATACCATCTTTCCGGCCACCCCCACCAGCAGCTACCAAGGGAACTGGTGTTGTTTCTGCAGCCCCAAGATCAGCCCCTGCACCTTCATGCGCTCAGGTAAAACTTCTGTGCAGGTACCAGCTAGTAGTGCCTCCTCTGTTGCTTCGACGGGGCGCACTACAGGGATTCAGTGCCACCACTGCCATGGACATGGTCATGTGCAGAAAGATTGTCCAAGTAGGCGGGCATATGTGGCGACAGACGATGGCAGTTACATTAGCACCTCCGATGTGGAGGATGAGGAGGAGGACATCGCTGCCACCAGCAGTGACCTCGTCCTTGGAGGCGGAGACACCACAGGATACATGAACATTATTGTTTAGTGTGTCCTTAGCACACAAGTTCATCAGCTCGAGATGATGCAGCGTCACAACTTGTTCCAGATTTTCTTCGTCATCAAGAACCGCCGAGCACGTGTCATCATTGATGGAGGGAGCTGCAATAACTTGGTGAGTTCTGATGTGGTCAACAAGCTTGATTTGACCACACGCCCACATCCACATCCGTACTATATTCAATGGTTAAACGACTCTGGAAAAGCTAAGGTAATACAAACTTGCAGAGTTCCTTTTTCCACTGGTTCTTATGTGGATTTTGTTGATTGTGATGTCGTACCCATACAAGAATGTTCACTTTTATTGGTTATACCTTGGGAATTTGATAATGATGTTGTACACAATGGTAGAAGTAATAAGTACACTTTTATGCATAAAGGAACTAAAATTACTTTGTTACCAATGACCCCTGCTAAAATTGTACAAGCTGATTTAGAAAGAGCTGCTAGTTTGAAAAATAAAGGTACTGAAATTCAACAACCTGTTAATTCTAAATCTACACCTAGTAATGTTAATGATTCTTCAAGTTCAAAGGGTGCTGGAATTAAATTACAAGGTCATTCATGTCTTGCAACAAAATCTGAGCTTGCTAAAATTTTTGATAATGGTGATATTTGCTATGCTTTGATATGCAAAGAAGCTTTGTTTTCGCTTGATGATATTGCTTCTAGTGCTTTGTCTCCTGCTGTCACTAACCTTTTGCAGGAGTATGAGGATATTTTTCCAGCTGAGATACCCCCGGGATTGCCACCTTTGAGAGGGATTGAGCATCAAATTGATTTGATTCCGGGTGCTACTTTGCCAAACCGTGCTGCTTATAGGACGAACCCTGAGGAGACTAAGGAGATACACTGACAAGTTCAAGACCTTTTGGATCGTGGGTATGTTCATCAATCACTTAGTCCTTGTGCTGTTCCTGTACTTTTGGTTCCTAAGAAAGATGGTACTTGGCGTATGTGTGTAGATTGCAGAGCATTAATAATATTACTATTAGGTATCGTCATCCTATTCGTAGGCTAGATGACATGCTTGATGAGTTATGTGGTGCTATA
Organism: Eleusine coracana subsp. coracana; assembly: GCA_032690845.1. Lineage (NCBI taxonomy): Eukaryota > Viridiplantae > Streptophyta > Magnoliopsida > Poales > Poaceae > Eleusine > Eleusine coracana. The sequence goes on along the minus strand of CM064422.1, from coordinate 36,436,605 downwards.
ATTTTCACTAAAATTGATTTGCGTAGTGGCTACCATCAAATTAGAATGAAACTTGGAGACGAATGGAAAGCAACTTTCAAAACCAAATTTGGATTATATGAGTGGTTAGTAATACATTTTGGTTTAACTAATGCACCTAGTACTTTCATGCGCTTGATGAATGAGATTAAGAGCTTTCATTGGCAAATTTGTGGTAGTTTACTTTGATGATATATTGATTTATAGAAAATCCATAGATGAACATATGAACCATTTGCATGCTATTTTTGATGCTTTACGAGATGCACGTTTATTTGGTAACCTTGAGAAGTGCACCTTTTGCACGGATCGAGTCTCTTTTCTTGGCTATGTTGTGACTCCACAGGGAATTGAGGTGGATGAGGTGAAGATTGAAGCCATAAAGAGTTGGCCTGTACCAAAAACTATCACACAGGTGAGGAGTTTTTTTGGTCTTGCAGGTTTCTACCGCCGCTTTGTCAAAGATTTCAGCACCATTGCTGCACCTTTGCATGAGTTGATAAAGAAGGGCGTTGATTTCCCTTAGGGTAAGGTACATCATGAGTCTTTTGATGCTTTGAAGGATAAACTTACACATGCACCATTGCTGCAATTACCTAATTTTGATAAGATTTTTTAGCTTGAATGTGATGCTAGTGGTATAGGCATTGGTGGTGTTTTGATGCAAGATAGTAAACCTGTTGCATACTTTAGTGAGAAAATTACTGGGCCTGTTTTGAATTACTCCACGTATGATAAGGTATTGTATGCACTTGTACGTTGTTTAGAGACATGGCATCATTATTTGTTGCCCAAAGAATTTTTTATTCATTCTGGTCGAATCACTTAAGTATATTCGTTCTCAATGTAATTTGAACCATAGACATGCTAAATGGATAGAGTTTATTGAGTCTTTTCCTTACATCATTAAACATAATAAAGGGAAGGATAATGTGATCGCTGATGCTTTATCTAGGCGTTATACTTTATTGTCTCAACTTGATTGTAGAATTTTTGGACTTCAGGCAATTAAAGAACAATATCCTGCTGATGTTGATTTTAAAGATGTGTTGCTGCATTGTAAAGAAGGTCGTGCATGGAACAAATTTGTATTGACTGATGGCTTCTTGTTTAGAGCTAACCGCCTATGCATTCCAGTTGGTTCCGTTCGTCTTTTGTTGTTACATGAGGTGCATGGAGGTGGATTGATGGGTCATTTTGGTGCCAAGAAGACGGAGGATATTTTGGCCACACACTTCTTTTGGCCAAGGATGAGGATGTTGAGCGCTTTGTTGCTCGCTGCACTACATGTCAAAAAGCTATGTCTCGCTTGAATCCACATGGTTTATACATGCCACTTCCTGTTTCTTCTATTCCTTGGGCGAATATTTCTATGGACTTTCTTTTAGGACTGCCTAGGACTAAGAGGGGGAGTGATAGTATTTTTGTTGTTGTGGATAGATTTTCTAAGATGGCACACTTTATACCATGTCATAAGACTGATGATGCTAGTTATATTGCTGACCTCTTTTTCAAAGAAATTGTATGTTTGCATGGTATGCCTTCTACTATTGTTTCAGATTGTGATGCAAAATTCTTGAGTCACTTTTGGCGCACGCTTTGGAATAAGTTGGGTACAAAATTGTTATTTTCTACAACTTGTCACCCACAAACTGATGGACAAACTGAGGTGGTGAACCGCACTTTGGGTACTATGTTGAGAGCTATTTTGAAGAAAAATTTGAAGCAATGGGAAGAATGTTTGCCTCATGTTGAGTTTGCATATAATCGGGCAACACATTCTACTACCAAGGTAAGTCCTTTCAAGGTAGTGTATAGTTTTGATCCCCGTACTCCACTTGATATACTTCCTTTACCTATTCATGAGAGAGTTCATGTTGATGCTAAGGAGCGTGCTGAATTGATTTTGAAAATGCATGAGACCACTAGACTTAGCATTGAAAAGATGAATGAAAAGTATAAAATTGCTGGTAGTAAAGGCAGAAAAAAAGTAAAACTTGATGTAGGAGATTTAGTATGGTTACACTTGAGAAAGGATAGATTTCCAGATTTGAGAAAGTCTAAATTAATGCCTAGAGCTGATGGTCCTTTCAAAATAATTGAGAAGATTAATGATAATGTGTACAAACTTGAGTTGCCTCCCGAGTTCGGGGTTAGTCCTACTTTTAACATTTCAGATTTGAAACCATACTTGGGAGAAGAGAATGAGCTTGAGTCGCGGACGACTCCACTTCAAGAGGGGGAGGATGATGAGGATATCACTCCTAAGAATACATGCAACACTCCTCCAATTCTGGACTTGCAAGATCCAATGACTAGAGCTCGTGCACGACAACTAAATTTAGAGGTGAGCTCGTTCCTACATTCTTCATTATATGTCACTTTTGAGAATGGTTTGCTACCTAATGATTATATTGTAATTAGGAACCATGGAGAGGACTAGAAGATGATGGGAGAAGGACTTGGAGACGTGGAGGACAAGCAAGGATGTGGAAGCCAAGGTGGAGGCCCAACCAAAACCGACTTCGAGTATGTTTTGGGGCTCAGGACCACTATGCTCTAAAACGGAGACCCAGGACGCATACGGACTCGGATTTGGACGTTCTACATATGCATGGAAAGATAAGGAGAAGACCTTTCCAATGCCGCCGGTCTCATATCAAAATTCATCGGGAGTAATCGGGAATCGTCAAAACAAGAGAGGGCCCAGAATCTGTTGTGTCGCTTGTTTTTGCCCTTTGGGCTTTGTATCTAGTTGAGCCCAATTTGGGGCGCATCCAGAGGGTCTTGCACAACCCTAGGATCTTCATATACAGCTGCTGCCAAACCATAAGGGTTCGGGTTTTGCTTAGATTATTCTGTTCATAACAGTTTTGCCGTCATCACGGTTTGTGAGACCCCAACTTCGTGAGATTCATAGTACTTCTGTAATTGTGTTGCCTTCTTCTTTATTCTTGCTTGTGTTCTTGATCCGCAGTTGGGGATTAGCCTTCTCGGTGAGGTCAATCATTTTAGGACGGTTGATAACCAGAGGAGACGTCGTGTTGCGATTGCGGGGTGTAGAACATGCTGTTCTAAAGCCGGATCAATTTGTGTGTCACCTCTGACCAAATCAACGTATCCAGAACCTTTCAGAAGATCGGGAACCCTTGTCCACATCAAGCAGTCACGGAGGACACCAGGGACATGACTGACCCTAGAGCCGTCTTGTGTCACACAGGTTCTCAGGAGTAGCACCAGGTAGAAGACTGCACCTCTGGCAGTAGGAGTTGTACCACCGCTGTGGCCACAGCCTACTCCGACTTCTCATCAGGAGAGGTCATCGAGAACTCAGAGTCAGGTTCTGAGGAATTAGAGTCTGAGGAGACCGAGCAGCAGGCTGAGTAGAGATCCTCCAGGCAGTAGGAGGAGGAGTCAGAGGAGGAGATCTCAGAGTCAGGTTCTGAGGAATTAGAGTCTGAGGAGACCGAGCAGCAGGCTGAGTAGACTGTTTCCCAGAGGACAACTCACCAAGTAGGAGACCCGAGGTGCACCTGTGCAGTGTGCATGAGGAGGCTACAGAGTCTGGCATAGCCAGGCAAAGACCGAGACATACATAAGGATCCTGTAAAGGATCTTAAGACGCTTTGCTTGGTTCCCTTCGAGCAGTTGGTTCCAGTTCCCAGAGACCCTGCTGCTAGAGAGAGGTACTGGACTGGCCTCCAGAAGAGGATTGGAGAGGGTCTAAGATGCTACCTTGGCCTGAAGGGTGTTGGTGGCCCTTAAAACCCAATATCGGCCACCAACCGGTCAGGAAATGCAAGGTAAACATCAAAGTTTCATGAATATTTGTTTAAACTAATAAAGTTCCACAAGTTTTGGTGAAATATGTGTTTGTAGGTTCAAAAGGGCCAAAATTATGTAAAAACATGAAGAAACGCCCCATCGACCGATAATGCCGTAAAACAGCCGGCCGACAGGGTCGTATGAGGCTAAAATCAGGGCCCAGGTAGGGTCGTGACACCTGAAATCAGGACCCAGCCGACAAGGTCATATCAGGCTAAAATCAGCCACCCGGCTAGTCAAAACAGAGTATCATCAGGCTGAACCAATCCGACCCAGCCGACCCTGCAAAACACTCCATCTTGAGGCCATTTTTCATCCCCGGACTAAGGAGGGTAAAAAGTGAAGAAGTAAAGGAGGCATCCACGTGGCACAACTTGGACAAGTGAAGACATGACCCGGAGGGGGTCGGCACCAAAAAGGGGCCGCCGCCCGGCCTAGGCCTCCGGCCGGCATGCCAGGCCACCCGGCCTACCCTGCCGCATGGCCTGGAAATTTCCTCTCGGGGTGTCCAGCCCACTTGGCCCATCATGCCAACCGACGCCAAGTGGATAAGGCAGTCGTCCGAGGGAAGGCGATCGGGAACCGACTTCATCCAACGGTCGCTCGGCCTGGCCTGCCGCCCGGCATGCCCAGCCGCCCGGCGGGGGAAATTTTGCCCACCGACTCTCCTCCACCTTGAAGTACCCGCCAAGTCTTCGCCACCTATAAATATAGGGAGAATTCGGCAGAAGTGGAGGAATAGAGAAGAAATAAGCATTAGTCCCAAGTTTTACCCATGTAGAAGAGTAGAGGTGTTGGAGGAGGAGTTCTGAATGTTGGCTCCTTCAACTTGTGCCTAAGAGATTGAAGCTCCTGCGTGAGTAATCTCCCTCATCTTCGGAGCTGGGTAACATGCAGTAGAATTCTTGCCCAAGTAATAAAGTGAGTATTTCTATCCTTTTATTCTACGGGATCCTCGTGCATAACTTTTTATTGCTTCATAGCATTATCTTGTTATGCTTACCAATTCTAGAACTGGTATGAAAGTCTATGTTTAGACATGGTGTTTAGACTTAGCTTTCCTGGGTTTGCATTCATCCCCATGGGTTGTGTGGTAGGCGGCAGGTGGTGACAGCCCTGTCCGTCCAATATTGAATTCCACCACGTTGGGGAAGTTTCAAGCAGGGTTGTCTAGCGTTAACGTGCCCAATAGTACATGAGGTTAGTTACCGACCCTTACCTATGGATCGTTATCGTGCCCTGAAGCAGATATTTGGAAATAGAATTCTCACTAAGTTACTTGGAGAAGGCTCACTACATTAGATTGCCTGGCCCGGGGACTTCTTCTCCCTATAGAGTACTCTTTGTTCTGCACCCTCATCACTAGGACTTGATAAATTAGGAGTGACACTTTACTCGTTCCCTATGGAAATTGATAATCTGGAATACTCCCGGGTGAAAGCTACGTCAGCATCTGTACGCTTGCAGATTTTCCCTGTTAGGCTTAAGAACTGCCAACAAAGGGCAAGGACAGACTCTTCGTGCCATAGCAGTACGTGACTTACGAAGTCATGAGGAGTGCCACCGGCATAGAGATGGAGCAGTACTTCACGTACTTGCCAGGGCTAGCAAAGGTAGTTACTACTCCACGCAGGTACATGGAGGACGTGGTGCTAGAGTTCTACACCACACTGTGGGTTGCCAGAGATCGCTCAGAGTTCTGGTTTCTGTTCAGAGGGCAGCCACAACGTATCAGGAGATAGGATTTGATAGCTAACTGTAAGGACCGAAGGCATACCGAGAGGGGGGGGGGAGGGTGAATCGGTAAGCCGCTCACAAATCCAAATACTTCAAATCCCACTACTTGATTCTAACAAGATAAGCAACCTAAGCAATTCTAGTAGGCCAAGACCCTACATGTGCTAGTGTTCATGATATGATAAAGTGCGGAAGCCAATCACACTAGCCTATGCAAGCCACAAGTCACCCTACTCACTAGAGCACATAATTGCGGAATAGTAAGGAGAGGGTCAAGGAATGCTCATGACATTTTTCCCGAGGTCTCGGAAGGATGGCGCCTTCCCCTAATCCTCGTTGGACCACTCCCGTCGGAGTCCCGGTCCCTCCCGCCACCAAGTGGAGTTCTCGCCCACGAGCCCGCAATCACTCCTAGAGTGAAGACACAGTGTGTGTCACCTCTGCACAAAGTATAAGCTTGCCTCCCTCGAGAACTTGCCGGACTCCCCGAGCCGACACGGGCGCTCACTAGCGATGCCCCTTTCCCCGACGTGCTCAAACCGTGTACAAACGTGTGACAGCCTTCACAACCAATCAAGATAGGCTCGATCACCGACACCTAACCAGTCTAGGTCTCACCATAGACCAAGAGTAACAATCTAGATCACACCCTCAAGGACACCCTAGCCTTAGATGTGCAAGATGCTCAAGTTACTCTCCACTAGCACTCTCAAGATATGCAATATCTCCTCCTAGTGCTCTCCTCTTTTCCTCTTGGACCTTACCAAATGCTCTTAGGTATTCCACTAGCCAAGAGAGGTCTCCAAGACCCCAACTACAAAGTTATATAGGCTCCCAACCTCAAACATGTCGTTGCTCCACGAAATTACCTTTCTGGACATCCAAATGGGACAGCCCGATCACTCTCTAACCGGATAGTCTGGTCACTCTGGTAACGGCTCTCCTAGCCGTTGTCGCAACAGTGTCTAGCAATTTCCTGTACTGACCGGACAGTCCGGTCACCTAACCGGATAGTCCGGTCTATTTCTCTCTTCAGTCCAGGAGCCTTCACAAAAAATGCTTTCGCTCTGCCCTGCTGCATCCCTACTGACTAGACCATCCGGTCAGCAGTCCGGACCGTCCGGTCTGTACAGGGTCTCCTACTGATAGACTTCCGGCTTCTCGCTCTAAGTCCTGGACAACTCCACATAGTGACTGTACAGTCCGGTGTCCACTGACCCCTCTGTCTGGTCTCTATGTCCAGAAGCCAAAACTTGTGGTCCTCGCTTGACTTCGTTTCCCGGCTTCTCTGCTATCACATAGTGCCAATTGATTTCAGTGAGCAACCTTGCACATCACCGACTAGACATGACCTAAGAGAATGACCTAGACCCCCTTGATAGTTCGGTTTTTCCTATGGACTCAAATCCCTAATGAGAAACCATGTAGATATATGCCATGGTTTGTTATATTTGTGATGAGTAATTGACTTGAGTGGATTTTGTGTTTGAGTTGAAATGCGGGAATCCAGTGATTGCATGGGTTTGCATATCATGGTTATGACTGGCCGGAGTTGGTGGATATATTGGTGATACTGCAGGAGATGGGAAATGTGTTTGCTTGACTCATGATGTGTAGGTCACTGGAGTCAACTTGGCGGTCAACAGCGAGAGGATCGGGCACAAGTAGGAGACTTGGGGCCAGTTGATCGGGATGCCGGATGAAGTCAAGGATGATCCACACCGTATACATGGAGAGGCAAGAAGTACGGATGGTTTCATGGTTGAGCCTCAAAACCGTGGTGGTGATGAAGACGGCATGTTGACCAAGTCAAGGTGAACAGGATGCCGGTGTAAGTGACAAGGGGGCCCGATGGACACGGACTGGGAGAGACTTGCCGGTGGTCAGGATAATTGCTCACCATGTGTATAATTGCTTTTATCCTTGTGAACCTTATGATCTAATCTGGCTAAAACATGCTCACCATGTGTATAATTGCTTTTATCCTTGTTGAAACTTCCGTTGAGGCTAGTCTAGAGGAAGTCTTGGCTTTGACACCTTGTGTTAGCGAAATGAAAGGCTTTGCAAATGTTTAGCTCATGATGTAACATTGTGTGAACATGTGTTCCTTTTGCCGCAAAGGCATGCTCTTTTGTCTTGTGCATAATCTTGAAAAATCTCCTAAGTGCTTTGATCAAGAATTACTCAATAATGCTAAATCCAAACATTATGACTTGAAGCCTCGGGGTGTTTGTCGTACCTAGTCGTGCGACCCTTCACATGGATAAGAGGACACATGAGGATAAACAATAATCACTTGATCAACTGAGTCTCTGTTGCATATGTGAGCGTTTGTAGAGCTTATTTTCTACGAGTGCTTGTTGCCCTTGTTGAGATTGAAACTAGCTAGATTCTTATGATTCTTATGACAACACATGTGGTGACAGATTTTCTCATAATAAGTGAAATTTGATTCTATCTAAGCTAGTCAATCTTTCTGCTTAGCCTATATAGCTCATGGTGTTTATGCCTTAGAGGCGCCCCTCCCCGTAGGATCGGGGTCCCGATGGTGATGATAACGCAGACACTTGATAATACAACATTGGTTTGAATTTAAATTAAATATTACATCAAATAGTTATCAGAGTGCAGTGGAAATAGTACAAGTTCTTGATTTGTTTTGAAACAGCAGAAGCAATTACAATTAATCTACAAGCTCGACGATACAACATAGTAATGGTTCATGCCCGAGGAACCATCACTCTAGCATCATACATCATCACTGCGGCGGGAAGTCGGACTCCTAGTGGGCAGTCCAACCCTCAGGGACTTGCTCCCAGGGCAGCACATCTACAGGCAATTCTACTCATTACCTGAAAACAACAGTGGCACAAAGCCTGAGTACTAATTACTCAGCAAGTCTTACCTGTCGGACTCCTAGACATGCAACGGCTCCAATAGGTGGCTTGTTTGAAAAGACTCACACTAAGCAACCTATTAGTTCTATCAAGTTTTATTCTTCCATTAAATTGAGTATAGCAGAAATATAACTTTAGTTGCAACAATAAGATAATAAAGCAATGTATAAAGTAAGTGCATCATAAGAACAATAATAGTAACACCAATCAATAAGAATCATAGTTAACTTCCAATCTAGGTTCAACTACGTGACGGCGCAATGACCAAGTGGTACTAATTACTGCGAGGGACAGCAATTGCAATTGATTTCCACCAGCTGGGATAACCCGAGATACACGACACATATGCACCAGTTAAGGTCGTATATGGCAACTTTTCGTAAGGATGAAAAACAACTTGGTCCGGGTCTAGTCTCAGCGAGCGGGCATGCCGTTCTGCCAACAGTACTTCGTGGTTTGAACCGCCCACTCCAGCAGCAAGAGGGTCAACAACCACTGTATTGGGTACCGTCCTCATTGCCACACCAGTGCTACATCAGTTTACTAGTGCCCATAGACTAGCATGTATTCGGTACTGTTCAATACTTTACCAAGGGGCCGACCACGAACGGGTCCTAGGTTCAACAAGGCAGGGCTACCGCAGTCAACACCCATGTATTGCTGCAAACCAACACATGCATCTTCCCTGCCCGGTCATATCAGTAAAATAAACTTCTTTTTAGGTTCCTGTTCCAGTGGTCAAGTTCATTCCTTAGTTTTAGAATCTATCGGGCCTAATAGTTACTAAGCATAGCGACACAGTACCGATACTACCAAAGTTCTAATGATAGTGGCGTAGGTCATTTGGGTATCATGCAAGTGGGTTCCAATCAACTCCTATGACCTAATGCAATAATCATAGACACTAGTAATATTGAAAACTAGCAACTTTATAAAATGGCGAATGAAAAACAGGGGCTTGCCTGGATCGATGTTAGTGCTAGCAACTACAATGTCTTGCTCTTGGGGATCAAGGTCCTTCTGTAGATCTTCCTCTTCCTGCTCCGGGTTGTTGTTGCCTATATGATGGAATTGAATTGTCGGTATAATCAAAATACCGTAGAATGCAATGGTATGATGCTCAACGTCTTTTAAATGTTGATTATTATCATGTTCTTGAAGCCATATGCTTCAATGTTCTCGAAGCCATATGCTTCAATGTTCTCGAAGCCATATGCTTCAAAGAAATAAATTAGAGTTTCTTCATTTTATGTATGTTAATCATTTACATAAGGTTGTTGTAGTCCTTCAAAATAATCAAGCAATTGTAATAGTAACCAATTGATTCTGATCTTGAGTGATTTATCATGAACAGAGACATAGATGAAGTGTATTTTTACCAATTTACAGCTTCTGGATATAATTACTCTAATTACTAGCATTTATTAAAGTAAAATAATGGTATGAACAATTAATTTCATTTAATTAGGTAAACTTAGGTTTCTGGACTTGTGTGAATTACTGGGCACAGAGGCTTTTGTGAATTATTTTTGTGCGAAGTGGTAGGGGCCAATTAATTATAAAATAATTACTAGAATTTATTTAATTGAACACACTAAATAATTTCCAGAGCCTAAAATAATTCATATTTTTCTAAACCAAAAATTATGGTGATAGATACTTATGCAATTATTAAGCATGCCAAGAATCAGAATTAAATTTCGTTCCTAGAATTTCTGGTGAATTAATTTGTGTTTGGACAATTAAATGAATTAATAAAAATGCAAGTACAGAGGCAATGATTTATTAATTTACTAAAATAGAGCAATTCAAAATGAACCTAACAAATTTTATTTGAGCTTCATTGGGTTTAAATTCGATTTACTAGGAGTTTTCAAAGTTTTATGCATTTTTCTAGAATTTCCTGGGTATTTTGGCTTTTACGGGGGTGCTACGTCGGAGCCACGTGGATGCCAGATCAGGGCCATGTAGTGGCCATGTAGGCGCCAGTCAGACGGCTAATGGGCACGCCGGAGCTGGGCGGCGTTCAGCCGGAAACTTGCCGCCGCGGCCGTGCTAGGGCAAAACCTTGCCGCGGGAGTTCGAGAACGATGAGCTAAACTAAGCGAAACACGTGGTGGGGTTCGCGAGATGGGCAACTCACCAGAGCTGGCCGTTGGCGTGTGGCGGCGGAAGGACGATGTTCAATGGCGACACGGGAACGGTGGAGAGCACGAAACCGGGGGCCATCTTCTCCCAAAGCTTCACGGGGAGGTGTAGGTCGCCGGTGTCGTGTCGATATCTATATAGGAGGGCCATAGTGTAGAGCTCATCATGGAGGTGGCTCGGTTTTCTTCCGGCACCGGAGCAGAGCCGGGGAAAAACGGAACTGCCGGGAACCACGTACAGGGACACAAGGAGAGGGAAGGTTAGGCGGGTTCTGCATGGAGTTGCGTAGCCAGAAGACAAGGATTTAGGATACAAGACTCACCATAGTCAGCCAATTGCTCGACCTCGCTGCTTAGACCAAAGGACGATGTGAGCTCGCCATTTCTCCAATTACTTGCAGCACCACTAAACACTCGCGGGAAGACTTGGAAGGGGGCTCTTAAGAGGGTGTGCGAGGCTCTTGGTGCCTTGGTCTGGAGTTGGGAAGCGGCAGAGCAACAGCGCGTTAAGCTTCAAAAGCTCGCGGCCATGGTGGTGCAGAGCAAAAGGGAAAGAGGCGAGAGGGAGCGATAGAGCAGAGAGCAGAGGCGGGTTGTGGGGTTTGTTTGTGAAGGCTCGCGGCTCCTTACAAGTCACGCAGAGGGGATTGAGTCGTTGGCAGCCAGGGAGCAGCGGGGCAGGCAGAATTGAAGGCCTTGCCGATCAGTCGATGGTGGCATGCAGAGGGAAAGGGAGAAGAGAGAGCCATTGGGCTGCGCTCGCAGTTCAGGAGATGGGTGGGACGTGACAACGGTCGGGTGCGCGCGCATTGAAGTTGTCAGCCTGCTGGAGAGCTAGTCGAGCGCCGGGGTCGGGTGAGCTCCTGCCACGGCCATGGCAGAGCCGGACGGTGTGGCGCGGATTGAATTCGGGGGGTGGGGGGAGAGAAACAGGGAAAGCGGTGCAGCGCGAACGAGACTGAACGGGGTTGACGTGCTGTAGCCGCGCGGAGTTCCAAGGCGGGGAGCCGGTGGCGGGCCGGGCCAGCTCTGGCATGCACGGGAGGAGGAGTCGTGGAGAGAACAGTGCCGCACCGGGCCAATGGGGAAGAAGAAAGGGGATTTTGCTCTGGGCCCCCTAGACTTTTTGATTTCTTGCAAACAAGTCCCTGGTCAAACTAGTTTCTTAATAAATCAAAATAAAATAGCTAGGAGTTTCCAAAAATAGTGAAATTTGGTGGGTGGGCTATTTAAATAGTGGAGAACACTCTGGTGAATTTTATTTGAAATTTTCATAAACATATTTTTAGAATTAATTAAATGCATTAATTAGTTACTTAAGAATCAATTAATTAATTAAGGGTCTTGCCAAGCAGATAAAATGCCCAATAATTTCATAAAATTCTATTTTATTATTACCAACATGATTATGAATTTATTTATCATAAGTTGTTTTGAAATGTTTGAATTGCTTCAATAACTTGATTGCAGGGTTTTTATTTGCCTATAATTAATTAAAAGGGGGTGAGTCCTAATATTTCATGCTATGTTGTTCATAACCTAAGCTCTCCATGTTGGTTAAATGAAGTGAGACACCTGAGGTGTCACAGCCCTCCCTCCTTAAAGAAATCTCGTCCCGAGATTATGAATCACGGAAAACTAGAGGGAAGTGCAGTGGTCAAAGCATACCTGTGTATGACGACCAAAATTTCGGGTAGTGAGTTCTCAGAAACTCTTCCGATTCCCATGTAGACTCATCTTCTGAGTGGTTACTCCATTGAACTTTGTAGAATTTGAGGGTTCTATTACGGGTCGTGCATTCCTTCTCATCAAGGATCTTCACAGGTTGTTCCGAATACGTGAGATCGTGTTGGAGTTGGTCATACTCCTCTAAAATTTTGTCGATGGGTGGCTTGAGACATCGCTTAAGCTGAGAGACGTGGAAGGTGGGGTGAACTCCAAACAGGTTGGTGGGTAACTCCAACTTATAGGCCACATTTCCACATCGTTCCAGAATTTGGAAAGGTCCGATATAACGGGGAGCTAACTTTCCCTTGACTCCGAACCATTGGATACCCTTCATAGGCGACACCTTGAGATAGACGTAGTCGCCCTTGTTGAAGTACAATGGTATGTGTCATCTGTTTGCATACTTCTCTTGACGGTATTTAGCGGCTTTAAGATTGGCTTGGATGGTACGTACTTTTTCTTCAGCATCCTTGATAAGGTCAGGACCAAAGGTTACTCTTTCTCTAGATTCAGACCAGTTTAGCGGCGTTCTACAACTGCGACCATAGAGTGCTTCAAATGGCGACATTTTTAGACTCTCCTGGTAACTGTTGTTGTATGAGAATTCCGCATAAGGCAAATACGTATCCCAATTACCACTATGAGTTAAGACACATACTCTAAGAATATTTTCCAAAATTTGGTTGACACGCTCAGTTTGTCCATCTGTGGTGGCATGGTAAGCAGAACTCCGGATAAGCTTGGTACCCAAAGATGCATGCAGTTGTTTCCAAAAACGAGCAACAGACTATGAGCCACGATCCGTAACAATGGTCTTGGGCACTCTGTGGAGACATAGAATTCTGGCTATGTATAGCTCTGCATATTGTCGTACATTATGTCTATTGTTGACTGGTAGGAAGTGGGCAGATTTGGTGAGTCTATCCACAATGACCCAAATTGAATCATGCTTTCGAGAAGTGAGAGGGAGACCAACAACAAAATCCATGCTGATGTCTTCCCATTTCCAAGCGGGGATACTCAATGGTTGAAGTAATCTGGCCTGTTTCCAATGATCAGCCTTAACCCTCTGGCATGTATCGCATTCCGTGACATACCGAGCAATTTCTCGCTTCATCCTTGTCCACCAGAAATTCTTCTTCAAGTCTTGGTACATTTTATTACTACCTGAATGGATAGAATATTTGGAGTGGTGTTCCTCATCCAAGATCTTCCATCGAAGTTCAAAGTCCTTTGGTACTACTAAACGGTTATTGAACCACAGAGTACCGTTCGAGTCTTGGGTGAGGCATTTTGCTTTGCCACCCTTAATGTTTTGTCTGATGTGATTCATACCAACGTCATTTTTCTATGCAGCAACAATTTCTTCACAGATGGTAGAATGCACACTTAGGTTGCTAACCACTACAACAGATAAAATGCGAAGGCTAGGTTCCGAATTAGTTTCATGGTCATTTCGGTCCTGAACTTCTAGTTCCAAGTTGTTGCAGTGGACCTTTCTGCTTAATGCATCGGCGACTACATTGGCCTTGCCGGGATGATAATGAATCTCCAAGTTATAATCCTTAATCAGTTCTAGCCACCGACGCTGTCTCATGTTTAGATCAGTATGGGTGAATATATATTTCAAGCTCTTATGGTCTGTGTAGATGTGCACTAAGTTGCCGAGCAAATAATGCCTCCATATTTTTAGTGCAAGTACAACTGCAGCTAGCTCCAAATCATGAGTTGGATAGTGCTCTTCATGCTTCCTTAACTGTCGAGATGCATAGGCTATGACACGACCTTCTTGCATGAGTACATATCCCAGCCCTGTGCCAGACGCATCACAATATACGTCGAATGGCTTGGTGATGTCAGGTTGAGCCAGTACTGGGGTAGTTGTCAATAATTTCTTCAGTGCTTGGAATGCTTCCTCACACTTGTTATTCTAATCAAACTTTTTCTCCTTTTTCAGCAGTTCCTTGATGGGTTTGTTTAGCTGAGAAAAATTTGGAATGAACCTACGATAATATCCGGCTAGCCCGAGGAAACTACGTACTTGGTGAACCGTCTTTGGTGGCTTCCAATCTAGCACATCTTGAACTTTGCAGGATCTATCGAGATTCCTTCTGCAGAGACTATGTGACCAAGGAATGGTACACGGTCCAACCAAAATTCACACTTGCTGAATTTGGCATGCAATTTGTGATCTCTGAGGCGTTGAAGAACAATGCGAAGATGTTCAGCATGCTCTTCCTTGGACTTAGAATAGACGAGGATGTCATCAATGAATACTACCACAAATTTGTCCAACTCTAGCATGAATACCGAATTCATGAGATACATGAAACGAGCAGGGGCATTGGTTAATCCGAATGACATTACTAGATACTCAAATAGTCCGAATTTGGTAGAGAAGGCAGTCTTCGGAATGTCTTCCGCTCGGATCTTGATTTGATGATAAACCGATTGGAGATCAATTTTCGAAAATACCTTAGCACCAACTAATTGATCAAAAAGGATATCAATTCGTGGTAAAGGGTATTTGTTCTTGATGGTAACCTTGTTGAGGGGTCGATAATCAACAACGAGACGCAGAGACTTATCCTTCTTCTTCACAAAGATAGCTGGACAGCCCCAAGGTGAGGTGCTTGGGCGAATGAATCCCTTTTCCAATAACTCATTCAACTGCTTTTTCAATTCGGTCAACTCATTTGGGGCCATTTTATAAGGTCGACGAGATATTGGAGAAGTTCCCGGTTGTAGCTCTATCTTAAATTCCACTTCATGGTCAGGTGGTAGGCCAGAGATATCTTCAGGGAATACGTCCGGATACTCGCGAACAACGGGGATATTCTCGAGCGACTGCCCTTCCAAGTGATGGACAATCAGGGCTTTCGATGAATCGATGTTTAGAGAAAGTGTGTACTCTCCATGCAAAGGGGAGTTGAGGTGAACGATACGAGGCTCGATGTCTAGCATGGCTCTATGGGTTTTCATCCAGAACATGCCCAAAATCATGTCAATTTCCTGGTGGCTAAGCATGATAAAATTCGTGGGGTAGATTTTCTTGTTTATTTCCGAAGGGGCTTTGCACATTATTTGATTAGCACTAGTTTGCCCTGCGGGGGAACGAATTGTGTAGCACCTTTCTATAGTCTGGGGTTGAAGATTAAGTTTTTGCACACACACTTGGCTAATGAAATTATGCGTAGCACCAGAATCAAAAAGTGCAAGGACAGGCTGGCGATAGAGCGAGAGTGTACCGGTCAGCACGGGTTCGCCCTGAGGGATGTCTTCAGCATTGGTGTAGTTCACTTGGGCACCACGAGACGGTGCATTTCCAGCCTTGTTCTGATTCTGACACTGGTTGTTGTTATAGTTGTTGTTGCGCCTTGGTGCAGTGTAGTTCTTTGCAAAGTGGCCGGTGCGACCACAATTGTAGCAAGGGTAGCTGCTTCCACGGTCAGCAGGTTGTGGAGCGCAAACATTCTGGCCCCCTTGCTGTTGAAACGGTGCGTGGTACTGGTTGTTCTGCTACGGGTACGGTGCACAAGGTGGGAAATTCTGCTGCTGCGGCAGCCTTGAGTAATTCTGACCAGATAGTCGCTGGTACTGCTGCTGCGGTGATGCCCGGAAACGCTGTCCGGTGGGGGAAGTGTAAATCAGACGATGCTTCGCCTGTGGGGTAGCAGGGGCAGTAGCAGGGGCCTTCCTCTTGCGGTCTTCCTTTTCAACTTGGCGCATAGCACCCTCCTGGACAATAGCGGCATTGACCATGTATGTGCCCGTTGTCTGCCAAGTCAGACGCTCCTTAAGCGTGGTCCCACATAGGAACGCGTATCTCTTCTTTTCCTCCATATTGACATACTCATTAGCATACTGGGCCAGGTGATTGAAAGCCTCAGAATACTGGAGGACATTCCTCCCTCCTTGTTTTAGATCCATGAACTCCTGAAACTTCCTTTGCATGAGACCCGCGAGAATGAAATGAGCTCGGAAAGTAGCCTTGAACTCATTCCACTCAGTGCGATGTCCAGCGAGCAGAGAAGCTTCATAATTGGCCCACCATGCACTAGCAGAGCCCTGGAGTTGTTGGGCGGCGAACAACACCTTCTGGTGTTCAGTGCACTCCAGTAGACCGAACTTAGTCTCGGTCTGACGCAGCCAATGGTCAGCGTCCAGCGGCTCTCTGGCACGCTCAAAGGTTGGTGAGTGAGTACCTAGAAAATCTGAGTAAGTGCTCTAACGGGGCTAGTTGTTGCGGTGGTTGTGGTTATCTCCACGTCCAGCCAGGTAAGTCGTGATGTCGACCAACCGACGGAGCAGTTCTAAGTCGTTTTGCTACCTGTTGAGTGTAGCGGCCAGAACCTCGGCTAGAGATGGCTCAGCATTAGCCCCCTGCTGAGAGCTCTCAGGATCCTCTTGATTCTGAGTACGCACCATGCTGCAAATTATGCAGTTGCACGTTAGCCATTTCTCAGATTACTCCATAAAGCCACATGCGCAAGAATATAATTTGCAAAAGGCACGATAACAATTCAGACACGGCAACCAACTTCATTGATTCAATTCAGTCTACAAATTTGTTAAAGGACATTCTCATACGATTTCCTACACATATGTGCCAACGCCTAGCTACAGTATTACGGACACGTACTGCAAGGTTCACGCTCCTATATTGGACTAGGGGTACATATTTTTCACGACCGCACATAGGGGTAGTAAAGCATCTACTCCTGGCCTAATCTTTAGGCTCTTCCGGTTCTTCCTGTTCCATAGGTTCTCCTGGATCCTCCAGATCCATCATTTCCTCGTCATCAACACCGGCAAGTTCCATCTCCATAGCATCTTGTTCTCCATACTCTATAAAGATCTCGTCCCAATTCCCTTCAATAGGAAGATGGGTAGCCTTGAATGCGTTCAGGTCATCTTGAGCCTCAATCATGTCATGCTCAAAATCCGCTGCATCCTGCAAGGCTTGGTCACGTTCTTCTAGAATCGCTTCCATCTCTTCATTCTTGGCTTGGATTTGTTGGTTCAGTTCTGCAATTTCTTCATCTTTTGCTTGTTTTTTGACATCAGAAAGTCGTAGTGCAGAATGGAATACATTCAATTGCCGGCACAAGTTTATGCACAAAGCGAACGTGGACAGACCATAATACTCTATTATGGGCAGCATAGGATCATGATGGCGGTGGTTTGGATCAAAGATGAAATCCACACGCCTCATCCATTCAAAGTCCATCACATCATTAATGGTAGCAAGGCAATGGGTGTTCCAGCCCCGTCATGCTTGTGGTTTTCACATAACCGAGTAAGTGCCTTGAATGCAGCTACATTCTAGGTGGAAGGCAGATCGGTCCCAGTGACACTAAGGGTCCAAGATTCCCAAGCGGGGATGACAGAGTAATTGGCGGGAACCGCCACATGTATGATACATGAGGGGACTCCATGCTCCTGGAATTCCTCGCCAACATAGGTGGGAGGAGTGGAATATCCAAATCTCTGGAGAACTCTCCAAAATAGGTGAATCATTCCCGTGAACTCCAGGCCATCGGTAATTTCCCAACCTTGTGGTGGTTGTTCATTGTTATCAGCCATCTACAAAGAAAGTACCTTGATTGAGTCAACGAGTACGATTAACTTTGTTTGTAACAACATTACCTACTAATGGTACATCCAATGCACAACGCAAATCATTATAGTTTCAATACATGACTCAGAATAGGTGGCCCTCGAGTTACAAAAATATCTCATGCATCAACCCCAAAATACCACAACCTCACGTGGTTCGACAAAAGTTACCTACCCACTGATCCTGACTACCGAGACTAGGCTAGTCTACCCTCCTCCTCCTGGGTCCTGCCTTAGGCGGTGCCTCGTAGTCCTTGTCAGACTCCTCGTCCATATCTTCCTACAGGTCCTCCTCCTTTGGTACTACCGGTGGTGCAAGGGCTGCCTCAAGCTGCTGCTGCAGGCCCTGGTTCTCCTGGGCCAGGGTCTCCAAATCCTCTCCCATGAGCTCCATCTCGTGCTGTGCAGCCGTCAGCTAATGCTGCACGTGCTCATTGTGGTTGGCGCGCTGCTGCATAATCACGCCACGTCTGTCAACCTCCTGTGCGAGGGTGTTGCGCTGTCCAGTTACCTCAGTAACGCGAGTCTCACTTGCCTCAAGAGCAGCGGTCAGCCACTGAATCTCTCTCTGCTGCGCGTCGACCTGTGTTTGCAGGTCATTCCTCTGAACCCAGACCTGCTCTGCCTCAGCCAGTATGATACTGTTGTGGCTGCTAGCCTCCTCATCGAAGTTGAGGAGGTATTCAGAGTAGTAAGACACATGGTGGTACCCTGCATGGTATGTCGGGTAGTCATCGCGGCCAACGCGCCTCACACGCCTCTGCCAGACCGGGTTGGCCTGGTGCCAGATGGGAATCATCTCAAACGAAGTCCCGGAGAGCACTGCTGTGTGGCGCCCGCAAAAGTGGGTGAGAGCCCTGTGGGCGAGTCTCTCCAAGCCCTCACGGAGGCTCCCACAAGTCGTCGTGCTCTCCATACCCGCCATGTCGAGGTTGCGCGGGTGTGTGGGCATGCTGATGTGCACCACAGCAAGAGTCATGCCGTGACGACAGATCTCGTGGCCCTTGTAAGAGGGCGGCTCGTTGTAGCCCAACAAGCGTAAGAGATCCCATAATAGTGTAGGAAAGCCACGGTGGTGGAGTCCGGTGGTGTAGCGCCACCCGTCGTGCGAAAGCTCCTCAAAACCGTGGTCACCCACCTGGAACATAACCCAATGGTGAATACAATGTTCCATGAGTAACAATGCATTTCATATATAGTACTATGAAATACAGAAACAAGGTTTTTGTTAACATTTTCCAGCCTCAAGGGTCAATAATACGGCAGTGGGTCCCAAAATAAATTTGGTTTCAGATTGACATAAGCCTAATGTTTTGGCTCTACTGGACAGGGGAAAACTGGGAAGATGGTGAAACTTATTGGAGATGAAAATAGGCTTCTAGGGCTTTCTAGATTGTATTTAAACATCTAAAAATCCGAAGTAGAACTTTAGTTATGAATTTTTTATGTTGGCAGCTAAAAACAGGACAGATTCTTATTAACCTCGTTATTCAAAATTTTATACTTATTAGGTTTAGAAAATTTTTATTCAGAGGTTGGTATGTAAGGAGAGAACCAAATTTTAGTTTAGTTATAATGGGATGCATGATGCAAAACCTTCATTTTATTAACCTATCGTTCCTCACCACACAACACGTAACTTGCCGAGACTTAGCGGCACGGATATTTGGTGACGACCCGCACTCAACACATATGTTATTCTAAAGGTTATACTAATGGCGTTAGCATACCTACAGAAGATTCATTGCATAAACAATACATCAAATTCAAAAGAAACTATGAAAAGAAACACAGTTCTACTAGTAACGATCCATGGAAAAAGGATCGCCCCGTGATAAGTCACAAGCCAACAGTGTCTCGTATCCGCCTGCGAGCACAGACACCAATATCACGCATGTTGGTTAAGCACGCACGTACCTTCGTTTGAAGAAGCCGTAGATGCAATAATGTAAACAATCATAACCCAGGTTAGCTTTGTCACCACCCTACTATCTATAGGGGCAATACTAACGTATCCTCACTCGCAATGTCGTGGTTTTCGAAAATATGATTTATTTGTTGTATTATCATGGACCATGGCTCTGATACCAGCTGAGGCGCCCCTCCCTGTAGGATCGGGGTCCCGATAGTGCTGATAACACAGACACTTGATAATACAACATTGGTTCGAATTTAAATTAAATATTATATCAAATAGTTATCAGAGTGCAGCAGAAATAGTACAAGTTCTTGAATTGTTTTGAAACAGCGGAAGCAATTATGATAAATCTACGAGCTCGATGATACAACATAGTAATGGTTCATGCCCGAGGAACCATCACTCTAGCATCACACATCATCACTGCGGCGGGAAGTCGGACTCCCAGTGGGCAGTCCAACCCTCAGGGACTTGCTTGTACTAGGACAGCACATCTACAGGCAATTCTACTTCTTCATTACCTGAAAACAACAGTGGCACAAAGCCTGAGTACTAATTACTCAGGATGTCTTACCCGTCGGACTCCTAGACATGCAACGGCTCCGATAGGTGGCTTGTTTGAAAAGACTTGCACTAAGCAACCTATTAGTTCTATCAAGTTTTATTCTTCCATTTAATTGAGTATATCAGAAATGTAACTTTAGTTGCAACAATAAAATAATAAAGCAATGTATAAAGTAAGTGCATCATAAGAACAATAATAGTAACACCATTCAATAAGCATCATAGTTAACTTCCAATCCAGGTTCAACTACGTGACGACGCAATGACCAAGTGGTACTCATTACTGCGAGGGACATCAATTGCAATTGATTTACACTAGCTCGGATAACCCGAGATACACGACACATACACACTTGTTAAGGTCGTATATGGCAACTTTTCGCAAGGACGAAAAACAACTTGGTCCGGGTCTAGTCTCAGCGAGTGGGCATGCCGTTCTGCCAACAGTACTTCATGGTTTGAACTGCCCACTCTAGCAGCAGGAGGGTCAACGACCACTATACTAGGTACCGTCCTCATTGCCGCGCCAGTGCTACATCAGTTTACTAGTGCCCAAAGACTAGCATGTATTCGGTACTGTTCAATACTTGACCAAGGGGCCGACCACGGACGGGTCCCAGGTTCGACAAGGCAGGACTACCGCAGTCAACACCCATGTGTTACTACAAACCTACACATGCATCTTCCCTGCCCGGTCATAATAGTAAAATAAACTTCTATTGTTTTAGAATCTATCTGGCCTAATAGTTACTAAGCATAGCGACACAGTATCGATACTACCAAAGTTCTAATGACAGTGGTGTAGGTCATTGGGGTATCATGCAAGTGGGTTCCAATCAACTCCTATGACCTAATGTAATAATCATAGACACTAGTAATATTGAAAACTAGCAACTTTATAAAATAGCGAATGAAAAACCGGGGCTTGTCTGGATTGATGTTAGTGCTAGCAACTACAACGTCTTGCTCTTGGGGATCAAGGTCCTTTTGTAGATCTTCCTCTTTCTGCTCCGGGTTGTTGCCTATATGACAGAATTGAATTGTCAGTATTATCAAAATACCGTAGAATGCAATGGTATGATGCTCAATGTCTTTTAAAAAATTATTATTATCCTATTCTCGAAGCCATATGCTTCAATGTTCTCGAAGCCATATGCTTCAAAGAAACAAATTAGAGTTTCTTCATTTTATGTGTGTTAATCATTTATTTAGGGTTGTTGTAGTCCTTCAAAATAATTACTAGCATTTATTAAAGTAAAATAGTGTTATGAACAATTAATTTAATTTAATGAAGTAAACTTAGCTTTCTGGACTTGTGTGAATTACTGGGCATAGAGGCTTGTGTGAGTGATTTTTGTGCCAAGTGGCAGGGGCCAATTAATTATAAAATAATTACTAGAATTTATTTAATTGAACAAACAAAATAATTTCCAGAGCCTAAAATAATTCATATTATTCTAAACCAAAAACTGTGGTCATAGATACTTATGCAGTTATTAAGCATGCCAAAAATCAGAATTAAATTTAGTTCCTAGAATTTCTGGTGAATTAATTTGTGTTTGGACAATTAAATGAATTAATAAAAATGCAAATACAGAGCAATGATTTATTAATTACTAAACTAGAGCAATTCAAAATGAACCTAACAAATTTTATTTGAGCTTCATTGGGTTTAAATTCAATTTACTAGGAGTTTTCAAAGTTTTATGCATTTTCGTGGAATTTCCTGGGTATTTTGGCTTTTAGGGGGGTGCCACATCGGAGCCACGTGGATGCCAGATCAGGGCCACGTAGTGGCCACGCAGGCGCCAGTCAGACGGCCGGCCAATGGGCACGGTGGGGGCGGCGTTGGGCCGGAAACTTGCCGCCGTGGCCGTGCTAGGGCAAAACCTCGCCGCGGGAGTTCGAGAACGATGAGCTAGAATAAGTGAAACACGTAGTGGGGTTCGCGAGATGGGCAACTCACCGGAGCTGGCCGTTGGCGTGTGGCGGTGGAAGGATGATGTTCAGTGGCGACGCGGGAACGGTGGAGAGCACGAAACCGGGAGCCGTCTTCTCCCAAAGCTTCACGGGGAGGTGTAGGTCGCCGGCGTCGAGTCGATATCTACAGAGGAGGGCCGTAGCATAGAACTCGTCGTGGAGGCGGCTCGGTTTTCTTCCACTACCGGAGCAGAGCCGGGGAAAAACGGAACTACCGGGAACCTCGTATGGGGACACAAGGAGAGGGAAGGTTAGGCGGGTGCTGCATCGAGTTGCGTAGCAAGAAGACAAGGATTTAGGTGTTGAGACTCACCACAGTCAGCCAATTGCTCGACTTCACTGCTTAGACCAAAGGACGACGTGAGCTCGCCATTTCTCCAATTACTTGCAGCCCCACTAAACACTCGCGGGAAGACTTGGAAGGGGGCTCTTAAGAGGGTGTGCGAGGCTCTTGGTGTCTTGGTCTGGTGTTGGGAAGCGGCAGAGCAACAGCGCGTTAAGCTTCAAAAGCTCGCGGCCATGGTGGTGCGGAGCAAAAGGGAAAGAGGCGAGAGGGAGCGATAGAGCAGAGAGCAGAGGCGGGTTGTGGGGTTTGATTGTGAAGGCTCGCGGCTCCTTACAAGTCGCGTAGAGGGGATTGAGTCGTTGGTAGCCAGGGAGCAGCAGGGCTGGCAGAATTGAAGGCCTTGCCGATCGGTCGACGGTGGCGTGCAGAGGGAAAGGGAGAAGAGAGAGCCATTGGGCCGCGCTCGCAGTTCAGGAGATGGGTGGACGTGACAACGGTCAGGTGCGCGCGCATTGAAGCTGTCGGCCTACTGGAGAGCTAGTCGAGCGCCAGGGTTGGGCGAGCTCCTACCACGGCCATGGTAGAGCCAGATGATGCAGCGCGGATTGAATTCAGGGGGGGGGGGGGCAGAAACGGGGAAAACGGTGCAGCGCGGACGGGACTGAACGGGGTTGACGTGCAGTAGCCGCGCGGAGTTCTATGGTGGGGAGCCGGTGGCGGGCATGGCCAGCGCTGGCATGCGTGAGAGGAGGAGTCGTGGAGAGAACAGTGCCACGCCAGGCCAATGGGGAAAAAGAAAGGAGATTTTGCTCTGGGCCCCCTAGACTTTTTGATTTCTTGCAAACAAGTCCCTAGTCAAACTAGTTTCTTAATAAATCAAAATGAAATAGCTAGGAGTTTCCAAAAATAGTGAAATTTGGTGGGTGGGCTATTTAAATAGTGGAGAACACTCTGGTGAATTTTATTTGAAATTTTCATAAATATATTTTTAGAATTAATTAAATGCATTAATTAGTTACTTAAGAATCAATTAATTAATTAAGGGTCTTGCGAAGCAGATAAAATGCCCAATAATTTCATAAAATTCTATTTTATTATTAGCAACATGATTATGAATTTATTTAGCATAAGTTGTATTGGAATTTTTGAATTGCTTCAATAACTTGATTAGCAACATGATTATGAATTCTATTTTTGAATGAAGGGTCCTAATATTTCATGCTATGTTGTTCATAACCTACGCTCTCCATGTTGGTTAAATGAAGTGAGACACCTGGGGTGTCACAGCCTTGCTATCTATTTTTGGTCTTTGCATGATTGGGAGCTATTGCTTTTACACTTCATGGCACTATGGTTATGGTTAGCAAAGTTAAATGCTTGTTTGCATAATTGTTGAAGCTCTTTAGGTTTGCATTTCCATGCATTGCATGTTTTCTTGTTCTTTTGCCTCTTTGATGAGTTCATTGCCAAATGGGGAGAAAATTTTGGGGGCATGCACTAATAATGCTGAGAAACTCATATGATCCATTTTGCACTACATGAGACCTACCACAACTTGAGGGGGAGCATATCATGATCTTGAGCATTTTCTTGCGCCTTTCACATTCTTTGCGTCTCAAGTTACTTTCTTTGCCAACTCTTGGTTTTGTGATCCCTACTTGCTAGATGGCTTGTTTTCACATTTTCATTGGGATTGGCCATTTGGATTTGCTTATTCGGCTTCACATTTCAATCTCTAATCTTTGTGCATTTGGTGTTGTCAATGTACTCATCAAGGGGGAGATTGAGAAACCATGTAGATATGAGCCATGGTTTGCTATATTTGTGATGAGTAATTGACTTGAGCGAATTTGGTGTTTGCGTTGAAATGCGGGAATCCAGGGATTGCATGGGTTTGCATATCATGGTTATGACTAACCGGAGTTGGTGGAGATATTGGTGATGCTGCAGGAGATGGGAAATGTGTTTGCTTGTCTCATGATATGTAGGTCACTCGAGTCGACTTGGCGGTCAACGGTGAGAGGATCGGGCACAAGTAGGGGACTTGGGGCCAGACGATCGGGATGCCAGGTGAAGTCAAGGATGATCCACACCGTACACGTAGAGAGGCAAGAAGCACGGATGGTTTTGCGGTTGAGCCTCGAAACCGTGGTGGTGATGAAGACGATGTGTTGACCAAGTCAACACGAATGGGATGCTAGTGCAAGTGACAAGGGGGCCCGATGGACAGGGACTGGGAGACACTTGTCAGTGGTCAGGATCGCGGGACAAGGTGACACGCGTCGACATCGAGAAGTCGCGCTTTGAGAAGTGTTCAAGGCAGTTTCCCAGTTTGGGCCTCAAAACTGGTGGCGGTGGTTGGTGGTGCACGTGGCACCATCTTGGAGCTTGCTTCAAGATGAAGCAAAGATGTGAAGTGTCCAATGGTATTCGGCCGATGAGGTGAAAGATGGATGGTTATGCCCCCGATGGTAGGTGGGTGTGTTATGTAGGTCAAGGGTAGAGTGGTCATGTGGACAATAGACCCCAGGCCTATATAAGGAGACGTGTGGCTAGTGGGAGAGGTGCCTCTCTTTCCATTAGCCTTGTGTTAGGACTTTATTCAAAGTGCTAGGAGAGGACTTCATGTGAGTGGAGAGTAGTGGGTGTGTGAGAGACATCTCTTGCTCTTCCAAATAGTGGGAGGAAGAGGGTGGCTTCCTAGCCTTGTACCTAAGGATCTTGTAAGCACCTTTCTATGATATGAGAAGTATTCTCGTGCTCACGATTTCCCTCTTCACTTGAATCTCGAAATTCCCTTTTTCCTATTTTTGGACCTATTTTCGTGGTGATTTTTTATCTCACTTTTGGATGGATTTTTGGCCCGGATTTCTTGAGAAACTTGTTGCTAGGATGAGCTAGGATAATCCTCTATGGATCCTTGATGGAATTATTGGCACCTTCGATTTGAAGGATTTCTCAAGTTTCCCCTTTTTGGTGTTCTTGGCACAAGATCTGAAATTCGTGAGGATTCCATGAGCCAATTGAAATTATCTCCTAGGATTAGGGTCGTGATGTGATGAGGATTCACTGGTCCAAAAAATGCATCATTTGGAATTCGTTTGATTGAGTATTGGAGAAGATTTGAGAAGATCCCGAGAGTTTTTCTGTTCTGTCGGGGGTCGACCGACACTGCCAATGACCAGGACCGGCACTACCGATTGGTCTAGTCTGCAGGTTCCAGTGTGACTGTATCCCGCAACGGCACTGCCGATAGGTGGGACTGGCACTGCCGATGACGCGCACCGGCACTACCGATAGGCGTGACCGGCACTGCCGATGCCGACCGGGACTGCCGATGGCAGGGAACCGCACTGCCGATGGGTGTTCAGTTCTAAACTATTGATCATTGCTTCTTCCCTTTTTGTTTCCACTGTATTTCCTTGCTGTGGTTGATTATTCCTAGGGCTAGTACACCACGAGTTGGTGTGTGTAGTCTTGGTGATCGGTTCGGAGGTTGGCTCGGGTTGTTTTTGGGATATTGGCCAAGTTCTCTTGGAGAATTTTGATTGGCTCCCATTCACCCCCCTCTGGTTGCCTTCTTGGTCCTTCAATTGGTATCAGAGCTAGTTTGATCACTAGTTGACCTTCATCGGCTTTGTGATCCGAAGGTGACATGGAGAAGCGTGCTATCAAGCTGTGCATGTTCGATGGAGAGGACTTCCCCTACTGGAAGTCAAGCACTAAGGCGTATCTACTGAGTCAAGGATGTGCAATTTGGGAGATTGTTGATCAAGAGTATGCTATACCACAAGATCTGAACACTGCTTCTGGAGGTGAGTTAGTCAGGTATGAGAACAAGTCCAAAGCTGTCAATATTCTGCTCTCTGCACTTGGTAGGAGTGAACATGATAGGGTTGCACACCTTGACACTGCTCATGCTATTTGGGTTAAGCTTTACACTTACCATGAGGGTACCAACCAGGTCAAGTCTATGCGTAAGGATTCTTATAATAGACAACACCAAACCTTTGCTCAAAAACCAGGCCAGTCACTAGATGACACTTTTCGTAGGTTTGAGGCAATTGTGTGCAACTTGCGGGCTTGTGGTACCCTTGTATACAATGACAATGATAGAGCTAAGCAACTGCTGTATTCACTTGATGAAAATGTTTGGGGGTTTAAAATTGCTGCTCTAGAAGAAACTGCTGACTTCAACACCTTAAACTATGAGCAAATGTATAGCAAGCTAAAATCACATGAACTATCTAGGAAATCTCATCCTAATCTTGCTATTCCTGCTTCTAGCATGGCTTTGCTTTCTAGATCTCAAAAGGTTAGTCACAGTGATGCTTCTTATGGAACTAACCCCTCACTTGACAAGTCTTCCTTGGAGTTTGCCTTGTCTTCTCTTGTTGTAGCTTCCGATAAACAGATGGAGTGCATTCCTGATAAGAAGTTGTCCTTGCTCACAAGGAAGTTCAGGAAGTTCCACAACAGCTAGAAGGAGAGAAGAGGAGGTGGTTCAAGAACCTGCTTCGATTGAGGTGACCCGGGACACTTCATTGCTGATTGTCCTAAGAAGAAGAAGAAGGCTGGGTACCGCGACAACAACACTGAAGACTTCAAGCAGAAGAAAAACCGCTTCTACAAGAAGGGCAAGAACTCCAAGAAGTTCACCAAAGCCATTGCACGCGTCTGCATTGCCGCCTTGAGCGATATCGACCTCATATCAAACGAAGGCCTTACAAGCTCGGAGGAGGAGGTTGAAAAGCCACGAGACAAGAGGAAGGATGACTTCACTGGGCTTTGCTTCATGGCAAAGAATGACCATGACACCGACTCTGGATCCGACTCCGACACAAGCGAGGTACCTCCCACTCTTGATGAGCTCTCTTCTGAACTTGATCATTTACGCGATGTTCTGCATTTGCAAGATGATAAGCTTCGTAGTGCTATTCTTGAGAGTAGAGAGCTTAAGTCTAAGTTGGAGAGTGCTGATTTTGAAATTGCTTCGCTTAGGTCTAAGTTTGCTAAGGATGACATGGTTATAGAGTGTGAGTCTTGTCAAGTTGCGATGAGTGATCTTACATAGAGGGAGAGTGTGCATGCTCAAGTTGCCAGTCAGCTTGAGAGTGCCCTCAAGGAGCTTGATGAGTTCAAAGCTAGACCAACTCTTTTGGGTGCATGTCAGAAGTGCCCCAAGCTCACAAATGAGTTGGAAGCTCAGTCCCTCAAAGACAAAGAGCTTGAGTCCAAGTATCTTCATGAGACTCACTCGAAAGTTCTTCCACATCCGTGTGAAGTGTGTGTCGCCCTCAAGGAAAAGCTAGTAATCACTAGGGAGGAAAACAAAGTCCTAGTTCAGGAAAATGACTATCTTGTTTCTAGGCTCTAGAGAACCCTAGTGAGTGAGGAAAAGAATGAGAGTGATTTGGCAAGAGTGAAGGAGAGTGCTTCTAGGTCAACCTATAACTTGGGTTTGGGATTTGAGAGGTGCGACAAGGAGAGTGAGAATGTGGGTAAGTTTGTACCTAGCTCCAGCTACAAGGATGAGGAAAACACCATCAAACCCACTGACATATACTATCCACCTAATCCAAAACCCTCCTTCAACCCAAAGTAAACAGAGAAGCCAAAACCCAAACCTGCAATGCAAACCAAGCCTAATCCTAAGGGTGTCTACATTTGCATGTTTCGTGGTCGCAAGGGTCACTTGGATGAATTCTGTTATAGGCGTAAGAGGATTGAGAGGAAGCAAGCTGAGTTGACTAGGGATGCTTTTTATGATAATTTTGTTGACTTTCACTCTCGCTCTTTTTCTCGTGCCTATCATGGACAGGGTCATTCCTCATATGGCTTTGATTCACGAAATAGAGGCTTTGCGCAGCAGCGCTTTCGCGCCCCACGTTTTCCCCATCGTGGTGAGCGTCATTCGCATGGATTCGGCCTTCACATTGATGATTTCTATCCTCACAACCCAAGGTTTGAGTCGAGACGCTTTGACAGGCCACGTTTTCTCTGTCATGGTTCTTGTCCTATGCGTTCATATGATAATGTGCAAAGAGCTGTGATGACTACTACCGGTCGTATGGTTAAGTGCTGGATTCCTAAATCTCTTTTGACTAACCCCAGCACTGAGCCATCGACTTTTCCTTCTCGTTCTTTGTAGGCAGCAGGTGGAGGCTTGGAGAACAAATGGTTGATGGACTCCGGGTGTTCGCGCCACATGACCGGAGATGCAAAGTGGTTCTCCAGCCTCACTCCCCTGAAGTGACGGGAGTATGTGACCTTTGGAGATGACAAGAGAGGGAGAGTGAAGGCAAGAGGCGCGGTAAAGGTAAAGGCAAAGGATGGTGAGGTTGTGAGAAACAAGGCTAGGCTAGTTGCTCAAGGTTTTAGCCAAGTAGAGGGCTTAGATTATGATGAGACCTTTGCTCCTGTTGCTCGCATAGAAGCCATTAGGATCTTGCTTGGATTTGCTGCCTCCAAGGGCATTAGACTTTATCAAATGGATGTTAAGAGTTCTTTCCTAAATGGTTTCATAGAGGAAGAAGTGTATGTGAGGCAACCCCCTGGCTTTGAGCACCACAAATACCCAAACCATGAGTACAAGCTTCAGAAGGCTTTGTACGGGCTAAAGCAAGCACCTAGGGCATGGTATGCTAGGCTTAAGACCTTCTTGCTAGAGCGTGGGTATGTCATGGGGTGTGTTGATAAAACCTTGTTCACTCTCAAGCATGGCAATGACTTTCTAATGGTTCAGATTTACGTGGATGATATCATCTTTGGTGGTTCCTCTCATGCTCTTGTGTCCAAATTTCAGGAAGCTATGGAAAGTGAATTTCATATGTCGATGATGGGGGAGCTCACCTTCTTTCTTGGGCTTCAAATCAAGCAGTGCAAGCAAGGCATTTTCATACATCAAGCTAAGTACACGAAGGATCTCTTGAAGAAGTTCGACATGGTCAATGTGAAGCCGTTGTGTACACCAATGTCCACTACAACGGCTCTTGACCCCGATGAAGACTGTGAAGTGGTGGATCAAAGGGAGTATAGGAGCATGATTGGCTCCCTCTTGTACCTGACAGCGACAAGACCCAACATACACTTTGCGGTGTGTCTTTGTGCTCGCTTTCTAGCTTCCCCAAGGGTGACTCATCGCAAGGCTGTCAAGCGCATCTTCAGGTATCTCAAATACGCCCATGAGTTCAGTCTTTGGTACTCTGCTTCTTCATCTCTTGATCTCATTGGGTATTCGGATGCGGACTTTGCTGGGTGTAGAATGGATAGGAAGAGCACTTCTAGTACTTGCCATTTCTTGGGTACTTCTTTGATCTGTTGGTCTTGTCGTAAATAGTCGAGTGTTGCCCAATCCACCACAGAGGCTGAGTATGTAGGTGCTGCTAGCTGCTGCTCACAAATCCTATGGATTGTGTCTACCATGAGAGACTATGGGTTGACTTTTAAGGGTGTTCCACTTATGTGTGATAACTCTAGTGCCATATGCTTAGCCAAAAACCCAGTCCAACATGGTAAGGTCAAACACATCAATGTGTGATTCCACTTCCTGAGAGACAATGTTGAGAAGGGGGATGTTGAGCTCATATACAATGATACCAAGAACCAACTAGCTGATATCCTCACCAAGCCCCTAGATGCTTCAAGACATGCTTTTCTTTGGGGGGAACTTGGTGTTTGTCATCCGTATGACATCATTTGAGGGGGAGTTGGTGTTCACTTGTATATATGTATCTTACCATTTTTGCTTTGCATCTCATCTATAATATATGCATTGGTAGATGAGCTTTGAGTCTTATGCTTTCTTGCATTTCTCTTTGCTATGATTGAGCTTGAGCTAAGTTGTGTGGATATGATGGTAATCTCTCATGCTTAGATTTTCTAGATGGCCTGTTACAAACTCATGTGAGCAACTTGCTAATCTTAAAGGTAAACTGAGCTTCTTGTGAACCTTATGATCTAATCTTGCTAAAACTTGCTCATCATGTGTATAATTACTTTTATCCTTGTTGAAACTTGCATTGAGGCTAGTCTAGAAGATGTATTGGCTTTGGCATCTTGTATTTGCAAAATGGAAGGCTTTGCAAATGTTTAGCACATGATGTAACATTGTGGGAGCATGTGTTCCTTTTGCCGCAAAGACATGCTCTTTTGTCTTGTGCATAATCTTGAAAAATCTGCTAAGTGTTTTGATCAAGAATTACTCAATAATGCTAAATCCAAACATTGTAACTTGAAGCCTTGGGGTGTTTGCCGTACCCAGTCGTGCGACCCTCCGCATAGATAAGAGGACACATGAGGATAAACAATAATCACTTGATCAACTGAGTCTCTATTGCATATGTGAGCGTTTGTAGAGCTCATTTTCTGCAAGTGCTTGTTGCCCTTGTTGAGATTGAAACTAGCTAGGTTGCCTTGGATGAGAGTACTTACACATGTGGTGACAGATTTTCTCACGATAAGTGAAATTTGATTCTATCTAAGCTAGTCAATCTTTTTGCTTAGCCTGTATAGCTCATGGTGTTTATGCCTTGCTATCTATTTTTGATCTTTCCATGTTTGGGAGCTATTGCTTTTACACTTCATGGCACTATGGTTATGGTCAGCAAAGTTAAATACTTGTTTGCATAATTGTTGAAGCACTTTAGGTTTGCATTTCCATGCATTGCATGTTTTCTTGTTCTTTTGCCTCTTTGATGAGTTCATTGCCAAAGGGGGAGAAAATTTTGGGGTCATGCACTAATAATGCTAAGAAACTCATATGATCTATTTTGCACTACAGAGACCTACCACAACTTGAGGGGGAGCATATCATGATCTTGAGCGTTTTCTTACGCTTTTCACATTCTTTGCGTCTCAAGTCGCTTTCTTTGCCAACTCTTGGTTTTGTGATCCCTACTTGCTAGATGGCTTGTTTTCACCTTTTCTTTGGGATTGGCCATTTGGATTTGCGTATTCGGCTTCGCATTTCAATCTCTAATCTTTGTGCATTTGGTGTTATCAATGTACTCATCAAGGGGGAGATTGAGAAACCATGTAGATATGTGTCATGGTTTGCTATATTTGTGATTAGTAATTGACTTGAGAGGATTTGGTGTTTGAGTTAAAATGCGGGTATCCAGGGATTGCATGGGTTTGTATATCATGGTTATGACTAACCAGAGTTGGTGGAGATATTGGTGATACTGCAGGAGATGGGAAATGTGTTTGCTTGTCTCATGATGTGTAGGTCACTGGAGTCGGCTTGGCGGTCAACAGCGAGAGTATTGGGCACAAGTAGGGGACTTGGGGCCAGACGATTGAGATGCCGGGTGAAGTCAAGGATGATCCACACCGTACACCTGGAGAGGCAAGAAGCATGGACGATTTCACGGTTGAGCCTCAAAACCATGGTGGTGATGAAGACGGCGTGTTGACCAAGTCAAGGTGAACGGGATGCCGGTGCAAGTGACAAGGGGGCCCGATGGACAGGGACTGGGAGAGACTTCTCGGTGGTCAGGATCGTGGGACAAGGTGACACGCGTCAACATCGAGAAGTCACGCTTTGAGAAGCGTGCAAGGCGGTTTCCCGGTTTGGGCCTCAAAACCGGTGGCGGTGGTTGGTGGTGCACGTGGCACCATCATGGAGCTTGCTTCAAGATGAAGTAAAGACGTGAAGCGTCCGATGGCATTCGAGCGATGAGGTAAAAGATGGTCAGTTATGCCCCCGGTGGTAGGTGGGTGTGTTATGTAGGTCAAGGGTAGAGTGATCATGTGGACAATAGACCCTAGGCCTATATAAGGAGAGGTGTGGCTAGTGGGAGAGGTGCCTCTCTTTCCATTAGCCTTGTGTTAGGACTCTATTCAAAGTGCTAGGAGAAGGACTTCATGTGAGTCGAGAGTAGTGGGTGTGTGAGAGACATCTCTTGCTCTTCCAAATATTGGGAGGAAGAGGGTGGCTTCCTAGCCTTGTACCTATGGATCTTGTAAGCACCTTTCTATGATATGAGAAGTATTTTCGTGCTCAAGATTTCCCTCTTCACTTGAATCCCGAAATTCCCTTTTTCCTATATTCAGACCTATTTTTGTGGTGATTTTCGATCTCACTTTTGGACAGATTTTTGGCCTGGATTTCTTGAGAAACTTGTTGCTAGGATGAGCTAGGATAATCCTCTATGGACCCTTGATGGAATTATTGGATCTAGCACCTTCCATTTGAAGGATTTCTCAAGTTTCCCCTTTTTGGTGTTGTTGGCACAAGATCTGAAATTCGTGATGATTCCATGAGCCAATTGAGATGATCTCCTAGGATTAGGGTCGTGATGTGATTAGGATTCACTGGTCCAAAAATCACATCATTAGGAGTTCGTTTGATTGAGTTTTGGAGAAGATTTGAGAAGATCCTAAGAGTTTTTTTGTTCTGTCGGGGGTCGACCGGCACTGCCGATTGGTCCAGTCTGTAGGTTCCAGTAAGACTGCATCCCACACCAGCACTACTGATAGGTGGGATTGGCACTGCCGATGACGCACACTGGCATTGCCGATAGGCATGACCGGCACTGCCGATGTCGATCGGCACTGCCGATGGCAGGGAACGGCACTGCCGATGGGTGTTCAATTCTGAAATGTTCAGCACTGCTTCTTCCCTTTTTGTTTCTGCTGTGTTTCCTTGCTATGGTTGATTATTCCTAGGGCTAGTACATCACGGCACTGCTTGTGGTCATTGTCATCAATCGCCAAGCCAACCATCATCCATATGATTTGCAATAGAGTTAAGAGATGATTCCTACATAGACAACACACGTGTAGATATTAGCCCACAATTTCATAGTTGTCATCTATCACAAAAACATTCATACCTTGGGGATCCAATCACCAATGGTCATGAAGCTTACAATCTCCCCCTTTTTGGTGATTGATGACAACCACTACTTAATCAAAAACATTAATTAATAAACAACCGGACTAAACAAGCTACACAAAGATCAAGAGGAACCATAACAACATATAAGAGAAACGCATAAGGTCCTACTCAATCAAGCATCATCTAGAGATACAAGGAAAAGAGTGAAGAGCATACTCTAGATGAAAAATGCATGCATGCCATGGAAATATATTGAATGAAAGCATAAGAACATGCAATGCAAGACATGAATGATGACATGCAACAAGTTAGCATGGCA
Source organism: Eleusine coracana subsp. coracana (assembly GCA_032690845.1). Classification (NCBI taxonomy): domain Eukaryota; kingdom Viridiplantae; phylum Streptophyta; class Magnoliopsida; order Poales; family Poaceae; genus Eleusine; species Eleusine coracana. The sequence goes on along the minus strand of CM064422.1, from coordinate 36,402,724 downwards.
ATGCATAAGAATTAAGAACGAGCATTCATCATTATGATATCATACACATGCATACAAGATAATAAATGAATACAAGACACTGCATGTGAAAAGGAAATAAACCAAGTGAGATTACATTGAGTCAAACACAAGCGAATGAAAGCCATGACTCATCAAAATCCACGAAACAACGAATAACTCCTCCAAAATAAGAACCAAATGTATCTATCTCCCAAAAACCTCATAGCTCCCCCTAGATACAAGCTACTCTCGATTGCACAGTATCACACTACCACTCCCCCTAGACCTAGGATCTTCTCGCCCTTTGGCAACAAGCACCAAAAAGTGGAAAAGATGAACATCTACGTGCTCGTGGTCGAAGGAGGTGGTGCAGCGACGTCCTCTGAAGGCTCTACTCTGGGCTGCTCCTGAGATGGATCCTGCTATGCTCCCTGAGCCTGTGCCGCCTGAGCTTCCAGCTGCTCAAAGAAACCAAGGTCTACAGGTGACTCAGACCCACTGTCCTATGCTACTGGAGTAACCGTGGTAGTCTCCTGAGCTGAAGTCTAGAGAAGTATGAGATCTGCCACGTCCTACTATGAGAAGCCTCCACGGACAAGATCCTCTACTGCCTGAGGAGTAAGAGTGGTAACAGTTGCAATAAGAGGTGAAGCTGAAGCTGTAGCTGTCTCTGGGGCGGTCTGGGAGTCTGCACGAGTAGTGTGCACAATGTCTGAAAATCGACTCCTAACCGGTAAGTGCTGGGTGCTGGAGGGTCCAGCCATCTACGAGGTCGAAGAGTGTGATGGAGAGACGAACAGTGTAGAAACTAAGAAAGCTAACATAGGGGAGAGCTATGCTGAAGAGAAAGTCTGTCCTACTGCCCCAGTCGGTAAGACCCCTAAAAGTGATAGTCCGCTGGACTAAGCTATCATCAAAGCAGTGAAGGGTCCTCACTGAGTCTGCAGCTGCTGGTACTGAGGTAACACTGAAGGTCCTGGCTGCTAACTGGCCTGTCTCTGAGTCAACTCCGTCATCTGAGTCATCAGGGCTATAAGTAGTGCAGTCTACTGCCTCTGAATCTTTGCCTGGCTCCTAATGATGTCCATCATCTGACGTCTGTCCTCTGACATAGTCTGGACAAACTCTCCTAGCCGTCCTGCTAATGCTGCCACAATGATAGCGTCTTCACAATTTTTGCAAATGCCTAACTATTTTATTTTGAATTAATTAAAACCAGCTTGACCAAGGACCTGTTTGCACTAAATCTTTTCTTCCAAGGGGTTCAGAGCAAAATCTCCTCTTCTTCTTCCTCACTGGCGCAGAGCCCTCCCCTGCCGATGCCGGCGCACCGCCCGGGCCTCCTTCACTCTCGCCTCAGGACTTCACGTCGCTACAGTGCCGCCTGTACCCCCCTGCTCCGTCTGCCTCGCTCAGCCGCCCGCGCACGCCCAACCGCCACTTCTCCCCTCTCTGCATGCCATCACCATGACCGTCCGGACTTCAATTCCCGCCGCTCTTCTCGTCTCGCACCCCACTTGCTACTTCTTCCTCCGTGCAACTTGGAGACGCACCCGCCAACCCAAACACTCCCCATTTCCTCCCCACTGCTCCCTGCTCTTCCCCTCTCACACCCAATCTTTATGCTCCACCCCTTCGCCATTACCGAGCACAAGCTCAACGCGCTGCCCCGCACTTCCAGTGCTCCCCGAACTGAGCCAACGAAACAAATCCCTACGCATAGACCCCTCCTTCCTCCCCGCGTCCCCGCTTGGGCAACTCCACGCACTTCCAGCTTGAATTGCAGAGAACACCGAGCCTTGCTTCCCGGCGACCACCCTGATGGCACCACAAAAATTCTCCATGTCTGGTGAGCCTCGCTTTCCCATTTCTCTTCTCGATCGTGCGCAACTTCCCACCGAACGCTCCTAACTCCTTTCCTCTCGATTCCTTTCGCGAGATCCCCGGCATTTCAACTTTTCCCCGGTCGCCGCCTCTACTCCGCCAAAAATCTTGAGCCACTCCTGACCATCCTCGTCCAACTACTAGGCGATGCCAATGATCACCTCGTCACCGTGAAGCTCCAGGAGGAAACTGCAACGGATTTGGTGCTTCGAGCCGTTCCCACGATGTCGCCGAACCTTCCTCTTCTGCCGCCTCTCGTCAACGACCATCATCCGGTGAGCCACTTCCCTCACGACCCCCTCTGGTCGTTCCGCCTCATCACCCTCGTCACATGGACATGCCCGCAATGAGCTTTCCTCGCGTATTTAGCCTGGCGGCGAGCCCTCCAGCAAGCCCTCCGATGAGCCCACTGGCGCCTACTGGCAGCCGACGTGGCTCCGACATGGTGCCCACGTGTAGCCCATGTGTCGCCTAAGTGGCCCTCTTTTAAACCAGAAATATCAGGAAATTGCCAGAAATTGTTAAAAACTTCCAAAATTCAAAATAATCAAATTCAAAACCTTTTTGGCCCAAACAAATTTTCTTAGGTTCATCTTAAGGAGCTCTATTTTAGTAAAATGACAAATCAATGTCTCTGTACATTACTTTTAATAATACATTAAATTGTTAAAATACCAATTAATTCACCAGAAATTCTAGGAATGGAATTAAATCCTGATCTTTGGCATGCTAAGTAAACACATGAACATCTACCACCCCAAATTTTGGTTTGATAGAGTATGAATTATATTATGCTCTAGAATTTATTTAGGGTTTTTGCTTAGATTAATCCTAGTAATTATTTTGTAAATAATCTACCCTTGCCACATGACACAAAAATCACTAATGTGGTCCTCTGTACACAGTAAATCACACATGTCCAGAAACATAAATTTGTTTTGCTAATTAATTAATTGCCCATGTCACTTTATTTACCTTGTTTAATTGCATAAAGAATTTATATACCTAAAATCTTAATTAACAACCCACCTTCTCTGAAGCATATGGCTGTGTTTAATTGTGGTATTTTGGGGGATCACTGTGTGAGATGCTTTTGTAACTCGATGGTCGCATATCCCGAGTTCATGTACTCAATCGAAGTACTTTCCTAGTAGATGGCTGAAAACACCAATCAACCGCCACCAGGTTGGGAGATCACCGACGGCCTAGAGTTCACAGGGATGGTTCACCTGTTTTGGAGAGTTCTTTAGAGATTCGGATATTCCATTCCTCCCACCTATGTTGGCATGGAATTTTAGGAGCATGGAGTCCCCTCATGTGTCATCCATGTGGCGGTTCCCGCCAATTACTCGGTCATTCCCGCATGGGAATCTTGGACCATTAGCGTCATCATGACATATTTGCCTTCTACCTGGAATGTAGCTGCATTCATGGCACTTACTCAGTTCTGTGAAGACCACAAGCATGATGTTGCTAGAACACCCATCGCCTTGCTGCCCATTAATGATGTGACAGACTTCAAGTGGATTAGGCATGTGGATTTCATCTTTGATCCAAACCATAGCCACCATGATCCTATGCTGCCCATAATAGAGTATTATGGCTTATCCACTTTTGCCTTATGCACAAACTTGTGTCGGCGTCTGTATGTGTTTCATGCTGCACTTCGACTTTCTGAAGTCAAAAAACAAGCTAAGGATGAGGAAATTGCAGAACTGAACCAACAAATTCAAGCAAAGAATAAAGAGATGGATGCAATTATAGAAGAACGTGACCAAGCCTTGCTGGATGCAACAGATCTTGAGCACGATGTGATTGAGGCTCAAGATGACTTGGACACATTCAAGGCTGCCCACGTTCCTATTGAAGGAAATTGGGACGAGATCATCATGGAGTATGGAGAACAAGGGGATGTAGAGATGGCGCCGGTTGGTATTAATGATGTGGAAATGATGGATCTGGAGGAACCCGAAGAGCCTATGGAACCAGAAGAACTAGAAGAGCCGGAAGACATAGGCCAAGAGTAGTTGGATCGCTACACCCCGGTGTATGGTCGTGTAATATAAGTATTCCTAGTTCGATGTAGGAGTGTGAATCTTGCATTATGTGTCCGCAATACCGTAGCTAGGCGTTGGCACATATGTGTACGAAGTCGTGTGATGGTGTCCTTTTAACAACCATGTAGTCTGAATTGAATTAATGAAGATGGTTGTTACTTGTGAAAATTTATCCGTGCCTCTTGCAAATTTATATTCTTGCACATGTGTTTTTATGGATTATTTTGAGGAATGACTAATGTGCAATCGTATAAATTGCAGCATGGTGCGTACTCGGAATCAGGATGATCCTGAAAGCTCCCAGCAAGGAGCTAATGCTGAGCCTTCACTAGCTGAGGTATTGGCTACTGCACTCAACCGACAGCAAAATGATTTTGAGATTGTTCGTCGGCTAGTGGATATCACGTCCCATCTAGCTGGACAGGGAGGCCACCGTAACAACAACAATCAGCCTCAACAGAGCACCAACTCAGATTTTCTAGGTACTTATCCACCAACCTTCGAGCGTGCCAGAGAACCTCTGGATGCCGATCACTGGCTGCACTAGACCGAGACAAAGTTTGATCTGCTGGAATGCACCGAGCACCAGAAGGTGCTATTTGTCGCCTAACAACTCTAGGGCTCTGCTAGCGCCTGGTGGGCAAACTATGAAGCTTCTCTACCCACTGGACGCCGCGCTGAATGGAATGAGTTCAAGACTGCATTTCATGCTCATTTCATCCCAGCCGGCCTAATGCAGAGGAAATTCTAGGAATTTATGGATCCGAAACATGGAGGGATGAATGTCCTCCAATATTCTGAAGCTTTTAATCATCTGGCTCAGTATGCTACTGAGTATGTCAATAGCGAGGATAAAAGGAGATATGCATTTCTGCGTGGTATGAATGCCACCCTTAAGGAGCGTCTGACTTGGCAAACAACCGGCACATACAACGACTTGGTCAATGCTGCTATTGTCCAGGAAGGCGCTATGCACCAAGTTGAAGAAGAAGATCGCAAAAGAAAGGCCCCTGCTATTGCCTTTGCTACCCCACAGGCGAAGCACCGCTTGATTTACACTTCACGTACCGGACATCATTTTCGGGCATCTCCGCAGCAGCAGTATCAGCGGCGATATGGTCAGAATTACTCAAGGCCACCCAGTAGCAGAACATCCCACCCCGTGCACCGTACCAACAGCAGAACACTCAGTACCGTGCACCATACCAGTAGTAGGGAAATCAGACTGCCCATGCCCAAAGCCTGTTGATCGTGGGAGTAGTTATCCGTGCTACAACTGTGGTCGTACTGGCCACTTTGCCAAGAACTGCACCACACCGAGGCACAATAACAACAACCACAGCAGCAACCAGCATCAGATCCAGAGCAGGAATGTGAATGCACTGTCATGTAGTGCCCAAGTGAACTACACCAATGCTGAAGATATCCCTCGGGGCGAACCTGTGCTGACTGGTACGCTCTCGCTCTATCACCAGCCTGTCATTGCACTTTTTGATTCTGGTGCTACGTATAACTTCATTAGCAAAGCTTGTGTGCAAAAACATAAACTCCACACCACCGTCATAAATAGATGCTACACCGTCCGCTCTCGTGCGGGACAAATTTTTGCTAATGAGGTAGTGTGTAGGGCTCCCCTAGAAATTAATCGAAAGATCTACCCCATTGATTTTATCATGCTCAAGGACCAAGAGATCGACCTGATCATAGGTATGATCTAGATGAAAACCCATAGAGCCATGCTAGAGATTGAGCCTCGCATCGTTCACATCAACACTCCCTTGCATGGGAAGGACACACTTTCTCTAAATGCCAATTCATCGAAAGCCTTGGTTGCCCATCACATGGAAGGGCAATCACTCGAGAGTATTCCTGTCACTCGTGAGTATTCGGACGTGTTTCCCGAGGACATCTCTTGTCTACCGTCTGACCGTGACGTGGAATTTAAGATAGAGCTACAGCCAGGAACTTCTCCGATATCCCGTCGCCCATATAAAATGGCCCCGAATGAGCTGGCTGAGTTGAAAAAGCAATTGAATGAGTTATTGGAAAAAGGATTCATTCGCCCAAGCACTTCACCCTGGGGCTGCCCTGCTATTTTTGTGAAGAAGAAGGACAAGTCTTTGCGCCTTGTTGTTGACTATCGGCCTCTTAACAAAGTTACCATCAAGAAGAAATACCCATTACCCCGTATAGATATCCTCTTCGACCAATTGGTTGGTGCTATGGTCTTTTCAAAGATTGACCTCCGTTTGGGCTATCATCAAATCAAGATCAGAGCCAAAGACATTCCGAATACCACCTTCTCTACTAGATATGGATTGTTTGAGTATCTAGTAATGTCATTCGGATTGACAAATGCCCCTACCTATTTCATGTACCTCATGAATTCGGTTTTCATGCCTGAGTTAGACAAATTTGTGGTAGTATTCATTGATGACATCCTCGTCTATTCTAAGTCAAAGGAAGAGCATGCTGAACATCTTTGCATTGTTCTTCAACGCCTCCAAGATCACAAGCTGTATGCAAAATTCAGGAAGTGTGAATTTTGGTTGGACCGTGTGCCATTTCTTGGTCACATAGTCTCTGCGGAAGGTGTCTCGGTGGATCCTAGCAAGGTTCAAGATGTGTTACATTGGATGTCACCAAAGATGGTTCATCAAGTACACAGTTTCCTCGGGCTAGCTGGATATTATCATAGGTTCACTCCAAATTTTTCTCGGCTGACCAAACCTGTCATGAAGCTATTGAAAAAGGATAAGAAATTCAGTTGGAACAACAGTTGTGAAGAAGCATTTCAAGCATTGAAGAAATTATTGACCACTGCCCCAGTACTGGCTCAACCAGACATCACCAAGTCGTTCGACGTGTATTGTGATGCATCTGAGATAGGACTTGGATGTGTGCTCATGCAGGAAGGTCGTGTCATTGCCTATGCATCTCAACAACTATGAAAGCATGAAGAGCACTATCCAACTCATGATTTGGACCTAGCTGCGGTTGTACTTGCACTAATAATATGGAGGCATTATTTGCTCGGAAACTTAGTGCACATCTACATGGATCATAAGAGCTTGAAATATATCTTTACCCAGACTGATCTAAACATGAGACAACATCGGTGGCTAGAACTTATTAAGGATTATAACCTGGAAATTCATTATCATCCAGGCAAGGCCAATGTAGTCACCAATGCGTTGAGTAGGAAGGTACACTGCCATCACTTAGTACTGGAATATCAGAACAACGGCAACCACGTCACTGCTTTAGAACCCAGTCTCCATGTTTTGCCTGCAATAGTGATTAGCAACCTTAGTGTACATTCTACTATTCATGAAGAAATCATTGCTGCACAGAAAAATGACATTGGTATGAATCATATCCGTCAAAACATTAAGAAGGGTAAAGAAAAATGCTTCACTCAAGACTCCGACAATACCCTATGGTTCAATAACCATTTGGTAGTACCAAAGGACTTTGAACTTAGACAGAAAATCTTGGATGAAGCACATCACTCCAAGTACTCCATCCATCCGGGTAGTAATAAAATGTACCAAGATCTAAAGAAGAATTTTTGGTGGACAAGAATGAAGCGAGAAGTGGCTCGATATGTTGCAGAATGTGATACTTGTCAGAGAGTTAAGGCTGACCATTTGAAACAAGCCGGATTGCTTCAACCATCGAGTATTCCCGCTAGGAAATGAGAGGACATCAGCATGGACTTTATTGTTGGCCTACCTCTCACTTTGCATAAGCATGATTCTATTTGGGTCATCGTGGACCGACTCACCAAATCTGCTCATTTCTTGCCGGTCAACAATAGATACAGCATACGGCAGTACGCGGAGCTATACATTACAAGAATTCTGTGTCGTCATGGAGTACCCAAAACCATCATAGATCGTGGTTCACAGTTTGTCGCTCGTTTCTCGGAACAGCTGTATGCATCTTTGGGTACAGACCTAATTCGTAGTTCTGCTTACCATCCCGCCACCGATTGACAGACAGAGCGTGTCAACCAAATTTTGGAAGATATGCTTAGGGCATGTGTTTTAACACATGGTGGTAACTGGGATGAGTATCTACCCTTTGCTGAATTCTCATATGACAACAGTTACCAGGAGAGTGTGAAAATGTCACCATTTGAAGCACTCTATGGTCGCAGTTGTAGAACACCGTTAAACTGGTCTGAATCTGGAGAAAGGGTAACCTTTGGTCCTGATCTTGTCAAGGATGCAGAAGAAAAAGTATGTACCATTCCGACAAATCTTAAAGCTGCTAAATGCCGCCAAGAGAAGTATGCAAATAGATGACATAGGCCATTATATTTCAATAAAGGTGACTACGTCTATCTCCGCGTGTCACCTATGAAAGGCATCCAACGATTTGGAGTCAAAGTAAAGTTAGCTCCCCCTTATATTGGGCCATTCCAAATTTTGGAGCGATGTGGAAAGGTAGCCTACAAGTTGGAGTTACCCACTAATCTATCTGGAGTTCATCCCACCTTTCACGTCTCTCAACTAAAGCGGTGTCTCAAACCACCCACCGACAAAATCTTAGAAGACTATGACCAACTTCAACCAGACCTCACATACTCTGAACAACCAATAAAGATCCTCGATGAGAAAGAGCGCACAACCCGTAAAAGAACACTCAATTCTACAAAGTTCAATGGAGTAATCATCCAGAAGACAAATTCACTTGGGAATCGGAAGAATTTCAGAGAACCCATTACAGGAAATTTTGGTCATCATACACAGGTATGTCTTGACCACCATACTTCCCTCTAGTTTGCCTTGTTCTTAATCACGAGACAAGATTTCTTTAAGGAGGAAGGGCTGTGACACCCCAGGTGTCTTACTTTAATTTAACAAGCATGTTAAGCACAAATCATGAATTACATAGCATGAAATGATAGAGGCCACCCATTGAGTTAATTCTAGGCAAATAAAAACCCTGCAACCAAGTTATTAAAGCAACCCAAAATTTTCAATACAACTTATGAAAAATAATTTCATAAACAACTTGGTAATATAAAAATATAATATTATGAATTTATTGGGCATTTTATCTGATTAGCAAGACCCATAATTAATTAATTAATTCTTAAGTAACTAATTAATGCATTTATTAAATTCTAAAAATATTTTTATGTAAATTTCAAATAAACTTCACCATGGTGTTCTCCACTATTTAATTAGTCAGTCCACTAAATTTCACAATTTTTGGAAATGCCTAACTATTTTATTTCGAATTAATTAAAACCAGCTTGACTAAGGACCTCTTTGCACTAAATCTTTTCTTCCAGGGGGGTCAGAGGAAAATCTCCTCTTCTTCTTCCTCACTGGCGTAGAGCCCCCCCTACCAACGCTGGTGCACCGCCCGGGCCTCCTTCACTCTCGCCTCGGGACTTCACGTCACTACAGTGCCGCCTGCACCCCCCTGCTCCCTCTGCCTCGCTCAGCCACCCGCGCACGCCCAACCGCCTCTTCTCCCCTCTTTGCACGCCATCACCATGACCGACCGGACTTCAATTCCCGCCGCTCTTCCCATCTCGCACCCCACTTGCTACTTCTTCCTCTGCGCAACTTGGAGATGCACCCGCCAACCCAAACACTCCCCATTTCCTCCCCGCTGCTCCCTACTCTTCCCCTCTCTCGCCCATTCTTTCTGCTCCACCCCTTCGCCATTACCGAGCACAAGCTCAATGCGCTGCCCCGCTCTTCCAGTGCTCCCCGAACCGAGCTAGCGACACAAATCCCTACGCATAGACCCCTCCTTCCTCCCCGCGTCCCCGCTTGGGCAACTCCTCGCACTTCCACACCGAGCCCCGCCTCCCGGCGACCACCCTGACGGCACCGCAAAAATTCTCCACATCTGGTGAGCCTCGCTTTCCCATTTCTCTTCTCGATCGTGCGCAACTTCCCGCCGAACGCTCCTAACTCCTTTCCCCTTAATTCCTTCCGCGAGATCCCTGGCATTACAACTTTTCCCCGGCCGCCGCCTCTGCTCGCTAAAAATCTCGAGCCGCTCCACGACGAGCTCCCACCTCCGACCATCCTCGTCCAACTCCGACGCGATGCTAATGATCACCTCATCACCGTGCAGCTCCAGGAGGAAACCGCGATGGATTTGGTGCTCCGAGCCATTCCTGCGACGTCGCCAAACCTTCCTCTTCAGCCGCCTCTTGTTGATGTCCATCTTCCGGTGAGCCACTTCACCCACGACCCCCTCCAGCCGTTCCACCTCATCACCCTCGCCACATGGACACGCCCGCGATGAGCTTTCCTTGCGTATTTAGCCCGGCGGCGAGCCCTCCAGCGATGACACTAAAATCACTATTGTAGTCCTCTGTACACAGTAAATCACACATGTCTAGAAACATAAATTTGTTTTGCTAATTAATTAATTGCCCATGTCACTTATTTACCTTGTTTAATTGCATAAAGAACATATATATACCTAAAATCTTAATTAACAACCCACCTTCTCTGAAGCATATGGCTTTGAGAACATAAAATAATTTTTAATTGACATTAAAACATGATGTGCTTGCATGCATCATGTCATTGCATTCAACGGTATTTCGCTAATGCCGTTAAATACCATTCTATCATATAGGCAATGACAACCAGGAGCCAGAAGAGGATTTTTAGAAGGACGTTGACCCTCAAGAGCAGAAAGTAGAAGTTGCTAACACTAGTGTTGATCCAGGCAAGCCCCAATTTACATTCACCTCTTTACAAATTTTGCTAGTTTATAATAATACTAGTGTCTATACTTATTGTTGCATTAGGTCATAGGAGTTGATTGAAACCCACCTTGCATGATACCCAAATGACCTATGCTACTGTCTTAGAACTTGGTAGGATTGGTACTATTATGCTATGCTTAGTAATTGCTAGTCCTATTAATTAGGTACTATTATTACTAAGGAATGAACTTGACCACTGGAACAAGAACTAATAAAAGAACTTTATTTGATGTTATGACCGGGCAGGGATAATGCATGTGTAGGTTTGCAGCAACACATAGGGGTTGACTGTGGTAGCCCTGCCTTGTCGAACCTAGGACCCGTCCGTGGTCGGCCCCTTGCTCAAGTGTTGAACAGTACTGAATGCATGCTAGCTTATGGGCACTAGTAAACCGATGTAGCATTAAAAGTCACTTGCATTGAGGATGGTTAAGGTGCGTTGGTCATTGACCCTCCTGCTGCTGGAGTGGGCAGTTCAGACCACGAAGTACAGTTGGCAGAACGGCATGCCCACTCGACGTCACCACACCCGGGCTAAGGTGTAGGTGCTTTTCTTGCGAAAGGTTGCCATATACGACCTTAATTGGTGCGTATGTGTCGTGCATCTCGGGTTTTCCCAGCTGGTGTAAATTGATTGCAATTGCTATCCCTCGCAGTAATGAGTACCGCTTGGTCACCGCGCCAATCACGTAGTCGCACTTGATACATGGAAATTGATTATGATGTTTATTGTTGATCATGATTATTGGTACTCTTCTGTTGTACTTACTTTACGTATGGTTCTATTATCTTATTGTTGCCACTAAAGTTACAATTCAGTTCAACCCATTAAATTGGCAAATAAAACTTGATAGAACTATTAGGTTGCTTAGTGTGAGTCCTTTCAAACAAGCCACCTATTAGAGCCTGTGCATGTCTAGGTGTCCAACGGGTAAGTCTTGCTGAGTAATTAGTACTCAGGTTTTGTGCCAATGTGCTTTTCAGGTAATGAAGAAATAAAGTTGCCTGTAGATGTGCTGCCTTAGGACATGTTGGTCCCTGAGGGTTGGACTGCCCACTGGGAGTCCGACTTGCCACCGCAGTGATGTTGTGTGTTGCTAGAGTGATGGTTCTTTGGGCATGAACCATTACTATGTTGTATCGTCAAGCTCATAGTTCTTAACGTTATTGCTTCCGCTATTTTCAAAACATTCATGAACTTGTATTATTCCGTTGCACTCTGAATCATCATATCTATGTAATATTCAACTTAAATTTGGACCAATGTTGTATTATCAAGTGTCTGCGCTATCAGCTCCATCGGGACCTCGATCCTCCGGGAATGGGCGTCACAAGTTCAGTCCCTATCAGCCGCTGTTGAGTTCCATAAGGCATGCTCATAAATGCATCATAAGTCATCAAGCTGACACGGGAACCAAAGTCACACAAAGCCCTTGGAAATTTCATCCCTGATATCTCGCATGGTATGCATGGTTCTTCTTCTTCTTCATCAGTGACACCTACAGCATACACACCACACAATCCTTCATAGGAGGATGGCTCAAAGCAACTGTCTAGTAATCTCTTTGCTTGTTTCACCTCTGTTCCATCAAGCTCTATATCATCCTTGTAAAGCTTCCTTAAAACTCTCCCAGTAATCTCTTGCTCAAAAACTTCCAACTTAAGACAATTACATGGGAAATTGTACTCAATTCCGGCTTTGGAAGCATCTTGCGGGCTGAAGGATCTTTTCATATTGAGCAACTCTTGCAAAAAATCAATAGCAATCCAGTCCATTGGTTCAAATTCGTCGAGTGATTTAGCATTCGCCAAAGTCCTATCCCCCTTTGGTTTAGCAAAGTTACTTCAAATTCTTTCAGGTGGCTGTCCAGAATCATAGCTTCTATCTTGGTATATTCCCTGCAACTTGATGGAGTCGTTAGGGTGAACAGTTCTCCTGTTGTTGCAATTGCGCCAATCGGTTCAGAGACTACGCCAATCGTCGCGTATGTCAGATTCATAGAGGCGGGTCTGACGGGCTCTATCTCTTTGAATTTATGCTCTAAAGTAATCATTGCTCTACTCTCTGACAGAAAGATCTGTTCAGCCGGCAACTCTTCCTTTTGCATAACTTCTGGGCATTGCCGGTTTGGTTCTAGGTATTCTTCCTAATGCTTGTGCAAAGCTTCATTCTCGACAATTTTTCCTAACAATTCGATCCCTGTCTTGGCTGTAAATCTCAGAAAACTTCCTTCGTCGATCCATCCAAATGCATCCTTGATGCCTTGTTTATGGCCATGTAGAAGGTTTGAGCGCACATATTATCATCAATGCCTAGGTCAGGTCCTTGTTTCAACAATGTTTGAAAATGCGTCCAGGCTTCCGCGAGAGGTTCTTCATCTTCTTGTAAGAAGTTCAGCACTTCTCTTCTCGACTTCTGCACCTTTGGCAAAGGAAAATAATAGAGACAAAAATTTCCAACTAATTCACTCCACTTACCTTTCGCTTCTCAAGATGCTGCCTTGTGCCACTCTTTGGCTTTACCTCCTAAAGAGAATGGGAAAAGCAGCCATATGTAAAGATCCCGAGGTACTCCTTTATGATGGAATGTTAGCAAAGTGCCTCTAAGTCTTGTAAGTGAGTATAGAGGTTCTTCTCTTTTCCTCCAAAGAACTTGTTTGCTTCAGCCATGCTAATGATAATGGGGTTCAACACATATAAGGAGGCCGTGGCTTTCTCGTCTGAGGATTGAGGCACTAGCACGTCTGGAGATGGCAAAGAAAGCCCCCCTGAGTGTCGGAGAAGGTCCTGTCGTGCTCATCCTGAAAATTCACACAAAACACAACAAACAAAAATAACTAGAAAAGAAAGGATTAGACGTTAGTAAAATATTAATAGTAAATGAACTGGCTTGTTCCCTGGCAATGGCACCAGAAAATGAGCATGTTAGTCATAGTTACGCACCCACTTATATACCGCAAGAGGACGGTGTACAGTTGTAGCTCTTTTTCCCTTAGAGTATTCCAAGGTTATCGAATCCATAGGGAACGAGAGGAACTATTACTATTAAAGGGTTACTAACAGATTGCAATAGTTGGGTTGGTGTGAATGGTGACAGCGGGAGAGTGGTGGATGAATGTTATCGGAGATATAACAGGATTGGTTCACTAGCATGTAACCCTATTCTTATCAACCCGAGTGATAACCTTAATATTCTACAAGACATGGTGGTTTCGTTCGCCCCGACTGTCACTACAGAGGTTATTAGCTCCCCGCTGGTTTCTTGCACTATGCAATGGGCAGAAGTGCATTGGTGATAGACCGAGAAGGCGACCCGAGGGGGGGTTAATGGAAGCCAATCAAAATTCTCCACGAGAATTTGGCCTATATCCCAAAAACAACCCAAGCCAACCTCCGAACCGATCACCAAGACTACACACACCAACTAGTGGTGTACTAGCCCTAGGAGTGATCAACCATAGCAAGAAACACAGTGGAAACAAAAAGGAAACAGCAGAGACTCAAGATAGTCAACAACCTCACAAACTGCACCTTAATGAACCACCACCGGCAGTGCCGATCAGGACCATCGGTAGTGCCGGTTGGCCCCATCGGCAGTGCTGATCTGGCCCATCGATAGTGCTGGTGCGGGGTTCTGAAACCCACCGGCAGTGCCGGTCCTGGTCGTCGGTTGTGCCGATCGAGTCCGACAGAACAGCAGAAACTTGTGGGAATTTGGCAAATCTTCTCCAAAATCTAACCAAACAAACTCCAAATGATGCGATTTTTAGAATAGTGAATTCTCATCACATCATGACTCTAATCCTAGAAAATCATCTCAATTGGCTCAAGGAATCATCACGAATTTCAGATCTTGTGCCAAGAACACCAAAAAGGGGAAACTTGAGAAATCCTTCAAATCGAAGGTGCTAGAGCTATTGATTTGGTCAAGGATCCATAGAGGATTGTTCTAGCTCATCCTAGCAACAAGTTTCTCAAGAAATCCGAGCCAAAAACTTGTCCAAAAATGAGATCGAAAATCACCACGAAAATAGCTCCCAAAATAAGGAAAAAGGGAATTTCAGGATTCAAGTGAAGAGGGAAATCTTGAGCACGAAAATACTTCTCATATCATAGAAAGGTGCTTACAAGATCCATAGATACAAGGCTAGGAAGCCACCCTCTTCCTCCCGCTATTTGGAAGAGCAAGAGATGTCTCTCACACACCCACTACTCTCCTCTAAAAAATGAAGTCCTCTCCTAGCACTTTAAATAGAGTCCTAACACAAGACTTGATGAGGACATCACTCCTAAGGATACATGCAACACTCCTCCAATTCTGGACTTGCAAGGTCCAATGACTAGAGCTCGTGCAAGACGAATAAATTTAGAGGTGAGCTTGTTCCTATGTTCTTCATTATATGTCACTTTTGAGAATGGTTTGCTACCTAATGATTATATTGTAATTAGGAACCATGGAGAGGATCAGAAGATTATTGGAGAAGGACTTGGAGACGTGGAGGACCAGCAAGGACGTGGAAGCCAAGGTGGAGGCCCAACCAAAACCGACTTCGAGTCTGTTTTGGGGCTTAGGACCAGTTTGCACTAAAACTGATGCCCAGGACACATACGGACTTGGATTTAGATGTTCTACATATGCACGGAAAGATAAGAAGAAGACCTTTCCAATGCCGTCGGTCTCATATCAAAATTCATCCGGAGTCATCAGGAATCGTCGAAAGAAGAGAGGGTCCAGAATCTGTTTTGGTGCTACATCGCCTGTTTTTGGCCTTTGGGCTTTGTATCTAGTTGAGCCCAATTTGGGGCGCATCTAGAGGGTCTTGCACAACCCTAGGGTCTTGATATACAGCCACCACCGTACCATTAGGGTTGGGGGTTTTGCTTACATTATTCTGTTTATAACAGTTTCACCATCATCATGGTTTGTGAGACACCAACTTCGTGAGATTCATAATACATCTGCAATTGTGTTGCATTCTTCTTTGTTCTTGATTGTGTTCTTGATTCACAGGTAGGGATTATCCTTCTCAACAAGGTCAATCATTTTAGGACGGTTGATTACCAGAGGAGACGTTGTGCTGTGATTGCGGGGTTTAGAACGTGCTGTTCTGAAGCCGGATCGATTTGTGTGTCGCCTCCGACCAAATCAACGTATCCAGAAACTTTCGGAAGATCAGGAACCCTTGTCCACATCAAGTGGTAATCAGAGCTTCAGGTGCACCATCAGGTTTGCACTACCCTTAGTTAATTTGATTTTGTGTTTATCCTATCGTCCACAGAAAAGCCCAAAATAAATTTTCCCTCCGCCCATAACCACGTGTTTAGCCTTTGCATATTTCAATTTTAGAGTCCGTAGTGTTGAGTTTGTGCCCTAGTTCTTGTTTAGTCGCTGGTTTAGTTTGTATTTTTGTCGTCAGTAGTGTTTCCCTTGCAACCCTAGCCGCCATCCCCTTCACCATCCTCTGTTTTGTTGCCTTTTTGTGCTAGGGTTGATTGATCGACACACCTAGCCTAGTCCCACCCTAATCCCACCCTAAACACACCGTCAACACCCCGGACCAATCCCCACAAATTCCACTTTCCACTGCCTCCACGCCGCCAAAAAAAAATCCTACCCGATTCCAAACCCGACTCGGGTTTCTGGAAAACTGACTCTGACCCCCCTTCGGTAAAACGGGCATAACTTTTCGCTCTGTTGTCCATTTCGGCTGAAATGTTTACAGGAGATTCTTGAATCAAAGTTGGGCATACCCACACTCGGCTGCACCCTGTGTGCCCTTGTCAAAAAATTCAAAAAAAATCGGGAAGATAAAGAAAAATTGATTCAAGTTGAAACCCGACGTTTTCTGCAACTTCAAGATTTTCTGTAGGCCACATCCTACCTCTGTTTGAGCTGAAATTTTCTGTGGATTCTCCTCCATTGTAAGTGAGTTGGATAAAAATATCAAAAAAATAAAATCAAAAAAAAGAAATTTGGGATTTCTACTAGTGCTACATCTAGCCCCCTGAAATTTCTGGATTTGGCTGTTTTGCACTTAGCCCCCTGTTATCGCCTGTTGTGCCCTTGTCTCCTTGTTTGTACTTTGGTATCACTACTGTTCGAGGACATACTTAGACCAGCAACTAGGGACAAGTTACTTGGGCACTTATTTAGCTTTACTATCTGTTTTTGATTAGTGTGACACTCACATATATATGTTTGGCCTTCCTAGCTCTACATATTTCTTCTGGACAGCACACAGGTTATTTTGTGACCCTTGCAATCGTGGAACACATCTCTCTGTTATCCTTTGCTTTGCTTTTCAGAACTTTGTAGGAGCTTTGTAAGGAATCTCCTTTTGCTATGTTGAGAGGCACCACTGCTTAGCTGTTTTGTAGGGATAACCTTCACTGTTTGTTTCCTGTTTTGGTGTTTGTGATGGCAGGAAGTGATGACGGAGAGTTGGCTTCACCCTCACAATTTGCTGAGTGTGTGAGCCAAGAGCAGCTCTAGAAGGCTTTGCTGGCTACTCAGAGTAATTTGGCAGAGACGATCACCAGAGCCGTTACTGATGCGGTCAACAAGCTTCACATTGGAGAAAGCATCAAGCGGTTGGAGAAGAGGGTCTCTAAGTTAACCGATCAGGTTGTCACGTTAGAGACCGCTCCCAAAACCAACGATATGAACACCAATAACAACAACAACGATGTTGAAGATGTCCATGATGAAGACACAGTGTATATGGCTGATGGCACTGTGGATAGGTCAGCTACAAGGACCACACGATTACGATGTCGTTTGTAACATAATATTCAAGGTATGGGTGGTTTCCATAACTACAATCATCGTCCACACGGTAACTATGCTCCAGATGACCCGTATGCTAAAATTAAGTTTTCAATTCCTTCGTTTTCGGGTCAGTATGATGGTGATGTTTATCTTGATTGGGAGATGACTGTAGAAGAAAAATTTAATGCCCACCTTGTTCCTGAACAACATACAGTTAGACAAGCTACTAGTGAGTTTAAGGACTTTGCTATTATTTGGTGGATTGGTCTAGCTGCTCAAACTGATTTGCCTACTACTTGGGAAGAACTTAAGGTAGCAATGCATGATCGTTTTGTTCCTCCTTCCTTTTATAGAGAGAGATTCCTAATAAACTGCAGCGTTTAGAACAAGGAGATAAAACTGTTCAGGAGTACTTTAGTGAGCTTCAGAAGGGTTTGATTCATTGTGCTGTAGTTGAAAAAGTAGAGGATCAGATTTGTCGCTTTTATTCTGGTTTAAGAAAATAAATTCAGGACATCCTTGATTATAAAAGAATATTATACCCTCACCCAGTTTTTCCAGTATGCTATGCTTGCAGAGAAAGAATCACAGGGACTTTTCTAGGCTTTGGAGGAGTACAACAAGTCAAGGAACTCCTACCCCCCACGCTCGACGGGGACTTCGGGGCTGCCCAGGCCATCTTTCTGGCCACCCCCACCAGCAGCTACCAAGGGAACCAGTGTTGTTTCTGTAGCCCCATGATCAGCCCCTGCACCTTCTACGCGCTCTGGTAAAACTTCTGTGCAGGTACCAGCTAGTAGTGCCTCCTCTGTTGCTTCGACGGGGTGCACTACAGGGATTCAGTGCCACCGCTGCCATAGACTTGGTCATGTGCAGAAAGATTGTCCAAGTAGGCGGGCATATGTGGCGACAGACGATGGCGGTTACATGAGCACCTTTGATGTAGAGGATGAGGAGGAGGACGTCGCTGCCATCAACAGTGACCTCATCCTTGGAGGCGGAGACACCACGGGATACATGAACGTTATTGTTCAACGTGTCCTTAGCACACAAGTTCATCAGCCCGAGACGATGCAGCGCCACAACTTGTTCCAGATTTTCTTCGTCATCAAGAACCGCCGAGCATGTGTCATCATTGATGGAGGGAGCTGTAATAACTTGGTGAGTTCTGATGTGGTCAACAACCTAGCTTTGACCACACGTCCACATCCACATCCGTACTACATTTAGTGGTTAAACGACTCTGGCAAAGCTAAGGTAATACAAACTTGCAGAGTTCCTTTTTCCATTGGTTCTTATGTGGATTCTATTGATTGTGATGTCGTACCCATGCAAGCATGTTCACTTTTATTGGGTAGACCTTGGGAGTTTGATAATGATGCTGTACACCATGGTAGAAGTAATAAGTATACTTTTGTGCATAAAGGAACTAAAATTACTTTGTTACCAATGACCCCTGCTGAAATTGTACAAGCTGATTTAGAAAGAGCTGCTAGTTTGAAAAACAAAGGTCCTGAAATTCAACAACCTGTTAATTCTAATTCTACACCTAGTAATGTTAATGATTCTTCATGTTCTAAGGGTGCTGGAATTAAATTACAAGGTCGTTCATGTCTTGCAACAAAATCTGAGCTTGCTGAAATTTCTGATAATGATGATATTTGCTATGCTTTGATATGCAAAGAAGCTTTGTTTTCGCTTGATGATATTGCTTCTAGTGCTTTGCCTCATGCTGTCACTAACCTTTTGCAGGAGTATGAGGATGTTTTTCCAGCTGAGATACCCCCGGGATTGCCACCTTTGAGAGGGATTGAGCATCAAATTGATTTGATTCCGGGTGCTACTTTGCCAAACCGTGCTACTTATAGGACCAACCCTGAGGAGACTAAGGAGATGCAATGACAAGTTCAAGACCTTTTGGATCATGGGTATATTCATCAATCACTTAGTCCTTGTGCTGTTCCTATACTTTTGGTTCCTAAGAAAGATGGTACTTGGCATATGTGTATAGATTGTAGAGCCATTAATAATATTACTATTAGGTATCATCATCCTATTCCTAGGCTATACGATATGCTTGATGAGTTATGTGGTGCTATAATTTTCACTAAAATTGATTTGCGTAGTGGCTACCATCAAATTAGAATGAAACTTGGAGATGAATGGAAAACAACTTTCAAAACCAAATTTGGATTATATGAATGGTTAGTAATGCCTTTTGGTTTAACTAATGCACCTAGTACTTTCATGCGCTTGATGAATGAGGTTTTAAGAGCTTTCATTGGCAAATTTGTGGTAGTTTACTTTGATGATATCTTGATTTATAGCAAGTCCATAGATGAACATATGAATCATTTGTGTGTTGTTTTTGATGCTTTACGAGATGCACATTTATTTGTTAATAAGTGCACCTTTTGCATGGATCGAGTCTCTTTTCTTGGCTATGTTGTGACTCCACAGGGAATTGAGGTGGATGAAGTGAAGATTGAAGCCATAAAGAGCTGGCCTGTACCAAAAACTATCACACAGGTGCGGAGTTTTCTTGGTCTTGCAGGTTTCTACCGCCGCTTTATCAAAGATTTCAGCACCATTGCTGCACCTTTGCATGAGTTGACAAAGAAGGGTGTTGATTTCCATTGGGGTAAGGTACATCATGAGTCTTTTGATGCTTTAAAGGATAAACGCTTTGAAGGATAAAGTTACACATGTACTATTGCTGCAATTACCTAATTTTGATAAGATTTTTGAGCTTGAATGTGATGCTAGTGGTATAGGCATTGGTGGTGTTTTGATGCAAGATAGTAAACCTGTTGCATACTTTAGTGAGAAAATTACTGGGTCTGTTTTGAATTACTCCATATATGATAAGGAATTGTATGCACTTGTACGTTGTTTAGAGACATGGCGTTATTATTTGTTTCCCAAAGAATTTGTTATTCATTCTGATCATGAATCACTTAAGTATATTCGTTTTCAATGTAATTTGAACCGTAGACATGCTAAATGGATTGAGTTTATTGAGTCTTTTCCTTACATTATTAAACATAAGAATGGGAAGGATAATGTGATCGCTGATGCTTTATCTAGGCGCTATACTTTATTGTCTCAACTTGATTGTAGAAGTTTTGGACTTGAGGCAATTAAAGAACAATATGTTGCTGATGGTGATTTTAAGGATGTATTGCTGCATTGTAAAGAAGGTCGTGCATGGAACAAATTTGTGTTGACTGATGGCTTCTTGTTTAGAGCTAACCGCCTATGCATTGCAGTTTGTTCCGTTCGTCTTTTGTTGTTACAGGAGACGCATGGAGGTGGATTGATGGGTCATTTTGGTGCCAAGAAGACAGAGGATATTTTGGCCACACACTTTTTTTGGCCAAGGATGAGGAAAGATGTTTAGCGCTTTGTCGCTCGCTGCACTACATGTCAAAAAGCTAAGCCTCGCTGGAATCCACATGGTTTATACATGCCACTTCCTGTTCCTTCTATTCCTTGGGCGGATATTTCTATGGACTTTATTTTAGGACTGCCTAGGACTAAGAGGGGGAGTGATAGTATTTTTGTTGTTGTGGATAGATTTTCTAAGATGGCACACTTTATACCATGTCATAAGACTGATGATGCTAGTTATATTGCTGATCTCTTTTCCAAAGAAATTGTACATTTGCATGGTATGCCTTCTACTATTGTTTCAGATCGTGATGCAAAATTCTTGAGTCACTTTTGGCGCATGCTTTGAAATAAGTTGGGTACAAAGTTGTTGTTTTCTACAACTTGTCACCCACAAACTGATGGACAAACTAAGGTGGTGAACCACACTTTGGGTACTATATTGAGAGCTATTTTGAAGAAAAATTTAAAGCAATGGGAAGACTGTTTGCCTCATGTTGAGTTTGCATATAATCGGGCAACACATTCTACT
Source organism: Eleusine coracana subsp. coracana (assembly GCA_032690845.1). Taxonomy (NCBI): domain Eukaryota; kingdom Viridiplantae; phylum Streptophyta; class Magnoliopsida; order Poales; family Poaceae; genus Eleusine; species Eleusine coracana. The sequence continues at coordinate 36,381,341 of CM064422.1, read as the reverse complement.
ACCAAGGTAAGTCCTTTCAAGGTAGTGTATGGTTTTGATCCCCGTACTCCACTTGATATACTTCCTCTACCTATTCATGAGAGAGTTCATGTTTATGCTAAGGAGCGTACTGAATTTATTTTGAAAATGTATGAGACCACTAGACTTAGCATTGAAAAGATGAATGAAAATTATAAAATTGCTGGTAGTAAAGGTAGAAAAGAAGTAAAACTTGATGTAGGAGATTTAGTACGGTTACACTTGAGAAAGGATAGATTTCCAGATTTGAGAAAGTCTAAATTAATGACTAGAGCTGATGGTCCTTTCAAAATAATTGAGAACATTAATGATAATGCATACAAACTTGAGTTGCCTCCCGAGTTCGGGGTTAGTCCTACTTTTAACATTTCAAATTTGAAACCATACTTGGGAGAAGAGAATGAGCTTGAGTCGAGTACGACTCCACTTCAAGAGGGGGAGGATGATGAGGACATCACTCCTAAGGATACATGCAACACTCCTCTAATTTTGGACTTGCAAGGTCCAATGACTAGAGCTCGTGCACGACGACTAAATTTAGAGGTGAGCTCGTTCCTATGTTCTTTATTATATGTCACTTTTGAGAATGGTTTGCTACCTAATGATTATATTGTAATTAGGAACCATGGAGAGGACCAGGAGATGATTGGAGAAGGACTTGGAGACGTGGAGGACCAGCAAGGACGTGGAAGCCAAGGTGGAGGCTCAACCAAAACCGACTTCAAGTCTGTTTCGGGGCTCAGGACCACTCTGCACTAAAACGGATGTCCAGGACGCATACGGACTCGGATTTGGACGTTCTACATATGCATGGAACGATAAGAAGAAGACCTTTCCAATGCCGCTGGTCCCATATCAAAATTCATCGGGAGTCATCGGGAATCGTTGAAATAAGAGAGGATCCAGAATCTGTTTTGGTGCTGCATCGCCTGTTTTTGGCCTTTGGGCTTTGTATCTAGTTGAGCCCAATTAGGGGCATGTCCAGAGGGTCTTGCACGACCCTAGGGTCTTCATATACAGCCGCCACCGCACCATTAGGGCTGGGGGTTTTGCTTAGATTATTCTGTTCATAACAGTTTCGCCGTTATCATGGTTTGTGAGACCCCAACTTCGTGAGATTGATAATACATCTGCAATTGTGTTGCATTCTTCTTTGTTCTTACTTGTGTTCTTAATTCGCAGGTAGGGATTAGCCTTCTCGGCGAGGTCAATCATTTTAGGATGATTGATAACCAGAGGAGATGTGGTGCTGCAATTGCGGGGTTTAGAACGTGCTGTTTTGAAGCCGGATCGATTTGTGTGTCGCCTCCGACCAAATCAACGTATCCAGAACCTTTCAGAAGATCAAGAACCCTTCTCCACATCAAGGCTAATGGGAAGAGAGGCCCCTCTCCCACTAGCCACACCTCTCCTTTAGGCCTAGGGTCTATTGTCCACAGGACCACTCTACACTTGACCTACATAACACACCCATCTACCACCGGGGGTATAACCGTCCATCTTTTTCCTTATCGCCCGAATACCATCGGACACTTCACGTCTTTGCTTCATCTCGAAGCAAGCTCTATGATGGTGCCACATGCACCACCAACCACCGCCACCGGTTTTGAGGCCCAAAGCAGGAAACTGCCTTGCACGCTTCTCAAAGTGTGACTTCTCGATGTCGACACGTGTCACCTTGTCCCACGATCCTGACCACCAGCAAGTCTCTCCCAGTCCCTGTCCATCGGGCCCCCTTGTCACTTGCACCGGCGTCCCGTTCGCCTTGACTTGGTCAACACGCCGTCTTCATCACCACCACAGTTTTGAGGCTCAACCACGAAACCGTACGTTCTTCTTGCCTCTCCACGTGTACGGTGTGGATCACCCTTCACTTCACCCAGCATCGCGATCGTTTGGCCCCAAGTCTCCTACTTGTGCCCGATCCTCTCGCCGTTGACCGCCAAGTCGACTCCAGTGACCTACACATCATGAGACAAGCAAACACATTTCCCATCTCCTGCAATATCACCAATATCTCCACCAACTCCGGTTAGTCATAACCATGATATGCAAACCCATGCAATCCCTGGATTCCCGCATTTCAACTCAGACACCAAATCCGCTCAAGTCAATTAATCATCACATATATTGCAAACCATGGCACATATCCACATGGTTTCTCAATCTCCCCCTTGATGAGTACATTCACAACCTCAAATGAACAAAGATTAGAGATTGAAATGCGAAGCCGAATAAGCACATCCAAATGCCCAAACCCAAGAAAAAGGGTGAAAACAAACCATCTAGCAAGTAGGGATCACAAAACTAAGAGTTGGTAAAAAAAGCGACTTGAGATGCAAAGAATGTGAAAAGCGCAAGAAAACGCTCAAGATCATGATATGCTCCCCCTCAAGTTGTGGTAGGTCTCATGTAGTGCAAAATGGATCATATGAGTTTCTTAGCATTATTTGTGCATGACCCCAAAATTTTCTCCCCCTTTGACAATGAACTCATCAAAGAGGCAAAATAACAAGCAAACATGCAATACATGAAAATGCAAACCTAAGGAGCTTCAATAATTATGCAAACAAGCATTTTACTTTGCTAACCATAACTATAGTGCTATGAAGTGTAAAAGCAATAGCTCCCAATCATGCAAAGATCAAAAATAGATAGCAAGGCACAAACACCATGAGCTATACAAGCTAAGCAGAAAGATTGACTAGCTTAGATAGAATCAAAGTTGCTTATCATGAGCAAAACTGTCACCATACGTGTAAGTACTCTCATCCAAGGCAAAACAAGCACCAAGTGAATCATAAGAATCTAGCCAGTTTCAATCTCAACAAGGGCAACAAGCATTCGTAGAAAATGAGCTCTACAAACGCTCACATATGCAATAGAGACTCAGTTAATCAAGTGATTATTGTTTATCCTCATGTGTCCTCTTATCCATGCGGAGGGTCGCACGACTGGGTACAGAAAACACCTTGAGGCTTCAAGTCACAATGTTTGGATTTAGCATGAGTAATTCTTGATCAAAGCACTTAGCAGATTTTTCAAGATTATGCACAAGACAAAAGAGCATGCCTTCATGTACTTGGCTTGATGTATGAAAGTGCCTTGCTTGCACTGCTTGATTTGAAGCCCAAGAAAGAAGGTGAGCTCTCCCATCATCGACATCTGAAATTCACTTTCCATAGCTTCCTGAATCCTGGACACAAGAGCATGAGATGAACCATCAAAGATGATATCATCCACGTAAATGTGAACCATTGGAAAGTCATTGCCATGCTTGAGAGTGGACAAGGTTTTATCAACACAGCCCATGACATACCCATGCTCTAGCAAGAAGGTTTTAAGCCTAGCATACCATGCTCTAGGTGCTTGCTTTAGCCCGTACAAAGCCTTCTGAAGCTTCTACACACGGTTTGGGTATTTGTGGTGCTCAAAGCCAAGGGGTTGCCTCACATACACTTCTTTCTCTATGAAACCATTTAGGAAAGCACTTTTGACATCCATTTGATAGAGTCTAATTCCCTTGGGGGCAGCAAATGCAAGCAAGATCCTAATGGCTTCTATGCGGGCAACAGGAGCAAAGGTTTCACCATAATCTAAGCCCTCCACTTGGCTAAAACCTTGAGCAACTAGCCTAGCCTTGTTTCTCATAACCTCACCATCCTCCCCATGTTTGTTTTTGAACATCCACTTGGTTCCTATGACATTGACATTTTTGGGAGGCTCTACAAGGGTCCAGACTTTATTTCTCTCAAAGTTTTCCAACTCCTCATGCATGGCATTAACCCAATGTTCATCAGATAGTGCGTGTCCAACATCTCAGGGTTCAAAGGTTGCAACAAAGAGAGAATCGGTAAAGCATGCAAGATGTACAGACCTTGACCTTGTTGTCCTCTCATAGAGATTACCGATCATCTGTTGGGGTGGATGTTGACGCTGAATGTGGTGAGGAGCCTTTCTCTCTGTGGCGCCCCTCCCCGCAGGATCGGGGTCCCGACGGTTCTGATAACTTTGTCCTCACTCGTGCGCACCCGGGACAAACTTCTCGGTCGGTCAGCCATCCCTAAATTGCGCCATGCCAAGCACGCTTAACTTTGGAGTTCTCTAGGGATGAGCTTCCAGAAAATAAGTTGCAACTTGTTGGTATGAGTATTCTATCAATCCTATTAAGCCTTGGGCCAGGATGTTAGAAGATCGACGTCCTCGTCGATCAACCCCAAGCCAGGAATGTCCCCTCTTGGCCACGCTCGTGTGCCCAGTGCCAGCGCATGTGCCATGCTGTGTGACCACTCCGGGCTCACACCAGCCATGCACACCATGCCTACGCAACGGCGATCCCACGCACCCATGAAACCGTGAGGGTCGGCTCTGATAACAGCTGTGGCTCCCCTCCCCGCAGGATCGGGGTCCCGACGGTGCTGATAACGCAGACACTTGATAATACAACATTGGTTCAAATTTAAATTGAAAATTACATCAAATAGTTATCAGAGTGCAGCAGAAATAGTACAAGTTCTTGAATTGTTTTGAAACAGCGGAAGCAAATACGATAAATCTACGAGCTCGACAATACAACATAGTAATGGTTCATGCCCGAAGAACCATCACTCTAACATCACACATCATCACTGCGGCGGGAAGTCGGACTCCCAGTGGGCAGTCCAACCATCAGGGACTTGCATGTCCCAGGGCAGCACATCAACAGGCAATTCTACTTCTTCATTACCTGAAAACAACAGTGGCACAAAGTCTGAGTACTAATTACTTAGCAAGTCTTACCCGTCGGACTCCTAGACATGCAACGGCTCCAATAGGTGGCTTGTTTGAAAAGACTCACACTAAGCAACCTATTAGTTTTATCAAATTTTATTCTTTCGTTTAATTGAGTATAGCAGAAATGTAACTTTAGGTGCAACAATAAGATAATAAAGCAATGTATAAAGTAAGTGCATCATAAGAACAATAATAGTAACACCAATCAATAAGCATCATAGTTAACTTCCAATCCAGGTTCAACTACGTGACGACGCAATGACCAAGTGGTACCCATTACTGCGAGGAACAACAATTGCAATTGATTTACACCAACTGGGATAACCCGAGATACACCACACACACGCACCAATTAAGGTCTTATATGGCAACTTTTCGCAAGGACGAAAAACAACTTGGTCCGGGTCCAGTCTCAGCGAGTGGGCATGCCATTCTGCCAACAGTACTTCATGGTTTAAACCGCCCACTCCAGCAGCAGGAGGGTCAACGACCACTGTACTGGGTACCGTCCTCATTGCCGCGCCAGTGCTACATTAGTTTACTAGTGCCCATAGACTAGCGTGTATTCGGTACTGTTCAATACTTGACCAAGGGGCCGACCACGGACGGGTTCTAGGTTCGACAAGGCAGGGCTACCGCAGTCAACACCCATGTATTGCTGCAAACCTACACATGCATCTTTCCTGCCCGATCATAACAGTAAAATAAACTTCTTTTTAGGTTCCCGTTCCAGTGGTCAGGTTCATTCCATAGTATTAGTATCTATCGGGCCTAATAGTTACTAAGCATAGCGACCTAGTACCGATACTACCAAAGTTCTAATAATAGTGACGTAGGTCATTTGGGTATCATGCAAGTGGGGTCCAATCAACTCCTATGACCTAATGCAATAATCACAGACACTAGTAATATTGAAAACTAGCAACTTTATAAAATGACGAATGAAAAACCGGGGCTTGCCTGGATCGATGTTAGTGCTAGCAACTACAACGTCTTGCTCTTGGGGATCAAGGTCCTTCGGTAGATCTTCCTCTTCCTGCTCTGGGTTGTTGTTGCCTATATGATGCTCAACGCCTTTTAAATGTTGATTATTATCATGTTCTCGAAGCCATATGCTTCAAAGAAATAATTTAGAGTTTCTTTATTTTATGTGTGTTAATAATTTATTAGGGTTGTTGTAGTCCTTCAAAATAATCAAGAAATTGTAATAGTAACCAACTGATTCTGATCTTGAGTGATTTATCATGAACATGGACATAGATGAAGTGTATTTGTACCAATTTACAGCCTCTAGATATAATTACTCTAATTACTAGCATTTATTAAATTAAAATAGCAGTATGAGCAATTAATTAAATTTAATAAGTAAACTTAGGTTTCAAGCCTTGTGTGAATTTATGGGCACAGAGGCTTATGTAAGTGATTTTTGTGCCAAGTGGCAGGGGCCAATTACTTACAAAATAATTACTAGAATTTATTTAATTAAACACACTAAATAATTTCTAGAGCCTAAAATAATTCATATTTTTCTAAACCAAAAATTGTGGTGACAGATACTTATGAAATTATTAAGCATGCCAAAAATCAGAATTAAATTTGGTTCCTAGAATTTCTGGTGAATTAATTTGTGTTTGGACAATTAAATGAATTAATAAAAATGCAAGTACAGAGGCAATGATTTTATCAATTTACTAAAATAGAGCACTTCAAAATGAACCTAACAAATTTTGTTTGAGTTTTATTGGACTTAAATTCGATTTACTAGGAGTTTTCAAAGTTTCAGACATTTTCTGGAATTTCTAGGCATTTTCTGGGTTTATAAAGGGGCCACGTAGGCGCCACGTATGTGACACGTTATGCCAGTAGGTGCCAGTAGGCTCGTCGGAGCGGGGTGGCTTGCGGCCGGAGGGCTCGCTGCCGGTGATTGCGCGGGAGGAAAACTCGTCGCGAGGACAGAAAATGACACGCACGTCTAGGCGAAAAGATTGGCAGGGTTCGAGGGGGAAGTGGCTCACCGGAAAGTCGTCGGCGATGAGAGGCGGCCGAAGACGAACTTCGGCGAGGTCGCGGGAACGGTACAGGGCTCCAAATCAGTCGTAGTCTTCTCGTGGAGCTTCACGGAGACCTGGCGAAAAGCGGCATCGATGATGTCGTCGTGGAATTGGGTGGGAACTAGGAGCTCATCGACGAGGCGGCTTTGGCGATCGACGGCGGAGGGAAAAAATGTCGCGACGAGCAAATGGTTGATCAAACGCAGTGCTAGGGGGTCTGGGAGTTACGTCGAGGTTTGAGAACTTGCATGAGCAAGAGTTAGGCCGTGAGACTCACCGTTGATGAGAACATCACACCTATGGATACACGCAACACTCCTCCAACTAAGATGAAAGTTCATGTGCATCACCTGAATTTACAGGTGACTTCGTTTCTAATGTTTTGTTTATGTGATTTTAAGAATATATTGCTACCTAATGATTTAATTATTGTTAGGAACCATGGAGATGAAGATGATACAACTGAGGAGGTGATTGGAGGCGTGATGCGCCAGCAAGGACGTCCAAGCCAAGGTGGAAGCCCAATCCAAAACCGACTTCGAGTCTGTTTTGGAGCCCAGGACCAGTCTGCACTAAAACGGACGCCCAAGACGCATACGGAATTGGATTTGGACGTTCTACATATGCCTGGAAACATAACGAAAAGATCTTTCCAACCCAACTGGTCCCATATCAAAATTCATCGTGACCCATCAGCAATCGTCAAAACAAGTCGATGTACAGAATCTGTCCTAGTGCTGCGACACCGTAATCAGTCTTTGGGCCATGTATCGAGTTGAGCCCACTTAGGGCTGCATCCAGGGGGTCTTGCACGACCCTAGTGTCCTCATATACAGCCGCCACTTCATTAGGGTTTGGGGGTTTTGCTTAGATTATTCTGTTAATAACAGTTTTGCCGTTTGATCGGTTTGTGAGACCCCAACTTGTGAGATTCATCATATACTTGCAAATTTGGTTGCATTCTTCTTTGTTCTTGCTTGTGTTCTTGATTTGCAGGCAAGGATAAGCCTTCTCGGTGAGGTCAATCGTTCTTGAACGGTTGATAACCAGAGGAGATGTTGTGCTGTGATTGCGGGGTTCAGAACGTGTCGTTCGGAAGCCGGATCGATTTGTGTATCGCCTCCGCCTTAATCAAGATTATCAGAACCTATCGGAAGATCAGGAACCCTTGTCCACATCAAGTGGTAATCAGAGCTTCAGGTACACCGTTAGGTTCACCCTTATCTCTGTTATTTTGTTCAGTCCTAAACTCCAGAAAACTACCCTACAAAAATATTTGTTCGTCGTGTTTCCGCTGTCCTATATCCCCCTTGTGCTATGCAATTTTCAGTTTAGTTTGCTTCTCTGAATTTTAGTCCCTACAAGGTCATTATATTGCTGGTCTAGTGCTTGTTCTTTAGTCTTGTTTGAGTGGTGCATGTCCTTGTTCATAGAGAATCAAGAGAAAAAAAAATTCAGTTTGTTGCACATATTGAGAGTTTTGGAATAATATATTATCTATCTCTGTGACTATCATATTCAGATCATAATATTGCTTATGCTAGAATATATTTTCCTTTTTCTTTCTAGTACTAATACCTTGCTGCAGTTCTGATTCACAAGAAAAGAAAAGAAAAAGGCAAAAGTGCACAAGAGGAAAAAGCCGCACAAAAAAGAGAAGAAGAAAAAGACAAAGATAAAAATTCAGAATTGCTTGCAGTCTTTGCATTCTTTGTTAAGTCTTTCGCTTGCTTGCTTGAACTAGGTCCGAGACAAGTTTAGGCCAGTGACATAGACTAGCTTGGGACTATTATTCAGTTTTGCAATTTCTGAATTGAGATCTTGCTAATCCTTGCTACCTAATATTGCCTATCCAAGCTCCATATATATCCTTCTGAACAGGCACAAATTTTTGACTCTCGCAATTGTCAGTTCACACTCTCCAAGGTATCCTTTGCTTGCTGTAATTAAGAACTTTGTAAGGGCTTGGTGAGATGCTTCCATTTTCTTGTAGAGAGTTTCCACTGTTATTACATAGTAGTGATAGGAAAATATACTCTTGTGTGTTTTCTTGTTTGCTACTAACAATGACAGGTTCCAATACTCATGGGAATGAATTGATGGCATCTCATGATGATAAGAGTGTTGTAGCACAGTGAGTGTTCAGTTCTCAAATGGAGAAGGTAGAGCAAAATCAATTGAACAATTTATTCCAGACTCACTTTGTTGTGAAGGATCGACGTTGTCGTGTCATCATTGATGGAGAGAGTAGTCACAACATTGCAAGCTTGGAGTTGGTCGAGAAGCTTGGCTTGACCACACAACCACACCCATGTCCATACTACATCCAATGGGTAAATTCTTGTGGTAAGATGAAGGTAGATCAAATTGCACGCATTGAGTTTTTTTATTGGTTCTTACAAGGATAGTGCAGAATTTGATATAGTACCTATGCAAGCATGTCATGTGTTATTAGATAAACCTTGGATTTCTACAAATAATGTTTCACATAATGCCATTGCTAATAGCTACTCATTTAAATACAATGGTAGAAGGGTTACTCTTAAACCTATGACTGCTGCTGAAATTTTAGAAGAGGACCAACAATGATTTGAGAGAAAAAAGAATGAACCATTTAGGATAGAAAGGCCTATTTCAAATGTTGCAACACTTCCATCAAAATCTGAATTACTAGAGGATGAACATATTTCTTTGCCTCTTGTTGCAACTAATACATTTGAACATCTACATAAAGAAGATGATAGTGGGAAAGATAAAGAACAGGTTGTTGCTTCAGGTAAAAGCTTTCTTGATGTGATGAATTGTTCCAATAATCTTGCTGTATTAGAACCTTATGATGATGTTTCTTTGTTACAAGTTGATTTATCTATTGGTCCTTGTGATAAAGAGGAGTTGTGTGCCAATGCTTCACTTATACCTTTGCCACAACAAATGAATGACCTTGATGCTTTTGCTTATGATTCACCTAATGGTGCTGAAATAAAACATTTGGTTTTAGTTACATGTGAAAAGGATGAGCAGAAATTATTGACTTCTCTAAACACTTTGGGTTATATTGAATTTGATGTTCTTTGTGATCTAAATGCCGTTGAGAAGAAAATCTTTTCTCAAACTGAATTTCCTTTATTGACAAGAAATAATTTTCATGCTATTGGCTATTATGATCATAGAGGTTTGTTTATGGTGCATAGAGTTTATATTTTTCAACATTGAAACCTCCTTGTGTTGTGCAACTCAATGAGACACTAGAAAACTGCAATAAAAATTGTCATGTCATGTCAAGTTTTTCTACTGTTTCTAAGATCACACATTTTCTAACTTGTCATAAGAGTGAGGATGATGTTCATACTACTGGCCAATTTTTCAAAGGTGTTGTTCAGTTGTGTGACATGCCTTCTACTGTAGTTTCACATTCTAATGATAATTTTTATAACCTATATAAACATGAGGTGCATCCCAAGTTTGGAAATAGTTCTATATTTCATATTTCAGATTTGAGACAAATATTCGGAGAAAGAGATGGGATCGAGTCGAGGATGACTCTAATTCAAAAGGGGGAGAATGATGAGAACATCACACCTATGGATACACGCAACACTCCTCCAACTAAGATGAAAGTTCATGTGCATCATCTGAATTTACAGGTGACTTCGTTTCTAATGTTTTGTTTATGTGATTTTGAGAATAGATTGCTACTTAATGATTTAATTATTGTTAGGAACCATGGAGATGAAGATGATATAGCTGAGGAGGTGATTGGAGGCGTGATGGGCCAGCAAGGACGTCCAAGCCAAAGTGGAAGCCCAATCCAAAACTGACTTCGAGTCTGTTTCGGAGCCCAGGACCAGTCTGCACTAAAACGGATGCCCAGGACGCATACGGACTCGGATTTGGACGCTCTATATATGCCTGGAAAGATAACAAAAAGAACTTTCCAACCTAACTGGTCCCATGTCAAAATTCGTCCCGAGCTGTCGGAAATAGTCAAAACAATTCGACTTCCACAATCTATCCTGGTGTTGCGACACCGTAATCGATCTTTGAGCCAAGTATCGAGTTGAGCCCACTTAGGGCTGCGTCCAGGGGGTCTTGCACGACCCTAGGGTCCTCATATACAGCCGCCACCTCTTCACTAGGGTTTGGGGGTTTTGCTTAGATTATTCTGTTGATAACAGTTTTGCCATTTGATCGGTTTGTGAGACCCTAACTTGTGAGATTCATCATATACTTGCAAATTTGGTTGCATTCTTCTTTGTTCTAGCTTGTGTTCTTGATTTGTAGGCAAGGATAAGCCTTCTCGGCGAGGTCAATCGTTCTTGAACGGTTGATAACCAGAGGAGACGTTGTGTTGTGATTGCGGGGTTCAGAACGTGTCGTTCGGAAGCCAGATCGATTTGTGTATCGCTTCCGCCTTAATCAAGATTATCAGAACCTATCGGAAGATCAGGAACCCTTGTCCACATCAACCGTGCTTGGTTAATTTGGCCGCGGTGTCACCGGAGCTCGAGTGGAGGCTTCCTGGTTCTCGGCTTCGATTGGTTTGATTTAGGCAAGGGATGGCCGAGCGAAGAACATGGGAGTGGAAGAGGAGTTGTGCGCAGCTGTTTATGTGCTTGGCTCGATTCCGGAGGCAGTGGAGCGAGTAGGGCTCAGGTTCTTGCGTCGAGCGGCAATGGTGCGCAGTGGTGAAGGAACAAAGAGGGAGAAATTGCGGGAGTAGAGAATGAGAGTGAGCGGGCTGGTGCTCATGGGTGCGCTTCAAGGTCACGCAAAAGGGCAGAGGGGTTTGGGGGGTTGAGAGCGGTGGATGTGTTCGGAATTGAAGTCACTAGCCGGTCTCGTCGATGGAGTGCAGATAGGAGGAGAAGGAAATGGCGGCCGTTGGGCGAGCGCGCGGCTGAGAGGACAAGGCGGAGGAGCAGGGGGGTGGCAGAGGGGTGGCCAGTGTTGACGCACTGTTGCGCGCGCGGTTCCTAGGAGAACAGGGCGCTGACATCAGCAGAGAAGCGACCGGGAATCGGCTCTGCGCCAGTGAGGAAGAAGAAGGGGAGATTTTGCGCTACAGCCCTCCAAGTTTTGGATTTCTTACAAACAATTCCCTAGTCAAAGCTGGTTTTTAATAAATCAAAATAAAATAGATAGGGATTTCCTAAATTAGTGGATTTGGTGGACTGACTATTTAAATAGTGGAGAACACTCTGGTGAATTTTATTCGTGATTTCCATAAAAATATTTTTAGAATTAATTAAATGCATTAATTAGTTTTTAAGAATAAATTAATTAATTAGGGGTCTTCCCAAGCACATAAAATGCCCAATAATTTCATAAAATTCTATTTTATTATTAGTAACATGATTATGAATTTATTTAGCATAAGTTGTATTGAAATTTTTGAATTGCTTCAATAACTTGATTGCAGGGTTTTTATTTGCCTAGAATTAATAAAAGGGAGTGAGTCCTAATATTTTATGCTATGTTGTTCATAACCTAAGCTCTCCATGTTGGTTAAATGAAGTGAGACACCTGGGGTGTCACAGCCCTCCCTCCTTAAAGAAATCTCGTCCCGAGATTATGAATCACGGCAAACTAGAGGGAAATACGGAGGTCAAAGCATACCTGTGTATGACGACCAAAATTTCTTGTAGTGAGTTCTCAGAAACTCTTCCGATTCCCAAGTAGACTCATCTTCTGAGTGGTTACTCCATTGAACTTTGTAGAATTTGAGGTTTCTATTACGGGTCGTGCGTTCTTTCTCGTCGAGGATCTTCACAGGTTATTCAGAATACGTGAGATCGGGTTGGATTTGGTCATAATCCTCTAAAATTTTGTCGATGGGTGGCTTGAGACATCGCTTAAGCTGAGAGACGTGGAAGGTGGGGTGAACTCCAGACAGGTTGGTGGGTAACTCCAACTTATATGCCACATTTCCACATCGTTCCAGAATTTGGAAAGGTCCGATATAACGGGGAGCTAACTTTCCCTTGACTCCGAACCATTGGATACCCTTCATAGGCGACACCTTGAGATAGACGTAGTCGCCCTTGTTGAAGTACAATGGTATGTGTCATCTGTTTGCATACTTCTCTTGACGGTATTTAGCGGCTTTAAGATTGGCTTGGATGGTACGTACTTTTTCTTCAGCATCCTTGATAAGGTCAGGACCAAAGGTTACTCTTTCTCTAGATTCAGACCAGTTTAGCGGCGTTCTACAACTGCGACCATAGAGTGCTTCAAATGGCGACATTTTTAGACTCTCCTGGTAACTGTTGTTGTATGAGAATTCTGTATAAGGCAAATACGTATCCCAATTACCACCATGAGTTAAAACACATGCTCTAAGCATATCTTCCAAAATTTGGTTGACACACTCAGTTTGTCCATCTGTGGTGGCATGGTAAGCGGAACTCCGGATAAGCTTGGTACCCAAAGATGCATGTAGTTGTTCCCAAAAACGAGCAACAAACTGTTAGCCACGATCCATAACAATGGTCTTGGGCACTCCGTGGAGACATAGAATTCTAGCTATGTATAGCTCTGCATATTGTCGTACATTATGTCTATTATTGACTGGCAGGAAGTGGGTAGATTTGGTGAGTCTGTCCACAATGACCCAAATTGAATCATGCTTTCGAGAAGTGAGAGGGAGACCCACAACAAAATCCATGCTGATGTCTTCTCATTTGCAAGCAGGGATACTCAATGGTTGAAGTAATCCGGCCTGTTTCAAATGATCAGCCTTAACCCTCTGACACGTATCATATTCTGTGACATACCGAGCAATTTCTCGCTTTATCCTTGTCCACCAGAAATTCTTCTTCAAGTCTTGGTACATTTTGTTACTACCCGAATGGGTAGAATACTTGGAGTGGTGTGCTTCATCCAAGATCTTCCGTCGAAGTTCAAAGTCCTTTGGTACTACTAAACAGTTATTGAACCACAGAGTACCGTTCGAGTCTTGGGTCAAGCATTTGGCTTTGCCATCCTTAATGTTTTGTCTGATGTGATTCATACCAACATCACTTTTCTGTGCAGCAACGATTTATTCCCGGATGGTAGAATGCACACTTAGGTTGCTAACCACTACAACAGGTAAAATGCGAAGGCTAGGTTCCGAATTAGTTTTGTGGTCATTTCGGTCCTGAACTTCCAGTTCCAAGTTGTTGCAGTGGACCTTTCTGCTTAACGCATCGGCGACTACATTAGCCTTGCTGGGATGATAATGAATCTCCAGGTTATAATCCTTAATCAGTCTAGCCACCGACGCTGTCTCATGTTTAGGTCAGTCTAGGTGAATATATATTTCAAGGTCTTATGGTCTATGTAGACGTGCACTAAGTTGCCGAGCAAATAATGCCTCCAAATTTTTAGTGCAAGTACAACTGCAGCTAGCTCCAAATCATGAGTTGGATAGTGCTCTTCATGCTTCCTTAACTGTCGAGATGCATAGGCTATGACACGACCTTCTTGCATGAGTACACATCCCAGCGCTGTGCCTGACGCATCGCAATATACGTCGAATGGCTTGGTGATGTCAGGTTGAGCCAGTACTGGGGCAGTTGTCAATAATTTCTTCAGTGCTCGGAATGCTTCCTCACACTTGCTGTTCCAATCAAACTTTTTCTCCTTTTTCAGCAGTTCCGTGATGGGTTTGGTTAGCCAAGAAAAATTTGGAATGAACGTACAATAATATCCGGCTAGCCTGAGGAAATTGCGTACATGGTGAACTGTCTTTGGTGGCTTCCAATCTAGCACATCTTGAACTTTGCTAGGATCTACCGAGATTCCTTCTGCAGAGACTATGTGACCAAGGAATGGTACACGGTCCAACCAAAATTCACACTTGCTGAATTTGGCATACAATTTATGATCTCAGAGGCGTTGAAGAACAATGCGAAGATGTTTAGCATGCTCTTCCTTGGATTTAGAATAGACGAGGATGTCATCAATGAATACTACCACAAACTTGTCCAACTCTGGCATGAATACCGAATTCATGAGATACATGAAATGAGCAGGGGCATTGGTTAATCCAAATGACATTACTAGGTACTCGAATAGTCCGTACCTAGTAGAGAACGCAGTCTTCGGAATGTCTTCCGCTCGGATCTTGATTTGATGATAACCTGATCGGAGATCAATTTTTGAAAATACCTTAGCACCAACTAATTGATCAAAAAGTATCAATTCGTGGTAACAGGTATTTGTTCTTGATGGTAACCTCGTTGTGGGGTCGATAATCAACAACGAGACGCAGAGACTTATCCTTCTTCTTCACAAAGATAGCTGGACAGCCCCAAGGTGAGGTGCTTGGGCGAATGAATCCCTTTTCCAATAACTCATTCAACTGCTTTTTCAATTCGGCCAACTCATTTGGGGCCATTTTATAAGGTCGACGAGATATTGGAGAAGTTCCCGGTTGTAGCTCTATCTTAAATTCCACTTCATGGTCAGGTGGTAGGCTAGAGATATCTTCAGGGAATACGTCCGGATACTCACGAACAACGAGGATATTCTCGAGCGACTGCCCTTCCAAGTGATGGACCATTAGGGCTTTTGATGATTTGATGTTTACAGAAAGTGTGTCCTCTCCATGCAAAGGGGAGTTGAGGTGAATGATACGGGGCTCGATGTCTAGCATGGCTCTATGGGTTTTCATCCAGAACATGCCCAAAATCAAGTCAATTTCCTGGTGGCTAAGCATGATAAAATCCGTGGGGTAGATTTTCTTGTTTATTTCCAAAGAGGCTTTGCACACTATTTGATTGGCACTAGTTTGCCCAGCGGGGGAACGAATTGTGTAGCACCTTTCTATGGTCTGGGGTTGAAGATTATGTTTTTGCACACACGCTTGGCTAATGAAATTATGCGTAGCACAAGAATCAAAAAGTGCGAGCACAGGCTGGCGATAGAGCGAGAGCATACCGGTCAGCACGGGTTCGCCCTCAGGAATGTCTTCAGCATTGGTGTAGTTCACTTGGGCACCACGAGATGGTGCATTCACAGCCTTGTTCTGATTTTGACGCTGGTTGTTGTTTTTGTTGTTGCGCCTTGGTGCAGTGCAGTTCTTGGCAAAGTGGCCGGTGCGACCACAATTGTAACAGGGGTAGCTGCTTCCACGGTTAGCAGGTTGTGAAGCACAAACATTCTGGCCCCCTTGCTGTTGATACGGTGCGTGGTACTGGTTGTTCTTCTGCGGGTATGGTGCACGAGGTGGGAAATTCTGTTGTTGCGGCGGCCGTGAGTAGTTCTGACCATACGGTCGCTGGTACTGCTGCCACGGTGATGCCCGGAAACGCTGTCCAATGGGGAAATGTAAATCAGACGATGCTTCGCCTGTGGGGTAGCAGGAGCAGTAGCAGGGGCCTTCCTCATGCGGTCTTCCTCTTCAACTTGGCGCATAGCACCCTCCTGGACAATAGCAGCATTGACCAGATCGTTATATGTGCCCGTTGTCTGCCAAGTCAGACGCTCCTTAAGCGTGGCATTCATCCCTCATAGGAACTCGTATCTCTTCTTTTCCTCCGTATTGACATATTCATTAGCATACTGGGCCAGGTGATTGAAAGCCTCAGAATACTAGAGGACATTCCTCCCTCCTTGTTTTAGATCCATGAACTCCTGAAACTTCCTTTGCATGAGACCCGCGAGAATGAAATGAGCTCGGAAAGCAGCCTTGAACTCATTCCACTCAGTGCGACGTCCAGCGGGTAGAGAAGCTTCATTATTGTCCCACCAGGCACTAGCAGAGCCCTGGAGTTGTTGGGCGGCGAACAACAGCTTCTACTGTTTAGTGCACTCCAGTAGACCAAACTTAGTTTTGGTCTGACGCAGCCAACGGTCAGCGTCCAGTGGCTCTCTGGCACGCTTGAAGGTAGTTGGGTGAGTACCCAGAAAATCTGAATAAGTGCTCTAACGGGGCTGGTTGTTGCGGTGGTTGTGGTTATCTCCACGTCCAGCCAGGTGAGTCGTGATGTCGACTAATCGACGGAGCAGTTCTGAGTCATTTTGCTGCCTGTTGAGTCAAGCGGCCAGAACCTCGACTAGAGATGGCTCAGCATTAGCCCCCTACTGATTCCGAGTACGCACCATGCTCTTGATTCCGAGTACGCACCATGCTGCAAATTATGCGGTTGCACGTTAGTCATTTCTCAGATTACTCCACAAAGCCACATGCGCAAGAATATAATTGGCAAAAGGTACGATAACAATTCACACACGACAACCAACTTCATTGATTCAATTCAGTCTACAAAGATGTTAAAGGACATACGATTTCCTACACATACGTGCCAACGCCTAGCTATGGTATTGCGGACACATACTGCAAGGTTCACACTCCTATATTGGACTAGGGGTACATATTTTTCACGACCGCACATAGGGGTAGTAAAGCATCTACTCCTGGCCTAATCTTTCGGCTCTTCTGGTTCTTCCTGTTCCATAGGTTCTCCTGGTTCCTCCAGATTCATCATTTCCTCGTCATCAACACCGGCAAGTCCCATCTCCACAGCGTCTTGTTCTCCATACTCTATGAAGAAATCGTCCCAATTCCCTTCAATAGGAAGATGGGCAGCCTTGAATGCATTCAGGTTATCTTGAACCTCAATCATGTCATGCTCAAAATCTACCGCATCCTGCAAGGCTTGGTCACGTTCTTCTAGAGTCGCTTCCATCTCTTCATTCTTGGCTTGGATTTGCTGGTTCCGTTCTGCAATTTCTTCGTCTTTAGCTTGTTTTTCGACCTCAGAAAGTCGTAGTGCAGAATGGAACAAATCCAATTGCCGGAACAAGTTTGTGCACAAAGCGAATGTGGACAGACCATAATACTCTATTATGGGCAGCATAGGATCATGATGGCGGTGGTTTGGATCAAAGATGAAATCCACATGCCTCATCCATTCGAAATCCGTCACATCATTAATGGGTAGCAAGGCAATGGGTGTTCCAGCCACGTCATGCTTGTGGTCTTCACAGAACCGAGTAAGTGCCTTGAATGCAGCTACATTCCAGGTGCAAGGCAGATCGGTCCCGGTGACACTAAGGATCCAAGATTCCCATACGGGGATGATGGAGTAATTGGCAGGAACCGCCACATGGATGATACATGTGAGGACTCCACGCTCCTGGAATTCCTTACAAGCATAGGTGGGAGGAGTGGAATATCCGAATCTCTGGAGAACTCTCCAAAATAGGTGAATCATTCCCGTGAACTCCAGGCCATCGGTAATTTCCCAACCTTGTGGTGGTTGTTCATTGTTCTCAGCCATCTACAAAGAAAGTACCTTGATTGAGTCAACGAGTACGATTAACTTTGTTTGTAACAATATTAGCTACTAATGGTACATCCAATGCACAACGCAAATCATCATAGTTTCAATACATGACTCGGAATAGGCGGCCCTCGAGTACAAAAACATCTCACGCATCAACCCCAAAATACCACAACCTCGCGTGGTTCGACAAAAGTTACCTACCCACTGATCCGGACTACCGAGACTAGACTAGTCTACCCTCGTCCTCCTGGGTCCTGCCTCAGGCGGTGCCTCGTAGTCCATGTCAGACTCCTCGTCCATATCATCCTGCGGGTCGTCCTCCTCCGGTACTACCGGTGGTGCAAGAGCTGCCTCAAGCTGCTGCTGCAGTCCCTGGTTCTCCTGGGCTAGGGTCTCCAAATCCTCTCCCATAAGCTCCATCTCGTGCTGTGCAGCCGTCAACTGATGTTACAGGTGCTCGTTGTGGTTGACGCGCTGCTGCATAATCACGCCACGTCTGTCAACCTCTTGTGCGAGGGTGTCACGCTGTCCAGTCACCTCAGTAATGTGAGTCTCACTCACCTCAAGAGCAGCGGTCAGCCGCTGAATCTCTCTCTGCTACGTGTCGACCTGTGTCTACAGGTCATTCCTCTGAACCCAGACCTGCTCTGCCTCAACCAGTATGATAGTACTATGGTTGCTAGCCTCCTCATCCAAGTTGAGGAGGTACTCAGAGTAGTAAGACACACAGTGGTACCCTGCTTGGTACGTCGGGTAGTCGTCGTGGCCAACGCGCCTCACACGCCTCTGCTAGACCGGGTTGGCCTGGTGACAGATGGGAATCATCTCAAACGGAGTCCCAGAGAGCGCTGCTATGTGGCGCCCGCAAATGTGGGTGAGAGCCCTATGGGCGACTCTCTCCAAGCCCTCACAGAGGCTCCCACAAGTCGCCGTGCTCTCCATACCCGCCATGTCGAGGTTTCGCGGGTGTGTGGGCACGCTGATGTGCACCTCAACAAGAGTCATGCCGTGACGATGGATCTCATGGGCCTTGGAAGAGGGCGGCTCATCATAGCCCAACAAGCGTAAGAGATCCCACAATAGTGTAGGAAAGCCACGGTGGTGGAGTCCGGTGGTGTAGCGCCACCCATCGTGCGAAAGCTCCTCAAAACCGTGGTCATCCATCTGGAACATAACCCAATGGTGAGTACAATGTTCCATGAATAACAATGCATTTCATATATAGTGCTATGAAATACAGAAACAAGGTTTTTGTTAACATTTTCCAGCCTCAAGGGTCAATAATACGACAGTGGGTCTCAAAATAAATTCAGTTTCAGATTGACATAAGCCTAATGTTTTAGCTCTATTGGTCAGGGGAAAACTGTGATGATGGTGAAGCTCATTGGAGATGAAAATAGGCTTCTAGGGCTTTCTAGATTGTATTTAAACACCTAAAAATCTGAAGTATAACTTTAGTTATGAATTTTTGAAGTTGGCAGCTAAAAATAGGACAGATTCTTGTTAACCTTGTTATTCAGAATTTTATACTTATTAGGTTTAGAAAATTTTTATTCAGAGGTTGGTAAGTAAGGAGAGAACCAAATTTTCGTTTAGTTATAATGGGATGCATGATGCAAAACCTTCATTTTATTAACCTATCGTTCCACACCACACAACACCTAACTTGCCGAGACTTAGCGGCACGGATATTTGGTGACGACCCGCACTCAACACGTAAGTTATTATAAAGGTTATACTAACGGTGTTAGCGTACCTGCAGAAGATCCATTGCAGAAACAATACATCAAATTCAAAAGAAACTACAAAAAGAAGCACAGTTCTACTAGTAACGATCCATGGAAAAAGGATCGCCTCGTGATAAGTCACGAGCCAACAGTGTCTCGTATCCGCCTACGAGCACAGACACCGATATCACGCGTGTTGGTTAAGCACGCACGTACCTTTGTTTGAAGAAGCCGTAGATGCAACAACGTAAACAATCATAACCCAGTTTAGCTTTGTCACCACCTATTACCTACTAGGGGCAATACTAACGTTTCCTCACTCGTAACGTCATAGTTTTCGAAAATACGATTTATTTGTTGTATTATCATGGACCATGGCTCTGATACCAGCTGTAACATCCCGCCCCTCCGAGGCTGGGCCCGCTTACCCTAGCAGCTCTCTAGAATCTCAAGACTATCCTCACAGACCAACACATGTCTTTTCTGTGCACTTTGTCCTCACTCGTGCGCACCCGGGACAAACTTCTCGGTCGGTCAGCCATCCCTAAATTGCGCCATGCCAAGCACGCTTAACTTTGGAGTTCTCTAGGGATGAGCTTCCAGAAAATAAGTTGCAACTTGTTGGTATGAGTATTCTATCAATCCTATTAAGCCTTGGGCCAGGATGTTAGAAGATCGACGTCCTCGTCGATCAACCCCAAGCCAGGAATGTCCCCTCTTGGCCACGCTCGTGTGCCCAGTGCCAGCGCATGTGCCATGCTGTGTGACCACTCCGGGCTCACACCAGCCATGCACACCATGCCTACGCAACGGCGATCCCACGCACCCGTGAAACCGTGAGGGTCGGCTCTGATAACAGCTGTGGCTCCCCTCCCCGCAGGATCGGGGTCCCGACGGTGCTGATAACGCAGACACTTGATAATACAACATTGGTTCAAATTTAAATTGAAAATTACATCAAATAGTTATCAGAGTGCAGCGGAAATAATACAAGTTCTTGAATTGTTTTGAAACAGCAGAAGCAAATACGATAAATCTACGAGCTCGACGATACAGCATAGTAATGGTTCATGCCCGAAGAACCATCACTCTAGCATCACACATCATCACTGCGGCGGGAAGTCGGACTCCCAGTGGGCAGTCCAACCCTCAGGGACTTGCATGTCCCAAGGCAGCACATCTACAGGCAATTCTACTTCTTCATTACCTGAAAACAACAGTGGCACAAAGCCTGACTACTAACTACTCAGCAAGTCTTACCCGTCGGACTCCTCGACATACAACGGCTCCAATAGGTGGCTTGTTTGAAAAGACTCGCACTAAGCAACCTATTAGTTCTACCAAGTTTTATTCTTCCATTTAATTGAGTATAGCAGAAATGTAACTTTAGTTGCAACAATAAGATAATAAAGCAATGTATAAAGTAAGTGCATCATAAGAACAATAATAGTAACACCAATCAATAAGCATCATAGTTAACTTCCAATCCAGGTTCAACTACGTGACGACGCAATGACCAAGCGATACTCATTACTGCGAGGGACAACAATTGCAATTGATTTACACCAGCTGGGATAACCCGAGATACACGACACATATGCACCAGTTAAGGTCGTTATGGCAACTTTTCACAAGGACGAAAAACAACTTGGTCCGGGTCCAGTCTCAGCGAGTGGGCATGCCATTCTGCCAACAGTACTTCATGTTTTGAACGGCCCACTCCAGCAGCAGGAGGGTCAACGACCACTGTACTGGGTACCATCCTCATTGTCGCGCCAGTGCTACATCAGTTTACTAGTGCCCATAGACTAGCATGTATTCGGTACTATTCAATTCTTGACCAAGGGCCCGACCACGGACGGGTCCTAGGTTCGACAAGGCAGGGCTACCGCAGTCAACACCCATGTATTGCTACAAACCTACACATGCATCTTACCTGCACGGTCATAACAGTAAAATAAACTTCTTTTTAGGTTCCCGTTCCAGTGGTCAGGTTCATTCCCTACTATTAGTATCTATCGGGCCTAATAGTTACTAAGCATAGCGACACAGTATCGATACTACCAAAGTTCTAATAACAGTAGCATAGGTCATTTGGGTATCATGCAAGTGGGTTCCAATCAACTCCTATGACCTAATGCAATAATCACAGACACTAGTAATATTGAAAACTAGCAACTTTATAAAATGGCGAATGAAAAACCGGGGCTTGCCTGGATCGATGTTAGTGCTAGCAACTACAACGTCTTGCTCTTGGGGATCAAGGTCCTTCTGTAGATCTTCCTCTTCCTGCTCCGGGTTGTTGTTGCCTATATGATAGAATTGAATTGTCGGTATTATCAAAATACCATAGAATGCAATGGTATGATTCTCAACGTCTTTTAAATGTTGATTATTATCATGTTCTCGAAGCCATATGCTTCAATGTTCTCGAAGCCATATGCTTCAAAGAAACAATTTAGAGTTTCTTCATTTTATGTGTGTTAATCATTTATTAGGGTTGTTGTAGTCCTTCAAAATAATCAAGCAATTGTAATAGTAACCAATTGATTCTGGTCTTGAGTGATTTATCATGAACATGGACATAGATGAAGTGTATTTCTACCAATTTACAGCCTCTGGATATAATTACTCTAATTACTAGCATTTATTAAAGTAAAATAGTGGTATGAGCAATTAATTTAATTTAATTAAGTAAACTTAGGTTTCTGGACTTGTGTGAATTACTGGGCACAGAGGCTTATGTGAGTGATTTTTGTGCCCAGTGGCAGGGGCCAATTACTTATAAAATAATTACTAGAATTTATTTAATTGAACACACTAAATAATTTCCAGAGCCTAAAATAATTCATATTTTTCTAAACCAAAAATTGTGGTTGCAGATACTTATGCAATTATTAAGCATGCCAAAAATCAGAATTAAATTTGGTCCCTAGAATTTCTGGTGAGTTGTGTTTGGACAATTAAATGAATTAATAAAAATGCAAGTACAGAGGCAATGATTTATCAATTTACTCAAATAGAGCACTTCAAAATGAACCTAACAAATTTTTCTTGAGTTTTATTGGAATTAAATTCGATTTACTAGGAGTTTTCAAAGTTTCAGACATTTTCTAGAATTTCTGGGCATTTTCTGGGTTTAAAAAGGGGCCACGTAGGTGCCACGTATGCGACATGTAGGCACCACGTCAGGCGCCAGTAGGCGCCAGTGGGCTCGCCGGAGCGGGGTGGCTTGCGGCCGGAGGGCTCGCTGCCAGAGATTGCGTCGGAGGAAAACTCGTCGCGAGGACAGAAAATGACACGCACGTCAGGGCGGAAAGATTGGCAGGGTTCGAGGGGGAAGTGGCTCACCGGAAAGTCGTCAGCGACGAGAGGCGACGGAAGACGAACTTCGGCGAGGTCGCGGGAACGGTACAGGGCTCCAAATCGTTCGTTGTCTTCTTGTGGAGCTTCACGGAGACCCGGCGAAAAGCTGCATTGATGATGTCATCGTGGAATTGGGCGGGAACTAGGAGCTCGTCGACGAGGCGGCTTTGGCGATCGGCAACGGAGGGGAAAAATGTCGCTGCGAGCAAATGGTTGATCAAACGCAGTGCTAGGGGGTCTGGGAGTTATGTCGAGGTTTGAGAACTTGCATCAGCAAGAGTTAGGCCGTAAGACTCACCGTGCTTGGTTAATTTGGCCGCGGTGTCGCCGGAGCTCGAGGGGAGGCTTCCTGGTTCTCGGCTTCAATTGGTTTGATTTAGGCAAGGGATGGCCGAGTGAAGAACATGGGAGTGGAAGAGGAGTTGTGCGCAGCTGTTTATGTGCTTGGCTCTATTCCGGAGGCAGTGGAGCGAGCAGGGCTCAGGTTCTTGCGTCGAGCGGCAATGGTGCGCGGTGGTGAAGGAACAGAGAGGGAGAAATTGTGGGAGCAGAGAATGAGAGTGAGCAGGCTGGTGCTCGTGGGTGCGCTTCAAGGTCACGCAAAAGGGCAGAGGTGTTTCGGGGGTTGAGAGCGGCGGATGCGTTCGGAATTGAAGTCGCTGGCCGGTCTCGTCGGTGGAGTGCAGAGAGGAGGAGAAGGAAATGGAGGCCGTTGGGCGAGCGCGCGGCTGAGTGGACAAGGCGGAGGAGCAGGGGGTGGCAGAGGGGTGGCCAGCATTGACGCACTGTTACGCGCGCGGTTCCGAGGAGAACAGGGCGCTCGTGTCGGCAGAGAAGCGACCGGGAATCGGCTCTGCGCCAGTGAGGAAGAAGAAGGGGAGATTTTGCACTGCAGCCCTCCAAGTTTTGGATTTCTTACAAACAAGTCCCTGGTCAAAGCTGGTTTTTAATAAATCAAAATAAAATAGCTAGGGATTTTCTAAATTAGTGAAATTTGGTGGACTGACTATTTAAATAGTGGAGAACACTCTGGTGAAACTTATTTGTGATTTGCATAAAAATGCATTAATTAGTTATTTAAGAATCAATTAATTAATTAGGGGTCTTGCCAAGCAAATAAAATGCCCAATAATTTCATAAAATTCTATTTTATTATTAGTAACATAATTATGAATTTATTTAGCATAAGTTGTATTGAAATTTTTGAATTGCTTCAATAACTTGATTGCAGGGTTTTTATTTGCCTAGAATTAATATAAGGGAGTGAGTCCTAATATTTCATGCTATGTTGTTCATAACCTAAGCTCTCCATGTTGGTTAAATGAAGTGAGACACCTGGGGTGTGACACTCTCAGAGTGTACCTCCCCCTCAACCACAGCTGGAGCTTGCTCAACAGCCGCTGAAGTCGATGTAGAAGCTTCTGGACCCTCTGCTAGAGTAGTGGTGACAGCAGGAACAAGCTCAGATGAGCGATGAAGTGAATCAGCATCATCATCATCAAAGCCGTGTAGGTCCTCTTCTACAAAGATGCTCTCCTTCATCTTCTTGTCACCTGTAGACTCAATTACATTCCTTGCACAAGAGTTTGATTCATCATAGGTTACATCGCAGGATTCTACGATGGTGTTACTCTCCAAATTCAAAACTCTATAGAAATGACCATGAAGAGAGTAACCAAGAAAGATTCCATCGGAAGACCTTGACTCAAACTTATCAAGATTGCCACGCTTGAGAATAAAGCACTTGCAACCAAAGGCACGCAAATGAGAAACCGAGGGCTTTCTCCCAAAACACAGCTCATAAGAAGTCACATTAAGAATTGAGCACAAGAAAATCTGATTGGAAAGATAGCAAGCAGTGCTAATGGCCTCAGCCCAGAACCGCCTCGGAGTCCTATGCTCATCGAGCATCGTCCGGGCCATCTCCACTAAGGATCTGTTCTTTCTTTCAACCATACCATTATGCTGGAGAACACGAGGTGCTGAAAACTAATGCGCAATACCATGCTCAAGACAGAAAGCATCAAAGGAGGAGTTCTTGAACTCGGTGCCATTATCACTGCGAATTGCTCGTAATGCACCAGGGCGTTCATATGAAGCAAGAAGGACCCAAGAAGGACCAACAGTGTCCATATCAAGCAACTCTCCAGGGCGTTCAGTCATCACCAAATTGATTGGTGGATGAGAAGCGGTAATCATTTTCTCATGACGACAAGGAGCACAAACCAAATCCTTATCAAATTTGAGCTTAGGCAATCCTCGGATCAAACCTAGGCCACTCAAGCGACATAATAGGTCAAAGCTCATGTGACCTAGTCTCCTATGCCATTTCCAGAGCTCAGAAGAAGATTGAGCAAACAAGCACTTGTGAGAACTAGGAGAACCAGCAAAATCAGCCTGAAAAACTCTGCCAATGCGAGAAATCCCACAAACCAAGGAACCACTCGAATCAAGAACACAAGAAGCATTCAACTGCGCACTTCCAAACCAACATCAAGAAGTTGAGAGATAGAGAGGAGATTGTACTTGAGATACTCAACCAAACCAACATCCTTGAGAGTGAATTTTTCATTTACCTTTACCGCGCCTCTTGCCTTCACTCTCCCTCTCTTGTCATCTCCAAAGGTCACATACTCCCGCCGCTTCAGGGGAGTGAGGCTGGAGAACCACTTTGCATCTCCGGTCATGTGGCACGAACACCTGGAGTCCATCAACCATTAGTTCTCCAAGCCTCCACCTGCTGCCTACAAAGAAGGAGAAGGAAAAGTCGATGGCTCAGTGCTGGGGTTAGTCAAAAGAGATTTGGGAATCCAGCACTTAACTAGACAACAGGTAGTAGTCATCATAGTTCTTTGCACATTATCATTTGAACGCATAGGACGAGAACCACGAAGGGGAAAACGTGGCCTATCAAAGCGTCTCGACTCAAACCTTGGGTTGTGAGGATAGAAATCATCAATGTGAAAGCCAAATCCACGCGAATGACGCTCACCATGATGGGGAAAACGTGGGGCGCCAAAGCACTACTGTGCAAAGCCTCTGTTTTGTGAATCAAAGCCATATGAGGAATGACCCTGTCCATGATAGGCACGAGAAAAAAGTGAGGCTGAAAGTCAACAAAATCATCATAAAAAGCATCCCTAGTCAACTCAGCTTGCTTCCTCTCAATCCTCTTACGCCTATAACAGAATTCATCCAAATGGCCCTTGCGACCACAAAACATGCAAATGTAGACACCCTTAGGATTAGGCTTGGTTTGTATTGCAGGTTTGGGTTTTGGCTTCTCTATTTGCTTTGGGTTGAAGAAGGGTTTGGGATTGGTTGGATTGTATGTGTCAGTGGGTTTGATGGTGTTTTCTTCATCCTTGTAGCTGGATCTAGGTACAAACTTACCCACATTCTCACTCTCCTTGTCACACCTTTCAAATCCCAAGCCCAAGTTATAGTTGACCTAGAAGCACTCTCCTTCACTCTTGCCAAATCACTCTCAATCTTTTCCTCATTCACTAGGGTTCTCTGGAGCCTAGAAACAAGATAGTCATTTTCCTGAACTAGGACTTTGTTTTCTTCCCTAGTGATTACTAACTTGTCCATGAGGGTGACACACACTTCATACGGATATGGGAGAACTTTCGAGCGAGTCTCATATAGAAGTCTGGACTCAAGCTCTTTGACTTTGAGGGACTGAGCTTCCAATTCAGCTGGAAGCTTGGGGGACTTCCGACATGCTCCCAAAAGAGTTGGTCTAGCTTAACTCATCAAGCTCCTTGAGGGCACTCTCAAGCTGACTGGCAACTTGAGCATGCACACTCCCCCTCCGTGTAAGATCACTCATCACAACTTGACAAGACTCACACTCTACAACCATGTCATCCTTAGCAAGCTTAGACCTAAGTGAAGCAATTTCAAAATCAGCACTCTCCAACTTAGATTTAAGCTCTCTACTCTCACGAACAGCACTACAAAAGCAGAACATCATGCAAATGATCAAGTTCAGAAGAGAGCTCATTAAGAGTGGGAGGTACCTCTCTTGTGTCGAAGTTGGATCCAGTGTCGGTGTCGTGGTCATTCTTTGCCATGAAGCAAAGCCCGGTGAAGTCATTCTTCCTCTTGACTCGTGACTTTTCAACCTTCTCCTCTGAGCTTGTAAGGCCTTTGCTTGATGTGAGCTCGACATCGCTCAAGGCGGCAATGTAGGCGCATGCAATGGCCTTGGCGAACTTCTTGGAGTTCTTGCCCTTCTTGTAGATGCGGTTCTTCTTCTGCTTGAAGTCTTCAGTGTTGTTTTTGCGGTACCTAGCCTTCTTCTTCTTCTTGGGACAATCAGCGATGAAGTGTCTCGGGTCACCGCACTCAAAGCAGGTTCTTGAACCACCTCCTCTTCTCTCCTTCCAGTTGTTGTAGAACCTCCTGAACTTCCTTATGAGCAAGGACAACTCCTTGTCAGGAATGCACTCCATCTGTTCATCGGAAGCTGTAACAAGAGAAGACAAAGCAAACTCCAAGGAAGACTTCTCAAATGAGGGGTTAGTTCCATAAGAAGCACAACTGTGATCACCCTTCTGAGAACTAGAAAGCAAAGCCATGCTAGAAGCTGGAATAGCAAGATTAGGATGAGATTTCCTAGACAGTTCATGAGATTTCAGCTTGCTATACAGTTGCTCATAGTTCAGGGTATTGAATTTAGCAGTTTCTTCTAGAGTAGCAATTTTAACCCTCCAAACATTTTCATCAAGTGAGTACAGTAGTTGCTTAGCTCTATCATTGTCATTGTCCACAAGGTTACCACAAGCTCGCAAGTTGCACACAATTGCCTCAAACCTACGAAAGGTGTCATCTAGTGACTCGCCAGGTTTTTGTGCAAAGGTTTGGTACTGTCTATTGTAAGAATCCTTACGCATAGACTTTGATACATCCGGCCCAGGTGGGGTGGAACGAAGCCTGACATACCAATCCGGATTCCCTGAATCCCGCAATCTTAGAACCACAACTCCTACCAAAAGCCCGACACACCAATCCGATTCTAGGTCCACGACCCGAATCCGCAGTCTTAGCACCGCAACTCCGGCGCCCCAACTCAAGGAAAGGCCCAATCTCCCTAAAAGACTAGTCTGATAGGGGAAGGGTGGCTCTCCCTTTTAAGGTGGCTTCCACCTCCCAAGCTAAGCAAGGTGGGATTATTCAGAGGCTCACACGGTCGCCGCCCTAGCGGGTAATAGTGGAGGATGTCCTTATCAGACTTGACCTGGTTGGTACCCTCATGGTAAGTGCATAGCTTAACCCAAATAGCATGAGCAGTGTCAAGGTGTGCAACCCTATCATGTTCACTCCTACCAAGTGCAGAGAGCAGAATATTGACAGCTTTGGAGTTGTTCTCATACCTGACTAACTCACCTGCAGAAGCAGTGTTCATGTCTTGTGGTATAGCATACTCTTGATCAACAATCTCCCAAATTGCACGTCCTTGACTCAGCAGATACGCCTTGGTCCGTGACTTCTAGTAGGGGAAGTCCTCTCCATCGAACATCCACAGCTTGATAGCACGCTTCTCCATGTTGCCTTTGGATCACAAAGCTAGTGAAGGTCAACTAGTGATCAAACCAGCTTTGATACCAATTGAAGGACCGAGAACGCGACCAAAGGGGGGGTGAATGGGAGCCAATCAAAATTCTCCAAGAGAACTTGGCCTATATCCCAAAAACAACCCAAGCCAACCTCTGAACCGATTGCCAAGACTACACACACCAACTAGTGGTGTACTAGCCCTAGGAGTGATCAACCACAGAAAGAAACACAGCGGAAACAAAAAGGAAACTGCAGAGACTCAAGATAGTCAACAACGTCACAAACTGCACCTTACTGAACCACCACCGGCAGTGCTGATCAGGACCATCGGCAGTGCCGGTTGGCCCCATCGGTAGTGCCGATCGGGGTTCTGATACCCACCAGCAGTGTCGGTCCTGGTCGTCGGCAGTGCCGATCGAGCCGGACAGAACAACAAAAACTTTCGGGAATTTGGCAAATCTTCTCCGAAACCTAACCAAACGAACTCCAAATGATGCGATTTTTGGATCAGTGAATCCTCATCACATCACAACTCTAATCCTAGAAAATCATCTCAATTAGCTCAAGGAATCATCATGAATTTCAGATCTTGTGCCAAGAACACCAAAAAGGGGAAACTTGAGAAATCCTTCAAATTGAAGGTGCTGGAGCTATTGATTCGGTCAAGGATCCATAGAGGATTGTTCTAGCTCATCCTAGCAACAAGTTTCTTAAGAAATCCGAGCCAAAAACCCGTCCAAAAATGAGATCGAAAATCACCACAAAAATAGCTCCAAAAATAAGGAAAAACGGAATTTCGGGATTCAAGTGAAGAGGGAAATCTTGAGCACGAAAATACATCTCATATCATAGAAAGGTGCTTACAAGATCCATAGGTACAAGGCTAGGAAGCCACCCTCTTCCTCCCGCTATTTGGAAGAGCAAGAGATGTCTCTCAGACACCCACTGCTCTCCTCTAAAACATAAAGTCCTCTCCTAGCACTTTGAATCGAGTCCTAACACAAGGCTAATGGGAAGAGAGGCCCCTCTACCACTAGCCACACCTCTCCTTATATAGGCCTAGGGTCTATTTTCCACATGACCACTCTACCCTTGACCTACATAACACACCCACCTACTGCCGAGGGCATAACCGTCCATCTTTTTCTTTATCACCCGAATGCCATCGGACGCTTCACGTCTTTGGTTCATCTCGAAGGAAGCTCCGTGGTGGTGCCACGTGCACCACCAACCACCGCCACCGGTTTTGAGGCCCTGTCCATCGGGCTCCCTTGTCACTTGCACCGGCATCCCGTTCACCTTGACTTGGTCAACACACCGTCTTCATCACCACCATGGTTTTGAGACTCAACCGCGAAATCGTCCGTGCTTCTTGCCTCTCCATGTGTACGGTGTGGATCATACTTGACTTCACCTGGCATCCCGATCGTCTGGCCCCAAGTCTCCTACTTGTGCCCGATCCTCTCGCTGTTGACCGCCCAGTCGACTCTAGTGACCTACACATCATGAGACAAGCAAACACATTTCCCATATCCTACATTATCACCAATATCTCCACCAACTCCGGTTAGTCATAACCATGATTTGCAAACCCATGTAATCCCTAGATTCCCGCATTTCAACTCAAACACCAAATCGGCTCAGGTCAATTACTCATCACATATATTGCAAACCATGGCACATATCCACATGGTTTCTCAATTGGCCTATACACTAATGGAAAGGAATAAATAGATGCGCAATTAAGTTCGTCACATAGATTAAATTCATCAAGAGAGTATCAATGAGTATAGAGTTACATGACCAGATCCCTGCACTAGAGAAGAGAATATGAGACTACTCCCTCATCCTCCCGCTAAACATAGCAGAGGGATGAGAAATAGCGCTGGAACACACACGAGCCAATCGGCGCAAGCATCACGCCAATCAACCGCCGACGCCAATATCCTGGAATCCTAGTTCTAACAACTCAATATGGCGATTGCCGTCTCTCTGTTACCCCCTTGGCTCTTGATAGTTATATTCCTTTTATACTCGATGGGATTAGGTCAACTTCCACCGACACTGACTCATATTGGGCTGGGCCTTCGTTTTTCCTAGACTTGGGCTTGTCTTCGCCATCTTTTCCTCTTGCACCGATCGGTGCGGCATTGGAGCCGATCGGCGCGGCTAAGTATCTGGCCCACCTTCGTTGCTCTTTAGTCATTTATCCATAATTGCCCTGTTTTACACCTGTTTCCTGTAATTACATCCAAAATAAAACAACTACAAATATATGCAAATATGGGGTTAATTGTTAGTCTAAACCACCAAATTAAGATGCAAAACATCCCTTTTTGGTAGATAAAAGGGGTAGCTAGAAACCACCAACATCGTCTCTCTGTTGTTGTCCATGGCTCTTGATAATTATCTTCCTTTTATACTCGGTGTGACTAGGTTAACTTCCACCGACTGTGACTCATATTGGTCTGGGCCTTCTTCTTTCTTGGACTTGGGCTTGTCTTTGTCATCTTTTCCTCCTGCGCCGATCGGCGCAGGTGTCACGCCGATCGGCGCGGCTCCGCATTTGGCCCATCTTCGTTACTCTTTAGCTCCTTATCCATAATTGTCCTGTTTTACACTGTTTCCTGTGATTACATCCAAAATAGAACAAATACAAATATATGCAAATATGGGGTTAACTGTTAGTCCAAACCACCAAATTAAGCCGCAAAACAGCTCTTTTTGGTAGATAAAATAGGCATCTAGAAACCACCAACAGTTCCCCCACACTCAAATCATTGCTAGTCCTCGAGCAATACAAAATCAAATATGTAACAAGAATCTTCACACCATCTCTCATGCAATCAATCTCAATCATCATTCTTACTCGTTATCCCTCCACAAAGATTTTCTCTCATCTCCTTTTAACCAATCGGTATATCATACTTGAACTTTACCAAATTACCACAAAACCTTTTCAAAAACAATTTTAGTTCTCCTCGAGTCATCTTTAGCATCAAACATCAAGCATTTGGTCCTCTCTAGATCTCTCAAGTATATTTACTTCCCTCTCCTATCTAATCAAGGATTATATGTGGATCTTGGAAGGCTATATAACTAAATTAAACTATAAGATTAACCATGTCAACAATGTGCTCAATCATGCCCACTAGGAAAGAATTTTCTTAGAAAAGAACTTTAATGGAGAAGAGGAATCTAGAAGATCTAAGGAAGAGAAAGAAACATGTTTCAATGAGAATGATGGCAAAGAATTAGATATAATCAGAATGCTGCCTTCTTTGATGACCTTATTGCCTCTCAGGGAATATCTTTTTTTTCCTTTATCTCTTTTGTTACATTTTTTCTTTTTTTTTGCAAAATCGCTGATCGGCGCAACACTGCGCCTGTCGGTGCGATCTTTTTTCTTTCTTTTCTTTTTTTTCTTTCTTCTTTTCTTTCCCTCTTTTTCTATTCCAAAAATAATCAGTAATTTCTATCTTGTACCAGCAGCGGAAATTTTCTAAATTCCCTTTTTTTTAAGAATATAGGTTGTATCAAGGAGGAGGGAGAAACAAAGATGTATGGGCTCCATGATAGCAAAGTATTTGAATGGATGAAAATGGCTAGAAATACAGAGAGAAACAAATAGATCATCCTATCCTAACTTGGTCGAAATCATGAGAAAAAAGTTGACAAAGTTACTTAAAATCCAATTAGTTCAAATGTGTAGATTGCTCTCATTCACTCGGTTATGTAGGCATATTTAGACCTAGGTTTTGCTTTAGCTTATGATGAGTCAAATGAAATTTTCCCAAATACAGAGCTCAAAAGTTAAGTGGTAATCAATTAATTTAAGTAATCATCCAATCAATCATCAAAAAGACAAGATAAATAGCATGGGGCTCTTTCAAATTGACAATCGACACAAACTTTCTTAAAGACAATGCAATAATTCAAACTACATAAAAGACCTTGAAGCAACTTTCAACATGACTCATGACTCTCTTAAGCACACACACAAACTTAAATAAACACTCATAAGAAAAATTCAAACGAGAAACTAGACTCAAAAACACTTAAAAACTATGACTAATGGCAAAGCCCTTCCCCCACACTCCAAATTTGCAATGTCCTCATTGCAAGAGAAGAAACTCAACACACTAATCATGTAGACCATACCTGTTCAAGACTCGGAAAATTCGTCTTACATTCCTTATGAGAAAAGTGTAGTTCGCTTCGTTCATCTTGATCGTATCCTGGATTCTGTGATCCACATCCCTTTGATGCATGTAAGCATGATCTTTGTCTAGATAAAGGCGCTCAATGTTTCTACGGCGAACAGGACAGCAAGCAGGCAGTTGCAGGTTATGATTTTCAACGTTGTAAGGGGAGACACTGTTCAAACTCCTCTGAGCCGATCGGCGCAAAGGCTGAGCCGATCGGTGCGGCTGTGTTCTTTCACCATCGCGACATCCTCCACCTCCCACTGCATTACCATTAACTCTTGTTGAAGTTCCTGCTGCCCTGTCATCACTATATTCTGCAGGTGTTCCCCTGTTTTCAAACATAGGACTACTAAGGCTTGTTCGCATATCAGAATCATCACCCAAATATCTAGACATACTAGGATCACCACTCTCCAAAGTTTCCAAATAGTATAACGAATCCAAGTCGTTATCCCATTCAGAATACTTTTGAATTGCCTTATCCGATAGTCTAGCGGATCTGCGAACCTCTGGTGTAGTCTTACAATTCATTGCATCAGGCTCTTTGTCTTCACTTGGCAGAGCCATCAGATCAATAAATTTAGCCATCTTTAGGTCGTGCCGATCGGCTCCAGTGTCACGCCGATTGGTGCAGCTGGCATCTTTCTTCATATACTCAGCTAACTGCTCGAGATTACACTCATGGATCGCCTTATTCTGCTACCTTCGTAAAATCTCATCGTTAATCTCCTTAGGCGTCCTCCCTCCAAGAACTGCACGATAGCCATCATCATATATTACATCGCTAGGTATGAAGATTAGATCTTCTGCCAATTGGAGGTCAACCTTGTGTTGAAGATCTTTAGCATAGAAGAAACACTTGCAACCCACAAGACGACTGTTCCTATGAATCTTATTTTCTTGACAACATTCCCAATCGTTAAGAACCCTGGGAGAGGATTCATCCCTTTTAGCTTGGAGGTCCTTTTCTGCACCTTGCTCGTACATGGCTTCTTCAGCTTCCTCTCGCAGCTTGAGTTCATGCTTGGCGACAATGTCATGTTCACTATAAAGTTGGCCACTATGGATTGTGAGAAAGCTCTCCTCATCTAGCTCTTCCTTCTCTTGCTTAGTCAATGATCTTTCGAAAGATAGGAAATCCTCATACGACAAGGGCTTATCAAGATCAAGAAGATTTTCCATGGTGTACCATTGAGAAACAGCTTCACTTTCAATAGGCGCTATAGATTTTCCCTTGCACACCAATACTCTCTTCATCATCTGCCAAAGTTCATTGTCCAGCTTCACCTTGTCGGCATTCCATGCGTCACCTTCACTCTTCTTCATGAATTTCTTCCGCAGATTCGACTAGACGAGAGGATCATCTGGTGTTGGCGTCAGCACTTCGTCGACATCTTCCCAGGACCAATTTGCAGAGGGCTACAAAAATCCGCCGCCGAGCCGATCGGCGTGGGGGTCGTCCCGATTGGTGCCGCCTTGGTTGCTGCCCGACGTGCAGCCTACCATCGCTTCCACTCTTAGGGGTTTGTTCTGGTGACTATGCAATGCGAGTTGATCTATGGGGTTGCTATCCTCTCATATTTATATCCCTTGATTTCCAACTGGACTAGGACACTATCTCTTTTCATGGAATTTAACAAGTCTTAAAAAGGCAAGGTCCAAAACCGACTCGGAACCCAGAAGGACTCCACAGCGCCGATCGGCTCAAGGATGCGCCGATCGACACGGTACACTAAATTACCAAATCAGAAACAGAAAAACCACGGAAATCAAAATACATACAGAGCTTTTGTTTTACGTCATTAAGCTTGACCACACAAGGCACTAAGCAGTGAAATACACATCAAAAGATTTTAATTCAAATGTGTCGGGTTCTAGATATACCTTTAGACGTTGTCCATTCACGTGTACCTGGTATCTCTTGCCATCCATTATGATTACGGCTCCCGATGGTTACACTTTATCCACAAGATAAGGCCCCTCCCATTTGCTTCACAATTTGCCTTTACCAAATAATCTGAATTGTGAATTAAATAGGAACACCCAATCTCCTTCCTTGAATTCCTTCTTCAAAAGCTTCTTATCGTACCACTTCTTTGTCTTCTCTTTGTATATGGCCCCATTCTCATATGCACGCAATCACATCTCTTCCAATTCGCTTATTTGCATCTTTCTTTTCACTCTGATGGCATCAAGATCCAAATTCATTTCCTTTATAGCCCAATAAGCCTTATGTTCCAATTCCACCGGTAGGTGACATGATTTCCCATAGACGAATTGATATGGTGTCATACCAATTGGTGTCTTGAATGCCATCCTATATGCCCATAACACTCCATTAAGCTTCGTGGCCCAATATTTTCCTTCCTTTGTAACAATCTTCTACAGAATTCCCTTTAATTGCTTATTTGACATTTCTGCTTGTCCATTTGTTTGGGGATGGTAGGCTGTTCCAATTCTATGCTCAATTCTAGATTTAGTTAAAAATCTAGTAAATTCTCCTCCTGTAAAATGGGATCCTCCATCTGTAATTATTATCCTTCATACTCCATACCTAGGAAATATCTGCTCCTAAAGTATACTCCTAGATTCTCTTGTAGTATTGGCCTTGCGCGCCATTGCTTCAACCCACTTGGAGACATAATCAACGGCGACCAATATGTACTCAAAACCATGAGAATTCACAATGGGTCCCATAAAATCCATACCCCAAACATCAAAGATATCGACTTGAAGATTGTACTTAAGAGGCATTGCATTCCTACTGTTAACATTCCCTATGCGTTGGCATTGCGCACATGTTGCAACATACCTCTTTGCATCTTCATGCATAGTAGGCCAATGAATCCACTCGCCCATACCTTTGTCTGTGTTCTGAAGTAGCCATAATGTCCCCCATAATCCGAAGAATGACCCTTTACTAAAATGCCCGCTCTTTCTTCTTTGAGTACACATCTCCATACTCCTCCATCCTCGCATACCTATACAAGTATGGGTCAGCCCATATAAATTTTCTCATTTCACTCTTAACTCTTTTCCTCGTGTTCTTGTTCATCTTTTCAGTTTCTCCCTTGAAACCTCTGATAATGTCCATCATCCAATTCTCTCTACGATCAAATGCGGCAAACAACTACTCTTGTTGCATTTCATCTCTTATGGGCTCAGTTGATGATGATTCAAGACGAGGTAAATGATCTGCTATAGAATTTTCTACTCCTTTCGTATCTCTTATCACCAAATCAAATTCTTGTAGCATCAATACCCATCGCATTAACCGAGGCTTAGACTCCTTTGAAACCAAGTATCTTATAGCAGCATGATTAGTATATACAATCACCTTCGAATTTAGAATGTAGGATCTAAACTTCTCAAAAGCAAATATAACAGCTAACATCTCCTTGTTAGTTGTTGTATAATTGATCTGCGCCTGATTCAAAGTTTTGCTAGCATAATAAACATCATGCACTTTACCTTCCTTCCATTGTCCAAGAACAGCTCCAACTGCATAGTCACTTGCATCACACATAATTTCAAAAGGTAAACTCCAATCAGGTGGTTGCATAATAGGTGCAGTGCAGAGAGCTTCTTTTAATTTCCTGAAGGCAGAGAGTCTTTCATCGTTCATGTCAAATTCTGTATCTTGCTTCAACAATTCTGTCAAGGGCATAGCAGTCTTTGAATAATTTTTAAAAAATCTGAGATAGACGTTGGCATGTCCAAGAAAACTCCTCAAAATTGTAAGATCAGTAGGGGGAGGTAATTTCTCAACCATAGATACCTTTACTTTATCAACCTCTATCCCTCTATTAGATATGACATGACCAAGTAATACCCTTCTGTTACCATGAAGTGACACTTCTCCCAATTAAGAACTAAGTCGCATTCAACACACCTTTTCAAAACATTCTCCAAATTGTCCAAACAACTATCAAAATCAGTACCATGCACGGAGAAGTCATCCATAAATACCTCCATAATATCTTCTATGTGTTCAGCGAATATTGCATTCATGCATCTCTGAAATGTGGCAGGCGCGTTGCAAACACCAAATGGCTTCCTTCTATATGCATATGTCCCAAAATGGCAAGTAAAAGTAGTCTTCTGCTGATCTTCTGGTCTTACCGGTATTTGAAAGAAACCATTAAACCCATCGAAGTAACAAAAGTATGAATTCTTTGCTAACCTTTCAAGCATCTCATCAATGAATGGAAGAGGATAGTGATCTTTCTTCGTCACCTTGTTCAAACTTCTATAACCTATGCACATTCTCCATCCAGTTATAGTCCTTTGAGGTATCAATTCATTGTTCTCATTAGGCACTTCTGTCAACCCTCCATTCTTGGGCACAGAATGTACTGGACAAACCCATTCACTATTTGTGACAGGATAGATCATACCAGCATTAAGTAGTTTCAAAATCTCCTTCTTAACCACTAGCTTCATTGATTCCTTTAACCTTCGCATCCCTTCAACCACTAGTTTAGCATTCTCCTCCAAGTTAATCTTGTTGCTGCAAAATACGGGGCTGATTCCCTTGATGTCATCCGATGTGTAACCAATGGCCTTCTTATACCTTTTGAGCATAGCAAGCAGCTTCCCTATTTCTTCTTTCATCAGGGCGTTGTTTACAATAATTGGATATGTTTTATTTTTCCCTAGATATTCATAGTGTAGCTCCTTTGAAAGTTCCTTCTGTTCCACTTCTGACACTTCATCTAGATCTAGCTCCCCGAGAGGTTCAAAATTAGTATTTCCCTGGTTGAGCTGATTGGCGCAAGCGTTGTGTCGATCGGCGCTATCCTCCTGGTTGAGCCGATCAGCGCATGGGTCGCGCCGATCGGTGCTGGTAGTATGCTTGTCAACTCCGAGCAGGATGTGGTCCAGTGGGTCTCCCATATCCATCCCTATCTTCTCGTCTTCCTCTAGGTAGAATTCTTGATAGTAAGAAGAGTCTTGATGAGACGGATTGTTAAATTGAAATTGCACTTCTTCTTCTCCTAGGGGAAGCGTAATTTGCCATTTCCCAGCATCCAGAATAGCTTGTACTAATCTCAAAAATGGCCTTCCCAGAATGATATCTTTAACCCCAGTTTCCTTATTGTCTAGAATGAAGAAGTCTACCGGTATTGTTTTCAAGCTGATCTCAACTTCAACATTTTGGATCACTCCCAGTGGCTTGGTCTTCCTTCCATCTGCGATGATGAGCTCAAGTTCAGTCCCCATCAGCTGCTATTGAGTTCCATAAGGCATGCTCATGAATGTATCGTAAGTTATCAAGCTGACACGGGAACCAAAGTCACACAAGGCTTTCGGAAATTCCTTCCTTTATATCTGACATGGTATGTACGGTTCTTCTTCTTCCTTTTTCAGTGAGACCTACAGCATACACACCACATAATGCTTCACAGGGAGATGGCTCAAAGCAACTGTCTAGCAATCTCTTCACTTGCTTCACCTCTATTCCATCAAGCTCTATATCATCCTTGTAAAGCTTTCCCGAAACTCTCCCAATAATCTCTTGATCGAAGATTTTTGACTTGAGGTGATTACTTGGGAAATTGTACTCAATTCCGGCTTTGGAGGCGTCTTGCGGACTGAAGGATCTTCTCATATTGAATAACTCTTGTGAAAAATCAATAGGAATCCAGTCCATCGACTCAAATTCATCAAGTAGTTTAGCATTCACCAATGTTCTACCCCCCTTTCGTTTAGCAAAGTTGCCTTCAAATTCCTTCAGGTGGTTGTCCAGAATCGCA
Organism: Eleusine coracana subsp. coracana; assembly: GCA_032690845.1. NCBI lineage: Eukaryota > Viridiplantae > Streptophyta > Magnoliopsida > Poales > Poaceae > Eleusine > Eleusine coracana. The sequence goes on along the minus strand of CM064422.1, from coordinate 36,342,604 downwards.
ACTTCTATCTTGGTATATTCCTTGCAACTTGACGGAGTCGTAAGGGTGATCGGTCCTCCTGTCATCGCGACTACGCCAATCGGCTCATAGACTGCGCCGATCAGGGCACACGTTAGATCCATAGAGGCGGGTCTGACAGGCTCTATTGCTTCGAATTTATGCCCTAAAGTAATCACTGCTCTGCTCTCGGACATCATGATCCGTTCAACCGGCGGCTCTTCCTTCCACATAATTTCCGGGCATTGCTGATTTGGTTCCAGATATTCTTCCCAATGCTTGTGCAAAGCTTCATCCTCGGTAATTTTACCTAACAATTTGATCCCTGCCTTGGCTGTCAATTGCAGAAAACTTCCTCCGACCGATCCATCCAGATGCATCCTCGATGACTTGTTTATGGCCATGTAGATGGTTTGAGCACACATATTCTCATCAATGCCGAGGTCAGGTCCTTGTTTCAACAACATTTGAAAATGTGTCCAGGCTTCCGTGAGAGGTTCTTCATCTTTTTGTAAGAAATTCCCCACCTCTCTTCTCAACTTCTGCACCTTTGGCAAAGGAAAATACTGGAGACAAAAATTTCCAACTAACTAACTCCACTTACCTCTTGCTTCTCGAGATGCTGCCTTGTGCCACTCTTTGGCTTTTCCTCCCAAAGAGAATGGGAAAAGCAGCCACTTGTAAAGATCCTGAGGCACTCCTTCATGATGGAATGTTTGGCAAAGTGCCTCCAAATCTTGTGAGTATACGGGTTCTCCTCTTTCGCTCCGAAGAACTTGTTCGTTTCAGCCATGCTAATGATAATGAGGCTCAATACATACGAGGAGGCCGTGGCCTTCTCATTTGAGGACTGAGGCACCAGCACGTCTGGAGATGGTAGAGAAAGCTCCCTGAGCGTCAGAGAAGGTCCTGTAGAACTCATCCTGAAAATTCACACAAAACACAAAAACAAAAACAACTAGAAAAGAGAGGATTAGATGTTAGTAAAATATTATTAGTAAAAGAACTGGCTTGTTCCCCAGCAACGGTGCCAGAAAAAGAGGCTTGTTGGTTGTAGTTATGCACCCACTTATATACTGCAAAAGGACGGTGTACAGTTGTAGCTCTTCTTCCCTTAGAGTATTCCAAGGTTATCGAATCCACAAGAAATGAGCGGAACAATTACTATTAAGAGATTACTAACAAATTGCAATGAGTTGGTTGGTGTGAATGATGATGATGAGAGAGTGGAGGGCGAATGTTATTGAAGAGGTAACATGATAATGAAGGATTCTCTCCTTAGGATTGGTTCACTAGCATGCAACCTTATTCTTATCAACTCGGGTGATGACTCTAATATTCTACAAGACATGGTGGTTTCGTTCACCCCGGCTGTCACTACAGAGGCTATTAGCTCCCCACTGGTTTCTTGCACTATGTAATGGGCAAAAGTGTATTGGCCGATACACTAATGAGAAGGATAGATAGATATGCAATTAAGTTCATCACATAGATTAAATTCATCGAGAGAGTATCAATAAGCATGAGAGTTACATGACCAGATCCCTGCACCAGAAAAGAGAATAGCAGACTACTCACTCATCCTTCCGCTAGACATAGTAGAGGGATGAGAAATAGCACTAGAACGCGCATAAGCCGATCGGTGCTAGAGTCGCTCCGATCAGCGCGACCTCCCTCCTAGTGGCTCTCGTCGGTATTGACCAACTTCCGCCGCCAATATCCTAGAACCCTAGTTCTAATAACTGATTCTCACGATTGCCATCTCTCTGTTGTTGTCCTTGGCTCTTGATAATTATCTTCCTTTTATACTCGGTGGGATTAGGTCAACTTCCACTGACTCAGACTCATATTGGGCTAGGCCTTCGTCTTTCCTGGACTTGGGCTTGTCTTCATCATCTTTTCCTCCTGCGCCGATCGGTGTAGGCATTGTGCCAATCCGCACGGCTCCACATTTGGCCCATCTTCGTTACTCTTTAGATCCTTATCCATAATTGCCCTATTTTACATTGTTTCCTGTGATTACATCCAAAATAGAACAACTACAAATATATATATGGGGTTAATTGTTAGTCTAAACCACCAAATTAAGACGCAAAACATCCCCTTTTTGGTAGATAAAATAGACATCTAAAAACCACCAACAACGGGCTTGATCTTGATATCATCCCCAAGTGCATTGATCTCCTCCACTAGTACATGAAAACGAGAATGAACAGTGTTAGCACTCTCATGTGGCAATCTAGTGAAGTTATCATACTTGTTCTCCAGCACATAGTATCTTTCCTCTTTGACATCACTGGTGCCCTCATAGAGCCCCTGAATCTCAGTCCAGATACCATGTGCTCAGGAACTAGCATCTAGCTGAGCGAAAACATCCTTAGAGATGCAAGAAAACAAAGCATTCTTGCCCTTAGTATTACACTTAATGTAATGAGGCTCAAGTAGGTTCACATCCACATCGGACTCGTGAGTGACCGTCCATATCTCTGGGTCAAGGGACTGAATAGGCATGCATGCGAGCCTTCCAATAAGCATAGTCCACACCATTGAATATGGGAACATTCCCTGCTTGTCCCGGCATCCTTACTCAAGGCGGTGAAGCCTTCCAATAGGCATAGTCCACACCATTGAATATGGGAACATTCCCTGCCTGTCTGGTCACCTGACCAGACAGTCCGGTCCGTTTCTCTCTCCAGTCCAGGAGCCTTCGCAAAAATGCTTCCTCTCTGCCCTGCTACATCCCTACTGACCGATCCATCTGGTATGTACAGGGTCTCCTGCTCATAGACTTCCTTCTTCTCGCTCTAAGTCCTAGACAGCTCCACATAGTGACCGTACTGTCTGGTCTCCACTGACCCCTCTATCCGGTCTCTATGTCCAGAAGCCGAAACTTGTCCTCGCTTGACTTCGTTCCCAGCTTCTCCGAATAGCTCCTTGGCTTCTCCACTGTCACCTAGTGCCTATGATTTCACCGAGCAACTTTGTACATCACCGACTAGACATGACCTAAGAGAATAACCTAGACCCCCTTGATAGTCCAGTTTTTCCTATGGACTCAAAGCCATAACAACTAGTTAAGTGTTCCAAACACATGCACCGTAGCTTGTTCTCCGCTTTGATCCATCTCCATCAACCCTTGGACTCCATCAAGTTCACAAGCCTCCATACTTGTGGTCATTGTCATCAATCGCCAAGGCAACCATCATCCATATGATTTGCAATAGAGTGAAGAGATGATTCCTACATAGACAACACTCGTGTAGATATTAGCCCACAATTTCATAGTTGTCATCTATCACCAAAACATCCATACCTTGGGGATCCAATCACCAATGGTCATGAAGCTTACACTAACCTAGGACTCCTGGCTTCAGACTTCCAGCTTTACAGGAGTGCCTATGGTACACTTGCACACCCCGCAGACCTCAGGGAGGGAAGCTAGCTTCAAACAACATGGTGTCGATTGCATTCCCCCCCCCCCCCCCCCACACACACACCAGGCTTTGAGAGAGGCCCTACGAGACTCACCGCAGAGGCCAAGGTGGTGAGAGCGCTAGTCACCAGGACTATCATCCCTAGGTCTAGCTACAGAGAGGAGTTCACACCTCTACACCAATAGGCTGTAGCAGTTATTCTGAGGAGACAACACTTTGACATAGCAGACTTACTGATTGGAGAGATGGAGGAGGTTATCTCTGAGAGAGTGGGAGGACGTCACTTGGTCTACGGCCCCTATATCTGCTTTCTTTTGAGGAGGATGGGCCTAGTGACGGAGGAGCAGTACAAGGCATTCCTTGAGGCGACCACCAGCTACGCACCTCGTGTCTCCAGGGGATCACAGTCAGCCTCCAGCTAGTAGACAGGGGAGGAGGAGCAGGAGTCACCACCAGTACCTCATGAGAAGGCAGCTCAGCTAGAGACGATGATTCCTGAGTCATCCAATACAAGAGCACCTCCTTTGCCGACAGGTTCACAGTTAGAGGACGCTGTCATTGTGACAGCGCTTACAGGACGCCTAGGTGAGTTCATCTAGAGTGTAGCTCAGGATAGACATCAGATGATGGATGTCATCAGGAGTCAAGCAGAGATACAGAGGCAGTAGACAACACCTCTTACCACCCTGATGACACATATGACAGAGTTGACCCAGAGGCAGGCCAGTCAGCAGCAAGGACCTTCAGTGCTTCCATTGTACCAGCAGCTGCCGACTCAGCCAGGACCCTTCACTGCCTTGATGACAGCTCATTCTAATGGACTGTCACTTTTAGGCGTCATACCGACAGGGGGATCAAGACAGACACTCTCTTCAGCTCAGCTCTCCCGTGTGTCAGCTTTCTCAGTATCTGCGTAGTTTGTTTCTCTTTCACACTCTTCGACTTCATAGATGGCAGGACCCTCCACCTTTCAGCACTTACTAGTCAGGAGTTTATTCTCAGAGATTGTTCACACCAATCATGCAGACTTCCATTCAGGTCCAGAGTCAGTTACAGCTACAGCTCCACCTCTTACTGCCACAGTTACCACTCTTACTCCTCAGGCAGTAGAGGATCTTGTCTGTGGAGGCTTCTCGTAGCAGGACATGGTAGATCTCATTCTTCTCTATACTTCAGCTCATGAGACTGCCACAGTCACACCAGCAGCACAGGACAGACGGTCTGAGTCGCCTATGGACCTTGACTTCTTTTGAGCAGATGGATGCTCAGGCAGCACAGGCTCAGGAAGCACAGTAGGATCCAGCACAGGAGCGGCCTAGAGCAGAGCCTTCAGAGGATGTCGCTGCACCACTTCCTTCAACCATGAGCGCTTAGATGTTCATCTTTTCCACTTTTTGGTCCTTGTTGCTAAAGGGGGAGAAGAGTCCTAGGTCTAGGGGGAGTAGGAGTGTGATCCTGCATGATCAAGAGTAGCTTGTATCTTTGGGGAGCATTTGGATCTTCTTTTGATGGAGTTATTCGATGTGCGTGGATTTTGATGAGTAATGGTTTTCATTTGCTTGTGTTTGACTCATTTTAATCTCACATGGTTTATTCTTATATGTAGTGCCTTGTATTCTTTAATTATCTTGTATGCCTGTGTATGATACCATGATGATGATTGCTTGCTCTTAATTCATATGCATAGTCATGCTAACCTATTGCATCTCATCATTCATGCCTTGTATTGCATTTCTTTATGCTTTCCTTTAATACATTGCCATGACATGCAAGCATTTTCATCTAGAGTATGCTTTTCTCTCTTTTTCGTGTATCTCTAGATGATGTTTGATTAAGTAGGAACTTATGCATTTCTCACCTATGTTCTTATGGTTCCTCTCGATCTTTGTGTAGCTCTTTTAGCCCGGTTGTTTATTGATTAAGTTTTTGATTAAGTAGTGGTTGTCATCAATCAGGAAAAAAGAGGGAGATTGTATGCTTCATGACCATTGATGGTTGGATCCCCAAGGTATGAATGTTTTGGTGATAGATGACAACTATGAAATTGTGAGCAAATATCTACATGAGTGTTGTTTATGTAGGAATCATCTCTAAACCCTACTATAAATCATATGGATGATGGTTGCCTTGGCGATTGATGACAATGACTACAAGCATGGAGGCTTGTGAACTAGATAGAGTCTAAGGGTTGATGAAGATGGATCAAAGCAGAGAACAAGCTATGGTACAAGTGTTTGCTATACTTGTCTAGTTGTTAGGGTTTTGAGTCCATAGGAAAAACCGGACTATCAAGGGAGTCTAGGTCATGTCTAGTCAGTGATGTGCAAGGTTGGTCGGTGAAATCACAGGCACTAGTTGACAGTGATGAAGCCCAGGAGCTGTTCGGAGAAGCTGGGAAACAAAGTCAAGCGTGGACTAAAAGTTTCAGCTTCTGGACATAGAGATCGGACAGAGGGGTCAGAGGTGACCGGACTATACGGTCACTATGGGGAGTTGTCTGGGACTGTTAGCGACGAGCGAGGAGTCTGTCTGTGCTAGAGTCTGTATGTACTGCACTGTCCAGTCAGTTGGACATGCATAGGGCAGCAAGGAAGCTTCAATGTGAAATGTTTCTGGACTGGAGAGAGAAATGGACCGGATGGTCTGGTCAGGTGATCATACGGTCTGGTCAGCAGAGGAATCAGCAGAGGTCAGAGATGTTGGAGCACTATGTTGCAGTGACCGGACTGTCCGGTCAGGTAGTGACTAGACTGTCCGCTCAGTAGGCCCAGAAAGCTGATTTCGTGGAGCAACGGCTAGTTTGAGGTTGGGAGCCTATATAAATTCGTTGCTAGGGTCTTTCTGACCACTCTTGGCTAGTGGAATACCTGAGAGAATTTGGTAAGGTCCAAGAGGAAAAGAGGAGAGCACTAGGAGGAGATATTGCATATCTTGAGAGTGCTAGAGGAGAGTAACTTGAGCATCTTGCACATCTAAGGCTAGGTTCTCCTTGAGTGTGTGATCTAGATTGTTACTCTTGGTCTATGGTTAGACCTAGACCGGTTAGGTGTCGGTGATCGAGCCTATCATGATTGGTTGTGAAGGCCGTCCCACGTTTGCACATGGTTTGAGCCCACCGTAGAAAGGGGCATTGCTAGCGCCCGTATCGGCTCGGGGGATCCGGCAAGTTCTCGAGGGAGGCGATCTTGTGCTTTGTGCAGCGGTGACACACACCATTTCTTCACTGTAGGAGTGATTGCGGGCTCGTGGGTGAGAACTCTACTTGGTGGCGGGAGAGACCAGAACTCCGGTGGGATTGGTCCGATGAGGAGTAGGGGAAGGCGCCATCCATCCAAGACCTCGGGAAAAAATCATGAGCATTCCTTGACCCTCTCTTTACTATTCTGCAATTGTGTGATCTAGTAACTAGGTTGAATTGTGGCTTGCGTAGGCTTGTGTGTTTGGCTTCTGCGCTTTCTCTTATCATGAATACTAGCATGTGTTGGGTCTTGTCCTACTAGAATTGTTTAGGTTGCTTCTCTTGTTAGACTCAAGTAGTGTAAATTGAAGTATTTGGGTTTGTGAGTGGCTTACCGATTCACCCCCCCCCCCTCTCGGTACGCCTTCAGTCCTTACAGAGTAAGACTCTTCATGTACCCCCTACCGACTGGATATATAAGGCAGCAGGGAACCTGAGAAACCATGTGGATATGTGCCATGGTTTGCTATATTTGTGATGAGTAATTGACTTGAGTGGATTTGGTGTTTGAGTTGAAATGCGGGAATCTAGGGATTGCATGGGCTTGCATATCATGGTTATGACTAACCGGAGTTGGTGGAGATATTGGTGGTATTGCAAGAGATGGGAAATATGTTTGCTTATCTCATGATGTGTAGGTCACTGGAGTCGACTTGGCGGTCAACGGAGAGAGGATCGGGCACAAGTAGGGGACTTGGGGCCAGATGATCGGAATGCCGGGTGAAGTCAAGGGTGATCCACACTGTACACGTGGAGATGTAAGAAGCATAGACGGTTTCGCGGTTGAGCCTCAAAACCGTGGTGGTGATGAACACGGCGTGTAGACCAGGTCAAGGCGAACGGGATGCTGGTGCAAGTGACAAGGGGGCCCGATGGACAGGGACTAGGAGAGACTTGCCGGTGGTCAGGATCGCAAGACAAGGTGACTCGCGTCGATATCGATAAGTCACACTTTGAGAAGCGTGCAAGGCGGTTTTCCAGTTTGGGCCTCAAAACCGGTGGCAGTGGTTGGTGGTGCACATGGCACCATCATGGAGCTTGCTTCAAGATGAAGCAAAGACGTGAAGCGTCCAATGGCATTCAGGCAATGAGGTGAAAGATGGATGGTTATGCCCCCGATTGTAGGTGGGTGTGTTATGTAGGTCAAGGGTAGAGTGGTCATATGGACAATAGACCCTAGGCCTATATAAGGAGAGGTGTGGCTAGTGGGAGAGGTGCCTCTCTTCCCATTAGCCTTGTGTTAGGACTCTATTCAAAGTGCTAGGAGAGGACTTCATGTTTGAGAGGAGAGTAGTGGGTGTGTGAGAGACATCTCTTGCTCTTCCAATAGTGGGAGGAAGAGGGTGGCTTCCTACCCTTGTACCTATGGATCTTGTAAGCACCATTCTATGATATGAGAAGTATTTTCGTGCTCAAGATTTCCCTCTTCACTTGAATCCCGAAATTCCCTTTTTCTTATTTTTGGAGCAATTTTCATGGTGATTTTCGATCTCACTTTTGGAAGAGTTTTTGGCCCAGATTTCTTGAGAAACTTGTTGCTACGATGAGCTAGAACAATCCTCTATGGATCCTTAATCAGATCAATAGATCTAGCACCTTTGATTTGAAGGATTTCTCAAGTTTCCCCTTGTTGGTGTTCTTGGCACAAGATCTGAAATTCGTGATGATTCCTTGAGCCAATTGAGTTGATCTCCTAGGATTAGAGTCGTGATGTGATAAGGATTCACTGGTCCAAAAATCGCATCATTTGGAATTCGTTTGATTAAGTTTTGGAGAAGATTTGAGAAGATCCCAAGAGTTTTTCTGTTCTGATGGGGGTCGACCGGCACTGCCGATCACCAGGACCTGCACTGCCGATGACGCACACCGGCACTGCCGATAGGTGTGACCGGCACTGCCGATGCCGACTGGCACTACCGATGGCAGGGATCGGCACTGCCGATGAGTGTTTAGTTCTGGACTGTTGAGCATTTCATCTTCCCTTTTTGTTTCCGTTGTGTTACTTTGTTGTGGTTGATCACTCCTAGGGCTTGTACACCACAAGTTGGTGTGTGTAGTCTTGGTGATCGGTTCGGAGGTTGGCTTGGTTTATTTTGGGGCCAAGTTCTTTTGGAGAATTTTGATTGGCTCCTATTCACCCCCCCCCCCCTCTGATCGCCTTCTCGGTCCTTCAATTGGTATCAGAGCAGGTTTGATCACTAGTTGACCTTCACTGGCTTTATGATCCGAAGGCGACATGGAGAAGCATGCTGTCAAGCTGTAGATGTTCGATGGAGAGGACTTCCCCTACTGGAAGTCACGGACCAAGGCGTATCTACTGAGTCAAGGACGTGCAATTTGGGAGATTGTTGATCAAGAGTATGAAAGTGCATCTAGGCCCCTAATTTTGTTCCGGTGATTGGCGTCAGTACAATTAAGAATGGACTTTCATTGAGTATGTGTGTAGATGACTCTCTTTATTGATGAATGTAATGCATTGAAACAAAAAGAGAAAAGAAGATGGTCAATTTACCTCAAATTGAAAGTTCATTTTTCACTCAAGAAAAGAATGATCAATGATGTTTTTATTTTTTAATCTTGAGTATAGGTAAACCATACTATAAACAGGAGTATAATTTAAAAATTTGGTAAAGTCAAATGCTCAATCTTCCCAAGAATTCTAGTTCTGTCGCCCTCTGTTTTTCCCTCTATCGGTAGTGCCAGTGGCTCTCACCGATAGTGCCGGTGATCCCCCACAGAGGCGTTGTGATGTCCAGACATTCTCTAGCGTCTGTCTTGCCAGCACCGGTTGTGCCGATGGGGCTCATCGGCAGTGCCGGTCTATTCTCCCAGAGAAGGGTGCTTCCTCTATCTCTCTGGCTGTAGCCTACCGGCAGTGCCGGTCCAGCCGATCGGCAGTGCTGGTCCCGTCTCCACAGACAACCATTCTTTCTGGCACTCTGGCTGACTGAGATCGGCAGTGCCGGTCCTATGGATCGGCAGTGCCAGTCAATGTCACCAGAGAACATTTGCCTTCTCTGTGGCTGCCTCATCGGTAGTGCCGATGCCCTGATCGACAGTGCCGGTGCGGGCCGTCTCCATGACTGCGATCTATGACAGTGTGTCAGAAACCCTACCGGCAGTGCCGATGGCTCGATCGGTAGTGCCGGTGCGGGGTGTCCAGACAGGCCAACGTCTCTTTTTTAGCACTTTGTATAAAAGGGATACACCCCCCTTCGTGGATATCCCTTGGAACCCGAAAAACACTTTGCACTTTTGAGCTCCACTCTCCTCACTCTCCCTCTCCAAGTCAAAGCTTCAATCCTTGATCTAGGGTTTGAGTGAGCCATTGTTCTCTAGTGAAAAGAGCATCATTCCACTCTTGAGCATTCGATTTAACTATCTTTGTGATTTATGCTTGTTACTCTTGGAGCTCTGCTCCTAGACGGTTAGCGGTGCCCGTAGAGCTCCTATCTTGTGTGGTGACGCCTCGGGAAGTTTGTATTATCGTCCCGTAAGGGAATTGATAGTGGAAAACTTGAGCTTGATCTTTGTGGTCGCTTGAGTGAGAGAAGGGTTGAAAGAGACCTGGTCCTTTATGGACTTGTCAACGGAGACGTAAGGCTCTTTGTGAACGCGAACTTCGGTAACAAATCTTGTGTCTCCGTGTGCTCTCTTATTTACTTATTGTTATTTTAATCTTCCATAGGTTTTTCACTCGTCCTTGTCATATTTGCTAGTTCTATTCATATAGCTCTTGTTTTATTATTCAGTTTTATTATTAGTGTTTCTCTCTACTATTGTTGTAACCTGTTGACTACTTAGTAACTATGGAACCACTTAAGCTTAGATCTTACACGCATTCTGTTTGCTCATCGGCATTGCCAGTCCAGCATCGGCAGTGGCAATCGGCACTGCCAATCCACCTCACCGGCACTGCCGGTCAGACTGATAAAATTGTCTAAGTCCAATTTTGCAGGATTTTTAGATTTGCCTATTCAATCCCCCCCCCCTAGGCAACTTTCAATTTGTATCAGAGCAGGATCTTCTTGAAGGCTTAACCGCTTGAAGATAAAAGATGACAAATGGACAATAAGTTCCACCAAATAACATAGCCGGAGTCGAAACCGAAGGTACGAAAGATGACTTCGGAGTTAGCTACAATGCCTTACCATTTAACTACAATGAGCTCAAAAATGAGTATGTTGGTAACGGTTCCGGAAAATTACCACATTTTGGTGGAACATTCTATGATCATTTTAGTCACCCCTGCAATTTGATAGAGTTTTAGTGGCTACATTCCAGTTTTTTGTGGACTTAGGGTTTCAAACTCCCCTGACCGGCACTACCGATGGCCTCCACCGGCACTCATGGTCAGGAGATCCAGAAACCCTACTGACCGTTAGAGCGTCAACTTGAACTGATCGGCACTGCCGATCAGGGCAAACCTGATAGCAGTACAACACTATTTTGTTGCATTCTTTTCTAAACACCACCTCATTTATTCTTGACAGATGGCCCATGGCAAGCGTCAGAAGCATCCAGGCACTCCCAGTGACTCGGACGCGGACTTCGACCCCAACGACACCCCCGTTGCTCGTCGGGGTGGAGGAGGCAAGCGAAGCCGAGGTGGAGCCTCCGGCCCATCCACCACCCATGGTGTTGGCCTCGGGCGTGGCAAGGGCAAAGAGAAGGCCATTCCTCCAAGGGATCCCACTCCTAGTGAGGATGAGGAGGAAGACTCTGATGAAGAAGAAGAGGAGGAGGATCAGCAGCAGGAGGAGGAAGGGAGTGATGATGCAGGTGAGGAGTCTGGGGATGAGGTTGTTCATGAACCTATCCATGGACCAATGCGTTCCTCCGTCACCTATCAGTTGCTAGCTCCACAAGTGGATGATCAGTTCCGGATTCCAGCGGCTCCATCCCGGGATGAGATGAGAGTCTACCATCACAGAAACCCTTGGACCGAGCCCAAGCACCCGGTGTCACCGATGTTCATTTTTGGGATTTGACTCAGGTTTCCTGGTACAAGAACATTCTGAAGAAGACCACACACAGAGTTGCACCTATGAAGTGCATTGATTAGGATAGGATGGCAGCAGCAGATGATCCCACTTTCCAGCTGATTTGCTCAAAGTGTGACAGGAGGAACATGACAGTATCATGGGTTTGCACCAGCACTGGAATGATGAGATCATTGCTCAGTTTTATGCTACCATGTGGATTGAGCCTGATGAGGAAAACCACATGGATTCTAAGCTCCACTAGACCGTAGAGGGCAACCTGTTCACTATCACCACAGTGAAGTTTCCGGCGGTTCTTTTCCCTCTTTTTGGTGTTGTGATGCCAAAGGGGGAGAAGCTTAGTTGGTGTCTAGTAGTTTGTTTTTTATTTTGTGAGAGTGGTGGACAATTTGCTTGTGGTTTGTAAAACTATTTGCTTGTGTTCTTGTAAACCTCTATTTATGTTTTAATGATTAGGTTGCTTCTATTGTCTCTTGTGATGGTGTATTGTTGTTTCTCGCCTTCTAGATGCATTTGTGTTATAACTATCGTCATTTGCTTAATTCATTATCTTTTATGCTCTATCATTGAAATTTGTCACACAGGCATGATGATAAGGGGAGCTCTCATACATTTTTTTGTATATGTGCATTGTTGTTAATCATTCTTTTTATATCATGCACACACTTAGGGGGAGCTCCACATGGTTCTAAATATCACAAAATGAAATTCTTGCTTATTTTCATGAAATCTAGTTGTATTGTCATCAATCACCAAAAAGGGGGAGATTGAAAGTGCATCTAGGCCTCTAATTTTATTTTGGTGATTGGCGTCAATACAATTAAGAATGGACTAACGTTTTCATTGAGTATGTGTGTAGATGACTATCTTTATTGATGAATGTAATGCATTGAAACAAAAAGAGAAAAGAAGATAGTCAATTTGCCTCAAATTGAAAGTTCATTTTTCACTCAAGAAAAGAATGATCAATGATGTTTTTATTTTTTAATCTTGAGTATAGGTAAACCGTACTATAAAGTGGGGTATAATTAACAAATTTGGTAAAGTCAAATGCTCAATCTTCCCAAGAATTCCAGTTCTGTCGCCCTCTGTTTTTCCCTCTATCGGCAGTGCCGGTGGCTCTCAGCGGCAGTGCCGGTGATCCCTCACAGAGGCGCTGTGATGTCCAGACATTCTGTTGTGTCTGTCTTGCCAAAATCAGCAGTGCCGATTGGGCTCATCGGCAGCGCTGATCTATTCTCCCAGAGAAGGGTGCTTCCTCTGTCTCTCTGGCTATAGCCTACCAACAGTGCTGGGCTAGCCGATCGACAATGCCGGTCCCCTCTCCACAAACAACCATTCTTTCTAGCTCTCTGGCTGACTGAGATCGGCAGTGCCGGTCAATGTTGCCAGAGACCATTTGCCTTCTCTGTGGCTGCCTCATCGGTAGTGCCGATGCCCTGATCGGCAGTGCCGGTGCAGGCCGTCTCCATGAATACGTTCTATGACAATGTGTCAGAAACCCTACCGGCAGTGCTGATGGCTCGATCGGCAGTGCCGGTGCGGGGTGTCCAGACAGGCCAACAGCTCTTTTTTAGCACTTCGTATAAAAGGGATACACCCCCCTTCGTGGATATCCCTTGGAACCTGAAAAACACTTTGCACTTTTGAGCTCCACTCTCCTCACTCTCCCTCTCCAAGTCAAAGCTTCAATCCTTGAGCTAGGGTTTGAGTGAGCCATTGTTCTCTAGTGAAAAGAGCATCATTCCACTCTTGAGCATTTGATTTAACTATCTCTGTGATTTGTGCTTGTTACTCTTGGAGCTTTGCTCCTAGACGGTTAGCGGTGCCCGTAGAGCTCCTATCTTGTGTGGTGACGGCTCGAGAAGTTTGTATTACCCTCCCGCAAGGGAATTGATAGTGGAAAACATGAGCTTGATCTTTGTGGTCGCTTGACTGAGAGAAGGGTTGTAAGAGACCCGGTCCTTTGTGGACTTGTCAACGGAGACGTAGGGCTCTTTGTGAACCCGAACTTTGGTAACAAATCTTGTGTCTCTGTGTGCTCTCTTATTTACTTATTGTTCTTTTAATCTTCCCTAGGTTTTTCACTTGTCCTTGTCATATTTGCTAGTTCTATTCACATAGCTCTTGTTTTATTATTCAGTTTTATTATTAGTGTTTCTCTCTACTACTGTTGTAACCTGTTGTCTACTTAGTAACTGCGGAACCACTTGAATTTAGATCTTACACGCTTTCTATTTGCTCATCGGCACTACCGGTCCAGCATCGGCAGTGGCAATCGACACTGCCGATCCACCTCACCGGCACTACCGGTCAGACTGATAAAATTGTCTAAGTCTAATTTTGTAGGATTTTTTAGATTTGCCTATTCACCCCCCTCTAGGCAACTTTCAGAGTATGCTATACCACAAGACCTGAACACTGCTTCTGCAGGTGAGTTAGTCAGGTATGAGAACAAATCCAAAGCTGTCAATATTCTGCTCTCTGCACTTGGTAGGAGTGAACATGATAGGGTTGCACACCTTGACACTGCTCATGCTATCTGGCTTAAGCTCTGCACTTACCATGAGGGTACCAACCAGGTCAAGTCTATGCGTAAGGATTCTTACAATAGACAGTACCAAACCTTTGCTCAAAAACCGGGTGAGTCACTAGATGACAATTTTCATAGGTTTGAGGCAATTGTGTGCAACTTGCGGGCTTGTGGTACCCTTGTGTACAATGATAATGATAGAGCTAAGCAACTGCTCTATTCACTTGATGAAAATGTTTGTGGGGCTAAAATTGCTGCTCTAGAAGAAACTGCTGACTTCAACACCTTAAACTGTCAACAACTATATAGCAAGCTTAAATCTCATGAACTGTCTAGGAAATCTCGTCCTAATCTTGCTATTCCTGCTCCTACAATGGCTTTGCTTTCTAGCTCTCAGAATGTTTGTCACAGTGATGCTTCTTATGGAACTAACCCCTCACTTGACAAGTCTTCCTTGGAGTTTGCTTTGTCTTCTCTTGTAGCTTCCAATGAACAGATGGAGTGCATTCCTGATGAGGAACTGTCCTTGCTCACAAGGAAGTTCAGGAAGTTCTACAACAACCGGAAGGAGAGAAGAGGAGGTGGTTCAAGAACCTGCTTCGAGTGCGGTGACCCGGGACACTTCATCGCTGATTGTCCTAAGAAGAAGAAGAAGGTCGGGTACCGCAACAACAACACTGAAGACTTCAAGCAGAAGATGAACCGCTTCTATAAGAAGGGCAAGAACTCCAAGAAGTTTGCCAAGGCCATTGCACGCGCCTACGTTGCCGCCTTGAGAGATGTCGACCTCACATCAAGCGAAGGCCTTACAAGCTCCGAGGAGGAGATTGAAAAGCCACGAGTCAAGAGGAAGGATGACTTCACTGGGCTTTTGCTTCATGGCAAAGAACGACCACGACACCGACTCTGGATCCGACTCCGACACAAGCGAGGTACCTCCCACTCTTGATGAGCTCTCTTCTGAACTTGATCATTTGCGTGATGTTTAGCTTTTGCAAGATGATAAGCTTCGCAGTGCTGTTCGTGAGAGCAGAGAGCTTAAGTCTAAGTTGGAGAGTGCTGATTATGAAATTGCTTCGCTTAGGTCTAAGCTTGCTAAGGATGACATAGCTGTAGAGCATGAGTCTTGTCAAGTTGTGATGAGTGATCTTGCACAGAGGGAGAGTGTGCATGTTCAAGTTGCCAGTCAGCTTGAGAGTGCCCTCAAAGAGCTTGATGAGTTGGAAGTGCCCTCTTTTGGGTGCATGTCAGAAGTGCCCCAAGCTCACAAATGAGTTGGAAGTGCAGTCCCTCAAAGTCAAAGAGTTGAGTCCAAGTTGCTTCATGATACTCGCTCGAAAGTTCTTCCACATCCGTGTGAAGTGTGTGTCACCCTCAAGGACAAGCTAGTGATCACTTGGGAGGAAAACAAAGTCCTAGTTTAGGAAAATGACTATCTTGTTTCTAGGCTCCAGAGAACCCTAGTGAGTGAGGAAAAGATTGAGAGTGATTTGGGAAGAGTGAAGGAGAGTGCTTCTAGGTCAACTTATAACATGGGCCTGGGATTTGAGAGGTGTGACAAGGAGAGTGAGAATGTGGGTAAGTCTGTACCTAGCTCCAGCTACAAGGATGAAGGAAACACCATCAAACCCACTGACACATACTATCCACCCAATCCAAAACCCTCCTTCAACCCAAAGCAAACAGAGAAGCCAAAACCCAAACCTGCAATGCAAACCAAGCCTAATCCTAAGAGTGTCTACATTTGTATGTTTTGTGGTTGCAAGGGCCATTTGGATGAATTCTGTTATAGGCATAAGAGGATTGAGAGGAAGCAAGCTGAGTTGACTAGGCATGCTTTTTATGATGATTTTGTTGACTTTCAGCCTCGCTCTTTTTCTCATGCCTATCGTGGACAGGGTCATTCCTCATATGGCTTTGATTCATTAAACAGAGGCTTTGCATAGCAGCGCTTTGGTGCCCCGTGTTTTCCCCATCGTGGTGAGCGTCATTCGCATGGATTTGGCTACATTGATGATTTTTATCCTCACAACCCAAGGTTTGAGTCAAGACGCTTTGACAGGCCACGTTTTCCCCATGTGGTTCTCTTCCTATGTGTTCAAATGACAATGTGCAAAGAACTGTGATGACTACTACCGGTCATATGGTTAAGTTCTAGATTCCCAAATCTCTTTTAACTAACCCCAACACTGAGCCATCGACTTTTCCTTCTCGTTCTTTGTAGGCAGCAGGTGGAGGCTTGGAGAACAAATGGTTGATGGACTACGGGTGTTCACGCCACATGACCAGAGATGCAATGTGGTTCTTCAGCCTCACTCCCCTGAAGCGGCGGGAGTATGTGATCTTGGGAGATGACAAGAGAGGTAGAGTGAAGGCAAGAGGCACGGTAAAGGTAAATGAAAAATTCACTCTCAAGGATGTTGGTTTGGTTGAGTATCTCAAGTACAATCTCCTCTCTGTCTCTCAGCTTCTTGATGTTGGTTTGGAAGTGCTCTGTATGTCGAATGCTTCTTGTGTTCTTGATTTGAGTGGTTCCTTGGTTTGTGGGATTTTTCGCATTAGCAGAGTTTTTCAGGCAGATTTTGCTGGTTCTCCTGGTTCTCACAAGTGCTTGTTTGCTCAATCTTCTTCAGAGCTCTGGAAATGGCATAGGAGACTGGGTCAAATGAGCTTTGACTTGCTATGTCACTTGAGTGGCCTAGGTTTGATCCGAGGATTGCCTAACCTCAAATTCGATAAGGCTTTGGTTTGTGCTCCTTGTCGTCATGCGAAAATGATTGTCACTTCTCATCCACCAACCAATTTGGTGATGATTGAACGCCCTGGAGAGTTGCTTCATATGGACACTGTTGGTCCTTCTCGGGTTCGTTCGGCGGGTGGGAAGTGGTATGTTCTTGTGATTGTTAACGACTATTCTTGCTACTCTTGGGTCTACTTTCTTAAGAGCAAGGATGAAGTGTTTCATCACTTTTGGAGCTTAGCTTTGAGGTTGTTCAAGGAACTCCCTGGTGCATTACGAGCAATTCATAGTGATAATGGCACCGAGTTCAAGAACTCCTCCTTTGATGCTTTCTGTCTTGAGCATGGTATTGAGCATCAGTTTTCAGCACCTCATGTTCCCCAGCAGAACGGTGTGTGAAGGACCGAGAAAGCAACAAGAGGGGGGTGAATGGGAGCCAAATCAAATTCTCCAAGAGAACTTGGCCTATATCTCAAAAACAATCCAAGCCAACCTCCAAATCGATGACCAAGACTACATATACCAACTTGTGGTGTACTAGCCCTAGGAGTGATGAATCACACCAAAGAGACACAGCGAAAACAAAAAGGGAAGAAGCAATCCTCAATCGTTCGGAACTGAACTCCCATCGGCAGTGCCGATCCCTACCATCGGCAGTGCCGGTCATGCCTATCAGCAGTGCCGATGCGTGTCATCGGCAGTGCCGGTCCCACCTATCAGTAATGACGGTACGGGATTCTATCGCACTGGAACCTACAGACTGGACCAATCGGCAGTGCTGGTCGACCCCTGACAGAATAGAAAATCTCTCGGGATCTTCTCAAATCTTCTCCAAAACTCAATCAAACAAACTCCAAATGATGCGTTTTTTGGATTAGCGAATCCTCATCACATCACAACCCTAATCCTAGGAGATCAACTCAGTTGGCTCAAGAAATCATCATGAATTTAAGATCTCGTGCAAAGAACACCAAAAGGGGAAAACATGAGAAATCCTTCAAATCGAAGGTGCTAGAGCCAATAATTCCATCAAGGATCCATATAGGATTATCCTAGCTCATCCTAGGAACAATTTTCTCAAGAAATCCGGGCCAAAAACTTGTCCAAAAGTGAGATCGAAAAAGACCATGAAAATGCTTCCAAAAATAGGAAAAAGGGAATTTCGGGATTCAAGTGAAGAGGGAAATCTTGAGCACAAAAATACTTCTCATATCATAGAAAGGTGCTTACAAGATCCATAGCTACAAGGCTAGGAAGCCACCCTCTTCCTCCCACTATTTGGAAGAGCAAGAGATGTCTCTCACACACCCACTACTCTCCTCTCAAACATGAAGTCCTCTCCTAGCACTTTGACTAGAGTCCTAACACAAGGGTAATGGAAGAGAGGCACCTCTCCCACTAGCCACACCTCTCCTTATATAGGCCTAGGGTCCATTGTCCACATGACCACTCTACCCTTGACCTATATAACACACCCACCTACCACTGGCGGCATAACCGTCCATCTTTCACCTCATTGCCCGAATGCCATCGGATGTTTCATGTCTTTGCTTCATCTCGAAGCAAGCTCCATGATGGTGCCACAAGCACCACCAACCACCGCCACTGGTTTTGAGGCCCAAACCAGGAAACCGCCTTGCACGCTTCTCAAAGCATGACTTCTCGATGTCAACGCGTGTCACCTTGTCCCACGACCCTGACCATCGGCAAGTCTCTCCCAGTCCCTGTGATGTAGATATGACCCGATCTTCCGAGAGATAAGGGGATAAACTCGAATTTGGGGAACTCGGCGTCGACAACCCGGCTCGAATCAGACAAGATCCAACCCCACAACCGTTACACCAAGCACAACTTGATTGTTCCTGCAAGCGAAATCGAGAACACAAGCAAGAGAGGATAAACACGCAATATGAAATTGCAAATATGCATGAAGCAAATCACAAGAAAAGGTTCAAGCTCTGAACACAAAAGGACTAATCGCCACAGTGGTGTAGAACAAGAACAGGGGCCCTGGATTACTGTAAAAGGACTTGTCGCCACAGTTACAATAATTCGATCAAGTTTCTCTCTGGAAAACTGAACTAAACAAAACCCAAAACTAAAAGAGGTCGGCTATTGAGTTTATGTAGGAAACAAAGACGTCCTAGGGTTGGGGGCGACCAGGGGGGCGCCCACAACATGGGCTTAAGGCCCGACATGATACATGGCCAAGTTGGCCCAAAATAGGTGGCACAGCACTTTGTCATGGTCACATATTATGACTCACGACCCTTCTGGAGCTAGGACCAGAACCAAAACGACAGCGTCGTCGTCCTCTTTCCAACGCATCAAAGAACGCCTCGTTTGGACGTCGGATGTGGGAGATATCATCAAAACCGTGAAGGGGTGTCGGCTGAATCCGAGACGAACGCGGCGACCGAGTTGGTGACGACTTGTAACTTGGGGAAGGCCATGATATGCGTGGATCCAGCATGGTGATGTCCTCTTCACCCTGTCCATCGGGCCCCCTTGTGACATGCACCGGCATCCCGTTCGCCTTGACTTGGTCAACACGCCGTCTTCATCACCACCACGATTTTGAGGCTCAACCGCGAAACCGTCTGTGCTTCTTGCCTCTCCACGTGTACGGTGTTGATCTCCCTTGACTTCACCCGGCATCCCGATCATCTGGCCCTAAGTCCCCTACTTGTGCCTGATCCTCTCGCCGTTGACCGCCAAGTCGACTCCAGTGACCTACACATCATGAGACAAGCAAACACATTTCCCATCTCCTGCAACATCACCAATATCTCCACCAACTCTGGTTACTCATAACTATCATATGCAAACCCATGCAATCCCGGAATTCCCGCATTTCAACTCAAACAACAAATCCGTTCAAGTCAATTACTCATCACAAATATAGCAAACCATGGCATATATCCACATGGTTTCTCAATCTACCCCTTGATGAGTACATTGATAACACCAAATGCATAAAGATTTAGAGATTGAAATGCAAAGCCGAATAAGCTCATCCAAATGGCCAAACCCAAAGAAAAGGTGAAAACAAGCCATCTAGGAAGTAGGGATCACAAAACCAAGAGTTAGCAAAAAAAAGTGACTTGGGACGCAAAGAATGTGAAAAGTGCAAAAATCCTCTCAAGATCATGATATGCTCCCCCTCATGTTGTGGTAGGTCTCATGTAGTGCAAAACAGGTCATATGAGTTTCTTAGCATTATTTGTGCATGACCCCAAAAATTTCTCCCCCTTTGGCAATGAACTTATCAAAGAGGCAAATGAACAAGCAAACATGCAATGCATGAAAATGCAAACCTAAGGAGCTTCAATAATTATGCAAACAAGCATTTAACTTTGCTAACCATAAGCATTGAGCCATGAAGTGTAAAAGCAATGGCGCACAACCATTCAAAGATCAAAAATAGATAGCAAGGCATAAACATCAAGAGCTATATACGCTAAGCAAAAAGATTGACCAGCTTAGAGAGAATCAAATTTTGCTTATCATGAGCAAAACTACCACCACATGTGTAAGTACTCCCATCCAAGGCAAAACAAGCATCAAGTGAATCAAAAGATACTGGCTAGTCTCAATCTCAACTAAGGCAACAACCATTCGCAGAAAAGTAGCTCTACAAATGCTCACATATGCAACAGAGACTCATAAGAAAAGAGAAAAGCATTATTCTTATGTTATCCTCATGTAGCTCCTAATCCGTGCGGAGGGTCGCACGACTGGGTACGGCAAACACCCCGAGGCTTCGAAATACAATGTTTGGATTTAGCATTTTTATGTTACTTCTAATCCATGCGGAGGGTCACACGACAGGGTACGGCAAACACCCTGAGGCTTCGAAGCACAATCAACTTATTTTGCAATTTAAAAGCATAAGGATGAGCATGCCTTTGCGGCAAAAGGAACAAACGTTCCCACAATGTTTCATCCTGAGCTAAACATTTGCAAAGCCACATCTCGCAAACACAAGGTGCCATAGCCAAGACATCCTCTAGACTAGCCTCAATGCAAGTTTCCACAAGGATAAAAGCAATTATACACATGGTGAGCAAGTTTGAGCAAGATTAGATCATACGGTTCACAAGAAGCTCAGTTTACCTTTAAGATTAGCAAGTTGCTCACAACAGTTTATAACAGGCCATCTGGAAAATCTAAGCATGAGAGATTACCATCACATCCACACAACTTAGCTCAAACTCAATCATAGCAAAGAGAAATGCAAGAAAGCATAAGAATCAAAGCTCATCTACCAATGCATATATTACATATGAGATGCAATGCGAAAATGGTAAGATACAAATATACACAAGCAACAACTCCAAGAGCAAAGAGCAACTCCCCCTCAAATGATGCCATAGGGATGACAAGTACAAAGCTCCAAATCATCAAATTACAAGAGCAACTAATCTCAAAGCTTCAACAAAGAACAACTCCCCCTTAACCAAGCCAGTCTCCCCCTCAACAAAACAAATAAAGAATCAACTGAAATGAGGGAAAGAAGACTATAGAAAGAGCACAACTTGTGACTCATGAAAAGGTAAGGGAGGAATTAATATGATGGCATAAGAAGCACAAATTTCAAGAGGGAAGCACAAGTGTAGATTTTGCAAAGCATGAAATGATACAACATGAGTCACAGTACGTAACATGAAACTATGATGAAAAAGACTAGAGCATATACAAAGCTAGCAAGCCACAAGTGAGTCATGATATACACATGCTAGTAAGAACAATATGCATGCCAAGCATAATCTAGGGCAAGAGAGAACTAAAGCATCACACAAGATATACATGCCAAGATGATGCAGTGAGCACATGAACAAACATCCCACACCACAAGTAGTGTACACGAAGGTAAAAGGGTGAGTGTATGAGAAGGCTCACAAAATAGGTGAAGACATACAAGCCTTTTGGAGGCCATGTAAAAGGGTACGAAGAACCAGCACATCTCAATCATGCAAAAGATCAAGATCCATCAACCTCATGTTCTCCATCCCGCGTCCTCAAACCTACATATGAGAAGAGAGAGGTGCCCTAGTCTTGGATCCCGAAGGGTTAGTATGCAAATACTTGGGAACCCATGACTTGGACACACAAGCAATAGATGTACTCAACTTATCATGAGGGTTATCATGATGCAAACTATGGTTCGAATGAGAAGACCTTAAGTCACCCTTAGAAGCATACCGCAAATTAGTAACTCGAGAAGAAAAACGAGTGCAACCACTAGAACCACGGTAAGAACCTCTCAAGGGGACAACACGAGAAGAACCAATAGAAGCATCATGAGAACAATGTCATGAACCAATACAAGAAGTAGTAGAAGCATGTCCATGAGCATGTCCTGACCCACAAGAAAAGGAGTCATAGAATCCATCAATAAAGCAATGTCTCATGCTAGGCTCATGAGTGTTCATGCTATGAGGAAAGCTATGATCACCCGAAGAGTAAGAAGCACGAGATCGGCGCATGTCTCTGGCATGCCTAAAGCAGAACTCAAATTGATGTCCATCCTTCCCACAATATGAGCAATAGAACAAAAGCATATGAGGATGCACGGTTTGAGAGGTTGAAGCACCACTCTCGCTCATGTGAGAAGTCCTTCGGGACTTGCAAGAAGAACCAGAAGCATATTTCAACTTAGGTTCACACATGTCATGAAAAGGACCATGTGTGTTCCTAAAAGCTTTAGCATGCACTCGATGCTCGTGTTTGACACGGCGAAAGCAATACTCAATGACATGCCCATCTTTCTTACAAAAGGTGCAATGGTACTTTTGTTTAGGGGGTGATGTACCATTTGAGCAAGAAGCACCTTTGTCAATTGAAATCCCTTGGGCAGCACCAGAAGAGAGAACAAGCTCGGAAGTAGCCAAAGAAGCTTTGTCCAAAGCAATAGCACTCATATCATTGTGCTCAAACAACTTGGCGCTCATATCATCGTGCATTAGCTTCAAAGCCTCAATCTCGCTTTTTAAAGCATCGCAAGAAGTGCAAGAAATGACAGACACAACACATGTATGCATGTCATGCAAAGCATCATGATTATCACAAGAATCTAGACAAGCATCATCATGCTAAGCAGAGGAATAAAAACTAGAAGGCAAAGAATGAATCGCAACAATTTCAGCCCTAGCATTTTCAAGTTGCTCTACACAAGAGGAGTAGTCTAGTTTCAACTTTTCATTTTCAGCAAGCATGCCAATACAAGAATTACAGCCTTTTCTAGCTAACGACATAAGATTGCCTATCTCAATTCTAGCACAATCAAGATCATTATGTAGGGCAATACAAGAGTCACAAGGCATAGAAGCTTTTGCTTTCAGCAAGTC
The DNA here is from genome assembly GCA_032690845.1 of Eleusine coracana subsp. coracana. Taxonomy (NCBI): domain Eukaryota; kingdom Viridiplantae; phylum Streptophyta; class Magnoliopsida; order Poales; family Poaceae; genus Eleusine; species Eleusine coracana. The sequence continues at coordinate 36,319,309 of CM064422.1, read as the reverse complement.
AATTTCAGCATGCAAAGATTTACAAGACATGCAAGGCAAGGAAGATTTAGTATCCAACATCTCAATGACACTTCTAGTACAAGCCAATTGCTTCTCACAGGAAGAATAATCATGCATCAACTTCTCATTTTCAGATTTCAAGTGAGCAAGCAAGGCATTCATTTCATCATTGTTTTTAAGCAAGGCATCACAATTATCACAAGACAAGGAAGTACTAGACTTGCAAGAATTAGAGGCATGCACATCATCAAGTCTAGAAATGGCATACTCAAGCATAGAGGTTTGCAACTTTTTCCTAAGCTTTTCAATTTTCTTGTCACAAGAACCAACACAAGAGAACAAGGATAAAATGCTCTTAATGAGGTTACCTTTTTCCATCGTGACAAGCTTGGTTGCAAGATCTTGCATGCCAAGCTCTTTACCCTTGTAAAGCTTGAGGAGTTCCATCACTTCCGAGACACCTGCTTCAAGATGAACCACATCCTTCTTATTTTGGCTTCACTTCTTGGCATCCTCGATAGCAATTCTGCACACCTCAGAACCTGAGGACACAGACAGGTAAGAGCGAGAACTTGGTGCCATTGTAACAGCACCGTCAGAGTTAGCAAATAGCTGAGGTAGGAAAAAAGCTCTTTCTCAATGTCACCTTCAGATCACAAAGCCGGTTACAGTCAACTTGTGATCAAACTGGCTCTGATACCAATTGATGGACCGAGAAAGCGACCAGATGGGGGGTGAATGGGAGCCAAATAAAATTCTCCAAGAGAACTTGGCCTATATCCCAAAAACAACCCAAGCCAACCTCCAAATCGATCACCAAGACTACACACACCAACTTGTGGTGTACTAGCCCTAGGAGTGATCAACCACACCAAAGAGACACAGCGGAAACAAAAAGGGAAGAAGCAATCCTCAACAGTTCAGAACTGAACTCCCATCGGCAGTGTCGATCCCTGCCATCGGCAGTGCCGGTGCGCGTCATCGGCAGTGCCAGTCCCATCTATCAACAGTGCTGGTACGGGATGCTGTCGCACTGTAACCTATAGACTGGACTAATCGGCAGTGTCGGTCCTAGTCATCTGCAGTGCCGGTCGACCCCGATAGAACAGAAAATCTCTCGAGATCTTCTCAAATCTTCTCCAAAACTCAATCAAATGAACTCCAAATGATGCGATTTTTTGACCAGTGAATCCTCATCACATCACGACCCTAATCCTAGGAGATCAACTCAATTAGCTCAAGAAATTATCACGAATTTCAGATCTCATGTTAAGAATACCAAAAGGGGGAAACTTGAGAAATCCTTCAAATTGAAGGCGCTAGAGCCAATAATTCCATCAAGTATCCATATAGGATTATCCTAGCTCATCCTAGAAACAAGTTTCTCAAGAAATCCGGGCCAAAAACTTGTCCAAAAGTGAGATTGAAAATCACCGCGAAAATGCTTCCCAAAAATGGAAAAAGGGAATTTCGGGATTCAAGTGAAGAGGGAAATCTTGAGCACGAAAATACTTCTCATATTATAGAAATGTGCTTACAAGATCCATAGGTACAAGGCTAGGAAGCCACCCTCTTCCTCCCTCTATTTGGAAGAGCAAGAGATGTCTCCCATACACCCACTACTCTCCTCTCAAATATGAAGTCCTCTCCTAGCACTTTGAATAGAGTCCTAACACAAGGCTAATGGAAGAGAGGCTCCTCTCCCACTAGCCACACCTCTCCTTATATAGGACTAGGGTCTATTGCCCAGATGACCACTATACCCTTGACCTACATAACACACCCACCTACCACCGGGAGCATAACCGTTCATCTTTCACCTCATTGTCGGAATGCCATCGGATATTTCACGTCTTTGCTTCATCTCTAAGCAAGCTCCGTGATGGTGCCACGTGCACCACCAACCACCGCTACCGGTTTTGAGGCCCAAACTGGGAAACCGCCTTGCACGCTTCTTAAAGCACGACATCTCGATGTCACCGCGTGTCACCTTGTCCCACGATCCTGACCACCGGAAAGTCTCTCCCAGTCCCTGTCCATCGGGGCCCCTTGTCACTTGCACCGGCATACTGTTCGCCTTGACTTGGTCAACATGCCGTCTTCATCACCACCACGGTTTTGAGGCTCAACCGCGATACCGTCTGTGCTTCTTGCCTCTCCACGTGTACGGTGTGGATCACCCTTGACTTCACCCGTCATCCTGATCGTCTGGCCCCAAGTCCCCTACTTGTGCCCGATCCTCTCGCCGTTGACCGCCAAGTCGACTCCAGTGACCTACACATCATGAGACAAGCAAACACATTTCCCATCTCCTGCAACATCACCAATATCTCCACCTACTCCGGTTAGTCATAACCATGATATGCAAACCCATGCAATCCCTGGATTCCCGCATTTCAACTCAAATACCAAAACCTCTCAAGTCAATTAATCATCACAAATATAGCAAACCATGTCATATATCCACATGGTTTCTCAGTGTGGTTGAAAGAAAGAACAGAACATTAGTGGAGATGGCCCGGACGATGCTCGATGAGCATAGGACTCCGAGGCGGTTCTGGGCTGAGGCCATTAGCACTGCTTGCTATGTTTCCAATCGGATTTTCCTGTGCTCAATTCTTAATGTGACTTCTTATGAGCTATATTTTGGGAGAAAGCCCTCGGTTTCTCATTTACGTGCCTTTGGTTACAAGTGCTTTATTCTCAAGCGTGGCAATCTTGATAAGTTTGAGTCAAGGTCTTCCATGGAATCTTTCTTGGTTACTCTCTTCATGGTCATTCCTACAGAGTTTTGAATTTGGAGACTAACACCATTGTAGAATCCTGCGATGTAACCTTTGATGAATGAAACTCTTGTGCAAGGAATGTGATTGAGTCTGCAGGTGACAAGGAGATGAAGGAGAGCATCTTTGTAGAAGAGGACCTATAGGGCTTTGATGATGATGATGATGATTTACTTCATCTCTCATCTGTGCTTGTTCCTGCTGCTACCACTACTCCAGCAGAGGGTCCAGAAGCTTCTACATCAACTTTAGCAGCTGTTGAGCAAGCTCCAGTTGCTGTCACAACTGTTTTTGAACATGATTCTTTCGCCAGCAATTAGGACACTGCTTTGGACATTTATTCAGTGCTACTATCTGTTATTGAATTGTGTTCCAGTGACATACATATTAGCCTTCCAAGCTATACATATTGCAGCACAGGTTTCTTCCTTGTAACTATTACACCCAAGCTCAACTACAGATTGTGTCGACCTGTTTGGCTTTGGTAAGAACACTTGCAAGATTGTGATACATTGCTTCTGATATTGTTTTCCACTTTCTACACCCTCTGCTGCCTGCTAGTTGATAGGGCTAATCTTTTTGTTTAGTGTTGTCTTTTGCTTTTAACCATGTCAGAGAAAGGGAAAGGGACACCTGGAGAGTTGGAGTCCCCTACAGACTTCAATGATTGCGTCTCCAAGGCCGAGCTCATGAAGCTTCTTGCGGACCAGCGTACATTCATGGAAACAAAGTTTGCCGAGTTGATGGGTCACATCAACACTGTTGTCCACCGCATTGAGGATGTTGAACGACAACCTCCACCTCAACGAGCTGCTGATGATGATGATTTTGATCGTGATGCAGACCGTCTTCACCGTAATCGACACGGTATGGGAGGTAATAACAATCGTGGTAATACTGATACTTTTGTTAAGCCCAAATTTAACATACCACCTTTTCCCGGTAGTGCTGACCCTGAAGCATACTTAGATTGGGAACTTGCTGTTGAACAGAAATTTAATTCTCATTTAGTTCCTGCTGAGCATAGAGTTAGACTTGCTACTAGTGAGTTTACATGTTTTGCTCTCTTTTGGTGGAATGATCTTTGCAATACTAATGCTGCTATACCTGCCACTTGGTCTGTTTTGAAACAACGCATGACATCTCGTTTTGTTCCTCCTTATTACCAACGTGATTTACATTTGAAATTACAATCTTTAACACAAGGTACTAAAACAGTAGAGGAATATTATCAGGAATTGCTTATTGGTTTAGCACATTGTGATATACATGAAGATGATCTTGCAACTGGTGCTAGATTTTTTGGTGGTTTGAACCGTGATATCCAGAATATTGTTGACTATAAAGAGTGGAATAGGTTTAGCCAATTGTATCATATTGCTCTTAAGGCTGAACGAGAAGTACAGGGACGCCTTCCACAACAATCTTGCAGGTCCAACACTAAGCAATATCTCCAGCAACGCACTGGAGTAGAGAACTTGAAGAGTCATATTGCTAAGACACCAACACCAGAAGAAGGTTACTACTTCCGGTACTAGGAGTGGCTCCTCCGCCACCATTATTTGCCACCGCTGCAAGGGCATGGGACATGTCATGAAGGATTGCCCTAGTCGTCGTGCTTTCATCGCCACCGATGATGGGTATGAAAGTTCTAGTGATGTTGAAGATGAATTTGCTTGTATGCCTAACCTTGTTGCAGATTCGACGGAGGAGCAGGAGACTACCGCCATTGATTCTATTGCTGCCACCGTGGGCTTTCCTAGCCTCATTGTACAACGTGTGTTGACCACTCGGGTGGGACAAGAGGAAGAACAATAACGCAACAATTTATTCTACATGTAACTCATTGTTGCGGACCGCCGTGTTCTCACCATCATTGATACTAGGAGCTGTAACAACTTGATAAGTTCTAATTTGGTAAGCAAACTTGGCTTGACCATGCATGCACTACATCAGCCCTACCACATCAAATGGTTCAACAATAGTGGTACGGCACAGGTAACTCGATCAGCACGCATACACTTTTCCGTAGGTTCTTATCAAGACTTTGCTGATTTTCATGTTGTACCTATGCAAGCATGTTCGCTTTTATTACGCCGTCCATGGGAATATGATACGGATGCTGCCCATCATGGTAGAACAAATACATATACATTCGTGCATAAGGACAGGAATATTACTTTGTGTCTGTTATTGCCTGCTGATATTAGAAATCATTTTAAACTGCTTGCTGAAAATACTGAGAATAAACATGATAACAAACAACTTTCTGATGTTAAACATAAGGCTATTCAGTTAAAGGGAGGTGCTTTTCTTGCTATGACATCTACTGTTACTGATCTTTGTGATAATCATGATGCACCTTGCTATACTATGCTTTGTCATGACATATCTTCTATTGATGGTCATGTATCTTGTACTTTGCATTCTGCTAGTACTAACCTTTTGCAGGAGATTGATGCTGAGATGGAGTCGAGGACGACTCCAATTCAAGAAGGGGAGGATGATGAGGACATCACCATGTTGGATACGCGCATATCATGGCCTTCCCCAAGTTACAAGTCGTCACCAACTCGGTCGCCGCGTTCATCTCGAATTCAGCCGACACCGCTTCACGGTTTTGATGATATCTCCCACATCCGACGTCCAAACGAGGCGTTCTTTGATGCGTTGGAAAGAGGACGACGACGCTGTCGTTTTGGTTCTGGTCCTAGCTCCAGAAGGGTCGTGAGTCATAATATGTGACCATGTCAAAGTGCTGTGCCACCTATTTTGGGCCAACTTGGCCATGTATCGTGTCGGGCCTTAAGCCCATGTTGTTGGCGCCCTCCCTGGTCGCCCCAACCCTAGGACGTCTTTGTTTCCTACATAAACTCTGTAGCCGCCGTCTTTTAGTTTCGGGTTTTATTTAGTTCAGTTTTTCCAGAGAGAAACTTGATCGAATTATTGTAACTATGGCGACAAGTCCTTTTACAGTAATCCAGGGCCCCTGTTCTTGTTCTACACCACTGTGGCGATTAGTCCTTTTATGTTCAGAGCTTGAACCTTTTCTTGTGATTCACTTCATCCATATTTGCAATTTCAGATTACGTGTTTATCCTCTCTTGCTTGTGTTCTCGATTTCGCTTGCAGGAACAATCAAGTTGTACTTGGTGTAACGGTTGCGGGGTTGAATCTTGTCTGATTCAAGCCGGGTCGTCGACGCCGAGTTCCCCAAATTCGAGTTTATCCCCTTACCTCTCAGAAGATCGGGCCATATCTACATCAGGATGTCAAGAGTGCCTTCCTAAATGGTTTCATAGAGGAAGAAGTGTATGTGAGGCAACCCCGTGGCTTTGAGCACCACAAATACCCAAACCGTGTGTATAAGCTTCAGAAGGCTTTGTACGGGCTAAAGCAAGCACCTAGGGCATGGTATGCTAAGATTAAGACCTTCTTGCTAGAGCGTGGGTATGTCATGGGGTGTGTTGATAAAACCTTGTTCACTCTAAAGCATGGCAATGACTTTCTAATGGTTCAGATTTACGTGGATGATATCATCTTTGGTAGTTCCTCTCATGCCCTTGTGTCCAGATTTCAGGAAGCTATGCAAAGTGAATTTCAGATGTTGATGATGGGAGAGCTCACCTTCTTTCTTGGGCTTCAAATCAAGCAGTGCAAGCAAGGCACTTTCATACATCAAGCCAAGTACAAGAAGGATCTCCTGAAGAAGTTCGACATGGTCAATGTGAAGCCATTGTCTCCACCAATGTCCACTACAACGGCTCTTGACCCTGATGAAGACTATGAAGCAGTGGATCAAAGGGAGTACAGGAGCATGATTGGCTCCCTCTTGTACCTGACAGCAACAATACCCGACATACACTTTACAATGTATCTTTGTGCTCGCTTTCAAGCTTCCTCAAGGGTGACTCATCGCAAGGCTGTCAAGCGCATCTTCAGGTATCTCAAATACACGCTTGAGTTCGGTCTTTGGTACTCTGCATCTTCATCTCTTGATCTCATTGGGTATTCGGATGCGGACTTTGCTGGGTGTAGAATTGATAGGAAGAGCACTTGGCCATTTCTTGGGTACTTCTTTGATCTGTTGGTCTCCTCGTAAGCAGTCAAGTGTTGCTCAATCCACCACAGAGGCTGAGTATGTAGCTGCTGCTAGCTGCTGCTCACAAATCCTATGGATTGTGTCTACCATGAGAGACTATGGGTTGACTTTTAAGGGTGTTCCACTCATGTGTGATAACTCTAGTGCCATATGCTTAGCCAAAAACCCAGTCCAATATGGTAAGGTCAAACACATCAATGTGTGATTCCACTTCATGAGAGACAATGTTGAGAAGGGGGATGTTGAGCTCATATACATTGATACCAAGAACTAACTAGTTGATATCCTCACCAAGCCCCTAGATGCTTCGAGACATGCTTTTCTTCGGGGGGAACTCGGTGTTTGTCATCCTTATGGCATCATTTGAGGGGGAGTTGGTGTTCACTTGTATATATGTATCTTACCATTTTTGCTTTGCATCTCATATGTAATATATGCATTGGTAGATGAGCTTTGATTCTTATGCTTTCTTGTATTTCTCCTTGCTATGATTGAGCCTGAGCTAAGTTGTGTGGATGTAATGGTAATCTCTCATGCTTAGATTTTCTAGATGGCCTGTTATAAACTCATGTGAGCAATTTGCTAACCTTAAAGGTAAACTGAGCTTCTTGTGAACCTTATGATATAATCTTGCTAAAACTTGCTCACCATGTGTATAATTGCTTTTATCCTTATTGAAACTTGCGTTGAGGCTAGTCTAGAGGATGTCTCGGCTTTGGCAACTTGTTTTTGTGAAATGGAAGGCATTGCAAATGTTTAGCTCATGATGTAACATTGTGGGAACATGTGTTCCTTTTGCCGCAAAGCCATGCTCTTTTGTCTTGTGCATAATTCTGAAAAATCTGCTAAGTGCTTTGATCAAGAATTACTCAATAATGCTAAATCCAAACATTGTGACTTGAAGCCTCGGGGTGTTTGCCATACCCAGTCGTGCGACCCTTCGGATGGATAAGAGGACACATGAGGATAAACAATAATCACTTGATCAACTGAGTCTTTGTTGCATATGTGAGCATTTGTAGAGCTCATTTTCTGCGAGTGCTTGTTGCCCTTGTTGAGATTGAAACTGGCTAGATTCTTATGATTCACTTGATGCTTGTTTTACCTTGGATGAGAGTACTTACACATGTGGTGACAGATTTTCTCATGATAAGAAAAATTTGATTCTATCTAAGCTAGTCAATTTTTCTGCTTAGCCTGTATTCATGGTGTTTATGCCTTGCTATCTACTTTTGATCTTTGCATGATTGGGAGCTATTGCTTTTACACTTCATGGCACTATGGTTATGGTTAGCAAAGTTAAATGCTTGTTTGCGTAATTGTTGAAGCTCTTTAGGTTTGCATTTCCATGCATTGTATGTTTTCTTATTCTTTTGCCTCTTTGATGAGTTCATTGCCAAAGGGGGAAAAAATTTTGGGGTCATGCACTACATGAGACCTACCATAACTTGAGGAGGAGCATATCATGATCTTGAGTGTTTTCTTGCGCTTTTCACATTCTTTGCGTCTCAAGTCGCTTTCTGTGCCAACTCTTGGTTTTGTGATCCCTACTTGCTAGATGGCTTGTTTTCACCTTTTCTTTGGGATTGGCCATTTGGATGTGCTTATTCGGCTTCGTATTTCAATCTCTAATCTTTGTGCATTTGGTGTTATCAATGTACTCAACAAGGGGGAGATTGAGAAACCATGTGGATATGTGCCATGGTTTGCTATATTTGTGATGAGTAATTGACTTGAGCGGATTTGGTGTTTGAGTTGAAATGCGGGAATCCAGGGATTGCATGGGTTTGCATATCATGGTTATGACTAACCGGAGTTGGTGGAGATATTGGTAATACTACAGGAGATGGGAAATGTGTTTGCTTGTCTCATGATGTGTAGGTCACTGGAGTTGACTTGGTGGTCAACGGCGAGAGGATCGGGCATAAGTAGGGGACTTGGGGCCAGACAATCGGGATGCCGGGTGAAGTCAAGGATGATCCACACCGTACATGGGCAGAGGCAAGAAGCACAGACGGTTTTGCGGTTGAGCCTCAAAACCATGGTGGTGATGAAGACGGCGTGTTGACGAAGTCAAGGCGAACGGGATGCCGGTGCAAGTGACAAGGGGGACCCGATGGACAGGGACTGGGAGAGACTTGCCGATGGTCAGGATCGCGGGATAAGGTGACGCGCGTCAACATCGAGAAGTTGCACTTTGAGAAGCGTGCAAGGCAGTTTCCCGGTTTGGGCCTCAAAACCAGTGGCGGTGGTTTGTGGTGCACCTGGCACCATCACGGAGCTTGCTTCAAGATGAAGCAAAGACGTGAAGCGTCCGATGGCATTCGGGCGATGAGGTGAAAGATGGACGGTTATGCCCCCGATGGTAGGTGGGTGTGTTATGTAGGCCAAGGGTAGAGTGGTCATGTGGACAATAGACCCTAGGCCTGTATAAGGAGAGGTGTGGCTAGTGGGATATGTGCCTCTCTTCCTATTAGCCTTGTGTTAGGACTCTATTCAAAGTGCTAGGAGAGTACATCATGTTTTAGAGGAGAGTAGTGGGTGTGTGAGAGACATCTCTTGCTCTTCCAAATAGTGGGAGGAAGAGGGTGGCTTCCTAGCCTTGTACCTATGGATCTTGTAAGCACCTTTCTATGATATGAGAAGTATTTTCGTGCTCAAGATTTGCCTCTTCACTTGAATCCCAAAATTCCCTTTTTCTTATTTTCGGAGCAATTTTCATGGTGATTTTTTATCTCACTTTTAGACGAGTTTTTGGCCCGGATTTCTTGAGAAACTTGTTGCTAGGATGAGCTAGAACAATCCTCTATGGATCCTTGATCTAATCAATAGCTCTAGCACCTTTGATTTGAAGGATTTCTCAAGTTTCCCCTTTTTGGTGTTCTTGGCACAAGATCTGAAATTCGTGATGATTCCTTGAGGCAATTGAGATGATTTTCTAGGATTTGGGTCATGATGTGATGAGGATTCACTGGTCTAAAAATTGCATTGTTTGGAGTTCATTTGATTAGTTTTTGGAGAAGTTTTGACAAGATCCCGAGTGTTTTTCTCTTCTATCGGGGGTCGACCGGCACTGCCGATGACCAGGACCGACATGCCAATTGGTCCTGTCTGTAGGTTCCAGAGAGCCTGTATCCCGCATCAGCACTGCCGAAGGATATGACCGGCACTGCCGATGGCCCGCACCGGCACTGTCGATAGGTGTGACCGGCACTATCGATACCAATCGGCACTGCCGATGGTAGGGAACGGCACTACCGATGGGTGTTCAGTTCAGATTTGTTAAACATGTGCATCATAAATTTGATCTTGGAAGAAAAGGGAACTCCCATTATCAGATTGCACATGGTTAGAATGATTCATGGCTATATTATAATGTATTTCGAGAATAAGCATGTCATATACCACCACCCCACACTTAAAATTTTGCTAGTCCCTTAGCAAACAACAGAGCTTTTCTCTTCTTTTTTCTTTTCTTTTCTTCTCTTTTTTTTATTTTGCTCTCTGCTACGCCGATCAGCTCGGACTGCACCGATCGGCTCTCAACCTAAAATCACCAGCTTTTGTTGGTATTTGATTCATCTGGCTTCAAAATTTATTCAAAGTTCAAATATAGCCAGGAACATAGGATGTGGTCAAGGAATAATACTCAACAAGACTTTGTTTTTAAAATAGAATACTCAACAGAATTGGAGATTTGCATGAGTAATTCAATGCTAAAAAGATACACAAGGATTTGGCCATCCTAGTAAAGTTCATACCAAAAAGAATTAAATCCTAACCGAACTCAACCATCAATTTAATGTTTATCTTCATATCAAAGGTTCATGAGTATTGCTCAAAATATGGCATTGGTAGGTGAGGATCTTGGAAATAATAAATTCCAAAGTTCACAACATAAAAATTTATTTATAAAAAGATTGGTACTAAGTTATCATCACGAATTGGACAATGCAAATGAAACACATGGGTATTCAGAATTGCTCCACATAAGAAATATTTGCTGAATAATAATTAAGTGTAAGTTCGAAATTTTATTCAAAGCTCAACATTATTCGATCTTCATCAACACTTTTTAAGAAAGAATAGGTAATTCAATTCTTCTAAAAGAGCATAACCGCCACCATTATATTAAGATCAAAACTTGAATACATGGTGATGATTTTCGCACACACTTGCATTAAAATAAAACTACTACTAACACACATGTATGAAAATAAAACTATTACTAACACACCTGCATGAAAATAAAACTACTACTAACACACATGCATGAAAATAAATACACCTAATACATGGTTTTCCAACCCACTCACACACACATAAGCAAATAAAGAAGAAGCTTGCAAAAGATAAAAGAAAATGCAAACTGGGAAACTGATACATATGCCCACTCCTAGGCACTCTGATCAAGCGGAGGTGGAGAGGGTGGCTGATCAAAGCCATAGCACTACACCTTGAGTCGCTCGAACTTCTCCACCATCACGTCGTGGTTTCCTCAATTGGGACGTGGCGTCCTCCACGTGCTCGATGTAGTGCATGTTGTTGTCGAGGTACCCCTGCATGGGCACAAAGAAGTCTGCACCGGGCACCGGAGGAACAACAGGTACCCGTCCTTGGTACCTATAGTCAACGCCTGTGCTGAAGTAGGGTGCACCGATCAGCGCGCCACCTGCACCGACCGGCACAGTGGGCTATGACTCGCCCGCTGCGTCACTCCACCCTGTCTTGTACTGCTGAGGCTCTTGGCGTGACCCCCATGAGTTCCACTCACTACTAGCTGCTGTAGATGTCGCCTGTTGTCGAATCCGCCCACGGCGGTCCCTGAGAACTCGGCCCCCCTCCAGGAGACCTTCCTCAAGCCAGTTTCCTCCCTCTAGCTGCGAGGTAGAAAAACTCCTAGCTCTGCACACGGGAGCCTAATGTTTTTGTCGCCGACATGGAAGCCGGCGGGAACACTTCCCGTGACAATGTTGCCACGAGTCATATTCTCGCCGATCTCTATCACGAGCTCCCACTTGATTCGCGTCCTCCCGATCCGTCATCACCGTAGATGTGGGCTGCCTGGCATTGAAGATAGCCCCCAAAGGCCAATTTCTAGCTCTTCTTGCCCCCCTTCTCGAACCAACCCCGCACCATCACCGACATAGGGTTGCAGTGAGACGGGCTCACGATGGCGTTGAATTGCCACCGCAAGTCCGCATTGGAGACATTGCTGGAGTCAATCTTGTCACATGTGCGCGCCGCTAACCACCGATGGAAGATTTGAATGGTTGAATTACGGATGTTGCCGCACTTCATCTCATCGATGAACGAGAGCCGCCTCCAAAAGGAGTCCAACTCCCCACGTCCCAAGATGCCGGCCACATTGGCGTTGGTGTTGAAGCTGAAGGCTTGAGCCGCCGCCTCCATGGTCACCATGTAGCTAATGTCGTGGACGCGGAAGTTGATGACATCATTGTCATAGTTGTCGGAGCCGATCCTCATTCTAGAAGCAACCTCAGTGACGATGTCGATGTTGAAGTCCATGGGGGAGATGGTTGAAGTCCACCCAACCGAGGTTGTCTAGCATCCTCCTTATGTCCTCCCACATGCCGATCGTGGTGAGGAAGGTCTCATCCATGTAGAAGTTGGGGATGAACCTTCCCCTCACCGTGAGGTAGTGCTGCTATTCCTCTGTGCTCAGGAGGGTGAAGCCCTCCTCCACCGTGCGCGGCACGAATGCCAGCGATGGTGGTGATCTGGGAACCCCACGGCTTCCCGCCGTTTGGCTCCTCGTAGCACGCCCTGTCAAAAGGGGCGCACCGGAGACGGAGTGGCGGGCGCGGATCTCATATGTTGCCACTGTCAAGCCGGTGGATGCACCACCCACCGACATGTCATCGCGAACGCCGGAGCTCCCCTAGAAAAGGAGTCACCGCTTGATTCGTTGCTACCGCCGGAACTGCTCACCAGGCGCAGTCTCTTGCCCAACTTGCTGACGGAGGAGCGGAGACGATCCATCTGCGAGGAATGCGGAACGTGTGTGAGATCGTGGGTAGTGGGGAAGGTGGAGAAATTACCGGGATGGTGTGCCGAACTGGGGGCGCCTGGCCTCCCTTTTATAGTGTGGGAAACTTCCGGGAGAAGGACCCGCCAAAAATTTCCAAAATTTGGGGCTGCGCCGATCGGCACATTTCAAATTCTGAATTCTCTGACCGCTCTAGTTCCTGATTCTCCTCCCTTTTGTTGTTTCCATCCTTTTCGTCTTTTCTTGGTATACCATGTCGGCTGGCAGGGGAACAGCACAGAATCCCGTTGTCTTTGATTGACTGCGTCGATCGGCTCTAGCCAGCGCCGATTGGTGCGCCGTCTCTTTTTCAGCTTTTGTTCAATTCCATGTCTCCTCTGCACTAGAAACCTGCATAAAAATTATACCTGTTCCTAAGAATCAGGGCCTGCCGAATATGTCGCCAAATTGGGCACAACATGGGTACCAGCGCCGATCAGCGCAGAAGTGCGCCAAACGGCGCAAGTTCCTTACACCTCGTCTTCTGGTCTGGCTCTGATCCTTATGCCTTGTGTTCATTTCTTTCACCTAATATCCACTCTTCCCAATGTTCCTGTAGCATTGGCACACAAAGTGGGGCCCATCTAGTGATAGCGCCGATCGGCGCAACGTCTCACGCCGATCGGCGTGGTGTCCATTTTTGCTCCTGGCCCCTCGCTTCTTCGCTAGATGTCATTCTTCATTTTGAAAATTGATGTGCTGGTTGGCTTGCAGCTCCTCTTCCATTCTGGGCATCGTCAGCTTTTTGTCCTGACTTGTTATCAATGCGCCGATCGGCGCATGAGTGTGCCGAATGGCACAAGCTCTGTTCCTTCCTGTTTTTGGTCTTTTTCTTTTATTCCTGCATCATTAGTTTACAATATATATATATATATATATATATATATGTATACATAGTTTTTCACAAATAACAGACAACGCAGGAGCACACAAGAATTAAGCACACACTTTTTCTAATTCTTTTATTCGAGAGATTATTTTTATTACAAGAAAGCAAAATAAAAACACCGGGTTGCCCTCTCGGCTAGCATTAATTAACTAAATGAGATGGGATGCCCTCCCGCGACCACTAAACAACTTCTAAATCTCCCGACAATTGGGTTGCCTCTCAAGAGCGCTCTAGTTATTTAGAGGTCAAAGAGCTTGACCTCCCCGTGAACAATCAATCCTTAGTGTCACACTGCGGGGTGTAAGACCGCGACACTACAAGGTTCACTTATCTTATAGCTCATATACCTCGGACGACCTATCCTTACATTCCCTCCAATCACTCTCGATGCCACGTTGCCTTGGTGTCTTGTACCTCTTCAGTTCATCAATAGCACAACACTCTTCTCCCCTTTGGCGAAATTTGAAAGAGTAGGGAGTTCCACTTATATCAAAGCTTATCTCACCACTCCCAACATCAATACTTGCTTTTGCTGTCCTCAAGAAGGGTCTGCCTAAGATCAACGGGGTTCTCGTCCTCTTATCCATATCGTGCATAATAAAATTAACAGGGACGATGTGATCTCCAATTTGAACAGGCACATCCTCAGCAATTCCATCAGGGAAGCGTATAGACTGGTCGGCTAAGTCCAAACACATACCTGTAGGCTCCAATTCAGGCAAATTGAGACTTATGAATATATGACGGGGCATAACACTTACACTTGCTCCAAGATCGCACAAGCATCTATCATATCCTTGTTCCGATTATGCATCTGATGCTTGGTGATTCAGGGTCTGGTTTCTTCTCAAGTGCAACATCATTGATCACCGTCGTAAGTTCCTTAGTGACCTTCACAACCTCTTCAGAAGCTAGAGACTTCTTGTTTTGCATCATATCCTTAATGTACTTAGCATAGGTAGGTACTTGAATAGCATCAACAAAAGGGACGTTGATGTAAAGCTTCTTCATAACATCGACGAACCTCGCAAATTGCTCATCATGTTGCCGCACTCTCTCTGTCTTTGTCAGTAGTTGAGTATCCAAGAATGTGGTAGGGCCATGCTCCTCTGTTTCCATACCAATTATCAGACCAGAGAGGCCAATCTCTTCCTCGCGCCGATTGGGGCAATGATTTAGCCGATCGGTGCTAACAGTACCATCGCGCCGATCGGTGCCAATGGTGAGCCAATCGGCACGGGTCTTCCTTGCTCCCGCAGAGTGCTCTGGATCTTCTGTTTGCTTTCCTGACCGTGTAGCTATTGCCTTTAACTGCTCTACAGACATTGTATTACCAGGAATAACCCCTTTGTTGCCTTGAATGGCATATGATAACTGTCCCATCTGCTGCTCCATAATCTTGGTATGCTTCAAAATCTGCTCATTGGAGCTCCCAATTTCTATCACCTTGTCATTAATCCCTTCAAGAAGGTGATCAACCTCCTTGAATTTAGCTTGATTGTCCTTGTTGATCTTTGCTTGAAAGAACTCATGAAAGTGGAGATGAAGCGGGATAGAGTTTTGCATGGATGAACTAGGAGAGAAAGAACTCGTTTGTTGCTGATATTGGGGTTTCCATCCACTATTCTTTACATATTCTAGCATCTTCATTTCTTCAGGGCTATATTTCTGTACATGGCCGAATTCTCCACACTCGTCACAAGTGGAGCGTGATTCTGCTAGCCTTAGTGACTCTTCCTTAGGGATATGAGAATTATTGTCCAACCTTCTTTGAATAGCATCAAGGTGATCCATAACCAAGTCTTCATGAGTCCTCTCAATGACGCTCTTTGCTACTCCTTTAGAAGGTTGTAGGTTCCTTGAACTTCTCTCACTATCCCATGATTGATTTTCAACTAGCAATTTGATCAATTCCTTAGCTTGAGTGGGCGTCTTTGACATGAATGAACCCGCAGCTGAAGCATCTAAGTGTTGACGGGAGGGGGTATTCAATCCCACGTAGAATCTCTCAACAGTTTCACCAACTGTAAGACCATGATGAGGGCATGCATCCATATATTTGTTGTATCTTTCCCACACTTCTCTAATGCTCTCATCAATATTCTGCATAAATCCAAGAATCTTATTCTTCAAAGCTTGAGTCTTACCAGGAGGGAAGTATTTGGCTAAGAATCATTGCTTAGGGCGTCCAACTGCTAAGGTTTCCCATATAGTCTTTACTGCATTTTCCAAGCTATTGTACCATTGCTTAGGGAGTCCAACTATAGAGAAGGGGAACAGCCGCACATGTGCTTGATCTCCGGTCAATCCTGCTACTTTGAATGTACTACAGACTTCAAGGAAGCGTTGTAGATGCTGATTGGGGTCTTCCAAACCTGTGAACGGTTGTTGTGCCACTAATCCGACGTACCTCTCTAGTTGATATGGAGCATGATCTTGAGCTTCTTGGAAATCTGTCTTGACAACCTTATCCAATTGAGGCTTGAAACTATTAACCAAGGGCTGGTCTGCCATCGCTCCTGCTTCTGGATCTGCAACTGTGAATAATACTCGAGGGTTGGCACTGACTAGTTCTCTAGCTAAATCTCCAAGTGACTTGCTCCTCTTTTCCTCTATTCTCTTCTTGTGTAAGAGATTTTCTGGATCATCGGTATAATTAGAGCGTTTGTTTGACTTAGGACCGTCCATACCTGTTAATTTCACTTAATAGCATATATGTACTAAAAAGACAAGTAAAGCACAATGACTAAACACTAATATATCAAACAATGTTTAAAAACCTGCTATGGTCCCCGGCAACGGCGCCAAAAAAAGATGCTTGTTGGTCGTAACTACGCACCCACTTATATACCGCAAGAGGACGGTGTACAGTTGTAGCACATTTTCCCTTAGAGTATTCCAAGGTATTATCGAACCACTGAGACCTTAGGGATAATTAAACAAAGTTAACAGTAAAAGATCTAATCAAGGCTACTGTCAAGTTCAGGTTGTATGAAGGGGACATTGGCCAGCGCAAAGGTGCGCCAGACAGCAATTCTGTCGTTGCGCCGATCGGCGTAGGATTGAGCCGATCGGCACTATTGTAGATCTAAGTTGTTGAGCCGATCAGCGTAGCTATTGAGCTGATCGGTGCTGTTGTGGATCTAAGTTGTTGAGCCGATCGGCGTAGGTGTTGAGCCGATCGGTTCACCAGCGAAGTTGAACTAGAGTTCAAGTCAAAGCCAAAGCTAAAACAATTCGATGAGTAGCCAGATATCTACTAGTGAGATCGTAACCAAATAGGCTAATTAAACAGCATCATAATGGATAATTACATGGATCAATGAAAACCTATAATGAATAAGACCACCCTGCTTTCCGAGCGGCTCTCGATTTATCGCTGCCGAGAGGAAACCCTTAATCACGCGAGTATCTTACCCTACTCATCTAGCCAATAGTGCTACGTAGGTTTAGTGCTGTCACCGCTAAACCACACTACTGTTATCATCAAGCAACCATAATCAATACAATGTCTGAATACTATCCTAATCACCACGATTAAGATAATATCAACTTACTTAGCCTAGAACTAAGCCATAAGAATAAGCACATGCATGATTATAGAATCAAGATAGACAAATCACCAAAACCATCATCAACATATTCAATCATCCTTGAGATACATAGAGTAAGATTCATTACCGTCGAGATGGCCTACCTTGACGGATCAACTCTTACACCAACGGTTCATGAAACTCAACTAGAGATCTATTCTAACGGGGCAAGCCCCGATGGCTCTAACTCACGAATCTGTTGTCTCTTTGTTGCTTCCTCCTCGGGGTGTACTGATCACGGCTAAGTGTTACAAGTATATATAGGGGTTCTACTCGTGAAGGACTCGGTTTCTAGCAAATAAGTCGGTTGCGCCGATTGGCGTAGGATTGCACCGATCAGCGCAAGTTGTGTTCTCTCTGGTTTCTGCTCCGAGTCGGTTCCTCTCTCTTCCACAGCTGCCATGTGGGCCTTTTCCTTCGAGATAAAGTCTTGTACCGCACATCGAGATCTTGAAGTTCCATAAATCTTCTAAGCAAAAATCTTCAAGTGTCTTGCGCAGATGGACTTCCATAAACATCAGATAAACTTCCATCGGAATGGGCCTTGATCACTTCTGTGGGTCAAAATACCCTTGCGCCGATCGGCTCATGGACTGCACCGATCGGCGCACTGGGCTTCTTCAGTGCTTTTCATCAGTTCTGGACTCCTGTCTTGTGCAGCATCACTTTAATAGCCAATTTTACCTGTTTCGATAATAAAGCTCCAAAACAACGCATATACAAATATATAGGTAATATCATAGGTAAATGGCCTAAATTAGTATCAATTATACTCTAATTGGGGTTATATTCACATATAAAAGGGGCACTTGGGAAGTGCCAACACCGGGAGCTGGCACAGAGATCATGCTCATCTCACCAAAGGAAAGAAGCTTTGATACGTCCTTCAGATCATGTTCCACGCATCTAATAACGATGCGGAATATGAGGCCCTTCTACACGGTCTCGGAATTGCTGTCTCACTCGGCATTTAGCGTTTAGACATCTTTGGTGATTTGGCTCTGGTCATCAATCAAGTCACCAAGGATTGGAACTATGTGGATGACAATATGGTGGCTTACTGCCAAGAAGTAAGGAAGCTTGAAGACAAGTTTGATGGACTGAGGTTCACGCATGTTCTTCGGGATAATAATCAAGCGGTTGATGAATTAACCAAGATGGGATCGTCTCGGTTGATTGTCCCACATGGTGTTTTCTTACATACCCTAGATTCTACCACTACTGAACCTCGGCCTGATGTCATGACGACTGGTGTTTCAGAGCTGGTCAATGATATCAGCACGCAGACCGATTGGCATGACCCGATTGTCAAATTCTGACCGAGGGCATGCTGCCTACGGATACTAAAGAGCAATAGAGTTTGAAAGCCAGATGTCGAGGGTATTTGATGGTGGATGACCAGCTTTATAGAAAGGGAGGATCGAACATCTTGATGTGCTGCATCTCGATTCTCGAAGGCAAAGAGTTGATGGTTGAAATCCATTCAGGAGTATGTGGCAATCATACGGCTTCCAAGACTTTGGTCGTCAAAGCTTTTCGGCAAGGGTTCTATTGGCCTACGGCAGTTGAAGATGCATACCAGGTTGTTCGGAAGTGTGAAGGTTGTCAATTGTTTGCTCAATAGACGCATGTGCATTCGCAGCAACTTCAGATGATACCTATGATTTGGCCTTTTGCAGTCTAGGGCTTGACATAGTCAGTGCTTTGAAGAAAGCGCCAGGCGGGTTCACTCATTTATTTGTTGCTATTGACAAGTTTACCAAGTGGATTGAAGCAAAGCCGGTTAGCAAGATAACTTCAAAGAAGGAGGTTGAGTTTGTCAAAGAGGTCTTCACTCGGTTTGGAGTTCCTCATGATATCATCACCGACAATGGTACTCAGTTTACATCTGAGGAGTTCTGTAACTTTGTCGACGAGATGGGAATAAAAATCCACTTTGCATCGGTAGCTCATCCTCAAAGCAATAGGCAGGTTGAACGGGCCAATGGTATAATTCTTCAGGGGTTGAAGCCTCAGATATTTGACAGACTCAAGCCTTATGCCGGTGGGTGGGTTCGAGAGCTGCCTTCGGTGCTATCGGGTTTAGAGAACAATGTCAGTCGAGCTACTGCCAACCGAGGTAAACCTCGTATCAGCGCGACTCAAGGGATACGACGAGAAGCTTTCTAAAGATAGCCGGGAGATTGAGTTGATTGCAGCAGAGGAGTTGCGTGATCACACTCTGTTTTGATCGGCAGTATACCAACAAGGCTTGCGACATTATTTTGATAAAAATGTTCGTAGTCGCTAGTTTCATGTTGGCGTTTAGTACTTGTTGGCACCAAAATTTGACCGGTCCCATTGATCAGAGGCGAGAAATTGAAATCGGCATAAGTCAATGAGATTCAACGGCTGATGGAAGTTAAGTGGGTCCGATAGGGTTATTTTATTTCTTTCTCTTTTTAGTTTAGGTTGTATTTTGAACCTAGTCAGTTTGTTTAGGAGTCCTGACCGAGTCAGGTCAAAACCTCTGGTGTGAGGTTATAAATATGTAATAGTATCTGTATGAGAAAAATAACACATTTGTTCAATACAATTCGGTGCATCGCCAACCTTTTCAACGAAGCCCTCGTCTCGAGCGGGCTGCATCGGCTCTGATCTCAGCGTGAGATTTGGTTTAGTTACCCTCGGTAATTCTATCAATTTCAACTAGTACTTTCTCATTAATTTGATACTCTAGTTGCTATCGTTAGAATTGCTAGTTATCCGGTAATTAGATCTGTTTAATGCTTGTTCTATCGACTCTGATTGCAATATTGTCTTGGTTGAAGCCAATATATTGTAATCTGGGTAGATTTTATAGGTATTATTTAGGTCTATTATTCGAGTCATTTTATTGATTTTATCTATAAATTGGTTAAATCTGGTTTGATCTACCGTGTTTAAATATTGTCTCGATTAAGTTCGATCTATTCGAATCAGTAAAGCTGCATCGGTTTTGATCTCTTACTGGGTGTTGGTGGCCCTTAAAACCCAACATCGGCCACCGATCGGGAAATGCAAGGTAAAGACCAAAGTTCCACGAGTTTTGGTGAAATATGTGTTTGCAGGATCAAAAGGGCAAAAATTATGTAAAGCATGAAGAAACGCCCCGTCGGCCAATTCTGCCTTAAAACAGCAGGCCGACAGGGTCATATGAGGCTAAAAACAGGGCCTGGCAGGGTCGTGATGACTGACATTAGAACCCAGCTGACAGGGTCATATCATGCTGAAATCAGCCACTCGGTGTGTCAAAACAGAGTCGTCATGAGGCTGATCACCCGACCCTGCCAACCCTGCAAAACACTCCAAAACAAGGCCGTTTTCCATTCCCGGACTAAGGAGGGTAAAAGTGGAGAAATAAAGGAGGCATTCATGTGGCATAACATGGACAAGTCAAAACATGACCCGGACGGGGTCGGCACCCGAAAGGGGCTGCCGCCAGGCACAGGCCGCCGCCCGTCCTAGGTTGGCCACCCAGGGTTACCAGCCCATGAGGCTTATCGAGCCCAAAACGGAGATTTCGGGGGTAACCGACCAAGGAACCGCCATCAAGACAAGATCTGAGCCGTCCGAAGCGAGTCGGTTGGAAACCGACCAAATCCCATGGCCGCCCGGCGGTGCATGCCGCCCGGCATGCCCGGCCGCCCGGCGAGGGAATTTTCGCCCACCAACTCTCCTCCACCTTGAAGTGCCCGCCAAGTCTCCGCCACCTATTAATAGATGGGGAATTCGGCAGAAAAAGAACATGAAGCAAGTGAAACACATTGGAGTCCATTTCTCACTACTTTTCTTACTAGTAGAGTAGGTTAGTTAGTCGGGAGTTAGAGTCTAGTCGAGAGCATCGCTCGGGATTCCGGAAATCGTCTCGGAGTCTTGGTATGAGCTTTCTTGTATCTTTTCTCTTTTTGTAAGACTTATCCCTTATCAATATAATTATCTTTTCCTTTATATATCATGTCAAGTAATTATCTTTACTTAGTCAATTTCCTCAAGTTACAATTATCGGGAAAGAACTTTGAAGCATAGTTTATAGGATTCCCGGCTAGGATTTAATTAAGTTTAGTTCTTGAATAGAATTTAGACTTGGTTATTCCCCGGCTATTCTTCCGCTAGGCCAACGGAAGAATATCTAGTGAAAACGTAGGCGCGGTGCCTAAGTTAACGCTAGCTGGTTTTGCATTCATCCCCACAGGCTGTGTGGTAGGCGGTAGGTGGTGACAGCCCTGTCCATCCATTTAGTATTCCACCACATTCTGGAAGTCTCAAGCAGGGTTGTCTAGCGGTAACGTGCCCACTAGTGTACGAGGGTAGTTATCGACCCTCTTAGTGGATCGTTGTCGTGCCCCAAAGTAAACTTATTGGTGAACGACTCGAGGTTGTACCATGGATTTGGTGTAAGCACTCAACCCGAGTAACTAGGAATTTTGACGCTTGACTTAGATATAATAGGAAGATATAATCTTAGGAATTCTAGAGTTAGACTCGCTGTCCTCCCGGCTAGCTTAACCGATCTCTTCATCTATCTTAGTGTAGATTTCTCCTGTATCACTGCTACCCCTACTATTACTATTGAACATCCTTACCCCGTCTTTGGTCAGTTGGTATAATTCTTACAGTTATATCTTTGTTAAACCAAGATACTCTTACGCCTTGCTTCCCTACAGAAAATAAATACGATACCTTGGAATACTCTCGGGTGAAATGCTACAATAGATGTTCCGTGCGCTTGCGGATTGGTTCACTCTTCTCTTAAAGCATAACAAACATCAAATCATTTCTGGCGTTGTACCAGGGATAGCAATATTCTTGATGTGACATTAAGAAATGCCAACACTGGGCTAATAGGGTTAGATCCAATCAGTTTATAGGTAGAGTCAATAGGGTTCTGTCGAGACATTTAGCCAATAGGTTATCACGGTTCAACTGGCTTTCTGGTGCTTAATTGATCATATCATTCATTTTGATTGTCGTTTGCCCCCTTGATTAAATAAGATAGATTTATGATCTTGAGGCATATATGCAATACCAGCTAACTAAATCTATCATTATGGCGCTATCGACAGAGCGAGTTTATATGCATTTACTGTGTATCTATCGACTCAACTCTATCGACTCTGGCACTTTTTTCATTGACTTGGCCAGTCTTTTCGTGAGTACTGTTTGTTATCGACTCTGGCCAGTCGACTCAATCTTTTATCAGCATTTATGATTTTAGACTATTTATTGGATTAAATATTGCTGATAAGCCAATACAATCAGTCGATTAATTTAATTTCTTTTATCTTCTTTATTCATGTAATAACCTCGGCTGATTTCATGAATAGTGAATATTGGCTTTCTTCATCGGCCTGTCCTAGGCCGGTGACCCATGTCATCTAACCGTTCCTTTCTTTGTCGATTTGCAGGAAAAATCGACTAGCATGGCCCGGTTTCTCGTATTGAGCCTGTACTGGAGTTAAGCAGATCTCTCAGGTCACGTGTGGTGATTTTTGTGTCAACATGCTTTTTGGCACGCCCGGTGGGACAAGGACTTCAAACTCTACAACATGCTTGAACTTGGAATGCCAAAAGCCCCTGAAGGCACACAACCGAAGAACAACGTCAATGCTGATCTGAGGAATAAACATGTGCTAACCTGTTGTCAGAGATGACCTGAGTGATGAAGTGAAGGCATAGATTGATCAAAGACTTGCTGAGTTTGAAAAACTTTGATGGAGAATTTTTGGCAAAACAAGGAATGGTGTCATCCAGAAAGGAAAGTTGCATGTTGTAGTCCTAGTTGAAGGTGAAGAGAACTCACTTGCCAATAAACCAATAGGAGCTGTTGATGAAGAGGCTCTGAGCAACATGATCCACACAGCAGTACATCATGCATTAATTAACCAGAAGCCTATGTTGGTTAATACTTTGAGCAGGGCAAGATCAAATTTACTAAAGGTACTATGAAAATTGATGGGCATGCTTTCCCTGTAAATGTTAACATGGCTGGTATCGACAATGCGGAGCCATTTTTCAAAAGATACCAGAAAAAGAGAGACAGGGAAGTAAAGGAGTCACAGTTTGATCCACAATAGGAGTGCTAGTTCTTTCAGTATTGTTGGGATCACAATATGAAACTGCTGTCAATCGACAATTGCTCTGGACGCAGTAAGTGTGCAGATCATATGTATAGAGAACCTACAGTAGGTCATCGGCACCAACATCATGTGAATGATTCTAGAGAGTCGATGGTGGGATCAGTCGATCAACAACAAAGGGTTTCTATGTTTGATCGATTCAGAACCAAGAGGAGAAGCGATGAAGCTAAATTTGATAAGGAAGTTGATCAGGGAGTGCAAGACGGACAAGAACAGGCTGATCAGTGGTGCCCGTCTGGTATTTTCTCTAGGAGTCAGAAACGCAGGATACAGAGAATGCGTTGCAGGCAGATAAGAGCTGGCCAATACTATGAAGAATACGATCAACCACCAAGGAAAATCTGGAGGCTAAAGGTGAAGTCGCAATAGCAGACGCCTACCTCTGTGAACATGCTGATGAGACTGCCTCAAGAATTCATGGCTGCAGAGAAACAGTTGTTTGCTGATAGAGAGAGTGAACCACAACTTGTATTTGACACCCAGCAAGTAGTTTTTGATAAACCATATGAGTCTAAACATCGGCACTTGAAGGCTTTGTACTTAAGAGGTTTTGCTAATGGGATGCCGATGGGAAAGATGATGGTCGATGGAGGTGCTATAGTGAATATCATACCGATCACTACTGTCGGGAAATTAGGGAAAACTGAAGAAGATTTTATTGATACAAATATGATTCTAAGGGATTATGATGGTCGTACTGCAGCAGCTAAAGGAGTTTTAAATGTGGAACTCACGATCGGTAGCAAAACCTTGCCAGTTACCTTCTTTGTGATTGATGGAAAGGGAACCTACAGCCTTCTGTTGGGACATGATTGGATACATGCTAATTGTTGTGTTCCGTCTACAATGCACCAATATCTGGCCCAATGGAATGGTGATCAAGTAGAGGTGATATGGGCCGATGAAACTGTCAATGTTGCATCGGCCGATTTAGTTCCATGGCATGCGGATGGTATGGAGTGTTTATCTGGCAAGATCTAGGATTGGGATTATGTTAAGATTAGTACACATGGTCTTGAAGTAGTGGACCAATCAAATTCTAAATTGTTTCTCTAACAGGCACCCTAGTGGAATTTGCAGGCACCCCAATGGAATTTGCGGAAGATGGGAATTTGGAAAAAGGATTCATGTCGGCTGATGAATTATAGGAAGTTGATATAGGGGATGGTGACAAACCAAGGCTGACATTTATCAGTAAAAAGTTAGATGAAGATTTTAAAGTTGAATTGATAAAGTTATTAAAAGGGTATCGGGATTGCTTTGCTTGGGATTATTCTGAGATGCCCGGTCTGAGTCAATCTATAGTTGAACATCAGTTGTCCATTAAGCCTGGATATCGACCTTACAAGCAGCCACCGAGAATAATTGATCCAAAGATATATGGTGATGTCAAGGCTGAGATTACTAAACTATATGATGCTAAATTCATTAGGCCTTGCCGATATCCAGAGTGGGTTTCTCAACAAGTGTGGCAAAGTGAGAGTTTGTATTGACTTTTGCGTATTGAATAAAGCTACTCCGAAGATGATTATCCAATACCGATAGTAGATCTTCTGGTTGATGCACCCGTAGGACAAAAAATTGTTAGCTTCATAGATGGTAATGTTGGTTACAATTATATTTTCATGACAGAAGAAGATATACCGAAGACTGCTTTCAGATGTCCTGGTGCAATTGGGTTGTACGAATGGGTGGTTGTGACATCCCATGTAACAAAATAGAACTTAACTAAACCCAATGTTAATTAAGGGATAATTAAAAATATAAATAACCAAGGTGCCAAAGAATAAAGAAAGAAAATTAAGTAATTAAATCCAAAATATCCAATTAAGGGCCTTTCTCAAACATCACAAAATCCGATGGAAGTACTCCAATGTTTTTGCATATTCTGAACGGCAACATTGAAAGAGAATTTTGATAATTTTTCCAGAATTTTTGGTAACCATATAGAACCCTTAAAAATTCCCCTAAAGATAGAAAAGAGTATTTCTGTTCTGGAATTTTAAAACTTAATCTAAGCCAATTCAGCTGGTGCACCCAAAAGCAAAGTTGGAGCACATGTTTTGCTGGGCGTGCACAAAAATCTGTGTCAAATTTGGAGCACGGGAACTTGGTGAATGTCGACCAAGACCCGAGTCAAGGTCCACGTCAAGCCGGGTCAACCCCTTCCCTCTCCTCTGGCCAATCCCAACCCGACACGGTTGTACCCGGTGCACTATGGCCACCGTCGATCACCTGCCGCTCCCCATGCCGGCCACTGCTCCGCCACCTTCTCTCCTATGCCATCGGCCCAATTGAAGTGCCCCCGCCGGCGAACCAATCCCTGGCCGACAGCACGCCAACCCCCCCCCCCCCCCCCACCCCTCTCCCTGTGCTCTCGCCGCTCTCTCACTCCGACCGGGTTAAAAGGGAGGATTGCACAGCGCGCCTCTCCTGGTTCTCTCTCTCGGGTCACACTCATCGCACAACTTCCAGGAACCCTCTCCGCCACACCAAGTGCCTCTGCACTCTTCCCTCCTCTCTCTCTCCGGCGAAACCCGAGCACTGCCCAGTTTTCACCCGCCATGGCCGCCGCTGCGTCCAGCTTCGACTAGGTGGCTTCTCCCTCCCTCCTTCCTTCGCAAATCGACACGCAAGGTCACCACTTCACTCCCCTATGACCCTCTCCCTCCCTCGTGCAGTGTGCTCACCGGATTTCGTGGAGCCCGAACCGCCACCGTCAGGATCTCCCTCCCCCCCCCCCCCCCCCCCCCCCGCCGACGAGAACCCCCCTCCGGCCTTCCCCCTCGATGAGTTCCTCGACACCGACCTTCCCTGAGCTGCAGCGAAGCTCGCCAACCGAACCCCAGCCTGCCTCTCCCTCGGCACCATCACGTGGACATCGCCGGAGCCGCCCCTGCCACCGCACGTCATCACCGGCGCCCTCCGGTGAGACACTCTTCCCCCCGACCCCCTCCTTGAGATCCCCACGGCATGGAGACTATTCGAGTAGCACTTTAGCCGCAGCCACGCCGCCGATCGGCCCCTGGGCCGATCTTGCCATCGCCGGCCGCCGTGCGCGGCGTGCCTGGTTGAATTTAAATGTGATGGCAACTCTGTAAATAAGAGTGAACTTTGAATTAAATTTAAAAATTCAATAACTCGAGAAATAAAAGCCCAAAAAAGATGAAACCAATTTTGTTCAACTCCTAAAATCCTCCTCTACCAGAAAAACAAGTTGAGGTCCAAAGTTGCTCAGTAAATTAATTTATTTAATTCCCTATAGTTACAACCCTAAATTGTTAATAAATTCATAGGTAAATAAATATAAATGGTAAATTCCTGAAACTTGCTCAGTGGTCATTTCATGGCATCCTTAAACTTTCTGCAAAAGCACATTTTCATGTTTAGGCATATTTTTAGCATTATTCCATAAATCTTCATTTTCAGTAATTAAATTTATATAAATTATTGGCTAGGAATTTAATCATGAAATTTGGTATTCCTGTTCCTTATGCACTTGTATACTCATGTAAAATTCCATAAATAATTTGAAGCAACTTATGTAAGCTTTTGCTGTCGAAATTAATCAATTGTTAGTTAAAGTAAGAATTTTCCATATAAATCTTGCTTTTTGTGTGCATTTAATAAAAGTCGGCATAAATTCATTTCTGGAATATTCATGAAGAATAATTTACATTAACTTTACAGTAGAAATCCTTATCTCCATTTATATACTCTTGGTTCTTAATTAACTATATGAACCTAGAACTAGTTATGCAATTAAATTCCCATTGTATGGATAGTGTTAGTTTTGCATATGGCCACTTTAGCTAAGTTGCTCAAAAATGAACTTCCTGGAAATTAGACCCTAGTACTGCATTGTCGTATCATCATCAGCATGTGATGTCATATAATCATCACCTAGGCCTTGCTCATGTTAATGTAGATATACCCTAAGTTGTGATGATTAAAAGTTACATTCTTGTAATTAGAAGTTTGTCCCCTTCAAATTCAGTGGCTACCATGTCATACTTAGGTGTGCACACATTCATGAATAAATGATTACTTCATAAATTTTATTTCCTGAGGGAGTGCCATGAATTGTCATGCCCTCCAGTTCATCTTTAGTTAAGGAACTCCATGAAACCTTGTGTATTCCTTCGCATTGATGCATGTCCATTCCATATAGGGATCGAGACCGCGGAGATCACACCGGATCAGCAAGGACCTGAAGTGAACTTTGGTGAAGACACTAACTACGATCACTCCCAAGGCAAGCCCCGGTACATAACCCATTAAATTTTGGAGTCCTTTTTCTTTATCACAAGTTAGGACTATTGTATTGTGCATTAAGTATAGGACTTGGATGAAACACACTTGCATACTCCAGCAATGACCTATGATTTGTATGTTAGTAAGCTTTTCCATTAGCAATGCTATGCTTAAACTAGTGGAGTCAACGGTAGGTTCTAGATTCAACTCTGGTTCACTTGGATAATGAACTTGATAAAATGGAGCACCTATCGTTGCAACTCCGCGGACAAGTATTGAACAGTACCAAGTATATACCTTTAATATAGGGATTGGTAAACCTAGTAACTTGGGCGCCGTATTGTTGGACAGCCATACTCATCGATCCAGAGGTGATGTGAACAGCACGGTGGTTGCACGGGTTAAGCCTCGGATACGAAGTACTGTATCGCGGGGAGGACGTGTACTCGGGATCGATGGCCCCGGATCGACTCTATAGCAATCTTGTGAATGGTGGCCATACGTGTTCTTAAGTGATGCGTATGTCGTGTATTTGGGTTTTTCCCTGTAGGATGTAAATCAATTCGAATTGCCGTCCCTCACGGTTATGTGTACCTCTTGTTCGAGCAGCGGCAATGATATGTTAAGTAGTAAAGTTGTGGTTATGTTTCTGAAATTTACTTATGCTATGGACACATATTGTTATGATGTATTGCTCTTTATTTCTACTCGTGTCTTAGCAGCTAGCCAGATTCACCGTAGCGGTTATTCTGAAATCAGCAAAGTAAAATCTTGATTATGGAATTGTAAATGCAGCACAGAACTATTAGGAGCTTCTTATGCAGTTATCAAATAAACCCGGTCAGCCCCCCTGCATACTAGGAGTCGGTTTTAGTAAACCTTTTGACGGGTAAGTCTTGCGGAGTATGTTAGATACTCAGGCTTTGCGATTATTTTGTTTTCTAGGTTTGCCTCAAGCTACCTACTGTGATTGTTGTAGCAAGGTGGTGTGGGAAGGTGAGGAGCCTCAGAACTGGACCATTGAATGGGTCCCTAGCTCCCCTAACTGTGATGAGTGAGCCATCGCCATAGGGCTGGCATGGTTCATGTAGGACTCGACATCGTGTTTTGTCGTTGTATCGCTTTCGCTCAGTTATGTAAAATGTACTAAGGACATATGTATTGTAATGAATCTGAACTTATTTGTATTCTACCTCTGAACTTGTAATACTATGCATCTAAGTGATGTAACTTTGTAAATGATGAATGTTCATGTGTGAATGTTGTGTATGGTTACTTCGTTAACCATCTCCCGAGGCGATCTTGTATGACATACTCTACTTTTCGGAGTAGGATTGTCACAGCTGGTATCAGAGCCGTCTCAGGATAAGCTACACACAAATGAGAATTTTAAAACATAAACAAGCCGTTTTTACGCCTTACGGTGAGGTACGAACTAGTAGTGTCCATATAATAGTCTTGTAGGTGGTAAAGCTAACCCTGGGTTATGTTTGTTTAAATTACTTGCAACTACGGATTCTTCAATGAAGGTATGTCTTGTGCGTGGATCGGTTGCGCTGTAAACACCGAACGCCTTCTGGGTGGGCAAAGACCTGGGCTTTGATTGATGCGCGGACCGAATGTGCTTAAACGTCGGCTGCCTTCCGGGTGGGCGAATACCTGGGCATAAACTATCTTTGTTATTTTGGCTAGTTTCTTTTGAATTTTATATATTGTTTCTAAAATGGATCTCTTGCAGGTACACTAACCACGTGTAGTTCGCTTAGAAACGTGTGAGAGGTGTGTGTGCCACCAAACGGATCGAGTTATATAATCGGTCAAGTTTTCTTTTTGTGAGGATGTAGGAAATTGTCATATTGAGCATTTGGCATTCATGCATAACATATGCACTCACCTTGACTAAATCATGGGAAAAGGTCACTAATATTGCAAACATGTGAAATGACTCAGATTTGAGCTAATTTAAATCCCTATGGCACCTAAACTAAAAATTTGAAGTCACCGATAAAGGAATCAACTTCTGCCAGAAATGTCAGTCTCACTAAAACAAGCATAACTTCCTCAATTTTAATTCAATGAAGGCAAATAAGTACTCGTTGGAAAGCTGAGGTCGTACTCTACAAATTTGGTTTAGGAAGTTTGTCTTGGAAAAATCTGGAACTAGGTCGAATTTTGCAAAAACAGTAGCCTTTTCTGGAAGTCAGAAACTGTCTCATTTCTGTCCCCTGTCTTTGGATGATTATAACTCCCAGAGACTTTATTGGATGGAGATTTGTGAGTATGCGTTGGAAAGATCATGAAATTCTCCAAAACTGTTGTAAAGCACAAAAATTTTAATGTTGTCCAGAAACTAAGTGTTTTTGCCCGTTTCTGCGGTTCACTCCGTTGACCACAGAAGCTTGCCGTTACCGGTCATGAAACAGATCGGGAACCTCATGTCTTTCTTTTACCAATTATTCCTTATGCCTTTTTAAGCATGTGTGCTTAGTAGAATATTAAGTTTTGACTCACCTTGCAAAACTTTATTCCGGCAGATGGATGTTGGCAAGCTCGTGAAGGACCCCGAGTACCTTGCCGCCCGCATTCTCGAGAGCGCGAGGCGCTGCAGTCCACACTTGTGGCCCGTGATGCCCAGCTCGCGAAGCGTGACGCTAAGATTTCATATCTTGAGGACAAGCTGCACACTAGCAAGATGGAGCGGGCCGATCTTTTCGAGCAACTCCATGATGCACAGCTCATCATTGAGGGCGATGCAAGCAATCAGTTGCAGGAGCAACTGAACCAACACAACGCCCAGCTCACCGCTGCCGAAGAGGAGATTTACTCTCTTCATGGTCAGGTTACTGCTCTCTTGGAGGAGCGAAGCGAGCTGCAGGCCCAACACGAAGAAGCTCAAGATGAGCGTGATGTCATGGAAGGGAACCTCAACGACGCTCACGTGATCATCGCACAGCAAGAGCAGCTCATTGGACATCTCCAAGCTGCTAATGGTCATCTGAACGCCATCCTTAACGATGAGCCACCCATTCCACTCGCGGTGATTCCCCCCGAGGACGCCGATCTGAGTGAGGATGGCGACTCCGGCATCGACTTCAAAGCACCCCCTGGACCGGGTGATATGGACGTGGAGTCCGATGGTGACAGCCACGTCGGGTGAGCGAGTAACTTCATGTACGTAGGATGAAAAATCTCGTGAGACATCGTAGTCGTGTGTGCATAGTGTTGGTAATGTTAAGCTCAGTTGTAACCTAAGCTCTCCAAGATCGTGTGGTGTAGTGTTTCGAGTGATGTAACCAAAGACTTGCTATGTATATAAAGTTGCATCACATGTATCTATG
Source organism: Eleusine coracana subsp. coracana (assembly GCA_032690845.1). Classification (NCBI taxonomy): domain Eukaryota; kingdom Viridiplantae; phylum Streptophyta; class Magnoliopsida; order Poales; family Poaceae; genus Eleusine; species Eleusine coracana. The sequence goes on along the minus strand of CM064422.1, from coordinate 36,288,143 downwards.
GTTTTTATCATGAGTATGTTGCTTATGGTGCTGGAAATTATGGAAATTAAGTTATCTCTTATGTCCGCACCGTTTTCTTGTCAAATATTTCATTTATGAGCAATCTGAAATTTTATTCCGTCGCCATGTCGTAGCCTTATTATCATATTGTCTCATGTGATGATCGGGCTAACATGCTTTGTTCATATGTCAGATGGTGCAAACTCGCCATGGTGGAGAAAACATTGGTGATGCTCCCGGCGCCTCGAACACCGGTGGAAATGGGCCGCTGCCCAATGCACTGCCCATGACAGCCATGGAGCAGCTCATCCACAACCAGAACGAGATGTTCCGCATGTTCATGGAGAACATGAACCGTCAAGGAGCTCCCGGACCACCACCACTGCAGTAGCAGGAATCCTCCTACGCCGACTTCTGGGCGACTCACCCGCCCACCTTCCAAGAAGTCGGTGATCCTCTGGAAGCGGATAACTTTATTCGTACTCTGGAGTTGAAGTTCGCCCTCCTCCACTGTACCGAGCAGCAGAAGCCCCTCTTCGCCGCGCAGCAACTCCGCGGTTCCACAAGTGCTTGGTGGGCCAGTTTCACCGCCGCTCTCACCGCTGGTCACCATGTCACTTGGGCGGAATTCTGCACAGCTTTCTATGCACACCACATCCCCGCTGGACTCATGAAGCGCAAGTTGTAGGAGTTCCTTAACTTGAAGCAAGGCTCTGGAACCGTGCAAGAGTATGCAAGGAAATTCAACTACCGGGCACAGTATGCGTCGTATCATGCTGATACGGACAAGAAGAAGAAAGACTGCTTTCATTCGGGTCTTACCCCGAAGCTGCAAGACCGATTGGCGCAAGTCACCGCCGGCACATTCAATGACTTGATGAGTGCCGCCATTGTGCAAGAAGATGTCATCCGTGCCAATCAAGAGGACAAGAAGAGGAAACATGCTATGGGAAGTTCATCTGGCTCTGCACCGACCAAGTACAAGCTAGGAATCACTTCCCCGACCGAACAGATATTCCGGGCTATGGTACCGTCGGGAGGAGGACCTCGCTCGTCGTTCTCGCAGTAGCACTCGCGATTCCATGGAGGAAACCAGCAGCAATCTTCTGGTTCTCGCCCACCACAGCAAAGCAATAGTGGTAAAGACCAACTCCTCACAGCCCTGTTACAATTGTGGCCACACCGGTCACTTTGCTAAGGAGTGTTGGTTCCCGAAGCGCAATCCGAGCAACAACAACAACTCCAACACTTCCGGGAACAACAACAACAACCACAACTGCGGCAACAACAACAACAATGGCAGCAATGGGAGTCGTCCTCAGTCGTCTACCCCCCCACACAAGAATGGCTGAGTCAACTATACCATGGTCGAAGAGACCCAAGCTGGAGAACCCATTCTCGCGGGTACGTTCTCAATCAACCAACATGGTTCCATGGTTCTTTTTGATTCAGGAGCAACGCATGATTTCATTAGTCAAGCATGTGCAAATCATCTGAAAATTACCTCCACTACTATGGGAACACCGTACGTTATTACGTCTCCCAGCGGGAAAATAAGAGCTTATCTCGAGTTAAGGAAAGTGCCACTTAAGCTAGCAAACAACATATACCCCACTTCCCTAATTATCTTAGATGGCCAAAGCATCGACATCATTCTTGGTATGAAATGGATGACTAGCCACAAAGCCGTACTGCACATTGAGGACCGGGAAATCCATTTGAATTCACTCTTACACGGCCCCTCTATTCTCCGATTGTCGTATCCCAAGTTGTCCACTTCTCACGTGTGTCATGTGGAAGGAAAGGAGCTAGCAAACATTCCAGTGGTCTATGATTTTCCCAACGTATTTCCAGATGATTTACCGGGAATGCCTCCGGACAGGGATGTCGAGTTTAAGATTGAGCTCGTACCTGGTACAGCGCCTATCTCTTGTAGGCCGTACAAGATGGCTCCTAATGGTTGGTAGAGTTGAAAGAGCAGTTACAAGAGCTTATGGACAAGGGTTATATCCAACCAAGTTCATCTCCCTAGGGCTGTCCCACTCTCTTTGTGAAGAAAAAAGACAAGACCCTATGCCTATGTGTCGACTATCGGCCGTTAAACGCCGTTACCATCAAGAACAAGTACCCTCTACCTCGAATCGATATCCTCTTTGATCAACTAGTGGGTGCTAAAGTCTTCTCCAAGATTGATCTCCGATCCGGTTACCATCAAATAAAAATCCGAGCCGAAGATATTCCAAAAACAGAATTCTCCACCCGATATGGCCTTTTCGAGTATCTGATCATGTCTTTTGGTCTCACCAATGCTCCAACCCACTTCATGTAATTGATGAATTCCATATTCATGCCCGAGTTGGATAAGTTCATAGTGGTATTCATCGACGATATTCTGATCTAGTCCAAGTCCGAAGAAGAACACGCCGAACACCTTCGTATTGTTCTACAACGACTCCGAGATCATCAACTTTATGCCAAATTTAGTAAATGTGAATTTTGGCTAAAGCAAGTTCCATTCTTGGGTCACATCATATCAGCAGAAGGAATAGATGTGGACCCTAGCAAGGTAGAAGATGTGCTGAATTGGAAAGCTCCGAAATCGGTCAAGCAAATTCACAGTTTCCTTGGTCTTGCCGGTTATTATAGGAAATTCATTCCCAACTTCTCAAGCATTGCCAAGCCCATGACCAAGTTGCTGGAAAAGGATGCCAAGTTCAAGTGGAGTAGTGCATGTGAGGAAGCTTTTTAGTCACTCAAGAAGCATTTAACAACCGCTCCGGTTTTGGCTCAACCCGACATCACCAAACCGTTCGATGTCTACTGTAATGCCTCTGGCACCGGATTGGGTTGTGTGCTTATGCATGAAAGCCGTGTCGTTGCATATGCATCATGACAGTTCTGGAAGCATGAGCAAAATTATCCCACTCACGATTTGGAATTGGCCTCAGTCGTCCTAGCCTTGAAAACCTGGCGCCATTACTTGCTCGGTAATCTTGTTAACCTCCACACCGACCACAAGAGTCTCAAATATATCTTCACTCAACAAGAGCTGAACATGAGGCAGCATAGATGGTTTGAATTAATCAAAGATTATGAATTGAAAATTCATTCTCATCCCGGAAAAGCCAACGTTGTTGCCGACGCCTTGAGTCGAAGGGACCAATGCAATCACGCCATCGTTTGCTCGATGGAAGCTTGTATGATTTCAGATCCTAGTGAACCATGTCTTCGTGTCATTTCATATGGATCCTTGTATAATTTGGCGCTCATTCCTACCCTTTGGGAAGAAATTGTGGAAGCCCAGAAGAAGGACAAGGGAATGGAATATATTCGCCAGAAAATAGGGAAGAAGGAAGCGACATGTTTCCGACAAGATGAAGATGGAGTACTATGGTTCAACAATCGCCTTGTTGTTCCAAAGAATGAGGCGCTAAGAAAGAAAATTCTGGATGAGGCTCACTTATCCAAATACTCCATACACCCCGACAGCAACAAAATGTACCGCGGGTTAAGGGAAAAGTTTTGGTGGACACGCATGAAATGAGAGGTTGCTCAGTATGTCTCCGAATGTGATACTTGTCAATGTGTGAAGGCAGATCACTTGAGAACAGCCGGCCTTTTGCACCCATTAAAAATCCCCGCTTGGAAATGGGAGGACATTGCTATGGATTTCATCATTGGATTACCCCTCACGCCCAAGAAGCACGATTAGATATGGGTGATCGTGGATAGGTTGACCAAATATGCTCATTTTATTCCCGTCCATACAACCTACTCTGCCAAGCAATACGCCGAGCTCTACATTGTGCGGATTCTATGCTCACACAGTGTGCCCAAGACGATCATCTCCGATCGAGGTCCTTAATTTATTGCACGTTTCTGGGAGCAACTGCATGCTTGTCTTGGCACCACTCTCATTCAAGGTTCTGCTTATCACTCGCAAACCGATGGTCAAACCGAGAGGCTAAATCAATATTTGGAGGATTTATTGAGAGCTTGTGTTCTGGACCATCGTGGTAATTGGGAATCTTGTCTCCCGTTCGCCGAATTCTCCTACAACAATAGCTACCAAGAGATTTTGGGGATGTCACCGTTTGAAGCCTTGTATGGTCACTCGTATCGAACCCCGCTGAATTGGTCAGAACCTGGAGAAAGAATCACTTTTGGTCCAGATCTGGTCACACAAGCCGAAGAGAAGGTGAAACAAATTCAAGCCAACATGAAGGCCGTCCAATCCCGCCAAATAAGTTATTCCAATAAAAGAATACATCCATTGGAGTTCAAGAAGGGAGATCATGTCTATCTCTAGGTTTCTCCCAAAAAAGGTGTGTCTCGTTTAGGAATCAAAGGGAAATTAGCACCCCGCTACATCGGACCTTTTCCGATCATGAAAAAGCATAGCGCTGTTGCTTATCGGTTGCAGCTACCAGAAAATCTTGAGCGGGTGCACAATGTCTTCCATGTTTCTCAACTTAAGAAGTGTCTAAAGCCTCCGATCGACATGGTTATCTCCGACACCGTGCAATTGGAGGAAGATCTCTCCTACCCCGAATACCCTGTCCGCATCCTCGATCAAAAAGACCAGGTAACTCGCAGCTGCACTATCACCTTCTACAAGGTGCAATGGAGTAACCATACTGAAGATGAAGCTACATGGGAACAAGAAGAATTTATGAAGACCAACTTTCCGGAGTTCTTGGCCTCACAAAACCGGTAACCATCCGCAGCCCTCCTTTTTGTCCGTTCTTTTGCAAATCTCGGGACGAGATTTCCTTAAGGGGGGTGTGCTGTGATATCCCACGTCACAAAATAGAACTTAACTAAACCCAATGTTAATTAAGGGATAATTAAAAATATAAATAACCAAGGTGCCAAAGAATAAAGAAAGAAAATTAAATAATTAAATCCAGAATATCCAAATAAGGGCCTTTCTCAAACATCACAAAATCCCATGGAAGTACCCCAATGTTTTTGCATATTCTGAATGGACACATTAAAAGAGAATTTTGATAATTTTTCCAGAATTTTAGGTAACCATTTCGTACCCTTAAAAATTCCCCTAATGCCAAAAAAGAGTATTTCTATTCTGGAATCTTAAAAATTAATCTAAGCCAATTCAGTTGATGCACCCAAAAGCAAAGTTGGAGCACATGTTTTTCTGGGCGTGCACAAAAATCTGTGTTAAATTTGGAGCATGGGAACTTGGTGAATGTCGACCAAAACTCGAGTCAAGGTCCACATCAAGCCGGGTCAACCCCTTCCCTCTCCTCTGGCCAATCGCCACCCGACACGGTTGTACCCGGTGCACTGTGGCCACCGTCGATCACCTGTCGCTCCCCATGCCGACCACTGCTCTGCCACCTTCTCCCCTATGCCACCGGCCCAATTGAAGTGCCCTCGCCGGCGAACCAATCCCTGGCCGACAGCGCGCCAACCCCCCCCCCCCCCCCCCTCCCTCTGCTCTCGCCGCTCTTAAACTCCAACTGGGTTAAAAGGGAGGATTGCACAGTGTGCCTCTCCCGGCTCTCTCTCTCTCTCGGCTCACACACATCGCACAACTTCCAGGAACCCTCTCCGCTGCACCAAGTGCCTCTGCACTCTTCCCTCCTCTCTCTCTCCGGCGAAACCCGAGCACTGCCCTGTTTTCACCCGCCATGACCGCCGCTGCGTCCAGCTTCTACTAGGTGGCTTCTCCCTCCCTCCTTCCTTCGCAAATCAACGCGCAAGATCACCACTTCACTCCCCTCTGACCCTCTCCCTCCCTCGTGCAGTGTGCTTGCCGGATTTCGTGGAGCCCGAACCGCCACCGTAGAGAGATCGTCCCCCCCCCCCCCCCCCCCCGCGCCGACGAGAACCCCCCTCTGGCCTTCCCCCTCAACGAGTTCCTCGACGCCGACCTTCCCCAAGCTGCAGCAAAGCTCGCTGACCAAACCCCATCCTGCCTCTCCCTCGGCACCATCGCGTGGACCTCGCCGAAGCCGCCCCTGCCACCGCACGTCATCGCCGGCGCCCTCCTATGAGGCACTCTTCCCCCCGACACCCTCCTCGAGATCCCCGCGGCATGGAGACTATTCGAGTAGCACGCAAGCCTCGGCCATGCCGCCAATCAGCCGCTGGGCCGAACTCGCCATCGTCGGCCGCCGCACGGGCGCGCGCGCGCCTGGTTGAATTTAAACGTGATGGCAACTCTGTAAATAAGAGTGAACTTTGAATTAAACTTAAAAATTCAATAAGTCGAGAAATAAATGTCCAAAAATGATGAAACCAATTTTGTTCAACTCCTAAAATCCTCCTCTACCAGAAAAACAAGTTGAGGTCCAACGTTGCTCAGTAAATTAATTTATTTACTTCCCTAAAGTTTCAACCCTGAATTGCTTAATAAATTCATAAGTAAATAAATATAAATGGTAAATTCATGAAATTTGCTCAATGGTCATTTCATGGCATTCTTAAACTTTCTTAAAAAGCACATTTTCATGTTTAGGCATATTTTTAGCATTATTGCATAAATCTTCATTTTCAGTAATTGAATTTATATAAATTATTGGCTAGGAATTTAATCATGAAATTTGGTATTCCTGTTCCTTATGCACTTATATACTCATGTAAAATTCCATGAATAATTTGAAGCAACTTAAGTATGCTTTTGCTGTCGAAATTAATCAATTGTTAGTTAAAGTAAGAATTTTCCATATAAATCTTGCTTTTGTGTGCATTTAATCAAAGTAGGCATAAATTCATTTCTGGAATATTCATGAAGAATAATTTACATTAACTTTACAGTAGAAATCCTTATCTCCATTTAGATACTCTTGGTTCTTAATTAACTATATGTACCTAGAACTAGTTATGTAATTAAATTGCCATTGTATGGATAGTGTTAGTTTTGCATATGGCCACTTTAGCTAAGTTGCTCAAAAATGAACTTCCTGGAAATTAGACCCTAGTACTGCATTGTCATATCATCATCAGCATGTGATGTCATATAATCATCACCTAGGCCTTGCTCATGTTAATGTAGACATACCCTAAGTTGTGATGATTAAAAGTTACATTCTTGTAATTAGAAGTTTGTCCCCTTCAAATTCAGTGGCTACCATGTCATACTTAGGTGTCCTCACATTCAAGAATAAATGATTACTTCATAAATTTTATTTCCTGAGGGAGTGCCATGAATTGTCATGCCCTCCAGTTCATCTTTAGTTAAGCAACTCCATGAAACCTTGTGTATTCCTTCGCATTGATGCATGTCCATTCCATATAGGGATCGACACCACGGAGATCACACCGGATCAGCAAGGACCTGAAGTGAACTTTGGTGAAGACACTAACTACGATCACTCCCAAGGCAAGCCCCGGTGCATAACCCATTAAATTTCCGAGTCCTTTTTCTTTATCACAAGTTAGGACTATTGTATTGTGCATTAAGTGTAGGACTTGGATGAAACACACTTGCATACTCTAGCAACGACCTATGATTAGTATGTTACTAAGCTTTTCCGTTAGCAATGCTATGCTTAAACTAGTGGAGTCAACGGTAGGTTCTAGATTCAACAATGGTTTACTTGAATAATGAACTTGATAAAATGGAGCACCTATCGTTGCAACTCCGCAGACAAGTATTGAACAGTACCAAGTACATACCTTTAATATGGGGATTGGTAAACCTAGTAACTTGGGCGCCGTATTGTTGGACGGCCATACTCATCGATCCAGAGGTGATGTGAACAGCACGGTGGTTGCACAGGTTTGAGGACCGCTGGAGAGTGCATGGGTTAAGCCTCGGATACGAAGTACTGTATCGCGGGGAGGACGTGTACTCAGGATCGATGGCCCCGGATCGACTCTATAGCAATCTTGTGAACGGTGGCCATACATGTTCTTAAGTGATGCGTATGTCGTGTATTTGGGTTTTCCCTGCAGGATGTAAATCAATTCGAATTGCCGTCCCTCACGGTTATGAGTACCTCTTGTTCGACCAGCAGCAATGATATGTTAAGTAGTAAAGTTGTGATTATGTTTCTGAAATTTACTTATGCTATGGACACATATTGTTATGATGCATTGCTCTTTATTTCTACTCATGTCTTAGCAGCTAGCCAGATTCACTGTAGCAGTTATTTTGAAATCAGCAAAGTAAAATCTTGATTAAGGAATTGTAAATGCAGCATAGAACTATTAGTTGCTTCTTATGCAGTTATCAAATAACCCCGGTCAGCCCCCCTGCATACTAGGAGTCGGTTTTAGTAAACCTTTTGACGGGTAAGTCTTGCGGAGTATGTTAGATACTCAGGCTTTACGATTATGTTGTTTTCCAGGTTTGCCTCAAGCTACCTACTGTGATTGTTGTAACAAGGTGGTGTGGGAAGGTGAGGAGCCTCAGAACTAGACCATTGAATGGGTCCCTAGCTCCCCTACCTTTGATGAGTGAGCCATCACCACAGGGCTGGCATGGTTCACGTAGGACTCAACGTCGTGTTTTGTCATTGTATCGCTTCCGCTCAGTTATGTAAAATGTACTAAGGACATATGTATTGTAATGAATCTGAACTTATTTGTATTCTACCTCTGAACTTGTAATATTATGCATCTAAGTAATGTAACTTTGTAAATGATGAATGTTCATGTGTGAATGCTGTGTATGGTTACTTCGTTAACCATTTCCCGAGGCGATCCTGTACGACATACTCTACTTTTCGGAGTAAGGTTGTCATAGTGGTCATGACTTTTGGGTTGAAAAATGCTGGAGCCACATATCAGAGGGTCATGAATTATATATTCCATGATCTGATGAGTAGGTTGGTGGAAATTTATATTGATGATGTAGTAGTTAAATCTAAAAGAGTAGAAGATCACATAGCCAATTTACGGGAAGTACTCGAGAGAACCAGGAAATTTGGATGAAGATGAATCCGAAGAAATGCGCTTTTGGTGTATTGGCCGGTCAGTTTTTGGGTTTCATTGTGCATGAAAGGGGTATTGAAGTTGGACCGAAAAGCATGAAGGCTATTAATGACATTGAGCCACCTGTAAACAAGATAGAACTTCAATCTTTAATCGGCAAAGTGAGTTTCATCATGAGGTTTATTTCAAATCTATCTGGGAAGCTCGATATATTTACCCCGTTGTTGAAGTTGAAAGCAAATCAAAGGTTTGTGTGGGAAGAAGAACATCAGAAAGCTTTAGATGATATCAAACAATATTTGGTTTCTCCACCAGTGTTGGTGCCACCAAGAGAAGGATTGCCTTTCAAGATTTATCTTGCAGCAGATAAGAAATCAATTGGATCAACTTTAACCCAAGAACAAGATGGCAAAGAAAGGGTGGTGTTTTATTTAAGTCAAAAATTGGTTGATGCTGAAACTAGGTACACAGAGATTGAGAAGTTATGTTTATGTTTATATTTCTCATGTGTGAATTTGAGGCATTATTTGTTATCGACCAAATGTGTGGTGGCTTGCAAAGCCAATGTCATCAAATATAAGCTATCGGCTCCTATTCTAAAAGGGAGAATTGGTAAATGGATACTTGCTCTAGCCGAATATGATCTTACTTATGAATCTGCCAAAGCTGTTAAGGGACAGGTACTGTCTAATTTTGTTGTTGAGCACTGTGGGTCCGAAATATCGATGGTGGAGCCAGTACCGTGGTTATTATTCTTTTTCGGATTTGTTTGCAAGAGCGGCTGTGGTATTGGGCTCGTGATCATATCGCCATGAGGGGCAAGATTTGAGTTTGCATTCACTGTTGAAGTATCGACTAATAATCAGACTGAATATAGAGTTATGCTTAAGGGGTTGCAGATGATGAAAGAAGCTGGAGTCGATTATGTCGAAATCATAGGAGATTCATTGTTGGTGCTCGGGCAGCTTGTAGGGGAATTTGAATGCAAGGATGATGTGTTAAGATTATTTCATGCCGAGTGTCAAAGTAGATTGCAACACTTTAAAGCAGTAAGATTCAAGCATGTCCCAAGAGAATAGAATATGGAGGCGAATTATCTGGCACAAAAGGCATTGGGTTATCAATTGAGCGATAGTGAAATTATTGTTGATATAGCTGATGTCGATGAAGAAGATTGGAGATTTGGGGTTATTCGATATCTTAAAGATCCAACCCAACAAGTGCCTCGGAAGATTCGGTACATGGCTTTGAGGTATGTTTTATTAGAAGAAAAACTTTATTATCGAACAATTGATGGTGTACTATTAAGATGTTTGAATCGAGAAGAGGCCAAGGTCGTTATGTGTGAAGTTCACGAAGGAATATGTGGAACACATCAATCGGCTCATAAGATGAGATGGTTGTTGAAAAGGACTGGGTATTATTGGCCGACTATGCTGGAGGATTGCTTCAGATATTATAAAGGATGTCAGGAGTGTCAGAAGTTTGAAACAATACAGAGAGCACCAGCATCGTCTATGAATGAAATTATTAAGCCGTGGCCTTTTAGAGGTTGGGGTATGGATATGATTGGCCAAATTTATCCTTCATCAAGCAAGGGTCATAAATATATTCTGGTAGCTCCAGATTACTTTACGAAGTGGGTCGACGCCGTACCTATGAAGAATGTTACAACTGGTGATGTGATCAACTTCGTGAAGGAACATATTATATATCAATTTGGTGTACCACAGACTATTACCACTGACCAAGGTTCTGTGTTCACTTTAGAAGAGTTTTAAAGCTTTGCTAATATTATGGGAATCAGGCTTTTGAATTCATCGCCATATTACAATCAAGCCAATGGTCAAGTAGGAGCATCCAACAAGAGTTTGATTAAATTGATCAAGAGGAAGATAGATGAACAGCCTAAGAAGTGGCATATGATATTGGCTGAATCTTTATGGGCATACAGGATGGCTTGTCATGGATCAATTAAGGTGCCACCTTATCAGCTGGTTTATGGGCATTAGGCAGTTTTACCATGGGAGACAAATCTAGGGTCTAGAAGGGTGGATATGAAAGATCAGTTATCAGCTGATGACTACAGGCAAGTTATGTTTGATGAATTAGGAGACGTTGTACAACATCAAATGAAGGCCCTGAAAAAGATTCAAGAAAATAAGGCCCGTGTGGATAGGTTTTATAATAAAAAGGTGGTGCCCAAAAGTTTTTCAGAGAGGGATCTGGTCTGGAAGTTAATCATGCCCATCGGCTCTAGAGATAGTCGTTTTGGAAAATGGTCACCGACTTGGGAAGGTCCATTCAAAGTGAGCCGATGTGCACCTGGCAATGCATATTTTCTACAAGGGTTGGATAGAGAAGAGTTTGGGAGAGCGATTAATGGTAAATATTTGAAATGATATTATCCAAGTGTTTGGGTTGATTCATGATTTCGTCGTTGATAGCCGATATTTTTAAGTATCGCGCTTAAGGGATAAGAGCTGATGGTGATCCATCGACTTAAGATGGCCGATATCCAGATATCGCCCTTAGCATACAACATCACTGAGTGTAAAGTATAAATTATATATATTCATTCAATAATTGTGGAAAAAGATACAAGTGGTCATCAGTACAAAGTGCAGATAAGTTGATTACTCGTAGGTAATCGATCTCTGAAGGGATCTGTTCTCCTATTACAACTAAGGGATGAAGATGTAATTATTATTGTCCTAAATACAAGAAAAGGAGGGCATGATTAAGAAAAAAGGTGGTTCAACAGCTTCCTCTCCTTCCCCGGCATAATAGCAATGTCATCAGACATTACCTGATGGACAAGGGGGAGAGAGGGCAGCCTCGTCGATGCCATTCTTCTTGATTGGGTCATCTAGCAACCCATAAGTTGATTTCTGACGCTAAAGCGGCTGAGGATTTTGGATTGAAAGGATCACTCTGGAGATTGAAGAGGCGAAGAGTACTCGCCATGAGAAACTTAGTAGATTTGGAGATAGGTGGTATTTTTCTACCAAAGCTCTCAGAAGAAGACCCATGGTCGAATGTGTCGATATGAAGGGGAGCTGGTCGAAGGAGCTATTTATAGGAGTTACACGTGACTTTTGAAGAACCCAGACACCACTTTACATTAATTAAGAAGTGGAGAAGTTCAAGGAGAAAAGATAGGAATGAGGATAGTCAAAAAGAAGACCAGCAGTTGAGACGGTGCAGGAATACAGTGAGCCACAATTAAGGAGAGCATGAGTGGTTGGGAGGTATACTATAAGACGAAGTTTGACGGTGGATGGCTTACTAGTAAATAAGTGTGGTAAACGAGGAGATTAAAATCTAGCGCACAATGCATTTCATACCCTGGACTCGGGGGGCATGTGTTGGCACCAGAATTTGACCGGTCCTATTGATCATATGCGGGAAATTGAAATCAGCGGAAGTCAATGAGATTCAACGGCCGATAGAAGTTAAGTGGGCCTGATAGGGTTATTTTATTTCTTTCTATTTTTAGTTTAGATTTTATTATGAACCTAGTTGGTTTGTTTAGGAGTCCTGACCGAGTCGGGTCAAAACCTCTTGCATGAGGTTATAAATATGTAATACGATCTGTACCAGAAAAATAACACCTTCGTTCAATACAATTCAGCGCATCGCCAACCTTTTCGATGAAACCCTCGTCTCGCACGGGCTGCATTAGCTCCGATCTTGGCGTGAGATTTAGATTAGTCACCCTGGATAATTCTATCAATTTCAACTAGTACTTTCTCATTATTTTGATATTCTAGTTGTTATCATCAGAATTGCTAGTTATCCGATAATTAGATCTGTTTAATGCTTGTTCTATCGACTCTGATTGCAATACTGTCTTGGTTGAAGCCAATCTATTATAATCTTGGTAGATTTTATAGGTATTATTTAGGTCTATTATTTCAGTCACTTTATTAATTTTATCTATAAATTGGTTAAATCTAGTTTTATCTACCGTGTTTGAATATTGTCTCGATTAAGTTCGATCTATTCGAATCAATAAGGCTGTATCGGTTTCGATCTCTTACTGGACAGATAGGGTTAGATTCGATCAGCTTATAGGTAGAGTCAATAGATTCTATCGGGACGTTTAGCCGATAGGTTATCATGGTTCAATCGGCTTTTTGGTGCTTAATTGATTATATCATTCATTTTGATGGTCGTTTGCCCCCCCCCCTGATTAAATAAGATAGATTTATGATCTTGAGGCGTACTTGCAATACCACCTAAATAAATCTATTATTTTGGCTCTATCTACAGAGCGAGTTTATATGCATTTAATGTAAATCTATCGACTCAGCTCTATCGTCTCTAGCACTTTTTTTTCATCGACTTGGCCAGTCTTTTCGTGAGTACTGTTTGTTATAGGCTCTGGCCGGTCAACTCGATATTTTATCGGCATCTATGATTTTAGACTATTTATTAGATTAAATATTACCGATAAGCCAATACAATCAGCTGGTTAATTTAATTTCTTTTATCTTCTTTATGCATGTAATAACCTAGGCTGATTTCATGAACACTGAATATCGGCTTTCTTCATCGACCAGTCCTAGGGCGGTGACCCGTGTCATCTAACCGTTTGTTTCTTTGTTGATTTACAGAGAACATCGATTGGTACACCCTAGTTTCTCGTATTGAGCCTGCACTAGAGTTAAGCAGATCTCCCAGGTCACACGTGATGATTTTTGTGTCAACAGTACTGCAACGAGTGTAACCAACCAAGAATTGGCACAAGTTATCCCCTAAATGGGAAGGATTATGTAATCAAAGAACTCATTCGGCCGGGGGCTTACCGACTCATGTATGAAGATGGCGACGATGTACCAAACTCATGGAACATTAATCAGCTACGTCGCTTTTATACTTAGTTTATTTTTGTATTTTAGTACATTAATGTTGAATGAAACTTCAATATTTTTGATGAAAGATTTCTTGATGATTTTCATTCTTATTTGCCTCGATTCTTAATCCATAATATTAAACAATCAAGCCAGGGGGCTAGCAATAATGTCCCACTACTCCTTAACCTTGATAAAATCTGGTTTTGGATTTTTCTCACCAATTTCTCATAATTTGACACAGTCTTATGCTTTTTGGTCTAATGCTAGAACATCATAGTTATACAATTTATACTACACAATAGACTACCACTACAGTAAACCCAGAGCCAAAGAGCGAGAGGTCATGTGTTGTTTGGTCGATTTTGCATTGTAACGCGGTTATAAATTACAACTTATGATGCTAAGGCAGACTCACGCAACTTATGTTTTGTCTCTAAAGACTAACTAAAAAGCATAAGGAATATTACTTATATTTACATAGAGACATAATTGTTCTTCTATTACAAATACTACTAATGTTCATTAACTATTACAGATCCTAAATCTCCTTTGAAGGAGAAAAGGCATCAACTTGCTGCTCCAACTCCGGGGAACCCGGAGGAGTCGGCGGATTGGGATCGACTTCAACATTCTCGACCAAGGCCCGGGCAGTCTCCAACATGAAGTCCATCAGCAGTTGGCACTGGTCGACCGTCAAGTCTGGGCTGAAGCCCTCCTTGACTTTGTCCAATGGCATTAAGGGAGACCAAGACTGACAAATCGCAGCAAACAACGAACACGGCACAGCGGCATTCCGGGGCTCTACCGTGGTTCCGCGCAAGGTGGTCGAGGAAACGGCCAGGGCGCCATGCTTGGTCGTGGAGGGTTTCAACACCATCAGTTCCACCCCGGCTATGGTGGCGGCAATGGTCGCAGCTATGGTGGTGGCGGTGGTGGCCGCTACAATCATCAAAATGGTGGTCGGGGCCGGAATGCTATAATTAATGGTCTAAATTTGAGAGAAATGGAGATGTTCGAAAGACGGTACGCATGGGCAAATAATTACCAAATCCCACTTATGAAAAACTTGATAGAGTGTTAGCTAGTACAGAATTGGAGCAAAGGTTCCCTTTATCAACAGTTACTACTCGGTCATGAGATATATCTGATCATACACCCTTATTACTAAATGTGGGTGTGTCATCTACGTGTAGCCATCAACCATTGTTCAAGTTCGAACTAGGGTGGTTACTTCGAGATGGCTTCTCCAAAATGATTAAGGATGTATGGAACAATGAAAATTTGGGTAATACTCCTATGGAGAAATGGCAAGCAAAAATTAGGAGGGTACGACAGCACCTTTGTGGCTGGGCAAATAATACAAGTGGGGCCTATAAGAAAGAAAGAAAAAAAATGCAATTCTAGATAAACTAGATAGCCTAGACAAAAAGGTAGAACAAGATTTACTCTCTCAAAAAGAGTTAGATCTCAAAAACTACCTACAAAATTGGCTTGCCTAACTACTGAGGGAAGAGGAGATAAAATGGTACCAAAGGGCCAAAGTGAAAGAGTTACTTTATGGTGACTCTAATACAAAGTATTTTCAGCTGGTTGCTAATGGTAAACATATGAAATCTAGGATTTACCAACTCAAAGATGGGAGTCAAAAAATAAGTGGGGATGAGGAACTAAAAAAATACATTACCAAGTATTAAAAAGGATTGTTCCACCGTCCAGATGACAATGATTTTAGACTAGACGAAACTCGAACAGAAGATATCCCACAAGTATCACAATGTGAAAATGAGGAGCTCACGAAAGAAAGAACAAGAGGTTAAGGCAGCTATTTTCCAAATGAAACATAATAAAGCATCAGATCTTGATGGCTTTCCAATGGAATTTTATCAGGCCTTCTGAGAAATAATAAAAAAATGACTTTATGGCTCTGTTTGTAGAGTTCCATTCGGGTACTTTGCCTCTTTTCAGCTTGAATTTTGGGACTATTATCCTATTGCCTAAGAGTGTGGAGGCAAGCACTATAAAACAATATAGACCTATATGCCTACTAAATGTCAGCTTTAAAATCTTCACAAAAGTAGCCATGAATAGAATAACACTACTTTCGCAAAAGATATTAGGCCTACTCAAACAGCTTTTATACCGGGGAGAAATATCATGGAGGGTGTAGTGATCTTACATGAAACTATACACGAACTTCATCAGAAAAAGCAGAATGTAGTGATTCTTAAAATATATTTTGTTAAGGCGTATGACAAGGTAAAATGGTCTTTTGTTCAACAAACTCTGAGGATGAAAGGGTTTTGTGAAGAGTGGAGGAATTGGATAGAGGCTTTTACAAAAGGAGGGCATGTAGGAATAAAAGTATATGATCGTGTTGGGAATAATTTCATGACCTATAAAGGTTTAAGACAAGGAGATCCTCTCTCGCCAATCCTTTTTAACATTGTAGTAGATATGTTAGCAGTACTAATTAATAGGATGAAAGTTGAGGGTCAAATCTCTGGCCTAGTCCCTAATTTAATTGATGGTGGCTTATTTATTCTTCAATACGCCAATGATACCATTCTATTCAGGGAGCACAATTTCATAAAGGCTTCACATGTGAAACTACTGTTGAGTGCTTTTGAACAAATTTCAGGCCTTAAAATCAATTTCCACAAGAGCGAATTATTTTGCTTTGGAGAAGTGAGAGAGCATGAAAATTATTACTCCCAACTTTTCGGATGTCATTTGGGATCGTATCCTTTTAGATACCTCTGTATTCCAATGCACGTTAGAAAGCTTAGTAATAGTGATTGGCATATCATAGAATAGAAATTCGAAAATAAGTTGAGTAGCTGAAAAGGAAAACATATGTCTGTAAGGGGGCGCCTGGTTCTCATCAATTCGGTTCTAACAAGCTTGGTTATGTTCATTTTATCATTTTTTGAGGTTCCAAAGGGTGTGCTCGAAAAATTGTTTACTTTATATGATGATTCTTTTGGCAAGGCGACGGTCATAAAAAGAAGTACCGCCTAGCTAGATGGGATACCCTATGTCAACCCAAAGATATGGGAGGGTTAGGAATTAAAAACATAGATATTCAGAACCAATGCTTTTTGAGTAAATGGTTATTTAAGCTCATCAATAAAGATGGTATGTGGCAAAAAAAAATGCTTCAAAGGAAATATATGAGAACTAAGACAGTCACACAAGTAGAAAGAAGGCCAGGCGACCCATATTTTTGGTCTGGTTTGATGAAAGTCAAGGATACCTTTTTATGCCTTGGTTCCTTCCAACTAAATAATGGCAAAATGCTAAGATTTTTGGAGGACAAATGGCTAGGCAACTTTACTTTCGGAGACCAATACCCAACGCTTTAAAAGGAAAAATACCACTATTGATTTTTTTTTTAGTAGAATACCACTGAACATCTCCTTTCGCAGGATGTTGGTTGGTCAAAACTTAGTTCTATGGCACAATTTGGTAGCGGGAGTAATCCATATTCATCTCAATAACAGTAAAGACACTTTTAGATGGGAGATGACCAATTCGGGTTCTTTTATTGTCCAATCAATGTATAATACTCTTATGAATGATGGTAACATAGTGCAAAACAAAACTTTATGAAACCTAAAAATGCCCTTAAAGATTAAAATATACATGTGATACATGCTAAAAAGAGTTGTACTAACTAAAGACAACTTGACTCATCGCAACTGGGGAGGAAGTAAGTGTTGTTGTTTTTGTCATAAAGATGAATCTATACAACACTTGTTTTTTTGATTGTTATTATGCAAAGTTTATATGGTGAATGATTTTCATTTGCTTTGGGCTACATACACCGCATAATGTAAGACATTTATTAGGCCTACTCAAACAACTTTTATACCGGGGAGAAATATCATGGAGGGTGTAGTGATCTTACATGAAACTATACATGAACTTCATCAGAAAAAGCAGAATGGAGTGATTCTTAAAATATATTTTGTTAAGGCGTATGACAAGGTAAAATGGTCTTTTGTTCAACAAACTCTGAGGATGAAAGGGTTTTGTGAAGAGTGGAGGAATTGGATAGGGTCTTAAAATAATGTATAAACAAGATCGAAACATGACATAGATTTAACATGAAAAACCCTACAGTAAAAACCACGGGCGCCGACTAGCAATCATCACTATTGGAGGAGAGTTACAATATAGAGGATAAAATACTCTCTCTCTCTCTCTCTCTCTCTCAACTCTTCCTATACAAGATGTATATATAAGGGTGGAAACTAGAGATAAACTCCCTAAACAATATGACCCGTAACACGAGAGGACTCTGCCTCTCTAACCTTAAACTCCCTAAACAATATGACCCGTAACACGAGAGGACTCTGCCTCTCTAACCTTCTAGACGTTTCTAGCAAGGACTCAATAATTCAGATCATATTCTAACAAACTCCACCTTGAGACGAATTCCATCTTGTAGCAAATGAAGAATCATCAACGAACTTCCTTCAATAACAATAACACTGGACGGCAACGAGTCACTAGGACTCAAACGGTAGCACCAATCAAGCTTAAGCATCACTCAAACTTCATAACTCCACTTCCAACGAAGTGCTTAATACTCTATGATAAAGAGTACATCAGAACTACTGCTTTGAGCAAAAGCAATAGAGTAACCATAAGTGATCTAAATAATGAACCGTTATCACGGTCTTGCAGCGGAATATAAGATTGGTAGAAACCATGCGAAAAAATCCAGCAAAATAAAATAAATCTGCAACAATTCTTAAACGCTTCAGGTGCACAAAGCAAAATTTGCAGGTTCATAGATACACTAGCGTAACACTGGTTTTGGTTTATTGTTTTCTGGTTTTGGTTTTTTGCTGCAAAATCCGATACACTAGCGTAACACTAAAATATCGATACACTAGCGTAACACTAAAATAAATTTGCAGCAAACAAACTAGAAAACAATAATCTGGTAAATACCATGCTCCGCGCTTTGCAAAACTGGCCAAAAAACCAAAACCATTCATGGCAAAGAACAGAGCAAGAATTCCTGTGTGGGCGTAGCAATTCTGGCCACAAACACCAACTTCGCACGCATGATCAGGAAGTACTTACTTGATCACATGGATCGAGATAGAATTTTTCTCTTGCGCGGCAATGAACGAAAAACCCAATCTTCTGGTATAATCAACGGGTGTGTGCCTGGCAAAATTCACAAAATTTCTTTGGAGTGACATGGATCAGCAATGTGTGCTCCACGGCAGGAACACATTGGCAAACGAAGCCTTCACCTCGGGACTTAGATGCACTCAACGATCAAGGCTTGATACTCCAAGGAGAAACAACAGTGAATCCTCTTGCAGCTTTATAGATTGGTGACCCTGAGATAGAGAGCACACCACCTTGATTGACAAACACGCAAGTCAATTCCATCCTGGTAACCAGCAACATGGAATCCATCTTTCAATACTGCATGCCACGCACGCGATACGCAGCAGGGATCAACGCCTGGAAACACCCCTGCGAGAATTGTAGTGGCAGCTGTCGATTTGTAGATAGAAGCCGACGACTCCACATGGTAAAATAAATCCGATTGACTTGGCGAAAAATACATCGAGTCGCCGACTCTGCCTTGGATAGCAGTAGGACTTCCCAGTCACAAATTGATCAGCGCAAAACGGAGAAGAATTTCTCCTCAACGCCAGGAATAGCGAACCGCCTCGGAACTTGATGATGTACATCAATCGAGGAAGAACTCCAGGGGAAATAACGATGAACAAGGAGTCAGCTTGATCTGCTGGAACAAACCCAACAGCTTTGATCTGCGGCGGTGTAGAGCCTTTTGCAGATGGACAACCGGCGACTTCAACATAAGAATTGAATTCCATAATCTGCCTTGAAGCTGCCAAACTCAACACGCCGAATCGCCGACTTGCATCGGCACGAAAACAGCAACTACGTAACAGAAGTTACTTGCGGTCTGCTGAACATGGAGTAGCAGATCCAAATCTCCACGCGAACGTGAAAATCATCAACCGGTGGCAGAACACCGGATACGAATCACGTCTTGGTCTGAGACGTGAGTTGAGGCGATAAAACGCCAAACAGATCCAATGGCCGGCGGCAACAGGGAATAGAATTCTAATATTTTTTTTTCAATCTAAATCTTATGTATAGATCTGATACCACTTGTTAGCAAATAATACATAAATAAGATCGAAACACGATACAGATTTAATGTTGAAAACCCTTACGGGAAAAACCACGGGCACCGACCGGCAATCATCACTATTGGAGAAGAGTTATAACATAGAAAATACAATGCTCTCTCTCTCTCTTAACTCTTCCTATACAAGATGTATATATAAGGTTGGAAACTAGAGATAAACTCCCTAAATAATATAATCCGTAACACGAGAGGACTCCGCCTCTTAAACCTTCTAGACGTCTCTAGCAAGGACTCAATAATTCAGATCATATTCTAACAACTGTAGAAAACACACAAAAAAAATATCCTGTTAGTGGGTGCTTCAGCTTTGTGTTGGGCTATCTGGTTAACTAGGAATGATGTTGTTTTTGACAAAATACCTATCAAAACTTTTTTGTAGGTACTACACAAGGGGACTTACTGGCTCTACTTTTAGGCAAAACTATAAAAGAATGAGAAGGACCGTGATATGATAAAGCATGCCTCTCAACGGCTGGAGGTGTTGGCCATGCATATCATTGCATATCATGGTTGGTGAAATAGCAACAAGATTTGCTTTGAATAATGCTAGTCATCAAACTCTGTGGTGTGTCGATCTTTGTTTTTTTTTTTTAGTCGTGTGCACATGTTGGTGTGGTAACTTTGTAATTCTCTATCGCTGGCCGTAACCTCATGTCGAGGCTAAAGCTGGGTACTTTGTTTCCCATTATCTAAAAAAAACATGTATAAACAGCCATGCAATGAGTAAACCTACAAACTTGTTTAACCGATAGGTTATATTCTGCTTAATGTTTCAGCCTGCTGGCTTGTCATAACAAAGAACATCATTTCTACGAGTCTACTAAATACTACAAGATTCTTCAGCTAAAATAAGCTTCTGGACTATTGATTCCATTGTTGGTCTTTTGTTTCGATCTTCATCCAAGCATGAAACAGCCAATTCGATCAGGGTTCTCACCTGAATATAGTTGAACTGGCCACTTAACCGGCAATCCACAACCTCATGAATTGAAGACAGTTCCTCTTTATTCAACATATGCTCTAGCATTCCTACAAGCTTCCTGAGGACCTTGTGCACCTCCTCATCGGTGTCTATCGCCAGGTCCAGAACTCGCTTCCCCAACACGAGTTCAAGAAGTACAATTCCGTAGCTGTAAACATCGACCTTTGACGTGATCTGCAGGCTGCTAAGCCACTCTGGAGCGATGTAACCTATGGTTCCTCGTACTCGTGACACATTTTGATTGGAGTCTCCTCTGTTCAGTAGCTTTGCCAACCCAAAGTCGGCAATCTTAGGTTCTAGATTACTGTCCAGTAGTATGTTCTCTGGCTTCACGTCGCAGTGGATGACCCACTCAAGACATTCATGGTGAAGATAAGCCAAACCCTTCGCGACACCTAACGCAATAACAAACCTCTGCTTCCACTCTAGCAAAATGCTGTCTTTGAATAAGATATTAGCCAATGATCCATTCTCTATATACTCGGTGACCAGCATCCTGTAGGAGCTTTGTGAGCAAAATCCCCATATCCTTACGAGATTCATGTGGTTTATCCTGCCAATTATGCGCAGCTCTGCTTGAAACTCCTCCTCGCATTGCCTTACATTTTCTAGCATCTTAACAGCCACTACTTGACTGTCGTCAAGGATTCCCTTGTAGACAATCCCTGAGCCTCCTCTTCCAAGCTCATGTTTGAACTTTCTTGTGGCTTTAATCAACTCTTTATAACTGTACCTTCTGAAATTAGTAGTCATCGCCTTGTAGCCTTTCTCCATTGCTTGTATTTCTGATGCTCCCAACTCCCATCTCAAAACAAAGAACCATGCGAATGCAATAAAAAAAACTTCAAGGACGAAAATTGCACCTGCAAAACCATAGAAGTAAAGCCATTTTGCATCTCGCTGGCTTGCCTTATGTACATCCAGAAATAATTCTATTGTTTCTGGGCTACGACCACAATCAAGACGTTGATTCCTTGAAACAAGCAAGTTTGTTTGGGGAACCGGGATTCCTGAAATATTAACGCTCACTGGGAGTTTGAGAAACATGATGCGTGTTGACTTTGTAGCTGAGGTGTATGCTTTCCCATTGTAAAGGAAAGCCTTTGGGTAGCATGTCCCTGATCCTTGCTGGTACTGAAAGCCTCTGCAAGTGCAATCGCTCAAGCATATGTTCTTGCAGGCTTTCAAGGATACCTGTGGAATATACTGTTGATCAGATCCCCAAAAGTCGGTGCCTGGAAGTTGCACAAACTTCACAGCTTGTGGTTGCTCAACATCACAAGTGACATCTACCTGAGCCCTACAGCCTTGGGTCCAATTGTGAGGGTTATTCATCACATATCCCGGAGGGCAAGAGCATGTAGGCGCAGGCAAGTAGTGACAGACCCCATTTGGACCACACAAGCCATGAATATCGCAAGGTTGAGATACTGCAATCCAGGAAACCAACCATCTCCCATCTGAACTATTCAAGCTGTAGAGTCGCAGATTGCCATCATGATCCAGAGTAAGCCGCCTTTTTTATCCCAATACCTTTATCAGAAGCAACAAGTGGCTGGTTGGCAAAATCACTTGAAACAAAATTTCCGGCGTCGTCTAGAAACCCAAGCCTTGTACTGTTATACCGATTTCTTTTGTTCTGGTACTCATCTAGGTCAGGGTTTGGCCAAAATATTTCATGAACATCAACGTTGTCATATATAAGCGACAATATTGATGCATCTGTGAAATGAAATATGTAATGACCAGGAACAAATAACCCAGTGGAAGAGACCAGCTTTGTATCTGCAGTGATTCGTTGGTTAGGCAGCAGAGTATCTGTGGGTGAATCAAAGCTTTGCCACACAACCATACCACTGGAGTTCTTCATGACAAGGTTTCCGGAGTTCAGGAGCTGAGCATACTCCACATCTGCCGAGTTGCCTTCTGCTTGCCATACCACGTCACCGTTATAATCCGTCAGAACCATGGTGCCATCCTTCCGCAAGGTGATCTTCGAGCCCCTGTCATACACAGGTCTACCGCGGTTAGCGGTCCAGACGACTGTCTTGTCGGCAGAGTTGGCATACCATATTGAGAAGGTGAAGGCGTTGCTGGAGTTGCTGTAGAAGCCGCAGGAGAAAGTGCCGTCTGGCGAACTCAAGGTATCGGTTTTGTGCTCTTCGACGGCAAGGGAGGATCTCAGTTGTAAGGTTTCCCGAGATGTGGCACTCGAGATAAGAGAAAGCAGTACTAGAACTTGCAGGATGGAGAAGAAGGATACCATGACTGAATAGGTGGTTGAGTTGATGAGCAGCTTCTCAAGCTCTCCTAGTCCCCTCTGAATTCTGTGGAAGGTATGTATCTACCTCCATATGGTGATGTCCTGAGGCATGAAAGGCATGTGTTCAGGTCTTCAGGACCCTCCCCCCCCCCCCCCCCCCCCCCCCATACCCTGTCCCTGTTTATTGACACAGTGCTCTGTTTTGAATATACTCGAGCTGTAGGGGGTATGACGGTCTCCGGACTTTTTGTAAGAAAAAGATTTTCTCACGCAGTTCGAGAAAATCTCCGAACCTCACCTCCAGGTCATATACCAGGACTCAACTGGTCTGTGAGCTGTGGCGCGAGTTTTTACCGTGTGCTTTGACCTGTGAGCTGTGGTGCGAGTCTTTACCGTGTGCTTTGGCTCTGTTTTGAATATAACATCTGATTGACCAGTATTATTACCATGGATCAGGTAATACGTGAACGTCAATGATTGTCCTAACAGGTTGTTGACGTCAAATTGGTTGGGGAACTCGAGAAGGAGTAATGTTTCTAGTCAAATTTAGACAGCTACAGGTGCAAAGTCGAACGGCACTCTTCCCTTCGGTACTGTTTCTTTGGTTAAAAGTCACCGCGACAGGCTACTCCTAGCTGGATCCCAAGAAGTAGTGTCGCTTTCTTTATGAATCAGTCAAACAAATGCGCGTGTGGTTCTATTTTCTTCTGCATGTACAGTGAGTGAACTTGATTCATGTGGATTCTTTAAATGGATTAGTTTCAGTTTGAGTCCTCGCAATCTTGCTAAAAAACTTGGGGACCTTTGCGGTCCATAGAATTTCTTTTTATTTTTTATTGGTCATAAAAATTGTTGAACTTTACTAGTGACCATTGGATTCAAATGTTTTGCCCTATTGGCCATTCTAGTGTTAAAGTTGGAGAGAAAAAATCACTTTTATCCCTAACAATGTTTTTATGCCAGCATTCCTTATTAATCATATAGTTTACTTAATATAGTTTCTTAATATGAACAAAATATAATTCATATTTTAACAGACATAATATTTTTATAATTATAAAAAATATATGTGGCATCTCGCACCTCAAATCGAGGGGAATGATCGATCCAGGATCACCTTTGGACGATGTCGGACGAAGCCGACATACACAGTACATACACACAAATATGCCATCATTTGTAAAGTTACATAAAGGAGTAATGTGCAATATTACAAACCGAGTGTTGATTAATCTTACAAACCAAGATCGGAATTTCAGATTTACATATATACGTCCGAGTGGGAATTTTAATACATATGTTCTGAGTGTAGAGTTTATTATATCACGTAGCGGAAGCGATAATTAAACACGATGGCAGATAAACCTAAGTAAACCATAACAGCCCTAGTCATGGTTCACTCCTCGGATCCGTGATTCGGTGAGCAAGAAACCCACTCAAAGGTCCATTCGCTACTTGGTTCCTCGATCCACCCATCATGTTCACGGCTCAGATAGAAGTTAGAGGAAGACATGCCTGCAATAAAAATTTAACAACAAACCCTAAGTATCTACTATACTCTGCAAGACTTACCCGTCAAAATGACTTTCTAAAGCCGACTCCTAACCAACTCCTAATATGCATGGGCTGACCAGACTTGCTGAAATTTAGTTGCCAAAGCAGCATTTATCTAGTTTCTAAATTCAACTTTTAGCTATATTAATAGAGTTGTGACATGAATATAAATTTAATGAGCTATTACCTATCAAACAAGATTTTAATACAATAATTAAGTGATTCAAACAACAAGTATATCTTTATTGTTAGTTTTTACTACGTTGTAATCTGCTCGAGACAAGTGGTACTCATATCCGCGAGGGACGGCGATATATATCGATTTACATCCTGCAGAAGAAACCCAAATGCATGACATACGTATAATCTAATAACACGTATGGCCACCTATCACAAGATTATCATAAAGCTAGACCGAATCCCCACTCCGGGTGTATATCCCCCTTGCGACCACTGTTCATCATCGGGTCCAAGGCTTAATCCATACACCCTCCAACTTTTCACAAACCCGTGCATCCACTATGACCGACACTTTGCACAAAGTGGGAAGTGAGCGGCCAACATTACAATGCTCATGATACTAAGTTTATCAACTCCCATACGAAGGTATGCACTTGATATTGTTCAATACTTGCTCGTGGAGTCGCAACGATCCATACGTGGCACGTACGGGCTATGACAGTCAAGGAAGAACCCTGCCACCGCTCACCTACACATGCAACTCCCGAACGGCCTTCTTTTTCATAAGTATAAAAATATGAGAGATAACCATTATAAAATCCTATATCGAGTGGTCTCTGTACCACTCGATGTTGCTACCGGTGACTCATTATTAAGCGTAGCATTGCTAACGGAAGGTTTATACTTAAACTGAACCAACCTTGGGTATAAGGAATTACTAATATATTTATGGTTTCGATCAATTCCTACACGTAAATGCGCAAGTCATGACGCTCAACCGATGTTAATTAAACCGAAAACTTATGAAAATAGGATTATGCACCGGGGCTTGCCTTGGGGATGCTCGAAGTTAGTAGCTTCAACAATGTTTAGTTCAACATCAGGCTCCTCGGGGTTGTTTGCCTCGGTCTTGTTTTCGGTCTCGTTTCTTAAATGATATGATGTTATGCAAAGTAAGAATTCTTCATGGCACTTTCTCAACAAATAAAATTAATGAAATAATTCTCATGCATGAAATGTTGTACATTCCTATGCATGTTGGAACAATCAATTAATTGAAGGGACAAACTTCTAATTAGAAAAAATATTAACGTTATCAACTACAACTGGGACGTATGTATACTTTAAATATGAGCATGGTATCATCGAATACTCTACTATACTAAATGATGAAGGTAAGCATAAAATGCAGGCTAGGGCATAAATTCAAGAAAAGACATTTTAAACATTTAAGCCAAAGTGACAATTATGCAATTGTTAAGAGCAATACTAAGATTAGCAAAGTTGAATTACCTAAAATAGTTCTAGATAAAAATTACTATATGAATTTTTCCAGTAACACATAAAAGCATAATAGGCAAGTATGCAATTTCTCAGAATTCATTTCTATGCCCTTAAATAACACAATTAAATGCAATGAGTAGTTACTTGTGAGTGGGTCATATATGCCATGAGTAGTGTGCATACCAAATTTTATGATTTAATCATTTTTATAGAATAAACTACTCCCTCCGGCGCATTTCCCTTGGGTCCAAAGACCAAGAAGGCAACCGTTGGCGTTAAATCCCTCCGGTAATCAAGGAAACGTTTCGTTAGCCATGCAATTAAGGGCCACACGAATCTCTCTGCATGGAAATATCACTTCAATGGGCCCGCATGTCATTGTGCAATTGCAGTTTTCATTCCTTTCTTCGCGCGCGCAACTGATGGCAGGAAATATCGAGGAAAACGTTAGGCAATTTAACTAATCCAATGCAGGAGATTAGGAGACGCCGAATTAACTCCTGGCCTCCGTCCAACACGTGTGCACGGGAATCAAAGTGACTCAATGGAAACACGCCCAGTTTACATGGAAAAATCGATTCAGAAAAGACGCCTTTTATACTTGGACGGAGGGAGTATGATTTTATTTGTTTTACAAAGGGTTATTTGCTTTGATTTAAATTCTCCCAAATTTAACCCAAAATCCAAAACTTCATGGTAACCAGGGCAAAGTACAGGTCCCCAGGATTCCATAAAAATTTATTTTGCAATTTTAGGCCCTGTACTTTTGTAGATATCAATTTTTCAATTTAATCAAATGTTCTGACTTATTTACTAAATTGCCACTACCCAATTTAAACTATTCCCTCACACGCGTGCGGTGGCGCTGCGGCTAGGGTTGCCTGCCGGCAGCGATCGGCGGCGGGGTTCACAATGCGGTGCTTCTCTATGTTCTTAGGGGGCTGAGGCGGTCCTGTGGGTAGCAGGGTTTGGGCCGGGGCTCGCTGGAGCGTGGCCGTGATGAATGGCGGCGCTGTGCCGAAGTGGCCGGTGGCAAGCGCCAAGCACAGAGCCCGAACTGGTAGAGCAAGGGGTCCAAGAGCATCACCTTGATGTGGCGGAGCTCGGTGTTGAGTCAGCTGGGGTCGCGGTGGCCTAGAACGGGGTCGTCACCGTGGGCTCCCCTGCGCAGGTGCAAGGCGGCGGCTCGGTTCTTCTCTGATTCCGGCAAGCACACTGCACGGCACGAGTTCAAGGTGAGTAGACGGCGTCATGGCGATCCTGTGCTCGCTCAGGTGCAAGGGATTGAGCAGTGCTCACCTTAGTCGAAGGCAGTGCCCATGGCAAGCTCGTCGGCCCGAATAGGGGATCCGGGGGAAAAATGTCAGCTCGCCGGCGAACACAGGAGGAGCGGGGCTCAACGGTGATCAGAGTGCTGCCGGGGAATGGGCGGATTGCGTAGCAGCTGCGGGGAGCCAACATGTGCGAGCTCGAGCTCGATTTCCCTGGATAAGGCCGGCGGCGATGATGACTAGCGAGAGAGAGAGAGATAGAGAGAGACCGAGAGATAGAGAGACCGAGAGCGTGGGAGAGAGAGCAAATGGCAGCTCGCCACGCCGGGAAAGCGAGGACGGGGATGTAAAGGCGAAGGACGGCCGCTCAACCACCTCCCTTCCGACAGCATGGGCGCCGGAGCGCCGCTGTCACTGCCGGTGGGCCGCCGGCACTGTGCACACTTTGAATTTGAGTCAAATCGATTACTCCCATTGTGCTGCTCCCTGTTCCAGTCAATTCCTAGTCTTTGCTATTTTTTCTGGCCCTGCAGATTTTTGTGGTGGTGTAGCATAGTATCTGGAGCAACTTTCATATAGAAACATTCCTGGAATACTGCCTCCATAAATTTATAAAAAATCTAAACTTGACTCTGGTTTTCTGCATTCTCTGAATTTTTAAGGCTATCAACTTTTTACCAAAAGTTGTGGTAAATTCCTTAAAATTCCAACTTAATATGCCCAACATTAATATGTAAAAATATTGGTACACTTCTGTTGAAAATACTTGAGTTTGTGATCTCCCTTGATTTCCATTAATTGGGCTTAATTAATTCTTATTTTTGATCTTTTTATTTAATCTTAAGTCCATTAATTTTCTCCTGGGAATGTAGATTAAGTGAGATGACACATCATCAGGGCAAAGTGACACAGGGGTGTCACAATACACATTATTGCTACCTAGGGCAAAAGTGATTTTTATTCTTCAACTTTGACATTATGATGCCCAATATGGCAAAAAATTTTAACTCATGGTCACTAAGAAATTTGGGATATTTTGATGACTAATAAGAAAACATAAATTTTTTTGATGGCCACTAAAGAATTTTGTCAAGAAATTTCTCGGGGCATGATGATGAGACTATAGAGGTAGGATATATTCGATGTTCAGACAAGCGACATCTTCTCACTCTTTATTCCTTACTTTTCTAGACGAAGTTTGCTTCATGTCCTGATGGCAGGCAAGTCTCTCACCAGCAGTGTCACCAGCCGCAGGAGCTACCCGAGCCAGTCAATTCTCAGGGTAAGAAGCAAACACGCCCTATTTGCTGATAAATATTGATTTTCAATCATTTTTAAATTAAGGAGGGGAAGGGGCGGGGGGGGGGGGGGGGGGGAAGAGAGGCAAGAATGTTGATTCTGGTGACTGTCAGTATGAAAATATTTATGGTTAACCACTGTTTGGTTGGTTGTCTCCTGTGGGCTGGCATGTTGTTTGTCCTGCGTTGGGCACTTGGGCAGTTGGGCCCGTGGATCAAGCCATGCTGATTTGGGCCGTTGGAGTAGCCACAGGCTCAATCAAGCTGCCGACTTTTACCCTGGAAAGCTTATTGGAATTCCTATACATAGCGCACGTTACTCCGAGCGTACAGGTAGCATGCCTTGAGATGCGTGCCAGAAAGGGACTAATGTGTGGCAGCGCACGCGGGACAGGCTGAGTGAACTGGAGGTTGAGCGACACCTGTCAACAAAAAGAATTCACTAGCTAGCTTCTGGGCTGCATGGACCGCGCCGACATCCCTTGCCAGTAGGCCGTGGGCCGCGCTACGGCAGCGCTTCGCATAGCGTGCGGTGAATATAGAAGATCCCAAAGCTTATGGGCAAATTCCTTATGTCATCAAAACTTGTAGCAATCTGTTATGAATCATTTGAAATTACAGTTTTTCTTCTATACCATTATTTTAATTTTTCTATTTCTTATGTGTAATTTTTGTTAAGTGACAGTGAAAAAGACCAAACTGTCCTCAAGATAAAATCTAGAAAATTTGAAAAACCTCATTTATTAAATAGTGGATTAATTTGTATAAGGATATAATGAAATTTTAACTATTTTTATGACAATGCTGCCACTATTTTCTGGGTGCTTGCGGTGACTTGTTTTATTATGTTGGAGTATTGGTGCAGGATAATAGGCCTTTTCATTTCCAGAGGAAGCTTGTGGCCTGCCGCGTAGAAGGAAGATTTATGGTGCCAATAGTTATTAAGAAGTCTGATGGTCCTAGGACATTATGTGTTCAGTTTTAATAATCTTTTCAGCTACTGGCCCTGCGTGGCCTCTTCATCTACTAGCTATTGACCTTGCATGGTCTATAAATAAGTGATGACATTTGGCTTTGAGAGGGGGAAAAGATGATCCACTAATATTAGTGAATGATAGAAGGAATTTGTGAGTTACAGTTCCATCTAGTTTCTGTCTTGTTCGTATTCCTCTTGTATTGATCTTTTGGCACCACGTTCTAACAACTGCATCAGTTGGTATTCAGAGCGGAGGATCGAGTCCATGGCGGGAAGACGAAGGAATCGAGGCCGGCCACCCCAGCACAACACTGGGTTTGTTGGTGCTGAGATGGAAGATGAGTCCCATGATGGGACTGCCCGTCGTTTCCAAAACCTGCAGGACATCGACGCCAGATTAAGGGATCAAGATCGGGAGTTGAGACGTCAAGTGCAGACCCTGGTGCAGCAGATGACGGTCATGCAAACCCAGATGGCCCGATTTGTTGACACTTGGCAACGGAGGGACATGCCAGAAGATCAGGGTAATGAAGACGTCTCCTACGATAGTGATGGATCTTCAGAAAGCGACCTGATGCGTCCTGAAGTTAATCCCTTTGCTCGGCGTCACTATGCACAGAACCGAACTGCTGCTGAACATGATGACAGACGGCGTCGGTGTTTTCGAGCTAATTTACCAGATTTTTCTGGGGGTGTTTCTGCTGAAAATTTTGTTGATTGGCTTGATCAAGTCGAGCGCATCTTTGAATATGCTGAAGTTCCTGAAGAAGAACGTGTCCCTGCGGTTGCAATGCAACTCAAAGGACGTGCCTCTGTTTGGTGGAAAAATCTTGAGAAGAGCCGCAGAGTTCGTGGTAAAAGAAGGATTGATTCATGCATTGTTATGAAGGAAAAAATGCAGCGTGAGTTTCTCCCATTTAATTATGAGGACACATTATTTATGCAGCTACAAAACCTGCGTCAAGGCACTAAGAGTGTAGATGAATATACACATGAGTTCTATCAATTGGTCTCACGTAATAATCTAAGTGATTCCAAGAGTCAATTAGTGGCGAGGTATATTGGTGGCCTCCGTAAATATATTCAGGATGTGTTGACTTTGCATACAAATTTCACTGTGTCAGAAGCTTATCAGCGGGCTATAACTATTGAAAAACAGCAGCAACGAACCTGGCGCTCGAGTAGCTCTTCATCTATGCTACCAGAGACGGCTGGAAGCAGGGAAGTACAACAAACAAATACTGCACTTAAACCAAAAGGAATAGCAGAAACATCAAAGCCAAAAAGTGGTCGTTGTTTTAAGTGTGGTTCTTCAGAACACCTACAGAAGTACTGTCCCAAGAACAATAGCAGGGATGGTAAAGGATTAGTGGCTGAATTTGAAGATGAAAATGAGCAGAAAGGCAGCCCTGTATATGGCAATTATGATGATGAACAGGTGGATCTGGTCGAGTTAGAAGGAGATACAGGAGCTATGCTTGTAATGGAGCGTGCGCTAGTAATTCGACCAAAGAATGATGAAGACTGGCGACGAAGCAGTCTATTCCACACTCGTTGTACCATGGGTGGTAAAGTATGTCATGTCATTATAGACAATGGAAGTTGGGAGAATACAATATCTGAAGATGCTGTTAATAAACTTGGGCTTCAGAAAATCAAGCATCCTCACCCTTACAATATGAGGTGGTTTAAATCTGATAAGTTATCAAAGGTCAGATTTCGATGTTTGGTATCCTTTTCCATTGGTAATAAATTCATTGATGAGGTCGAATGCGATGTTGTTGATATGGATGTTAGTCATCTCATTCTTGGGCGGCCTTGGCAGTATGATCGGTATGCAGTGCATGATGGCCGAAAGCATACATATACTATCATAAAGAACGAGCAAAAATTTGTACTAAATCCAGTACACATGGATGAGTTTTGTGACTCATGTGGCGGTGAATCATCTGGAGCTGCAAATTTGGTATCTTACAAACAATTTTTGCGTGATTCAGTAGAGGAAAGAGTATACTTGATGCTAGTAGCAGAAGCAAAACATGATGTTACTGTACCTAAGGAAGCACAAGAGCTTCTCCCAGAATTTTCGGATGTGTTCCCAGAAGATCTCCTATCTAAATTGCCTCCTATGCGATATACAGCACCGCATTGATCTAGTGCCAGGAGCTAGTTTACCAAATCGTCCATCTTATCGCATGAATCCAACAGAGTATATGGAGTTGAATCGACAAGTGAAAAAATTGCTAGACAAAGGCTTTATACGTCCTAGTCTCAGCCCATGTGCAGTTCTAGTATTGTTGACACCAAAGAAAGACAGTTCATGGCGTATGTGTGGACTGTCGAGCATTAAATAAGATCTCAATTAATATCGATTTCCTATTCCACGACTCTGATGATATGTTGGATAATCTAGCAGGGCTGTCGTATTTTCAAAGATTGATTTAAAGAGTGGCTAGAGAATTCATCCAGGAGATGAATGGAAGACGGCTTTTAAAACAAGAGATGGTCTATATGAGTGGCTGGTAATGCCTTTTGGTCTTTCTAATGCCCCAAGTACGTTCATGAGGTTAATGAATCATGTGCTACAACCTTTTATTGGGAAGTTCGTTGTTGTATATTTTGATGATATACTCGTATACAGTGATAACACGGATCAGCACCTGCAACATTTGAGAGAAGTGCTATCTGTATTAAGACGTGAGCAGCTCTATGCCAATAATATGAAATGTGAGTTTCTGAATACTTCTGTCAACTTTCTAGGTTTCATTGTGTCTGCAAAAGGCATAAAACCAGATCCGAGCAAAGTTGCAGCTATCCTCAATTGGTCTGCCCCATGTACTCTAACTGAAGCTCGTAGTTTTCATGGGCTGGCTTCTTTCTATCGGTGATTCATTTGGAATTTTAGCATCATCATGGTTCCTTTTTCTGACTGTATGAAACAGAGTGGAATGTTTGTATTAACGAAAGATGCACATGAAGCTTTTGAAGAGATTAAGACAAAGATTGCTTCAGCTGGTTGTTTAGCCTTACCAGACTTCGACAAATTATTTGAAGTTGAATGTGATGCTTCAGTAACTGGAATCGGTGCTGTTCTCAGTCAAGAAACTCATCCTGTAGCCTTCTTCAGTGAGAAATTAACAGGTGCACAACTACGGTATTCTACTTATGAAACAGAATTATACGCAATTGTTCGTGCTTTGCAATACTGGAGGCATTATTTACTCCGAGTTTGTTCTATATAGTGACCATGAAGCACTGAAACATATCCGAAGTCAAGCCAACCTGAACAAAAAGCATGCACGCTGGGCCAGTTTTATTGAAGAGTACAACTTTGTGTTAAAACACAAGTCTGGAGCACATAACAGGGTGGCTGTTGCATTGAGTCGTAGAGCTCATTGTTTCAATATAACAAGAATTCAAGCTGTTGGCTCTGACATTATTCCTGAGCTGTATGGTACTGATCCTTACTTCAGTAAAATTTATGAAGTTGCCCAAACTAAGAAGTCAGCAGAATATACAATACATGAGAGATTTCTTTTTCGTGGCACACAACTTTGTATTCCTGATTGTTCTATCCGGGATTTAGTTATCAAGGAAATACATACTGAAGGTCATCGTGGACGGGACAAATCTGTGGAATTATTATTGTGGCAGTATTTTTGGCCTCATGCTCGCCGAGATATGGAAAGATTTGTTGCACGATGTCATATCTTCCAAGTTTCAAAAGGAGTCGCTACTAATGCAGGCTTGTATATGCCACTGCCAACACCTACTGGACCATGGATAGATGTGAGCATGGATTTTGTCCTTGAGCTACCACGTACACAACGACATGTGGATTCCATCTTTGTTGTGGTCGATCGCTTCAGTAAGATGGCTCACTTTATCCCTTGTCGAAAGACATCTGCTGCAAGTCAGATTTCTCGTTTGTTCTTTTGCGAGGTTGTGCGTCTTCATGGTACTCCGCAAAGCATTATTTCTGGAGGAGTTTTACTATCCAAAATACTGGCCAGTATTTTAAGGGTAATTTTGTAATTGCGCTATTAATTAATAAATTTATATTTATTTTTACAATAGAATATTAAGTCTATGAAACTATTAAAACATTAGTTTACCTTAAAAAATATAAAACATTAGTTATTAACCAAATTGTTAATGTAACATTATTTATAACAATAAAAACTAATTACTATAAATCTATAACTTTTATTTTTTTTCTGATATTGCCCTTAAATTGAGAAACTACTGGCCAGTAGTTATGATTTTAGATTATGAAATCTATACCGTTAGATCAAACTATTGGCCAGTAGTTTCTTAAAACTACTGGTCAGTATTTTGGATAATAAAAGTGCTCTTCTTCTGACCGTGACACTAAGTTCATGTCACACTTCTGGCGGTCCTTGTGGAAGCAAATGGGAACAATTTTGAATTTTAGTACAGCTTACCATCCCCAAACGGATGGTCAGATAGAAGTTGTGAATCGAAGCTTGGGAAATATGTTACGGGCTCTAGTTGGTGACAAACCAAAACAGTGGGATCAGATTTTACCATATGCTGAATTTTCCTTCAACCGTACTCCAAATCGCTCAACTGGATTTTGCCCATTTGAAGTAGTATATGGTCGAGTACCGAATGGAGTGCTCGATCTGGCACCTATACCTTTTGTTGGGAGCAAAAGTCAGCGTGCTGATGAATTAGTTGCTGAGTTGGGCTTCATTCAAAAATTGGTTCAAGAACGGATCCAGGAAAGTAATGCTAAATACAAAGCTGCTGCTGATCGACATCGACGTCGCCTTGTGTTTGAGGCCGGAGATTTTGTGTGGGCTGTCTTAACTAAAGATCGTTTTCCAGCTGGGCAATACAACAAGTTAAGCCAAAGGAAAATTGGTCCTTGTAAGATTCTACGTAAAATCAATGATAATGCATATAGGCTGCAACTGCCAAGCCATCTCGGCACGTCTGATACGTTTAATGTAAAGCATCTCATTCCATATCAAGGAGATCCATGCCCAGAAAATGATTTGAACTCGAGGTCGAGCTCTCTCCAGCCAACGGAGGATGGTGCAGGATAATAGGCCTTTTCATTTCCAGAGGAAGCTTGTGGCCTGCAGCGTAGAAGGAAGATTTATGGTGCCAATAGTTATTAAGAAGTCTGATGGTCCTAGGACATTATGTGTTCAGTTTTAATAATCTTTTCAGCTACTGGCCCTGCGTGGCCTCTTCATCTACTAGCTATTGACCTTGCATGGTCTATAAATAAGTGATGACATTTGCCTTTTGTGTGTAGCTTATCCCGAATCGGCTCTGATACCTGTTGTCACAAACCTATACCAAAATATAGAGTGTATCGTACAGGATCGCCTCGGGAGATGATTAATAAAGTAACCATACATAGCATTCACACATGAACATCCATCATTTACAAAGATACATCATTAAGTGCATAATATTACAAGTTCAAGAGTCATAACAGAAGCAAATTTAGTTACATTACAATACATATGTTCTTGGTTCAGATTACATAAATATGCGGAAGCGGAAATACGACAAAACATGACGTAGATAACCTAAGTAAACCATGCCGGTCCTAGGGTAATGGCTCACTCATCTAGGTTAGGAGAGCTGGGGACCCATTCAATGGTCCAATTCTATGGCTCCTTACCTTCCCACACAATTTTATTATAATAATCACAATAAGTAGCTTGAGGAATACCAGAAAACAATATAATCGCAAAGCCTGAGTATCTAACATACTTCGCAAGACTTACCCATCAAAAGGTTTACTAAAACCGACTTCTAATATGCAGGGGGCTGACCGGGCTTACTTGATAATTGCATAAAAAGAACCTATTAGTTCTATGCTGTAATTTTATTCCTTAACCGAGATTTTAATTGCTTGCTGCAGGAAGGTAACTGTAGTTGAACCGAGCTAGCTGCTAATACTTGCACAAATATAGAGAACAATACAACATAGCAATATATAGCCATAGAGTAAATAAATTTCAGAATCATAACCAATCTACTCTACTTAAAGTATCATTGTCGCTGCTCGAAACAAGAGGTACTCATAATCACGAGGGACGGCAATTCAAATTGATTTACATCCTGCAGGAGAAAACCCAAGTACACGACATATGCATCATTTAACAACACGTATGGCCACCATTCACAAGATTGCTATAAAGTCGATCTGGGGCCATCGATCCCGAGTACACATCCTCCCCGCGATATAGTACTTCGCATCCGAGGCTTAACCCGTGCACTCTCCAACGATCCTCAACCCCGTGCATCCACCATGCCATTCACATCACCTCTAGATCGATGAGTAATACCGTCCAATAATACGGCACCCAAGCTACTAGGTTTACCAATTTCCATATAAAGGTATGCACTTGATACTGTTCAATACTTGTCCGCGGAGTTGCGACGATAGGTTCTCAAATTTTATCCAAGTTCATACTTCATGTGAATCATAATTGAATCAAGTGATCCCATAGCCTATCGTTGACTCCACTAGTTTAAGCATAGCATTTGCTAACGAACAAGGCTTACTAACATAAGCTAATTATAGGTCATTGTTTGTTTATGCAAGTGGGTTTCCATCCAAGCCCTATACTTGATGCATAATACAATATCCCTATGTTAAGATTAAACCAGAAAGGGACTCACAAATAAATAGGTATGCACCGGGGCTTGCCTTGGGAGTGATCGTAGTTAGAGTCTTCGCCGAAGTTCACTTCAGCTCTGGTTTGCTCCGATGTGGTCTCCTTGATCTCGTGTCCTATATGCAAATGAAAATGCATAACTAAAAGGAATACACAAGGGTTCATGGAATTTCCTAAGAAAATATGAAATTAATGCCATGACGATTATGGAAAGGAACATAGAAACTTTACATTGCAAAGTTAAACACTATAAATAACATTAAAAATATGCATGAAAATGGAAATGTACTTTTGCAGAAAGTTTAGAGATACCATTAGATACTTACTGAACAATTTTCATGATTTTACCGTTTATATATTTTTACTTATGAATTTATTACTCTAACAAGGGTTTTAACTTTAGGAAATTAATTTGATTAATATACTGCGTAACTTTGGCCCTCATCTTGTTTTTCTGGTAGAGGGGGATTTTAGAAATCCAACAAAATTAGTTTCATATTTTTCCCCTTTTTAGTTTTTAAGTTATTTATTTTTGAAGATTAAAGCAAATTTCACACATAATTACAAATCTGCCATCGACCAGTTTGAAATCAGAATAGTGTGCGCGCGCACGGCTTGGCTCGCCGGAGCGTGGCCAGAGCGCGGCCGGAGCTCGCCGGGGAAGAGGAAGGAGGGGTCGAGGATGGCCAGCGACTAGACCAAATCGGTCGGCGCGTTGTGTGGGGGGGGGGGGCTTGGTTGGTGGGGTCAGAGGGAGCGGGGGGCTCACCGAAAACCTGCCGCGCGACGAGGAGCAGCGGTAGAGGGAAATCCGACAGCATCGTACGTCATGCACCAAGGTAGAGGGAGGCCGAGGACTGGTCGATGAGCTTCGCCGTGGTGCGGTGATCGTCGGCATCGAGGAAGGAGCCAAGGAGGCAGGTCGGAGCAGGGTTCTCACCGTAGGGGGGAACTCCGGTGGCGGCAGCGCTCCATGTGTTCACCAAATTCCAGCGGTGGCTTTGTGACACAGAGGGAGCGGGTCAGGGGGATGCTAGAGGGGTCGCTTGCGCGTCGAATTGCGAAGAAGGAGGCGACGGGGGAGCTTCCTAGTCGCTGCTGGACCCGGCGGCGGCCACGGTGGGGAAAAGCAGGGGGGTTGAGCTCGGGTTTGCCGCGGAAGAGGAGGAGAGTGGTTCTTGGTCCCGTGGGGAGTCCTGGGAGATGCGTGGAGAGTGTGCGAGCATAGAGAGAAGGAGGAGGGGAAAGCTTCAGGCAGCTGTTGCCTTAAGTGTCGATCAGGAGAGAGAGGGAGAGTAGAGAGAGGAGGAGATGAGCTGGCCGCAGGGGAGTGGCTCACCGGTCGGGGGGGGGGGGCTTCAATGTTGGCCGGTGGCATAGGAAAAATAGGTGGAGTAGTGGCCAGGATGGGTGTAGAGAGGAGGGTGATCGGTGGCCGGCGGTGAGCAAGTGCGCTGCCGATCTGTGAATGGCTCAGGGCAAACAATGATATGTTGACTCCTCTATAATTGAAATAGTGTTCTGTCCTTTGCTAAATTCTCCAAGTTTCGGTGCTCCAAACTTCATGCAAATATTTGTGCATGTCTAGAAAACTATCTTCTTCAACTTTGCTTTTGGAGTCAAGTCATGATTCGGCTCAGAGAAATTATGAAAATTCCAGGAATAGAAGGACATTTCTCTACACTTAGGAAATTTTTAAGGGTATTAAACCTTTACCAAAAATTCTGAGAAATTCCCAAAAATTCACTCTTGGCATGACTCTCAAAAGAATGTGCAAAAATATTGGCACACTTTCATGGAATTTTGTGATGTTTGTGAATTGCTATCCATTGGCCAATTTCTAGATTTAATTAATTAATTTCCTCCTTTTTCTTTGGCACCTTAATTATTTATACTTTTAATTAGCCCTCAATTTAGTATTAGGGTTAGCTTAATAACTTTTTGTGACATGGGATGTCACACGCTCGAGCCATTTCTTTTCTATGTCCTAAGATCCTCGCACCGGCACTGTCGATAGCAGTCCAGTAAGGTCTGACTTACGTACACTTCTTGACTATTTCGAGTCTTTGCAGCTTCCCTTTGTTTTCGCTGTGTTCCACTACTATTGTTGATCACTCCTAAGGTCTGACTCTCTTGTCGCCTTCTCGGTCCTTCAGATTGTTTCTCCTTGGTCACTGAGCAGAAACCTTAGGTAAGGGAGACTTTTTTTTGACAAACTTCATGTCTGTATTCATTCAATGAATTATTAAAGACATTGGAGCTAGAGCAAGCATGCTCCAAGGACAAATCACTCTTGAAAGGGTACGGAATACAAGGCTCTCCAAGAGCAGAGTAAATGTTATAGAAAGAACAACTATCAACGGGCTAGTCCGTAAAGTGTCATTGGAGGGGCCTAGCTTAGAACAAGCATGAGGCTGGTGTCTTCTACCTGCATGATAGAACATGTTCGGTGAAGGATATGGTCAACATTCACCTGGACGCAGAAGGGAGGCAAAAGAAACACATTTGGTTGACGACACCAGAGGAGTGAAACTTACTAGATCCATGTTGCATCATTGGAACGCCCTGTAGCGATCACAGTTTTCCATAACATGAGTATAGAATATCATGGAGGATGTAGAGGACCCAGATACCATGAGTAGTCTAGAGTGAAGTTCTTGATACCTTGCAAGAGAAGACTCAAAGAGAAGACCAGCACACATATTGTTGCCCCGTCGAAAGCAACAAGGTCGATGAACTTGCCTAAAATTGGAGCACCAGGAGAAGAGGAAGACGTTGATGGAAATCATCACCGACCAAACTTTTGAAGTTGAGTTGATGGCCTCGGTGGCTTGGAAGTTGTCCTCTTCTTCTCTGAGTTAGGGCGTCGAGAGTGCATCTTGCTCTAGGCACGGGGCCGAAGATAGCTTGGCATGGGAATCAATGTAGGGGCAGGCATTGATGAGGACATCACTCCTAAGGATACATGCAACACTCCTCCAATTTTGGACTTGCAAGGTCCAATGACTAGAGCTCGTGCACGACGACTAAATTTAGAGGTGAGCTCGTTCCTATGTTCTTTATTATATGTCACTTTTGAGAATGGTTTGCTACCTAATGATTATATTGTAATTAGGAACCATGGAAAGGACTAGGATATGATGGAAGAAGGACTTGGAGACGTGGAGGACCAGCAAGGACGTGGAAGCCAAGGTGGAGGCCCAACCAAAACTGACTTCGAGTCTGTTTTGGGGCTTAGGACCAGTCTGCACTAAAACGGATGCCCAAGACGCATACGGACTCGGATTTGGACGTTCTATATATGCACAGAAAGATAAGAAGAAGACCTTTCCAATACCGCCGGTATCATATCAAAATTCATCCGGAGTCATCGAGAATCGTCAAAACAAGAGAGAGTCCAAAATCTGTTTCGGTGCTGCGTCGCCCGTTTTTGGCCTTTGGGCTTTGTATCTAGTTGAGCCCAAGTAGGGGTGCATCCAGAGGGTCTTGCACGATCCTAGGGTCTTCATATACAGCCGCCGTCGCACCATTAGGGTTCGGGTTTTACTTAGATTATTCTGTTCATAACAGTTTCGCCGTCATCATGGTTTGTGAGACCCCAACTTCGTGAGATTCATAATACATCTGCAATTGAGTTGCTTTCTTCTTTGTTCTTGCTTGTGTTCTTGATTCGCAGGCAGGGATTAGCCTTCTCGGCGAGGTCAATCGTTTTAGGACGGTTGATAACCAGAGAAGATGTCGTGCTGCGATTGCGGGGTTTAGAACGTGCTGTTCTGAAGCCGGATCGAATTGTGTGTCGCCTCCGACCAAATCAACGTATCCAGAACCTTTCGGAAGATCGGGAACCCTTGTCCACATCAGGCGTGGCCATGTAGATGGCTGGCCAGTCTAGCGAGGGGGGGGGGGGCCTGCATCGAGTTGGGCGGAGTCGGAGCTAGCAAAGGGAAGGAGAGGGTGCAGCGAAGACAACAGAGTCGGAGCCTTTGTGACCGGAACCTGCACCAAAAGGTGCAGATCTGGCGCCAGGAGGCCAATCACTGGCTGG
Source organism: Eleusine coracana subsp. coracana (assembly GCA_032690845.1). NCBI lineage: Eukaryota > Viridiplantae > Streptophyta > Magnoliopsida > Poales > Poaceae > Eleusine > Eleusine coracana. The sequence goes on along the minus strand of CM064422.1, from coordinate 36,247,654 downwards.
TCCACCGGCGGCAGAGGCGAGAGGTTCAGGATCGAGCAATCCTTTCACTGGATCTGGTAGAGAGGCGCACAGATCTGAGGCGAGCTCATCTGACACAGGCGCCGATGACTAGGATGGCGATGGAGGGAGGCTGGTGGAGGGGGTGGCCTACAACAACTTTATTGGGTCTCCCATCCGCTGCCAGGAACATGCCGAAGAAGACGTCGGAGACAACCAAAAGGTTGAAGCAGGCAGCCATGGCTGCCCGACCACGGGAAGGGAGAAGGCGACACAAGGCCCAACTCAAACTGCTAAGCAACAAGAACTAAACTACTACTAGGTGGCTGGAGGGAGACTTTGATATGGAGTAGCAAATATTATGACTAAACAGACTTTTGGGTCTCCGTAGGGCAATGTTACACTATCCTGTTTCTTCTCATGTGAGGCTTAGGGCATGCATCACCTTGAATAGCAGCTACAAGAGTTCTAATTGGACCAAAACCATCAATATATGCAACATGCTTATAGCGCAATAATTCCTCTATTTTTTTATTATTATTTTGAGTGAAATACGTCGGAGGTCCTTAAACTATTTAAGAATGATCATCTGAGCCCTTAAACTATTTCTGGATAGTCATCCAGATCCATGAACTTTATAATAACCCCATAGGCCAAGGATATATTTATTTTGTGCCAATTAGGTTCTCACCATCGTCGCTCATCTACTCTCCAAGCGCAACGCCATCATCCAACCGCTCTCTATATGCAATGTCACCATTGTACATCTGCTTTATAGGCGAGCACTATCGAGCCTACGACGATGCCAACTAACAAAAGATGTGCTTTGCCTGTCGCAGCCTCGCTCTCCCCAACAAGGTTTGTGCCTACTAACCGCGGGACTTCCTGTCTACCCGCCAGGTGGTGATGACGGCGACATGTCACGTATGAAGGGCGTCGTCATGGAGATTCGGTGATGCTCGCATGGATATCGGTTGTGCGGCAGCGTGGACGTGTGTGTAAAGTGGATAGTGACGTTTTGGACCTGATTGGTATAATATAAATAGAAATGAACTTAGGGGTCATTATAAAGTCCGTGAATCTAAATGAGTATTGATAAATAGGTTAAGAGCCTATGATGCACTTCAGTCTTTGTTTTTTACATTAGGAAAGATATTCTAGTTCAAAACTGGAGGAACTACACCTTTATATTCCAAAAAACAAAAAAGAAGAGCCGGAATGGAAGGTGATGGCACCACGGAGTCGAAGAAGCATACGAGCCATTCGCTGTGGAGCCCCCATTTCACACACAGGAGCCTAGTTGTTACACAGGTGACACCCCGGGAATAAGTCAATAAGCTTTGAGCAAATTTCTTGTGTGCTATCGAGATTTATACTATTTTCTTATGAACCATCCAAAATTACAATTTCCCTTACATGTCATCATTTCAAATTTTTCATATTAATATACAAAATCCATTGGAATTTGAAATATCACACAAACATACATTACTAAATTCCCCGTACATGCAATTTCAAGTTGCATTGTAATATTGTGTCAAATTTCAAGTTACAATATATTTTTTATATTAAGATAAAAAAATTTGAAAATAGTCACTTTTTCCGCTAAACGTCCTGCAAACAAAAGGTGCATTATTTTAGTATCTACGAGACCAAAACTAACGATCCAGTGTCCATGAGACAAAATCAACATTAAAGAGTGTCCTTGAGATAAATTTTCCTTTTGTTATTTACCTATTAGATTATTGTTAAATGATGAATTTTAGCAAATTATGAGTATTGTTTTGGTTCTATCGTAATAAAAAAACATGTGGCTATTTTAATTTTTGGTATGTCTTTAATAGCAGCATTGTCATAAAAAAAGGTTCAAATTTCATTATATCTATGGAGGAATTAATCCACCATTTAATAAATGTGGTTTTTAAAGTTTTCTACATTTTATCTTGAGGACGGATTGGTCTTTTTTCACTATCACTTAACAATCATGTAACAGATAAAATAATAAAAAATGACACATAAGAGATAGAAAATTTAAAATAATAGTATAAAAGAAAAGCTATAATTTTGAGTGATTCATAAGAGGTTGGTACAAATTTTGATGTCGCATAAGTTATTTGCTCATAAGCTTTCCGTGGTAAAAGCTGACGGTTTTTTTTAGGAAATGCCACTCTTTATTAGCAACTAGCGGAGAGAGTCGGGAAGGTGCTGACTATGGATGTGAAGGAGGTTCTGCACGGGAACGGTGATTTCCACCGTGCCGGGGTCAACCTAGATTCGTCTAAGCCACTAGTGCGCTTTGTTATTCTAGCTGCAGAGGCGAAGAGAGCATGCTGCTGCAAGTAAAGTATGAGAAGGTGCCGTGATTCTGCTCAAATTGCCGCTTAATGAGACATACGCATCTAGAGTGCGGCACGGGAGAATACTTGGAGGAGGACCTACAGTTTGGGGAGTGGATGGTTGCTAGAAGCGAGACATGGAAGGCTGGCACGTCCCATATTAGGGTGAACTTGGGTGATCTGAACAAAGCTAGAGCTCCTGGTGGCACAACAGGAGCTAGAGGCGGACGTACGGGACCTCGTGGTAGGGGCCAGGGGCGGACGTTTGGTCGAGGGACACACCGGGAGAGCATGTGGAGGGAGAAGAAGCCAAAGGAGACTGAAAGCTCCGGCTCTCGCAAGAGGGCCTCAAGGGAAGCTGGGCTAGAGGAGGAAGATGACCAGAACTTAAAGACATTGTGTCTAGTCTAATGAAACCTACCCCAGGAGGCAAGATGGAGTTAGTGTTAAGCCATGTGAAAAAGAAGATGAACATGAATGGGACCACGAGTGGAACGACGGTGGAGGGTACACCTCCGCTCCCTCCACAGTATGTCTCACTAAGGGAGAAGAAGAGGATGAAAAAATAGGAGGGGATGGTCGATGACAGTGGGTAGTTGACTTTGACGGGCTCCGCAGAGGAGACCCGCTAAAACCAATGAGTTGCCTCGGCTGGAACAGTCACGGGCAATACTGCGTTAGTCAAAGAGCTTCGTGACTTTGTGAATAAGTTTGCCCCGACTGTGTTGTGCGTCCTAGAAACTCAAATCCATAGAGCACGGGTTGAAAGTCTTAAGAATTCCATGGGTTATGCTAATGCTTTTGCTGTTAGTAGCTCAGGTCACAGTGGTGGACTAGGGATCTTTCGGAACAATAATATAAAAGTGGAGTTATTCCGGTATTCTTAGTACCATATTGATGCTATCATCATAGAGTGCGGGACGGACCGTGGAGGCTTACATGTGTCTACAGGGAAGCGCAAATGACTGAGCGCCACAAAATGTGAGATATGCTAAAATTTATTAAATCGTCTTCTCCTTTACCATAGGTTTGCATAGGCGATTTAAATGAAGTCATAAATAAGACAGAACACGTTGGCGTGCAGGAAAGGAGTTATATCCAAATCTCAGGGTTCTGGAATATGGTGGATGTTTCTGGCCTTTACGACCGTGGTTATGAAGGACGGATGTGGACTTTTGTAAAGGTGGCGGGGGCGGTGAGGTACGAACTAGTAGTGCCCATATGAGGATTTTATTAGTAGGTGGCAAAGCTAACCTTGGGTTATGTTTGTTTAAATTACTTGCATCTATGGATTCTTCAATGAAGGTATGTGATTGTGGGCGGATCGGTTGCACTGTAAATACGGAATGCCTTTCGGCGGGCAAAGACCTGGGCTTTGTTTGATGCGTGGACCGAATGCGCTTAAATGTCGGCTGCCTTCCAGGTGGGCAAATACCTGGACATAAACTGTCATTGTTATTTTGGCTTGTTTATTTTAAATTTGATGTATTGTTTCTGAGATGGATCTGTTGCAGGTACACTTACCACGTGTAGTTCGCTTAGCAACATGTGAGAGGTGTGTGTGCCACCGAAAGGATCGATCTATATATTCGGTCAAGTTTTCTTTTTATGAGGATGTAGGAACTTGTCATATTGAGCATTTGGCATTCATGCATACCACATGCATTCATTCTTGCTAATCATATAGAAAGGTCACAAATATTGCAAACATGTGAAATAATCAAACCCCAGGTAATTTTGACTCCCTATGGCACCTAAAACAAAAGTTTGAACTTAATCGGGAAGAAACCAAACTCTGCCAGAAAAGGTCAGTTCCACTGATATGAGCATAACTTCCTCAATTTTAATCCGATGAAGTTGAATGAGTACTCGTTGGAAAGCTAGTGTTTTTCCCTACAAGTTTGTTATAGTGGGTTTGTCTTAGAAAAAACTGGAAATGGGTCGAATTGGGCAAAAACAGTAAGCTTTTTGGAATTTTAGAAGTCGCTTCATTTCTGTCCTCTGTCTTTGTATGATCATAATCCCAGAGATTTTATAGGATGGAGATGTGTGAGTATGTGTTGGAAACATAATGAAATCCTCTACAACTTTTGCAAAATGCCAAAATTTTAATTTTGTCCAGAAGCTACGTGTTTTTGCTCATCTCTACGGGTTACTCTGTCAACTGCAGAACTGCATTTGCTTTTCGCCAACAGATCGAGCCCTGTCTGTCTTTCCTTTTTACCAATCAACCTTTATGCTATCAGAGCATGTGTACTTAGCAGGATATTAAGTTTTGACTCACCCTTGCAAAACTTTATTCCGGCAGATAGATGTTGGCAAGCTCATGATGGACCCTGAGCACCTTTCGAGTTGGAACGAGAGCGTGAGGCACTGCAGTCCACACTCGCCGCCCGTGATGCCCAGCTCGCTGCTCGTGATGCTAGGGTCACGGTGCTTGAGGACAAACTGCACGCTAGCGAGTTGGAGCATGCCGATCTTTTCGAGCAACTCCTTGATGCTCAACTCATCACCGAGGATGATGCTAGTGATCAGCTGCAAGAGTAGCTGAGCTAATGCCAAGCTCAACTCACTGCTGCCCAGGAGGAGACCTACTCTCTTCATGGACAGATTGACGCTCTCTTGGAGGAGCGAAGCGAGCTACAAGCTCAACGTGAAGAAGCTCAAGATGCAAGGGATGTCATGGAAGGGAACCTCAACGACGCTCACGCCATCATCGCGCAGCAAGAGCAAGTCATTGGGCATCTCCAAGCTGCTAATGCCTAGCTGCACGCTATCCTTAACGACCAGCCACCCGTGCCACTTGCAGTGATTCCTCCAGACGATGCCAATTTGAGTGAGAATGGTGATTCTAGTGTTGACTACGAGGCACCCCCTGGACCAGGTGACATGGAGTGGGAGTCCGATGGTGGTTGCCATGCCGAGTGACTGAGGAGTAGTACGATGTGTAGGGTGGAAATCTCATGAGACCTCGTGCTTGTATGTGGATAGTGTTAGTAATGCTAAGTGAAGTAGTAACCTAAGCTCTGTGAGATCCTGTTGTTGTCATGTCCCGAGTGATGTAACCTAAGACTTGGCATGTATCAAAAGTTGCATCACATGTATCCATGGTGTTTATCATAATTATGTTGCCTATGGTGCTGGAACTAATGGAATTTGAGTTACCTCTTATGCCCTGCACCGTTTCCTTGTCGACATTTCAGTTTATGAGCATCTGAAATTTTCTTTCATCCCTATGTCATAGCCTTATTATCATATTGTCTCATGTGATGATCGGGCCAACATGCCTTATTCCTGTGGAAGATGGTGCAAACTCGCCACATTGGAGAAAACCCCGGTGATGCTCCCGGTACCTCAAACATGGGAGGAAACCAGCCGCCACCCAATGCTCCGCCCATGACGCCTATGGAGTAGCTCATCCACAATTAGAACAAGATGTTCCGCATGTTCATGGAGAACATGAATCGCCAAGGAGCTCCAGGACCACCACCGCAGCATCCCCGTGAATCCTCGTTCAACGACTTTGGGGCAACTCATCCGCCCACCTTCGGAGAAGCTGGTGATCCGCTAGAAGTGGATAATTTCATTCACACTTTGGAATCAAAGTTTGCTCTTCTCCACTGCACCGACCATCAGAAGCCCCTCTTCGTCGCACAGCAACTCTGTGGTTCCGCAAGTGCTTGGTGGGCAAGCTACTCCGCCGCTCTTGCCGATGGCCACCAAGTTACTTGGACTGAGTTCGGCACTGCATTCCGTGCGCACCACATCCCCGCTGGACTTATGAAGCGCAAGCTACAAGAGTGCCTCAATCTGAAGCAAGGCTCTGGAACCATGCAAGAGTATGCACGGAAGTTCAATTACTTGACTCAGTATGCTTCATATCACACCAATACGGATGAAAAGAAGAAGGATTGTTTCCATTCGGGCCTTACCCCAAAGCTGCAAGACCGCTTGGCACAAGTTACTGTCGGCACGTTCAATGATCTGATGAGTGCCGCCATCGTTCAGGAAGATGCTATTCGTGCCAATCAAGATGACAAGAAGAGGAAACGTGCTATGGGAAGTTCGTCCGGCTCCGCACCACCCAAGTACAAGCTGGCAATCACCTCCCCGACTAGACAGTAGTTCCGAGCTGTGGTACCGTGGGGAGGAGGATTTCGCCCGTCCTACTCGTAGCGGCACTCTCGCACTCATGGAAGTAACCAGCAGCCATCCTCTGGTTGCCGCCCTCCATAGCAGACTAATCCAGTTGTGAAGTCCAGTTCCTCGCAGCCGTGGTACAACTATGGCCGAACCGGTCACTTTGCCAAAGAGTGTCGTTTCCCGAAGCGCAACCTAGGCAACAACAACAACTCCAACACTTCCGGGAACAACAACAACAAAAACAACAACCACAGCAGGGGCAACGACAATGGCAACAATGGAAATCGTCCCCAGTCTTCCACTCCCGCTCATAAGAATGGCCGAGTCAATTATACCACGTTCAAAGAGATTTAAGTTGGAGAGCCCGTTCTCACGGGTACGTTCTTGATCAACCAACACTCTGCTATGGTTCTTTTTGATTCTGGAGCAACGCATGATTTTATTAGTCAAGCATGTGTGGATCAATTGAAAATCACCCCCACCACTATGGGAACACCATACATCATCACATCCCCCGGAGGGAAAATAAGGACATCTCTTGAATTGAGAAAAGTGCCACTTAAGTTAACAGGCAACATGTACCCCACTTCGCTAATCATCTTAGATGATCAAGGCATTGACATAATTCTTGGTATGAGATGGATGACTAAACATAGAGCCGTCTTGCACATTGAGTCCTAGGAAGTCCACTTGAATTCACCCCTATATGGCCCGTCTATTCTCCGATTACCATGTCCCAAATTGTCCACTTCTCAAGTGTACCATGTTGAAGGGAAAAAGCTAGAGGATATTCCGGTGGTACGTGACTTTCCCGACGCATTTCCAAATGATTTGCCGGGAATGCCTCCAGACAAGGATGTCGAGTTTAAAATTGAACTCCTACCCGGTACAGTGCCTATCTCTCGTAGACCGTACAAAATGGCTCCTAATGAGTTAGCGGAATTAAAAGAGCAATTGCAAGAGCTTATGGACAAGGGTTACATTCGACCGAGTTCATCTCCCTGGGGCTGTCCCGCCCTATTTGTGAAGAAGAAAGACAAGACCCTATGTCTATGCATTGAATACAGGCCTTTGAATGCTGTAACCATCAAAACCAAGTACCCTCTACCTCAAATTGATATTCTCTTTGATCAACTTGTTGGTGCTAAGGTTTTCTCCAAGATTGACCTTCAATCCGGTTATCACCAAATAAAGATCCGAGCCGAAGACATTATAAAAACTGCTTTCTCCATGCGATATGGTCTTTTTGAATATCTTGTCATGTCTTTTGGTCTCACCAATGCTCCAGCCCACTTCATGTATTTGATGAATTCCGTGTTCATGCCAGAGTTGGATAAGTTTGTAGTTGTGTTCATTGATGACATCCTTATCTACACTAAGTTCGAGGAAGAACACCCCGAACATCTCCGCATTGTTCTGCAACGACTATGAGATCATCAACTATACGCCAAATTAAGCAAGTGTGAATTTTGGCTAAAGCAAGTTCCATTCTTGGGTCATGTCATTTCAGCGGAAGGAGTAGCCATTGATCCTAGCAAGGTAGAAGATGTGCTGAATTGGAAAGCTCTGAGATCGGTCAAGCAAATTCGTAGGTTTCCTTGGTCTTGCCGGATATTATCGGAAATTTATTCTCAACTTCTCAAGCATTGCCAAACCTATGACCAAGTTACTGGAAGAAGATGCTAAGTTTAAGTGGAGTAGTGCATGTGAGGAAGCCTTCCAGTCGCTCAAGAAGCATTTGACAACTGTCCCGGTTTTGGCTCAACCCGATATTACCAAACTGTTTGATGTTTACTGTGATCCATGCGACATCGGATTGGGTTGTGTGCTTATGCAAGAAGGTTGTGTCATTGCCTATGCCTCACAACAGCTCCGAAAGCATGAGCAAAATTATCCCACTCACGATTTGGAATTGGCATCCATTGTCCTAGCCTTAAAAACCTATCGCCATTACCTGCTTGGTAACTTTGTCAATCTCTACACCGACCACAAGAGTCTCAAGTATATATTCACGCAATAAGAACTGAGTATGAGGCAGCATAGATGGCTAGAATTGATCAAGGATTATGAATTGGAAATTTACTATCACCCCAGAAAAGCAAACGTGGTTGCCGACGCCTTGAGTCAGAGGGACCAATGCAATCACGCAATTGTTTGCTCTATGGAGGATCGCCCAATTTCAGATTCTAGCGAACCAAGTCTTCGTATCGTTCCCTATGGATCCTTGTATAATCTAGCTCTTATTCCTACCCTTCGGGAAGAAATCGTGGAAGCACAAAAGAAGGACAAGGGAATGGAATATATCCGCCAGAACGATAGGAAAGAAAGAAGCTACATGTTTCCAACAAGACGATGATGGAGTGCTATGGTTCAACAATTGTCTTGTTGTTCAAAAGAATGAGGAATTAAGGAAGAAAATCATCGATGAGGCTCACTTGTTCAAATACTCCATACACCCCGGTAGCAACAAGATGTATCATGGGTTAAGGGAAAAGTTTTGATGGACGTGCATGAAACGAGAAGTCACTCGTTATGTTTCCAAGTGCGATACCTGCCAGCGTGTGAAGGCCGATCACTTGAGGAAAGCCGGTCTTTTGCACCCATTGAAAATCCCCGCTTGGAAATGGGAGGATATTGATATGGATTTCATCGTTGGGTTACCCCTCACACCCTAGAAGGATGACTGCATATGGATCATTGTGGATAGGTTGACAAATCTGCTCATTTTATTCCCGTCCATATGACCTACTCTACCAAGAAGTATGCCGAGCTCTACATCGCAAAAGTCCTATGTCTACATGGTGTGCCCAAGACTATTATCTCTGAACGAGGTCCCCAATTTGTTGCTCATTTTTGGGAGAAACTGCATTCTTGTCTTGGCACCACTCTTATCCGAAGTTCTGCTTATCATCCACAAACCGATGGTCAAATCGAGAGACTGAATAAATATTTGGAGGGCCTATTGCGAGCCTGTAATCTAGACAATCATGGAAATTGGGAAGATTGTCTTCCGTTCGCCGAATTCTCATACAACAATAGCTACCAAGAGAGTTTGGGAATGTCATCGTTTGAGGCCTTGTACGATTACTCCTGCTGAACACCCTTGAATTGGTCGGAATCAGGAGAAAGAATTACTTTTGGTCCAGATCTTGTCACGCAAGCTGAAGAGAAGGTGCGACAAATCCAAGCCAACATGAAAGCCGCACAATTCCGCCAAATAAGTTATTCCGATAAAAGAAGACGTCTATTGGAGTTCAAAAAGGGAGATCATGTCTACCTTCAAGTTTCTCCCAACAAGGGTATATCTCGCTTTGGAATCAAAGGTAAATTAGCACCCCGCTACATCGGACCCTTTCCGATCATGGAGAAATGTAGCATCGTTGCTTATCGGTTGCAATTACCAGAAAATCTTGAGTGGGTACACAATGTCTTCCACGCATCCCAACTCAAGAAGTGTTTAAATCCTCCAATCGACGTGGTTGTTTCTGACACCGAGCAATTGGAAGAAGACCTCTTCTACCCCGAATACCCCGTCCGAATCATTGATAAAAAAGATCGGGTAACGTGCAATTGCACCATCACCTTGTATAAAGTGCAATGGAGCAATCATACCAAAGATGACGCCACTTGGGAGCAAGAAGAGTTCCTGAAAACAAACTTTCCCGAGTTCTTGACCTCGCAAATCCGGTAACCGCCCATGCCCCCTCTCTTTTGTTCATCCATATGCAAATCTTGGGGCGAGATTTCTTTTAATGGGGGAGTGCTGTGACATTCCAAGTCACAAAAAGTTAATTAATCTAACCCTAATACTAAATTGAGGGCTAATTAAAAGTATAAATAATTAAGGTGCCAAAGAAAAAGGAGGAAATTAATTAATTAAATCTAGAAATTGGCCAATGGATAGCGATTCAAACATCACAAAATTCCATGAAAGTATGCCAATATTTTTGCACATTCTTGAGAGTCATGCCAAGAGTGAATTTTGGGGAATGTCTCAGAATTTTTGGTAAAGGTTTAATACTCTTAAAAATTCCCTAAGTGTAGAGAAATATCCTTCTGTTCCTAGAATTTTCATAATGTCTCTGATCCGAATCATGACTTTACCCCAAAGGCAAAGTTGGAGAAGATAGTTTTCTGGAGATGCACAAAAATTTGCATGAAGTTTGGAGCAAGAAACTTGGAGAATTTGGCAAAAGACAGAACACTATTTCAAGTCAAGAGGAGTCAACAGATCATTTTTTGCCCTAAGCCATTCACAGATCGACAGCGCACCTACGCACCGCCGGCCACCGATCACCCTCCTCTCTTCACCCATCCTGGCCACTACTCCGCCGCTTTTTCCTGTGCCACCGGCCAACATTGAAGGCCCCCTGCCGGTGAGCCACTTAAGGCACTTATGGCAGCAGCTGCCCGAAGCTTTCCCCTCCTCCTCTCTCTGCTCGCACACTCTCCACGCATCTCCCAGGACTCTCCACGGGATCAAGCACCACTCTCCTCCTCCTCCCCGGCGAAACCGAGCTCAACCCCCCTGCTTTTCCCCGCCATGGCCGCCGCCGGGTCCAGCAGCGACTAGGCAGCTCCCCCATCACCTCCTTCTTCACAATTCGACACGCAAGCGACCCCTCTAGCATCCCCTTGACCCGCTCCCTCTATGTCATAGAGCCACCGTCGGAATTTGGTGAACAAACGGAGCGCCGTCGCCACCGGAGTTCCCCCCTTACGGCGAGAACCCTGCTCTGACCTCCCTCCTTGGCTCCTTCCTTGACGCCGGCGATCTCCGCACCATGCGAAGCTCATCGACCAGTCCCCGGCCTCCCTCTCCCTCGGTGCATGACGCGTGACGCCACCGGATTTCCCTGTGCCGCCACTCCTCATAGCCAGCAGGTTTCCAGTGAGACCCCCCCTCCCTCCGACCCCACCAACCAAGCCCCCGCAACGTGTCGACCGATTTGGTCCAGCCGCCGGCCATCCTCGACCCCTCCTTCCCCTTCCCCAGTGAGCTCCGGTGAGCCAAGCTGTGCGCGCGCACACACTGTTCTAATTTCAAACTGGTCGATGGCAGATTTGTAATTATGTGTGAACTTTGCTTTAATCTTCAAAAATCAATAACATAAAAAATAGAAATCAGCAAAATATGAAACTAATTTTGTTGGATTCCTAAAAGCCCCCTCTACCAGAAAAACAAGATGAGGGCCAAAGTTATCAGTATATTAATCAAATTAATTCCCTAAAGTTAGAACCCTTGTTAGAGTAATAAATTCATAAGTAAAAATATATAAACAGTAAAATCATGAACATTGTTCAGTAAGCATCTCATGGCATCTCTAAACTTTCTGCAAAAGCACATTTCCATTTTCGTACATATTTGTAGTGTTATTGCATAATCTCTATTTTCAGTAAATGTAGTGTTATTGCATAATCTCCATTTTCGTACATATTTGTAGTGTTATTGCATCTCATGGCATCTCTAAACTTTCTGCAAAAGCATCTCTTTGTTAGGAATTTAATTATGAAATTTGGTATTTCTGTTCTTTGTGCATTTATACATCCCTATAAATTTCCATGTAAAATTTCGGGCATCATAAGTATGGTTTTTGCTGTTAATTTGCTCATTTGATAACTAGCTTAGGAAATTTCAATGTGAATATTGCCTTATATATGCATATAGTTAGTATTAGGGATAAATTCATCTCTGGTACTGTTCATGCAAAATATTAATCTTGGCTTGCAGTAAGGTTTATTACTCTCCATTATATGCTCATGTTTCATAATTTACTTACGTGTATCTAGATCGGTTTAATTTTAAAAGTGTGCATGTCAACTTTTAGGAGTTAATTAGGGAAATGCATGTTAGTGTTTAACTTTGCAATGTAAAGTTTCTATGTTCCTTTCCATAATCATCATGGCATGCATTTCATATTTGCTTAGGAAATTCCATGAACCCTTCTGTATTCCTTTTAGGCATGCATTTTCATTTGCATATAGGGCACGAGATCGAGGAGACCACACCGGAGCAAACCGGAGCTGAAGTGAACTTCGGTGAAGACTCTAACTACGATCATTCCCAAGGCAAGCCCCGGTGCATACATATTTATTTGTGAGTCCCTTTTTGGTTTAATCTTAACATAGGGATATTGTATTGTGCATTAAGTATAGGGCTTGGATAGAAACCCACTTGTATAAACAAACAATAACCTATAATTAGCTTATGTTAGTAAGCCTTGTTCGTTAGCAAATGCTATGCTTAAACTAGTGGAGTCAACGGTAGGCTATGGGATCACTTGATTCAATTATGATTCACATGAAGTATGAACTTGGATAAAATTTGAGAACCTATTGTTGCAACTCCATGGACAAGTATTGAACAGTACCAAGTGCATACCTTTATATGGGAATTGGTAAATCTAGTATCTTGGGCGCCATATTGTTGGATGGTATTACTCATCGATCCAGAGGTGATGTGAATGGAACGGTGGATGCACGGGTTTGAGGACCGCTGGAGAGTGCATGGGAAGCCTTGGATATGAAGTACTGTATCGCGGGGAGGACGTGTACTCATGATTGATGGCCCCAGATCGACTTTATAGCAATCTCGTGGATAGTGGCCATATGTGTTCGTAAATGATGCGTATGTCGCGTACTTGGGTTTTTTCCTGTAGGACGTAAATCAATTCGAATTGCCGTCCCTCGCAGTTATGAGTACCTCTTGTTTCGAGCAGCAGCTATGATATTTTAAGTAGAGAAGATTGGTTATGATTCTGAAATTTATTTACTCTATGGCTACATATTGCTATGTTGTATTATTCTCTATATTTGTGCAAGTCTTAGAAGCTAGCTAGGTTCAACTACAGTTACCTTCCTGCAACAAGCAATTAAAATCTTGGTTAAGGAATAAAATTGCAGCATAGAAGTAATAGGTGCCTTTTATGCAATTATCAAGTAAGCTCGGTCAGCCCCCTGCATATTAGATATCGGTTTTAGTAAACCTTTTGACGGGTAAGTCTTGCGGAGTATGTTAGATACTCAGGCTTTGCGATTATGTTGTTTTCAGGTATTCCTCAAGCTACTTATTGTGATTGTTGAAGGACAGAAAAGGCGACCAGAGGGGTGGGGTGAATGGGAGCCAATCAAAATTCTCCAAGAGAACTTGGCCTATATCCCAAAAACAACCCAAGCCAGCCTCCGAACCGTTTACCAAGACTACACACACCAACTAGTGGTGTACTAGCCCTAGGAGTGATCAACTACAACAAAGAAACACAGCAGAAACAAAAAGGAATAAGAAGCGCTCAAAACAGGTCAATTCTGGACTCTCATCGGCAGTGCCGACCACAGCCATTGGCAGTGCCGGTTGGCACCATCGGTAGTGCCGGTCATGCCCATCGGCAGTGCTGGTGCGGGCAGAAGGACTCTGAAACCAATAGACACGACAGATCGGCAGTGTCGATACGGTGTTCTGTAACCCATCGGCAGTGCTGGTCCTGGTCATCGGTAGTGCCGATCGACCCCGATAGAACAACAGAAACTTTCAGGATTTTGACAAATCTTCTCCAAAACCTAATCAAACAAACTCCAAATGATGCGATTTTTGGACCAGTGAATCCTCAGCACATCACGACCCTAATCCTAGAAGATCAACTCAAGTGGCTCAAGAAATCATCACAAATTTCAGATCTTGTACCAAGAACACCAAAATGGGGAAACTTGAGAATCCTTCAAATTGAAGGTGCTAGAGCTCTTGATTTGGTCATGTACCTATGAAGGATTGTTCTAGCTCATCATAGCAACAAGTTCCTCAAGAAATTCGCCCCAAAAACTTATCCAAAAAGGAGATTGGAAATTCCCACGAAAATAGCTCCAAAAATAGGAAAAAGATGAAATTTGAGATTCAAGGGAAGAGGAAAATCTTGAGCACAAAAATACTTCTCATATCATAGAAAGGTACTTACAAGATCCATGGTTACAAGGCTAGGAAGCCACCCTCTTCCTCCCACTATTTGGAAGAGCAAGAGATGTCTCTCATACACCCTCTCCTCACCTCTAAAACATGAAGTCCTCTCCTAGCACTTTGAATAGAATCCTAACACAAGGCTAATGGGAAGAGAGGCACCTCTCCCACTAGCCACACCTCTCCTTATATAGGCCTATGGTCTATTGTCCACATGACCACTCTACGCTTGTCCTACATAAAACACCCACCTACCATTGGACGCTTCACGTCTTTCCTTCGTCTCGAAGCAAGCTCCGTGATGATGCCACGTGCACCACCAACCACCGCAACCGGTTTTGAGGACCAAATCAGGAAACCGCCTCGCATGCTTCTTAAAGCGCGACTTCTCAATGTTGATGCGTGTCACCTTGTCCCGTGATCCTGACCACCGGCAAGTCTCTTCCAGTCCCTGTCCATCGGGCCCCCTTGTCTCTTGTACCGGCATACCGTTTGCCTTGACTTGGTCAACACGCCGTCTTCATCACCACCACGGTTTTGAGGCTCAACCGTGAAACCGTCCATGCTTCTTGCCTCTTCACATGTACGATGTGGATCACCCTTGACTTCACCTGGCATCCCGATCGTCAGGCCCCAAGTCCCCTACTTGTGCCCGATCCTCTCGCTGTTGACCGCCATGTTGACTCCAGTGATCTACACATCATGAGACAAGCAAACACATTTCCCAACTCCTACAATATCATCAATTCCTCCACCAACTCCGGTTAGTCATAACCATGATATGCAAACCCATGCAATCCCCAGATTCCCGCATTTCAACTCAAACATCAAATCCGCTCAAGTCAATTACACATCACATATATTGCAAACCATGGCACATATCCACATGGTTTCTCAATATCCACCTCGATGAGTACATTGACAACAAAACCATATAGCAAGGTGGGGATCACAAAACCAAGAGATGGCAAAGAAAGTGACTTGATACGCAAAGAATGTAAAAAGAGCAAGAAAACGCTCAGGATCATGATATGCTCCCCCTCAACTTGTGGTAGGTTTCATGTAGTGCAAAATGGATCATTTTAAGTTTTTTAGCATTATTTGTACATGACCCAATATCTTCTCCCCCTTTGGTAATAAACTCATCAAAGATGCAAAAGAACAAGCAAACATGCAAAGCATGAAAATGCAAACCTAAGGAGCTTCAACAATTATGCAAACAAGCATTTAACTTTGCTACCTATAAACATAGAGCCATGAAGTGTAAGAGCAATAGCTCACAACCATGCAAAGATCAAAAATAGATAGCAAGGCATAAACACCAAGAGCTATACAAGCTAAGTAGAAAGATTGACTAGCTTAGATAGAATCAAATTTGCTTATCATGAGAAAATCTGCCACCACATGTATAACTACTCTCATCCAAGGCAAAACAAGCATCAAGTGAATTAGAAGAATCTAGCCAGTTTCAATCTCAACTAGGGCAACAAGCATTCGCAGAAAATAAGCTTCACAAATGCTCACATATGAAACAGAGACACAGTTGATCAAGTGATTATTGTTTATCCTCATGTGTTTTATTATCCATGCGGAGGGTCGCATGACTGGGTATGGCAAACACCCCGAGGCCTCAAGTCACAATGTTTGGATTTAGCATTTTAGAATTATTCTTGATCAAAAGCACTTAGCAGATTACTCATAGTTTATTCACAAGACAAAAGAGCATGCCTTTGCGGCAAAAGGGACACACGTTCCCACAATGTCCCATCATGAGCTAAACATTTGCAAAGCCTTCCATTTCTCAAACACAAGGTGCCAAAGCCAAGATATCCTCTAGACTAGCCTCAATGCAAGTTTCAACAAGGATAAAAGCAATTATAAACATGGTGAGCAAATTTAGCAAGATTAGTTCATAAGGTTCACAAAAAGCCTAGTTTACCTTTAAGATTAGCAAGTTGCTCACACGAGTCTATAACAGGCCATCTAGAAAATCTAAGCATGAGAGATTACCGTCACTTCCACACAACTTAGCTCAAGCTCAATCATAGCAAAGAGAAATGCAAGAAAGCATAAGAATCAAAGCTCATCTACCAATGCATATATTACATATGAGGTGCAATGCATAAAAAGGTAAGATACATATATACAAGTGAACACCAACTCCCCCTCAAATGATGCCATAGGGATGACCAACACCAAGTTCCCCCCCCCCCCCCGAAGAAATGCATGTCTCGAAGCATCTAGGGGCTTGGTGAGGATATCATCTATTTGGTTTCTGGTGTCGATGTATTTGAGCTCAACATCCCCCTTCTCAACATTGTCTCTCAGGAAGTGGAATTACACATTGATGTGTTTGACCTTACCATGTTGGATTGGGTTTTTGGCTAAGCATATTGCACTAGAGTTATCACACATGAGTGGAACACCCTTAAAAGTTAACCCGTAGTCTCTCATGGTAGATATAACCCATAGGATTTGTGAGCAGCAGCTAGCAGCAGCAACATACTCAGCCTCTGTTGTGGATTGGGCTACACTCGACTGCTTACGAGAAGACCAACAGATCAAAGAAGTACCCAAGAAATGGCAAGTAAGAAGTGCTCTTCCTATCAATTCTACACCCAGCAAAGTCCGCATCCGAATGCCCAATAATATCAAGAGATGAAGATGTAGAGTACCAAAGACCATACTTAAGGGTGTATTTGAGATACCTGAAGATGCGCTTGATAGCCTTGCGATGAGTCACCCTTAGGGAAGCTTGAAAGCGAGTACAAAGACACACCGCAAAGTGTATGTCAGGTCTTGCCACTGTCAGGTACAAGAGGGAGCCAATCATGCTCCTGTACTCCCTTTGGTCCACCGCTTCATAGTCTTCATCAGGGTCAAGTGCTGTTGTAGTGGACATTGGTGTAGACAATGGCTTCACATTGACCATGTCAAACTTCTTCAGGAGATCCTTGACATACCCGCGCTCTAGCAAAAAGGTTTTGTCAACACACCCCATGACATATCTGCGCTCTAGCAAAAAGGTCTTAAGCCTAGCATACCATGCCCTAGGTGCTTGCTTTAGCTCGTACAAAGCCTTCTGAAGCTTGTACACACGGTTTGGGTATTTGTGGTGCTCAAAGCCAGTTGGTTGTTTTACATAAACCTCTTCCTCTATGAAATCATTTAGGAAAGCACTCTTGACATCCATTTGATAGAGTCTAATGCCCTTAGAGGCAGCAAATGCAAGCAAGATCCTAATGGCTTCTATGCGAGCAACAGGAGCAAAGGTTTCACCATAGTCTAAGCCCTCCACTTGGCTAAAACACGGAGCTACTAGCCTAGCCTTGTTTCTCACAACCTAACCGTCCTCCCCATGTTTGTTTTTGAACACCCACTTGGTTCCTATGACATTGACATTTTTGGGAAGCTCTACTAGGGTTCACACTTTGTTTCTCTCAAAGTTCTCGAATTCCTCATACATGGCATTAACCCAATGTTTGTCAGATAATGCGTGTCCAACATCCCGGGGTTCAAAGGTTGCAACAAAGAGAGAATTGGTAAAGCAGGCGAGATGTTCAGATCTTGACCTTGTTGTCCTCTCATAGAGATTACCGATCATTTGTTGAGGTGGATGTTGACGCTGAATGTAACGAGGGGCCTCTCTCTTAGAGTGTACCTCCCCCTCAACCACAGCTGGAGCTCGCTCGATAGCTGCTGATGTAGATGTAGAAGCATCTGGACCCTCTGCTGGAGTGGTGGTGGCATCAGGAACAAGCTCAGATGAGAGATGAAGTGAATCATCATCATCATCATCAAAGCCCTGTAGGTCCTCTTCTACAAAGATGCTCTCCTCCATCTCCTTGGTACCTACAGTCTCTATCACAATGCTTGCACAAGAGTTTGATTAATCAAAGGTTACATCGTAGGACTCTACGATGGTATTAGTCTCTAAATTCAAAACTCTGTCGGAATGACCATGAAGAGAGTAACCAAGAAAGATGCCATCGAAAGATATCGACTCAAACTTATCAAGATTGCCACGCTTGAGAATAAAGCACTTGCAACCAAAGGCACGCAAACCGAGGGCTTTCTCTCAAAACATAGCTCATAAGAAGTCACATTCAGAATTGAGCGCAAGAAAACCCGATTGAAAACATAGCAAGCAGTGCTAATGGCCTCAGCTCAGAACCGCCTCGAAGTCCTATGCCCATCGAGCATCGTCCGGGCCATCTCCACCAGGGTTCTGTTCTTTCTTTCGACCACACCATTCTGCTGAGGAACACGAGGTGCTGAAAACTGATGCTCAATACCATGCTCAAGACAGAAGGCATCAAAGGAGGAGTTCTTGAACTCAGTGCCATTATCACTGCGGATTGCTTGTAATGCACTAGGGAGTTCCTTGAACAACCTCAAGGCTAAGCTCCGAAAGTGATGAAACACTTCATCCTTGCTCTCAAGAAAGTAAACCCAAGAGTAGAGAGAATAGTCGTCAACAATCACAAGAACATTCCACTTCCCACCCGCCGAACGAACCCAAGAAGGACCAACAGTGTCCATATGAAGCAACTCTCCAGGACGTTCAATCATCACCAAATTGATTGGTGGATGAGAAGCGGCAAACATTTTCCCATGACGACAAGGAGCGCAAACCAAATCCTTATCAAATTTAAGCTTAGGCAATCCTCAGATCAAGCCTAAGCCACTCAAGCAACATAACAAGTCAAAGCTCATGTGACCTAGTCTCCTATGCCATTTCCAGAGCTCAGAAGAAGATTGAGCAAACAAGCACTTGTGAGAACAAGGAGAACGAGCAATATCAGCCTAAAAAACTCTACCAATGCGAGAAATCCCACAAACTAAGGAACCACTTGAATCAAGAACACAAGAAGCATTCGACTTAAGGCACACTTCAAAACCAACATCAAGAAGCTGAGAGACACAGAGGAGATTGTACTGGAGATACTCAACCAAACCAACATCCTTGAGAGTGAATTTTTCATTTACCTTTGTCGTACCTCTTGCATTCACTCTCCCTCTCTTGTCATCTCCAAAGGTTACATACTCCGGCCGCTTCAAGGGGGCGAGGTTGGAGAACCACTTTGCATCTCCGGTCATCTAGCGCGAACACCCGGAGTCCATTAGCCATGTTGTGGTTACAAGTCCAGAACAAACATGTAGTGAACAAGACTGAACAATAACACTACGCCGAAGGGTTTGGAATGGCGCCCCTCGGCAAATGAACTTTGTATTATCTAGTCAGTAGAGTACACGAAGGTTCTGGTGGCAGAGAGATGTCTTGTCCCGGTCAGGGCTGCAGATGAGTATTTATAGATCCATGCTCACCTGCCCTCCGGGTATGTTTACATATTTGCCCCGAGCCTTACATTACACATCTTACTGCATGCCCTAAAGGTATTCTAGTACTTCAATCTCCATCTGGTACTTGTCCCCGGCTGTCATTCTCTAATGCCTGCACCTAGGGCCCACCGCGACGTACGACCTTCGGCTGTACCGGCCTTTAGCGCCTGTTGGGCCGAAGGTTCTTTGGGCTAATGGTCCACCTAGGCCTTATTTCTTTTTGATGGGCTAACTTCTGGCCTTGGGAAGATTAAGGGGTGGGCTTTCCCCCAACAAGCCACTTGTCCTCCAGGCCTCCACCAGCTGCCTACAAAGAATGAGAAGGAAAAGTCGATGGCTCAGTGCTGGGGTTAGTCAAAAAAGATTTAGGAATCTTGCACTAAACCATACGACCGGTAGTAGTCATCACAGTTATTTGCACATTATCATTTGAGCACATAAGACGAGAACCGCGATGGGGAAAACGTGACCCATCACAACGTCTCGACTCAAACCTTGGGTTGTAACGATAGAAATCATCACTGTGAAAACCAAATCCAAATCCACGCGAGTGACGCTCACCATGATGGGGAAAACATGGGGCGCCAAAGCGCTGCTGCGCAAAGCCTCTATTTCATGAATGAAAGTCATATGAGGGATAACCCTGTCCATGATAGGCACGAGAAAAAGAGCAAGGCTAAAAACCATCAAAATCATCATAAAAAGCATCCCTAGTCAACTCAGCTTGCTTCCTTTCAATCCTCTTACGCCTATAACAAAATTCATCCAAATGAGCCTTGCGACCACAAAACATGCAAATGTAGACACCCTTAGGATTAGGCTTGTTTTCCATTGTAGGTTTGGGTTTTGGCTTCTCTGTTTGCTTTGGGTTGAAGGAGGGTTTTGGATTGGGTGGATAGTATGTGTCAGTGGGTTTGATGGTGTTTTCCTCATCCTTGTAGCTAGAGCTAGGTACAAACTTACCCACATTCTCACTCTCCTTATCACACCTCTCAAATCCCAAGCCCAAGTTATAGGTTGACCTAGAAGCACTCTCCTTCACTCTTGCAAAATCACTCTCAATCTTTTCCTCACTCACTAGGGTTCTTTGGGGCCTAGAAATTAGATAGTCATTTTCTTGGACTAGGACTTTGTTTTCCTCCCTAGTGATTAAAAGCTTGTCCTTAAGAGACACACACACCTCACATGATGGTGGAAAGACCTTAGAGCGAGTCTCAATGAGCAGCTTGGACTCAAGCTCTTTGGCTTTGAGGGTTTAAGCTTCTAACTCACTTGTGAGCTTAGGGCACTTCTAACATGCACCCAAAGGAGTTGGTCTAGCTTTGAATTCATCATGCTATTTGACGGCACTCTCAAGCTGAATGGCAACTTGAGCATGCACACTCTCCCTCTGACTCAAATCATTCATCACAACTTGACAAGACTCACACTCTACTCTCATGCAAGCTTAGACATCACAAGCAAGCTTAGACCTAAGCGAAGCAATTTCAAAATCAGCACTCTCCAACTTAGACTTAAGCTATCTACCCTCATGAACAGCACTGCAAAGCTTATCATCTTGCAAGAGCAGAACATCGTGCAAATGATCAAGTTCAGAAGAGAGCTCATCAAGAGTGGGAGGTACCTCGCTTGTGTCGGAGTCGGATCCAGACTTGGTGCCATAGTCGTTATTTGCCATGAAGCAAAGCCCGGTGAAGTCATCTTTCGTCTTGACTCGTGGCTTTTCAACCTCCTCCTCTAAGCTTGTAAGGCCTTCGCTTGATGTGAGATCAACATCGCTCAAGGCGGCAACGTAGGCACATGCAATGGCCTTGGTGAACTTCTTGGAGTTCTTGCCCTTCTTGTAGAAGAAGTTCTTCTTCTGCTTGAAATCTTCAGTGTTGTTGTCATGGTACCTGGCATTCTTCTTCTTCTTGGGACAGTGAGCAATGAAGTGTCCCGGGTCACCGCACTCGAAGCAGGTTCTTGAACCACCTCCTCTTCTCTCCTTCCGGTTGTTGTAGAACTTCTTGAACTTCCTTGTGAGCAAGGACAACTCCTCACATCAAGAAGGAATGCACTCCATCTGTTCATCGGAAGCTACAACAAGAGAAGACAAAGCAATCTCTAAAGAAGACTTGTCAAGTGAGGGGTTAGTTCCATAAGAAGCATCACTGTGACTACCCTTCTGAGAGCTAGAAAGCAAAGCCATGCTAGAAGCAGGAATAGAAAGATTAGGACAAGATTTCCTAGATAGTTCATGAGATTTCAGCTTGCTATACAGTTGCTCATAGTTCAAGGTGTTGAAGTCAGCATCTTCTAGAGCAGCAAATTCAACCCCCCAAACATTTTCATCAAGTGAGTACAGAAGTTGCTTAGCTCTATCATTGTCATTGTACATAAGGTTACCACAAGACTGCAAGTTGCACACAATTGCCTCAAACCTACGAAAGGTGTCATCTAGTGACTCACCAGGTTTTTGTGCAAATGTTTGTGTAAGGATCATGACCATAGAGGTCACCCCAAGGTATGGAGTTTTGGTGATGCATGACAAACATGAAGTGTGACTAATATCTACACGAGTGTTGTTCGTGTAGGAAATCCTTTCTATGTTATGATGATTGTCTACGGTGGCCTTGGCGACTGATGATGATGACCACAAGCATGGAGGCTTGATGAGCTTGATGGAGTCCAAGGGTTGATGGAGATGGATCAAAGTGGAGAACAAGATATGGAGCAAGTGTTTGGTACAATTGTCTAGTTGTTAGGCTTTGAGTCCATAGGAAAAACCTTACTATCAAGGGGGTCTAGGTCATTCTCTTAGGTCATGTCTAGTTGGTGATGTGCAAGGTTGCTCGGTAAAATCACAGGCACTAGGTGACAGTGGAGAAGCCAAGGAGATGTTCGGAGAAGCCGGGAAACATGGTCAGGCAAGGACAACAAGTTTCAACTTCTGGACGTAGTGACCGGACAGAGGGGTCAGAGGTGACCGGACTAAACGGTCACTATGTGATGTTTTCCAGGACCTAGCGCAAGGAGCAAGGACTCTGTCTGCAGGAGACTCCATACAGACCGGACGGTCCGGTCTGCTAACCGGACGGTCCGGTCAGTAGGAGTGCAGGGACGACAGAGAGGATGCAGTTTGTAGACCTTCCTGGAATGGAGAGAGAAAGTGGACCAGACGGTCTAGTCCAGTGACCGGACAGTCCGGTCAGTACAGGGGATTGCTTGGACAGAAGAGCCGATGGCTGGAGAGAGCCGCTACCAGAGTGACCCAACAGTCCGGTCAGGCAGTGACTGGACAGTCCGGTCAGTGTGTCCAGAAAGGCAATTTTGTGGAGCAACGTCTAGTTTAAGGTTGGGAGCCTATATAATTTGGTTGCCGGGGTCTTAGAGACCTCTCTTGCCCAGAGGAATACCTGAGGATAATTGGTAAGGTCCAAGAGGAAAAGAGGAGAGCACTAGGAGAGGATATTGGATATCTTGAGAGTGCTAGTGAGAGTAACATGGAGTGATCTTGCACATCTAAGGCTAGGGTGTCCTTGACGGTGTGATCTAGGTTGTTACTCTTGGTCTATGGTGAGACCTAGACCGGTTAGGTGTCGGTGATCGAGCCTATCGTGATTGGTGTGAAGGCCGTCACAAGTTTGTACACGGTTTGAGCCCGTCGTTGGAAGGGGCATCAATAGTGAGCGCCCGTGCCGGCTCAGGGAGTACGGCAAGTTCTCGAGGGAGGCGAGCTTGTGCTTTGTGTAGCGGTGATGCACACCATTTCTTCACTCAAGGAGTGATTGCGAGCTCTTGGGCGAGAACTCCACTTGGTGGCGGGAGGGACCGGGACTCCTGCAGGAGTGGTCTAACGAGGAGTAGGGGAAGACACCATCCTTCCGAGACCTCAGGAAAAAATCATGAGCCATCTCATACTCTACTCCTTACTATGATGCTTTACTTTCCATATTTACATACCGTGCTATTCATGCTTGTGTGCTTACCTTGCTCTAGGTTACTACCTTGTAGACTTGTATGAATAGGCTTCCTTACTTGCTAGTAGTGCTTAGGCTTCATACTTGATCACTAGCATGTTGCTTTGGCTTGATTGATCACCCTAGTATGGATTGTGCTACTCATGCTTGTATGCTTTCTATATGCTAGTTGATCTAGTAGCCTTGATTGAGTAGAACTCCTTGCTTGCTAGTTGTTTGCTTCCGCGTATATTTGGTAACTAGCTTGCATAGGAGTTGTATTACGTTTGTGTGATCCACTAGTATGCTTAGGTTGTTGTTCCTTTCATAGGTTTATTATCTTGCTAGTGTGATCACCACTAGGATTGTGTAGGAGTTGTTTTGAGTGGTCGGTTTTAGGAATTGGCAAATTTGGTACATAGTGCGAGTTCCCGATTCAGCCCCCCTCTCGATCACTCGGTCATTTCAAGTGGTATCAGAGCCAAGTGCTCATCATAAGGCATAACCGCCTTGAGTAGTGATCGTATTGAGTTGGGATGTCATCCCATTCGGGGCGGGGTCATGGCTCATGGAAGGATCGCTTTAAAAGCTACCTAAATGCCATGATTCCGGGTGAGTTGATGGATAATCTTGTGGACTTTGCCAATACCTTTACCAATGATCATCTGTATGATGATTGTGATGATTGCGTGGATGTGCCTTGTACTATTGAGTGCCTAAACTCTTCTAGCAATGACTTGATAGGTTGCTCTACTAGTATGCCTAACATGATGATTGATAATGATGTGCCTCTTGATCTTGCTTGCTCTACTAGCATTGATGATGTTTGTGAATCTCCTATTGATCATGCTAGTAGTTCTATTGTTGAGGAGTGTGACATCCCATGTCACAAAATGAAGTTAACTAAGCCTAACCTCAATTAAGGACTAAGCTAGAGTATGATTAATCCATGTGCCAAAGGATAAAGGAAAGAAACCTAGTTAATTAAATTCCAAAATATTCAAATATGGGTCACTCACAAACATCATCAATACCCATGAAAGTACCCAAATGTTTTTACATATTCTGAATGGCCATAATAAAATAGAATTTTGAGAATGTTTCCAGAATTTTTGGTAACCATTTAATACCCTTAAAAATTCCCCCAATGTCAGAAAAGTGTATTTCGGGTTTAGAATTTTAATAAATTCTCAAAGCAAAACTAGCAGGTGCACCCAAAAGAAAAGTTGGAGCACACGTTTTTCTGAATACACATAAAAATTGGTGTCAATTTTGAAACAAGATAACGTGTCGAAATTTACCTAACCCGAGTCCAAGTTCTGGGTCAAGCCGGGTCAACCGCCCCTTCTCCCTTCCCTCTCCTCCGGCCAGTTCTAACCCGACACGGGTTGTACCCGGGTACGGTCGCCACTGCCGCTCTCCTGTCGCCCCACTCCGGCCACTGTGCTGCCAACTCGCCGCCCTGTGCCACCGGCCGGGAATTGAAGCCGCCCACCGCCGGCAGCCACTCCAGGGCCGACAGCACGACGCCCCTCCCTCTCTTCCCCTCTCTCGCCGCTCTCGGTCTTTCCTCCGCCGGCCGGGTCAAAAAGGCAGCAGCAGCAGTAGCACCCAGCCTCATCGCTCTCACTCTCTCTCAACTCGCAACCAGTTCTCCCAGACCCCAGATCAGCCCCCGACGTCGGCACCCTCTTCTCCTCCCTCTCCCCGGCGAAAATCATGCTAGTGCTCTGTTCTTCCCCGCCACGACCGCCGCCGTGTCCAGCTCCGACTAGGTGGCTTCCCACTCCCTCTTTCTTTCGCAAATCAACGCGCAAGGTCACCACCTCCCTCCCCTCTGACCCGTTTCCTCCCTCGTGCAGTGTGCTCACCGGATTTCGCGAAGCCCGAGCCACCGCCGTCGGGATCTTCTTCCCCCCGCCGACGAGAACCCCCCTCCGGCCTTCCCCCTCGACGAGTTCCTCGACGCCAACCATCCCCGGACCACCGTGATGCTCATCGACCGCACCCTGGCCTCCCTCTCCCTCGGCACCATCGCGTGGACCTCGCCAGAGCTGCCTCTGCCGCCGCGCGTCGTCGCCGGCGATCTCCGGTGAGCCACTTCTCCCTCTGACCCACTCCACGAGTGCCCCTCGGCACGGAGACTCTCCGAGTCGCACGCGAGCCCCGGCCGTGCCGCCGATCGGCCGCTGGGCCGAGCTCACCGTCGCCGGCCACCGTGAGCGCGCGCGCGCGTTTAAAGGATTTGAACTCAGTGGCAGATTCGTAAATAACAGTGAACTTTGAATAAACTTCAAAATTCAATATCTCGAGAAATACAAGGCCAAAAATTGTGAAATTAATTTTTTTCAACTCCTAAAATCTTGCTCTACCAGAAAAATAGGATCAAGTCCAAGTTTATTCAGTAAATTAATTTATTTAGTCCATCAAAGTCACAACCCTAATTGACTTAATAAATTCATAAGTAATTATGTGTAAATGGTAAATTCATGAAATTTTCTCAGTAAGCATTTCAGGGCATCCTTAAACTTTCTGCAAAAGCACATTTCCATTTTTATGCATATTTTCAGTATTATTGCATAATCCTCATTTTCAGTAATTGAATTCATATAAATTATTGGCTAGGAATTTATTCATGAAATTTGGCATTTCTGTTCCTTATGAACTTGTACACTTATGAAAAATCCCATGAAAAATTTGAGGTTACCTAAGTACAAATTTGCTGTCGAAATTGATTATTTGCTAAGTAACGAGGAAATTCTTCATATAAATGATACTTTATGCGTGTATTTCAGGAAAATAAGAATAAATTAATTTCTGGAAGTCCATGGAAAATAACTCATCTTTACATTGCAGTAGGATTTCGCCTTGTGTAATTATATACTTGGTTCTTGATTAATTATATGAACTAGAGCTAGTGAGGCAACTAAAGAACCATTTTAGGTATAGTATTAGTTTGCATATGGTCACTTTAGCTACGTGGCCCAAAAATGAACTTTCTGAAATTTAACCCTAAGTACTACATTGTCATGTCATCATCAACCATGATGTCAATTAATCAGCATTTAGGCCATGCTCATGTTAAAGTGGACATACACCAAGAGTGCGATGATTAAGAACTTGCATTCTAGTAGCTAGCAGTTTGTCCCTTAAAAATTCAGTAGCTACCATGTCATACTTAGGTGTACACACATTCAAAAATAAATGATTAGTCACTAATGTTTATTTTCTGAGGAAGTGCCATGAATTGTCATGCCATGCATTCCATCTTTAATTAAGAAAACTCCATGAAACCTTGTGTATTCCTTAGCATTGATGCATGTCCATTCCATAGAGGAATCGAGACCGTGGAGATCACACAGGACCAGCAAGGAGCTGAAGTGCACTTTGGTGATGACGCTAACTACGAGCACACCCAAGGCAAGCCCCGGTGCATAACCCATTTTATCACTAGAGTCCTTTCTCTTTATCACAAGTTAGGAATATTGTATTGTGCATTAAGTGTAGGACTTGGATGAAACACACTTGCATACTCCCGCACTGACCTATGATTAGTATGTTAGTAAGCTTTTACGTTAGCAAATGCTATGCTCAAATTAGTGGAGTCAACGGTAGGTTATAGATTCAACTATGATTCAATTGGTTGATCAACTTGATAAAAATGGAGCACCTATCGTTGCAACTCCGCGAACAAGTATTGAACTGTACCAAGTGCATACCTTTAATATGGGAATTGGTAAACCTAGTAACTTGGGCACCGTATTGTTGGACGGCCATACTCATCGATCCAGAGGTGATGTGAACAGCACGGTGGACGCACGGGTTTGAGGACCGCTGGAGAGTGCATGGGTTAAGCCTCGGATACGAAGTACTGTATCACGGGGAGGACGTGTACTCAGGATCGATGGCCCCGGATCGACTTTATAGCAATCTTGTGAATGGTGGCCATACACGTTCTTAAATGATGCGTATGTCGTGTATTTGGGTTTTCCCTGCAGGATGTAAATCAATTCGAACTGCCGTCCCTCGCGGTTATGAGTACCTCTTGTTCGAGCAGCGGCAATGATATGTTAAGTAGTAAAGTTGTGGTTATGTTTCTGAAATTTATTTATGCTAGGGATACACAATGCTATGATGTATTGCTCTTAACTATATTCATGTCTTAGCAGCTAGCTAAACTCACCGTAGTTGTGTCCTACAATAAGCAAAGTAAAATATTGTTTAAGGAAACTGAAAGTGCAGCATAGAACTAATAGGAGCTTTTTATGCAACTATCAAATGAACCGGTCAGCCCCCTGCATGCTAGGAGTCGGTTTTAGTAAACCTTTTGATGGGTAAGTCTTGCGGAGTATGTTAGATACTCAGGCTTTGCGTTGATATTGTTTTTCAGGTCTTCCTCAAGCGACCTATTGTGATTGTTGTAATAAGGTTGTGTGGGAAGGGGAGGAGCCTCAAAACTGGACCATCGAATGGGTCCCCAGTTCTCCTAACCAAGGTGAGTGAGCCATCGCCATAGGGCTGGCATGGTTCACGTAGGCAACTTCGTGTTTTGTCGTTTCACCGCTTCCGCTAAATTTATGTAATATGTACTAAGGACTCATATTATGTATCAGATCTAAACTCAGCTTAATTTGAACATCGGACTTGTAATATTACTCCTCTAAGTGATATATCTTATAAATGATGAATGTTCATGGGTGAATGTTGTCTATGGTTACTTCGTTAACCATCTCCCGAGACGATCCTGTACGACATACTCTACTTTTTGGAGTAGGGTTGTCACAAGGAGTTCTTTGCTTTTCATGCTAATGATAATGAGGACTTACTTGACTCTCTTATTCGCTTGCGAGGTATTGTGGACAGGATTGGGGCAACTTTTTTCGAGCTTCCCAAGATCGTGATAGTGGAGAAGATCCTCTCCATGGTTCCGAGTAGCAAGCTCTTCTACATCACACTTGATCTTCTCATGGAGAAGAGTCTCTCTGTAGAAGATGTGATTGAGCTGATCGTCAAGGATGAGGAGATTGCCGCAAGCATGGCATGGAAGAGGACATTCAAGGCAACTCATGAAGCATCTCGAGCAAAGGGAAAGGAGTAGCTTCGAGCTTAAACTTCTTTGATCCCTCCACAAGATTGTCTTGCAACAACTTCTACAACCCCTTTGGAGCAAGACATACATCGGGCCCTTCGTCAAGCTCTACCTCAAGTGTCATTCAAGTCCTACTCCAAGCACTTTGAGTGGACCGAGCATTGGCGTAGGGGGAGCACCAACAACAATGCTTGCCCGATCATTTGAGATGATCAATCTTGCGGCTTCGGCTCCGACGCCTCCACCTCCTCCGCTCCCTCCACCAAAGATCATCTTTGGCATCTTCATCAAGCTCACCAACAAGACCTCCTCTTTGAACTCGGTGAATTTGTTAGAAATCAAAATGATGACCTTTGTGAGAATCAGTTGAGCATCTAGGATTAACTCTTTCAGGGGACTTCAGAAGATTGCACCACATGAAGTGATTGACAAGCTCCTCTAACAAATCACAACTCCTGAGAGGAGTTTCTTACTTGAGGAGGTAGTCAACAGGAGACATGAGCTCTCAATTGAGAAAGCAATGGAGATGATACTTGTGCTCCACTCTCAAGTGGGACATGTGCTTGAGCACATCACTGAACTCTATGATCCTCCCTATTACTGCATCAACCTTGACAATGTAAACATGGGGGATAATCATGGACATTGGAGATATCATGCTCCTCACTATCCCATTAGGAGGAGACTATTGGATGGGATTGCAAGAATCCCTATCTATGAGGATGGTCTCGTTGCTCGACATCATGAGGTTAGTGCTAGTCAATCAAGTAATGCTTTGGATACTAACTCCTCTTCCTCTAGTGCTTGTCTTATGGATACTACTAGGGTCAACTACAAGAGTGGAGGCACTCATTGGATTCTTGATAGTGGGTGCACTCAACACATGACCGGGAAGTCAACCATGTTCAGCACCATTGATGAAGATAAAGAGAGTGAGAAGGTGACTTTTGGGGATAACTCAAAAGGGAGAGTTAGAGGCTCGGGCAAGGTGGCCATCACAAATGACATCCATCTGTCCAAGGTCTTCCTTGTGGAAACCCTCAACTTCACCCTTCTATCTATTGGTCAACTTTGTGACATGGGTTTCAAGTGCGTGTTTGATGAGGATGGTGAAACAATTTAGAATGTCAAGAGAGGGCTAGTATTTCATGGAGTGAGACATGGGAACTTGTATGTCATGGACTTCAAGTCAAGCAATATGCCACCAAGCACTTGCCTATTCACTAAGGCATCCAAGGGATGGTTGTGGCATAGAAGGCTAGCACATGTTGGAATGAATCAGCTTAATAAGATTGTCAAGAGGAATCTAGTTGAAGGAATCAAGGATGTGATCTTTGAGAAGGATAAATTGTGCAGCGCCTATCAGGCAGGGAAACAAGTTGTATCCTCACATCCCATGAAGTCATTCATGTCTACATCTCTTCCTCTAGAGCTCTTGCACATGGACTTGTTTGGGCCAACACATTACAAGAGTCTAGGAGACAATCTATATTGCTTGGTGATTGTTGATGATTTCACGAGATATACTTGGACCTTCTTTCTTTTGGACAAATCTCAAGCCAGTGGTATCTTCAAAAACTTTGCCAAGAGGGCAAAGAATGAGTTCAATGTTAGCATTGTGAAGATAAGGAGTGACAATGGGACGGAATTCAAAACCACCATAGTGGAGGAATATTGTGACAAGAAGGGGATCAAACATGAATTCTCCACTACATATACTCGTGAGCAAAATGGAGTAGTGGAGAGGAAGAACAAGGCGCTCATCACTCTTGCTCGTGCCATGTTGGATGAGTATGGAGCTTATGAGAGGTTTTGGGCGGAGGCAATCAACACAGCTTGCTACATCTCCAATCGTGTCTATCTCCACCGTTTGTTGAAGAAGACACCATATGAGCTATTGGTGGGACAGAAAATGTTTCCTATTTCTGAGTCTTTGGATACAAGTGTTACATTCTCAAGAAGAGGAGAAAGCCCGGGAAGTTTGAGAGCAGAACATATGAAGGCATTCTTGTTGGGTACTCTAGGACTTCTAAAGCATATAGGGTCTACAACTCCACCACCGGATGTGTGGAGGAATCCTATGATGTGCATTCTCAAGAAGAAGGATGAATTTCATGAAGTGGAATTGGAGAGGAGCCTATGAGGGAAGCTTTGAGAAACATGCCCGTGGGCTAGGTTTTACCCCACGAGGCCAATGATGGTGATGTTGATGAGCCCTCTACTCCACAACCTCAACCTACCTCCTCCTCTGAGGCACAACAAACAACCCAAGATGTCACAAATACTCCCAAAAGCTCCTCCCAAGATTCATTGAGAGCACACCCACTAAATGATGAGGAATCTCAAGTGAGAAGTGAGCCACAAACATCCCCACATACTTCATCACAAACAACTTCTCCTAGTTCTTCACAAGATAACCTCCCATCCACCTCAGGCCCAAAGTCCAAAACAAGAAAGCATACGAGTGACTCCTCCACCTCTCTTAGGATACAAGACACTCATATATAAAGAGAGCACACAATTCATGATGCACAAGACACTTCAACAAGAGCCTCTCCCACACAAAGAAAACACCATCCTAGACCCAAGGGCATCAACAAAGATCATTCACAAGACTTGGTCATTGGGAATCCATCTCGTGGAATAATGATGAGGCCAATGTGAGTGACCTTCGTGAGTGAAGAGAATAATGATGAGGCCAATGTTGAGATTGAGAACTTCTCTTTTGTCTCTATGATTGAACCCACTACCATTGATGAAGCTATGGATGATCACAAGTGGGTAATTGCCATGCAAGAAGAATTGAACAACTTCAAGAGGTGCAAAGTGTGGAAATTGGTTGAGAGACCCAAGAATCATAATGTGGTTGGCACCAAGCGGGTCTTCAAGAACAAGCAAGATGAGAAAGGAGCAATTGTCAATAACAAGGTTTGCCTAAGGCTGAGGGATATTCTCAAGTGGCAGGGATTGACTCTAAAGAGACCTTTGCTCCCGTGGCCCGTCTTGAAGCTATTCGGATCTTACTTGCCTATGCATCACATAATGGCTTCAAGCTCTTTCAAATGGATGTCAAGAGTGCCTTCTTGAATGGAGAAATCAATGAGAAAGTCTATGTGGAACAACCTCCAGGGTTTGAGGACCCAAAACATCCAAGACACATATACAAATTGAAGAAAGCTCTCTATGGTCTCAAGCAAGCACCAAGGGCATGGTATGAACACATGAGGAACTTCCTACTCATGAATGGATTCACCATTGGAAACATTGATAGCACCTTGTTCACTAGGCATGTTAGGAAGGATCTCTTTGTGTGCCAAATCTATGTGGATGATATCATCTATGGGTCAACCAATGAGAAGTTCAATGAAGAGTTTCGAGAGATGATGGCTAAGGAATTCCAAATGTCAATGATTGGAGAGTTGCACATGTTCCTTGGATTCCAAGTCAAGCAAATGAGAGAGGGAAACTTCATTTATCAAGAAATATATACCAAGGACCTTCTCAAAAGATTCAACATGGAGAATTGCAAGCCCTTGCACACACCTATGGCTACAAGCAAACCCTTGGATGATGATGTGAAAGGGAAACCAGTGAACCCCAAGCTATATAGATCAATCATTGGGTCTTTGCTCTATCTCACTGCTTCGAGACCAGACATTATGTTTAGTGTGTGATTATGTGCACGCTATCAAGCAAATCCAAAGGAGTCACACTTGAAGGCCGTGAAGAGAATAATGAGATACGTCAAGTACACACCTACCATGGGCTTATGGTATCCTACAGGATCAAACTTTGAGTTACTTGGGTATTCGGATTCCGACTTCGTGGGTTGCAAAGTGAATAGAAAGAGTACATTGGGTGGTTGTCAATTTCTTGGAAGATCTCTAGTTTCTTGGAGCTCGAAGAAGCAAAACTCGGTGGCTCTATCTACCACCGAAGCGGAATATATGGCAGCGGGAGCTTGTTGTGCACAACTTCTCTACATGAGGCAAACAGTCTCGGACTATGGCCTCAACTACACCTAAATGCCACTATATAGTGATAGTGAGGCGGCAATCAAGATGGCTCTCAAGATGGGAGATCATGGTCATGCGAAGCATATTCAAGTGAGACATCACTTCATAAGAGACCATGTTGAGAAGAAGGACATCGAGTTGGTGAGCGTGCGAACTCATGAACAATTTGCGGACATCTTCACCAAGCCACTTGATAAGAAGACCTTCAACAAGATAAGGGGAGAACTCAATGTTCTCGACCTCTCCAACTTCACATGAGTAACCCTTGAGCTTGTCCTTTGTACATATGTATAGTGCTTTGTTTGTTCTTGTTCGTGTCTTTGTTTGTGCTTGTTTCTCTTCTTTTGTAGGTGGACTTCGGACCTTCTTGAGATAGCAATGGACATGGGTTAAGCTTGGGAAGGTGGTTCATGGTGTACCCAAGGCTTTGAAGAATGGTCCATTGTGAGCAAGCTTGAGAAGGGAACAACTCGTTGTTGACACTTTGGTTTGTAGTGGTTCTCTCTCTTTTGTTTACCATCGCATCATGCATTGTATACTTGTTGCATTTGCAGTCTTTGCATTTGTGCATCCTTGCATTATGATACCATACATGCTCCCAAGTATGTGTCTAGGGGGAGTTGCTCATTAACAATGTGAGTACAAGACTCTCTAGACGATCAAATAGTGACATTTGTGCTTCATGCCCATTGAGTTATGATCGACCAAGCTCCAAGGTTAAATCTACTCGCATGGCTCAAAGACAAGTGGCTCATACATTTCCACCTCCCTAATGACTAACTCTTGCACATTTGAGAAAATCTTTTGTTGAGTCATAAGTGTAGGGGGAGCTACGATGGAACATCACTACAACCAAGAAGGAGCACCATAAAAAGGGGAGTTATTCTAACTCTTGCCAATTATCTTATGCCTCTTGGTTTTTGTTATGTTTTTGTGTGGTTTTTGGTGATAGGTGACAAAGGGGAGAGAAAACATGAAGATCCAAAAGCCAAGTCGTCTAGGTCAAAGAGGGAGAAGAAACATGAAGACGGCGGTTGATAACACAAAGGGGGGAGAGGAGAACATGAAGATTCAAAAGATAAACCCGTGAAGAATGGAACATGAAGATCACATCAACATGAACTTGAACATGAAGATAACAACGATGGTGCGTGTCTACGGCGACAATGAACACCTTCACTAACATGAGCATCTACGTCCTTGGTACGTGTCTACATCAAGAAGATCGACTACCACGACACCAAGGCGGGTGCAAATTCGGCTCAAGCTCAATATCTAGTGCGCTACATAATTAAGTAGTCTTCCCTCAACACCTAGCACATCTCAAAGGGGAGACTACTTCCAAGGTAAGGACCAAGGTATGCCCTTCAATCTTTTCTTTTCCTTTGGTTCTTTCTTGCTTGTCTGTTTTTGGATCATCATAAGTAGTGGTTGTCATCCATCACCAAA
The DNA here is from genome assembly GCA_032690845.1 of Eleusine coracana subsp. coracana. Lineage (NCBI taxonomy): Eukaryota > Viridiplantae > Streptophyta > Magnoliopsida > Poales > Poaceae > Eleusine > Eleusine coracana. The sequence continues at coordinate 36,213,392 of CM064422.1, read as the reverse complement.
AAGGGGGAGATTGTAAGGATCATGACCATTGAGGTCACCCCAAGGTATGGAGTTTTGGTGATGCATGACAAACATGAAATGTCACTAATATCTACACGATTATTGTTCGTGTAGGAAACCCTTTCTATCTTATGATGATTGTCTACGGCGGCCTTGGCGATTGATGAATTTGACCACAAGCATGGAGGCTTGATGAGCTTGATGGAGTCCAAGGGTTGATGGAGATGGATCGAAGTGGAGAACAATCTATGGAGCAAGTGTTTGGTACACTTGTCTAGTTGTTAGGCTTTGAGTCGATAGGAAAAACCGGACTATCAAGGGGGTCTAGGTTATTCTCTTAGGTCATGTCTAGTCGGTGATGTGCAAGGTTGCTTGGTGAAATCACAGGCACTTAGGTTATTCTCTTAGGTCATGTCTAGTCGGTGATGTGCAAGGTTGCTTGGTGAAATCACAGGCACTAGGTGACAGTGTAGAAGCCAAGGAGCTGTTCGGAGAAGCCGGGAAACCAAGTCAAGTGAGGACAACAAGTTTCAGCTTCTGGACATAGTGACCAGACAGAGGGGTCAGAGGTGACCGGACTGTACGGTCACTATATGGAGTTTTCCAAGACTTAGCGCGAGGAGCAAGGACTCTGTCTGCAAGAGAATCCATACAGACCGGACGGTCAGGTCTGCTGACTCTGTCTGCAAGAGGATGCAGTTTGTGGACTTTCCTGGAATGGAGAGAGAAAGTGGACCGGACAGTCCAGTCCAGTGACTGGATAGTCCGGTCAGTACAGGGGATTGCCTGGATAGAGGAGCCAATGGCTGGAGAGAGCCGTTACCAGAGTGACCGGACAGTCCGGTCAGGCAGTGACCGGACAGTCCGGTCAGTGTGTCCAGAAAAGCAATTTCGTGGAGCAATGGCTAGTTTGAGATTGGGAGCCTATATAACTGGTAAGGTCCAAGAGGCTGGGGTCTTGGAGACCTCTCTTGGTCAGAGGAATACCTGAGGATAATTGGTAAGGTCCAAGAGGAAAAGCGGAGAGCACTAGGAGAGGATATTGGATATCTTGAGAGTGCTAGTGAGAGTAACATGGAGTGATCTTACACATCTAAGGCTAGGGTGTCCTTGAGGCTGTGATCTAGGTTGTTACTCTTGGTCTATGGTGAGACCTAGACTGGTTAGGTATCGGTGATCCAGCCTATCATGATTGATTGTGAAGGCCGTCATAAGTTTGTACACGGTTTGAGCCTGTCATTGGAAGGGGCATCAATAGTGAGCGCCCATGCCGGCTCGAGGAGTACGACAAGTTCTCGAGGGAGGCGAGCTTGTGCTTTGTGCAGTGGTGATGCACACCGTGTCTTCACTCGAGGAGTGATTGCGGGCTCGTGGGCGAGAACTCCACTTGGTGGCGGGAGGGACCGGAACTCTGGTGGGAGTGGTCCAATGAGCAGTAGGGGAAGGCGTCATCCTTCCGAGACCTCGAGAAAAAATCATGAGCCATCTCTTACTCTACTCCTTACTCTGATGCTTTACTTTCTGTATTTACATACTGTGCTATTCGTGCTTGTGTGCTTACCTTGCTCTAGTGGACTACCTTGTAGACTTGTATGAATAGGCTTCTTTACTTGCTAGTAGTTCTTAGCCTTCATACTTGATCACTAGCATGTATAGGAGTTACTTTGGCTTGATTGATCACCCTAGTATGTATTGTGCTACTCATGCTTGTATGCTTTCTATATGCTAGTTGATCTAGTAACTTTGATTGAGTAGAACTCCTTGCTAGCTAGTTGTTTGCTTCCGCGTATATTTGGTAACTAGCTTGCATAGGAGTTGTATTGCATTTGTGTGATCCACTAGTATGCTTAGGTTGTTGTTCCTTTCATAGGTTCATTATCTTGCTAGTGTGATCACCACTAGGATTGTGTAGGAGTTGTTTTGAGTGGTCGGTTTTAGGAATTGGCGAATTTGGAATCCTTATGCATAGGCTTGACTTGATTGGTACCCTCATGGTACGTGCAGAGCTTAATCCAAATAGCATGAGCAGTGTCAAGATGTGCAACTCTATCATGTTCACCCCTACCAAGTGCATAGAGTAGAATATTGACAGCTTTGGAGTTGTTCTCATACCTGACTAACTCACCTACAGATGCAGTGTTCAGGTCTTGTGGTATAGCATACCCCTGCTCAACAATCTCCCAAATTGCACGTCCTTGACTTAGCAGATATGCCTTGGTCCGTGACTTCCATTAGGGAAAGTCATCTCCATGGAACGTCCACAGCTTAACAACACACTTCTCCATGTCGCATTCGGATCACAAAGCCGGTGAAGGTCAACTAGTGATCAAACCGACTCTGATACCAATTGAAGGACCGAGAAGGCGACTAGAGGGGGAGGGGGTGAATGGGAGCCAATCAAAATTATCCAAGAGACCTTGGCCTATATCCCAAAAACAACCCAATGCAACCTCCGAACCGATCACCAAGACTACACACGCCAACTAGTGGTGTACTAGCCCTAGGAGTGATCAACCATAGCAAAGAAACACAACGGAGACAAAAAGGAATAAGAAGCGCTCAAAATAGGTCAATTCTGGACTCTCACCGGCAGTGCTGACCATAGCCATCGGCAGTGCTAGTCACGCCCATCGGCAGTGCCGGTATGGGTAGAAGGACTCCAAAACTAACAGACACGACAGATTGGCAGTGCTAGTCGTTGCTATCGACAGTGTCGGTTTGGTGTTATGTAACCTATCAGCAGTGTCGGTCCTTGTCGTCGATAGTGCCGATCGACCCTGATATAACAGTAGAAACTTTCGGGATTTTGACAAATCTTCTCCGAAACCTAATCAAATGAACTCCAAATGATGTGATTTTTGGACTAGTGAATCCTCAGCATATCACGACCCTAATCCTAAAAGATCAACTCAAGTGGCTCAAGAAATCATCACGAATTTCAGATCTTGTGCCATGAACACCAAAAAGGGGAAACTTGAGAAATCCTTCAAATTGAAGGTGCTAGAGCTCTTGATTTGGTCATGAACCTATGAAGGATTGTTCTAGCTCATCATAGCAACAAGTTCCTCAAGAAATCTGCCCCAAAAACTCATCCAAAAAGGAGATCGGAAATTCCCACGAAAATAGCTCCGAAAATAGGAAAAAGGAGAAATTCGAGATTCAAGGGAAGAGGAAAATCTTGAGCACGAAAATACTTCTCATATCATAGAAAGGTGCTTACAAGATCCATGGTTACAAGGCTAGGAAGCCACCCTCTTATTCCACTATTTGGAACAGCAAGAGATGTCTCTCACACACCATCTCCTCTCCTCTAAAACATGAAGTCCTCTGCTAGCACTTTGAATAGAATCCTAACACAAGGCTAGTGGGAAGAGAGGCACCTCTCCCACTAGCCACACCTCACCTTATATAGGCCTAGGGTCTATTGTCCACATGACCACTCTACCCTTGACCTACATAACAGACCCACCTACCACCAGGGGCATAACCATCCATCTTTTTCCTCTTCGCCCGAATGCCATCGGACGCTTCACATCTTTGCTTCGTCTCGAAGCAAGCTTCGTGATGGTGCCACGTGCACCACCAACCACCACCACCGGTTTTGAGGTCCAAACCGAGAAATTGCCTCACACGCTTCTCAAAGTGCGACATCTCGATGTTGGCGCGTGTCACCTTGTCCCACGATCCTGACCACCGACAAGTCTCTCCCAGTGCCTTTCCATCGGGCCCCCTTATCACTTGTACCGGCATCTCGTTCGCCTTGACTTGGTCAACACGTCGTCTTCATCACCACCACGGTTTTGAGGCTCAACCGCGATACCGTCCGTGCTTCTTGCCTCTCCATGTGTACGATATGGATCACCCTTGACTTCACCCGGCATCCCGATCGTCTAGCCCCAAGTCCCATACTTGTGCTCGATCCTCTCGCCATTGACCGCCATATCGGCTCCTGTGACCTACACATCATGAGACAAGCAAACACATTTCCCAACTCCTGCAACATCACTAATTCCTCCACCATCTCCGGTTAGTCATAACCATGATATGCAAACCCATGCAATCCCCGCATTCCTGCATTTCAACTCAAACACCAGATCCGCTCAAGTCAATTACTCATCACATATATTGCAAACCATGGCACATATCCACTTGGTTTCTCAATTGTTGTAACAAAATTATGTGGGAAGGTGAGGAGACCCAGAATTGGACCATTGAATGGGTCCCCAGCTCTCCTAACCAATATGAGTGAGCCATTGCCCTAGGGCCGACATGGTTTACTTAGGTTATCTATGTCATGTTTTGTCGTATTTCCGCTTCTGCATATTTATGTAATCTGAACCAAGAACATATGTATTGTAATGTAACTAAATTTGCTTCCGCTATGACTCTTGAACTTGTAATATTATGCACTTAATGATGTATCTTTGTAAATGATGGATGTTCATGTGTGAATGCTATGTATTGTGTGACACCCCAGGTGTCTCACCTTAATTTAACAAATATAAGGAGCATTAATCATGGTCAATATAGCATAAAATGATAGAGCCTAACTATTGATTTAATTCTAGGCAAATAAATACCCTGCAACCAAGTTATTGAAGCAATTCAAAAATTTCAATACAACTCCTGTCAAATAAATTCAGAATCAGTTTGGTAATGATAAAATAGAATTTTATGAAATTATTGAGCATTTTATCTGCTTGGCAAGACCCTTGATTAATTACTTGAATCCTAAGTAACTAATTAATGCATTTAATAAATTCCAAAAATATGTTGATGAAAATTTCAAATAAAATTCACCAAAATGTTCTCCACCTTTTAAATAGTCAGTCCACCAAATTTCACTAATTTAGGAAGTCCCTAGCTATTTTATTTCGATTTATTAAAAACTAGTGTTGACCAGGGACCTGTTTGTGAGAAATCTAGAACTCCAAGGGGTGCAGTGCAAAATCTCCTTCTCCTTCCTCTCACTAGCGCAGAGCCTGCCGGCTCCTCTCTACCGCACGGCGCATCGACCAGGTCTCCTTCACTCCCCGCCTTGGAACCGCGCGCGAGCTACAGCTCCGCTGACCTCCTCTCTACCCCCCCCCCCCCCCCCCCCCCCCCGCCCCTATCATGTCCCCTCACCGCACGCTCGCCCAATGGCTCCATTTCCTCTCTTGCACGCCATCGCCATAGCCGACCAGCCGGACTTCAATTCTCGCCGGTTCCTCCACTCCCGCTTCCCCCATTGACTCTTATCCTCTACGCAACTTGAAAGCGAACCACAAGTTTAAGCACTCTCTCTCTCGCTCGCTGCTCTCTGCTCTCTTCCATTTCCTCTCTCCCTTCCCCTTTCGCCATTACAGAGCTCAACCCCGATGTGCTGCCCCGCTCTCCTACTGCCTCCCTAGCCCAGCCGAGAGCACCCACGCACCGCTCACTTCCCCTCTAGCTCCCCAGGCCATTTCCTCGATAACTCCCTATGTAAGCTCAATCAAATTGAAGAAATACCAAGACCCACAGTTCCGGTGACCTCCTCTGTTGTTGATCGAAATTGGCCATCTCCAGTGAGCCTTGTTCCCTCTGTCCTCCTCTACCGTTTACGCAACTCTCGGGCGAACGAGCTCGCCTTAACTCCTTCCTGTTTTCCTGAGCAAAGTCGTTGGCATTCTACTTTTTCCTCGGCCCCAAACCATCGCCACCGATCACCGAAGCCACCTCCATGACGAACCCCTACTTCCGGCCATCACCGACACACGCCGACTGGATCCCGCTCTCCGTGGTGCGACAGTGAAGCTGTGAGAGCAAGCCCCGACCAATTTGGTGCTCCCTGCCGATCCCACGACCCCGCCAAAGACCTCTGCTCTGCCGTCTCTTGCCGATGACCATCTTTCGGTGAGATCCCGTCCTCGTGAACCCCACCCAACTCCTTGCCTCGATGTGCGCACCATGCTAGCTCTTCCGCGACGAGCTTTCTCCCCCCTTAGCGCCCGCCAGCAAGCCCTCCGGCGAGACAACCTCTATTCCGGTGCGCTGACTGCAATCCGACTGGCCACCTGCATGTTGCCGATGTGGTGTTGATGTGTCGCACGCATGGCATAGAAAAGTGATAAAACTTCCAAAAAGCATATCAAATCGATTACAACTCCATTGAGCCTCAAATAAATTTTGTTGGACTCAACTTTTAGTGCTCTATTATAGTAAAATGATAAGTCACTGTTTCTGTACATGCATTTTTATTAATTCATTAAACTGTCCAACCAATATTTAATTCACCAGGAATTATAGGAATGCAATTAAATCCTGATTTTTGGCATGCTTAGCAAAAACATAATGATCTACCACCACAAATTTTGGTTTGGCAAAATATGAAATATTTTGGGCCTGGAATTTATTTAGTGTGTTTGCTTAAATTAATTCTAGTAAATATTCTGAAATTAATTGGCCCTTGCCACTTGGCACAAAAATCACTCTTAGGAGCCCCTGTACACAGTAAAACACACAAGTCCAGAAACCTAAATTTACTTAATTTACTAAATTGATTTGTTCATATTACTATTTTATTTAATAAATGCTAGTAATTGGAATAATAATATCCAGAGGTTGTAAATTGGTAAATATGTAGTTCACCTATGTCTTTGTTCATGATAATTCACTCAAGTCCAGAATCAATAGGTTACTATTTTAATTGCTTGATTGTTCTGAAAAACTATAACAACCCTAAATAAATGATTAACACACATAAAATGATGAAATTTAAAATTGTTTCTTTGAAGCATATGGCTTCGAGAACATAATAATAAATTATTTGACACCAAACCATGATGTGCTTGCATGTATCATATCATTGCATATAACGGTGTTACGACAATACCGTTAATACTTTTGTCATCATATAGGTAACGACAACCAGGAGCCCGAAGAGGATCGTCAGAAGGAGACTGAGTCTCAGGAACAAGAGATTGAAGTCGCTAACACTAGTGTCAATCCAGGCAAGCCCCGATTTTCATTCGCTATTTTATAAAGTTGCTAGTTATCAATATTACTAGTGTCTATGATTATTGATGCATTAGGTCATAGGAGTTGATTGGAACCTACTTGCATGATACCCAAATGACCTATACCACTGTCATTAGAACTTTGGTAGTATCGGTACTGTGTCGCTTCGCTTAGTAACTACTAGGCTCAGCAGATATTAATACTAAGGAATGAACTTGACCACTGGAACGGGAACATATTAAAAGAAGTTTATTTAATGTTATGACGGGGTAGGGAAGATGCATGTGTAGGTTTGCAGTAATACATGGGTGTTGACTGCGGTAGCCCTGCCTTGTCGAGCATAGGACCCGTCCGTGGTCGGCCCCTTGGTCAAGTATTGAACAGTACCGAATGCATGCTAGTCTATGGGCACTAGTAAACTGATGTAGCATTAGCGCGGCAATGAGGACGGTACCTAGTACAGTGGTCGTTGACCCTTCTACTGCTGGAGTGGGCGATTCATACCATGAAGTACTGTCGGCAGAACGGCATGCCCACTCGCTGAGACTGGACCTGAACCAAGTTGTTTTTGGTCCTTGCGAAAGGTTGCCATATACGACCTTAATTGGTGCGTATGTGTCGTGTATCTCGGGTTATCCTAGCTGGTGTATGTCAATTGCAATTGCTGTCCCTCGCAATAATGAGTACCACTTGGTCACTGAGTCGTCACGTAGTTGCACATGGTACCTGGGAACTGATTATGATGCTTATTGTTGATGATACTCTTGTGGCTCTTATGTTGTACTTACTTTATGTATTGCTTTATTATCTTATTGTTGCAACTAAAGTTTTATTCTGCTCTACCCAATTAACTTAATGAATAAAACTTGATAGAACTAATAGGTTGCTTAGTGCGAGTATTTTCAAACAAGCCACCTATTAGAGCCATTGCATACATAGAAGTCCGATGGTTAAGTCTTGCTAAGTAATTAGTACTCAGGCTTTGTGCCACTGCTATTTTCAGGTAATGAAGAGGTAGAGTTGCCTGAGAATGTGCTGCCCTGGGACATGCAAGTCCCTGAGAGTTGGACTGCCCATTGGGAGTCCGACTCGCCGCCACAGTATTGATGTGTGTTGCTAGAGTGATGGTTCTTCGGACAGGGATCATTACTATGCTGTACCATTGATCTGGTAGCTCCTTATCATTATTCTCTTCCACTGTGTTTTCAAAAATATTATGAACTTGTAATATTCCGCTGCATTCTGATGACTTATTAATGTAATATTCGAACCATTGTTGTATTATCAAGTGTCTGCGTTATTAGCACCGTTGGGACCTCGATCCTCCGGGAAGGGGTGCCACATTTGATACTTCGTTAATTATCTCCCGAGGCAATCCTGTATGGCACTCTATATTTTGGTATAGGGTTGTGAGAGAGCGCATTGGCAGTGCCGATTGTTACCATCGGCAGTGCCGGTGCGGGGTTCTGACTCAAGTTATTAGCAGGGGCGATTAGAGTTCTGACCCACCGGTAGTGCCGGTCTTGGTAACATCGCACCAAAATATTATCTGGTAACAATGCTCAAAGTGTTGATTGATGTTTGTTATGCTTTAAGAGAAGAGTGAACTAATCCGCAAGCGCACGGAATATCTATTGTAGCATTTCACCCGGGATTATTCCAAGGTATCATATTTATTTTCCTCAGGGAAGCTAGGCGTAAGAGTATCTTGGTTTAACAAAGATATGACTATAAGAGTTGTACCAACTGACCAAAGACGGGGGGTAAAGATATTCAATGATAGACAGGGTAGCAGTGATACTGGAGAAATCCACACTAAGATAGATAAAGAGATCGGTTAAGCTAGCCGAGAGGATAGCGAGTCTAAGTCTAAAATTCATAAGATAAACTTTCCTAAATCTAGTCAAGTATCAAAATTCCTAGTTACTCAGGTTGAGTGCTTACACCAAATCCATGGTACAACCTCGAGTCTTTCACCAATAAGCTTACATCGGGGCATGACAGTGATCCACTAATAGGGTCGGTAACAAACCTCGTGCACTAGTGGGCACATTACCACTAGACAACCCTGCTTGAGACTTCCTGAACGTGGTGGATTACTAATTGGACGGACAGGGCTGTCACCACCTGCCACCTATCACACAGCCCGTAGGGACGAATGCAAATCCAGCTAGTGTTAACTTAGGCACCGCGCCTACGCCTTCACTAGATATTCTTCCGTTGGCCTAGCGGAAGAATAGCCGGGAAATAACTAAGTCTAAGTTCTATTCGAGAACTAAAATTAAATAAATCCTAGTTGGGAATCTAGTAAACTATGCTTCAAAGTTCTTTTCCGATAATTGTAACTTGAGGAAATTGACTAAGTAAAGATAAATACTTGACAAGATAAATAAGGAAAAGATAATTGTATTTAATAAAAGGTATGTCTCACAAAAGGGGAAAAGATACAAGAGAGCTCATACCAAGACTCCGAGATGATTTCCGGAATCCCGAGCGATGCTCCCGACTAGACTCTAACTCTCGACTAACTAACCTACTCTACTAGTAAGAAAAGTAGTGGGAAATGGACTTCAATGTGTTTCACTTGCTTGATCCTTCATTTCTACTGAATTCCCCCTCTATTTATAGGTGGCGAAGGGTTGGCGGGTACTTGTAGGTGAAGGAGAGTCGGTGGGCAAAAATTCCCCCGCCGAGCAGCAGCCCAGGCCGGGCGTCCGTTGGATTTAGTCGGTTCCCGACCGACTCATTTTGGTCGGCTTAGATTTGGTATTGATGGCGATTGTTCGGTCGGTTCGCGCCGGATTGTTTGTTTTGGCGTCAGTAGACGTGTCGGGCCTTGTGGGCTGGCTACCCCGGGTAACCACCCTGGGCCGGGCAGCAAGCCAGGCCAGCCGGCATGGGGGGCCGGGCGGCACAGGGGGCCGGGCGGCAGCCGGGATCAGTGCCGACCCCCTCCGAGTCTCCCACTTGACTTCTCTTCCTTAGTCATTTTTCATCATCCTTAATCCGTGAGGAGAAAATGCCATCTTCGTGAAGTATTTTTGGAAAACCGGCCGGGTTGGAAGATCAGCCTGAAAACGGCTCCGTTTAACCAGTCGGGTGGCTGATTTCAGCCGGTTATGACCCTGTCGGCTTGATTCTGATTTCAGCCTGAAAGTGACCCTGTTTAACCAGCTGGGTGCCTGATATTAGCCGGTTATGACCTGTCGACTGGTTTCTACCTGAAAACGACCCTGTCGGACGGTGAAAATTGCTGTTTCACAGTAATGATCGGCCGATGGGGTATTTCTTCATGTTTTTGGTCATTTTGAGTCTCTTATGCCTGCAAGCACATATTTCACCAAAACTCATGGAACATTATTAGTTTAAGCAAATATTTATTAAACTTCGGTCTTTACCTTGCATTTTCTGACCGGTTAGTGGCTGATTTGTGGTTTTATCGGCTGCCAACACCTCCCCAAGCTTAAACCTTTGCTCGTCCCGAGCAAATTAAAACTTGGAAGTGATGGATCAGGAGTTGGTTCAATATTAGAGCCCTACAAGAATCAAGTGCACAAACACATACTCCAACAACATAGGGGTAATAGTAAACTAGCACAAGTTGATCACTAAGTCTTTCTCTTTGTAAGTGGGGCTCTTAGGCATATTATGACCTTGCCATGAGCGGTTGGAACTCAGAACAACTAGTTTAGATTTCGTCACTCAACCTTCTACATGAGCAAGAGTCCATAGTTTTTGTAATGCTGCATAAGATTGAACATTTTCCCTCTTGGTGCAATTTTTTCACTATGACTCTCATCTTTCAAAAAGTGTTTTTCCTTACCGAGTGCTCATCATACTCTATGAAATTTGGCTTTATATGTGGGGCTTGGTAGGATGGCACATCTAGTATGCATATTTTGTTCAGTTAAGAGATGGTCCTAGCGAAAAGATTTTGCACTTTCTCATTCCAACCATTTGGAAATAATGTCCAGGGGAGAGGGAGAGAATGGACTCATGCGATGGAGTGGACTAGCACAATAGCAAAAATCTTTATCAAAGACTGAATTTTTGTGCTAGAGTGAAAGGATGGTCCTTCATTTTGCTCAAAGGATTTTGAATGAACCTTGAAACTTGACATTTTTTTTCATCTATGAGAGCTGATAATTTTTCTCATTTTTCTCTCTTTCTTTCTTTTTCAGCTCTCATAGTGTAGGTAGGCTAGTTCAATGGTTCAAACATTTTTGCAAATTTTTTCTGAGCATTTATTTTGGGAGGACCAAAATCTTTCTTGTAGGATCAAGGTTTTTGCAAAGGACAGAGTTTTGGCTAACATGCTTGGTGAAGTGGATGCTTGAATCCAATGTGGAAACCGCATAACCAAGCATGATTATTTGAGAACTCAAAGATTACATGAAGGAAAATGATTGGCTTTGAAAGTGCAAGTCCCTCATCAGGATCAAATCCTAACCAAACTCAATGCATACATGGATGGCATAAAAGTGGGTTCACAATTAATATCTGGCCTTGGTAGGAATTTTTCTATCATAGGAAAGACATACACCAAGTAGGGGGGTTCTTTATTGCAGCATGGTTTTGAAAGAAATCGTTGGACTCTAATCATGAGGAGATCATAGACTCATCCAAAACATGCTATAACATGAATTCCAACAACTAGACTTGGTGTTTATTAGCCATTTTGCACCCACTAAAACTTAGAGAGACTAGCATTATCATCATGTCGGTCTACCATTACCTACCAAAATGAAGAGTAGAGGTTGCATACTTGAGACTCGCAGGGAGCTAACAGAGCAACTATTCATCATTTCCATAGGCAAGGTAGAGACTAAGTTCTAAAATTTTATTTGAAAAGGGAAATATTTTTGTTCTTTTTGGTTATGCAAATTTTTATGGTTTTTCTTTGAAAGTGAAAAATATTTTTGGGTTTTCTTAAATTTTCTCAAAAATGAAAACAACTCAACTAGAGAAAGGGGGAGAGAGGATAGAACAAGCGACATACCTTGGTTTGGGTACCTCCCCAAGCTTAGGTCATTGCAAGATTTAAGCTTAGATGACTTTCACTGCGGTGGTTGATACTCGATGTTGAAGTGGCCGAATAGTTGGTCCATCATGGAGAGGTTCATTTGAAGTTGTTCTGACATTTGTTGCTGCCATTCTTGTCCATCCCTTATGGCTACTTGTATTTCTTGAGTTCGTTTGTTGGTTTCATAAGCATTGGCAACCAAGTATTGCATGTCTTCTTCCAATTCTGAAAAGTTGTACGATGTGAATCGAGCAGAAAGTGAAGTTCCTATGCCTCGATGAGGTTGGTGGTAGCTCCCCATCCCATAGGGATTGAATGATTCATACTCTTCATGGGATGAACTAGTGTAGGGTGTTTATGAGCTAGTAAATCTAGGGAACTGTGGTTGCTCCCAATGGTATTGTGAGCTTCCTGAAGCACCAGTTCGAGGTGCTCTTGTTCCTAGCCTATTCCCTGAGACACTGTGTCATGCACGCTGCACGGGAGCTTGCCAATTGTATAGATAGTTCTTTCTACCGATGATGGTGAGCTCGGGATTAGGCAGTTCTATCTCTGTGTTGTGTGCTGGATAAAGCATGTAGAATTCCCTAGCAAAGGAGCACTAGGGGGCCGATCTATCCTAGCTCTATGGAGCGTGCCAACCTTTCTAGCAATTCTAGTGACAAAAGGTGTGAAGGTGATAGGTCCATGCTGCTTGAATGCTAGGGTGAGCCAATGGTTGATGAGGAAGAAAGTGGGATTCGTTTTAATTTTCTTTATCACAGCATAGAAATAGGCTTTATCCAAACTATTCACTGAAGGTACGTCACCCCGTGGGGTGAGGTAGTGAGTGATAAAGCGAATAATTATATAGAGTGAAGGGTAATGAATGTCGCTAGTGTGCTCCTGTCCCGTGATGGGATTTCCTATCTTAGCCCAAAGTTCTTGCGAGGTGAAACCTTTAAGTTTATCAATGTCTATGGCGGCTTTATGGTCAAAACCAAGGTAAGTGATAATTTGTTTTAAAGACCGTTCATAGGTTTCACCAAAAAGAAAAAATTCATAGAGAGTGCCTAATTTGTTGGATGTAGTGGTGTGCGCTTTTAAGGTGCAAAGAAATTCAATGGTAAGCCATTTAGAACCATAATCATCGAGGTGGTAGAAATCATACCATCCGGCCGTGTTGAGCGTGTACTAGAAATCAGCAAGGACGTCGATTCGCTCGAGGAAGTTGTGGTCGAACTTGCGCACGGATGTGAACTCTCGGTCCCGAATGGTGGTGAGTTTGCTTTGCTCGTCATAGTCATTAAACACCATATTCTCTTCACTCTCCATGAACTCGTCAAACTCTTCATCTTGCATGCTTTGCACCGTTGGGGCTTCGGATATGGACATTGTATCCGACAGATAACTCGGAGCATGCCCATGTGAAGCTCCCGAGTGATCGGCTTCTAAGCGCTCACTTGGCGTGCGCTTCCACGGCTCGGGCTGCTGCTACTGCCGAACTTGGTGTAGAGGCCTCTCCAAATATTTGCCATTCCTACAAAAGGGTTACTTGAACACAATACCCAAAGTACAAAATGATGATAATGGTTAGCGGTTAGTCGTTCGGTTAGTAGTCTAAGTGCTAGTCGTTCAAATGTGCAAGGGTGACAACAATCTCCCTTTAGTTGGTTTTATTGTAACACACTTTTATTGCTAAGTTCAAAGTGCACTTACTAGAAAGACCTAGTGGAGTGAGGGAAGGAGTGCAAAGGGAGAGAGTTTGTGAGGGAGAGAAGTTGTTTTCAGCCAAAAGTTTTGGGTGGAGAAGCAAGGGAGAGTGAGATCTCTATTTATAGGCTCGAGGGGAGCCTTGGGGCACAAATTTCCATGCCGGGCGGCAGCCCATGCCGGCCTGCAGGGAAATTTCCTCCATTTGCTCAATTATTGCCTTGGTGGTGATGGGAGAGGGTTAGGTCCTAGTGTCATGTGATCCACTTCCTCTCTTTGTCCAAAATTTTATGCTTGCAATGAGTGAGCTGCCACTATGAGGCCTAGGTGAGTAGGGTGGCAGGTGAGTGTGGGTGGTGAAAGGAGTGAGGTGACATGTGTGGCTCTCATTCATTTGTTTTCACTCATGGTGGGGCTTTTTATGAGCAATTTGCCTAAAGGGAAAGCTGGCCACACCTCCACCACTCATGGCCATCATCTCTGCAGTAAAAGTGCCAAGAATCCAAGGAAAAGTTGTGCCGAGCGGCAGAAATGACCCAGCCGGGTGGTCATTTTCATGAAAAATGACCCCCAGGGTGCTGAAACTGGACTGGGTTATTTCAGGTTAGGTGGCTCAAGATTAGCTAGCTGGGTGATCATATTTCGCCAAATATGACCTCCCGGGTGCTAGAATTTTGATAGATTCTGACCTCCCAAAATTTACCCAGCTGGGTGGTCATTTTCATAGAATATGACCTCCCGATTTGCTGAAATCCGACTAGTCGGGTTGGATGATTAGACTATCACCTGAACGGTCGTTTTTGCTGAAATTTGACCTCCCGGCTGCTCATATTTGACCGGTCAGGATAGATTCTGGGTACTTGAAAATGCCCTAGCCGGGTGGTCGTTTTCATGAAATATGACCTCCAGGGTGCTAAAAACTGACTGGCTGGGTTGGAGCCTTAGATTATCACCCGTGTGGTCGTTTTTGATGAAATTTGATCTCTCAGCCGGTAAATTTGGTCGAGCCATCACCTTTTTTTTAAGCCTAATTTAGTGGTTAAGGAAAATAAAACTAATTTAATGGGGGGAGGAAAACAAGGGGGATAAATATCGATTTACCTCCAGACGAGGGTCCAGGTTTTATGTCTCGAACAAGACGTTCTCCATGTTTAATTCTTTCTGATGCCCGTCGTGGGCGGAGAACTTTCCACGAACGGTGTAACTTCTTTCTTCCGCCACACTTGTTTGATTTTCTTTGGCTTGGCGGTGACCTTTTTCTTCATTTCTTGTGGCTCGTTCTTCTTCTTGAGCAGCGGTGTTGTGCTCCCAACTTTTACCACCGATGCAACTGATTTTTGTGCAATTGGGTATACTTCCATTTTCTACACCGTGTTAGGATTTTTATCATAAAAGATGTGTACCTGATTGCATTGTTCCGTTCGAGGCTTGAAGGTGAACTTGTCGTCGTGCCCGTTAATGTTGAGGTGGATTTCTCCAGCCCCAACATCAATGTTGGCATTTGCGGTGCTAAGGAAAGACCTTCCTAGTATAAGAGGTGTCTTCACATCGGCCTCCATGTCCAGCACCACAAAATTGACGGGGATGAGACAATTTCTTATCCTCACGAGTATGTCCTTCGCGATGCCCGCCGGGTAGCGAACTGATTGGTCGGCGAGCTGCAAGCACATTGTCGTAGGGGATAATGAATTGACATCGAGTTTGTCATACACTACCTTTAGCATGACGCTCACGCTCACCCCCAAGTCACAAAGGGCGTTGTTGAATTGTTGCAGCCCGATGGAAGAAGGGATGGTTGGGCACCCCTGATCTCGCTTCTTTTCTGGAAGAGAGTTCAAGATAGCAGCGCTACGTTCCTCCGTCAATTTAATGATCTCCGTGGATGGAATTGGGCGTTTGTTGTTGAGGATGTCCTTTAGGTACTTGGAGTATGTAGGAACCTGCATAGCATCAACTGGTGGTATGTTGACATATAATTTCTTTATTACCTCCACAAACTTCCCAAATTGCTCGTCCACCGTTGGCTTCCTCTATCGAGGGGGAAATGGCAGCACTGGGGTATCATAGAACTCGTGCGGTGCTTTCTTGGGGGGTGCTTTTGCCTCCTCAACAACAATTTCTTCCTCCCCTTCTGACTCTTCATTGGCTTCCCTGGTCTTCTGTTGGCACTTCCCAAGTGCCCCTTTTACATGTGAATATCACCCCAATTAGAGTATAATTGATACTAATTTAGGCCATTTACCTATGATATTACCTATATATTTGTATCTGTGTTGTTTTGGAGCTTTATTGCAGAAACAGGTAAAATTGACTATTAAAGTGATGCTGGACAAGACAGGAGTCCAGAACCAACGAAAAGCACTGAAGAAGCCGAGTGCGCCGATCAGCGCAGCCCATGAGCCGATCGACGCAAGGATATTTTGGCCCATAGAAGTGACCGAGGCCCATTCTGATGGAAGTTTATCTGATGTTTATGGAAGTCTATTTGTGCAAGACAATTGAAGATATTTGCTTAGAAGATTTATGGAACTTCAAGATCTCGACGTGTGGTACAAAACTTTATCTTGAAAGAAAAGGCCCACATGGCAGCTGTGGAAGACAGAGGAACCAACTCAGAGAAGAAACCAGAGAGAACACGGCTTGCGTCGATTGGCGCAATCCTGCGCCGATCGGCGCAATAGAATTATTTGCTAGAAACCGAGTCCTTCATGAGTAGAACCCCTATATATACTTGTAACCCCTAGCCGCGATCAGTACACCCCAAGGAGGAGGCAACAGTGGGACAACAGATTCGTGAGTTAGAGCCACGGGGGCTTGACCCGTTAGAATAGATCTCTAGTTGAGTTTCAAGAACCATTGGTGTAAGAGTTGATCCGTCAAGGTAGGCCATCTCGACGGTGATGAATCTTACTCTATGTATCTCATGGATGATTGAATATGTTGATGATGGTTTTGGTGATTTGTCTATCTTGATTCTATAATCATGCATGTGCTTATTCTTATTGCTTAGTTCTAGGCTAAGTAAGTTGATATTATCTTAATCGTGGTGATTAGGATAGTATTCAGACATTGTATTGATTATGGTTGCTTGATGATGCCGGTAGTGTGGTTTAGCGGTGACACAACTAAACCTGCGCAGCACTATTGGCTACTTGAGTAGGGTAAGATACTCGCGTGATTAAGGGTTTCCTCTCGGCAGCAATAAATCGGGAGCCGCTCGGAAAGTAGGGTGGTCTTATTCATTATAGGTTATCATTGATCCATGTAATTATCCATTATGATGCTATTTAATTAGACTATCTGGTTACAGTCTCACAAGTAGATATCTGGCTACTCACCGAATAGTTTTAGCTTTGGCTTTGACTTGCGCTCTAGTTCAACTTCGCTGGTGAACCGATCGGCTCAACACCTGCGCCGATCGACTCAACAACTTAGAACCGCAACAACACCGATCGGCTCAACACATGCACCAATTGGCTCAACAACTTAGATCCGCAACAGTGCCGATCAGCTCAACCCTACGCCGATCGGTGCAACAACAGAATTGCTATCTGGCACACCTTTGCGCTGGCCAGTCTCCCCTTTATATAACCTAAACTTGATAGTAGCCTTGATTAGATCTTTTACTGTTAACATTGTTTAATTATCCCTAAGGTCTCAGTGGTTCGACAATACCTTGGAATACTCTAAGGGAAAAAGTGCTACAACTATACACCATCCTCTTGCGGTATATAAGTGGGTGCGTAGTAACAACCAACATCTTCCCTGCATTGTTAGGATTTGGCAGATCTTGTGTAGATTTTCCACCTCTAGTTGTGACCGCATTAACATTTTCTTTGGGGCTAGCTTCCGGCTAACCGGGGAGCTTGCCCGCGTTAGGCTTAACAATATAGGCGGCCAGCTGAGCAATTTGTGTTTCTAGCATTTTATTATGACTAAGCTGGTTTTGCAGAGAGGTATTAAAGGTTTCCATACGAGAATCTACGCTTTCTAGGACTTTATCAGTAGCAATAAATTTCCTACTAATACTTTCAATCATTTTAGATTGCCCTAGAACAAGATCACGGAAGTAAGGTTCATTACGAGTAAAGGTTACAGAGTTACCAATGTTCTTGTCAAAGGAGAGGTATGGCTTGGACTCCCATCCGAAGTTGTTTGTATGGGGCCTAAACCCATTGTTGTGGCTGTTGTTGTTGAGGTAGTTCACTTCTTCTTCTTGAGTTTCTGGGCAGCGGCTTCCCATGTGTCCAACATTCCCACAAACTTCGCAAGTCATGCGAGAGTCTAGGGATTGGGCAGTTTGAGGCAAATCCATTTTCTTCAAAAGTTGATCCATCTTGATTGCTAGCATGTCAATACCATCAACTTGGTGGACTCCCCTCATCTTGGGTTGCGGCTGGTTCTGCCTCTCATCATAGCCACTTTAGTTGGAGACCATATTTTCTATGAGAGTTTGAGCTTCTTTGACCTTCAAAGAGAAGAAGGAACCTCCAGCCGCTGTATCTAGGTGCTCACGAGCGGGGTGGTTGAGCCCATGGTAAAAGCTCTGGATTAGCAACCAATCTTGCATTCCATGATGTAGGCATGCCAGAGTATACTCTTGGAAACGCTCCCATGCCTCATGGATGCATTCATCGGTTAGCTGTTGGAAACTTGAAATCTTATTCCGCAGGGCGTTGGTTTTGCCTAGCGGGAAGAACTTGGCAAGTTAGCCGTTGGAGCACTTGTCCCATGTAGTGAGCTCTTCGTGATTACTGTAGAACCACTGCTTCACCCTCCCCAAGAGTGAAAATGGGAAAAGATAAAGGCGAATGGCCTCAGGGGTCACATCCCTCATGGTGAATGTGCTGCACAACCACCAAAAACTGTTGCAGGTGGGCGTTTGCGTCTTCCGATGCCTTGCCACTGAAAGGACAGGCCAGAACCATATTGATTAAGGCCGGTTTCAGCTCATAGCCTCCGTTCCCCATGTTTGGGTTTGGTCCTGTGCAGATGTTGTCGGTAGACAGGGCAGAGTAGTCACGGATCATCCTCTCGGCCTTGATCGATTGAGCGGACGTAGAAGGGTGTTGCCGTTGAGCTGGTGGGGTCGGAGGTGCTTCAAGAGCACGTCTAGGTCGAGGAGGGGTGAGTTGTTGACACACTCTCCTCAACAAAGCCTCAAGATCATTGTGGAAGTTGTCTGATAGGTCGAAGCCAGTCATAAAGCATCCTGTTTACACCACAAATAAACAGAACAAGGGTAAGCCCGCTAAGGAAAGTGGTAACTCCTTAATTGAAATAACAATGTTAAAATTTTGATATCTTAGCCTATTGCTTCCCCGACAACGGCGCCAGAAATGCTTGTTGGCACTTCTTAACATAGCACCAAAATATTATCTGGTAACAACGTTCAAAGTGTTGATTGATGTTTGTTATGCTTTAAGAGAAGAGTGAACCAATCCGCAAGCGCACAAAACATCTATCGTAGCATTTCACCCGGGAGTATTCCAAGGTATTGTATTTCTTTTCCTCAGGGAAGCTAGTCGTAAGAGTATCTTGGTTTAACAAAGATATGACTATAAGAGTTGTACCAACTGACCAAAGATGGGGGTAATGATATGCAATGATAAACAAGGGAGCAGTGATACTAGAGAAATCCACACTAAGATAGATAAAGAGATTGGTTAAGATAGCCGGGAGGACAGCGAGTCTAAGTCTAAAATTCCTAAGATAAACTTTCCTAAATCTAGTCAAGCGTCAAAATTCCTAGTTACTCGGGTTGAGCACTTACACCAAATCCATGGTACAGCCTAAGTCTTTCACCAATAAGTTTACTTTGGGGCACGACAACGATCCACTAATAGGGTCGGTAACTAATCTCGTGCACTAGTGACCACGTTACTGTTAGACAACCCTGCTTGAGACTTCCCGAACGTGGTGAATTACTAAATGGATGGACAGGGTGGTGACCCACCTACCACATAGCCCATGGGGACGAATGCAAATCTAGCTACTGTTATCTTCAGTTGGCCTAGCGGAAGAATAGCCGGGGAATAACCAAGTCTAAGTTCTATTCGAGAACTAAACTTAATTAAATCCTTGCCGGGAACCTAGTAAACTTGCTTCAAAGTTCTTTCCCGATAATTGTATCTCAAGGAAATTGACTAAGTAAAGATAAATACTTGACAAGATAAATAAGGAAAAGATAATTGTATTTAATAAAAGGCAAGTCTCACAAAAGGAGAAAACATACAAGAGAGCTCATACCAAGACTCCGAGATGATTTCCGGCATCCCGAGCGATGCTCTCGACTAGACTCTAACTCCCGACTAACTAACCTACTGTACTAGTAAGAAAAGTAGTGGGAAATGGACTTCAATGTGTTTCACTTGCTTGATCCTTCATTTATGCCAAATTCCCATTCTATTTATAGGTGGCCAAGGGTTGGCGGGTACTTGTAGATGAAGGAGAGTGGGTGGGCAAAAATTCCCCAGCCGGGCGGCGGGCCATGTCGGGCGGTAGCCCAGGCCGGGTGGCTGTTGGATTTGGTTAGTTCTCGACCGACTCATTTTGGTCGGCTTAGATTTGGTCTCGATGGCGGTTGTTCGGTCGATTCACACCGGATTGTTCAATTTGGGGTCGGTATACGTGTCGGGCCTTGTGGGTTGGCAACCCCGGGTAACCGCCCTAGGTCGGGCAGCACAAGGGGCTGGGCGGTAGCCAGGTTCGGTGCCGACCCCCTCCGGGTCTCCCACTTGAGTTCTCTTCCTTAGTCATTTTTCATCATCCTTAATTCAGGAGGAGAAAATGCCATCTTTGTGAAGTATTTTTGGAAAACCAGCCGGGTTGGATGATCAGCCTGAAAACAACTATGTTTAACCAGCTAGGTGGCTGATTTCAGCCGGTTATGACCCTATTGGCTTGATTCTGGTTTCAGCCTGAAAGTGACTCTGTTTAACCAGCCGGGGTGCCTGATATTTGCCGGTTAGGACCTATCGGCTGGTTTCTGCCTGAAAACGACCCTGTCGGGCGGTGAAAACGGCGGTTTTAGAGTCGTGATCAGCCGACGGGGTGTTTCTTCATGTTTTTGGACATTTTGGGTCTCTTATGCCTGCAAGCACATATTTCACCAAAACTCATGGAACTTTATTACTTTAAGCAAATATTTATTAAACTTTGGTCTTTACCTTGCATTTCCCGACCAGTTGGTGGTTGATTTTGGGTTTTATCGGCTGCCAACACCTGGTCTTTGGCAGTGTCGATCGACCCCTAACAAAACAGAAAAAGGATTTGGGATTAGGCAAAACTTGACTAGAACCTAATCAAACAAACTCCAAATGATGCAATTTTTGGACCAGGTAATCTTCAACACATCACGACCCTACTCCCAGAAGATCCCTTTGATTGGCTCAAGAAATCATCATGAATTTCAGATCTCGTGTCAAGAACACCAAAAAGGGGAAACATGAGAAATCCTTCAAATCGAAGGTGCTAGAGCTATTGATTTGGTCAAGGACCTATGAAGTTTTATTCTATCTCGTCATAGTAACAAGTTCCTCAAGAAATCCTCCCCAAAAACTCAACCAAAAGTGAGATCGAAAATCACCACGAAAATAGCTCCAAAAATAGAGAAAAAGAGAAATTCGGGATTTAGGGAAAGAGGGAGATCTTAAGCACGAAAATATTTCTCATATCATAGAAAGGTGCATACAAGATCCATGGATACAAGGCTAGGAAGCCAACCTCTTCCTCCCACTATTTGGAAGAGCAAGAGATTTCTCACACACCCACTACTCTCCACTAAAACATGAAGACCTCTCCTAGCACTTTGAATGAAACCCTAACACAAGGCTAATGGAAAGAGAGGCACCTCTTCCACCATCCCTACCTCTTCTTATATAGGCCCAAGGTCTATTGTCCACATGAAAGCTCTACCCTTGACCTACATAACACACCCACCTACCATCGGGGGCATAACCGTCCATCTTTTTCCTCGTCGCCCGAATGCCATCGAGCCCTTCACAACTTAGCTTCACCTCGACGCAAGCTTCGTGATGGTGCCACGTGCACCTCCAATCGCCTCCACCGATTCTGAGGCACAAACCGAGAAACTGCCTTACACGCTTCTCAAAGCTTGACTTCTTGATGTTGACGCGTGTCACCTTGTCCGGCGATCCTAACCACCGGCAAGTCTCTCCCAGTCCTTGTCCAACGGGCCCCCTTGTGACTTGCACCGGCATCCTGCTCACCTTGACTTGGTCAACACGTCATCTTCGTCACAACCACGGTTTTGAGGCTCAACCGCGAAACCGTCTGTGCTTCTTGCCTCTCCATGTGTACGGTGTGGATCACCCTTGACTTCACCCGACATCCCAATCGTCCAGCCCCATGTTTCCTACTTGTGCCCGATCCTCTCGCTGTTGACCACCAAGTTGACTCCAGTGACCTACACATCATGAGACAAGAAAACACATTTCCCAACTCCTGCAACATCACCCATACCTCCACCAACTTTGGTTAGTCATAACAATGATATGCAAACCAATGCAATCCCCAGATTCCCTCATTTCAACTCAAACACCAAATCTGCTCAAGTCAATTACTCATCACATACATTGCAAACCGTGGCACATCTCCACATGGTTTCTCAATATCCCCCTTGATGAGTACATTGACAACACCAAATGCATAAGAATTAAGATTTGAAATGCGAAATCGAATAGGCACATCCAAATGGCTCAAATCCATAGAAAACGTGAAAAATAATGATTTAGCAAAGAAAGGATCACAAAACCAAGAGTTGGCAAAGAAAGCCACGCGAGAACGAAAAGATTGTGAAAGGCGCATGAAAGCGCTCGAGATCATGATATGCTCCCCCTCAACTTATGGTAGTTGACATGAATGCAAAATAGGCCATTTTAAGTTTCTTAGCATTATTTGTGTATGACCCAATTCTTCCCCTTAGGCACCTATTTCTCCCCCTTTGGCAATGAACTCATCAAAGAGGCAAAAGAGCAACAAAGCATGAAGATGCAAACCTAAGGACCTTCAATAATTATGCAAACAAGCATTTAACCTTGCTACTGATAAACATAGAGCTATGAAGTGTAAAATCAATAGCTTACAACCATGCAAAGACCAAAAAAAGATAGCAGGGCATAATCACCAAGAGCTATACAAGCTAAGCAGAAAGATTTGACTAGCTTAGATAGAATCATATTTGCTTATCATGAGCAAAGCTGCCACCACATGTATAAGTACTCCCATCCAAGGCAAAACAGACATGAAGTGAATCAAATGAAACTAGCCAGTCTCAATCTGAACTAGGGCAACAAACATTCGCAGAAAATGCTCACATATCCAACAGAGACTCATAAGAAAAATAAAGGCCTTATTCTTATTGATCCTTATGTAACTTCTAATCCGTGCGAAGGGTCGCACGACTGGGTACGACAAACACCCCGAGGCTTCGAAGCACAATTTTTGGATTTTGCATTTTTATGTTACTTCTAATCCATGCAGAGGGTCACACGACTGGGTACGGCAAACACCCGAGGCTTCAAAGTGATTTTTCAAGTTACTTGCAAATTAAAAGCAAAAGGCTGAGCATGCCTTTGCGGCAAAAGGAACACATGTTGCCACAATGTTTCATAATGAGCTAAACAACTGCAAAGCTACATTTTGCAAACACAAGGTGTCAGAGCCAAGATATCCTCTAGACTAGCCTCAACACAAGTCTCAATAAGGATAAAAGCAATTATTCACATTGTGAGCAAGTTTTGACAAGATTAGTTCATGAGGTTCACAAAAAGCCAAATTTATCTGTAAGATTAGCAAGTTGCTCAAAAGAGTCTATAACAAGCCATCTAGAAAATCTAAGCATGAGAGATTGCTCATCACATCTACACAACTTAGCTCAAGCTCAAACATAGCAGTGAGAAATGCAAGAAAACATACTACAAATGCATATATTACATATGAAATGCAATGCCAAAAAGTAAGATACATATTTACAAGAAAACAACAACTCCCTCTCAAATGATGCCATAGGGATGGCAAACACTAGGTCCCCCCCCCCCCCCCCGAAGAGAAGCATGTCTCGAGGCATCTAGGGGCTTGGTGAGAATGCCAGCCAATCGGTTTCTGGTGTCTATATATTTGAGCTCAACATCTCCCTTCTCAACATTATCCCTTAGGAAGTGGAATCTCACATTTATGTGTTTGACCTTACCATGTTGGATTGGGTTGTTGGCTAAGCATATGGCACTGGAGTTATAAGACATAAGTGGAACACTCTTAAAGGTTATCCTAAAGTCTCTCATGGTTGAAACCATCCAAAGGATTTGAGAACAACAACTAGCGGCAGAAACATATTCAGCTTCGATTGTGGATTGGGCTATACTAGAGTGCTTGCAAGAAGACCAATAAACCAAGGAAGTACCCGAGAAATGGCAAGTACCAGAAGTGCTCTTCCTATTAATTCTACAACCAGCAAAGTCCGCATCCGAATACCCAATGAGATCAAGAGATGAAGATGCAGAGTACGAAAGACCAAACTCATGGGTGTATTTGAGATACCTGAAGATGTGCTTGACAACCTTGCGATGAGTCACCCTTGGGGAAGCTTGAAAGCGAGCACAAAGACACACAACAAAGTGTATGTCGGGTCTCGTCGCTGTCAGGTACAAGAGGTAGCAAATCATGCTCCCTTTGGTCCACCACTTCACAGTCTTCATCAGGGTCAAGTGTCGTTGTAGTGGGCATTGGTGTAGACAACGGCTTCACATTGACCATGTCGAACTTCTTCAGAAGATCCTTTGTGTACTTGGCTTGATGTATGAAAGTGCCTTGCTTGCAGTGCTTGATTTGAAGGCTGAGAAAGAAGGTGAGCTCGCCCATCATTGACATCTGAAATTCACTTTCCATAGCTTCCTGAAACCTGGACACAAGAGCATGAGAGGAACCACCAATGATAATATCATCCACATATATCTTAACCATTTGAAAGTCATTGTCATGCTTTAGAGTGAATAAGGTTTTGTCAACACACCCCATGACATACCCACGCTCTAGCAAAAAGGTCTTAAGCCTAGCATACCATGCCCTACGTGCTGGCTTTAGCCCGTACAAAGCCTTCTGAAGCTTGTACACATGATTTGGGTATTTGTGGTGCTCAAAGCTAGGTGGTTGTTTCACATAAACCGCTTCTTCTATGGAACCATTTAGGAAAGCACTCTTGACATCCATTTGATAGAGTCTAATGCCCTTAGAGGCAGCAAATGCAAGCAAGATCCTAACGGCTTCGATGCGGGCAACAGGAGCAAAGGTTTCACCATAGTCTAAACCCTCCATTTGGCTAAAACTCTGAGAAACTATCCTAGCCTTGTTTCTAACAACTTCACCATCCTCCCCATGCTTGTTTTTGAACACCCACTTGGTTTCTATGACATTGACATGGGTGGGAGGCTCTACAAGGGTCTAGACTTCATTTCTCTCAAAGTTTTCCAACTCCTCATGCATAACATTAACCCAATGTTCATCAGTTGGTGCATGTCCAACATCTCGGGGTTCAAAGGTTGCAACAAAGAGAAAATTGGTAAAACAGGTGAGATGTGCAGACCTTGACCTTGTTGTCCTCTCATAGAGATTACCAATCATATGTTGAGGTGGATGTTGATGCTGAATGTGGCTAGGGGCCTCTCTCTCAGAGTGTACCTCCCCCTCAACCACAGCTGGAGCTTGCTCGACAGTTGTGGAAGTCGATGTAGAAGCTTCTAGACCATCTGTTGGAGTAGTGGAAGTAGCGGGAACAAGCTCAGATGAGAGATGAAGTGAATCATCATCATCATCATCATCAAAGCCCTATAGGTCCTCTTCTATAGAGAATCTTTTCTTTATCTGCTTGTGTAAGGACTGAAGGCCTACCGAGAGGGGGGGAGGGGGGGTGGGTAGCCGACCACAAATTCAAATACTTCGGTTTCACTCCTCTAGAACCTAACAATCATTGCAACCTAAATAATTCTAGTAGGCCAAGACCCTATGCATGCTAGTGTTCATGATGCAAAACAAAGTACGGAAGCTAAACACACTAGCCTATGCAAGCCACAAGCCACCCTACCAACTAAAGCAAACAATTGCGGAATAGTAAAGAGGGGGTCGAGGAATGCTCATGATTTTTTCCCGAGGTATCGAAAGGATGGCACCTTCCCCTACTCCTCGTTGGACCACTCCTGCCAGAGTCCTTGATGTGGACAAGGGTTCCCGATCTTCCGAAAGGTTCTGGATACGTTGATTTGGTCGGAGGCGACACACAAATCAATCCGACTTCAGAACAACACGTTCTAAACCCCGCAATCGCAGCACGACGTCTCCTCTTGTTATCAACCGTCCTAAAATGATTGACCTCGCCGAGAAGGCTAATCCCTGCCTGTCAATCAAGAACACAAGCAAGAACAAAGAAGAAAGCAACACAATTGCAGATGTATTATGAATCTCACGAAGTTGGGGTCTCACAAACCGTGATGACGGCGAAACTGTTATGAACAGAATAATCTAAGCAAAACCCAAACCCTAATGGTGCGACAGCAGCTGTATATGAAGACCCTAGGATTGTGCAAGACCCTCAGGACGCACCCCTACTTGGGCTCAACTAGATACAAAGCCCAAAGGCCAAAAACAGGCGACACAGCACCGAAACAGATTCTGGACTCTCTCTTGTTTCGATGATTCCCGATGACTCCGGACGAATTTTGATATGAGACTGGCGGCATTGGAAAGGTCATCTTCTTATCTTTCCGTGCAGATGTAGAACGTCCAAATCCGAGTCCGTATGCGTCATGGGCATCCGTTTTAGTGCAGACTGGTCCTGAGCCCCGAAACAGACTCGAAGTATGGTTTCAAATCTGAAATGTTAAAAGTAGGACTAACCCCGAACTCGGGAGGCAACTCAAGTTTGTATGCATTATCATTAATCTTCTCAATTATTTTGAAAGGACCATCAGTTCTAGGCATTAATTTAGACTTTCTCAAACCTGGAAATCTATCTTTTATCAAGTGTAACCATACTAAATCTCCTACATCAAGTTTTACTTCTTTTCTACCTTTACTACCAGCAATTTTATACTTGTCATTCATCTTTTCAATGCTAAGTCTAGTGGTTTCATGCATTTTTAAAATAAATTCAGCACGTTCCTTAGCATCAACATGAACTCTCTCATGAATAGATAGAGGAAGTATATCAAGTGGAGTACGGGGATCAAAACCATACACTACTTTGAAAGGACTTACCTTGGTAGTAGAATGTGTTACCCGATTATATGTGAACTCAACATGAGGCAAACATTCTTCCCTTTGCTTCAAATTTTTCTTCAAAATAGCTCTCAACACAGTACCTAAAGTGCGGTCCACCACCTCAATTTGTCCATCAGTTTATGGGTGACAAGTTGTAGAAAACAACAACTTTGTACCCAACTTATTCCAAAGCGTGCGCCAAAAGTGACTCAAGAATTTTGCATCACGATCTGAAACAATAGTAGAAGGCATACCATGCAAACAAACAATTTCTTTGAAAAAGAGATCAGCAATATAACTAGCATCATCAGTCTTATGACATGGTATAAAGTGTGCCATCTTAGAAAATCTATCCACAACAACAAAAATACTATCACTCCCCCTCTTAGTCCTAGGCAGTCTTAAAACAAAGTCCATAGAAATATCCGCCCAAGGAATAGAAGGAACAGGAAGTGGCATGTATAAACCATGTGGATTCAAGCGAGACTTAGCTTTTTGACATGTAGTGCAGCGAGCAACAAAGCGCTCAACATCTTTCCTCATCCTTGGCCAAAAGAAGTGTGTGGCTAAAATATCCTCCGTCTTCTTGGCACCAAAATGACCCATCAATCCACCTCCATGCGCCTCCTGTAGCAACAAAAGACGAACGGAACCAACTGGAATGCATAGGCGGTTAGCTCTAAACAAGAATCCATCATTCAACACAAATTTATTCCATGCACGACCTTCTTTACAATGCAACAATACATCCTTAAAATCAACATCAGCAGCATATTGTTCTTTAATTGCCTCAAGTCCAAAAATTCTACAATCAAGTTGAGACAATAAAGTATAGCGCCTAGATAAAGCATCAGCGATCACATTATCCTTCCCTTTCTTATGTTTAATAATGTAAGGAAAAGACTCAATAAACTCAATCCATTTAGCATGTCTACGGTTCAAATTACATTGAGAACGAATATACTTAAGTGATTCATGATCAGAATGAATAACAAATTCTTTGGGCAACAAATAATGACGCCACGTCTCTAAACAACGTACAAGTGCATACAATTCCTTATCATATGTGGAGTAATTCAAAACAGGCCCAGTAATTTTCTCACTAAAGTATGCAACAGGTTTACTATCCTGCATCAAAACACCACCAATGCCTATACCACTAGCATCACATTCAAGTTCAAAAATCTTATCAAAATCAGGTAATTGCAGCAATGGTGCATGTGTAAGTTTATCCTTCAAAGCATCAAAAGACTCATGATGTACCTTACCCCAATGGAAATCAATGCCCTTCTTTGTCAACTCATGCAAAGGTGCAGCAATGGTGCTGAAATCTTTGACAAAGCGGCGGTAGAAACCTGCAAGACCAAGAAAACTCCTCACCTGTGTGATAGTTTTTGGTACAGGCCAGCTCTTTTTGGCTTCAATCTTCGCCTCATCCATCTCAATTCCCTGTGGAGTCACAACATAGCCAAGAAAAGAGACTCGATCCATGCAAAAGATGCACTTCTCAAGGTTACCAAATAAACGTGCATCTCGTAAAGCATAAAAAACAGCACGCAAATGATTCATATGTTCATCTATAGATTTGCTATAAATCAAGATATCATCAAAGTAAACTACCACAAATTTTCCAATGAAAGCTCTTAAAACCTCATTCATCAAGCGCATGAAAGTACTAGGTGCATTAGTTAACCCAAAAGGAATTACTAACCACTCATATAATCCAAATTTGGTTTTGAAAGCTGTTTTCCATTCGTCTCCAAGTTTCATTCTAATTTGATGGTAGTCACTACGCAAATCAATTTTAGTGAAAATTATAGCACCACATAACTCATCAAGCATGTCGTCTAGCCTAGGAATAGGATGACGATACCTAATAGTAATATTATTAATGGCTCTACAATCTACACACATACGCCAAGTACCATCTTTCTTAGGAACCAAAAGTACAGGAACAGCACAAGGACTAAGTGATTGACGAACATACCCACGATCTAAAAGGTCTTGAACTTGTCGTTGTATCTCCTTAGTCTCCTTAGGGTTGGTCCTATAAGCAGCACGGTTTGGCAAAGTAGCACCCAGAATCAAATCAATTTGATGCTCAATCCCTCTCAAAGGTGGCAATCCCCGGGGTATCTCAGCTGGAAAAACATCCTCATACTCCTGCAAAAGGTTAGTGACAGCAGGAGACACAGCACTAGAAGCAATATCATCAAGCGAAAACAAAACTTCTTTGCATATCAAAGCATAGCAAATATCATCATTATCAGAAATTTCAGCAAGCTCAGATTTTGTTGCAAGACATGAACGACCTTGTAATATAATTCCAGCACCCTTAGAACTTGAAGAATCATTAACATTACTAGGTGTAGAATTAGAATTAACAGGTAGTTGAATTTCAGGACCTTTATTTTTCAAACTAGCAGCTCTTTCTAAATCAGCTTGTACAATTTCAGCAGGGGTCATTGGTAACAAAGTAATTTTAGTTCCTTTATGCATAAAAGTGTACTTATTACTTCTACCATGGTGTACAGCATCATTATCGAATTTCCAAGGTCTACCCAATAAAAGTGAACATGCTTGCATGGGTACGACATCACAATCAACAGAATCCACATAAGAACCAATGGAAAAAGGAACTCTACAAGTTTGTATTACCTTAGCTTTGCCAGAGTCGTTTAACCACTGAATTTAGTACGGATGTGGATGTGGACGTGTGGTCAAAGCAAGCTTGTTGACCACATCAGAACTCACCAAGTTATTGCAGCTCCCTCCATCAATGATGACACGTGCTCGGCAGTTCTTGATGACGAAGAAAATCTAGAACAAGTTGTGGCGCTGCATCGTCTCGGGCTGATGAACTTGTGTGCTAAGGACACGTTGAACAATAATGTTCATGTATCCTGTGGTGTCTCCGCCTCCAAGGACGAGGTCACTGCCGGTGGCAGCGATGTCCTCCTCCTCATCCTCCACATCGGAGGTGCTCATGCAACCGCCATCGTCTGTCGCCACATATGCCCGCCTACTTGGACAATCTTTCTACACAAGACCAAGTCTATGGCAGCGGTGGCACTGGATCCCTGTAGTCCGCCCTGTCGAAGCAACAGAGGAGGCACTACTAGCTGGTACCTGCACAGAAAGTTTACCTGACCGTGCAGAAGGTGCAGGGGCTGATCTTGGGGTTGCAGAAACAACACTGGTTCCCTTGGTAGCTGCTGGTGGGGGCGGCCGGAAAGATGGCCTGGGCAGCCCCGAAGTCCCCATCGAGCGTGGGGGGTAGGAGTTCCTTGACTTGCTGTACTCCTTAAAAGCCTGGAAAAGTCCCTGTGATTCTTTCTCTGCAAGCATAGCATACTGGAAACACTGGGTGAGGGTATAATATTCTTTATAATCAAGGATGTCCTAAATTTCTTTTCTTAAACTAGAATAAAAGCGACAAATCTGATCCTCTACTTTTTCAACTACAGCACAACGAATCAAACCCTTCTGAAGCTCACTAAAATACTCCTGAACAGTTTTATCTCCTTGGTCTAAATGTTGCAGTTTATTACGAATCTCTCTATAAAAAGAAGGGGGAACAAAACGATCACGCATTGCTACCTTAAGTTCTTCCCAAGTAGTAGGCAAATCAGTTTCAGCAGCTGGACCACTCCACCAAACAATAGCAAAGTCCTTAAACTCACTAGTAGCTTGTCTAACTCTATGTTGTTCAGGAACAAGGTGGGCATTAAATTTTTGTTCTACAATCATCTCCCAATCAAGATAAACATCACCATCATACTGACCCGAAAACGAAGGAATTGAAAACTTAATTTTAGCATATGGGTCATCTGGAGCATAGTTACAGTGTGGACGATGGTTGTAGTTATGGAAACCACCCATACCTTGAGTATTATGTTGCAAACGACGTCGTAATCGTGCGGTCCTTGTAGCTGACCTATCCACGGTGCCATCAGCCTTATACACCATGTCTTCATCATGGACGTCTTCAACATCATTGTTGTTGTTATTGGTGTTCGTATTATTAGTTTTAGGAGCGGTCTCCAACGCAACAACCTGATCGGTTAACTTAGAGACCCGCTTCTCTAACCGCTCGATGCTTTCTCCAATGTGAAGCTTGCAGACCGCATCAGTAACGGCTCTGGTGATCGTCTCTGCCAAATCACTCTGAGCAGCCTACAAAGCCTTCTGGAGTTGCTCTTGCTCACGCACTCAGCAAATTGTGAGGGTGAAGCCATCTCTCCGTCGTCACTTCCTGCCATCACAAACACCAAAATAGGAAACAAACAGTGAAGGTTATCCCGATAAAACAGCTAAGCAGTGGTGCCTCTCAACACAACAAAAGGAAACTCCTTACAAAGCTCTTACAAAGTTCTGAAAAGCAAAGCAAAGGATACCAGAGAGATGTGTTCCATGATTGCAAGGGTCACAAAATAACCTGTGCGCTGTCCAGAAGAAATATGTAGAGCTAGAAAGGCCAAATATATATATGTGAGTGACACACAAATCAAAAACAGATAGTAAAGCTGAATAAGTGCCCAAGTAACTTGTCCCTAGTTGCTGGTCTAAGTATGTCCTAGAACAGTAGTGATAGCAAAGTAGAAACAAGGAGACAAAGGCACAACAGGTGATAACAGGGGCCTAAGTGCAAAACAGCCAAATCCAGAAATTTCATGTGGCTAGATGTAGCACTAGTAGAAATCCCAAATCTCTTTTTTTTGATTTTATTTTTTTGATATTTTTCTCCAACTCACTAACAATGGAGGAGAATCCACAAAAAATTTCAGCTCAAACAGAGGTAGGATGTGGCCTACAGAAAATCTTGAAGTTGCTGAAAACGTCGGGTTTAAACTTAAATCAATTTTTTCTTTATCTTCCCAATTTTTTTTGAATTCTTTGACGAGGGCACACAGGGCGTAGCCGAGTGTGGGTATGCCCAACTTTGAGTCAAGAATCTCCTGTAAAAATTTCAGCCAAAATGGACAACCGAGCGAAAAGTTATGCCCGTTTTACCGAAGCGGGGTCGGAGTCGGTTTTCCAGAAACCCAAGTCGGTTAGGGGTCGAGTTTGGAATCGGGTAAGATTTTTTTTGCGGCGTGGATGCAGAAGAAAGTGGAAATTGTGGGGATTGGTCTTGGGTGTTGATGGTGTGTTCAGGGTGGGATTAGGGTGGGACTAGGCTAGGTGTGTCGATCAATCAACCCTAGCACAAAAAGCCAACAAAGCAGAGGATGGTGAAGGGGATGGCGGCTAGGGTTGCAAGAGAAACCCTACTGACGACAAAAACACAAACTAAACCAGCGACTAAACAAGAACTAGGGCACAAACTCAATACTACGGACTCTGAAATTGAAATATGCAAAGGCTAAACACGTGGTTATGGGCGGAGGGAAAATTTTTTTGGGCTTTTCTGTGGACGATAGGATCACCACAAAACAAAATTAACTAAGGGTAGTATGAACCTGACGGTGCACCTAAAGCTCTGATTACCACTTGATACGGACAAGGGTTCCCGATCTTCCGAAAGGTTCTGGATACGTTGATTTGGTCGGAGGCAACACACAAATCGATCCGGCTTCAGAACAGCACGTTCTAAACCCCGCAATCGCAGCACGACGTCTCCTCTGGTTATCAACAGTCCTAAAATG
This sequence comes from Eleusine coracana subsp. coracana, assembly GCA_032690845.1. Lineage (NCBI taxonomy): Eukaryota > Viridiplantae > Streptophyta > Magnoliopsida > Poales > Poaceae > Eleusine > Eleusine coracana. The sequence goes on along the minus strand of CM064422.1, from coordinate 36,180,776 downwards.
ATTGACCTCGCCGAGAAGGCTAATTCCTGTCTGTGAATCAAGAACACAAGCAAGAACAAAGAAGAAAGCAACACAATTGCAGATATATTATGAATCTCACGAAGTTGGGGTCTCACAAACCGTGATGACGGTGAAACAGTTATGACAGAATAATCTAAGCAAAACCCAAACCCTAAGGGTACGGCAGAGGCTCTACATGAAGGCCCTAGTGTTGTGCAAGACCCTCTGGACGCACCCCTACTTGGGCTCAACTAGATACAAAGCCCAAAGGCCAAAAACAGACGACACAACACCGAAACAGATTCTGGACTCTCTCTTGTTTCGATGATTCCCGATGAGTCCAGATGAATTTTGATATGAGACCAGCGGCATTGGAAAGGTCTTCTTTTTATCTTTCCGTGCATATGTAGAACGTCCAAATCCGAGTCCGTATGCGTCTTGGGCATCCGTTTTAGTGCAGACTGGTCCTGAGCCCCGAAACAGACTCGAAGTCGGTTTTGGTTGGGCCTCCACCTTGGCTTCCACGTCCTTGCTGGTCCTCCACGTCTCCATGTACTTCTCCCATCATCTCCTGGTCCTCTCCATGGTTCCTAATTACAATATAATCATTAGGTAGCAAACTATTCTCAAAAGTGACATATAATGAAGAATGTAGGAACGAGCTCACCTCTAAATTTAGTCGTCGTGCACGAGCTGATGGGAGAAGGACTTGGAGACGTGGAGGACCAGCAAGGACGTGGAAGCCAAGGTGGAGGCCCAATCAAAACCGACTTCGAGTTTGTTTCGGGGCTCAGTACCAGTCTGCACTAAAATAGAGGCCCAGGATGCATACAGACTCGGATTTGGATGTTCTACATATGCACTAAAATAGAGGCCCAGGATGCATACAGAAAAAGACCTTTCCAATGCTGCCAGTCTCATATCAAAATTCATCTGGAGTCATCGGAAATCGTCGAAACAGGAGAGGGTCCAGAATCTATTTTGATGCTGTGTCACCTATTTTTTGCCTTTGAGCTTTGTATCTAGTTGAGCCCAATTAGAGGCGCGTCCAGAGGGTCTTGCACGACCCTAGGGTCTTCATATACAGCCACCACCACACCATTAGGGTTGGGGTTTTGCTTAGATTACTCTGTTCATAACAGTTTCGCCGTCATCACGGTTTGTGAGACCCCAACTTCATGATATTAATAATACATCTGCAATTGTGTTGCCTTCTTCTTTGTTTTTGCTTGTGTTCTTGATTCGCAGGCAGGGATTAGCCTTCTCGGTAAGGTCAATCATTTTAGGACGGTTGATAACCAGAGGAGACGTCGTGCTGTGATTGCGGGGTTTAGAACGTGCTGTTCTGAAGCCGTATCGATTTGTGTGTCGCCCCCGACCAAATCAATGTATCTAGAACCTTTCAGAAAATCAGGAACCCTTGTCCACATCAAGTGGTAATCAGAGCTTCAGGTGCACCGTCAGGTTCACACTATCCTTAGTTAATTTCGTTTTGTGTTCATCCTATCATCAACAGAAAAGCCAAAAAAAAATTCCCCTCCGCCCATAACCATGTGTTTAGCCTTTGCATATTTCAATTTCAGAGTCCGTAGTGTTGAGTTTGTGCCCTAGTTCTTGTGTAGTCGCTGGTTTAGTTTGTGTTTTTGTCATCAGTAGTGTTTCCCTTGCAACCCTAGCCGCCATCCCCTTCACCATCCTCTGTTCTATCGGCTTTGTGTGCTAGGGTTGATTGATCAATACACCCACCCTAATCCCACACTAAACCCACCCTCAAACACCTCGGACCAATCCCCACAAATTCCACTTTCCACTGCATCCATGCCGCCAAAGAAAAAATCTTACCTGATTCCAAACCCGACCCCTAACCCGACTCGGGTTTCTGGAAAACCGACTCCGAACCCCCTTCGGTAAAACGGGCATAACTTTTCGGTCGATTGTCCGTTTTGGCTGAAATTTTTACAGGAGATTCTTGACTCAATGTTGAGCATACCCGTGTGCCCTTGTCAAAAAATTCAAAAGAATCGAAAAGATAAAGAAAAAATTGATTTCAGTTGAAACTTGACTTTTTTGCAACTTCAGATTTTTCTGTAGGCCACATCCTACCTCTGTTTGAGCTGAGATTTTTTGTGGATTCTCCCCCATTGTTAGTGAGTTAGAGAAAAATATGAAAAAAAATCAAAAAAAGAAATTTTGGATTTCTACTAGTGCTACATCTAGCCCCCCTGAAATTTCTAGATTTGACTGTTTTGCACTTAGCCCCATGTTATCGCCTGTGTGCCTTTGTCTCCTTGTTTCTACTTTGCTATCACTACTGTTCTAGGACATACTTAGACCAGCAGCTAGGGACAAGTTACTTGGGCACTTATTCAGCTTTACTATCTATTTTTGATTTGTGTCCCACGCACATATATATATTTGGCCTTCCTAGCTCTACATATTTCTTCTGGACAACACATAGGTTCTTTTGTGACCCTTGCAATCGTGGAACACACCTCCCTGGTATCCTTTGCTTTGTTTTTCAGAACTTTGCAAGAGCTTTGTAAGGAGTTTCCTTTTACTATGTTGAGAGGCACCACTACTTAGCTGTTTTGTAGGGATAACTTTCACAGTTTGTTTCCTGTTTTGGTGTTTGTGATGGCAGGAAGTGATGACGGAGAGATGGCTTCCCCCTCACAATTTGCTGAGTGCGTGAGCCAAGAGCAGCTCCAGAAGGCTTTGCAGGTTGCTCAGAGTGATTTGGTAGAGATGATCACCAGAGTCGTTACTGATGTGGTCAGCAAGCTTCACATCGGAGAAAGCATCGAGCGGTTGGAGAAACGGGTTTCTACGTTAACCGATCAGGTTGTCACGTTGGAGACCGCCCCCGAGACCAATGATACGAACACTAATAACCATGACGTTGACGACGTCCATGATGAAGACACGGAGTATAAGGCTGATGGCACCGTGGATAGGTCAGCTACAAGGACCGCAAGATTACGACGTCGTTTGCACCATAATACTCAATGTATGGGTGGTTTCCATAACTACAATTGTCGTCCACACGGTAACTATGCTCCAGATGACCCGTATGCTAAAATTAAGTTTTCAATTCCTTCGTTTTTGGGTCAGTATGATGGTGATGTTTATCTTGATTGGGAGATGACTGTAGAACAAAACTTTAATGCCCACCTTGTTCCTGAACAACATAGAGTTAGACAAGCTACTAGTGAGTTTAAGGATTTTGCTATTGTTTGATGGAGTGGTCTTGCTGCTGAAGCTGATTTACCTACTACTTGGGAAGAACTTAAGGTAGCAATGCGTGATCATTTTGTTCCTCCTTCTTTTTTTAGAGAGATTTGTAATAAACTGCAGCATTTAGAACAAGGAGATAAAACTGTTCAGGAGTACTTTAGTGAGATTCAGAAGGGTTTGATTCGTTGTGATGTAGTTGAAAAAGTAGAGGATCAGATTTGTCGCTTTATTCTGGTTTAAGAAAAGAAATTCAGGACATTCTTGATTATAAAGAATATTATACCCTCACCCAGTGTTTCCAGTATGCTATGCTTCAAGAGAAAGAATCACAGGGTCTTTCCTAGGCTTTTGAGGAGTACAGCAAGTCAAGGAGCTCCTACCCCCCACGCTCGACGAGGACTTCAGGGCTGCCCAGGCCATCTTTCCAGTCGCCCCCACTAGCAGCTACCAAGGGGACCAGTGTTGTTTCTGCAGCCCCAAGATCAGCCCCTGCACCTCCTATGCGCTGAAGTAAAACTTCTGTGCAGGTACCAGCTAGTAGTGCCTCCTCTGTTGCTTCGATGGGGCGCACTACAGGGATTCAGTGCCACCGCTGCCATGGACTTGGTCATGTGCAGAAAGATTATCCAAGTAGGTGGGCATATGTGGCGACAGACGATGGCGGTTACATGAGCACCTCCGACGTGGAGGATGAGGAGGAGGACGTCGCTGCTACCAGCAGTGACCTCATCCTTGGAGGCAGAGACACCACGGGATACATGAACATTATTGTTCAACGTGTCCTTAGTACACAAGTTCATCAGCCCGAGACGATGCAGCGCCACAACTTGTTCCAGATTTTCTTTGTCATCAAGAACCGCCGAGCACGTGTCATCATTGATGCAGGGAGCTACAATAACTTGGTGAGTTCTGATGTGGTCAACAAGCTTGCTGTTACCACACGCCCACATCCACATCCGTACTACATTCAGTGGTTAAACGACTCTGGCAAAGCTAAGGTAATACAAACTTGAAGAGTTCCTTTTTCCACATCCGTACTACATTCAGTTGTTAAACGACCATGGTAGAAGTAATAAGTACACTTTTATGCATAAAGGAACTAAAATTACTTTGTTACCAATGACCCCTGCTGAAATTGTACAAGCTGATTTAGAAAGAGCTGCTAGTTTGAAAAATAAAGGTCCTGAAATTCAACAACATATTAATTCTAATTCTACACCTAGTAATGTTAATGATTCTTCAAGTTCTAAGGGTGCTGGAATTAAATTACAAGGTTGTTCATGTCTTGCAACAAAATCTGAGCTTGCTGAAATTTCTGATAATGATGATATTTGCTATGCTTTGATATGCAAAGAAGCTTTGTTTTCACTTGATGATATTGCTTCTAGTGCTTTTTCTCCTGCTGTCACTAACCTTTTGTAGGAGTATGAGGATGTTTCTCCAGCTGAGATACCCCCGGGATTGCCACCTTTGAGAGGGATTGAGCATCAAATTGATTTGATTCCTGGTGCTACTTTGCCAAACCGTGCTGCTTATAGGATTAACCCTGAGGAGACTAAGGAGATACACCGACAAGTTCAAGACCTTTTGGATCGTGGGTATGTTCGTCAATCACTTAGTCCTTGTGTTGTCCCTGTACTTTTGGTTTCTAAGAAAGATGGTACTTGGCGTATGTGTGTAGATTGTAGAGCCATTAATAATATTACTATTAGGTATCGTCATCCTATTCCTAGGCTAGACGACATGCTTGATGAGTTATGTGATGCTATAATTTTCACTAAAATTGATTTGCGTAGTGGCTACCATCAAATTAGAATGAAACTTGGAGACGAATGGAAAACAACTTTCAAAACCAAATGTGGATTATATGAGGTGGATGAGGCGAAGATTGAAGCCATAAAGAGCTGTCCTGTACCAAAAACTATCACACATGTGAGGAGTTTTCTTGGTCTTGCAGGTTTCTACCGCCGCTTTATCAAAGATTTCAGCACCATTGCTGCACCTTTGCATGAGTTGACAAAGAAGGGCGTTGATTTCCATTGGGGTAAGGTACATCATGAGTGATGAGAACATCACACCTATGGATACACGCAACACTCCTCCAACTAAGATGAAAGTTCATGTGCATCACCTGAATTTACAGGTGAATTCGTTTCTAATGTTTTGTTTATGTGATTTTGAGAATAGATTGCTACCTAATGATTTAATTATTGTTAGAAACCATGGAGATGATGATGATATAGATAAGGAGGTGATTGGAGGCATGATGGGCCAGCAAGGACGTCCAAGCCAAGGTGGAAGCCCAATCCAAAACCGACTTTGAGTCTGTTTCGGAGCCTAGGACCAGTCTGCACTAAAACAGATGCTCAGGACGCATACGGACTCAGATTTGGACGTTGTACATATGCCTGGAAACATAACGAAAATATCTTTCCAACCCAACTGGTCCCATATCAAAATTCATCGCGAGCCGTCGGCAATTGTCAAAACAAGTTGATGTACAGAATCTGTCCTGGTGCAGCGACACCATAATCGGTCTTTAGGCCATGTATCGAGTTGAGCCCACTTAGGACTGCATCCAGGGGGTCTTGCATGATCCTAGGATCCTCATATACAGCCGCCACCTCTTCATTAGGGTTTAGGTTTTGCTTAGATTATTCTGTTGATAACAGTTTTGCCGTTTGATCGGTTTGTGAGCCCCCAACTTGTGAGATTCATCGTATACTTACAAATTTGGTTGCATTCTTCTTTGTTCTTGCTTGTGTTCTTGATTTTCAGGCAAGGATAAGCCTTCTCGGCGAGGTCAATCATTCTTGAATGGTTGATAACCAGAGGAGACGTTGTGCTGCGATTGCGGGGTTCAGAACGTGTCGTTCAGAAGCCGGATCGATTTGTGTATCGCCTCCGCCTTAATCAAGATTATCAGAACCTATCGGAAGATCGGGAACCCTTGTCCACATCAAGTGGTAATCAGAGCTTCAGGTACACCGTTAGGTTCACCCTTATCTCTGTTATTTTGTTCAGTCCTAAACTCCAGAAAACTACCCTACAAAAATATTTGTTCGTCGTGTTTCCGTTGTCCTATATCCCCCTTGTGCTATGCAATTTTCAGTTTAGTTTGCTTCTCTGAATTTTAGTCCCTATAAGGTCATTGTATTGCTGGTCTAGTGCTTGTTCTTTGGTCTTGTTTGAGTGGTGGATGTCCTTGTTCATAGAGAATCAAGAGAAAACAAAATTCAGTTTGTTGCACACATTGAGAGTTTAGGAATAATATATTATCTATCTCTGTGACTATCATATTCAGATCATAATATTGCTTATGCTAAAATATATTTTCCTTTTTCTTTCTAGTACTAATACCTTGCTGCAATTCTGATTCACAAGAAAAGAAAAGAAAAAGGCAAAAGTGCACAAGAGGAAAAAGCCGCACAAAAAAGAGAAGTAGAAAAAGGCAAAGATAAAAATTCAAAATTGCTTGCAGCCTTTGCATTCTTTGTTAAGTCATTCGCTTGCTTGCTTGAACTAGGTCCGAGACAAGTTTAGGCCGGTGACATAGACTAGCTTGGGTCTATTATTCAGTTTTGCAATTTCTGAATTGAGATCTTGCTAATCCTTGCTACCTAATATTGCCTATCCAAGCTCCATATATATCCTTCTGAATAGGCACAAATTTTTGACTCTCGCAATTGTCAGTTCACACTCTCCAAGGTATCCTTTGCTTGCTGTAATTTAGAACTTTGTAAGGGCTTGGTGAGATGCTTCTATTTTCTTGTTGAGAGTTTCCACCGTTATTACATAGTAGTGATAGGAAAATATACTCTTGTGTGTTTTCTTGTTTGCTACTAACAATGACAGGTTCCAATACTCATGGGAATGAATTGATGGCATCTCATGATGATAAGAGTGTTGTAGCACAACGAGTGTTCAGTTCTCAAATGGAGAAGGTAGAGAAAAATCAATTGAACAATTTATTCCAGACTCACTTTGTTGTGAAGGATCGACGTTGTCGTGTCATCATTGATGGAGAGAGTAGCCACAACATTGCAAGCTTAGAGTTGGTCGAGAAGCTTGGCTTGACCACACAACCACACCCATGTCCATACTACATCCAATGGGTAAATTCTTGTGGAAAGATAAAGGTAGATCAAATTGCACGCATTGAATTTTTTATTGGTTCTTACAAGGATAGTGCAGAATTTGATATAGTACCTATGCAAGCATGTCATGTGTTATTAGGTAAACCTTGGATATCTACAAATAATGTTTCACATAATGCCATTGCTAATAGCTACTCATTTAAATACAATGGTAGAAGGGTTACTCTTATACCTATGACTGCTGCTGAAATTTTAGAAGAGGACCAACAAAGATTTGAGAGAAGAAAGAATGAACCATTTAGGATAGAATGGGCTATTTCAAATGTTGCAACACTTCCATCAAAATCTGAATTACTAGAGGATGAACATATTTCTTTGCCTCTTGTTGCAACTAATACATTTGAACATTTACATAAAGAAGATGATAGTGGGAAAGATAAAGAACAGGTTGTTGCTTCAGGTAAAAGCTTTCTTGATGTGATGAATTGTTCCAATAATCTTGCTGTATTGGAACCTTATGATGATGTTACTTTGTTACAAGTTGATTTATCTACTGGTCCTGGTGATAAAGAGGAGTTGTGTGCCAATGCTTCACTTATACCTTTGCCACAACAAATGAATGAGCTTGATGCTTTTGCTTATGATTCACCTAATGGTGCTGAAATAAAATATTTGATTTTAGTTACATGTGAAAATGATGAGCAAAAATTGTTGACTTCTCTAAACACTTTGGGTTATATTGAATTTGATGTTCTTTGTGATCTAAATGCCATTGAGAAGAAAATCTTTTCTCAAACTGAATTTCCTTTATTGACAAGAAATAATTTTCATTCTATTGGCTATTATGATCATAGAGGTTTGTTTATGGTGCATAGAGTTTATATTTCTTCAACATTGAAACCTCCTTGTGTTGTGCAACTCAATGAGACACTAGAAAACTGCAATAAAAATTGTCATGTCATGTCAAGTTTTTCTACTGTTTCTAAGATCACACATTTTCTAACTTGTCATAAGAGTGAGGATGATGTTCATACTACTGGCCAATTTTTTAAAGATGTTGTTCAGTTGTGTGACATGCCTTCTACTGTAGTTTCACATTCTAATGATAATTTTTATAACACATATAAACATGAGGTGCATCCCAAGTTTGGGAATAGTTCTATATTTCATATTTTAGATTTGAGACAAATATTCGAAGAAAGAGATGGGATCGAGTCGAGGACGACTCTAATTCAAAAGGGGGAGAACGATGAGAACATCACACCTATGGATACATGCAACACTCCTCCAACTAAGATGAAAGTTACAGGTGAATTCGTTTCTAATGTTTTGTTTATGTGATTTTGAGAATAGATTGCTACCTAATGATTTAATTATTGTTAGAAACCATGGAGATGATGATGATATAGATAAGGAGGTGATTGGAGGCATGATGGGCCAGCAAGGACGTCCAAGCCAAGGTGGAAGCCCAATCCAAAACCGACTTTGAGTCTGTTTCGGAGCCCAGGACCAGTCTGCACTAAAACAGATGCTCAGGACGCATACGGACTCAGATTTGGACGTTGTACATATGCCTGGAAACATAACGAAAATATCTTTCCAACCCAACTGGTCCCATATCAAAATTCATCGCGAGCCGTCGGCAATCGTCAAAACAAGTTGATGTACAGAATCTGTCCTGGTGCTGCGACACCGTAATCGGTCTTTAGGCCAGGTATCGAGTTGAGCCCACTTAGGGCTGCATCGAGGGGGTCTTGCACGACCCTAGGGTCCTCATATACAGCCGCCGCCTCTTCATTAGGGTTTGGGTTTTGCTTAGATTATTCTGTTGATAGCAGTTTTGCCGTTTGATCGGTTTGTGAGACCCCAACTTGTGAGATTCATCGTATACTTGCAAATTTGGTTGCATTCTTCTTTGTTCTTGCTTGTGTTCTTGATTTGCTGGCACGGATAAGCCTTCTCGGTGAGGTCAATCATTCTTGATCGGTTGATAACCAGAGGAGACGTTGTGCTGCGATTGGGGGGTTCAGAACGTGTCGTTCGGAAGCCGGATCGATTTGTGTATCGCCTCTGCCTTAATCAAGATTATCAGAACCTATCGGAAGATCAGGAACCCTTGTCCACATCAATGAGTCTTTTGATGCTTTGAAGGATAAACTTACACATGCACCATTGCTGCAATTACCTAACTTTGATAAGATTTTTGAGGTTGAATGTGATGCTAGTGGTATAGGCATTGGTGGTGTTTTGATGCAAGATAGTAAACTTGTTCCATACTTTAGTGAGAAAATTACTAGGCCTGTTTTGAATTACTCCACATATAATAAGGAATTGTATGCACTTGTACGTTGTTTAGAGACGTGGCGTCATTATTTGTTGCCCAAAGAATTTGTTATTCATTCTGATCATGAATCACTTAAGTATATTCGTTCTCAATGTAATTTGAACCGTAGACATGCTAAATGGATTGTGTTTATTGAGTCTTTTCCTTACATTATAAAACATAAGAAAGGGAAGGATAATGTGATCGCTGATGCTTTATCTAGGCGCTATACTTTATTGTCTTAACTTGATTGTAGAATTTTTGGACTTGAGGCAATTAAAGAACAATATGTTGCTGATGTTGATTTTAAAGATGTATTGCTGCATTGTAAAGAAGGTCGTGCATGGAACAAATATGTGTTGACTGATGGCTTCTTGTTTAGAGCTAACCGCCTATGCATTCCAGTTGGTTCCGTTCGTCTTTTGTTGTTACAGGAGGCATATGGAGGTGGATTGATGGGTCATTTTGGTGCCAAGAAGACGGAGGATATTTTGGCCACACACTTCTTTTGGCCAAGGATGAGGAAAGATGTTGAGCGCTTTGTTGCTCGCTGCACTACATGTCAAAAAGCTAAGTCTCGCTTGAATCTACATGATTTATACATGCCACTTCCTGTTCCTTCTATTCCTTGGGCGGATATTTCTATGGACTATGTTTTAGGACTGCCTAGGACTAAGAGGGGGAGTGATAGTATTTTTGTTGTTGTGGATAGATTTTCTAAGATGGCACACTTTATACCATGTCATAAGACTGATGATGCTAGTTATATTGCTGACCTTTTTTTCAAAGAAATTGTACGTTTGCATGGTATGCCTTCTACTATTGTTTCAGATCATGATACAAAATTCTTGAGTCACTTTTGACGCACGCTTTGGAATAAGTTGGGTACAAAGTTGTTGTTTTCTACAACTTGTCACCCACAAACTGATGGACAAACTAAGGTGGTGAACCACACTTGGGTACTATATTGAGAGCTATTTTGAAGAAAAATTTGAAGCAATGGGAAGACTGTTTGCCTCATGTTGAGTTTGCATATAATCGGGTAACACATTCTACTACCAAGGTAAGTCCTTTCAAGGTAGTGTATGGTTTTGATCCCCGTACGTCACTTGATATACTTTCTTTACCTATTCATGAGAGAGTTCATGTTGATGCTAAGGAGCATGCTGAATTTATTTTGAAAATGCATGAGACCACTAGACTTAGCATTGAAAAGATGAATAAAAAGTATAAAGTTGCTGGTAGTAAAGATAGAAAAGAAGTAAACCTTGATGTAGGAGATTTAGTATGGTTATACTTGAGAAAGGATAGATTTGCAGATTTGAGAAAGTCTAAATTAATGCCTAGAGCTGATGGTCCTTTCAAAATAATTGAGAAAATTAATGATAATGCATACAAACTTGAGTTGCCTCCTGAGTTCGGGGTTAGTCCTACTTTTAACATTTCAGATTTGAAACCATACTTGGGAGAAGAGAATGAGCTTGAGTCGAGGACGACTCCACTTCAAGAGGCGGAGGATGATGAGGACATCACTCCTAAGGATACATGCAACACTCGTCCAAATTTGGACTTGCTAGGTCCAATGACTAGAGCTCGTGCACGATGACTAAATTTAGAGGTGAGCTCATTCCTACATTCTTCATTATATGTCACTTTTGAGAATGGTTTGCTACCTAATGATTATATTGTAATTAGGAACTATGGAGAGGACCAGGAGATGATGGGAGAAGGACTTGGAGACGTGGAGGACCAGCAAGGATGTGGAAGCCAAGGTGGAGGCCCAACCAAAACCAACTTCGAGTCTGTTTCGGGGCTCAGGACGAGTCTGCACTAAAACGGAGGCCCAGGACGCATACGGACTCGGATTTGGATATTCCACATATGCACGGAAAGATAAGAAGAACACCTTTTCAATGCCGATGGTATCATATCAAAATTCATCCAGAGTCATTGGGAATCGTTGAAACAAGAGAGGGTCCAGAATTTGTTTCGGTGCTACGTCACCTATTTTTGTCCTTTGGGCTTTGTATCTAGTTGAGCCCAATTAGGGGCGCGTCCAGAGGGTCTTGCACGACCCTAGGGTCTTCATATACAGACACCACTGCACCATTAGGGTTGGGGTTTTGCTTAGATTATTCTGTTCAAAACAGTTTCACCGTCATCACGGTTTGTGAGACCCCAACTTCGTGAGATTCATAATATATCTGCAATTGTGTTGCCTTCTTCTTTGTTCTTGCTTGTGTTCTTGATTCGCAGGCAGGGATTAGCCTTCTCGGCGAGGTCAATCATTTTAGGATGGTTGATAACCAGAGGAGACGTCGTGCTGCGATTGCGGGGTTTAGAACGTGTTGTTTTGAAGCCGGATCGATTTGTGTGTCGCCTCCGACCAAATCAACATATCCAGAACCTTTTGGAAGATCGGGAACCCTTGTCCACATCATTAGGGTTGCACACCTTGACACTACTCATGCTATTTGGGTTAAGCTCTGCACTTACCATGAGGGTACCAACCAGGTCAAGTCTATGCATAAGGATTCTTTCAATAGACAGTATCAAACCTTTGCTCAAAAATCGGGCGAGTCACTAGATGACACTTTTCGTAGGTTTGAGGCAATTGTGTGAAACTTGCGATCTTGTGGTACCCTTGTGTACAATGACAATTATAGAGCTATGCAACTGCTGTACTCACTTGATGAAAATGTTTGGGGGGTTAAAATTGCTGCTCTAGAAAAAACTGCTGACTTCAACACCTTAAACTGTGAGCAACTGTATAGCAAGCTGAAATCTCATGAACTATTTAGGAAATCTCGTCCTAATCTTACTATTCCTGCTTCTAGCTCTCAGAAGGTTAGTCATAGTGATGCTTCTTATGGAACTAACCCCTCACTTGACAAGTCTTCCTTGGAGTTTGCTTTGTCTTCTCTTGTTGCAGCTTCCGATGAATCGATGGAGTGCATTCCTGATGAGGAGCTGTCCTTGCTCACAAGGAAGTTCAGGAAGTTCTACAACAACCGCAAGGAGAGAAGAGGAGGTGGTTCAAGAACCTGCTTCAAGTGTGGTGACCCAGGACACTTCATCGCTGATTGTCCCAAGAAGAAGAAGAAGGCCGGGTACCATGACAACAACACTGAAGACTTCAAGCAGAAGAAGAACCGCTTCTACAAGAAGGGCAAGAACTCCAAGATGTTCACCAAGGCCATTGCACACGCCCGCGTTGCCGCTTGAGCGATGTTGACCTCACATCAAGCGAAGGCTTTACAAGCTTGGAGGTGGAAGCTGAGAAGCCACGAGTCAAGCGGAAGGATGGCTTCACCAGGCTTTGCTTCATGGCAAAGAACAACCATGACACCGACTCTGGATCTGACTCTGACACAAGCGAGGTACCTCCCACTCTTGATGAGCTCTCCTCTGAACTTGATCATTTGCGCGATGTTCTACTCGTGCAAAATGATAAGCTTTGCAGTGTTGTTCATGAGAGTAGAGAGCTTAAGTCTAAGTTGGAGAGTGCTAATTTTGAAATTGGTTCGCCTAGGTCTAAGCTTACAAAGGATGACATGGTTGTAGAGTCTGAGTCTTGTCAAGTTGTGATGAGTGATCTTGCATAGAGGAAGAGTGTGCATGTTGAAGTTGCCAGTCAGCTTGAGGGTGCCCTCAAGGAGCTTGATGAGTTCAAAGCTAGACCAACTCTTTTGGGTGTATGTCAGAAGTGCCCCAAGCTCACAGATGAGGTGGAAGCTCAGTCCCTCAAAGTCAAAGAGCTTGAGTCCAGACTTGTACATGACACTCGCTCAAAAGTTCTCCCACATCCGTGTGAAGTCCTAGTTCAGGAAAATGACTATCTTGTTTCTAGGCTCCAGAGAACCCTAGTGAGTGAGGAAAAGTGAGAGTGATTTGGCAAGAGTGAAGGAGAGTGCTTCTAGGTCAACCTATTACTTGGGCTTGGGATTTGATAGGTGTGACAAGGAGAGTGAGAACGTGGGTAAGTTTGTACCTAGCTCCAGCTACAAGGATGAGAAAAACACCATCAAACCCACTGACACATACTATCCACCCAATCCCAAACCCTCCTTCAACCCAAAGCAAACCGAGAAGCCAAAACCCAAACCTACAATGCAAACCAAGCCTAATCCTAAGGGTGTCTACATTTGCATGTTTTGTGGTCATAAGGGCGATTTGGATGATTTCTGTTATAGGCGTAAGAGGATTGAGAGGAAGCAAGCTGAGTTGACTAGGGATGCTTCTTATGATGATTTTGTTGACTTTCAACCTCGCTCTTTTTCACGTGCCTATCGTGGACAGGGTCATTCCTCATATGGCTTTGATTCACGAAATAGAGGCCTTGCGCAGCAGCGCTTTGGCTCCCCACGTTTTCCCCATCGTGGTGAGCGTCATTTGCATGGATTTGGCTTTCACATTGTTGATTTCTATCCTCACAACCCAAGGTTTGAGTCGAGACGCTTTGACAGGCCATGTTTTCCCCATCGTGGTTCTCGTCCTATGCGTTCAAATGACAATGTGCAAAGAACTGTGATGACTACTACCGATCGTATGGTTAAGTTCTGGATTCCCAAATCTCTTTTGACTAACCCCAGCACTGAGCCATTGACTTTTCCTTCTCGTTCTTTGTAGGCAGCAGGTGGAGGCTTGGAGAGAAAATGGTTGATGGACTCCGGGTGTTCGTGCCACATGACCGTAGATGCAAAGTGGTTCTCTAGCCTCACTCCCTTGAAGCGGCGGGACTATGTGACCTTTGGAGATGACAAGAGAGGGAGAGTGAAGGCAAGAGGCGCGGTAAAGGTAAATGAAAAATTCACTCTCAAGGATGTTGGTTTGGTTGAGCATCTCATGTACCATCTCCTCTCTATCTCTCAGCTTCTTGATGTTGGTTTGGAAGTGCGCTTTAAGTCGAATGCTTCTTGTGTTCTTGATTTGAGTGGTTCCTTGGTTTGTGGGATTTCTCGAATTGGCAGAGTTTTTTAGGCTGATTTTGCTGGTTCTCCTGGTTCTCACAAGTGCTTGTTTGCTCAATCTTCTTCTGAGCTCTGGAAATGGCATAGGAGACTGGGTCACATGAACTTTGACTTGCTATATCGCTTGAGTGGCCTAGGTTTGATCCGAGGATTGCCTAAGCTCAAATTTGATAAGGATTTGGTTTGTGCTCCGTGTCGTCATGCGAAAATGATTGCCGCATCTCATCCACCAATCAATTTGGTGATGACTGAATGCCCTTCTCGGGTTCGTTCGGCGGGTGGGAAGTGGTATGTTCTTGTGATTGTTGATGACTATTCTCGCTACTCTTGGATCTACTTTCTTGAGAGCAAGGATGAAGTGTTTCATCACTTTCGGAGCATAGCCTTGAGGTTGTTCAAGGAACTCCCTGGTGCATTACGAGCAATTCGCAGTGATAATGGCACCGAGTTCAAGAACTCCTCTTTTGATGCTTTCTGTCTTGAGCATGGTATTGAGCATCAGTTTTCAGCACCTGGTGTTCCTTAGCAGAACGATGTGGTTGAAAGAAAGAATAGAACCTTAGTGGAGATGGCCCGGACGAAGCTCGATGAGCATAGGACTCCGAGGCGGTTCTGGGCTGAGGCCATTAGCACTACTTGCTATGTTTCCAATCGGATTTTCTTACGCTCATTTCTTAACGTGACTTCTTATGAGCTGCGTTTCGGGAGAAAGCCCTCGGTTTCTCATTTGTGTGCCTTTGGTTGCAAGTGCTTTATTCTCAAGCGTGGCAATCTTGATAAGTTTGAGTCAAGGTCTTCCGATGGAATCTTTCTTGGTTACTTTCTTCATGGTCATTCCTGCGATGTAACCTTTGATGAATCAACCTCTTGTGCAAGGAATCAACCTTTGTAGAAGAGGACCTACAGGGCTTTGATGATGATGATGATGATTCACTTCATCTCTCATCTGAGCTTGTTCCTGCTGCCACCACTACTCCAGCAGAGGGTCCAGAAGCTTTTACATCAACTTCAGCGGTTGTTGAGCAAGCTCCAGCTATGGTTGAGGGCGAGGTACACTCTGAGAGAGAGGCTCCTCACCACATTCAGCATCAACATCCACCCCAAAAGATGATCGGTAATCTCTATGAGAGGACAACAAGGTCAAGGTCTGTACATCTTGCTTGCTTTACCAATTCTCTCTTTGTTGCAACCTCTGAACCCCAAGATGTTGGACACGCATTATCTGATGAACATTGGGTTAATGCCATGCATGAGAAGTTGGAAAACTTTGAGAGAAACAAAGTCTGGACCCTTGTAGAGCCTCCCAGAAATGTCAATGTCATAGGAACCAAATGGGTGTACAAACATGGGGAGGATGGTGAGGTTGTGAGAAACAAGGCTAGGATCTTGCTTGCATTTGCTGCCTCCAAGGGCATTAGACTTTATTAAATGGATGTCAAGAGTGATTTCCTAAATGGTTTCATAGAGGAAGAAGTGTATGTGAGGCAACCCCCTGGCTCTAAGCACCACAAATACCCAAACCGTGTGTACAAGCTTCAGAAGGCTTTGTACAGGCTAAAGCAAGCACCTAGGGCATGGTATGCTAGGCTTAAGACCTTCTTGCTAGAGCGTGGGTATGTCATGGGGTTTGTTGATAAAACCTTGTTCACTCTAAAGCATGGCAATGACTTTCTAATGGTTCAGATTTATGTGGATGATATCATCTTTGGTGTTTCCTCTCATGCTCTTGTGTCCAGATTTCAGGAAGCTATGGAAAGTGAATTTCAGATGTCAATGATGGGAGAGCTCACCTTCTTTCTTGGGCTTCAAATCAAGCAGTGCAAGCAAGGCATATTCATACATCAAGCCAAGTACATGAAGGATCTCGTGAAGAAGTTCGACATGGTCAATGTGAAGCCATTGTCTACAGCAATGTCCACTACAACGGCTCTTGACCCTGATGAAGACCGTGAAGCGGTGGATCAAAAGGAGTACAGGAGCATAATTGGCTCCCTCTTGTACCTGACAGTGACAAGACCTGACATACACTTTTTGGTGTGTCTTTATGCTCGCTTTCAAGCTTCCCCAAGGGTGACTCATCGCAAGGCTGTCAAGCGCATCTTCAGGTATCTCAAATACACCCTTGAGTTTGGTGTTTGGTACTCTGCATCTTCATCTCTTGATCTCATTGGGTATTCGGATGCGGACTTTGCTGGGTATAGAATTGATAGGAAGAGCACTTCTGGTACTTGCCATTTCTTGGGTACTTCTTTGAACTGTTGGTCTTCCCATAAGCAGTTGAGTGTTTCCCAATCCACCACAGAGGCTGAGTATGTAGCTGCTGCTAGCTGCTGCTCACAAGTCCTATGGATTGTATCTACCTTGAGAGACTATGGGTTGACTTTTAAGGGTGTTCCACTCATGTGTGATAACTCCAGTGCCATATGCTTAGCCAAAAACCCAGTCCAACATGGTAAGGTCAAACACATCAATGTGTGATTCCACTTCCAGAGAGACAATGTTGAGAAGGGGGATGTTGAGCTCATATACATTGATACCAAGAACCAACTAGCTGATATCCTCACCAAACCCTAGATGCTCTGAGACATGCTTTTCTTCGGGGGGAACTTGGTGTTTGTCATCCGTATGGCATCATTTGAGGGGGAGTTGGTGTTCACTTGTATATATGTATCTTACCATTTTCGCTTTGCATCTCATGTGTAATATATGCATTGGTAGATGAACTTTGAGTCTTATGCTTTCTTGCATTTCTCTTTGCTATGATTGAGCTTGAGCTAAGTTGTGTGGATGTGATGGTAATCTCTCATGCTTAGATTTTCTAGATGGCCTGTTATAAACTCATGTGAGCAACTTGCTAATCTTGCTAAAACTTGCTCACCATCTGTATAATTGCTTTTATCCTTGTTGAAACTTGCGTTGAGGCTAGTCTAGAGGATGTCATGGCTTTGGCACCTTGTGTTTACGAAATGGAAGGCTTTGCAAATGTTTATGATGAGGACATCACTCCTAAGGATACATGCAACACTCCTCCAATTGTGGACATGCAAGGTCCAATGACTAGAGCTCGTGCACGACGACTAAATTTAGAGGTGAGCTCGTTCCTACGTTCTTCATTATATGTCACTTTTGAGAATGGTTTGCTACCTAATGATTATATTGTAATTAGGAACCATGTAGAGGACCAGGAGATGATGGGAGAAGAACTTGGAGACGTGGAGGACCAGCAAGGACGTGGAAGCCAAGGTGGAGGCCCAACCAAAACCGACTTCGGGTCTGTTTCGGGGCTCAGGACCAGTCTGCACTAAAACGGATGCCCAAGATGCATACGGACTCGGATTTAGACGTTCTACATATGCATGGAAAGATAAGAATAGGACCTTTCCAATGCCGCTGGTATGATATCAAAATTTATTTGGAGTCATCAGGAATCGTTGAAACAAGATAGGGTCTAGAATCTATTTCGGTGCTACGTCGCCTATTTTTGGCCTTTGGACTTTGTATCTAGTTGAGCCTAATTAGGGGCGCATCCAGAGGGTCTTGCACAACCCTAGGGGCTTCATATACAGCCGCCTCCGTATCATTAGGGTTCGGGTTTTGCTTAGATTATTCTGTTCATAACAGTTTCACCGTCATCACAGTTTGTGAGAACCCAACTTTGTGACATTCATAATACATCTACAATTGTGTTGCCTTCTTCTTTGTTCTTGCTTGTGTTCTTGATTCGCAGGCAGGGATTAGCCTTCTCGGCAAGGTCAATCATTTTAGTACGGTTGATAACCACAGGAGACGTCGTGCTGTGATTGCAGGGTTTAGAATGTGCTGTTTAGAAGCCGGATCGATTTGTGTGTCGCCTCCGGCCAAATCAACGTATCCAGAATATTTCGGAAGATTGGGAACCCTTGTCCATATCATGTGGTAATCAGAGCTTCAAGTGCACTGTCAGGTTCGCACTACCGTTAGTTAATTTCATTTTATGTTCATCCTATCGTCCACAGAAAAGCCCAAAAAAGTTTTCCCTCCGCCCACAACCACATGTTTAACCTTTGCATATTTCAATTTCAGAGTTCGTAGTGTTGAGTTTGTGCCCTAGTTCTTGTTTAGTCGCTGGTTTAGTTTGTGTTTTTGTCATCAGTAGTGTTTCCCTGGCAACCCTAGCCACCATCCCCTTCACCATCCTCTGTTTTGTTGGCTTTTTGTGCTACGGTTGATTGATTGACACACCTAGCCTAGTCCCACCCTAATCCCACCCTAAACACACCGTCAACACCCCAAACCAATCCCCACAAATTCCACTTTCCACTGCCTCCACGCCGCCAAAAAAAAAATCCTACCCGATTCCAAACCCGACCCCAAACCCGACTCGGGTTTCTGGAAAACCGACTCCAACCCCCCTTCGGTAAAACGAGCATAACTTTTCGCTCGGTTGTCTGTTTTGGCTGAAATTTTTACAGGAGATTCTTGACTCAAAGTTGGGCATACCCATACTTGGCTATGCCCTATGTGCCCTCATCAAAAAATTCAAAAAAAAATCGGGAAGATAAAGAAAAAATTAGTTTAAGTTTAAACCCGACGTTTTTTGCAACTTCAAGATTTTCTGTAGGCCATCCTACCTCTATTTGAGCTGAAATTTTCTGTGGATTCTCCTCCATTATTAGTGAGTTGGAGAAGAATATCCAAAAAATAAAATCAAAAAAAAGAAATTTAGGATTTCTACTAGTGCTACATCTAGCCCCCTGAAATTTGTGGATTTGGCTGTTTTGCACTTAGCTCCCTATTATCGCCCTATTGTGCCTTTGTCTCCTTGTTTCTACTTTGCTATCACTACTGTTCTAGGACATACTTAGACCAACAACTAGGGACAAGTTACTTGGGCACTTATTCAGCTTTACTATCTATTTTTTATTTGTGTGCCACTCACATATATATATTTGGCCTTCCTAGCTCTATATATTTCTTATGGACAGCACACAGGTTATTTTGTGACCCTTGCAATCGTGGAACACATGGTATCCATTGCTTTGCTTTTCAGAACTTTGTAAGAGCTTTGTAAAGAGTCTCCTTTTGTTGTGTTAAGAGGCACCACTGCTTAGCTATTTTGTAGGGATAACCTTCACTGTTTGTTTCCTGTTTTGGTGTTTGTGATGGTAGGAAGTGATGACGGAGAGATGGCTTCACCCTCACAATTTGCTGAGTGCGTGAGCCAGGAGCAGCTCCAGAAGGCTTTGCAGGCTGCTCAGAGTGATTTGGCAGAGATGATCACCAGAGCCGTTACTGATGCGGTCAGCAAGCTTCACATTGGAGAAAGCAACGAGCGGTTGGAGAAGCGGGTCTCTAAGTTAACCGATCAGGTTGTCGCGTTGGAGACCGCTCCCAAAACCAACGATATGAACACCAATAACAACAACAACAACATTGAAGACGTCCATGATGAAGGCACGGTGTATAAGGCTGATGGCACCATAGATAGGTCAGCTACAAGGACCACACGATTACGACGTCGTTTGCAACATAATACTCAAGGTATGGGTGGTTTCCATAACTACAATCGTCGTCCACATGGTAACTATGCTCCAGATGACTCGTATGCTAAAATTAAGTTTTCAATTCCTTTGTTTTCGGGTCAGTATGATGATGATGTTTATCTTGATTGGGAGATGGCTGTAGAACAAAAATTTAATGCCCATCTTGTTCCTGAACAACATAGAGTTAGACAAGCTACTAGTGAGTTTATTTGCCTACTACTTGGGATGAACTTAAGATAGCAATGCGTGATCGTTTTGTTCCTCCTTCTATTTATAGAGATATTCGTAATAAACTACAGTGTTTAGAACAAGGAGATAAAACTGTTCAGGAGTAATTTAGTGAGCTTCAGAAGGGTTTGATTCGTTGTGCTATAGTTGAAAAAGTAGGGGATTAGATTTGTCGCTTTTATTCTGGTTTAAGAATAGAAATTTAGGACATCCTTGATTATAAAGAATATTATACCATCACCCAGTGTTTTCAGTATGCTATGCTTGCAGAGAAAGAATCACAGGGACTTTTTCAGGATTTTGAGGAGTACAGCAAGTCGAGGAACTCCTACCCCCCACGCTCGACGGGGACTTTAGGGCTGCCCAGGCCATCTTTTTGGCCGGCCCCACCAGCAGCTACCAAGGGAACCAGTGGTGTTTCTGCAGCCCCAAGATCAACCCCTGCACCTTCTACGCGCTCAGGTAAAACTTCTGTGTAGGTACCAGCTATTAATGCCTCCTCTGTTGCTTTGACGGGGCGCACTACAGGGATTCAGTGCCACCGCTACCATGGACTTGGTCATGTGTAGAAAGATTGTCCAAGTAGGCGGGCATATGTGGCGATAGACGATGGCGATTACATGAGCACCTCCGATGTGGAGGATGAGGAGGAGGAGGTCGCTGCCACCAGCAGTGACCTCGTCCTTGGAGGCGGAGACACCACGTGATACATGAACATTATTGTTCAACATGTCCTTAGCACACAAGTTCATCAGCCCGAGACGATGCAGCCCCACAACTTGTTCCAGATTTTCTTCATCATCAAGAACCACCGAGCACGTGTCATCATTGATGGAGGGAGCTGCAATAACTTGGTGAGTTCTGATGTGGTCAATAAGCTAGCTTTGACCACACGTCCACATCCACATTCGTACTACATTCAGTGGTTAAACGACTCTGGCAAAGCTAAGGTAATACAAACTTGCAGACTTCCTTTTTCCATTGGTTCTTATGTGGATTTTGTTGATTGTGATGTCGTACCCATGCAAGCATGTTCACTTTTAATTGGTAGACCTTGGGAATTTGATAATGATGCTGTACACCATGATAGAAGTAATAAGTACACTTATATAAATAAAGGAACTAAAATTACTTTGTTACCAATGACCCCTGCTGAAATTATACAAGCTGATTTAGAAATAGCTGCTAGTTTGAAAAAAAAAGGTCCTGAAATTCAACAACCTGTTAATTCTAATTCTACACCTAGTAATGTTAATGATTCTTCAAGTTCTAAGGGTGCTGGAATTAAATTACAAGGTCGTTCATGTCTTGCAACAAAATCTGAGCTTGCTGAAATTTCTGATAATGATGATATTTGCTATGCTTTGATATGCAAAGAAGCTTTGTTTTCGCTTGATGATATTGCTTCTAGTGCTTTGCCTCCTGCTGTCACTAACCTTTGAGAGGGATTGAGCATCAAATTGATTTGATTCCGGGTGCTACTATGCCAAACCGTGCTGCTTATAGGACCAACCCTGACGAGACTAAGGAGATACAACGACAAGTTGAAGACCTTTTTGGATCGTGGGTATGTTCGTCAATCACTTAGTCCTTGTGTTGTTCCTGTACTTTTGGTTCTTAAGAAAAATGGTACTTAGCGTATGTGTGTAGATTGTAGAGCCATTAATAATATTACTATTAGGTATCGTCATCCTATTCTTAGGCTAGACAACATGCTTGATGAGTTATGTGGTGCTATAATTTTTACTAAAATTGATTTGCATAGTGGTTACAATCAAATTAGAATGAAACTTGGAGATGAATGGAAAATAGCTTTGAAAACCGAATTTGGATTATATGAGTGGTTAGTAATGCCTTTTGGTTTAACTAATGCACCTAGTACTTTCATGCGCTTGATGAATAAGGTTTTAAGAGCTTTCATTGGCAAATTTGTGGTAGTTTACTTTGATGATATCTTGATTTATAGCAAATCCATAGATGAACATATGAATCATTTGCGTGCTATTTTTGATGCTTTACGAGATGCACATTTATTTGGTAACCTTGAGAAGTGCACCTTTTGCACGGATCGAGTCTCTTTTCTTAGCTATGTTGTGACTCCACAGGGAATTGAGGTGAATGAGGCGAAGATTGAAGCCACAAAGAGTTGGCCTATACCAAAAACTATCACACAGGTGAAGAGTTTTCTTGGTCTTGCAGGTTTCTACCGCCGCTTTGTCAAAGATTTCAGCACCATTGCTGCACCTTTGCATGAGTTGACAAAGAAGGGCATTGATTTCTATTGGGGTAAGGTACATCATGAGTCTGTTGATACTTTGAAGGATAAACTTATACATGCATCATTGCTGCAATTACCTAATTTTGATAAGATTTTTGAGCTTGAATGTGATGCTAGTGGTATAGCCATTGGTGGTGTTTTGATGCAAGATAGTAACCTGTTGCATACTTTAGTGAGAAAATTACTGGGCCTGTTTTGAATTACTCCACGTATGATAAGGAATTGTATGCACTTGTACGTTGTTTAGAGACGTGGCATCATTATTTGTTGCCCAAAGAATTTGTTGTTCATTCTGATCATGAATCACTTAAGTATATTCGTTCTCAATGTAATTTGAACCATAGACATGCTAAATGGATTGAGTTTATTGAGTCTTTTTCTTACATTACTAAACATAAGAAAGGGAAGGATAATGTGATCACTGATGCTTTATCTAGGCGCTATACTTTATTGTCTCAACTTGATTGTAGAATTTTTGGACTTGAGGCAATTAAAGAACAATATGCTAGTGATGTTGATTTTAAGGATGTATTGCTACATTGTAAAGAAGGTCGTGCATGGAACAAATTTGTGTTGACTGATGGCTTCTTGTTTAGAGCTAACCGCCTATGCATTCCAGTTGGTTCCGTTGGTTACAGGAGGCGCATGGAGGTGGATTGATGGGTCATTTTGGTGCCAAGAAGACGAAGGATATTTTGGCCACACACTTCTTTTGGCCAAGGATGAGGAAAGATATTGAGCGATTTGTTGCTCGCTGCACTACATGTCAAAAAGCTAAGTCTCGCTTGAATCCACATGGTTTATACATGCCACTTCCTGTTCCTTCTATTCCTTGGGTGGATAGTATTTTTGTTGTTGTGGATAGATTTTCTAAGATGGCACACTTTATACCATGTCATAAGACTGATGATGCAAGTTATATTGCTGATCTCTTTTTCAAAGAAATTGTACGTTTGCATGGTATGCCTTCTAATATTGTTTTAGATCGTGATGCAAAATTTTTGAGTCACTTTTGGCGCATGCTTTGGAATAAGTTGGGTACAAAGTTGTTGTTTTCTACAACTTGTCACCCACAAACTGATGGACAAACTGAGGTGGTGAATCGCACTTTGGGTACTATGTTGAGAGATATTTTGATGAAAAATTTGAAGCAATGGGAAGAATGTTTGCCTTATGTTGAGTTTGCATATAATCGGGCAACACATTCTACTACCAATGTAAGTCCTTTCGAGGTAGTGTATGGTTTTGATCCCTATACTCCACTTGACATACTTCCTCTACCTATTCATGATAGAGTTCATGTTGATGCCAAGGAGCGTGCTGAATTTATTTTGAAAATGCATGAGACCACTAGACTTAGCTTTGAAAATATGAATGACAAGTATAAAATTGTTGGTAGTAAAGGTAGAAAAGTAGTAAAACTTGATGTAGGAGATTTAGTATGGTTACACTTGAGAAAGGATAGATTTCCAGATTTGAGAAAGTCTAAATTAATGCCTAGAGCTGATGGTCCTTTCAAAATAATTGAGAAAATTAATGATAATGCATACAAACTTTAGTTGCCTCCCGAGTTCGGTGTTAGTCCTACTTTTAACATTTTAGATTTGAAACCATACTTGGGAGAAGAGAATGAGCTTAAGTCGAGGACGACTCCACTTTAAGAGGGGGAGGATGATGAGGACATCACTCTTAAGGATACATGCAACACTCCTCCAATTCTGGACTTGCAAGGTCCAATGACTAGAGCTTGTGCACGATGACTAATTTTAGAGGTGAGCTCGTTCCTATGTTCTTCATTATATGCCACTTTTGAGAATGGTTTGCTACCTAATGATTATATTGTAATTAGGAACCATGGAGAGGACCAGGAGATGATGGGAGAAGGACTTGGAGATGTGGAGGACCAGCAAGGACGTGGAAGCCAAGGTGGAGGCCCAACCAAAAGCGACTTTGGGTCTGTTTCAGGGCTCAGGACCAGTCTACACTAAAATGGAGGCCTAGGACGCGTACAGACTCGGATTTAGATGTTCTACATATGCACGGAAAGATAAGAAGAGGACCTTTCCAATGCCCCTGGTCTCATATAAAAATTCATCCGAAGTCATTAGGAATCATCAAACAAGAGAGGGTCTAGAATCTGTTTCGGTGCTGCGTCGCCTATTTTTGGCCTTTGGGCTTTGTATTTAGTTGAGCCTAATTAGGGGCACGTCCAGAGGGTCTTGCACGACCCTAGGGCCTTCATATACAGCTGCCACCGCACCATTAGGGTTCGGGTTTTGCTTAGATTATTCTATTCATAACAGTTTCACCATCATCATGGTTTGTGAGACCCCAACTTCATGAGGTTCATAATACATCTGCAATTGTGTTGCCTTCTTCTTTATTCTTTCTTGTGTTCTTGATTCACATGCAGGGATTAGCCTTCTCAGTGTGGTCAATTGTTTTAGGACGGTTGATAACCAGAGGAGACGTCGTGCTGTGATTGCGGGGTTTAGAACATGCTGTTCTGAAGCCGGATCGATTTTGTGTCGCCTCCGACCAATTCAACGTATCCAGAACCTTTCAGAAGATTGGGAACCCTTGTCCACATCAGTTTAGCTCATGATGTAACATTGTGGGAACATGTGTTCCATTTGCCGCAAAGGAATGCTCTTTTGTCTTGTGCATAATCTTGAAAAATCTGCTAAGTGTTTTGATCAAGAATTACTCAATAATGCTAAATCCAAACATTGTGACTTGAAGCCTCGGGGTGTTTACCGTACCTAGTCATGCGACCCTCCGCGTTTGTAGAGCTCATTTTCTGCGAATGCTTGTTGCCCTTGTTGAGATTGAAACTGGCGAGATTCTTACGATTCACTTGGTGCTTGTTTTGCCTTGGATGAGATACTTACACATGTGGTGGCAGTTTTTCTCATGATAAGCAACTTTGATTCTATCTAAGCTAGTCAATCTTTCTGCTTAGCTTGTATAGCTCATGGTGTTTATGCCTTGCTAATTACTTTTGATCTTTGCATGATTGGGAGCTATTGCTTTTACATTTCATAGCACTATAATTATGGTTAGCAAAGTTAAATTCTTGTTTGCATAATTGTTGAAGCTCCTTAGGTTTGCATTTTCATGCGGTGCATGTTTGCTTGTTCTTTTGCCTCTTTGATGAGTTCATTGCCAAAGGGGGAGAAAATTTTGGGGTCATGCACAAATAATGCTAAGAAACTCATATGATCCATTTTGCACTACATGAGACCTACCACAATTTGAGGGGGAGCATATCATGATCTTGAGCGTTTTCTTGCGCTTTTCACATTCTTTGCGTCTCAAGTCGCTTTCTTTGCCAACTCTTGGTTTTGTGATCCCTACTTGCTAGATGGTTTGTTTTCACCTTTTTCTTTGGGTTTGGATGCGCTTATTCGGCTTCGCATTTCAATCTCTAATCTTTGTGCATTTGGTGTTGTCAATGTACTCATCAAGGGGGAGATTGAGAAACCATGTGGATATGTACCATGGTTTGCTATATTTGTGATGAGTAATTGACTTGAGCGGATTTGGTGCTTGAGTTGAAATACGGGAATCTAGGGATTACATGGATTTGCATATCATGGTTATGACTTGTGTTAGGACTCTATTCAAAGTGCTAGGAGAGGACTTCATGTTTTAGAGGAGAGGAAAGGGTGTGTGAGAGACATCTCTTGCTCTTCCAAATAGTGGGAGGAAGAGGGTGGCTTCCTAGCCTTGTACCTATGTATCTTGTAAGCACCTTTCTATGATATGAGAAGTATTTTCGTGCTCAAGATCTCCCGCTTCACTTGAATCCTGAAATTCCCTTTTTCTTATTTTTAGAGCTATTTTTAGAGCTATTTTCGTGGTGATTTTCGATCTCACTTTTGGATGAGTTTTTGGTTTGGATTTCTTGAGAAACTTGTTGCTAGGATGAGCTAGAACAACCATCTATGGATCCTTGACCGAATCAATAGCTCTAGCACCTTCGATTTGAAGGATTTCTCAAGTTTCCCCTTTCTGGTGTTCTTGGCACAAGATCTGAAATTCATGATGATTCCTTGTGTTTTTGGAGTGAATCTCTATAGAGGAGGGTCATGATGTATTGAGGATCATCTGGTCCAAATTTCATGATTTTTGGAGTTCATTTGATAGGGTTTTGGTAATTTTCTTTCTCGAACAGAGCTGCTGTTTTGACCATGACGGAACTTCCGTGATCATGACGGAACTTTCGTCAAGAACCACGGAACTTCCGTGAGTGACAGTGTTCCCGTCACTCGGAACTTCCGTAATTGACGGAACTTCCGTCGGGCACCACGAAACTTCCGTCAGGTACCACGGAACTTCCGTCAGGCTCTGTTCTGTGACCTTTCAGACCTTCCTTGTTTTGGTTTTTGTTTCTTTTGTGCTTCTGCTATGTGTCCTTTTGGTTTGAGTCATTCCTAGTGTTAACACATTACAAGTTAGTGTGTGTAATCTTGGTGACTCGGTTAGAGGTTGGTTTAGGTTGTAGTTGGGACATAGGCCAAGTTCTTGAAAAGAATCTGAATTGGCTCCCATTCACCCCGCCTCTGGTCGCCTTCTCGGTCCTTCAGTGATCCACCAGTATGCTTAGGTTGTTGTTCCTTTCATAGGTTCATTATCTTGCTAGTGCGATAACCACTAGGATTGTGTAGGAGTTGATTTGAGTGGTTGGTTTTAGGAATTGGCGAATTTGGTACATAGTGCGAGTTCCCGATTCACCCCCCGCCCCCTCTCGGTCACTCGATCCTTTCAGCTTGTCTTATGGTTACCACCAGGGTCAACTACCAAAGTGGAGGTACTCATTGGATTCTTGATAGTGGGTGCACTCAACATATGACCGGGAAGCCAATCATGTTCACCACCATTGATGAAGACGAAGATAGTGAGAAGGTGACTTTTAGGGATAACTCAAAAGGGAGAGTTAGAGGCTCGGGCAAGGTGGCCATCACAAATGACGTCCATCTCTCCAAGGTCGTTCTTGTGGAAACCCTCAACTTCAACCTTCTGTCTATTGGTCAACTATGTGACATGGGTTTCAAGTGCACATTTGATGAGGATGGTGCAACAATTGAGAACGCCAAGAGAGGGCTAGTATTCCATGGAGTGAGACATGGGAACTTGTATACCATGGACTTCAAGTCAAGCAATATGCCACCAAGCACTTGACTATTCACTAAGGCATCCAAGGGATGGTTGTGGCATAGAAGACTGGCACATGTTAGAATGAATCAGCTCAAGAAGATTGTCAAGAGGAGTCTAGTTGAAGGAATCAAGGATGTGGCTTAGAGAAGGATAAACTGTGCAGTGCTTGTCAGGTAGGGAAACAAGTTGCAACTTCACATCCCACCATGTTATTCATGTCTACATCTCGACCTCTAGAGCCCTTGCACATGGACTTGTTTGGGCCAACACATTACAAGAGTCTAGGAGGCAATCTATATTGCTTGATGATTGTTGATGATTTCACGAGATACACTTGGACCTTCTTTCTTGTGGACAAATCTCAAGCAAGTGGTATCTTCATAAAGTTTGCCAAGAGAGCAAAGAATGAGTTTAATGCTAGCATTGTGAAGATAAGGAGTGACAATGGGACGTAGTTGAAGAACACTACAGTGGAGGAATACTGTGACAAGAAAGGGATCAAACATGAATTCTCCACTACATATACTCCCGAGCAAAACGGAGTAGTGGAGAGGATGAACAAGATGCTCATCACTCTTGCTTGTGCCATGTTGAATGAGTATGGAACTGATGAGAGGTTTTGGGCAGAGGCAATCAACACGGCTTGCTACACCTCCAATCGTGTCTATCTCCACCGGTTGTTGAAGAAGATGCCATATGAGCTATGGGTGGGACGGAAACCCAGTGTTTTCTATTTCCGAGTCTTTGGCTGCAAGTGTTACATTCTCGAGAAGAGGAGAAAGCCCAGGAAGTTTAAGAAAAGAACTTATGAAGGCATTTTTGTTGGTTACTCTAGGACTTCTAAAGCTTATGGGGTCTACAGCTCAGCCACAGGATGTGTGGAAGAATCCTATGATGTGCAATTTGATGAGTCAAATGAGTCTCAAAAGGAGGATGAATTTCATTATGTGAACATTGGAGATGAGCCTAGGAGGGAAGCCTTGAGAAATTTGCTCGTGGGCGAGGTTTTACCCCACGAGGCCAATGATGATGATATTGATGAGCCCTCTACTCAACCACCTCAACCTACCTCCTCCTCTGAGGTACAACAAACAACCCAAGATGCCACAAATACTCCCACAAGCTCCTCCTAAGATTCATTGAGAGTTCACGCACCAAATGATGAGGAAACCCAAGTGAGAAGTGAACCACAAACCGCCCAACTTACTTCACCACAAACCACTTCTCCTAGCTCTTCACAAGATACCCTCCCATCCACCTCAAGTTCAAAGTCCAAAAAAAGAAAGCATAAGAGTGACTCTTCCACCTCTCTTAGGATCCAAGACACTCATATATCAAGAGAGCAAACAATCCATAATGCACAAGACACTTCACCTAGAGCTCCTCTCACTCAAAGAAAATACCATCCTAGACCCAAAGCCATCAACAAAGATCACTCACAAGACTTGATCATTGGAAATCCATCTCAAGGGATAAAAACAAGGAGAAATTAATATAAGCCCAACTATGTGAGTGAAGAGAATAATGATGTGGCCAATGTTGGGATTGAGAACTTCTCCTTCGTCTCTATGATTGAACCCACTAACATTGATGAAGCTATGGATCATCACAAGTGGGTTATTGCCATGCAAGAAGAGTTGAACAACTTCAACAGGTGCAAAGTATGGAAATTGGTTAAGAGACCCAAGAATCATAATGTGGTTGGCACTAAGTGGGTCATCAAGAACAACCAAGATGAGAAAGGAGCAATTGTCAAGAACAAGTCTCGCCTAGTGGCTAAGGGATATTCTCAAGTGGTG
The DNA here is from genome assembly GCA_032690845.1 of Eleusine coracana subsp. coracana. Taxonomy (NCBI): domain Eukaryota; kingdom Viridiplantae; phylum Streptophyta; class Magnoliopsida; order Poales; family Poaceae; genus Eleusine; species Eleusine coracana. The sequence continues at coordinate 36,151,165 of CM064422.1, read as the reverse complement.
GAAATTGACTTTGAACAAGTCTTGGCCCGTCTTGAAGCTATTCGGATCTTACTTGCCTATGCATCACACAATAGCATCAAGCTCTTTCAAATAGATGTCCAAAGTGCTTTCTTGAATGGAGAGATCAATGAGAAAGTCTATGTGGAACAACCTCCGGGGTTTGAGGACCCAAAACATCCAAGACATGTGTACATATTGAAGAAAGCTCTCTATGTCCTCTAGCAAGCACCAAGGGCATGGTATGAACACCTGAGGAACTTCCTACTCAAAAATGGATTCACCATTGGAATCATTGATAGCACCTTATTCATGAGGCATGTTGGGAAGTATCTCTTTGTGTGTCAAATCTATGTGCATGATATCTTATATGGGTCAACCAATGAGAAGTTCAATGAAGAGTTTTGGGAGATGATGGCTAGGGAATTCCAAATGTCAATGATTGGAGAGTTGCATGTTTTCCTTGGTTTTCAAGTCAAGCAATTGAGAGAAGGAAACTTCATCTATTAAGAGAAATATACTAAGGACCTTCTCAAGAGATTCAACATGGATAATTGCAAGCCTTTGCACACACCAATGGCTACTAGCAAACCCTTGGATGATGATGTGAAAGGAAAATCGGTGAACCCAAGCTATATAGATCAATTATTGGGTCTTTGCTCTATCTCACTGCTTCAAGACTGGACATCATGTTTAGTGTGTGCTTGTGTGCACGCTATCAAGCAAATCCAAAAGAGTCACACTTGAAGGCCGTGAAGAGAATAATGATATACCTCAAGTACACACCTACTATGGGCTTATGGCATACTAGAGGAACAAACTTTGAGTTACTTGGGTATTCGGATTCGGACTTCACGGGTTGCAAAGTGAATAGAAAGAGTACATTGGGAGGTTGCCAGTTTCTTGGAAGATCTCTAGTATCTTGGAGCTCAAAGAAGCAAAACTCGATGGCTCTATCTACTGTCAAAGTGGAATATATGGTGGTGGAAGCATGTTGTGCACAACTCCTTTACATGAGGCAAAATACTCTCGGACTATGGCCTCAACTATACTCAAATGCCTCTATATTGTGATTCTGAGGCAGCAATCAAGATGGCTCTCAAGACAGGAGATCACGGTCATGCAAAACACATTCAAGTGAGGCATCACTTCATAAGAGACCATGTTGAGAAAAAAGGACATTGAGTTCGTGAGCGTGCGAACTCATGAACAATTGGTGGACATCTTTACCAAGCCACTTGATGAGAAGTCCTTCAACAAGCTAAGGGGAGAACTTAATGTTCTCGACCTCTCCAACTTCACATGAGTAACCCTTGAGCTTGTTTCTTGTAAATATGTATAGTGTTTTGTTTGTTGTTGTTTGTGTTTTTGTTTGTGCTTGTTTCTCTTCTTTTGTAGGTTGACTTCGGACCTTCTTGAGATAGCAATGGACGTGGGTTAAGCTTGGGAAGGAGGTTCGTGGTGTACCCAAGGCTTTGAAGAATGGTCCATTGTGAGCAATCTTAAGAATGGAACAACTCGTTATTGACACCTTGGTTTATAGCGGTTCTCTCTCTTTTCTTTAGCATCGCATCATGCATTGTATACTTGTTGCATTTGCATTCTTGCATTATTGCATTGTGATACCACACATGCTCCCAAGCATGTGTCTAGGGGGAGTTACTCATTTACAATGTGAGTACATGACTCTCTAGATAATCGAATAGTGATATTTGTGCTTCATGCCCATTGAGTCATGTTCGACCGAGCTCTGAGGTTAAATCTACTCGCGCGGCTCAAAGACAAGTGGCTCATACATTCCCACCTCTCTAATGACTAACCCTTGCACATTTGAGAAAAAAAATTTAGTCATAAGGTTAGGGGGAGCTACAATGGAACACCACTACAACCAAGGAGGAGCACCATGAAAGGGGGAGTTATCCTAACTGTTGCTAGCTATTTTATGCCTTTTGGTTCCGTTATGCTTTTGTGTAGTTTTTGGTGATAGGTGACAAAGGGGGAGAAGAAACATGAAGATCCAAAAGCCAAGTTTGATCAAAGAGAGAGAAGAGAGAGAAGGAACATGAAGATGATCGATAACACAATGAGGGAGGAGAACATGAAGAAGAAACTTGAAGATTTGGGGAGATGGAACATGAAGATCACATCAAGATGAACATCTACACCAACATGGAGAAGAACAACGATGGTGCATGTCTACAGCGACAATGTACACCTTCACCGACATGATCATCTATGTCCTTGGTGCGTGTCTACATCAAGAATATCGACTACCACAACACCAAGGCGGGCGCTAAATGAGTGGGTAGTTCTCCCTCAACACCTAGCACATCTCAAGGTGGAGACTACTTCCAAGGTAAGGACCAAGGTATGCCTTTTAATCTTTTCTTTTCCTTTGGTTCTTTCTTGCTCGTCCATTTGTGCATCATCATAAGTAGTGGTTGTCATCCATCACCAAAAAGGGGGAGATTGTAAGGATCATGACCATTGAGGTCACCCCAGGGTATGGTGTTTTGGTGATGAATGACAAAAATGAAATGTGACTAATATCTACATGAGTGTTGTTCGTGTAGGAAACCTTGATGGAGTCCAAGGATTGATGAAGATGGATCAAAGTCGAGAACATGCTATGGTGCAAGTGTTTGGTACACTTGACTAGTTGTTAGGGCTTTGAGTCCATAGAAAAAACCGGACTATCAAGGGGGTCTAGGTGAATCTCTTAGGTTAAGTCTAGTCGGTGATGTGCAAGGTTGCTCGGTGAAATCACAGGCACTAGGCGACAGTGGAGAAGCCAAGGAGCAGTTCGGAGAAGCCGGGAAACGAAATCAAGTGAGGACAACAAGTTTCAACTTCTGGACATAGAGACCAGATAGAGGGGTCAGTGAACACTGGATTGTACGGTCACTATGTGGTTTTTTCTGGAGGCTACAGTGGGCAGCGAAGAAACTTTCAAGTCTGGAGAGCTATAGAGACCGGACGGTCCGGTCTACTGACTGGAATGTCTGGTCAGTGGAGCACAGATTTGGGCAGTGAGGAAGCAGCGCCGAAATGTTTCTGGACTAGAGAGAAAAATGGACCAGACTGTCCGGTCAGTTGACCGGACTATTTGGTCAGTACAGGTTTCAGCAGGGTTAGAGTGTTCTGTACACTGTTCTGCAATGACTCGACTGTCCGGTTAGGCAGTGACCGGACTGTCCAATTATAAGGCCCGGGAAGATGACTTTGTGAGGTAACAGATAGTTTGAGATTTGGAGCCTATATAACTTCATTGCTGGGGTCTTGGAGACCACTCTTGGCTGGTGGAATACCTGAGAGCATTTGGTAAGGTCCAAGTGGAAAAGAGGAGAGCACTAGGAGAAGATATTGCATATCTTGAGAGACCCAGTGGAGAGTAACTTGAGCATCTTGCACATCTAAGTCTAGGGTGTCCTTGAGGGTGTGATCTAGATTGTTACTCTTGGTCTTTGGTGAGACCTAGACTGGTTAGGTGTTGGTGATCGAGCCTATCATGATCAGTTGTGAAGGCCATCACACGTTTGTACACGGTTTGAGCCCGCCGGTGAAAGGGGCATCGCTAGTGAGTGCCCGTGTCAGCTCGGGGAGTCCAGCAAGTTCTTGAGGGAGGCGATCTTGTGCTTTGTGCAGTGGTGACGCACACCATGTCTTCACTCTAGGAGTGATTGCGGGCTCATGGGCGAGAACTGCACTTGGTGGCGGAAGGGACCGGGACTCCGGCGGGAGTGGTCCAACGAGGAGTAGGGGAAGGCGTCATCCTTCCGAGACCTCGGGAAAAATCATGAGCCATCTCTTACTCTATGCCTTACTTTGATGCATTACTTTCTGCATTTATGTACCGTGCTATTCATGTTTGTGTGCTTGCCTTAGTCTAGTTGACTACCTTGTGGACTTGCATGAATAGGCTTCTTTACTTGCTAGTAGTGCTTAGTCTTCGTACTTGATTACTAGCATGTATAGGAGTTACTTTGGCTTGATTGATGTTAGCATTTCTTAACATCGCATCAAGAATATCACTATCCCTGGTACGATGCCAGAAATGATTTGATGTTTGTTATGCTTTAAGAGAAATATGAATTAATCCGCAAGCGCACGGAACATCTATTGTAGCATTTCATCCAGGAGTATTCCAAGGTATCATATTTATTTTCTGTAGGGAAGCTAGGCATAAGAGTATCTTGGTTTAACAAAGATATAACTGCAAGAATTACACCAACTGACCAAAGACGAGGGTAAGGATGTTCGATAATGATAGTTAGGGTAGTGAAATAGGAGAAATCCACACTAAGATAAATAAAGAGATCAGTTAAGCTAGCCAGGAGGACAGCGAGTCTAAGTCTAGAATTCCTAAGATTATGTCTTCCTATTTTATCTAAGTAAAGTGTCAAAATTCCTAGTTACTTGGGTTGAGTGCTTACATCAAATTCATGGTACAGCCTCGAGTCTTTCACCAATAAGCTTACTTCGGGGCACGACAACGATCCACTAATAGGGTCTATAACTAACCTCGTACACTAGTGGGCACGTTCCCGCTAGACAGCCCTACTTGAGACTTCCCGAACGTGGTGAAATACTAAATGGACGGACAGGGCTGTCACCACCTACCGCCTACCACATAGCCCATGGGGACAAATGCAAAACCAGCTAGTGCTAACTTAGGCACCACGCCTACGCTTTCACTATATATTCTTCCGTTGGCCTAGCAGAAGAATAGTCGAGAAATAACCAAGTCTAAGTTCTATTCAAGAACTAAACTTAATTAAATCCTAGCCAGGAATCCCGTAAACTATGCTTCAAAGTTCTTCCCGATATTTGTAACTTAAGTAAAGATAAATACTTGACAAGATAAATAAGAAAAAGATAATTATATTTAATAAAGGATAAGTCTCACAAAAAGAGAAAAGATCCAAGAGAGCTCATACCAAGACTCCGAGATGACTTCCGGAATCCTGAGCGATGCTCTCGACTAGACTCTAACTCCCGACTAACTAACCTACTCTACTAGTAAGAAAAGTAGTAGGAAATGGACTCCAATGTGTTTCACTTGCTTGATGCTTTGTTTCTGCCGCATTCCCCCTCTATTTATAGGTGGCGGATAATTGGCGGGTACTTCAAAGTGGAGGAGAGTCGGTGGGCCAAAAATCCCCTGCCAGGTGGCGGGCCACGCCAGGCGGCATGCACCGCCGGGCAGCAGGCCAGGTCAGGTGGCCATTAGATTTGGTCGGTTCCAACTAACATTCTTTGGACGGCTTAGATCTCGTCCTGATGGCGGTTACTTGGTCGGTTTCCACCGAAATCTCCGTTTTGGGGTCGATAGAAGTTGTGGGCCTCATGGGCTGGCAACCCTTGGTGGCCAACCCAGGCCAGGCGGCAAGCCAGGCCAGGCGGTGGCCCATCTTTGGTACTGACACCCCCCCCCCCCCCCCCGCCCCCCCCCCCCCCTGGGTCACGTCTTGACCTGTCCATGTTGTGCCACATGAATTCTTCCTTTATTTCTCAACTTTTTACCCTCCTAGGTCCGGGAATGGAAAACGCCTTCATTTTGGAGTGTTTTGTAGGGTCGGCTGGGTCGGATGGTTAGCCTCATGACGACTCTGCTTTGACCCGCCGGGTGGCTGATTTCAGCCTGATATGACCCTGTCGGCTAGGTTCGGATTTCAGCCATCACGACCCTGTCGGGCCCTTATTTCTGTCTCATGTGACACTATCGGCCTGTTGTTTTAAGGCAGAATCGGCCGACGGGGTGTTTCTTCATGTTTTTACATGATTTTAGCCTTTTTGACCCTGCAAACACATATTTCACCAAAACTCGTGGAACTTTATTAGTTTAAACAAATATTCACAAAACTTTGGTCTTTACCTTGCATTTCCCGACCGGTTGGTGGCCAATATTGGGTTTTAAGGGCCACCAAGACCTCCCCAAGCTTAAACCTTTGCTCCTCCCGAGCAAATTAAAACTTGGAAGTGATGGATCTGGAGTTGCTTCAATATTAGAGCCCTGCAAGGATCAAGTGCACAAACACATACTCCTACAACATAATGGTAATAGTAAACCAGCACAAATTGATCACTAAGTCTTTCTCATTGCATGTGGGGCTCGTAGGCATTTTATAACCTTGTCATGAGCGGTTGGAACTCAGAACAACTAGTTTAGATTTTTGTCACTCAACCTCCTACATGATTATGAGTCTAAATTTTTTGAAATGCTACATAAGATTGAAAATTTTCCCTCTTGGTGCAATTTTTCACTATGACTCTCATCTCTCAAAAAGTGTATTTCCTCACGAAGTGCTCATCATACTCTATGAAATTTGGCTTTATATGTGGAGCTTGGTAGGATGGCACATCTAGTATGCATATTTTGTTAAGTTAAGAGATGGTCCTAGCGAAAAGACTTTGCACTTTCTCATTCCAACCATTTGGAAATAATGTCCAGGGGAGAGGGAGATAATGGACTCACACGAAGGAGTGGACTAGCACAATAGCAAAAATCTTTAACAAAGATTGGATTTTTGTGCTAGAGAGAAAGGATGGTCCTTTATTTTGCTCAAAGAATGAACCTTGAAACTTGACATTTGTACATCTATGAGAGCTGATAACTTTTCTCATTTTTTTATTTCTTTCTTTTTAGCTCTCATAGTGTAGGGAAGCTAGTTCAATGGTTCAAATATTTTTGCAAACTTTTTCTGAGCATTTATTTTAGGAGGCCCAAAATCTTTCTTGTAGGATCAAGGTTTTCGCAAAGGAGAGATTTTTGGCTAACATGCTTGGTGAAGTGGACGCTTGAATCCAATGTGGAAACCACGTAACCAAGTATGATTGTTTGAGAACTCAAAGATAACACGATGGAAAATGGTTGGCTTTGAAAGTGCAAGTCCCTCATAAGGATCAAATCCTAACCAAACTCAATGCATACATGGATGGCATAAAAGTGGGTTCATAATTAATATCTGGCCTTGGTAGGAGTTTTTTTGTCCTATCATAGGGAAGAACTACACCAAGTAGGAGGTTTTATTGCAGCATGGTTTTGAAAGAATTCATTGGACTCTAATCATGAGGAGATCATAGACTCATCAAAACATGCTATATGATGAATTCCAACAACTAGACTTGGTGTTTATTAGCCATTTTGCTCCCACTAAAACATAGAGAGACTAGCATTATCATCATGCCGGTCTACCATTACCCACCAAAATGAAGAGTAGAGGTTGTGTACTTGAGACTCACAGGGAGCTAACAGAGCAACTATTCATCATTTCCATAGGCAAGGTAGAGACCAAGTTCTCAATTTTATTTGGAAAGGGAAATCATTTTGTTCTTTTTAGTTTTGCAAATTTTTATGGTTTTCCTTGAAAGTGAAAAATATTTTTGGGTTTTCTTAAACTTTATCGAAACTAAAAATCTTTTTGGATTTTTTTATATAAAGGAAATAAAACAACTTAACTAAAAAAATAGGAACAGAGGGTAGGACAATTGGCGTACCTTGCTTCACGTACCTCCCCAAGCTTAGGTCTTTGCAAGACTTAAGCTTGGATGACATTCACTGCGGCAGTTGATAGTCGATGTTGAAGTGGCCAAACAGTTGATCGATCATGGAGAGGTTTGTCTGGAGTTGTTCCGATGTTTGTTGCTACCATTCTTGCCTATCCCTTATGGCTGCTTGTATTTCTTGGATTCGCATGTTGGTCTCAGAAGCGTTTGCAGCCAAGTATTGCATGTCACCTTCCAACTCCGGAAAGTTGTATGATGTGAATCGGGCAAAACGTGAAGTTCCTATGCCTCCATGGGGTTGATCGTAACTTTCCATCCCATAAGGATTGGATGGTTCCAACACTTCATGGGATGACCTAGTGTAGTGTGTTGACGAGCTAGTAAATTCAGGGTACTGTGGTTGCTCCCAATGGTATTGAGAGCTTCCTGAAGCACCCGTTCGAGGAGCTCTTGCTCGTGGTCTATCCCCTGAAACACTATGTCATGCACGCTATACGGGAGCTTGCCAATTGTACAAAAAGTTCTTTTTACCAATGATGGTGAGCTCGGGGTTAGGCAATTCTAACTATGCATCTTGCGCCGGATAAAGCATGTAGAACTTATTGTTCTCTTCCTTCAAAAGGTGGGCTTGCCAAAAGTGATCTTTCCCTAGCAAAGAAGCTCTATGGAGCGCGCCAACCTTTCTAGCAATTCTAGTGACAAAAGGTGTGAAAGTGATAGCTCCATGTTGCTTGAATGCTAGGGCGAGCCAATGGTTGATGAGAAAGAAAGTGGGGTTCATATTAATTTTCTTTATCACAGCATAAAGATAGGCCTTGTCCAAACTATTCACTGAACGTACATCACCCCGAGGGGTGAGGTAGTGAGTGATGAAACGGTGAATTATACGAAGCGAAGGGTTATGAATGTCGCTAGTGCGCTCCTGCCCCGTGACGGGACTTCCTATCTTGGCCCATAGTTGTGACAACCCTACTCCAAAAAGTAGAGTGTGTCGTACAGGATCGCCTCAGGAGATGGTTAACGAAGTAACCATACACAGCATTCACACATGAACATTCATCAATTACAATATTACATCACTTAGGTGCATAATATTACAAGTTCAGAGGTAGAATATAAACAAGTTCAGATCTGATACAATATATATGTCCTTAGTACATGTTACATAAATTAGCGGAAGCGATACAACGACAAAACACGACGTCAAGTCCTACGTGAACCATGCCAGCCCTATGGCGATGGCTCACTCATCACAGTTAGGGGAGCTAGGGACCCATTCAATGGTCCAATTCTGAGGCTCCTCACCTTCCCACACAACCTTGTTACAACAATCACAATAGGTAGCTTGAGGGAAACCTGAAAAACAACATCATCGCAAAGCCTGAGTATCTAACATACTCCGCAAGACTTACCCGTCGAAAGGTTTACTAAAACCGACTCCTAATATGTAGGGGGCTGACCGGGTTTAATTGATAATTGCATAAGAAGCTCCTAATAGTTCTATGCTACATTTATGTCACACCCGGTTCCAACGACCGAAACCGAATGCATCTGTATGCGTGCCCAGGATCAAGTTTTCACGCACACGTGACAATTATTGTGATAAAAGAGCAATTTCTTTATTAAAACGATAGTATTATTACAACAGTGACCCGTAGGTCTAAAAGAAAAAGATTACATTGCCGCGGAATACACTAAGCGTTGGCGTCCTTCAGCTCCCATAGGAAGTCGACCGGAAGACCGCATGCCTAGAGCTCTTCTCCATTGTCTTCATCGTTGTACCATCCTTCTCCTGTAGCTGAGCAGCAATGTGGTATATAGCAAGGGTGAGTACGTGTCGTACTCAGCAAGTGGGGTAAGAGATGACATGGGGCTAAAGACAAGGAAGGCTTATAGGGGTTTATTGCATGAGCTTTTAATTAACCTAAGCATCCTATTTACTAAGTAGGGTCATCCCAACCATTAACCCATAGGGTAGTATCCAAACCAAGTCCAATCCCATCCACCAACCAACCATTCCCAACCATTCCAAACATTCCAAACCACCACCCATAACCAACTAATCTTGTGAGGATTCCAGGCCGCTCTTGACCGTGAGCACGGCTATCATGATTGTTTGATACTCTGCAGAGTTTGTACCACTTTACCCACAAGTCGTGATTTCGTCCCCTGTTGCCAAGTGGACTAGAGTCTCCATGTTGCCATGCCGGCCAAGCACTAGCACACTTCCTTTGGTGTGCGGCCAGGAGATCACTACGAGGCTTTAACAAAGGGTCTCCCAGTACATGCCAGCCACTAAGGTTCCACTCCCGTCCATAAGTGATAGCCCCTCAACAAGCAGCTCATCACCCCAGGAGCCCCCTCTTGAGCCATTCGGATACAAGGATAGTCGTCTTGACTTCCATTCCCCGCTCCACCAAAATGCTGCACCGACACTGGGAGAACTCCTAATTAATCAGCCAAGCTATTCCATAGCAGCCTTGTGATGGCACTGTTGTCCTGGGTCATCACTCCAAGAACCGGGTCCTAGGATCTACAACAAGCCTACCACCACCAACCATGTGCCCACGGCACCACATCCATTCCATCCGGCTTGCATAGATCCCTAAGTCCATGTTGCTAACATAAATTACCATTCCACCCATAAAGTGACATAGTTCATTAATCAAGATTAATATTAACCCAACATCCCACAAGCAACCTAAGCATTATCTACCCACAACCAACCAACTAGTTCAAGACGACAAGGAAAACGATAAAGCAATACTAGGAAAACCCTAACAATAGGTACCATTCATTTGACACAAGCATGCAATTCTACAATAATATTCATAACGGGATCAAAATGCATCAAGGACACTTGCCTTAAAGATGTCACTGCTCTATGACTACCAATCATTCAATTCTTTATCTTGTTGATACTGGTAGCTTTCCAATTGAGTTCCTATTTGCGCAGACATTAAGAAACAAACAATATACAGGACAAGGGTTAATATGGAAACAATATGTGCTCACTGGTGGTTTAAGGTGTACGACAAAAATGAGCTCACCAAAGGATGTGCAATGGAAAGGAACCTTGGAGTCTTCGGTGGTGGCAAAAAGTGGATAACGAACGGCGTCTAGGTGCGACGTCGACATTGGTGGTATTTGGTGAGATGAAGGCATCCCCTATGAGAAAAGAAATGAAAGAGTTAGTGATATGGTCTGATATGACTGGGGTTAAGGGAGGAAGCAACAACAGGATTACAATTTGGAGCAATGATTCTGTGGTGGCAGCGCAGACGTGAAAGATATGCATGTTCCTAGCGATTGATATAATGGACACTTCCATTAAAATATGTATAGAGATAAGGAACACGATCAGATCATGATATAATGGATTGAACACAAATTGGAAATTAGATCAAGGGGTTGAATCATGGTGAACCTATGTAGCCATGGTTGAAAGGCCAACTGCATTCCCGGGCAATTACGTAATGACCTAAATGAATCCTCTTGTGGAGATGGAAAGGACTTGTAGGAACACATGCTGGTATGGTGCCTCCATATGCAATATAAAAGGATTGATTAGAATGATTGGTGGAATTTCCAGTCGTGGGCATTGAACATGACCAGAAAATGAGCAACGTCCATATGTAGACATCACGACAAATATGTGCCCATTCGGGAAAGATAGGCAGCTGTTTTTATGGATATAATTTAATATAAACATGTATATATATTAGGAACATGACAGGGACAAGGTGATTTGATCAAGAGTTTACCGGAATGAGAGATCGGGTGGCTGGATTTTGATGAGATGGTGCAGCTGCAGGGCAAACAAAAAAGGCGTTCCTAGACAAACCATGGAAAATCTCAAGGAATACTTCAGTGTGCATGCAGAGGACATCTGGAACATGAATGGGAATGGTTTTAAAATAATATAGGTCTACCGAATGAGCAGAACATGAATGTAATTATGATTTTGTGTACATAATGCGTGCAGAATACAGAATAGCAAATAAGGCGGATATGTTCCTGGTTGCCTCGGGAGTGATCTAGGTGTGACAATCTTCAGATATGTAGTAGGATGACTTGGAGAACTGTCTGATCAAATTGGAGCTCATTTTATTTGGTAGATCATTGGGAATGACAAGTGGAGTTTTGGGCATCGTGGCTGGAGTGTGGCCATGCGCAGAAAGCATGATGAAGATATTCGCATTCCCGGAGATTGGCTGCAAGGATGAAGGAACAACTTTAATATGAATAGTCTATATGATGTGGAACACGAGTACAGCATGGTGGTGTGGATAGACGTTCACCTTATTTGGAGATAACAGGGTTGAAAGATGGCATGGTCGCACCATGGCAGATCAAACGCCAATGGTGTTCCTGGGAGCATCAAGTCTGATCTTGGAGAACCATTTTCAGGCACATGCCGTTGGTTTCCTGGAACACAAGATGGATATAGATTTGTATCAAGGAAGCATCAGAATTGGGAGAAATATGAGAGGAATTACCCATGTACATGCTGGATGCGTCCAGAACAGAGAGCAGTCGCCAATGCAAACATGATCTTGCTCGATTCACAGCTCCAATGGATGAGATTTTTGGATATGTTGGAGAGGACAACAAGGCGCACATCATGGTGAAATTTGGGCTCATTCTGTTGGCTAGATCATCGGGAACATGGATGGAAATCAGAGGCGTCATGGCTGAATAGGGATATGAACAGAGATGAACTTGACACTAATTGTTGGGAATGAAGGGGAAAAGGCAAGGGATTTCGTGAGCCAGCAAAAGGGGCATCCTGGTGTGACTTAGGAGGCCTAGGGAGGGGAGAGGAAAGGGTTGGGAAGGGAGGGGAGAGGCCAAGAGGCAAGAAAAACTGTGAGCCATGAATGGTGGCCATCATGTTGATTGTTTCATCTCCTTTTTGGTGGGGATTTATAAATGAGCTAGTGACCAATGAAAATTACTTATTAAGTGGTATGTGGGTGATATTTAGTTGACCACTAGGATGAACCTAGTTTGCTGCATGACCCATAGAACAAAGGTGATATATCGAGAGGAAATTAATGAACATGATATTGTCGAGTTGGACATTGGTTGTAATTGGAATTCAAGTATAGTCCAGATATTGTTGGCCTTGGTATGTGCAAAACCAAGAGTAAGAGAAGACTTGTAGCCTCAAAGGGATGTATTGATGAACACGTTTTCGTGGTGTGCGGGTTCGATTGGGACAACATGTCGGACAAGGTTAGTTTACGCTTGATGGGAAGAGATATTAAGCAAAGCTATGAAAAACATGGTGTGGGAAAAAAAATGGCACTCAGTGTTTGGATAATCATAAGGTTATGGGAAAAAGTGACGTGTGGAAGGATTCGACTGAGAATATTATGAGGGTTATGCCTTTTGAGTGTCAGAAAGACTCACAACCCAAATTTAGAAAATGTGGGGTGTGACAAAGTATCCCCCTTAAAAGGAATCTCGTCACGAGATTCAGAGATAGTGGGGCTCAGGAGTTTGATCATAGAAGGAAATAATTTCAGAAGATCAAAAGGAAATGATGGAAGAGGCAATGAATGATGAACTGAACAATTATAAACATGGAAATAGGACCGCAGTATATGCATCAAGGATTATAGATAGGGTTCAAGGATAAAATTTTGGCCAAGCAAACATAGGCTCAAACAATCTAGGACAATCATAATAGACAATCACTCATTACTCTACAAACAATAGTCTACGCTGACATCCATTGCTTCGTGTCTTCTTGTGGCTGAAGTACTTCACTTCTCTTATTGAAAGTCTTTAGCGCCTTGTCTTATTGCCCTTGTTGTCATAATGATGACCTTCGTGATGGTGATTTGATTAAACCAAAACAAGTTTTGGAGTCAACATACAAAAAATTAATAACATAAATTAATTTGATTAATTTAGAAAACAGCACTTTTACCTAAAATAAATTATAATTCTCTAATTATCTAATTAATTTAAAATAAAATTTTATTCTATTATAAAAATATTGAAATTTAGTGGAATTCAGTCACAAACCAAAATTTCAAATTTTGCGGTGTAACAATTTACAATTCCAAAATCAAGATTTTACTTTGCTGATTTCAGAATAACCACTATGGTGAATCTAGCTAGCTGCTAAGACACGAGTAGAAATAAAGAGCAATACATCATAGCAATATGTGTCCATAGCATAAGTAAATTTCAGAAACATAACCACAACTTTACTACTTAACATATCATTGCCGCTGCTCGAACAAGAGGTACTCATAACCGCGAGGGACGGCACTTCTAATTGATTTACATCCTGCAGGGAAAACCCAAATACACGACATACGCATCACTTAAGAACAAGTATGGCCACCGTTCACAAGATTGCTATAAAGTCGATCCGGGGCCATCGATCCCGAGTACACATCCTCCCCGCGATACAGTACTTCGTATCCGAGGCTTAACCCATGCACTCTCTAGCGATACTCAAACCCGTGCAACCACCGTGCTATTCACATCACCTCTGGATCGATGAGTATGGCCGTCCAACAATACGGCGCCCAAGTTACTAGGTTTACCAATCCCCATATTAAAGGTATGTACTTGGTACTTTCCATACTTGTCCGCGGAATTGCAACGATAGGTGCTCCATTTTATCAGGTTCATTATCCAAGTGAACCATAGTTGAATCTAGAACCTACCGTTGACTCCACTAGTTTAAGCATAGCATTGCTAACGGAAAAGCTTACTAACATACTAATCATAGGTCATTGCTGGAGTATGCAAGTGTGTTTCATCCAAGTCCTACACTTAATTCACAATACAATATTCCTAACTTGTGATAAAGGAAAAGGACTCAAAAATTTAAAGGGTTATGCACCGGGGCTTGCCTTGGGAGTGATCGTAGTTAGTGTCTTCACCAAAGTTCACTTCAGGTCCTTGCTGATCCGATGTGATCTCCGCGGTCTCGATCCCTATATCGAATGGACATGCATCAATGCGAAGGAATACACAAGGTTTCATGGAGTTTCTTAACTAAAGATGAAATAGAGGGCATGACAATTCATGGCACTTCCTCAACAAATAAAATTAATGAACTAATCATTTATTCATGAATGTGTACACACCTAAGTATGACATGGTAGCCACTGAATTTGAAGGGGACAAACTTCTAATTACAAGAATGCAACTTTTAATCTTCACAACTTAGGGTATGTCTACTTTAACATGAGCATGGCCTAGGTGATGATTATATGACATCACTTGCTGATGATGATATGACAATGCAGTACTAGGGTCTAATTTCCAGAAGGTTCATTTTGAGCAACTTAGCTAAAGTGGCCATATGTAAAACTAACACTCTACATACTATGGCAATTTAATTGCATAACTAGTTCTAGGTTCATATAGTTAATTAGGAACCAAGATTATATACTTGGAGATAAGGATTTCTACTGTAAATTTAATGTAATTATTCTTCATAAATATTCCAGAATTGAATTTATGCCTACTTTTTTTTAAATGCACACAAAAAGCAAGATTTATATGGAAAATTCTTACTTTAGCTAACAATTGATTAATTTCGACACCAAAAGCATACTTAAGTTGCTTCAAATTTTTCATGGAATTTTACATGAGTGTAAAAGTGCATAAGGTACAGGAATACCAAATTTCAGAATTAAATTCCTAGCCAATAATTTACATAAATTCAACTACTGAAAATGAAGATTTATGCAATAATACTAAACATATGCCTAAACATGAAAATGTGCTTTTGTAGAAAGCTTAAGGATGCCATTAAATGACCACTGAGCAAGTTTCATGAATTTACCATTTATATTTATTTACTTATAAATTTATTAAGCAATTTAGGGTTGTAACTTTAGGGAATTAAATAAATTAATTTACTGAGTAACCTTGGACCTCAACTTGTTTTTCTGGTAGAGGAGGATTTTAGGAGTTGAACAAAATTGATTTCACATTTTTAGGCCTTTTATTTCTCGAGTTATTAAATTTCCAAGTTTAATCAAAGTTCACTCCTATTTACAAAATTGCCACTGGCCAATTCAAATTTCCCTCGCTCTGCTGGCTCGCCGGCGGCGGGACTCGGGACTGGGTGCTGCATTGCATGATCAGTGACCCAAGACGGTCACGTGGGTGGTGGTGGCCGGAGTGGGGCTTGTCGGAGCACTACCGGCGACGAGCGGCGGTGATGCTCGACGGCGGCAGGCACGCTCAGAAGCAAACTCGGCAAGGGAGAGGGTCCAGGAGCATCACCTGGGTGCCGTGGTGCTAGTCGAAGCGATTTCTGGTGTTGGGGTGGCCGGGAAAGTGGTCGTCGCCATGAGCCCCCTCCGCGCGGTGGCAGGCGGCGGCTCGGGTTCTCCAAATTCCGGCGACATCTCTACACGAGTGAGGGAGGGAATCAGTAGGCTGCGAGAATGTTCCCTGGCGTGCTGATTTGTGAAAGAAAGAGGGAGGGGGGCTGCCTGTTCAGAGCTGGGCGCGGGGGTGCTCAGGCGGCTCTGAGCAGGGGAGGCCGTCGGTTTCCTTGCAGTAGAGGAGGAGGGAGGCGAGCGATGCGCTGCACGGCCTTGCAGGAGAGCTAGGGAGCGTGCACGAGATGATTGCGAGCAGAGAGGGAGAGGAATGGGGTGGGTGAGCGCTGCTGCCCCTTTTTATTTGGCCGGCGGAAGGGAGGGCCGGGAGAGGGAGAGAGAGGGGACTGGGTGAGCTGTCGGCTAGGGGAGTGGCTCTCCGGCGGGGTTTCAATGCCGCCCGGTGGCACAGGCATGATTTGGCAGTGCAGTGGCCGTGATGGGGCTACAGCGATCGACAGTGGCTTCTACGGTGGCGTCGGTGTCGAGTGGAGACTGGCCAGAGGGAAAAGGAGAGAGAAGGGGGGGGGGGGGGGCTTGACCCGGCTTGACTTTAACCTGACTCGGGTTTGGGAAAATTTCACCACGTTCCGCTGCTCCAAACTTGACACCTATTTTTGTGTAATCTCAGGAAAACATGTTCTCCAACTTCGCTTTCGGGTGCATAAGCTGAATTGGCCTAGATAAATTATAAAAATTCCAAAACAGAAATACTCTTTTCTGACTTTGGGGGAATTTTTAAAGGTATTAAATGGTTACCAAAAATTCTGGAAAAATTATCCAAATTCCCTTTTAATGTGGCCATTCCGAATATGCAAAAACATTGGGGTACTTTCATGGGATTTTGTGATGTTTGAGAAAGGCCCTCATTTGGATAATTTGGAATTTAATTACTTAATTTTCTTTCTTTATTCTTTGGCACCTTGATTATTTATATTTTTAATTATCCCTTAATTAACATTGGGTTTAGTTAAGTTCTATTTTGTGACATGGGATGTCACAGCACACCCCCCTTAAGGAAATCTCATCCCGAGATTTGCAAAAGAACGGACAAAAGGGAGGGGTGCGGATGGTTACCGGTTTTGTGAGGCCATGAACTCTAGAAAGTTGGTCTTCAGAAATTCTTCTTGTTCCCATGTAGCTTCATCTTCAGTATGGTTACTCCATTGCACCTTGTAGAAGGTGATAGTGTGGCTGCGAGTTACCCGGTCTTTTTGATCGAGGATGCGGACGGGGTATTCGGGGTAGGACAGATCTTCCTCCAATTGCTCGGTGTCGGAGATAAGGATGTCGATCGGAGGCTTTAGACACTTCTTAAGTTGGGAAACATGGAAGACGTTGTGCACCCGTTCAAGGTTTTCTGGTAGCTGCAACCGATAAGCAACGACGCTATGCTATTCCGTGATGTAGCGGGGTGCTAATTTTCCTTTGATTCCAAAACGAGACACCCCTTTGTTAGGAGAAACTCGGAGATAGACATGATCTCCCTTCTCGAACTCCAATGGACGTCTCCTTTTATTGGAATAGCTTATTTGGCGGGATTGGGCGGCCTTCATGTTGGCTTGAATTTTTTTCACCTTCTCTTCGGCTTGTGTGACCAGATCTGGACCAAAAGTGATTCTTTCTTCAGGTTCCGACCAATTCAGCGGGGTTCAACACGAGTGACCATACAAGGCTTCAAGCGGCGACATCTTCAAACTCTCTTGGTAGCTATTGTTGTAGGAGAACTCAGTGAATGGGAGACAAGATTCCCAATTACCACGATTGTCCAGAACACAAGCTCTCAATAAATCCTCCAAATATTGATTTAGCCTCTCGGTTTGACCATCGGTTTGCGGGTGATAAGTGGAACCTCGAATGAGAGTGGTGCCAAGACAAGCATGCAATTGCTCCCAAAAACGAACAATAAATTGGGGGCCTCGATCGGAGATGATCGTCTTGGGCACACCATGCGAGCATAAAATCCGCACAATGTAGAGCTCGGCATACTGCTTGGCAGCGTAGGTTGTATAGATGGGAATAAAATGGGCAGATTTGGTAAACCTATCCACGATCACCCATATCGAATCGTGCTTCTTGGGCGTGAGGGGTAATCCAATGATGAAATCCATGGCAATGTCCTCCCATTTCCAAGCGGGGATTTTTAACGGGTGCCAAAGACTGGCTGTTCTCAAGTGATCGGCCTTCACCCGTTGGCAAGTATCGCATTCGGAGACATACTGAGCAACCTCTCATTTCATACGCGTCCACCAAATGTTTTCCCTTAACCCGCGATACATTTTGTTGCTGCCGGGGTATATTGAGTAATTGGATAAGTGAGCCTTATCCAAAATTTTCTTTCTTAGCTCCTCATTCTTTGGAACAACAAGGCAATTGTTGAACCATAGTACTCCATCTTCGTCTTGCCGGAAACACGTCGCTTCCTTCTTCACTATTTTCTGGCGAATATATTCCATCCCCTTGTCCTTTTTCTGGGCTTCCATAATTTCTTCCCGAAGGGTAGGAATGAGCGCCAAATTATACAAGGATCCATATGGAATGACACGAAGACTTGGTTCGCTAGGATCTGAAATCGTACAAGCTTCCATCGAGCAAACGATGGCGTGATTGCATTGGTCCCTTCGACTCAAGGCATCGGCAACCACGTTGGCTTTTCCGGGTTGATAATGAATTCCCAAATCATAATCTTTGATTAATTCCAACCATCTACGCTGCCTCATGTTTAGCTCTTGTTGAGTGTAGAGGTTAACAAGATTACCAAGCAAGTAATGGCGCCAAGTTTTCAAGGCTAGGACGATAGAGGCCAATTCCAAATCGTGACTGGGATAATTTTGCTCATGCTTTCGGAGCTATCGTGAGGCATAGGCAACGACACGGCCTTCTTGCATAATCACAGAACCCAATACGGTGTCGGAGGCATCACAATAGACATCGAACGGTTTGGTAATGTCGGGTTGAGCCAAAACCGGAGCGGTTGTCAAATGCTTCTTGAGCGACTGAAAAGCTTCTTCACATGCACTACTCCACTTGAACTTAGCATCCTTTTCCAGCAACTTGGTCATAGGCTTGGCAATGCTTGAGAAATTGGGAATGAATTTCCAATAATAACCGGCAAGACCAAGGAAACTGCAAATTTGCTTGACCGATTTCAGAGCTTTCCAATTCAGCACATCTTCTACCTTGCTAGGGTCCACAGCTACTCCTTCTGCTGATATGATGTGACCCAAGAATGGAACTTGCTTTAGCCAAAATTCACATTTACTAAATTTGGCATAAAGTTGATGATCTCGGAGTCGTTGTAGAACAATCCAAAGGTGTTCGGCGTGTTCTTCTTCGGATTTAGAGTAGATCAGAATATCGTCGATGAATACCACTACGAACTTACCCAACTCGGGCATGAATACGGAATTCATCAAATACATTAAGTGGGCTGGAGCATTGGTGAGACCAAAAGACATGACAAGATACTTGAAAAGACCATATCGGGTGGAGAATGCTGTTTTTGGAATATCTTCGGCTCGGATTTTTATTTGATGGTAACCGGATCAGAGATCAATCTTGGAGAAGACTTTAGCACCCACTAATTGATCAAAGAGGATATTGATTCGAGGTAGAGGGTACTTGTTCTTGATGGTCACGGCGTTTAACAGCTGATAGTCGACACATAGACGTAGGGTCTTGTCTTTCTTCTTCACAAAGAGAGCGGGACAGCCCGAGGGAGATGAACTTGGTCGGATATAACCCTTGTCCATAAGCTCTTGTAACTGCTCTTTCAACTCTGCCAACTCATTAGGAGCCATCTTGTACGTCCTACAAGAGATAGGCGCTGTACCAGGTACGAGTTCAATCTTAAACTCGACATCCCTGTCCGGAGGCATTCCCGGTAAATCGTCTGGAAACACGTCGGGAAAATCACAGACCACTGGAATGTTTGCTAGCTCCTTTCCTTCCAAATGACACACATGAGAAGTGGGCAACTTGGGATACGGCAATCGGAGAATGGAGGGGCCATGTAAGGGTGAGTTCAAGTGGATTTCCTGGTCCTCAATGCGCAGTAGGGCTTTGTGGCTAGTCATCCATTTCATCCCAAGAATGAGGTCGATGCTTTGTCCATCTAAGATAATTAGGGAAGTGGTGTATATGTTGTTTGCTAGCTTAAGTGGCACTATCCTTAACTCAAGATGAGCTCTTATTTTCCCACCGGGAGACGTAATAACGTACGGTGTTCCTATAGTAGTGGGGGTAATTTTTAGATGATTTGCACATGCTTGACTAATGAAATCATGCATTGCTCCTGAATAAAAAAGAACCATGGCAGAATGTTGGTTGATCGAGAACGTACCCGCGAGAACGTGTTCTCCAGCTTGGGTCTCTTCGACCGTGGTATAGTTGACTCAGCCATTCTTGTGTGTGGAGGTAGACGACTGGGGATGACCCCCTTTGCTGCCATTGTTGTTGTTGCCTCTGTTGTGGTTGTTGTTGCTGTTCCCAGAAGTATTGGAGTTGTTGTTGTTGCTTAGATTGCGCTTCGGGAACCAACACTCCTTAGAAAAGTGACCGGTGCGGCCACAATTGTAACAGGGCTGTGAGGAGTTGGTCTTTACCACTTGATTGCTTTGCTGCGGTGGGCGAGAACCAGAGGATTGCTGCTGGTTTCCCCCATGGAACCGCGAGTGCTGCTGCGAGAACGACGGGCGAGGTCCTCCTCCCGACAGTACCGCAGCCCGGAATTTCTGCCCGGTCGGGGAAGTGATTGCTAACTTGTACTTGGGCGGTGCGGAGCCGGATGAACTTCCCATAGCATGTTTCCTCTTCTTGTCCTCTTGATTGCCACGGATGGCATCTTCTTGCACAATGGCGGTACTCATCAAGTCATTGAATGTGCCGGCGGTGACTTGTGCCAAGCGATCTTGCAGCTATGGGCTAAAACCCGAACGAAAGCAGTTTTTCTTCTTCTTATCCGTATCAGCGTGATACGATGGGTACTGGGCCAGGTAGTTGAACTTCCGTGCATACTCTTGCACGGTTCCAGAGCCTTGCTTCAAGTTGTGGAACTCCTGCAACTTGTGCTTCATGAGTCCAGCGGGGATGTGGTGTGCACGGAAAGCTTTGCAGAATTCCGCCCAAGTGACTTGGTGACCCACGGCGAGAGCGGCGATGAAGCTGGCCCACCAAGCACTTGCGGAACCGTGGAGTTGCTGTGAGGCGAACAGGGGTTTCTGCTGCTCGGTGCAGTGGAGGAGGGCGAACTTCGACTCCAGAGTGCGAATAAAGTTATCCGCTTCTAGAGGATCACCGGCTTCTCCGAAGGTGGGCGGGTGAGTCGCCCAGAAGTCGGCGTAGGAGGATTCCCTCTGCAGTAGTGGTGGTGGTCTGGGAGCTCCGTGATGGTTCATGTTCTCCATGAACATGCGGAACATCTCGTTCTGGTTGTGGATGAGCTGCTCCATGGCCGTCATGGGTGGCGCATTGGGCAGCGGCCCATTTCCACCGGTGTTCGAGGCGCCAGGAGCATCACCAACGTTTTCTCCATCACGGCGAGTTTGCACCATCTGACATATGAACAAAGCATGTTAGCCCGATCATCACATGAGACAATATGATAATAAGGCTACGACATGGCGACGAGATCAAATTTCAGATTGCTCATAAATGAAATATTTGACAAGAAAACGGTGTGGACAGAAGAGATAACTTAAATTCCATAATTTCCAACACCATAAGCAGCATACTCATGATAAAAACCATAGATACATGTGATGCAACTTTATATACATAGCAAGTCTTTGGTTACATCACTCAAAACACTACACGACATGATCTCGGAGAGCTTAGGTTACAACTAAGCTTAACATTACTAACACTATGCACACACGACTATGATGTCTCACGAGATTTTTCATCCTACGTACATGAAGCTACTCGATCACCCGACGTGGGTGTCACCATCGGACTCCACGTCCATATCACCCGGTCCAGGCGGTGCTTCGAAGTCGATCCCGGAATCACCATTCTCACTCAGATCGGTGTCCTCGGGGAGAATCACCGTGAGTGGAATGGGTGGCTCATCGTTAAGGATGGCGTTCAGCTGGCCATCAGCAGCATGGAGATGTCCAATGAGCCGCTCTTGCTATGCGATGATCGCGTGAGCATCGTTGAGGTTCCCTTCCATGACATCACGCTCATCTTGAGCTTCTTCGCATTGGGCCTGCAGCTCGCTTCGCTCCTCCAAGAGAGCGGTAACCTGACCATGAAGAGAGTAAATCTTCTCTTGGGCAGCGGTGAGCTGGGCGTTGCGTTGGTTCAGTTGCTCCTGCAACTGATTGCTTGCATCACCCTCAATGATGAGCTGTGCATCATGGAGTTGCTCAAAAAGATCGGCCCGCTCCATCTTGCTAGTGTGCAGCTTGTCCTCAAGATATGAAATCTTAGCATCACGCTTCGCAAGCTGGGCATCATGGGCCACAAGTGTGGACTGCAGCGCCTCGCGCTCTCGTTCCAACTTGAGAATGCGAGCGGCAAGGTACTTCGGGTCCTTCGCGAGCTTGCCAACATCCATCTGCCGGAATAAAGTTTTGCAAGGGTGAGTCAAAACTTAATATTCCACTAAGCACACATGCTTAAAATAGCACAAGGAATGATTGGTAAAGAAAGACACGAGGTTCCCGATCTGTTTAACGACCGGGAACAACGAATTTCTGTGGTCGACGGAGTGAACCGCAGAAACGGGCAAAAATGCTTACCTTCTAGACAATATTAAAATTTTTGTGCTTTACAACTGTTGTGGAGAAATTCATCCTCTTTCCAACGCATACTCACATATCTCCATCCAATAAAGACTCTTGGAGTTGTGATCATCCAAAAATAGGGGACAGAAATGAGGCAGTTTCTGACTTCCAGAAAATGGCTACTGTTTTTGCAAAATTCGACCTAGTTCCATATTTTTCCAAGACAAACTTCCTAAACCAAACTTGCAGGGAAAAACCTCAGCTTTCCAACGAGTACTTATTTGCCTTCATTGAATTGAAACTGAGGAAGTTATGTTTGTTTTAGTGCAACTGACATTTCTGGCAGAATTGACTTCTTTATCGGTGACTTCAAATTTTTAGTTTAGATGCCATAGGGATTTAAATTAGCTCAAATCTGAGTCATTTCACATGTTTGCAACATTAGCGACCCTTTCACATGATTTAGTGAAGGTGATTACATATGGTATGTATGAATGCCAAATACTCAATATGATGATTTCCAACACCCTCACAAAAGGAAAACTGGACCGATTATATAACTCGATCTTTTCGGTGGCACACGCACCTCTCACACGTTTCTAAGTGAACTACACGTGGTTAGTGTACCTGCAAGAGATCCATCTCAGAAACAATATATAAAATTCAAAAGAAATAAGCCAAAATAACAATGATAGTTTATGCCCAGGTATTCGCCCACCCGGAAGGCAGCCGACGTTTAAGCGCATTCGGTCCGCGCATCAATCAAAGCCCAGGTCTTTGCCCACCCGGAAGGCGTTCGGTATTTGCGGCACAACCGATCCACGCACAAAGACATACCTTCCTTGAAGAATCTGTAGTTGCAAGTAATTTAAACAAACATAACCCAAGGATAGCTTTGCCACCTATAAGACTCTTATATGGGCACTACTAGTTGGTACCTCACCGTAAGGCGTGTGTCGTACAGGATCGCCTCAGGAGATGGTTAACGAAGTAACCATACACAACATTCACACATGAACATTCATCAATTATAATATTACATCACTTAGGTGCATAATATTACAAGTTCAGAGGTAGAATATAAACAAGTTCAGATCTGATACAATATATATGTCCTTAGTACATATTACATAAAATAGCGGAAGCGATACAACGATAAAACACGATGTCAAGTCCTACGTGAACCATGCCAGCCCTATGGCGATGGCTCACTCATCACAGTTAGGGGAGCTAGGGACCCATTCAATGGTCCAATTCTGAGGCTCCTCACCTTCCCACACAACCTTGTTACAACAATCACAATAGGTAGCTTGAGGGAAACCTAAAAAACAACATCATCACAAAGCTTGAGTATCTAACATACTCCGCAAGACTTACCTGTTGAAAGGTTTACTAAAACTGACTCCTAGTATGCAGGGGGCTGACCGAGTTTATTTGATAATTGCATAAGAAGCTCGCTCCTAATAGTTCTATGCTGCATTTATAGTTCCAAAATCAAGATTTTACTTTGCTGATTTCAGAATAACCGCTGCGGTGAATCTAGCTAGCTGCTAAGACACGAGTAGAAATAAAGAGCAATACATCACAGCAATTTGTGTCCATAGCATAAGTAAATTTCAGAAACATAAACACAACTTTACTACTTAACATATCATTGCCGCTGCTCGAATAAGAAGTACTCATAACCACGAGGGACGGCACTTCGAATTGATTTACATCCTGTAGGGAAAACCCAAATATACGACATACGTATCACTTAAGAACACGTATGGCCACTGTTCACAAGATTGCTATAAAGTCGATCCGGGGCCATCGATCCCGAGTACACGTCCTCCCCATGATACAATACTTTGTATCCGAGGCTTAACCCATGCACACTAGAGCGGTCCTCAAACCCGTGCAACCATCGTGCTGTTCACATCACCTCTGGATCGATGAGTATGGTCATCCAACAATACGGCACCCAAGTTACTAGGTTTACCAATCCTCATATTAAAGGTATGTACTTGATACTTTCAATACTTGTCCGCGGAATTGCAACGATAGTTGCTCCATTTTATCAGGTTCATTATCCATGTGAACCATAGTTGAATCTAGAACCTACCGTTGACTTCACTAGTTTAAGCATAGCATTGCTAACGGAAAAGCTTACTAACATACTAATCATAGGTCATTGTTGAAGTATGCAAGTGTGTTTCATCCAAGTCCTACACTTAATGCACAATACAATATTCCTAACTTGTGATAAAGGAAAAGGACTCGAAAATTTAAAGGGTTATGCACCGGGGCTTGCCTTGGGAGTGATCGTAGTTAGTGTCTTCACCAAAGTTCACTTCAGGTCCTTGCTGATCCGGTGTGATCTCCGCGGTCTCGATCCCTATATGGAAAGGACATGCATCAATGCGAAGGAATACACAAGGTTTCATGGAGTTCCTTAACTAAAGATGAAATGGAGGGCATGACAATTCACGACACTTCCTCAGCAAATAAAATTAATGAACTAATCATTTATTCATGAATGTGTACACACCTAAGTATGACATGGTAGCCACTGAATTTGAAGGGGACAAACTTCTAATTACAAGAATGCAACTTTTAATCTTCACAACTTAGGGTATGTCTACTTTAACATGAGCATGGCCTAGGTGATGATTATATGACATCACATGCTGATGATGATATGACAATGCAGTACTAGGGTCTAATTTCCAGAAGGTTCATTTTGAGCAACTTAGCTAAAGTGGCCATATGTAAAACTAACACTCTACATACTATGGCAATTTAATTGCATAACTAGTTCTAGGTTCATATAGTTAATTAGGAACCAAGAGTATATACATGGAGATAAGGATTTCTACTGTAAATTTAATGTAATTATTCTTCATAAATATTCCAGAATTGAATTTATGCCTACCTGGGTATATACATGGAGCATCACCTGGGTGCCGCGGTGCTAGTTGAAGTGATTGCTGGAGTTGGGGTGGCCGGGAATGTGGTCGTCACCATGAGCCCCCTCCGCGCAGTGGCCGGCAGCGGCTCGGGTTCTCCATATTCTAGCGATGTCTCTGCACGAGTGAGGGAGGGAATCAGTAGGCTGCGAGAATGTTCCTTGGCACGCTGATTTGCAAAAAAAAAAGAGGGAGGGGGGCTGCCTGGTCGGAGCTGGGCGCGGGGGTGCTCGGGCGGCTCTGAGCAGTGGAGGCCGCCGGTTTCCTTGCGGCAGATGAGGAGGGAGGCGAGCGTTGCGCTGCACGGCCTTGCAGGAGAGCTAGGGAGCATGCACGAGATGATTGCGAGCAGAGAGGGAGAGGAATGGGGTGGGTGAGTGCTGCTGCCCCTTTTTATTTGGCCGGCAGAAGGGAGGGCCAGGAGAGGGACAGAGAGGGGACTGGGTGAGCTATCGGCTAGGGGAGTGGCTCTCCGGCGGGGTTTCAATGCTGGCCGTTGGCACAGGCGCGATTTGGCAGTGCAGTGGCTGTGATGGGGCTACAGCGATCGATGGTGGCTTGTACGGTGGCGTCGGTGTCGAGCGGAGACTGGCCGGAGGGAAAAGGAGAGAGAAGGGGGGGGGGGGGGGGGGTTGACCCGGCTTGACTTGAACCTGACTCGGGTTTGGGCAAATTTTACCATGTTCCCTTGCTCCAAACTTGACACCGATTTTTGTGTGAGCTCAGGAAAACATGTGACCCAACTGTGCTTTTGGGTGCATCAGCTGAATTGGCTTAGATAAATTATGAAAATTCTAAAACAGAAATACTATTTCTAACTTTGGGGGAATTTTTAAGGGTATTAAATGGTTACCAAAAATTCTGAAAAAATTATCAAAATTCTCTTTTAATGTGGCCATTCATAATATGCAAAAACATTTGGGTACTTCCATGGGATTTTGTGATGTTTGAGAAAGGCCCTCATTTGGATAATTTGGAATTTAATTACCTAATTTTCTTTCTTTATTCTTTGGCACCTTGATTATTTATATTTTTAATTATCCCTTAATTAACATTGGGTTTAGTTAAGTTCTATTTGTGACATGGGATGTCACAATAGTCCTTGAGGGGTGAAACCATTAAGTTTATCAATGTCTATAGTGGCCTTAGGGTCAAAACCAAGCTAGGTACTAATTTGTTTTAAAGACCGTTCATAGGTTTCACCAAAAAGACGGAATGTGTAGAGAGTGCCTAATTTGTCTGATGGAGTGGTGAGGACTTTAAAGGTGCAAAGGAATTCAATGGTAAGCCATTTAGAACCGTAATCATCGAGGTGGTAGAAATCATACCATCCGGCCGAATGGAGGTGAACTTGCTTCACTCATCATAATCATTGAACACCATATTTTCTTCACTCTCCATGAACTTGTCAAACTCTTCATTTTGCACACTTTGCTCCATTGGAGCTTCAGATATGGACATTGAATCCGAGAGATAACTCGGAGTATGCCCATGTGAAGCTTTGGAGTCCTCTGCTTCCGAACGCTCACTTAGTGTGCGCCTCCCACGGATTGAGCTGCTGCTGTTGCTGAACTTGGTGTAGATGCCTCTCCAAATATTTGCCATTCCTGCAAAAGGGTTACTTGGACATAATACCCGAAGGACAATGTGATGATAATGGTTAGTGGTTAGTCATTCGGTTAGTAGTCCAAGTGTTAGTCGTTCAAACGTGCAAGGGTGACAAAAAATTCTCTCTAGTTGGTTTTAGTGCAGCAGACTTTTATTGCTAAGTGCAAATTGCACTTACTAAAGAGAGCTAGTGAAGTGAGAAGAGGATGAAGAGGGAGAGAGTTTGTGAGGGAGAGCAAATGTTTTCAGCAAAGGGTGGAGAAACAAAGGAGAGAGAGCCCTCTATTTATAGGCTCAAGAAGGGACTTGGGGGAGGAGAGGCCAGGCCGGGCGGCGCGTCATGCCGGGCGGCGAGCCAGGCCGGGCGGCGTCCCAAGCCGGCCGGCAAGCCAGGCCGGGCGGCGCCCTATGCCGGCCGGCACTCCCTTTTTCTCTCTTTTGCTCTATTATTGCTCTAGTAGTGATGGGAGGTGGCTAGGTCCAAATGCCATGTGATGCACTTGCTCAATTTGTCTAGAAATTTGCTAAGAGTGTAGGGAGCAATGATAGAGTGATGGGATGGCCAAAGTTGTATGTTTGCAATGAGTGTGCTGCCACTCATGAAGCCTAGGTAAGTAGGGTGGCAGGTGAGTGTGAGTGGTGAAAGAGTGAGGTGACATGGGTGGCTCTCATTCATTCACTTTCACTCATGGTGGAGCTTTTGATGAGCATTTTTATTCAAGTTAAGGCTGGCTACACCTTCACCACTCATGGCCATCATTTCTACGCTAAAAGTGCCAAGAATCCAAAGAAAAAAAGTGCCAGGCGGCATGGCTTGCCGGGCGGCAGAAATGACCCAGCCGGGGGTCGTTTTTTATGAAATATGACCTCCAGGGTGCTGAAATTTGACTGGGTTATTCAAGGCTGGGCTAAAGCCCTCGATAAGCAACCGGATGGTCATTTTGACACGAAAACGACCTCCCGGCTAGGAAACTTGGCCGAGTCATCACCACAAATTAGTTTTTTCAAAATTTTATTTTTTTTAAGTTTTTTTTCCTTTATAGCCTAATTTAATGGTTAAAGATGAAACTAAAATCAACCTAATTTAGTGGTAGGTAAAGAAAAAGAAGGGGGATAAATATCGGTTTACCTCCCGACGAGGGTCCAGATTTTACGTCTCAAACAAGACGTCCTCCTCGTTCAATTCTTCGTGATGCCCATCGTGGATGGAGAATTTTCCATGATCGGTGCAACTTCTTTCTTTCGCCATACTTGTTTGATTTTCTTTGGCTTGGCGGCGACCTTTCTCTTCATTTCTTGTGGCTCGTTCTTCTTCTTGGGCAGTGGCAGTGTGTTCTTGACTTTTACCACCGGTGTACCCAATTTTGATGGAATTGGATACACCTCAATTTTCTACACCATGTTAAGATTTTTGCCATAAAAGATGCGTACCTGATTGCATTGTTCCATTCGGGGTTTGAAGGCAAATTTTTCGTCGTATCCATTAATGTTAAGGTGGATTTCTCCAGCCCCAACATCAATGTTGGCATTTGCGGTGCTAAGGAATGACCTTCCTAGTATAAGAGGTGTGTTTGCATCGGCCTCCATTTCGAGCACCACAAAGTCGACCGGAACAAGAGAGTTCCTTATCCTTACGGGTACGTCCTCCGTGATGCCCGCTGGGTAGCGGACTGATTGGTTAGCGAGCTGCAAGCACATTGCCGTAGGGGACAATGAATTGACATCGAGTTTGTCATACACTACCTTTAGCATGACGCTCACGCTCGCCCCCAAGTCACAAAGGACGTTGTTGAATTTCTGTATCCCAATGGAACAAGGGATGGTCGGACATCCCGGATCTCGCTTCTTTTCTGGAAGAGAGTTCAAGATAGCAGCGCTGCATTCCTCCGTCAATTTGACGACCTCCGTGGATGGCATTGGGCGTTTGTTGTTGAGGATGTACTTTAGGTACTTGGAGTATGCAGGAACCTGCATAGCATCAAGTAGTGGTATGTTCACATATAATTTCTTTATTACCTCGACAAACTTCCCGAATTGTTCGTCCACCGTCGGGTTCCTCTGTCAAGGGGGAAATGGCAACACCGGGGTATCATAGAACTCATGTGGCGCCTTCTTGAGAGGTGCCTTTGCCTCCTCAACTTCAATTTCTTCCTCCCCTTCTGACTCTTCATCGGTTTCCCTAGTCTTCCCTGCATTGTTAGGATTTGGCGGATCCTGTGTAGATTTTCCGCCTCTAGTTGTGACCACATTAACATCTTCTTTGGGGCTTGCTTGCAGCTGACCGGGGAGCTTGCCCGAGCTAGGCTTAACAACAGAACCGTCCAGTTGATCAATTTGTGTCTCTAGCATTTTGTTATGGCTAAGCTGGTTTTGCAGAGAGGTATTAAATGCTTCCATACGGGAATCTATGCTTTCTAGGACTTTATCAGTAGCAATAAATTTCCTACTAATACTTTCATTTATTTTAGATTGTCCTAGAACAAGATCACGGAAGGAAGGTTCATTACGAGTAAAGTTGCCAGAGTTACCCATGTTCTTGTCGAAGGAGATGTTTGGCTTGGACTCCCATTCCAAGTTGTTCGTACGGGGCCTAAACCCGTGGTTGTTGTTATTGGTGTTGTTGAGATAGTTCACTTCTTCTTCTTGAGTCTCTGAGCAGTGGCTTCCCATGTGTCCAAGGTTTCCACAGACTTCGCAAGTCAAGCGAGAGTCCAAGGATTGGACAGTCTGAGGTCCGTCCATTTTCTTTAAAACTTGATCCATTTTAATTGCTAACATGTCAGTACCATCAACTTGGTGGACTTCCCTTATCTTGGGTTGTGGCTGGTTCTGTCTCTCGTCATAGCCACTGTAATTGGCGACCATCTTTTCTACGAGAGTTTGAGCTTCTTTGACCTTCAGAGAGAAGAAGGAACCTCCAGCGCCTGCATCTAAGTGCTCACGAGCAAAGCGGTTCAGCCCATGGTAAAAGCTTTGGATCAGCAACCAATCTTGCATTCCGTGATGTGGGCATGCCAGAGTGTATTCTTGGAAACGTTCCCATGCCTCAGGAATGCTCTTGTCAGCTAGTTGTTGAAAACTTGAAATCTTGTTCCGTAGGGCATTGGTTTTGCCTAGCAGGAAGAACTTGGCAAGGAAGGCATTGGAGCACTTGTCCCATGTGGTGAGGTCTTCTTGATTGCAATAGAACCACTGCTTCACCTTCCCCAAGAGTGAAAATGGGAATAGGTGAAGGCAAATGGCCTCAGGGATCACATCCCTCATGGTGAAAGTGCTGCACACTGCCAAAAACTGTTGGAGGTGGGCGTTTGCGTCTTCCGATTCATTGCCACAAAAAGGACTGACCAGAACCATGTTGATTAAGGCCGGTTTCAGCTCATAGTTTCTGTTCCCCATGTTCAGGTTCGGACCGGTGCGGATGTTGTCTGCAGACACGGCGGAGTAGTCACGGATCGTCTTTTCAGCCATGATTGGTTGAGCAGACGGAGACGGGACTTGCAACTAAGCTTGAGTGATCAGAGGTGCTGCAAGAGCAAGCACGGGCCGAGGAGGTGTGTCTTTGACGCACTCTCCTCAACAAAGCCTTCGGATCGTTGTGGTAGTTGTCTGGTAGGTCAAAACCAGTCATAAAGCGTCCTATTTACACCATAAATAAACAGAACAAGGGTAAGCCTGCTAAGGAAAGAGATAACCTCTTAATAGAAATATCAATGTTAAAATTCTGATATCTTAGCCTATTGTTTCCCCGGCAACGGCGCCAGAAATGCTTGTTGGTATTTCTTAATGTCGCATCAAGAATATCACTATCCCTGGTACGACGCTAGAAATGATTTGATGTTTGTTATGCTTTAAGAGAAATATGAATTAATCCGCAAGTGCACGGAACATCTATTGTAGCATTTCACTCGGGAGTATTCCAAGGTATCATATTTATTTTCCGCAGGGAAGCTAGGCGTAAGAGTATCTTGGTTTAACAAAGATATAACTATAAGAATTATACCAACTGACCAAAGACGGGGTAAGGATGTTCGATAATGATAGTTAGGGTAGTGAAATAGGAGAAATCCACACTAAGATAAATAAAGAGATCGGTTAAGCTAGCCGGGAGGACAGTGAGTCTAAGTCTAGAATTCCTAAGATTATATCTTCCTATTTTATCTAAGTCAAGTGTCAAAATTCCTAGTTACTCGGGTTGAGTGCTTACACCAAATTCATGATACAGTCTCAAGTCTTTCACCAATAAGTTTACTTCGGGGAACAACAACGATCCACTAATAGGGTTAGTAACTAACCTCGTACACTAGTGGGCACGTTCCCGCTAGACAACCCTGCTTGAGACTTCCCAAACGTGGTGGAATACTAAATGGACGGACAGGGCTGTCACCACCTGCCACCTACCACACATCCCGTGGGGAAGAATGCAAAACCAGCTAGTCCTAACTAAGGCACCATGCCTATGCTTTCACTAGATATTCTTACGTTGGCCTAGCGAAAGAATAGCCGAGAAATAACCAAGTCTAAGTTCTATTCAAGAACTAAACTTAATTAAATCCTAGCCGGGAATCCTATAAACTATGCTTCAAAGTTCTTTCCCGATATTTGTAACTTAAGGAAATTGACTAAGTAAAGATAAATACTTGACAAGATAAATAAGAAAAAGATAATTATATTAAATAAAGGATAAGTCTCACAAAAAGAGAAAAGATACAAGAGAGCTCATACCAAGACTCGGAAACGACTTCCGGAATCCCGAGCGATGCTCTCGACTGGACTCTAACTCGAGACTAACTAACCTACTCTACTAGTAAGGAAAGTAGTGGGAAATGGACTCCAATGTGTTTCACTTGCTTGATGCTTTGTTTCTACCAAGTTCCCCCTCTATTTATAGGTGGAGAATACTTGGCGGGTACTTCCAAGTGGAGGAGAGTTGGTGGGCAAAAAAATCCCCCGCCGGGCAGCCACGTGTGCCGGGCGATCGGGCGTGCCGGGCGGCATGCACCGTCGGGCGACAGGCCAGGCCGGGCGGCCACTAGATTTGGTCTGTTCCAACCGACTTTCTTTGGACGGCTCAGATCTTGTCCCGATGGCGGTTACTTGATCGGTTTCCACCGAAATCTCCGTTTTGGGGTCGTTAGAAGTTGTAGGCCCCATGGGCTGGCAACCCTGGGTGGCCAACCCAGGCCGGGCGGCAAGCCAGGACGGGCGGCGGCCTGTGCCGGGCGGTGCCCCATCTTTGGAACCGACCCCCCCCCCCCCCCCCCCCGGATCATGTCTTGACTTGTCCATGTTGTGCCACGTGAATTCTTCCTTTATTTCTCCACTTTTTACCCTCCTAGGTCCGGGAATGGAAAACAGCTTTATTTTGGAGTGGCTGGGTCGGATGGTTAGCCTCATGACGACTCTGTTTTGACCCATCGGGTGGCTGATTTCAGCCTGATATAACCCTGTCGGCTGGGTTCGGATTTCAGCCATCACGACCCTGCCGGGCCCTGATTTCAGCCTCATATGACCCTGTCGGCCTGCTGTTTTAAGGCATAATCGGCCGACGGGGTGTTTCTTCATGTTTTTACATGATTTTAGCCCTCTTGACCCTGCAAACACATATTTCACCAAAAATCGTGGAGCTTTATTTGTTTAAACAAATATTCTCGAAACTTTGGTCTTTACTTTGTATTTCCTGACCGTTTGGTGGCCAATATTGGGTTTTTAGGGCCACCAACAATTAATCACCGTAGTATGTATTGTGCTACTCATGCTTGTGTGCTCTAGTTCATTATCTTGTAGCATTGCATGAGTAGGTTCCTTTGCTAGTTTGTTGTTTGCTTCCGCATATCTTTGGTAACTAGCTTGTATAGGAGTTGTATTGCCTTTGTGTGATCCACTAGTTCGTTTAGGTTCACTATCTTGCCAGTGTGATCACCACTAGAATTGTGTAGGAATTGATTTGCGTGATCTGTTTTAAGGAATTGGTAATTTTTCTACATAGTGCGAGTTCCCGATCAGCCCCCCCTCCCCCTCTCAGTCACTCGGTTCCTTTCAAGCCCCCAACGGTGCCAAAATGGGTCTTGAAGGTCGCACCAGGAGAAGGAACCAAGGAGGTTCTTTTGTGTGTTGACATGCAAGATGAGACCATGTTCATTGGGAAAAAATTATCAGAGGGTTTAGGGTATCAATCTCCTAAATACAGCAAAATAAGATCCAAATGTATCTATCTCCCAAAACCCATGTACACGTATGCTCCCCCTAGATACATGCTACTGACTCTCAATCGTGAGGGGTCACACTCCCACTCCCCCTAGACCTATGACTTTTCCCCCTTTGGGAACAAGCACCAAAAAGAGGAAAAAGGAAACAACTAAGCGCTCGTGGTCAAAGGAGGTGGTGAAGCAACATCCTCTGAGGGTTCTGCTCTGGGTTGCTCCTATGCTAGGTCCTGTTGCTCTGCCTGATCCTGTGTCACCTGAGCTTCTAGCTGCTCAATGTACTCAAAGTCTACTGGTGACTCAAACCCTCTGTCTTGCTCTACTGGTGTGACAGTGGCTATCTCTTGAGCAACTAAAGCCTAGAGAAGGACGAGATCCACCACATCCTGATGTGAGAAGACTCCTCGGACGAGATCCTCTGCTACCTGAGATGTGACAAGGGTAGTGTCTGTAGCAGAAGGAGGTGGAGCTGTAGCTGTCTCTGGGTCTATTTGAGAGTCTGCTCGAGTAGTGTACACTATGTATGAGAATAGACTCCTGACCTCTAAGTATTGGGAGGAGAAAGGTCCTGCCATCTACGAAGTAGAAGAGTGTGTCGATGAAGTTTAACGCACATACTGAGAAGGCAGACATAGGAGAGAACGAGCCAGTGAGAAAGTCTATCCTGCTCCCCCTATCAATAGTACCCCTGAGAGTGAAGGCATTCCAATAGACTGGACTGTCATCATAGCAGTGAAGGGGCCTGCCTGGGTTGGTAGCTGCTGAAACTATAGAAGTCTCAGGACTCCTGCCTGTTGGCTAGTCTATCGTCTAGTGAGGTCCACCATGTGAGTCATCAGGGTGGTCAACAATGTCATCTCCTGTTTTTAAAGCTCTGCCTGACCTCTTATCACCTCCATAATCTGACGTCTCAGCTCAGTTGCGCTCTGGATGAAGTCACCCAGACGTCCTACTAGTGCTGCTATAGTGGGAGCATCCTCTGACTGTGTGCATGTTGGCTGGGGTGGTACTCTTATACTAGCTGACTCAGGAACCACTATCTCTCGGTGAGCTATTTGCTTGTGAGTGATTGGCATTGGCGGTGACTCTTGCTCCTCCTCTCCTGTCTGCTGACTCGATGCTGACTGTGATCCCTTGTGGACTCGAGGTGAGTAGCTGGTGGTCACCTCCGGGAACGCGTCATACTCCTCCTCAGTCAGAAGCCCTAGTCTCTATAGAAGATAGGAAATGTATGGGCCATAGACTAGTGTCGTCCTTCGACCCTCTCATAAATAACCTCCTCCATCTCAGCAATAAAAGGATCTACAAGGTCAAAATGTTGTCTCCTCAAAATAGCTACCACTGCCCACTGGTGTAATAGCATGAACTCCTCTCTGTACCCTGACCTCGAAATGATAGTCTTGGTGGCTATCGCTCTGACCACCTTCGCCTCTGCTGTGAGTCTCGCAGGGCCTCTATCAAATCATGGGGTGTGTGGTGGTGCAAAGGCGACTGGCACCATCTCGTCTAAAGGTAGCATCCCTCCCTGTCGTCTACGAGGTGGGGCGAATGTCCTGTAAGCACTATTGTAGAGCTGTAGATCTGAAGCTAGTAGTCCTGGAGCAGCTATGAGGTCCTCCCTGGTCAGGCGCTGGGGCTCTCCTATGAATAGGAACCAGATCTCAGAACGATCTCTGACCACCCACAGTGCAGCCTCTTTGTATTTGTCCTCTTTGTATTTGTATGGACTTCAGCACGATGTCCTCCTTGTATTTGTATGGAGTAGTGACTAACTCTACAAGTCCATGGTGAAGTACTCCTCAATGTCAATGCATGTGGCCCTCCTCGTGGTCGGGCAAGTCATGTACTGCTGCGGCATAAAAAGTCCAGCCTTGCCCTTCCTGGCAAGGTACCGTCTCAGACCCTCACCTATCCTCCTCTGAAGAACGGTCCAGTACCTCTCTCCTCCAGCAGGGTCCCTATGGACTAGAACCCAATACTAGAAAGGGACGAGATGACTCACCTTAAGGTCCATGGCAGGAACCTTAAGGATGTCACCCTCTCCAGTTCTGGCTACTAGCCTCTATAGCCTCTTGGTGCACAAGTCATAGTTGCACTACAGGTCTCCTACCCGGCGAGCTGACCTCTGGGGTCCTATCTACACTGGCTGCTCCTCCTCCTCTGAGGATCTATTTCTAACTCTAAATCTCGAGACTCTCAACTCTCCTCCTCCTCCTCCTCTGACTCCTCCTCCTGCTGCCTGGAGGATCCCTGCTCCACAGTTCTCAAAGACCTCTCTTGACGAGAAGTCAGAGTACGCTATGACCAAGGTGTTGGAATGATGTGAACAAGGGTTCCCAATCTTCCGAAAGGTTCTGGATAAGTTGATTTGGTCAGAGGCGTCACACAAATCGATCCGGCTTCAGAACAGCACGTTCTGAACCCCACAATCGCAGCACGATGTCTCCTCTGGTTATCAACCATCCTAAAACGATTGACCTCGCTAAGAAGGCTAATCCCTGCCTGCGAATCAGGAACACAAGCAAGAACAAAGAAAAATGCAACCAAATTGCAGATGTATTATGAATCTCATGAAGTTGGGGTCTCACAACCCGTTATGATGGCGAAACTGTTATGAACAGAATAATCTAAGCAAAACCTGAACCCTAATGGTGTGGCAGCGGCTGTATATGAAGACCCTAGGGTTATGCAAGACCCTCTGGACGTGCCCCTAATTGGGCTCAACTGGATGCAAATCCGAAAGGCCAAAAGCCGGAGACGTAGCACCGGAACAGATTCTGGACACTCTCTTGTTTCAATGTTCCCGATGACTCCGGATGAATTTGGACATGAGACCGGCGGCATTGGAAAGGGATTCTTCTTATATTTATGTTCATCTATAGAACATGCAAATCCGAATCCGTATACATTTTGGGCATCCGTTTTAGTGCAGACTGGTCCTGGGCCCTGAAACAGACTCGAAGTCGGTTTTGGTTGGGCCTCCACCTTGGCTTCCACGTCCTTGCTGGTCCTCCACATCTCCAAGTCTTTCTCTCATCATCTCCTGGTCCTCTCCATGGTTCCTAATTACAATATAATCATTAGGTAGCAGACCATTCTCAAAAGTGACATATAATGAAGGACGTAGGAATGAGCTCACCTCTAAATTTAATCGTCGTGCACGAGCTCTAGTCATTGGACCTTGGAAGTCCAGAATTGGAGGAGTGTTGTGTGTATCCATAGAAGTGATGTCCTCATCATCCTCCCCCTCTTGAAGTGGAGTCGTCCTCAACTCCAGCTCATCCTCTTCTCCCAAGTATGGTTTCAAATATGAAATGTTAAAAGTAGGACTAACCCCGAACTTGGGAGGCAACTCAAGTTCGTATGCATTATCATTAATCTTCTCAATTATTTTGAATGGACCATCAACTTTAGGCATTAATTTAGACTTTCTCAATTCTGGAAATCTATCCTTCTTTAAGTGTAACCACACTAAATCTCCTACATCAATCTTTACTTCCTTTCTACCTTTACTACCAGCAATTTTATACTTTTCATTCATCTTTTCAATGCTAAGTCTAGTGGTCTCATGCATTTGCAAAATAAATTCAGCACACTACTTAGCATCATCATGAACTCTCTCATTAATAGGTAGAGGAAGTATATAAAGTGGAGTACGGGGATCAAAACCATACACTACCTTGAAGGGACTTACCTTGGTAGTAGAATATGTTTCTCGATTATAAGCAAACTCAACATGAGGCAAACATTCTTCCCATTGCTTCAATTTTTTCTTCAAAATAGCTTTCAACATAGTGCCCAAAGTGTGGTTCACAACCTCAGTTTATCCATTAGTTTGTGGGTGACAAGTAGTAGAAAATACCAACTTTGTACCGAACTTATTCCAAAGTGTGCGCCAAAAGTGACTCAAGAATTTTGCATCACGATCTGAAATAACAGTAGAAGGCATACCATGCAAACATACAATTTCTTTGAAAAAGAGGTCAGCAATATAACTAGCATCATCAGTTTTATGACATGGTATAATGTGTGCCATCTTAGAAAATCTATCCACAACAAGAAAAATACTATCACTCCCCCTCTTAGTGCTAGGCAGTCCTAAAACAAAGTCCATAGAAATATCCGCCCAAGGAATAGAAGGAACAGGAAGTGGCATGTATAAACCATGTGGATTCAAGCGAGACATAGCTTTTTGACATGTAGTGCAGCGAGCAATAAAGCACTCAACATCTTTCCTCATCCTTGGCCAAAAGAAGTGTGTGGCCAAATATCCTCTGTCTTCTTGGCACCAAAATGACCCATCAATCCACCTCCATGCGCCTCCTGTAACAACAAAAGACGAACAGAACCAACTGGAATGCATAGGCGGTTAGCTCTAAACAAGAATCCATCATTCAACACAAATTTATTCCATGCACGACCTTCTTTACAATACAGCAATACATCCTTAAAATCAACATCAGCAGCATATTGTTCTTTAATTGCCTCAAGTCCAAAAATTCTACAATCAAGTTGAGACAATAAAGTATAGCGCCTAGATAAAGCATCAGCGATCACATTATCCTTCCCTTTCTTATGTTTAATAATGTAAGGAAAAGACTCAATAAATTCAATCCATTTAGCATGTCTACGGTTCAAATTACATTGAGAACAAATATACTTAAGTGATTCATGATCAGAATGAATAACAAATTCTTTGGGCAACAAATAATGATGCCACGTCTCTAAACAACGTACAAGTGCATACAATTCCTTATCATACGTGGAGTAATTCAAAACAGGCCTAGTAATTTTCTCACTAAAGTATGCAATAGGTTTACTATCTTGCATCAAAACACCACCAATGCCTATACCACTAGCATCACATTCAAGCTCAAAGATCTTATCAAAATTAGGTAATTGCAGCAATGGTGCATGTGTAAGTTTATCCTTCAAAGCATCAAAAGACTCATGATGTATCTTACCCCAATGGAAATCAATGCCCTTCTTTGTCAACTCATGCAAAGGTGCAACAATGGTGCTGAAATCTTTGACAAAGCGGCGGTAGAAACCTGCAAGACCAAGAAAACTCCTCACCTGTGTGATAGTTTTTGGTATAGGCCAGCTCTTTATGGCTTCAATCTTCGCCTCATCCACCTCAATTCCCTGTGGAGTCACAACATAGCCAAGAAAAGAGACTCGATCAGTGCAAAAGATGCACTTCTCAAGGTTACCAAATAAACATGCATCTCGTAAAGCATCAAACACAACACGCAAATGATTCATATGTTCATCTATAGATTTGCTATAAATCAAGATATCATCAATGTAAACTACCACAAATTTGCCAATGAAAGCTCTTAAAACCTCATTCATCAAGCGCATGAAAGTACTAGGTGCATTAGTTAACCCAAAAGGCAATACTAACCACTCATATAATCCAAATTTGGTTTTAAAAGCTGTTTTCCATTCGTCTCCAAGTTTCATTCTAATTTAATGGTAGCCACTACGCAAATCAATTTTAGTCAAAATTATAGCACCACATAACTCATCAAGCATGTCGTCTAGCCTAGGAATAGGATGACGATACCTAATAGTAATATTATTAATGGCTCTACAATCTACGCACATACGCCAAGTACCATCTTTCTTAGGAACCAAAAGTACAGGAACAGCACAAGGACCAAGTGATTGACGAACATACCTACGATCCAAAAGGTCTTGAACTTGTCGTTGTATCTCCTTAGTCTCCTCAGGGTTGGTCCTATAAGCAACACAGTTTGGCAAAGTAGCACCCGGAATCAAATCAATTAGATGCTCAATCCCTCTCAAAGGTGGCAATCCCGGGGGTATCTCAGCTGGAAAAATATCCTCATACTCCTGCAAAAGGTTAGTGACAGCAAGAGACACAACACTAGAAGCAATATCATCAAGCGAAAACAAAGCTTCTTTGCATACCAAAGCATAGCAAATATCATCATTATCAGAAATTTCAGCAAGCTCAGATTTTGTTGCAAGACATGAACAACCTTGTAATTTAATTCCAGCACCCTTAGAACTTGAAGAATCATTAACATAACTAGGTGTAGAATTAGAATTAACAGGTTGCTGAATTTCAGGACCTTTATTTTTCGAACTAGCTGCTCTTTCTAAATCAGCTTGTACAATTTTAGCAGGGGTCATTGGTAACAAAGTAATTTTAGTTCCTTTATGCATAAAAGTGTACTTATTACTTCTACCATGGTGTACAGCATCATTACCAAATTCCCAAGGTCTACCCAATAAAAGTGAACATGCTTGCATGGGTACGACATCACAATCAACAGAATCCACATAAGAACCAATGGAAAAAGGAACTCTACAAGTTTGTATTACCTTAGCTTTGCCAGAGTCGTTTAACCACTGAATGTAGTACGGATGTGGATGTGGACGTGTGGTCAAAGCAAGCTTGTTGACCACATCAGAACTCACCAAGTTATTGCAGCTCCCTCCATCAATGATGAAACGTGCTCGGCGGTTCTTGATGATGAAGAAAATCTGGAACAAGTTGTGGCGCTGCATCATCTCGGGCTGATGAGCTTGTGTGCTAAGGACACGTTGAACAATAATGTTCATGTATCCTGTGGTGTCTCCGCCTCCAAGGACGAGGTCACTGCCGGTGGCAGCGATGTCCTCCTCCTCCTCCACATCGGAGGTGCTCATGTAACCGCCATCGTCTGTCGCCACATATGCCCGCCTACTTGGACAATCTTTCTGCACATGACCAAGTCCATGGCAGCGGTGGCACTGAATCCCTGTAGTGCGTCCTGTCGAAGCAACAGAGGAGGCACTACTAGCTGGTACCTACACAGAAAGTTTACCTGAGCGC
Organism: Eleusine coracana subsp. coracana; assembly: GCA_032690845.1. NCBI lineage: Eukaryota > Viridiplantae > Streptophyta > Magnoliopsida > Poales > Poaceae > Eleusine > Eleusine coracana. The sequence goes on along the minus strand of CM064422.1, from coordinate 36,110,962 downwards.
GTAGAAGGTGCAGGGGCTGATCTTGGGGCTGTAGAAACAACACTGGTTCCCTTGGTAGCTGCTGGTGGGGGCAGCCGGAAAGATGGCCTGGGCAGCCCCGAAGTCCCCGTCGAGCGTGGGGGGTAGGAGTTCCTTGACTTGCTGTACTCCTCAAAAGCCTGGAAAAGTCCCTGTGATTCTTTCTCTGCAAGCATAGCATACTGGAAACACTGGGTGAGGGTATAATATTATTTATAATCAAGGATGTCCTGAATTTCTTTTCTTAAACCAGAATAAAAGAGACAAATCTGATCCTCTACTTTTTCAACTACAGCACAACGAATCAAACCCTTCTGAAGCTCACTAAAATACTCCTGAACAATTTTATCTCCTTGGTCTAAATGTTGCAGTTTATTACGAATCTCTCTATAAAAAGAAGGGGGAACAAAACGATCACGCATTGCTACCTTAAGTTCTTCCCAAGTAGTAGGCAAATCAGTTTCAGCAGCTAAACCACTCCACCAAACAATAGCAAAGTCCTTAAACTCACTAGTAGCTTATCTAACTCTATGTTGTTCAGGAACAAGGTGGGCATTAAATTTTTGTTCTACAGTCATCTCCCAATCAAGATAAACATCACCATCATACTGACCCGAAAATGAAGGAATTGAAAACTTAATTTTAGCATACGGGTCATCTAGAGCATAGTTACCGTGTGGACGACGGTTGTAGTTATGGAAACCACTCATACCTTGAGTATTATGTTGCAAACGACGTCGTAATCGTCTAAGTATGTCCTAGAACAGTAGTGATAGCAAAGTAGAAACAAGGAGACAAAGGCACAACAGGCGATAACAGGGGGCTAAGTGGAAAACAGCCAAATTCAGAAATTTCAGGGGGCTAGATGTAGCACTAGTAGAAATCCCAAATTTCTTTTTTTTTTGATTTTATTTTTTTGATATTTTTCTCCAACTCACTAACAATGGAGGAGAATCCACCAAAAAGTTTAGCTCAAACAGAGGTAGGATGTGGCCTACAGAAAATCTTGAAGTTGCCCAACTTTGAGTCAAGAATCTCCTGTAAAAATTTCAGCCAAAACGGACAACCGAGCGAAAAGTTATGCCCGTTTTACCGAAGGGGTGTCGGAGTCGGTTTTCCAGAAACCTGAGTCGGTTAGGGGTCGAGTTTGGAATCGGGTAAGATTTTTTTTGGCGGCGTGGATGGAGCGGAAAGTGAAAATTGTGGGGATTGGTCCGAGGTGTTGATGGTGGGTTCAGAGTGGGATTAGGGTGGGACTAGGCTAGGTGTGTCGATCAATCAACCCTAGCACAAAAAGCCAACAAAGCAGAGGATGGTGAAGGGGATGACGGCTAGGGTTGCAAGGGAAACACTACTGACGACAAAATCACAAACTAAACCAGTGACTAAACAAGAACTAGGGCACAAACTCAACACTATGGACTCTGAAATTGAAATATGCAAAGGCTAAACACGTGGTTATGGCGGAGGGAAAAAATTTTTTGGGCTTTTCTGTGGACGATAGGATGAACACAAAACGAAATTAACTAAAGGGTAGTATGAACCTGACGGTGCACCTGAAGCTCTGATACCACTTGATGTGGACAAGGGTTCCCGATCTTCCGAAAGGTTCTGGATACGTTGATTTGGTCGGAGGCGACACACAAATCGATCCGGCTTTAGAACAGCACGTTCTAAACCCCGCATCATGTAGAGATACAAGGAAAAGAGTGAAGACCATACTCTAGATGAAGTATGCATGCATGCCATGGCAATATATTGAATGAAAGCATAAGGACATGCAATGCAAGACATGAATGATGAGATGCAACAAGTTAGCATGGCAATGCATAAGAATTAAGAACAAGCATACATCATCATGATATCATACATAGGCATACAAGATAATTAATGGATACAAGGCACTACATATGAAAAGGAAATAAACCGAGTGAGATTAAAATGAGTCAAACACGAGCAAATGAAAGCCATGACTCATCAAAATCCATGACCATCAAATAACTCCTCCAAAATAAGAACCAAATGAATCTATCTCCCAAAAACCTCGTAGCTCCCCCAAGATACAAGCTATTCTCGATCGCACAGGATCACACTCCCACTCCCCCTAGACCTAGGATCTTCTCCCCCTTTGGCAACAAGCACCAAAAAGTGGAAAAATGAACATCTACACGCTCGTGGTCAAAGGAAGTGGTGCAACGATGTGCTATGTAAGCTCTGCTCTAGGCTGCTCCTGAGGTGGATCCTGTTATGCTCACTGAGCCTGTGCCGCCTGAGCATCCAACTGCTCAAAGTAACCAAGGTCTACAGGTGACTCAGACCCACTATCCTGTGTTGCTGGAGTGATCATGGTAGTCTCCTGAGCTGATGTCTGGAGAAGAATGAGATCTGCCACGTCCTGCTATATGAAGCCTCCACTGACAAGATCCTCTGCTGCCTGAGGAGTAAGAGTGGTGACAGTGGCAGAAAGTGATGTGGACAAGGGTTCCCGATCTTCCAAAAGGTTCTGGATACGTTGATTTGGTCGGAGGTGACACACAAATCGATTCGGCTTCAGAACAACACGTTCTAAACCCCGCAATCACAGCACGACGTCTCCTCTGGTTATCAACCATCCTAAAATGATTGACCTCGCCGAGAAGGCTAATCCCTGCCTGCGAATCAAGAACACAAGCAAGAACAAAGAAGAAAGCAACACAATTGCAGATGTATTATGAATCTCACGAAGTTGGGGTCTCACAAACCATGATGACGGCAAAACTGTTATGAACAGAATAATCTAAGCAAAACCCAAACCCTAATGGTGCGACGGCGGCTGTATATGAAGACCCTAGGGTCGTGCAAGACCCTCTGGACGCACCCCTACTTGGGCTCAACTAGATACAAAGCCCAAAGGCCAAAAACAGGCGACACAGCACCGAAACAGATTCTGGACTCTTTCTTGTTTCGACGATCCCGATGACTCCGGACGAATTTTGATATGAGGCCGGTGGCATTGGAAAGGTCTTCTTCTTATCCTTCCGTGCATATATAGAACGTCCAAATCCGAGTCCGTATGCGTCTTGAGCATCCATTTTAGTGCAGACTGGTCCTGAGCCCCAAAACAGACTCGAAGTCGGTTTTGGTTGGGCCTCCACCTTGGCTTCCACGTCCTTGCTGGTCCTCCACGTCTCCAAGTCCTTCTCCCATCATCGCCTGGTCCTCTCCATGGTTCCTAATTACAATATAATCATTAGGTAGCAAACCATTCTCAAAAGTGACATATAATAAAGAATGTAGGAACGAGCTCACCTCTAAATTTAGTCATCGTGCACGAGCTCTAGTCATTGGACCTTGCAAGTCCAAAATTGGAGGAGTATTGCATGTATCCTTAGGAGTGATGTCCTCATCAGAAAGAGGTGGAGCTGAAGCTGTAACTGTCTCTAAAGCTGGCTGGGAGTCTACACAGGTCGTGTGCACAATGTATGAGAATAGACTCCTGACCGGTAAGTGCTGGGAGCTGGAGGGTCCTGCCATCTATGAGGTCAAAGAGTGTGATGGTGAGATGAACAACACAGACACAGAGAAAGCTAACACCGAGGAGAGCTGAGCTGAAGAAAATATTTGTCCTTCTCCCCCTGTCGGTAGAACCCCTGAAAGTGACAATCCACTAGATTGTGCTATGATCAAGGCTGTGAAGGGTCCAAGCTGAGGAGGTGGCAGCTGCTGGTACTGAGGCGGCGCAAGGCCCTGGCTGCTGACCTACCTATCTCATTTCTACCATCTGAGTCATCAGAGCGGAAACAAGTGCCATCTACTGTCGCTGAAGCTCTGCCTGTCCTCTGATGACCTCCATCATCTGACGTCTATCCTCCAAGACACTCTGAATAAACTCTCCTAGTCGACCTGCAAGTGCTGTCACACTGACAGTGTCCTTAGACTGCAAACCTATCAGCTGGAGAGGTGCTCCTATGTTGGCTGACTCAGGAATCACCGTCTCTATCTGAGCTGCCTGCTCGTGAAGTACTAGTGACTCCTTCTCCTCCTCTCCCGTCTGCTGGCTGGAGGCTGACTTTGATCCCCTAGGGACTTGAGGTGCATGGCTGGTGGTCACCTCAGGGAATGCCTCATACTGCTCCTCCGTCACTAGGCCTATCCTTCTCAAGAGATAGCAGATGTAGGGCCCGTAGACTAAGTGACGTCCTCCAACCCTCTTAGAAATAACCTCCTCCATCTCTCCAATTAGAAGATCTGCCAAGTCAAAAGTCTGCCTCTTCAAAATGGCTGATATAGTCCACTGGTGTAAGAGTGTGAACTCCTCTCTGTAGCCAGACCTGGGAATGATAGTCCTGGTGACTATCGCTCTCACCACCTTGGCCTCTGCAGTGAGTCTTGTAGGGCCTCTCTCAAAGCCTGGGGTGTGTGGAGGTGGTAAAGCAATCGACACAAGGTCGTCTGAAGGCAGCATCCCTCCCTGAGGTCTGCGAGGTGGCTCCAGTGTACCGTATGCACTCCTCTAAAGCTGGAAGTCTGAAGCCAGTTGTCCTAGGTTAGCGATCAAATCCTGCCTGGTGACTCGCTAGGGCTGCCCTTTGAACAGAAATCAGAACTCTGAGCGGTTCCTGGCAACCCACAGTGTAGTGTACAACTCGAGGACCACGTCCTCTATAAACCTATGTGGAGCAGTAACAAGCTCTGCTAGCCCTGGCAAGTACGTGAAGTACTGCTCCATGTTTGTGCTGGTGGCTCTCCTCATAGCCTCGTATGTCGTGTACTGCTGTGGCATGAGGACTCTGTCCTTGTCCCTCAGGCTAAGGTAACATCTCAAACCATCTCCAATCCTCCTCTCGAGGGGTGTCCAGTACCTCTCTCCAGCAGCAGTGTCTCTAGGGACTGGAACCCACTACCTGAAAGGCACCAAGCGAAGTACCTTAAGGTTCTTTGAGGGAACCTTAAGTATATCCGGCTCTCCGGCTGCCTGTACCAGTCTCTACAGCCTCCTAGTGCACACTGCACCGATGCACCTCAGGTCTCCTGCCCGATGAGCTGTCCTGGGGAACAGTCTTCCAAGCTTCCTTAGTCTCCTCAGTCTACTCCTCCTCTAGCTCCTCAGACTCAGACTCTGAGGTCTCCTTCTCTGACTCCTCCTGCTCAGACGACTCCTGCTGCTTGGAGGATCCTTGCTCCACAGTTCTTGATGACCTCTTCTAACGAGAAGCTGGAGTACGCTACGGCCACGACGGTGGAACAACTCTAACGGTTAGAGGTGCAGTCCTCTGCCTGGTACTCCTCCTAAGTCCCTGTGTGTCACAAGGCTGCTCTAGGATCAGCCGTATCCCTAGAGTCCTCCGTGACTGCTCCATGGCATCTAAGTGCCTAGTAACCCTCCTGGCTCTCTTAGACTCTGGATCCAGCCTTTGTCTATTCTCGGTCATGGGCTCCTCAGGCATCTTTCCCTTTCCCTTGTCCTGACCTGAACCTGCTATCACTACTGCTGCAAGCTACTGTCACTGCACGTACATAGGTATAGATAGGATAAGCTTAGAATCCTATATAAAACAGCAACCAAAACACCGCTAGGAAATATTGCGCAATAGAAATCCTAGCACTGAATGAAGGACATGATCACTAGACAAATATGCAAAGTAACAACAATGATCATCGACTATATGTGATTAGTACGAGTCATCTAGTGTACAAACAAATAATGGCAATAAAATCTAACTGTAGACTAGACAGGAGACAAACCCTAGATATGCAATTAATAGATAGGCATGAAATTAATTGCAGACTAGGTTGAGCAAATTAATTAAATAATGCAACTAAAAGATGGGAATTTATCTAATTGCATCAACTAACTAAATTGCTCGCTAAACAAGGCATATATCGATGAATGGAGGATAGTATCAATACCCTGTGAGAAAAGTCAATGTGTCGAGAAATGAGAACTTTGCAAAATGTGCTCCAATCACTGAAAAGATGGCATTTTGGTCTTGCCGGCAATGGAGGGAGAGGAGCTTGCGAGGTGGAGTCTCTGGGGTTGCGCGCGCGGGAGAAGGGGAGTAGAGGCGGCGCTGTAGCAACGGTGGCGGCTCGACTGAGGCGCGCGGCAAGGCGGTGGCGCACGGCGTGGGAGGCAGCCTGAAGGCGACAGCTCTAGAGGCGCGCAGTGGCGAGGCCGAGGCAGCACAGGTGCATGGGCGCAGACATGCACGAGGGCGAGCGTGCGGTGAGCTGTGCTGACTAGCGGCATGCGGGAGCGAAGATGACGACGATGGTGGAATCAGCGGAGGCGGCGGCGGGTTCATGGACTTGGCGTCGAAGGAGAGAACGAAGAAGAAACCAAAACTCGATTTTGACCTAAGTAAATTTTACCGATGGTCGAGATTCAACAAGGATCGAATCAACAGTCTAGATCTAGATATGCTTCCTGTGATCACCTGGACTGACCGATTGTACGGTCTCTGGACCAGACGATCTGGTCTGTTCCGTGGTCTGCCCAAGTCAATATATACCGGACGGTTCGATCACTAGGATCACTTTGTCCGGTCACTATGACCAGCCAAACTAGAATACTATGCCCAGGGGGCATTGACCGGACGGTACGGTCCAAAGAGCGGACTGTGCGGTCACTCCCAGAAAATTGTTGAGTCAAGGAATTTCTCCATTTTTGAAGTGCCCTCGCTAAACACACAAATAAACACCGCACTTGGAATACCGAGGGAACTCTCAAACACTCCTTTTCAAATAGTGGCACTCAATGGCCTTAGAATTTTCGCATATGCCAAAAGAAGGATCGAGCAAATAAGAACCAAGGCAAGAAAATGGGTATGTATGAGCCTTAGTCCGTGAACCCGGCGAGTAGAGTTAACCTCGGAGTTCATAAGAGCCTGCTCAATGGGTATGAAACACAATCCTTTCCTTTGATCACACTTATGGAGATGTAATCTCATATAGAGCATGAGGCACAAATATCTCCAAGTGCGACAAGCCTCCTTTGTGTTTCCTATATGATGCATGCAACAAGCATTTTACATATGCAATGAAAGTAAACATGCCATGTGAATGCAAGAAATATTAAAGAACAAGACAAAGGAAACCTAACAATGTCAAGTTTGAACCCCTCTCAAGCTTACTCACTATAAGCCATGCCCTTGCCTTAAGAGAAGTCAAACCACCATCTCAAGCACTCCCCCTTGCTTATAGCTACCTTGGATGGGTTAGACATTGACTAATTTTTATGTGTTTTTCTTTTAGTTATTTACACATGCATAGATGCAAAGCATACTAGTCACAAAGGAGTCCTAATTACCATGCAATGCAAAAGAAAGAAAAACATACTACAACTACAAAGAACAAACACGATTACCTCTCTCATGAGTAGATAGGTCATTGAGGTCCATGTCACTTGTGGTGGACTTTACAAGATCTTTATGAAAGCACTCCGTCCACCACCACCACCATCTAGGTCTTGTTCTTGGGCACCCACTTGTACATAGCCAATATCTCAAGATCAAAAAGGCACTTAGGCACCCATATGCTCTTGACCTTCCTTTTCTTGTTTGGTGGTCCCAAAGCCTTAGCTTTCACCTTGTCGTCCTTGTACATAAAAAACTTGAAATGTGTGTTCTCATGGAACAAGTTAGCGTTAGGCAAAACAATGGAACTTCTCACCATGGGACAATCCTTGGTGGCATGGCCATCCTTGCAACACCTCTTGCAATAGTAGTCATCGGCGAGAAGGGGTTTGATCCATGCAGGGATGGAATCACTCGTCCCTATGATGTCGATGGCGGCGGGATATGAGACAAGTCCCCAGTGGGAGACATTGTTCACAAGGTTCCTCCCAAGAATCTCCTTGTGGATGGCTCTACCACGTTGAAAGGATCGTAGTGACCGAGAGGGGGGGGGGTGAATCCGGAACAACCACTATGTACCAAATTCGCCAAATCCTAAAACCGATCACTCAAAACAGCTCCTATACAATCCTAGTGGTGATCACAATAGCAAGATAATGATCCGATGGAAGGAACAACAAGCTAAGCATACTAGTGGATCACACAAACCCAATACAACTCCTATGCAAGCTAGTTACCAAAGATACACGGAAGCAAACAACTAGCTAGCAAGAAGTTCTACTCAAGCAAAGCTACTAGATCAACAAGCATATAGAAAGCATACAAGCATGAGTAGCACAATACATACTAAGGTGATCAATCAAGCCAAAGCAACTCCTATACATGCTAGTGATCAAGTATGTAGGCTAAGCACTACTAGCAAGTAAAGAGGCCTATTTATGCAAGTCTACAAGGTAGTCAACTAGAGCAAGATAGGCACATAAGCATGAATAGCACGGTATGTAAATGCGGAAGGTAATGCATCAAAGTAAGGAGTAGAGTAAGAGATGGCTCATGATTTTTTTCTGAGATCTCGGAAGGATGCCGCCTTTCCCTACTCCTCCTTGGACCACTCCCACCGGAGTCCCGGTCCCTCCCGCCGCCAAGTAGTGTTCTTGCCCACGAGCCCGCAATCACTCCTCGAGTAAAGACACGGTGTGCGTCACCGCTGCACAAAGCACAAGCTCACCTCCCTCGAGAACTTGCCGAACTCCCCGAGCCGACACGGGCGCTCACTATTGATGCCCCTTCCAACGGCGGGCTCAAACCATGTACGAACTTGTGACGGCCTTCACAATGAATCACGATAGGCTCGATCAACGACACCTAACCGATCTAGGTCTCACCATAGAGCAAGAGTAACAACCTAGGTCACACCCTCAAGGACACCCTAGCCTTAGATGTGCAAGATCACTCCATGTTACTCTCACTAGCACTCTCAAGATATCCAATATCCTCTCCTAGTGCTCTCCTCTTTTCCTCTTGGACCTTACTAATTATCCTCCGGTATTCCTCTGTTCAAGAGAGGTCTCCAAGACCCCAGCAACAAATTTATATAGGCTCCCAACCTCAAACTAGCCGTTGCTCCATGAAATCAGCTTTCTGGGCTTCTAGACCAGACTGTCCGGTCACTGCCTGACTGGACCGTCCGGTCACTGCAATCTGAGCTCCAACAGCTCTCTGCCCCTGTGCTGAACTCTTGCTGACTGGACTGTCCGGTCACTGGACCGGACCGTCCGGTCCACTTTCTCTCTCCATTCCAGGAAGGTTCACAAACTGCACCCTCTCTGTCGTCCCTGCACTCCTACTGACCAGACTGTCCGGTCAGCAGACCGGACCGTACAGTCCGGTCACCTCTGACCCCTCTATCCGGTCACTATGTCCAGAAGCTGAAACTTGTTGTCCTCACTTGACTTGGTTTCTCGGCTTCTCCGAACAGCTCCTTGGCTTCTCCACTGTCACCTAGTGCCTGTGATTTCACCGAGCAACCTTGCACATCACCGACTAGACATGACCTAAGAGAATGACCGAGACCCCCTTGATAGTCCAGCTTTTCCTATGTACTCAAAGCCCTAATAACTACTCAAGTGTTCCAAACACTTACACCATAGCTTGTTCTCCTCTTTGATCCATCTCCATCAACCCTTGGATTCCATCAAGTTCACAAGCCTCCATGCTTGCAGTCATTGTCATCCATTGCCAAGGACGCCGTAGACAATCATCATAAGATGGAAAGGGTTTCCTACATGAACAAGACTCGTGTAGATATTAGTCACATTTCATGTTTGTCATGCATCACCAAAACTCCATACCTCAGGGTGATCTCAATGGTCATGATCCTTACAATCTCCCCCTTTTTGGTGATGGATGACAACCATTACTTATGATGATCCAAAAACGGACGAGCAAGAAAGAACCAAAGGAAAAGAAAAGATTGAAGGGCATACCTTGGTCCTTACCTTGGAAGTAGTCTCCCCCTTGAGATGTGCTAGGTGTTGAGGGAAGACTACCCAATTATGTAGCGCACTAGTTATTGAGATCGAACCGAATTTGTGCCCGTCATGGTGTCGTGCTAGTCGATCTTGTTGATATAGACACGCACCATGGACGTAGATGTTCATGTCGATGTAGATGTTCTCCTCTCCCCCTTTTGTGTAATCAACCACCGTCTTCATGTTTCTTCTCCCTCTTTAACCTAGACGACTTGGCTTTTGGATCTTCATGTTTTCTCTTCCCCTTTGTCACCTATCACCAAAAACCATACAAAAACATAACAAAAACCAAGAGGCATAAGATAATTGGTAAGAGTTAGAATAACTCCCCCTTTCATGGTGCTCCTTCTTGGTTGCAGTGTTGTTCCATCGTAGCTCCCCCTACACTTATGACTCAACAAAAGATTTTCACAAAAGTGCAAGAGTTTGTCATTAGGGAGGTGGGAATGTATGAGCCACTTGTCTTTGAGCCGCGCGAGTAGATTTAACCTCAGAGCTTGGTCGAACATGACTCAATGGGCATGAAGCACAAATGTCACTATTTGATCATCTAGAGAGTAATGTACTCACATTGTAAATGAGCAACTCCCCCTAGACACATGCTTGGGAGCATGTATGGTATCATAATGCAATGATGCAAAAATGCAAAGACTGCAAATGCAACAAGTATATAATGCATGATGCGATGGTAAACAAAAGAGAGAGAACCACAACAAACCAAAGTATCAACAATGAGTTGTGTCACACCCGGTTCCAACAACCAAAACTGAGTGCATCTGTATGTGTGCCCAGGATCAAGTTTTCATGCACACAGGACAATTATTGTGATAAAAGAACAATATCTTTATTAAATCAATAAAATTATTACAAAGGTGACCCGTAGGTCAAAAGAAAAAGATTACATTGCAGCGGAATAACTATGTGTTGGCGTCCTTCAGCTCCCACAGGAAGTCGACTGGAAGACCGCAGGCCTAGAGCTCTTCTCCACTGTCTTCATAGTTGTACCTTCATTCTCCTGTAGCTGAGCAGCAATATGGTATAGCAAGGGTGAGTACGTGTCGCACTCAGCAAGTGGGGGAAAAGATGACATGGGGCTAAGTCAAGGAAGGCTTAATGGGGATTATTGCATGAGCTTTTAATTTCCTAAGCATCCTAATTACTAGGTGGGGTCATCCTAACCCTCAATCCACAAGGTACTATCCAAGCCAAGTCCGAACAATCCACCCGTCCCAACCATTTCAAACCACCCCCAATTAATCTTGTGAGGATCCATGCCGCTCTTGACCGTGAGCATGGCTGTCATGACTAACTCTCCAAAGGTTGTACACATTCCCCACGAGAAGTGATTTCATCCCCTGTTTCCAGGTGACTAAATCTCCATCCTGCCGTGCCGGCCAAGCACATCCAAACTTCCTATGGTGTGTGGCCAGGAGATCACTTCAAGGCATTTCAACGGCTTCCTCCAGCTTGTACGTGCCCAATGAGGTTTCACCCATCGGGAAGTAAACCCTTTGCCCGAGAGGCCCCCTCTTGAGTCAGATGGTTCTAGGACCTTGTCCCTTAAATACACCTCCACTTGGGACTACCGGTGAACCCCTGCATAGTCCCTCCATCTTCACACGCACCAGCTGGTCTCCACCGTATACTACGCCAGGCCGCGCCCATAACTTGGCTCGTGGTTGTACAGTTCACATGGGTTGCTGCTCCAAGAACCTCTTATTAATATGATTTAGGTGATAAACAAACTAGGGCACTACCGGTGAACCCCTGCATAGTCCCCGAACTGCCGGTAAACCCCTGCACAGTCCCCAAACCGATCACCCAAATCTTAAGTCCTAGGCCATGTTGCTAACATAGTTTACCATTCCAATCACGAAGTGACATAATTCATTAATCAGGATTAACTTAACCCAACATCCCACAAAGCAACCTAAGCATTATCTACTCATAATCAACCCACCAACTAGTCCAAGGCGACAAGAAAAAGGGGTAAAACAATACTAGGAAAACCCTAACATTGGTTCCCAATCAATTGACATAAGCATGCAATTCTATGTTAAATATTGTAATAGGTACAAGATGCATCAAGGACACTTGCCTTATATTAGATGTTGCTGCTCAGTGAAAACATAACTTGATCTTCGTCCTCGTACGATTCCCATGCGTAAAACTCCTATTTACGCAAGACATACAAAGCAAACACACAATAAATACATAATGCAAGGTATGGGACAATTGGATATGGTTGGACAAAGGTGGCAATTAGATAGTTTATTTGGATATAAGAATGTAGGTGGAAGAATCATTTAGATCGGGGTTGTGGATCACAAGATACGCAAGGTTAAAGCTGCAAGGATTGCGGCTGCGCACAGATAGTGCAAACTCTATGTGAGCGTTCCCAATGATTGGCTCTGGTTATAAGGGAATTGTTTGAACATAAATCTTTCTAGTGGTGTGGGTCATGTCAAACTCAAGGTGAATTGGACCATAACTTACCTATACTTGAGATCGGTTGGCTGCATCATGAGGAGGTCATCCAGCGGCAGATGATGCACAGATCGCGTTCCTGGTCGCACTAGGGCCATTCTAGGAGAACCCTTTGATGGAGGTGATCACAAGACCCTGGAAAACAATTAGGGGTGGCGGTGGTATCAAGAAAATCTCTGAATTGGGAGAAAAGGAGATGGTTTTACCGTCACGCGTGCTGGATTCGCCCAGATCAGGGAGCAGCTGACATTGTGATGCAGATCGTGGAGGCTTACGACCTCCAATGGTGCTGAATTTTGGATATGTTGTAGAGGACATCCATGCGCACGTCCATGTAAAATTTGGCGGCATTTGGATGGGTGGATCACCAGGAACAGAAAAGCCAACCGGCAGAACTGTTGCTGAACGTGAGGGCAGGATGGCGTGGCGGCAGCCTTGCGGCGTGGTGAGGGTTTGAGGGGGGTGGGGAGGACGTGGGAGGGATGCTGCTATTTATAGGAGGGGTGGGGCTGGTGGGGGGAGAAATATGGAAAGACAATTAAGAGAAATTAATGCATTTATTGAAGGCAAACATGGAAGGCATAAGAAATATGGAAAGGATGTTATTCTCTTGTTCTTTCCTTATGAATGTTTATAGAAGGTAGAATTTCTTTCCATAGAAATGTTAATGGAAGGTGGGTTTACTTCCATAAAATGTTTATGAAAGGAGGGGTTTCTTTCCATAGGAATATTTATGGAAGGTGGGGCAAACATGGAAGGTCTGACGTCTAGGTACGTCCATGCGGTAGGTGAAATGAATGAGGATGAAAATGAGTATAGATACACCAACGGCATGTAGGGTGAAACATTTGAGGAACAAAGATACAATATGATGAAATAGGTTTGGAAGTCGGTGTTCGACAATGCATATACGTGAGTCAATGAGACATAGATAGTTGAGCCCCATTTTAAAATAGAATGTACATTTATAAAATTTGATTGAAAGGATTTCAATTTTCTTAAATTGTCATGGAATAAAAAAATGACAAAATATTGAAATAAAATAAAATAAAAAGATTTTACTTATCTAAAAAGGTTTTGGTTCAAAACTGAAAACTTTTGTGATATAGAACAATTTCATAAACCTAATATAATCTTTGTTAATTTTGCAAGGTTTCCTATAAATAGTTTCAAAATTTGAGAAATCTCCCTCTATTGTTTGAAATCTGTTCACATTCCAAAATGGGAAATTTTGGGATGTGACAAGTTGTTCCCTTCTCAAGCTTGCTCACAATGGTCCATTCTTCAAAGCCTTGGGTACACCATGAACCACCTCCCCAAGCTTAACCCATGTCCATTGCTATCTCAAGAAGGTCCATACTCAACCTACAAAAGAAGAGAAACAAGCACAAATAAAGACAAAAACAAGACCAAACAAAGCACTAAACATATGTACAAAGGACAAGCTCAAGGGTTACTCATGTGAAGTTGGAGAGGTCGAGAACATTGAGTTCTCCCCTTAGCTTGTTGAAGGTCTTCTCATCAAGTTGCTTGGTGAAGATGTCCGCTCACCAACTCGATGTCCTTCTTCTCAACATGGTCTCTTATTAAGTGATGTCTCACTTGAATATGCTTCGCATGACCATGATCTCCCGTCTAGAGAGTCATCTTGATTGCCGCCTCACTATCACAATATAGTGGCATTTGGATGAAGTTGAGGCCTGTCGAAGCTTGAGATCGGCAGTAAAATATATAGGGCTACGTCGAGACTAAGAACTATGATGGTAACAGAAGATGCCAAGTTATACAGGTTCGGGCCCTCTTGATGAGAGTAAAAACCCTACATCCTGTGTTCTGTGTATTGTATTGATGTTGTGGAAAAACCTCTGTCTACTCGTTGTCTCCGATGATGGGTACCCTGCCGCCTTATATATCCGGTCGGTAGGGGGGTACATGAAGAATCCTAGTCGTAACCCCTTAGGGTTTACATAGAAAGTCAATCTCTACATGCCTTACGCTCCAAGTTGAGTCGGTCGGCTTCGTTGTTAATGAAGTACCCGGTCGGCTACCGACTTAGTCTTGTATGAGGATACCCGTAAGGCAAGTATCCCACAACAGCCCTCGAGTGCTTCCTGATTTTGAGCTTCAACTCTCAAAATGATCTTCAATGTAGATCATAAATTAGGAAGACCTCTTTATTGAAGTTCCTGATAAATCTGGTGCACTAGTTAGATGCACCTGATCAGGTGTAGCCCCCGACTCTTGTAAAATTTGGAGACTAACAAATAATGCAAGAGACTAATTATATTAGCTCTTATTATTTTACTCAAACCATCAAGCCTGAGTTTTACAGACCTCTGGTCATCAAACCAGCAAGCCATCTTGCAAAGGTTTATCCTTGCCGACCGATTATCAAATAGGCCGAGTGACATACACTATGTCCGAGTGACTGGTCGATCTGAATTCTATGATATCAATCATATTCAATTCATGTCAACCAATATGACATCGGTCATATAATGGTACTAAGCTAAATGACATCAATCATGATATAGCCTTTTCTTAATAATTAGTCACTCTATCTATTCATAAATTCAATTTTGGCAATTTGGTTATTGACTTCAATCAATACCATAACCCTTGAACTTATATCCATATGACCATCAAGTCCTTTGCTATATGATCATCAAATCATATAGATATGGTTTAATATTTTTCAAATACTTCTCATCAAAGAAGCCCCCAAGCTTTATTTCTCAAGGTCTAAGACCCTAATCATGTTTTAAGGCCCTTAATTAATGTTTGCCTAAGCAAAAGATCATCATCACTGTATAGCCCACCCCGGCCCATGGGACCCTTAGGACAAAAAGCGGGAGTATAAAAGGCAGTGTCGAGTTGACTCTTAGTCCACGCCGCATTTGCGCACGAACTCTTCATCTTCCTCGCGCCTCCTCTGTTCTCAGCGACTCCTCAACTTTCCGGCTAGGGTTAGCACCTTCGCTTCTGGCCACCGTAGATCTTGTCGCGCTTAGCCCCCAAGCCTCTGCTAGGGTTCAACATTTGATCTGCCACTCCCAAAACAATCATTGCCATAAGTCGCAAGAAGGTTTCCACCTTGATCCCTGCCACTCCCACCGCCGCTACCGTGTCCTCCTCATCGGAGATCGACATCCCGGAGCAGCTTCGGGAGTTCTTGAAGAGCAACCTCTCCCAGGACGATATGAACCAGATGGTGGTCGACGGCATCCTTCCAGTGCAAGTGCGGATCAACTGGAAGGTACTTCATGAATCTTACCCCATCCCTATTCATAAACAGATAGTTGTATTCTGCTCGTTCTTCGAGCATGGCTTTGGAGTCCCCTGCTGCAGCTTCTTGCACGGGCTCCTTTTCTTTTATGGGATTGAGCTTGTCAACCTCAATCCCAATTCCATTTTTCACATCACCATCTTTGTGCACATGTGTAAAGCATTTCTGGGAATCCTTCCACATTTCAATTTATTTGGCCATCTGTTTGTCCTCCGTCTGCTCCCAACCAAGGACAATCAAGTAGCTATAGGCGGTGTTGGCTTCTAGTTGCGCAAGAAGGAGGCCTACTTCAATGTGCCCTTGAAGACCGGGAACAAGAACTGGAAGGCTGAGTGGTTTTACTATGACAACCCACCCCCTGTTCTTGCCGACTTCACCAGTGCCAAGGCAATTCCTTTGGCGCAATTGACGGAGAAGCCCGATCCGACCGACCCTCAGGTGGTCACTCTGCTAAAGAAGATAGCCGACCTGAAGGCTGAAGGTATTGACATAATTACCGTCACCAAGAGAGTGCAGCCCCTGAAGCTACAGAGTCACCCGGCGTGGAACTACGTCAATAATGATGAAACGAGGGAGGTGCCTGACCCGCCAAATGGTGAACTCCGTAAGAAATGCCTGTCAAAAATGTTTGAAGGGGATATCCTTCAGGATGACTCGCTAATCAAGAAGGCATATAACAAGGGTACTATGCCGGCCCGAGTAAGCCTCAGTATGCTTTGAGCAATCCTTTATGTTCTTGTCTTGATGCCCTGCTTGATATTTTGATTCTTATGCAGGTTCAGAATACTTATATTTCTCATCCTCCCCTCCCTCCGACCGATTCCGAGGGACTGGAATATGTTGAGAAGACGCAGCAGACCGGCACTGGAGGCTCGAGCTCTTCTGCAAGCGCTCGTCCTGACCCGGTCACCACCCTGCCTCCCCCCAGTCGGTGAGTAAAGTAGACAGTTGGGTGCCGATGGCAATATATAGGAGATCAGGATGATGACAAAGAGTTGCCATCTGCTGATGCTGATCACCCCGCCCCTACTCCCTCCGACCGACCTTCAAGCCAGTCGGAGCCCCCGAGCCAAACTCAGTGTGATGCTAGGAGGGTGGATCAGACTGACAAGACAGAAAAATCTGCCCAGAAGAGGAAGGAGACTGATTCACAGTCAACTTCTTCGAAGAAGAGGCTGTGCCAAATCAAGCTCAAGAAGGCTCCCAGGTTAATCCTTTAACCTTATGCTTCTTGTCTCTTATTGCCATCTGTAACATATTTTAATCTCTTCCATCTTTGTTTTGACAGTAGTCGGACGAGTGATTCTCAGAGTGCCCAAGAGTCCGAAGACACTCGGTCTGGACCTCCTCCTCGTCCGACTGATCTGCCCAAGTCGGTCAACAAGTCATCAAACACGCCGACAGAGGTGGATAAGCCTATTGACAAGGCAATTCCTGCCCCCATTCCGGTGCCTGTACCCCAACCTGCTCCTGCCATTGTCCCTTCACCCCATGACAAAGGTAAGGTGACATTATCTTCAGATTTACTCGGTTGGCAGAAGTGGAGGATGTGGAAATTATGCACCAACATCAAGAAGCTAGCAAGGTATTTCAATACTTTGCTTTTGCTTTGTCTTAATCTTGCCTTTAAGCTTAACCCCTTTTTGTATACAGAAAATGTATGCTCTCGTAGAGAGGAAATAGGCTAGGGTGGAATACCTTGAAGCCGAAACCTTTGGTATGCCCTAAACTCTTTGGTCTTCAAGTTCTTAAGTAAGACTAACACTTTGCTGGTGTTTTGCTAGTCACCGGTCAGCAGCTCGCCAAAGCACAGAAGGAGATTGAAAAGCTGCAGACCGACCAGAGAGAGATGACCAAGGCCTTAAACCAAGGCCATGAAGATTTAGCTGGTCAGACCACTCACCATCTTGTTTAAATAACCAACCAATCACTCTAGTGCTAAAGATTCAAATGTTTGTCTTTAGCTCGTGAACAGAAGGTTGCCGACCTAGAGAAGTTGACTTCCAATCAGGAAAGGTTTGTCAATGCCTTGAATACTGAGAAGGAAAACCTCTCCAAGTCGATCGAGGACCAGAAGGTCGAGATCACTCGGCTGCAGAAGGAGCTGAAGGAGGCTAACGCCAAGATAGAGGAAGCTAAGAGCACCTCCAAATCCTTCAAATGTAAACTTGTCAGTAAGCCCTTCATTATTTCTCACATCTGCTTGACTCCTCTTTTGATCATACTGACCAAAAATCATCATTCACAGCTCTATCTTACGCCGCTCAAAAGGCAATGGACTATGTTCATGCGAGCCGAGTGGAGCAGTCTGGCCATTCCTTGGAGTACTTGCTGGAGCATGTGTCAGAAGATATTGCTCATAACACTTGACGAGTGGCGATCGAGGCCGGGAGTCAGGTTCTAGTAATTTGCCAATCTTGGTCTCCCGCTCTGCCAATGGACAAGATCAAGGAGGGCTTCAACCCAGACTTGACCGACGACCAATGCCAGTTGCTCTTGGATTTCATGCTGGAGACTTCCCGAGCCTTGGTTGACAATATAGAGATCAATTCGACCGTGCCTACTCCTCCAGCAACAACAGAGGTTGAGCTACGAGCTGAATCCTCCTCTCCTTCAAAGGAGCTATAAATCCTGTAATTTTAGAGATCATTAGCAATATCTATGTAATGAAACAACATTACCTATATGTAATCTAGTTTCATGCTTATTAACTTTAAAAGATTGATAAAAAGGTCATAAGTATGTTTCTGTCATTGAGAAACTCAAATTGTATTGGTCTGCCTCAACATTTTAGGTTGTGACTTGTAACCGCGTAACAAGCAGAGTCGACCAATCGACACATGACCTCTCGCACTTTGGCTCTGGGTTTAATGTAGTGGTAGTCTGATGTGCAGTGTAAAGTATATAACCATAATGTACAGACGTTAGACCAAGAAAATGAAGACCATATTCAAAGAGAAGAAATCGGTCAGAAAGTAGTCCAAAACCAAAATACAGTTAGACTGAGGTGAGACATTATTGCTAGCCCCCTGACTCGATTGTTTAATAAAATAAATTAAGGAATTGAGACAATATAGAATGAAAATCATCAAAAAATCTTTCATCAAAAAGACCGAAGTTTCATTCATGAATAATGTATAAGTATACAAAGGAATAATTAAGTATAGAAATGACGTAGCTGATTTATATTCCAAGAATTTGGTATATCATCACCATCTTCATACATCAGTCGGTAAGCCCTCGCGTGAGTGACTTCCTTCACAACATATGGTCCTTCCCACTTTGGAGAAAGCTTATGCTGGTTCTTCGTTGACTGCACTCGGCGAAGCACTAAATCTCCAACTTGGAAGTGGTGATTACGTACGTTTTTATCATAATATCGATGCAAGCCTTGTTGGTAAAGTGCCGACCAAAATAAAGCGCGATCATGCAACTCCTCTACTGCAATCAAATCAATCTCTCGATTCTCCTTAGAAAGTTGCTCATCATACGCCTGAACCCGTGCCGAAATAAGGCTGACTTCAGTCGGTAGCATAGCCTCTGAGCCGTAGACCAATGAGAAAGGAGACTGACTAGTTGCCTGACTGGTGTTTGTGCGAAGCCCCCAAAGAACTGAAGGCAATTCTTTGACCCACCGACCGGTATAAGGCTTTAGCCTGTCGAATATCCGTGGTTTCAGTCCTTGAAGAATCATACCATTGGCCCGTTCGACCTACCCATTGCTTTGAGGATGAGCCACTGATGCAAAGTGGATTTTTATTCCCATCTCATCGGCAAAGTCATGGAACTCCACTGAAGTGAATTGAGTGCCATTATCGGTAATGATATCATGAGGAACCCCAAACCGAGTGAAGACATCCTTGACAAACTTGATAGCCTTCTTCGATGTAATCTTGCTGATCGGTTTTGCTTCAATCCACTTGATGAATTTGTCAATAGCAACAAACAGATAACTGAACCCGCCTGGCGCCTTCTTGAAAGGACCGACAATATCAAGCCCCCAAACAGGAAAGGGCCAAGTCAAAGGTACCATTTGAAGTTGCTGTGAAGGCACATGTGTTTGTTGAGCAAAGAATTGACAACCTTCACATGTCCGAATGACCCGGTGTGCATCTTCAACCGCCGTGGGCCAATAAAACCCTTGCCGGAAAGCTTTGCCGACCAAAGTCTTGGAAGCTGCATGATTGCCACATATCCCGGAATGAATTTCTTCTACCAACTTCTGGCCTTCTGCTATCGAGATGCATCTCATCAAGATGTTTCAACCTACTCTTTTATAGAGTTGGTCTCCCACCAACAAATATCCTTGGCATCGGGTCTCCAACCTCCGTTGCTCATTAGGATCCGTAGGCAGCGTTCCCTTGTCCAAATATTGGATGAGCGGGTCATGCCAATCGGTCTCCATGTTGTCATCACCAATGAGACCAGTAACAACACTCATTAATACATCTGACTGAGGAGAAATCGTGGGGGAATCCAGAGTGTGTAAGAAAACACCTGGCGGGACCACAGACCGGGATGATCCCATCTTGGCCAATTCATCAGCCGCTTGGTTATTATCTCAAAGAACATGCGTGAACTTCAATCCATCGAACTTGTTTTCGAGCTTCCTTACTTCTTGACAGTAAGCACTCATGTTGTCATCCACACAGTTCCAATCCTTGGTGACTTGATTAATGACCAAAGCCGAATGACCAAAGACGTCAAGGCGCTTGATGCCGAGTGACGCAGCAATGCACAGACCGTGTAGAAGGGCTTCATACTCCGTAGCATTGTTGGACGCGTGAAACATCACCTGAAGGACATATCGAAGCTTCTCTCCAGTAGGTGAGATAAACATGACTCCCGCACTAGCTCCTTGTAATTGAAGAGACCCATCGAAGTACATTTTCCAATAGTCGATGTCTTGTGCAGTAGGTGGGTTTTGAATCTCTGTCGGCTCAGCAAAGAAATCAGCTAGTGCTTGTCCCTTTATAGCCGACCGAGGCGCAAACGTGATGGTATATTGAGCATGTTCGACTGCCCATTTGGCGATTTTTTCTTCGGCTTCTCGGTTGTGCAGCACTGTGCCGAGTGCGAAGGAGGTGTGGACTTCGATTGGATGAGCTTGAAAATAATGCTTCAACTTCCTGGAGGTGACCAACAAAGAATATAACAACTTCAAGATCTGTTGGTATTTTACCATAGAGGCGCCAAGGACCTCACTCACAACATAGACTGGGTGTTGCACTTTTTGTATATGTCCGTCTTCTTCTCGGTCGACCGTTAAAACAGTACTCACAACCTGAGTTGTGGCCAATATGTAAAGTTGAAGTTTTTCTCCTGGACCTAGACGCACCAATACTGGAATGCTGCTGAGGTAAACCTTCAACTCGTCCAATGTCGACTGTTCCTCTTCGGTCCAAACGAAGTCTTCCTGCTTTTTAAGCAGTCATAAAAGTGGTAACCCTCTAAACCCCAGTCGGGAAATAAAGCGACTCAAGGATGCCATGCATCCCTTTGAGAATTAGGTGGCCCCATACCAAGGATCGCCTTGATTTTATCCGGGTTGGCTTCTATACCTCGTTTCAAAATGATGTAACCAAGTAGCTTTTCTGAAGGAACCCCAAAAACACACTTCTTAGGATTCAGCTTTATTGAATATTGCCTCAGATGTCAAAGGTTTTTGCCAGGTCAGAAATAAGCTCTTCGACATTCCGAGTCTTGACTACGATGTTGTCAACGTACGCTTCTGCATTCCGACCGATCTGAATAGCTAGGCAGCATTGAATACCTGATTGGTAAGTCGCGCCAGCGTTCTTCAGACCGAAAGGCATTGTGATATAGCAATAGGTGCCAAAGGGTGTTATAAAGGAAGTTTTAATCTGATCTTTGACCTTTAGTGGGATCTGGTGATAGCCTGAATAGGCATCCAGAAAGCTCAAGAGCTCACACCCGGCTGTCGAGTCTACAACCTGATCAATACAAGGAATAGCGAAGGGGTCTTTAGGACAGACCTTGTTGAGATCATTATAATCGACACATTTCCTCCATTCTTTATTCTTCTTGGGTACAAGGACTGGATTTGCTAACCAGTCGGGATGATACACCTCCTTTTATAAACTTAGCATCTAATAGTCTAACTATCTCCTTCATTACGTCCTTGCGATCTTGCGGGAATCTTCTAAGCCTCTGCCGAACAGGGGTAGCCCCAGGGGGTACCCTTAACTTGTGCTCAATCTTTTCCCTAGGAACTCTAGGCATGTCAGATGGTTTCAATGCAAAGATGTTCCTATTTTCCTGGAGGAAAAGAGTGAGCGCGAGTTCCTATTTCTCGTCGAGGTTGGCCCCAGCATAAGTTACCTTATCGGGGTCCTCAGGATCGAGCAGGATTTCCGTGGTTTGAATGTCATCGGTCTGAATCTTGTCTTTGGTGGGCCTCTTCGTTGGAACCGTCGCTCCGGTCTGCTCCTCCATGCCGACTACCTGCTGGATCTCCTTCTGGTCGGACAACATCAACTATTTATTGGCAATCTCACAACTCTGTACACCGCAATCGAAAGAATTCCGAAGATCAGAGTTGAGAGAGATTATTCTGTTCGGGCCTGGCATCTTGAGGGTGAGATATGGATAATGCGGGATAGCCATGAATTTAGCCATAGCCGGTGGACCGATGATAGCATGACATGCCGAGTCAAAATCTGCCACCTGGAAGAGAATGCGCTCGGTCCTGAAATTCTCACGGGTCCCGAAGGTGACCAGCAGACTGATCTGTCCAATTGGAACTGAAGTGTTGCCAGGTACAATCCCGTGGAAAGGTGAAGGACTCGGCTAAAGATCATTGATTGACAGACCGAGCTCTTTGAGAGTCTTGGTGAAGATTAAGTGCAAACTGCTTCCTCCATCAATGAGTACTTTTTTGAACTTTACCTCCTTTATTGTAGCAGCAAGCACCAGCAGGTATTGAGCTGGCTTCGGGATGTGCTTAGGGTGATCCGACCGATCAAAGGTGATTGGCATCTGAAACCACCTCATGAATTGAGGTGCAGTCGATTTCACTGAGTTGATCTCCCGAAGTTCCAGCTTCTGCTTGCGCTTGAACACGTAGGCATCCAGGCCACTGAAGATGAAATTGACTTCCTTGCGGGGCTCCTGGAACTCTCCTGAGTCATCCTTGTCGCCATCATCACTGGTCTTGTCTTTGTTATTATGCCTCGGGGGATCTTTAGCCACCTTGAGCGCGGCCGTTGCAAAACCCTTCAGTCGATAGCAATCCTTTGCTTTGTGGTTTCCCTTTGGGTGCCAAAGGCATAGGCCACTCAACAGCTCGTCTATGGATGTTGGCTTGTTCGAGGGTTCTTCTGAAGTCGGTCCATCGTGTGAACCACGTTATCAGGATTCCTCTTCTTGTCCTTCTTGGAGGACACGGGCTTGTCCAACCGCTTCTCTTTGCCTTTTCCCCGGATGTCGTCCAATGCCGACTCACCAGACGCGAACTTGTCAGTGATCTCGAAGCACTCTTGAGCAGTCAGCTTGAGGTCGTGATTCCTTTGATCGATCTCACGAACCAAATCATCGCTACGAATCCCTCCTTGGAAGGCGGCAATGATTTGTTGGTCCCAGACATTGGGGATCTCAGTCTTCTTAGCACAAAATTGCTTGATGTAGTCACGAAGAGGTTCATCGGTCTTCTGCTTGATTCGAGTGAGGTCGAAGTGGTTGCCCGGACGATTGCAGGTAGCTTGGAAACTCTCTATGAGCTTCCTGTTGAGGTCTCCCCAAGATGTGATTGACTCCTCCGGAAGAGATGTGAGCCATATCCGAAGGGCCAGATCCAGGTAGACCGGAAGGTAATTAGCCATTACATAGGAATCACCTCCAGCCGACCGAATTGCCGTGCTGTAGAGATGCAGCCACTCTCGGGGATTGGTCTGACCATCGTATTTTTTTGATGGGGATCGGCTTGAATCCTTTTGGCCATCGAGCTATGCAAAGCCTAGGGATGTAAGCTTTGATGCCATCAATCTCATCGTCGCTCGGCGTCATCGACCGCCTATGCCAGTCTGGGGACGAAGTTGCATGGCGGCCATGTCGCGGTCCAACATGGTCATCATGACAACGACACTGATGGTCACTATCCTCGTTTATCGCACCGATCCTGATCGTCACATCGATGTCGGTCATCGCGGTTGTGCCTTGGAGGAGGATCTTGATGGTCCTCTCGTCGGTCCTTCCATCGGTCGTCCGTTCTCCAATCAAGGTGTTCTTCCTCATAGCATCGATTTTCCCGAGCGCGTTCTTCATAGGGAGAGTTGATGGTGTCTCGTCCATCACGGATACTGAGGGAGTTTCTCAGATCTTCACGCCTATGCCGACCTCGTGAAGATACGTGACTATAGCTTGTGACCGACTGAGATTTTGCGGCCTCTTGAGCCGTAGCAGCCTTAAGCATAGCCACCGCCTTCTGCATCGCAGGGGTCTGATAATTCACGTCGACCATTAGAGTGTCGAGCAAAGTTTTGGCCCCTGTGATGTTATTCTGAGGAGTGTGGTAGACCTTAAGGCCATCCACCTCTAGTTCTGGATCAAGATCCAGTCGGCGTGCGTTGCGTGAACCTCACGATCCTCTTGGTCGACGGTAGTGTCCGACCGATAAGTCATCAGCTGGAGGGTCTCCCTCCTGTTGACCTCCTTCGGCTAGTTTATTCGGGTGGCCATCAACCGAGTTATCTTCATGTTCATCGTCTTGGTCACCATCCTGGTCTCCATCTGCGGGATCTGCTATATCCACCATGTTGATTGTATGGGGATATGGGTAAGCGGATCCGATCGAGTCCTCATCTTAGGACCAATCCAATCTTGAATCATTCCCGAAGGAATGATCTTCTTCCACCGATCCGAGTGGGACCTATGCGGGGATCAGATCTGACGAACTCGGTGATCGTGCCATAGAGACGTCTGTGGCCGAGTCGGACCAGTGCTGCTCCAGACCTAGGGCTCCATTGTCACCGATCGTGAAGTCGAGCGATCCAAAGAAGATCTTGAAGTCCAGTGAGTACTAGATGATGGGAATTTCGGCCATCGTAGTCGACGGAGAATCCCGGTGAGCCCTGTCTTGTTCCTAGCGCGCCAACTATCGAAGCTTGAGATCGGCAGTAAAATATATAGGGCTATGTGAAGACTAAGAACTATGATGGTAACACAATACGGCGAGTTATACAGGTTCGGGCCCTCTCGATGAGAGTAAAAACCCTACATCCTTTGTTCTGTGTATTGTATTGATGTTGTGGAAAATCCTCTATCTACTCGTTGTCCCCAATGAAGGGTACCCTGCCGCCTTATATATCCGGTCGGCAGGGGGGTACATGAAGAATCCTAGTCGTAACCCCTTAGGGTTTACATAGATAGTCTATCTCTACATGCCTTGCGCTCCAAATTTAGTCGATCGGCTTCCTTGTTAATGAAGTACCCGGTGATGTCGAGCAATGAGACCATGAGACCATCCTCATAGATAGGAATGAAACCATCCTCATAGATAGGAATGAGACCATCCTCATGATGTCGAGCAATGAGACCATCCTCATAGATAGGAATTCTTGCAACCCATCTAATAGTCTCCTCCTAATGGGATGGTCAGGAGCATGATATCTCCAATGTCCATGATCATCCTCCATGTGCACATTGTCATGGTTGATGTAGTAATGGGAAGAATCATAGAGTCTAGTGATGTGCTCAAGCACATGTCCCACTTGAGAGCGGAGCACAAGTATGATCTCCATTGCTCTCTTGATTGAGAGCTCATGTCTCCTATTGACTACCTCCTCAAGTAAGAAGCTCCTCTCAGGAGTTGTGATTTGTTGGAGGAGCTTGTCAATCACTTCATGTGGTGCAATCTTCCGAAGTCCCCTTAAAGATTTAATCCTACACACAAGATCATAGATATTCAATAGATTCTCACAAAGGTCATCATTCGGATTTCTCACAAATTCACCGAGTTCAAAGAGGAGGTCTTGTTGGTGAGCTCGACGAAGATGCCAAAGATGATCTTGTGGTGGAGGGAGCGGAGGAGGTGGAGGCGTCGGAGCCGCAGCCGCAAGATTGATCATCTCAAATAATGGAGTGAGCATTGTTGTTGGTGCTCCCCCTACGCCAATGCTCAGTCCACTCAAAGTGCTTGGAGTAGGACTTGGAATGACACTTGAGGTAGAGCTTGATGAAGCGCCCGATGTATGTCTTGCTCCAAAGGGGTTGTAGAAGTTGTTGCAAGACAATCTTGTGGAGGGATCAAAAAGTTTGAGCTCGAAGCTACTCCTTTCCCTTTGCTCGAGGATGCTTCATGAGTTGCCTTGAACGTCCTCTTCTATGCAATGCTTGCGGCAATCTCCTCATCCTTGAAGAGCAGCTCAATCACATCTTCTACGGAGAGACTCTTCTACATGAGAAGGTCAAGTGTGACGTGGAAGAGCTTGCTACTCGGAACCAAGGACAGGATCTTCTCCACTATCACGATCTTGAGAAGCTCGAAAGAAGTTGCCCCAATCCTGTCCATAATACCTCACAAGTGAATAAGAGAGTCAAGTAAGTCCTCATTATCATTAGCATGAAAAGCAAAGAACTCCTCAACAATAGAACTACTAGCATGATCAATAGGAGACTCACAAACATCATCAATGCTATTAGAGCAAGCAAGATCAAGAGACACATCATTATCAATCATCATGTTAGGCATAGTAGTAGAGCAACCTATCAAGTCATTGCTAGAAGATTCAAGGCACTCACTAGTACAAGGCACATCCATGCAATCATCACAATCATCATACACATGATCGTCGGTAAAGGTATTGGCAAAGTCCACAAGAGTATCCATCAACTCATCCAGAATCATGGCATTTAGGTAGCTTTTAAAGCGATCCTTCCACGAGCCATGACCCGGCCCCAAATGGGAAGACATCCCAACTCAATACGGTCACTACTCAAGGTGGTTAAACCTTATGATGAGCACTTGGCTCTGATACAACTTGAAATGATAGAAGTGACCGAGAGGGAGGGGGTGAATCGGGAACTACCACTATGTACCAAATTTGCCAAATCCTAAAACCGATCACCCAAAACAACTCCAACACAATCCTAGTGGTGATCACACTAGCAAGATAATGATCCTATGGAAGGAACAACAAGCTAAGCATACTAGTGGATCACACAAACCCAATACAACTCCTATGCAAGCTAGTTACCAAAGATACGCGGAAGCAAACAACTAGCTACCATGAAGTTCTACTCAAGCAAAGCTACTAGATCAACAAGCATATGGAAAGCATACAAGCATGAGTAGCACAATACATACTAAGGTGATCAATCAAGCCAAAGCAACTCCTATACATGCTAGTGATCAAGTATGAAGGCTAAGCACTACTAGCAAGTAAAGAGGCCTATTCATGCAAGTCTACAAGGTAGTCAACTAGAGCAAGATAAGCACACAAGCATGAATAGCACGATATGTAAATGCGGAAGCTAATCCATCAAAGTAAGGAGTAGAGTAAGAGATGGATCATGATTTTTTTTGAGGTCTCAAAAGGATGGCGCCTTCCCCTACTCCTCGTCGGACCACTCCCACCGGAGTCCCGGTCCCTCCCGCCACCAAGTGGAGTTCTCGCCCATGATCCCGCAAGCACTCCTCGAGTGAAAACACGGTGTGCATCACCACTGCACAAAGCACAATCTTGTGTCCCTCGAGAACTTGCCAAACACCCCAAGCCGGCACGGGTGCTCACTATTGATGCCCCTTTCAATGGCGGGCTCAAACTATGTACAAAATTGTGACGGCCTCCACAACCAATCACGATAGGTCTCACCATAGAACAAGAGTAACAACCTTGATCACACCCTCAAGGACACTCTAGCATTAGATGTGTAAGATCACTCCATGTTACTCTCACTAGCACTCTCAAGATATCCAATATCCTCTCCTAGTGCTCTCCTCTTTTCCTCTTGGACCTTACCAATTATCCTTAGGTATTCTTCTGGCCAAGAGAGGTCTCCAAGACCCCAGCAATGAAGTTATATAGGCTCCCAACCTTAAACTAGCTGTTGCTCCATGAAATCATCTTTCTGGGCCTCCAGACCGGACTGTCCGGTCACTGCCTGACCAGACCGTCCGGTCACTGCAAACTGAGCTCCAACGGCTCTCTGCCCCTGTGCTGAACTCCTACTGACCGGACTATTCGGTCACTTGACCGGACCATCCGGTCCACTTTCTCTCTCCACTCCAGGAAGGTCCGCAAACTGCACCCTCTTTGTCGTCCCTGCACTCCTACTGACCAGACCATCCGGTCAGCAGACCGGACCGTCTGTTCTGTATGGAGTCTCCTGCAGATAGAGTTCTTGCTCCTCATGCTAAGTCTTGGAAAACTCCACATAGTGACCATATAGTCCAGTCACCTCTGACCCCTCTGTCCGGTCACTACGTCCAGAAGCTGAAACTTGTTGTCCTCGCTTGACTTGGTTTTCCGGCTTCTCCGAGCAGCTCCTTGGCTTCTCCACTGTCACCTAGTGCCTGTGATTTCATCCAGCAACCTTACACATCACCGACTAGACATGACCTAAGAGAATGACCTAGACCCTGTTGATAGTCCGGTTCTTCCTATGGACTCAAAGCACTAACAACTACTCAAGTGTTCCAAACACTTGCACCTTAGCTTGTTCTCTGCTTTGATCCATCTCCATCCACCCTTGGACTCCATCAAGTTCACAAGCCTCCAAGCTTGCGGTCATTGTCATCCATTGCCAAGGACGCCGTAGACAATCATCATAAGATAGAAAGGGTTTCCTACACGAACAACACTCGTGTAGATATTAGTCACATTCATGTTTGTCATGCATCACCAAAACTCCATGCCTCGGGGTGACCTCAGTGGTCATGATCCTTACACACGTGTGAGCCTCTCAAAGCCATCCATCACCATCTTCCCCTCTTCCTTGAGGTTGTGATATTCTTGCAAAATAAATGGCTCAAGAGATGAAGTCTTGGAGACTTTAATTACTTGGTTCTTTCCAAGTATCTCCCTATGGGTGGCTCTAAGTCTCTCAAGGCCTTCCATCAACATCTCCCTCTCTTCCTTGAGCTTGTGAAGTTTCTTCAAAACAAATGGCTCAAGAGATCCATCAACATCTCCCTCTCTTCCTTGAGCTTGTGAAGTTCCTTCAAAACAAATGGCTCAAGAGAAGAAACCTTGACCGAGGTGGTTAGTTCATCACACATAGTAGAAGCATCACTCTTTGATGAACTAGAGGAGAGAGAGGCAAGGTTCTCAACATTGATAGCCTCGTAAGTGATCTCAAGGGCCTTGTCTTCTCATGAAGCTCTACATGATCACCCTTGAGTTTGACATAACTCTTGTTTAGGGCCTCATGAGATGTGACAAGGTCCTTGAGCTCACTCTCAAACTCACCAACACGGTCCTTAGCAAACTTACACTCTTTTCTTACCACATCCAACATTTTGGATTTCTTGACGGTGATGTCACGGGCTTGCTCAAGCATACTTTACAACTCGGCACATGTGTGCTCCTCATCATCGCTGTCATCGCTGCTTTCATCCTCACTCTCCCCAAGTTGGCTCGTGGCCATGAGGCATGTAGGAGGTGGAGGAAGAGCTCGTGTAGGTGTGGTCTTGATCATGGCTAGACCGGCCACTTCTTCATCACTTGAGGAAGAGGACTCATCACTTGAGTTGCCGCTTGTCCACTCTCCAACAAAGGACTTGCGAGAGAACTTCTTCTTGTAGTCCTTAGCTTTGCCTTTGCCTTTGCTCTTGTACTTGTTGAAGTGGCTCTACTTCTTGTGCTTTGCCTTGGGGTCTTCTTCTTCTTCTTCACTTGAATCTTGTGACTTGAATGCTTCTTTCTTGGGATTTGGGCACTCTCGGACAAAGTGATTCTTTGAGCCACAATTGAAGCACTTGCCCCTTGACTTGGAAGCAAACTTGTTCTTGAAGTTCTTCATCTTCTTCATGAGAAGAGCCAAGTCCTTGGTCAAGTCACCCTCATCATCATCTTCTTCATCATCATCCTCAATGATCACCTTCTTCTTGTTCTTCTTGCTCTTGCTAGATTCTTGCTTGTCAGCTGATAGAGCAAGATTGGATGGTTGAGGATCATCCATCCGCAATTGGTAGCTCTCAAAGGCGGTGATCTTGCCAACTACATCCTTCATAGTCTTGGTCTTGAGGTCACCTTGCAAGATGAAGGTGATGACAGACTCATACTTGGGGTCTTTGAATAGCCTCAAGAATCTTCTAATCACCTCGATGGGCTTCATCTTGAAATCATCCCCAAGTGCATTGATCTTCTCCACTAGTACATAATAAACGAGAATGAACAGTGTTAGCTCTCTCACGTGGCAATCTAGTGAAGTTATCATACTTGTTCTTCAGCACATAGTATCTTTCCTCTTTGACATCACTGGTGCCCTCATAGAGCCCCTGAATCTCAGTACAGATACCATATGTTGAGGAACTAGCGTCTAACTAAGCAAAAACATCCTTAGAGATGCAAGCACACAAATCATTCTTGGCCTTAGCATTACATTTAGTATAATCAGGCTCAAGTAGGTTCACATCTGCATCGGACTCGTGAATGACCGTCCATATCTCTAGATCAAGGGACTGAAGGTAGGCTTGCATGCGAGCCTTTCAATAAGCATATTCCTCCCCATTGAATATAGGAACATTCCCCGCCTGTCCCGTCATCTTTACTCAAGGCGATGAAGCCTCAAAGATGAGCACTTGGCTCTGATACCACTTGTAAGGACCGAAGGCGTACTGAGGGGGGGGGATGAATTGGTAAACCGCTCACAAATCCAATTACTTCAGATTCCACTACTTGAGTCTTACAAGATAAGCAACCTAAACAATTCTAGTAGGCCAAGACCCTACACATGCTAGTGATCATGATATGATAAAGTGCGGAAGCCAAACACACTAGCCTATGCAAGCCACAATTCCCCGTAGTCACTAGAGCACCAAATTGCGGAATAGTAAAGAGAGGGTCAAGAAATGCTCATGATTTTTCCCGAGGTCTTGGAAGGATGGCGCCTTCCCCTAATCCTCGTTAGACCACTCCTGCCAGAGTCCCGGTCCCTCCCACCACCACGTGGAGTTCTCGCCCACGAGCCCACAATCACTCCTAGAGTGAAGATACGGTGTGCATCACTGCTGCACAAAGTACAAGCTCTCCTCCCTCAAGAACTTGATTCCTGAGCCGACACAAGCACTCACTAGCGATGCCCCTTTCACCGGCGGGCTCAAACCATGTACAAACATGTGACGGCCCTTATAACCGATCACGATAGGCTCGATCTCCGACACCTTACCGGTCTAGGTCTCACCATAGACCAAGAGTAACAATCTAGATCACACCCCCAAGTACACCATAGCCTTAGATGTGCAAGATGCTCTAGTTACTCTCCACTAGCACTCTAAAGATATGTAATATCTCCTCCTAGTGCTCTCCTCTTTTCCTCTTGGACCTTACCAAATGCTCTCAGGTATTCCACTAGCCAAGAGTGGTCTCCAAGACCCCAGCAACGAAGTTATATAGGCTCCTAATCTCAAACTAGTCGCTGCTCCACGAAATTGCCTTTCTGGACATCCAGACTGGATAGTCCGGTCACTGCCTCACCGAACAGTCTGGTCACTCTGGTAACGGCTCTCCTAGCCATTGTCGCAACTGTGTCCAGCAATTTCCTGTACTAATCAGACTGTCCAATCACCTGACCAAATAGTCTGGTCCGTTTCTCTCTCCATTCTAGGAGCCTTCGCGCAGTTGCTTCCTCTCTGCCCTGTTCAAGTCCTACTGACCAGACCATCTAGTCAGCAGATCGGACTATCCGGTCTATAGAGACTCTGGCATAGACAGATTTCTTGCTTCTCACTGAAAGTTCCAGAAAACTTCACATAGTGACCGTACAGTCTCGTCTCTACTGACCCCTCTGTCCGGTCTCTATGTCTAGAAGCCAAAACTTGTCGTCCTTGCTTGACTTCGTTTCCCAGCTTCTCCGAACAGCTCCTTGGCTTCTCCACTGTCACCTAGTGCCTGTGATTTCACCATGCAACCTTGCACATCACCGACTAGATATGACCTAAGAGAATTACCTAGACCCCCTTGATAGTCCAGTTTTTTCTATGGACTCAAAGCCCTAACAACTAGTCAAGTGTTCCAAACACTTGCACTATAGCTTGATCTCCGCTTTGATCTATCTCCATCAACCCTTGGAGTCCATCAAGTTCACAAGCCTCCATGCTTGCGGTCATTGTCATCAATCACCAAGGCAACCATCATCCATATGATTTGTAATAGAGTTAAGAGATGATTCCTACATAGACAACACTTATGTAGATATTAGCTCACAATTTCATAGTTGTCATCTATCACCAAAACATCCATACCTTGGGGAGCCTGCAAAGCCTTCTAGAGCTGCTCTTGGCTCACGCACTCAGCAAATTTTGAGGGTGAAGGCACCTCTCCATCATCGCTTCCTGCCATCAAAAACACTAAAACAGAAAACAAACAGTGAAGGTTATCCCTACAAAATAGCTAAGCAGTTGTGCCTCTCAACGCAGCAAAAGGAAGCTGCTTACAAAGCTCTTACAAAGTTCTGAAAAGCAAATCGAAGGATACTAGGGAGGTGTGTTCCATGATTGCAAGGGTTACAAAATAACCTATGTGTTGTCCAGAAGAAATATGTAGAACTAGGAAGGCCAAATATATATATGTGAGTGGCACACAAAGAAAAAAACAGAGAGTAAAGATGAATAAGTGCCCAAGTAACTTGTCCCTAGTTGCTGGTCTAAGTATGTCCTAGAACAGTAGTAATAGCAAAGTAGAAACAAGGCGACGAAGGCTCACAGCCGATAACAGGGGGCTAAGTGCAAAACAGCCAAATCCAAAAATTCGAGGGGGCTAGATGTAGCACTAGTAGAAATCCCAAGTTTCTTTTTTTTTATTTTTTTGATATTTTTCTCTAGCTCACTAACAATGGGGGAAAATCCACAAAAAATTTCAGCTCAAACAGAGCTAGGATGTGGCCTACAGAAAATCTTGAAGTTACAAAAAACGTTGGGTTTAAACTTGAATGAATTTTTTCTTTATCTTCCCGATTTTTTTTTGAATTTTTTAACAAGGGCACACAAGGCATAGCCGAGTGTGGGTATGCTCAGGTTTGAGTCAAGAATCTCCTGTAAAACTTTTAGCCAAAACGGACACCCGAGCAAAAAGTTATGCCCGTTTTACCAATGGGGTGTCGGAATCGGTTCTTAAGAAACCCGAGGCAAAACCCGAGGCGGGTTAGGGGTCGGGTTTGGGGTCGGGTTTGGAATCGGGTAGGATTTTTTTTGGCAGCGTGGACGCAGTGGAAGGTGGAATTTGTGGGGATTGGTCCGAGGTGTTGATGGTGGGTTTAGGGTGGGTTTAAGGTGGGATTAGGGTGGGATTAGGCTAGGTGTATCGATCAATCAACCCTAGCACACAAAGACGACAAAACAGAGGATGGTGAAGGGGATGGTGGCTAGGGTTGCAAGTGAAACACTACTGACGACAAAAACACAAACTAAACCAGCGACTAAACAAGAACTAGGGCACAAACTCAACACTTCAGACTCTGAAATTGAAATATGCAAAGGCTAAACACGTGGTTATGGGCAGGGGGGGGGGATTGTGGGCTTTTCAGTGGACACAAAACAAAATTAACTAAGGGTAGTGCTAACTTGACAGTGCACCTGAAGCTCTGATTACCACTTGACGTGAATTAGGGTTCCCGATCTTCTGAAAGGTTCTGGATAAGTTGATTTGGTCGGAGGCGACACACAAATCGATCCGGCTTTAGAACAACACGTTCTAAATCCTGCAATCGCAGTACGATGTCTCCTCTGGTTATCAACCATCCTAAAATAATTGACCTCGCTGAGAAGGCTAATCCCTTCCTGCGAATTAAGAACACAATCAAGAATAAAGAAGAATGCAACACAATTGCAGATGTATTATGAATCTCATGAACTTGGGGTCTCACAAACCGTTATGGCGGCTAAACTGTTATGAATAGAATAATCTAAGCAAAACACAAACCCTAATGGTGTGGAGGCGGCTGTATATGAAGACCCAAGGGTCATGCAAGACCCTCTAGACGTGCTCCTTATTGGACTCAACTGGATACAAAGCCCAAAGGCCAAAAGCAGGCGACGCAGCACGGGAATAGATTCTGGACCCTCTCTTGTTTTAACGATTCCTGATGACTCCGGATGAATTTTTCCATGAGACTGGCGGCATTGGAAAGGTATTCTTTTTATCTTTCAGTGCATATGTAGAACGTCCAAATACGAGTCCGTATGTGTCCTGGGCATCCGTTTTACTGCAGATTGATCCTGGGCCCCGAAACAGACTCCAAGTCGGTTTTGGTTGGGCCTCCACCTTGGCTTGCACGTCCTTGTTGGTCCTCCACATCTCCAAGTCTTTTTCCCATCATCTCCTGGTCCTCTCCATGTGTGACACGCCGGTGTCTCACTTTTACTTAACAAACATGAAAACTACAAATCATGAAAAAGTTATAGCATGAAATAATAAAGCCTCACTCAAATTATTTAAATTATCCAAGGCAATTAAAAACCCTACAAATAAATTGTGAGCTAAATAAAAATTTATTATATAACATATGCCAAATAAATTCATAACCATATTGGTAATAATAAAATAGAATTTTATGAATTTAATGAGCTATTTACCATTTGTGAAAATACCCCAAATAATTATTTAAAGCATAGAAAACTTTCACAATGGGGAATTAATTATAAAATAATTATAACTTTCCTGATCAAATGGGTCCCGCTAAAGCACCAGGAACATCACTAAGGACCTATGTGCAAAATCCCTATTTATTTTGAGGCACCTAGCTATTTGTTTTGGATTTCCCTTCCACCATGGACTTATTTGCAAGGATCTAAATCTCCAGGGGGGTTAGAGGAAAAATCTTTTTCCTTTCTTTTCCATTGGGCCGGCACAGCACTGTTTCCTCCCCCTGCCGACGCCAGTGCCCTGCTCGCCTCTCCCCCACACGCCACTGCCCACCCTTCTCCCTCTGCGCCATCAACCAGACCAACCGGCAACCTTCAATTCCCCCCCCCCCCCCCTCTTCTCGCTCTCAGTCTCAAACCACCACCCCCCCTCCTTCAAAACTTGAAGGCGCACCCGCCAGCCCCCAAACAATGTCCATTCCTCGCTCCCTCTGCTCTCTCTCCTATTTCTTCTTCGCCCCCCCCCCCCTATTCTGCCATTGCAGCTCCAGCTCGAGCTTGAAGTCCTGCCATATCCATTACTCCGTGGCTTCAACCACTCGGACAAGACCTCAAACCCACGCGCGCACATCCCCCCCCCCCCGCATTCCCAGGCCACACACTCGGCAGCTCCCTACGTGAGCTTGATCAATTTGCAGAAAAACCAAGGCGAACCCCTCCTGTGAGCTCCTCCGCCGCCAGCCAAATTTAGCTACTCTCGGTGAGCCTCGTCGCGCATTCTTTTTCCTCTCACGCGCGCAACCTCCTGACTCACCTACGTGACCTTCTTTCTCTTTGTTTTCCATCGCGGAGTCGACGGAATCACGATTTTCCCCGGCCGCCGCCTCTGCTCCACCAAAACCGAGCCACCTCACCGACGCGCCCCTATCTTGAAGCCTCCTCGTCGAACCCCAAATCGATGCCGATGATCGCCTCATCCCCGTGAAGCTCTAGGGCTTGACCACAACGGATTTGGTGCCCCCTACCGCATTTGCGACGCTGCCAAAGTCTCCCTCTCCACTGCCACTCGACACCGGCCATCTTTGGAGAGCCACTTCCCCCGCAAACCCCTCCTCTCCCTTCGCGGTGATGCGCGCCCGGTTTTTTCGTTCCCGCGGTGAGCTTTCATCGATGGTAATCGCCAGCGGCGAGCCCTCCGGCCGGCTCTGCCTCCTCCGGCGGTGCTGACTTGGTGCAGCCTACTGGCAGCTGATGTGTCTCCAACGTGGCGCCTATGTGTCATCTACATAGCAATTCTTTAAACCAGAAATTACCAGAGTAATTACCAGAAAATGCATTAACCTTTAAAAACTCCTAGTAAATCAAATAAAAATCCAATGAGGCTCAATCAAATTTTGTTAGATTCATATTTTAGTGCTCTATTTTAGTAAAATGACAAACCACTGTCTCTGTACATGTATTTTTCATAATACATTAAATTGTCAAAACACTAAATAACTCACCAGAAATTCAAGGAATAAAATTAAATCCTGATTTTTGGCATGCTTATCAAATACATGATTATCTACCACCACATATGTTGGTTTGGTAAAATATGAATTATGTTAGGCTCTGGAATGTATTTAGTGTATTTGCTTAAATTAATTCTAGTAATTATTCTGTAAATAATTTGACCTTGCCACTTGGCATAAAAATCACTCATATATGCCTCTGTCCACAGTAAATCACACATGTCCAGAAACATAAATCTACTGTACTAATTAATTAAATTTACCATACCACTCATTTACTCTATTTAATTGCATAAAGAATATATATACCTAAAATCTTAAATATCAACTTCACTTCTCTAAAGCATATGGCTTCGAGAACATAATAATAAAATTAATTGACATTAAAACACAATATGCTTGCATGCATCATATCATTGCATTAAACGGTGTTCCGATAATGCCGTTAACTCAATTCCATCATATAGGTAACGACCATCTGGAGCAAGAGGAAGACTTTCAGAAGGACGTTGACCCTCAAGAGCAAGAAGTTGTAGTTGCTAGCACTAACATTGATCTAGACAAGCCCCGGTTTGCATTTGCCGTTTTATAAAATTTTGCTAGTTTATATCATTACTAGTGTCTATGATTATTGTTGCATTAGGTCATAGGAGTTGATTGAAACCCACCTTGCATGATATCCAAATGACCTATGCTACTATCTTTAGAACTTTGGTAGAATCGGTACTATAATGTTATGCTTAGTAATTACTAGTCTTGCTAGATATTATTATTACTAAGGAATGAACTTGACCACTGGAACGGGAATTATTAAAAGAAGTTTACTTTTGATGTTATGACCGGGAAGGGGATAATGCATGTGTAAGTTTGCAGCAACACATGGGTGTTAATTGCGGTAGCCCTGCCTTGTCGAACCTAGGACACATCCGTGGTCGGCCCATTGATCAAGTATTGAACAATACAAAATGCATGCTAGCTTATGGGCACTAGTAAACCGATGTAGCATTAAAGGTCACTTGCATTGAGGATGGTTAAGGTGCGTTGGTCATTGACCCCCCTGCTGCTGGAGTGGACGGTTCATACCATGAAGTACTATTGGCAGAACGGCATGCCCACTCGACGTCACCACACCCGGGCTGAGGTGTCTGTGCTTTTCTTGGGAAAGGTTGCCATATACGACCTTAATTGGTGTGTATATGTCATGTATCTCGAGTTTTCCCAGCTGGTGTAAATTAATTACAATTGTTGTCCCTCACGTACATGGTACTTGGAAATTGATTATGATGTTTATTGTTGATGTTACTATTGTTGCTCTTATGTTGTATTTACTTTATGTGTTGTTTTATTATCTTATTGTTGCAACTAAAGTTACATTTCAGCTCAACCCATTTAATTTGACAAATAAATCTTGACAGAACTAATAGGTTGCTAAGTGTGAGTCCTTTCAAATAAGCCACCTATTAGAGCCATTGCATGTCTAGGTGTCCGACAGGTAAGTCTTGCTAAGTAATTAGTACTCAGGGTTTGTGCCATTGTTGTTTTTCGGGTAATGAAGAAATAGAATTGCCTGTAGATGTGATGCCTTGGGACGTGCAAGTCCTTGAGGGTTGGACTACCCACTGAGAGTCCGACTTGTCACCGCAGTGATGTTGTGTGCTACAAGAGTGATGGTTCTTCGGGCACGAATCATTACTATGTTGTATCGTCGAGCTCGTAGTTTTCTTAACGTTATTTGCTTTCGCTGTTTCCAAAACATTCATGAACTTGTACTATTCTGCTGCACTCTGATAACCTTAATGATGTAATATTCAACTTAAATTTAGACAAATGTTGTATTATCAAATGTCTGCATTATCAGCACCTTCGGGACCTTGATCCTCCGGGATGGGGCACCACAGCTGGTATCAGAGCGTGGTCCATGATAATACAATAAACAAATCGTATTTTAAAAAATAACGACGTTACGTGTGAGGATACGTTAGTATTGCCCATATAGTTAATAGGGTGGTGACAAAGCTAACCTGGGCTATGTTTGTTTATATTATTTGCATCTACGGCTTCTTCAAATGAAGGTACATGTGTGCTTAACCGACACGCGTGATATCGGTGTCTGTGCTCGTAGATGGATACGGGACACTGTTGGCTCGTGACTTATCATGGGACGATCCTTTTCCACGGATCATTACTAGTAGAATTGTGCTTATTTTTGTAGTTTCTTTTGAATTTTATGTATTGTTTCTGCAATGGATCTTCTGCAGGTACACTAACGCCATTAGTATAACATTTAGAATAACCTACGTGTTGAGTGCGGGTCGTTACCGAG
This sequence comes from Eleusine coracana subsp. coracana, assembly GCA_032690845.1. Lineage (NCBI taxonomy): Eukaryota > Viridiplantae > Streptophyta > Magnoliopsida > Poales > Poaceae > Eleusine > Eleusine coracana. The sequence continues at coordinate 36,072,712 of CM064422.1, read as the reverse complement.
TATTGGCAAAATATGTGTTGTGTTGTGACGAACGATAGGTTAATAAAATGAAAATTTTGCATCATGCATCCCTTTGTAACTAAATTAAAATTTGTTCTCATATTACTCACCAACCTATGGATACAAAATTTCTAAGCCTGTTAAGTGTAAAAATTCAAAATACAAGTCCAATTGTCAAGTTAACAAGAATCTGTCCTATTTTAGCTGCCAACTTTAAAAATTCATAGTTATTAAATTACTCAACCAAATAAGGCATACAAATACTTTTTAGAAAGGTCTAAACATCCTCTGTCACCCAAGGTTTAATTTAATTATTGATCATAAAAGTAACAAACTCAGAAATAGAGAACAAGTATAATCTGCCAACACACTGTTTTCAGCATAACCCTGAACTTAAAAATTTCGGAGTTGTACTTCGAAATTTTAGGTGTTTGAACCCAATTTGGAAAGCCCTTGAAGTCTATTTTCACCTCCAATAGGTTCCCGAATTTTATTGGTTTCCCTCTATCTAGTAGAGCCAAAACACTAAGGCCCTGTCTTCCAGAAAAGAGAATCAGCCAATCTGAACTTGCAAAATTCATAAGTCCAGATTTACTTAGAATTTTTAAGAATGTAAATACAATCTAGAAAGCTATGAAAGTCTACTATAACATAGTTCCAAGCCCCAGTTTTCAAGACTTTGTCTTCTGGTCAAAACACTCACTTTTCTGACTGTTGTACAGTTAAGACAGAATCTGCTTTAAAACCCATTGTTGTAATATTACCCTTTGAGATTGGAAAATGTAAACTAAAAATTTGTCTCAGTACTTCATAGCACTTTATGTGAAATAAATTTTTACTTTAAGGAAGGTTTGGCTCAATCAAATTAATTTCCTTGTAGATTGCTGAAAACAACAACCAACCACCACCGGGATGGGAGATCACCGGCGGTCTGGAATTCACTGGGATGGTTCATCTGTTTTGGAGAGTTCTCCAGAGATTCGAATATCCCATTCCTCCCACTTATGTTGGCAAGGAATTTCAGGAGCATGGAGTTCCCTCATGTGTCATCCATGTGGCAAGTCCTGCCAACTACTTGGTCACTCCTGCATGGGAATCCTGGACCATTAGCGTCACTGGGACAGATTTGCCTTCCACTTGGAATGTTGCTGCTTTCCAGGCACTCACTCGATTCTGCGAAGACCGCAAGCATGATGTTGCTGGAACACCCGTCGCCTTGCTGCCCATCAATGATGTGACAGATTTTGAGTGGATTAGACGTGTGGATTTCATCTTTGATCCAAACCAACGCCACCATGATCCTATGCTGCCCATAATAGAGTATTATGGCTTGTCCACTTTGGAATTGTGCACAAACTTGTGCCGGCGTCTGGATGTGTTTCATGCTGCACTTTGACTTTCTAAAGTCGAAAAACAAGCTAAGGATGAGGAAATTGCACAACTGAACCAACAAATTCAAGCAAAGAATGAAGAGATGGATGCGATTATAGAAGAATGGGACCAAGCCTTGCAGGATACAACAGATTTTGAGCATGACATGATTGAGGCTCAAGATGACTTGGATGCATTCAAGGCTGCCCACCTTCCTATTGAAGGGAATTGGGATGAGATCGTCATGGAGTATGGAGAACAAGAGGATGTAGAGATGGCACCTGCCGGTATTAATGATGTGGAAATGATGGATCTGGAGGAACCAGAAGAGCCTATAGAACCGGAAGAACCAGAAGAGACGGAAGATATAGACTAGGAGTAGATGATTCGCTACACCCCTGTGTACGGTCGCGTAGTATATGTATTCCTAGATCAATGTAGGAGTGTGAATCTTGCATAATGTGTCCGCAATACCATAGCTAGGCGTTGGCACATATGTGTAAGAAATCGTGTGACGATGTCCTTTTAACAACCATGTAGTCTGAATTGAATTAATGGAGATGGTTGTCACTTCTGAAATTTTATTCGTGCCTCTTGCAAATTTATATTCTTGCACATGTGTTTTTATGGATTATTTTGAGAAATAACTAATGTGCAACCGTATAAATTGCAGTATGGTGCAAACTCAGAATCAGGATGATCGTGAGAGCTCTCATCGAGGAGCTAATGCTGAGCCCTCACTAGCTGAGGTATTGGCTGCTGCACTCAACTGGCAGCAAAACGACTCCGAGTTGCTTCATCGGCTGGTAGATATTATGTCCCATCTAACTGGACATGGAGGCCACCGCAACAACAACAACCAGCCCCGACAGAGCACTTAGTTAGACTTTCTGGGTACTTATCCGCCAATATTCGAGCGTGCCAGAGAGCCGCTGGACGCCAACCATTGGCTGCGTTAGACTGAGTCTAAATTGAGTCTGCTGGAATGCACCGAGCACCAGAAGGTGTTGTTCACCGCCCAACAATTCCAGGGCTCTGCTAGTGCCTGGTGGGCCAATTATGAAGCTTCTCTGCCCACTGGACGCTGCACCGAATGGAATGAGTTCAAGCCTGCTTTTAGTGCTCATTTCATCCCCACTGGCCTCATGCAGAGGAAATTCCAGGAATTCATGGATCTGAAACAAGGAGGGAGGAATGTCCTCCAATATTCTAAGGTTTTCAATCACCTTTCTTAGGATGCCACTGAGTACGTTAAGACTGAGGAAAAGAAACGATATGCATTCTTGCGTGGTATGAATGCCACACTCAAGGAGCATCTGACTTGGCAGACAACCGGCACGTACAATGATCTGGTCAATCCTGCTATTGTCCAGGAAGGTGCCATGCGCCAAGTTGAAGAAGAAGATCTCAAGAGAAAGGCCCCTGCTAGTGCCTCTGCTGCCCCACAGGTGAAGCATCGCCTGATTTACACTTCACCTACCGGATAGCATTTTCGGGCGTCTCCGCAACAGTAGTTCCAGTGACATTTTGGCCAGAACTACTTGAGGCCACCACAGAAATAGAACTTCCAACCTCATGCACCGTATCAACAGCAGAACAATCAATACCATGCACCATATTAGCAGCAAGGAAACCAGAATGCTCGTGCCCCCAGCCCGCTGATCGTGGAAGCAGCTATCCATGCTATAACTGTGGTCGTACCGGCCACTATGCTAAGAACTACACTGCACCTAGGTGCAATAACAACAACAACAAAAGCAACCAGCATCAGAACCAGAATAGGAATGTGAATGTACCGTCATCTGGTGCCCAAGTGAATTACACCAATGCTGAAGACATCCCCCAGGGCGAACCCCTTCTGACCGGTATGCTCTCACTCCATCGCCAGCCTGTCCTTGCACTTTTTAATTCTGGTGCTACGCATAATTTCATTAGAAAGCTTGTGTGCAAAAACATAATCTCCACACCACCATCATAAATAGATGCTATACCGTCCGCTCTCCTGCTGGACAAATTTTTGCTAACGATGTAGTGTGTAAAGCTCCACTAGAGATAAATCAAAAGATTTACCCCACCGACTTCATCATGCTCAAGGATCAAGAAATTGATCTAATCATAGGTATGATCTGGATGAAAACCCACAGAGCCATGCTAGACATCGAGCCCAGTATCGTTCACATCAACTCTCCCTTGCATAGAAAAGACACACTTTATCTAAACACCGATTCATTGAAAGCCTTGATTGTCCATCACTTGGAAGGGCAATCACTAGAAAGTATTCCTGTCATTTGTGAGTATCCGGACGTGTGCCCTGAAGACATCTCTAGCCTCCCGCCTGACCATGAAGTGGAATTTAAGATAGAACTACAGCCAGGAACTTCTCCGATATCCCGTCCACCATATAAGATGGCCCTGAATGAGTTGGCCGAGCTGAAGGAGCAACTGAATGAGTTATTGGAAAAGGGATTCATTCACCCAAGTACTTCACCTTGGGAGTTCCCTGTTTTTTTTGTGAAGAAGAAGGACAAATCTCTGCATCTCGTCATTGATTATCGGCCTATCAACGAAGTTAGCATCAAGAATAAATACCCACTACCCCGTATTGATATCCTTTTTGACCAGTTGGTTGGTGCCAAGGTCTTTTCAAAAATTGACCTTCGTTCGGGTTATCATCAAATCAAGATTAGAGCCGAAGACATTCCGAAGACCGCCTTCTCTACTAGATATGGATTATTCGAGTATCTAGTAATGTCATTCGGATTGACAAATGCCCCTGCCCATTTCATGTGACTCATGAATTCGGTATTCATGCAATGGTTGAACAAATTTTGGGTAGTATTCATTGATGACATCCTCATCTATTCTAAGTCCAAGGAAGAGCATGCCGAACATCTTTGCATTGTTCTTCAACGTCTCCGAGAATGCAAATTGTATGCAAAATTCAGCAAGTGTGAATTTTGGTTGGACCATGTGCCATTTCTCGGCCACATAGTTTCAGCAGAAGGAATCTCGGTAGACCCCAGCAAAGTTCAAGATGTGCTAGATTGGAAGCCACCGAAAACCATTCATCAAGTCCGTAGTTTCCTTGGATTAGCTAGATATTATCGTAGGTTCATCCTTAATTTCTCCCAGTTATCCAAGCCTATCACAAGATTACGGAAAAACGATGTGAAGTTTGAATGGAATGATAAATGTGAAGAAGCATTTCAGAAGTTGAAGGAATTATTAACTACTTCCCCAGTATTGGCTCAGCTAGACATCACCAAACCGTTTGACGTGTATTGTGATGCATCTGGGACAGGACTTGGATGTGTGCTTATGCAAAATGTCGTGTCATTGCCTATGCATCATGACAACTACAGAAGCATGAAGAACATTATCCCACTCATGATTTAGAACTAGCTGCAGTTGTGCTTGCACTAAAAATTTGGAGGCATTACTTACTTGGAAATTTAGTGCATATCTACACATATCATAGGAGCTTGAAATACATTTTCACTCAGACCAATCTGAACATGAGACAACGCTGGTGGCTGGAATTAATCAAGGATTATAATCTAGAGATTCATTATCATCCAGGCAAGGCCAATGTAGTCGCCGATGCATTAAGCAGAAAAATCCACTGCAATAACTTGGTGCTGGAATTTCAGGACAGCAGCAACCACGTAACTATTTCAGAACCTAGCCTTTGTGTTTTGCCTGCTATAGTGATCAGCAACTTTAGTATACATTTCACCATCTGTGAAGAAATCATTGCTGCACAGAAGAAAGACATTGGTATGAATTATATCCATCAAAACATTAAAAATGGTAAAGCAAAATGTTTCACACAAGACTCGGATGGTACCCTATGGTTCAATAGCCGTCTAGTAGTACCAAAGGACTTTGAACTTCGACGGAAAATCTTGAACGAAGCACATCACTCCAAATACTCTATCCACCCGGGTAGTAATAAAATGTACCAAGATTTGAAGAAGAATTTTTGGTGGACAAGAATGAAGCGAGAAGTTGCTCGATATGTTGCAGAATATGATACTTGTCAGAGAGTAAAGGATGACCATCTAAAACAGGCTGGATTACTTCAACCGTTAAGTATTCCCGCCTGGAAATGGGAAGACATCAGCATGGACTTTATTGTTGGTCTCCCTCTCACCTCTCGGAAGCATGATTCAATTTGGGTCATTATGGACAGAATCACAAAATCTGCCCACTTTCTACCCGTCAATATTCAGAGTTATACATTGCAAGAATTCTGTGTCGTCATGGAGTACCCAAGACCATCATCTCAGATTGTGGTTTGCAGTCTGTCACTCGTTTCTGGGAACAGCTGCATGCATCTTTGGGTACCAGTTTAATTCGTTGTTCCGCTTACCATCCCGCTACCGATGGACAAACAGAGCGTGTCAACCAAATTTTGGAAGATATGTTTAGAGTATGTGTTTTAACACATGGTGGTAATTGGGATGAATATCTACCTTATGCGGAATTTTCGTATAAAAATAGTTACCAGGAGAGTGTGAAAATGTCACCATTTGAAGCAGTCTATGGTCGCAGTTGTGGAACCCCTCTGAACTGGTCTGAATCTGGAGAAAGAGTGACATTTGGTCCTGATCTTGTAAAGGATGATGAAGAAAAAGTTTGAACCATTCAGGCAAATCTTGAAGCTGCTAAATGCTGACAAGAGAAGTATGCAAACAGACGACGTAGACCAATGCATTTCAATAAGGGTGATTACGTCTATCTCCGAGTATCACCAATGAAGGGTATCCAACCGTTTGGAGTCAAAGGAAAGTTAGCTCCCCGTTATATTGGACCGTTCCAAATTCTAGAACAATGTGGAAACATAGCCTACAAGCTGGAGTTACCTGCTAACTTGTCTGGAGTTCATAACACCTTCCATGTCACTCAACTAAAGCGGTGTCTCAAGCCACCCATTGACAAAATCTTGGAAGAGTATGATCACCTTCATCCAGACCTCACATACTCCGAACAACCAATAAGAATCCTCGATGAGAAAGAGCGCACAACCCGTAAAAGAACACTCAAATTCTATAAAGTTCAGTGGAGTAATCACTCAGAAGATGAATCCACTTGGGAATCTGAAGAATTTCTGAGTACGCATTACCCAATGTCATACACAAGTATACTTTGACCACCGTACTTCCCTCTAGTTTGCCTTGTTCATAATCTCGGGACAAGATTTCTTTAAGGAGGGAGGGCTGTGACACCCCGGTGTCTCACTTTTACTTAACAAACATGAAAAAGTTCAAATCATGAAAAAATTATAGCATGAAATAATAAAGCCTCACTCAAATTATTTAAATTATCCAAGGCAATTAAAAATCCTGCAAATAAATTGTGAGCTAAATATAAATTATTATATAACATATGCCAAATAAATTCATAATCATATAATTTTATGAATTTAATGAGCTTTTTACCTTTTCTAGAAATACCCCAAATAATTAATTAAACCATCGAAACCTTTCACAATGGGGAATTAATTATAAAATAATTATAACTTTTCTGATCAAATGGGTCCCACTAGAGCACCAGGAGCATCACTAAGGACCTATGTGCAAAATCCTAATTCATTTGGAGGACCCTAGCTATTTGTTTTGGATTTCCCTTTGACCAAGGACTTATTTGCAAGGATCTATATCTCCAGGGGGGTCAGAGGAAAAATCTTTTTCCTTTCTTCTCCATTGGGTCGGCACAGCACGGTTTCCTCCCCCTGCCAACGCCATTGCCCGGCTTGCCTCTCCCCAACACGCCACCCCCCACCTCAGAACTCCTCGTGCTACAGCGCGCCTACCACCCCTCTGCCTCGCCCGTGCTGTCCCGTCCATCACCTCGCCACAATTGCTACCCATTGGCCGCCCCTTCTCCCTCTGCGCCATTAGCCAGACCAGCCGGCAACCTTCAACCACCCCCTCTTCTTGCTCTCGGTCTCCAACCGCCTCACACCCCCTCTACACAACTTGAAGGCGCACCCGCCAGCCCCCAAACACTCTCCATTCCTCGCTCCCTCTGCTCTCTCTCCCATTTCTTCTTCCCCCCCCCCTATTCTACCATTGCAGCTCCAGCTCGAGCTTGAAGTCCTGCCATATCCATTGCTAAATGGCTTCAACCACTCAAAAAAGACCTCAAACCCACGCGCGCACCCCCCCCCCCCCCGCATTCCTAGGCCACTCACTCAGCAGCTCCCTGCGTGAGCTCAATCAATTTGCAGAAAAATTGAGGCGAACCCCTCCGGTGAGCTCCTCTGCCGCCGGCCAAATTTAGCTACTCTCGGTGAGCCTCGTCGCCCATTCTTTTTCCTCTCACGCGCGAAACCTCCTGACTCACCTCCCAGACCTTCTTTCTCTTTGTTTTCCATCGCGGAATCGACGGTATCACAATTTTCCTCGGCTGCCGCCTCTGCTCCACCGAAACCGAACCGCCTCACCGACGCGCCCCTATCTCCAGGCCTCCTCGTCGAATGCCAACTCGATGCCGATGATCGCCTCGTCTCGTGAAGCTCTAGGGCTTGACCGCGATGGATTTGGTGCCCCCTAGCGCATTTGCAACGCTGCCAAAGTCTCCACCTCCGCCGCCACTCGACGTCGGCCATCTTCGGTGAGCCACTTCCCCTAGGAACCCCTCCTCTCCCTTTGCCGTGATGTGTGCTCTGTTTTTCCGTTCCCGCGGCGAGCTTTCGCCAACGGTAATCACCAGCGGCGAGCCCTCCGGCCGGCTCTGCCTCCTCCGGCGGTGCTGACTTAGTAAAATGATAAACCACTGCCTCTGTACATGTATTTTTAATAATATTAAATTGTCAAAACACTAAATAACTCACCAGAAATTCTAGGTACAAAATTAAATCTTGATTTTTGGCATGCTTAGCAAATACATTATTATCTACCACCACAAATTATGGTTTGGTAAAATATGAATTATTTTAGGCTCTAGAAGTTATTTAGTATGTTTGCTTAAATTAATTCTAGTAATTATTCTATAAATAATTTGCCCTTGCCACTTGGCATAAAAATCACTCATATGCCTCTGTCCATAGTAAATCACCCATGTCCAGAAACATAAATTTACTATACTAATTAATAAAATTTCACATGCCACTCATTTGCTCTATTTAATTGCATAAAGAATATATATACCTAAAATCTTAAATATCAACTTCACTTCTCTCAAGCATATGGCTTCGAGAACATAATAATAAATTTAATTGACATTAAAACACAATATGCTTGCATGCATCATATCATTGCATTAAACGATGTTCCGACAATGCCGTTAACTCAGTTCCATCATATAGGTAATGACCATCAGGAGTAAGAGGAAGACTTTCAGAAGGACGTTGACCCTCAAGAGCAAGAAGTTGTAGTTGCTAGCACTAACATTGATCCAGGCAAGCCCCGGTTTGCATTCGCCTTTTTATAAAATGTTGCTAGTTTATATCATTACTAGTGTCTATGATTATTGTTGCATTAGGTCATAGGAGTTGATTGAAACCCACCTTGCATGATACCAAGTGACCTATGCTACTGTCTTTAGAACTTTGGTAGAATTGGTACTGTGATGCTATGCTTAGAAATTACTAGTCTTGCTAGATATTATTATTACTAAGGAATAAACTTTGCCACTGGAATGGGAGTTATTAAAAGAAGTTTACTTTTGATATTATGCCCGGGTAGGGATAATGCACATGTAGGTTTGTAGCAACACATGGGTGTTGACTGCGGTAGCCCTGCCTTGTCGAACCTAGGACCCGTCTATGAACGGCCCCTTGATCTAATATTGAACAGTACCGAATATATGCTAGCTTATGGGCACTAGTAAACCAATGTAGCATTAAAGGTCACTTGCATTGAGGACGGTTAAGGTGCGTTGGTCATTGACCCTCCTGCTGATGGAGTGGGCGGTTCATACCATGATGTACTGTTGGCAAAACGACATGCCCACTCGACGTCACCACACCCGGTTGAGGTGTCTGTGCTTTTCTTGCGAAAGGTTGCCATATACGACCTTAATTGGTGCATATGTGTCGTGTATCTCGGGTTTTCCTAGATGGTGTAAATCAATTGCAATTGTTGTTCCTCCAGTAATGAGTACCACTTGGCACCGCGCCAATCACGTAGTTGCACATGGTACTTGGAAATTGATTATGATGTTTATTGTTGATGTTATTATTATTGCTCTTATGTTGTATTTACTTTATGTATTATTTTGTTATCTTATTGTTGCAATTAAAGTTACATTTCAGCTCAACCCATTTAATTTGACAAATAAAACTTGATAGAACTAATAGGTTGCTTAGTGCGAGTCCTTTCAGACAAGCTACCTATTAGAGCCATTGCATGTCTAGGTGTCCGACGGTTAGTAATTAGTACTTAGGCTTTGTACCATTGTTGTTTTTCAGGTAATGTAGAAATAGAATTGCCTGTAGATGTGATGCCTTGGGACGTGCAAGTCCCTTAGGGTTGGTCTGCCACTAGGAGTCCGACTTGCCGCCGCAGTGATATTGTGTGCTGCTAGAGTGACGGTTCTTCGGGCACGAATCATTACTACGCTGTATCGTCGAGCTCGTAGTTTTCTTAATGTTATTTGCTTCCGCTGTTTTCAAAACATTCATGAACTTGTACTATTCCGCAACACTCTAATAACCTTAATGATGTAATATTCAACTTAAATTTGGACAAATGTTGTATTATCAAGTGTCTGTGTTATCAGCACCTTCGGGACTTCGATCCTCTGGGAAGGGGCGCCACACCATGGTTCGTAATTACAGTATAATCATTAGGTAGCAAACAATTCTCAAAAGTGACATATAATGAAGGACGTAGGAATAAGCTCACCTCTAAATTTAATCATCGTGCACGAGCTCTAGTCATTGGACCTTGGAAGTCCAGAATTGGAGGAGTGTTGTATGTATCCATAAGAGTGATGTCCTCATCATGGAACAACTCCTGTGGCCAAGGCCTAAGCTGCTGACCTCTACCTGGTACTCTTCATCAGTCCCTGTGACTTGCTGTCTGGCTGCCCGATGATCAACCATACCTCGGGTGTAGGTATAGATAGGATAAGCATAGACCCTATATAAAGCTACAAGCAAAGTATTGCTAGATAAGAATATGGAATAGAAATCCTAGCACTGAATGAAGGACATGATGACTGGACAAATATGCAAAGTAGCAACAGTGATCATCGACTATATGTGGTTGGTGTAAGGACCTAGGGTCCACACCCGACTGGGCCCGACTCACATTTTGAGTGGACCCCACACACCCACCAACCTATTTACGCTTTTGTTCTCGCTTTTCATAATAGAGCTAACCCAAGGTTGGTGGTGGTGGACAACCTAGGCTTATATGTTGGTCCTCCTCCCACTAGACTAGCAAGGTGGTACTAAATTCCCACCTCCTCATGCACACAAGTGCTCATGGGCCACTATGGGCCTAATCTGAATGGGCTGGGATGTTACAGACACCCCCCACCTCAAAGGAACGACGTCCTCGTCAGAACACAGAGACAACATACCCACACTAGCAAGCTACTAGGAATGTTCCCCCCTTGGGCACGTCCGTGTGTAGTGTCGGATCACATGTCATGTTGTGTCCCATGCATTGGCCTACACGTGTCATGTACTATATGTCTGGACCTCCTAGCTACCACGCGCATTGTTCCCACGAGGGTCGGCTCTAATACAACTTGTAAGGACCCAGGGTCCACACCTGGCTGGGCCCGACTCGCATTTTTAGTGAACCACACACACCCACCAACCTATTTATGCTTTCATTCTCGCATCGTGTAAAAGGGCTAACCCAAGGTTGGTGGTAATGGTCAACCTAGCCTTATATGTCAGTCCTTCTCCTACTAGACTAGCAAGGTGGTACTACATTCCCAATTCCTTATGCACATAAATGCTAATGGGCCACTATGGGCCTAATCTTAATGGGCTGGGATGTTACAGCTAGTACGAGTCATCTAGTGTGTAGTCAAATAATAGACAATAAATCTAACTACAAATGCTAGAATTCCAATTCATAGATAGGCATGTTACTAATTACAACTTGGTTGAGTCAACTTACCTAATTAATGCAACTAAAGCATAGGCAACAAAACTCATTGCATCAATTAATGTAATTGCTCAACAAATAGGGCATAATCGAAGAATGGGAGATAAAGGCAGTATCCTAGAGACAGAAACAACAAGTACCCCTGAAATATCGAAGTCAATCGCCGTAGAACAGAAGAACATAGTCTCTGGCTATGGAGGATGGGAAAAGTGTGAAATTTGCTTGAATAGGTGGGATTTTGGATAAGTGCAGAGGGGGAGCCGCGGCGCTGGTGATGTGCGTGCGCAAGAAAGGGGACTGGGGCATTGGTGGTGAGGCTCGGCGGTGGCGGCAGCATGTGTTGGCAATGAGGTTTGGCAACGGTGGCTTTGGAACTCGTGAGCGTGGGCTGCTACGTGTGAGTAGAGGGGCGAGGGTGAGCGGTAGCGGGTGTTTGATGGCGCGTGGTGGCTCGCTGACCTGGTGGAGGCGCGCGATGGCGGCGGTGACAAAGACGAGGTGGCGTTAACGTGAACTCGGGAGCGGGGGGGGGGGGGGGGGGGGGTGTTCGCACCAAAATTTCACTGGTCCTAGTGGTCAGTCGCAAGGGTCGGAATTGGCCAAGGTCAATGAAGTTCAATGGGCAAAAGGAAAATATGGACCCATTTAGGGTTGTTTTATCTTTATTTATTTTTAGTTTAAAATCAGTTTGGAAGTAAACTTAGTCGGTTTGTTTAAGAGTCCTAATCGAGTTAGACCAGAATTCCTTGCACGTGGTTATAAATATGTAATAGGACCTGTACGGGAAAAATAATACTTTCGTTCAATACAATTCGGCGCATCGCCATCCTTTCCTACTCGACAAAATCCTCGTCTCGCGTGGGCTGCATCGGCTCCGATCTCAGCGAGAGACTTGGATTAGTCAACCCGGTAATTCTATCAACTTCAGCTAGTACTTTCTCATTGATTTGATATTCTAGTTCCTATTGTTAGAATTGCTAGTTATCCGGTAATTGCATCTCCTTTGTGCTTGTTCTATCGACTTTTGATTGCAGTACTGCCTTGGTTGAGTTTGATCTCTTGTGATTTCTAGTAGGTTTTATGAGTATATTATAGATCTATTATTTGAGTCACTTTATTGATTTTATCTATAAATAGATTAAATCTAGCTCTATTTACCGTGTTTGAGCACTATCTCGTTTAAGTTTGATATGTTCGAATCAGTAAGGCTGCATCGACTTCGACCCATTACTAAGTTGATAGAGTTAGAATCGATCCATTTATAGACAAAGTCGATATAGTTCTATCGGAACATTTAGCTGATAGATTATCACGGTTCAATATACTTCCTAGTGCTTAATCGGATTTTCGTCTATTATGTTGTTAGTCATTTGCCCCTTTTTTATAATAAGATAGATCTGTGATTTTAAAAGCAGATTTACAATACCAGCTAATAGATGTATTGACTTAGCACTATCAATAGAACGAGTCTGCACGTTACTTTAAACTTAGTGACTTTGTTCTATCGACTTAGCACCATCGACTAAGCGAGTCTTAGCATGTTTATTACTATCTTATCGACTCTGGTCTACTGACTTGATTCTTTATTGGCATTAATAATTTATTAGTATTTTAATATATTTAATCTACCGATAAGTCGATATAATCAGCCGTTTAGTTTATATTTAGTTATCTTTATTCTTATAATAGCATCGGCTGGTTTCACAAACAGTGATTATCGGCTTTCTCCATCAGCCTGTCCTCGGTCGGTGTCCCGTGGAATTTGATCATTTGTTTCTTTGTCGGTTTGCAGGAAAAATTGACTGGCATGTCCCGGTTTCTTGTATTGAGCCTGCACTGGAATTAAGCAGATCTCCTAGGTCACGCATGGTGATTTTCGTGTCAACATGCTTTTTGGCATGCCCGGTGGGACACAAAGAACTTCAAACATATACAACATGTCTGAACTCGAAATGCCAAAGGATGGCACTCCTCCTCCTCAATATGAAGTTGGTTCTGATCTAAAGGTCGAGAATAGGCTGCCTATTAGCAAGGACGATATGAATGATGAGGGAAAAGCACAATTTAATCATAGAAAGGCTGAGTATGAGAATCTTCTATTGGGGACTTTCAGCAAGACAAGGCATGGCAAGATCATTCAGAAAGGAAAGTTACCAGTTGCCGCCTTAATTGAAGATGGAATAGAAGGGTTACTTGCAAACAGGCCAATGGAGGTTATTGATGAAGCAACTTAGAACAGTGTGATTCATACGGCCATACATCATGCATTGATTAACCAACCGCATGTATTGATTAACACATTGAGGACTTTGATCATTCAGACTATTGAGGGTTGCATATATGAAGATTTAGCTCGTAGTCCTGTATTTCCGCATATCTAGGGATATTTCTCGGCCTACAATTGAAGCGTCTGTTCCAAAGCAATGTGGAGCAAGCATGATATATCCTATTTTGGGTGCAGAGCCGTTGTCTTCCGAATTTTCTCCGCCTTCGAAGAATGCTGATAGTGGTACTACAGGAAGAACACCTTGATGAGGACATCACTCCTATGGATACACACAACACTCCTCCAATTCTAGAATTCCAAGGTCCAATGACTAGAGCTCGTGCACTATGACTAAATTTAGAGGTGAGCTCGTTCCTACGTTCTTCATTATATGTCACTTTTGAGAATGGTTTGCTACCTAATGATTATATTGTAATTAGGAACCATGGAGAGGACCAGGAGATGATGCCAGAAAGACTTGGATACGTGAAGGACTATCTAGGACGTGGAAGCAAAGGTGGAGGCCCAACCAAAACCGACTTTGAGTCTGTTTTGGCCCCCTGGACCAGTCTGCACTAAAATGGATGCCCAGGATGCATACGGACTCAGATTTGGACGTTCTACATATGAACGGGAAGATAAGAAGAAGACCTTTTCAATGCCACCGGCCTCATGTCAAAATTCATCTGGAGTCATCAGGAATCTTTGAAATAAGAGAGGGTCCAGAATCTTTGTCGGTGCTGCATCCCCCGTTTTTGGCCTTTGGGGTTTGTATCCAGTTGAGCCCAATTAGGGGCATGTCCAGAGGGTCTTGCATGACCCTAGAGTCTTTATATACAGCCGCCTACGCACCATTAGGGTTTGGGTTTTGCTTAGATTATTCTGTTCATAACAGTTTCGCATCATCACGGTTTGTGAGATTATTCATGAGATTCATAATACATCTACAATTGTGTTGCATTCTTCTTTGTTCTTGCTTGTGTTCTTGATTCACAGGCACGGATTTGCCTTCTCGGTATGGTCAATTGTTTTAGAACGGTAGATAACCAGAGGAGACGTCGTGCTATGATTGCGAGGTTTTGAATGTGCTATTCTGAAGACGGATCGATTTGTGTGTCGCCTCTGACCAAATCAATGTATCCAAAACCTTTTGAAAGATCGGGAACCCTTGTTCACATCACACCTTGCAGGATAATATTGTAGAGAATTACTCCACATACGCAGCCACAACATTACAAACAAGAGAACAGAGCCAAACGGGACATATAGCACTACGCCTAACGTGGAACCAAGTATCTTTGGCATGCCATCATCATTAGCTTTACCTGGAGAATTAGGAGGCCAGCATACAGTTGTTAACTTTGCATCACAAAGGGCTCCGAGGGTGCCAGCATATGGTTTTACATCAACTGTTCAGAATGTCGATGCTTCGACCAATGACTGGGCAGTGAAGATTACTGAAGTGATGAGAGAACAATTTGGATTGAAGCCAAAGCAGCAGACATATATGTATTAACCTCCATATCCACCAAGTTATGATTTGATCCCTATGCCGAGTTGATAAAGACTAGCAGAATTTACCAAGTTCACTAGACAAGGTAACACTACTTTAGTTGAACATATCAACTGATTTTCAGTGCAATGTGGAGAAGTTGGGGCTACTAAAGCGTTGAAAATCAGGTTGTTTCCTTTATCCTTGTCCGGATTGGCTTTTTCTTGGTTCGCATCGTTGCCTCTGAATTCAATCATCATGTGGGCCGATCTCGAACAAAAACTCCACAAGTATTTCTTTGCTGAAACTATGGAGATGAGGCTGTCAAATCTGATTGTTGTAAGGTAGAAAGCTGCTGAGTCTGTGCATGATTGCGTATAGAGGTTCAGAGAAGTGCGCAACAAATGTTTCAGCTTTCAATGGTTTGGTTGCACCTCTATTCAGGAGAACTTGACTCGAGGGGCATGGTCAAGGCCGATTCAAGTTAATTACAATGATTATGAAACTAAGTCTAATGAAGATGCCGAAGAAGTCAATGTCGCTGAGTGGACTAGGAACAAGAATGTGTCATCGTGCCCATGGGTGAAACAGAATGAACCAGAGGAAAAGTATGATTTTGATGTTGCCAAGGCTGATAAGATATTCGATAAGTTGTTATAGGAAAAGCACATTTAGTTGCCATCCAATCATGTGATGCCTCATGCTGAAGAGTTGAAGAAGATGAGGTACTGTAAGTGGCATACTTCCCCCTCTCAAAGTACTAATGATTGCAAGGTGTTCAGGAGATAGATTCAAATGGCGATTGAGCTGGACAAAATAAAATTTACCAAAGGTGCTATGAAGATCAACGGGCATCCTTTCCTGGCAAATGTCAACATGGCTAGCATCGATCATGTGGAAGCCTTTATTAAGGGATATCAGAAAAAGAGGGATAGAGAAGTGAAGGAATCACAGTTCGATCCACATTGGGAATGTCCTTTATTTCAATAGTACTTTGATAACAACATGAAATTTCTATCGATCAACAATTGTCCTGGATGCAGTAGACATACGGATCGGATGTATAGAGAAGCTACAGCGGGTCATCGGCGCCAACATTGTGCAAATGACTTTAAAGAATCATGGTGGGTCTAACCAATTAACATCATAGGATTTCCATGTTTGATCAACATGGAGCAAAGCAGGCAAGTGTGGAAGCCAAGTTTGACGAAGAAGTTGATGAAGGGATGCAGGAGGAGCAAGAACAGAATGATCAGTGGTGTCCATCTGACATTTATTTCCAAAAGCCAGAAACGCAGGGTACAAAGAATGCGGTGCAAACATATAAGGGCTGGCAAATATTATTATGATGAAGAAGATGATCAGCCACCAAAGAAAGTCTGGAGGCCAAAGGTGAAATCGCAAATACAAGCACCAAGGGCTACAGTGAGCATGGTGATGATGTTGCCTCAGGAATTTGTGGCCTCAGAGGAGGAGTTGCTTGCTGATGAAGGAAATATGCCACATCTGATATTTGATTTACAGAAAGCAGTGTTTCATAGGCCCAACAAATCTAAGCATCGGCATTTAAAAGCTTTGTACCTTAGGGGTTCGTCAATGGGATGCCGATGGGGAAGATGATAGTCGACGAGGGTGCTGCATTGAATATCATGCCAATCACTCTTGTCAAAAAGTTGGGAAAGACTGAAGATGACTTGATCGACATGAATATGATTCCGAGGGATTATGGTGGTCGTACTGCGGCATGTAAGGGAGTCTTGAATGCAGAACTCATAATTGGCAGTAAAACTTTGCCGGTTACTTTCGTTGTCATTGATGGAAAGGGATCTTACAACCTTCTATTGGGTCGTGATTGGATACATGCAAATTGTTGTGTTCCATCAACAATGCACCAGTCTTTGGTCCAATGGATTGGCGATCAAGTGGAGGTAGTCCCGACCGATGAAACCGTCTATGTTGCATCTGCCGATTTAGTACCATGGCATGCGGATGATATGAAGTGCTTGTCAAGCAAGATTTGGGATGGGGACTACGTTAAGATTACTACACAACGTCTTGAGGTAGTGGACCAGTCAAATTCTAAATTGTTTCTCCAACAGGCACCCCGATGGAATTTGTAGAAGATAGGAAGCTGGGAAAAGGATTCATGTCGGTCGATGAGCTACATGAAGTTGACATAGGAGATGGTGACAAACCAAGGATGACATTTATCAGTAAGAAGTTAGATGTAGATTTTAAAGTTGAATTAATAAAATTATTAAAAGATTATCGGGATTGTTTGGCTTGGGATTATTCTGAGATGCCCGGTCTGAGCCGATCCATAGTCAAGCATCAACTGCCCATCAAACTTGGATATTGACCTTATAAGCCACCCTGAATTGATCCAAAAATTTATGACGCTGTCAAGGCTGAGATTACCAAGTTATATGATGCTAAGTTTATTAGGCCTTGCTGATATCCAGAGTGGGTTTCAAATATTGTACCCATTTTCAAGAAGTGCGGCAAGTTGAGAGTTTGTATCAATTTTCGCCCGTTGAATAGAGCTACTCTGAAATATGACTACCCGATGCCGATAGCAGATCTTCTAGTTGATGCAGCAGCAGGGCATAAGATTGTAAGCTTTATGGATGGTAATCTAGTTATAATAAGATTTTCATGGCAGGAGAAGATATACCGAAGACTGCTTTCAGGTGTCCGGGAGCAATTGGGTTATACGAATGGGTGGTCATGACGTTTGGATTGAAGAATGCTGGAGCCACGTATCAGAGGGCCATGAATTATATATTCCATAACCTGATCGACAGGTTAGTAGAGAGTATATTGATGACATGGTAGTTATGTCTAAGAGAATCAAAGATCATATAGCCGATTTGTGGGAAGCACTTGAGTGGACCAGGAAGTATGGCTTGAAGATGAATCCAAATAAGTGTGCTTTTGGCGTATCGGCTGGTCAGTTTCTAGGTTTCATTGTGCATGAAAGAGGAACTGAAATTGGGCCAAAGAGCATGAGAGCTATTAATTACATTGAGCCACCAGTCAACAAGACAAAGCTTCAATCTTTGATCGGCAAAGTAAATGTCATCAGGAGGTTTATTTCAACCTTGACCGGGAAGCTTGATGTGTTTACCCTGTTATTGAAGTTAAAAGAAGGCCAGAGGTTTGTATCAGAGCCAGAACACCAGAAAGCTTTGGATGATATCAAGAAGTATTTGATTTCTCCGTCTATGTTGGTGCCACCAAGAGAAGGATTACCTTTCAATCTTTGTCTTGTGACTGGCAAGAAGTCGATCGGGTTGACTTTAATTCAAGAACAAGATGGTAAATAGCGGGTCATGGTACACTGAGATTGAAAAGTTACGTTTATGTTTATATTTCTCATGTGTGAAGTTGAGGCATTATCTATTGTCAACTTAGTGCGTGGTGGTATGCAAAGCCGATGTCATCAAATATATGCTGTCGGCTCCTATTTTAAAGGGGAGAATTGGTAAGTGGATGCTTGCTCTAGCGGAATATGATCTTACTTATGAATCTGCCAAGGTAGTTAAAGGTCAGGTTCTGGCTAATCTGGTTGTTGAGCATTGTGGGTTTGAAGTGTCGATGGTGGAGCCGGTGCCTTGGCTATTATTTTTTGATGGTTCTATTTGTTAGAGTGGATGTGGTATCGGGCTCGTGGTCATATCGCCTCAGGGGGCAAGGTTCGAGTTTGCGTTTGCTGTTGAAGTATCGACTAATAATTAAGCTTAGTATAGAATTGTGCTTAAAGAGTTGCAGACATTGAAGGAAGCTGGAGTCGATTGTGTTGAAGTCATGGGAGATTCGTTACTGGTGCTCGGGCAACTGGCAGGAGAGTTTGAATGCAAAGATGGTATATTAAGATTGTTTTATACCGAGTGTCAGTAGGTGGTGCAACACTTCAAGAAAGTGAGATTCAAGCATGTTCCAAGGGAACAAAATATGGAAGAAAATGATCTAGCACAGAAGGCATTGGGTTATCAATTGAATACTAGTAGAGTTATTGTTGATATAGCTGATATCAATGAAGAAGATTGGAGATATAAGATTGTCAAATATCTCAAGGACCTGACTCAACGAACTCCTCGGAAGATTCGATATATGACACTGAGGTATTATAGAGGATGTCAGGATTGTTAGAAGTTTGGAGCGATACATAGAGCACCGACATCGGCTATAAATCCAATTATTAAGCCATGGCCGTTTAGGGATGGGTTATGGCTATGATTGACCAGATTTATCCATCATCTAGTAAAGGTCATAAATATATTTTGGCGGCTATAGATTACTTCACAAAGTGGGTTAAGGCAGTTTCTATGAAGAATGTTACAACTAGCGATGTAATCAACTTTGTGAAGGAGCATATTATATACAGGTTTGGTGTGCCGCAGACTATTACAACTAACCAAGGTTTTGTATTTACTTCAGAAGAGTTTCAGAGCTTTGCTGATAGTATGGGAATCAAGCTTTTGAATTCATCACCTTATTATGCTCAAGCTAATGGTCAAGCAGAAGCATCTAACAAAATTCTGATTAAGTTGATTAAGAGGAAGATAGATGAACAACCTAAGAAGTGGCATACGACATTGGTCGAGTCTTTATGGGCGTACAGGATGGCATGTCATGGATCAATATAGGTGCCACCTTATCAGTTAGTTTACGGGCATGAAGCAATTTTACGATGGGAAAGAAATCTAGGGTCCAAAAGAACGGAGATGAAAGATCAGTTGACAACCGATGATTACCGGCAAGTTATGTTGGATGAATAAGAAGATGTATCACAACATCGGATGAGGACCCTAGAGATAATTCAAGAAAATAAGGCTCAATTGTCTAGATTTAATAATTAAAAGGTGGTGCCCAAGAATTTTTTGGAAGAAGATCTTGTTTGGAACTTAATTATGCCCATCGGCTCTAGAGATAGTCATTTTGGAAAATGGTTACCAACATGGGAGGGTCCGTTCAAAGTGAGCCGATGTGCGCCGGGCAATGCGTATTTTCTACAAGGATTGGATCAAGAAGAGATTGGAAGAGCAATTAATGGCAAAATTTGAAAAAGTATCATCTGAGCGTTTGGATTGACTCGTAATCTCGTTGTCGATCAATAGCCGATATTTTGAGTATCACGCTCAAGTGGTGAGAGCCGATGGTGATACGTCGACTTGATATGGCCGATATTGAGAATATGGCCCTTACCAGAAAACTTATGAAGATAAAAAGTGCGACATGCTGAATATGTACATAACCAAAGAGGTTTTCATCCATTACAGACAGACAACGTTAAAGGATGAGGACGAGACGAATACTCACAGGTAATCAATTTAAGTGATGATCTATTCTTCTATCAGCTAGGGGATGAATATGTAATTATTGTCATCCCAAATACAAGAAAAGAAGTACATAGAGGGAAGAAAAAACACATTAGCAACTTCCTTTTCTTCCCTGGAAGAGTGATGTCATTATCAGACATCACCGAATGAACAAGGGGAAGAGAGGGCTGTTGATGGTCCTTAAATGCTAAATCTGACCGTCAAATCCTTTCATAAATAACATAAAAGAAATAAAACAACATAGTGGCGGTAGTTTATTATTAACATGTTCCACGAGTTTTGGTGAAATATGTGTTTGTAGGCATAAGAGAGCCAAAATATGAAAAAAAAAACATGAAGAAATGCCCCATCGGTCGATCCTGCCATAAAACAGCCGGCCAACAGGGTCATCTAAGGCCAAAATCAGCACCTGGCCCTTATCTTTCCGATGGATCCGGGACTGGCAGGGTAATCTGCCACCTGGATCATCACCAGGCTGGGTGATCAAGGTGATCACCTGGACAAAGGCCGGAAGCCAAATCCACTGGTCGGACGACCACTTGACCAATCAGACGGGATCATCTCCCGGCCGATCATCCGACCCGACCGACACTGCAAAACACTCCAAGATAAGGCCATTTTCCATTCCCGGACTAAGGAGAGTAAAAAGTGAAGAAGTAAAGGAAACATCCACATGGTACAACATGGACAAGTGAAAATATGACCCGGAGGCGGTCAGCACCAAAAAGGGGCTGCCGCCCGGCACAGGCCGTCGCCCGGCCTAGGATTTTCCTCCCGGGGTGTCCAGCCCACTCGACCAAGTATGCCAACCGACGCCAAGTGGATAAGGCGGTCTGGAACTGACCCAACAACCATCATCCAGATCGAATCTGAGCCATCCAAGGGAAGACGGTCGGAAACCAACCAAATCTAAGGGCCACCCGGCATGTGCAGCAGCCCAGAAAATGCCGCCGCCCGACGGGGAAATTTTTGCCCACCGACTCTCCTCCACCTTGAAGTACCCGCCAAGCCTTCGCCACCTATAAATAGAGGTGGAATTCGGCATAAACAAGACACAATACAAGAAGAAGATTCGGAGCTCCACTCCAAAGGCTTTAGCACTACCAAGGTGTTTAGAAAATAGGGAGAGAGTGAGGGAGAGTTAGGAGGAGGTCCGGGCTTGTTGGCGCCTTCTCCACACTTGTACCTTGGCAGATGCTTCTCTTCTTAATAAGCATTCGTGATCTTCCTATGGTATTTAAGTTTCCTTTTTAAGTAAGTTCTTTCCTTAGTTTCTTACGGGATCATCACTCTAGTTATTTAGAGTATCATAGTCTTCTATAAGTGTGACATCGAGACTTTGATAGTAATTAATAGTGTAGACGTGGTGTCTAGGCTAGAGGTTACCTTTTTTTGCCGCGTGCCCCATAGTTTATAGAGGTAGTCGGTAGGTGGTGACAGCCCTATCCGGCCTTAGTATTCCTCCACGTTCAGGTACGTCGTAGAGCTGTTGGCCGGAGTCGTCTGTGGATGCAGGGGTAAGCCGGTGCCTGAAGTAAGCAGTTATAGACTGAACCTATCTTATTATAGGATCCTTGACCATAGGAATCCTAACAACCCTTTGCCTACTATATTCTTCTTGTCCGTGGACGGAGTAAGATAGAAGATTAGATACACACGTTCCCTGTGAATTTGATACCTTGGAATACTCTTAGGTGAAGTGCTACAGCGATATCCGTGCGCTTGCGGATTTATCTATGATCATCAGAAATACCAACAAGGGCCACCCCGTCGATGCCATTCTTGACACCTGTGCCGCTTCCTATTGGCAACTAGTGAGTTGATTTCTGGGTAGGGATAGCTACAGGCTTTGGATTGAAAGGATCACTCTGGGGGAAGAAGAGGCAAAGAGTATTCACCATAATACACTTAGAAGATTTGGAGATAGATAGTATTTCTCCGTCAGAGCTCTCTGTAAGAGACTCATTGTTGAAGGCACGGAAATGAGATGATAAAGATGGGGTGGCAGAAGGAGATATTTATAGGAATTGAATCTACCCTTTGAGGGATCCAAACGCAGCTTTGCACTAAAAGGAGGGATGGGAAGAAACAAAGGTTACAGGAGACAGATGAGCCGGGAGGACGGTCAAAAAGTAAAACCAGCAGCTGAGGCGGCTCAAATAGTAAGTTGTGATTAATGGTCACGATTGGTTAGATGGTGTACCAAAGATGTGACCTGGCAATGAGTGGTTCTCGATCTGATGGCATTTCTTAGGATCTGAAGTGGTAGAGTGATAACAAAGGAACGTAGAAGACATTCAAATAAAATTTGGCGCACAAAGGATTTTGTTGACTCGGGGGGGGGGGGGGGGGGAGCATGTGTTGGCACCAAAATTTGACTAGTTCCAGTGGACAGTCGCGAAGGGTCGGAATCGGCCGAGGTCAACGGAGTTCAATGGCCGAAAGGAAAAAGTGGGCCTGTTTAGGGTTGTTTTATCTTTATTTATTTTTAGTTTAAAATTAGTTTGGAGGTAAACCTAGTCGATTTGTTTAGGAGTCCTGACCAAGTCAGGTCAGAACCCTCTATTTACCGTGTTTGAGCACTGTCGTGATTAAGTTCGATCTATTCGAATCAGTAAGGCTGCATCGACTTTGATCCTTACTAGGTTGATAGAGTTATATTCGATCCGTTTATAGATAGAGTCAATATAGTTCAATCGGGATGTTTAGCCGATAGGTTATCAAGGTTCAATTGACTTCTTAGTTCATAATCGGATTTTTGTCTATCATGTCTGTGATTTTAAAGGCATATTTGCAATACCAGTTATCTGATCTATTGACTTAGCACTATCAACCAAACGAGTCTGCGAGTTACTATAAACTCATCGACTTTGTTCTATCGACTTAGCACCATCGACTGAGCGTGTCTTAGCATGCTTATTACTATCTTATCGATGTCGAGAGATATTCTCGATAGTAGATTTAGGTATGCGTATGAGTATGAAAATCGATGGACATAGGACACTACGTTTAGACAGGTTCAGGCCTCCCGGAGGATAACAACCCTACGTCTTGTTTGGTGCTTTCTGTATTGTTGGGTTCACACTAGGGCTAGGGTTCCCAATACGAGCTCTAGTTTATCGAAAACCCCCTGCCCTCCTTATATACCCGAAAGGCAGCAGTTTACATGGTAATCTATTATTTGGTTACAACTGATTCTATCTATTAACCTAGCTTGCTGCCTACTCAAAACAAATATCTCTATAACTATCTTCTGGGCCTCATCCTTTAATACCTCGTAACCGAGCCCCAGGACCACTAGGCCATGTAGCTGAGTGATTAGGTATCCTGGGTATATATGTCCCACAGTAGCCCTGAAGAACTTTCCAATTTTGAGAACAACTTCAGATTATCTTAACATCTTTCAAAACTGAAAAGTGCTTCTCTTGTCGCATATAGTAATTCTCTTTCTTAATGGACGCCTGAAAAAGGCGTACTCTACGAGAATAGCCTCCAACTCAGAAGGCGTTGAATATTTTCTTGAAGCGTCTTGTGAGTTAAAAGACTAATAATCTCATATAAAAATTGTCAAATGTCTATAACTAGTCATAGCCCCCAGCTCAAAAGTTATTTGAAATAAAATATCTTATGAGCTAATTAGCATTCAAATATGGATTTACCACTTCCCTCGAATCAATCGATGAGGGAATTTGATACTGTAGTACCTGAAACATGTGCTTGCACCTCTCCCGACTGATCTAACACGGGGTACGTGATATGGTAGAGCTCGAGAGTGGTTCTACCACTCCCTCTGAGTCATTCATTACAAAATATGAAATAGTAGCCCCCACCTCAATCCAAATAGTTTTACTATATAAACATATAAATGCTTAAGTTAGTATAAGGGACTGACTTAACAGGTCATACAGACCTTTTTAGGAGCAGAGCCGGGGGTTGGATTGAAGCAATAGGTCAGAAGTTTCAGCAACCCCCAATAGATCATATCAATGTTTTCGCATCCTTCTTCTATCTCGGATTTGGCCTTCCGTGCAGCAATTTTTTCCGAGGATTATTGTTCTTCCATGGATTTAACCTTGTGAATCTCAATCCAAACTCAATTATCTTTATACATCTCTGCGAGGTATTCCTAGGGATCACCCCCCATTTCAGCACTCTCAAAGAACTATTTGTTCTGAAGTTGAACAACAACAATGTAATTGGAGGCGTAGGATTTCAGTTGAGGAATAAGGCAAAATATAGCGAAGTTCCTCTTCGTTCAACAAACAAGGGGTGGCACGCAGATTAGTTTTTATCATGGAAACCATGCGCCACCTTTGTTTGAATTCACTGCTGAGGCTCCTGTACCTCGACCTGAATGGTCTGCAAAGGCGTCTCCAACCAAACAAGGTCGGGTCAATGCAATTCTAAAGAAAATTTCTTATCTGAAATCAAAAGGGTATAGTGGGGTGGAGTGCGCAGCGAGCTTCATATATCGCTGAGTTCAACCCATCAAGAAGTGTCACATTCCTGGTTGGAAGTTCAATATGAAGAAGGATTCAACCATGGAAGAGCCTAAAGAGCTAACAGAAGAAGAACTAACACTCCGGCTTGAGAATATTTTCACATCCCTACTTGACTAGACTCTAGGGTCTGCAAGGGCTGAACATCATTCCAAGACCGCTAGGATTGATGTATGTAATCATTACCAATTCCATTTATCCGAATTTTTGGCAAATCATAAAAAATTAACAATATGTCATATGTATTGCAGGAACTCAACATCTATTCCTCAGATCCCCATTGCCTCCTGTGACATGAGAAGATTCACCAATTCGACAGCCAGCTCCCAAGCATCGTAAAGCTCAGATCAAAGAATCTGACAAAGACGAGTCTTTGGATAAGAGAGCTGCTAGGCTCCAAGAAGAGGCAAAGAAAAGTCTTCGGGCAAGTCACCAACCACTCGGCAAGCATCAGAAAATGGTGCAGAACCCAAGTCTGCAAAAAAGCAGACCTGCCCGAGTGAAGAGAAATCAAAGGAAGCCTCTACTGAAAATGCCCCTGAAGCTACTATGGATGCGAGGCCGTCTAGCCCCCAACCAAAAGTGTCAGGCTTGAAGTTTAAGCGTTGGTCGAGGTAAAAATGTCTAGAGACCTTAATTCGAATTTGCATATACAACAAATCTACTAATGGATGTATGTCTTGTAGAACTTCTGAAACCACTTCTTCGGGTAATACGACACCTCAAAATACTGATCCCGAAGGAGATCATTTGAAGACAAAGAAATGGACATCCCAGGATGACGCCTCCGATCACTCGGCCAAGAAGCCGAGTGATGTTAATGCTGCCCAAACATTCTCTCGGGCAAAAGGGAAAACCAACAAGTCCGAGATCCCTGCTATGCCAGATCTAAATACTCCAGCAATGACCACAATCCCTAGAACCTCTTCACCAATTTAAACAGAAGAACCCACCTTGATTTTTGAAAAAATGCTAGAGCCAACATATGAATATCCAATCGGCCCTGATGAAGATGTCGCGCCAACACCAATTCACCGAGTGGTGAAAGAAGGAAACTCAGACAAAACTGCCCCCACCCAAATAATGTACCATGTTGGTGAATATGCTATTGTGGGTTTTGATGAGTCTAAGGAACAAGAAGAACTGAAGAGATTCAAAGCTTTGACTTCCAGGTAAAAAGTTGAATGAATGCTTGAGCTCAACTATTTGATTACAAAACATGACACACCTCCTTCCTACTCTTTGTTTCAGAACTTGAAGTCGCACATGTCTGACAAGAACAAACTATTGCAGCTTGTTCAAAGGAAACTGGGAAAAGCAATGGAGATCGAGGACCATCTTGCTAGAGAAAGGCTTGAGGATGGACACCTAACCCTTGAACTAAAAACCCGTTCATCCCAGATGGACGAACTTCAGTCTAAATTGTCAGGTGCATTAGTAGAACCTTCCATGACATGAACATGCCAATATGCCAATGCACTATAGTTTTTCAACTATCCTTCCCGCAGGTTTATCACAGGAGCTTGCCTGTAAACACAAGAATGAGGTTGACTCGACAATACTGATTGCTGAGTTAAAAGACCATATAAGAGTTTTGGAGTAATCTTCCAGTACAATCAACAATTTGAAGAAGCAAAATCAAGAATTAAAAAGGCAACTGCAAATGTCGGATGAAATCAGAAATAACTTTGAAAAACTAAATGATGGCTTCATAACCATGGAAGAATCCCGAGCTCATTGGAAAAAGAAAGCTGAAGGTACAATCATTCCCGCCCTTGTGCTTTGAAATCTATCTGCCAACTCATTCGGATTGTGTAACAGATGTTGAAAAAAAGATCAAGATACAAAGCCAAAGAAACACTCAGCTGCAAAATGGGTTGGTCGAAGTTGAGAAAATATTCAAGAGAGCCATAGATGAATTAAATAAATTAAGGGAGACCTTCAATGAGGTGGAAAAACTCAAAGAAGAGTACAAAGCAAAGGCGGACACTCTTGAAGCTGAAAAAGATGAAGCCAAAAAATGTCTAAGGGGTAAGCTACCGTTCCTGTATTACCTACTCCTTCAGGTTGATGCTCTCAGAAAAAAGTCTTGATAGTTATGTCCCTGTAGGGTCAAAAAAGGCTTACGAGCTTTTACAAAAGAAATTTATTGAAGGTGACAAAAATCTTTGTTTATCTCTTGTAGCTCTACAACAAGATGCATGAGGCATATTTGCAATACCAGCTATCAGATCTATTGACTTAGCACTATCAACAGAATGAGTTTGTGCATTACTATAAACACATCAACTTGGTTCTATCGACTTAGCACCATCGACTGAGCGTGTCTTAGCTTGCTTATTACTATCTTATCAACTCTGCTCTACTGACTCAATTTTTTATCGGCATTAATGATGTATTAGTATTTTAATATGTTTAATCTCCCGATAAGCCGATATAATCAGCCGTTTAGTTTATATTTAGTTATCTTTATTCTTATAATAGCATCGGCAGGTTTCACAAACAGTGTTTATCGGCTTTCTCTATCGGCCTGTCCTAGGCCGGTGTCCCGTGGAATCTGATCGTTTGTTTCTTTGTCCATTGGCAGGAAAATCGACTCGCACATCCTAGTTTCTTGTATTGAGCCTGCACTGGAGTTAAGCAGATCTCCTAGGACACACGTGGTGCTTTTTGTGTCAATAGGGGGGGGGGGGGGGAGAGAATGAGGAAGAGACCAAGGGTATTCCCTATTGACCTAGGTCAAACAATCCACGAACAGCCGAGATCAATCAAGGAATAGATCAACAGTCATAGATGAAAATGGATTTCACGTTTCAAGCATAGTGAGCAGACAGTACGGTCTCTAGACCGGACAGTGCAGTTTGCTTTGGGTGTGCTGGTACTCTATATAGACTAGACGGTCTAGTCACTAGGACCATTCTGTCCATTCTCTACGACCTTACCGCACGCCTTTACCGCAACCTACAGGCGTCCCATCCTTATAAATGCATCTTCTACCCTTCTCCATTTTCACATGAGCTCAAAGTCCTTTACCTTCTTCTATCTCTTGCTTCACTGGTGCATTATTCCTTTCGGACGGCTTCCAACGAACACCAACGAGCTCAACATCAGTGATGGCCACCCCGGAGAGCATACCCGAGGATATCCTTCTCCGCTTTCCTTTGCTTTTAGGTCTTAGTCTTAGTTACTATCACACGTCCATTCTCATATGAACTAGCAATAAACTTAGTGCCCTTTAAGTCCTGATCATTTAGCTCTGCTTTTTAATACTATCTTTATCTTTTGCTTGTACTAGGAACTCAAGAGTCAGATTTACGTCCCCGTGGCTGTTGATGAACACCATTTGTACCTAGGCCCACTCAATGATTCTGATCCCATGGAACTCATCAACTGTGAAACCAACTGAATCCCATTCAAATCCACCCTAGCTTCCCCCGAGCCATGGAAAACTGTCTTTAGATCATGGCCATCAACAATCCCAGGTTGGAGAAACTGGTTTCGTAGGGTTACCGCTACACGCGCAGCTACCCTTCTAGATGCTCGAATTGACGAAGCACTACCATTATCACTGGTTGATATGGCCAAAAATGAACCATTACTGGTTGTAGCTTCTTATTTCTGGTCTGATGCTCTGAACGCCTTTCTATTCAACCAAGGACCCATGGCACCCTCTCTTACGGATGTGGTGATGCTAACAGGTTTGAATGTTGACCGGTACTTTCACCCATTCCTCATCCAGAACAATCATAAGCAACGAAAGTTTGACACCAAGGGATCTGAAGGACCGAGAAGGCAACCACAGTGGGTGTGAATGGGAGCCAATTAAAATACTCCAAGAGAACTTGGCCTATATACCAAATACAACCCAAGCCAACCTCTAAACCGATCACCAAGGCTACACAGACCAACTTGATGTGGACAAGGGTTCCCGATCTTCCGAAAGGTTCTGGATACGTTGATTTGGTCGGAGGCGACACACAAATCGATCCGACTTCAGAACAGCATGTTCTAAACCCCGCAATCGCAGCACGACATCTCCTCTGGTTATCAACCGTCCTAAAATGATTGACCTCGCCAAGAAGGCTAATCCCTGCCTGCGAATCCAGAACACAAGCAAGAACAAAGAATAAAGAAACACAATTGCAGATGTATTATGAATCTCACAAAGTTGGGGTCTCACAAACCGTGATGATGGCGAAACTGTTATGAATAGAATAATCTAAGCAAAACCCAAATCCTAATGGTGCGACGGCGGCTGTATATGAAGACCCTAGGGTCGTGCAAGACCCTCTGGACGCACCCCTACTTGGGCTCAACTAGATACAAAGCAGGCGACACAGCACCGAAACAGATTCTGGACTCTCTCTTGTTTTGACGATTCCTGATGATTCTGGACGAATTTTGATATGAGACCGGCGGCATTGGAAAGGTCTTCTTCTTATATTTCCGCGCATATGTAGAACGTCCAAATCCGAGTCCGTATGTGTCTTGGGCATCCGTTTTAGTGTAGACTAGTCCTAAGCCCCGAAACAGACTCAAAGTCGGTTTTGGTTGGGCCTCCACCTTGGCTCCCACGTCCTTGTTGGTCCTCCACGTCTCCAAGTCCTTCTCCCATTATCTCCTAGTCCTCTCCATGGTTCCTAATTATAATATAATCATTAGGTAGCAAACCATTCTCAAAAGTGACATATAATGAACAATGTAGGAACGAGCTCACCTCTAAATTTAGTTGTCGTGCACGAGCTCTAGTCATTGGACCTTGCAAGTCCAAATTGGAGGAGTGTTGCATATATCCTTAGGAGTGATGTCCTCATCATCCTCCCCCTCTTGAAATGGAGTCGTCCTCGACTCAAGCTCATTCTCTTCTCCCAAGTATGGTTTCAAATCTAAAATGTTAAAAGTAGGACTAACCCCGAACTCGGGAGGCAACTCAAGTTTGTATGCATTATCATTAATCTTCTCAATTATTTTGAAAGGACCATCAGCTCTAGGCATTAATTTAGACTTTCTCAAATCTAGAAATCTATCTTTTCTCAAGTGTAACCATACTAAATTTCCTACATCAAGTTTTACTTCTTTTCTACCTTTACTACCAGCAATTTTATACTTGTCATTCATCTTTTCAATGCTAAGTCAACATGAGGCAAACATTCTTCCCATTGCTTCAAATTTTTCTTCAAAATAGCTCTTTGACATGTATAAACCATGTGGATTCAAGCGAGACTTAGCTTTTGACATGTAGTGCAGCGAGCAACAAAGCGCTCAACATCTTTCCTCATCCTTGGCCAAAAGATATTGAGCGCTTTGTTGCTCGCTGCACTACATGTCAAAAAGCTAAGTCTCGCTTGAATCCACATGGTTTATACATGCCACTTCCTGTTCCTTCTATTCCTTGGGCGGATATTTCTATGGACTTTGTTTTAGGACTGCCTAGGACTAAGAGGGGGAGTGATAGTATTTTTGTTGTTGTGGATAGATTTTCTAAGATGGCACACTTTATACCATGTCATAAGACTGATGATGCTAGTTATATTGCTGATCTCTTTTTCAAAGAAATTGTACGTTTGCATGGTATGCCTTCTACTATTGTTTCAGATCGTGATGCAAAATTCTTGAGTCACTTTTGGCGCACGCTTTGGAATAAGTTGGGTACAAAGTTGTTGTTTTCTACAAATTGTCACCCACAAACTGATGGACAAACTGAGGTGGTGAACCATACTTAATGATAATGCATACACACTTGAGTTGCCTCCCGAGTTCGGGGTTAGTCCTACTTTTAACATTCCAGATTTGAAACCATACTTGGGAGAAGAGAATGAGCATGACTCGAGGACGACTCCACTTCAAGAGGGGGAGGATGATGAGGATATCACTCCTAAGGATACATGCAACACTCCTCCAATTCTGGACTTGCAAGGTCCAACGACTAGAGCTCGTGCACGACGACTAAATTTAGAGGTGAGCTCGTTCCTACGTTCTTCATTATATGTCACTTTTGAGAATGGTTTGCTACCTAATGATTATATTGTAATTAGGAACCATGGAGAGGACCAGGAGATGATGGGAGAAGGACTTGGAGACGTGGAGGACCAGCAAGGACGTGGAAGCCAAGGTGGAGGCCCAATCAAAACCGACTTCGAGTCTGTTTCGGGGCTTAGGACCAGTCTACACTAAAATAGATGCCCAGGACGCATACGGACTCAGATTTGGACGTTCTACATATCCACGGAAAGATAAGAAGAAGACATTTCCAATGCCACTGGTCTCATATCAAAATACATCCGGAGTCATCGGGAATCGCCAAAAGAAGAGAGGGTCCAGAATCTATTTTGGTGCTATGTCGCCTGTTTTTGGCCTTTGGGCTTTGTTTCTAGTTGAGCCCAAGTAGGGGTGCGTCCAGAGGGTCTTGCACGAACCTAGGGGCTTCATATACAGCCGCCACCACACCATTAGGGTTTGGATTTTGCTTAGATTATTCTGTTCATAACAATTTCGCCGTCATCACGGTTTGTGAGACCCCAACTTCGTGAGATTCATAATACATCTGCAATTGGGTTGCTTTCTTCTTTGTTCTTTCTTGTGTTCTTGATTCACAGGCAGGGATTAGCCTTCTCAGTGAGCTCAATCATTTTAGGATGGTTGATAACCAAAGGAGACATCGTGCTACGATTGCGGGGTTTAGAACGTGCTGTTTTGAAGCCGGATCGATTTGTGTGTCGCCTCCGACCAAATAAACGTATCCAGAACCTTTCGGAAGATCAGGAACCCTTGTCCACATCACTCTTCCTCTCTTGTCATCTCCAAAGGTCATATACTCCTGACACTTCAAGGGAGTGAGGCTAGAGAACCATTTTGCGCTTCCGATCATGTGGTGCGAACACCCAGAATCCATCAACCACTTGTTCTCCAAGCCTCCACCTGCTGCCTTGCTTGTGTCAGAGTTGGAGCAAGAGTTGGTGTCAGTGTCATTCTTTTACATGACGCAAAGCCTGGTGAAGTCGCCCTTCCACTTGACTCGTGGCTTCTCAACCTCCTCATCTGAGCTTGTAAGGCCATTGCTTGTTGTGAGGTCGACGTCGCTTAGAGCGGCAATGCAGGCGCGTGCGACTGCCTTCACGAACTTCTTGGAGTTCTTGCCTCGCTTCTAGAAGTGGTTCTTCTTCTTATTGTAGTCTTCGGTGTTGTTGTCATGGTACTCGACCTTGTTCTTCTTCTTGGGACAGTCAGTGAAGAAGTGTCCAGGGTCACCACACTTGAAGCAAGTTCTTGATCCACCTCCTCATCTTTCCTTCTGATTGTTGTAGAACTTCCTAAACTTCCTTGTGAGCAAGGACAGCTCCTCATCAGGAGTGCACTCCATCTATTCATCGGAAGCTGCAACAAGAGAAGACAAAGCAAACTCCAAGGTAGACTTGTCAAGTGAGGGGTTAGTTTCATAAGATGAGCAACCCTGACTACCCTTTTGAGAACTAGAAAGCAAAGCCATGCTCGAAGCTGGATTAACATGATTAGGACGGGATTTCTTAGACAATTCATTAGATTTCAGCCTGCTATACAGTTGCTCACAATTCAGGGTACTGAAATCAGCAGTTTCCTCAATAGCAACAATCTTAACCCCCCCAGACATTTTCATCAAGAGAATACAGCAGTTGTTTGGCCCTATCATTATCATCATACACTAGGTTACCACAAGCACTCAGTTTGCACAAAATTGCCTCAAACCTACGAAAAGTGTCATCTAGTGACTCGCTAGGTTTTCATGCAAAGGTTTGGTACTGTCTATTGTAAGTGTCCTTACGCAAAGACTTGACTTGATTGGTACCCTCATGGTACGTCCAAAGCTTAACCCAAATAGCATGAGCAGTTTCAAGATGTGCAACACGATCATGTTCATTCCTACCTAGAGTAGAAAGCAGGATATTGATAGATTTGGATTTGTTTTCATACCTGAGTAACTCACCTGCAGATGTAGCATTGAGATCTTATGGTATGGCATACGCCTGCTCAACTATCTCCCAAATTGCACATCCTTGGCTTAAGAGATAAACCTTGGTCTGTGACTTTTAGCTTAGGAAGTCCTCTCTATCGAACATCCACAGCTTGACCGCACGCTTCTCCATGTCACCTTCGGATCACAGAGTCGATGAAGGTCAACAAGTGATCAAACCGGCTCTGATACCAATTGAAGGACCGAGAAGGCGACTAGAGCAGGGATGAATGGGAGCCAATTAAAATTCTCTAAGGGAACTTGGCCTATATCCCAAATACAACCCAAGCCAACCTCTAAACCGGTCACCAAGGCTACACACACCAACCTGTGATGTGCTACCCTTAGGAGTGATCAACAACAACAATGGAACACAGCGGAAACAAAGGGAAGCTACAAAGACTTGAAATAGTTATGAACCTCACAAAACCAGACCTTACTGGACTACCATCGGCAGTGCCGATCACTACCATCGGTAGTGCCGGTCACGCCCATCGGCAGTGCCGGTGAGGGATTCTCAGGACTCAGAAGAACAGTAGCCACAGCACATCGGTAGTGCCGCTAGTTGCCATTAGCAGTGTTGGTGCGGGATAAGACTTAAGATACTGGAGTGTCGCTCCGAGTTCAAACCCAGGCTACTGGCAGTGCCAATCAAGGGTTTTCCATGCACACCGGCAGTGGCGGTTCAGAGATTGGCAGTGCCGATGGACACTTTCCAGAACCAAAAACTATGCTCGAAACTCGGTAGGGAAATTACCAAAACCTATCCAAATGACCTCCAAAAATCATGAAACTTGCAAGTGTCTCATGGTAGGACATTCCTTCTCCAAGTGGAATCACACAAAAAGCTCTAGAATTCATCACAAATTTGAGGATTTACCGAAAACTCTAGGGTTTGAATGTTCTTAAGGAAATCCACGAAATCAAGGGTGCTCTTTCCTAGGATTCAACCAAGGATTCATAGAGGAATGTTTAGGCATGTACTAGCACCAAGATCCCTCAAAAAATTTGTACCAAAACCCACTCCAAAATGGGATAAAAAATCGCCACAAAAAAGCTCCAAAAATAGAGAAAAAGAGAAATTCGGGATTGAGGGAAAAAGGGAGATCTTGAGCACAAAACTATTTCTCAATCATAGAAAGGTGCTTACAAGATCCATGGATACAAGGCTAGGAATCCACCCTCTTCCTCCCACTATTTGGAAGAGCAAGAGATCTCTCGCATACACCCACTACTCTCCACTAAAACATGAAGACCTCTCCTAGCACTTTGAATGGAACCATAACACAAGGCTAATGGAAAGAGAGGAGCCTCTTCCACCTACCCTACCTCTCCTTATATAGGCCCAAGGTCTATTGTCCACATGGCAAATCTACCCTTGACCTACATAACAAACCGACTTACCACTGGGGGCATAACCATCCATCTATTTTCTCGTCACCCGAATGCCATCAAGCCCTTCACAACGTAGCTTCGCCTCAACACAAGCTTCATGATGGTGCCACGTGTACCTCCAATCGCAACCACCGGTTTTGAGGCCCAAACCAGGAAACCGCCTTGCACGCTTCTCAAAGCATGACTTCTCGATGTTGACGCGTGTTACCTTGTCCTACGATCCTGACCACCGGCAAGTCTCGCCTAGTCCCTGTCCATCGGGCCCCCTTGTCACTTGCACTGGCATCCTGCTCACCTTGACTTGGTCAACATGCCGTCTTCATCACCACCATGGTTTTGAGGCTCAACCGTGAAACCTTCTATGCATCTTGCCTCTCCACGTGCATGGTATGGATCACCCTTGACTCCACCCGGGCTCCTGATCATCTGGCCCAAGTCTTCTATATGTGCCCGATCCTCTCGCTGTTGTCCACCAAGTTGACTCCAGTGACCTACACATTATGAGACAAGAAAACACATTTCCCAACTCTTGCAATATCACCAATACCTCCACCAACTCTGGTTAGTCATAACAATGATCTGCAAACCCATGCAATCCCTGGATTCCCGCATTTCAAGTCAAATACCAAATCTACACAAGTTAATTACTCTTCACATATATTGCAAACCATAACACATCTCCACATGATTTCTCAGGATCGAACAACTGGCCCAAATACATCGATGCCCATCAGAAGACCGGATCAGTCTGCAACCGATAGTTATCCGCATTTTTAAATCTCTGGCTTGAACATTTCATTTTCTACAGCTCATCTTGCATGCCCACCACCAACTTCTGGGCATAGCTGACATCTTGGCCGACGTCAACAAATACCCCTTAGGCAGATTTCTCTTAGGTTCTGTGTACCAGCTCCTTCACCGCACTACCGATAGCCTCCAAAGCAACCAAACCATTGCAGCAGGGGGCCCATGGTGGTTAATACAACTCTGGCTCACTATATATTGTTCCCAAGCCATGGAGCTGCCTCCTTTCTTAGAGAATACCTTCCCATCGACTGATGCGACAGAAGATGAAGAGATCCCAAAGCGTCACTGCACATCTTTAGGCGAATCCACCATAGAGTCCCTGGATCCCGTATGACTAGGGAGAACTTCAACATCTACTTCACTCTCTTCTATAATGGCATCCAAACACAAAAACAAGTTTGGTTCCCCTACGACGAGTTGGAGTTCAAGAACTCCCCAGATTCCGCCCTGATAACCCTCTGCAAGACAAAGAATCAACAATTATCTTGGAGGCTTGCATCAGACCTGGTATCTTGCCCATCGACTTCCATGGTTTCACTACCCATGGCCACCCCATCTAATGTAGATGAGGCCCGATCTTTTGAGAGGTAGGGGATAAACTCGACTATAAAGACTCGGCGTCAATGATCCAGCTTGAATTATACACGATCCAACCCACAACGGTTACACCAAGCACAACTTGATTGTTCCTACAAGTGAATCGAGAACACAAGCAAGAAAGGATAAACGCGCAATCTGAAATTACAGATATGGATGAAGCAAATCACAAAGAAAAGGTTCAAGCTCTGAACACAAAAGGACTAATCGCCACAGTGGTGTAAAATAAGAATAGGGGCCCTGGATTACTGTAAAAGGACTTGTTGCCAAAGTTACAATAAATCAATCAAGTTTCTCTCTGGAAAAACTAAACTAATCAAAACCCAAGTCTAAAACAGCGGTGGCTACTGAGTTTATGAGGCGACCTAGGGTTGGGGACGACCCGGGGGGGGGCACAACATGGGCTTAGGGTCCAACACGATACAAGACCAAGTTGGCCCAAAATAGGTGGCCTAGCACCTTGTCATGGTCACACAGCATGACTCACGACCCTTCTGGATCTAGGACCAGAACCAAAACTACGGTGTTGTCATCCCCTTTCTAATGCATCAAAGAATGCTTCGTTTGGACATCGGATGTGGGCAATATCATCAAAACCATGCAGGGATGTTGGCTGAATCCGAGACGAACGTGGCGACCGAGTTGGTGATGACTTGTAACTTGGGAAAGACCATGACATGTGCATATCCAGCATGGTGATGTCCTCATCACCATCGACATCGGCAACTACATCTGGTGTAGAGTCAATGATTCCTTCCGAGCCGATAGACTAGCTTTCCTCCTCGATAGTCACGGTATCAACACTTCTTTCTTTTCACAACTATTTTTTTCTCACACCATGCTGTTTACATTTAATGTTCCTTTCTAGGAGATCATGGATGATAGTAGCACCACTACTTTGGACCCACCTTCAGAATGCACTGCTCATATCGACTCCCCACCCGTCGGCACTGCTATATCGGGAGAAGTCAATGAGCCAGTGACTGCTCCTTGATCAATTTTGGCTTTGGTTGCTTGGATCGATCCTCAGGTATTAATTCTCAATTCATATCTTGACTGCTTCACCTTTTCAACTCTTAACCCTCTGTATTCTGAGGAGTTCCAGTCATCGGCCATCAGGGCATATATCCCTGAACCTTCAGACATCTCGATGCCTTCATCGACTCCTAAACATGATGTCCTGATGCATTCGCCGGCTCCTGAAGTGAACACTCCAATATGTCTAACGACTCATGAAATAATAGTAAAATATAACCTTTTTGCTTTATTAATTTACCCACATGCAATTTTCTTAATGACCTCTCTCTTTTTTTTAGGCCCAAATCTCCAGCCGCACTTCTTGAGTATACTTGTGAAGGTGCATCTAGGCCCCTAATTTTATTTTGGTGATTGGCATTAATACAATTAAGAATGCACTAATCCTCTTATGAGCATGTGTGTAGAAAAATAGTCCAAAGGTTAATGATTAAATGTATAATAACAAAAAGGAGAAAAGAAGATAGCAAAGTGCTCAAATGATGAAATTCAAAGTACACTAAAAAATGAAGTTCATGATGTTTTTATTATAAATCTTGAGTATAGGAAAAGCCATACTATTAAGAGGGACACAAAAGTGTGAAGCAATGATGAACCAAGTGCTAAATTTCCTTTTTCCCAGCCAAATAATTTTCTCCAGGGCCAAATCATCGGACTTGTCTGACCCATCAGACAAGACCATCGGACTCCAGAGCCTCTGACACTCTGAGTCGTCGGACTTGTTCGACGGCCATCAGACTTGTCCGATAACTGGAGGAAAGTCCAATGCATCATATCCTTTCATCGGATTCTAGTAACCCTGTCACCTTGTGCAATCAGACTTGTTTGATGACTATCAAACTTGTTCGATGGACATAACTTGTCCGAGACATCGGGCAAGTCCCTCGCACTCCAGTTCCTTCGCCAGCCCTAATTCATCGAACAAGTCCGATGACCATCGGACTTATCCGATGCAGATCTGAGAAATACCTCTTCAAACAGCTCTTTTTCTCCTTGGGATATAAATAGACCCCCATCTTGTCCTTTGGCTGGTTGTTCACTCATTCCACTCAAAAGCACTCTCATGCTCACTTTGCTCTCCCCAACTCTCCTCCCTTGCTTCCAATCTTGATTTGTGAAGGGATTGAGACAAGATTGAAGAGCTCCATCGCCTCCAAGCTTTCATTCTCTTGAGCTCTAGGTTCATCCTCACCGCCGATGACTCTTGTGTTTGTTACTCTTGGGGATTCATCCCCTAGACGGTTAGAGGTGCCCGTAGAGCTCCCAACTTATGTGGTGACGCCTCGGGAAGTTTGTATTGACCCCTCCTTTGTGGAGATTGTTAGTTTGATCTTTGTGGTCACTTGGAGAGGTTAGGGTTGAAAGAGACCTAGTCCTTTGTGGATTCCTCAACGGAGATGTAGGCTTCTTTGTGGAGTTGAACTTCGGTGAACAAATCTCGTACCGTTCTTGTCCTTTATTTACTTGCTCTGTCTCATAACTTGCTAGTTAGGGTTTGCTTCATAATTCTCAAATTAACTTGTGTAGGTTGCTTGCTAGTTGTTCTCCTTATTTCTATAGCTTCATATAGCTTGTAATCACTTGCTCCTAGCTTGCCTTGCACTAGTTTAAAGTTTTAATCGGGCGATCTACTTTTCTATCATGTGCCATCGGACAAGTCCATCGGACTTTCCTCACAATCATCGAACAAGTTTGACACTACGCAGTTAACTTTTATTATTAAGTGATTTTCAGAGATAATTGCCTATTCACCCCTCTCTAGATACTTTCAATTGGTATCAGAGCAAGATCTTCTTGAAGGCTTAACCGCTTGAAGATAAAGATGACAAAGGGAAAGGAAAATCCATTGGGATCATCATCAGGAGCCAATACCAAAGATGATGTAGTTGGAGAAAATCCAATGCTTGAAGATAGTAAAAAATATCCCATACCAAGAACCTACAACAATGTCATGTTTGATTATGATGATCTCAAAGAAGATCATATTGGGCAAGGGTCCGATAGACTTTCGTATTTTGATGGACAATTCTATGATCATTATAAATGCAAGATGATGATATATTTGGAATCCATGAGTCCTCATGTTGCAAGTATAACCAAGAATGGTTTCTTGTGGGAGAATAGAGAGAATCCAACGCGTAAGGATCAAATCAATATTCACCTTAATGTCATGGCCGCTAGTGCAACTGTTTTCGCACTAAGCGCCACCGAGTATGACAAGGTTGCCGGAATAAA
Source organism: Eleusine coracana subsp. coracana (assembly GCA_032690845.1). Lineage (NCBI taxonomy): Eukaryota > Viridiplantae > Streptophyta > Magnoliopsida > Poales > Poaceae > Eleusine > Eleusine coracana. The sequence continues at coordinate 36,033,613 of CM064422.1, read as the reverse complement.
GAATGCCAACTATGGAGAAAACTTGAGGTTATCTATAAGGGCATTGATTCCGTTAAAGATGCAAGACTTGAAGAATTACGAAATGAGTTCTACTTGTTCATCAGGGGACCGGGGGAAGACCCAAAAGAAGTTCATGATAGGCTCATGAGAATTATGAATCAAAGAAGAGAACTTGGAGCTAGAATGTCCGACTTGGATATCGACAAGAGACTACTACAAGCATTGAGAAGAACTTGGAGCTAGAATGTCCGACTTGGATATCGACAAGAGACTACTACAAGCATTGAGACCATGGGATAGTAACATTTGCTCAAACATTAGAGAGAAGGACAATTTCAAAACCTTCTCCATCGATGAGGTACTTGGGAAGCTTCTATCCCAAAAACAACAAAACGATCAAGCCAACGAGATTAATGCCTTGATCAAACAAATTGAGGGAGCAAATGGTGACAAAAATGGTGTAGCAACCAAGCCACACAAGAGAAGAAGAAGAAAGTGGTTGACTCAAGTAGCGAAGATAGTGATGATGAGATCGCTTTGCTTGTAAGAAGATTCAAGTCATTTCTTAAGAAAGATGGCTACAAAAAGAAAAGCTTTGACAAGAGCAAAGCAAGAAGATCGAAGAGAACTTTCTATGAGTGTTGTGATGAAGGACATTTCATTGTGGAATGCCCAAAGAAGAAGAAGAAGGATGAAAGAAAGAAAGACAAGCACCACAAGAAAGACAAGAAGTATAAGAAGCATAGAAAAGGTGAAGCTCACATTGGTCAAGAATGGAATTCCGATGACTCATCCTCTTCATCATCTTCCCCCTCCGAATCTGACTCAGAGGAGGGAGGCATTGCTACAATTGCTATTGGCGTCACTCCCACCAACACTTCTCTATTTGTGAGCTTGAGTGATGATGATGATGACAACACTCACAAGTGCCTCATGGCAAGAGGATCGAAGGTAACAAAATTTAAACACAAGTGTTCCACTAATGCTAGTAGTAGTGATGATGATGATGACATTAATGCTTCAGTTCCTAAAATGCTCGAATTTATGGAACTACTTGAAAAACAAAAGGAAGAAAATGATAGGCAAGAGGAGCTACATGATAAACAAGAAGACTTGCTTATTCTTGAAAAGAAAAGAAACCTTGAATTAGAGAAGCTCCTAGAAGAAGAAAGAAAGAAAAACAATAACTTAACAATGTCTCTCACCAAAATTGAAAATGCTTGTGAAAATGTTAAGAGCACTAAAGATGAACTTCAAGAGAAATATGAGAATTTGGAAAAGACTCATAAATCTCTTGAAGAACAACATAAGATACTTTCAACTTTCACATCCTCCACCAATAATTCTCATGCTTCCACTAGCAAAGGATGTGATAGGTGCTATGGTATTGATGTTGATGCTTGTGCTAGTAATGTGAAATTGATTGATGATTTGAACAAGCAAGTGAGGGCTCTTGAAAGAAAAATACAACATGAGAAAAATGTTGTTGACAATGAAAAGGAAAAGTATGCAAGAGGTGCATACTCAAATACTAGAATGCCTCATGTTATGAATGGCATTGGTTAGTTGAGGGTGCCAAGCACAATGCTAGGGAGAACAAGAATAGGAAGGAATTCCTTAAGTTCACCAAGGAATGGGTCTTATCAAAAGAAGCAAGCCAAGAACGTGAACACTACCCATTCTTTTTTTGTTAATGATTCTCGTACTAATGTACCTAATGCTACTTGTGCACTCTTTCATGACTTTGATGCTTCATATGTGCTCATGAGGAACATGCATGGTCGAGTCTATGCCAAATTTGTTGGACCACACAACAAGAGGCCAAAGGCTTGTGTGTGGGTGCCCAAAGTACTTGTGACTAATGTGAAAGGACCCAAGCAAATTGGGGTACCTAAAAACAAAGCTTAACTTGTTTTGTAGGACTATATCTCTGGAGGGTCAAGTTGGGTGATTGATAGTGGATGCACCAATCATATGACCGGAGACAAAAAGATGTTCAAGTCATTTGAGCCAAGTCACAACAACAATGAATATATCATGTTTGGTGACAATGGAACGAGACAAGTACTAGGTTATGGTAAAGTCCCTCTCGCTCCCTCGTATTCACTTTCTAAGGTTATGCTCATTGATCATGTCGACTTCAATCTTTTGTCCATTTCTCAATTTTGTAAAATGGGCTATGATTGCTTGTTCAACAAATGTGGTGTGACCATCTATAAGAGGAGTGATGGCTCGGTTGCTTTTAAGGGTGTGCTTAAAGGAAAGCTTTATGTTGTGGATTTCTCCATGGATGAAGCTAGACTTGGTACATGCTTATTAGCAAAGTCCAACATGGGGTTGTTGTGGCATAGAAGGCTTGCCCATGTTGGTATGAGAAATCTTTACAAACTCTAAAAGGGCGGCCACATCATAGGACTAACCGATGTTTGCTTTGAGAAATATAGAATTTGTAGTGCATGTCAAGCGGGAAAACAAGTTGGAGCTTCACACCGCTCCAAGAACGTGATGACAACCACAAGACCATTGGAGATGTTGCACATGGATCTCTTCGGCCCCGTCTCCTACATAAGCATTGGTGGTAACAAATATGGTCTTGTAATTGTTGGTGACTTTTCTCGCTTCACGTGGGTATTCTTTTTAAATGATAAAAGTGAAGTGAAAGATGTGCTCAAGACGTTCATAAAGAGAGCACAAAATAAATATGAAGTAAAGATCAAGAAGATAAGAAGTGATAATGGCACCGAGTTCAAGTTGAGGAGTACCTTGATGAACAAGGCAAGAAGCATGAATTCTCGGCACCCTACTCCGCTCAACAAAATGGGATGGCTGAAAGAAAGAATCGTACACTCATTGAGATGGCAAGAACAATGCTTGATGAATACAAGAAACCCAAGAGTTCAAAGTTTGCTCCAAAGGTTGATGAAGGTTTCTTGCTCGGCTATGGATCAACAAAACCACCGGATGTGTTGAAATTTCATGTGACGTGACATTTGATGAATCTAATGGCTCTCAAGAGGAGCAAGTTGCTATTGATGATGTAGATATTGAAGCTCCTAGAAATGCAATAAAAAGGATGGCCATTGGTGATGTGAGACCACAAGAAACATCAAGTATTGAAACTCAACCCTCTCCCTCAAGACAAGACCAATGTCATGAAAATGAAAAAATTGATCATGCAAGTGGTCAAGGTCAAGATGTTGTGGATCATGAACAAGCATCAAGTGATGATTTTTAAAAACATGATCAAGAGGTTGACAAAGATGGTGGTCAACAAAGTTCACATCCACCACACCCAAGAGTGCAACAAAGTGTACAACGTGATCACTCCATCGAGCAAATTCTTGGAGACATTGACAAGGGGGTAATCACTATATCTCAAGTTAGTAATTTTTGAGAATATTACTCTTTGTCTCATCTATGGAGCCATTTAAGGTTGAATAAGCACTTGAGGATTCGGATTGGGTGATGGTCATGCAAGAAGAATTGAAAAACTTCACAAGAAATGAAGTGTGAACATTGGATGAAAGACCAAAGAACAAGAATGTTGTGGGCACCAAATGGGTGTTCCTCAACAAACGAAATAAAGATGGTGTAGTGACAAGAAACAAGGCAAGGCTCGTAGCAAAGGGGTATTCACAAGTAGAAGGTTTGGATTTTGATGAAACCTATGCCCCCGTAGCAAGGCTTGAATCTATTAGAATATTAATTGCTTTTGCTAGTCACCATGATTTTAAGTTGTACCAAATGGACGTGAAAAGTGCATTCCTTAATGGGCCAATAAAGGAAGAGGTGTATGTGGAGCAACCACCAGGATTTGAAGACCCTAAGTGTCCTTATCGTGTTTATAAGCTCCATAAGGCGCTATATAGGCTTAAACAAGCACCAAGAGTATGGTATGAATGCCTTAGGAATTTTCTTGTTAAAAAGGGTTTTGTCATTAGCAAGGCCGATGCAACCCTCTTCACTAAGCATTTTGGTAATGACATCTTTATATGCCAAATTTATGTCGATGACATAACATTTGGTTCTACTAACCAAAATTTTTGTGATGAGTTTAGCAAGATAATGACAAAGAGATTTGAGATGTCCATGATGAGAGAGTTGACATACTTTCTAGCAAGTGAAGCAACTCAAAGAGGGCACCTTCATATGTCAAGCCAAGTACACACAAGACCTATTAAGGAAGTTTGACATGGACAAGGCCAAGCCCATCAAAACTCCCATGCCAACAAATGGCCACCTTGATCTCATCAAAAAGGATAAGCCTGTTGATCAAAAGGTATATCGCTCCATGATAGGCTCTTTGCTTTATCTTTGTGTATCTAGGCCCGATATCATGCTTAGTGTGTGTATGTGTGCACGTTTTCAAGCCGCTCCTATGGAGTGTCACATGGTGGCCGTTAAGAGAATCTTGAGATATTTGGTTCACACACCCAACCTAGGCCTTTGGTACCCCAAGGGTTCAAAGTTCAACCTATTAGGCTATTCTAATGTGGATTATGACATGGATAAGGTAGATAGAAAGAGCACCTCAGGGACATGACAATGAGAGTGCCATAAAGCTTGCTTATAACCCCATTGAGCATTCACACACAAAGCATATAGATATCCGCCACCACTTTTTGAGAGATCATTCTATCAAGGCGGATATAGAAGTAAGTCATGTGTGAACCGAAGATCAACTAGCCGATATTTTCACCAAGCCCCTAGATGAGAAGAGGTTTTGTTATCTTAGGAGTGAACTAAACATTCTTGACTATAGCAATGTGATGTAGAGAATGTGCACATCTGAATGATGGTTGTTCTATTATCACAAAAACCTTGGTTTTTATGTCAAAACTTGTTTGTTTTTGCTTGTTGGTTGATTCTTGATCTCTTGATCAATCTTGTCAAGATATGGTCATAGTTTTGAATGGTTGGCTGATTGGCTAACCATATGGTGGCAAGAATTCTTTGTGTCCATCATCATCTACACTTAAAAGCTACAAACTATCCTTTGTCCGGCATGTCTGTCCCAAGCGCCTCCATCTATCGGACAAGTCCGATGCCTATCGGACAAGTTCGACGTCCATCTGACATGTCCGACGATCCAGGGTTCGACCCTTTGACCCAGCTCAACTTACCCCTTCAGTCAACCCCTCCTCATTCACCTCTCTCACGATCTCTCTCCTCAAGAACGCCCTCATTGGTGGCATCGAAGCGACTTCCCTCTCCCACCATCCATTGGAGCAAGTTTGGAGGTCAAGAGGTCCTCCTCCATCGGAGCAGTCTGATCCCCCATCATTTTTGCAAGGTTTAACCCTAATCTCCTTTCTCTCCCTTAGGGTTAGGGTTCTTGATCAATGTTAGAGTAAAATATTTTTCCGTTGCACCTTTGATCCTTGGGAATTGCTTCTGGTTAGTTGTTGGTGGAGTAGATGAAGTTTGGGCACTAGTGGTAGGTGGATTTGTGAATGATCTAGGTTTTTGGCAAAACAACGTGTCATCGGACAAGTCCGACGATCATCAGACATGTCCGACGACCTGCAGTTTTTCAAAAGCCTAAATTCCTCACTGATTCCCCTCACCCTTTTTTCCCTTCTTTTGTCTCCCTCCTGACTTGTTGCTCATCTTGTTGACAGCATGTCTGACATGGAAGCATCCCCGTTGAAGGAGAAGTGGACCAAGGCCAGTGATGATCAAAGCCATGCGACAAAGAGAAGGAAAGCTGTTATTAAGCGTGTCCGCCACACTACCCTAAGAGAACCAGCCCCAAGAGAGGAGCCAGAGGAACCTGAGGATCTCGTCAGGCTCATGCATCCTCCAGCTGAAATGGCGAACTATGACCGAGAGGTTGTGGATTACCTCCATGCCTCCACTGAGAAGTGCTCTGAGGCAAGGCTGACTAACTTCTATGAGGATGAGAAAGAAGCCTCTAATTTCTGCTTTCATTCTCAATTTCATGCGGATTGGTACCGCTCCACCTACCTCTGCATGAAGAATGCTATTGTTGACATGAAGTGGCTTGATTGGGATCACATGAAGGCAAGGAAGCACCCACTACTCAACCAAGTACTTGCAGCCCTTAAGCATCATGGGCTCAAGACCTTCCTTACCTTCGACTACTCTTGGAACAGTGAAATCATAGCTCAGTTTTACTCCACGGTGTACTCTAATAAGGAAAAGTCAATTACTTGGATGATAAATGGCACAAAGTACACCTGCTCTGTGAATCAGTTTGCAACCATTATTGGACTCACGCACTCTCGTAAAGAGAAGCACAAGATTCACAAGGGAAACTACATGGATGCTGAGAATATGAAGTATATGTATGTGGACCCGGTCACTTGCTTCCCCCCTAACTCCAATGGTCTGAAGCCATTCTTCTTCGTCTTGTTTAGGATCTGCCGGAGCACCTTAGCTCTAAGGGGAGGCAACTCTGACCGTATCCCTGCTTATCAGAGGGACATCCTACATTGGCCAGATTTATCCATCATCTAGTAAAGGTCATAAATATATTTTGGCGGCTACAGATTACTACACAAAGTGGGTTAAGGCAGTTTCTATGAAGAATGTTACAACTAGCGATGTAATCAACTTTGTGAAGGAGCATATTATATACAGGTTTGGTGTGCCGCAGACTATTAAAACTGACCAAGGTTTTGTATTTACTTCGGACGAGTTTCAGAGCTTTGCTGATAGTATGGGAATCAAGCTTTTGAATTCATCACCTTATTATGCTCAAGCTAATGGTCAAGCAGAAGCATCTAACAATATTCTGATTAAGTTGATTAAGAGGAAGATAGATGAACAACCTAAGAAGTGGCATACGACATTGGCCGAGTCTTTATGGGCGTATAGGATGGCTTGTCATGGATCAATATAGGTGCCACCTTATCAGTTAGTTTACGGGCATGAAGCAATTTTACGATGGGAAACAAATCTAGGGTCTAAAAGAACGGAGATGCAAGATCAGTTGACAACCGATGATTACCGGCAAGTTATGTTGGATGAATAAGAAGATGTATCACAACATCGGATGAGGACCCTAGAGATAATTCAAGAAAATAAGGATCAATTGTCTAGATTTAATAATAAAAAGGTGGTGCCCAAGAATTTTTTGGAAGAAGATCTTGTTTGGAAATTAATTATGCCCATCGGCTCTAGAGATAGTCATTTTGGAAAATGGTCACCAACATGGGAGGGTCCGTTCAAAGTGAGCTGATGTTCGCCGGGCAATGCATATTTTCTACAAGGATTGGATCGAGAGGAGTTTGGAAGAGCAATTAATGGCAAAATTTGAAAAAGTATTATCCGAGCGTTTGGATTGACTCGTAATCTCGTTGTTGATCAATAGCCGATATTTTGAGTATTGCGCTCAAGTGGTGAGAGCCGGTGGTGATACGTCGACTTGATATGGCTGATATTGAGAATATGGCCCTTACCAGAAAACTTATGAAGATAAAAAGTGCAACATGCTGAATATGTACATAACCAAGGAGGTTTTCATCCATTATAGACAGATAACATTAAAGGATGAGGACGAGACGATTACTCACAGGTAATCAATTTAAGTGATGATCTATTCTTCTATAGCAGATAGGGGATGAAGATGTAATTATTGTCATCCCAAATACAAGAAAAGAAGTACATAGAGGGAAGAAAAAACACATTATCAGCTTCCTTTTCTTCCCTGGGAGAGTGATGTCATTATCAGACATCACCGGACGAACAAGGGGAAGAGAGGGCTGTTGACGGTCCTTAAATGCTAAATCTGACCGTCAAATCCTTGCATAAATAACATAAAAGAAATAAAACAACATAGTGGCGGTAGTTTATTATTAACATGTTCCACGAGTTTTGGTAAAATATGTGTTTGTAGGCATAAGAGAGCCAAAATATGAAAAAAAAACATGAAGAAACGCCCCATCGGCCGATCCTGCCGTAAAACAGCCGGCCAACAGGGTCGTCTAAGGCCAAAATCAGCACCTAGCCCTTATCTTTCTGACGGATCCAGGACTGGCAGGGTAATCTGCCACCTAGACCATCACCAGGCCGGGTGATCAAGGTGATGACCTGGACAAAGGCCGGAAGCCTAATCCACCGGTCGGACGACCACCCGACCAATCAGACGGGATCATCTCCCGGCTGATCATCCGACCCGACCGACACTACAAAACACTCCAAGATAAGGCCGTTTTCCATTCCCGGACTAAGGAGGGTAAAAAGTGGAGAAGTAAAGGAGACATCCATGTGGTACAACATGGACAAGTGAAAATATGACCCGGAGGGGGTCAGCACCAAAAAAAGGCTGCCGCCCGGCCTATTATTTTCCTCCCGGGGTGTCCAGCCCACTCGACCCAGTATGCCAACTGACGCCAAGTGGATAAGGCGGTCTGGAACTGACCCAACAACCATCATCCAGATCGAATCTGATCCGTCCAAGGGAAGACGGTCGGAAACCAACCAAATCTAAGGGCCACCCGGCATGTGTAGCCGCCCAGAACATGCCGCCGCCCGGCCGGGAAATTTTTGCCCACCGACTCTCCTCCACCTTGAAGTACCTGCCAAGCCTTCGCCACCTATAAATAGAGGGGGAATTCGGCATAAACAAGACACAGCACAAGAAGAAGATTCGGAGCTCCACTCAAAATAGGGAGAGAGTGAGGGAGAGTTAGGAGGAGGTCCGGGCATGTCGGCACCTTCTCCACACTTGTACCTTGGCAGATGCTTCTCTTCTTAATAAGTATTCTTGATCTTCCTATGGTATTTAAGTTTTCTTTTTAAGTAAGTTCTTTCCTTAGTTTCTTACGGGATCATCACTCTAGTTATTTAGAGTATCATAGTCTTCTATAAGTGTGACATCGAGACTTTGATAGTATTTAATAGCATAGATGTGTTGTCCAGGCTAGAGGTTACCTTTGTTTGCCGCGTGCCCCACGGTTTGTAGAGGTAATCGGTAGGTGGTGACAGCCCTATCCAGCCTTAGTATTCCTCCACGTTCGGGTACGTCATAGAGCTGTTGGCCGGAGTCGTCTGTGGATGCAGGGGTAAGCCGGTGCCCGAAGTAAGCAGTTATAGACTGAACCTATCTTATTATAGGATCCTTGACCATAGGAATCCTAACAACCCTTTGCCTACTATATTCTTCTTGTCCTTGGACGGAGTAAGATAGAAGATTAGATACACACGTTCCCTGTGAATCCGATGCCTTGGAATACTGTTAGGTGAAGTGCTATAGCGATATCCATGCGCTTGTGGATTTATCTATGATCATCAGAAATACCAACAAGGGCCACTGATGTGGACAAGGGTTCCCGATCTTCTGAAATGTTCTGGATACGTTGATTTGGTCGGAGGCGACACACAAATCGATCCAGCTTCAGAACAGCACGTTCTAAACCCCGCAATCGCAGCACGACGTCTCCTCTGGTTATCAACCGTCCTAAAACAATTGACCTCGCCGAGAAGGCTAATCCCTCCCTGCGAATCAAGAACACAAGCAAGAACAAAGAAGAAAGCAACACAATTGCAGATGTATTATGAATCTCACGAAGTTGGGGTCTCACAAACCGTGATGACGGCGAAACTGTTATGAACAGAATAATCTAAGCAAAACCCAAACCCTAATGGTGCGACGGCGGCTGTATATGAAGACCCTAGGGTCGTGCAAGACCCTCTGGACGCACCCCGACTTGGGCTCAACTAGATACAAAACCCAAAGGCCAAAAACAGGCGACAAAGCACCGAAACAGATTCTGGACTCTCTCTTGTTTTGACGATTCCCGATGATTCCGGACGAATTTTGATATGAGACCGGCGTCATTGGAAAGGTCTTCTTCTTATCTTTCCATGCATATGTAGAACGTCCAAATCCGAGTCAATATGTGTCTTGGGCATCTGTTTTAGTGCAGACTAGTCCTGAGCCCCGAAACAGACTCGAAGTCGGTTTTGGTTGGGCCTCCACCTTGGCTTCCACGTCCTTGTTGGTCCTCCACGTCTCCAAGTCCTTCTCCCATCATCTCCTGGTCTTCTCCATGGTTCCTAATTATAATATAATCATTAGGTAGCAAACCATTCTCAAAAGTGACATATAATGAAGAATGTAGGAACGAGCTCACCTCTAAATTTAGTTGTCGTGCACGAGGTCCTTAGGAGTGATGTCCTCATCATCCTCCCCCTCTTGAAATGGAGTCGTCCTCGACTCAAGCTCATTCTCTTCCCCCAAGTATGGTTTCAAATCTGAAATGTTAAAAGTAGGACTAATCCCGAACGCGGGAGGCAACTCAAGTTTGTACGTATTATCATTAATCTTCTCAATTATTTTGAAAGGACCATCAGCTCTAGGCATTAATTTAGACTTTCTCAAATCTGGAAATCTATCTTTTCTCAAGTGTAACCATACTAAATCTCCTACATCAAGTTTTACTTCTTTTCTACCTTTACTACCAGCAATTTTATACTTGTCATTCATCTTTTCAATGCCAAGTCTAGTGGTCTCATGCATTTTTAAAATAAATTCAGCACGTTCCTTAGCATCAACATGAACTCTCTCATGAATAGGTAGAGGAAGTATATCAAGTGGAGTACGGGGATCAAAACCATACACTACTTTGAAATTGGTAGTAGAATGTGTTGCCCGATTATATGCAAACTCAACATGAGGCAAACATTCTTCCCATTGCTTCAAATTTTTCTTCAAAATAGATCTCAACATAGTACCCAAAGTGCGGTTCACCACCTCAGTTTGTCCATCAGTTTGTAGGTGACAAGTTGTAGAAAATAACAACTTTGTACCCAACTTATTCCAAAGCGTGCGCCAAAAGTGACTCAAGAATTTTGCATCACGATCTGAAACAATAGTAGAAGGCATACCATGCAAACGTACAATTTCTTTAAAAAAGAGATCAGCAATATAACTAGCATCATTAGTCTTATGACATGGTATAAAGTGTGCCATCTTAGAAAATCTATCCACAACAACAAAAATACTATCACTCCCCCTCTTAGTCCTAGGCAGTCCTAAAACAAAGTCCATAGAAATATCCGCCCAACAAATAGAATGAACACGAAGTGGCATGTATAAACCATGTGGATTCAAGCGAGACTTAGCTTTTTGACATGTAGTGCAGCGAGCAACAAAGCGCTCAACATCTTTCCTCATCCTTGGCCAAAAGAAGTGTGTGGCCAAAATATCCTCCGTCTTCTTGGCACCAAAATGACCCATCAATCCACCTCCATGCGCCTCCTGTAACAACAAAAGACGAACGGAACCAACTGGAATGCATAGGCGGTTAGCTCTAAACAAGAATCCATCATTCAACACAAATTTATTCCATGCACGACCTTCTTTACAATGCAGCAATACATCCTTAAAATCAACATCAGCAACATATTGTTCATTAATTGCCTCAAGTCCAAAAATTCTACAATCAAGTTGAGACAATAAAGTATAGCGCCTAGATAAAGCATCAACGATCACATTATCCTTCCCTTTCTTATGTTTAATAATGTAAGGAAAAGACTCAATAAATTCAATCCATTTAGCATGTCTACGGTTCAAATTACTCTCAAAGGTGGCAATCCCGGGGGTATCTCAGCTGGAAAAACATCCTCATAATCCTGCAAAAGGTTAGTGACAGCAGGAGACACAACACTAGAAGCAATATCATCAAGCGAAAACAAAGCTTCTTTGCATATCAAAGCATAGCAAATATCATCATTATCAGAAATTTCAGCAAGCTCAGATTTTGTTGCAAGACATGAACGACCTTGTAATTTAATTCCAGCACCCTTAGAACTTGAAGAATCATTAACATTACTAGGTGTAGAATTAGAATTAACAGGTTGCTGAATTTCAGGACCTTTATTTTTCAATCTAGTAGCTCTTTCTAAATCAGCTTGTACAATTTCAGCAGGGGTCATTGGTAACAAAGTAATTTTAGTTCCTTTATGCATAAAAGTGTACTTATTACTTCTACCATGGTGTACAACATCATTACCAAATTCCCAAGGTCTACCCAATAAAAGTGAACATGCTTGCATGGGTACGACATCACAATCAACAGAATCCACATAAGAACCAATGGAAAAAGGAACTCTACAAGTTTGTATTACCTTAGCTTTGCCAGAGTCGTTTAACCACTGAATGTAGTACGGATGTGGATGTGGACGTGTGGTCAAAGAAAGCTTGTTGGCCACATCAGAACTCACCAAGTTATTGCAGCTCCCTCCATCAATGATGACACATGCTCGGCAGTTCTTGATGACGAAGAAAATCTGGAACAAGTTGTGGCGTTGCATTGTCTCGGGCTGATGAACTTGTGCGCTAAGGACACGTTGAACAATAATGTTCATGTATCCTGTGATGTCTCCGCCTCCAAGGACGAGGTCACTGTCGGTGGCAGTGATGTCCTCCTCCTCATCCTCCACATCGGAGGTGCTCACGTAACCGCCATCGTCCGTCTCCACATATGCCCGCCTATTTGGACAATCTTTCTGCACATGACCAAGTCCATGGCAGCGGTGGCACTGATTCCCTGTAGTGCGCCCTGTCGAAGCAACAGAGGAGGCACTACTAGCTGGCACTGATTTTACAAAGGCACAATAGGCGATAACAGGGGGCTAAGTGCAAAACAGTCAAATCCAGAAATTTCACGGGGCTAGATGTAGCACTAGTAGAAATCCCAAATTTCTTTTTTTTTGATTTTATTTTTTTGATATTTTTCTCCAACTCACTAACAATGGAGGAGAATCCACAAAAAATTTCAGCTCAAACAGAGGTAGGATGTGGCCTACAGAAAATCTTGAAGTTGTAGGAAACGTCGGGTGTAAACTTAAATCAATTTTTTCTTTATCTTCCCGATTTTTTATAAATTTTTTGACGAGGGTACACAGTGTGGGTCACCTCAACTTTGAGTCAAAAATCTCCTGTAAAAATTTCAGCCAAAACGGACAACCGAGCAAAAAGTTATGCCCATTTTACCGAAGGGGGGTCGGAGTCGGTTTTCTAGAAACCCGAGTCGGTTAGGGGTCGAGTTTGGAATCGGGTAAGATTTTTTTTGGCGGCGTTGATGCAGTGGAAAGTGGAAATTGTGGGGATTGGTTCGGGGTGTTGATGGTGTGTTCAGGGTGGGATTAGGGTGGGACTAGGCTAGGTGTGTCGATCAATCAACCCTAGCACAAAAAGCCAACAAAGCAGAGGATGGTGAAGGGGATGGCGGCTAGGGTTGCAAGGGAAACACTACTGATGACAAAAACACAAACTAAACCAGCGACTAAATAAGAACTAGGGCACAAACTCAACACTATGGACTCTGAAATTGAAATATGCAAAGGCTAAACACGTGGTTACGGGCGGAGGGAAAAATTTTTTTGGGCTTTTCTGTGGACGATAGGATGAACACAAAACGAAATTAACTAAGGGCATTATGAACCTGACGGTGCACCTGAAGCTCTGATTACCACTTGATAACCTCTAGCCTAGACACCACGTCTATGCTATTAATTACTATCAAAGTCTCGATGTCACACTTATAGAAGACTATGATACTCTAAATAACTAGAGTGATGATCCCGTAAGAAACTAAGGAAAGAACTTGATGTGGACAAGGGTTCCCGATCTTCCGAAAGGTTCTGGATACGTTGATTTGGTCAGAGGCGACACACAAATCGATCCGGCTTCAGAACAGCATGTTCTAAACCCCGCAATCGCAGCACGACGTCTCCTCTGGTTATCAACCGTCCTAAAACGATTGACCTCGCCGAGAAGGCTAATCCCAGCCTGCGAATCAAGAACACAAGAAAGAACAAAGAAGAAAGCAACACAATTGCAGATGTATTATGAATCTCACGAAGTTGGGGTCTCACAAACCGTGATGACGGCGAAACTGTTATGAACAGAATAATCTAAGCAAAACCCAAACCCTAATGGTGCAACGGCGGCTGTATATGAAGACCCTAGGGTCGTGCAAGACCCTCTGGACGCACCCCTACTTGGGCTCAACTAGATACAAAGCCCAAAGGCCAAAAACAGACGACACAGCACCGAAACAGATTCTAGACTCTCTCTTGTTTCGACGATTCCCAATGATTCCAGACGAATTTTGATATGAGACCGGCGGCATTGGAAAGGTATTCTTCTTATCTTTCCGTGCATATGTAGAATGTCCAAATCCGAGTCGGTATGTGTCTTGGGCATCCGTTTTAGTGCAGACTAGTCCTGAGCCCCGAAACGGACTCGAAGTTGGTTTTGGTTGGGCCTCCACCTTGGCTTCCACGTCCTTGTTGGTCCTCCACGTCTCCAAGTCCTTCTCCCATCATCTCCTGGTCCTCTCCATGGTTCCTAATTATAATATAATCATTAGGTAGCAAACCATTCGCAAAAGTGACATATAATGAAGAATGTAGGAACGAGCTCACCTCTAAATTTAGTCGTCGTGCACGAGCTCTAGTCATTGGACCTTGCAAGTCCAAAATTGGAGGAGTGTTGCATATATCCTTAGGAGTGATGTCCTCATCAGCCACCCCGCTGATGCCATTCTTGACACATGTGCCGCTTTCTATTGGCAACTAGTGAGTTGATTTCTGGGTAGGGATAGCTACAGGCTTTGGATTGAAAGGATCACTCTGGGGGAAGAAGAGGTGAAGAGTATTCACCATAATACACTTAGCAGATTTGGAGATAGATGGTATTTCTCCATCAGAGCTCTCAGTAAGAGACTCATGGTTGAAGGCACAGAAATGAGATGATAAAGATGGGGTGGTAGAAGGAGATATTTATAGGAATTGAATCTACCCTTTGAGGGATCCAAACGCCGCTTTGCACTAAAAGGAGGGCTGGGAAGAAACATAGGTTACAGGAGAGAGATGAGCCGGGAGGACGGTCAAAAAGTAAAACCAGTAGCCGAGGCGGCTCAAATAGCAGGTTGTGATTAATGGTCACGAGTGGTTAGATGGTGTACCAAAGATGTGACCTGGCAATGAGTGGTTCTCGATATGATGGCATTTATTAGGGTCTGAAGTGGTAGAGTGATAACAAAGGCGCGCAGAAGACATTCAAATAAAATCCGGCGCAAAAAGGATTTTGTTGACTCAGGGGGCATGTGTTGTTACCAAAATTTGACTAGTCCCAGTGGACAGTCGCGAAGGGTCGGAATCGGCCGAGGTCAACGGAGTTGAATGGCCGAAAGGAAAAAGTGGGCCCATTTAGGGTTGTTTTATCTTTATTTATTTTTAGTTTAAAATTAGTTTGGAAGTAAACCTAGTCGGTTTATTTAAGAGTCCTGACCGAGTCGGGTCAGAACCCTCTATTTACCGTGTTTGAGCACTGTCGTCATTAAGTTCGATCTGTTCGAATCAGTAAGGCTGCATCGACTTTGACCCTTACTAGCTTGATAGAGTTAGATTCGATCTGTTTATAGATAGAGTCAATATAGTTCAATCGGGATGTTTAGCCGATAGGTTATCAAGGTTCAATCGACTTCCTAGTCCTTAATCGGATTTTTGTCTATCATGGTGTTAGTCGTTTGCCCCTTTTTTGTAATAAAATAGATCTGTGATTTTAACGTCATATTTGCAATACCAGTTATCTGATCTATTGACTTAGCACTATCAACCAAACGAGTCTGCGAGTTACTATAAACTCATCGACTTTGTTCTATCGACTTAGCACCATCGACTAAGCATGTCTTAGCATGCTTATTACTATCTTATCGATGTCGAGAGATATTCTCGATAGTAGACTTAGGTATGTGTGTGAGTATGAAAAATCAACGGACATAGGACACAGGGTTTAGACAGGTTCAGGCCTCCCGGAGGATAACAACCCTACGTCCCGTTTGGTGCTTTCTGTATTGTAGGGTTCCCAATACGAGTTCTAGTTTATCGAAAACCCCCTGCCCTCCTTATATACCCGAAAGGTAGCAGTTTACATGGTAATCTATTATTTGGTTACAACTGATTCTATCTATACATCATATCTGTTAACCTAGCTTGCTGCCTACTCAAAACAAATATCCATATAACTTTACAACTGATTCTATATGTACATCATATCTATTAACCTAGCTTGCTGCCTACTCAAAACAAATATCTATATAACTATTTTCTGGGCCTCATCCTTTAATACCTCGTAACCGAGCCCCAGGCCCACTAGGCCATGTAGCCGAGTGATTAGGTATCCTTGGCATATGTGTCCCACAGTAGCACCGAAGAACTTCAGATTATCTTAACATCTTTCAAAACTGAAAAGTGCTTCTCTTGTCGCATATAGTAATTCTCTTTCTTAATGGACACCTAAAAAAGGCGTACTCTACGAGTATAGCCCCCAACTCAGAACGTGTTGAATCTTTTCTTGAAGCGTCTTGTGAGTTAAAAAACTAACAATCTCATATAAAAATTGTCAAATGTCTATAACTAGTCATAGACCCCAGCTCAAAAGTTATTTGAAATAAAATATCTTATGAGCTAATTAGCATTAAAATATGGATTTACCGCTTCCCTCGGATGAATCGATGAGGGAATTTGATACCGTAATACCTGAAACATGTGCTTGCACCTCTCCCGACTGATCTAACACGGGGTATGTGATACGGTAGAGCTCGAGAGTGGTTCTACCACTCCCTCTGAGTGATTCATTACAAAATATGAAATAGTAGCCCCCACCTCAATCCAAATAGTTTTACTATATAAACATATAAATGCTTAAGTTAGTATAAGGGACTGACTTAATAGGTCATACAGACCTTTTAAGGAGCAGAGCCGGGGGTTGGATTGAAGCAATAGGTCAGAAGTTTCAGCAACCCCCAATAGATCATATCAATGTTTTCACATCCTTCTTCTATCGTGGATTTGGCCTTCTGTGCAACAATTTTTTCTGAGGATTATTATTCTTCCATGGATTTAACCTTGTGAATCTCAATCCAAACTCAATTATCTTTATACATCTCAGCGAGGTATTCCTAGGGATCGCCCCCCATTTCAACACATTCAAAGAACTATTTGTTCTGAAGTCGAACAACAGCAATGTAATCGGAGGCGTAGGATTTCAGTTGAGGAATACGGCAAAATATAACGAAGTTCCTCTTCATTCAATGAACAAGGGGTGGCACGCAGATTGGTTTTATCATGGAAACCATGTGCCACCTTTGTCTGAATTCACTGCTGAGGCTCCTGTACCTCGACCTGAATGGTCTGCAAAGGCGTCTCCAACCAAACAAGGTTGGGTCAACGCAATTCTAAAGCAAATTGCTTATCTGAAATCAAAAGGGTACAATGGGGTGGACGTCGCAACGAGCTTCATATATCGCTGAGTTCAACCCATCATGAAGCGTCACATTCCTGGTTGGAAGTTCAATATGAAGAAGGATTCAACCATGGAAGATCCTGAAGAGCTAACAGAAGAAGAACTAACACTCCAGCTTGAGAATATTTTCACATCCCTACTTGACTGGACTCCAGGGTCTGCAAGGACTGGACATCATTCCAAGACCGCCAGGAATGATGTATGTAATCGTTACCAATTCCATTTATCCAAATTTTTGGCAAATCATCAAAAAATAACAATGTGTCATATGTATTGCAGGAACTCAACATCTATTCCTTGGATCCCCATTGCCTCTTGTGACACGAGAAGATTCACCAATTCGACAGCCAGATCCCAAGCGTCGTAAAGCTCAGATCGAAGAATCTGACAAAGACGAGTCTTTGGATAAGAGAGCTGCTAGGCTCCAGGAAGAGGCAAAGAAAAGGCTTCGGGCAAGTCACCAACCACTCGGCAAGCATCGGAAAATGCTGTAGAACCCAAGTCTGCAAAAAAGCAGACCTGCCCGAGTGAAGAGAAATCAAAGGAAGCATCCACTAAAAATGCCCCTGATGCTACTAAGGATGTGAGGCCGTCTAGCCCCCAACCAAAAGTGTCAGGCTTGAAGTTTAAGCGTCGGCTGAGGTAAAAATGTTCGGAGACCTTAATTTGAATTTGCATATACAACAAATCTACTAATGGATGTATGTCTTGTAGAACTTCTGAAACCACTTCTTCAGGTAATACGACACCTCAAAATACTGATCCCAAAGGAGATCATTTGAAGACGAAGAAATGGACATCCCAGGATGATGCCTTCGATCACTCGGCCAAGAAGCCGAGTGATGTTAATGCTGCCCCAACATTCTCTCGGGCAAAAGGGAAAACCAACAACTCCGAGATCCCTGCTATGCCAGATCTAAATACTCCAGCAATGACCACAATCCCTGGAACCTCTTCACCAATTTAAACAGAAGAACCCACCTTGATTTTTGAAAAAAATGCCAGAGCCAACATATGAATATCCAATCGGCCTTGATGAAGATGCCGCGCCAACACCAATTCACCAAGTGGTGAAAGAAGGAAACTTAGACGAAACTGCCCCCACCCAAATAATGTACCATGTTGGTGAATATGCTATTGTGGGTTTTGATGAGTCTAAGGAACAAGAAGAACTGAAGAGATTCAAAGCTTTGACTTCCAGGTAAAAAGTTGAATGAATGCTTGAGCTCAACAATTTGATTACAAAACATGACACACCTCCTTCCTATTCTTTGTTTCAGAACTTGAAGTCGCACATGTCTGACAAGAACAAACTATTGCAGCTTGTTCAATGGAAACTGGGAAAATGGAGATCGAGGACCATCTTGCTAGAGAAAGGCTTGAGGTTGGACACCTAACCCTTGAACTGAAAACCCGTTCGTCCCAGATGGACGAACTTCAGTCTAAATTGTCAGGTGCATTAGTAGAACCTTCCATGACATAAACATGCCAATATGCCAATGCACTATAGTTTTTCAACTGTCCTTCCTGCAGGTTTATCACAGGAGCTTGCCTATAAACACAAGAATGAGGCTGACTCGGCAATACTGATTGCTGAGTTAAAAGACCATATAAGAGTTTTGGAGTAATCTTCTGGTACAATCAACAATTTGAAGAAGCAAAATCAAGAATTAAAAAGGCAACTACAAATGTCGGATGAAATCAGAAATAACTTTGAAAAACTAAATGATGGCTTCAAAACCAACTCATTCAATCATTCCCGCCCTTGTGCTTTGAAATCTGTCTGCCAACTCATTCAGATTGTGTAACAGATGTTGAAAAAAAGATCAAGATACAAAGCCAAAGAAACACTCAGCTGGAAAACGGGTTGGCCGAAGTTGAGAAAATATTCAAGAGAGCCGTAGATGAATTAAATAAATTAAGGGAGACCTTCAATAAGGTGGAAACCTCAAAGAAGAGTACAAAGCAAAGGCGGACACTCTTGAAGCTGAAAAAGTTGAAGCCAAAAAATGTCTAAGAGGTAAGCTACCGTTCCCATATTACCTACACCTGCAGGTTGATGCTCTCAGAAAAAAGGCTTGGTAGTTATGTCCCTGTAGGGTCAAAAAAGGCTTACGAGATTTTACAAAAGAAATTTATTGAAGGTGACAAAAATCTTTGTTTGTCTCTTGTAGCTCTACAAAAAGATGCATGAGGCATATTTGCAATACTAGCTATCAGATCTATTGACTTAGCACTCTCAGCAGAATGAGTCTGTGCATTACTATAAACACATCAACTTGGTTCTATCGACTTAGCACCATCGACTGAGCGTGTCTTAGCTTGCTTATTACTAACTTATCGACTCTGCTCTACTGACTCGATTTTTTATCGGCATTAATAATGTAATAGTATTTTAATATGTTTAATCTCCCGATAAGCCGATATAATCAGCCGTTTAGTTTATATTTAGTTATCTTTATTCTTATAATAGCATCGGCTGGTTTCACAAACAGTGTTTATCGGCTTTCTCTATCGGCCTGTCCTAGGCCGGTGTCCCGTGGAATCTGATTGTTTGTTTCTTTGTCCATTGGCAGGAAAAATCGACTCGCACATCCTGGTTTCTTGTATTGAGCCTGCACTGGAGTTAAGCAGATCTCCTAGGTCACGCGTGGTGATTTTTGTGTCAATAGGGGGGGGGGGGGGGGGGGGGAGAATGAGGAAGAGACCAAGGGTATTGCCTATTGACCTAGGTCAAACAATCCACGAATAGCCGAGATCAATCAAGGAATAGATCAACAGTCATAGATGAAAACGGATTTCATGTTTCAAGCATAGTGAGCAGATAGTACGGTCTCTGGACCGGACAGTACGGTTTGCTTTGGGTCTGCTGGTACTCTGTATAGACCAGACGGTCCAGTCACTAGGACCGTTCTGTCCAGTCTCTACGACCTTACCGCATGCCTTTACCGCAACCTACAGGCGTCCCATCCTTATAAATGCATCTTCTACCCTTCTCCATTTTCACATGAGCTCAAAGTCCTTTACCTTGTTCTATCTCTTGTTTCGCTGGTGCACTATTCCTTTCGGATGGCTTCCAACTTTAAACACCAACGATGTGACAACCCTACTCCGAGAAGTAGAGTATGTCATATAGGATCGCCTCGGGAGATGGTTAACGAAGTAACCATACACAACATTCACACATGAACATTCATCATGTACAATATTACATCACTTAGGTGCATAATATTACAAGTTCCGAGGTAGAATATAAACAAGTTTAGATCTGGTACAATACATATATCCTTAGTACATGTTACATAAATTAGTAGAAGCGATACAATGACAATACACGACGTCGAATCCTACGTGAACCATGCCAACCCTATGGTGATGGCTCACTCATCATGGTTAGGGGAGCTGGGGACCCATTCAATGGTCCAATTCTGAGGCTCCTCACCTTCCCATACGACCTTGTTACAACAATCACAGTAGGTAGCTTGAGGAAAACCTAGAAAACAACATAATCGAAAAGCCTGAGTATCTAACATACTCCGCAAGATTTAACCGTCAAAAGGTTTACTAAAACCAACTCCTATAATACAGGGGGCTGACTGGGTTTATTTGATAATTACATCAAAAGCTCCTATTAGTTCTATGCTGCACTTTCATTTCCTTAGTCATGATTTTACTTTGCTTATTGCATAAAACAGCTACGGTGAATCTCGCTAGCTGCTAAGACACGAACATAGCTAAAGAGCAATACATCATAGCAATATGTGTCCATAACATAAGTAAATTTCAGAAACATAACCACAACTCTAGTACTTAACATATCATTGCCGCTACTCGAACAAGAGGTACTCATAACCGTGAGGGATGGCAATTTGAATTGATTTACATCCTGCAGGGAAAACCCAAATTCACGACATACGCATCACTTAAGAACACGTGTGGCCACCGTTCACAAGATTGCTATAAAGTCGATCCGGGGCCATCGATCCCGAGTACACGTCTTCCCCGCGATATAGTACTTCGTATCCGAGGCTTAACCCATCCACTCTCCAGCGGTCCTCAAACCCGTGCAACCACCGTGCGGTTCACATCACCTCTGGATCGATGAGTATGGCCGTCCAACAATACGGCGCCCAAGTTAATAGGTTTACCAATCCCCATATTAAAGGTATGTACTTGGTACTATTCAATACTTGTCAGCAGAGTTGCAACGATAGTTGCTCCATTATATCAAGTTCATTATCCAAGTGAACCATAGTTGAATCTAGAACCTACCATTGACTCCACTAGTTTAAGCATAGCATTGCTAACAGAAAAGCTTACTAACATACTAATCATAGGTCATTGCTTGAGTATGCAAGTGTGTTTCATCCAAGTCCTACACTTAATGCACAATACAATAATCATAACTTGTGATAAAGAAAAAGGACTCGAAAATTTAATGGGTTATGCACCGGGGCTTGCCTTGGTAGTGATCGTAGTTAGTGTCTTCACCAAAGTTCACTTCAGGTCCTTGCTGGTCCGGTGTGGTCTTCGCAGTCTCGATCCCTATATGGAATGGACATGCATCAATGCAGAGGAATACACAAGGTTTCATGGAGTTTCTTAACTAAAGATGGAATGGAGGACATGACAATTCATGGCACTTCCTCAGCAAATAAAATTAATGACTAATCATTTTATTCATGAATGTGTACCCACCTATGTATGACATGGTAGCCACTGAATTTGAAGGGGACAAACTTCTAATTACAAGAATGTAACGTTTAACCATCACAACTTAGGGTATGTCTTCTTTAACATGAGCATGGCCTAGGTGATGATTATATGACATCACATGCTGATGATGATATGACCATGCAGTACTAGGGTCAAATTTCCAGGAAGTTCATTTTGAGCAACTTAGCTAAAGTGGCCATATGCAAAACTAGCACTTTGCATACTATGGCAATTTAATTGCATAACTAGATCTAGGCTCATATAATTAATTGGGAACCAAGAGTATATATATGTAGATAACGATTTCTACTATAAAGTTAATGTAATTATTTTTCATAAATATTACAGAAGTGAATTTATGCCTACCCTTCTTAAATGCACACAAAAAGCAAGATTTATATGGAAAATTCTTACTTTAGCTAACAATTGATTAATTTCGACAGCAAAAGCATACTTAAGTTGCTTCCTTCAAATTTTTCTTGGAATTTTACATGAGTGTACAAGTGCATAAGGGACAGGAATACCAAATTTCATAATTAAATTCCTAGCCAATAATTTACATAAATTCAATTACTGAAAATGAAGATTTATGCAATAATACTAAAATTATGCCTAAACATAAAAATGTGCTTTGACAGAAAGTTTAAGGATGCCATGAAATAACCACTAAGCAAGTTTCATGAATTTACCATTTATATTTATTTACTTATTAATTTATTAGGCAATTTAGGGTTGTAAATTTAGGGAATTAAATAAATTAATTTACTGAGTAACATTGGACCTCAACCTGTTTTTCTGGCAGAGGATGATTTGAGGAGTTGAACAAAATTGGTTTCACATTTTTAGGCCTTTTATTTCTCGAGTTATTGAATTTCCAAGTTTAATCAAAGTTCACTCCTATTTACAAAATTGCCATTGGCCAATTAAAATTTCCCCCGCGCGCGCGCCGGCGCTGCGGATCTGCCGGCGGCGATCGGCGGTGGGACTCGGGACTCGGAGCTGCTCTACGTGATCAATGACTCACAACGGTCACGTGGGTGGTGGTGGCCAGAGTGGGGGTTCCGGAGCACTGCCTTCTTCGCGCGATGAACGGCGACGGCTCGGTCCTCCTCCAATTCCGGCGAGGGGGCTGGAACCCAAGATTAGCGCATCAGGGAGGAATGAGAGGAGCTACTTGCACGCCGATTTGCGAAAGAACCAACGACGGGGACACTACCTGGACGGAGCTTGACACGGAGGCGATGAGGCGGCTCAGAGCAGGGGATTCCGGTGGCGCTCACTGGAGAGGAGGGAGGGAGGAAAAGCAGGGCGCTTGGCTTCGCTGGAGCGGTTTGGGGAGCAGATCGGAGCACGTGCGAGTGTAGAGTGAGGAAAAGGGGCAGTACCGGGCCGCTTTTAACACCGATCGACAGTGCATTGGCTTGAATTTGTTTCACCTTCTCCTCAGCTTGTGTGACCAGATCTGGATCAAAAGTGATTCTTTCTCTAGGTTCCGACCAATTCAGTGGGGTTCAACATGAGTGACCATACAAGGCTTCAAACGGTGACATCCCCAAACTCTCTTGGTAGCTATTGTTGTAGAAGAATTCAGCGAACGGGAGACAAGATTCCCAATTACCATGATTTTCTAGAACACAAGCTCTCAATAAATCCTCCAAATATGGATTTAGCCGCTCGGTTTGACCATCGGTTTACGGGTGATAAGCGGAACCTCAAATGAGAGTGGTGCCAAGACAAGCTTGCAATTGCTCCTAGAAGCGAGCAATAAATTGAGGACCTCGATCGGAGATGATCGTCTTGGGCACCCCGTGCGAGCATAGAATCCGCACAATGTAGAGGTCGGCATATTGCTTGGTAGAGTAGGTTGTATGGACGGGAATAAAATGAGCAGATTTGGTCAACCTATCCACGATCACCCATATTGAATCGTGCTTCCTGGGCGTGAGGGGTAATCCAACGATGAAATCCATAACAATGTCCTCCCATTTCCAAGCGGGGATTTTTAATGGGTGCAAAAGACCGGCTGTTCTCAAGTGATTGGCCTTCACACGTTGACAAGTATCGCATTCGGAGACATACTGAGCAACCTCTCATTTCATGCGTGTCCACCAAAACCTTTCCCTTAACCCGTGATACATTTTGTTGCTGCCGGGGTGTATGGAGTATTTGGATAAGTGAGCCTCATCCAAAAATTTCTTTCTTAGCTCCACATTCTTCGGAACCACAAGGCAATTGTTGAACCATAGTACTCCATCTTCCTGTTGTCGGAAACACGTTGCTTCCTTCTTCCCTATTTTCCGGAGAATATATTCAGTCCCCTTGTCCTTCTTCTAGGCTTCCACAATTTCTTCCCAAAGGGTAGGAATGAGCGCCAAATTATACAAGGATCCATATGGGATCACATGAAGACTTGGTTCACTAGGATCTAAAATCATACAAGCTTCCATCGAGCAAACGATAGCGTGATTGCGTTGGTCCCTTCGACTCAAGGTGTCGGCAACCACGTTGGCTTTTCCAGAATGATAATGAATTTCCAATTCATAATCTTTGATTAATTCCAACCATCTACGCTGCCTCATGTTCAGCTCTTGTTGAGTGAAGATATATTTGAGACTCATGTGGTCGGCGTAGAGGTTAACAAGATTACCGTGCAAGTAATGGCGCCAGGTTTTCAAGGCTAGGACAACTAAGGCCAATTCCAAACTGTGAGTGGGATAATTTTGCTCATGCTTCCGGAGTTGTCGTCATGCATAGGCAACGACACGGCCTTCTTGCATAAGCACACAACCCAATCCGGTGCTGGAGGCATCGCAGTAGACATCGAACGGTTTGGTGATGTCGGGTTGAGCCAAAACCGGAGTGGTTGTTAAATGCTTCTTGAGTGACTGAAAAGCTTCCTCACATGCACTACTCCACTTGAACTTGGCATCCTTTTCCAGCAACTTGGTCATAGGCTTGGCAATGCTTGAGAAGATGGGAATGAATTTCCTATAATAACCAGCAAGACCAAGGAAACTGCGAATTTGCCTGACCGATTTCGGAGCTTTCCAATTCAGCACATCCTCTACTTTGCTAGGGTCCATGGCTACTCCTTCTGCTGATATCATGTGACCCAAGAATGGAACTTGCTTTAGCCAAAATTCACATTTACTAAATTTGGCATAAAGTTGATGATCTCGGAGTCGCTGTAGAACAA
Source organism: Eleusine coracana subsp. coracana (assembly GCA_032690845.1). NCBI lineage: Eukaryota > Viridiplantae > Streptophyta > Magnoliopsida > Poales > Poaceae > Eleusine > Eleusine coracana. Next base: position 36,008,417 of record CM064422.1, on the reverse strand, counting down.
TACGAAGGTGTTCGGCGTGTTCTTCTTCGGATTTAGAGTAGATCAGAATATCGTCGATGAATACCACTACGAACTTATCCAACTTGGGCATGAATACGGAATTCATCAAATACATGAAGTGGGCTGGAGCATTGGTGAGACCAAAAGACATGACAAGTTACTCGAAAAGACCATATCGGGTGGAGAATGCTGTTTTTGGAATATCTTCGGCTCGGATTTTTATTTGATGGTAACTAGATCGGAGAATAATCTTGGAGAAGACTTTAGCACCCACTAGTTGATCAAATAGGATATCGATTCGTGGTAGAGGGTACTTGTTCTTGATGGTCACAGCTTTTAACGGCCGATAGTCGACACAAAGATATAGGGTCTTGTCTTTCTTCTTCACAAAGAGAGCGGGACAGCCCCAGGGAGATGAACTTGGTTGGATATAACCCTTGTCCATAAGCTCTTGTAACTGCTCTTTCAACTCTGCTAACTCATTAGGAGCCATCTTGTACGGCCTATGAGAGATAGGCGCTGTACCAAGTATGAGTTCAATTTTAAACTCGACATCCCTGTCCGGAGGCATTCCCGATAAATTATCTGGAAATACGTCGGGAAAATCACAAACCACTGGAATATTTGCTAGCTCCTTTCCTTCCACATGACATACATGAGAAGTGGACAACTTGGGATACGGCAATCGGAGAATAGAGGGGCCGTGTAAGGGGGAGTTCAAATGGATTTCCCGGTCTTTGATGTGCAGTACGGTTTTGTGGCTGGTCATCCATTTCATACCAAGAATGATGTCGATGCTTTGGCCATCTAAGATAATTAGGGAAGTGGGATATATGTTGTTGGCTAGTTTAAGTGGCACAAGATGAGCTCTTATTTTTCCACCGGGAGACGTAATAACGTACGGTTTTCCCATAGTAGTGGGGGTAATTTTTAGATGATTTGCACATGCTTGACTAATGAAATCATGCATTGCTCCTGAATCAAAAAGAACCATGGAAGCATGTTGGTTGATCGAGAACGTACCCGCGAGAACGGGTTCTCTACCTTGGGTCTCTTCGACCGTGGTATAGTTGACTCGGCCATTCTTATGTGTGGGGGTAGACGACTGAGGACGACTCCCATTGCTGCCATTATTGTTGTTGTTGCTGCTGTTGTGGTTGTTGTTGTTGTTCCCGGAGGTATTGGAGTTGTTGTTGTTGCTCGGATTGCGCTTTGGGAACCGACATTCCTTAGCAAAGTGACCGGTGCGGCCACAGTTGTAACAGGGCTGTGAGGAGTTGGTCTTTACCACTTGATTGCTTTGCTGCAGTGGACGAGAACCAGAGGATTGCTGCTGGTTTCCCCCATGGAATCGCGAGTGCTGCTGCGAGAACGACGGGCGAGGTCCACCTCCCGACGGTACCGCAGCCCAGAATTTATGTCCGATCGGGGAAGTTATTGCTAGCTTGTACTTGGGCGGTGTGGAGCCAGATGAACTTCCCATAGCATGTTTCCTCTTCTTGTCCTCTTGATTGGCACGGATGGCATCTTCTTGCACAATGGCGGCACTCATCAAGTCGGTGAATGTGCCGGCGGTGACTTGCGCCAAGCGATCTTGCAGCTTCAGGGTAAGACCCAAACGAAAGCAATCTTTCTTCTTTTCATCCGTATCAGCGTGATACGACGCGTACTGGGCCAGGTAGTTGAACTTCCGTGCATAGTCTTGCATGGTTTCTGAGCCTTGCTTCAAGTTGAGGAACTCCTGCAACTTGCACTTCATGAGTCCAGCGGGGATGTGGTGTGCATGGAAAGCTGTGCAGAATTCCACCCAAGTGACTTGGTGACCAGCGACGAGAGCGGCGGTGAAACTGGCCCACCAAGCACTTGCGAAACCGTGGAGCTGCTGCGCGGCGAAGAGGGGCTTCTACTGCTCGGTGTAGTGGAGGAGGGCGAACTTCGACTCCAGAGTGCGAAGAAACTTATCCGCTTCTAGAGGATCACCGGCTTCTCCGAATGTGAGCAGGTGAGTCGCCTAGAAGTCGGCGTAGGAGGATTCCCGCTGCTGCAGTGGTGGTGGTCCGGGAGCTCCTTGATGGTTCATGTTCTCCATGAACATGCGGAACATCTCATTCTTGTTGTGGATGAGCTGCTCCATGACCATCATGGGCGGCGCATTGGGCAGCGGCCCATTTCCACCGGCGTTCGAAGCGCCGAGAGCATCACCAACGTTTTCTCCACCATGGCGAGTTTCCACCATCTGACATATGAACAAAGAATGTTAGCCCAATCATCACATGAGACAATATGATAATAAGGCTATGACATGGCGACAAAATAAAATTTCAGATTGCTCATAAATAAAATTTTTGACAAGAAAGCGGTGCGGACATAAGAGATAATTTAATTTCCATAGTTTCCAACACCATAAGCAGCATACTCATGATAAAAACCATAGATACATGTGATGCAACTTTAGATACATAGCAAGTCTTTGGTTACATCACTCGAAACACTACACCACACGATCTCGAAGACCTTAGGTTACAACTGAGCTTAACATTACTAACACTATGCACACACAACTACGATGTCTCATGAGATTTTTCATCCTACGTACATGAAGCTACTCGATTACCCGACGTGGCTGTCACCATCGGACTCCACGTCCATATCACCCGGTCCAGGGGGTGTTTCGAAGTCGACGACGGAGTCACCGTTCTCACTCAGATCAGCGTCCTCGGGGGGGGGGGGGGGATCACCGCGAGTGGAATGGGTGGCTCATCGTTAAGGATGGCATTCAGCTGACCATTAGCAGCTTGGAGCTGTCCAATGAGCTGCTCTTGCTGTGCGATGATCGCGTGAGCGTCGTTGAGGTTCTCTTCCATGACATCACGCTCATCTTGAGCTTCTTCGCGTTGGGCCTGCAGCTCGCTTCGCTCCTCCAAGATAGCGGTAACCTGACCATGAAGAGAGTAAATCTCCTCTTGGGCAGCGGTGAGCTGGGCGTTGTGTTGGTTCAGTTGCTCCTGCAACTAATCGCTTGCATCGCCCTCAATGATGAGCTGCACATCGTGGAGTTGCTCGAAAAGATCGGCCCGCTCCATCTCGCTAGTGTGCAGCTTGTCCTCAAGATATGAAATCTTAGCGTCACGCTTCGCAAGCTGGGCATCACGGGCCACAAGTGTGGACTGCAGCGCCTCGCGCTCTCGTTCCAACTCGAGAATGCGGGCGGCAAGGTACTCGGTGTCCTTCACGAGCTTGCCAACATCCATCTGCCGGAATAAAGTTTTGCAAGGTGAGTCAAAACTTAATATTCCACTAAGCACACATGCTTAGAATAGCATAAGGAATCATTGGTAAAAGAAAGACACGAGGTTCCCGATCCGTTTAACGACCGGTAACGATGAATTTTTGTGGTCGACGGAGTGAGCCGCAGAAACGGGCAAAAACACTTAGTGTCTGGACAACATTAAAATTTTTGTGCTTTACAACTGTTGTGAAAAATTTCATCATCTTTCCAACGCATACTCACACATCTGCATCCAATAAAGTCTCTGGGAGTTATGATCATCCAAAGACATGGAATAGAAATGAGGCAGTTTCTGACTTCCAGAAAAAGGCTACTGTTTTTGCAAAATTAGACCTAGTTCCAGATTTTTCTAAGACAAACTTCCTGAACCAAACATGTAGAGCAAAACATCATATTTCCAACGAGTACTTATTTGCCTTCATTTAATTAAAATTGAGGAATTTATGCTTGTTTTAGTGCAACTGACATTTCTGGCAGAAATTGATTTCCTCAACGGTGACTTCAAACTTTTAGTTTAGATGCCATAGGGTTTTAAATTAGCTCAAATCTGAGTCATTTCACATGTTTGCAATATTAGTGACCTTTTCACATGATTTAGTGAAGGTGAGTGCATCTGGTATGCATGAATGCCAAATGCTGAATATGATGATTTCCTACCTCCTCACAAAAAAAAAACTCGACCGATTATATAACTCGATCCTTTCGGTGGCACAAACACCTCTCACACGTTTCTAAGCGAACTATGCGTGGTTAGTGTACCTGCAAGAGATCCAATTTAGAAACAATAAATCAAATTCAAAAGAAACAAGCCAAAACAACAATGATAGTTTATGCCCAGGTATTCGCCCACCCGGAAGGCAGCCGACGTTTAAGCGCATTCGGTCCGCGCATCAATCAAAGCCCAGGTCTTTGCCCACCCGGAAGGCGTTTGGTATTTATGGTGCAACCGATCCGCGCACAAAGACATACCTTCGTTGAAGAATCCGTAGTTGCAAGCAATTTAAACAAACATAACCCAGGGTTAGCTTTGCCACCTACAAGACTCTTATATGGGCACTACTAGTTCATACCTTACCGTAAGGCGTAAAAATGGCTTGTTTATGTTTTAAAAAGCTCATTTGTGTGTAACTTATCCCGAGACAGCTCTGATACCAGCTGTGACAACCCTACTCCGAGAAGTAGAGTATGTCGTGCAGGATCGCCTCGGGAGATGGTTAACGAAGTAACCATACACAACATTCACACATGAACATTCATCATTTACAATATTACATCACTTAGGAGCATAATATTACAAGTTCCGAGGTAGAATACAAACAAGTTTAGATCTGGTACAATACATATATCCTTAGTACATGTTACATAAATTAGCGGAAGCGATACAACGACAAAGCACGACATTGAATCCTACATGAACCATGCCAGCCCTATGGCGATGGCTCACTCATCATGGTTAGGGGAGCTGGGGACCCATTCAATGGTCCAATTCTGAGGCTCCTCACCTTCCCACATGACCTTGTTACAACAATCACAGTAGGTAGCTTGAGGAAAACCTGGAAAACAACATAATCGCAAAGCCTGAGTATCTAACATACTCCGCAAGACTTAACCGTCAAAAGGTTTACTAAAACCGACTCCTAGAATGTAGGGGGCTGACTGGGTTTATTTGGTAATTACATCAAAAGCTCCTATTAGTTCTATGCTGCACTTTCATTTCCTTAGTCATGATTTTACTTTGCTTATTGCAGAAAACAGCTACGGTGAATCTCGCTAGCTGCTAAGACATGAACATAGCTAAAGAGCAATACATCATAGCAATATGTGTCCATAACATAAGTAAATTTCAGAAACATAACCACAACTTTACTACTTAACATATCATTGCCGCTACTCGAACTAAAGGTACTCATAACCGCGAGGGACGGCAATTCGAATTGATTTACATCCTGTAGGAAAAACCCAAATACACGACATATGCATCACTTAAGAACACGTATGGCCACCGTTCACAATATTGCTATAAAGTCAATCCGGGGCCATCGACCCCGAGTACACGTCCTCCTCGTGATACAGTACTTCATATCCGAGGCTTAACCCATGCAATCTCCAGCGGTCCTCAAACCCGTGCAACCACCGTGCGGTTCACATCATCTCTGGATCGATGAGTATGGCCATCCAACAATACGGCGCCCAAGTTACTAGGTTTACCAATCCCCATATTAAAGGTATGTACTTGTTACTGTTCAATACTTGTCCGCGGAGTTGCAATGATAGGTGCTCCATTTTATCAAGTTCATTATCCAAGTGAACCATAGTTGAATCTAGAACCTACCGTTTACTCCACTAGTTTAAGCATAGCATTGCTAACAGAAAAGCTTACTAACATACTAATCATAGGTCATTGCTGGAGTATGCAAGTGTGTTTCATCCAAGTCCTACACTTAATGCACAATACAAGAATCCTAACTTGTGATAAAGAAAAAGGACTCGAAAATTTAATGGGTTATGCACCAGGGCTTACCTTGGTAGTGATCGTAGTTAGTGTCTTTACCAAAGTTCACTTCAGGTCCTTGCTGGTCCGGTGTGATCTCCACGGTCTCGATCCCTATATGGAATGGACATGCATCAATGCGGAGGAATACACAAGGTTTCATGGAGTTCCTTAACTAAAGATGAAATTGAGGGCATGACAATTCATGGCACTTCCTCAGCAAATAAAATTAATAACTAATCATTTATTCATGAATGGTACCCACCTAATTATGACATGGTAGCCACTGAATTTGAAGGGGACAAACTTCTAATTACAAGAATGTAACGTTTAACCATCACAACTTAGGGTATGTCTACTTTAACATGAGCATGGCCTAGGTGATGATTATATGACATCACATGCTGATGATGATATGACCATGCAGTACTAGGGTCAAATTTCCAGAACGTTCATTTTGAGCAACTTAGCTAAAGTGGCCATATGCAAAACTGGCACTATACATACTATGGCAATTTAATTGCATAACTAGTTCTAGGCTCATATAGTTAATTAGGAACCAAGAGTATATATATGTAGATAAGGATTTCTACTGTAAATTTAATGTAATTATTCTTCATAAATATTCCAGAAGTGAATTTATGCCTACCCTTCTTAAATGCACACAAAAAGCAAGATTTATATGGAAAATTCTTACTTTAGTGTACAAGTGCATAAGGGACAGGAATACCAATTTGTATAGTTAAAATCCTAGCCAATAATTTACATAAATTCAATTACTAAAAATGAACATTTATGCAATAATACTAAAATTATTCCTAAACATTAAAATGTGCTTTTGTAGAAAGTTTAAGGATGCCATGAAATAACCACTGAGCAAGTTTTATGAATTTACCATTTATATTTATTTACTTATGGATTTATTAAGCAATTTAGGGTTGTAACATTAGGGAATTAAATAAATTAATTTACTGAGCAACATTGGACCTCAACCTATTTTTCTGGCAGAGGAGAATTTTAGGAGTTGAACAAAATTGGTTTCACATTTTTAGGCCTTTTATTTCTTGAGTTATTGAATTTCCATGTTTAATCAAAGTTCACTCCTATTTACAAAATTGCCACTGGCCAATTCAAATTTCCCCCGCGTGTGCGCGCGGCGGCGATCGGCGGAAGGATTCGGGACTCAGAGCTGCTCTACGTGATCAGTGACTCACAACGGTCACGTGGGTGGTGGTGGCCGTAGTGGGGGTTGCCGGAGCACTGCCGGCGACGAGCGGCGGCAACGCTCCACGGCGGCCGATGGTGGTAGGCGCGTGCAGAGACGAAATCGTCCAGGGAGAGGGTCTAGGAGCATCACCTTAGTGCCGTGGTGCTCGTCGACATGCGGGTTGGAGTCGGGGTGGCCGGGAGAGGGGTCGTCGCCGTGAGCCTCCTTCGCGCGATGAACGGCGGCGGCTCGGTCCTCGTCCAATTCTGGCAAGGGGGCTGGAACAAAAGATTAGTGCATCAGGGAGGAGTGAGAGGAGCTACTTGCACACCAATTTGCGAAAGAACCAACAACGGGGACACTACCTGGACGGAGCTCGACGCGGCGGCGATCAGGCGGCTCAGAGCAGGGGATTCTGGCGGCGCTCGCTGGAGAGGAGGGAGGGAGGAAAAGCAGGGTGCTTGGCTTCGCTGGAGCAGTTTGGCGAGCAGAGCAGAGCGCGTGCGAGTGAAGGGCGAGGAAAAGGTGCAGTACCGGGCCGCTTTTAACGCCGGTCGACCGGGAGAGCGGGAGAGAAAGAGACGGCAAGCTGTCGGTAGGGGAGTGGCTCTCCGGCGGGGTTTCAATGCCGGCCAGTGGCACAGGCACGATTCGGCAGTGCAGTGGCCGTGATGGGGCTACAGCGATCAACGGTGGCTCGTACGGTGGTGTCGGTGTCGAGCGGAGACTGGCCGGAGGGAAAAGGAGAGAGAAGGGGGGGTTGACCCGGCTTGACTTGAACCTTGACTCGAGTTTGGGCGAAATTCACCAAGTTCTCTTGCTCCAACTTTGACACAGATTTTTGTGCACGTCCATCAAAACATGTTCTCCAACATTGCTTTTGGGTGCATCAGATGAATTGCCTTCAATTAATTTTTAAAATCCCAGAACAGAAACACTCTTCTCTGGCTTTAGGGGAATTTTTAAGGGTATTAAATGGTTACCAAAAATTCTGGAACAATTATCAAAATTCTCTTTTAATTTCGCCACTCAGAATATGCAAAAACATTGGGGTACTTCTCTGGGATTTTGTGATGTTTGAGAAGGGCCCTTATTTGGATATTCTTGATTTAATTACTTAATTTTCTTTCTTTATTCTTTGGCACCTTGACTATTTATATTTTTAATTATCCCTTAATTAACATTGGGTTTGGTTAAGTTCTATTTTGTGACATGGGATGTCATAAACGAGCTCAACATTGGTGATCGTGACCTCGGAGAGCATACCCGAGGTCATCCTTCTCCGCTTTCCTTTGCTTTTAGGTCTCAGTCTTAGTTACTATCACACGTCCATTCTCATAAGAACTAGCAATAAACATAGCGCCCTTTAAGTCTTGATCATTTAGCTCCCCTTTTTAATACTATCTTTATCTTTTGCTTGTACTAGGAACTCAAGAGTCAGATTTGCGTCCCCGTGGCTATTGATGAACACCATTTGTACCTAGGCCCACTCAATGATTCTAATCCCATGGAACTCATCAACTGTGAAACCAACTGAATCCCATTCAAATCCACCCTAGCTTCCCCCGAGCCATGGAAGACTGTCTTTAGATCATGGCCATCAACAATCCCAGGTTGGAGAAAATGGTTTCATAGGGTTACCGCTTCACGCGCAGCTACCCTTCTAGATGCTCAAATTGATGAAGCACTACCATTATCACTGGTTAATATGGCCAAAAATGAACCATTACTGGTTGTAGCTTCTTATTTCTGGTCTAATGCTCTAAACGCCTTTCTATTCAACCAAGGACCCATGGCAGCCTCTCTTACGGATGTGGTCATGCTAACAGGTTTGAGTGTTGACCGGTACTTTCACCCATTCCTCATCCAAAACAATCATAAGCAACGCAAGTTTGACACCAAGGGATCTGAAGGACTGAGAAGGCGACCACAGTGGGGGTGAATAGGAGCCAATTAAAATTCTCTAAGAGAACTTGGCCTATATCCCAAATACAACCCAAGCCAACCTCTAAACCGAACACCAAGGCTACACAGACCATCTTGTAATGTGTTACCCTTAGCAATGATCAACAACAGCAATGGAACAGAGCGGAAACAAAGGGAAGCTACAAAGACTCGAAATAGTGAAGAACCTCACAAAAACCAGACCTTACTGGACTACCATCAGCAGTGTCGATCACTACCATCGGCAGTGCCGGTCAGGCCCATCGGCAGTGCTGGTGAGGGATTCTCAGGATTCAGAAGAAGAGCAGTCAAACCACATCGGCAGTGCCGATAGTTGCCATTGGCAGTGCCGACGCGGGATAAGACTTAAGCTACTGGAGTGTCGCTCCGAGTTCAGACCTAGGCTACCGGCAGTGCCAATCTAGCCATCGGCAGTGCCAATCAGGGGTTTTCCTCACGCACCGGTAGTGCCGGTTTAGAGATCGGCAGTGCCAATCGACACTTTCCAGAACAAAAAACTATGCTCAAAACTCGACAAGGAAATTACCAAAACCTATCCAAACGACCTCCAAAAATCACTTGCAACCAAAGGCACGCAAATGAGAAACAGAAGGCTTCCTCCCAATGCGTAGCTCATAAGAAGTCATAGAAAATTATTGACTCTAGAGATATGGTAATATGGAGAAGACAAAATTGTTTGAAGCACGCACAGAACCGGAAGCGCCCCTTGTTTCAAAGAGAGGAGGACGGGTTATTCACATTTAATTTGATGGTCAGAGGCGAATTGAAAGCTAAGCAGTGGTAATTAAGACCCCCGGGTAAAAATAGGGATGTCTCCTACGTTACCCATAATATGCGGAAGTATCGACGTAATTTCATAGAGTCATTCGATCTGAATGCTACATGAAGAACATAAGCCAGATGACGGAACGCGGAGACCTAGGATGTAGAAGATCATAACATGAGCGATTTAACTCACTAGTTATTCCAGATGCTCGCCAAATCTGAAAAAAACCGGAGGTTATTTGGATTCCTCGGAAACCCCCACCTACATCACCATTCAAAATTTCTTGCCCTACTATTGGCCAAACTACCTGAGCACTCGGTCCAATGTGAGTAGGATCGCTTAGCCATGCTTCATAATTGGAAAAACGGGCACCGTGGAAGTACATGCCACTCAACCAAAGAAAGATAATGGAGAGTTGACCGAAATGAGCATTAAGAATTGAGCTCAAGAAAACCTGATTGGAAACATAGCAAGCAGTGCTTATGGCCTTAGCCCAGAACCACCTCGGAGTCATATGCTCATCGAGCATCGCCCGGGCCATCTCCACCCAGGTTCTGTTCTTTCTTTTGACCACACCATTCTGCTCAGGAACACGAGGTGCTAAAATTGATGCTCAATGCCATGTTCAAGGCAGAAAGCATCAAAGGAGGAGTTCTTGAACTCAGTGCCATTATCATTGTGAATTGCTTGTAATGTACTTGGAAGTTCCTTGAATAATCTCAAAGCTAAGCTCCAAAAGTGATAAAATACTTCATCCTTGCTCTCAAGAAAGTAAACCCAAGAGTAGCGAGTGTAGTCGTCAACAATCACAAGAACATACCACTTCCCACTTACTGAATGAACCCGAGAAGGACCAACAATGTCCATGTGAAGCAGCTCTCCAGGGCATTCAGTCATCACCAAATTAATTGGTGGATGAGAAGCGGCAATCATTTTCCTATGACGATAGGGAGCACAAACCAAATCCTTGTCAAATTTGAGCTTAGGCAATCCTCGGATCAATCCTAGGCCACTCAAGCAACATAACAAGTCAAAGCTCATGTGACCTAGTCTCCTATGCCATTTCCGGAGCTCAGAATAAGATTGAGCAAACAAGCACTTGTGAGAACTAGGTGAAACAACAAAATCAGCCTAAAAAACTCTACGAATGTGAGACATCCCACAAACAAAAGAACCACTCGAATCAAGAATACAAGAAACATTGGTCTTAAAGTGCACTTCCAAACCAACATCAAGAAGCTCTGAGACAGAGAGGAGGTTGTATTTGAGATGCTCAACCGAACCAACATCATCGAGAGTGAAGTTCTCATTTACCCTTACCGCGCCTCTTCCCTTCACTCTTCCTCTCTTGTCATCTCCAAAGGTCACATACGCCCGGCACTTCAAGGGAGTGAGGCTGGAGAACCACTTTGCGCTTCTGATCATGTGGCACGAACACCCAGAATCCATCAACCACTTGTTCTCCAAGCCTCCACCTGCTGCCTTGCTTGTGTCGGAGTTGGAGCCAGAGTCGGTGTCGGTGTCATTCTTTTCCATGAAGCAAAGCCTGGTGAAGTCGCCCTTCTTCTTGACTCGTGGCTTCTCAACCTCCTGATCCGAGCTTGTAAGGCCGTCGCTTGATGTGAGGTTGATGTCGCTTAGAGCGGCAATGCAGGTGTGTGCGACCGCCTTCATGAACTTCTTGGAGTTCTTGTCTCGCTTGTAGAAGTGGTTCTTCTTCTTATTGTAGTCTTCTATGTTGTTGTCATGGTACTCGACCTTCTTCTTCTTCTTGGGACAATCAGTGAAGAAGTGTCCAGGGTCACCTCACTTGAAGCAAGTTCTTGATCCACCTCCTCGTGTTTCCTTCCGGTTGTTATAGAACTTCCTAAACTTCCTTGTGATCAAGGACAGCTCCTCGTCAGGAGTGCACTCCATCTGTTCATCGGAAGCTGCAACAAGAGAAGACAAAGCAAACTCCAAGGTAGACTTTTTAAGTGTGGGGTTAGTTTCATAAGATGAGCAACCCTGACTACCCTTTTGAGAACTAGAAAGCAAAGCCATGCTCGAAGCTGGATTAACATGATTTGGAGAAGATTTCCTAGACAATTCATTATATTTCAGCCTGCTATACAATTGCTCACAATTCAGGGTATTGAAATCAGCAGTTTCCTCAATAGAAACAATCTTAACCCCCCAGACATTTTCATCAAGAGAATACAACAGTTGTTTGGCCCTATCATTAACATCATACACTAGGTTACCGCAAGCCCTCAGTTTGCACACAATTGCCTCAAATCTACCCTTGACCTACATAACAAACCAACTTACCACCCGGGGCATAACCTTCCATCTTTGTTCTCGTCACCCGAATGCCATCAAGCCCTTCACAACTTAGCTTCACCTCAACACAAGCTTCATGATGCTGCCACGTGTACCTCCAATCGCCACCACCGATTTTGAGGCCCAAACCAGGAAACCGCCTTGCACGCTTCTCAAAGCATGACTTCTCGATGTTGATGCGTGTTACCTTGTCCTACGATCCTGACCACCGGCAAGTCTCTCCCGGTCCCTGTCCATCGGGCCCCCTTGTCACTTGCACTGGCATCCCGCTTGCCTTGACTTGGTCAACACACCGTCTTCAACACCACCATGGTTTTGAGACTCAACCATGAAACCTTCTGTGCATCTTGTCTCTCCACGTGTATGGTATGGATCACCCTTGACTCCACCCGGCCTCCTGATCGTCTGGCCCAAGTTTCTACATGTGCCCGATCCTCTCGCCGTTGTCCGCCAAGTTGACTCCAGTGACCTACACATCATGAGACAAGAAAACACATTTCCCAATTCTTGCAATATCACCAATACCTCCACCAACTCTGGTTAGTCATAACAATGATCTGCAAACCCATGCAATTCCCGCATTTCAACTCAAATACCAAATCTGCTCAAGTTAATTACTCTTCACATATATTGCAAACCATGACACTTTCTCAGGATCAAACAACTGGCCCAAATACATCGATGCCCATCAGAAGACCAGATCAGTTAGTAACCGATAGTTATCCGCATTTTTAAATCTCTGGCTTGAACATTTCATTTTCTACAGCTCATCTTGCATGCCCACCACCAACTTCCTGGGCATAGCTGACAACTTGGCCGACGGCAACAAATGCCCCTTAGGCAGATTTCTCTTAGGTTATGTGTACCAGCTCCTTCACCGCACTACCGATAGCCTCCAAACCAACCAAACCATTGTAGCAGGGGGCCCATGGTGGTTAATACAACTCTAGCTCACTATATATTTTTCCCAAGCCATGGAGCTGCCTCCTTTCTTAGAGAATACCTTCCCATCGACTGGTGCGATAGAAGATGAAGAGATCCCAAAGCGTCACTGCACATCTTTAGGTGAATCCGCCATAGTAGTCCCTGGATCCTGTATGACTAGGGAGAACTTCAACATCTACTTCACTCTCTTCTATAATGGCGTCCAAACACAAAAACAAGTTTGGTTCCCCTACGATGAGTTGGGGTTCAAGAACTCCCCAGATTCTGCCCTGACAACCCTCTGCAAGACAAAGAATCAACACTTATCTTGGAGGCTTGCATCAGACCTGGTATCTTGCCCATCGACTTCCATGGTTTCACTGCCCATGGCCACCCCATCTTATGTAGATGAGGCCCAATTTTCTGAGAGGTAGGGGATAAACTCGACTATAAAGACTCGATGTCAATGATCCAGCTTGAATTAGACACAATCCAACCCACAACGGTTATACCAAGCACAACTTGATTGTTCCTGCAAGTGAATCCAGAACACAAGCAAGAAAGGATAAACACGCAATCTGAAATTGCAAATATGGATGAAGCGAATCACAAAGAAAAGGTTCAAGCTCTGAACACAAAAGGATTAATCGCCACAGTGGTGTAGAACAAGAATAGGAGCCCTGGATTACTGTAAAAGGACTTGTTGCCAAAGTTACAATAAATCAATCGAGTTTCTCTCTGGAAAAAATGAACTAAACAAAACCCAAGTCTAAAACGGCGGTGGCTACTGAGTTTATGAGGCGACCTAGGGTTGGGGACGACCCGGGGGGGGGGGGGGGGGCGCCCACAACATGGGCTTAGGGTCCAACACGATACAAGGCCAAGTTGGCCCAAAATAGGTGGCCTAGCACCTTGTCATGGTCACACAGCATGACTCATGATCCTTCTAGATCTAGGACCAGAACCAAAACTACGGTGTCGTCGTCCCCTTTCCAACGCATCAAAGAACGCTTTGTTTGGACGTCGGATGTGGGCAATATCATCAAAACCATGCAGGAGTGTCGGCTGAATCCAAGATGAACGTGGCGACCGAGTTGGTGATGACTTGTAACATGGGGAAGACCATGACATGTGCATATCCAGCATGGTGATGTCCTCATCACCATCGGCATCGGCAACTGCATCTGCTGTAGAGTCAATGATTCCTTCCGAGCCAATAGACCAGCTTTCCTCCTCGATAGCCATGGTATCAACACTTCTTTCTTTTCACAACTATTTTTTCTCACACCATGTTGTTTACATTTAATGTTCCTTTCTAGGAGATCATGGATGATAGCAGCACCACTACTTTGGACCCACCTTCAGAATGCACTGCTCATATCGACTCCCCACCCGTCAGCACTGCTATATCGGGAGAAGTCAATGAGCCAGTGACTGCTCCTTGATCAATTTTGGCTTTGATTGCTTGGATCGATCCTCAGGTATTAATTCTTAATTCACATCTTGACTGCTTCACCTTTTCAACTCTTAACCCTCTATATTCTCAGGAGTTCTGGTCATCGGCCATCAGGGCATATATCCCCGAACCTTCAGACATCTCGATGCCTTCATCGACTCCTAAACATGATGTCCTGATCCATTCGCCAGCACCTGAAGATGATGTCCTGATGCATTCACCGGCTCCTGAAGTGAACACTCCAATATGTCCAACGACTCTCGAAACAATGGTAAAATATAACCTTTTTCCTTTATTAATTTACCCACCTGCAATTTTCTTAATGACCTCTCTCTTTTTTTCAGGCCCAAATCTCCAGGCGCACTTCTTCAGTATACTTGTGAAGGTGCATCTAGGCCCCTAATTTTATTTTGGTGATTGGCGTTAATACAATTAAGAATGGACTAATCCTCTTATGAGCATGTGTGTAGAAAAATAGTTCAAAGGTTAATGATTAAATGTATAATAACAAAAAGGAGAAAAGAAGATAGCAAAGTGCTCAAATGATGAAATTCAAAGTATGCTCAAGAATGAAGTTCATGACGTTTTTATTATAAATCTTGAGTATAGGAAAAGCCATACTATTAAGAGGGACACAAAAGTGTGAAGCAATGATGAACCAAGTGCTAAATTTCCTTTTTCCCAGCCAAATAATTTTCTCCAGGGCCAAATCATCGGACTTGTCTGACCCATCGGACAAGACCATCGGACTCCAGAACCTCTGCCATTCTGAGTCATCGGACTTGTCCGACGGCCATCAGACTTGTCTAAAAACTGGAGGAAAGTTCGACGCATCATATCCTTTCATCGGATTCTAGTAACCCTGTCACCTTGTGCAATCAGACTTGTCTGATGACTATCAGACTTGTTCGATGGACATAACTTGTCCGAGACATCGGGCAAGTCCCTCGCACTCCAGTTCCTTCACCAGCCCTAATTCATCGGACAAGTTCGATGACCATCGGACTTATCCGATGCAGATCTGAGAAATACCTCTTCAAATGGCTCTTTTTCTCCTTGGGCTATAAATAGACTCCCATCTTGTCCTTTGGCCGATTGGTCACTCATTCCACTCAAAAGCACTCTCATGCTCACTTTGCTCTCCCCAACTCTCCTCCCTTGCTTCCAATCTTGATTTGTGAAGGGATTAAGAGAAGATTGAAGAGCTCCATCGCCTCCAAGCTTCCATTCTCTTGAGCTCTAGGTTCATCCTCACCGCCGATGACTCTTATGTTACTCTTGGGGATTCATCCCCTAGACGGTTAGAGGTGCCCGTAGAGCTCCCAACTTGTGTGGTGACGCCTCGGGAAGTTTATATTGACCCCTCCTTTGTGGAGATTGTTAGTGGAAAGCCAAGTTTGATCTTTGTGATCTTTGTGGTCACTTGGAGAGGTTCATAATTCTCAAATTAACTTGTGTAGGTTGCTTGGTATTGGTTCTCCTTATTTCTATAGCTTCATATAGCTTGTAATCACTTTCTCCTAGCTTGCCTTGCACTAGTTTAAAGTTTTAATCGGCCGATCTACTTTTCTATCACGTGCCATCGGACAAGTCCATCGGACTTTCCTCACAATCGTCGGACAAGTTCGACACTGTGCAGTTAACTTTTATTATTAAGTGATTTTCAGAGATAATTGCCTATTCACCCCACTCTAGACACTTTCAATTGGTATCAGAGCAAGATCTTCTTGAAGGCTTAATCGCTTGAAGATAAAGATGACAAAGGGAAAGGAAATCCATTGGGATCATCATCAGGAGCCAATACCGAAGATGATGTAGTTGGAGAAAATCCAAGGATTGAAGGTAGTAAAAAATATCCCATACCAAGAACCTACAACAATGTCATGTTTGATTATGATGATCTCAAAGAAGATCATATTGGGCAAGGGTCCGATAGACTTCCGTATTTTGATGGAAAATTCTATGATCATTGTAAATGCAAGATGATGATGTATTTGGAATCCATGAGTCCTCATGTTGCAAGTATAACCAAGAATGGTTTCTTGTGGGAGAATAGAGACAAGCTAACGCGCAAGGATCAAATCAATATTCACCTTAATGTCATGGCCGCTAGTGCAATTGTTTTCGCACTAAGCGCCACCGAGTATGACAAGGTTGCCGAAATAAAGAATGCCAACAAACTATGGAGAAAACTTGAGGTTATCTATGAGGGCATTGATTCTGTTAAAGATGCAAGACTTGAAGAATTATAAAATGAGTTCAACTTGTTCATCATGGGACCGGGAGAAGGCCCAAAAGAAGTTCATGATAGGCTCATGAGAATTGTGAATCAAAGAAGGGCACTTGGAGCTAGAATGTCCGACTTGGATATCGACAAGAGGCTACTACAAGCATTGAGACCATGGGATAGTAACATTTTCTCAAACATTAGAGAGAAGGACAATTTCAAAACCTTCTCCATCGATGAGGTACTTGGGAAGCTTCTATACCAAAAACAACAAAACGATCAAGCCAACAAGATTAATGCCTTGATGAAACAAATTGAGGGAGCAAATGGTGACAAAAATGGTGTAGCAAGCAAGCCACACAAGAGAAGAAGAAGAAAGTGGTTGACTCAGGTAGCGAAGATAGTGATGATGACATTGCTTTGCTTGTAAGAAGATTCAAGTCATTTCTTAAGAAAGGTGGCTACAAAAAGAAAAGCTTTGACAAGAGCAAAGCAAGAAGATCAAAGAGAACTTTCTATGAGTGTTGTGATGAAGGACATTTCATTGCGGAATGCCCAAAGAAGAAGAAGAAGGATGAAAGAAAGAAAGACAAGCACCACAAGAAAGACAAGAAGTATAAGAAGAATAGAAAAGGTGAAGCTCACATTGGTCAAGAATGGAATTCTGATGACTCATCCTCTTCATCATCTTCCTCCTCTGAATCCGACTTAGAGGAGGGAGGCATTGCTACAATTGCTATTGGCGTCACTCCCACCAACACTTCTCTATTTGTGAGCTTGAGTGATGATAATGATGACAACACTCACAAGTGCCTCATGGCAAGAGGATCGAAGGTAACAAAATTGAAACACAAGTGTTCCTCTTATGCTAGTAGTAGTGATGATGATGATGATGATGTTAATGCTTCACTTCCTAAAATGCTCGAATTTATGGAATTACTTGAAAAACAAAAGGAAGAAATGATAGGCAAGAGGAGCTACTTGATAAACAAGAAGACTTGCTTATTCTTGAAAAGAAAAGAAACCTCGAATTAGAGAAGCTCCTAGAAGAAGAAAGAAAGAAAAACAATAACTTAACAATGTCTCTCACCAAAATTGAAAATGCTTGGGTAAATGTTAAGAGCACTAAAGATGAACTTCAAGAGAAAAATGAGAATTTGGAAAAGACTCATAAGTCTCTTGAAGAACAACATAAGATACTTTCAACTTTCACATCCTCCACCAATAATTCTCATGCTTCCACTAGCAAAGGATGTGATAGGTGCTATGGTATTGATGTTGATGCTTGTGCTAGTAATGTGAAATTGATTGACGATTTGAACAAGCAAGTAAGGGCTCTTGAAAAACAAATACAACATGAGAAAAATGTTGTTGACAATGAAAAGGCAAAGTATGCAAGAGGTGCATACTCAAATACTAGAATGCCTCATGTTATGAATGGAATTGGTTAGTTGAGGGTGCCAAGCACAATGCTAGGGAGAACAAGAATAGGAAGGAATTCCGTAAGTTCACCAAGGAAGGGTCTTATCAAAAGAAGCAAGCGAAGAACATGAACACTAACCATTCTTCTTTTGTTAATGATTCTGGTACTAATGTACCTAATGCTACTTGTGCACTCTTTCATGACTTTGATGCTTCATATGTGCTCATGAGGAACATGCATGGTCGAGTCTATCCCAAATATGTTAGGCCACGCAATAAGAGGCCAAAGGCTTGTGTGTGGGTGCCCAAAGTACTTGTGACTAATGTGAAAGGACCCAAGAAAATTTAGGTACCTAAAAACAAAGCTTAACTTGTTTTGTAGGACTATGTCTCCGGAGGGTCAAGTTGGGTGATTGATAGTGGATGCACCAATCATATGACCGGAGACAAAAAGATATTGAAGTCATTTGAGCCAAGTCACAACAACAATGAATATATCATGTTTGGTGACAATGGAACGAGACAAGTACTAGGTTATGGTAAAGTCCCTCTCACTCCCTCGTATTCACTTTCTAAGGTTATGCTCATTGATCACATTGACTTCAATCTTTTATCCATTTCTCAATTTTGTAAAATGGGCTATGATTGCTTGTTCAATGAATGTGGTGTGACCATCTATAAGAGGAGTGATGGCTCGGTTGCTTTTAAGGGTGTGCTTAAAGGAAAGCTTTATGTTGTGGATTTCTCCATGGATGAAGCTAAACTTGGTACATGCTTATTAGCAAAGTCCAGCATGGGGTGGTTGTGGCATAGAAGGCTTGCCCATGTTGGTATGAGAAATCATCACAAACTCCAAAAGGGCGGCCACATCATAGGACTAACCGATGTTTGCTTTGAGAAATATGGAATTTGCAGTGCATGTCAAGCGGGAAAACAAGTTGGAGCTTCACACCCCTCTAAGAACATGATGACAACCACAAGACCATTGGTGATGTAGCACATGGATCTCTTCGGCCTCATCTCCTACATAAGCATTGGTGGTAACAAATATGGTCTTGTAATTTTTTGTGACTTTTCTTGCTTCACGTGGGTATTCTTTTAATATGATAAAAGTGAAGTGAAAGATGCATTCAAGACGTTCATGAAGAGAGCACAAAATAAATAAGAAGTAAGATCAAGAAGATAGGAAGTGATAATGGCATCAAGTTCAAGAACACTCAAGTTGAGGAGTACCTTGATGAAGAAGGCATGAAGCATGAATTCTCGGCACCCTACTCCCCTCAACAAAATGGGATGGCTGAAAGAAAGAATCATACACTCATTGAGATGGCAAGAACAATGCTTGATGAATAGAAGACGTCCGACCGTTTTTGGGCCGAAGCCGTCAACACTGCATGCCATGCCTCCAACCGGTTGTCTCTCCACTGACTCTTGAAGAAAACACAATATGAGCTACTAACTGGTAACAAGGCTAATATTTCATACTTTCGTGTTTTTGGGAGCAAGTGTTTTATGCTAAACAAGAAACCCAAGACTTCAAAGTTTGCTCCAAAGGTTGATGAAGGTTTCTTGCTCGGCTATTGATCAAATGTTCATGCCTATCGTGTGTTCAACAAAACCACCGGATGTGTTGAAATTTCATGTGACGTGACATTTGATGAATCTAATGGCTCTCAAGAGGAGCAAGTTGCTATTGATGATGTAGATATTGAAGCTCCTAGAAATGCAATAAAAAGGATGGCCATTGGTGATGTGAGACCACAAGAAACACCAAGTATTGAAACTCAACCCTCTCCCTCAAGACAAGACCAATGTCATGAAAATGAAAAAATTGATCATGCAAGTGGTCAAGATCATGATGTTGTGGATCATGAAGAAGCATCAAGTGATGATTCTGAAAAACATGATCAAGAGGTTGACAAAGAAGGTGGTCAACAAAGTTCACATCCACCACACCCAAGAGTGCATCAAAGTGTACAACGTGATCACTCCATCGAGCAAATTCTTGAAGACATTGACAAGGGGGTAATCACTATATCTCAAGTTAGTAATTTTTTAGAATATTACTCTTTTGTCTCTTCTATGGAGCCATTTAGGGTTGAACAAGCACTTGAGGATTCGGATTGGGTGATGGCCATGCAAGAAGAATTGAACAACTTCACAAGAAATGGAGTGTGAGCAATGGATGAAAGACCAAATGGGTGTTCCGCAACAAACGAAATGAAGATGGTGTAGTGACAAGAAACAAGGCAAGGCTCGTGGCAAAGGGGTATTCACAAGTAGAAGGTTTGGATTTTGATGAAACCTATGCCACCGTAGCAAGGCTTGAATCTATTAGAATATTACTCGCTTTTGCTACTCACCATGATTTTAAGTTATACCAAATGGACGTGAAAAGTGCATTCCGTAATGGGCCAATAAAGGAAGAGGTGTATGTGGAGCAACCACCAGGATTTGAAGACCCTAAGTGTCCTAATCGTGTTTATAAGCTCTATAAGGCGCTCTATGGGCTTAAACAAGCACCAAAAGTACGGTATGAATGCCTTAGGGATTTTCTTGTTAAAAAGGGTTTTGTCATTAGCAAGGCCGATGCAACCCTCTTCACTAAGCATTTTGGTAATGACATCTTTATATGCCAAATTTATGTCGATGACATCATATTTGGTTCTACTAACCAAAATTTTTGTTATGAGTTTAGCAAGATAATGACAAAGAGATTTGAGATGTCCATGATGAGAGAGTTGACATACTTTCTAGCATGTGAAGCAACTCAAGGAGGGCACCTTCATATGTCAAGCCAAGTACACACAAGACCTATTAAAGAAGTTTGACATGGACAAGGCCAAGCCCATCAAAACTCCCATGCCAACAAATGGCCACCTCGATCTCATCAAAAAGGATAAGCCCGTTGATCAAAAGGTATATCGCTCCATGATAGGCTCTTTGCTTTATCTTTGTGCATCTAGGCCCGATATCATGCTTAGTGTGTGTATGTGTGCACGTTTTCAAGCCACTCCTATGGAGTGTCACATGGTGGCTGTTAAGAGAATCTTGAGATATTTGGTTCACACACCCAACCTAGGCCTTTGGTACACCAAGGGTTCAAAGTTCAACCTATTAGGCTATTCTAATGTGGATTATGCCATGGATAAGGTAGATAGAAAGAGCACCTCAGGGACATGCCAATTCTTGGGTAAGTCCCCAATGTAATGGTCATCCAAGAAACAAAAATTCCGTTGCACTATCCATGGCCGAAGCGGAGTATGTTGCAGCCGGTAGTTGTTGTGCACAATTACATTGGATGAGACAAACTCTAAGGGACTATGGTTACAAGTTGAACCATGTTCCTCTCCTATGTGACAATGAGAGTGCCATAAAGCTTGCTTATAACCCCATTGAGCATTCACACAAAAAGCATATAGATGTCCGCCACCACTTTTTGAGAGATCATTCTATTAAGAGGGATATAGAAGTAAGTCATGTGCGAACCGAAGATCAACTAGCCGATATTTTCACAAAGCCCCTAGATGAGAAGAGGTTTTGTTATCTTAGGAGTGAACTAAACATTCTTGACTATAGCAATGTGATGTTGAGAATGTGCACATCTGAATGATGGTTGTTCTATTATCGCAAAAACCTTGGTTTTTATGTCAAAACTTATTTGTTTTTGCTTTTTGATTGATTCTTGATCTCTTGATCAATCTTGTCAAGATATGGTCATAGTTTTGAATGGTTGGCTGATTGGCTAACCATATGGTGGCAAGAATTCTTTGTGTCCATCACCATCTACACTTAAAAGCTACAAACTATCCTTTGTCCGGCATGTCTGTCCCAGGCGCCTCCATCTATCGGACAAGTCTGATGCCTGTCGGACAAGTCTGATGCGTGCCGGACAAGTCCGACGTCCATCTGACATGTCCGACGGTCCAGGGTTCGATCCTTTAACCCAGCTCGACTTACCCCTTCAGTGAACCCCTCCTCATTCACCTCTCTCATGTTCTCTCTCCTCAAGAACGCCCTCATTGGCGACATCGAGGCGACTTCCCTCTCCCACCATCCATTGGAGCAAGTTTGGAGGTCAAGAGGTCCTCCTCCATCGGAGCAGTCCGACCCCCCATCATTTTTGCAAGGTTTAACCCTAATCTCCTTTCTCTCCCTTAGGGTTAGGGTTCTTGATCAATGTTAGAGTAAAATCCTTTTCCAATGCACCTTTGATCCTTGGGAATTGCTTCTGGTTAGTTGTTGGTGGAGTAGATGAAGTTTGGGCACTAATGGTAGGTGGATTTGTGAATGGTCTAGGTTTTTGGCAAAACTGCGTGTCATCGGACAAGTTCGACGATCATCGGACATGTCCGACGACCTGTAGTTTTTCAAAAGCCTAAATTCCACATTGATTCCCATCACCCTTTTTTCCCTTCTTTTGTCTCCCTCCTGACTTGTTGCTCATCTTATTGACAGCATGTCTGACGTGGAAGCATCCCCGTTGAAGGAGAAGAGGACCAAGGCCAATGATGATCAAAGCCATGTGACAAAGAGAAGGAAAGATGTTATTAAGCGTGTCTGTCACACTACCCTAAGAGAACCAGCCCCAAGAGAGGAGCCAGAGAAACCAGAGGATCTCGTCAGGCTCATGCATCCTCCAGCTGAAATGGTGAACTATGACCGAGAGGTTGTAGATTACCTCCATGCCTCCACTGAGAAGTGCTCTGAGGCAAGGCTGACCAACTTCTATGAGGATGAGAATGAAGCCTCTAATTTCCGCTTTCATGCTCACTTTCATGCGGATTGGTACCACTCCACCTACCTCTGCATGAAGATTGCTATTGTTGACATGAAGTGGCTTGATTGGGATCACATGAAGGCAAGGAAGCACCCACTACTCAACCATGTACTTGCAGCCCTTAAGCATCATGGGCTCAAGACCTTCCTTACCTTCGACTACTCTTGGAACAGTGAAATCATAGCTCAGTTTTACTCCACGGTGTACTATAATGAGGAAAAGTCAATTACTTGGATGACAAATGGCACAAAGTACACCTGCTCTGTGAATCAGTTAGAAACCATTATTGGACTCAAGCACTCTCGTAAAGAGAAGCACAAGATTCACAAGGGAAACTACATGGATGCTGAGAATATGAAGTATATGTATGTGCACCCGGTCACTTGCTTCCCCCCTAACTCCAATGGTCTGAATCCATTCTTCTCCGTCTTGTTTAGGATCTGCCGGAGCCCCTTAGCTCCAAGGGGAGGCAACTCTGACTGTATCCCTGCTTATCTGAGGGACATCCTGCATTGGCCAGATTTATCCATCATCTAGTAAAGGTCATAAATATATTTTGGCGGCTACAGATTACTTCACAAAGTGGGTTAAGGTAGTTTCTATGAAGAATGTTACAACTAGCGATGTAATCAACTTTGTGAAGGAGCATATTATATACAGGTTTGGTGTGCCACAGACTATTACAACTGACCAAGGTTTTGTATTTACTTCGGAACAGTTTCAGAGCTTTGCTGATAGTATGGGAATCAAGCTTTTGATTTCATCACCGTATTAAGTGGATTAAGTGGATTAAGAGGAAGATAGATGAACAACCTAAGAAGTGGCATACGACATTGGCCGAGTCTTTATGGGCATACAGGATGGCTTGTCACGGATCAATATAGGTGCCACCTTATCAGTTAGTTTATGGGCATGAAGCAATTTTATGATGGGAAACAAATCTAGGGTCCAAAAGAACGGAGATGCAAGATCAGTTGACAACCGATGATTATCGGCAAGTTATGTTGGATGAATAAGAAGATGTATCACAACATCGGATGAGGACCCTAGAGATAATTCAAGAAAATAAGGCTCAATTGTCTAGATTTAATAATAAAAAGGTGGTGCCCAAGAATTTTTTGGAAGAAGATCTTGTTTGGAAATTAATTATGCCCATCGTCTCTAGAGATAGTCGTTTTGGAAAATGGTCACCAACATGGGAGGGTCCGTTCAAAGTGAGCTGATGTGCGCTGGGCAATGCGTATTTTCTACAAGGATTGGATCGAGAAGAGTTTGGAAGAGCAATTAATGGCAAAATTTGAAAAAGTATCATCCGAGCGTTTGGATTGACTCATAATCTTGTTGTCGATCAATAGCCGATATTTTGAGTATCGTGCTCAAGTGGTGAGAGCCGATGGTGATACGTCGACTTGATATGGCCGATATTGAGAATATGGCCCTTACCAGAAAACTTGCTGAATATGTACATAACCAAGGAGGTTTTCATCCATTACAGACAGACAACATTAAAGGATGAGGACGAGACGATTACTCATAGGTAATCAATTTAAGTGATGATCTATTCTTCTATAGCAGCTTAGGGATGAAGATGTAATTATTGTCATCCTAAATACGAGAAAAGAAGTACATAGAGGGAAGAAAAAACACATTAACAACTTCCTTTTCTTCCCTGGAAGAGTGATGTCGTTATCAAACATCACCGGACAAACAAGGGGAAGAGAGGGCTGTTGACGGTCCTTAAATGCTAAATCTGACCGTCAAATCCTTGCATAAATAACAAAAAAGAAATAAAACAACATAGTGGTGGTAGTTTATTATTAACATGTTCCACGAGTTTTGGTGAAATATGTGTTTGTAGGCATAAGAGAGCCAAAATATGAAAAAAAAAACATGAAGAAACGCCCCATCGGCCGATCCTGCCGTAAAACAGCCGGCCAACAAGGTCGTCTAAGGCCAAAATCAGCACCTAGGCCTTATCTTTCCGACGGATCCAGGACTGGCAGGGTAATCTGCCACCAAGATCATCACCAGGCCGGGTGATCAAGGTGATCACCTGGACAAAGGCCGGAAGCCTAATCCACCGGTCGGATGACCACCCGACCAATCAGACGGGATCATCTACCGGCCCATCATCCGACCCGACCAACACTGCAAAACACTCCAAGATAAGGCCGTTTTTCATTCCCGGACTAAGGAGGGTAAAAAGTGGAGAAGTAAAGGAGACATCCACGTGGTACAACATGGACAATTGAAAATATGACCCGGAGCGGGTCAGCACCCAAAAGGGGCTGCCGCCCGGCACAGACCACCGCTCGGCCTAGGATTTTCCTCCCGGGGTGTCCAGCCCACTCGACCCAGTATGCCAACCGACGCCAAGTGGATAAGGCGGTCTGGAACTGACCCAACAACCATCATCCAGACCGAATCTGAGCCGCCCAAGGAAGATGGTCAGAAACCAACCAAATCTAAGGGCCACCTGACATGTGCAGCCGCCTAGAAAATGCCGCCGCCCGGCGGGGAAATTTTTGCCCACCGACTCTCCTCCACCTTGAAGTACCCGCCAAGCCTTCACCACCTATAAATAGAGGGGGAATTCGGCATAAACAAGACACAACACAAGAAGAAGATTCGGAGCTCCACTCCAAAGGCTTTAGCACTGCCAAGGTGTTTAGAAAATAGGGAGAGAGCGAGGGAGAGCAAGGTGTTTAGAAAATAGGTCCGGGCTTGTTGGCACCTTCTCCACACTTGTACCTTGGTAGATGCTTCTCTTCTTAATGAGTATTCATGATCTTCCTATGGTATTTAAGTTTCCTTTTTAAGTAAGTTCCAATGAGGACATCACTCCTAAGGATATATGCAACACTCCTCCAATTTTGGACTTGCAAGGTCCAATGACTAGAGCTCGTGCACGACGACTAAATTTAGATGTGAGCTCGTTCCTACATTCTTCATTATATGTCACTTTTGAGAATGGTTTGCTACCTAATGATTATATTATAATTAGGAATCATGGAGAGGACCAGGAGATGATGGGAGAAGGACTTGGAGACATGGAGGACCAACAAGGACGTGGAAGCCAAGGTGGAGGCCCAACCAAAACCGACTTCGAGTCTGTTTCGGGGCTCAAGACTAGTCTGCACTAAAACGGATGCCCAAGACACATACGGACTCGGATTTGGACGTTCTACATATGCACGGAAAGATAAGAAGAAGATCTTTCCAATGCCGCCGGTCTCATATTAAAATTCGTCCGGAATCGTCAGGAATCATCAAAACAAGAGAGAGTCCAGAACATATTTCGGTGTTGTGTCGCCTGTTTTTGGCCTTTGGGCTTTGTATCTAGTTGAGCCCAAGTAGGGGTGCGTCTAGAGGGTCTTGCACGACCCTAGGGTCTTCATATACAGCCGCCGTCGCACCATTAGGGTTTGGGTTTTGCTTAGATTATTTTGTTCATAACAGTTTCGCCGTCATCACGGTTTGTGAGACCCCAACTTCGTGAGATACATAATACATCTGCAATTGTGTTGCTTTCTTCTTTGTTCTTGCTTGTGTTCTTGATTCGCAGGCAGGGATTAGCCTTCTCGGCGAGGTCAATCGTTTTAGGATGGTTGATAACCAGAGGAGACGTCGTGCTGCGATTGCGGGGTTTAGAACGTGCTGTTCTGAAGCCAGATCGATTTGTGTGTCGCCTCCAACCAAATCAACGTATCCAGAACCTTTCGGAAGATCGGGAACCCTTGTCCACATCAAGTTCTTTCCTTAGTTTCTTACGGGATCATCACTCTAGTTATTTAGAGTATCATAGTCTTCTATAAGTGTGACATCGAGACTTTGATAGTAATTAATAGCATAGACGTGGTGTCTAGGCTAGAGGTTATCAAGTGGTAATCAGAGCTTCAGGTGCACCGTCAGGTTCATACTACCCTTAGTAAATTTCGTTTTGTGTTCATCCTATCGTCCACAGAAAAGCCCAAAAATTTTTTTCCCTCTGCCCATAACCACGTGTTTAGCCTTTGCATATTTCAATTTCAGAGTCTGTAGTGTTGAGTTTGTGCCCTAGTTCTTGTTTAGTCGCTGGTTTAGTTTGTGTTTTTGTCGTCAGTAGTGTTTCCCTTGCAACCCTAGCCGCCATCCCCTTCACCATCCTCTGCTTTGTTGGCTTTTTCTGCTAGGGTTGATTGATCGACACACCTAGCTTAGTCCCACCCTAATCCCACCCTGAACACACCATCAACACCCCGAACCAATCCCCACAATTTCCACTTTCCGCTGCATCCACGCCGCCAAAAAAAATCTTACCCGATTCCAAACTCGACCCCTAACCGACTCGGGTTTCTGGACAGCACATAGGATATACTTAGACCAGCAACTAGGGACAAGTTACTTGGGCACTTATTCAGCTTTACTATCTGTTTTTGATTTTTGTGCCACTCACATATATATATATATTTGGCCTTCCTAGCTCTACATATTTCTTCTGGACAGCACACAGGTTATTTTATGACCCTTGCAATCGTGGAACACATCTCTCTGGTATCCTTTGCTTTGCTTTTTAGAACTTTGTAAGAGATTTGTAAGGAGTTTCCTTTTGTTGTGTTGAGAGGAACCACTGCTTAGCTATTTTATAGGGATAACCTTCACTGTTTGTTTCCTGTTTTGGTGTTTGTGATGGCAAGAAGTGACGATGGAGAGATGGCTTCACCCTCACAATTTGCTGAGTGCGTGAGCCAAGAGCTGCTCCAGAAGGCTTTGCAGGCTGCTCAGAGTGATTTGGCAGAGACGATCACCAGAGCCGTTACTGATGCGGTCAGCAAGCTTCACATTGGAGAAAGCATCGAGCGGTTAGAGAAGCGGATCTCTAAGTTAACCGATCAGGTTGTTGCGTTGGAGACCGCTCCTAAACCCAATAATACGAACACCAATAACAACAACAACGATGTTGAAGACGTCCATGATGAAGACACGGTGTCTAAGGCTGATGGCACCGTGGATAGGTCAGCTACAAGGACCGCACGATTACGATGTCGTTTGCAACATAATACTCAAGGTATGGGTGGTTTCCATAACTACAACCATCGTCCACACGGTAACTATGCTCCAGATGACCCATATGCTAAAATTAAGTTTTCAATTCCTTCGTTTTCGGGTCAGTATGATGGTGATGTTTATCTTGATTGGGAGATGATTGTAGAACAAAAATTTAATGCCCACCTTGTTCCTGAACAACATAGAGTTAGACAAGCTACTAGTGAGTTTAAGGACTTTGCTATTGTTTGGTGGAGTGGTCCAGCTGCTGAAACTGATTTGCCTACTACTTGGGAAGAACTTAAGGTAGCAATGCGTGATCGTTTTGTTCCCCCTTCTTTTTATAGAGAGATTCGTAATAAACTGCAACATTTAGACCAAGGAGATAAAACTGTTCAGGAGTATTTTAGTGAGCTTCAGAAGGGTTTGATTCGTTGTGCTGCGGGGTTTAGAACGTGCTGTTCTGAAGCCAGATCGATTTGTGTGTCGCCTCCAACCAAATCAACGTATCCAGAACCTTTCGGAAGATCGGGAACCCTTGTCCACATCAAGTTCTTTCCTTAGTTTCTTACGGGATCATCACTCTAGTTATTTAGAGTATCATAGTCTTCTATAAGTGTGACATCGAGACTTTGATAGTAATTAATAGCATAGACGTGGTGTCTAGACTAGAGGTTACCTTTGTTTGCCACGTGTCCCACGGTTTGTAGAGGTAGTCGATAGGTGGTGACAGCCCTATCCGGCCTTAGTATTCCTCCACATTCGGGTACGTCATAGAGCTGTTGACCGGAGTCGTCTGTGGATGCAGGGGTAAGTCAGTGCCCGAAGTAAGCAGTTATAGACTGAACCTAACTTATTATACGATCCTTGACCATAGGAATCCTAACAACCCTTTGCCTACTATATTCTTCTTGTCCTTGGATGGAGTAAGATAGAAGATTAGATACACACGTTCCCTGTGAATTCGATACCTTAGAATACTCTTAGGTGAAGTGCTACAGTGATATCCGTGCACTTGCGAATTTATCTATGATCATCAGAAATACCAACAAGGGCCACCCCGCCGATGCCATTCTTGACACCTATGCCGCTTTCTATTGGCAACTAGTGAGTTGATTTCTGGGTAGGGATAGCTACAGGCTTTGGATTGAAAGGATCACTCTGGGGGAAGAAGAGGTGAAGAGTATTCACCATAATACACTTAGCAGATTTAGAGATAGATGGTATTTCTCCATCAGAGCTCTCAGTAAGAGACTCATGGTTGAAGGCATAGAAATGAGATGATAAAGATGGGGTGGTAGAAGGAGATATTTATAGGAATTGAATCTGCCCTTTGAGGGATCCAAACGTCGCTTTGCACTAAAAGGAGGGCTGGGAAGAAACATAGGTTACAGGAGAGAGATGAGCCGGGAGGACGGTCAAAAAGTAAAACCAGTAGCCGAGGCGGCTCAAATAGCAGTTTGTGATTAATGGTCACGAGTGGTTAGATGGTGTACCAAAGATGTGACCTGACAATGAGTGGTTCTCGATATGATGGCATTTATTAGGGTCTGAAGTGGTAGAGTGATAACAAAGGCGCGCAGAAGTCATTCAAATAAAATCCGGCGCACAAAGGATTTTGTTGACTCAGGGGGCATGTGTTGGTACCAAAATTTGACTAGTCCCAGTGGACAGTCGCCAAGGGTCGGAATCGGCCGAGGTCAACGGAGTTGAATGGCCGAAAGGAAAAAGTGGGCCCATTTAGGGTTGTTTTATCTTTATTTATTTTTAGTTTAAAATTAGTTTGGAAGTAAACCTAGTCGGTTTATTTAAGAGTCCTGACCGAGACAGGTCAAAACCCTCTATTTACCGTGTTTGAGCACTGTCGTCATTAAGTTCGATCTGTTCGAATCAATAAGGCTGCATCGACTTTGACCCTTACTAGGTTGATAGAGTTAGATTCGATCTGTTTATAGATAGAGTCAATATAGTTCAATCGGGATGTTTAGCCGATAGGTTATCAAGGTTCAATCGACTTCCTAGTCCTTAATCGGATTTTTGTCTATCATGCTGTTAGTCATTTGCCCCTTTTTTGTAATAAAATAGATCTGCGATTTTAAAGGCATATTTGCAATACCAGTTATCTGATCTATTGACTTAGCACTGTCAACCAAACGAGTCTGCGAGTTACTATAAACTCATCGACTTTGTTCTATCGACTTAGCACCATCGACTAAGCATGTCTTAGCATGCTTATTACTATCTTATCGATGTCGAGAGATATTCTCGATAGTAGACTTAGGTATGCGTGTGAGTATGAAAAATCGATGGACATAGGACACAGGGTTTAGACAGGTTCAGGCCTCCCGGAGGATAACAACCCTACGTCCCGTTTGGTGCTTTCTGTATTGTAGGGTTCACACTAGGGCTAGGGTTCCCAATACGAGTTCTAGTTTATCGAAAACCCCCTGCCCTCCTTATATACCCGAAAGGTAGCAGTTTACATGGTAATCTATTATTTGGTTACAACTGATTCTATCTATACATCATATCTGTTAACCTAGCTTGCTGCCTACTCAAAACAAATATCCATATAACTTTACAACTGATTCTATATGTACATCATATCTATTAACCTAGCTTGCTGCCTACTCAAAACAAATATCTATATAACTATCTTCTGGGCCTCATCCTTTAATACCTCGTAACCGAGCCCCAGGCCCACTAGGCCATGTAGCCGAGTGATTAGGTATCCTTGGCATATGTGTCCCATAGTAGCACCGAAGAACTTTCCAATTTTGAGAACAACTTCATATTATCTTAACATCTTTCAAAACTGAAAAGTGCTTCTCTTGTCGCATATAGTAATTCTCTTTCTTAATGGACGCCTGAAAAAGGCGTACTCTATGAGTATAGCCCCCAACTCAGAAGGCGTTGAATCTTTTCTTGAAGCGTCGTTTGAGTTAAAAAACTAACAATCTCATATAAAAATTGTCAAATGTCTATAACTAGTCATAGCCCCAAGCTCAAAAGTTATTTGAAATAAAATATCTTATGAGCTAATTAACATTAAAATATGGATTTACCACTTCCCTCGAATGAATCGATGAGGGAATTTGATACTGTAGTACCTAAAACGTGTGCTTGCACCTCTCCCGACTGATCTAACATGGGGTATGTGATACGGTAGAGCTCGAGAGTGGTTCTACCACTCCCTCTAAGTGATTCATTACAAAATATGAAATAGTAGCCCCCACCTCAATCCAAATAGTTTTACTATATAAACATATAAATGCTAAAGTTAGTATAAGGGACTGACTTAACAGGTCATACAGACCTTTTAAGGAGCAGAGCCGGGGGTTGGATTGAAGCAATAGGTCAGAAGTTTCAGCAACCCCCAATAGATCATATCAATGTTTTCGCATCCTTCTTCTATCGCGGATTTGGCCTTCCGTGCAGCTATTTTTTCCGAGGATTATTGTTCTTCCATGGATTTAACCTTGTGAATCTCAATCCAAACTAAATTATCTTTATACATCTCTGCGAGGTATTCCTAGGGATCGCCCCCCATTTCAACACTTTCAAAGAACTATTTGTTCTGAAGTCGAACAACAGCAATGTAATCGGTGGCACGCAGATTGGTTTTATCATGGAAACCATACGCCACCTTTCTCTGAATTCACTGCTGAGGCTCATGTACCTCGACCTGAATGGTCTGCAAAGGCATCTCCAACCAAACAAGGTCGGGTCAATGCAATTCTAAAGCAAATTGCTTATCTAAAATCAAAAGGGTACAGTGGGGTGGACGTCGCAGCGAGCTTCATATATCACTGAGTTCAACCCATCAAGAAGTGTCACATTCCTGGTTGGAAGTTCAATATGAAGAAGGATTCAACCATGGAAGAGCCTGAAGAGCTAACAGAAGAACTAACACTCCGGCTTGAGAATATTTTCACATCCCTACTTGACTGGACTCCAGGGTCTGCAAGGGCTGAACATCATTCCAAGACCGCCAGGAATGATGTATGTAATCATTACCAATTCCATTTATCCGAATTTTTGGCAAATCATCAAAAATTAACAATGTGTCATATGTATTGCAGGAACTCAACATCTATTCCTCGGATCCCCATTGCCTCCTGTGACACGAGAAGATTCACCAATTCGATAGCCAGCTCCCAAGCGTCGTAAAGCTCAGATCGAAGAATCTGACAAAGTCGAGTCTTTGGATAAGAGAGCTGCTAGGCTCCAAGAAGAGGCAAAGAAAAGGCTTCGGGCAAGTCACCAACCACTCGACAAGCATCGAAAAATGGTGCAGAACCCAAATCTGCAAAAAAGCAGACCTACCCAAGTGAAGAGAAATCAAAGGAAGCCCTTACTGAAAATGCCCCTGATGCTACTAAGGATGTGAGGCCGTCTAGCCCCCAACCAAAAGTGTCAGGCTTGAAGTTTAAGCTTTGGCCGAGGTAAAAATTGCTAGAGACCTTAATTCGAATTTGCATATACAACAAATCTACTAATGGATGTATGTCTTGTAGAACTTCTGAAACCACTACTTCGGGTAATACGACACCTCAAAATAATGATCCCGAAGGAGATCATTTGAAGATGAAGAAATGGACATCCCAGGATGATGCCTCCGATCACTCGGCCAAGAAGCCGAGTGATGTTAATGCTGCCCCAACATTCTCTCGGGCAAAAGGGAAAACCAACAAGTCCGAGATCCCTACTATGCCAGATCTAAATACTCCAGCAGTGACCACAATCCCTGGAACCTCTTCACCAATTTAAAAAATGCCACAGCCAACATATGAATATCCAATTGGCCCTAATGAAGATGTCACGCCAACACCAATTCACCGAGTGGTGAAAGAAGGAAACTAAGACGAAACTACCCCCACCCAAATAATGTACCATGTTGGTGAATATGCTATTGCGGGTTTTGATGAGTCTAAGGAACAAGAAGAACTGAAGAGATTCAAAGCTTTGACTTCTAGGTAAAAAGTTGAATGAATGCTTGAGCTCAACTATTTGATTACAAAACATGACACACCTCCTTCCTATTCTTTGTTTCAGAACTTGAAGTCGTACATGTCTGACAAGAACAAACTGTTGCAGCTTGTTCAACGGAAATTGGGAAAAGCAATGGAGATCGAGGACCATCTTGCTAGAGAAAAGGCTTGAGGTTGGACACCTAACCCTTGAAGTGAAAACCCGTTCATCCCAGATGGACGAACTTCAGTCTAAATTGTCAGGGGCATTAGTAGAACCTTCCATGACATAAACATGCTAATATGCCAATGCACTATAGTTTTTCAACTGTCCTTCCCGCAGGTTTATCATAGGAGCTTGCCTGTAAACACAAGAATGAGGCTGACTCGGCAATACTGATTGCTGAGTTAAAAGACCATATAAGAGTTTTGGAGTAATCCTCCGATACAATCAACAATTTGAAGAAGCAAAATCAAGAATTAAAAAGGCAACTGCAAATGTCGGATGAAATTAGAAATAACTTTGAAAAACTAAATGATGGCTTCAAAACCATGGAAGACTCCTGAGCTCATTGGAAAAAGAAAGCTGAAGGTACAATCATTCCCGCCCTTGTGCTTTGAAATCTATCTACCAACTCATTCGGATTGTGTAACAGATGTTAAAAAAAAGATCAAGATACAAATCAAAAGAAACACTCAGCCAGAAAACGGGTTGGCCGAAGTTGAGAAAATATTCAAGAGAGCCGTAGATGAATTAAATAAATTAAGGGAGACCTTCAATGAGGTGGAAAAACTCAAAGAAGTGTACAAAGCAAAGGCGGACACTCTTGAAGCTGAAAAAGCTGAAGCCAAAAAATGTCTAAGAGGTAAGCTACCGTTCCCGTATTATCTACACCTTCAGGTTGATGCTCTTAGAAAAAAGGCTAGATAGTTATGTCCCTGTAGGGTCAAAAAAGGCTTACGAGCTTTTACAAAAGAAATTTATTGAAGGTGACAAAAATCTTTGTTTGTCTCTTGTAGCTCTACAAAAAGATGCATGAGGCATATTTGCAATACCAGCTATCAGATCTATTGACTTCGCACTGTCTACAGAATGAGTCCGTGCATTACTATAAACACATCAACTTGGTTCTATCGACTTAGCACCATCGACTGAGCGTGTCTTAGCTTGCTTATTACTATCTTATCGAATCTGCTCTATTGACTCGATTTTTTATCGGCATTAATAATGTATTAGTATTTTAATATGTTTAATCTCCCAATAAGCCAATATAATCAGCAGTTTAGTTTGTATTTAGTTATCTTTATTCTTATAATAGCATCGGCTGCTTTCATAAATAGTGTTTATCGGCTTTCTCTATCGGCCTGTCCTGTGCTGATGTCCCGTGGAATCTGATCATTTGTTTCTTTGTCCATTGGCAGGGAAAATCGACTCGCACGTCCTGGTTTCTTGTATTGAGCCTGCACTGGAGTTAAGCAGGTCTCCTAGGTCACATGTGGTGATTTTTGTGTCAATAGGGGGGGGGGGAGAATGAGGAAGAGACCAAGGGTATTCTCTATTGACCTAGGTCAAACAATCCACCAACAGCCGAGATCAATCAAGGAATAGATCAACAGTCATAGATGAAAACGGATTTCACGTTTCAAGCATAGTGAGTAGACAGTACGGTCCCTGGACTGGACAGTACGGTTTGCTTTGGGTCTGCTGGTACTCTATATAGACCAGATGGTCCAGTCACTAGGACCGTTCTGTCCTATCTCTACGACCTTACCGCACGCCTTTACCACAACCTACAGGTGTCCCATCCTTATAAATGCATCTTCTACCCTTCTCCATTTTCACATGAGCTCAAAGTCCTTTACCTTCTTCTATCTCTTGCTTCGCTGGTGCATTATTCCTTTCAGATGACTTCCAACTTTAAACAACAACGAACACCAACGAGCTCAACATCGGTGATGGCGACCCCGAAGAGCATACCCGAGGTCATCCTTCTCCGCTTTCCTTTGCTTTTAGGTCTTAGTCTTAGTTACTGTCACGCGTCCATTCTCATATGAACTAGCAATAAACTTAGCGCCCTTTAGGTCCTGATCATTTAGCTCCCCCTTTTAATACTATCTTTATCTTTTGCTTGTACTAGGAACTCAAGAGTCAGATTTGCGTCCCCGTGGCTATTGATGAACACCATTTGTACCTAGGCCCACTCAATGATTCTGATCCCATGGAACTCATCAACTATGAAACCAACTGAATCGCATTCAAATCCACCCTAGCTTCCCCCAAGCCATGGAAAACTGTCTTTAGATCATGGCCATCAACAATCCCAAGTTGGAGAAACTGGTTTTGTAGGGTTACCGCTTCACGTGCAGCTACCCTTCTAGATGCTCAAACTGACGAAGCACTACCATTATCACTGGTTGATATGGCCAAAAATGAACCATTACTGGTTGTAGCTTCTTATTTCTGGTCTGATGCTCTGAACGCCTTTCTATTCAACCAAGGACCCATGGCACCCTCTCTTACGGATGTGGTGATGCTAACATGTTTGAATGTTGACCGGTACTTTCACCCATTCCTCATCCAAAACAATCATAAGCAACGCAAGTTTGATGTGACAACCCTACTCCAAAAAGTAGAGTATGTCATACAGGATCGCCTCGGGAGATGGTTAACGAAGTAACCACACACAGCATTCACACATGAACATTCATCATTTGCAATCATTACATCACTTAGGTGCATAATATTACAAGTCAAGAGGTAAAACATCATTAAGTTCAGATCTGAATACATATGTCCTTACAACATATTACACAAATTTGCGGAAGCGGCAAAACGACAAAACACGACGTTTAGTCCTACGTGAACCATGCCGACCCTATGGCGATGGCTCACTCATCCAGGTTAGGAGAACTGGGGACCCATTCGATGGTCCAGTTCTGAGGCTCCTCGCCTTCCCACACAACCTTATTACAACAATTACAATAGGTCGCTTGAGGAAAACCTGAAAAACATCATCAACGCAAAGCCTGAGTATCTAACATACTCCGCAAGACTTACCCGTCAACCGGTTTACTAAAACCGACTCCTAGTATGCAGGGGGCTGACCGGGTTTATTTGATAATTGCATAAAAAGCTCCTATTAGTTCTATGCTGCACTTTCAATTTCCTTAAACAAGATTTTACTTTGCTTATTGTAGAACACAGCTACGGTGAGTCTAGCTAGCTGCTAAGACATGAATATAGCTGAGGAGCAATACATCATAGCATTGTGTATCCATAGCATAAATAAATTTCAGAAACTTAACCACAACTTTACTACTTAACATATCATTGTCGCTGCTCGAACAAGAGGTACTCGTAACCATGAGGGACGGCAATTCGAATTGATTTACATCCTGCAGGGAAAAAACAAATACACGACATACGCATCATTTAAGAACACGTATGGCCACCGTTCACAAGATTGCTATAAAGTCGATCCGGGGCCATCGATCCCGAGTACACGTCCTCCCCGCGATACGGTACTTCGTATCCGAGGCTTAACCCATGCACTCTCCAGCGGTCCTCAAACCCGTGCATCCACCGTGTTGTTCACATCGCCTCTGGATCTATGAGTATGGCCGTCCAACAATACGGCGCCCAAGTTACTAGGTTTACCAATTCCCATAATAAAGGTATGCACTTGGTACAGTTCAATACTTGTTCGTGGAGTTGCAACTATAGGTGCTCCATTTTTATCAAGTTGATCAACCAATTGAACCATAGTTGAATCTATAACCTACCGTTGACTCCACTAGTTTAAGCATAGCATTTGCTAATGGAAAAGCATACTAACATACTAATCATAGGTCATTGCTAGAGTATGCAAGTGTGTTTCATCCAAGTCCTACACTTAATGCACAATACAATATTCCTAACTTGTGATAAAGAAAAAAAAGACTCGAATGACAAAATGGGTTATGCACCGGGGCTTGCCTTGGGCATGATCATAGTTAGAGTATTCACCAAGGTGCACTTCAACTCCTTGCTGGTCCGGTGTGATCTCCTCGGTCCCGATCCCTATATGGAATGGACATTCATTAATGCCAAGGAATACACAAGGTTTCTTGGAGTTTTCCTTAACTAAAGATGGAATGCATGGCATGACAATTCATGGCACTTCCTCAGCAAATAAAATTTTATGACTAATCATTTATTCACGAATGTGTGCACACCTAAGTATGACATGGTAACTACTGAATTTTTGAAGGGGACAAACTTCAAATTACTAGAATGCAACTTTTAATTATCACAATCTTAGTGTAAGTCTACTTTAACATGAGCATGGCCTAAATGTTGATTAACTAACCTCACATGCTGATGAGGACATGACAATGTAGTACTTAGGGTCAAATTTTTGAAAGTTCATTTTTGAGGCACTTAGCTAAAGTGACCATGTGCAAACTAACACTATACCTAGACATGGCATTTTTAATTTCATCACTAGTTCTAGCTCGTATAGTTAATCAAGAACCAAAGAATAGAACTGAAACATGAGAATTTCTACTATAATGTGAAGCTGAGTTATTTTCCATGGACCTCCAGAAATTAATTTATTCCTACTTTCATTAAATACACACATAAAGTAACATTTATATGTAGAAATTCCTAGTTTCTTAGCAAATGATCAATTTCGACAGCAAATTTGTACATAGGTAAATTCAAATTTTTCATGGGATTTTTCATTAGTGTACAAGTGCATAAGGAACAGGAAATACAAATTTCATAATTAAATTCCTAGCCAATAATTTACATAAATTCAATTACCGAAAATGAGGATTTATGCAATAATACTTAAAATATGCATGTAAATGGAAATGTGCTTTTGCAGAAAGTTTAAGGATGCCCTAAAATGCTTACTGAGGAAATTTCATGAATTTACCATTTACACATAATTACTTATGAATTTATTAACAAATTAGGGTTGTGACTTTGATGGATTAAATAAATTAATCTACTGAATAAACTTGGACTTGATCCTATTTTTCTGGTAGAGCAAGATTTTAGGAGTTGAACAAAATGAATTTCACAATTTTTGGCCTTGTATTTCTCGAGATATTGAATTTTGAAGTTTATTCAAAGTTCACTGTTATTTACAGTTTTGCCACTGGGTTCAAATTTTTCCAGGCGCGCGCGCGTACTCGTGCGGCGGCCGGCGACGGCGAGCTCGGCCTAGCGGCCGATCGGCGGGATGGCTGGGGCTCGTGAGCTACTCGCATGATCTCCATGCCAAGGGGGTCTCGTGGAGGGGGTCGGAGGGGAGAGGGTCTCACCGGAGGTGGCCGACGACAACGCGTGGCGGCAGAGGCAACTCTGACGAGGTCCACGTGGTGGTGCCGACGGAGAGGGAGGCTGGGGTTCGGTCGACGAGCTTCGCGGTGGTCCAGGGAGGGTCGGCGTCGAGGAACTCGTCGAGGGGGAAGGCCAGAGCAGGGTTCCCGTCGGCGAGGTGGGGCGGTTTCAGCGGCGGCGGTCTTGTCTCCTCAAATTCTGGCGAGGGCACTGCACAGAGGAGGGAGGGAGTTAGAGGGGAGTGGGGTGGAGTTCTTGCACGTTGATTTGCGAAGAGAGAGTGGACGGAGAGCTTGCCTAGGCCAAGCTCTGGGCGGCGGCGACCATGGCGGCCAGAACAGAGCACTGGCTCGGTTTTTCGCCGGGGAGAGGAAAGGGAAGTGAGTGCCGGCGCTCGAGGGTGCTCGGGAGGGTGTGAGAGCCGGTTGCGAGTTGAGAGAGTGAGAGAAATGAGGCTGGTGTGCTGCTGCTGCCGCTGCTGCCTTTTTGACCCGGCCGGCGGAGGGACGACCGAAAGCGGGTGAGAGAGGGAGAGAGAAGGAGGGAGGGTCGCGCTGTCGGCAGGGGAGTGGCTGCCGGCGGTGGGCGGCTTCAATTCCTGGCCGGTGGCACAGGGCGGCAAGTTGGCAGAGCAGTGACCGGCATGGGGCGATAGGAAACGGCAGTGGCGACAGTGTTCGGGTACAACCCGGTGTCGGGTTAGAATTGGCTAGGGGAGGGAGAAGGTTTGACCCGGTTTTGACCCTGGACCCCAACTCGGGTTTGTCACAATTCGACACGTTCCCCTGCTCCAAACTTGACACAATTTTTTGTGTGGGCTCAGGAAAACGTGTGCTCCAACTGTGCTTTTGGGTGCACCAGCTAAATTCGCTTTGAGAAATTATGAAAATTCCAAACCCAAAATACACTTTTCTGACTTTGGGGGAATTTTTAAGGGTATCAATTGGTTACCAAAATTCTGGAAAACTTCTCAAAATTCTATTTTATTATGGCCATTCAGAATATGCAAAAATATTGGGGTACTTCCATGGGTTTTGGTAATGTTTGTGAATGACCCCTTTTTGAATATTATGGACTTAATTAA
The DNA here is from genome assembly GCA_032690845.1 of Eleusine coracana subsp. coracana. Classification (NCBI taxonomy): domain Eukaryota; kingdom Viridiplantae; phylum Streptophyta; class Magnoliopsida; order Poales; family Poaceae; genus Eleusine; species Eleusine coracana. The sequence goes on along the minus strand of CM064422.1, from coordinate 35,969,157 downwards.
GTAGGTTTCCTCTTTTTATTCTTTGGCACATGGATTAATTATACTTTTGCGTAGCCCTTAATTGATGTTAGGTTTTGTTAACTTCATTTTGTGACATGGGATGTCACATTTGACACCAAGGGATCTGAAGGACCGAGAAGGCGACCACTGTGGGGGTGAATGTGAGCCAATTAAAATTCTCCAAGAGAACTTGGCCTATATCCCAAATACAATCCAAGCCAACCTCTAAACTGATCACCAAGGCTACATAGACCAACTTGTAATGTGCTACCCATAGCAGTGATCAACAACAATGGAACACAATGGAAACAAAGGGAAGCTACAAAGACTCGAAAAAGTCAAGAACGTCACAAAAACCAGACCTTACTAGACTACCATCAGCAGTGTCGATCACTACCATCGGCAGTGCCGGTCAGGCCCATTGGCAGTGCTGGTGAGGGATTCTCAGGACTCAGAAGAACAGCAGTCAAACCACATCGGCAGTGTCGATAGTTGCCATTGGCAGTGCCAGCGCGGGATAAGACTTAAGCTACTGGAGTGTCGCTCCGAGTTCAGACCCAGGCTACTGGCAGTGCCGATCCAGCCATCGGCAGTGCCCATCAGGGGTTTTCCTCATGCACCAGCAGTGCCGGTTTAGAGATTGGCAGTGCCAATCGACACTTTCCAGAACCAAAAACTGTGCTCGAAACTCGACATGAAAATTACCAAAACCTATCCAAATGACCTCCAAAAATCACTTGCAACCAAAGGCACGCAAACGAGAAACAGAAGGCTTCATCCCAATTCGTAGCTCATAAGAAGTCACATTAAGAATTGAGCACAAGAAAACCCGATTGGAAATATAGCAAGCAGTGCTTATGGCCTGAGCCCAGAACCACCTCGGAGTCATATGCTCATCAAGCATCGCCCGGGCCATCTCCAACCAGGTTTTGTTCTTTCTTTTGACCGCACCATTCTGCTCGGGAACTCGAGGTGCTGAAAATTGATGCTTAATGCCATGCTCAAGGCAGAAAGCATCAAAGGAGGAGTTCTTGAACTCAGTGCCATTATCATTGTGAATTGCTTATAATGCACCTGGAAGTTCCTTGAATAATCTCAAAGCTAAGCTCCGAAAGTGATAAAATACTTCATCCTTGCTCTCAAGAAAGTAAACCCAAGAGTAGCGAGAGTAGTCGTCAACAATCACAAGAACATACCACTTCCCACTTACTGAATGAACTCGAGAAGGACCAACAGTATCCATGTGAAGCAGCTCTCTAGGGCTTTCAGTCATCATCAAATTAATTGGTGGATGAGAAGCGGCAATCATTTTCCTATGACGACAGGGAGCACAAACCAAATCCTTGTCAAATTTGAGCTTAGGCAATCCTCAGATCAATCTTAGGCCACTCAAGCAACATAACAAGTCAAAGCTCATGTGACCTAGTCTCCTATGCCATTTCCGGAGCTTAGAATAAGATTGAGCAAACAAGCACTTGTGAGAACTAGGTGAAACAACAAAATCAGCTTGAAAAACTCTACGAATGTGAGACATCCCACAAACAAAAGAACCACTGGAATCAAGAATACAAAAAAACATTGGTCTTAAAGCGCACTTCCAAACCAACATCAAGAAGCTCTAAGATAGGGAGGAGGTTGTATTTGAGATGCTCAACCGAACCAACATCATTGAGAGTGAAATTCTCATTTACCCTTACCGTGCCTCTTCCCTTCACTCTTCCTCTCTTGTCATCTCCAAAGGTCACATACTCCTGGCACTTCCAGGGAGTGAGGTTGGAGAACCACTTTGCGCTTCCGATCATGTTGCACGAACACCCAGAATCCATCAACCACTTGTTCTCCAAGCCTCTACCTGCTGCCTTGCTTGTGTCAGAGTTGGAGCCAGAGTCGGTGTCGGTGTCATTCTTTTCCATAAAGCAAAGCTTGGTGAAGTCGCAATTCCTCTTGACTCGTGGCTTCTCAACCTCCTCATTTGAGCTTGTAAGGCCATCGCTTGATGTGAGGTCGACATCACTTAGAGCAGCAATGCAGGCGCATGCGACCGCCTTTGCGAACTTCTTGGAGTTCTTGCCTCGCTTCTAGAAGTGGTTCTTCTTCTTATTGTAGTCTTCAGTATTGTTGTCATGGTGCCCGACCTTCTTCTTCTTCTTAGGACAGTCAGTGAAGAAGTGTCTAGGGTCACCACACTTGAAGCAAGTTCTTGATCCACCTCCTCGTCTTTCCTTCCGGTTGTTGTAGAACTTCCTAAACTTCCTTGTGAGCAAGGACAACTCCTCGTCAGGAGTGCACTCTATCTGTTCATCGGAAGCTACAACAAGAGAAGACAAAGCAAACTCCAAGGTAGACTTTTCAAGTGAGGGGTTAGTTTCCTAAGATGAGCAACCCTGACTACCCTTTTGAGAACTAGAAAGCAAAGCCATGCTCGAAGCTGGATTAACATGATTAGGACGAGATTTCCTAGACAATTCATTAGATTTCAGCCTGCTATACAGTTGCTCACAATTCAGGGTATTGAAATCAGCAGTTTCCTCAATAGCAACAATCTTAACCCCCCAGACATTTTCATCAAGAGAATACAACAGTTTTTTGGCCCTATAATTATCATCATACACTAGGTTACCACAAGCCCTCAGTTTGCACACAATTGCCTCAAACCTACGAAAAGTGTCATCTAGTGACTCGCTAGGTTTTCGTGCAAAGGTTTGGTACTGTCTATTGTAAGTGTCCTTACGCACAGACTTGACTTGATTGGTACGCTATGTCCAAAGCTTAACCCAAATAGCATGAGCAGTTTCAAGATGTGCAACACGATCATGTTCATTCCTACCTAGAATAGAGAGCAGGATATTGATAGCTTTGAATTTGTTTTCATACCTGAGTAACTCACCTGCAGATGTAGCATTGAGATCTTCTAGTATGGCATATGCCTGCTCAACTATCTCCCAGATTGCACATCCTTGGCTTAAGAGATAAACCTTGGTCCGTGACTTCCAGTTTGGGAAGTCCTCTCCATCGAACATCCACAGCTTGACCGCACGATTATCCATGTCACCTTCGGGTCATAGAGCCGATGAAGATCAACTAGTGATCAAATCGGCTCTGATACCAATTGAAGGACCGAGAAGGCGACTAGAGCGGGGGTGAATGGGAGCCATTTAAAATTCTCCACGGGAACTTGGCCTATATCCCAAATACAACCCAAGCCAACCTCTAAACCGGTCACCAAGGCTACACACACCAACCTGTGATGTGCTACCCTTAGGAGTGATCAACAACAAAAATGGAACACAGCGGAAGCAAAGGGAAGCTACAAAGACTTGAAATAGTCAGGAACCTCACAGAACCAGACCTTACTGGACTACCATCAGCAGTGTTGATCACTACCATCGGTAGTGCTGATCACGCCCATCGGCAGTGGCGGTGAGGGATTCTCAGGACTCAGAAGAACAGTAGCCAAAACACATCGGTAGTGCCGATAGTTGCCATTAGCAGTGTCGGTGCGGGATAAGACTTAAGATACTAGAGTGTCGCTCCGAGTTCAGACCTAGGCTACTGGCAGTGCCAATCAAGGGTTTTCCTTGGGCACCGGCAGTGGCAGTTCAGAGATTGGCAGTGCCAATGGACTCTTTCGAGAACCAAAAACTATGCTCGAAACTCGATAGGGAAATTACCAAAACCTATCCAAATGACCTCCAAAAATCATGAAACTTGGAAGTTTCTCATGGTAGGACATTCCTTCTCCAAGTGGAATCACACAAAAAGCTCTAGAATTCATCACAAATTTGAGGATTTACCGAAAACTCTAGGGTTTGAATGTTCTTATGGAAATCCACGAAATCAAGGGTGCTCTTTCCTAGGATTCAACCAAGGATTCATAGGGGAATGTTTAGGCATGTACTAGCACCAAGATCCCTCAAAAAATTTGTACTGGAACCCACTCAAAAATGGGATAAAAAATCACCACAAAAAAAGCTCCAAAAATAGAGAAAAAGAGAAATTCGGGATTTAGGGAAAAAGGGAGATCTTGAGCACGAAAATATTTCTCATATCATAGAAAGGTGCTTACAAGATCCATGGATACAAGGCTAGGAATCCACCCTCTTCCTCCCACTATTTGGAAGAGCAAGAGATCTCTCTTACACACCCACTACTCTCCACTAAAACATGAAGACCTCTCCTAGCACTTTGAATGGAACCATAACACAAGGCTAATGGAAAGAGAGGATCCTCTTCCACCAGCCCTACCTCTCCTTATATAGGCCCAAGGTCTATTGTCCACATGGCAAATCTACCCTTGACCTACACAACAAACCGACTTACCACCGGGGGCATAACCATCCATCTTTTTTCTCGTCACCCGAATGCCATCAAGCCCTTCACAACTTAGCTTCACCTCAACACAAGCTTCATGATGGTTCCACGTGTACCTCTAATCGCCACCACCGGTTTTGAGGCCCAAACTAGGAAACCACCTTGCACGCTTCTCAAAGCATGACTTCTCGATGTTGACGCGTGTTACCTTGTCCTATGATCCTGACCATTGGCAAGTCTCTCCCGGTCCCTGTCCATCGGGCCCCCTTGTCAGTTGCACTGGCATCCCGCTCGCCTTGACTTGGTCAACACGCCATCTTCATCACCACCATGGTTTTGAGGCTCAACCGTGAAACCTTCTGTGCATCTTGCCTCTCCACATGTATGGTATGGATCACCCTTGACTCCACCCGGCCTCCTGATCGTCTGGCCCAAGTCTTCTACATGTGCCCGACTCCAGTGACCTACACATCATGAGACAAGAAAAGACATTTCCCAACTCTTGCAATATCACCAATACCTCCACCAACTCTGGTTAGTCATAACAATGATCTGCAAACCCATGCAATCCCCGGATTCCCGCATTTCAACTCAAATACCAAATCTGCTCAAGTAATTACTCTTCACATATATTGCAAACCATGACACATCTCCACATGGTTTCTCAGGATCAAACAACTGGCCCAAATATATCGATGCCCATCAGAAGACCAGATCAGTCTGCAACCGATAGTTATCCGCATTTTTTAATCTCTGGCTTGAACATTTCATTTTCTATAGCTCATCTTGCAAGCCCACCACCAACTTCCTGGGCATAGGTGACATCTTGGCTGATGGCAACAAATGCCCCTTAGGTAGATTTCTCTTAGGTTATGTGTACCAGCTCCTTCAATGATTCCTTCCGAGCCGATAGACTAGCTTTCCTCCTCGATAGCCATGGTATCAACACTTCTTTCTTTTCACAACTATTTTTTCTCACACCATGCTATTTATATTTAATGTTCCTTTCTAGGAGATGATGGATGATAGCAGCACCACAACTTTGGACCCACCTTCAGAATGCACTGCTCGTATCGACTCCCCACCCGTCGGCACTGCTATATCGGGAGAAGTCAATGAGCCAGTGACTGCTCCTTGATCAATTTTGGCTTTGATTGCTTGGATCGATCCTTCTTAATTCACATCTTGACTGCTTCACCTTTTCAACTCTTAACCCTCTGTATTCTCAGGAGTTCCGGTCGTCGGCCATTAGGGCATATATCCCCGAACCTTCAGACATCTCGATGCCTTCATCGACTCCTAAACATGATGTCCTGATGCATTCGCCAGCTCCTGAGGATGATGTCCTGATGCATTCGCCGGCTCCTAAAGTGAACACTCCAATATGTCCAACGACTCTCGAAACAACGGTAAAATATAACCTTTTTGCTTTATTAATTTACCCACCTGCAATTTTCTTAATGACCTCTCTCTTTTTTTCACGCCCAAATCTCCAGGCGCTCTTCTTCAGTATACTTGTGAAGGTGCATCTAGGCCCCTAATTTTATTTTGGTGATTGGCGTTAATACAATTAAGAATGGACTAATCCTCTTATGAGCATGTGTCTAGAAAAATAGTCCAAAGGTTAATGATTAAATGTATAATAACAAAAAGGAGAAAAGAAGATAGCAAACTGCTCAAATGATGAAATTCAAAGTAGGCTCAAGAATGAAGTTCCTGACGTTTTTATTATAAATCTTGAGTATAGGAAAAGCCATACTATTAAGAGGGACACAAAAGTGTGAAGCAATGATGAACCAAGTGCTAAATTTCCTTTTTCCCAGCCAAATAATTTTCTCCAAGGCCAAATCATCAGACTTGTCTGACCCATCGGACAAGACCATCGGACTCCAGAACCTCTGCCATTCTGAGTCGTCGGACTTGCCCGACGGCCATCAGACTTGTTCGATAACTGGAGGATAGTCCGACGCATCATATCCTTTCATCGGATTCTAGTAGCCATGTCACCTTGTGCCATAGGACTTGTCCGATGACTATCAGACTTGCCCGATGGACATAACTTGTCCGAGGCATCGAGCAAGTCCCTCGCACTCCAGTTCTGTCGCCAGCCCTAATTCGTCGGACAAGTCCGATGACCATCGGACTTATCCGATGCAGATCTGAGAAATACCTCTTAAATGGCTCTTTTTCTCCTTGGGCTATAAATAGACCCCATCTTGTCCTTTGGCCGGTTGGTCACTCATTCTACTCAAAAGCACTATCATGCTCACTTTGCTCTCCCCAACTCTCCTCCCTTGCTTCCAATCTTGATTTGTGAAGGGATTGAGAGAATATTGAAGAGCTCCATCGCCTCCAAGCTTCCATTCTCTTGAGCTCTAGGTTCATCCTGACCATCGACGACTCTTGTGTTTGTTACTCTTGGGGATTCATCCCCTAGACGGTTAGAGGTGCCCGTAGAGCTCACAACTTTTGTGGTGGCGCCTCGGGAAGTTTGTATTGACCCCTCCTTTGTTGAGATTGTTAGTGGAAAGCCAAGTTTGATCTTTGTGGTCACTTGGAGAGGTTAGGGTTGAAAGAGACCTAGTCCTTTGTGGATCCCTCAACGAAGACGTAGGCTTCTTTGTGGAGCTGAACTTTGGTGAACAAATCTCGTACCTTTCTTGTCCTTTATTTACTTGCTCTTGCTCATAACTTGCTATTAGGGTTTTCTTCATAATTCTCAAATTAACTTGTGTAGGTTGCTTACTAGTTGTTCTCCTTATTTCTATAGCTTCATATAGCTTGTAATCACTTGCTCCTAGATTGCCTTGTACTAGTTTAAAGTTTTAATCGGTCGATCTACTTTTCTATCACATGCCATCGAACAAGTCCATCGGACTTTCCTCACAATCATCGGACAAGTTCGACACTACGCAGTTAACTTTTATTATTAAGTGATTTTTAGAGATAATTGCCAATTCACCCCCCTCTAGACACTTTCAATTGGTATCAGAGCAAGGTCTTCTTGAAGGCTTAACCGCTTAAAGATAAAGATGACAAATGGAAAGGAAAATCCATTGGGATCATCATCAAGAGCCAATACCGAAGATGATGTAGATGGAGAAAATCCAAGGATTGAAGATAGTAAAAAATATCCCATACCAAGAACCTACAACAATGTCATGTTTGATTATGATGATCTCAAAGAAGATCATATTGGGCAAGGGTCCGATAGACTTCCATATTTTGATGGACAATTCTATGATCATTGTAAATGCAAGATGATGACGTATTTGGAATCCATGAGTCCTGATGTTGCAAGTATAACCAAGAATGGTTTCTTGTGGGAGAATAGAAACAATCCAACGCGCAAGGATCAAATCAATATTCACCTTAATGTCGTGGCCGCTAGTGCAATTGTTTTCGCACTAAGCGCCACCAAGAATGACAAGGTTGCCGGAATAAAGAATGCCAACCAACTATGGAGAAAACTTGAGGTTATCTATAAGGGCATTGATTCCGTTAAAGATGTAAGACTTGAAGAATTACAAAATGAGTTCAACTTGTTTATCATGGGACAGGGAGAAGGCCCAAAAGAAGTTCACGATAGGCTCATGAGAATTGTGAATCAAAGAAGAGCACTTGGAGCTAGAATGTCTGACTTGGATATCGACAAGAGACTACTACAAGCATTGAGACCATGGGATAGTAACATTTGCTCAAACATTAGAGAGAAGGACAATTTCAAAACCATCTCCATCGATGAGGTACTTGGGAAGCTTCTATCCCAAAAACAACAAAATGATCAAGCCAACGAGATTAATGCCTTGATCAAACAAAATGAGGGAGCAAATGGTGACAAAAATGGTGTAGCAACCAAACCACACAAGAGAAGAAGAAGAATGTGGTTGACTCAAGTAGCGAAGATAGTGATGATGAGATGGCTTTGCATGTAAGAAGATTCAAGTCATTTCTTAAGAAAGATGGCTACAAAAAGAAAAGCTTTGACAAGAGCAAAGCAAGAAGATCAAAGAGAACTTTCTATGAGTGTTGTGATGAAGGACATTTCATTGCGGAATGCCCAAAGAAGAAGAAGAAGGATGAAAGAAAGAAAGACAAGCACCACAAGAAAGACAAGAAGTATAAGAAGCATAGAAAATGTGAAGCTCACATTGGTCAAGAATGGAATTCTGATGACTCATCCTCTTCATCATCTTCCTCCTCCGAATCTGACATAGAGGAGGGAGGCATTGCTAGAATTGCTATTGGTGTCACTCCCACCAACACTTCTCTATTTGTGAGCTTGAGTGATGATGATGATGACAAAACTCACAAGTGCCTCATGGCAAGAGGATCGAAGGTAACAAAATTTAAACACAAGTGTTCCTCTTATGCTAGTAGTAGTGATGATGATGATGATGATGATGTTAATGCTTCACTTCCTAAAATGCTCGAATTTATGGAATTACTTGAAAAACAAAAGGAAGAAAATGATAGGCAAGAGGAGCTACTTGATAAACAAGAAGACTTGCTTATTCTTGAAAAGAAAAGAAACCTTGAATTAGAGAAGCTCCTAGAAGCAGAAAGAAAGAAAAACAATAACTTAACAATGTCTCTCACCAATATTGAAAATGCTTGTGAAAATGTTAAGAGCACTAAAGATGAACTTCAAGAGAAATATGAGAATTTGGAAAAGACTCATAAGTCTCTTGAAGAACAACATAAGATACTTTCAACTTTCACATCCTCCACCAATAATTCTCATGCTTCCACTAGCAAAGGATGTGATAGGTGCTATGGTATTGATGTTGATGCTTGTGCTAGTAATGTGAAATTGATTGATGATTTGAACAAGCAAGTAAGGGCTCTTGAAAGAAAAATACAACATGAGAAAAATGTTGTTACAATGAAAAGGAAAAGTATGCAAGACGTGCATACTCAAATACTAGAATGCTTGAGACTTCCCGAACGTGGTGGAATACTAAATGGTCGGACAATGCTGTCACCACATGCCGCCTACCACACAGCCTGTGGGGACGAATGCAAAACCAGCTAGTGTTAACTTAGGCACCACGCCTACGTTTTCACTAGATATTCTTCTGTTGGCCTAGCGGAAGAATAGCTAGGGAATAACCAAGTCTAAGTTCTATTCAACAACTAAACTTAATTAAATCCTAGCCGGGAATCCCGTAAACTATGCTTCAAAGTTCTTTCCCAATAATTGTAACTTGAGGAAATTGAGTAAGTAAAGATAAATACTTGACAAGATATAAAGAAAAAGATAATTATATTGATAAGGGATAAGTCTTATAAAAAGAGAAAAGATACAAGAGAGCTCATACCAAGACTCCGAGGCGACTTCCGGAATCCCGAGCGATGCTCTCGACTAGACTCTAACTCTCGACTAACTAACCTACTCTACTAAGTAGCACAAGTAGTGGGAAATGGACTCCAATGTGTTTCACTTTCTTGATGTCTTGTTTATGCTGAATTCCCCCTCTATTTATAGGTGGCGAAGACTTGGCGGGTACTTCAAGGTGGAGGAGAGTTGGTGGGCAAAATTTACCCCGCTGGGCGGCGGGCCGTGCCGGGTGGCTGGCCAGGCCGGGCGACCACTAGATTTGGTCTGTTTCCAACCGACCTGCTTTGGATGGCTTAGATTTTGGTCCGGATGGCGGTTCCTTGGTCGGTTCCCACCGAATTCTCTGTTTTGGGGTTGGTAAGCCTCATGGGCCTCATGGGCTGGCAACCCTGGGTGGCCAACCCAGGCCGGGCGGCAGGCCAGGCCGGGCGGCAACCCAAGCCGGACGGCAGGCCAGGCCAGGCGGCAAGCCAGGCCGGGCGGAAGCCTGGGTCGGGTGCCGACCCCTCCGGGTCGCCCCGTGGCTTCTCCCAGTTAGGCCATTTTGTAGACCCTTTTTTCTTAGCCATATTCCATAGCTTTTTGTCCGGGGGGAGAAAACAGCGTCATGGTGGAGTGTTTTGCAAAGTCTGCCGGGTCAGATGATCAGCCTCATGAAGACTTGTTTTGACCTGCCAGGTGGCTGTTTTCAGCCTGATATGACCCTGTCGGCTGGGTTCTGATTTCAGTCATCACGACCCTGCCGGGCCCTGATTTTAGCCTCATATGACCCTGTCGGCCTGCTGTTTAAGGTAGAATCGGCCGATGGGGCATTTCTTCATGTTTTTACATAATTTTAGCCTTTTTAACCCTGTAAACACATATTTCACCAAAACTTGTTGCCAAGGACAACATACCTTGCTAAGAAGCTGATTTTCCCACTTTCATTGGGCGTGCAAAAAATTCACACGTGTCCAAATCATTGCATATTGTATCGAAAGGAGCATCAGAACGTTGTGAGATGCCCAAGGTGCAAACACAGTTGTTACAAGAGGAACAATGATTGTGATGCCGATGGTGGCGTGAAGAATAAAACTAACGGGAGAAAGAAGAAAAGAAGTTCTATCGTCGATGATAGTGATCACAGTAAGGTTCCTGCCTAAGTGTTGACACTTCTTAACATCGCACCAGAAATATTACTATCCCCGTCAACAGCGCCAAAAATGCTTATTGGTATTTCTTACGATCACAGATAAATCCGCAAGCGCACGGATACTGATGTAGCACTTCACCTAGGAGTGTTCCAGGTTATCGAATCACAAGGAACGTGTGTGTGTCGATCCTCTAACTAATCCGTCCAAGGACAACAAGAATATTGTAGGCAAAGCGTAGAGAGGATTCCTAATGGTTAAGGATCCTATAATAAGATTGGTTCGGTCTCTACTGCTTACTTCAGGCACCGGCTTACCCCTGCATCCACAGGCCACTCTGGCCAACAGCTGTACGACGTACCCGAACGTGGAGGATTACTAAGGCCGGATAGGGCTGTCACCACCTACCAACTACCTCTACAAACTGTGGGGCACGCGGCAAACAAAGGTAATCTCTAGCCTAGACACCGCGTCTACGCTATCAATTACTATCCTAGTCTCGGATCCACGCTATTAGAAGACTAAGATACTCTAATTAAATAGAGCGAGGATCCCATAAGTAATAAAGAAAGCACTTACTTAAATAGGATACTTAAATACAAAAGATGAAACACGAACACTTACTTGAAAAGGAAAGCATCCGTCGAGGTACAAGCGTGGGGAAGATTGCCGACAAGCCTGGCGCTTCCCCGAACTCTCCCTCACTCTCTCCCTATTTTCTAAGCACTTTGGCAGTGCTAAGGCCTTTTGAAGTGGAGCTCTATACTCTTCTTCTTGTGTGTTCTGTCAAGTGAGAGGGAGAGGGGCTCTATTTATAGTGGGAGGTAACTTGGGGGAGTGGAGAAGCATTCCTAAGAATAAAGGAACATTCCTCATCCTTAGAGGACAAGTAATGAGCTTCTCCACTCAGCCAAGCAATCTGAACCGCCATTCCCTTCTCCCGCGCGTGCTGACATCATACTGATGTCAGCGTCGGTTCAGCCCAAATACCTGATCTTCTATGCTTCATAACTCTCACATCCAAAGTCCGGTTTAGGCAAGTTATGATGAGGACATCACTCCTAAGGTTACATGCAACACTCCTCCAATTATGGACTTGCAAGGTCCAATGACTAGAGCTCATGCACGACAACTAAATTTAGAGGTGAGCTCATTCCTACGTTCTTCATTATATGTCACTTTTGAGAATGGTTTGCTACCTAATGATTATATTGTAATTAGGAACCATGGAGAGGACCAGGAGATGATAAGAGAAGGACTTCGAGACGTGGAGGACCAGCAAGGACATGGAAGCCAAGGTGGAGGCCCAACCAAAACCGACTTTGAGTCTGTTTCGGAGCTCAGGACCAGTCTGCACTAAAACAGATGCCCAGGACGCATACGGACTCGGATTTGGACGTTCTACATATGCACGAAAAGATAAGAAGAAGACCTTTCCAATGCCGCTGGTATTATATCAAAATTCATCCGGAGTCATCAGGAGTCATAGAAACAAGAGAGGGTCCAGAATCTGTTTCGGTGCTGCGTCGCCTTTTTTTGGCCTTTGGGCTTTGTATCTAGTTGAGCCCAATTAGGGGCGCGTTCGGAGGGTCTTGCATGATGCTAGGGTCTTCATATACAGCCGCTGCTGCACCATTAGGGTTTGGGGTTTGCTTAGATTATTCTGTTCATAACAGTTTTGCCGTCATCACGGTTTGTGAGACCCCAACTTCGTGAGATTCATAATATATCTGCAACTGTGTTGCATTCTTCTTTGTTCTTGCTTGTGTTCTTGATTCGCAGGCAGGGATTAGCATTCTCGGCGAGGTCAATCATTTTTGGATGGTTGATAACCAGAGGAGACGTCGTGCTGCGATTGCAGGGTTTAGAACGTGCTGTTCTGAAGCCGGATTAATTTGTATGTCGCCTTCGACCAAATCAACGTATCGAGAACCTTTCGAAAGATCGGGAACCCTTGTCCACATCAAGTTTTATATGCGTTTCGATCGGCTCGATGAGAGCTTCAACATGGTGAGATCTAATATATTATTTCTACTCTTGTAACTCTGATATTTTCTTGAATTTGTTAATAAATGATCTGCATACAAATATTCACCAAGACTTGTGGAAATTGTTAATAATAAACTCTTATCACTATGTTGGTTATTCTTTTTATGTAATTTATGCAAGGATTTGACGGTCAGATTTAGCATTTAAGGACTGTCGACAAACTCCCCCACACTTAGCCTTTGCTCGTCCTCGAGTAAAGGTTGAAGACTAAGGTGGATCACAACTTCAATTGGTATGATGCTAGCATGCAAATTATTCCATGTCATACCTTGACCCATGAACTTTTAAAGTGTCTATCATGTTACCTTGGGTGGTGGAGGAATGAAACTGTGCTGACTCCAATCATCTTCACTTGTTCTGCTATGTAGCTTGGGTTTTTGAAAAGATTTTCAAAACAAATCATAGCTGTTCTCCTCGAATGATTCTCTCAACTCGCTCAATGTGTATGGTTCCTCAGCAGGGCATTTGACATTGCCACTTTTCATTCCTACTTCTAAATATGGCTTTATGTGGAGCTCAAGTGTAACACCCTACTTTTGCAAATTCTAAAAATGCCAACTATTAGCATTTAGGAGTTTAATTAAATAACCTAGGACAAATTGTTGCATTTGCATAACATGTCATATTCATATAGATTTTCATTGCATTATGAATTTAGTTTAATTATTATTTATTTACTAGGAATATTAGGAATAGAATTAGAATAGAAATTAGACAAGGAAAAGAATTGAGAAAGAAAAAGAAAAGAAAAGGAGGAACTAGAACAGTGGACCGAAACCCACCATTCAGCCCACCCCTCCCCTCTCCCCACCTCCTCCTTTCGGCCCAGCCGGCCAGGCCGCCTCCCCTCCCTTCATTCTCTCCCCCGCGGCCCACCTTCCCGGCCGGCCCAGCGCGCGCGGCCCGCTCCTCCTGCGCTCTCTGTCTCTCTCACTGACACGCGGGCCCCACCTGTCATCCCCTCCTCCGCCTCTCTCTTCCGTCGCCGGAAATCGACGCCACCACCGCCGTCGATCTCCCTCCCCCCACCTCCCCGGCTCCTGTAACCGGCGCCCGAGCGTGCGCGACCGCCTCCTCTTCCCTTCCCCCCCTAACTTTCGGCCGTTTCGGCCGTTACGAACCCCCGCGCGCATCAATGGCGCTAGTGGCCATTGATGGCCGGAGAGCCCTGCGCTGGCTCAATTCGCCCGCCTCCGCGCCTATAAAGCACCCTCTCGGCACCGCCCTGCTCCGCCGCCACTCCTCCGCTCTCCCCCGCTCGCTCACGACCATCGGACGACCTCCCCCACCGAGCTCCGACCACCGCCGCCACCGAGCCGCGCCGCCGACCCCCTCCCGGCCTTCCCGCACCCGCGCGACCTGCCGGTGAGACTCCCCTCTCTCCCCTCTCTCTCCCGGGACTCTCGCGGCGAGGAATGGCCGACCGGAGCGCCATTCCGGCTAGTCTCCGGTGAGCCCCGCCGCGCGCCGCCGCCTAACCGGCCGCCGACGACGACCTTCCCCGCCCTTTAATTCTGGCCGTTGGATCTTGATCCAACCGTCCAGATTACATACCCCTTCGGGTTATGTAATCGGTCCACCGTGAACCAGTGGACCAATGGTCCACAGAACCTATAGACCCGGTCCACGCATTTCTAGTTTAAAATTAATTCAATTAATTCCTGGATATTGTGGCAGTTTTGCATTTTAGCCCCTGTGCTTAGTTTAAATTAGGCTTAGGTCCCTGTTTTTGTGCAGAACAAATAAAAATTTGTTTTTAGGCCCCTGAACTTTATAATAATTATTTTTAGCACTACATTTTTACAAAAACCCCTATACCTTTAAGAAATTATATTTTTGCCCTATAAATTGTACAAAACCTCTGGAATTGTTTTAAATTATATTTTAATCTAGTCTTTTTATATTATTAATGGTATAAATATTATTTTAGCCCTAAAATTTACAGAAACACCCCTATGCATTATTTAAATTATTATTTGACCTGGTAATTTTATAAAACACCCCTGGACTGATTTTAATTATGTTTTAGTCCCTAGAATTATTTTAAAATTATACCTTAATCCTTATTAATTGTACAAATATTATTTTAGCCTTAAATTTTTACAGGAACATCCCTGTACTTAATTTTAATTAGATTTTGGCCCTGTCTTTTTACACTTAAACCCCTGCACTTAGTATTAATTATGTTTGAGTCCTAGAATTTTTGCAAAAACAACCTTATACTTTTAAGAACTACTTTTCAGCCCTAATAATTTACACTTTAGTCCCTGTAATTTTATAAAATTACACATAGGTCCTTAAAAGCCTCTGTTTTTACCCATTTGCCCCTAAAACTTCAAACTAGCATAACTTTTTACTCATAACTCCAATTTAGGTGATTCTTGCGCCAAAATTCTCGTAGGAGCATAACCTTTGCATCCCTTGCATCTACATACTGTTTTTACTTTGTTGCATATAGTGTATTGATTTTGTATGTTTTGCTTGTATTGGTATGTCGTTACATAAAGGCAAGCATACACAAGGACCACCCTACGAGGATTTTTAAGAGCAGGAATTTGAAGGGTTAGAGCAGCCTGCTGCGCAGGACGAAGGCAAGTGTCCTTGATGCATATTACACCTATTGAAATGTTACTATAGAATTGCATGCTTGTGTCAATTTGTTGGGAACCTATTGTTAGAGTTTTCCTTAGTAATTGTTTTTACCCTGTTCCTTGTCGCCTTGAACCAGTGGGTGAATTGTGGGTAGAAAATGCTTAAGATGGCTTATGGGATGTGGGTTAATATTAATTTTGATTAATGAACAATGTCACGTGGGATATGTTTGGTAAATCTTTTAGTAACATGGCTTAGGGATCTATGCAAGCCAGGTGGAAAGGATGTGGTGCCGTGGGCACATGCTTGTGGTAGCAGGCTTGTTGTAGATCCTAGGAACCGGTTCTTGGAGTGACAACCCAGGAAAATAGTGACAACCCTGCCACACACCAAAGGAAGTGTGTAATGTGGGTCGCGTCCACGGGCACCAAGGGAATCACGACTTGTGGGTAAAGTGGTACAAACTCTGCAGAGTATCAAACTATCATGATAGCCGTGCTCACGGTCAAGAGCGGCTTGGAATCCTCACAAGATTAGTTGGGGATGGGTTGGTATGGTTGGAAAGGTAGGATGGATTGAGACTTGGTTAGTACAGCACCTTGTGAAAGTAGGGTTGGGATGACCCCACTTAGTAAATAGGATGCTTAGGTTAATTAAAAGCTCATGCAACCCACTCTATAAAGCCTTCTCTTAACTATAGCCCCATGTCATCTTTTCCCCCACTTGCTGAGTACGACATGTACTCACCCTTGCTATACCACGTTGATATTCAGCCCAAGGAGAAGATTGGAGCCAATACTAAGAGGAAGGAAGCGAGTACTAGGCGATGATCCTCCAATCGATGCCTGTGGAGTTTGGGATGTCTACGCTAGATACTTTCCGCTGCATTGATGTATTTTTCTTCTAGACCCACGGGTCCTTTTGTAATAAAGATATGATGTAATAAATAAAGGATATGGATAATTATTCTGTTTACCATTGATGATGTACCGTATGTGTGTGTAACTTGATCCTGGGCACATGTACGGCTACACCCATTTTGTTTCTTAAAATGGGTGTTACATCAAGGTTGGGGTAAAAGAGAGGCATACTTGTGTCTCATACATCACTAAGTCAAAAACCTTATCCATGAAGAACAATTCATGAACTTTTGATCAAGCATGTGCACATGTGGATATGTGGATGGAAAATGACTGAATGTGAATACTCCCTTTTCTTTTAAGACGCTCCCTCGCTTCTATTGGATAGGCATTTTAGAACATGGGCTAATTCTTTCTCTATTTTTTTGACTCTTTTTTTTTAATCATGAATAGCCCATGTCACTTTTACAGGGATATTTAGAGAGGGAGTTAATCATAATATGATGGAGTACTTTATTTAATGGATGGATGATGACATGGAAGTGCTATCTTCCAGTGTAGAAGATTTAGCACATGGATGATGGGTACGGTGGTGCTAACTTTCAGTGAAGAAGTATTAGCAAATTGGTGCGCACATAATCTTGATCAAAAAGTCATAAAAAGTAACTCACAAGGGTCACAACAATTTGACAAAGTTCAATGAAACAACAAGTAGCATATGCATAAGGTTTTCAATGAGTTCATCGTATGGCTTTGATAGGAAGATATAATCATTGAGGAGTCAAGCTATTGGTTTTAATTTTTGTAAAAAAATTCCCAAGCACATTAAGCATAAGAGAAATATTCATTTCGTCAAACCATATCCCATACATCAACTACCTAGGTGACATGCTTTCCTAAAGATGTAGTTCACAAGCAACAAGTTTATGAATTAGGAATAAGGAGCATGCAAGCCAACCAAAAAGAAGCATGAAATAAAACGGGGCTTCCACAAGGTTCATTTAGTTTTCTAGTTAAATTTTTATGATTGATTCAAGATAAGATTGATTTAACTTGGAAACTAGGAGGAAAGGGATAGAGTGTGCAAACCATCGCTATAAAGAGGAAGAGGTCAAGAGGAACCATGGCTAGGTCGATTGCCCTTGTAGGTTGGTCGACGTTGCTTGGAGCCCGATCGCCTCGCCCTATGTCGTGTTGGCTTAAGTGACGATGTGCAACATGTCGATGGGAGGCCTTGTATTGTTTGTGCGTTGAGAATCTTGAAGGCCTCCCCCACACTTGATCTTGTACCCGGCTGCTTTATTTGAAGAAGAGCAAAAACAAAACCAAAAAGGGTGAAAAGAAAAAGGGACTCTACTGGCTTTATGGGCCAAATAGAGTCACAACTTTATTTATTATTATTTTTTTCTTTTCTAGGCGCACTATAAAATCAAATTGAATAGAAATAAAAAGGGGAAATAAACTAACGCGCCATTGGGCGAAGTTCCTAGCCGGATGTGCGAATTGGGTCCGTAGATGGCGATGGCTCAAAGAACTCGCCCTTGAAGCAGAAAATGATATGATAGAAGTTTGCTCCATGGTGGAAAAGGAAAAGAAATAAAAAGAAAAGGAAAAAAAAGAAAAAATATGAGGACGAACAAGGTTCAAAGATGATACAACAACCGTTCCCCGGGAACGGCGCCAGAAATGCTTGTTGACACTTCTTAACATCGCACCGGAAATATTACTATCCCCGGCAACGGCGCTAGAAATGCTTATTGGTATTTCCTACGATCACAGATAAATCCGCAAGCGCATGGATACCGATGTAGCACTTCACCTAGGAGTATTCCAGGTTGTCGAATCACAAGGACCGTGTGTGTATCGATGATACAACAAGAATATTGTAGGCAAAGGGTAGAGAGGATTCCTAATAGTTAAGGATCCTATAATAAGATTGGTTCAGTCTCTACTGCTTACTTCGGGCACTGGCTTACCCCTGCATCCACAGGCGACTCCGGCCAACAGCTCTACAATGTACCCAAACGTGGAGGATTACTAAGGCCGGATAGGGCTGTCACCACCTACCAACTACCTCTACAAATTATGGGGCACGCGACAAACAAAGGTAATCTCTAGCCTACACACCGCGTCTACGCTATCAATTGCTATCCTAGTCTTAGATCCACGCTTATAGAAGACTAAGATACTCTAATTAAATAGAGCGATGATTCCATAAGTAATAAAGAAAGAACTTGCTTAAATAGGAAACTTAAATACCAAAGAGGAAACACAAACACTTACTTGAAAAGGAAAGTATCCATCGAGGTACAAGCGTGGGGAAGATCGCCGACAAGCCCGACGCTTCCCCGAACTCTCCCTCACTCTCTCTGTATTTGCTAAGCACTTTGGCAGTGCTAAAGCCTTTTGAAGTGGAGCTCTATACTCTTCTTCTTGTGTCTTCTGTCAAGTGAGAGGGAGAAGGGCTCTATTTATAGTGGGAGGTAACTTGAGGGAGTGGAGAAGCATTCCTAAGAATAAAGGAATATTCCTTGGACTATTCCTCCTCCTTAGGAGACAAGTAATGAGCTTCTCCACTCAGCCAAGCAATCTGAACCGCCATTCCCATCTCCTCCCGTGCGTGCTGATGTCATACTGACGTCAGCGTCGGTTCAGCCCAAATACCTGATCTTCTGTGCTTCATAACTCTCACATCTGAAGTCCAATTTAGGCGAGTTTTATATGCGTTTCGATCGGCTCGACGAGAGCTTCAACATGGTGAGATCTAATATATATTATTTTACCACTTCTCACTTTATGTTTACGGGCTTTTATTATTTCTACTCTTGTAACTCTGATATTTTCTTGAATTTATTAATAAATCACCTACATACAAATATTCACCAATAGTTGTGGAAATTGTTAATAATAAGCTCTTACCAGTATGTTGGTTATTCGTTTTATGTTATTTATGCAAGGATTTGACGGTCAGATTTAGCATTTAAGGACCATCAACAGTTAGTCATGTGGTACTTACCCATGGTCGATCGCATCGGACGCTTGTTTGCCAACCCTAAGGATGCAGCAATGATGACATGGCATGCACGCAATGGAGACGGTAAGCTCAGACATCCCACAGATGGAACACAGCTGAAAAAGTTTGATGAGGATCATCGAGACTTCTCTAACGAGGAAAGGAACATACGGTTTGCATTGAGTACAAACGGGATGAACCCATTCGGTCAAATGATAAATCCGCATAGGACTTGACCAGCGATACTAGCAATGTACAACATTCCACCATGGTTATGCCATAAGCGTAAGTACCTACTGCTGACCACTCTTATATCTGGGCCCAAAGAACCTGATAACGACATAGACGTGTTCTTAGTACCATTGTTTGAAGACCTACAAAAACTATGGTTGGAGGGGGTCCGTATATAGAATGAGTATCGAAGAGAGTACTTGACATTCAGAGCAATTATTTTTTACATGATAAGTGATTCCCCGGCACTAAGGGCGCTATCGGGGCAGGTCAAAGGAAATGTGGCATGTTTCGTATGCGTTGATCATACATCCAATGTGTACCTTCCAGCATCCCAGAATCTAGTGTATATGTGAATCCACTGATTCTTACCAGCAAAACACAGGTATCGCGCGATGGCTAGACACTTTGATAGCAAAGTTGAGAACGACATAAAACCTCATCGTTGTACTGGCAAGGTCGAGCTTGACCTTGTTAAAAACATTAATGTTGTTTTTGGATAGTCGGTAAAGGGAGTCAAAAGGGCAAAAGGTCTCACACTGTTTAAGAAGAAATCTATTTTCTTCGTATTATTCAATTATTGGAAAGAATTGGAAGTGAATCATGCGTTCGACTGGATGCATATTGGGAAGGGTGTATTTGACAGTAGTAGCGGACATATACTCGACTAACCTGGTAAGACAAAGGATGGACTCAACACATGTAGAGATCTTATAGTGATGGGAATAAGATCAGAGCTCCATCCATAGGAAATAGAAAATGGAAAGTACTTTCACCCTCCGGCAGCCTACACACTTATGATTGAGGAGAAAACATGTGACACCCCAGGTGTCTCGCTTCATTTAACCAACATGGAGAGCTTAGGTTATAAACAACATAGCATGAAGTATTAGGACTCACTCCCTTTTATTAATTCTAGGCCAATAAAAACCCTGCAATCAAGTTATTGAAGCAATTCAAAAATTTCAATACAACTTATGCTAAATAAATTCATAATCATGTTACTAATAATAAAATAGAATTTTATGAAATTATTGGGCATTTTATCTGCTTGGCAAGACCCCTAATTAATTAATTGATTCCTAAATAACTAATTAATGCATTTAATTAATTCTAAATTTTTTTATGAAAATCACAAATAATATTCACCAGAGTGTTCTCCACTATTTAAATAGCCCACCCACCAAATTTCACTATTTTGGAAACTCCTAGCTATTTTATTTGGATTTATCAAAAGTCAGCTTTGACCAGGGACCTTTTTGTGAGGATCTTGAAAGATCAGGGGGCGCAGTGTAAGAATTCCTTTCTTCTCCCTCTCACTGGCGCAGAGCCGATTCTCGGCCGATTTCTACTGTCGCCGATGCACTACCCGAGCAGCCATCACCTTGCCTCGGGACCGCACGTGCTACAGCCACCGTTGACCCCTCTCTGCCCCCGCTCGGTCCCATCCCTCTGCCCTCTGCCATCGCCAGCGCACCGCCCGGGCAGCCATCACCTCACCTCGGGACCGGGCGTGCTACAGCCGCCGTTCATCCCTCTCTGCCCCTGCTCGGTCCCATCCCTCTACCCTCAGCCGCGAGCTTGCCCAACCTTCTCTTCTCCCCGTCTGCACGCCATCGCCGTGACCGGCAAAACTTCAATTCCAACCGCTCCTCTCGCTCTCCCACTCCACCCGCTCTTTCCCCCTCCACGCAACTCATAGCGAACCAGCAAGCTCATAAAAACTACTCTCTCTCGCTCTCTGCTCTCTGCTCTTTTCCATTTTCTCACCTCCCTTCCCTTTTCGCCATTATCAAGCAGAGCTCAAGCACGACGCGCTGCCCAGCTCTTCCACTGCTTCCCGAGCCCAACCAAGAGTAACCACACACCGCCCACTTCCCCTTTAGCTCCCCAGGCCACTCACTCGGCAATTCCATGCATGAGCTCGATCAATTCGGAGAAAAATTGAGGCACACAGTTCTGGTGACCTCCTCTGTCATCGACCGAAATTGGCCATCTCCGGTGAGCATCATCCCCTCTTTCCACCTCTACCGTTTGCACAACCCTCAGCCAAACGCGCCCGCCTTAACCCCTTCTTGTTTTCATGTGCAAAGCCATCGGCATTTTGCTTTTTCTCAGTTCTGACCCATCGCCGCCGATCACCGAAGCCGCCTCCACGACGAGCTCTTATCTCCGGCCCTCCTCACCGAACGACAACCCGATGCCGCTCTTCGTGCTACCCTAGTGAAGCTGTAGGAGAAGACAAAGCCCAAGTTAGAGCTTCGAGCCGTTCCCGCGACCTCGCCAAAGTTCGTTTTCTGCCGCCTCTCGTCGCCGACGGCCTTCCGGTGAGCCACTCCCCCTCGAACCCTGCCATTCTTCCCGCCTAGATGTGCATGTCATTTTTCTATCCTCGCGACGAGCTTTCCTCCCGCGCAATCGCCGGCAGCGAGCCCTCCGGCCGCAAGCCACCCCGCCCCGGCGAGCCCACTGGCGCCTACTGGCAGCTGATGTGGTGCCTACGTGTCGCGTACATGGTGCCTACGTGGCCCCTTTTTAAATCCGGAAAATACCAGAAATTCTAGAAAAATGCATAAAACTTTGAAAACAACTAGTAAATCAAATTTAACTCCAATGAAGCCCAAAAAAAATTTGTTAGGTTCACCTTGAAGAGCTCTATTTTAGTAAAATGATAAACCTTAGCCTCTATACTTGCATTTTTATTAATTCATTTAATTGTCCAAACAAAAATTAATTCACCAGATATTCTAGGAACCAAATTTAATTCTGATTTTTGGCATGCTTAATAATTGCATAAGTATCTATCACCACAATTTTTGGTTTAGAAAAATATGAATAATTTTAGGCTCTGGAAATTATTTAGTGAGTTCAATTAAATTAATTCTAGTAATCATTTGATAATTAATTGGCCCCTGCCACTTGGCACTAAAATCACTCACTCAAGCATCTGTGCCCAGTAAATTACATAAGTCCAAAAACCTAAGTTTACTTAATTAAATTAAATTAATTGCTCATACCACTATTTTACTTTAATAAATGTTAGTAATTAGAGTAATTATAACCAGAGGCTGCAATTTGGTAAAAATACATTTCATCTATGTCCCTGTTCATGATAAATCACTCAAGACCAGAATCAATGGGTTACTACTACAATTGCTTAATTATTTTGAAGGACTATAACAACCTCGAATAAATGATTAACACACATAAAATGAAGGAACTCTAATTTGTTCCTTTGAAGTATATGGCTTCGAGAACATAATAATAATCAATATTTAAAGACGTTGAGCATCATACCATTGCATTCTATGGTATTTTGATAATACCGACAATTCAATTCTATCATATAGGCAACAACAACCCGAAGCAGGAAGAGGAAGATCTACAGAAGGACCTTGATCCCCAAGAGCAAGACGTTGTAGTTGCTAGCACTAACATCGATCCAGGCAAGCCCCGGTTTTTCATTCGCCATTTTATAAAGTTGCTAGTTTTCAATATTACTAGTGTCTGAGATAATTGCATTGGGTCATAGGAGTTGATTGGAACCCACTTGCATGATACCCAAATGACCTATGCCACTGTTATTAGAACTTTGGTAGTATCGGTACTCTGTCGCTATACTTAGTAACTATTAGGCCCGATAGATACTAATACTAGGGAATGAACTCAACCACTGGAACGGGAACCTAAAAAGAAGTTTATTTTACTGTTATGACCGGGCAGGGAAGATGCATGTGTAGGTTTGCAGCAATACATGGGTGTTGACTGCGGTAGCCCTGCCTTGTCGAACCTAGGACCCGTCCGTGGTCGGCCCCTAGGTCAAGTATTGAACAGTACCAAATACATGCTAGTCTAAGGACACTAGTAAACTGATGTAGCATTGGCGCAGCAATGAGAACGGTACACAGTACAATGGTCGTTGACCCTCCTGCTGCTGGAGTTTGCGGTTCAGACCGCGAAGTACTGTTCGTAGAACGGCATGCCCACTCGCTGAGACTAGACCCGGACCAAGTTGTTTTTCGTTCTTGCAAAAAGTTGCCATATACGACCTTAACTGGTGCGTATGTGTCCTGTATCTCGGGTTATCCCAGCTGGTGTAAATCAATTGCAATTGCTGTCCCTTGCAGTAATGAGTACCACTTGGTCATTATGTCGTCACGTAGTTGAACCTGGATTACAAGTTAACTATGATGCTTATTGATTGGTGTTACTATTATTGTTCTTAGGATGCACTTACTTTATACATTGCTTTATTATCTTATTGTTGCACTAAAGTTACATTTCTGCTCTACTCAATTAAATGGAAGAATAAAATTTGATAGAACTAATAGGTTGCTTAGTGCGAGTCTTTTCAAACAAGCCACCTATTGGAGCCGTTGCATGTCTAGAAGTCCGACGGGTAAGACTTACTGAGTAATTAGTACTTAGGCTTTGTGCCACTGTTGTTTTCGGGTAATGAAGAAGTAGAATTGCCTGTAGATGTGCTACCCTGGGACATGCAAGTCCCTGAGGGTTGGACTGCCCACTGGGAGTCCGACTTCCCGTAGCAATGATGATGTGTGATGCTAGAGTGATGGTTCTTCGGGCATGTACCTTTACTATGTTGTATCGTCGAGCTCGTAGAATATCATAATTGCTTTTGCTGTTTCAAAACAATTCAAGAACTTATACTATTTCCACTGCACTCTGATAACTATTTGATGTAATATTTAATTTAAATTTGAACCAATGTTGTATTATCAAGTGTCTGCTTTATCAGCACCGTTGGGACCTCGATCCTGTGGGGAGGGGCGCCACAGCTGGTCTCAGAGCCGTGGTCCATGATAATACAATAGATAAATTGTATTTTCGAAAACTACAATGTTACGAGTAAGGAAACGTTAGTATTGCCCCTAGTAAATAGTAGGGTGGTGACAAAGCTAACCTGGGTTATGATTGTTTCCATTATTGCATCTACGGCTTCTTCAAACGAAGGTACGTGCGTGCTTAACCGACACGCGTGATATCAGTGTTTGTGCTTGTTGGCGGATACGAGACACTGTTGGCTCGTGACTTTTTCCATAGATCATCACTAGTAGAACTGTGCTTCTTTTCATAGTTTCTTTTGAATTTGATGTATGGTTTTGGCAATGAATCTTCTGCAGGTACACTAACGCCGTTAGTATAACATTTAGTATGACTTACGTGTTGAGTGCGGGTCGTCACCAATTATCCGTACCGCTAAGTCTCGGCAAGTTAGGTGTTGTGTTGTGAGGAACGATAGGTTAATAAAATGAAGGTTTTGCATCATGGATCCCATTATAACTAAACTAAAATTTGGTTCTCTCCTTGCTCACCAACCTCTGAATAAAAATTTTCTAAACCTAATAAGTATAAAATTCTGAATAACAAGGTTAACAAGAATTTGTCCTGTTTTAGCTGCCAACTTCAAAAATTCATAACTAAAGTTCCACTTTGGATTTTTAGGTGTTTAAATACAATCTGGAAAGACCTAGAAGCCTATTTTCATCTCCAATAAGTTTCACCATCTTTCCAGTTTTTCCCTGTCCAGTAGAGCCAAAACAATAGGCCTATGTCAATCTGAAACCGAGTTTGTTTTGAGACCCATTGCCGTATTATTGACCCTTGAGGTTGGAAAATGTGAACAAAAACTTTGTTTCTGTATTTCATAGCACTATATATGAAATGCATTGTTACTCATGGAACATTGTAATCACCATTGGGTTTATGTTCCAGATGGGTGACCACGATTTTGAGGAGCTTTCGCACGACGGGTGGCGCTACACCACCGGGCTCCACCACCGTGGCTTTCCTACACTTTTGTGGGATCTCTTACGCTTGTTGGGCTACGATGAGCCGCCTTCTTACAAGGTCGCGAGATCCGTCGTCACGGCATGACTCTTGCTGAGGTGCACATCAGCGTGCCCACACACCCGCGCAACCTTGACATGGCGGGTATGGAGAGCACGGCGACTTATGGGAGCCTCTGTGAGGGCTTGGAGATAGTCGCCCACAGGGCTCTCACCCACTTCTGCGAGCGCCACACAGCAGCGCTCTCCGGGACTCTGTTCGAGATGATTCCCATCTGGCACCAGGCCAACCCGGTCTGGCAGAGGCGTATGAGGCGCATTGGCCGCGACGACTACCCGACATACCACGCAGGGTACCACTGGGTGTCCTACAACTCCGAGTACCTCCTCAACTTGGATGAGGAGGCTAGCAGCCACAGCAGTATCATACTGGCTGAGGCAGAGCAGGTCTAGGTTTAGAGGAATGACCTACAAACACAGGTCGATGCGCAGCAGAGAGAGATTCAGCGGCTGACTGCTGCTCTTGAGGCGAGTGAGACTCACGTTACTGAGGTGACTGGACAGCGTGACACCCTCGCACAGGAGGTTGACAGACATGGCATGATTTTGCAGCAGCGTGCCAACCACAACGAGCACCTGCAGCATCAGTTGATGGCTGCACAACACGAGATGGAGCTTATAGGAGAGGATTTGGAGACCCTGGCCCAGGAGAACCAGGGCCTGCAGCAGCAGCTTGAGGCAGCCCTTGCACCACCGGTAGTACCGGAGGAGGAGGACCCGTAGGAGGATATGGACGAGGACTCTGACATGGACTACGAGGCACCACCTGAGGCAGGACCCAGGAGGATGAGGATAGACTAGCCTAGTCTCGGTAGTCAGGATCAGTGGGTAGGTAACTTTTGTCGAACCACGCGAGGTTGTGGTATTTTCGGGTTGATGCGTGAGATGTTTATGTAACTCGAGGGCCACCTATTCTGAGTCATGTATTGAAACTACGATGATTGCGTTGTGCATTGGATGTACCATTAGTAGCTAATGTTGTTACAAACAAAGTTAATCGTACTCGTTGACTCAATCAAGGTACTTTCTTTGTAGATGGCTGAGAACAATGAACAACCACCACAAGGTTAGGAAATTACCGATGGCCTGGAGTTCACGGGAATGATTCACCTGTTTTGGAGAGTTCTCTAGAGATTCGGATATTCCCCTCCTCCCACCTATGTTGGCAAGGAATTCCAGGAGCATGGAGTCCCCTCATGTATCATCCATGTGGCAGTTCCCGCCAACTACTCCGTCATCCTCGCATGGGAATCTTGGACCCTTAGTGTCACCGGGACCTATTTGCCTTCCACCTGGAATGTAGCTGCATTCAGGGCACTTACTCGGTTCTGTGAAGACCACAAGCATGACGTGGCTGGAACCCTTATTGCCTTGCTACCCATTAATGATGTGACGGATTTCGAATGAATGAGGCGTGTGGATTTCATCTTTGATCCATACTACCGCCATCATGATCCTATGCTGCCCATAATAGAGTATTATGGTCTGTCCACGTTCGCTTTGTGCACAAACTTGTGCTGGCAATTGGATGTGTTCCATTCTGCACTATGACTTTCTGAGGTCGAAAAACAAGCTAAAGATGAAGAAATTGTAGAACTGAATCAGCAAATCCAAGCCAAGAATAAAGAGATGGAAGCGATTCTAGAAGAACGCTACCAAGCCTTGCAGGATGCAGCGGATTTCGAGCATGACATGATTGAGGCTCAAGATGACCTGAACGCGTTCAAGGCTGCCCATCTTCCTATTGAAGGGAATTGGGACGAGATCTTCATAGGGTATGGAGAACAAGACGCTGTGGAGATGGGACTTGCCGGAGTTGATGACAATGAAATGATGGATCTGGAGGAACCAGGAGAACCTATGGAACAGGAAGAACCGGAAGAGCCGGAAGATTAGGCCAGGAGTAGATGCTCTACTACCCCTATGTGCTGTCGTGAAAAATATGTACCCCTAGCCCAATATAGGAGGGTGAACCTTGCAGTACGTGTCCGCAATACCATAGCTAGGCGTTGGCACGTATGTGTAGGAAATCGTATAAGGATGACCTTTAACAACTTTGTAGACTGAATTGAATCAATGAAGTTGGTTGCCGTGTCTGAATTGTTATCGAGTCTTTTGCAAATTATATTCTTGCGCATGTGTCTTATGGAGTAATCTGAGAAATGACTAACATGCAACCGCATAATTTGCAGCATGGTGCGTACTCAGAATCAAGAGGATCCTGAGAGCTCACAGCAGGGGGCTAATGTTGAGCCATCACTAGCCGAGGTTCTGGCCGTTGCACTCAACAGGCAGCAAAATGACTCAGAACAGCTCCGTCGGTTGGTCGACATCACGACTCACCTGTCTGGGCGTGGAGATAACCACAACCACCGCAACAACCAGCCCCGTCAGAGCACTTACTCAGATTTTTTGGGTATTCACCCACCAACCTTTGAACGTGCCAGAGAGCCGCTGGACGCTGACCATTAGCTGCATCAGACCGAGACTAAGTTCGGTCTACTGGAGTGCACTGAACACCAGAAGGTGTTGTTCACCGCCCAAAAACTCCAGGCCTCTGCTAGTGCCTGGTGGGCCAATTATGAAGCTTCTCTGCCCGCTGGACGTCGCACTGAGTGGAATGAGTTCAAGGCTACTTTCCGAGCTCATTTCATTCCCGCGGGTCTCAAGCAAAGGAAGTTTCAGGAGTTCATGGATCTAAAACAAGGAGGGAGGAATGTCCTCCAGTATTATGAGGCTTTCAATCACCTGGCCTAGTATGCTAATGAGTATGTCAATATGGAGGAAAAGAAGAGATACGCGTTCCTACGTGGGATGAATGACACGCATAAGGAGCATCTGACTTAGCAGACAACAGGCACATACAATGACCTGGTCAATGCTGCTATTGTCCAGGAGGGTGCTATGCGCCAAGTTGAAGAGGAAGACCGGAAGAGGAAGGCCCTTCTACTGCCCCTGCTGCCCCACAGGCGAAGCATCGTCTGATTTACACTTCCCCCACCAGACAGCGTTTCCGGGCATCACCGCGGCAGCAGTACCAGCGACCGTATGGTCAGAATTACTCAAGGCCGCCGCAGTAGCAGAATTTCCCACCTCATGCACCGTACCCGCAGCAGAACAATCAGTACTGCACACCGTATCAACAGCAAGGGGGCCAGAATGTTCGCGCTCCACAACCTGCTGACCATGGAAGCAGCTACCCCTGCTACAATTGTGATCGTACCAGCCAGTTTGCAAAGAACTGCACTGCACCAAGGCGCAACAACAACAACAACCAGCGTCAGAATCAGAACCAGGCTGTGAATGCACCATCTCATGGTGCCCAAGTGAACTACACCAATGCTGAAGACATCCCTCAGGGCGAACCCGTGCTGACCGGTACGCTCTCGCTCTATCGCCAACCTGTCCTTGCACTTTTTGATTCTGGTGCTACGCATAATTTCATTAGCCAAGCGTGTGTGCAAAAACTTAATCTTCAACCCTAGACTATAGAAAGGTGCTACACAATTCGTTCCCCCACTGGGCAAACTAGTGCCAATCAAATAGTGTGCAAAGCCCCTTTGGAAATAGACAAGGAAATCTACCCCACGGATTTTATCATGCTTAGCCACCAGGAAATTGACTTGATTTTGGGCATGTTCTGGATGAAAACCCATAGAGCCAAGCTAGACATCGAGCCCCGTATCGTTCACCTCAACTCCCCTTTGCATGGAGAGGACACATTTTCTCTAAACATCAATTCATCAAAAGCCCTGATTGTCCATCACTTGGAAGGGCAGTCGCTCGAGAATATCCCTGTTGTTCGTGAGTATCCGGACGTATTCCCTGAAGATATCTCTGGCCTACCACCTGACTGTGAAGTGGACTTTAAGATAGAGCTACAACCGGGAACTTCTCCAATATCTCGTCGACCTTATAAAATGGCCCCGAATGAGTTGGCCGAATTGAAAAAGTAGTTGAATGAGTTATTGGAAAAGGGATTCATTCGCCCAAGCACCTCACCTTGGGGCTGTCCAGCTATTTTTGTGAAGAAGGATAAGTCTCTGCATCTTGTTGTTGATTATCGACCCCTCAACGAGGTTACCATCAAGAACAAATACCCGTTACCACGAATTGATATCCTTTTTGATCAATTAGTTGGTGCTAAGGTATTTTCAAAAATTGATCTCCATTCAGGTTATCATCAAATTAAGATCCGAGCAGAAGACATTCCGAAGACTGCCTTCTCTACTAGATACGGACTATTTGAGTACCTAGTAATGTCATTCGGATTAACCAATGCCCCTGCTCATTTCATGTATCTCATGAATTCAGTATTCATGCCAGAGTTGGACAAATTTGTGGTAGTATTCATTGACGACATCCTCATCTATTCTAAGTCCAAGGAAGAGCATGCCGAACATCTTTGCATTGTTCTTCAACGCCTCCGAGATCACAAATTGTATGCCAAATTCAGCAAGTGTGAATTTTGGTTGGACCATGTACCATTCCTTGGTCACATAGTATTTGTAGAAGGAATCTCGGTAGATCCAAGCAAAGTTCAAGATGTGCTAGATTGGAAGCCACCAAAGACAGTTCACCAAGTACGTAGTTTCCTCGGGCTAGCCGGATATTATCGTAGGTTCATTCCAAATTTTTCTCGGCTAACCAAACCCATCACGGAACTGTTGAAAAAGGAGAAAAAGTTTGATTGGAATAGCAAGTGTGAGGAAGCATTCCAAGCACTAAAGAAATTATTGACAACTGCCCCAGTACTGGCTCAACCTGACGTCACCAAGCCATTCGACGTATATTGCGATGCGTCCGGCACAGGGCTGGGATGTGTACTCATGCAAGAAGGTCGTGTCATAGCCTATGCATCTCGACAGTTAAGGAAGCATGAAGAGCACTATCCAACTCATGATTTGGAGCTAGCTGCAGTTGTACTTGCACTAAAAATATGGAGGCATTATTTGCTCGGCAACTTAGTGCACATCTACACAGACCATAAGAGCTTGAAATACATATTCACCAAGACTGACCTAAACATGAGACAACATCGGTGGCTAGAACTGATTAAGGATTAAAACCTAGAGATTCACTATCATCCCGGCAAGGCTAATGTAGTCACCGATGCGTTAAGCAGAAAGGTCCACTGCAACAACTTGGAACTGGAAGCTCAGGACCGAATTGGCCACGAAACTAATTTGGAACCTAGCCATCACATTTTACCTGTGGTAGTGGTTAGCAACCTAAGTGTGCATTCTACCATCCGTGAAGAAATCATTGCTGCGCAGAAAAGTGGCGTTAGTATGAATCACATCAGACAAAACATTAAGGATGGCAAAGCCAAATGCTTCACCCAAGACTCGAACGGTACTCTGTGGTTCAATAACCGTCTAGTAGTACCAAAGGACTTTGAACTTTGACGGAGGATCTTGGATGAAGCACACCATTCCAAGTATTCTATCCATCCGGGTAGTAACAAAATGTACCAAGACTTGAAGAAGAATTTCTGGTTGACAAGGATGAAGCGAGAAATTGCTCGGTAAGTCACGGAATGCAATACGTGTCAGAGGGTTAAGGCTGATCATTTGAAACAGGCTGGATTACTTCAACCATTAAGTATCGCCGCTTGGAAATAGGAGGACATCTGCATGGATTTTGTTGTGG
Source organism: Eleusine coracana subsp. coracana (assembly GCA_032690845.1). Lineage (NCBI taxonomy): Eukaryota > Viridiplantae > Streptophyta > Magnoliopsida > Poales > Poaceae > Eleusine > Eleusine coracana. Next base: position 35,938,108 of record CM064422.1, on the reverse strand, counting down.
GTCTCCCTCTCACTTCTCGAAAGCATGATTCAATTTGGGTCATTGTGGACAGACTCACCAAATCTGCTCACTTCCTGCCAGTCAACAATAGACATAATGTACGATAGTATGCAGAGCTATACATAGCCAGAATTCTATGTCTCCACGGAGTGCCCAAGACCATTGTTACGGATCGTGGCTCGCAATTTGTTGCTTGTTTTTGGGAACAACTGCATGCATCTTTGGGTACCAAGCTGATCCGGAGTTCTGCTTACCATGCCACCACAAATGGACAAACTGAGCATGTCAACTAAATTTTGGAAGATATGCTTAGAGCATGTGTTTTAACTCATGGTGGAAATTGGGATACGTATTTGCCTTATGCGGAATTCTCATACAACAACAGTTACTAAGAGAGCCTAAAAATGTTGCCATTTGAAGCACTCTATTGTCGCAATTGTAGAACACCACTAAACTGGTCTGAATCTGGAGAAAGAGTAACCTTTGGTCCTGACTTTGTCAAGGATGCTGAAGAAAAAGTATGTACCATCCAAGCCAATCTTAAAGTCGCTAAATGCCGTCAAAAGAAGTATTCAAACAAACGACGTAGACCACTATACTTCAACAAGGGCGACTACGTCTATCTCAAGGTGTCGCCCATGAAGGGTATCCAACGGTTTGGAGTCAAGGGAAAGTTAGCTCCCCGTTATATCAGACCATTCCAAATTCTGGAATGATGTGGAAACGTGGCCTATAAGTTGGAGTTACCCACCAACATATCTGGAGTTCACCCCACCTTCCACGTGTCTCAGCTTAAGCGATGTCTCAAGCCACCCATCGACAAAATTTTAGGAGAATATGGCCAACTCCAACCCGATCTCACGTATTCCGAACAACCCGTGAAGATCCTCAACGAGAAGGAACACACGACCCGTAATAGAACCCTCAAATTCTACAATGTTCAATAGAGTAACCACTCAGAAGATGAGTCTACTTGGGAATCGGAAGAGTTTATGAGAACTCACTACCCGAAATTTTGGTCGTCATACACAGGTATGCCTTGACCACCGCACTTCCCTCTAGTTTGCCTTGATTCATAATCTCGGGACGAGATTTCTTTAAGGAGGGAGGGCTGTGACACCCCAGGTGTCTCACTTCATTTAACCAACATGGAGAGCTTAGGTTATAAATAACATAGCATGAAATATTAGGACTCACTCCCTTTTATTAATTCTAGGCAAATAAAAACCCTGCAATCAAGTTATTGAAGCAATTCAAAAATTTAAATACAACTTATGCTAAATAAATTCATAATCATGTTACTAATAACAAAATAGAATTTTATGAAATTATTGAGCATTTTATCTGCTTGGCAAGACCCCTAATTAATTAATTGATTCTTAAATAACTAATTAATGCATTTAATTAATTCTAAAAATATTTTTATGAAAATCATAAATAAAATTCACTAGAGTGTTCCCCACTATTTAAATAGCCCCCCACCAAATTTCACTATTTTTGGAAACTCCTAGCTATTTTATTTTGATTTATCAAAAATTACCTTTGACCAGGGAACTTTTTGTGAGGATCTTGAAAGATCAGGGGCGCAGTGTAAGAATTCCTTTCTTCTCCCTCTCACTGGCGCAGAGCCGATTCTCGGCCGATTTCTACTGTCGCCGATGCACTACCCGAGCAGCCATCACCTTGCCTCGGGACCGCACGTGCTACAGCCACCGTTGACCCCTCTCTGCCCCCGCTCGGTCCCATCCCTCTGCCCTCTGCCGCGAGCTCGCCCAACCTTCTCTACTCCCCCTCTGCATGCCATCGCCGTGACCGGCAAAACTTCAATTCCACCCGCTCCTCTCTCTGTCGTACTCCACCCACTCTTTCCCCTCTGCGCAACTCATAGCGAACCAGCAAGCTCACAGAAACTACTCTCTCTCGCTCTCTGCTCTCTGCTCTTTTCCATTTTCTCACCTCCCTTCCCTTTTCGCCATTGTCAAGCAGAGCTCAAGCACGACGCGCTGCCCAGCTCTTCCACTGCTTCCCGAGCCCAACCAAGAGTAACCACACACCGCCAACTTCCCCTCTAGCTCCCCAGGCCACTCACTTTGCAATTCCCTACGTGAGCTCGATCAATTCGGAGAAAAACCGAGGCACACAGTTCTGGTGACCTCCTCTGCCGTTGACCGAAATTGGCCATCTCCGATGAGCATCATCCCCCCTTTCCTCCTCTACCGTTTGCGCAACCCTCGGCCGAACGGGACCGCCTTAACCCCTTCTTGTTTTCATGTGCAAAGCCACCGGCATTTCGCTTTTCCTTAGTTCCGACCCATCGCCGCCGATCACCGAAGCCGCCTCCACGACGAGCTTTTATCTCCGGCCCTCCTCACCGAACGACAACCCGATGCCGCTCTTCGTGCTGCCCCAGTGAAGCTTTAGGAGAAGACAGAGCCCAAGTTAGAGCTCCGAGCCGTTCCCGCGACCTCCCCGAAGTTCGTTTTCTGCCGCCTCTCGTCGCCGATGACATTCCGGTGAGCCACTCGCCCTCGAACCCTGCCAATCTTCCCGCCTAGATGTGCGTGTCATTTTTCTATCCTCGCGACGAGCTTTCCTCGTGCGCAATCGCCGGTAGCGAGCCCTCCGGCCGCAAGCCACCCCGCCCCAGCGAGCCCACTGGGGCCTACTGGCAGCTGACGTGGTGCCTACGTGTCGCGTACGTGGCGCCTACGTGGCCCCTTTTTAAACCCGGAAAATACCAGAAATTCCAGAAAAATGCATAAAACTTTGAAAACTCCTAGTAAATCGAATTTAACTCCAATGAAGCCCAAACAAAATTTGTTAGGTTCACCTTGAAGAGCTCTATTTTAGTAAAATGATAAACCTTAGCCTCTGTAATTGCATTTTTATTAATTCATTTAATTATCCAAACACAAATTAATTCACCAGATATTCTAGGAACCAAATTTAATTCTGATTTTCGGCATGCTTAATAATTGCATAAGTATCTATCACCACAATTTTTGGTTTAGAAAAATATAAATTATTTTATGCTCTAGAAATTATTTAGTGAGTTCAATTAAATTAATTCTAGTAATTATTTTATAATTAATTGGCCCCTGCCACTTGGCACAAAAATCACTCACCCAAGCCTCTGTGCCCAGTAAATTACATAAGTCCAGAAACCTAAGTTTACTTAATTAAATTAAATTAATTGCTCATACCACTATTTTACTTTAATAAATGTTAGTAATTTGAGTAATTATAACCAGAGGTTGTAAATTGGTAAAAATACATTTCATCTATGTCCCTGTTCATGATAAATCACTCAAGACCAGAATCAATGGGTTACTACTACATTTGCTTAATTATTTTGAAGGACTATAACAATCTCGAACAAATGATTAACACACATAAAATGAAGGAACTCTAATTTGTTGCTTTGAAGCATATGGCTTCGAGAACATTGAAGCATATGGCTTGGAGAACATAATAATAATCAACATTTAAAGACGTTGAGCATCATACCATTGCATTCTATAGTATTTTGATAATACTGACAATTTAATTCTATCATATAGGCAACAACAACCCGGAGCAGGAAGAGGAAGATCTACAGAAGGACCTTGATCCCCAAGAGCAAGACGTTGTAGTTGCTAGCACTAACATCGATCCGGGCAAGCCCCGGTTTTTCATTCGCCATTTTATAAAGTTGCTAGTTTTCAATATTACTAGTGTCTGAGATTATTGCATTAGGTCATAGGTGATAGGTGTAGAGTGCCCGATCTTTCGGCGAGTGTAGATAACTTCGATTCGGTGGATGTCGACCCTCACGATCCGACTACGACGAGCAAGCCCGAAGCACGAATGCAATCGCTGAACCAACTTCCGGAGGGTATTAACCTTGAGGTAAACAAGATCAACCTGATCACGAGGATCAATTCTTACACGCAATCGAAGACGAGCAAGAATTAGAGGCGAGCAATCTGATGTATTGCACGACGCTGGAGTTCTGAATTCACGTCGAGAGATGGATGAATAGCTAAGCTAATCTTAAAACAAAACTCAAAGATTACAAGGGGCACAACCCTTGACTAAATAGGGGGAGCGCGGCATCTAGGGCCGGCTGAAGTAGAGAGGCGTGCGGTGGAGAGGTAGTCGCGTGACTTGGGCTACTTGGGCCTTCGAGGGGCGTCATCCTGGGCCGTTGTTCCTTAGCATCAAAACCATCTTCAATTCCTGGGCTCGAGCTCTAGTGATTGGGCCTTTGTACATCGTCGTCTCGTCGGAAGATGGGTCCATAACTTGAGAAGGCGTGACGACGAGAGGTGGAGGCGTGACAACTTGGTTTGGCGCACCGTCTTCCGTCGTCATTGTTCATATGTCGTTGATGTCCTCATCATCCTCCCCTTCTTGAAGCGAAGTCGTCCTCGATGGCAACGCATCATCCTCACCCAAATATGGTCTCAAATCTGCAACATTAAAACTAGTGGAAACACCAAACTCCATGGGCAAGTCAAGAACATAAGCATTATCGTTAATCTTGGTTAGCACTTTAAAAGGACCAGCAGCACGAGGCATCAATTTAGAACGACGCTAAGTAGGAAATCTATCTTTACGCAAGTGTAACCAAACCAAATCACCAGGTTCAAAAGAAACATGTTTTCTACCTTTACTACCAGCAACTTGATACTTCTTATTAGCAGCGGCAATGTTGTGTTGTGTTTCTTCATGCAATTGTTTCATGTGATCAATATGAGCAATAACATCAACATTTGGTTCATCTTCAGCATCAATAGCAAACAAATCAATAGGCGCCCTAGGAACATAGCCATAAACAACCTCAAAAGGACACATTTTGGTGGCAGAATGTGTAGCACGATTATAAGCAAATTCAACATGAGGTAAACAATCTTCCCAACGTCTCAAATTTTTATCTAGAATAGCTCTAAGCATAGCAGACAAAGTTCTATTTACTACCTCTGTTTGCCCATCAGTTTGAGGATGACCAGTAGTACTAAACAACAGCTTAGTTCCTAATTTATTCCAATGAGAACGCCAAAAAGTGACTAAGAAACTTAGCATCACGATCAGAGACAATTGTTTTCGGAATTCCATGCAGTCTAACAATCTCTCTAAAGAATAATTCAGCAACATTGGAGGCATCATCAGTTTTATGACAAGGTATAAAGTGAGCCATTTTAGAGAAACGATCAACCACCACAAAAATACTGTCCCTTCCCTTCTTAGTACGAGGCAATCCCAAAACAAAATCCATCGAAATATCATGCCAAGGAGAAGAGGGAACAGGTAAGGGCATATACAAACCATGATTGCCCAAACGGGATTTAGCTTTTTGACATGTAGTACAGCGGGCAACAAGGCGCTCAACATCACGGCGCATCCGTGGCCAAAAGAAGTGATCGACCAACACCTCATGTGTCTTGAAAACGCTAAAATGACCCATAAGACCACCTCCATGCGTCTCCTATAACAACAAAAGACGAACCGAGCTAGCTGGAATACACAGCTTGTTAGCACGAAATAGAAACCCATCCTGCATATGAAATTTCCCCCAAGGTATGCCATCCTTACAATGCATCATAATATCATGAAAATCAGCATCATTCACATACTGATCTTTCAAAGCTTGCAAACCAAAGATTTTAAAGTCTAATTGGGACAGCATTGTATAACGACGAGACAAAGCATCGACAATCACATTTTCCTTCCCGTTTTTATGTTTAATGATGTACGGAAAAGATTCAATAAATTCAACCCATTTAGCATGCCGACGGTTCAGATTAGTCTGGGTTCTAATATGTTTTAAAGCCTCATGATCAGAATGAATAATAAATTCGCGAGGCCATAAATAATGCTGCGATGTTTGCAAAGTTCTTACTAAAGCATAAAGTTCTTTATCATAAGTGGAATATTTAAGAGCAGCACCACTTAACTTCTCACTAAAATAAGCAATGGGTTTATGATCTTGTAACAAAACAGCACCCAAACCAATTCCACTAGCATCACATTCCAATTCAAACACTTTATCAAAATTAGGCAATTGTAAGAGAGGAGCGTGAGTTAACCGTTCCTTTAAAGTGTTGAATGCATCGTCCTGTGGTGCACCCCACTCAAATGGTGCACCCTTCTTGGTCAGCTCATGTAATGGTGCAGCAAAAGAACTAAAATCCCGCACAAAACGACGATAGAAGCCTGCAAGACCAAGAAAACTGCGAACCTGTATGACCGTTGTCGGTTGTGGTCAACTCTGAATAGCGTCCACCTTGCTGCTATCCACCTCAATGCCCTGCGGAGTAACAACATAGCCAAGAAACGAAACACGTTGCGTGCAAAAAGTGCATTTTTCCATGTTCCCAAATAAGCGAGCAGCACGCAAAGCATCAAAAATAGCATGCAAATGATCTAAATGCTCATTCATGGATTTGCTGTATATAAGGATATCGTCAAAATAGACAACAACAAATATTCCAATGAAAGACCGAAGAACTTCATTCATTAAGCGCATAAAAGTGCTAGGAATATTACACAATCCAAACGGCATAACCAACCATTCATACAAGCCAAATTTAGTTTTAAAAGTCGTTTTCCATTCATCTCCTAATTTCATTCTTATCTGATGGTAACCACTACGCAAATCAACCTTAGAGAAAATTGTGGCACCACTAAGTTCATCAAGCATATCATCAAGGCGTGGTATAGGATATCAATAACGAATTGTAATATTGTTAAGGGCACAACAATCTACACACATACGCCAAGAACCATCTTTCTTAGGAACAAGCAAAACAGGAACCGAACAAGGACTGAGAGACTCACGAATGTAACCTTTATCAAGCAATGCTTGCACTTGACGCTGAATTTCTTTTGTCTCCTCAGGATTTGTACGGTACGGGGCGCGATTAGGAAGGTGTGCGCCTAGAATTAAATCAATCTGATGTTCTATGCCACGAATAGGAGGAAGACCCGGTGGCAATTCAGCAGGAAAAACATCTTTATAGTTCTGAAGAAGGTTAGCAATAGCAGTAGGAATATGCAACATAGGTGCCTCATCTAATGAAACAAGCATACGAGAGCAAACTAGCGCATAGTAGGGCAGATTAGCATCATATAACTCATCAAAATCAGCTCGAGTAGCAAGCAATATAGGGTTATGCAATTTGATCTCAGGTTGAACAGGTGCAACAGGTGGTAATTTAATCAATTTTGCAGCTTTTGCCGCTCTAGCAATATCATCTTTTAGAACTTGTTCAGGTGTCATAGGATGAATAACAATTTTTTGACCCTTAAACATGAAGGAATAATTATTAGAGCGACCATGATGAACACTATCAAAATCATATTGCCAAGAACGTCCAAGCAACAAAGAGCATGCTTCCATTGGAACAATATCACAATCCACAAAATCAGAATATGCACCAAGAGAGAAAGGAACACGTACCGAGCGCGTTACCTTTATTTTGCCGCCATCATTAAGCCATTAAACGTGATAAGGATGTGGATGCTTCCTTGTTGGCAATGATAACTGCTCCACCAAGGTCGTACTAGACAAATTGATACAACTGCCAGCATCGATGATTATACGGACCGCTCGTTCTTGCACAATGTCTTTAATATGAAAAATGTTGTGGTGCTGATTCTTTTCGTCTGGCACAACCTGTGTACTAAGAACACGCTGCACAACAAGAGTTGCATACCTGTCGGCGGCACTATAGTCGACATGAAGCTCCGTATTATCTGCATGATTAGTGGCAAGCAAAGTCTATAGAGTATCCTCAGAATCACTAGCAGAAGAATACTCACCGTCATCACGAATCAACATAGTTCATTTGTTTGGACAATCACGTATCACATGACCAAATCCTTTGCAACGGTAACACTGAGTATCGCGAGCTCATCCAGACGACGAGGAGGACGGCGTGGTCGAGACAGATCTGGCCATGGGTGGAGCACTCGACTTGGACGAGGTCGCGGTGTGGTCGTGTGACGTGGAAGGAGGCGCCGATCGTGGAGCTGAAGGCGTCTTGGACCCTGCAAAAGTGTTAGGTCTTGACAAAGATTGTCGATCCTGCACTTCATGTTCAGCTTTACAAGCATATTCAAACAAGGTGGTGATATCATCATAATTCTTATAATCAATAATGTTCTGAATTTGAGGATTTAACCCACCCCTAAAGCGAGCCATAGCAGCATCCTCTAGTTCAACTAAACCACAGCGAATCATACCCTTTTGCAAAGCTTGATAATAATCCTCTACAGATTGTGAACCTTGTTGAAAGCGCTGCATTTGATTAAGCAAATCTCTAGCATAATATGACGGCACAAAACGACGACGCATAGCAGCTTTTAATGCCGTCCAAGAGGCTGGAACATTATTAGGATATTTTTGTCTATACTCACGCCACCAAAGTAAAGCAAATTCAGTAAATTCACTAATAGCAGCCTTAACTTGTAAATTAGCAGGGATATCATGGCATGCAAATTTTTGTTCAACCTCTAATTCCCAATCAAGATAAGCACCCGGATCATATTTGCCAGTAAAAGTGGGAATACGAAATTTAATTCTGCCAAAAGAATCATTAGTAGGAACACGTACCCTACAAGCATGACCATGACGATTGTCGTCATCCTGCTCGGTGTCGGCGCCGTAGTCGCGTCCAGTTTGCAACTCCCTGAGCTGCGTCGTCATGGTCCCAAGCTGCGTTGACATGGCCTCAAGACGAGTCATGATCGTCGCGAGCATGGTGTGGGAAGCCGTATCAGCAAGGTCGAGCTGATCAAAACGCTCGTTCGATGAAGTAATCGTAGAGTCAAGTCTCTCGTGCATCGTCTTCATGTCGTTTTGTAGACCTTCAACCTGCACCTGCACTTCTTGGAGGGTGAGCTCCTCCGACTTCGAGTTGTTTTCTGCCATAGAAACACAAGCAACACAGAAAAAGATCCTACGACGAGAGGTGAGTGGTGGATGAAAACCTCAATCAAAAAGCTATTATCAAATCCTTACCCGTCCTTACCAAGCATGCAAGTGTGAACTGCAACCACAGGTAAAACCGGTGGAAGATTGGAGGAGCGATTGCATGGTGAAACAAAAAGCTGCTCGTAGTAGAAAATTTGTGGAGCTAGGAGGCTGCACTCAATCAAGGGTTAGCACAATTCAAACAATAACTGCAAAGCTGAATAAAGGTGCTAAACGTGAAAAGATTGCTGCCGGCACAAGATGAAGAGGAAAGAAGAAGAATCGAAACAAACGGGTCCGAAGAAGGGTAAAGAACAGTAACGTGTCGCCTATGGTGCTCAAGCGCTCTTTTTTCTTTTTTTTTCTTTTATTTTTTTTTTACTTCTACCCCTCTTTTTTTTAACCTATGTCAGGGGAGTATGAAGAAAACACAATGCATACACACTTTTTTTTTGAGGTAGGGGTAAAACGGTAATTAAAAGAAACTCTCTCTCTTTCTCTCTCTGTAGAGTAGGGATAAGCGGAAATTGAGTAGAACACAACACAAGGCGAGGCGGGGCGGTTTACCACGTAACCGAGTCGGATGCAACGAGTCACGTGATTGATCCGGACTCACGGTGCAGCGGCAAAACTTGGCAAGTGATTGGCTGACGAAAACGCAACTGAGTAAGACTCGTTACACGCGGCCAAGTAGGAGAGTGAGGCGGAGAAAACAGATGCGGCGGAAAGCAAATTGTGGTGGCTAAAACACACTATGTGGTGGAAGGATATGACAATGATGAGGAGAAAATGATGAAACACCGTGTACCAGCAACGATCAAAAGCGATAGCACCCGAAGAGTAGAGTGCCCGATCTTTCGGCGAGTGTAGATAACTTCGATTCGGTGGATGTCGACCCTCACGATCCGACTACGACGAGCAAGCCCGAAGCGCCAATGCAATCGCTGAACCAACTTCCGGAGGATATTAACCTTGAGGTAAACAAGATCAACCTGATCACGAGGATCAATTCTTACGCGCAATCGAAGAACGAGCAAGAATTAGAGGCGAGCAATCTGATGTATTGCACGAAGGTGGAGTTCTGAATTCACGTCGAGAGATGGATGAATAGCTAAGCTAATCTTAAAACAAAACTCAAAGATTACAAGGGGCACAACCTTGACTAAATAGGGGGAGCGCGGCATCTAGGGCCGGCTGAAGTAGAGAGGCGTGCGGTGGAGAGGTAGTCGCGTGACTTGGGCTACTTGGGCCTTCGAGGGGCGTCATCCTGGGCCGTCGTTCCTTAGCATCAAAACCATTTTCAATTCCTGGGCTCGAGCTCTAGTGATTGGGCCCTTGTACGTTATCGTCTCGTTGGATGATGGGTCCATAACTTGAGAAGGCGCGACGACGAGAGGTGGAGGCGTGACAACTTGGTTTGGCGCGCCGTCTTCCGTCATCATTGTTCGTATGTCGTTGATGTCCTCATCAATAGGAGTTGATTGAAACCCACTTGCATGATACCCAAATGACCTATGCCACTGTCATTAGTACTTTGGTAGTATCGGTACTGTGTCGCTATGCTTAGTAACTATTAGGGAATGAACTCGACCACTGGAATGGGAACCTAAAAAGAAGTTTATTTTACTGTTATGACTGGGCAGGGAAGATGCATGTGTAGGTTTGCAGCAATATATGGGTGTTGACTGCGGTAGCCCTGCCTTGTCGAACCTAGGACCCGTCCGTGGTCGGCCGCCTGGTCAAGTATTGAACAGTACCGAATACATGCTAGTCTATGGGCACTAGTAAACTGATGTAGCATTGGCGCGGCAATGAGGACGGTATCTAGTACAGTGGTCGTTGACCCTCCTGCTGCTGCAGTGGGCGGTTCAGACCGCGAAGTACTGTTGGCAGAACGTCATGCTCACTCGCTGAGACTAGATCCAGACCAAGTTGTTTTTCGTCCTTGTGAAAAGTTTTCATATACGACCTTAACTGGTGTGTATGTATCGTATATCTCGGGTTATCCCAGCTTGTGTAAATCAATTGCAATTGCTGTCCCTCGCAGTAATGAGTACCACTTGGTCATTGCGTCGTCACGTAGTTGAACCTGGATTGGAAGTTAACTATGATGCTTATTGATTGGTGTTAGTATTATTGTTCTTAGGATGCACTTACTTTATATATTGCTTTATTATCTTATTGTTGCACTAAAGTTACATTTCTGCTATACTCAATTAAATGGAAGAATAAAACTTGATAGAACTAATAGGTTGCTTAGTGCGAGTCTAGAAGTCCGACGGGTAAGACTTGCTGAGTAATTAGTACTCATGCTTTGTGCCACTGTTGTTTTTAGGTAATGAAGAAGTAGAATTACCTGTAGATGTGCTGCCCTGGGACATGCAAGTCCCTGAGGGTTGGACTGCCCACTGGGAGTCCGACTTCCCGCCGCAGTGATGATGTGTGATGCTAGAGTGATGGTTCTTCGAGCATGAACCATTACTACGCTGTATCGTCGAGCTCGTAGAATTATCGTAATTGCTTTCACTGTTTCAAAACAATTCAAGAACTTGTACTATTTCCGCTGCACTTTGATAACTATTTGATGTAATATTCAATTTAAATTCGAACCAATGTTGTATTATCAAGTGTCTGCGTTATCAGCTCCGTTGGGACCTCGATCCTGCAGGGAGGGGCGCCACAAACCAACATTCTGTAAGTGCCTCAGTGGGATTAAAGTACCTATGAGTTTTGATGAGGACATCACCATGCTGGATACGCGTATATCATGGCCTTCCCCAAGTTACAAGTCGTCACCAACTTGGTCGCCGCGTTCGTCTCGGATTCAGCCGACACCCCTTAACGGTTTATATGATATCTCCCACATCCGACGTCCAAACGAGACGTTCTTTGATGCGTTGGAAAGAGGACGACGATGTCGTCATTTTGGTTCTGGTCCTAGCTCCAGAAGGGTCGTGAGTCATAATATGTGACCATGACAAGGTGCTGTGCCACCTATTTTGGGCCAACTTGGCCATGTATGATGTCGGGCCTTAAGCCCATGTTGTGGGCGCCCCCCTGGTCGCCCCCAACCCTAGGACGTCTTTGTTTCCTACATAAACTCAGTAGCCGCCATCTTTTAGTTTGGGGTTTTGTTTAGTTCAGTTTTCCAGAGAGAAACTTGATCGAATTATTGTAACTGTGACGACAAGTCCTTTTACATTAATCCAGGGCCCCTGTTCTTGTTCTACACCACTGTGGTGATTAGTCCTTTTGTGTTCAGAGCTTGAACCTTTTCTTGTGATTCACTTCATCCATATTTGCAATTTCAGATTTCGTGTTTATCCTCTCTTTCTTGTGTTCTCGATTTCGCTTGCAGGAATAATCAAGTTATACTTGGTGTAACGGTTGCGGGGTTGAATCTTGTCTGATTCAAGCCGAGTCGTCAAAGCCGAGTTCCCCAAATTCGAGTTTATCCCCTTACCTCTCGGAAGATCGGGCCATATCTACATCAAGTGGTATCAGATTTCCAGGTTCCCCGTGAGGTATTATCGTGTTCTTCCCTTTAGATTCATTTGTGTTCATCACCTTTTGTCCACAAAAAAGCCTACCAAAAAAAATTCCCCACCATCCCAGACACTGTTTAGCCTTTGCATAACTTAATTTCAGAGTCCGTAGTGTTGAGTTTGTGTCCTAGTCGAGTTCAGTTGCTGGTTTGAATTTATGTTTTGATTCGGTTTGTGTTTTGATCTCCGCTGCACACCACCATCACCATCGTGTTTTCCATTGGATTCACCATCGTGTCACCCACCCACCACACCCACAATCTGTTGCGAACAGAAAAACCCTACCTGATTCGGTTCCCCTCCCCCCTCACCCCTCACACCCTATCTTGACATACCTTCGGTAAAACAGGCATAACTTTTCGCTCGTTGCTCCGATTGGGCTGAAATTTTTACAGCAGATTCTTGACTCAAAGTTGAGGTGACCCACACTCAGCTCCGCCCTGTGTGCCCTCGTCAAAAAATTCAAAAAAATTGGGAAAAAATAGAAAAAAAATTGTGAAGTCAAAAATAGCGCTTTCGGTGAAACTTTGAGATTTTGCATACCCTTTGTTTTCCCTCTATTTGAGTTGAAACTTCTTGTGGTTCCTTTCTTTGTGTTCCTCTATCATAGAAAAATAGTGGAAAAATCATACAAAAAAACAAGATTTTGATTTGCACCCCCCCCCCCCCCCCCCCCCGCCCTGAAAATTCTAAGTCTGGGAAGGCTGTTTTGATCCTTGCTGCCTTTGCCATTGTTCTTGCTGTCACAACTGTTTTTGAACACGATTCTTTTGCCAGCAATTAGGACACTGCTTTGGACATTTATTCAGTGCTACTATCTGTTATTGAATTGTGTTCCAGTGACATACATATTAGCCTTCCAAGCTATACATATTGCAGCACAGGTTTCTTCCTTGCAACTGTTACACCCAACCTCAACTACAGATTGTGTCGACCTGTTTGGCTTTGGTAAGAACACTTGCAAGATTGTGATACATTGCTTCTGATATTGTTTTCCACTTTCTACACCCTCTGCTGCCTGCTAGTTGATAGGGCTAATCTTTTTGTTTAGTCTTGTCTTTTGCTTTTAACTATGTCAGAGAAAGGGAAAAGGAAACCTGGAGAGTTGGAGTCCCCTACAGACTTCAATGATTGCGTCTCCAAGGCCGAGCTCACGAAGCTTCTTGCGGACCAGCGTACATTCATGGAAACGAAGTTTGCCGAGTTGATGGGTCACATAAACACTGTTGTCCACCGCATTGAGGATGTGGAACGACGACCTCCACCTCAACGAGCTGCTGCTGATGATGATTTTGACTGTGATGCAGCCCGTCTTCACCGTAATTGACACGGTATGGGAGGTAATAACAATCGTGGTAATACTGATACTTTTGTTAAGCCCAAATTTAACATACCATGTTTTGCCGGTAGTGCTGACCCTGAAGCATACCTAGATTAGGAACTTGATGTTGAACAGAAATTTAATTCTTATTTAGTTCCTGCTGAGCATAGAGTTAGACTTGCTACTAGTGAGTTTACAGGTTTTGCTCTGTTTTGGTGGAATGATCTTTGCAATACTAATGCTGCTATACCTGCCACTTGGACTATTTTAAAACAACGCATGAAATCTCGTTTTGTTCCTCCTTATTACCAATGTGATTTACGTTTGAAATTACAATCTTTAACACAAGGTAGTAAAACAGTAGAGGAATATTATCAGGAATTGCTTATTGGTTTAGCACGTTGTGATATACATGAAGATGATCTTGAAACTAGTGCTAGATTTTTTGGTGGTTTGAACCGTGATATCCAGAATATTGTTGACTATAAAGAGTGGAATAGATTCAGCCAATTGTATCATATTGCTCTTAAGGCTGAACGAGAAATACAGGATCGCCTTCCACAACAATCTTGCAGGTCCAACACTGAGCAATATCTCCAGCAACACACTGGAGTAGAGAACTTGAAGAGTCATGTTGCTAAGACACCAGCAACAACTTTTCCACTTGCGCCTACTTCTGCAGCGCAATCGTCTAGTGTGCAGCACCAACACCAGAAGAAGGTTACTACTTCCGGTACTAGGAGTGGCTCCTCCACCACCATAATTTGCCACCGCTGCAAGGGCATGGGACATGTCATGAAGGATTGCCCTAGTCATCGTGCTTTCATTGCTACCGCTGATGGGTATGAAAGTTCTAGTGATGTTGAAGCTGAATTTGCTCGTATGCCTAACCTTGTTGCAGATTCGACGGAGGAGCAGGAGACTACCGCCATTGATTCTATCGCTGCCACCGCGGGCTTTCCTAGCCTCATTGTACAGCGTGTGTTGACCACTCGGGTGGGACAAGAGGAAGAACAACAACGCAACAATTTATTCTACATGTACCTCATTGTTGCGGACCGCCGTGTTCTCACCATCATAAATACCGGGAGCTGTAACAACTTGGTAAGTTCTGATTTGGTAAGCAAACTTGGCTTGACCACGCATGCACTACATCAGCCCTACCACATCAAATGGTTCAACAATAGTGGTACGGCACAGGTAACTCGATCAGCACGCATACACTTTTCAGTAGGTTCTTATCAAGATTTTGCTGATTTTCATGTTGTACCTATGCAAGCATGTTCGCTTTTATTAGACCGTCCATGGGAATATGATACGGATGCTGCCCATCATGGTAGAACAAATACATATACATTCGTGCATAAGGACAGGAATATTACTTTGCGTCCGTTATTGCCTGCTGATATTAGAAATCATTTTAAACTGCTTGCTGAAAATACTGAGAATAAACATGATAACAAATAACTTTCTGATGTTAAACATAAGGCTATTCAGTTAAAGGGAGGTGCTTTTCTTGCTATGACATCTACTGTTACTGATCTTTGTGATAATCATGATGCACCTTGCTATACTATGCTTTGTCATGATATATCTTCTATTGATGGTCATGTATCTTGTACCTTGCATTCTGCTAGTACTAACCTTTTGCAGGAGATTGATGCTGAGATGGAGTCGAGGGCGACTCCAATTCAAGAAGGAGAGGATGATGAGGACATCACCATGCTGGATACGCGTATATCATGGCCTTCCCCAAGTTACAAGTCGTCACCAACTCGGTTGCCGCGTTCGTCTCGGATTTAGCCGACACCCCTTCACGGTTTTGATGATATCTCCCACATCTGACGTCCAAACGAGGCGTTCTTTGATGTGTTGGAAAGAGGACGACAACGCTGTCGTTTTGGTTCCGGTCCTAGCTCCAGAAGGGTCGTGAGTCATAATATGTGACCATGACAAGGTGTTGTACCACCTATTTTGGGCCAACTTGGCCATGTATCGTGTCGGGCCTTAAGCCCATGTTGTGGGCACCCCCCTGGTCGCCACCAACCCTAGGACGTCTTTGTTTCCTACATAAACTCAGTAGCCGCCGTCTTTTATTTTAGGGTTTTGTTTAGTTCAGTTTTCCAGAGAGAAACTTGATCGAATTATTGTAACTGTGGTGACAAGTCCTTTTACAGTAATCCAGGACCCCTATTCTTGTTCTACACCACTATGGCGATTAGTCCTTTTGTGTTCAGAGCTTGAACCTTTTCTTGTGATTCGCTTCATCCATATTTGCAATTTCAGATTGCGTGTTTATCCTTCTTGCTTGTGTTCTCGATTTCGCTTGCAGGAATAATCAAGTTATACTTGGTGTAACGGTTGCGGGGTTGAATCTTGTCTGATTCAAGCCGAGTCGTCGATGTCGAGTTCCCCAAATTCGAGTTTATCCTCTTAGCTCTCGGAAGATCGGGTCATATCTACATCAAGTTTCTCATCGAATATGAAGAATCTTATAAACATGGAAAACTTAAAAATAAGTGGGTACAACACTCACAATTGCCACATAATGCTTTTGGTGTTTCTCCCTGTTGCTATCAGAGCTGTTAAGTCACCATGGCTGAAGTTGGTTGTAACTCGTCTTTGCTACTTCTTTAACGCGGGATCAAAAAAGGTCATAAGAAAAGACGAGTTAAATAACCTACGAACCCATATGAAGGAAACAATGTGAATACTTGAGATGGTCTTCCCTCCATCCTTTTTTGATACGATGGAACACTTCATGATTCATATTGTTGACCAGATCTCAGCATTAGGCCCTGTCTACCTACATCAGATGTTTCTGTGTGAGAGGTTCATGTATTGAAATGCTATGTACGTACTCGTTCACTTCTAGAGGGTTCTATGATCGAGGGCTACAAACTGAGAAGATCATCGAATGTTGCTCAGATTACATTAATGATGGTAGCAGATCAATTGGTCTCTCTGTGTCTCAACATGTGGATAGATTATCTGGAAAAGGTATGAAAGGACGTAGATTGTGCATCGACCGTGACTTCAAACAAGTGGACCAAGCACATTTCAGCGTATTGCAACAGACGTAGATTGTGGGACCGTACTTTGAGAAACATCTGTTAGAGCTCCGCTAGAATAACAAGGGTGCAACAGATAAATGGATCATAGACGAGCATAAGCACTCTTTCACATCATGGTTTAGCTCCCTAGAACTTCCAAGTGGCAAGTCCGTGGAAGAGAAAATGGATCATAGACGAGCATAAGCGCTCTTTCACATCATGGTTTAGCTCCCTAGACCTTCCAAGTGGCGAGTCCGTGGAAGAGAAAATATTGAGAAAGTTAGCTAACTGCCCAAGAAGAACCTTGGTTAACTTTTAGGCATACGACATCAATGGTTTTACCTTCTACACCCAACAGAAGGATAAGAAGAGCAAGTGTCAAAACAACAGTGTACGAGTAGAAGCCATTGATGAAGAGGACCAGACGACCTCGTATTATAGATACATTGAGGAAATATGAGAGCTAGACTATGGTGCAAATTTACAGGTTCCCATATTTAAATGCAAATGGGTGAAGCATCCTAATGGCATAGAGGTAGATGAATATGGTTTCACAATTGTTGATCTTAACAATGTTGGTCATAAAGATGAGCCTTGGATACTTGCCAAGACCGTGGAACAAGTGTTTTATGTACTTGATCCAAAGGACAAAAAGAAATACATTGTTGTTCTAGGTAAACAAAGAATCATTGGAGTGGAGAATGTGGAGGATCGAGATGACTATAATCAATATGACGAGGTGCCATGATTCACAGATCCAAAAAATTTTAAAGTCTTAGAAGCAAGACTCTCCTTTGCCGGCGGAATGCCCTACATGCGTACCTTTTATTATTCAAACCTTGTATTATGTTCTATGTAATTTATGCTTATTTGAATATAAAGATTGTATAACTTATTTAAATAGAAACATGTTATTAGAATGGTAAGAGGAGACCAAAAATTTAAGATGCAATAAAAAAATAAGAGTGCAAAAAAAAAAGAGGACTAATACTATAAGTGTAGGGGTGTTTCTGGAAAAATCCAGGACCAAAACAAAATTAAATTGTAAAAATATCAGGAATGAAATGTAATTAATAAAAAGAATAGGGTTGTTTCTACAAAATTTTAGGACCTAACATTAATTTTTATTAAGTACAGGGCCGTAAGTGTAAAACAACAGGACGAAAACAAAATTAATAATGAACTCAAGGGTTCTTTTGTAAAATTCCAGGGCTAATATATTATTTATAAAAAAATTAGGGGCTAAAATGAATAATACATTTTTTGGAAAATGAATAACACTATTTTTGTAAAATAGAACCGACAACATTTTAGCGGCGGCTCACAAAGCCAACCGCCGCTATTCCTTAGTAGCGGCGGTTGGCTTTGTGGGCCGCAACTAAAGTGGCCACCCCAATATATAGCAGGGGTGTGGCGGGGCCCAAACCCTAACTTCCAGCGCTATTCTTTTGACGCTGACAGGCTGCCCGACTTCCGCCTCCCCGAGCGCCACCGCTGCCGGCCCCCTCCTCCGTCCCCGAGCGCCGCTGCCGATGGCCCTTCCCCTCTGGCTTTCCAGACCGCCATCGTGCGGGCTATTCAATGCCTCCCATAGCGTTGCCGCGCGCTCTTCCGCTCCGGCTCCCCCGAGCGTCATGTCCCTACGTCTCCGACACCTCCCCTCATGCCCTCCATCTCCGACGCCTCCCCGAACGCCGCCGCATCGGGCCACCATCCTCCACTGCCACCTCCCCGACCCCCTCCGCCACGCGGGCCTCCTCTTCTAGTCGACTACCACCGCGTGGGCCCCCTCCCCGACCCCGGTTGACCCCGTCCACCGCGTGGGCCTCCTCCCTGTCCTCGGCGGCCACGTGGGCCCCCTCTCCTCATCCCCAGCTGCCATGTAGGCCCCCTCCCCGACCCCGTCCGCCATGTTGTGCCCCCTCTCCTCATCGACGGCCGCCGTGTTGTGCCCTCCTCCCCGACCCCGACTGCCTTCCCGAGCACCACCACGCGTGCTCTCCAACACCGCCTGTGAGCCTCCTTGCCGGCCCCCTCCTCTCCATGGTACGCCCGGCCCCCTCCTCTCCAACGCCGTCCTGCCCGTCGACGACTAGGTGCACCCTTTTCCTCAACCCTCCTCCCTCCTGTCTCGCCCTCTGTTCTTGTTCGATGAAATGTGGCAATAGCTTACTACTGTCTTTCGTATGCATCTTGATTTATCCTCGGTTTGTTAAATATGACAAATTATCTCTACCACATTATCTGTTGAATCATGTGGAATTGATCACCAATGTACTACATGAAAATAAATAGGTGACTCTATGTTTGAGAATACTCTATATACATTATAGTGAAGAAACTGAGGAGTTCAGAAATATATTATATACTTTGGGACAGAAAGATGGATCACATTATGAATGAATTTTGGGACATTTTCTATTGCTTAAGGCATGTATCAATGTATTTACTGATTAGGGTTCTATGTAATCAGATCATGTTGGTTTTCATTATCTGCAATGATAGTTTCATGTGAGTAATTCAATTTGACATACCCGTAGATTGTTCTGTTAAATAGCAATCCTCTATGTGAACAAAACTGTTAACTGAATTGCATAGATCTTATTATTGTAGTCTATGAACCTATGTGAACAAAACTATTAAAATTGTTAACTGTTAAATAGCCTTGCCCTTTTTGCAAAAAAAAAGCTTATCTGATCTTATTACTGCAGTCTATCAGTGGCCAAGAAATCTTATCCAATTTAAGATACGCAGTTATTATTTTTGGCGTTGTGTGTTAAGTTGCCTTCACCAACAAACCCAACCTTATTGAGTAGATTATCATGAATTGTAACACATCAGATTGCTTGTTGCCAATGAACCCAACCAAATATATTAGATAGTTTGTGGCCATATTTGTAGTTTACTTGGTGACATACTTCTAGTCATGTACTTGCTGCCATACATGTGTTTGATCCTCGTGTGCTATACTTGCTGCCATACATGTGTTTCACCATATTCTACATCTATGTGATCTTCATTTTCTTTGTGATAGGATCTGAAAATGCTTGTAGTTATATAATTGCTCACTTTCATGTTGTCATGCGCACTATATCCGTAGTATTATTTACTTGTGGCCATATATATGCCATATACTTGCGGTCTATGATATATCTGCTTATGATATATATGTGATGCTCCTATTCTTCTCCTTGTTTCTCTGTACTACTTATCTATTCTACATAGGTGATCGATGGTCAATGATGAAAGGGGGCCAAGTGAGGCTAGTGTAGCGACATGGACCATATCCTAGGATATTGGATACATGCTGCTGTACAGGTCAAGGATCTTGGAGCATTGGAAGGCCATTGATTCGACAACCTGCACTGAGAGCAAATTTTGATTTTTCTATTCTTCTCCTTGTCTCTCTGTACTACTTATCTATTCTATGTAGGCAATCGATCCATGCTCAATGATAAAAGCGGGTTAAGTGAGGCTAGTGTGACGACATAGACCATATCCTAGGATATCGGATATATGTTGTTGTACGATTCAAGGATCTTAGAGCGTTGGAAGGCTGTTGATTCGGCAACCCGCACTAAGTGCAAATTTTGATTTTTTTTGTTATTTTATTTTGTTTTCCTTGTCTATATGCTTAATGATTAAAGGTGTATACTCCTTGTTTTGTAAACTAGTCATCATATCTAACATTAGCTGTCAAAGTCTTCTCATCATGGCAGAAAATATGCCCTCTCAAGAGGAAGATGCCCTCAAGGCACACTCACAAGCGAGGTCATCTCAAGACGATGAAGGATCAAGCGAACACTGGGAAGAACTAGAAGATCCGCATCCTCCACTACCAAAGGAATGTCGATTGGGGAGCCCAGATTCTGATTTCGTGCCTCAAGATGAGGTATCTTGTCAAAAATAATTCTCTCATTTGTTCAACTAATTTGTAAACAAAAATGTACTACTTATATCTTAGGGCCCTCGACGAAGTGCCCATCGGCTATTTGCAGCATAGGCTGTGACAGATGAGGACCTTGAGCAGCAAGTGGAAGTGGTACCTACCCAAGTTGCCACACACAAACGCAAGCGCGGTCAGCGCTCCGTGAACAAGGCAGAGGGCATCTACGAAGTTTCTACACTAGACCCCAAAGATGGAGAACCGATTGAACATGCTGGTGTCAATGCCAAATGGCGGAACCATTACGGCAAAGTGGTGAGGGACCATTGCAAAATCACGTGGCAAGATTGGCGCCAAGTCCCGGATGGCAGAAAAGACGACATGTGGGCTGACGTCACGGCAACCATCCGGTTCCAGCCAGCATATCTCGAGAGAGCCAAGAAGGCCACGATGTCCACTCGCAATCACATCTTTCGACATTACAAGTCCAAGCTCAATTGCCAATACGTCAAGAAAAATTGAACCCCATTCGACAAGCATGGAAATATTAGTCAGCAGGAATGGTATGAGTTTGTTGAGGAGAAGATGAGCAGTGCTTTGAAGAAGCTCAGTGAAAAGATGGTTGAGCTAAACAAGTGAAACAAGTACAAGCCACAATTAGGTCCGGGCGAATACAAAAAGAAGATTCTGATTTGGATAGAGCAGGAAGCCAAGCTCCGCGCGGAAGGAAAACCTGATCCTTTGCCAAATACCAATGAGCATACCAGGAACTGGGTGTATGGTCACTCTGACTTAACCGAAGAAGGAGAGATCATTGTGAAGGATCCCGTGACAAGTGAAGTTGTGTAACCTTTGAAAGGCCCCATTGCGGTGCAGATGAAGGCTGGTCTATCTACACCTGAGTATCATAAGGACCAGCTCACCATGGCAATTGGGACCAAAGAACATGGTGGTCGGGTACGAGGAGTGTCATCATCGACAACATGGAAAGAAGGTTTCTCTCAAACATCCTCACACCTCTACAAGAAGCATACATTGCGCAAAAAAGAGCGAGAAGATAAAGCCAAGAAGGATTGGAGGTGACAACTTCTTATTTTCGCTATCGACGAAGAAAGTGGTCGTTTGGACCCCAACCTGCAGACTGTGGTGGATGCCTTCTTACGTGGTTCGTCCACATCCATGCGGCCATCCGTCTCCACGTAGCCATCAGTCTCTGTCAACCATCAGTCTCCATGCAATTAGAAACGGATGACATCACTGAGGATACTCCTTGCAAGTTGCATGTGCCATTTGGTTACAAGGGGAAGACAATGAAGGTTGCATCGAGCATGGAATTTCTAGGAGAGACACTCCATAACAAGGATATCCCCCAGGTTATGTGTGTGTCATCGTGTCAGAAATAGTACCAGGCTATAAGGACAACGAGATCGAATGCCCGATACCTGAGGCGGGTGTAGAAACTCTCCAAGATGCCCTCTGCTCTTTCATTATTTGAAAACATCCTGAAGTTGTCCTCTCACCATGAGTTTCTCCACCCCTGTTGTTTGGCCATGGGTCCTTTCATGCGAGCGAGCTAGCCAATATAGGTGGACAGTCATCTCCTATGTCTGTGACAGCCTCAGGAAACAAGCCTCAATCTCCTCATGCGGAAGCCAACTCGATCACAGTCCTATAATCTATAGTGACAATGAGCCTCTTCCACAGAGTGTTCAACTCAAGCCTTCTCCTGTTGTCATCAAGGCTCCGCCAATTCAAGTCCAGTCTACGATAATTCAAGTAGAGCCTTCGTCAATAGCTGTTGCGATGGTTCAAGTTGAGGCTTCGGTAATCCAAGTCCAGCCTGTACCAGTTGTCATCAATGCTTCAATAATCCCAAGGATGATTACCAGTTTTGACAAAGAGCCAAAGGACCCAAAAGAAAAAAATGATGTTGATAAGTACTTGGTTGGATAGAAAAAACCTCTAGCAAGCACCGGTAAGCTCGTCCTCCATGAACAAAATCCTCGGGATAAATTGTCGTACGACGATCAAATTTTGGACAATCCTGCGGACGATGTGGACTACCCGACATTCAAATTGAGTAAGCCCCTTATATCAAAAAACATGTACAAGAACCTGCCGTGGGAGATGCGGAAGTTGCACGACTAGTACATGATGGCGTAGAAGGAAGGGGTCACCACAATCACTTGTAGGATTCCAACTGAGGTGTTCGATGAAGAAGACGAACAAACCTTAGGCCTATTTTGGGAGGATGTCCACGACATGTTTCGCCTAGGCAGGATGGACGTCACATTCATCAACTTGTGGTGCATATCAGTTTCATGTTCGATCTACTTCGTATTTCAAGCACAATTCAATATATTACCTTATATCTTTTTTAATAGCATGAACTCTTTTTTTCAAAGAAAGAGGGTTGATAGAATAGATTGGAAGGTAGCCTACGTCAACCCGAACGGCATCAATCAAAGCAGGATAAACCCAACGGTAAATCCGGATCACTATCCGGATAAGACACCGGCAGAGGTAGGTAAAATGAAGGTGGTCCTGAGAAATGAAGCAAGGACTCGGGTTATGAATTATTTATGCGAGTGCTTCCTGAAGTGGCAAGATAGACAATGCATCTTGCCCCCCTACAACTTCAAGTAAGTTGGACCACTACTGCCTTTATCATCTATCATATGTTGAAGTTAAACCTAATCATAAGTAACTTGTCAATATTCATGTAGCGATCATTGGATCTGTTTTATGATAATTTCCAAAAAATGGTTACCTTCTGGTGCTGGACAGTCTTGATTATGACAAGAATTTGTACAGCGACATTGTGGAAGTCATAGATTGGTAACACATTAGTCAATGTATGTATGATTTGATAATATTAATATCATCTAATGATGCTTTTGTCGACCGTTTAGTGCTTACAAGAAATATGTCATAGCGGGAGGGAAATGTCATCCAAGATGCAAAAAGAAGATGTACTTCCGTCATAACTTTTGGGTAAGATTTATAAGCATTGCATACATGTCTTTATCGTAGTATCTATAATATAAAGTGTAACTAACTTATTTTCTCTACTACATAGTGATTTAAGCAAGTAAAAGGTAGTGTGCATTGTAGCTACTACACGTGTGTGTTCGCGTCTATCTCGTCATCTTAACTAGACCATATCATTGAGGAGTCGGATGAAGAGGTAAATTGCTTATGTTTATTTTATTTTACTCGAACAGTGAAGTTTTAAGATCTCATATTAACATACTCTACTCATGTGATACAAAGGATCATAAGGAAAAGGCATAATGGACTACAAAGATGAAGAGGAATGCCATGATCAGAAAGGGTATAATTCCTCAAGAACACATTCATTTGAATACAAATAACATGTATTGCATTGTAGCTTCTCTTTATCGTTTTCTTTTGAGAGAGGTAATTAGTACAGAAAGGAAGTGTTTTGATTCAAATGGTAATCTAGCAACAAACCATAGGTTTCTTTGTGAGTGGGGTAGTTCAAGAACACCATATGAACTCAATGTGTCAAAAAAAAATGATGTTTATACATTAAAGTTCATATAAGACATTTTGTAATCTTTATTGAACATTTTGATGACAATGATGTATATATTATGTGATAAGATATAAATATATGTGATGAGATGTTATAAATTTTTATGATGAGATGTTATAAATTTCTGTGTATGCAGAATTTGTGATTTCTGTATATTTGCTAATTTTTTTTTCTAGAAAATAACAGGTAGCTACGCTTGACAAGATCAACCGCCGCTACTAATAGCCAACAATAACGGCAGTTGGTGTTGTCAACCACCGCTACTAATGGCAAATAATAGTGGCGGTTGACATCTTCAACCGCCGTTAATAATGTCTCTACAGTGGTTTATTTGAGCGACAGAGCACCCGCCGCTATAAATGTTTATTTGTAGCTACGTTTATGTAGCGACAGGATGGCCTATCTACCGCTACAGAGCTTTTCTAACCGTCGCTATAGGCATGTTTTGTTGTTGTGATGATGTCGAGAACGGCAGCAGTGGCAGCAAGCTTGCCGGCGGCTTCCGCCTCAATAATCATACGACGATCTTCCATAATTGCCCTAGGCATGCGGGTCTTCTACCTCAATCACACCACGATCCTGTCAATTAGGTCGATAAGGTTACGATAGGAGAAAGGCGCTCGGCTGGCTTCGTTGGTTATCGACTCAATCGTCGGCTCCATCGTATGATTGCTGGTTCTTTCCTGCGATAGCCTGCTTCCGTTGGATGGACACGTGGCATTAATACGGCTGGTGCTGCACGACACTCAATATGCAGGACGCATGTATAGAATTTCCTTCCGCCGCGGCGTGCCCCACTCACTCTCTCGCCATGCATGCAACACACTGCTGTTTCGCACCTGATGCAGCACAACCCCTCAACTTTCTAACTTTCCTTTCATAAAATATATTCCTCCAAACGTTTTCAAGAAACTTTTTGAAAGCATTTTATGATCGAACTTTTTGATGAAACTTTTTTATTAGAATTTTTGACATCTCCAAACTTTTTCAATGAAACCAAACTTTTTTATCACGTCGTAGGCCTACTACACTACGTGGGACCAAATGTGGATCCACCATGGTAGGTCCCGCATGCATGGGTCCTATGACACGTGGGTCCCATCGGACGGTCCCGTGCGGGGCCCCTCACGTGGGGTCCATGACCTAGGGCCACCGATGTTAAAAGTTTTATTACAAGTTTCGTCAAAAATTTGATGAAAATTTTGATCTAAAGTTTCGTTAAAAAGTTTTGGTACCAAAAGTTTGATGTAAAAGTTTGCTGAAAAATTTTAGAACAAAACTTTCAAAAAGAAAAGTTACGGGATTAAAATCATTCAAAGAATAAAAAGTAGTGGGTTTGTCTGAAAGAGGCCACTAGTTGGCCTCCTAGCGCTCGTGTGCTAATTAGTCAGGTCACGCTATTTGGTTTGATCCTTACAGTTGCTCAAGCTTCAAAGACAACAGTTTGACCAAACTTTTGCCATCTTTGGTTTTAGTATACGGTATACCAAGGTTTTGATGACATCCACCTTAAATGCTACAGTACTTGACCCTTCTCGTGTGCTGATTAGTCAGGTCGCGCTATTTGTTTTGATCCTTACTGTTGCTCAAGCTTCAAAAACAGCAGTTTGACCAAACTTTTGCCACCTTTGGTTTTGGTATACGGTATACCAAAGTTGTTTTAATGACATCCACCTTAAATGCTACAGTACTTAGACCCTGCCAATTCGGCTGAACCCAACAAATATATTGGGGGCAAGGTTTGAATAACTGGTGGTAACCGGCCGGTTAACGGGGTTAACCAGAAAACCTGTTCCGACCGGTCATGCTAACCGGTCGGTTAGCCTTAGAAACTGGACTTAGTACTGTAATTATTCGGTTAACTGGCTGATTATCACAGTTAAACCGGTCGGTTCTTCACCAAATCGAACCGGCCGATAAATCCGGATATTTGAACCCTTACTTGGGGGCATAAAGTTGACTTTGTTTTCACGTGGTTCGTTTTTTTTTTTACAAGATTCTCGTGCTTCGTTACGACGACACGAGCTAAATCGGTGTGGCCGGTGCATCGTGGATTTGAGCGCGACCACAATTCATGTACGTCCCTTCCTTCTCCTTCAGGTGTACAAACAAGGTTACATTTTGGTTCCGAATCTCTGAAAAAGGCCAAAAAATCCCAAAGAATGGTCCTCGCAGCAGGAAAGGAGATATGCAGAAAGTGAGGAGAAGGAACGCTGGATTAGAATTCGCGGAGTCGAAAGCAGATACATGTCCTAGTTCAGTTGGGCCACGAAGATCTGATTCGACCGTTGAGCTTTCCTGCGGGGGAGAACCTTCCGACAAATCAATCCGATTCAACTCGTGCGTGCAGCTAGCATTTGTAAAAAGGCCAGATCCTGTCAGACCGCAACAAACCGATCAGTCACCAAACCCTGCGTCTGACAGTATAATAACTTAAAAAAGCGTAAAGAAACGAGAATTTCCGACAGATCAAACCGACGCGGACGAGTACAAAGCAAGCCACCCCCCACAAACGAGACGAAGGTACAGGCCACGGAGCAGCTAGCGCGCCCTTTTGTCCTGAAGCCACTACTCACTCACTCCCCTAGTCTTCACCAGCAAACCTGTAGCCACTAACGCACAAGTACAGCGCGGGGCAAGCTCTTGATTGAACTCCTCCGCTCACATAAGGCACAGCACGGCCAGCTAGGAGCTGAAAGGAATCGGCCACCAGCTCTTCTTCTCCGTTACGCGAAAGAATTCCACTGCTCCGGCCAAGGACTTGCAAAGAGTTGGTCTTTGGCTCCTCTTCCTCTTCTTCGTTTGCGATGGAGGCAGCGCTGGTGCTGGTGGCGGGGTTGCTCCTCGTGTCATCCACTCTCGTTGCTTCAGGTATGTATAATATAATTATATAAGCCGCTTTCTTTCTTCCTTTCTCTTCTTCTTTCCTTTCTTTTTGATGATTGAGGGTGCAGACATACACTCTACTTTCCCTGATGTTAGTTCTAGCTTGGTGTTATATTATTTGTGGGAGCTTTAATTTTAATGCATGTAGCTATTTTTATGTTTATGACAGGAAAAGGCTTTCTGTGTGTTCTTTGCTCCTTTTCTGTTTGCAAAGAAATGACTTCTTTCTTCCTATGTTTCTTCTCATGGATTCAACTGAATAATAATTGTGAGCTACAAATTCAGAGTTCTGTCTGTGCCGATCGGACCAGCCGACGCCGGTGCTGCAGAAGGCCATCGACTTCTCGTGCGGAGACGGCGCGGACTGCACGGCAATCCTTGACGGCGGCAGCTGCTACAACCCCAACAACGTCGCCTCGCACTGCTCCTGGGCCGCCAACAGCTACTACCAGAACAACAAGGCCAAGGGCGCCACCTGCGACTTCAACGGCGCCGCTACCATCTCCACCACCGACCCCAGTACGTTCACCCATTCATCATGTCCGGGTTGAGAATGATTAAGTAGGGATTCGGCCATTTCTCATATGTGCTGCATTGCCCTGTTGATGTGTCTCTCGCAGGTTTCTCGGGGTGCACTTTCCCTTCAAGTGCCAGGTACATTTACTGACGGCCCCTTCTCACCTGCTTCAATTTGTTCTTGTAGATTAACCTGTGTACGTGGTACCGCGGAATATAGTCAAATTATTAATTGTCCTGAAGTATCCAGTCGATCAGTGTGTCCAACACCTTTCAGCTGTTAATCATGCCTCTGGTGTCGACCGACAGTTGTAAATTAGCAGCAATAGTATTTGAACTGTCCATATCATGCTGATGATGCGATTACCCTGTAAGCAAGGTGCCTAGATTATAGATGTCCGCACGGCATGGTGACTGTACTCCGACTGACTGAACATATTGCTTCTGAATTCAATTCTCACCAATTAGTTCGTTGCAACATCTCAAGCTAGTGATGTCATTCTTCCTTTGCCTTCAAGATTTGAAATGGAGCACACGCTTTCTCCACATGAAGTGACAGAAACATTTTACAGAGAGCTTTCTTCTTTTGCAGGCATTGTCGGAGATCCAAATTCTTGACCTTTTGAAAATCCTAGTTTCTTTGTACTGACACTATGCTGAAAAGACTGAGTGTGTCATCTTAACAAAAAAGGTTACACGGCCTTTCTTTGCATGTGCCTCATGTGTGTATGTAGGATAAAAAAAACAGAGTAAACAGATAAAATGATGAGAGCGAGACGTTTTTAGCAATAAGCATTTTTTTGCAGATTACAATAATCATGAAGACCCTAGACTCACGTAAATCATCCTGTGAGACAACAAATAAAATAAAGAAGCTTTTTAGATCTCATATAATAAATCAACCCGATGACAAACCACGTGTAACGACGTGATTTTCTGCTTATTTTCTTTGTGCATTTCTGGTGACTAACCAAACTAACAACAGTATTTTTTTTCCTACTGTTGATGCTTCTGCAGCACTGCTGGGCTTACGAGCAGCACAAACGGCGGTGGCGCAACGACGGGCACCTTGAGCCCTGGTTTCGGCACTGGGACGAATGGCACAGGGATGGGCAGCAGCAGCCTTGGACCGACGGGCACGAGCGGCTTCGATTCCGCGGCGGCGGCCGACTTGCTTCCCTGTGTTCAGTTCGCCGCCTTCCTCGCCATCGCCATCCTCTCATTCCTCGCACTATGAGGAAACAAAAGGAAAAAGAAAGGAAATTAAACGTGGATTGGTTGGAGCGAAACCTTCAGAAGAGTTCAGGTTGACAGTTCCAGCTCACCCAAGAAACCACTACGTGTGGCTGTGGCTTATTGTTGTCCCTGATACATAGTGGCATTGGTTGGAGTTTGGAATTCTCAAGCAGCTTTTCATGCATGGATCCTTCCCTATAGGCTGGTGTATGAGTTGATTTGGTAGGACGGCTGTCTCTATCCTACAAAGGACCATTTGTCTTTCCTGTTCAATCTTTTTTTCATATTACAAGAGTTGTTGTTGCTAGCCTTTTCTTTGTTTTGTAAGTTTCTTGTAAATCTAGTATAAGTCGGTGGTTCAATTCAAGCTTTCTATTATTCGCTGTTGGCGCCATGGTGGTTGCTCGTCCCACTGAACATAGATAAATACTTTGGGCACAGAATCTTGCACCTCATCTGCAAGTTGGCATCAAACCTTGCTGTGGCCATGTGGAATAGACAACAGAACGCATTATGAAATTGTTCTGTTTTCCAGTCATACATGGCGGCCGGCTACACAACATAAGATAGTGGGAATAAAAATCGGCAGGAAGCTTCAATAGGTGTCCAGAATTCCATGAAATTCAGTACATTTCTGTCACGCCAACAAGTTAATTGTCAGTGTCGGTGTCAACAGCCTGCCAAAAGCTTAATCTACGAACACCATTTCTCATTGTACAGGACCAGAGGTGGACAATTAAAGAAGGATGGATGGATGAATCCGCGTCAGTGACGACTGTGGCCAGAGGAGGACGAAGGACCATGGCCGGCGGCAAAACAAGAAGTGCTCCTACGTACCGTGGCGTCACCAAACTGAAGATTTTACCGAAGTGTTGGTACGCCGCTTTCTGCATACCTAACGGGGTCCGAGACAAGGAATAGAGACTTGTGCCGCTCCTCTCTCCATTTGCGACCATGTGCGGTTTGCAACGCATTGCCTTTTGATCCATTAGCGCTAATGCATCATGAACAAGCCATCAGGGGTGTACCTAACCCTCGTGGTATGTTGTTAGTTTTTTATGGATAGCATTTAAAAGTAAACTAACTACCATACCAACGTATTTCAAAATTTGAAGGAGCACCAGGTCCAGATTAATCAGTTCTGTAGGTTGCACTTATCGTTTGAGATCACAATCCTTAGTATCTACTAAATCTAAATACATTAACACTTCAGAAATTATGCGGAATTGACTGACCGTTGCCTCATGCTGGTATATCAGCCATCAGGGTCGGTGAGGGAGCAGAGCGAATAACATCTCGATGTTGTCGATTGTTTTTTTTTGAGATAACACAGTACAACTGAGACACTCACAATGCAGCACACTCACCTCTATGAACACATTTCAAGTTATATATATTTATCCATGTTTTGACCATTTAATTGATATAGAAATGTTATTTCTTGTTCTGAGGATCTTCTATAACCGCTGCTAGAATGTTATTTTTGGTTATACCGATATGCTATGTTCTTGGGAAATGCTTGGAAGCATATTGAGGGACTACTAGAGTCATATCTATTTTTGTTGAGCTCTCGGCATGGCGTACCGTTTATGGACAGCCGGCTAGCTCGATAAAAAGGGGTGGAACTTGATCTGTTCTTGACAACGTGATAATCAGAGCAAGGTTATAATGACACGTTTAAAACTTGTTTAGCAACTTGGGTAATAAAATTTTATACAACCTCACAAAAGCAACTAAAATATTGACTAAATAGATGCTGAATTTTATTTCTTCCCTATCCAAATATTTTTCTTGCTGCTTCACATATTAAATTAATTAATGCTGGACTAATGGGGCTTATTTTCTTAGGTTAAGAATGGCTTACCGTTTGGTTTTGGTGTAATGGTGACTCGAGGTGATTTGAACTGCTTGTTGTCCTCTTGTTTATTTGAACCTTTATATATATATAAATGAAAGGGTCTTGGCAGCCACCTTTTAGTTTGTAGTTAGCAAAAATTTGTTTCGAAAACATGCGACGTGTTGATTCGGTTTTACCCATGCATGATGCTATGCGATCAAAATTTTGAGAACGTGGTTAATTGGATTATGCTTTCATTCATGTTCACTTTATACTGATAGTAGTGTTACATGCCTGGGAATTAGCATGTTCTGAAATCTCTTGGTGGCAACCATTGATTTATTCCGGTTGTCCACACATTTTGTCTTTGTCACTAGCATGTGGGGGTGAGAAAACTTCGTGCGAGCAAGGTCCAATAGTACGAATTATTTTCATGTCATACATACATGTTGCATACATGTTTCATGCTTATTTGATGATTGGAAGTGATTTTATTGCTTAAAATTCAAAATTTTGCATGCTGTCCTAAAACCAGTGAAATTTTTGTGCCCGAATGTCTGTTTTTGCCCTGTTTTTGATCAATCGGTTGGCAGTTTTCAGCAAAAAATAGAACGGGTAACAAACTGAAGTAAAAATTTCAACTAAGTCTTAAAACTTGGATACAATCTTATAATCTTTCCTTTTCAGTTAAGAAATAACTAGCTGCTCCTTTTGGTTCTGTTTTTCATGTTCTTGTTCGTTATCTTTTCTTCGGTTGAGAAATGCTCGGTTTTGGCACATTCTTATTGTCATAAATCATTCTTGACTTATCTTGTTATTCTTGTTGCTAACTTACGTTGGCTACAGGATGATGAGGACTGCTCCGGCGAGCACGGCCACTGCTCCGGCGAGGGCCAGCGACGAGCGCGCGATTTCTCTTATTCCAAAAAATGACCAAACATTGTAAAATAAATTCCTGGAGTTCTACTGCATGGAAAATATGAAATTAATTTTTTTGGATTCCGAAAATCAAGATCCATCCAAGTAACCTGGTCCCGAGCAGCAGCAACAACAGCTGTCGCGCCGCCCCGCCCGCTCGCCCGCCGCCTGCCCTCCCCCAGCCCTAATCCTCTGCCTCCTCCTCTCCCCGACCTCAAGCAGCAGCCGCCACCTCTGCCACCGCCGCCTTGCCTTCTCCTCTAAGATAGCCGCCACCTCCTTTGAGATGGGCGCTCGTGCCTTCACGCCAGCCTACCACCTCTCCCCTCCCCAACCCTAACGGACACAGTGGCCAAGAGGAGGAACAGGCCGAGCTCCGCGCCATGGCGGGGTGCTCCTTCGCATGGTTTTTTCCCCGTCGACCTCCTCTGACTTCGCCTCCAACATCAGCTCCATGGCGGCCCCGCCCACGCCTCTCTGTCCACAGCTCTCCCCGATAGTCCAACCCGCCCAAATCCCATCGTGAAAAGGTTTGGTTTCCACCATCGTCCCGTGTCGCTCGATCGATGGAGGCTTTTGAGTGGTGCCGTTACGGGGAGAGACGGCAGCCAGCGACTGCGCGAGGTGGTCGCCTGTAGACCTTGAATCCGTGGTGGACGACAAAGAAGGTAGCAAATTGCTGATCAGATGCTGTTGTACTTGCTCATCCATTTTTTTCATTTTTTCGGGAGATTTTCTATAAGCATGTAATTCATGCCTAGAATTCAAAAGAAACTGCTTATAGATATTTCAAGTGATATAGATTTTATAAGTAATTTTCTTTTGGTGTTCTTGAACATTTTAATCACTAAATAAAAAAGTACGTCCTGATATTTCAAGTGTATATCAACTCAGCCAGATGCGAAATAAAGTAATCAAGAAGCTTAGCTTTATTGCTAGGATGCACTGCTGCACATGCATATTACCTAACTCACGTTGTAGTGTCCAATGTAGGCTATGGATGCAGGCAGAAAAGTTTTTTTTTCTCAAATACGAAGGAGAGCTTCGTATCTTTGTATTAAGAGAGAGAAAGGCCGGCCCCTTACAATCTTCACCACCTCACTCCAGCCGAGCTGTGAGGGGTTGAGTTACAAAGGATGGTTTGTACTAATAAGACACGCAAAGATGAGTCCTGACCACAAACCTACTCCTATTCCATTAATCTGGCACCACCACCTCGGTCGGCTGATCCTGGCCAAGGGCCCGTAGCCCTCTTGCTCCAGCCATACACCAGAGATGGCGCTCCTCATTGAACACTCGAAGCAGTTCAGTCATGTTGGCCTGCACTCCATCAAAAACACACGCGTTGCATTGTTTCCATAGAACCCAGGCGCCCATGATGATTGTTCAGTTGAGCCCTTTTTTAGTTTTCTTTGAGACTCTCTTAACAATCTTTCTCCACCAATCTGCAAAGGACAATTCATTCATGCTTGGTGATTGACCTGATAGTCCTAGCTGTGATAGAATTTTAAACCAAAATTCTCCTGCAAACACGCATGTGGTCAGAATGTGCTGCACATCCTCTTCTTCTTGGTCACAGAACAGGCACTTCGACGGGTGTGGCAGACCTCGTTTTGCAAGGCGGTCAGCTGTCCAACATTGGTTTCTAATTGCTAACCAAAGAAAAACCTTGCATTTTGGTGGCGCCCAAGATTTTCAAAGCCTACACCAGTGCTCAGAGCACCATTGAAGAAGGCTAGGTACGCCGATTTTGAAGAGTAGTGGCCTGACCCGTGAAGTCTCCATCTATGCACATCCTCAGATTGAGAGAGATTCATCTTAAGTAGCACATCCCAAAGTTGAAAATATTCGAACAGCCCAATCATCGACAAACCTCCCTGAATATCGTTAGGCCATGACTGATCAAACATTCCTTGTGCTACTGTTCTCTGCTGGCGTGTTTTTGGTGGCACTGCTGCATAGACCAATGGTGCTAAATCTGAAACTGAGTAGCCCATTATCTACTTATCTGTCCAAAAAAGAGTGTTGTGACCATCCCCCACATGTGATTCTAGCGCATTAGCAAACAAGGCACGTGCATTGGGGTGCATGTGACATCCCATGTCACAAAATGAAACTTAACTAAACCCAATGTTAATTAAGGGCTAATTAAAAATATAAATAATCAAGGTGCCAAAGAATTAAGAGAGAAAGTTAATTAATTAAATCCAGAATATCCAAATGAGGGCCTTTCTCAAACATCACAAAAACCCATGGAAGTACTCCAATGTTTTTGCATATTCTGAATAGCCACATTAAAAGAGAATTTTGAGAATTTTACCAGAATATTTGGTAAACATTTAATACCCTTCAAAATTCTTCAAAAGTCAGAAAAGAGCATTTCTGTCCTGGAATGTTTAAAATTAATCTAAGCCAATTCAGCTCATTCACCCAAAAGCAAAGTTGGAGAACATGTTTGCATGGGCATACACAAAAATCTGTGTGAAGTTTGGAGAACTGGAACGTGGTGAAATTTGGCTAAACCCAAGCCTTGTCCAAGTCAAGCCGAGTCAATTCCCTCCTTTTCTCTCTGGCCAATCACCGCTCGACACCGACGTCGCCATACCGCGCCACTGCCGATTACTGTCGCCCCACGCCGGCCACTGCACCGCCAACTCTCTCCCCTATGCCACCGGCCGGAATTGAAGCCACTCCCTCCCCCCCCCCCCCCCCCCCCCCCCGCTGGCAGCCATTCCCTGGCTGATAGCGCAGCCTCCCGTCCTCTGCTCTCTCTCACTCCGACCGGAACAAAAGGGACACTCGCTCAGCGTGCCTCTCCCGGCTTCCTCTCTCTGCTCGCACTCACCGCGCACCTCCTAGGAAGCCTCTCCGCAACGCCAAGCGCCTCTGTCTTCTCTCTCCCCGGCTGCCCTCTCTCTCCCCGACAAACCCGAGTCAGGCCCTGCTTTCCCCCGCCATGGCTGCCGCCGCGAACAGCTCTGCATAAGTATCTTCCCCCTCTCCCTTTCTTTTGCAAATTGATGCACCAAGGGACATTCTCGCAGCCCCCTAATTGTCTTCCTCCCTCATGCAGCGAGCTTGCCGGAATTTGGGGAAGAACCGAGCCGCCGCCGTCGGAATCCTCCACCCGCCGACGAGAGCCCGCCTTTGGCCTTCTTCCTCGATGCCTTCTTCGACGCCGACCCTCACCGGCCTATGGTGAAGCTCTTCGACCAAGCCTCGGCCTCCCTCTCCCTCGACATCATCACATGGACCTCGCCGGAGTTGCTCCTGCCGCCGCTCATCGTCGTCGGCGACCTCCGGTGAGCCCCTCTCCCCTCCGACCCCCGTCTCAGGATCCTCGCAGCATGGAGACTGTTCGAGGTGCACGCTGGCCCCGGCCACGCCGCTGATCGGCCGCTGGGCCAAGCTCGCCGTCGCCAGCCGTCGCGCGGGCACGCGCGCCAGGGACAAATTCAAAACCGATGGCATTCTTGTAAATAACAGTGAACTTTGGTTAACTTTTGAAATTCAATAACTCAGGAAATAAAAGGCCTAAAAATGTGAAATCAATTTTGTTCGACTCATAGAATCCTCCTCTATCAGAAAAACAAGTTGAAGTCCAAAGTTACTCAGTAAATTAATTTATTTAATTCCCTAAAGTTACAACCCTAATTTGATTAATAAATTCATAAGTAAATAAATATAAATCGTAAATTCATGAAACTTGCTCAGTGATCATTTCATGGCATCCTTAAACTTTCTGCATCAGCACATTTCCAATTATATGCACATTTTCAGTAATTGAATTTATGTAAATTATTGGCTAGGAATTTAATTATGAAATTTGGTATTCCTGTTCCTTATGCCCTTGTACACTCCTGTAAAATTCCATGAAAAAGTTGAAGCAACCTATGTATCCTTTTGCTGTCGAAATTAATCATTTGTTAGTTAACTTAGGAATTTGTCCATATGAATGTTGCTTCTTGTGTGCATTTAATAAAAGTAGGAATAAATTCATTTCTGGAATATTCATGAAGAATAATTCATCTTAACCTTATAGTAGAAATTCTTATCTCCATTTATATGCTCTTGGTTCCTAATTAATTATATGTACCTAGAGCTAATTATGTAATTAACTTTGTCATTGTATGTATAGTGCTAGCCTTTACATATGGCCACTTTAGCTAAGTTACATAAAATAAACTTTCTGAAATTTAGGCCTTAGTACTATGTTTTCATGTCATGTAATCCTTATCTATGCCATGTAATCCTTATCTATGCCATGCTCATGTTTAGAGTAGACATACACTAAGTTTGTGATGATTGAAAACTACATTCTTTAATTAGAAGTTTGTCCCCTTCAAATTGAGTGGCAGCGATGTCATACTTAGGTATGCACACATATTCATGAATGAGCATTAGTTCAGTAATTTTATTTGCTGAGGAAGTGCCATGAATCATCATGCCATCCATTTCATCTTTAGTTAAGGAACTCCATGAAACCTTATGTATTCCTTCGTATTTATGCATGCTCATTTCATATAGGGATCGAGACCCAGGAGATCACACCGGATCAGCAGGGATCTGAAATTAGTTTTGGTGAACACACTAACTAAGATCACCCCCAAGGCAAGCCCCGATGCATACCCAATTAATTTTTGAGTCCTTTTTACTTTGTCACAAGATAGAAATATTGTATTATGCATTACGTGTAGGACTTAGATGAAACCCACTTGCATACTCCAGCAATGACCTATAAGTAGTTTATATTAGTAAGCCTTTCCATTAGTAATTGCTATGCTTAAACTAGTGGAGTCAACGGTAGGTTATAGATTCAACTATAGTTCAC
Source organism: Eleusine coracana subsp. coracana (assembly GCA_032690845.1). NCBI lineage: Eukaryota > Viridiplantae > Streptophyta > Magnoliopsida > Poales > Poaceae > Eleusine > Eleusine coracana. Next base: position 35,901,564 of record CM064422.1, on the reverse strand, counting down.
TTGATTGATGAACTTATCGTTGCAACTCCGCAGACAAGTATTGAACAGTACTAAGTACATACCTTTAATATGGGAATTGGTAAACCTAGTAACTTGGGCGCCATATTGTTGGACGGCCATACTCATCGATACAGAGGTGATGTGAGCAACACGGTGGTTGCACGGGTTTGAGGACCGCTCGAGAGTGCATGGGTTAAGCCTCGGATACGAAGTACTGTATCGCGGGGAGGACGTGTACTCGGGATCGATGGCCCTGGATCGACTTTATAGCAATCTTGTGAACGGTGGCCATACGTGTTCTTAAGTGATGCGTATGTCATGTATTTGGGTTTTTCCTGCAGGATGTAAATCAATCCGAATTGCCGTCTCTCGCGGTTATGAGCACCTCTTGTTCGAACAGCGGCAGTGATATGATAAGTAGTAAAGTTTGGTTATGTTTCTGAGATTTACTTATGCTATGGCTACATATTGCTATGATGTATTGGTATTCAATTATGTTCGACTCTTAGCAGCTAGCTAAACTCACCATAGCTGTTTTATACAATAAGCAAAGTAAAATCTTGATTAAGGGAATGAAAGTGCAGCATAGAACTAATAGGAGCTTTTTATGCAACTGTCAAATAAACCCGGTCAGCCGCCTGCATACTAGGAGTCGGTTTTAGTAAACCTATTGACGGGTAAGTCTTGCGGAGTATGTTAGATACTCAGGCTTTGCGATTATGTTTTTTTTTCAGGTTTTCCTCAAGCTACCTATTGTGATTGTTGTAACAAGGTTGTGTGGGAAGGTGAGGAGCCTCAGAATTGGACCATCGAATGGGTCCCTAGCTCCCCTAACCGTGATGAGTGAGCCATCACCATAGGGCTGGCATGGTTCACGTAGGAATCGATGTTGTGTTTTGTTATTCTACCACTTCCGCTCATTTATGTAAAATGTACTAAGGACATATGTATTGTATCAGATCTGAACTCATTTTAATTTGACCTCTAAACTTGTAATATTATGCACCTAAGTGATGTAACTTTGTAAATGGTGAATGTTCATGTGTGAATGCTATGTATGGTTACTTCGCTAACCATCTCCCGAGATGATCCTGTGCGACACACTCTACTTTTTGGAGTAGGGTTGTCACAGCTGGTATCAGAGCTGCCTCAGGATAAGCTACACACAAATGAGCACTTTAAAACGTAAACAAGCCATTTCTATGCCTTACGGTGAGATACGAACTAGTAGAGCCCATATAACAGTCTTGTAGGTGGCAAAGCTGACCCTAGGTTATGTTTGTTTAACTTACTTGCAACTACAGATTCTTCAATGAAGGTATGTCTTTGTGCACGGATCGGTTGTACTGTAAATATCAAACGCCTTCCGGGTGGGCAAAGACCTAGGCTTTGATTGATGCGCGGACCGAATGCGTTTAAACGTCCGCTGCCTTCCGGGTGGGCGAATACCTGGGCATAAACTGTCATTGTTATTTTGGCTTGTTTCTTTTGAATTTGATATATTATTTCTGAAATGGATCTCTTGCAGGTACACTAACCACGTGTAGTTCGCTTAGCAACATGTGAGAGGTGTGTGTGCCGCCGAAAGGATCGATCTATATATTCGGTCAAGTTTTCTTTTTGTGAGGATGTAGGAAATTGTCATATTGAGCATTTGGCATTCATGCAAACCATATGCACTCACCTTCACTAAATCATGTGAAAAGGTCACTAATATTGCAAACATGTGAAATGACTAAGATTTGAGCAAATTTGAATCCCTATGGCACCTAAACCAAAAACTTGAACTCAACCGATATAAACCCAACTTTACCAGAAAAGTCAGTTTCACTAAAACAAGCATAACTTCATAAATTTTAATTCAATAACGGCGAATAAGTACTCGTTGGAAAGATGAGGTTTGGCTCTACAAGTTTGGTTTAGGAACTTTGTCATGGAAAAATCTGTAACTGGGTCGAAATTTGCAAAAACAGTAGCCTTTTTTTCTGGAAGTCAGAGATTGCTTCATTTCTGTCCCCTGTCTTTGGATGATCCTAACTCCCAGAGACTTTATTGGATGGATATATGTGAGTATGCGTTGGAAAGATGATGAAATTCTCCACAACAGTTGTAAAACACAAAAATTTTAATTTTGTCCAGAAACTAAGCGTTTTTGCCCATTTCTGCGGTTCACTCCGTCGACCGCAGAAATTCGTTGTTACCGGTTGTTGAATGGATCGGAAACCTCATGTCTTTTCTTTTACTAATCATTCCTTATGCTATTTTAAGCATGTGTGCTTAGTGGAATATTAAGTTTTGACTCACCCTTGCAAAACTTTATTCCGGCAGATGGATGTTGGCAAGCTCATGAAGGACCCCGAGTACCTTGCCACCCGCATTCTCGAGTTGGAACAAGAGCGCGAGGCGTTGCAGTCCATGCACAATGCCTATGATGCCCAGCTCATGGAGCGTGATGCTAAGGTTGTAGCCCTTGAGGACAAGCTGCACACTAGCGAGTTGGAGCGGGCCGATCTTTTCGAGCAACTCCATGATGTGCAGCTCATCATCGAGGGCGATGCAAGCGATCAGTTGCAGGAGCAAATGAACCAACACAACGCCCAGCTCACCGCTGCCCAAGAGGAGATTTACTCTCTTCATGGTCAGGTTACCGCTCTCTTGGAGGAGCGAAGTGAGCTACAGGCTCAGCATGAAGAAGCTCAAGATGTGCGTGATGTCATGGAAGGGAACCTCAACGACGCTCACGCAATCATCGCACAGCAAGAGCAGCTCATCGGACATCTCCAAGCTGCTAATGGCCAGCTGAACGCCATCCTTAACGATGAGCCACCCATTCCACTCGCAGTGATTCCCCCCGATGACGCTGATTTGAGTGAGAACGGTGACTCCGGCGTCAACTTCGAAGCACCCCCTGGACCGGGTGATATGGACATGGAGTCCGATGGTGATAGCCATGTTGGGTGATTGAGTAGTAGTATGTACGTAGGATGGAGATCTCATGAGACATCGTAGTTGTATGTGCATAGTGTTAGTAATGCTAAGCTAAGCTGTAACCTAAGCTCTCCGAGATTGTGTGGTGTCATGTTCCGAGTGATGTAACCAAAGACTTACTATGTATCGAAGTTGCATCACATGTATCCATGGTTTTTATCATAATTATGTTGCCTATGGTGTTGGAAGTTATGGAATTAAGTTATGTTTTGTATCCGCACCTTTTACTTGCCGAGCCTTTCAATTATGAGCAATCTGAAATTTTATTTCGTTACCATGTCATAGCCTTGTTATCATATTGTCTCACGTGATGACCAGGCTAACATACTTTGTTCATGTGTCAGATGGTGCAAACTCACCGTGGTGGAGAAAACGTCGGTGATGCTCCCGGCGCCTCGAACGTCAGTGGAAATAGGCCGCTGCCCAACGCGCCACCCATGACGGCTATGGAGCAGCTCATCCACAACCAAAATGAGATGTTCCGCATGTTCATGGAGAACATGAACCGTCAAGGAGCTCCTGGACCACCACCCCTGCAGCAGTAGGAATCCTCCTACAGCGACTTCTGGGTGAGTCACCCACCCACCTTCGGAGAAGCCGGTGATCCTCTGGAAGCAGATAATTTTATTCGTACCTTGGAGTTGAAGTTCGCTCTCCTCCACTGCACCGAGCAGCAGAAGCCCCTCTTCGCCGTGCAGCAGCTCCGTGGCTCCGCAAGTGCTTGGTGGGCCAGTTTCACCGCCGCTCTCGCCGCTGGTCACCAAGTCACGTGGGCAGAATTCTGCACAGCTTTCCGTGCACACCACATCCCCGCTAGACTCATGAAGCCCAAGTTGCAGGAGTTCCTCAACTTGAAGCAAGGCTCCGGAACCGTCCAAGAGTATGCATGGAAATTCAATTACCTGGCTCAGTACGCGTCATATCACGCTGATACGGATGAGAAGAAGAAGGACTATTTCCGTTCAGGTCTTACCCCGAAGCTGCAAGATTGCTTGGCACAAGTCACCGCCGGCACGTTCAATGGCTTGATGAGTGCCGCCATCGTGCAAGAAGACGCCACTCGTGCCAATCAAGAGGACAAGAAGAGGAAACGTGCTATGGGAAGTTCATCCGGCTCTGCACCGCCCAAGTACAAGCTAGCAATCACTTCCCTGACCGGACAGAATTCTTGGCTGCGGTACCGTCGGGAGGAGGACCTCGTCCCTCATTCTTGCAGTAGCACTTGCGATTTCATGGAGGCAACCAGCAGCAATCTTCTGGTTCACGCCCTCCGCAGCAGAATAACCAAGTGGTGAACACCAACTCCGCACAACCATGCTACAACTGCGGCTGCACCGATCATTTTGCTAAGGAGTGTCGGTTCCCAAAGCGTAACCCGAGCAACAACAACAACTCCAACACTTCCGGGAACAACTACAACAACAACCACAACAGCGGCAAGAACAATGGCAGCAATGGGAGTCGTCCTCAGTCGTCTACCCCCACACACAAGAATGGCCGAGTCAATTATACCCCGGTCGAAGAGACCCAAGCTGGAGAACCCGTTCTCGTGGGTACGTTCTTGATCCACCAACATGCTGCCATGGTTCTTTTCGATTCAGGAGCAAAACATGATTTCATTAGTCAAGCATGTACAAATCATTTGAAAATTACCCCACCATTATGGGAACACCGTACATCATCACGTCTCCCGGTGGAAAAATAAGAGCTCATCTTGAGTTAAGGAAAGTGCCACTTAAGCCAGCAAACAACATATACCCCACTTCCCTAATCATCTTAGATGGCCAAAGCATCAACATCATTCTTGGTATGAAATGGATGACTAGTCACAAAGCCGTATTGCACATTGAGGACCGGGAAATCCATTTGAACTCACCCTTGCATGGCCCCTCTATTCTTCGATTGCCGTATCCCAAGCTGTCCACTTCTCAAGTGTGTCATGTTGAAGGAAGGGAGCTAGCAAATATTCCAGTGGTTTGTGACTTTCCCGACGTATTTCCAGACAGGGATGTTGAGTTTAAGATTGAACTCGTACTCGGTACAACGCCTATCTCTCATAGGCCGTACAAGATGGCTCCGAATGAGTTAGCGGAGTTGAAAGAACAGTTACAAGTGCTTATGGACAAGGGTTATATCCAACCAAGTTCCTCTCCCTAGGGCTGTCCCGCTCTATTTGTGAAGAAGAAAGACAAGACCCTACGCCTATGTGTCGACTATAGTCCGTTAAATGCTGTGACCATCAAGAACATGTACCCTCTACCTCGAATTGATATCCTCTTTGATCAATTAGTGGGTGCTAAAGTCTTCTCCAAGATTGATCTCCGATCCGATTACCATCAAATAAAAATCCGAGCCAAAGATATTCCAAAAACAGCCTTCTCCACCCGATATGGTCTTTTCGAATATCTTGTCATGTCTTCTGGTCTCACCAATGCTCCAGCCCACTTCATGTATTTGATAAATTCCGTATTCATGCCCAAGTTGGATAAGTTCGTAGTGGTATTCATCGACGATATTCTGATCTACTCCAAGTCCGAAGAAGAACACGCCGAACACATCATATCAGCAACGACTTCGAGATCATCAACTTTACGCCAAATTTAGCAAATGTGAATTTTGGCTAAAGCAAGTTCCATTCTTGGATCACATCATATCAGCAGAAGGAGTAGCCATGGACCCTAGCAAAGTAGAGGATGTGCTGAATTGAAAAGCTCCAAAATCGGTCAAGCAAATTCACAGTTTCCTTGGTCTTGCCGGTTATTATCGGAAATTCATTCCCAACTTCTCAAGCATTGCCAAGCCTATGACCAAGTTGCTGGAAAAAGATGCTAAGTTCAAGTGGAGTAGTGCATGTGAAGAAGCTTTTCAGTCGCTCAAGAAGCATTTGACAACCGCTCCAGTTTTGGCTCAACCTGACATCACAAAACCATTCGATGTTTACTGTGATGCCTCCGGCACCGGATTGGGTTGTGTGCTTCTGCAAGAAGGCCATGTCGTTGTCTATGCATCACAACAGCTCCGGAAGCATGAGCAAAATTATCCCACTCACGATTTGGAATTGGCCTCAGTCGTCCTAGCCTTGAAAACCTGGCGCCATTACTTGCTCGGTAATCTTGTTAACCTCTACACCGACCACAAAAGTCTCAAATATATCTTCACTCAACAAGAACTGAACACGAGGCAGCGTAGATGATTGGAATTAATCAAGGATTATGAATTGGAAATTCATTATCACCCCGGGAAGGCCAACGTAGTTGCCAACGCCTTGAGTCAAAGGGACCAATGCAATCACGCTGTCGTTTGCTCGATGGAAGCTTGTACGATTTCAGATCCTAGTGAACCAAGTCTTTGTGTCATCCCATATGGATCCTTGTATAATTTGGCCCTCATTCTACCCTTCAGGAAGAAATTGTGGAAGTCCAAAAGATGGACAAGAGAATGGAATATATTCGCCAGAAAATGGGGAAGAAGGAAATGACGTGTTTCCGAAAAGATGAAGATGGAGTACTATGGTTCAACAATTGCCTTGTTGTTCCGAAGAATGAGGTGCTAAGAAAGAAAATTTTGGATGAGGCTCACTTGTCCAAATACTCCATACACCCAGGCAGCAACAAAATGTATCGTGGGTTAAGGGAAAAGTTTTGGTGGACGCGTATGAAACGAGAGGTTGCTCAGTATGTCTCCGAATGCGATACTTGTCAATGTGTGAACGCTGATCACTTGAGAACAGCCGGTCTTTTGCACCCATTAAAAATCCCCGCTTGAAAATGGGAGGACATTGCTATGGATTTCATCGTTGCATTACCCCTCACACCCAAGAAGCACGATTCAATATGGGTTATTGTGGATAGGTTGACCAAATCTGCTCATTTTATTCCCGTCCATACAACCTACTCTACTAAGCAATATGCCGAGCTCTACATTGTGCGGATTCTATGCTTGCATGGTGTGCCCAAGACGATCATCTCCGATCGAGGCCCCCAATTTATTGCTCATTTTTGGGAGCAATTGCATGCTTGTCTTAGCACCTCTCTCATTCGAAGTTCCGCTTATCACCCGCAAACCGATGGTCAAACCGAGAGGCTAAATCAATATTTGGAGGATTTATTGACAGCATGTGTTCTGGACAATCGTGATAATTGGGAATCTTGTCTCCCGTTCGCCGAATTCTCCTACAATAATAGCTACCAAGAGAGTTCGGGAATGTCGCCATTTGAAGCCTTGTATGGTCACTCGTGTTGAACCCCGCTGAATTGGTCGGAATCAGGAGAAAGAATTACTTTTGGTCCTGTGGGATATATATACCAGGGATACTTCACCACTCAGATATATTGCCTAGTGGGCCGGGGTCCAATAAAGATAAAGCCCATGAAGATAACTACTCGGATTATTACTTGGAGTACACGACAAGTCAATGCTAGAGATAGAAAGTTAAAGATAGAATCCTACTCGAAAATCATGTTATAACCGACTAGAACACTTACCATGTTACCCTGCCCCCCGGATATATAAGGAGGGGCAGGGGCTCTCTCATAGACATATCATATCCGCATAATACACCACAGAACACAAGACGTAGGGTTGTTATCCTTCGGGAGGCCCGAACCTGTCTAAACCTTGCATCTTGTGTGTCCATCGACTCTCGGTCTCGCGCATGCCTCTACCGACAAACAAGGATCATGGGTAACCCTATGATCCACTGCCGATATTAGTATCGACAGTTGGCGCGCCAGGTAGGGGATAAGCGCGATGGTCGGCTTATTAAGTTCGATGGCCTCAGTCTACTTGAAGATTTGATTGCGAGCTGACCGACGTTGAAGCGCACAAGTCATCGCATCTTTGTCAAGGCAGTACCTAGCCAAGTTGACAGCAACATTGTCGTCAAATTTCAATCATGGAAGATTCATGCGGTGACGGCTGTTCTTGTGTGATAAGAAGTCTGAGTGTCCTAGAGTTTATGGGTGACGACAGTCTACAAGCCTTCCGCCTGGATCCAACTGATTTTTTCATGCTCGTCATTGGTCCATGCCTTTATCGTAGCACATGGTGCTGGTTGGTTTGGATGGATCAAGATTGATCGGTGATCAAACTCGGTGAATCCCCCACGACACCGATTCGGCGGGACAATCAAGTATCGGGAAGTCCACCAGGCAATGCCCGTACAAGCTAAACCGAGTCTGATTTCGACTTCCAAAAATAAATCCAAGTCGTACGAAATAGGGAAGCTCTTTCTTTCCTTTTCTTTATGTGTTCCACATTATTTTATTTTTTATAGCCTAACCAATCTGATTAGCATAATGTTCATTACGTGATTTATTTGCATGCATGTATGCAACTTATGGGAGTGCAACTCGAGGACCTGGCGTGCGGCGTTGCAGCGAGCTCTTCGGCACTCGGCCAATTTGCACGATCTAGGCATGTCTAGATCGTTGCTTGTCTCGATGCTAGTGCGCACGGCGCTGTACATGACCAGATGGTATACACGACCCGTACTTAATAGGGAAGATCCTTCTTTTGTTTATTCTTTCCATATAGTACTTTATTCATTATTCTATATGCTAATTAGTTCAGTTAGTCCTCTAATCACATAATGCTTTTTACATGAGCCGTAGCTGCTCCCCATCACTTGACGGCATGGCTACTCGGTTAATGGCTTTATGGTGACCACCACCAGCTCAATGATCCAGCAATATGCTCAGCGGCTCATCTTCAATTCGTCGAATCCAGCATGCACCTATCGGGAAGTTTCCTTTCATTTTTCCTCCATTTATTTATCCCTTATATATTCATTACTCTGCTTAATTAGTAGGATGGATATTCATTCATGTTATGTCTTTTTTGCATATGTGAGTTGATCATCTACGCCATGGTTAGCTGTGTGGCGGAGCATATTAGATGCTTGTTGCTGTGAAGAGGCTGATGATAAAAATGGCGAGTCAATTCATCACTAGGCCGATAGCTCGGTAATTTGATAATGCAATGATTCGTCTACACGGCCAGTGGTTCAAGCAATTCAGGAATTTTCATTCCATCTTTGATCGGATTAGATACACGACCCGTACTCGATAGGGAAGTTTTATTTTTATTTGATCTTCCATATTATTTTCTTCTATATATTATACTGATGAGTTTGGTTAGTCCAATCTCACTATGTTTGTTAGTTTCTTTTGCATGGATGCAAGTAACGTGCATGGTGTCCATAGACCTGAGACTAGCAGATTTGGAGCTCACTGAGTTGATGACTGGGCATCACATTAGATTGGAAACTTAGCCAATTTGATGATTTGGTTGACTTGACCAATCACTCAGCATGGCGACCAATCACTTAGCTTAGCAATTCGGCAACCTGCGATTTGATGGATCAAACAATGAGTTATTCGATGACTCGATCGCTGGCTTGATGATCTAGGGATGTGCTCGGGGGCTCGTCTTCGACTCATCTACCATAACAAAGCTAAGTAAACTATATAGTTTTTTTTATTTTATTCATATCAACTCAATATGAAGGTTGTAGGTTCTTCATCTTACGGTGATAGTTTTGAGTTTCTTTTGGACTCATCTTTTTGCCTTGAGAATATTGGTCAATAATTTTTCTCGGTTGATTTCGACTCGTACATGTTTGGCCGAATGAGTTTTAGCGGTACATATTTGGTATTAGGAGGAGTTCAACTGTTTTGCTTAGTTGCCCGTCTGACTCCCATTACCCAAATTGGTCAGTCTAGCTCTATGGCTCATATCGTTTGTCAAAATTGTCGTGCACATCGTTCTTCTAATGAACCTTGTTTGTTTTTTATGTCTGTTGGTTAAATGATCAGTACTCTAAGCAAACATAAGCTTTAGAAGAATAACAGAAATCTAACAGACTTAGATATTAAAGGCCTTGTTTCATTAATGCTTTATATTAATTTTACATATAACTATATTGTTTGTGTTATATGTATTACAGTTATCTCATTGATATCACTCAGACATGGAGCACCGAGTCATTGGATCACTCGGCCATGGAGCACCGAGTCATTGGATCACTCGGCCATGATCAACTACTCATGGTTTCTGGAATTTCGATCCCTCGGACCTTTTGCGCTCTTATATCGAGGGCTCGTCTTTAGCTTGATGGATATTAAGTAGCTAAGTATTTTTAATTTCAGTTTTATTCATTTCATTAAATGCCATAGGTTCTTTAATTTAGGGATGATTTCTTTCGGCGTAATCTTGATGCATTAGACTCTCGGTATTACCTTAACTCGCATATGCTTCATAGAGTGAGTTCTTAGTCTCCATAGTTCATATCGTTTGTTGAGGACCGAGGAGGCTTTTTACCTTGACTCACATGTTCATCCGAGTGAGTTCTTAGTCTCCATGCTTCATGTTGAATGTTAAGAAAGCCGTTTAGTAGTATTGGTATCTGATATTTACTGGTTGTGAGAGTTAGGCTCGAGTTCATACAGTACTTAATCACCCAATACAACCCAACGATCTATTGTATTTCTAGCAATGGATCAATATTGTTATTTTATATATGTATCACATATTGAATACATTATTTGGTTTATCAGTGTATTATCTTTTGAGTATATTGTTTGTTTTATATATGTATTACTTATTGAATACATTATTTGTTTTATTAATGTATTATTTATTGAATACATTATTTTCATGGATTATATTAGCTATATCAACTGGAGCTATTTTATTGACATCACTCAGTTTTGTTATCCCCAGTTATTAGAACATTCAGCGTTATTATTGGATCATTTGGCCTTCTTGTTCCGAGTTCTTATACCATTCGTCTATGTTATTGGATCATTCGGCCTTCTTGACTCGAATCGTTATATCATTGGGCTATATTATTGGATCACTCGGCCATTGTTGATTAATTATGATTTTACTCAATATTAGATAACCCGACATGAGTTGATATTTTTTACTCGGAATCATGCCCGGGGGCTGCTATACTTGTTATATTGGATCAAGTATCACCCGTATATTTTAATGATTGTTATGCTTGATATATCTGATCAAGTATCACTCGGATTCATTAGTACTAATGGTTCCTTTTGTTAGTTGGGGCAGTGGTAGAACCAATCTTGGGGGCTACCATATTAAAACTCCTCGTTGAATCAGTCAGGGAAAGTGGTAGATTAAGATTTATATATGATGTTATTATTTTTGACTCACAAGATATTTTATGATCTAAATACCTTCTGAGTCGGGGGATATACCTACACCTAGTAGGTGGATTTTTTCCCGGATATGGATATTATTTGGTGCATAATCCTTTTTGAAGATTCTTGGAGACCTTTACAAGTTTGTTGTTGTACAAGAAAAAGTTAATCATATGCATGGTGAAGCATTAGTCAATCAATTGAAGATCAACAACTAACTTGCAAATCTCTCGAGGGCTACTGTGGGATATATATACCAGGGATACCTCACCACTCGGATATATTGCCGAGTGGGCCAGGGTCCAATAAAGATAAAGCCCATGAATATAACTACTCAGATTTTACTTGGAGTACACGACAAGTCAATGCTAGAGATAGAAAGTTAGAGATAGAATCCTAGTCGGAAATCATGTTGTAACCGACTAGGACACTTACCATGTAACCCTGCCCCCCGGAAAGGAGGGGCAGGGGCTCTCTCATAGACATATCATATCCGTATAATACACCGCAGAACACAGGACGTAGGGTTGTTATCCTCCGGGAGGCTCGAACCTGTCTAAACCTGCGTCTTGTGTGTCCATTGACTCTCGGTCTCGTGCATGCCTCTACCGACAAATAAGGATCATGGGTAACCCTATGATCCACTGCCGATATTAGTATCGACCGGTCCCGATCTGGTCACACAAGCTGAAGAGAAGGTGAGGCAAATTCAAGCTAACATGAAGGCCGCCGAATCCCGCCAAATAAGTTATTCCAATAAAAGAAGACATCCATTGGAGTTCAAAAAGGGAGATAATGTCTATCTCTGGGTTTCTCCCAACAAAGGTGTGTCTCGTTTTGGAATCAAAGGAAAATTAGCACCCCGCTACATCGGACCTTTTCCGATCATGGAAAAGCATAGCGCCGTTGCTTATCGGTTGCAACTACCGGAAAATCTTGAGCGGGTGCATAACGTCTTCCATGTCTCCCAACTCAAGAGATGTTTAAATCCTCCAACCGACGTGGTTATCTCTAACATGGAGCAATTGGAAGAAGATCTCTCCTACCCCGAATACCCCGTCCGAATCATCGATCAAAAAGACCGGGTAACTCGCAGCCGCACCATCACCTTCTACAAAGTGCAATGGAGTAACCATACTGAAGATGAAGCTAAATGGGAACAAGAAGAATTTCTGAAAACCAACTTTCCAGAATTCTTGGCCTCACAAAACCGGTAACCACCCGCACCCCTCCCTTTTGTTCATTCTTTTGCAAATCTCGGGACGAGATTTCCTTTAAGGGGGGTGTGATGTGACATCCCATGTCACAAAATGAAACTTAACTAAATCCAGTGTTAATTAAGGGCTAATTAAAAATATAAATAATCAAGGTGCCAAAGAATAAAGAGAGAATGTTAATTAATTAAATCTAGAATATTCAAATAAGGGCTTTTCTCAAATAAGTACCCCAATGTTTTTGCATATTCTGAATGGTCACATTAAAATAGAATTTTGAGAATTTTACCAGAATTTTTGGTCACCATTTAATACCCTTAAAAATTCCTCTAAGTCAGAAACGAGCATTTCTGTCCTGGAATTTTTAAAATTAATCTAATCCGATTCAGCTCATGCACCCAAAAGCAAAGTTGGAGAACATGTTTGCCTGGGCATACAAAAAAACCGTGTCACCGCCGATTACTATTGCCCCACACCGGCCACTGCATCACCAACTCTCTCCCCTGTGCCACTGGCCTGAATTGAAGCCGCTCCCCCCGCCGGCAGCCATTCCCTGGCCGACAGTGCAGCCTCCCATCCTCCACTCTCTCTCGCTCTCTCACTCCGACCGGAACAAAAGGGACACTCGCTCAGTGTGCCTCTCCCGGCTTCCTCTCTCTGCTCGCGCTCACCGCGCACCTCCCAGGAAGCCTCTCCACAACGCCAAACACCTCTGCCCTCTCTCTCCCTCTCTCTCCCCGGCAAACCCGAGTCAGGCCCTGCTTTCCCCCGCCATGGCTGCCGCCGCGAACAGCTCTGTATAAGTAGCTTCCCCCTCTCCCTTTTTTTTGCAAATCGATGGGCCAAGGGACGTTCTCGTAGCCCCCTAATCGTCTTCCTCCCTCTTCTAGCGAGCTCGCTGGAATTTGGGGAAGAACCGAGCCGCCACCGTCGGAATCCTCCACCCCGCTGATGAGAGCCCGCCTCCGGCCTTCTTCTCGATGCATTCTTCGACATCGACCCTCACCGGCCTACGGTGAAGCTCTTCGACCAAGCCTCGGCCTCCCTCTCCCTCGGCATCGTCGCACGGACCTCGCCGGAGTTGCCCCTACTGCCGCTCATTATCAACGGCGACCTCCGGTGAGCCCCTCTCCCCTCCGACCCCCGTCTCGGGATCCTCGCAGCGTGGAGACCGTTCGAGGTGCACGCTGGCCCCGTCCTCTGGGCCGAGCTTGCTATCGCCAGCCGCCACGCGCGAGGGACAAATTCAAACCCGATGGCATTCTTGTAAATAACAATGAACTTTGGTTAAATTTTGAAATTCAATAACTCGGGAAATAAAAGGCCTAAAAATATGAAATCAATTTTGTTCGACTCCTAAAATCCTCCTCTACCAGAAAAACAAGTTGAAGTTCAAAGTTACTCAGTAAATTAATTTATTTAATTCCCTAAAGTTACAACCCTAATTTGTTTAATAAATTCATAAGTAAAAAAATATAAATGGTAAATTCATGAAACTTTCTCAGTGAACATTTCATGGCATCCTTAAACTTTCTGCAAAAGCACATTTCCAATTATATGCACATGTTTAGTATTATTGCATAATCTTCATTTTTAGTAATTCAATTTATGTAAATTATTGGCTAGGAATTTAATTATGAAATTTGGTATTCCTGTCCCTTATGCACTTGTACACTCCTGTAAAATTCCATGAAAAAGTTGATGCAACCTAAGTATCCTTTTGCTGTCGAAATTAATTATTTGTTAGTTAACTTAGGAATTTGTCCATATGATTGTTGCTTCTTGTGTGCATTTAATAAAAGTAGGAATAAATTCATTTCGGGAATATTCATGAAGAATAATTCAACTTAACCTTATAGTAGAAATTCTTGTCTCCATTTATATGCTCTTGGTTCCTAATTAACTATATGTACCTAGAGCTAATTATGTAATTAACTTTGTCATTGTATGTATAGTGCTAGCCTTTACGTATGGCCACTTTAGCTAAGTTACTTAAAATAAACTTTCTGAAATTTAGGCCTTAGTACTATGTTTTCATGTCATCATCATCATGTAGTGCCATGTAATCCTTATCTATGCCATGCTCATGTTTAGAGTAGACATACACTAAGTTTGTGATGATTGAAAACTACATTCCTTAATTAGAAGTTTGTCCCCTTCAAATTGAGTGGCAGCGATGTCATACTTAGGTATGCACACATATTCATGAATGAGCATTAGTTCAGTAATTTTATTTGCTGAGGAAGTGCCATGAATCATCATGCCATCCATTTCATCTTTAGTTAAGGAACTCCATGAAACCTTATGTATTCCTTTGTATTTATGCATGCTCATTTCATATAGGGATCGAGACCCAGGAGATCACACCGGATCAGCAGGGATCTGAAGTGAGTTTTGGTGAAGACACTAACTACGATCTCCCCCAAGGTAAGCCCCGGTGCATACCCAATTAATTTTCGAGTCCTTTTTACTTTGTCACAAGATATAAATATTGTATTGTGCATTATGTGTAGGACATGGATGAAACCCACTTGCATACTCCAGCAATGACCTATAAGTAGTTTATATTAGTAAGCCTTTCTATTAGTAATTGTTATTCTTAAACTAGTGGAGTCAACGGTAGGTTATAGATTCAACTATGGTTCACTTGATTGATGAACTTGATAAAATAGAGCACCTATCGTTGCAACTCCACGGACAAGTATTGAACAGTACCAAGTACATACCTTTAATATGGGAATTGGTAAACCTACTAACTTGGGCGTCGTATTGTTGGACGGCCATACTCATCGATCCAGAGGTGATGTGAATAGCATGGTGGTTGCACGGGTTTGAGGACCGCTGGAGAGTGCATGGGTTAAGCCTCGGATACGAAGTACTGTATCGTGGGGAGGACATGTACTCGGGATCGATGGCCCCGGATCGACTTTATAGCAATCTTGTGAACGGTGGCCATACATGTTCTTAAGTGATGCGTATGTCATGTATTTGGGTTTTTCCTGTAGGATGAAAATCGTTTCGAATTGCCGTCCCTCGTGGTTATGAGCACTTCTTGTTCGAGCAGCGGCAATGATATGTTAAGTAGTAAAGTGTGGTTATGTTTCTAAGATTTACTTATGCTATGGCTACATATTGCTATGATGTATTGCTATTCAATTATGTTCGAGTCTTAGCAGCTAGCTAAACTCATCGAAGCTGTTTTATAAAATAAGCAAAGTAAAATCTTGATTAAGGGAATGAAAGTGCAGCATAGAACTAATAGGAGCTTTTTATGCAACTGTCAAATAAATCCGGTCAGCCCCCTGCATAGTAGAAGTCGATTTTAGTAAACCTATTGACAGGTAAGTCTTGTGGAGTACATTAGATACTCAGGCTTTGCGATTATGTTGTTTTTCAGGTTTTCCTCAAGCTACCTATTGTGATTGTTGTAACAAGGTTGTGTGGGAAGGTGAGGAGCCTCAGAATTGGACCATCGAATGGGTCCCTAGCTCCCCTAACCGTGATGAGTGAGCCATCGCCATAGGGCTGGCATGGTTCACATAGGAATCGACATCGTGTTTTGTTATTCTACCGCTTCCGCTCATTTATGTAAAATGTACTAAGGACATATGTATTGTATTGGATCTGAACTCATTTTAATTTGACCTCTGTACTTGTAATATTATGCACCTAAGTAGGGTTGTCACAGTGCACGTGTATATCCAGACCCTGCCAAGCTCGATTTTGATCTATTTTTTCAAACCACAGCCATCAGATTTGGAGTGCCCAACTCATGATCTCAAGGTTTAGGATACCGAGACCTCCCATGTCCAATGGTCACTGTACTTTGTCCCATGCCACAAGGCATGATCCACCATTTACCTCTTTTCTCCCCTTCCACGTGAATGCTTGATGAATTTTATTGATAGCATTGATAAACCATTTGGGCACATTCATGGCTATGAGGACGTATATATAGGTATGGCTGTCAGGACAAACCGCACCCAAGCAACTCGGCCTGCCATGTTCATGAGGGCTGCTTGCCAACCGGGCAACTTGTCTCCGATCTTGTCAATCCACAACAACAACTCAGACTTCTTTAGCTTGGTGTTGGAGATAGGCAGCCCTAAATATGTGCACGGGAACTCTGATGTTGGACATGGCCAGGTGTTGTTGATAATATTTAATTCGGTTTCCTCACACCTGATTGGTATCACACAACTCTTCTGCAAGTTGGTGTGTAAACCCGAAGCCTCTCCAAAACTAGAGTGTAAGTCTAAGGTTAAATCTATTTCCTGCTCCGTGGGCTTAATAAAGAGGGCGACGTCATCCGTATACAAATAAATCCGCTGCAGCGGGTTACGTCATGCTAATGGAGCAAGCAACCCCAAGTCTCCGGCCTTGGTGAACAAACTATTCATCACATCCATGACAAGAATAAAGATCATGGGGGAAAGCGGGTCACCTTGTCAGCGACCCCTCTAATATCGTATCTCATTACCTGGTTCACCATTCAAGAGAATTTTTGTTGATGAAGTCTTGAGAAGGTTCCGGATCAGATTACACCAAACAGGACCAAAACCCAAGTGCTCCAAAATTTCCAAGAGGAACGCCCACGAAACCGAGTCAAATGCTTTTGAGATATCAAGCTTCAAAAATAAACTAGATACCTTTGTTCGATGAAGAAACTTTATGTTTTGCTGCACCAAAATGAAGTTGTCGTGGATGCTTCTCTCACGAATGAATGCACTCTGATTGGTTGTGACCAAAGTGTTGAGGAAAGGAGCCAATCTGTTTGCCATGATTTTGGTCACCAATTTAGCGAAACTATGAATCAGACTTATGGGTCAAAAATCTTTAGGCACAAGAGCTTCTGCTGACTTTGGGCTTAGTGTAAGATATGCCGAGTTCAAAAGCCATAGCTTCCTCGCATCCCCCTGCTGCAAAGTGATGATTGCTTCCATAAACTCGGCTTTGATTAATTGCCAACAAGACTTATAGAACCTCCCTGTATAGCCATCAGACCCGGGCGCTCTATCGGCCGGCAAAGCTTTGATAGTGTCCCATACTTCATCTTCTGGCTCATCAAGCACTGAGAGATCAATGCCTTACTGATGGAAAAAGATAAATCAAGGGTTGATTGGCAAGACAAAGCTGTACCCAGCAGACCATCAAAATTGTCAAACATGATGTCTTGTTTCTCCTCTTGTCCAGTGACTACCTGATCATCTTTAAGTAATTTAGCAATGAAGTTTTTCTTTTTCTGGAACCCAATTGTTCTATGAAAGAGTGCAGTGTTTGCATCTCCATTTTTGAGGAATCTGATGCGCGATTGTAGTCTGTCTATAGTCCTTTCAAGCGATGCCAGGACTAGGCAATGTTTCTTGAGTTCGACACACAGCCAACTCTCCTCTGGTGTTAACGACCTTTGATCTTGTGCAATTTCAATCCTCTGAAGAATTTCACGGGCTAGAGCATGTTCAGTTTTAATATGTCACACTTGCCGTTGGCTCCAAGATTGTAGAGCACGAGTTAAGCGCTTGAGTTTGAGGGACACTCTCTCAATAGGGCATGATCCACCCATGGGTTCATTCCATGAAGTCTGAACCGTGTCATGAAAACCTGGGAGTTTGGTCCAAAAACTCTCAAAGTGAAAACGTCTCTTGCCATGAATACCCACAGTGAGACCGAGAACTAGTGGATAATGATCAGAGATTTCCGTTGCCTGACTTTGCATGATACAATCTGGATAGAGAGCCTCCCAATCATTTGTACACATTACACGATCCAGTTTTACCAGTGTTGGAGCGTCCCTCTCGCTAGACCAAGTATACCGACGCCCCAACAAAGGTATCTCCTTGAGCTCAAAATCATTCACAAACCTCCTGAACCTTCCCATCATGGCTCGGTTAAGGTTATCATTGCTTTTGTCTTCAGCTGAGTAAATCATGTTGAAATCTCCCCCAATACACCATGGACCTGCACACACAGAATGTACGTCCCGCAACTCATCGAGGAAGGCGACCTTCTCACCATCTTGATGCAGGCCGTAGACGCCCGTGAACCACCATGAATGGTTGTCACTATCAAACTGTACAGAAACTGAATGATCATGGATTCTCCTTGCGGTGGCATTCAAAGAATCATTCCAAGAAACAAGAATCCCGCCACGAGTGCCTTGGGCCTGCAGGAATGCATACTGTCTGAAATCCGGTCCAAGGAAAGACAACACATCTCGATCGGTTATCATGGATAGTTTGGTCTCCTGCAAGCACACTAGAACCGGGTGGCAAGTGTCAACTACCTTGCGAACATTGTCACGTCATGCACGATCATTCAAATCACGCACGTTCCAAATCAGGAATTTAGAGGAATCCATTGATTAAAACCACAAAAGATGACACCAACTAATATCAACCAACAGTATGGGTTCACCAAGCAATTGCCATGACCTCAACTGCCCGGAGTTGTTTATCCGTAGGTATTTCTTTTCCAACCAGCTTAGCCAACGCTTCCACGTGCCTCCTTATGAGTGGTTTTTTGAAGAACTCCGTATACTTTCGTAGAGCTTCAGGCGGGACCTGATTCTCCGATTCTGTAAAGCCAAGGCGCCGACAAACTGTGGTAGCAGCCTTGTGATCCATGACATCGGGTGGTAGATTGGCGATTCTGCGGCTTCGATGAGGTGGATCTGTAGTGACAGCTTGACGTGCAGGGCGACGCCGAGGTTTTGGAACCGCCAACACCGTTTGCACCGGCTTTGTGATCTTGTCCCAGAAAGAGGTAGTTGAGGGTAGCTGTTGATCTTGATCTTGCGTTTGTACAGCCGGCTGAGGTGTTGCTGGCTGATGGTGAGCTTTGAACTGCACAACCGGAGGATTGGTGCCCGGGGTCCTCAGTCTCCGCGAGTACACAAACAACATGTTCTGCCCAATCTGCAGGTCCACTTCCGGCGAGAGCTCCATAGGGAGCCTCCGCAGGCAGCCAAGAGAGCGGCGAGGCCTCCCCGGTTACGTCCCCAGGCGATGCCATGTTTTGGTCAGGCTCGGTGTGGTCAGGAGCTGTCAACACTTCGTTATCAACTAGCTCAACATCAATTTCTCTACTGATTCCCGGTGGCATCCCTGGATCTTCAGTCTCTCCACTTGGTGAAAAAAGGGCTTCCTCAACGCAAACCGCCGACATGTCGTTGTTTACCTCCTGGGCGGGAACGGTAGTCTCGACCAAAGCGGGAGACGCCAGCTCCACCGGCCTCACAGGAGCGTCAAAGTTGCCTTCCAAAACTGCAGGGGTTTCAGAAGGAACTGTAAATCGGACGAGCGTTGGGGACACCATAGATGGCACGTCATCATTGTATGCCGGGCCCACTAGGTGGGTTTTACTCACAGCATCGGCAGGTGAGCCGGTTGCCTCTTTGGCTGCTCTGGTATCAATGATTTCTTGGGCAACCACAACATCAAATGCCGCCACATGTTGACCTCTTGGTTCTGGTGAAGGATAGCATGCATCCATACTCTTTCGTTGTGCTCGCCCGAGGCGGCAGGACCCACCGAAATACGACCGTTGCTTGATGCCGCTGCCCCTTGAGATTCATGGTGATGATCCCCTACTGCCGGAGAACGGGAACGGTAGCGCTGCCTTAACTGTCGGTCATCTTCTGAGCTGCTGTGACCCTCGGAGGAAGGAGGATCATCTCCGGCAGAGCTATGACCTGATCCATTCCGCACAGAGAAAGCAACGGGGTATACCAGTGTACGCTTGGCTGGTGGCTGCTCCACTGTGCTAGGTGTTGGTTCCACAATGTGCAGGTCACGAGTGGGAGGTACCATTCCAGGACGGAAACACCATGCTGAACAACGAAACACCGAGTAATCCGCCCTGCTTCTCGTCACGGCGTCAATCTTCTCAATCCAGCCATAAGGGTTTAACAAATTCTCAGCTGTAGCGACCTCCCATGCATGGGCCGGAATGCCCTTAAGCTCCACCTCCACTAAGGTCGGAAGGGTGGCTGCAGTAGCATGGGCTTGTCTTGTCCAACGACGGCAATGGATGCATAGAGGGTTTATGCTTGATGGCACTCCCCCACTAGTGACCAGGCGATCCACCACCCCGTCCTCGGCGCCGCCGAGCAGGATGTACTCAGCCCGTCCAGACCGTCGTAGGAAAAGCTCGTTAGTGTCAACATTGAACTGAGTGGCGATCGCATCCAACACAACATCAGTACCGCGATCATCCCTCTCATTGATGATTGTGACGATCACCGCCCGCCGGAGGGCGATTTCCGCACTGTCGATACGCTCGGACCAGTCGACAACGCACGGCGGCGCTGGGGATGAAAGTGTGCCATCATCCCGAACCAAGGGTTCCGGAGAGGCTGCACCATCGTTGCCACCTGGCCCACCATCGTGACCTGCAGAGCCATCTTGGGTGCTTCTTCTTCTGTGGAGTGGGCAACGCCGACGTCGACCACGCCTCTCACCGGTCATTTCACCCACTCCATCAGGGGCTTCCGCAGCGGCAGAAATCGCCGGTGAAACCACGACCTGCACCTCAGAAGACGTAGCCTCCTGTGCAGCTGCTGGCGTAATCCTCCTCCAAACTGGAACGCGGTGTTCATGTCCGCCAGCAAGTGCCATGTTTCCGTTCCGGCGCGCACAAGTGTAAGAACGGTGTCCCACAGCAAAGCAGCAGAAACAACGTGGCAGGAAGCGGCAGAAGACCGCCCGGGGGTTTTGGGAGAAGTAGTTGAAACACTTGCCACAGAGGTCCGTCGGAACCGGCCGTCGCGGACCTCGAACGTGACCAGCGTTTCTGCTCCGGCAGGATCGAGACACAACCTTCGTCCACCCTTCTCCGTCTGGCTGCTGCTACGCCTGTTTGGAGGCCTGGACCGTTGAACGCAAGGAAAAAAATTTTGGTACAGAAAAAATATCGGTGGTCACCGATAAATACGATATTTCGGAAATATCGGTAATTTCGATGAAGAAAATAAATTATATTTTGAAATTTTTTTTATGATTTAAGAAGAAATAGTCTTAAATCTATAAACTATCATAGTTAAATGTATAATAAACATAATTTTCGTTGAATAAACATAGTCAATGATAAAATTTTGGCGATAAAAATTATATCGGACCTCACCGATAAATATGATATATCGGATATTTCGGTGAAATTTCGCCCAATTTTTTTTCTAGGTTGAACGGAGGAGGATACGAACCGGTGGTTTTTCTGCAGCCGGAGATGGGGTAGGGACCTTGGCTACCGAGGTGGCCGTGGTCACGACGTCCCGATATGAAGGCGGATCTGAGGACCCAATCCCGACATCGCTCGAGGAGGCTGACGCCGGACTGGCCTCAATCCACCAAAGCTCCTTGGTGCGGCCCGCCGAGCAGAAGGGGCACGCGGAGGGGGACAAGGAGGAGGTGGGAACGAGCGCCACAGAGAGGGGAGAAACCGCAGGGGCGGTGCGGGTGGTGGTGGCCGCCGGCTCCGCGGTGGATGCCTGCGCTGGGCTGGGTGGGGGAGGTGGAGCGGCGCTCGGTGTGGGGTAGACGAAAGGAGCCAGTAGAGGCAATTTGCAGAGTCCTAGGTAAATCAAAGAAGGTAAGAACATCAATTTTTGGGACTTGTGTGCAAAGCAATCATCAAAGAGGTCACACTATATGCTGCAGCCAAATATTTATACATGAGTTTGCTTTAGTGTTATATTCTAATAGATTATGTGTAGAGGTCAGACAGTTTGAGATGCTTCATTGCTTCCATATGCATTTCATTGTGTTTATATATCATACTGGTTATTGCTGTCAGATCCCGCTTTTCCATTTGAAATTTGCAAGTCTACTACGATCTTGTGATCTTGCTAGGAAAAGCTTTTTGGCTACATGAAGGTCATCAAATAAATCTTGCACCTTCCTCTATTTGGCTACATGAAGAAAAAGGAAGGAGCATGCAGAGGAGAGAACTGCGGCTTTGGATTGCTAGGTGAGTTGGACGTTTGAACTGTACATTGTGCTTGCAAAATACAGCAAAACTTTTAGTTTGTCAAACAATACTATATTAGAATCAGTAGGTTTGAAATACTCTGATGTGTGGTTCAATGGCAAGTAAAGTAAGTCAAAATTTTATGGTGGGGAATGGTTCACGGCCTATCATTTTGGGATAATTTTCTAAATTTGGTATGGTTGTATATACAATTGGATATTCACCTCATTAGATTTGCTGGGATTGTATGTACTCCTAAAAACAAGTCTTCTCACATATGAAGAGATGAGGGTTGACGACCTTTCACTATTATGATATTTTCTAATTTGCAATTTTACATATAACTGGGTTGTATGTATTCCTAAAAAAAAGGCCTTCTCAGTTCTCCATGTTGTAGAGAACTCTATGATAGCAAATGGGTGATGATGGGGAGGGATTTTTACAGGGTAATCCTGGCTTGCTGTTGATATATTGAAGGTATGTAGTCACCATAATTGCTCTCGATGATTTTTACATTGCATAGGCAATAAAGCCGTTTCTTTTTTTTTTCCTGCATGTTATAGGCAGAGAAATTTCCTGCTTTGCTATTTGCACACTTATTATACAAGGTCTGTATGGTAGGTAGAAATGTTGCATTATTCTCTATTCCTTGGTTGCATTTTTGGGATGGAAGTGTATACCTCATAACTCAAATATTTATTGTTACTAATGTGCTGCTTATCAAATTTTGCTATTACATTAACAGGTTACATTAGCACTTCTATAAATGATGGTCCAGGATGTTTCATGTTGAGCTCTCTTTGTTCTGTCCTGTGCTACTGCTGTTGGACAGGATATGGTAAATTCGTTGGCCATTGAGGAAGATATGGTAAATACAGGTTAGTGATTTTGATTAGTAATAAGGCTAATTTTGCTGGTCAGTTTTGGATGCCCTGCCTTTGGCGCTATTTCTGAGCTAGGTAGATAGTAGTAGTTGGTGCAAGTTATTGCACCCAAGTGGGATTATGGACTATGTCATGACCGGTGGCCATATAGTGGGCAGCATGGCTGCTACAGTGTAAATAGTACTAGGGGTGTAACTTTTGCATTGTGTAAAGTGACTAGGTGGTGTTCCTCCTCAAGCAGCTCAGTTGCACCCAAAATTGTGTGCAAGTGTTGCCACTTACCTTCTTCCTCTCTTCCTGCCCGGGCTGTGTGTGAGTGAGTGCTTGTGTGAGTGTGTGATTGCTGCCTGCTGTGATATCTTGATTTACTCACTTCTATAAAGGATTGGAAATTATGTCGTGCACCTAATTTGAAAAAGGGCATACCAGTTATTTTGAAAAAGAGTATTTTGAGATGTTGAGGCCACTGTGTTATCCAGGCTAAAAGTGTGAACTATGTTCTTGACTAATAACCTATTGGTTACAGTTTCAAAATATTTTTTTGATGCAGGCCTAACGGGTACTATATTCAATGCTTACTAGATGTTGTAGAATTTTACAACTGAGTGAATGACATTGGCATCAACCTGTATGTGGAATTATTGTTATCTGAGCTAATCAAGAGTACTATCACCAAAATTTCTTTGCAATATATTCAATGTCTATTGGTATAGGAAATTTGGAAATCAAGAGTACTATTCAATGACTTCTATTTCCAGACTAAGAAAGTTGAAATGAGGTGAAGTAAAAGAGGCATTCACATGGCCCAACATGGAAAACTAGAAGATAACCCAGAGGGGGTCAGCACCCGACCAAGGCCGCCGCCCGGCATGACATGCCGCCCGGCCTGTGTTTAGTCCCTCAGGGTGGCCGGCCCACTCAGCCCAATACACCTACCGCCTCCAAGTGAAGAAGTCGGTAGCCACCGACCCAACAACCAACATTGGGGTAAAATCTGAGCCATCCGGGGGAAGTCGGTTAGGAAACCGACATAATCTAAGGGCCGCCCGGCCAAGGCCGCCGCCCGGCCTAGCCTGCCGCTCGGCATACCCGGCCGCCCAGCATGGCCCGCCGCCCGGCGGATCAACTTTTGCCCACCGACTCTCCATCACCTATAACGGCATGCCAGCCCATCGTCACGAAGGGAAGAGAAGGATTTCAGAAAAAATAAGCATTAGTCCTAAGTTTTACCCAAGTAGAAGAGTAGAGGTGTAGGAGGAGGAGTTCAGGATGCTGGCTCCTTCAACTTGTGCCTCAGGGATTGAAGCTCCTGCGTGAGTAATCTCCCTCGTCTTCGGGGTCGGGTAACATGTAGTAGAATTCTTGTCCATGTAATAAAGTGAGTATTTCTATTCTTTTATTCTGCGGGATCCTCGTGCATAACTCTTTATTGCTTCATAGCATTATTTTGTTATGTTTAACAATTCTAGAACTGGTATAAAAGTCCATGTTTAGATGTGGTGTTTAGACTAAGCTTTCCTGGGATTGCATTCGTTCCCATGGGCTATGTGGTAGGCGGCAGGTGGTGACAGCCCTGTCCGTGCAATATTGAATTCCACCACGTTCGGAAAGTCTCAAGCAGGGTTGTCTACCGTTACCGTGCCCAATAGTATATGAGGTTAGTTACCGACCCTTACCTATGGATCGTTATCGTGCCCCAAAGCAGATATTTGGAAATAGAATTCTCACAAAGTTACTTGGAGAAGGTTCACTACATTAGATTGCCTGGCTCAGGGACTTCTTCTCCCTATAGAGTACACTTTGTTCTGCCCCCTCGTCACTAGGACATGATAGATTAGGAGTGACACTTTACTTATTCCCTGTGGAAATTGATACTCTGGAATACTCTCGGGTGAAAGCTACGATGGCATCACTACATTAGATTGCATCTGTTAGGCTTAAGAACCACCAACACTCATCAAGGTTGAGAGCTCATCCCAAGCATGTCACCGTCGTCACCTCATTTGCCACCGTGCATCCCCGTCGAGCCGCCGCACCACCTCGCCGACTTACGCCGCTGCTCACCCTCTTTGTGCAGCACCCGCGCAGTACCGCTCGCCCTCTCGCGCGTACCAATGCTGCCACACAGTCGCACCGAGCCGCTTGCGCCACCACCAGCAAAGACGCCGCCAAGCTGCATCGTCGTCGATCACCTCCACCATCACCTGCTCCTCACGCACGCACACACGCAAGCATAGGGCCACCCTAGCCGAGCTCTATTGGTCCTAGGGCAAGGCTTGCCCCATCTTCCTCCCCCTCCATTGTTGGCAAGTTCCAAGTTTCAATTTCTTCCGGCAATCGATCATAGAGTCTCCGGTCTTCGACGTTGATTCTTCCCCAGGGTATTGTGCTTTTCTCTCGATTCATCGTACCATGCCCTAATTCGAGTAATTGACCTATTTAATGCAATTTGATGTAATTTCTATCATTAGTTGCATTAGTTGGTTAATTGAGTCAACCTATATTGTGATTACTTAAATGCCTATCTATTAATTGAATATCTAGGGTTGTCTCCTGTCTAGTCTATAGTTAGATTTTATTGCCATTATTTGACTGTACACTAGATGTAAGGACCAAAGGCGTACCGAGAGGGGGGGGGGGGTGAATCGATAAGCCGCTACAGTGTCAGCTTCAGCTACTGCTCCATCTTCCACTGCTACAGTTACCACGCTTACACCTCAGGTAGCAGACGATCTAGTTCGCGGAGGCTTCTCACAGTAGGATATGGCAGATCTCATCCTTCTTCAGACTTCAGCTCAGGAGACCGCCACAGTCACTCCAACAGAGCAGGACAGAGGGTCTGAGTCGCCTGTTGACCCTGACTTCTTAGAGCAGATGGATGCTCAGGCAACATAGGCTTAGGGAGCACAACAGGATTTAACACAGTAGCAGCCAGGACCAGAGCCCTAAGAGGACATCACAACACCACTTCCTTCAACCACGAGTGCTTAGATATTCATCTTCTTCCACTTTTTGGTGCTTGTTGCCAAAGGGGGAGAAGTAGTCTTAGGTCTAGGGGGAGTGGAATGTGATCTTGTGCGATCAAGAGAGTAGCATGTATCTAGGGGGAGCATACACATACTTGTACATTGGTGTGGGGAGTTAGATACATTTGGCTCTTATTTTAATAGATTTATCAAGATGTTCGTGGATTTTGATGAGTCGTGGTTTTCATTCGTTTGTGTTTGACTCATCTTGATCTCACTTGGTTTATTTTCATACGTGGTGCTTGTCTTTCTTTATTTATTCTGTTTGCCTGTGTATGATGCCATGATGATGAATGCTTGCTCTTAATTCTTATGCATTGCCATGCTATCCTGTTGCATTTCATCATTCATGTCTTGCATTGTATGTCTTTGTTCTTTCTTTATTATCCTATCATGACATGCATGCATTATCATCTAGAGTGTGCTTTTCTCTCTTTTCCTTTTATCTCTAGATGTTGTTTGATTGAGTGGGACCATGTGCGTTTCTCTCTTATACTTTTGTGGTTCCTCTTGATCATAGTGTAGCTCTTTTTAGCCCAGTTGTTTCTTGTTAAGATTATGATAAGTAGTGTTTGTCATCAATCACCAAAAAGGGGGAGATTAAAAGCTTCATGGTCATTGATGATTGGATCCCCAATGTATGAATGTTTTGGTGATAGATGACAACTATGAAATTGTGGGCTAATATCTACACGAGTGTTGTCTATGTAGGAATCATCTCTAAACCCTATTATAAATCATATGGATGATGGTTGCCTTGGCGATTGATGACAATGACCATAAGCATGGAGGCTTGATGAGCTTGATGGAGTCAAAGGGTTGATGAAGATGGATCAAGGCTGAGGACAAGCTATGGAGCAAGTGTTAGGTACACTTGCCTAGTTGTTAGGGCTTTGAGTCCATAGGAAAAACTGGACTATCAAGGTGGTCTAGGTCATTCTATTAGGTCATGTCTAGTCGGTGATGTGCAAGGTTGCTCGGTGAAATCACTGGTACTAGTTGACTGTGGAGAAGCCAAAGAGCTGTTCGGAGAAGCCGAGAAACAAAGTCAAGCGAGGACGAGGAGTTTCAGCTTCAGGATGAAGTGACCGGACAAAGGGGTCAATGGTGACCAGACTGTACAGTTACTCAGAGATTTTGTCTGGAGGCTACAGCGAGCAGCGAGGAAACAACCAAGTCTAGAAATTCCTAGTGACCGGATGGTCCAGTCTAGTGACTGGACAGTCCGGTCAGTAGGAGAAGATTTGGGTAGCGAGGAAGCAAGCGTTGAAATGTTTCTGGACTAGAGAGAGAAATGGAGCGGACGGTCCGGTCAGCAGGAGTCAGTAGAGGGGTCAGAGCCGTTGGAGCTTGGAGTTGCAGTGACCGGACGGTCCGGTCATGCAGTGACCAGACAGTCCGGTCAGTAGGACTAGAAGCTGATTTCGTGGAGCAATGGCTAGTTTGAGGTTGGGAGCCTATATAACTTTGTTGTTGGGGTCTTTGTGACCTCTCTTGGCCATTGGAATACCTGAGAGCATTTGGTAAGGTCCAAGAGGAAAAGAGGAGAGCACTAGGAGAGGATATTGGATATCTTGAGAGCACTAGGAGCACAAGGAGCGATCTTGCACATCTAAGGCTAGGGTGTCCTTGAGGGTGTGATCTAGATTGTTAACCTTTGTCTATGGTGAGACTTAGACCGGTTAGGTGTCTGTGATTGGGCCGATCGTGATTGGTTGTGAAGGCCGTCTGTAAGCTTCATGACCATTGGTGATTGGATCCCCAAGGTATGAATATTTTGGTGATAGATGACAACTATGAAATTGTGGGCTATCATCTATACGAGTGTTGTCTATGTAGGAATAGTGTCTTAACTCTATTACAAATCATATGGATGATGGTTGCGTTGGTGATTGATGACAATGACCACAAGCATGGAGACCGGATAGAGGGGTCAATGGAGACCGAACTATATGGTCACTATGTGGTTCTGTCTGGAGGCTACAGCGGGCAGTGAGGAAACTGCCAAGTCTGGAGAGCTATAGAGACCGGATGGTCCGGTCTACTGACCGGATAGTCCGGTCAGTGGAGTACAGGCTTGGGCAGCGAGGAAGCAGCACTGAGAAAATTTCTGGAGTGGAGAGAGAGACTGACTGGAAGGTCCGGTCAGCTGACTGGATAGTCCGGTCAGTAAAGGAATCGCCTGCGCATAGAGAAGCCAATGGGAGCCATTACAGAGTGACCGGGCGGTCTGGTCAGGCAGAGACCGGACAATCCGGTCAGTGCATCCAAAAAGGTTATTTCATAGAGCAACGACTAGTTTGAGGTTGGGAGCCTATATAACTTCGTTGCTGGGGTCT
This sequence comes from Eleusine coracana subsp. coracana, assembly GCA_032690845.1. Lineage (NCBI taxonomy): Eukaryota > Viridiplantae > Streptophyta > Magnoliopsida > Poales > Poaceae > Eleusine > Eleusine coracana. The sequence continues at coordinate 35,872,985 of CM064422.1, read as the reverse complement.
TGGAGAGGAAAAGAGGAGAGCACTAGGAGGAGATATTGCATATCTTGAGTGCTAGTGAAGAGTAGCTTGAGCATCCTGCACATATAAGGCTAGGGTGTTCTTGAGGGTGTGATCTTGATTGTTACTCTTGGTCTATGGTGTGATCTAGGGTGAGACCTAGACCGGTTAGGTGTCGGTGATCGAGCCTATCATGATCGGTTGTGAACACCGTCACACGTTTGTACATGGTTTGAGCCTACCGGTGAAAGGGGTATCGCTGGTGAGCGCCCGTGTCGGCTCGAGGAGTCCGGCAAGTTCTCAAGGAAGGCGAACTTGTGCTTTGTGTAGCGGTGATGCACACCATGTCTTCACTCTAGGAGTGATTGCAGGCTCGTGGGCGAGAACTCCACTTGGTTGCGGGAGGGACCAAGACTCCGGCGGGAGTGGTCCAATGAGGATTAGGGGAAGGCGCCATCCTTCCGAGACCTCGGGAAAAAATCATAAGCATTCCTTGACCCTCTCTTTACTATTCCGCATTTGTGTGCTCTAGTGAGTAGGGTGACTTGTGGCTTGCATAGGCTAGTGTGATTGGCTTCCGTACTTTATCTTATCAATGTACACTAGCATGTGTAGGGTGTTGGCCTACTAGATTTGTTTAGGTTGCTTATCTTGTTAGACTCAAGTAGCAAAATTGAAGTATTTGGATTCGTGAGCGGCTTACCGATTCATGCCCCCCCTCTCGGTATGCCTTCGGTCCTTACAAGTGGTATCAAAGCCAAGTGCTCATCTTTGAGGCTTCACTGCCTTGAGTAAGGATGCTGGGATAGGCGGGGAACATTCCCATATTCAATGGGTAGGACTATGCATATTGGAAGGCTCGCATGCAAGCCTACTTGCAGTCCCATGATCCAGAGATATGGATGGTCACTCACGAGTCCGATGCGGATGTAAACCTACTTGAGCCTGATTTTCTTAAGTGCAATGCTAAGGCCAAGAATGCTTTGTTTGCTTGCATCTCTAAGGATGTTTTTGATCAGCTAGATGCTAGTTCTATGGCACATGGTATCTGGACCTAGATTCAAGAGCTCTATGAGGGCACCAATGATGTCAAAGAGGAAATATACTATGTGCTGAAGAACAAGTATGATAACTTCACTAGATTGCCACATGAGAGAGCTAACACTATTTTTCTCATTTTCATGTACTAGTGGAGGAGATCAATGCACTTGGGGATGATTTTAAGATGAAGCCTGTTGAGGTGATAAGAAGATTCTTGAGGCTATTCAAGAACCCCAAGTATGAGTCCATCATCACCTTCATCTTACAAGGTGACCTTATGACCAAGACCATGAAGGAAGTACTTGGCAAGATCACCACCTTCGAGAGCTACCAATTGGGAATGGATGATCCTCAACCATCCAACCTTGCTCTACCGGCTGACAAGCAAGAATCAAGCAAGAGCAATAATATCAAGAAGAAGGTGATCATTGAGGATGACGATGAAGAAGATGATGATGAGGGTGACTTGACCGAGGACTTGGCCCTTCTCATGAAGAAGATGAGGAACTTCAAGAAAAAGTTTTCTTCCAAGTCAAGGGGCATGTGCTTGAATTGTGGCTCAAAGAATCACTTTGTCCGACAGTGCCCAAAGCCCAAGAAAGAAGCATTCAAGTCACAAGATTCAAGTGAAGAAGAAGAAGAAGACCCCAAGGCCAAGGACAACAAGAAGAGGTACTTCAACAAGGACAAGAGCAAAGGCAAAGGCAAAGGCAAAGCTCAAGACTACAAGAAGAAGTCTTCTCGCAAGGCCCTTATTGGAGAGTGGACAAGCGACAACTTATGGGATGAGTCCTCTTCATCAAGTGATGAAGAAGTGGCCGCCTAGCCATGATCAAGACCACACCTACACGAGCTCTTCCACCACCTCCCACGTGCCTCATGGCCACGAGCCAAGTTGGGGAGAGTGAGGATGAGAGCAGTGATGACAGCGATGATGAGGAGCTATCATGTGCCGAGCTTTGGAGTATGCTTGAGCAAGCCCGCAACATTGCCATCAAGAAATCCAAAATGTTGGATGTGGTAAGAAAAGAGTGTAAGTTGGCTAAGGACCATGTTGGTGAGCTTGAGAGTGAGCTCAAGGACCTTGTCACATCTCATGAGGCCCTAAACAAGAGTTATGAAAAACTCAAGGGTGATCATATAGAGCTTCATGAGAAGTACAAGACCCTTAAGATTACTTTTGAGGCCATCATTGTTGAGAACCTTGCCTCTCTCACCCCTAGTCCATCCAAGAGTGATGCTTCTACTATGTGTGATGAACTAACCACCTCGGTTGAGGTTTCTTCTCTTGAGCCACTTGTTTTGAAGGAACTTCACAAGCTCATGGAAGAGAGGGAGATGATGATGAAGGGCTTTGAGAGGCTTAAAGCCACCCATAGGGAGATACTTGGGAAGAACCAAGTCAATGAAGTCTCCAAGACTTCTTCTCTTGAGCCATTCATGTTGGAAGAATATCACCAGCTCAAGGAAGAGAGGAAGACGGTGATGGACGACTTTGAGAGGCTTACACGTGGTAGAGCCATCCACAAGGAGATTCCTGGGAAGAACCTTGTGAATAATGTCTCCCACCGGGGACTTGGTTCATATCTCGCCACCATCGACATCATAGGGACGAGTGATTCCATCCCGCATGGATCAAACCCCTTCTCACCGATGACTACTATTACGAGAGGTGTTGCAAGGAGGGCCACGCTTGTCCCATGGTGAGAAGTTCCATTGTTTTGCCTAACGCTAACTTATTCCTTGAGAACACACATGTCAAGCTTTTTAGGAACAAGGATGGCAAGGTGAACGCTAAGGCCTTAGGACCACCAAACAAGAAGAGGAAGGTCAAGAGCATATGGGTGCCTAAGTGCATTGCTGATATTGAGAGATCGGCTATGTACAAGTGGGTGCCTAAGAACAAGACCTAGATGGTGGTGGTGGTGGTGGACCGAGCTCTTTCATGAAGATCATGTAAAGTCCACCACAAGAGACATGGATCTCAACGACCTATCTACTCACGAGGGATGTAACCGTGTTTGTTCTTGGTAGTCGTAGTGTGTTTTTCTTTCTCTTGCATTGCATGGTAAGTAGGACTCCTTTGTGACTAGTATGCTTTGCATCCATGCATGTGTAAATAACTAAAAGAAAAACACATAAAAATTAGTCATTGTCTGACCCATCCAAGATAGCTATAAGTAAGGGGGAGTGCTTGAGAAAGTGGTTTGACTTCTCTTAAGTCAAGGGCATGGCTTATAATGAGTAAGCTTGGGAGGGGTTCAAAGTTGACATTGTTAGGTTTCCTTTGTGTCTTGTTCTTTAACATTGCTTGCGTTCACGTGGCATGTTTACTTTAATTGCATATGTAAATTGCTTGTTGCATGCATCATATAGGAAACACAATGGAGGCTTGTCACATTTGGAGATATTTGTGCCTCATGCTCTATATGAGATTACATCTCCGTAAGTGTGACCAAAGGAAAGGATTGTGCTCCATGCCCATTGAACAAGCTCTTATGAACTCTGAGGTTAAATCTAGTCACATGGTTCATGGACTAAGGCTCATACATACCCTTTTGTTCTTATTTTCCTTGGTTCTTATTTGCTCGATCTTTTATTTGGCATTTACGAAAACTATGAGGCCATAGAGTGCCACTATCTGAAAAAGAGTGTTTGAGAGTTCCCTCTGTATTCCAAGTGCGGTGTTCATTTGAGTGTTTAGCAAGGGCACTTGGAAAATGGAGAAATTCCTTGATTCCGCAAAATCCTGGTAGTGACCGTACGGTCCAATCATATGACCGTACAGTCCGGTCTGTGCAGCAATGTACAATGATTTGGGGAGAAAGAGAATAAAGACCGAATAGAACCCTTCTTAAGATCGGACAGTCCGGTCTGCCCAAGTTCTGCTCTCCCAGAATTCTGAATTCCAGAACCCCCAAAGTGTCCGGACAGTCCTGTCTAGTGAGCGGACGGTTTGATCACTATAGTTGATCACGCAAAGCATTTTCAGATCTGAACCATTCACTCTTACTTGATTGGATCACGGCCGTTTGTCGTGTTCTTGACCTTGGTCAAACTCATCAGAGATGATTGTCTCCTTGTTCGTTTGTCTCCTAGCACCGAGAGCACGCACCGGACGCCGCCGTATGCGCCCTGCTCTCCTTGCCGACATCGCCGCCCGAGCCACCGTGCACCTCCACCTTGTTGCCGCTTGCCCATGCAGCAAGCCCGCGCCGCCACTCTCGCACCTACCCTCACCCGCGTGTGCGTCCTCAACCACAGAAGCACCACAGCCGCCGCGAGTCATCGTCTCTGCCCCACGCGCAAGCCGCCGCCGTTGAGCTCCGAGGCGCAGCCATTGCCCTGCCCCTTCACCGCTCGACCACAGCCACACCGCCTCTGCCACCTCCCATGCACACACAAGCCACTAGAGTCAAGCCCGAGCTCCACCGATTACCTCTCCACTTCTCGCTCTCCTTTACTGGCAAAGTTCAAAGCTTGACCTTTTTCTGGTGATCGGAGCGAGTCCCGCGGTGTTTGTTCTTCTCGGCGTGTTGGATTTCTCTTCCAGCGTATTGACACTATCTTCCGTTCATTGATATATGCCCTGATTATTGAGCAATTCTCTTAATTGATGCAATTAGGTTAATTGTCCATGATTAGTTGCATTAATTAGGTAATTAGGCTCAACCTAGGATGCTATTAATATCATGCCTATTTGTTAATTGCAATTCTAGGGTTTGTCTCCTGTCTAGCCTACAGTTGGATCTTATTGCCTATTATTTGACTGTACACTAGATGACTCGAACCAGCCACATACAGTCAATGATCACTGTTGTTACTTTGCATATTTGTCTAGTGATCATGTCCTTCATTCAGTGCTAGGATTTCTATTGCGCATTCTTTCCTAGCGGTGCTTTGCTTGTAGATGAATTAGGGTCAGGACAGAACAAGGGCAAGGGAAAGATGGCTGAGAAGCCCAAGACCAAGAAGAGACCGAGACTGGATCTAGAGTCAGAGAGAGCCAGGAGAGTGGACAGGCACCTAGATGCCATGGATCAGTCACGGAGGACTCCGGGGTCATGGCTACTCCTAGAGCATCCTCGTGAGGCACAGGGTCTAAGGAGGAGCACTAGGCAGAGGTCTGCACCTCTGGCTGTTGGAGTTGTTCCACCGTCATGGATGCAGCGCACTCCGGTTTCCTACCAGGGGAGATTGTCGAGAACTACGGATTAGGGATCCTCCACACTGCAGGAGGAGGAGTGTGAGGAGGAGGAGACTGCAGAGGAGGAGACTTCAGAGTCAGAGTCTGAGGAGCTTGTTGAGGAGGAGGCTGAGCAGACTATTCCCTATAGGACAGCTCACCGGGCAGGAGACCCGAGGTGCACCTGTGAGGTGTGCACTAGGAGGCTGCAGAGACTGGTTCAGGTAGCTTGAGAGCCGGATATCCTCAAGGTTCCTACAAAGGACATTAAGGTGCTTCGGTTCGTGCCTTTCGAGCAGTGGGTTCTAGTCCCCAGAGATCCCGCTTTTGGAGAGACGTGGTCCTCGAGTTCCACGCGAAGCTATGGGTTGCCAGAGACCACTCAGAGATCTGGTTCCTGTTCAGAGGGCAGCCACACCATGTCACCAGGGAGGACCTGATCTCCCACCTGGATTCCTGGCTTCAGACTTCCAGCTTTACAGGAGTGCCTATGGTACACTGGAGCCACCCCGCAGATCTTAGGGAGGGAAGCTGCCCTCAGACGACCTCGTGTCGATTGCTTTCTATTGACGGTCCTTAAATGCTAAATCCGACCATCAAATCCTTGCATAAACAACATAAAAGGAATAAACAAAATAGTGATAGAAGTTATTATTAACCATTTCCACGAGTTTTGGTGAGACATGTGTTTGCAGGTATAAAATAGCCAAAATATGCAAAAACAATGAAGAAATGCCCTGTCGGCCGATACTGCCGTAAAACAGCCGACCAACAGGGTCGTATGAGGCTGAAATCAGGGCCCGGCAGTGTCGTGATGGCTGAAATCAGAACTCAGCCGACAAGGTCATATCATGCTGACATCAGCCACCCGGCGGGTTAAAATAGAGTCTCATCAGGCTGAACCATCTGACCCAGCCGACCCTGAAAAACGCTCCACCATAAGGCCGTTTTCCATCCCCGGACTAAGAAGGGTAAAAAGTGAAGAAGTAAAGGAGGCATCCACGTGGCACAACTTGGACAAGTGAAAACATGACTCGGAGGGGGTCGGCACCAAAAATGGGCCGCCACCCGGCCTAGGCCATCGGCCGGCCTGCCAAGCCGCCCAGCCTACCCCACCGCCCGGCCTGGGAATTTCCTCCCGGGGTGTCCAGCCCACTCGGCCCATCATGCCAACTGACGCCAAGTGGACAAGGCGGTTGAAAGCCGACTCAACAACCATCAACCGGACCAAATCTGAGATGTTCAAAGAAAGTCGGTCGGAAACCGACCTCATCCAACGGCTGCTCGGCCTAGGTTGCCGCCCAGCGCGGCATGCCGCCCGGCGTGCCCGACCGTCCGGCGTGGCCCGCCGCCCAGAGGGGGAACTTTTGCCCACCGTCCCTTTACCTACCAATAGCCGCCAACACTTCGCCGCCTATAAATAGAGGTGGAATTCGGCAGAAAAGAAAACACAAGAAGAAGAGTATAGAGCCCCACTTCAAAAGGCTTTAGCTCTGCCAAAGTGCTTAGAAAATAGGGAGAGAGTGAGGGAGAGTTCGGGGAAGCGCCGGGCTTGTCTGCGATCTTCCCCACGCTTGTACCTCGACGGATGCTTTCCTTTTCAAGTAAGTGTTCATGTTTCCTCTTTGGCATATTAGTTTCTTATTTAAGTAAGTTCTTTCTTTATTACTTAGAGGATCATTGCTCTATTTAATTAGAGTATCTTAGTCTTCTATAAGCGTGGATCCGAGACTAGGATAGTAATTGATAGGGTAGACACGGTGTCTAGGCTAGAGGTTACCTTTGTTTGCCGCGTGCCCCATGGTTTGTAGAGGTAGTCGGTAGGTGGTGACAGCCCTATCCAGCCTTAGTAATCCTCCATGTTCGGGTACGTCATAGAGCTGTTGGCCGGAGTCGCCTATGGATGTAGCAGTAAGCCGATGCCCGAAGTAGGCAGTAGAGACCAAACCAATCTTATTATAGGATCCTTAATCATTAGGAATCCTCTCTATCCTTTGCCTACCATATTCTTATTGTCCTTGGACGGATTAGTTAGAGGATCAATACACACACGTTCCCTATGATTCAATAACCTTGAATACTCCTAGGTGAAGTGCTACATCGGTATCCATGTGCTTGCGGATTTATCTGTGATCGTAAGAAATACAACAAGCATTTCTGGCGCCGTTGCCAGGGATAGTAATATTTCTGGCGCGATGTTAAGAAGTGTCAACACTTTCCCACCTCCGCACACTCCAGGTTTTATGAGAGGCCCTGCGAGACTCACTGTAGAGGCCAAGGTGGTGAGAGCGATAGTCACCAGGACTATCATACCCAGGTCTGGCTACAGCGAGGAGTTCACACTCTTTCACCAGTGGGCTGTAGCAGCCATCTTGAGGAGGCAGACCTTTGACTTGGCAGACCTTCTCATTGGGAAGATGGAGGAGGTCATTTTTGAGATGGTTGGAGGACATCACTTGGTCTATGGGCCCTACATCTGTTATCTCTTGAGGAGGATGGACCTAGTGATGGAGGAGTAGTACGAGCCTTTCCTTGAGGTGACCCCCTGCTACTCACCTAGAGTCAACAAGGGATCGCAGTCTACCTCCAGCCAACACACAGGAGAGGAGGAGCAGGAGTCACCGGTAGTACACGAGTAGGCAGCTCAGCCAGAGGCGGTGGTTCCTGTGTCAGCTAGCATAGGAGCACCTTCCCAGCCGACAGGTTTGCAGTCTGAGGACACTGTCATAGTGGCAGCACTAGCAGGACGGCTGGGAGAGTTTATACAAAGTGTGTCAGAGGACAGGCGTCAGATGATGGAGCTCATCAGACGACAGGCAGATCTTCAGTGTCAGTAGATGGCACTTGTCTCCGCTCTAGTGACTTAGATGACAGAGCTGACTTAGAGGCAGGCCGGTCAGCAGCCAGGACCTTCAGTGTTTCCTTAGTTCCAGCAGCTGTAGACTTAGCCTGGACCCTTCACAGCTTTGATGATAGCACAGTCCAGCGGACTGTCACTCTCAGGGGGAGCAGGACAGACTTTCTCTTTAGCATAGCTCTCTCCCGTGTTAGCCTTCTCTGTGTCTGCGTTGTTCGTCTCACCATCACACTCCTCGAGCTCGCAGATGGCAGGACACTCCAGCTCACAGTACGTACCGGTCAGGAGTCTATTCTCACACATTGTGCACACTACTTGTGCAGACTCTCAGACCATCCCAGAGATAGCTATAGCTTCAGCTCCACCTCTTACTGCCACTGTTACCACTCTTACTCCTCAGGCAACAGAGGATCTTATCCATGGAGGCTTCTCATAGCAGGACATGGCAGACCTCTTACTACTCAAGACTTCAGCTCAATAAACTGCAATGGTCACTCCAGTAGCATAGGACAACGGGTCTAAGTCGCCTATAGACCTTGGCTTCTTTGAGCAGCTGGATTCTCAGGCGGCACAGGCTTAGGGAGCACAGCAGGATCGACCTTAGGAGCAGCCAGGAGTAGAGCCTATAAAGGACGTTGCGGCACCACTTCCTTCGACCACGAGCGCTTATATGTTCATCTTTTCTCACCTTGTTAGCTTTTTGGTGCTTGTTGCCAAAGGGGGAGAAGATACTAGGTCTAGGGGGAGTGGGAGCATGATCTTGTTATGATCAAGAGTAGCTTGTATCTAGGGGGAGCTTCGAGGTTTTTGGGAGATAGATCATTTGGTTCTTCTTTTGGAGGAGTTTTTTCATTGTTCATGGTTTGTGATGAGTCATGGATTTCATTCACTTGTGTTTGACTCATTTTGATCTCACTTGGTTCATTTCCTTTTTTCATATGCAGTGCTTGTATTTATTAATTATCATGTATGCCTCTGTATGATATCATGATGATGAATGCCTGTTCTTAATTCTTATGCATTGCCATGCTAATTTGTCACATCTCATCATTCATGCCTTGCATTGCATGTCCTTATGCCTTCATACAATATATTATAATGACATGCATGCATTTTTCATCTAGAGTATACTCTTCACTCTTTTCCTTATGTCTCTAGATGATGCTTGATTGAGTAGGACCTTATGTGTTTCTCTCATATGTTGTTATGGTTCCTCTTGATCTTTGTGTAGCTTGTTTAGCCCGATTGTTTATTGGTTAAAGATTTTTGATTAAGTAGTTGTTGTCATCAATCACCAAAAAGGGGGAGATTGTAAGCTTCATGACCATTGGTGATTGGATCCCCAAGGTATGGATGTTTTGGTGATAGATGACAACTATGAAATTGTGGGCTAACATCTATACGAGTGTTGTCTATGAAGGAATCATCTCTTAACTCTATTATAAATCATTTGGATGATGGTTGCCTTGGTGATTGATGATAATGACCACAAGAATGGAGGCTTGTGAACTTGATGGAGTCCAAGGATTGATGAAGATGGATCAAAGCGGAGGACAAGCTATGGTTTAAGTGTTTGGAACACTTGAGTAGTTCTTAGGGCTTTGGGTCCATAGGAAAAACCGCACTATCAAGGGAGTCTAGGTCATTCTCATAGGTCATGTCTAGTAGATGATGTGCAAGGTTGCTTGATGAAATCACAAGCACTGGGTGACACTGGAGAATCCAAGGAACTGTTCGGAGAAGCCGGGAAACAAAGTCAAGCGTGGACTACAAGTTTTAGCTTCTGGACATAGAGATCAGACAGAGGGGTCAGTGGAGACCGGACTGTATGGTCACTATGTGGTTTTGTCCGTAGGCTACAGCGGGTAGCGAGGAAACTGCAAAGTCTGGAGAGCTATAGAGACCGGACGGTCTGTTCTACTGACCGGACAGTCCATGTGGCGCCCCTTCCCGAAGGATCGAGGTCCCGATGGTGCTGATAGCGCAAACACTTGATAATACAACATCGGTCCAACCCTCAGGCAATATCACTACGGCGGCGAGTCAGACTTCCAGTGGGCAGTCCAACCCTCAGGGACTTGCATGTCCCAGGGCAATTCTATTTCTTCATTACCTAAAAAACACAATGGCACAAAGCCTGGGTACTAATTACTCAGCAAGACTTACCCATCGGACATCTAGACATGCAACGGCTCTAATAGGTAGCTTGATTAAAAGGACTTGCACTAAGCAACCTATTAGTTCTATCATGTTTTAATCGTCAATTTAATTGGGTTGAGCCAAAATGTAACTTTAGTGGCAACAATAGGGTAATAAAACAATAAATAAGTTAACACGACATAAGAGCAATAATAATACTGATCGTCATCATCAATAAGCAACATAATCCATTCCATAATATTAGGTGCAACTACGCGATTGGCACGGTGACCAAGTGGTGCTCATTACTGCGAGGGCCAGCAATTGCAATCGATTTTACACCAGCTGGGAAAACCCGAGATGCATGGCACATACGCACCAATTAAGGTCGTATATGGCAACCTTTCATAAGAAAAGCACCTACACCTCAGCCTGGGTGTGGTGACGTCGAGTGGGCATGCCGTTCTGCCAATAGTAGGTCGTGGTTTGAACCGCCCACTCCAGCAACAGGAGGGTCAATGACCAACACACCTTAACCGTCCTCAATGCAAGTGACCTTTAATGCTACATCAGTTTACTAGTGCGTATAAGCTAGCATGCATTCGATACTGTTCAATACTTGATCAAGGGGCTGACCACGGATTGGTCCTAGGTTCGACAAGGCAGGGCTACCACAGTCAACACCCATGTGTTGCTGCCAACCTACACATGCATTATCCCTGCCTGGTCATAACATAAAATAAACTTCTTTTAATAAGTCCCGTTCCAGTGATCAAGTTCATTCCTTAGTAATAATAATACCTTCATAACGAGACTAGCAATTACTAAGAATAGCATAACAGTTATGATTCTACCAAGTTCTAAGACAATAGCATAGGTCATTTGGATATCCTGCAGGGTGGGTTTCAATCAACTCCTATGACCTAATGCAACAATAAGTATAGACACTAGTAAGATAAACTAGCAAAGTTTTGTAAAAAGGCGAATGAAAACCGGGGCTTGCCTGGATCGGTGTTAGTGCTAGCAACTACCACTTCTTGCTCTTGAGGGTCAATGTCCTTCTGGAAGTCTTCGCCTTGCTCCTGGTTGTCGTTACCTATATGACGGAATTGAATTAACGGCATTAGCGGAATACCGTTGAATGCAATGACATGATGCATGCAAGCACATAGTGTTTTAATGTCAATTAAAATTATTATTATGTTCTCAAAGCCATGTGCTTCAGAGAAGTTGGGCTGTTAATTAAGATTTTAGGTATATATATTCTTTATGCAATTAAGCAAGGTAAATAAGTGATATGAGCAATTAAATTAATTAGTATAGTGAAAATATGTTTCTGGACATGGGTGATTTACTGTGGACAGAGGTATATATGAGTGATTTTTGTGCCAAGTGGCAAAGGCAAATTACTTACAGAATAATTACTAGGATTAATCTAAGTAAACACACTAAATAATTTCCAGGGGCTAAAATAATTCATATTTTGCCAAACCAAAATTTTTGGTGGTAGATATTCATGTGTTTACTAAGCATGCCAAAAATTAGGTTTTAATTCCATACTTAGAATTTCTGGTGAATTATTTGGTGTTTGGACAATTAATGGAATCAATAAAAATACATGTACAGAGGCAGCTATTTATCATTTTACTGAATTAGGGCACTGAAAGATGATTCCAACAAAATTTGGTTGGGCCTCATTGGGTTTAAAATCGATTTACTATGAGTTTTCAAAGTTTTAAGCCTTTTCTGGGTATTTTCTGGTTAAAGGAGCGACACGTCGGAGCCACGTGGGTGACACATAGGCACCACGTAGGCAACACACAGGCTGCCAGTGGGATTGCCGGTAGGCTTGTCGGAGTGGGGTGGCGCGCGGCCAGAGAGCTCGCCGCCGGCGGCTACGCGCGAGGAAAACTCGCAGTGGCTGTGGGAAAATGGAGTGCGCATCACGATGAAAGGAGAGGAGGGGTTCGCGGGGTCGGGTTCTCACCGGGAGGTGGTCGTCAGCGAGAGGCGGCAGAAGAGGAAGGTTTGGCGATGTTGGGGGAATGGCTCGAAGCACCAAATCCATCAGGGCTGGCTCCTACAGCTTCACGGGGACGAGATGGTCATCGGCATCGTGGTGGTTGGTGTCGGGGAGGACTGGAGGTAGGAGCTCGTCGTGGAGGCGGCATCGGTTGGCAGGAAATAGGGCAGTGACGGGAGGGGGGGGGACAAGTCGGAATGCCGTCGACTCCAGTGGAGGAAACAAAGGAGAAACAGGTCAGGGAAACGCGTAGATGGTTTGCGCGCACGCGAGAAGTGGAAGGAGGAGACGAGGCTTACCAGGGGCAAGGAATTTTGGCCCGCAACGAAGGAGGTCGCCGGAGGGGTTCACCTCGGTTCTTCTTCGATTCGGCCAAGGCGCGCTCGGTTTCAGCTGGGCAAGTACGTGGGGAGGGAGAGTGGGTTTGTGCGCAGCGATTTGTGTCTCTGGCTCGGTTCGGGGAGCAGTGGGGGAGGGCGGGACTCGAGCTCGAGCTGGCTCGGTGATAGTGGGGAGGAGCAGAGTGTAGAGGGGAGGAAATGGGGAGAGAAGAGGGCAGCGTTGAAGTGAGAGAGCTTCAGAGAGGGGTCATGGGTTGAGTGCGCTTAGTTCGGTGTGGTTGAGCGAGGGGGAGCGGTAGGAGCGCTTGGCATTGAAGTTTTGCCGGAGATCATGGCAATGGCGTAGAGGGGGGCGGAGACGGTTGGGCGCGTGCGACAGCAGAGGGTGACAGATGGGATAGAAGAGGAGGGTCAACGACACTGTTGTGCGCGAGGAGTTCCGAGGCGGGGTGTGCAGGCGGTGGCGTGCGGGGGAGAGGGAAGGCATCGACAGAGAGAAAGCTCTACGCCAGTGAGAGGAGGAAGAAAAGCGATTTTTCCTTGAACCCCCTGACCTTTCATATTTCTTGCAAAGCAGTCCTTGGTCAATGGAATTTCTAAAACAAATAGCTAGAGTGCTCCTAAATTCATGGAATTTTGCACAAGGGTCCTTAGAGATATTCCTTGTGCTCTGGTGGGGCCCTTTTGGTCAGAAAATTTATAGTTCTTTTATAATTAATCCCCATTGTGAAAGGGTTCTATGCTTTAATTAATTAATTGGGGTATTTTCACAATTGGTAAAATGTTCATTAAATTCATAAAATTATATCTTAATATTACTGATTTGATTATGAATTTAGTTGGCATATGTTGTATAATAAAATTCCATTTGGCTCACAATTTATTTTGTAGGGTTCTTAATTACTTGGAATTGATTTAAATAATTGAAGTGAGGCTACAACATTTCATGCTATGTTATTCATGATTTATGCTTCTCATGTTTGTTAAATAGAAGTGAGACACCTGGGATGTCATAGCCCTCCCTCCTTTAAGAAATCTTGTCCCGAGATTATGAACAAGGCAAACTAGAGGGAAGTACGGTGGTCAAAACATACCTACGTATGACGACCAAAATTTTGGGTAATGTGTACTCAAAAATTCTTCAGATTCCCAAGTGGATTCATCTTCTGAGTGATTACTCCATTAAACTTTATAGAATTTGAGTGTTCTCTTACGGGTTGTGCGCTCTTTCTCATCGAGGATCCTCATCGGTTGTTTAGAGTATGTGAGGTCTGGTTGAAGTTGGTCATACTCTTCCAAGATTTTATCAATGTGTGGTTTGAGACACCGCTTCAACTGAGAGATATGGAAGGTATTATGAACTCCAGATAGATTAGCGGGTAACTCCAGCTTGTAGGCTACATTTCCACATCGTTCCAAAATTTGGAATGATCCAATATAATGGGGAGCTAACTTTGCTTTGACTCCGAACCGTTGGATACCCTTCATGGGTGACACTCAAAGATAGACGTAGTTACCATTATTGAAATACAGTGGTCTACACTGTCTGTTTGCGTACTTCTCTTGACGACATTTGCCAGCCTTAAGATTTGCCTGAATGGTACGAACTTTTTCTTCTGCATCTTTGGCAAGATCAGGACCAAAAGTTACACTTTCTCCAGATTTAGACCAGTTTAACGGTTTCTACAACTGCGACCATAGAGTGCTTCAAATGGTGACATTTTCACACTCTCCTAGTAACTATTGTTATACGACAATTCAATGTAGGGTAGATACTCATCCCAGTTACCACCATGTGTTAAAACACATGCCCTAAGCATATCTTCCAAAATTTGGTTGACGTGCTCTGTCTGTCCATCGGTGGCGGGATGGTAAGCAAAACTACAAATTAGGCCTGTACCCAAAGATGCATGCAGCTGTTCCTAGAAACGAGCGACAAACTACGAACCATGATCTGAGATGATGGTCTTGGATACTCCATGACGACACATAATTCTTGTAATGTATAGCTCTACATATTGCCGTATGTTGTATCTATTTTTGACTGGCAAGAAGTGAGCAGATTTGGTGAGTCGGTCCACAATGACCCAAATATAATCATGCTTACACGAAGTGAGAGGTAGGCCAACAATAAAGTCCATGCTGATGTCCTCCCATTTCCAAGCCGAAATACTCAATGGTTGAAGCAATCCGGCTTGTTTCAAATGGTCAGCCTTAACTCTCTGACAAGTATCACATTCTGCAACATATCGAGCCACTTCTTGCATCATTCTTGTCCACCAAAAATTCTTCTTTAGATCTTGGTACATTTTATTACTACCCGGATGGATGGATCAGAAACCATGTGGATATGTTCCATGGTTTGCTATATTTGTGATGAGTAATTGACTTGAGTAGATTTGGTGTTTGAGTTGAAATGCAGGAATCCAGGGATTGCATGGGTTTGCATATCATGGTTATGACTAACCGGAGTTGGTGGAGATATTGGTGATATTGCAGGAGATGGGAAATGTGTTTGCTTGTCTCATGATGTGTAGGTCACTGGAGTCGACTTGACGATCAACGGCGACAGGATCGGGCACAAGTAGGGGACTTGGGGCCAGACGATCGGGATGCCGGGTGAAGTCAAGGGCGATCCACACCGTATACGTGGAGAAGCAAGTAGCACAGATGGTTTCGCGTTTGAGCCTCAAAACCATGGTGGTGATGAAGACGGCGTGTTGACCAAGACAAGGTGAACGGGATGCCGGTGCAAGTGACAAGGGGCCCCAATGGACAGGGACTGGGAGAGACTTGCCGGTGGTCAGGATCGCGGGACAAGGTGACACGCGTCGACATTAATAAGTCGCGCTTTGAGAAGCATGCAAGGCGGTTTCCCGGTTTGAGCCTCAAAACCGGTGGCGGTGGTTGGTGGTGCACGTGGCACCATCACGGAGCTTGCTTTGAGATGAAGCAAAGACGTGAAGCGTCCGATGGCATTCAGGCGATATGGAAAAAGATGGACAGTTATGCCCCCGGTGGTAGGTGAATGTGTTATGTAGGTCAAGGGTAGAGTGGTCATGTGGACAATAGACCCTAGGCCTATATAAGGAGAGGTGTGGCTAGTGGGAGAGGTGCCTCTCTTCCTATTAGCCTTGTGTTAGGACTCTATTCAAAGTGCTCGGAGAGGACTTCATGTTTTAGAGGAGAGGAAAGGGTGTGTGAGAGACATCTCTTGCTCTTCCAAATAGTGGGAGGAAGAGGGTCGCTTCCTAGCCTTGTACCCATGGATCTTGTAAGCACCTTTCTATGATATGAGAAGTATTTTCATGCTCAAGATTTTCCTCTTCACTTGAATCCCGAAATTCCCTTTTTCTTATTTTTGGAACTATTTTCATGGTGATTTTTGATATCACTTTTGGATGAGTTTTTGGTTCGGATTTCTTGAGAAACTTGTTGCTAGGATGAGCTAGAAAAATCCTCTATGGATCCTTGACCGAATCAATAGCTCTTGCACCTTCGATTTTAAGGATTTATCATGTTTCCCCTTTTTGATGTTCGTGGCACATGATCTGAAATTCATGATGATTCCTTGTGTTTTGGGAGTGGATCTCTTTAGAGGAGGGCCGTGATGTATTGAGGATCATCTGGTCCAAATTTCGTGATTTTTGGAGTTCGCTTGATTGGGTTTTGGTAATTTTTTTTCCTGAATGGAGCTGCTGTTTTGACCATAATGGAACTTCCGTGATCATGACGGAACTTCCGTGAGTGACAGTGTTCCCGTCGCCCGGAACTTCTGTAATTGATGGAACTTCCATCGGGCACCGCGGAACTTCCGTCAGGCTCTGTTCTGTGCCCTTTTCGACCTTCCTTGTTTTGGTTATTTTTCTTTTGTGCTTCCGCTATGTGTCCTTTTGGTTTAAGTCATTCCTAGGGTTAACACTTTACAAGTTAGTGTGTGTA
This sequence comes from Eleusine coracana subsp. coracana, assembly GCA_032690845.1. Classification (NCBI taxonomy): domain Eukaryota; kingdom Viridiplantae; phylum Streptophyta; class Magnoliopsida; order Poales; family Poaceae; genus Eleusine; species Eleusine coracana. The sequence continues at coordinate 35,856,459 of CM064422.1, read as the reverse complement.
ATCTTGGTGACTCGGTTAGAGGTTGGCTTGGGTTGTAGTTGGGACATAGGCCAAGTTCTTGAAAAGAATTTGAATTGGCTCCCATTCACCCCCCCCCCCCTCTGATCGCCTACTCGGTCCTTCAATTGGTATTAGAGATGGTTTGATCACTAGTTGACCTTCACCGGCTTTATGATCCGAAGGCGACATGGAGAAGCGTGCTGTCAAGCTATGGATGTTCGATGGAGAGGAATTCCCCTACTGGAAGTCACGGACCAAGGTGTATCTGCTGAGTCAAGGATGTGCAATTTGGGAGATTATTGATCAGGAGTATGCTATACCACAAGACCTGAACACTGCTTCTGCAGGTGTGTTAGTCAGGTTTGAGAACAACTCCAGAGCTATCAATATTCTGCTCTCTGCACTTGGTAGGAGTGAACATGATAGGGTTGCACACCTTAACACTGCTCATGCTATTTGGGGTAAGCTCTGCACTTACCATGAGGGTACCAACCAGGTCAAGTCTATGCGTAAGGATACTTACAATAGACAGTACCAAACCTTTGCTCAAAAACCGGGCGAATCACTAGATGACACTTTTCGTAGGTTTGAGGCAATTGTGTGCAACTTGCGGGCTTGTGGTACCCTTGTGTACAATGACAATGATAGAGCTAAGCAACTGCTATACTCACTTGATGAAAATATTTGGGGGGTTAAAATTGCTGCTCTAGAAGAAACAGCTGAATTCAATACCCTGAACTATGAGCAACTATATAGCAAGCTGAAATCTCATGAACTGTCTAGGAAACCTCGTCCTAATCTTGCTATTCCTGCTTCTAGCATGGCTTTGCTTTCTAGTTCTTAGAAGGGTGATCACAGTTGTGTTTCTTATGGAACTAACCGATCACTTGAGAAGTCTTCCTTGGAGTTTGCTTTGTCTTCTCTTGTTGCAGCTTCTGATGAACAGATGGAGTGCATTCGTGATGAGGAGTTGTCCTTGCTCACAAGGAAGTTCAGGAGGTTCTACAACAACCGAAAGGAGAGAAGAGGATGTGGTTCAAGAACCTGCTTCGAGTGCGGTGACCCGGGACACTTCATCGCTGATTGTCCCAAGAAGAAGAAGAAGGCCGGGTACCACGACAACAACACTGAAGGCTTCAAGTAGAAGAAGAACCGCTTCTACAAGAAGGGAACGAACTCCAAGAAGTTCGCCAAGGCCATTGCACGCGCCTGCGTTGCCGCCTTGAGCGATGTCGACCTCACATCAAGCAAACGCCTTACAAGCTCGGAGGAGGAGGCTGAAAAGCCATGAGTCAAGAGGAAGGATGACTTCACCGGGCTTTGCTTCATGGCGAAGAACGACCACGACACCGACTCTAGATCCGACTCCGACATAAGCGAGGTACCTCCTACTCTTGATGAGCTCTCTTCTGAACTTGATCATCTGCGCGATGTTCTGCTTTTGCAAGATGATAAGCTTCACAGTGCTGTTCGTGAGAGTAGAGAGCTTAAGTCTAAGTTGGAGAGTGCTGATTTTGAAATTGCTTCACTTAGGTCTAAGCTTACTATGGATGACATGATTGTAGAGTGTGAGTCTTGTCAAGTTGCGATGAGTGATCTTGCACAAAGGGAGAGTGTGCATGCTCAAGTTGCCAGTCAGCTTGAGACTGCCCTCAAGGAGCTTGATGAGTTCAAAGCTAGACCAACTCTTTGGGTGCATGTCAGAAGTGCCCCAAGCTCACAGATGATTTGGATGCTCTGTCCCTCAAAGTCTAAGAGCTTGAGTCCAAGTTGCTTGATGAGACTCGCTCAAAAGTTCTTCCACATCCACGTGACGTGTGTGTCACCCTCAAGGACAAGCTAGTAATCACTAGGGAGGAAAACAAAGTCCTAGTTTAGAAAAATGACTATCGTGTTTCTAGGCTCCAGAGAACCCTAGTGAGTGAGGAAAAGATTGAGAGTGATTTGGCAAGAGTGAAGGAGAGTGCTTCTAGGTCAACCTATAACTTGGGCTTGGGATTTGAGAGGTGTGATAAGGAGAGTGAGAATGTGGGTAAGTTTGTACCTAGCTCCAACTACAAGGATGAGGAAAACAGCATCAAACCCATTAACACATACTATCCACCCAATCCCAAACCTTCCTTCAACCCAAAGCGAAAACCCAAACCTGCAATGCAAACCAAGCCTAATCCTAAGGGTATCTACATTTGAATGTTTTGTGGTCGCAAGGGCCACTTGGATGAATTCTGTTATAGGCGTAAGAGGATTGAGAGGAAGCAAGCTGAGTTGACTAGGGATGCTTTTTATGATGATTTTGTTGACTTTCAGCCTCACTCTTTTTCTCGTGCCTATCGTGGACAGGGTCATTCCTCATATGGCTTTGATTCACGAAACAGAGGCTTTGTGCAGCAGCGCTTTGGCGCCCCACATTTTCCCTATCGTGGTGAGCGTCATTTGCGTAGATTTGGCTTTCATATTGATGATTTCTATCCTCACAACCCAAGGTTTGAGCAGAGACACTTTGACAAGCCATGTTTTCCCCATCGTGGTTCTCGTCCTATGCGTTCAAATGACAATGTGCAAAAAACTATGATGACTACTACCGGTCGTATGGTTAAGTGCTGGATTCCCAAATCTCTTTTGACTAACCCCAACACTGAGCCATCAACTTTTCCTTCTCATTCTTTGTAGGCAGCAGGTGGAGGCTTGGTGAACAAATGGTTGATGGACTCCGGGTGTTCGCGCCACTTGACCGGAGATGCAAAGTGGTTCTCCAGCCTCACTCCCCTGAAGCGGCGGGAGTATGTGACCTTTGGAGATGACAAGAGAGGGAGAGTGAACGCAAGAGGCGGTAAAGGTAAATGAAAAATGCACTCTTAAGGATGTTGGTTTGGTTGAGTATCTCAAGTACAATCTCCTCTCTGTCTCTCAGCTTCTTGATGTTGGTTTGGAAGTGCGCTATAAGCTGAATGCTTCTTGTGTTCTAGATTTGAGTGGTTCCATGGTTTGTGTGATTTCTCGTATTGGCAGAGTTTTTCAGGCTGATTTTGCTAGTTCTCCTCGTTCTCACAAGAGCTTGTTTGCTCAATCTTCTTCTGAGCTCTGGAAGTGGCACAGGAGACTGGGTCACATGAGCTTTGACTTGTTATGTTGCTTGAGTGGCCTAGGTTTGATCTGAGGATTTCCTATGCTCAAATTTGATAAGGATTTGGTTTGTGCTCCATGTCGTCATGGGAAAATGATTGCCGCTTCTCATCCACAAATCAATTTGGTGATGATTGAATGCCCTGAAGAGTTGCTTTATATGGACATTGTTGGTCCTTCTCGGGTTCGTTCGACAGGTCGGAAGTGGTATGTTCTTGTGATTGTTGACGACTATTCTCGCTACTCTTGGGTCTACTTTCTTGAGAGCAAGGATGAAGTGTTTCATCACTTTCGGAGCTTAGCTTTGAGGTTGTTCAAGCAACTCCGTGGTGCATTATGAGCAATTCGCAGTAATAATGGCACCGAGTTCAAGAACTCCTCCTTTGATGCTTTCTGTCTTGAGCATGGTATTTACACTCAGTTTTCAGCAGCTCGTGTTCCCCAGCAGAACGGTGCGGTTGAAAGAAAGAACAGAACCTTAGTGGAGATGGCCCGAACGATGCTCGATGAGCATAGGACTCCGAGGCGGTTCTGGGCTGAGGCCATTATCACTGCTTGCTATGTTTCCAATCGGATTTTCTTGCGCTCAATTCTTAATGTGACTTCTTATAAGCTGCATTTTGGGAGAATCCCTTGGTTTCTCATTTGCGTGCCTTTGGTTGCAAGTGCTTTATTCTCAAGCGTGGCAATCTTGATAAGTTTGAGTCAAGGTCTTTTGATGGAATCTTTCTTGGTTACTCTCTTCATGGTCATTCCTACAGAGTTTTGAATTTAGAGACTAACACCATCGTAGAATCCTGCGTTGACCTTTGATGAATCAAACTCTTGTGCAAGGAATGTGATTGAGTCTGCAGGTGACAAGGAGATGAAGGAGAGCATCTTTATAGAAGAGGACCTACAGGGCTTTGATGATGATGATGATGATTTACTTCAGCTCTCATCTGAGCTTGTTCCTGCTGCTACCACTACTCCAGCAGAGGATCCAGAAGCTTCTACATCAACTTCAGCGGCTGTTGAGCAAGCTCCAGCTACGGTTGAGCGGGAGGTACACTCTGAGAGAGAGGCTCCTCACCATATTTAGCGTCAACATCCACCCCAACAGATGATCGGTAATCTCTATGAGAGGACAACAAGGTCAAGGTCTGCTCATCTTGCTTGCTTTACCAATTCTCTCTTTGTTGCAACATTTGAACCCCGAGATGTTGGACACGCACTATCTGATGAACATTGGGTTAATGCCATGCATGAGGAGTTGCAAAACTTGAGAGAAACAAAGTCTGGACCCTTGTAGAGCCTCCCAAAATGTCAATGTCATAGGAACCAAGTGGGTGTTCAAAAAGAAACATGGGGAGTATGGTGAGGTTGTGAGAAACAAGGCTAGGCTAGTTGCTCAAGGTTTTAGCCAAGTGGAGGGTTTAGATTATGGTGAAATATTTGCTCCTGTTGCTCGCATAGAAGCCATTAGGATCTTGCTTGCATTTGCTACCTCCAAGGGCATTAGACTCTATCAAATGGATGTCAAGAGTGCTTTCCTAAATGGTTTCATAGAGGAAGAAGTGTATGTGAGGCAACCCCCTGGCTCTGAGCACCACAAATACCCAAACCGTGTGTACAAGCTTCAGAAGGCTTTGTACGGGCTAAAGCAAGCACCTAGGGCATGGTATGCTAGTCTTAAGACCTTCTTGCTAGAGCGTGGGTATGTCATGGGGTGTGTTGATAAAACCTTGTTTACTCTCAAGCATGGCAATGACTTTCTAATGGTTCAGATTTACGTGGATGATATCATCTTTGGTGCTTCCTCTCATGCTCTTGTGTTCAGGTTTCAGGAAGCTATGGAAAGTGAATTTCAGATGTTTTTGATGGGAGAGCTCACCTTCTTTCTTGGGCTTCAAATCAAGCAGTGCAAGCAAGGCAGTTTCATACATCAAGCCAAGTACACAAAGGATCTCCTGAAGAAGTTCATGTGAAGCCGTTGTCTACACCAATGTCCACAACAACGGCTCTTGACCCTGATGAAGACTATGAAGCAGTGGATCAATGGGAGTACAGGAGAATGATTGGCTCCCTCTTGTACCTGACAGCGACAAGACCTGACATACACTTTGCGGTGTGTCTTTCTGCTCGCTTTCAAGCTTCCTCAAGTGTGACTCATCACAAGGCTGTCAAGCGCATCTTCAGGTATCTCAAATACGCCCTTGAGTTTGGTCTTTGGTACTCTACATCTTCATCTCTTGATCTCATTGGGTATTCAGATGCGGACTTTGCTGGGTGTAGAATTGATAGGAAGAGCACTTCTGGTACTTGCCATTTCTTGGGTACTTCTTTGATCTGTTGGTCTTCTCATAAGCAGTCGAGTGTTGCCCAATCCACCACAGAGACTGAGTATGTAGCTGCTGCTAGCTGCTGCTCACAAATCCTATGGATTGTGTCTACCATGAGAGACTATGGGTTGACTTTTAAGGGTGTTCCACTCATGTGTGATAACTCCAGTGCCATATGCTTAGCCAAAAACTCAGTCTAACATGGTAAGGTCAAACACATGTTGAGAAGGGGGATGTTGAGCTCATATACATTGATACCAAGAACCAACTAGCTGATATCCTCACCAAGCCCATAGATGCTTCGAGACATGCTTTTCTTCACGGGGAACTTGGTGTTTGTCATCCGTATGGCATCATTTGAGGGGGAGTTGGTATTCACTTGTATATATGTATCTTACCATTTTTGCTTTGCATCTCATGTGTAATATATGCATTAGTAGATGAGCTTTGAGTCTTATGTGTTCTTGCATTTCTCTTTGCTATGATTGAGCTTGAGCTAAGTTGTGTGGATGTGATGGTAATCTCTCATGCTTAGATTTTCTAGATGGCCTGTTATAAACTCATGGGAGCAACTTGCTAATCTTAAAGGTAAACCGAGCTTCTTGTGAACCTTATGATCTAATCTTGCTAAAACTTGCTCACCATGTGTATAATTGCATTTATCCTTGTTGAAACTTGCATTGAGGCTAGTCTAGAGGATGTCTTGGCTTTGGCACCTTGTGTTTGTGAAATGGAAGGCTTTGCAAATGTTTAGCTCATGATGTAACTTTGTGGGAACATGTGTTCCTTTTGCCGCAAAGGCATGCTCTTTTGTCTTGTGCATAATCTTGAAAAATCTGCTAAGTGCTTTGATCAAGAATTACTCAATAATGCTAAATCTAAGCATTGTGACTTGAAGCCTCGGGGTGTTTGCCGTACCTAGTCGTGCGACCCTCTGCATGGATAAGAGGACACATGAGGACAAACAATAATCACTTGATCAACGGAGTCTCTGTTGCATATGTGAGCATTTGTAGATCTCATTTTCTACGAATGCTTGTTGCTCTTGTTGAGATTGAAACTGGCTAGATTCTTATGATTCACTTGGTGCTTGTTTTGCCTTGGATGAGAGTACTTACACATGTGGTGGCAGTTTTGCTCATGATAAGCAACTTTGATTCTATCTAAGCTAGTCAATCTTTCTTCTTAGCTTGTATAGCTCATGGTGTTTATGCCTTGCTATCTATTTTTGATCTTTGCCACTTCCAGAGCTATCTATTGCTTTTACACTTCATAGCACTATAGTTATGGTTAGCAAGGTTAAATGCTTGTTTGCATAATTGTTGAAGCTCCTTAGGTTTGCATTTTCATGCATTGCATGTTTGCTTGTTCTTTTGCCACTTTGAAGAGTGCATTGCCAAAGGGGGAGAAAAATTTGGGGTCATCCACAAATAATGCTAAAAAACTCATATGATCCATTTTACACTACATGAGACCTACCACAATTTGAGGGGGAGCATATCATGATCTTGAGAATTTTCTTGCGCTTTTCACATTCTTTGCGTCTCAAGTCGCTTTCTTTGCCAACTCTTGGTTTTGTGATCCCTACTTGCTAGATGGCTTGTTTTCACCTTTTCTTTTGGTTTGGCCATTTGGATGTGCTGATTCGGATTCGCATTTCAATCTCTAATATTTGTGCATTTGGTGTTGTCAATGTACTCATCAAGGGGGAGATTGAGAAACAATATGGATATGTGCCATGGTTTGCTATATTTGTGATGAGTAATTGAGTTGAGCGGATTTGGTGTTTGAGTTGAAATGCAGGAATCTAGGGATTGCATGGATTCGCATATCATGGTTATGACTAACCGGAGTTGGTGGAGATATTGGTGATATTGTAGGAGATGGGAAATGTGTTTGCTTATCTCATGATGTGTAGGTCATTGGAGTCGGCTTGACGGTCAACGGCGAGAGGATCGGGCACAAGTAGGGGACTTGGGGCCAGACGATCAGGATGCTGGGTGAAGTCAAGGGTGATCCACATCGTACATGTGGAGAGGCAAGAAGCACGGATGGTTTCGTGGTTGAGCCTCAAAATCGTGGTGGTGATGGAGATGGCATGTTGACCAAGTCAAGGCAAACGGGATGCCGGTGCAAGTGACAAGGGGGCCCAATGGACAGGGACTGGGAGAGACTTGCCGGTGGTCAGGATCGCAGGACAAGGTGACATGTGTCGACATCGAGAAGTCGTGCTTTGAGAAGCGTGCAATGCGGTTTCCCGATTTGGACCTCAAAACCGGTGGCGGTGGTTGGTGGTGCACGTGACACCATCATGGCGCTTGCTTCGAGATAAAGCAAAGACGTGAAGCGTCCGATGGCATTCGGGCGATGAGGAAAAAGATGGATGGTTATGCCCCAGATGGTAGGTGGGTGTGTTATGTAGGTCAAGGGTAGAGTGGTCATGTGGACAATAGACCCTAGGCCTATACAAGGCGAGGTGTGGCTAGTGGGAGAGGTGCCTCTCTTCCCATTAGCCTTGTGTTAGGACTCTATTCAAAGTGCTAGGAGAGGACTTCATGTTTTAGAGGAGAGGAAAGGGTGTGTGAGAGACATCTCTTGCTCTTCCAAATAGTGGGAGGAAGAGGGTGGCTTCCTAGCCTTGTACCTATGGATCTTGTAAGCACCTTTCTATGATATGAGAAGTATTTTCGTGCTCAAGATTTTCTTCTTCACTTGAATCCTGAAATTCCCTTTTTCTTATTTTCGGAACTATTTTCGTGGTGATTTTCGATCTCACTTTTGGATGAGTTTTTGGTTCGGATTTCTTGAGAAACTTGTTGCTAGGATGAGCTAGAACAATCCTCTATGGATCCTTGATCGAATCAATACCTCTAGCACCTTCGATTTGAAGGATTTCTCATATTTCCCCATTTTGGTGTTCTTGGCTCAAGATCTGAAATTCATGATGATTCCTTGTGTTTTAGGAGTGGATCTCTTAGAGGAGGGTCATGATCTATTGAGGATCATCTGGTCCAAATTTCGTGATTTTTGGAGTTCGTTTGATATGGTTTTGGTAATTTTCTTTCCCGAATGGAGCTGCTGTTTTGACCATGACGGAACTTCCGTCAAGAACAACAGAACTTCCATGAGTGACAGTGTTCCTGTCACCTAGAACTTCCGTAATTGACGGAACTTCCGTCGGGTACCATGGAACTTCCGTCAGGCTCTGTTCTGTGACCTTTCCGACCTTCCTTGTTTTGGTTTTTGTTTCTTTTGTGCTTCCGCTATGTGTCCTTTTGGTTTAAGTCATTTCTAGGGTTAACACATTACAAGTTAGCGTGTGTAATCTTGGTGACTCGGTTAGAGGTTGGTTTGGGTTGTAGTTGGGACATAGGCCATGTTCTTGAAAAGAATTTGAATTGGCTCCCATTCACGCCCCCTCCGGTCGCCTTCTCGGTCCTTCAATGGAGTACTTGGATTGATGTGCTTCATCCAAGATTTTCCGTCTAAGTTCAAAGTCTATTGGTACTACCAAACGGTTATTGAACCATAGGGTACTGTTGGCGTCTTGAGTGAAGCATTTTGCTTTACCCTTCTTAATGTTTTGATGGATATGATTCATACCAATGTCATTTTTCTGTGCAGCAATGATTTTTCATGAATAGTAGAATGTACACTAAGGTTGCTAATCACTATGGCAGGCAAAACATGAAGGCTGGGTTCGGAAGCAGTGACGTGGTTGCCGTTGTTCTGATATTCCAGTACTAGGTGATGGCAGCATACCTTCCTACGCAACGCATCGGCGACTACATTGGCCTTGCCCGAATGATAATGAATCTCCAGGTTATAATCCTTAATCAGCTCTTATGATCCATGTAGATGTGCACTAAGTTTCCAAGCAAATAATGCCTCTATATATTTAGAGCAAGTACAACTACAGCTAGTTCCAAATCATGAGTTGGATAGTGCTCTTCATGTTTTCATAGTTGTCGAGATGCATAGGCAATGACACGACCTTCCTGCATGAGCACACATCCAAGCCCAGTCCTAGATGCATCACAGTATACGTCAAACGGCTTGGTGATGTCTGGTTGAGCCAGTACTGGGCCAGTGGTCAATAATTTCTTCAATGCTTGAAATGTTTCTTCACAACTGTTGTTCCAGTTGAATTTCTTATCCTTTTTCAACATCTCTATGATGGGTTTGGTCAGCTGAGAAAAATTTGGAATGAACCTACGATAATATCCAGCTAGCCTGAGGAAACTGCATACTTGATGAACCGTCTTTGGTGACTTCCAATCTAACACATCTTGAACTTTGCCAGGATCCACCGAGGTACCTTCCGCAGAGACTATGTGACCAAGAAATGGCACACGGTCCAACCAAAATTCACACTTGCTGAATTTTGCATACAACTTGTGATCTCGGAGGCGTTGGAGAACAATGCGAAGATGTTCAACATGCTCTTCCTTGGACTTAGAATAGATGAGGATGTCATCAATGAATACTACCACAAATTTGTCCAACTCGGGCATGAATACCAAATTCATGAGGTACATGAAATGGGCAGGGGCATTTGTCACTCTGAATGACATTACTAGATACTCAAACAATCCATATCTAGTAGAGAAGGCGGTCTTTGGAATGTCTTCGGCTCTGATCTTGATTTGATGATAGCCCGAACGGAGGTCAATGTTTGAAAAGACCTTAGCACCAATCAATTGGTCAAAGAGGATATCTATACGGGGTAATGGGTATTTGTTCTTGATAGTAACTATGTTAAGAGGCCGATAGTCAACGACAAGGCGCAAGGACTTGTCCTTCTTCTTCACAAAAATATCAGGGCAGCCCCAAGGTGAAGTGCATGGGTGAATGAATCCCTTTTCCATTAACTCATTCAATTGTTTTTTCAACTCAGCCAGCTCAGTCGAGGCCATTTTATACGGGCGATGGGATATCGGAGAAGTTCCTGGTTGTAGCTCTATCTTAAATTCCACGTCACAGTCAGGTGGTAGACCAGAGATGTACTCGGGAAACATGTCCAGATACTCACGAACGACGGGAATACTCTCGAGTGATTTCCCTTAGAGTGATGGACATCCAAGGCTTTCGATGAATTGGCATTTAGAGAAAGTGTGTCCTTTCCATATAAGGGAGAGTTGCTGTGAATGATGCGGGGCTCAATGTCTAGCATGGCTCTATGGGTTTTCATCCAGATCATACCTATGACCAGGTCGATCTCTTGGTCCTTGAGCATGATGAAATCAGTGGGGTAGATCTTTCGATTAATATCTAGTGGAGCCTTACACACTACCTCGTTAGCAAAAATTTGTCCAGCAGGAGAGTGGACGATGTAGCATCTATTTATGACGGTGGTATGGAGTTTATGTTTTTTCACACAAGCTTTGCTAATGAAGTTATGCGTAGCACCAAAATCAAAAAGTGCGAGGACATTCCTGCTCTGATTCTGACGCTGGTTGTTGTTGTTGTTGCGCCTCAGTGCAGTGCTGTTCTTGGCAAAGTGGCTGGTACGACCGTAGTTATAGCACGAATAACTTCTTCCACGAACAGCAGGCTATGGGGCACGAGCAGTCTGATTCCCTTGCTGCTAGTATGGTGCACGGTACTGAGTGTTCTGCTGTTGGTACGGTGCACGGGGTGGAAAGTTCTGCTGCTGTGGTGGCCTCGAGTAGTTATGACTATATCGCCACTGATACTGCTGCTACGGAGATGCTCGGAAACGCTGTCCGGTAGGTGAAGTGATAATCAAGCGGTGCTTCGCCTGTGGGGCAGCAGAGGCACTAGCAGGGGCCTTTCTTTTACGATCTTCTTCTTCTACTTGGTGCATAGCACCTTCCTAGACAATAGCAGCATTGACCAAGTCATTGTATGTGCCGGTTGTTTGCCAAGTCAGACGCTCCTTAAGGGTGGCATTCATACCACGCAGAAAGGCATATCTGTTTTTATCCTCAGTTGACATACTCAGTAGCATACTGAGCCAGATGATTAAAAGCTTTAGAATATTGGAGGACATTCCTCCCTCCTTATTTTAGATCCATAAATTCCTAGAATTTCCTCTGCATTAGGCCAGCTGGGATGAAATGAGCATGAAATGCAGTCTTGAACTCATTCTATTCAACGTGGCGTCTAGCGGGTAGAGAAGCTTCATAATTTGCCCACCAGGCACTAGCAGAGCCCTGGAGTTGTTGGGCGGCGAATAGCACCTTCTGGTGCTCGGTGCATTCTAGCAGACCAAACTTCGACTCGGTCTGGTGCAGCCAGTGATCGGCATCCAGAGGTTCTTTGGCATGCTAGAAGATTGGTGGATGAGTATCTATAAAATCTGAGTAGGTGCTCTGTCGAGGCTGATTATTGTTGTTATAGTGGCCTCCATGTCCAGCTAGATGGGACATGATATCCACTAGCCGACGAAGAGTCTTAGAGTCATTTTGCTGCCGGTTGAGTGCAGCAGCCAATACCACAGCTAGTGAGGGCTCAGCATTAGCTCCTTGCTGAGAGCTTTCAGGGTCATCCTGATTCCGAGTATGCACCATGCTGCAATTTATACGGTTGCACATTAGTTATTCCTCAAATAATCCATAAAAACACATGTACAAGAATATAAATTTGCAAGAGGCACGGATAGATTTCACAGGTAACAACCATCTTCATTAATTCAATTCAGACTACATGGTTGTTAGAAGGACACTGTCACTCGACTTCTTAAACATATGTGCCAACGTCTAGCTACGGTATTGCGGACACATAATGCAAGGTTCACACTCCTACATCGAACTAGGAATACTTATATTACACGACCATACATCGGGGTGTAGCGATCCAACTACTCCTGTCCTATGTCTTCCGGTTCTTCTAGTTCTTCTGGTTCCATAGGCTCTTCTGGTTCCTCTAGATCCATCATTTCCACATCATTAATACCGACCGGCGCCATCTCTACATCCTCTTGTTCTCCATACTCCATGATGATTTCGTCTCAATTTCCTTCAATAGGAAGGGGGACAGCCTTGAATGCATCCAAGTCATCCTGAGCCTCAATCATGTCATGCTCAAGATCTGCTGCATCCAGCAAGGCTTGGTCACTTTCTTCAATAATTGCATCCATCTCTTTATTCTTTGCTTGAATTTGTTGGTTCAGTTCTGCAATTTCCTCATCCTTAGCTTGTTTTTCGACTTCAGAGAGTCGAAGTGCAGCATGAAACACATCCAGACGCCGGCACAAGTTTGTGCATAAGGCAAAAGTGGATATGCCATAATACTCTATTATGGGCAGCATAGGATCATGGTGGCGATGGTTTGGATCAAAGATGAAATCCACACGCCTAATCCACTCGAAGTTCGTCACATCATTAATGGGCAGCAAGGCGACGGGTGTTCCAGCAACATCATGCTTGTGGTCTTCACAGAACCGAGTAAGTGCCTTGAATGCAGCTACATTCCAGGTGGAAGGCAGATCTGTCCCAATGACGCTAATGGTCCAAGATTCCCATGCGGGAATGACCGAGTAATTGGCGGTAACTGCCACATGGATGACACATGAGGGGACTCCATGCTCCTGAAATTCATTGTCAACATATGTGGGAGGAATGGAATATCGAATCTCTAGAGAACTCTCGATCCCCGCCATGTCGTGGTTGCATGGGTGAGTGGGCACGCTGATGTGCACCTCAGCAAGAGTCACCCTGTGGCGGTGGATCTCGCGGACCTTGTAGGAGGGCGGCTGGTCGTAGCCCAGCAAGTGTAGCAGATCCCACAAAAGTGTAGGAAAGCCACGGTGGTGGAGACCGGTGGTGTAGCGCCACCCATCGTGTGAAAGCTCCTCAAAACCGTGGTCACCCATCTGGTACAAAAACCCATTGGTGAGTACAGTGTTCCATGGGCAAAATGCATATCACTAACAATTGTCATGGTGCTGGTAATGATAGCAAAATTATATCACAACAATTTAGTTGAGTCATACTTTCCCTACAGTAAGGATGCATTTCATATAAAGTGCTATGAATTATAGAAACCAAGTTTTTAGTTGACATTTTCCAGCCTCAAGGGGCAAAAATACGGCGATGGGTTTTAAAACGGATTCTGCCTTGACTGTACCACAGCCAGAAAAGTGGGTATTTTGAACAGAAAACAAGGTCTTAAAAATTGGGGGTTGGAACCAAGTTATACCTCACTTTCATAGCTTTTAAGATTATATTTATATTCTAAAAAATTCTAAGTGAATCTAGACTTATGAATTTTGCAAGTTCAGGTTGGCAGATTCTGTTTCAGGATGATAGAAGCTGAGTGTTTTGGCTCTACTGAACAAAGGGAAAACAACAAAATTATGAAATATATTGGAGATGAAAATAGACTTCAAGGGCTTTCCAGATTGGGTTTAAACTCTTGCAAATTCGAAGTACAACTTTAGTTATGAAATTTTTAAGTTCAGGGTCATGCTGAAAATAGTGAGTTGACAGATTGTATTTGTTATCTATTTCTAAGGTTGTTACTTTTATGATCGAATTTTAATTTAAATTCTAGGTGACAGGGGATATTGAGGCCTTTCCGAAAAATATTTGTATGTCTTATTTGGTTGAGTAAATTAATAGTTATGAATATTTTTATTCAGAGGTTGGTGAGCAAGAGGAGAACAAGTTTTAGTTTAGTTATAATGGGATGCATGATGCAAAACTTTCATTTTATTAACCTATCATTCCTCACAAAACAACGCCTATCTTTGCCTATAATTAGCGGCACAGGTACTTGGTGACAACCCGCACTCAACACGTAAGTCAATCTAAATGTTATACTAATGGCGTTAGTGTACCTATAGAAAATCCATTCCACAAACAATACATCAAATTCAAAAGAAACTATGAAAAGAAGCACATTTCTACTAGTAATAATCCATGGAAAAGGATCACCCCGTATAAGTCACAAGCCAACAGTGTCTCGTATCCGCCTGCGAGCACAGACACCGATATCACGCGTGTCGGTTAAGCATGCACGTACCTTCATTTGAAGAGGCCATAGATGCAAGTAATATAAACAATCATAACCCAGGTTAGCTTTGTCACCACCCTATTATCTACATGGGCAATACTAACGTATTCTCACCCGCAAACGTCGTAGTTTTTGAAAATATGATTTATTTGTTGTATTATCATGGACCACGGCTCTGATACCAGCTGTGGCGCCCCTTCCCAGAGGATCGAGGTCCTGACGGTGCTGATAGCGTAGACACTTGATAATACAACATCGGTCCAAACTAAAGTTGAATATTACATTAATACGATGATTCAGAGTGCAGCAGAATTAATACAAGTTCATAAATATTTTGAAACAGAGGAAGCGAATACGTAAAGGAACTACGCTATATGGTACAGCCTGGTGGTGATCCATGCCCAAAGGACCATCACCCTAGCAACAAGCAACATCACTACGGTGGCGACTCGGATTCCCAGTGGGCGGTCCAACCCTCATGGACTTGCATGTCCCAGGGCATCACATCTACAGGCAATTCTATTTCTTCATTACCTGAAAAACACAATGGCACAAAGCCTGAGTACTAATTACTCAACAAGACTTACCCATCGGACATCTAGACATGCAAAGGCTCTAATAGGTGGTTTGATTAAGAGGACTCGCACTAAGCAACCTATTAGTTCTATCATGTTTTAGTCATCAATTTAATTGTGTTGAGCCAAAATGTAACTTTAGTTGCAACAATAGGGTAATAAAACAATAAATAAGTTAATACGACATAAGAGCAATAATAATACTGATCGTCATCATCAATAAGCAACATAATCCATTCCATAATATTAGGTGCAACTACGCGATTGGCGCGGTGACCAAGTGGTACTCATTACTGCGAGGGACAACAATTGCAATCGATTTTACACCAGCTGGAAAAACCCGAGATGCATGACACATACACACCAATGAAGGTCGTATATGACAACCTTTCGCAAGAAAAGCACCTACATCTCAGCCCGGGTGTGGTGACGTCGAGTGGGCATGCCGTTCTGCCAACAGTATGTCATGGTTTGAACCGCCCACTCCAGCAACAGGAGGGTCAATGACCAATGCACCTTAACCGTCCTTAATGCAAGTGACCTTTAATGCTACATCGGTTTACTATGCCCATAAGCTAGCATGTATTCGGTACTGTTCAATACTTGATCAAGGGGCCGGCCATGGACGGGTCCTAAGTTCAACAAGGCAAGGCTACCACAGTCAACACCCATGTGTTGCTGCCACCCTACACATGCATTATCCCTGCTTGGTCATAACATAAAATAAACTTCTTTTAATAATTCCCGTTCCAGTGATCAAGTTCATTCCTTAGTAATAATAATACCTTCTTAATGATACTAGCAATTACTAAGCATAGCATAATAGTACCGATTCTTCCAAGTTCTAAGACAATAGCATAGGTCATTTGGATATCATGCAGGGTGGGTTTCAATCAACTCCTATGACCTAATGTAACAATAAGTATAGACACTAGTAAGATAAGCTAGCAAAGTTTTGTAAAAAGGCGAAAGAAAACTGGGGCTTGCCTGGATCGATGTTAGTGCTAGCAACTACCACTTCTTGCTCTTGAGGGTCAATGTCCTTCTGGAAGTCTTCCCCTTGCTCCTGGTTGTCGTTACCTATATGACGGAATTGAAATAACGGCATTAGCAGAATACCGTTGAATGCAATGACATGATGCATGCAAGCATATAGTGTTTCAATGTCAATTAAAATTATTATTATGTTCTCGAAGAAATATGCTTCAGAGAAGTTGGGTTGTTAATTAAGATTTTAGGTATATATATTCTTTATGCAATTAAGCAAGGTAAATAAGTGGTATGAGCAATTAAATTAATTAGTATAGCGAAAATATGTTTCTAGACATTGGTGATTTACTGTGGACAGAGGTATATATGTGTGATTTTTGTGCCAAGTGGCAAAGGCAAATTATTTACAGAATAATTACTAGATTTAATCTAAGGAAACAAACTAAATAATTTCCAGGGACTAAAATACTTCATATTTTGCCAAACCAAAATTTGTGGTGGTATATATTCACGTGTTTACTAAGCATGCCAAAAATCAGGATTTAATTCCATCCCTAGAATTTCTGGTGAATTATTTGGTTTTTGGACAATTAAAGGAATCAATAAAAATGCATGTACAGAGGCAGCTATTTATCATTTTACTAAATTAGAGCACTCAAAGATGATTCCAACAAAATTTGGTTGGGCCTTACTGGGTTGGAAATCGATTTACTATGAGTTTTCAAAGTTTTAAGCCTTTTCTGGGAATTTCTGGGTATTTTCTGGTTAAAGGAGCGCCACGTCGGAGCCATGTGGGTGACACATAGGCGCCACGTAGGCGACACGTAGGCTGCTAGTGGGATGCCGGTAGGCTCGTCGGAGCGGGGTGGCGCGCAGCTGGAGGGCTCGCCGCCGGCAGCTACGTGCGAGGAAAACTCGCCGCGGTTGTGGGAAAATGGAGCGCGCATCACGGCAAAAGGAGAGGAGGGGTTTGCGGGGTCGGGTTCTCACCAAGAGGTGGTCGTCAACGAGAGGCGGCAGAAGAGGAAGGTTGGGCGATGTTGGGGGAATGGCTCGGAGGACCAAATCCATCGGCGCTGGCTCCTACAGCTTCACGGGGACGAGAAGGTCGTCATCATCATGGTGGTTGGTGTCGGGGAGGACCGGAGGTAGGAGCTTGTCGTGGAGGCGGCGTCGGTTGGCCGGAAATAGGTCAGCAAGGGGGGGGGGGGGGTTGGACAAGTCGGAATGCCGTCGACTCCGATGGAGGAAACAAAGGAGAAACAGGTCAGGGAAACGCGTAGATGGTTTGCGCGCACGGGAGAAGTGGACGGAGGAGACTAGGCTTACCAGGGGTGAGGAATTTTGGCCCGTGGCGAAGGAGGTCGCCGGAGGGGTTCACCTCGGTTCTTCTTTGATTCGGCCAAGGCGCGCTCGGTTTCAGCTGGGCAAGTACGTGGGGAGGGGGAGTGGGTTTGCGCGCAGCGATTTGTGTCTCTGGCTTGGTTCGGGGAGCAGTGGGGGAGAGCGGGCCTCAAGCTCGAGCTGGCTCGGTGATGGTGGGGACGAGCAGAGTGCAGAGGGGAGGAAATGGGGAGAGCAGAGGGCAGCGTTGAAGTGAGAGAGCTTCAAAGAGGGGTCGTGGGTTGAGTTCGCTTAGTTGGGTGTGGTTGAGCGAGGGAGCGGTAGGAGCGCTTGGCATTGATGTTTTGCCAGAGATCATGGCAATGGCGCAGAGGGGGGGGAGACGGTTGGGCGCGCGCGACAGCAGAGGGTGACGGATGGGACAGAAGAGGAGGGTCAGCGGCACTGTTGCGTGCGAGGAGTTCCGAGGCGGGGTGTGCAGGCGGTGGCGTGCGGGGGAGAGGGAAGGCGTCGGCAGAGAGAAAGCTCTGCGCCAGTGAGAGGAGGAATAAAATTGATTTTTCTCTGAACCCTCTGATCTTTCAAATTTCTTACAAAGCAATGCTTGGTCAATGGAATTTCTAAAACAAATAGCTAGAGTGCTCCTAAATTCATGGAATTTTTCCCAAGGGTCCTTAGAGATATTCCTGGTGCTCTGGTGGGGCCCTTTTAGTCAGAAAATTTATAGTTATTTTATAATTAATTCCCCATTATGAAAGGGTTATATGTATTAATTAATTAATTGGGGTATTTCCACAATTGGTAAAATGCTCATTAAATTCATAAAATTATATCTGAATATTACTGATTTGATTATGAATTTAGTTGGCATATGTTGTATAATAAAATTCCATTTGGCTCATAATTTGTTTTGCAGGGTTCTTAATTACCTAGAATTGATTTAAATAATTGAAGTGAGGCCACAACATTTCATGCTATGTTATTCATGATTTATGCTTCTCATGTTTGTTAAATAGAAGTGAGACACCTGGGGTGTCATAGTCTGGTCAGTGGAGTACAGGCTTGGGCAGCGAGGAAGCAACACTGAGAAAGTTTCTAGAGTGGAGAGAAAAACTGACCGGACAGTCCAGTCAGTACAGGAATCACCTGTGCATAGAGGAGCCAACTGCTGAGGAGAGCCGTTACAGAGCGACCGGATGGACTGGTCAGGTAGAGACCGGATAGTCCAGTCAGTGCGTCCAGAAAGGTGATTTCATGGAGGAACAACTAGTTTGAGGTTGGGAGCCTATATAACTTCGTTACTGGGGTCTTGGAGACCACACATGACCAGTGGAATACCTAAGAGCATTTGGTAAGGTCCAAGAGGAAAAGAGGAGAGCACTAGGAGGAGATATTGCATATCGTGAGAGTGCTAGAGTTGGTTGGGCATCTTGCACATCTAAGGCTAGGATGTCCTTGAGGGTGTGATCTAGATTGTTACTCTTGGTTTATGGTGAGACCTAGACCGGTTAGGTGTCGGTGATCGTGCCTATCGTGATTGGTTGTGATGGACATCACACGTTTGTACAGGGTTTGAGCCCGTCGGTGAAAGGAGCATCGCTAGTGAGCGCCCGTGTCGGCTCGAGGAGTTCGGAAAATTTTCGAGGGAGGCGAGCTTGTTCTTTGTGCAGCGGTGATGCACACCGTGTCTTCACTCTAGGAGTGATTGCGGGCTTGTGGGCAAGAACTCCACTTGGTGGCGGGAGGGACCGAGACTCCGGTGGGTGTGGTCCAACGAGGATTAGGGGAAAGCGCCATCCTTCCGAGACCTCGGGAAAAAATCATGAACATTGCTTGACCCTCTCTTAACTTTTCCGCATTTGTGTGATCTAGTGAGTAGGGTGACTTGTGGCTTGCATAGGCTAGTGTGATTGGCTTCCGCACTTTATCTTATCAATGTACACTAGCATGTGTAGGGTTTTGGCCTACTAGAGTTGTTTAGGTTGCTTATCTTCTTAGACTCAAGTAGCGGAATTGAAGTATTTGGATTCGTGAGCGGCTTACCGATTCACCCCCCCCCCCTCTTGGTAGGCCTTTGGTCCTTACACCATCACACGTTTGTACACAGTGTGAGCCCGCCGTTGACATAGGCATCGCTAGTGAGCGCCTGTGTCGGCTCCGGGAGTCCGGCAAGTTCTCTAGGGAGGTTGTAACATCCCGGCTCAGGGCTTAATAGGATTGATAGAATACTCATACCAACAAGTTGCAACTTCTTTTTCGGAAGCTCATCTCTAAAGAACTTTGAGGTTAAGCGTGTTTGGCCTGGAGCAACTTAGGGATGGGTGACCAACCGGGAAGTTTGTCCTAGGTGCACATGAGTGAGGATAAAGTGCGTAGAAAAGACTACTGTTGATCTGTGAGGATAGTCTTGAGGTACTAGAGAGCTGCCAAGTGTAAGTGGGCCTAGCCTTGAGGGGCGGGACATTACAGAGGCGAGCTTGTGCCTTGGTAGCAGCGGTGATGCACACCGTGTCTTCATTCCGAGAGTGATTGCAGGCTCGTGAGCAAGAACTCCACTTGGTGACGGGAGGGACCGGAACTCCGACGGGAGCGGTCTAACGAGGAGTAGGGGAAGGCGCCATCCTTCCGAGAACTCTGGAAACAATCATGAGCATTCCTTGACCCCCTCTTTAATATTCCGCATTTGTGTGCTATAGTTGATAGGGTGACTTGTGGCTTACATAGGCTAGTGTGTTTAGCTTCCGCATTTTGTACTCATCATGAAGACTAGCATGTGTAGGGTCTTGGCCTACTAGAATTTCTTAGGTTGTAAAAATTGTTAGGTTCTAGTGCAGTGAAACTTAAGTATTCGAATTTGTGATCGGCTACCGATTCACCCGCCCGCTCTCGGTAGGCGTTTGATCCTTACAGAAAGGCCCAATCGCCCTAAAAGACTAGTCCAATAGGGGAAGGGTGGCTCTACCTTTTAAGGTGGATTCCTCCTCCCAAGCTAAACAAGGTGGGATTATTTAGTGTCTCACATGGTCGCCGCTTTGTCATGGGTAATAGTGGAGGATGTCCTCACCACACGGGTCACTCAGGCAATGACTGCCCTGAGAATCCTGACGACGTGTTGTACATGAACAACAATAACAATAGCTATTGTCCACAAGGAGGCAACAGGTGGAATCAACCACGCCCGTATTATCAAGGAGGTAACAGCTTTAACTCTTCCAATAATCAACCCTCCTTTAAAGATCTTGTCTTAGGCCAGGCTAAAATCAATGAAACCTTCACTAAAAAGCTTGCCGCCAATGACAAGACTTGAGAAAGTGTTAATTCTAAGCTAGAAGGTCTTGCTTCTTCCTTTAAAAATCAGCTTAGTTTAATAAAATGCTAGAAACCCAACTTGCCTAGCTAGATGCTGTTGTTCCTCCCTTAGAGTCAGTGAAGATCCTAGGGCAACCCGAGTCTCCCATTGAAAATATTAATGCGGTGACCAAAGAGGGGGTAAGACAACTCGGGACTTGCCATATCCTAACACTGTAGGTAAGGACATGGAAAAAGAAAGACCCTCTGACAAGGATGAAGTGGTACACGATGGAAAGGTGGCTCCACATGACTTTTTACACCACCTCTATGTCGTGTCCCCATCGTAATAGGAAGCTGACTCTGATGAGCAATTCGCCCGCTTTGTTGAAGTTATCGAGAAGATCCACATCAATGTGCCCTTATTGGATGCGATGCAAGTACCAACTTTTGCCCGCTACCTCAAGGACATCCTTAGCAACAAGTGTCCGATGTCCACCACAGAAGTTGTGAAGTTGATGGAAGAGTGTAGCTCAGCTATACTCAATAGGCTTCCTGAAAAGAAGAATGATTCGGAGTGCCCCAGGATCACTTGCTTGATCGGGGCGTAGAAATTCGACCAAGTCCTGTGCGACCTTGGTGTGAGCGTTGGTGTGATGCCCAATGCGCTCTTTGACAAGCTGAACTATACAGCTCTATCCCCTACACTGATGTGAACTAGGGTTCCCGATCTTCTGAAAGGTTCTGAATAAGTTGCTTTGGTCGGAGGCGACACACAAATCGATCTAGCTTTAGAAAAGCACGTTCTAAACCCTGCAATCACAGCACGACATCTCCTCTGATTATCAACCGGAGTTTCCCAGTTAACCTCACCAAGAAGGCTAATCCCTGCCTTGCGAATCAAGAACACAAGCAAGAACAACGAATAATGCAACACAATTGCAGATGTATTGTGAATCTCATGAAGTTGGGGCCTCACAAACCGTTATAACGGCATAACTGTTATGAACAGAATAATATAAGCAAAACCCAAACCCTAATGGTGTGGTGGTGGCTGTATATGAAGACCCTAGGATCATGCAAGACCCTCTGGACGCGCCCCTAATTGGGCTCAAACGATTACAAAGCCCAAAGGCCAAAAGCAGGCGACGCAGCACCAAAACAGATTCTGACCTCTCTTGTTTAAACGATTACCGATGACTCCAGAAGAATTTGGACATGAGACCAGCGGCATTGGAAAGGGCCTCTTCTTATCCTTCCATGCATGTATAGAACGTCCAAATCCGAGTCAGTATGCGTCCTGGGCGTCCATTTTAGTGGAGACTGGTCCTAGGCCCCAAAACAGACTCGAAGTCGGTTTTGGTTGGGCTTCCACCTTGACTTCCATGTCCTTGCTGGTCCTCCACATCTCCAAGTACTTCTCCCGTCATCTCCTAGTCCTCTCAATGGTTCCTAATTACAATATAATCATTAGGTAGCAAACCATTCTCAAAAGTGATATATGATGAAGAACGTAGGAACGAGCTCACCTCTAAATTTAGTCATCGTGCACAAGCTCTAGTCATTGGACCATGCAAGTCCAGAATTGGAGGAGTATTGCATGTATCCGTAGGAGTGATGTCCTCATCATACACCGATGCAACTTCAGCTGGCCGATTCATTGGTCTGCTATCGTGAGGGAATTGCAGAAGACGTACGGGTGAAAATCTGGGATTGTTTCAGCCCCATGATTGTGGTGCTCGACATGGATGTTGAGAAGGAAACGCCGCTCATTCTTGGGCGCCCATTTCTAAGCACCACTGATGCACACATTGATGTTGGGGGCAAAGAAATCCGTTTCCTAAGCAATGGGAAGGAGGAGAGGTTTGATTTTCAGCCAAGGAGAGAGCAATGCTCAATGATCAAGATCAAAGATGGGTCGTACCCAAATATTATTCAAGAGGTCGAAGTAATACCCCGAACGAAGGATAGCCTTATTGTCTACATGAAGAAGATCATGGCCAAGGAGATGTCGTGCCATTTTGAGAAGAAGAACCCACCTACGGCAAGGCCAGGACTGTGGGCAAAGCCACAGTCTGTTAAATCCAAGCCACCGACACCAAAAATGAAGAAGGTGTGGCGAGTGAAGGACGTGCATCCATCCGCGTGCACTTCTCTAGGACCAGATGCCGCAACATCAAGCTAAATGCGATGAAGAATAGTCCTGCTCATCGGACTTTAAAAAATTGGTGAGCCATTGCCAAAGATAAAGTGGTATTTATCTCATATTTTATTTTCCTCAATTTTTGCACATTTGAATTTTTCCAAACTTTTGGATTCTTTTAAATTTGCCTTTGCATTTCATATTTGGAGTTCACACATGCATGTCGGAATGTATTCTGACCCTCTTCTTTGTTTGATAAAAATACAAAATTTGGTTTTCGGTTCCAACTTTGAGAAAATATTTTTTTTGAGCAAAATTTTGTCGAAACTTTTGACCTAACCCCTGCAGCTCAGAAAATATAGCTGTTAGGGTGTTATGAGCCAAAGTGGGGGATCAATGAGACCCACCCACTGTCGGCCGAACATGGGTGTTTGGTCGAAGGGGTGTTGGCCCCACCAACCATGGCCATTTGCCAATGGTTGAATTTGGCTCCCCACTAGCCATTTTTGACCATTTGGGAATTTTCCTATAAATTGAGTGCCCGGGGGAGAGTGTTTTGCCATTCCAAAGTCATTGCTCATTTCACTCCCTCCTTCACTCATTTGCTCTTGAGCTCTCACATTGCTTGTCCAAAGTTGTCATTTCAAAAACCAGAAAAAATATTTCCTTTTTTTAGTTTGCTTAGTTTTTTCGATTCTTCATGTCCTTTGCAAGGTTTTGAAAAATCAACTGGGCTGGCAGATTTTATTTGCTAACCATAACCCATGTTTGAGTTGTTCTTGTGTTTTTGCTTAAGTGCTGCAGATGAAGAAGGGTAAGTCATTTATGCAGCGGATGACACGTTCGAGTTCACTCCGTTCACACGGTAGCTCGAGCACACACTTCTCCATCGTGGATGAACCAACAAGGTATAAGCCCATTGAGGATGATGTGGAGGAGGCTGAGACACACGCTCTTCTCACTAACACCGACCTTGAGCATCTGGATGAACAGGAGAGACGAGCTTATCACAACCTATGCAACAACAGTTTCGTCCACACTAGGGCGTATGACGATGACCTACTCTCCACTATAAGTATGGACTCTGAGTTCCTTTCTATTTGGAAAGCATTAGGTTGGACCAAATTCGTCCACACTAGGGCGTATGACGATGCAGGTTCACGCCTCCTCACTATCCTATTTTTGTGCACCTTGCTGAAAGATAACGATGGGGTACTTTTTCACTTATTCGGGAAGGGATACTATCTCACTTGAAAAGACCATAGCATCATTCTTAATTTTAAAACTTACTGCAACACTAACTTAGAAGGTGGAACCATGGGTTTTGAAAAGGGATCTTTTTGGCAAAGGATTTCGAGGAAGTTTTCTTGTGAACGTCTTAGGATGAGTGACATTCACAACCCAACTCTTCAATTGTGGCATAGGTGGCTAGCTATGACTTGTTTCCGTAAACAAGACACTAGACCTATTCGTAATGATGAATTGCATGTCTTATTTTCTGCAATTGCTAAAATTCCTATTGCTCCTGTTGATGCTATGATTGGTCAATGGTTAGATTACATTAAAGGATAAGGACCCATTGAATGCACTTCTTTAGTGACCCGTATTGCTGCAGGGGTCGGGGTTTTATCCAACACTAGACTTGATTATCTTTTTGAGCCCTGTCCCATGATAGACTATAAATTTCTTAAGTAGGGTCACACTTTAAACAAGGGTCCTGATGGGTCTATTATCTTTTATTACCACAGCTATACAAATGAAATCCTGCTGCCTAACACGGGATATCATTTGTATAGTTGTTGGAAACTAACCATACAACTGTAAAGAGAAGGAATGTCTGGCAGGTCCGTCGGTTGACACACGCAACAAAGCACGAGGCGTGCCACCACTATTGCAGCCAGGACTACACCACCAGTCCATGATTACACTATAGGCTCAAAACATTCCAGCAACCCCGCTTGGATGTTCATGCCGTAGCGGCATGCGACTGGAAGTCCGTCTTGCAGCAACCTCTTGTATGGACTGAAGGTGTACCGAGAGGGGGGTGGGTGAATCGGTAAGCCGCTCACGAATCCATTTACTTCAATTTTCACTACTTGAGTCTAACAAGAGAAACAACCTAAATAATTCTAGTAGGCCAAGTCCCTACACATGCTAATGTTCATGATAAGAGAAAGCGCGGAAGCCAAACACACTAGCCTATGCAAGCCACAATTCACCCTAGTCACTAGAGCACACAATTGCAGAATAGTACAGAGAGGGTAAAGGAATGCTCATGATTTTTTCCCGAGATCTCGGAAGGATGGCGCCTTCCCCTAATCCTCATTGGACCAGTCCCGCCGGAGTCCCAGTCCCTCCCGCCACCAAGTGAAGTTCTCGCCCACGAGCCCGCAATCACTCCTAGATTGAAGACACGGTGTGCATCACCACTGCACAAAGCACAAGCTCGCCTCCCTCGAGAACTTGCCAGACTCCACGAGCCGACACGGGCACTCACTAGCAATGCCCCTTTCAACGGGGGGCTCAAACCATGTACAAACGTGTGACCACCTTCACAACCGATCATGATAGGCTCGATCACCGACACATAACCGGTCTAGGTCTCACCATAGACAGAGAGTAACAATCAAGATCACACCCTCAAGGACAACCTAGCCTTAGATGTGCAAGATTGTCAAGTTACTCTCCTCTAGCACTCTCAAGATATGTAATATATCCTCCTAGTGCTCTCCTCTTTTCCTCTTGGACCTTACCAAATGCTCTCAGGTATTCCACTAGCCACGAGAGGTCCCAAAGACCCCAGCAACAAAGTTATATAGGCTCCCAACCTCAAACTGGCCGTTGCTTCATGAAATCAGCTTCCTGGGCCTTCTGACCGGACAGTTTGGTCACTGCCTGATCGGACTATCCGATCACTGCAGCACAGTGTACAAAACACTCTAACCCTGCTGAAACATGTACTGATCGGACCGTACGGTCAGCTGACCAGACCGTCCGGTCTATTTCTCTCTCTAGTCCAAAATCATTTTGCGCTGAAGCTTCCTCTCTGCTCTGTGCAAGCCATATAGACCAGACTGTCTGGTCAGCAGACCGAACCGTCAGGTCTGTACAGCTTCTATCACAGACAGACTCCTCGCTCCTTGCTATAAGTCCCAAACAACTCCCCATAGTGACCATACAATTCAGTCTCCATTGACACCTCTGTCCAGTCTCTATGTCTAGAAGCTGAAACTTGTCGTCCTCGCTTGACTTCGTTTCCCGGCTTCTCCGAACAGCTCCATGGCTTCTCCACTATCATGTAGTGCCTGTGATTTCAACGAGCAACCTTCGACATCACCGACTAGACATGACCTAAGAGAATGACCTAGACTCCCTTGATAGTCCGGTTTTTCCTATAGACTCAAAGCCCTAACAACTAGACAAGTATACCGAACACTTAGACTATAGCTTGTTCTCCTCTTTGATCCATCTTCATCAACCCTTGGACTCCATCAAGTTCACAAGCCTCCATGCTTGTGGTCATCGTCATCAATCGCAAAGGAAACCATCATCCATATGATTTGTAATAGAGTTTAGGCATGATTCCTACATAGACAACACTCATTTAGATATTAGCCCACAATTTCATAGTTGTCATCTATCACCAAGACATTCATACCTTGGGGATCCAATCATCAATGGTCATAAAGCTTACAATTTCCCCCTTTTGGTGATTGATGACAACCACTACTTAATCAAAAACATGATCAATAAACAACTAGCCTAAAAGAGCTACACAAAGATTGAGAGGAACCAAAACAACAAATGAGAGAAACGCATAAGGTCCTACTCAATCAAATATCATCTAGAGATACAAGGAAAAGAGAGAAAAGCCTACTCTAGAAGATAATGCATGCATATCATGGCAATATATTGAAGGAAAGCATAAAGAGATGCAATGCAAGACATGAATGATGAGATGCAACAAGTTAGCATGACTATGCATAAGAATTAAGAGCAAGCATTCATTGTCATGATATCATACACATGCATACAAGATAATAATGAATACAAGGCACTGCATATGAGAATAAACTAAGTGAGATTAAAATGAGTCAAACACGAGCGAAAGAAAACCATGACTCATCAAAATCCACAAACATTGAATAACTCCATCAAAAGAAGATCCAAATGTATCTAACTCTCAAAAACCTTGTATGCTCCCCCTAGATATAAGCTACTCTTGATCGCACAGGATCACACGCCCACTCCCCCTAGACCTAGGACTCTTCTCCCCCTTTGGCAAGAAGCACCAAAAAGTGGAAAAGATGACCATCTACACGCTCGTGGTTGAAGGAAGTGGTGCAACGACCTCCTCTGAAGGCTCTGCTCCGGGCTGCTCCTGTGCTGGATCCCGCTGTGCTCCCTGAGCCTGTGCCGCCTGAGCATCCATCTGATCGAAGAAGTCAAGGTTCACTGGCAACTCAGATCCTCTGTCTTGTGCTGCTGGCGTGACTGTGGTAGTCTCCTGAGCTAAAGTCTGGAGAAGGATGAGATCTGCCACGTCCTACTGTGAGAAGCCTCCACGGACAAGGTCCTCTGGTGCCTGAGGAGTAAGAGTGGTAACTATGGCAGTAAGAGGTGGAGCTGTAGCTGTAACTGACTCTGGAGCTGGCTAGGAGTCTGCACGGGTAGTGTGAACAATCTCTGAGAATAAGCTCCTGACAGGTAAGTGCTGTGGAGGGTCCTGCCATCTGTGATATCGAAGAGTGTGAAGGAGAGACAAACAACGCAGATGCTGAGCTAGCTGACTTGGGGGAGAGCGAAGCTGAAGAGAAAGTCTGTCCTGATCCCCTTGTCGGTTAGACCCCTGAAAGTGACAGTCCACTAGACTGAACTGTCATCAAGACAGTGAAGGGTCCTGGCTGAGTCTACAACAGCTAGTACTGTGCAAGCACTGAAGGTCCTGGCTGCTGACCGGCCTCCCTCTAGGTCAAGTCCGTTATCTGTGTCATAAGGGCGGTAAGAAGTGCAGTCTGCTTCCTCTGAATCTCTGCCTAGCTCCTGATGATGTCCATCATCTAACGTCTATCCTTAGCTACACTCTGGATGAACTCATCCAGACGTCCTGCAAGCACTGTCATAGTGACAGCATCCTCTGACTGTGAACCCGTCGGCAGGGAAGGTGCTCATGTAGTGGCTGACTCAGGAACCACCGTCCCGGGCCGAGCTGCCTGCTCGTGAGGTACTGGTGGTGACTCCTGCTCCTCCTCCCCTGTCTGCTGGCTGGATGCTGACTGTGATCCCCTAGGGACTCGAGGTGCGTAGCTGGTTGTCACCTCAGGGAACACCACGTACTGCTCCTCCATCACTAGACCCATCCTCCTCAAAAGATAGCAAATATAAGGGTCATAGACCAAGTGACGTCCTGCTACTCGCTCAGAAATGACCTCCTCCATCTCACCAAGCAAAAGATCTGCCAGGGCGAAGTGTTGTCTCCTCAGAATTGCTACGACTGCCCAATGGTGCAGAAGTGTAAACTCCTCTCTGTAGCCAGACCTAGGGATGATAGTCCTAGTGACTATTGCTCTCAACACCTTGCCCTCTGCAGTGTGTCTCGCAGAGCCTCTCTCAAAGGCTGGTGTGTGAGGGGGTGGGAAAGCAATCAACACCATGCCGTCTGAAGGTAGCTTCCCTCCCTGAGGTTTGCGGGCTGGTGCAAGTGTACCGTAGGCACTCCTGTCAAGCTGGAAGTCTGAAGCTAGGAGTCCAAGGTTAGCTATCAAATGCTGCCTCGTGACACGCTATGCCTGTCCTCTGAATAGAAACCAGAACTCTGAGCGATCCCTGGCAACCCACAATGTGGCGTAGAACTCTAGCACGACATCCTCTCTGAACCTGTATGGAGCAATAACTAGCTCTACTAGCCTTGGCAAGTACATGAAGTACTGCTCCATCTCTGTGTCGGTGGCCCTCCTTATGGCCTCATAAGTTGTGTACTGCTACGGCACGAAGAGTCTGTCCTTGCCCTTCAAGCTAAGGTAACATCTCAAACCCTCTCCAATCCTCCTCTAGAGGTCAGTCCAGTACCTCTCTCCAGTAGCGGGGTCTCTAGGGACAGGAACCCACTGCTCGAAAGGCACCAAGCAAAGCACCTTAAGGTCGTTTGCACGAACCTTAAGTATATCTGGCTCTCCGGCTGCCTGTACCAGTCTCTGCAGCCTCCTGGTGCACACTACACAGGTGCACTGTAGGTCTCCTGCCTGGTGAGCTGTCCTATGGGAACAATCTACTCAGTCTCCTCGAGCTCCTCCTCCTCTGACTCAAACTCTAAGGTCTCCTCCTCTGAGGTCTCCTCCTGCTGCCTGGAGGATCCCTGCTCCATAGTCCTCGACGACCTCTCCTAACGAGAAGTCGGAGTATGCTGCGGCCACAGCGGCAGGACAACTCTAATTGCCAGAGGTGCAGTCCTCTGCCTGGTGCTCCTCCCGAGACCCTAGTCCTTAGCTGGCTGGCTAATCCTCATACGTGAGCCAGGTGTTCTGCGTGACTACTCCATGGCCTCTAGGTGCCTAGCAACCCTCCTGGCTCTCTCTGACTCTCAATCTGACCTCGATCTCTTCTTGCTGTTGGGCTTCTCAGGCATCTTTCCCTTGCCCTTAACCTGTCCTGACCATGCCATCTCTACTGCTGCAAACTGTTGTCACTGCACGCACGTAAGTATAGAAAGGATGAGCATAGACCCTAATACATCTATAAGCAAAGAACCGCTAGGAAAGAATGCAAAATAGAAATCCTAGCACTGAATGAGGGACATGATCACTAGTCAAATATGTAAAGTAACAACAGTGATCATCGACTATGAGTGGCTGCTGCGAGTCATCTAGTGTGCAGTCAAATAACAGGCAATAAATCTAACTACATACTAGATAGGAGACAAAACCCTAGACATGCAATTAACAGATGATCAATGAATCAATTGCATCTAGGTTGAGCTAATTAGTCAATTAATTTAACTAATTATGGGAATTAGTACGTAATTGCATCAATTAACTGAATTGCTCGAAATTAGGGCATCAATCGATGAAAGGAGTGAAAGCTCAATACCCTGGGAGAAAGACGATGCACCGAGAACAACTAGGAACACGGAATGCGCTCTGACCACCAAAAAAGATCAATACTTGAACTTTGATGGCAATGGAGGTGAAGGAGTGAAGCCTATGTGCTTAGCGCGCGCGAGTGGGTGAAACGGCACTGGAGTTAGCAGGCGTCGGTGGCTCTGGTGCTCTCGGTGGCGGAGCTGCTGGTGGCGCGGTAGAGCGGGGCGAGCGGCAGCGCGCGACGGCTGGTGCTGGTGGCGGCGCGAGGTCACGGGCGAGCATGGGCACACGGTGGCTTGTCGGCGGCTTTGGCAAGGAGAGGCGAGGGCGGCGACGATAGCAATGGGAGAGAGGGCGACAGGGGCGAGAACGTGCTCTCGGCGGTGAGTCGAACGAGGATACGACCAAGAGATTGGTGCGACTCTTTTGACCTACATAAAAAATCTCACGGATGGTCGAGATCCGTCAAGAGAAGATCAATGGTCATAGATCAGGAAAGCATCACATGATCAAGTATAGTGACCGGACGGTACGGTCTCTAGACCGGACTGTCCGGTCAGTTTAGGGTCTGCTGGCCTTTGAGCAGACCGGACGGTACGGTCTCTAGGATTGGACTGTCCGGTCTACATGACCAGAATCCCCCTAGGCACTGTGCCCAGTGCCACTGACCAGACTGTACGGTCCCATGATCGGACTGTACGGTCACTAATAGAAATTTGTTGAATCAAGGAATTTCTCCATTTTCCAAGTACCCTCGCTAAACACACAAATAAACACTACACTTGGAATATAGAGGGAACTCTCAAATACTCCTTTTCAAATAGTGGCACTCTATGGCCTTATAATTTTCGCAAATGCCAAATGAAGGATCGAGCAAATAAGAACCAAGGCAATTAAGAACCAAAAGGGTATGTATGAGTCTTAGTACATGAACCGCGTGGGTAGATTTAACCTCGGAGTTCATAAGAGCTTGCTCAATGGGAATGGAGCACAATCATTTCCTTTGGTCACACTTACGGAGATGTAATCTCATATAGAGCATGAGGCACAAATATCTCCAAATGGGACAAGCCTCCTTTGTGTTTCCTATATGATGTATGCAACAAGAATATTACATATGCAATGAAAGTAAACGTGCCATGTGAATGCAAGCAATATTAAAAACAAGACACAAAGGAAACCTAACAATGTCAAGTTTGAACCCCTCCCAGGCTTACTCACTATAAGGCATATCCTTGCCTTGAGAGAAGTCAAACCACCATCTCAAGCACTCCCCCTTGCTTATAACTATCTTGGATAGGTTAGACATTGACTAATTTTTATGTGTTTTTCTTTTAGTTATTTACACATGCATGAATGGAAAGCATACTAGTCACAAAGGAGTCCTAATTACCATGCAATGCAAGAGAAAAAAAACACACTACAACTGCCAAGAACAAACACGGTTACCTCCCTCATGAGTAGATAGGTCATTGAGGTCCATGTCACTTGTGGTGGACTTCACATGATCTTAATGAAAGTGCTCGGTCCACCACCACTACCATCTAGGCCTTGTTCTTGGGCACCCACTTGTACGTAGCAGACCTTTCAAGATCGACAATGCACTTAGACACCCATATGCTCTTGACCTCCCTCTTCTTGTTTGGTGGTCTCAAGGCCTTAGCTTTCACCTTGCCATCCTTGTTCCTAAAAAGATTGAAATGTGTGTTCTCATGGAATAAGTTAGCATTAGGAAAAACAATGGAAATCATCACCATGGGACAATCCTTGGTGGCGTGGCCATCCTTGCAACACCTCTCACAATAGTAGTCGTCAGCGAGAAGGGGTTTGATCCATGTGGGGATGGAGTCACTCGTCCCTATGATGTTTTTGGCGGCAGGATATGAGCCAAGTCCCCGTTGGAAGACATTGTTCACTAGGTTCCTCCCAAGTATATCCTTTTGGATGGCTCTACCATGTGTGAGCCTCTCAAAGCCGTCCATCATCATCTTCCTCTCTTCCCTGAGCTTGTGAAGTTCCTCCAAAATAAATGGCTCGAGAGAAGAAACCTCAACCGAGGTGGTTAGTTCATCACACATAGTAGAAGCATCACTCTTCGATGAACTAGAGGAGGGAGAGGCAAGGTTCTCAACATTGATGGCCTCATAAGTAATATCAAGGGCCTCATACTTCTCACGTAGCTCTACATGATCACTCTTGAGTTTGTCATAACTCTTGTTTAGGGCCTCATGAGAAATGACAAGGTCCTTGAGCTCACTCTCAAGCTCACCAACATGGTCCTTACCCAACTTACACTATTTTCTTATCATATCCAACATTTTGGATTTCTTGATGGCGATGCCACGGGCTTGCTCAAGCATACTCCAAAGCTCGGCATATGAGAGCTCCTCATCATCACTGTTGTCGCTGCTCTCATCCTCACTCTCCCTAAGTAGGCTCACGGCCATGAGGAACGTGGGAGGTGGAGGAAGAGCTTGTGGAAGTGTGGTCTTGATTATGGCTAGGCCGGCTACTTGTTCATCACTTGAGGAAGAGGACTCATCACTTGTATTGTCGCTTGTCCACTCTCCAATAAGGGCCTTGCGAGAGAACTTCTTCTTGTAGTCTTGAGCTTTGCCTTTGCCTTTTCTCTTGTCCTTGTTGAAGTGTCTCTTCTTCTTTTGCTTGGCCTTGGGGTCTTCTTCTTCTTCACTTGAATCTTGTGACTTGAATGCTTCTTTGTTGGGCTTTGGGCACTCTTGATGAGAACATCACACCTATGGATACACGCAACACTCCTCCAACTAAGATGAAAGTTCATGTGCATCACCTGAATTTAAAGGTGACTTTGTTTCTAATGTTTTGTTTATGTGATTTTGAGAATAGATTGCTACCTAATGATTTAATTATTGTTAGGAACCATGGAGATGATGATGATATAGCTGAGGAGGTGATTGGAGGCGTGATGGGCCAGCAAGGACGTCCAAGCCAAGGTGGAAGCCCAATCCAAAACTGACTTCGAGTCTGTTTCGGAGCCCAGGACCAGTCTGCACTAAAACGGACGCCCAGGACGCATACGGACTCGGATTTGGACGTTCTACATATGCCTGGAAACATAACGAAAAGATCTTTCCAACCCAACTGGTCCCATATCAAAATTCTTCGCGAGCCGTCGGTAATCGTCGAAACAAGTTGATGTATAGAATCTGTCCTGGTGCTGCGACACCGTAATCGGTCTTTGGGCCATGTATCGAGTTGAGCCCACTTAGGGCTGCGTCCAGGGGGTCTTGCATGACCCTAGCGTCCTCATATACAGCTGCCGCCTCTTCATTAGGGTTTGGGGTTTTTTCTTAGATTATTCTGTTCATAACAGTTTCGCCGTCATCATGGTTTGTGAGATCCCAACTTTGTGAGATTCATAATACATCTGCAATTGTGTTGCCTTCTTCTTTGTTCTTGCTTGTGTTCTTGATTCGTAGGCAGGGATTTGCCTTCTCGGCGAGGTCAATTGTTTTAGGATGGTTGATAACCAGAGGAGACGTCGTGCTGCGATTACGGGGTTTAGAACGTGTTGTTCTGAAGCCGGATCGATTTGTGTGTTGCCTCCGACCAAATCAACGTATCCAGAACCTTTCAGAAGATCGGGAACCCTTGTCCACATCAAGTGGTAATCAGAGCTTCAGGTACACCGTTAGGTTCACCCTTATCTCTGTTATTTTGTTCAGTCCTAAACTCCAGAAAACTACCCTACAAAAATATTTGTTCGTCGTGTTTCCGCTGTCCTATATCCCCCTTGTGCTATGCAATTTTCAGTTTAGTTTGCTTCTCTGAATTTTAGTCCCTGCAAGGTCATTATATTGCTAGTCTAGTGCTTGTTCTTTGGTTTTGTTTGAGTGGTGCATGTCCTTGTTCATAGAGAATCAAGAGAAAAAAAATTCAGTTTGTTTTACACATTAAGAGTTTTAGAATAATATATTATCTATCTCTGTGACTATCATATTCAGATTATAATATTGCTTATGCTAGAATATATTTTCCTTTTTCTTTCTAGTACTAATACCTTGCTGCAGTTCTGATTCACAAGAAAAGAAAAGAAAAAGGCAAAAGTGCACAAGAGGAAAAATCTGCACAAAAAAGAGAAGTAGAAAAAGGCAAAGTTAAAAATTCAGAGTTGCTTGCAGCCTTTGCATTCTTTGTTAAGTCATTCGCTTGCTTGCTTGAACTAGGTCCGAGACAAGTTTAGGCCGGTGACATAGACTAGCTTGGGATTATTATTCAGTTTTGCAATTTCTGAATTGAGATCTTGCTAATCCTTGCTACCTAATATTGCCTATCCAAGCTCCATATATATCCTTCTGAACAGGCACAAATTTTTTACTCTCGCAATTGTCAGTTCACACTCTCCAAGATATCCTTTGCTTGCTGTAATTAAGAACTTTGTAAGGGCTTGGTGAGATGCTTCCATTTTCTTGTTGAGAGTTTCCACCGTTATTACATAGTAGTGATAGGAAAATATACTCTTGTGTGTTTTCTTGTTTGCTACTAACAATGACAGGTTCCAATACTCATGGGAATGAATTGATGGCATCTCATGATAATAAGAATGTTGTAGCACAACGAGTGTTCAGTTCTCAAATGGAGAAGGTAGAGCAAAATCAATTGAACAATTTATTCCAGACTCACTTTGTTGTGAAGGATCGACGTTGTCGTGTCATCATTGATGGAGAGAGTAGCCACAACATTGCAAGCTTGGAGTTGGTCGAGAAGCTTGGCTTGACCACACAACCACACCCATGTACATACTACATCCAATGGGTAAATTCTTGTGGTAAGAGAAAGGTAGATCAAATTGCACGCATTGAATCTTTTATTGGTTCTTACAAGGATAGTGCAGAATTTGATATAGTACCTATGCAAGCATGTCATGTGTTATTAGGTAAACCTTGGATTTCTACAAATAATGTTTCACATAATGCCATTGCTAATAGCTACTCATTTAAATACAATGGTAGAAGGGTTACTCTTAAACCTATGACTGCTGCTGAAATTTTAGAAGAGGACCAACAAAGATTTGAGAGAAGAAAGAATGAACCATTTAGGATAGAATGGGCTATTTCAAATGTTGCAACACTTCCATCAAAATCTGAATTACTAGAGGATGAACATATTTCTTTGCCTCTTGTTGCAACTAATACATTTGAACATCTACATAAAGAAGATGATAGTGGGAAAGATAAAGAACAGGTTGTTGCTTCAGGTAAAAGCTTTCTTGATGTGATGAATTGTTCCAATAATCTTGCTGTATTGGAACCTTATGATGATGTTTCTTTGTTACAAGTTGATTTATCTATTGGTCCTTGTGATAAAGAGGAGTTGTGTGCCAATGCTTCACTTATACCTTTGCCACAACAAATGAATGAGCTTGATGCTCTTGCTTATGGTTCACCTAATGGTGCTGAAATAAAACATTTAATTTTAGTTACATGTGAAAAGGATGAGTAGAAATTGTTGACTTCTCTAAACACTTTGGGTTATATTGAATTTGATGTTCTTTGTGATCTAAATGTCAGTGAGAAGAAAATCTTTTCTCAAACTGAATTTCCTTTATTGACAAGAAATAATTTTCATGCTATTGGCTATTATGATCATAGAGGTTTGTTTATGGTGCATAGAGTTTATATTTCTTCAACATTGAAACCTCCTTGTGTTGTGCAACTCAATGAGACACAAGAAAACTGCAATAAAAATTATCATGTCATGTCAAGTTTTTCTACTGTTTCTAAGATCACATATTTTCTAACTTGTCATAAGAGTGAGGATGATGTTCATAGTACTGGCCATTTTTTCAAAGATGTTGTTCAGTTGTGTGACATGCCTTCTACTGTAGTTTCACATTCTAATGATAATTTTTATAACGCATATAAACATGAGGTGCTTCCCAAGTTTGGGAATACTTCTATATTTCATATTTCAGATTTGAGACAAATATTCGAAGAAAGAGATGAGATCGAGTCGAGGACGACTCTAATTCAGAACGGGGAGAATGATGAGAACATCACACCTATGGATATACGCAACACTCCTCCAAAAAAAATGAAAGTTCATCGCGAGACGTCAGCAATCGTCAAAACTAGTTGATGTATAGAATCTGTCCTGGTGCTGCGAGACTGTAATCGGTCTTTGGGCCATGTATCGAGTTCAGCCCACTTAGGGCTGCGTCCAGGGGTCTTGCACGACCCTAGGGTCCTCATATACAGCCGCTGCCTCTTTATTAGGGTTTGGGGTTTTTGCTTAGATTATTCTGTTCATAACAGTTTCGCCGTCATCATGGTTTGTGAGACCCCAACTTCGTGAGATTCATAATACATCTGCAATTGTGTTGCCTTCTTCTTTGTTCTTGCTTGTGTTCTTGATTCGCAGACAGGGATTAGCCT
The DNA here is from genome assembly GCA_032690845.1 of Eleusine coracana subsp. coracana. Taxonomy (NCBI): domain Eukaryota; kingdom Viridiplantae; phylum Streptophyta; class Magnoliopsida; order Poales; family Poaceae; genus Eleusine; species Eleusine coracana. The sequence goes on along the minus strand of CM064422.1, from coordinate 35,820,204 downwards.
TCTCGGCGAGGTCAATCGTTTTAGGACAGTTGATAACCAGAGGAGACGTCGTGCCGCGATTGTGGGGTTTAGAACGTGCTATTCTAAAGCCGGATCGATTTGTGTGTTGCCTCCGACCAAATCAACGTATCCAGAACCTTTCGGAATATCGGGAACCCTTGTCCACATCAACTCTCGGACAAAGTGATTCTTTGGGACACAAGTGAGGCACTTGCCCCTTGACATGGAATCAAACTTGTTCTTGAAGATCTTCATCTTCCTCATGAGAAGAGGCAAGTCCTCGGTCAAGTCACATTCATCATCATCTCCTTCATCATCATCCTCAATGATCACCTTCTTCTTGTTCTTCTTGCTCTTGCTAGATTCTTGCTTGTCAGCCGGTAGAGCATGGTTGGATGGTTGAGTATCATCCACTCCTAATTGGTAGGTCTCGAAGGCGGTGATCTTGTCAAGTACATCCTTCATGGTCTTGGTCTTCAGGTCACCTTGCAAGATGAAGGTGATGATGGACTCATACTTGGAGTCCTTGAATAGCTTCATGAATCTTCTTACCACCTCAATAGGCTTCATCTTGAAATCATCCCCATGTGCATTGATCTCCTCCAATAGTACATCAAAATGAGAATAAACAGTGTTAGCTCTCTCTTGTGGCAATCTAGTGAAGTTATCTTTCCTCTTTGACATCACTCGTGCCCTCATGGAGCCCCTGAATCTCAGTCCAGATACCATACGCTATAGAACTAGCATCTAGCTGAGCAAACACATCCTTAGAGATGCAAGCAAATAGAGCATTCTTGGCCTTATCATTGCACTTAAGAAAATCAGGCTCAAGTAGGTTCACATCCCCATCAGACTTGTGAGTGACCATCCATATCTCTGGATCAAGGGACCCTCCAATAAGCATAGTCCTCCCCATTGAATACAGGAACATTCCCCGCCTGTCCTGGCATCCTTACTCAAGGCGGTGAAGCCTCAAAGATGAGCACTTGGCTCTGATACCACTTGTAAGGACCGAAGGCATACCGAGAGGGGGGGGGGCGTGAATCGGTAAGTCGCTCACGAATCCAATTACTTCAATTTCCACTACTCGAGTCTAATAAGAGAAGCAACCTAAACAATTCTAGTAGGCCAAGACCCTACACATGCTCATGTTCATGATAAGAGAAAGCGTGGAAGCCAAACACACTAGCCTATGCAAGCCACAATTCACACCCTAGTCACTAGAGCACACAATTGCAGAATAGTAGAGAGAGGGTCAAGGAATGCTCATGATTTTTTCCCGTGGTCTCGAAACGATGGCGCCTTCCCCTAATCCTCGTTGGATCAGTCCCACCGAAGTCCCGGTCCCTCCCGCCACCAAGTGAAGTTCTCGCCCATGAGCCCGCAATCACTCCTAGAGTGAAGATACGGTGTGAGTCACCGCTGCACAAAGCACAAGCTCGCCTCCTTCGAGAACATGCCGGACTCGAGATCACACCCTCAAGGACACCATAGCCTTAGATGTGCAAGATGCTCAAGTTACTCTCCTCTAGCACTCTCAAGATATGCAATATCTCCTCCTAGTGCTCTCCTCTTTTCCTCTTAGACCTTACCAAATTCTCTCAAGTATTCCACTGGCCAGGAGAGGTCCAAAAGACCCCAGCAACAAAGTTATATAGGCTTCCAACCTCAAACTAGCTGTTGCTTCACGAAATCAGTTTCCTGGGCTTTCTGAACGGACCATCCAGTCACAGTCTGTCCGGACAGTACAGTCACTACAGCACAGTGTACAAAACATTCTAACCCTGCTGAAACCTGTTCTGTCTGGTCCGTTTCTCTCTCTAGTCCAGAAACATTTCACGCTAAAGCTTCCTCTCTGCCCTGTGCAAGCCTTAATGACCTAACCTTCTGGTCAGTAGACCGGACTGTCCGGTCTATACAGCTTCTATCATAGACAAACTCATCGTTCCTCACTATAAGTCCAAGACAACTCCCCATAGTGACCGTACAGTCCGGTCTCCATTGACCCTTCTGTATCGTCTCTATGTCCAGAAGCTAAAACTTGTCATCCACGCTTGACTTTGTTTCCCAACTTCTCCGAACAACTCCTTGGCTTCCCCATTGTCACCTAATGCCTGTGATTTCACCAAGTAACCTTGCACGTCACCAAATAGACATGACCTAGGAGAATGACCTAGACCCCCTTGATACTCCAGTTTTTCCTATAGACTCAAAGCCCTAATAACTAGAAAAGTGTACCAAACACTTGCACCATAGCTTGTTCTCCGCTTTGACCCATCTTAATCAACCCTTGGACTCCATCTAGTACACACGCCTCCATGCTTCTGTTCATCATCATCAATCGCCAAGGCAACCATCATCCATATGATTTCTAATAGAGTTTAGGGATGATTCCTACATAAACAACACTCATGTAGATATTAGCCCACAATTTCATAGTTTTCATCTATCACCAAAACATTCATACCTTGGGTATCCAATCATCAATGGTCATGAAGCTTATAGCTCTGAGCCGATCGGGACGCCTCCACATCACGACAGACAACACTCATTTTTAGGTTTTGGTCACCATGACTATGGTTCCGAATGGAGGGATGTAACAAGGAGGATGGACGATCTGGATCTGAGAACAGGGGAAATGAAAAACACCCTTGCTAGTCATGCCTAGACCACTAGAGAGTGGTAGGAGCATAGGGACGACCAGTTTCGTCACATTCAGGAATAGCTACGAGAACACCATAACTACATGGCGGCATACTATTGTTGGAGAGGATTTCATCCTAACCAACAGCCGTGAGCAAGAGCAAGCTTGGGGGAGCACCCATGCCAAGGTGACTTGTATCTTTCCTTTGTATCTTTTCTTTTCTTTGTCGGACTTACCTCATAAAAACAAAATAAAAATTTGCAAAACTAAAAGGAGCAAAAATAATAGGTTGTCATGCATGCTAGGGATTTTCATGCCTTCATGTTGAGATGATAAATAGTTTCTCTGTTTTATATCAATTTATAGTCCCTCGTATACAAGTTAGTACTCTCCCAATTTTTTAGTTTGTTGGCTAAACATGCTTGCCTTGAACTTGAATAATTGTCGGATGCAAAGTGCATGATCTAGGTCTAGGTTGTTGTGAGGCATGATATGGTTAGAATAGGGCTGCTATGATATCTGTCTCCAAGTGAAGCTTAACATCTGGAGATTTTGTTTTCAAAATGATAACATTGAGAAGTTCCTCAATCATGAAAATTCCTACCACGGCCATATGTTATACTTCATTGCAAAACCTTCCACATATTCTCCTTGTTTTCACATTGAGCTTTATCAAAATTCTTGTAACCTTTGTGAGATCCATTTCATGCTTTTATGATCAAGATTAACATACACATCCACCATAATTTGCCAATGCTCCTACAAAGGGAGATAGCAATATCATTCCATTGCATCCAGCACCATATGCTTAAGTTCTATTCTGAAAGTTAGCAAAATAAATACTCCATGAATATCATGTTATGACTCTCTCTCAATTGGTTGCAATGAATGCATGGTTACCAAAAATAGAATAAATGCTTGCTCTCAATCTTGAGCATGATGAAAAAAGAGAGAGAGAGAGAGGAGAAAAAGAAATAGCCATGCCCAAGTGCTAATTAAAGAAATAGAGAGTCTACTCAAATAGGAGTATCGACCATACCATCATCATTCCACCAAACATCACACACATGCACATCTTGATCAGATTGTATGAGTTGTGATGTGGACAAGGGTTCCCGATCTTCCGAAAGGTTCTGATAAACTTGATTAAGGCGGAGGCGATACACAAATCGATCCGGCTTCTAAACGACACGTTCCAAACCCCACAATCGCAAGACAACGTCTCCTATGGTTATCAACTGGTGTTGCATGGTTGACCTTGCTGAGAAGGCTTATCCTTTCATGCATATCAAGAATACAAACAAGAAACAAGAAGAATGCAACCAAATTTGCAAGTATACGATGAATCTCACAAGTTGGGATCTCACAAACCGATCAAACGGCAAAACTGTTCTTAACAGAATAATCTAAGCAAAACCCAGACCCTGATGAAGAGGCAGAGGCTGTATATGAGGACTCTAGGGTTGTGCATGACCCCCTGGACAATACCATAAGTGGGCTCAACTCGAAACATGGCCCAAAGACCGACTACGGTGTCGCAGCACCAAGATAGATTATGGACGTCGAGTTGTTTCAGCGATTGCCGACGGCTCATGATGAATTTAGACATGGGACCAGCTGGGTTGGAAGGAATTTTTTGTTATATTTCCAGGCATATGTAGAATGTCAAAATCCAAGTCCATATGGTCTTGGGCGTCCGTTTTAGTGCAGACTGGTCCTGGGGCCCGAAACAGACACGAAGTCAGTTTTGATTGGGCCTCCACGTTGGCTTGGACGTCCTTGCTGGCCCATCACACCTCCAATAACCTCCCTAGCTAACTCATCATCATCTCCATGGTTTCTAACAACAATTAATTCATTAGGTGGTAATCTATTCTCAAAACCACATAAATAAGATATTAGAAAGGAGCTCACCTGTGAAATTAGGTGATGCGCATGAACTTTCATCTTTGTTGGAGGAGTGTTGTGTGTATCCATAGGTGTGACGTCCTCATCATTCTCCCCCTTTTTAATTAGAGTCATCGTCAACTCGATCCCATCTCTTTCTCCCAATAGTGCTCTCAAATCTAACATATGAAATATAGAACTATTTCCAAACTTGGGATGCACCTCATGTTTATATGTGTTATGAAATTTATCATCACAATGTGAAACTACAGTAGAAGGCATGTCATATCAACAACCTCTTTGAAAAATTGGGTAGTACGAACATCATCCTCACTCTTATGATAATTTAGAAAATGTATGATCTTAGAAACACTAGGAAAACTTGACATGGAATGATAATTATTAGTGCAGTTTTCTATTTGATCATTGAGTTGTACAACACAACAGGTTTCAATTTTGAACAAATATAAACTCCATGCACCATAAATAGACCTCTATGATCATAGTTTCCAGCAGCATGAAAAACATTTCTTGTAAATAAAGATAATTCAGTTTGACAAAAGATTTTCTTCTCCACGGTATTTAGATCACAAAGAACATAAAATTCAATATAACCAAAAGTATTTAGAGACGACAATAATTGTTGTTCATCCCTTTCACATGAAACTAGAGTCAAATGTTTAATTTCAGCACTAATAGGTGATTCATAAGCAAAATCATCAAGCTCATTCATTTGTTGTGGCAAAGGTATAAGTGAAGCATTGGCACACAACTTCTCTTTATCACAAGGATCAGTAGATAAATTAACTTGTGGTAATGACAAATCATGACAAGGTTCCAATACAACAAGATTGTTGGAACAGTTAAACACATTAGGAAAGTTGTTACTTGAATCAACAACTTGTTCTTTATCTTTCTCACTATTCTCTTGTTTGTGTAGAAGATGAAATTGAAGGTCCGAGAAGGCGACCAGAGGGGGGGGGGTGAATGGGAGCCAATCAAAATTCTCAAACAGAACTTGGCCTATATATCAAAACAACCCAAGCCAACCTCCCAACCGATCACCAAGACTACACACACCAACTAGTGGTGTACTAGTCCTAGGAGTGATCAACCACAGCAAACAAACACAGTGGAAACAAAAAGGGAAGACGAAATCCTCAATAGTCCAGAATTGAACACTCATCAGCAGTGCCGATCCCTGCCATCGGCAGTGCCAGTCACGCCTATCAGCAGTGTTGGTGCGCGTCATCGGCAGTGCTAGTCCCACCTATCGGCAGTGCTGGTGTGGGATGCAGTCTGACTAGAACCTACAGACTAGACCAATCGGCAGTGCTGGTCCTGGTCCTCGGCAGTGCCGGTCGACCACCGATAGAACAGAAAAACTCTCGGGATCTTCTCAAATCTTCTCCAAAACTCAATCAAATGACCTCCAAATGATGCGATTGTGGATCAGTCAATCCCCATCACATCACGACCCTAATCCTAGAAAATCGTCTCAAATGGCTCAAGGAATCATCACGAATTTCATACCTTGTGCCAAGAACACCACAAAGGGGAAACATGAGAAATCCTTCAAATAGAAGGTGCTAGAGCTATTGAAACGTTCAAGGATCCATAGAGGATTGTTCTAGCTCATACAAGCAACAAGTTTCTCAAGAAATCCGGGCCAAAAATTCGTCCAAAAGTGAGATCGAAATTCACCACGAAAATAGGTCCGAAAATAGGAAAAAAGGGAATTTCGGGATTCAAGTGAAGAGGAAAATCTTGAGCACGAAAATACTTCTCACATCATAGAAAGGTGATTACAAGATCCATAGGTACAAGGCTAGGAAGCCACCCTCTACCTCCCACTATTTTGGAAGAGCAAGAGATGTCTCTCACACACCCTTTCCTCTCCTCTAAAACATGAAGTCCTCTCCTAGCACTTTGAATAGAGTCCTAACACAAGGCCAATGGGAAGATAGGCACCTCTCCCACTAGCCACACCTATCCTTATATAGGCCTAGGGTCTATTATCCACATGACCACTCTACCCTTGACCTACATAACACACCCACCTACCACCGGGGGCATAACCGTCCATCTTTCACCTCATCGCCCGAATGTCGTCGGACGCTTCACGTCTTTGCTTCATCTCGAAGCAACCTCCGTGATGGTGCCACGTGCACCACCATCCACTGCCACCAGTTTTGAGGCCAAAACCGGGAAACTACCTTGCACGCTTCTCAAAGCACAACTTCTCAATATCGACCCGTGTCACCTTGTCCCGCGATCCTGACCACCGGCAAATCTCTCCCAGTCCCTGTCCATCAGGCCCCCTTGTCACTTGCACCGGCATTCTGTTCGCCATGACTTGGTCAACAAGCCGTCTTCATTACCACCACGGTTTTGAGGCTCAACCGCAAAACCGTCCATGCTTCTTGCCTCTCCATGTGTACGATGTGGATCACCCTTGACTTCACCCGGTATCCGATCGTCTAGCCCCAAGTCCCCTACTTGTGCCCGATCCTCTCGCCATTGACCGCCAAGTCGACTCCAGTGACCTACACATCATGAGACAAGCAAACACATTTCCCAACTCCTGCAATATCACCAATATCTCCACCAACTCCAGTTAGTCATAACAATGATATGCAAGCCCATGCTATCCCTGGATTCTATCATTTCAACTCAAACACCAAATCCGCTCAAGTCAATTACTCATCACAAAATAGCAAACCATGGCACATATCCACATGGTTTCTCAATCTCCCCCTTGATGAGTACATCGACAACACCAAATGCACAAAGATTAGAGATTGAAATGCGAAGCCGAATAAGCACATCCAAATGGCCAAACCCAAAGAAAAGGTGAAAACTGACCATCTAGCAAGTAGGGATCACAAAACCAAGAGTTGGCAAAGAAAGAAAAGTGCAAGAAAACACTCAAGATCATGATATGCTCCCCCTCAAGCTGTGGTAGGTCTCAAGTAGTGCAAATGGATCATATGACTTTCTTAGCATTATTTGTGCATGACCCCAAAATTGTCTCCCCCTTTGGCAATGAACTCATCAAAGAGGCAAAAGAACAAGCAAACATGCAATGCATGAAAATGCAAACCTAAGGAGCTTCAACAATTATGCAAACAAGCATTTAACTTTGCTAACCATAACCATAGTGCCATGAAGTGTAAAGGCAATAGCTCCCAATCATGCAAAGATCAACAATAGATAGCAAGACATAAACACCATGAGCTATACAGGCTAAGTAGAAAGATTGACTAGCTTAGATAGAATCAAATTCTGCTTATCATGAGAAAATCTGCCACCACATGTGTAAGTACTCTCATCCAAGGCAAAACAGGCACCAAGTGAATCATTAGAATCTAGCCAGTTTCAATCTCAACAAGAGCAACAAGCATTCATAGAAAATGAGCTCTACAAACACTCACATATGCAACAGAGACTCAGTTCATCAAGTGATTATTGTTTATCCTCATGTGTCCTCTTATCCATGCGGAGGGTCGCACGACTGGGTACGGCAAACACCCCGAGGCTTCAAGTCATAATGTTTGGATTTAGCATTATTGAGTAATTCTTGATCAAAGCACTTAGTAGATTTTTCAGGATTATGCACAAGACAAAAGAAGCGGCAAAAGGAACACAAGTTCCCACAATGTTACATCATGAGCTAAACATTTGCAAAGCCTTTCATTTCGCAAACACAAGGTGCCAAAGCCAAGACATCATCTAGACTAGCCTTAACACAAGTTTCAACAAGGATAAATGCAATTATACACATGGTGAGCAGGTTTTAGCAAGATTAGATCATAAGATTCACATGAGTTTATAACAGGCCATCTAGAAAATCAAAGCATGAGAGATTACCATCACATCTACACAACGAAGCTCAAGCTCAATCATAGCAAAGAGAAATGCATGGAAGCATAAGAATCAAAGCTCATCTACCAATGCATATATTTCATATGAGATGCAATGCGAAGATGGTAAGATACATATATACAAGTGAACACCAACTCCCCATCAAATGATGCCATATAGATGACAAACACCAAGTTCCCCCCGAAGAAAAGCATGTCTCGAAGCATCTAGGGGCTTGGTGAGGATATCAGCTAGTTGGTTCTTGGTATCAATGTATATGAGCTCAACATCCCCCTTCTCAACATTGTCTCTCAGGATGTGGAATCGCACATTGATGTGTTTGACCTTACCATGTTGGACTGGGTTTTTGGCTAAGCATATGGCACTGGAGTTATCACACATGAGTGGAACACCCTTAAAAGTCAACCCATAGTCTCTCATGGTAGACACAATCCATAGGATTTGCGAGCAGCAGCAAGCAGCAGCTACATACTCAGCCTCTGTGGTGGATTGGGCAACACTCGACTGCTTACGAGAAGACCGACAGATCAAAGAAGTACCCAAGAAATGGCAAGTACCAGAAGTGCTCTTCCTATCAATTCTACCCCCAGCAAAGTCCGCATCTGAATACCCAATGAGATCAAGAGATGAAGGTGCAGAGTACCAAAGACCAAACTCAAGGGTGTATTTGAGATACCTAAAGATGCGCTTGACAGCCTTGCAATGAGTCACCCTTGGGGAAGCTTGAAAGCGAGCACAAAGACACACGGCAAAGTGTATGCCGGGTCTTGTCGCCGTCAGGAACAAGAGGGAGCCAATCATGCTCCTGTACTCCTTTTGATGCACCGCTTCACAGTCTTCATCAGGGTCAAGAGCCATTGTTGTAGACCACTGCTTCACATTGACCATGTCAAACTTCTTCTAGAGATCCTACATGTACTTGGCTTGATGTATGAAAGTGCCTTGCTTGCACTGCTTGATTTGAAGCCCAAGAAAGAAGGTGAGTTCTCCCATCAAAAACATCTGAAATTCACTTTCCATATCTTCCTGAAACCTGGACACAAGAGCATGAGAGGAACCACCAAAGATGATATCATCCACGTAAATCTGAACCATTAGAAAGTCATTGCCATGCTTGAGAGTAAACAAGGTTTTATCAACACACCCCATGACATACCCACGCTCTAGCAAGAATGTCTTAAGCCTAGCATACCATGCCCTAGGTGCTTGTTTTAGCCCGTACAAAGCCTTCTGAAGCTTATACACACGGTTTGGGTATTTGTGGTGCTCAAAGCCAGGGGGTTGCCTCACATACACTTATTCCTCTATGAAACCATTTAGGAAGCCACTCTTGACATCCATTTGATAAAGTCTAATGCCCTTAGAGGCAGCAAATGCAAGCAAGATCCTAGTGGCTTCTATGTGAGCAACAGAAGCAAAGGTCTCACCATAATCTAAGCTTTCCACTTGGCTAAAACCTTGAGCAACTAGCCTAGCCTTGTTTCTCACAACCTCACCATCCTCCCCATGTTTGTTTTTGAACACCCACTTGGTTCCTATGACATTAACATTTTTGGGAGGATCTACAAGGGTCCAGACTTTGTTTCTCTCAAAGTTTTCCAACTCCTCATGCATGGCATTAACCCAATGTTCATCAGATAGTGCGTGTCCAACATCTCGAGGTTCAAAGGTTGCAACAAAGAGAGAATTGGTAAAGCTAGCAAGATGTGCAGACCTTGACCTTGTTGTCCTCTCATAGAGATTACCGATCATCTGTTGGGGTGGATGTTGACGCTGAATGTGGTGAGGAGCCTCTCTCCCAGAGTGTACCTCCCCCTCAACTACAACTGGAGCTTGCTCAACAACTGCTGAAGTCCATGTAGAAGCTTCTGGACTCTTCTAGAGTAGTGGTAGCAGTAGGAACAAGGTCAGATGAGAGATGAAGTGAATCATCATCATCATCATCAAAGCCCTGTAGGTCCTCTTCTACAATGATGCTCTCCTTCATCTCCTTGTCACCTGCAGACTCAATAACATTCCTTGCACAAGAGTTTGATTCATCAAAGGTTACATCGCAGTGTTCTATGATGGTGTTAGGCTCCAAACTCAAAACTCTGTAGGAATGACCATGAAGAGAGTAACCAAGAAAGATTCCATCGGAAGACCTTGACTTAAACTTATCAAGATTGCCATGCTTGAGAATAAAGCACTTGCAACCAAAGGCACGCAAATGAGAAACCGAGGGCTTTCTCCCAAAACGCAGCTCATAAGAAGTCACATTAAGAATTGAGCGCAAGAAAATCCGATTGGAAAGATAGCAAGCAGTGCTATTGGCCTCAGCCCAGAACCGCCTCGGAGTCCTATGCTCATCGAGCATCATTCGGGCCATCTTCACTAAGGTTTTGTTCCTTCTTTCAACCACTCCATTCTGCTGGGGAACACGAGGTGCTGAAAACTGATGCTCAATGCCATACTCAAGACAGAAAGCATCAAAGGAGGAGTTCTTGAACTCGGTGCCATTATCATTGCGAATTGCTCGTAATGCACCAGGGAGTTTCTTGAACAACCTCAAAGCTAAGCTCCAAAAGTGATGAAACACTTCATCATTGCTGTCAAGAAAGTAAACTCAAGAGTAGCGAGAATAGTCATCAACAATCACAAGAACATACCACCTCCCACCCGCCGAACGAACCCGAGAAGGACCAACAGTGTCCATGTGAAGCAACTCTTCAGGGCGTTCAGTCATCACCAAGTTAGTTGGTGGATGAGAAGCTGCAATCATTTTCCCATGACGACAAGGAGCACAAACCAAATCCTTATCAAATTTGAGCTTAGGCAATCCTCGCATCAAACCTAGGCCACTCAAGCGACATAACAAGTCAAAGCTCATGTGACCCAGTCTCCTATGCCATTTCTAGAGCTCAGAAGAAGATTGAGCAAACAAACACTTGTGAGAACCAGGAGAGCAGCAAAATCAGCCAGAAAAACTCTGCCAATGCGAGAAATCCCACAAACCAAGGAACCACTCGAATCAAGAACACAAGAAGCATTCGACTTAAAGCGCACTTCCAAACCAACATCAGGAAGCTTAGAAACAAAGAGGAGATTGTACTTGAGATACTCAATCAAACCAACATCATTGAGAGTGAAGTTCTCATTTACCTTTACCGCGCCCCTTCCCTTCACTCTTCCTCTCTTGTCATCTCCAAAGGTCACATACTCCCGACGCTTCAAGCGAGTGAGGCTGGAGAACCACTTTGCATTTCCGATCATGTGGCGCGAACACCAGAAATCCATCAACCACTTGTTCTCCAAGCCTCCACCTGCTGCCTACCAAGAATGAGAAGTGAAAGTCGATGGCTCAGTGTTGGGGTTAGTCAAAAAGCATTTGGGAATCCAGCACTTAACCATACGATCTGTAGTAGTCATCACAGTTCTTTGCACATTATCATTCGAACACATGGGACGAGAACCACGATGGGGAAAGCGTGGCCTGTCAAAGCGTCTCGACCCAAATCCACGCGAGTGACGCTCACCACAATGGGGAAAACGTGGGGCACCAAAACTCTGATGTGAAGCCTCTGTTTCATGAATCAAAGCCATATGAGGGATGACTCTGTCCATGATAGGCACGAGAAAAAGAGCGAGGCTAAAAGTCAACAAAATCATCAGAAAAAGCATCCCTAGTCAACTCAGCTTGCTTCCTCTCAATCCTCTTACGCTTAAAACATAATTCATCCAAGTGGCCCTTGCGGCCACAAAACATGCAAATGTAGACACCCTTAGGATTAGGCTTGGCTTGCATTGCAGGTTTGGGTTTTGGCTTCTCTGTTTGCTTTGGGTTGAAGGAGGGTTTTGGATTGGGTGGATTGTATGTGTCAGTGGGTTTGATGGTGTTTTCCTCATCCTTGTAACTGGAGCTAGGAACAAACTTACCCACATTCTCACTCTCCTTGTCACACCTCTCGAATCCCAAACCCAAGTTATAGGTTGACCTAGAAGCACTCTCCTTCACTCTTGCCAAATCACTCTCAATCTTTTCTTCACTCACTAGGGTTCTCTAGAGCCTAGACACAAGGTAGTCATTTTCCTAAACTAGGACTTTGTTTTCCTCCCTAGTGATCACTAGCTTGTCCTTGAGGGTGACACACACTTCACATGGATGTGGAAGAACTTTCGAGCGAGTATCATGAAGCAACTTGGACTCAAGCTCTTTGACTTTGAGGGACTGCGCTTCCAACTCATTTGTGAGCTTGGGGCACTTCTGACATGCACCTAAAAGAGTTGGTCTAACTTTGAACTCATCAAGCTCTTTGAGGGCACTCTCAAGCTGACTGGCAACTTGAACATGCACACTCTCCCTCTGTGCAAGATCACTCATCACATCTTGACAAGACTCACGCTCTACAGCTATGTCATCCTTAGCAAGCTTAGACCTAAGCGAAGCAATTTCAAAATCAGCACTCTCCAACTTAGACTTAAACTCTCTGCTCTCACGAACAGCACTGCAAAGCTTATCATCTTGCAAAAGCATAACATCGCGCAAATGATCAAGTTCAGAAGAGAGCTCATCAATAGTGGGAGGTACCTCGCTTGAGTCGGAGTCAGATCCAGAGTCGGTGTCATGGTCGTTCTTTGCCATGAAGCAAAACCCTATGAAGTCATCCTTCCTCTTGACTTGTGGCTTTTCAACCTCCTCCTCTGAGCTTGTAAGGCCTTTGCTTGATGTGAGGTCAACATCGCTCAAGGCGGCAACGCAGGCACGTGCAATGGCCTTGACGAACTTCTTGGAGTTCTTGCCCTTCTTGTAGAAGCGGTTCTTCTTCTGCTTGAAGTCGTCAGTGTTATTGTCACGGTACCCGGCCTTCTTCTTCTTTTTAGGACAATCAGCGATGAAGTGTCCTGGGTCACCGCACTCGAAGCAGGTTCTTGAACCACCTCCTCTTCTCTCCTTCCGGTTGTTGTAGAACTTCCTGAACAGAATAGCTCCTTATCAGGAATGCATTTCATCTGTTCATCGGAAGCTGCAACAAGAAAAGACAAAGCAAACTCCAAGGAAGACTTGTCAAGTGAGGGGTTAGTTCCATAAGAAGCATCACTGTGACTAACCTTCTGAGAGCTAGAAAGCAAAGCCATGCTAGAAGCAGGAATAGCATGATTAGGACAACATTTACTAGACAATTCATGAGATTTCAGCTTGCTATACAGTTGCTCATAGTTTAAGGTGTTGAAGTCAGTAGTTTCTTCTAGAGCAGCAATTTTAACCCCCCAAACATGTTCATCAAGTGAATACAGCAGTTGCTTAGCTCTATCATTGTCATTGTACACAAGGGTACCACAAGCCCGCAAGTTGCACACAATTGCCTCAAACCTATGAAAAGTGTCATCTAGTGACTCGCCGGGTTTTTGAGCAAAGGTATGGTACTGTCTATTGTAAGAATCGTTATGCATAGACTTGACCTGGTTGGTACCTCATTGTAAGTGCAGAGCTTAACCCAAATAGCATGAGCAGTGTTAAGGTGTGCAACCCTATCATGTTCAGTCCTACCAAGTGCAGAGAGTAGAATATTGACAGCTTTGGAGTTGTTCTCATACTTGACTAACTCACCTGCAGAAGCAGTGCTCAAGTATTGTGGTATAGCATAATCTTGATCAACAATCTCCCAAATTGCACATCCTTGACTCAGCAGATACGCCTTGGTCCATGACTTCCAGTAGGGGAAGTCCTCTCTATCAAACATCCACAGCTTGACAGCACGCTTCTCCATGTCACCTTTGGATTACAAAGCTGGTAAAGGTTAACTAGTGATCAAACCGGCTCTAACACCAATTGAAGGACCGAGAAGGCGACCATAGGGGGGGTGAATGGGAGCCAATCAAAATTCTCAAAGATAACTTGGCCGATATCCCAAAACAACCCAAGCCAACCTCCAAACCGATCACGAAGACTACACACACCAACTAGTGGTGTACTAGTCCTAGGAGTGATCAACCACAACAAAGAAACACAGTGGAAACAAAAAGGGAAGACGAAATGCTCAACAGTCCAGAACTGAACACTCATCGGCAGTGCCGATCCCTGCCATCGGTAGTGTCGGTCGGCATCGGCAATGCCGATCACGACTATCGGCAGTGCCGGTGCGTGACATTGGCAGTGCCAGTCCCACATATCGGCAGTGCTAGTGCGGGATGCAGTCTCACTGGAACCTGTAGACTAGACCAATCGGTAGTGCCGGTCCTGGTCATCGGCAGTGCCGGTCGACCCTCGATAGAACAGAAAAACTCTCGGGATCTTCTCAAATCTTCTCCAAAACTCAATCAAACGACCTCCAAATGATGCGATTTTTGAATCAGCGAATCCCCATCACATCATGACCCTAATCCTAGAAAATCATCTCAATTGGCTCAAGAAATCATCATGAATTTCAGATCTTGTACCAAGAACACCAAAAAGGGGAAACTTGAGAAATCCTTCAAATAGAAGGTGCTAGAGCTATTGAATCGTTCAAGGATCCATAGAGGATTGTTCTAGCTCATCCTAGCAACAAGTTTCTCAAGAAATTCGGGCCAAAAATTCGTCCAAAAGTGAGATAAAAAATCACCACGAAAATAGGTCCGAAAATAGGAAAAAAGGGAATTTCGGGATTCAAGTGAAGAGGGAAATCTTGAGCACGAAAATACTTCTCATATCATAGAAAGGTGCTTACAAGATCCATAGGTACAAGGCTAGGAAGCCACCCTCTTCCTCCCACTATTTGGAAGAGCAAGAGACGTCTCTCACACACCCTTTCCTCTCCTCTAAAACATGGAGTCCTCTCCTAGCACTTTGAATAGAGTCCTAACACAAGGCTAATGGGAAGAGTGGCACCTCTCCCACTAGCCACACCTCTCCTTATATAGGCCTAGGGTCTATTGTCCACATGACCACTCTACCCTTGACCTACATGACACACCCACCTACCACCGGGGGCATAACCGTCCATCTTTCACCTCATCGCCCGAATGCCATCGGACGCTTCACATCTTTGCTAGATCTCGAAGCAAGCTCTGTGATGATGCCACGTGCACCACCAACCACCGCCACCAGTTTTGAGGCCCGAACCAGGAAACCGCCTAGCATGCTTCTCAAAGCATGACTTCTCGATGTTGATGCGTGTCACCTTGTCCCACGATCCAGACTACTGGCAAGTCTCTCCCAGTCCCTGTCCATCGGGACCCCTTGTCACTTGCATCGGCATCCCGTTCGCCTTGACTTGGTTAACACACCGTCTTCATCACCACCACAGTTTTGAGGCTCATCCGCGAAACCATCTGTGCTTCTTGCCTCTCCATGTGTACGGTGTGGATCACCCTTGACTTCACCCGGCATCCCGATCGTCTGGCCCCAAGTCCCCTACTTGTGCCCGATCCTCTCGCCATTGACCGCCAAGTCGACTCCAGTGACCTACACATCATGAGACAAGCAAACACATTTCCCAACTCCTGCAATATCACCAATATCTCCACCAACTCCGGTTAGTCATAACCATGATATGCAAGCCCATGCTATCCCTGGATTCTCGCATTTCAACTCAAACACCAAATCCGCTCAAGTCAATTACTCATCACAAAATAGTAAACCATGGCACATATCCACATGGTTTCTCAGAAATGTATTAGTTGCAACAAGAGGCAAGAAAATATGAACATCCTCTAGTAATTCAGATTTCAATGAAAGTGTGGCAGCATTTGAAACAGCCCATTCTATCTTAAATGGTTCATTCTTTCTTCTTTCAAATCGTTGTTGATCCTCTTCCAAAATTTCAGTAGCAGTCATAGGTTTAAGAGCAACCCTTCTACCATGGTATTTAAATGAGTAGCTATTAGCAATGGTATTATATAAAACATTATTTGTAGAAATCCAAGGTTTACTCAATAATAAATGACATGCTTGCATAGGTACTATATCAAATTCTGCACTATCCTTATAAGAACTAATAAAAATTTCAATGCTTGCAATTTTATCTACCTTTATCTTATCACAAGAATTTACCCATTGGACATAGTATGGACATGGTGTGGCTGTGAGGTCAAGTC
Source organism: Eleusine coracana subsp. coracana (assembly GCA_032690845.1). Taxonomy (NCBI): domain Eukaryota; kingdom Viridiplantae; phylum Streptophyta; class Magnoliopsida; order Poales; family Poaceae; genus Eleusine; species Eleusine coracana. The sequence goes on along the minus strand of CM064422.1, from coordinate 35,803,733 downwards.
AAGCTTCTCGATCAACTCTAGGCTTGCTATGTTGTGGCTACTCTCGCCATCAATGATGACACGACAACGGTGATCCTTCACAACAAAGTGAGTCTGGAACAAGTTGTTCATTTTATTTTGCTGTACCTTCTCCATTTGAGAACTTAGCACTCGTTGTGCTACAACACTCTTATCAATCTCATTTGACACCATTGACTCATCACCATCATTGTAACCTGTCATTGTCCGTAGCAAACAAGAAAACACACAATAGTATATTTTCCTATCACTACTATTTGTTCATAGTGGAAACTCTCAACAAGCAAATGGTAACACCTTACTTAGATCTTACAAGATTCTTAATAGAAAAACAAAGGATACCTTGGAGAGTGTTATCCGGCGATTGCGAGGGTCCATAAATCTATGCCTATTCAGAAGGATATATATGGAGCTTGGATGGGCAATACTTGATAGCAAGGATTAGCAAAATTTCAATTCAAAAATTGCAAAACTGAATAGTAGTCCCAAGCTAGTCTATGTCACTGGCATAAACTTGCCATGGACCTATAATCAAGCAAGCAAGCATTTGGCTTAACAAAGGACACAAAGGCTACAAGCAATTCTGAAATTTTATCTTTTCCTTTTTCTACTTCCTGTTTTTTGTGCGGCTTTTTCTCTTGTGCCCTTTTGCCTTCTTCTTTTCTTGTGAATCAAAACTGCAGCAAGGTATTAGTGCTAGAAAGCAAAAGGAAAAAATTCTAGCACAAGGGAAAATTATGATCTTAATATGATGGACACAAAGATAGATAATATATTGTTCCAAAAATCTCAATGTGTCATATGAACAAGCACTTTTCTCTCTTTCTTTTGGCACAAAAAGTAGAAGGCTAGATGTTAAATAAGTATTTGGTGCACACAATTTCAGCAATACTATTCTCTCAACGTGTGCAACAAACTTATTTTTTCTCTCTCTTGATTGTCTATGACAATGACATGCACGACTCCAACAAGACCAAAGAACAAGCACTAGACCAGCAACACAATGATGTTGTAGGGACTAAAATTCAGAGAAGCAAACTAAACTTAAAATTGCAGAGCACAAATGGGGATATAGGACAGCGGAAACACGACGAACAAATATTTTTGTAGGGCAATTTTCTGGACTCTAGGATTGAACAAATTAACAAGAATAAGGGTGGACCTAACGATGCACCTAAAGTTCTGATTACCACTTGATGTGGAAAAGGGTTACCGATCTTTCGAAAGGTTGTGGTAAACTTTATTAAGGCGGAGGCGATACACAAATCGATCCGGCTTCCGAATGACACGTTCCGAACCCAGCAATCACAACACAGCGTCTCCTTTCGTTATCAACCGGTGTTGCATGGTTGACCATGCCGAGAAGGCTTATCCTTGCCTGCAAATCAAGAATACATGCAAGAACAAAGAATAATGCAACCAAATTTGCAGGTATACGATGAATCTCATAACTTAGGGTCTCACAAACCGATCAAATGGCGAAACTATTCTTAACAGAATAATCTAAGCAAAACCCAGACCCTAATGATGAGGCGACGGCTATATATGTGGACCCTAGGGTCGTGCATGACCCCCTGGACGAAACCCTCAGTGGGCTCAACTCGAAACATGACCCAAAGACCAATTACGGTGTTGCAGCACCAGGACAGATTCTTGGCGTCGACTTGTTTTGGTGATTGCCAACGGCTTGAAATGAATTTGTACATGAGATTGTTGGCGGTTCTTAGGCCTAACAGGGAATATCTGCAAGCGTATAGATGCCGACGTAGCTTTCACCCGGGAGTATTCTAGAGTATCGATTTTCACAGGGAACAAGTAAAGTGTCACTCCTAATATATCAAGTCCTTGTGATGAGGGTGCAGAACAAAGTGTACTCTATATGGAGAAGAAGTCCCCGGGCCAGGCAATCTAATGTAGTGAACCTTCTCCAAGTAACTTAGTGAGAATGCTATTTCGAAATATCTGCTTCGGGGCACGATAATGATCCACAGGTAAGAGTCGGTAACTAACCTCATGTATTAGTGGGCACGTTAACGCTAGACAATCCTGCTTGAGACTTCCCGAACGTGGTGGAATTCAATATTGGATGGACAGGGCTGTCACCACCTACTGCCTACCACACAGCCCGTGGGGACGAATGCAGTCCCAGGAGAGCTAAGTCTAAACACTATGTCTAAACATAGACTTTCATACCAGTTATAGAATTGGTAAGCATAATAAGATAATGTTACGAAGCAATAAAAAGTTATGCATGAGGATCCTGTAGAATAAAAGGGTAGAAATATTCACTTTATTACTTGGGCAAGAATTCTACTACATGTTACCCGGCCCCAAAGATGAGGGAGATTACTCACGCAGGAGCTTCCATCCCCGAGGCACAAGTTGAAGGAGCCAGCATTCTGAACTCCTCCTCCTACACCTCTACTCTTCTACTTGGGTAAAACTTGGGACTAATGCTTTTTTCTTCTCTATTCTTCCACTTCAGCCGAATTCCCCCTCTATTTATAGGTGGTGAATACTTGGCGGGTACTTCATGGTGGAGGAGAGTCGGTGGACAAAATTTCCCCCACCGGGCGCCGGGCCATGCCGGGCGGCATACACCGCAGGGCAGCAGGCCAGGCCGGGTAGCCGTTGGATGAAGTCGGTTCCTGACCGCCTTCCCTCGAACGGCTCAGATTTGGTCTGGATGACGGTTTTGTGTCGGTTTTCAACCGCCTTATCCACTTGGCATCGGTTGGCATCAAGGGCCAAGTGGGCTGGACACCCCGGGAGGAAATTCCTAGGCCGGGCGGCGGGGTAGGCCGGGCGGCCTGGCATGCCGGCCAGTGGCCTAGGCTAGGCGGCGGCGTGTGCCGGGTGGTGGCCCTTTTTGGTGCCGACCCCCTCCGGGTGATGTCTTCAGATGTCCTAGTTGTGCCATGAGGATGCCTACTTTACTTCTTCACTTTTTACCCTCCTTAGTCCTGGGATGAAAAACGGCCTCATGATGGAGTGTTTTGTAGGTTCGGCTGGGTCGGATTGGTTCAGCCTGATGAGACTCTGTTTTGACTAGCCGGGTAGCTGATTTTAGCCTGATATGGCCTTGTCGGCTAGGTCCTGATTTCAGCTGTCACGACCCTGCCCGGGCCCTGATTTCAGTCTCATAAGACCCTATCGACCGGCTATTTTACGGCAGTATCAGCCAATGGGGCGTTTCTTCATGTTTTAACATAATTTTGGCCCTTTTGAACCTGCAAACACATATTTCACCAAAGCTTGTGGAACTTTATTAGTTTAAACAAATATTCATGAAAATTTGGTCTTTACCTTGCATTTCCTGATCGGTTGGTGGATGATATTGGGTTTTAAGGGATACCGACAGGGATCGGTTGGGATGGAAAGATCATTTTGTTATCTTTCCAGGCATATGTAGACCATTCAAATCTGAATCCGTATGGTCCTGGGCGTTCGTTTTAGTGCAGACAGGTCCTGGGTTCCGAAACAGACTCGAAGTCGGTTTGATTGGCCCTCCACCTTGGCTTGGACATCTTTGCTGGCCCATCACACCTCCAATCACCTCCCTAGCTATCTCATCATCATCTCCATCAATTATTTCATTAGGTACCAATCTATTCTCAAAAGTACATAAGCAATACATTAGAAATGAGCTCACCTGTAAATTCAGGTGATGTGCATGAACTTCCATCTTAGTTGGAGGAGTGTTGTGTGTATCCATAGGTGTGATGTCCTCATCAACTTGTTTCTCCGTGGGTCCAGTCTTTTGGTTTAGCAATGTTGTGTTACAAGTATGTCTCATTTATTCCTTCTCAGAGCTCCACATAAGCCTTATTTAGAGCTAGGAACAAAAAGAGGCAACTTCAATGCCTTGGTAAGGATTTATATAGATTAAGTAATCGAGTGAATCATTCGAGGAACTTAGTTTTATTTGCTAAAATCTTTTGAAAAAACTCCGGATGAAAAGTGGAACACAGGGATGAGAGAATGGTGTCCTACAAAAGATCGTTCTGTCTTCGATGGCGGCCGATAAAACCCAAAATCGGCCACCAACCGATCGGGAAATGCAAGGTAAAGGTCAAAGTTTAAAAAATATTTGCTTAAACTAATATAGTTCCATGAGTTTTGGTGAAATACGTGTTTGCAGGTATAAGAGACCCAAAATGTGCAAAAACATGCAGAAACACCCCGTCGGCCGATCACGACTATGAAACAGCCGTTTTCACTGGCCGACAGGGTCGTTTTCAGGAAGAAACCAGCTGACTATTCATAACCGGCTGAAATCAGCTACCTGGCTAGTTCAACGGGGTCACTTTCAGACTGAAATCAGAAAACCAACCGACAAGGTCATAACCAGCGGAAATCAGCCACCCGGCTGGTTAAATGGACCTGTTTTCAAGCTGATCTTCCAACCCGGTTGGTTTTCCAAAAATACTTCACCATGATGGCATTTCCTCCTAGTATATTAAGGATGATGAAATATGACTAAGGAAGAGAAGGACAAAAAAGAAGCTTAACCGGGTGAAGTCAAGGGCCAACCCGGTGGGGGTCGGCACCTAGCCCGCCTGCCACCCGGCCTGGTCTGCTGTTGGTCGTAACTATGCACCCACTTATATACCGCAAGAGGACGGTTTATGATTTTAGCACTTTTTCCCTTGAATTGAGTATTCCAAGGTTTATCATATCCACTAGGACCTTAGGGAGACTGACCTTAGTTTAAAAATTTAACAGTAAAAGATCTAGTTAGGGCTTCTGTCGAGTTCGAGTTGCATAAGGGGAGACTGGCCAGCGCAAAGTTGCGCCAGATAGCAAATTTGTTGTTGTGCCGATCGGCGCAGGGTTGAGCCGATCAGCACAATACCGAATCTCTGATTGTGTTGATCGGCACTGGAGTTGAGCCGATCGGCACACGAACAAATCTAATCCAAAGTGCGCCAGATATCTTGTAAGCCTAAGCTATTAAGTGAGTAGCCAAATATCTACTAGTGAGACTGTGACCAGATAGTCTAATCAAATAGCATCATAATGGTAATTACATGGATCAATGAAAACCTATAATGAATAAGATCACCCACCTTTCCTATCGTCTCCCGATTTATCGCTGCCGAGAGGAAACCCTTAATCGCGTAAGTATCTTAGCCTGCTCAATTATCCAATAGTGTTGCGTATGTCTAGTGTTGTCACCCCTAAACCACACTACTAGCATCATCAAGCAACCATAATCAATACAATGTCCGAATTCTATCCTGATCACCACGATCAAGATAATATCAACCTACTTAGCCTAGAACTAAGCAATTGGAATAAGCACATGCATGATTACAGAATCAAGATAGACAAATCACCAAAACCATCATCAACAGATTCGATTATTCTTGAGATAGATAGAGTGAGATTCATCACCGTTGAGATGGCCTACCTTGACGGATCAACTAGAGATCTATTCTAAAAGGGCGAACCTCGGTGGCTCTAACTCACGGATCTATTGTCCCTCCGATGTCTCCTTCTGCTCTCCTCGCAACCAGGGGTTTACAAGTATTAAAAAGGGTTCTACTCGTAAAGGGCTCGATTTCTAGCAAATAAGTCAGTTGCAAGCCATGTCTTCTCTGATTTCTGCTTCGAGTCGGTTCCTTTGTCTTCCACAGCTGCCATGTGGGCCTTTTTCCTTGAGATAAAGTATTGCACTGCAAGTCAAGATCTTGAAATTCCATAAATCATCCAGGTAAATATCTTCAAGTGTCTTACGCAGATAAACTTCCATAAGCATGTGGAATGGGCCTCGGTCACTTTTGTGGGCCAAAACATCCTTGCGCCGATCAGCTCATGGGTTGCACCGATCGGCGCACTAGGCTTCTTCAGTGCTTTTCGTTGCTTCTGGACTCCTGTCCTCTTTCAGCATCACTTTAATCACTAATTTCACCTGTTTTTGCAATATAGCTCCAAAACAACGTATATACAAATATATAGGCAAAATCACAGGTAAATGGCCTAAATTGACATCAATTATGCTCTAATTGGGGTTACATTCACATATAAAAGGGGCACCTAGGAAGTGCGAACAGTTCCCCCACACTTAAACCTTTGCTCGTCCCGAGTAAAGTAAAAGAAAGAAAAATTAAGGAACATACTCTCTCTATCATAAAAGATATCTCAAATCAGCAAATGTTGTGCATTGTTCTATTGTGGTGTATTTCATATTGGTATTCAGCAAAATAGATCAAATATGGGCATAAAGCTTTAAAGTTTCTCCCCAAAGCAAATGATCATGTCCAACTCGCAAAATATAACTTTTCCACACATGAAAATCACTTAAAAGATCGTTGTGAACATAAAGAATCTATCTTCCAAATAATCCATAGCAACAACTCATCTTTCAAATCACTCAACCTATATCTACATCATAATGATCAAATAATATTTGTGTAAAGCTTATATGAGTAGCTTGGTAAGGTAATTCAAGGATTGCAAACATAAATCAACAATATATTGTAAAGGTAGGAGATTATTCTTTACTGGAATTACAGAAGCTTAACAAGATGGCCATTTCAGAAAGAAAAATTTAAGAAGGGACTCAAACTTTGGATATGTGGACATGTGCATAGAAAAAATTTGATGTTGGAAGAAAAGGAACTCCCAATATCAGATTGCACATGGTTGGAATGATTCATGGCTATATTAGAATGAATTTCGAGAATAAGCATGTCATATACCATGATGAGGACATCACCATGCTGGATACACGCATATCATGGCCTTCCCCAAGTTACAAGTCGTCACCAACTCGGTCGCCGCATTCGTCTCGGATTCAGCCGACACCCCTTCACGGTTTTGATGATATCTCCCACATCCGACGTCCAAACGAGGCGTTCTTTGATGAGTTGGAAAGGGGATGACGCCGTCGTCGTTTTGGTTCTGGTCCTAGCTCCAGAAGGGTCGTGAGTCATAATATGTGACCATGACAAGGTGTTGTGCCACCTATTTTGGGCCAACTTGGCCATGTATCCTGTCGGGCTTTAAGCCCATGTTGTGGGAGCCCCCCCCTGGTCGCCCCCAACCCTAGGACGTCTTTGTTTCCTACAAAAACTCAGTAGCTGCCGTCTTTTAGTTTCGGGTTTTGTTTAGTTCAGTTTTTCCAGAGAGAAACTTGATCGAATTATTGTAATTGTGGCGACAAGTCCTTTTACAGTAATCCAGGGCCCCTGTTCGTGTTCTACACCACTGTGGCGATTAGTCCTTTTGTGTTCAGAGCTTGAACCTTTTCTTGTGATTCGCTTCATCCATATTTGCAATTTCAGATTGCATGTTTATCCTCTCTTGCTTGTGTTCTCGATTTCGCTTACAGGAACAATCAAATTGTGCTTGGTGTGACGGTTGCGGGGCTGGATCGTGTCTGATTCAAGCCTGGTCGTCAACGCCGAGTTCCCCAAATTCATGTTTATCCCCTCACCTCTCGGAAGATCGGGCCATATTTACATCAAGTGGTATCAGATTCCTAGGTTCCCCGTGAGGTATTATCGTGTTCTTCCCTTTAGATTTGTTTGTGTTCATCACCTTTTGTCCACGAAAAATCCTACAAAAAAATATTTCCCCACCATCCCAGACATTGTTTAGCCTTTGCATAATTTAATTTCAAAGTCTGTAGTGTTGAGTTTGTGTCCTAGTCGAGTTCAGTTGCTGGTTTGAATTTGTGTTTTGATTCGGTTTGTGTTTTGATCTCCGCTGCACACCACCTTCACCATTGTGTTTTCCATTGGATTCACCATTGTGTCACCCACCCACCACACCCACAATCCGTTGCCAACAAAAAAACCCTACCCGATTCTGTTTCCCCCCCCCCCTCACCCCTCACACCCTATCTTGACATACCTTCGGTAAAACAGGCATAACTTTTTGCTCGTTGCTCTGATTGGACTGAAATTTTTATAGCAGATTATTGACTCAAAGTTGAGGTGACACACACTCAGCTCCGCCCTGTGTTCCCTCATCAAAAAATTCAAAAAAAATGGGAAAAAATAGAAACAAAATTGTAAAGTCAAAAATAGTGCTTTTGGTAAAAGTTTGGGATTTTGCCTAGCCTTTGTTTTCCCTCTGTTTGAGTTGAAATTTCTTGTGGTTCCTTCCTTTGTGTTCCTCTATCACAGAAAAATAGTGGAAAAATCATACAAAAAAATCAAGATTTTGATTTGCACCCCCCCCCCCTTGAAAATTCTAAGTCTGTGAAGTCTGTTTTGTTCCTTGCCGCCTTTGCCATTGTTCTTGCTGTCACAACTGTTTTTGCACACGATTCTTTTGACAGCAATTAGGACACTACTTTGGACATTTATTCAGTGCTACTATCTGTTATTAAATTGTGTTCCATTGACATACATATTAGCCTTCCAAGCTATACATATTGCAGCACAGGTTTCTTCCTTGCAACTGTTACACCCAAGCTCAACTACAGATTGTATCGACCTGTTTGGCTTTGGTAAGAACACTTGCAAGATTGTGATACATTGCTTCTGATATTGTTTTCCACTTTCTACATCGACCTGTTAGGGCTAATCTTTTTGTCTAGTGTTGTCTTTTGCTTTTAACCATGTCAGAAAAAGGGAAAGGGACACCTGGAGAGTTGGAGTCCCCTACAGACTTCAATGATTGCGTCTCCAAGGCCGAGCTCACGAAGCTTCTTGCGGACCAGCGTACATTCATGGAAACGAAGTTTGCCGAGTTGATGGTCACATCAACACTGTTGTCCACCGCATTGAGGATGTTGAACGACGACCTCCACCTCAACGAGCTGCTGCTGATGATGATTTTGACCGTGATGCAGACCGTCTTCACCGTAATTGACACGGTATGGGAGGTAATAACAATTGTGGTAATACTGATACTTTTGTTAAGCTCAAATTTAACATACCACCTTTTGCCGGTAGTGCTGATCATGAAGCATACTTAGATTGGGAACTTGCTATTGAACAGGAATTTAATTCTCATTTAGTTCCTGCTGTGCATAGAGTTAGACTTGCTACTAGTGAGTTTACAGGTTTTGCTCTCTTTTGGTGGAATGATCTTTGCAATACTAATGCTTCTATACCTGCCACTTGGCCTGTTTTGAAACAACGCATGAAATCTCGTTTTGTTCCTCCTTATTACCAACGTGATTTACGTTTGAAATTACAATCTTTAACACAAGGTAGTAAAACAGTAGAGGAATATTATCAGGAATTGCTTATTGGTTTAGCACGTTGTGATATACATGAAGATGATGTTGAAACTAGTGCTAGATTTTTTGGTGGTTTGAACCGTGATATCTAGAATATTGTTGACTATAAAGAGTGGAATAGGTTCAGCCAATTGTATCATATTGCTCTTAAGGCTGAACGAGAAGTACAGGGACGCCTTCCACAACAATTTTGCAGGTCCAACACTGAGCAATATCTCCAGCAACGCACTGGAGTAGAGAACTTGAAGAATCATGTTGCTAAGACACAAGCAACAACTTTTCCACTTGCGCCTACTTCTGCAGCGCAATCATCTAGTGTGCAGCACCAACACCAGAAGAAGGTTACTACTTCCGGAACTAGGAGTGGCTCCTCCACCACCATTATTTGCCACCGCTGCAAGGGCATGGGACATGTCATGAAGGATTGCCCTAGTCGTCGTGCTTTCATCGCTACCGCTGATGGGTATGAAAGTTCTAGTGATGTTGGAGATGAATTTGCTCGTATGCCTAACCTTGTTGGAGATTCGACGGAGGAGCAGGAGACTACAGCCATTGATTCTATTGCTGCCACCGCGGGCTTTTCGAGCCTCATTGTACAGCGTGTGTTGACCACTCGGGTGGGACAAGAGGAAGAACAACAACGCAACAATTTATTCTACATATACCTCATTGTTGCAGACCACCATATTCTCACCATCATTGATACTGGGAGCTGTAACAACTTGGTAAGTTCTAATTTGGTAAGCAAACTTGGCTTGACCACGCATGCACTACATCAGCCCTACCACATCAAATGGTTCAACAATAGTGGTACGGCACAGGTAACTCGATCAGCACGCATACACTTTTCAGTAGGTTCTTATCAAGACTTTGCTGATTTTCATGTTGTACCTATGCAAGCATGTTCGCTTTTATTAGGCCGTCCATGGGAATATGATACAGATGCTGCCCACCATGGTAGAACAAATACATATACATTCGTGCATAAGGAAAGGAATATTACTTTGCGTCCGTTATTGCCTGCTGATATTAGAAATTATTTTAAACTGCTTGCTGAAAATACGAAGAATAAACATGATAACAAACAACTTTCTGATGTTAAACATAAGGCTATTCAGTTAAAGGGAGGTGCTGTTCTTGCTATGACATCTACTGTTACTGATCTTTGTGATAATTATGATGCACCTTGCTATACTATGCTTTGTCATGATATATCTTCTATCGATGATCATCTATTTTGTACTTTCCATTCTGCTAGTACTAACCTTTTGCAGGAGATTGATGCTGAGATGGAGTCAAGGGCGACTCCAATTCAAGAAGGGGAGGATGATGAGGACATCACCATGCTGGATACGCGCATATCATGGCCTTCACCAAGTTACAAGTCGTCACCAACTCGGACGCCGCGTTCATCTCGAATTCAACCGACACCCCTTCACAGTTTTGATGATATCTCCCACATCCGATGTCTAAACGAGGCGTTCTTTGATGCGTTGGAAAGGGGACAACGACCCCGTCGTTTTGGTTCTGGTCCTAGCTCCAGAAGGGTCGTGAGTCATAATATGTGACCATGACAAGGTGTTGTGCCACCTATTTTGGGCCAACTTGGCCATGTATTGTGTCGGGCCATAAGCCCATGTTGTGGGCGCCCCCCTGGTCGCCCCCAACCCTAGGACGTCTTTGTTTCCTACATAAACTCAGTAGCTCCCGTCTTTTAGTTTTGGGTTTTATTTAGTTCAGTTTTCCAGAGAGAAACTTGATCGAATTATTGTAACTGTGGTGACAAGTCCTTTTACAGTAATCCAGGGCCCCTGTTCTTGTTCTACACCACTGTGGCGATTAGTCCTTTTGTGTTTAGAGTTTGAACCTTTTTTTGTGATTCGCTTCATCCATATTTGCAATTTCAGATTGCGTGTTTATCCTCTCTTGCTTGTGTTCTCGATTTCGCTTGCAAGAACAATCAAGTTTTGCTTGGTGTAACGGTTGCAGGGTTGGATCGTGTCTGATTCAGGCCAGGTCGTCGACGCCGAGTTCCCCAAATTTGAGTTTATCCCCTCACCTCTCGGAAGATCGGGCTATATTTACATCATACCATCCCCCCACACTTAAAATTTTGCTAGTCCCTTAGCAAACAACAGAGCTTTTCCTCTTTTTCTTTTTCTCTTTTTTTCTTCTTTGTTTTTTCTTCTCTCTTTTTTTTATTTGCTCTCTATTGCACCGATCGGCACCAGGAGTGCGCCGCTCAGTTCTCAACCCGAATTCACCAATCACTTGTTGGTATTTGATTCGTTTGGCTTCAACATTTATTGAAGAATTAAATATAGCCAGAAATATAGGATGTGGTCAAGGAATGATATTCAACAAGATATTTTGGGCTTATGTTGGAATGCTCAGCGGAATTGAATTTTTGCATGAGTAATTCAAGGCTACAAAAAGATACACAAAGATTTGGCCAAAGTGTAGGTTCGAATTTTATTCAATGCTCAACATTATTTGGTCTTATCACATTTTTCAATTCTCCTCAAAGAGCATAACCGCCACAATTATATTAATATCAAAACTCGAATACATGGTGATGATTTTTGCATACACTTGTATAAAAATAAAACTACTACTAACACACTTGCATGAAAATAAACACACTATTAACTACTAATAACACACTTGCCTGAAAATAAACACACCCGATACATAGTTTCCCAACCCGCTCACACACACATAAGCAAATAAAGAAAAAGATTGCAAAAGATAAAAGAAAATGCAAACCAGGAAACCAATACATGTGCCAACTCCTAGGCACTTGTAGTCAAGTAGAGGTGGAGACGGTGGCTGATCGAAGCCATAGCACCGCGCCTTGAGTCGCTCAAACTCCTCCACCATCGCGTCGTGGTTGTTCCTCCATTCGGACGTGGCATCCTCCGCGTGCTCAATGTGATGCATGTTGTTGTCAAGATACTCCTGCATGGACACGAAGAAGTCTGCACCGGGCACCGGAGGCACCACAGGTACCCGTTCTTGGTACCTATAGTCAACGTCTATATTGAAGTAGGTGGCGCTGAACGACGTGTTGCCTACGCCGACCGGTGCTGTGAACCGCCCGCTGCGTCGCTCCACCCTGACTGGTATTATTGAAGCTCTTGGCGTGACCCCCAGGAGCCCCACTCGCTACCGGCTGCTGCAAATGTCGCCGGTTGTCGAACCCGCCCACGACGGTCCTTGGAAATTTGGCCCCTCTCTAGGAGACCTTCTTCAAGCCAATTTCCTCCCTCCATCTTGCGAGGGAGAAAAACTCCTACCTCTACACACGGGAGTCTAATGTTGGTGCCGCCGACATGAAAGCTGGCACGAACACTTCCTGTGACAATATTGCCACGAGTTATATTCTTGCCGATCTCCGTCGCGCACTCCCACTTGTCATCGCGCTTGCCCGGCCCGTCGCCGTTGCAGACGAGGGCTGCTAGGCGCTGAAGATAGGCCCCGAAGGCCAACTTCTTGCTCTTCTTGCCCCTCTTCTCGAACCAACCCCGCACCATCACTGTCATAGGGTTGCAGTGAGACGGGCTCACGATGGCGTTGGAGAGCCACCGCAAGTCAATATCGGTGATGTTGCTGGAGTCGACCTTGTTGCATGTGCGCGCCGCCAACCATTGATGGAAGACCTAAATAGTTGGGTTGCGGATGTTGCCGCGCTTCATCTCCTCCACGGACGAGAGCCACCTGCAAAAGGAGTCCAGCTACTCACGTCCCAATATGCCGACGACATCGGCGTCGGTGTCGAAGCCGAAGGGTTGAGCCACCGCCTCCATGGTCACCGTGTAGCTGACATCATGGACATGGAAGTTGATGGCCTCGTCACCATAGTCGTTGGTGCCGATCCTCATTGTAGAGGCAACCTCGGTGACGATGTCATGGTTGTAGTCCATGGGGAGATGGTGGAAGAACACCCAGCCGAGGTTGCTGAGCATCCTCTTCATGTCCTCCCACATGCCGATCAAGGTGAGGAAGGTCTCGTCCATGTCGAAGATGGGGTCGAACCTTCCCCTCACCACGAGGTAGTGCTCTTGTTCTTCCACGCTCAGGAGGGGTTCCGCCGATCGGCACAATTTGAGAGCGCCCTGATCGGGGCAGGGATGCGCCCATCAGCACAATTCAAATTTAGAATCTTCTGAATTGTGGCTCTTGATTCCTCTCCTTTATGTCATTTCCAGGTACATCATGCCGGTTGGGAGGGGAACAGCACCGATTCTCGACGTCTTTATTGACTGCACCGATCGGTGCGCCTTCTCTTTTTTAGCTTTTGGTCAATTCCATGTCTCCTCTACACTGAACACCTGCATAGAAATCATATATGTTCCTTGAAATCAATGCCTGCCGCTTTTGTCGCCCATTTGGGAACTGTACGAGTATCTGCGCCGGTCGGCGTAGTAGTGCGGCGAACGGCGCAAGTCACTTGCACCTTGTCTTGGGGTCCGACGCTGATCCTGATGCCTCGTGTTCATCTCCTTCACCTAATTTCCACTTTCCCAATGTTCCTGTAGTATTGACACACGTAGAGGGGCCCATCTTCATAAGGACATCACTCCTAAGGATACATGCAACACTCCTCCAATTCTGGACTTGCAAGGTCCAATGACTAGAGCTCGTGCATGATGACTAAATTTAGAGCTGAACTCGTTCCTACGTTCTTTGTTATATGTCACTTTAGAGAATGGCTTGCTACCTAATGATTATATTGTAATTAGAAACCATGAAGAGGACCAGGAGATGATGGGAGAAGGACTTGGAGACGTGGAAGAGCAGCAAGGACGTGGAAGCCAAGGTGGAGGCCCAACCAAAACCGACTTCGAGTCTGTTTTGGGGCTCAGGACTAGTCTGCACTAAAACGGATGCCCAGGACGCATACGGACTCGGATTTGGACATTCTATATATACACGGAAAGATAAGAAGATGACCTTTGCAATGCCTCTGGTCTTATATCAATATTCATCCGGAGTCATCAGGAATCATCAAAACAAGAGAGGGTCCAGAATATGTTTTGGTGCTACGTCGCCTATTTTTGGCCTTTGGGCTTTGTATCTAGTTGAGCCTAATTAGGGGCGTGTCCAGAGGGTCTTGCACGACCCTAGGGTCTTCATATACAGCCGCCACCGCACCATTAGGGTTCAGGTTTTGCTTAGATTATTCTGTTCATAACAGTTTTGCCATCATCACGGTTTGTGAGACCCCAACTTCTTGAGATTCATAATACATCTATAATTGTGTTGCATTCTTCTTTGTTCTTGCTTGTGTTCTTGATTCGCAGGAAGGAATGAGCCTTCTCGGTGAGGTCAATTGTTTTAGGACGGTTGATAACCAGAGGAGACGTCGTGCTGTGATTACGTGGTTTCGAACATGCTGTTCTGAAGCCGGATCGATTTGTGTGTCGCCTCCGACCAAATCAACATATCCAGAACCTTTTGGAAGATCTGGAACCCTTGTCCATATCAAGTGGTATCAAAGTTTCAGGTGCACAATTAGGTTCGCACTACCCTTAGTTAATTTTGTTTTGTGTTCATCCTATCGTCCACAGAAAAGCCCAAAAAATTTTTCCCTCCGCCAATAACCATGTGTTTAGCCTTTGCATATTTCAATTTCAGAGTCCGTAGTGTTGAGTTTGTGCCCAAGTTCTTGTTTAGTCGCTGGTTTAGTTTGTGTTTTTGTCGTCAGTAGTGTTTCCCTTGCAACCCTAGCCGCCATCCCCTTCACCATCCTCTGTTTTGTTGGCTTTTTGTGCTAGGGTTGATTGATCAACACAACTAGCCTAGTCCCACCTTAATCCCACCCTAAACACACCGTCAACACCCCAGACCAATACCCATAAATTCCACTTTCCACTGCCTCCTCGCCGCCAAAAAAAAATCCTACCCGATTCCAAACCGACTCGGGTTTCTGGAAAACCGACTCCAACCCCCCTTCGGTAAACGGGCATAACTTTTCGCTCGGTTGTCCATTTTGCTGAAATTTTTACAGGAGATTCTTGACTCAAAGTTGAGGTGACCCACACTGGGCTGTGCTCTGTGTGCCCTCGTCAAAAAAATTCAAAACAAATCAGAAAGATAAAGAAAAAATTGATTTAAGTTTAAACCCGATGTTTTCAGCAACCTCAAGATTTTCTATAGGCCACATCCTACCTCTGTTTGAGCTCAAATTTTCTGTGGATTCTCCTCCATTGTTAGTGAGTTGGAGAAAAATATCAAAAAAATAAAATAAAATAAAATAAATTTAGGATTTCTACTAGTGCTACATCTAGCCCCCTGAAATTTCTGGATTTGGCTGTTTTGCACTTAGCACCCTGTTATCGCCTGTTGTGCCTTTGTCTCCTTCTTTCTACTTTGCTATCACTACTGTTCTAGGACATACTTAGACCAAAAACTAGGGACAAGTTACTCGGGCACTTGTTCAGCTTTACTATCTATTTTTGATTTGTGTGCCACTCACATATATATATTTGGCCTTTCCTAGCTCTAAATATTTCTTCTGGACAACACATAGGTTATTTTGTGACCCTTGCAATCATGGCACACATCTCTCTGGTATCTTTTGCTTTGATTTTCAGAACTTTGTAAGAGCTTTGTAAGGAGTTTCCTTTTGCTGTGTTGAGAGGGACCACTACTTAGCTGTTTTGTAGGGATAGCCTTCACTGTTTGTTTTTTGTTTTAGTGTTTATGATGGCAGGAAGTGACGACGGAGAGATGGCTTCACCCTCACAATTTGCTGAGTTCGTGAGCCAAGAGCAGCTCCAGAAGGCTTTGTAGGCTGCTCAGATTGATTTGGCAGAGACGATCACCAGAGCCGTTACTGATACGGTCAGCAAGCTTCACATTGGAGAAAGCATCGAGCGGTTGGAGAAGAGGGTCTCTAAGTTAACTAATCAGGTTGTCGCGCTGGAGACCGCTCCCAAAACCAATGATACGAACATCAATAACAACAATAACGACATTGAAGACGTCCATGATGAAGACACGGTGTATAAGGCTGATGGCACCGTGGATAGGTCAGCTACAAGGACCGCATGATTACGACATGGTTTGCAACATAATACTCAAGGTATGGGTGGCTTCCCTAACTACAGTCATCGTCCACACGATAACTATGCTCCAGATGACCCGTATGCTAAAATTAAGTTTTCAATTCCTTCATTTTTGGGTCAGTATGATGGTGATGTTTATCTTGATTGGGAGATGACTGTAGAACAAAAATTTAATGCTCACCTTGTTCCTGAACAACATAGAGTTAGACAAGCTACTTGTGAGTTTAAGGACTTTGCTATTGTTTGGTGGAGTGGTCTAGCTGCTGAAACTGATTTGCCTACTACTTGGGAAGAACTTAAGGTAGCAATGCTTGATCGTTTTGTTCCTCCTTTTTATAGAGAGATTCGTAATAAACTGTAGCATTTAGAACAAGGAGATAAAACTGTTCAGGAGTACTTTAGTGAGCTTTAGAAGGGTTTGATTTGTTGTGTTGTAGTTGAAAAAGTAGAGGATCAGATTTGTCACTTTTAGTCTGGTTTAAGAAAAGAAATTCAGGACATCCTTGATTATAAAGAATATTATACCCTCACCCAGTATTTCTAGTATGCTATGCTTGCAAAGAAAGAATCACAGGAACTTTTCCAGGCTTTTGAGGAGTACAGGAAGTCAAGGAACTCCTACCCCCCCCCCCCCCCCCACGCTCGACGGGGACTTCGGGGCTGCCCAGGCCATCTTTCAGGCCGCCCCCACCAGCAGCTACCAAGGGAACCAGTGTTGTTTCTGCAGTCCCAATATCAGCCCCTGCACCTTCTACGCGCTCAGGTAAAACTTCTGTGCAGGTACCAGCTAGTAGTGCCTCCTTTGTTGCTTCGACGGGGCGCACTACTGGGATTCAGCGCCACCGCTGCCATGGACTTGGTCATGTGCAGAAAGATTATCCAAGTAGGCGGGCATATGTGGCGACCGATGATGACGGTTACATGAGCACCTCCAATGTGGAGGATGAGGAGGAGCACGTCACTGCCACCAGCAGTGACCTCGTCCTTGGAGGCGGAGACACCACGTGATACATGAACATTATTGTTCAACGTATCCTTAGCACACAAGTTCATCAACCCGAGACGATGCAGCGCCACAACTTGTTCCAGATTTTCTTCGTCATCAAGAACTGCCAAGCATGTGTCATCATTGATGGAGGGAGCTGCAATAACTTGGTGAGTTCTGATGTGGTCAACAAGCTTGCTTTGACCACACGTCCACATCCACATCCGTACTACATTCAGTGGTGAAGAGTTTTCTTGGTCTTGCAGGTTTCTACCGCTGCTTTGTCAAAGATTTCAGCACCATTGTTGCACCTTTGCATGAGTCTTTTGATGCTTTGAAGGATAAACTTACACATGCACCATTGCTGCAATTACCTAATTTTGATAAGATTTTTGAGCTTGAATGTGATGCTAGTGGTATAGGCATTGGTGGTGTTTTGATGCAAGATATTAAACCTGTTGCATACTTTAGTGAGAAAATTACTGGGCCTGTTTTGAATTACTCCACTTATGATAAGGAATTGTATGCACTTGTACGTTGTTTAGAGACGTGGCGTCATTATTTGTTACCCAAAGAATTTGTTATTCATTCTGATCATGAATCACTTAAGTATATTCATTCTCAATGTAATTTAAACCGTAGACATGCTAAATGGATTGAGTTTATTGAGTCTTTTCCTTACATTATTAAACATAAGAAAGGGAAGGATAATGTGATCGCTGATGCTTTATCGAGGCGCTATACTTTATTGTCTCAACTTGATTGTAGAATTTTTGGACTTGAGGCAATTAAAGAACAATATGCTGCTGATGTTGATTTTAAGGATGCCTTGCTGCATTGTAAAGGAGGTCGTGCATGGAATAAATTTGTGTTGACTAATGGATTCTTGTTTAGAGCTAACCGCCTATGCTTTCTAGTTGGTTCCGTTCGTCTTTTGTTGTTACAGGAGGTGCATGGAGGTGGATTGATGGGTCATTTTGGTGCCAAGAAGACGTAGAATATTTTGGCCACACACTTCTTTTTGCCAAGGATGAGGAAAGATGTTGAGCGCTTTGTTGCTCGCTGCACTACATGTCAAAAAGCTAAGTCTCGCTTGAATCCACATGGTTTATACATGCCACTTCCTATTCCTTCTATTCCTTGGGCGGATATTTTTATGGACTTTGTTTTGGGACTGCCTAGGACTAAGAGGGGGAGTGATAGTATTTTTGTTGTTGTGGATAGATTTTCTAAGATGGCACACTTTATACCATGTCATAAGACTAATGATGCTAGTTATATTGCTGATGTCTTTTTCAAAGAAATTGTACGTTTGCATGGTATGCCTTCTACTATTGTTTCAAATCGTGCTGCAAAATTCTTGAGTCACTTTTGGCGCACGCTTTGGAATAAGTTGGGTGCAAAGTTGTTGTTTTCTACAACTTGTCACCCACAAACTTATGGACAAACTGAGGTGGTGAACCGCACATTAGGTACTATATTGAGAGCTATTTTGAAGAAAAATTTGAAGCAATGGGAAGAATATTTGCCTCATATTGAGTTTGCATATTATCGGGCAACACATTCTATTACCAAGGTAAATCCTTTCAAGGTAGTGTATGGTTTTGATCCTCGTACTCCACTTGATGTACTTCATCTACCTATTCATGAGAGAGTTCATGTTGATGCTAAGGAGCGTGCTGAATTTATTTTGAAAATGCATGAGACCACTAGACTTAGCATTGAAAAGATGAATGACAAGTATAAAATTGCTGGTAGTAAAAGTAGAAAAGAAGTAAAACTTGATGTAGGAGATTTAGTATGGTTACACTTGAGAAAGGATAGATTTCCAGAATTGAGAAAGTCTAAATTAATGCCTAGAGCTGATGGTCCTTTCAAAATAATTGAAAAGATTAATGATAATGCATACAAACTTGAGTTGCCTCCCGAGTTCGGGGTTAGTCCTACTTTTAACATTTCAGATCTGAAACCATACATGGGAGAAGAGAATGAGGTTGAGTCAAGGACGACTCCACTTCAAGAGGGGGAGGATGATGAGGACATCACTCCTAAGGATACATGCAACACTCCTGCAATTCTAGACTTGTAAGGTCTAATGACTAGAGCTCGTGCACGATGATTAAATTTAGAGGTGAGCTCGTTCCTACGTTCTTTATTATATGTCACTTTTGAGAATGGTTTGCTACCTAATGATTATATTGTAATTAGGAACCATGGAGAGGACCAGGAGATGATGGGAGAAGGACCAGGAGACGTGGAGGACCAGCAAGGACGTGGAAGCCAAGGTGGAGGCCCAACCAAAACCGACGTCGAGTCTGTTTTGGGGCTCAGGACCAGTCTGCACTAAAATGGATGCCCAGGACGCATACGGACTCGGATTTGGACGTTATACAGATGCACGGAAAGATAAGAAGAAGTCCTTTCCAATGCCACCAGTCTCATATCAAAATTCAACCGGAGTTATCGGGAATCATCAAATCAAAAGAGGGTCCAGAATCTGTTTCGGTGCTACGTCGCCTGTTTTTGGCCTTTGGGCTTTGTATCTAGTTGAGCCCAATTAGGGGCGCATCTAGAGGGTCTTGCACGATCCTAGGGTCTTCATATACAGCCACCTCCGTACCATTAGGGTTCATGTTTTGCTTAGATTATTCTGTTCATAACAGTTTCACCATCATCACGGTTTATGAGACCCCAACTTCGTGAGATTCATAATATTCTGTTCATAACAGTTTCACCATCATCATGGTTTGTGAGACCCCAACTTCTCAGCGAGGTCAATCCTTTTAGGATGGTTGATAACTGATGAGGACATCATCATGCTGGATACGCGCATATCATGGCCTTCCCCAAGTTACAAGTCGTCACAAACTCGGTCGCCGCGTTCGTCTCGAATTCAACTGACATCCCTTCACGGTTTTGATGATATCTCCCACATCCGACATCCAAACGAGGCGTTCTTTGATGCGTTGGAAAGAGGACGACGACGCCGTCGTTTTGGTTCTGGTCCTAGCTCCAGAAGGGTCGTGATTCATAATATGTGACCATGACAAGGTGCTGTGCCACCTATTTTGGGCCAACTTGGCCATGTATCGTGTTGGGCCTTAAGCCCATGTTGTGGGTGCCCCCCCTGGTCGCCCCCAACCCTAGGACGTCTTTGTTTCCTACATAAACTCAGTAGCCACCGTCTTTTAGTTTCGGGTTTTGTTTTGTTCAGTTTTCCAGAGAGAAACTTGATCGAATTATTGTAACTGTGGCGACAAGTCCTTTTACAGTAATCCAGGATCCCTGTTCTTGTTCTACACCACTGTGGCGATTAGTCCTTTGGTGTTCAGATCTTGAACCTTTTCTTGTGATTTGCTTCATCCATATTTGCAATTTTAGATTGCGTGTTTATCCTCTCTTGCTTGTGTTCTCGATTTCGCTTGCAGGAACAATCAAGTTGTACTTGGTGTAATGGTTGCGGGGTTGAATCTTGTCTGATTCAAGCCGGGTCGTCGACGCCGAGTTCTCCAAATTCGAGTTTATCCCCTTACCTCTCGGAAGATCGGGCCATATCTACATCAATAACGAGAGGAGACGTCGTGCTGCGATTGCAGGGTTTAGAACGTATTGTTCTGAAGCCGGATCGATTTATGTGTCGCCTCCGACCAAATCAGCATATCCAGAACCTTTCAGAAGATCGGGAATCCTTGTCCACATCACATCTGGTAGCCGTGCTGATCGATGCTGTCTTGCGCCAATTGGCGCGTCGTCCATTTCTACTTTTGGCCCCTTGCTTCTTTGCTAGATGTTGTCCTTCTTTCTATGCTGGTTGTCTTTAAGCACCCCTTTCTGGGTGTCGTCTGCCTTTTCTCCTGACTTGGGCCATAGTGCGCCGATCGGCATGAGCTCTGTTCCTTCCTGTTTTTGGTCTTTTTCTTTTTATACTCCTGTGTTGTTAGTCTACAATATGTATATACATAATTTTGCACCAATGAACAGACAACGCAAGAGCACACAAAAATTAAGCACACACTTTTTCTAATTCTTTTATTTGAGAGATTGTTTTTATTATAAGCAAGCAAATTAAAAATACCGGGTTGACCTCCTGTCTAGTATTAACTAAATAAAATGGGTTGCCCTCCTATAAGCACTAAGCAACTTCTCAATCCCCCGATCATTGGGTTGCCTCCCAAGAGTGCTCTAGTTATTTAGAGGTCAAAGAGCTTGACTCCCCTGAAACAATCAATCCTTAGTGTCACGGTGCGGGATGTCAAGCCGTGACACTACAAGGTTTTCTCATCTCTATGGCTCACATACCTCGGACGTCCCATCCATACATTCCCTCCAATTACTCTGGATGCCATGTTGCCACGGTGTCTTGTACCTTTTCACTTCATCAACAGCACAACACTCTTCTCCTTTTGGGCGGAATTTGAAAGAGTAGGGAGTCCCACTTATATCAAAGCTTATCTCACCACTTCCAACATCAGTACTTTCCTTTGCCGTCCTTAACTAGAGTCTCCCTAAGATCAATGAGGTCCTCGTCCTCTTATCCATATCAAGCACAATAAAATCAATGGGGATGATGTGATCTCCAATTATAATAGGCACATCCTCAGTAATTCCATTAGGGAAGCGTACCAATTGATCGACTAACTCCAAACATATACCCATAGGCTCCAATTCAGGCAAATTGAGATTTGTGAATATATGACAGGGCATAACACTTACACTCGCTCTAAGATCGCACAAACACCTATCAAATATCCTTGTTCCAATCATGCATTTGATGCTTGATGAACCAGGGTCGGGTTTCTTCTCTAGTGCAACATCATTGATTGCCGCCGTAAGTTCCTTAGTAGCCTTCAAAACCTCCTTAGAAACCAGGGATTTCTTATTTTGCATCATGTCCTTGATGTACTTGGCATAGATAGGTACTTGAATAGTATCAAGAAAAGGGACATTGATGTAAAGCTTCTTCATAATATCGATCAACCTTGTGAATTGCTCGTCATGTTGCCGCGCTCTTTCTGTCTTGGTTAGCAGATGAGTATCCAAGAACGTGGTAGTGCCATGCTCCTCTGTTTCCATGCCCTTTTTCAAACCAGAGAGGTCAATATCCTCCTCGCGCCGATCAGCGCTCTCGTTGAGTTGATCGGTGCCTACAGTACCGCCGCACCGATCGGCGCTAGGTGTGAGCCGATCGACGCAGGTCTTCCTTGCTCCCGTAGAGTGTTCTGGATCTTCTGTTTGCTTTCCTGACCGTGTAGCTATTGCCTTCAACTGTTCTACAGACATCGTATTGCCAGGAATAGCCCCCTTGTTACCTTGAATGTCTAGCGATAACTATCCCATCTGTTGCTCCGTAATCTTGGTATGCTTCAAAATCTGCTCGTTGGAGCTCCCAATCTCTATCACCTTGTCATTAATTCCCCCAAGGATACGATCAATCTCATTGAATTTAGCTTGGTTGTCCTTGTTGATGTAATCTTGATCTTGGAAGAACTCGTGACATTGGAGACGAAGTGAGATCATATTTTGCATGGATGAGCTAGGAGAGAAAGAACTCCTTTGCTGCTGAAATTGGGGCTTCCATCCACTATTCTTCATATATTCTAGCATCTTCATCTCTTTAGGGCAATCGTTCTACACATGACCAAATTCTCCACACTCGCTGCAAGTGGAGCGTGATTCCGCTAGCTTGAGCGGCTCTTCCTTAGGGATATGATGATTATTGTCCAACCTTCTTTGAATAGCATCAAGGCGATCCATAACCAAGTCTTCATGAGTCCTCTCAATCACACTTTTTTCCACTCCTTTTGAAGGTTGTATATTCCTTGAACTTCTCTCACTATCCCATGATTGATTTTCAACTAGCAACTTGATCAATTCCTTAGCTTGGTTGGGAGTCTTCACCATGAATGAACCCACAGCTGAAGCATCTAAGTGTTGAAAAGATAGAATATTCAATCCCATATAGAATCTCTTAACAATTTCTCCAACCGTTAGACCATGATGAAGGCATGCATCAGTATATTCACTGTATCTTTCCCATGCTTCTCCAATTCAATCATCAACATTCTGCATAAATCCAAGAATCTTATTCTTCAGAGCTTGAGTCTTACCAGGAGGGAAATATTTGGCTAAGAATGCAGCTGCTAAAGTGTCCCACACAATTTTACTGCGTTTTCCAATCCATTGTACCATTGTTTGGGGCATCCAACTAGAGAGAAGGGGAACAGCCGCACACGTGCTTGATATCCGGTTAATCCATTTATCTTGAATGTACTGCAAACTGCAAGGAACTGTTGCAAATGGTGATTGGGATCTTCCAAATCTGTGAACGGTTGTTGCACCACTAATCCAACATATCTCTCCAGTTGATATGGATTCTGATCTTGAGCTTCTTGGAAATCTGTCTTAACAACATTAGTCAGTTGAGGCTTGAAACGATTAACCAAGGGTAACTCTGCCATCTCCTCTACTTCTGGATCTCCAATTGTGAATAATCCTCGAGGCTTGGCATGGACTGCTTCTCCAGCTAAATCTCCAAGTGACTTGCTTCTCTTCTCCGCTGTTCTCTTCTTGCGAAAGAGCCTTTTTGGATCATCGGTGTAATTAGAGGGTTTGTTTGACTTAGGACCGTCCATACCTGTTAGTTTCACTTAACAGAATATATGTACTAAAGAGACAAGTAAAGCATAATGACTAAACACTAATACATCAAACAATGTTTAAAAACCTGCTATGGTCCTCGGCAACAGAGCTAGAAAATAGAGCTTGTTGGTAGCAACTACGCACCCACTTATATACCGCAAGAGGATGGTGTACGATTGTAGCACTTTTTTCCTTGAATTGAGTATTCCAAGGTTTATCATATCCACTTGGACTTTAGGGATTATTAAACAGAGTTAACAGTAAAAGATCTAGTCAAGGCTTCTATCGAGTTCGAGTTGCATAAGGGGAGATTGGTCAGCGCAAAGGTGCGCCAGACAGCAAATATGTCATTGCGCCGATCGGCGCAGGGTTGAGCCGATCAGCACAATACTGAGTCTGTGATTGCGTCGATCGGCGCTAGAGTTGAGCCAATCGGCACATGAATGAATCTAAGCCAAAGTGTACCAGATACCTTATAAGCCTAAGCTGTTAAGTGAGTAGCCAGATATCTACTAGTGAGATCGTAGCCAGATAGTCTAATCAAATAGCATTATAATGATAATTACATGGTTCAATGAAAACCTATAATGAATAAGACCACCCACCTTTCCGAGTGTCTCCCGATTTATCACTGCCAAGAGGAAACCCTTAATCCCGTAAGTATCTTACCCTACTCAACTATCCAATAGTGCTGTGCAGGTTTAGTGCTGTCACCACTAAACCACACTACTAGCATCGTCAAGCAACCATAGTCAATATAATGTCCGAATACTATCCTGATCACCACGATCAAGATAATATCAACCTACTTAGCATAGAACTAAGCAATTGGAATAAGCACAAACATGATTATAAAATCAAGATAGACAAATCACCAAAACCATCATCAACATATTCGATTATCCTTGAAATACATAGAGTGAGATTCATCACCGTTGAGATGGCCTACCTTGACGGATCAACTCTTACTCCAATGGTTCTTGAAACTCAACTAGAGATCTATTCTAATAGGCGGAACCCCGATGGCTCTAACTCACGGGTCTATTGTCCCTCCGACGCCTCCTTCTGCTCTCCTGGCGACCAGGGGTTTACAAGTATTAATAAGTGTTCTACTCGTAAAGTAATCGATTTCTAGCAAATACGTCGGTTGCGCTGATCGGCGTAGGATTGCACCGATCGGTGCAAGCCATGTGATAGGTGTAGAGTGCCCGATCTTTCGGCGAGTGTAGATAACTTCGATTCGGTGGATGTCGACCCTCACGATCTGACTATGACGAGCAAGCCCGAAGCACCAATGCAATCGCTGAACCAACTTCCGGAGGATATTAACCTTGCGGTAAACAAGATCAACCTGATCACGAGGATCAATTCTTACGCGCAATCGAAGAACGAGCAAGAATTAGATGCGAGCAATCTGATGTATTGCACGAAGGTGGAGTTCTGAATTCACGTCGAGAGACAGATGAATTGCTAAGCTAATCTTAAAACAAAACTCAAAGATTACAAGGGGCGCAACCCTTGACTAAATAGGGGGAGCGCGGCATCTAGGGCCGGCTGAAGTAGAGAGGCGTGCGGTGGAGAGGTAGTCGCGCGACATGGGCTACTTGGGCCTTCGCGAGCGTCATCCTGGGCCATCGTTCCTTAGCATCAAAACCATCTTCAATTCCTAGGCTCAAGCTCTAGTGATTGGGCCCTTGTACATCGTCGTCTCGTCGGAAGATGGGTCCATAACTTGAGAAGGCGCGACGACGAGAGGTGGAGGCGTGACAACTTGGTTTGGCGCGCCGTCTTCTGTCATCGTTGTTTGTATGTTGTTGATGTCCTCATCACCATGTCTTCTCGGGTTTCTGCTCTAAGTCGGTTCCTTTATCTTCCACAGCTGCCATCTGAGCCTTTTCCTTGAGATAAAGTTCCATAAATCTTCTAGGTAAATATCTTCAAGTGTCTTGCGCAGATAAACTTCCATAAGCATGTGAAATACTTCTCGGTCACTTCTGTGGGTCGAAACATCCTTGCACCGATCGGCTCATGGGTTGCGCTGATTGGTGCACTGGGCTTTTTCACTGCTTTTCATTGCTTATTAAAGGACCGAGAAGGCGACCAGAGGGGGGGGGGGTGAATGGGAGCCAATCAAAATTCTCCAAGAGAACTTAGCCTATATCCCAAAAACAACACAAGCCAACCTATGAACCGATCACCAAGACTACACACCAACTAGTGGTGTACTAGCTATAGGAGTGATCAACCACAATAAGAAACACAGCGGAAACAAAAAGGAAATAGCAAAGACTCGAGATAGTCAAAAACCTCACAAACTACACCTTACTGAACCTCCATCGGCAGTGCCGATCAGGCCCATCGGCAATGCTGGTGCGGGGTTCTGAGACCCACCGGCAGTGCCGGTCCTGGTCGTCGGCAGTGCCGATCGATCCCGACAGAACAGCAGAAACTTTCGGGAATTTGGCAAATCTTCTCCAAAACCTAACCAAATAAACTCCAAATGATGCGATTTTTGGATCAGTGAATCCTCATCACATCACGACCCTAATCCTAGAAAATCATCACAATTTGCTCAAGGAATCATCACAAATTTCAGATCTTGTTCCAAGAACACCAAAAAGGGGAAACTTGAGAAATCCTTCAAATCGAAGGTGCTAGAGCTATTGATTCGGTCAAGGATCCATAGTTCTAGCTCATCCTAGCAACAAGTTTCTCAAGAAATCCGAGCCAAAAACTCGTCCAATAATGAGATTGAAAATCACCACAAAAATAGCTCCAAAAATAAGAAAAAGGGAATTTCGGGATTCAAGTGAAGAGGGAAATCTTGACCATGAAAATGCTTCTCATATCATAGAAAGGTTCTTACAAGATCCATAGGTACGTGTCTAGGAAGCCACCCTCTTCCTCCCACTATTTGGAAGAGCAAGAGATGTCTCTCACACACCCTTTCCTCTCCCCAAAAACATGATGTCCTCTCCAAGCGCTTTGAATAGAGTCCTAACACAAGGCTAATGGAAACAGAGGCACCTCTCCCACTAGCCACACCTCTCCTTATATAGGCCTAGGGTCTATTGTCCACATGACCACTCTACCCTTAACCTACATAACACACCCACCTACCACCGGGGGCATAACCGTCCATATTTTTCCTCATCGGCCGAATGCCATTGGACGCTTCAAGTCTTTGCTTCATCTCGAAGCAAGCTCTGTGATGGTGCCACGTGCACCACCAATCACCGCCACCGGTTTTGAGGCCCAGACCGGGAAACCGCCTTGCACGCTTCTCAAAGTGCAACTTCTCGGTGTCGATGCGTGTCACCTTGTCCCGCGATCCTGACCACCGGTAAGTCTCTCCCAGTCCCTGTCCATCAGGCCCCCTTGTCACTTGTACCGGCATTCTGTGCACCTTGACTTGGTCAACACACCGTCTTCATCACCACCACTGTTTTGAGGCTCAACCGCGAAACCGTCCGTGCTTCTTGACTCTCCACGTGTACGGTGTGGATCACCGACTTCACCCGACATCCCGATCGTCTGGCCCCAAATCCCCTACTTGTGGCCGATCCTCTTGCCGTTGACCGCCAAGTCGACTCCAGTGACCTACACATTATGAGACAATCAAACACATTTCCCACCTCCTACAATATCACCAATATCTCCACAAGCTCCGGTTAGTCATAATCATGATATGCAAACCCATGCAATCCTGGATTCCCGCATTTCAACTCAAGCACCAAATCTGCTCAAGTCAATTTCTCATCACAAATATAGCAAACCATGGTACATATCCACATAGTTTCTCAATCTCCCCCTTGATGAGTACATTGACAACACCAAATGCACAAAGATTAGAGATTGAAATGCGAAGCCGAATAAGCACATCTAAATGGCCAAACCCAAAGAAAAGGTGAAAACAAGCCATCTAGCAAAGTAGGGATTACAAAACCAAGAGTTGGCAAAGAAAGCGACTTGAGACGCAATGAGTGTGAAATGCGCAAGAAAACACTCAAGATCATGATATGGTCCCTCTTAAGTTGTGGTAGGTCTCATGTAGTGCAAAATGGATCATATGAGTTTCTTAGCATTATTTATGTATGACCCCAAAATTTTCTCCCCCTTTGGAAATGAACTCATCAAAGAAGCAAAAGAACAAGCAAACATGCATGGCATGAAAATACAAACCTAAGGAGCTTCAACAATTATGCAAACAAGCATTTAACTTTGCTAACCATAACTATAGTGCCATGAAGTGTAAAAGCAATAGCTCCAATCATGCAAAGATCAAAAATAGATAGCAAGGCATAAATACCATAAGCTATACAAGCTAAGCAGAAAGATTGACTAGCTTAGATAGAATCAAAGTTGCTTATCATGAGCAAAACTACCACCACATATGTAAGTACTCTCATCCAAGGCAAAACAAGCACCAAGTGAATCATAAGAATCTAGCCAGTTTCAATCTCACTGACACAACCCCCCTTGGACCGAAGTTCCCGAGGTGCTGATTAAGTAGACACAAGATAATACAACAACCAACCAAGTTCAAATTACGTAAAAAGAGTGTTATTTATTATACATCAGAGTTAAGTACTTAAGTGCAGCTGAAATATTACAAAAGTTCAGTTTTTAAAAGCAGCGGAAGATAACGTGATTAAACTTCTACAATTTACAACTCGACGATAATAGCAAGTGTGATAAATCCGAGCCCATACGGATTATCACCTAGCATCACACAACAGCAGTGGCTACTCATTCTCTCAATGGGCAGACCATCCCTCAGGGATAGACATATCCCAAGGAAGAACACCCATAGGTAGATCATAAGCATCAGTGTTATTACCTGAAATATAGAAAACAACAACATGGCAAAGCCTGAGCTACTAAGCTCAACAAGTCTTACCCGACAAGTAATTAAATCTAGACATGCAAAGGCTCAGAGATGGATAAAAGTAAATTTAGTGAACCTTCTAATAACTATATTAGTGTAAGATAACATGCATGTCAAAGTAATAAGTACAATAAGCAATATGAAAATTTAATTAAGTAACAAAGAACTTCAGTTCAGATTCACTAAAATTCAATATTCTTCATCCCAACATTCTATTAATTATTATTAGTGAGGTTCTTAAGCTACGATGTGATG
Source organism: Eleusine coracana subsp. coracana (assembly GCA_032690845.1). Taxonomy (NCBI): domain Eukaryota; kingdom Viridiplantae; phylum Streptophyta; class Magnoliopsida; order Poales; family Poaceae; genus Eleusine; species Eleusine coracana. The sequence goes on along the minus strand of CM064422.1, from coordinate 35,774,679 downwards.
CAGTGAACAAGCGGTACTCATTATTGCGAGGGACAGCGATTGCAATCGTTTTACACCAGCTGGGAAAACCCGAAGTACACGGCATACACATCATTTAAGAACGCGTATGACAACTTTTCGCAAAGTCATAATACATGTCGATCCGAATCTAAAAGTCCCGAGTGGGCAGCCATTCCACTCGTACTGGATCACATGACCAAGAATTTTAAGATATCATCCAATCATGCATATGACAATGCTACATCAGTTTACTAATTCCCATATACTAGCATGCATTTGGTCGACACAGACAGGGCTACAGCCTTGCAAGCCATGTCCTCTGAAGGCACATGATCTTTGCCCTTTCACCTACGGGGCCTGTCCATGTCTCAAATTTTAGTTGCTGACCCAAAAGGACTGCCACCTTTCCCATACAGACCCGTTTAGTCCAAATTTTCTTATTCTTACTTCACATTATCACTATCATCATGTTACTAATATTTCAAGTACCATAATAGTGCCCATACTATATCTAAGCATAATAATTCCTCTATTAACTACCGGTACCTGTATACCATGTCTAAAATAAAATAGGATATTTCCAGGAAATGCAGGTGGGTTTTCATCCAACTTCTAAACTTAATGCACAAACAACCTATGCATATCTAGCAATTTAATTACTAGAATTAATCAAATTAATACATGGGAATGTTCCGGGGCTTGCCTTGGGCTACAACCACAGAGTTAGTACTGAAGTTAGGATCTTCTTGTGCGGAGAAATCCGAGGATACCTTCTGAATATTATCCCCTGGCACGTCAACATTCCCTATCACAATACCGATATGTCAACGAGGTGAAAGCATAGATAATGCAACAAAATGTGATGCACAAGAAGAATGAGCATAACAGTAAAATTTGTTACTCAACATTGCTCTCGAAGCCATATGCTTAAGAGCTAGCAAGTCTAAAAAAAAAGGAAATTACACATAAAGTTTTCCTATTGCATTTACATATGGTTATTTAAACATTACATGAAATTAATTCATTTAGTAACATAAAAATATGCTACTGGACATGAGTGTTCCACAGGTGATTGATATATATATGATTAACAAATTTGCCAAGTTTCACTAATATATAATGAGCCATTAATTAATAATACATTTAGCAAGATCTAAGAGTAAATAAATTCTAGTACAATATGAACAGCAGATAAATTCCTACCAAAATTCATGGTGATGCAATATGACAAGAATGGTTTTTGTGCACAAGCATAAACTCTAAATGTTTACAGAAATCATTATAATGCATTTCCAAGCATTTCAAGGATAAAATCATATTTAATTTCATGTCCAGAAACTACGGTCATCAATTCATCATACAAACTAAGAAAGTTAAGGGACAACCAGAACAATTTAATTTACTATTTTATCCAATCTACAACTAAAGATATGAATTTATTAAGCTTTAAACTAATTAATTAATACATCAAAACTTTTCATATAAAACATGCAAAATAACATGTTAAATGTATAGTACTCGTCACTTAGAATCCAACAAAATTTATTTTGCAATTTGTGGAGCTATAAATCTGCAGATATGGATTTTACAAGGTTAAAGCATTTTTCTGGATTTTTATTTGAACTTCGAAGTAATTACGAAAATGCCATCAGTTCATTTTTTTGAACTGAACCGAGCATGCGCTCGCGCTCGCGCGGCGACGCGGCTGCCGGAGCGGTTTGGGAGCTCGTCGCCAGGCTCTGCAGTCACCGGAGTTGGACTCCGTGCTCACCCAAGTGTAGAGCACGACACGGGGAGCACGCTGGCAGGGTTCGCGAGGCGAGATGCTCACTGGAGATACGTCGACGTCGAGCGGCGGCAGAACAGAGAAGATCGGCGATGGCTCGAGCTCGATGTGAAGGTCGAGGAGAGAGGCGGAGTGGTCGGAGAGCACCAGTGGACTCCGGCGAAGGTCGACGGAGTCACCGAGGCAACGGAGAAGGGCCGGATGTAGCTGTCACCGTGGAATTCCCATGGTGGCCGACGGCGGCGGAAGGGGAAAAGTGGAATAGCGACGACCTCAAGGTAAAAATATAAACCAGATCAAGACAAGGACATGCGTCAAAGAGTTGCGCATCAACGAGAAGAGAAATGAACCCATCAAACTCACCAGTGAAGAAGAATTTCAAGAAGTTATGTACTGATCGCCATGAACAGGGAGCTCAATTTTTCTTCAAATCCTCCTTAACCATGAAATAGATTGCGGCAAGGTTTTTTGTGTAGACTCTTTGACTCAAGACGCCTCCATCTTGGTCATGAGCTTGGGCTTAGATGAGTTAGCGTGGCCCTGAGCTGAGCTCCAGAGGGTAACAGCAATGGCGACCGGGAGGAGAAGAAAACAAGGCCAGAGAAGGGGTTTCGCACGGAGGAGCCGAGGAAATGGCCGAGGAGGAGAGCTGGGTAGAGGATCGAGGCGGCGGTTTTAACCCTAGGATTCGGCAGAGGAGTGGTGACACACGGGAGGTGGCGTGTCGGCGCGCATGGCGTCGGGTGCCAGCGAGAGAGAGAAGGGAAAGAGAGAGAGAGACTGACGGCTAGGTCCCACTGGAAAGTTTTAACAATTTCCAGAATTTAACTCGGCCACAACTTCAAAAATTGATTTAAAATAGTCCCAAACTCCAAATTGACTTGGGAAAATTTGTACAAAATGTCTGAAATGTGTTGGTCACAATGTGATAGGTGTCCAGTTTCAAAATCAAAAGTTTTGAATTTGCCAAATATTTGAATTTGAACAAAATCCAAACTTCTAGGAATTTAATTGGGTATTTCCTCTTTGTATAAAATTCTGAGAAAATTCCTAAAATTCTTTTATGGCAAACCCTATCACATAGATTTTTGGCAGCACCAGGTCGTATGCCAAATTTAAAAGTTGCTTCATAACCTAACCATACTTGGGTTTAAATTCAAATTCAATTAAATTTAAAATGCAACCAAAATTGAATTATGACTTGATAAATCAGAACTCGGTGCAATTTATGTGATCAAAAGAATGTAGTGACACTGGGGTGTCACAACCCTCCTTCCTTAAGAAAATCTCGTTCCGAGATTTAAAGCGAGCTAGAGGTAGGAAAATACAAAAATTGTTACCTGAGAATTGCTGCAAAAATTCCGAATAATGGGTATTTACGAACTCTGCAGATTCCCAAGTTGCTTCATCCTCGGAAGGATGGTTCCATTGAACTATATAGAACTTGATTATTCTTTTTTGAGTAACTCGATCTTTTTCATCCAAGATTTTTATTGGATGTTCAGAATAAGTCAAATCACATTGGAGATGTTCATAATCATCCAAGATAACATCTATGGGTGGCTTAAGGCATTTCTTCAATTGAGAGACATGAAATGTATCATGCACACCAGAAAGATTTTTGGGCAACTTCAACTTATATGCCACATTTCCACATCGTTCCATTACTTGGAATGGACCAATATAACAGGGAGCTAATTTTCCTTTGACTCCAAACCGTTGAATACCTTTCATAGGTGATACCTTCAAATTTACATGGTTGCCCTTTTCAAAGATCAAAGGCCGACGTCTTTTATTAGCATACATCTCTTGTCATTGCTTTGCATCCTTTAGATTAGCCTGAATAATCCAAACCTTTTCTTCAGCGTTTTGCACAAGATCAGGTCCGAAGGTAACCCTTTCTCCCGTTTCTGACCAGTTTAAAGGAGTTCTATAACTACGGCCATATAATGCTTCAAATGGAGTCATACCTATACTTTCTTGATAACTGTTGTTATAAGAAAATTCCGAGAGAGATAAATAATCATCCCAATTACCACCATGTGCTAAAACACAAGCTCTAAGCATGTCCTCCAATATTTGGATCACACGCTCGGTTTGTCCATCAGTGGTAGGGTGATATGCAGGGCCTCGGATTAAATGGGTACCCAGAGATGCATGAATTTGCTCCCAAAATCTTGCTACAAATTGAGTACCTCGATCTGAAATAATGGTATTTGGAACTCCATGTAAACATAAAATTCGACAGATGTATATTTCAGCATACTTCTTGATATCATATCGAGTATTAACTGGAATGAAAAGTGCTGATTTAGTAAGTCGGTCCACAATTACCCAAATAGAATCATGTTTGCGGGTAGTTAATGGAAGACCCACTATAAAATCCATAATAATATCATCCCATTTCCAAGCTGGAATGTTTAGTGGCTGTAATAAACCAGCTTTCTTTAAGTGATCAGCTTTGATACGTTGACAAGTATCACATTCCGTGACATAACGGGCAACTTCCCGTTTCATTCGTGTCCACCAAAAATTTTCCTTCAATCCTTGATACATTTTGTTGCTACCAGGATGAACGGAGTACTTGGATTGATGGGCTTCATCTAAAATCTTGCGACGTAATTTAAAATTTTTCGGGACAACAAGGCGATTGTTAAACCATAACACACCATTTTCATCTTGGCGGAAACACGTAGCCTTTCCATCCTTGATATTTTTCCTGATGTATGCCATGCCTGTATCGTTTTTCTGAGCAACAATTAATTCATCTCTGATGGTAGAATGTATTGCTAAATTATGTATAGCAACCACAGGTAAAATATGAACGCTTGGTTCAGTAGATGAAATGTCCTTGCTGCTGTCCCAAGTCAATAAATTCAGATCGTTGCAGTGTTCTTTTCGGCTTAAAGCATCGGCTACGACATTGGCCTTACCGGGATGATAATGGATCTCTAAGTCGTAATCCTTAATCAGTTCAAGCCATCTACGCTGACGCATATTCAGATCTGATTGAGTGAATATATATTTGAGGCTCTTGTGATCGGTATATATATGCACTAAATTTCCCAACAAATAATGTCACCAAATCTTTAGTGCAAGAACCACCGCTGCTAATTCTAAGTCATGAGTTGGATAATGTCTTTCATGCTTGCGTAATTGCCGAGATACATAAGCAATCACTCGACCTCCTTGCATTAAAACACAACCCAATCCCGTTCCAGAGGCATCACAATGAACATCAAAGGATTTAGTGATATCTGGTTGAGCTAGAAGGCGTGCAGTGGTAAGTAATTTCTTCAAGTTCCGAAAAGCTTCTTCACATTGCAATGTCCATGCAAAAGTCATGTTGTTTTGCAGCAGCTTAGTAATAGGTTAAGCAATTTGAGAGAAATTTGGAATAAGCCGTCGATAGTATCCAGCTAACCCAAGGAAACTGCAGACTTGAGTGACGGTTCGAGGAGGTTTCCAATTTAACACTTCTTGTACTTTTCCTGGGTCGACAGAGATGCCCTCTGCTGAAACCACATGACCAAGAAATGGTACTTGTGTCAACTAAAATTCACATTTGCTGAACTTAGCATATAACTTATGATCTCGCAAGCGTTGAAGCACGATGCGAAGATGTTCCGCATGTTCCTCTTCAGATTTGGGGTAGATAAGAATATCATCAATGAAGATCACCACAAACTTGTCTAACTCCAGCATAAATACTGAATTCATCAAGTACATAAAGTATGCTGGAGCGTTGGTCAATCCAAATGACATAACCAAATATTCATAAAGTCTGTATCTCGTGGAGAATGCGGTCTTCGGAATATCCTCTTCTCTGATTTTTATTTGATGGTAGCCTGATCGGAGATCAATCTTTGAAAAGACTTTGGCACCAATTAATTGATCGAATAAAATATCAATCCTGGGCAAAGGATATTTATTCTTGATGGTGACTTCATTTAATGGCTGATAATCAACCACTAATCACAGGCTATCATCTTTCTTCTTTACGAACATTGCCGGACAGCCCCAAGGTGATGAACTTGGGCGTATATAACCTTTGTCCAGCAACTCCTTAATTTGTTTCTTGAGTTCTCCCAATTCATTTTTTTGCCATTTTATATGGTTGTTGAGAAATTGGAAAAGTTCCTGGTTGTAAATCAATTCTGAATTCAACCTCACGGTTAGGGGGTAGACCAAGAAGATCATCCGAAAATATATCTGAGAACTCACAGACAATTGGAATTTTCTCCACGGACTTTTCCTCAAGATGATGGATAGTAATGGCAGTGACCGGAGATAGATGCAAAGGAATTGAGTCAATGCCATGAACTGGAGAATTTATGTGGACAACACGAGGCGCAATATCTAACATGACCTTATGAAATGCCATCCATTGCATGCCCAAAATTAAGTGTATGCCTTGCTGTTCCAACATTATAAAATTTGCAGAGTAGACCCTGTGATTCAACTGAATTGAGGCTCTGGGCAGAATTTGATTAGCACAAATTTGTCCACCTGGAGATTTAATATTATAGGGTGTAGTGGTAGTATAGATTGATAATCCAAGCCTTTGTATACAGGCTTTACTAACAAAGTTACGCGATGCACCGGAATCAAACAATATGATGACAGGTGAATCATTAAGTGAGAATGTACCCGCAAGTACTGGCTCGCCCTGAGGAATGTCATCAAGATTAGTGTAGTTGACATGTCCAGATTTATTTCCTTGCCCCTGCTGCTGATTTGCAGCAAGGTCACGAGCTTGTTTTCCAGCTTCACTTCGGGGATAGGTACATTCCTTCGAGAAATGACCGACACGGCCACAATTGTAACAGGGATAAGGGCTGTACTGTCCCGCTGTTGGTGCATTGCGTGCATTCTGATTTTGTTGTTGTGAGGGTGCACGCGACACTTGGGGCTGTTGTGGTGGTGCTGGAATACGAGACTGTTGTGGTGGACGATTAAAGTTCTGAGGTCCCGGACGATAAAATTGCTGCTGTGGTGCCGCCCGGAATCGTTGTCCGGTGGGAGAGGTGTACACCAAACGATGTTTGGCTGGCGGTGCAGCAGTGTTTCCAGTAGGTGGAGCCTTCCTTTTACGTTCATCATTCTACACCTCGAGATAAGCATCTTCTTGAACAATGGCAGCATTGACTAGATCATTAAAGGTTCCCGTCGTCTGCCAAGTCAACTTTTCCTTGAGTGTAGGGTTCATACTACGCTGAAATGCAGCACGCTTCTTAGCTTCCGAATCCACATATAGAGGAGCATACTGTGCCAGATGATTAAAACTTCTGAGAATATTCTAGCACGGTCCTCCCTCCTTGCTTCAAATCTAGAAATTCCTGGAGCTTTCTCTCCATAATTCCAGTAGGTATAAAAAGGGAACGGAATGCATTTCTGAACTCGTCCCATAGCACAATATGGCCTTCTAGAAGTGAGGCCATATAATTTGCCCACCATACATTTGCTGACCCCAGCAGTTGTTGTGCAGCGAATAGCGGCTTCTGGGCATTGGTGCACTGCAGCAGCCCAAACTTAGATTCGATGATGCAAATAAAATTATCCGCATCTAGTGGCTCTCTAGCATGCTCAAAGGTTGGGGGATGTGTAGACAAGAAGTCTTGATAAGTGCTTTGCCGTGGCTGGTCATCACGGCGCCCGCCATTACGGCTCAGGATTTGAGCTATTTGGCTGAGTAGCTCAGTATCTTCCTGTCTTGATTCAAACACCATGGACATAACTTGAGCACATGGATTTGGTGGCGGAGGTGGAAGATCATCATTTTGAGCTCTTTGTTGTGAGCTCTCTGGCTCACCACGGCGGGTGGTAACCATTCTTAAATTTTAGATCATACATTAATTCATATTGAATACATGAATGAATGAATATATCATAAATTGACATGAGCAAGAATAAAATTTTCAGAACTGGTCCAATAGTTAAAACGACCACAACCATTTTTCATTCAGCTCTCAAAAGGAAATACATGGTTGTAGCATTACAAAGTTAGACTAGATATCGTACATTCACCACACTTCATGATATGATATAAGGATGAGTTCAAACAACACTACATGGTTACTATAAGATATACACATAATTACATCGATACTAGTACAGCTCATAAAACCATCTAGTTCCTCATCTCAAGAGTGAGGGTGCTGCTAACAACATCCGTGTTATCGTCCTCATCCATAGCGGGAGGAAGAGTAGTAGAATCCGCAGCAAGGTTACCCAAAATCAGCTCATCTGGAGGGATAACCTGAGGGTGATGCTGGAGCTGATGTTGTACACCTAAGTGGTGTAACTCCTCAAAATCATGCTGAGCATCCTCCAAATCAATTTGCAAGTCATGATTAACCTCTTGGGCAAGTCCTAGATGTTCTTGAACCTCAGCTAGCTACTCCTCTATAGCAACTAACTGCTGCTCAAGCTCAGTGATACGTGCAGCCTGAGTAGCATTAAGCTGGAGCTGCTCATCAACATGCTCCCTCTCATGCTCAATAGCAAACTGAAGTCCCTCTACCTATAGGCGTACTTCAGACTCACGGCGCTGCCAACCAGTATAGAGCTCGGTTGCATAGTAACAAGGTATCGCCACATATGGGTTGTAAGTAATAGCTGACATGTCCTGAACAAGAGACATACAGAGACGCCATAAGTGGTTATTGGCCGAGTCTATCACAGGCAAAAGAGAATACACCATTCCAGCAACGCCAGTGTTGTTCTCACAGAAAGTGGTGATGGCTTTAAGAGCAGCCATCTCCCAAGTCCCAAAAAAATGGGATCCCTCTGCTGTCGCAAACCAGCCATCATGGTAGGGATAGGTGAGCTTAGGAGGAATGCACAGATGCACCATACATGAACCTCCGGGCAAATCAGTGTATTCCCTACCAACATATGCAGGTGGCTCAGTGTACCCAAAAGTTTGCAACATTCCCCATAAGAATGCCGGCAAACCGGACGGTGGAGAGCCTCGGTGTAAGTCCAACCATCATGTAAAATGTGTACATGAGGATCCATCTACACAAAGGAATGGTTCAGTCACATTATTAGAATGACAAAACTAAAAACTTTTAAGGCAAAAATTTATTGTGAGTGCTAACGATTAATTTGTCACTAGCACAAGAACTGAATTTTACTTTCTATTGAACAAGGTGTCAAAGTTTCACAATTCTGGAAATTTTAGAGTCAACTCAAAAATTATGCATAACATCTTCACATAGAGGACTTCATAAGCTTTCCAGAATGTACTCATACATGTTCACCACATCAACGAAAATAAAGATGTAAAATTCTTAAGTTAATGCTGGTTCATATGGATCTGAATTATGTAAGGTGTAAAAGTTGGCATTCTGGAGCCTGGGTTGAAAAGATTTAAATTTACAATTGAGATGTAAATCAAATATTTCTTCAGTATCTTTCCATCCCATATTTGCTTCTTCAATGAATCTGACCAAATTGCGTCCAGAATCAGACAAAACTCATAACTAAAGAGTTGTAGCGTGTCAAAGGATCTTTCCAACGGTTATTCATAGAGAAATTTAGGATAAACATGTCAGAAGATAGGAAACTTTTACTCTGATCTGTTAGGTTTTGATCAACAGAGAACCGATTTACAAAATCTTCAGTTCTGGAGCATTTATCAACCGAATTAAATTTTGACAAGAGTTGGAACATCAAGAGGATTTCCAGCTCTTTCCAGAAAGTATTCATATGCTCCAAAATCCGTTGTTTGGTTTGGCAGGACAGATTAGTTTTGTGTGAACAAACTAGTTTTGGTTTGGCAGATTGGTTTCAAGCTTTACAAATTCTTTTGCTCAGATTTTAATCATACAAATGAGAAGTTGAAACAGAGGTAAGATCAAATTTTAGTTCAATGGATTAGAATGCCCATGCCATGAATGCAAGTGAATTGTTTTTGATCCTAACCGTTCCTCACTCAAAAGAAAATATATAGACATATATACCGACACATTGCGGTATTCGTAATTTTTGGTGACGACCCGTACTCACGAGCAAACATTCTAGGTTTTCGACACACACACACTCTAACATGGTTAGTGTACCTACAAGAGATCATTTCAGAAACATTACATCAAATTTAAAAGAAACTTCGAAAATAAGCAGTTTATATACTACTTGACAACGGTTCATGAAACGAACCGCCTTGCAAAACCACGGTCCTCGCAAGCGGACCCATGCTCATAAGCCTATCATGATGAGCATCCTCTACAAGAAAAGTTGGCATGGTTTATGGAAGAAACCGTCTCACGAAACTATAGCCCTCGTGAGTGAACTCTACACTCCAACACTTGTTCAAGGAGCCAAAAATACAATATGTTGGCAATGATTCATGGAAAAGAATCGTCTCGCAAAGCCACAGTCCTTGCGAGCGGATGATAAATGTCAAATGGAAATACAAATAGCAAACCAACTCAAACATAACCCGTTAGCTTGTCACCATTCTAACCTTTACTAAATAGTTGGGCATATACTAACGTATCCTCACCATATATGCCGTATTTTCAAAATATGTCTAAATTGTTGTATTATCCCGGAACATAGATCTGATACCGGCTGTCACAACCCCCCTTGTACCAAAGTTCCCGAGGTGCTGATTAAGAAGACGCAAGATAATACGACAACTGACCTAGTTCAAATATGTAAAAAGAGTATTATTTATTATACATCAGAGTTAAGTACTTAAGTGCAGCGGAAATATTACAAAAGTTCAGTTTTTAAAAGAAGCGGAAGATAATGTGATTAAACGTCTACAATTTACAACTCGACGATAATAGCAAGTGTGATAAATCCAAGCCCATACGGATTATAACCTAGCATCACACAACAGCAGCGGCTACTCATTCTCCCAATGGGCAGACCATCCCTCAGGGATAGACATATCCCAAGGAAGAACACCCATAGGTAGATCATAAGCATCAGTGTTATTACCTAAAATAAAGAAAACAATAACATGGCAAAGCCTGAGCTACTAAGCTCAACAAGTCTTACCCGACAAGTAATTAAATCTAGACATGCAAAGGCTCAGAGATGGATAAAAGTAAATTTAGTGAACCTTCTAATAACTATAATAGTGTAAGATAACTTGCATGTCAAAGTAATAAGTACAACAAGCAATCTGAAAATTTAATTAAGTAACAAAGAACTTCAGTTCAGATTCACTAAAATTCAATATTCTTCATCCCAACATTCCATTAATTATTATTAGTGAGGTTCTTAAGCTACGATGTGACACAGTGAACAAGCGGTACTCATTACTGCGAGGGACAATGATTGCAATCGTTTTACACTAGCTGAGAAAACCCGAAGTACACGACATACGTATCATTTAAGAACGCGTATGACAACTTTTTACAAAGTCATAATACATGTCGATCCGAATCTAAAAGTCCTGAGTGGGCAGCCATTCCACGGTAACGTCGGGAATCTGTCCACTCCTACTGGATCACATGACCAAGAATTTTAAGTTATCGTCCAAGCATGCATATGACAATGCTACATCAGTTTACTAGTTCCCATATACTAGCATGCATTCGGTACAGTTCAATACTTGCTCAGCAGGGCCAACAACGGACGGGTCCTAGGTCGACACAGACAGGGCTACAACCTTGTAAGCCATGTCCTCTGAAGGCACATGATCTTTGCCCTTTCACCTACGGGACCTGTCCATGTCTCAAATTTTAGTTGCTGACCCAAACGGACAGCCACCTTGCGAGACAAAAACCACCATAGGTACTTTGCCTTTGCGCTTTCCCATGCAGACCCATTTAGTCCAAATTTTATCATTCCTACTTCACATTATCACTATCATTATGTTACTAATATTTCAAGTACCATAATAGTGCCCATACTACATCTAAGCATAATAATTCCTCTATTAACTACCAGTACCTGTATACCATGTCTAAAATAGAATAGGATATTTCCAGGAAATGCAGGTGGGTTTTCATCCAACTTCTAAACTTAATGCACAAATAACCTACTAGCAATTTAATTACTAGAATTAATCAAATTAATACATGGGAATGTTCTGGGGCTTGCCTTGGGCTACAACCACGGAGTTAGTACTGAAGTCAGGATCTTCTTATGCTGAGAAATCCGAGGATACCTTCTGAATATTATCCCCTGGCACGTCAACGTTCCCTATCACAATACCGATATGTCAACGAGGTGAAAGCATAGATAATGCAACAAAATGTGATGCACAAGAAGAATGAGCATAACAGTAAAATTTGTTACTCAACATTGCTCTCGAAGCCATATGCTTAAGAGCTAGCAAGTCTAAAAAAAAAGGAAATTACACATAAAGTTTTCCTATTGCATTTACATATGGTTATTTAAACATTACATGAAATTAATTCATTTAGTAACATAAAAATATGCTACTGGACATGAGTGATCCACAGATGATTGATATATGTATGATTAGCAAATTTGCCAAGTTTCATTAATATATAATGAGCCATTAATTAATAATACATTTAGCAAGATCTAAGAGTAAAAAAATTTTAGTAAAATATGAACAGCAGATAAATTCCTACCAAAACTCATGGTGATGCAATATGACAAGAATAGTTTTTGTGCACAAGCATAAACTCTAAATGTTTACAGAAATCATTATAATGCATTTCCAAGCATTTCAAGGATAAAATCATATTTAATTTCATGTCCAGAAACTAGGGTCATCAATTTATCATACAAACTAAGCAAGTTAAGGGAAAACCAGAACAATTTAATTTACTATTTTATCCAATCTACAACTAATTGTCCAGATATGAATTTATTAAGATTTAAACTAATTAACTAATACATCAAAAATTATCATATAAAACATGTAAAATAACATGTTAAATGCATAGTACTCATCACAAGGAATCCAACAAAATTTATTTTGCAATTTTTGGAGCTATAAATCTCCAGATGTGGGTTTTACAAGGTTAAAGCATTTTTTTTGGATTTTTATTTGAACTTCAAAGTAATGACGAAAATGCCATCAATTCATTTTTTTGTACTGAACCGAGCGCGCGCTCGCACTCGCACGGCGGCATGGCTGCTAGAGCGGTTTGGGAGCTCGTCGCCGGGCTCTGGAGTCACCGGAGTTGGACTCCGTGCTCACCAAAGCGTAGAGCACGACACAGGGAGCACGCTGGCGGGGTTCGCGAGGCGAGATGCTCACCGGAGATACGTCGACGTTTAGCGGCGGCGGGACAGAGAAGATCGGTGACGGCTCGAGTTCGATGTGAAGGTCGAGAAGAGAGGCGGAGTGGTCGGAGAGCACCAGTGGACTCCGGCGAAGGTCGACGGAGTCACAGAGGCGACAGAGAAGAGCCGGATGAAGCTGGAACCGTGGAGCTCCCATGGTGGCCGATGGCGGCGGAAAGGGAAAAGTGGAATGGCGATGACCTCAAGGCAAAAATAGAAACCAGATCAAGACAAGGACGTGCATCAAAGAGTTGCGCATCAACAAGAAGAGAAATGAACCCATCAAACTCACCAGTGAAGAAGAATTTCAAGAAGTTATGTACTGATCACCGTGAACAGGGAGCTCAGTTTTTCTTCAAATCCTCCTTAACCATGAAATGGATTGCGGCAAGGTTTGTTCTGGAGATTCTTCGACTCAAGACGCCTCCATCTTGGTCATGAGCTTGGGCTTAGATGAGTTAGCGCGGCGCAGAGCTGAGCTCTAGAGGGTAACAGCAATGGCGACCGGGAGGAGAAGAAAACAAGGCCAGAGTAGGGGTTTTGCGCGGAGGAGCCGAGGAAATGGCGGAGGGGCCGAGGAGGAGAGCTGGGCGGAGGATCGAGGCGACGGTTTTAACCCCTGGGTTTGGCAGAGGAGTGGTGACATGGGGGAGGTGGCTTGTCGGCGCACATGGCGTCGGGTGCTAGCAAGAGAGAGAAGGGAAAGAGAGAGAGACTGACGGCTGGGTCCCACTGGAAAGTTTTAACAATTTCCAAAATTTAACTCGGCCACAACTTCAAAAATTGATTTAAAATAGTCCCAAACTCCAAATTGACTTGGGAAAATTTGTACAGAAAGTTTGAAATGTGTAGGTCACAATGCGACAGGTGTCGAGTTCCAAAATCAAAAGGTTGAATTTGCCAAATATTTGAATATGAATAAAATTCAAACTTCTAGGAATTTAATTGGGTATTCCTCTTTGAATAAAATTCTGAGAAAATTCCTAAAATTCTTTTATGGCAAACCCTATCACATAGATTTTTGGCAGCACCAGGTTGTATGCCAAATTTAAAAGTTGCTTCATAACCTAACCATACTTGGGTTTAAATTCAAATTCAATTAAATTTGAAATGCAACCAAAATTGAATTATGACTTGATGAATCAGAACTAGGTGCAATTTATGTGATCAAAAGAATGTAGTGACTGTGGGGTGTCACCCTCACAAGGGCAACAAGCATTCGTAGAAAATGAGCTCTACAAATGCTCACATATGTAACAGAGACTCAGTTGATCAAGTGATTATTGTTTATCCTCATGTGTGCTCTTATCCATGCAGAGGGTCGCACGACTTGGTACGGCAAACACCCCGAGGCTTCAAGTCACAATGTTTAGATTTAGCATTATGAGTAATTATTGATCAAAATACTTATCAGATTTTTCAGGATTATGCACAAGACAAAAGAGCATGCCTTTGTGGCAAAAGGAACACATGTTCCCACAATGTTACATCATGAGCTAAACATTTGCAATGCTTTCCATTTCGCAAACACAAGGTGCCAAAGCCAAGAAATCCTCTAGACCAGCCTCAATGCATGTTTCAACAAAGATAAGAGCAATTATACATATGGTGAGCAAGTTTTGACAGGATTAGATCATAAGGTTCACAAGAAGCTCAGTTTACCTTTAAGATTAGCAAGTTGCTCACATGAGTCTATAACAAGCCATCTACAAAATTGAAGCATGAGAGATTACCATCACATCCACACAACTTAGCTCAAGCTCAATCATAGCAAAGAGAGATGCAAGAAAGCATAAGAATCAAAGCTCATCTACCAATGCATATATTACATATGAGATGCAAAGCGAAAATGGTAAGATACATATATCCAAGTGAACACCAACTCCCCCTAAAATGATGCCATACGGATGACAAACACCAAGTTCCCCCCGATGAAAAGCACGTCTCGAAGCATCTAGGGGCTTGGTGAGGATATCAGCTAGTTGGTTTTTGGTATCAATGTATATGAGCTCAACATCCCCCTTCTCAACATTGTCTCTCAGGAAGTGGAATCGCACATTGATGTGTTTGACCTTACCATGTTGGACTTGGTTTTTGGCTAAGCATATGGCACTGCAGTTATCACACATGAGTGGAACACCCTTAAAAATCAACCCATAGTCTCTTATGGTAGACACAGCTACATACTCAGCCTCTGTGGTGGATTGGGCAACACTCGACTGCTTACAAGAAGACCAACAGATCAAAGAAGTACCCAAGAAATGGCAAGTAGCAGAAGTGCTCTTCCTATCAATTCTACACCCAACAAAGTCCGCATCCGAATACCCAATGAGATCAAGAGATGAAGATGCAGAGTACCAAAGAACGAACTAAAGGGTGTATTTGAGATACCCGAAGATGCGCTTGACAGCCTTGCGATGAGTCATATTTGGGGAAGCTTGAAAGCGAGCACAAAGACACACCGCAAAGTGTATATCAGGTCTTGTCGCTATCAGATACAAGAGGGGGCCAATCATGCTCCTATACTCCCTTTGATTCACCGCTTCACAGACTTCATCAGGGTCAAGAGCCGTTGTAGTGGACATTGGTGTAGACAACGGCTTCACATTGACCATGTCGAACTTCTTCAGGAGATCCTTTGTGTACTTGGCTTGATGTATGAAAGTGCCTGGCTTGCACTGCTTGATTTGAAGCCCAAGAAAGAAGGTGAGCTCTCCCATCATCAACATCTGCAATTCACTTTCCATAGCTTCCTGAAATCTGGACACAAGAGCATGAGAGGAACCACCAAAGATGATATCATCCATGTAAATCTGAACGATTAGAAAGTCATTGCCATGCTTTAGAGTGAACAAGGTTTTATCAACACACCCCATGACATACCCACGCTCTAGCAAGAAGGTCTTAAGCCTAGCATACCATGCCCTAGGTGCTTGCTTTAGCCCGTACAAAGCCTTCTGAAGGTTGTACACACGGTTTGGGTATTTGTGGTGCTCAAAGCCAGGGGGTTGCCTCACATACACTTATTCCTGTATGAAACCATTTAGGAAGCCACTCTTGACATCCATTTGATAAAGTCTAATGCCCTTAGAGGCAGCAAATGCAAGCAAGATCCTAATGGCTTCTATGTGAGCAACAGGAGCAAAGGTCTCACCATAATCTAAGCTTTCCACTTGGCTAAAACCTTGAGCAACTAGCCTAGCCTTGTTTCTCACAACCTCACCATCCTCCCCATGTTTGTTTTTGAACACCCACTTGGTTCCTATGACATTAACATTTTTGGGAGGATCTACAAGGGTCCAGACTTTGTTTCTCTCAAAGTTTTCCAACTCCTCATGCATGGCATTAACCCAATGTTCATCAGATAGTGCGTGTCCAACATATCGGGGTTCAAGGGTTAAATCAAAGAGAGAATTGGTAAAGCAAGCAAGATTTGCAGACCTTGACCTTGTTGTCCTCTCATAGAGATTATTCGATCATTTGTTGGGGTGGATGTTGACGCTGAATGTGGTGAGGAGCCTCTCTCTCAGAGTGTACCTCCCGTTCAACCACAGCTGGAGCTTGCTCAACAGCCGCTGAAGTCGATGTAAAAGCTTCTGGATCCTCTACTGGAGTAGTGGTAGCAGCAGGAAGAAGCTCAGATGAGAGATGAAGTGAATCATCATCATCATCATCAAAGCCCTGTAGGTCCTCTTCTACAAAGATGCTCTCCTTCATCTCCTTGTCACCTGCAGACTCAATCACATTCCTTGCACAAGAGTTTGATTCATTAAAGGTTACATCACAGGATCCTACGATGGTGTTAGTCTCCAAATTCAAAACTCTGTAGGAGTGACCATGAAGAGAGTACCCAAGAAAGATTCTATCAGAAGACCTTGACTCAAACTTATCAAGATTGCCATGCTTGAGAATAAAGCACTTGCAACCAAAGGCACGCAAATGAGAAATCGAGGGCTTTCTCCCAAAATGTAGCTCATAAGAAGTCACATTAATAATTGAGCGCAAGAAAATCCAATTGAAAACATAGCAAGCAGTGCTAATGGCCTCAACCCAGAATCGCCTCGGAGTCCTATGCTCATCGAGCATCGTCCGGGCCATCTCCACTAAGGTTCTGTTATTTCTTTCAACCACACCATTTTGCTAGGGAACACGAGGTGCTGAAAACTGATGCTCAATACCATGCTCAAGATAGAAAGGAGGAGTTCTTGAACTCGGTGCCATTATCACTATGAATTGCTCGTAATGCACCAAGGAGTTCCTTGAATAGCCTCAAAGCTAAGCTCTGAAAGTGATGAAACACTTCATCCTTGTTCTCAAGAAAGTAGACCCAAGAGTAGTGAGAATAGTCATCAATAATCACAAGAACATACCACTTCCTACCCACCGAACGAACCCAAGAAGGCACAACAGTGTCCATATGAAGCAACTCTCCAGGGCGTTCAGTCATCACCAAATTGATTGGTGGATGAGAGGCGGCAATCACTTTCCCATGACAACAAGGAGCACAAACCAAATCCTTATCAAATTTGAGCTTAGGCAATCCTCAGATCAAACCTAGGCCACTCAAGTGACATAACAAGTCAAAGCTCATCTGACCCAGTCTCCTATGCCATTTCCAGAGCTCAGAAGAAGATTGAGCAAACAAGCACTTGTGAGAACCAGGAGAACCAGCAAAATCAGCCTGAAAAACTCTGTCAATGCGAGAAATCCCACAAACCAAGGAACTATTCGAATCAAAAACAAAAGAAGCATTCGACTTAAAGCGCACTTCCAAACCAACATCAAGAAGCTGAGAGACAGAGAGGAGATTGTACTTGAGATACTCAGCCAAACCAATATCCTTCAGAGTGAATTTTTCATTTACCTTTACCGCGCCTCTTGCCTTCACTCTCTCTCACTTGTCGTCTCCAAAGGTCACATACTCCCGCCGCTTCAGGGGAGTGAGGCTGGAGAACCACTTTGCATCTCCGGTCATGTGGTGCGAACACCCGGAGTCCATCAACCATTTGTTCTCCAAGCCTCCACCTGCTGCTTATAAAGAACGAGAAGGAAAAGTTGATGGCTCAGTGCTGGGGTTAGTCAAAAGAGATTTGGGAATCCAGCACTTAACCATACGACCGGTAGTAGTCATCACAGTTTTTTGCACATTGTCATTTGAACGCATAGGACGAGAAGCACGACGGGGAAAACATGGCCTGTCAAAGCATCTTGACTCAAACCTTGGGTTGTGAGGATAGAAATCATCAATGTGAAAGCAGAACATCACGCAAATGATCAAGTTCAGAAGAGAGCACATCAAGAGTAGGAGGTACCTCGATTGTGTCAGAGTCGGATCCAGAGTCGGTGTCATGGTAATTCTTTGCCATGAAGCAAAGCCCGGTGAAGTCATCCTTCCTCTTGACTCGTGGCTTTTCAACCTCCTCCTCCGAGCTTGTAAGGCCTTTGCTTGATGTGAGGTCGACATCACTCAAGGCGGCAACGCAGGCACGTGCAATGGCCTTGGCAAACTTCTTGGAGTTCTTGCCCTTCTTGTAGAACCGGTTCTTCTTCTGCTTGAAGTCTTAAGTGTTGTTGTCGCGGTACCCAGCCTTCTTCTTCTCCTAAGGACAATCAGCTATGAAGTGTCCCAGGTCACCGCACTCGAAGCAGGTTCTTGAACCACCTCCACTTTTCTCCTTCCGGTTGTTGTAGAACTTCCTGAACTTCCTTGTGAGCAAGGATAGCTCCTCATTAGGAATGCACTCCATCTATTCATCGGAAGCTACAACAAGAGAAGACAAAGCAAACTCCAAGGAAGACTTGTCAAGTGAGGGGTTAGTTCCATAAGAAGCACAACTGTGATCACCCTTCGGAGAACTAGAAAGCAAAGCCATGCTAGAAGTAGGAATAGCAAGATTAGGACAAGATTTCCTAGACAGTTCATGAGATTTCAGATTGCTATATAGTTGCTTACAGTTCAGAGTATTGAATTCAGCAGTTTCTTCTAGAGCAACAATTTTAACTCCCCAAACATTTTCATTCAGTGAGTACAACAGTTGCTTAGCTCTGTCATTGTCCTTGTACACAAGGTTACCACAAGCCGACAAATTGAACACAATTGCCTCAAACCTACGAAAGGTGTCATCTAGTGACTCGCCAGGTTTTTGTGCAAAGGTTTGATACTGTCTATGGTAAGAATCCTTATGCATAGACTTGACTTGGTTGGTACCCTCATGGTAAGTACAGAGCTTAACCCACATAGCATGAGCAGTGTCAAGGTGTGCAACCCTATCATATTCACTCCTACCAAGTGCAGAGAGCAAAATATTGACAGCTGTTGAGTTATTCTCATACCTGACTAACTCACCTACAGATGTAGTGTTCAGGTTCTGTGGTACAGCATACTCCTGCTCAACAATCTCCGCAATTGCACGTCCTTGACTCAGCAGATGCGCATTGGTCCGCGACTTCCAGTAGGAGAAGTCCTCTCCATCAAACATCCACAGCTTAACAGCGCGCTTCTCCATGTCGCCTTCGGATCACAGAGCCAGTGAAGGTCAACTAATGATCAAACTGGCCCTAATACCAATTGAAGGACCGAGAAGGCGACCAGAGGGGGGGTGAATGGGAGCCAATCAAAATTCTCCAAGAGAACTTGGCCTATATCCCAAAAAGAACCCAAGCCAACTCCGAACCGATCACCAAGACTACACACACCAACTAGTGGTGTACCCAGCCCTAGGAGTGATTAACCACAGCAAGAAACATAGCGGAAACAAAAAGTTAATAGCAAAGACTCGAGATAGTCAAAAACCTCACAAACTGCACCTTACTGAACCACAACCGGTAGTGCCGATCAGGCCTATCGGCAGTGCTGGTTGGCCCCATCGGTAGTGCCGATCTGGCCCATCGGCAGTGCTGGTGTGGGGTTTTGTGACCCACAGGCAGTGTCGGTCCTGGTCGTCGACAGTGCCGATCGACCACAACAAAACAACAGAAACTTTCAGGAATTTGGCAAATCTTCTCCAAAACCTAACCAAATGAACTCCAAATGATGCAATTTTTGGACCAGTGAATCCTCATCACATCACGACCCTAATCCTGTAAAATCATCTCAATTGGCTCAAGGAATCATCACAAATTTCAGATCTTGGGCCAAGAACACTAAAAAGGGGAAACTTGAGAAATCATTCAAATCGTAGGTGCTAGAGCTGTTGATTCGGTCAAGGATCTATAGAGGATTGTTCTAGCTCATCCTAGCAACAAATTTCTCAAGAAATCCGAGCCAAAAACTCGTCCAAAAATGAGATCGAAAATCACCACAAAAATAGCTCCGAAAATAAGAAAAAGGGAATTTCGGGATTCAAGTGAAGAGGGAAATCTCGAGCATAAAAATACTTCTCATATCATAGGAAGGTGCTTACAAGATCCATAGGTACAAGGTTAGGAAGCCACCCTCTTCCTCCCACTATTTGGAAGAGCAAGAGATGTCTCTCACACACACTTTCCTCTCCTCTAAAACATGAAGTCCTCTCCTAGCACTTTGAATAGAGTCCTAACACAAGGCTAATGGAAAGAGAGGCACCTCTCCCACTAGCCACACCTCTCGTTATATAGGCCTATGGTCTATTGTCCACATGACCACTCTACCCTTGACCTACATAACACACCAACCTACCACCGGGGGCATAACCGTCCATCTCTTTCCTCATCGCCCGAATGCCATCGGACGCTTCACGTCTTTGCTTCATCTTGAAGCAAGCTCCATGATGGTGCCACGTGCACCACCAACCATCGCCACTGGTTTTGAGGCCCAAACCGGGAAACCGCCTTGCACGCTTCTGAAAGTGCGACTTCTCGATGTCGACGCATGTCACCTTGTCTCGTGATCCTGACCACCGGCAAGTCTCTCCCAGTCCCTGTCCATCAGGCCCCCTTGTCACGTGCACCGCCATCCCATTCGTCTTGACTTGGTCAACACGCTATCTTCATCACCACCACGGTTTTGAGGCTCAACCACAAAATTGTCTGTGCTTCTTACCTCTCCACATGTACAGTGTGGATCACCCTTGACTTCACCTGGCATCCCGATCATCTGGCCCCAAGTCCCCTACTTGTGCCCGATCCTCTTGCCGTTGACTGCCATGTTGACTCCAGTGACCTACACATCACGAGAGAAGCAAACACATTTCCCACCTCCTGCAATATCACCAATATCTCCACAAGCTCTGGTTAGTCATAGCCATGATATGCAAACCCATGCAATCTCTGGATTCCCGCATTTCAACGCAAACACCAAATCCGCTCAAGTCAATTACTCATCACAAACATAGCAAACCATGGTACATATCCACATGGTTTCTCACTTCTGAACGTTCTCGTGCCCCGAAGTGAGCTAATAGGTGAAAGACTTGAGGCTGCAACAAGAAATTGGTATAAGCACTCGACCTGAGTAACTAGGAGTTTGACGCTTGATTAAGATATACTTTGGAAAGATATATTTTTAGGAATTTTAGACTTAAACTCACTGTCCTCCTAACTAACTTAACAGATCTCTTTTTTTTATATTTATAATAGTGTGGATTTCTCCTATGTTGCTACCCCTATATTATTACTGAACATCCTTACCCCCGTTATTGGTTAGTTGGTATAAACTCTTGCAGTTATATCTTTGTTAAAACAAGATAATCTTACGCCTAGCTTCCCTGTGGAAAATAAATATGATACCTCGGAATACTCCCGGGTGAAATTCTACAATGTTGTTCCATGCGCTTGCGGATTAATTCATTTTATTCTTAAAGCATAACAAACGCCAACCGTTATTTCTAGCACCGTACCAAGAATAATCATATTCTTGATGCGACGTTAAGAAATACCAACAGTCTTTCTGATGTGGACAAGGGTTCCCGATCTTCCGAAAGGTTCTTGGTAAGTTGATTTGGTCGGAGGCGACACACAAATCGATCCGGCTTCAGAACAGCGCGTTCTAAACCCCGCAATCGTAGCACGACGTCTCCTCTGGTTATCAACCGTCCAAAAGACGATTGACCTCGCCGAGAAGGCTAATCCCTGCCTGCGAATCAAGAACACAAGCAAGAACAACGAAGAATGCAACACAATTGCAGATGTATGATTAAACTCTCGAAGTTGGGGTCTCACAAACCGATGAACGGCGAAACTGTTTATGAACAGAATTGATCTAAGCAAAACCCAAACCCTAATGGTGCGGCGGTGGCTGTATATAAAGACCCTAGGGTCGTGCAAGACCCTCTGGACGCGCCCCGAATTGGGCTCAACTAGATACAAGGCCCAAAGACAAAAAATAAGCGACGCAGCACCGACACAGATTCTGGACTCTCTCTTGTTTTGACGATTCCCGATGACTCCGGATGAATTTTGACATGAGGCCGGCGGCATTGGAAAGGTCTTCTCCTTATCTTTCCGTGCATATGTAGAACGTCCAAATACGAGTCCGTATGCGTCCAGGGCGACCGTTTTAGTACAGACTGGTCCTGGGCCCCGAAACAGACTCGAAGTCGGTTTTGATTGGGCCTCCACTTTGGCTTCCAAGCCCTTGCTGGCCCTCCACGTTTCCAAATCCTTCTCCCATCATCTCCTGGTCCTCTCCATGGTTTCTAATCATAAAATAATCATTAGGTAGCAAACCATTCTCAAAAGTAACATATAGCGAAGAACGTAGGAACGAGCTCACCTCTAAATTTAGTTGTCGTGCACGAGCTCTAGTCATTGGACCTTGCAAGTCCAGATTTGGAGGAGTATTGTGTGTATCCATAGGAGTGATGTCCTCATCATCCTCCCCCTCTTGAAGTGGAGTCGTCCTCGACTCAAGCTCATCCTCTTAAAGTAGCACCAGGAATCAAATCAATTTGATGCTCAATCCCTCTCAAAGGTGGCAATCCCGGGGGTATCTCAGCTGGGAAAACATCCTCATACTCCTGCAAAAGGTTAGTGACAGCAGGAGGCAAAAACAAGGCTTGTTTGCATATCAAAGCATAGCAAATATCGTCAGTAGAAATTTCAGCAAGCTCAGATTTTGTGGCAAGACATGAACGACCTTGTAATTTAATTGCAGCACCCTTAGAACATGAAGAATCATTAACATTACTTGGTGTAGAAGCAGAATTAACAGGTTGCTGAATTTCAGGGCGTTTATTTCTCAAACTAGCAGCTCGTTCTAAATCAGCCTGTACAATTTCAGCAGGGGTCATTGGTAACAAAGTAATTTTAGTTCCTTTATGCATAAAAGTGTACTTATTACTTTTACCATGGTGTACAGCATCATTATCAAATTCCCAAGGTCTACCCAATAAAAGTGAACAAGCTTGCATGGGTACAACATCACAATCAACAGAATCCACATAGGAACCAATGGAAAAAGGAACTCTGCAAGTTTGTGTTACCTTAGCTTTTCCAGAGTCATTTAACCACTGAATGTAGTATGGATGTGGATGTGGGCGTGTGGTCAAATCAAGCTTCTTAACCACATCAGAACTCACCAAATTGTTGCAGCTTCCTCCATCAATGATGACACGTGCCTGACGGTTCTTGATGACGAAGAAAATCTGGAACAAGTTATGTCGCTGCATCATCTCGGGCTGCTGGACTTGTGTGCTAAGCACACGCTGCATAATAATATTCATATAGCCCGTGGTATCTCCGCCTCCAAGGACGAGGTCACCGCTGGTGGCAGCGACATCCTCCTCCTCATCCTCCACATCGGAGGCGCTCATGTAACCGCCATCATCTGTCGCCACATATGCCCGCCTACTTGGGCAATCTTTCTGCACATGGCCAAGACCACGGCAGCGGTGGCACTGAATCCCTGTAGTGCGTCCCGTCGAAGCAACAGAGGAGGCACTACTAGCCGGTACCTGCGCGTAGAAGGGGCAGGGGCTGATCTTGGTGCTGCAGAAACAACACTAGCTGGTGGGGGCGGCCGGAAAGATGGCTTGGGCAGCCCCGAAGTACCCGTCGGCCGTGGTGGATAGAATTTCCTGGACTTACTGTACTCCTCAAAAGCCTCGAAAAGTCCCTGTGATTCTTTCTCTGCAAGCATAGCATACTGGAAACACTGGTTGAGGGTATAAAATTCTTTATAATCAAGGATGTCCTGAATTTCTTTTCTCAAACCAGAATAAAAGCGGCAAATCTGATCCTCTACTTTTTCAACCACAGCACAACGAATCAAACCCTTCTGAAGCTCACTAAAATACTCCTGAACAGTTTTATCTCCTTGATCTAAACGCTGCAGTTTATTACAAATTTCTCTATAAAAAGAAGGAGGAACAAAACGATCACGCATTTCTACCTTAAGTTCTTCCCAAGTAGTAGGCAAATCGGTTTCAGCAGCTAGACCACTCCACCAAACAATAGCAAAGTCCTTAAACTCACTAGTGGCTTGTCTAACTCTATGTTGTTCAGGAACAAGGTGGGCATTAAATTTTTGTTCTACCGTCATTTCCCAATCAAGGTAAGCATCACCATCGTATTGACCCGAAAACGAAGGAATTGAAAACTTAATTTTAGCATACAGATCATCTGGAGCATAGTTACCTTGTGTGCGACGGGTGTGGTTGTGGAAACCACCCATACCATGAGGGTTACATTGCAAACGGCGTCGTAACCTTGCGGTCCTTGTAGCTGACCTATCGACGGTGCCATCAGCCTTATACACCATTGCTTCATCATGATCGCCTTCAACGTCGTTGTTGGTGTTGTTGTTGGTGTTGGTGTTGTTGTTGTTGTTGTTGTTGTTGTTGTTGTTGGTCTTGTGAGCGGTCTCCAATTCGACAACCTGATCGGTTAACTTAGAGACTCTCTTATCCAACCGCTCAATGCTTTCTCCCAGGTGAAGCTTGGTGACGGCGTCGGTGACGGCCCTGGTGATCGTTTCTGCCAAATCACTCTGAACCGCCTGCAAAGCCTTCTGTAACTGATTTTGGCTCACGCACTCATCCAATTTTGAGGGTGAAGCACCCTCCCCGTCGCTTCCTGACATCAGAAACACCAAAACAGGAAACAAAAAAGTGAAGGTTATCCCTACAAAACTACTAAGCAGTGGTGCCTCTCAACACAGCAAAAGTAAGCTTCTTGCAAAGCTCTTACAAAGTTCTGAAAACAACAAAGCGAAGGATACCAGGGAGAAGTGTTCCACGATTGCAAGGGTTACCAAATAACCTATGTGCTATCCAGAAGAAGTATGTAGAGCTAGGAAGGCCAAATATGTATATATGAGTGGCACACAAATCAAAAACAGATAGTAAAGCTGAATAAGTGCCCAAGTAACTTGTCCCTAGTTGCTGGTCTAACTATGTCCTAGAACAGTAGTGATAGCAAAAGAAGAAACAAGGAGACAAAGGGACACAGCCGATAACAGGGGGCTTAGTGTAAAACAGCCAAACTCAGAAATTTCACGGGGCTAGATGGAGCACTAGTAGGAATCCCAAATTTCTTTTTTTTTTGATTTTATTTTTTTGATATTTTTTTCTAACTGACTAGCAAACAGGGAGAAACCACAAAAAATTTCAGCTCAAACCGAGCTAGGACGTGGCCTACAGAAAATCTTGAAGTTTCAGAAAACGTCGGGTTTCAACTTGAATGAATTTTTTCTTTATCTTCCCGATTTTTTTTGAATTTTTTGATGAGGGCACACAGGACGTAGCCCAGTGTGGGTATGCTCAACTTTAAGTCAAGAATCTCCTGTAAAAATTTCAGCCAAAACAGACAACCGAGCGAAAAGTTATGGCTGTTTTACCGAAGGGGTGTCGGAATCGGTTTTGAAGAACCCGGTGGTTTCAGTGAAATCCGAGTCGGGCTTGGGGTCGGGTAGGGATTTTCTTTTTTTTTTTAGCGAGGTGGATGCAGCGGAAAGTGGAATTTGTGAAAATTGGTCCGAGGTGGTGAGGGTAGGTTTAGGGTGGGACTAGGGTGGGCGTGTTGATCAATCAACCCTAGCACACAAAGCCGACAAAACCGAGGATAGTGAGGGGGATGGCGGCTAGGGTTGCAAGGGAAACACTACTGACAACAAAAACACAAACTAAACCAGCGACTAAACAAGAACTAGGGCACAAACTCAACACTACAAACTAAACCAGCGACTAAACAAGAACTAGGCTAAACATGTGGTTATGGGCGGGGAAAATTTTTTTTTGGTATTTTCAGTGGACGATAGGAAGAACACGAAAACAAAACTAAAGGGTAGTATGAACCTGACGGTGCACCTGAAGCTCTGATTACCACTTGATGTGGACAAGGGTTCCCGATCTTCCGAAAGGTTCTTGGTAAGTTGATTTGGTCGGAGGCGACACACAAATCGATCCGGCTTCAGAACAGCACGTTCTAAACCCCGCAATCGCAGCACGACGTCTCCTCTGGTTATCAACCGTCCAAAAGACGATTGACCTTGCCGAGAAGGCTAATCCCTGCCTGCGAATCAAGAACACAAGCAAGAACAACGAAGAATGCAACACAATTGCAGATGTATGATTAAACTCTCGAAGTTGGGGTCTCACAAACCGATGAACGGCGAAACTGTTTATGAACAGAATTGATCTAAGCAAAACCCGAACCCTAATGGTGCGGCGGTGGCTGTATATAAAGACCCTAGGGTCGTGCAAGACCCTCTGGACGCGCCCCGAATTGGGCTTAACTAGATACAAGGCCCAAAGACAAAAAATAAGCGACGCAGCACCGACGCAGCACCGACGATTCCCGATGACTCCGGATGAATTTTGACATGAGGCCGGCGGCATTGGAAAGGTCTTCTCCTTATCTTTCCGTGCATATGTAGAACGTCCAAATCCGAGTCCGTATGCGTCCAGGGCGACCGTTTTAGTACAGACTGGTCCTGGGCCCCGAAACAGACTCGAAGTCGGTTTTGATTGGGCCTCCACTTTGGCTTCCAAGCCCTTGCTGGCCCTCCACGTTTCCAAATCCTTCTCCCATCATCTCCTGGTCCTCTCCATGGTTTCTAATCATAAAATAATCATTAGGTAGCAAACCATTCTCAAAAGTAACATATAGCAAAGAACGTAGGAACGAGCTCACCTCTAAATTTAGTTGTCGTGCACGAGCTCTAGTCATTGGACCTTGCAAGTCCAGATTTGGAGGAGTGTTGTGTGTATCCATAGGAGTGATGTCCTCATCACTTTCAACCACCCATGATGAAGAGAAGCCAAAAACTCTGCAGGGACTAAGGTAAGAAGGATGAGTTACAAAATGCCAACTTATTCAATTAAAGGTAGAGTATTTTGTTGTACACTTGGTATTATGGAGGAATATAAATCATTGTAGCAACTCTTGATACACAACTTAAACTTCTATCTTTGCATCAGGACGAGCAAAGGTTCAGCTTGGGAGAGTTTGTAGACGGCCGTTAACTAGCATTTCTGGCAACCAACATTACTCAAAATAAACAAGGATTGTATATTCCCACCATGCATTTTAGATAGAATTAATAAAGGTCCACTATTGCTTGGAGAAACATTAACATGTAGGTGAATAACAAAATGGACGAGGAAACACACCCATGTGGCGAAGAAACACAACTTCCACCAATCAAAGCTCGCCAACTGGGACTCGCACAGATTGACTGGCCCACTTACAAAATCCCACGGATTGACTGGCCCACTTACAGAAGCAAACCGACTTGACAACCAACCTTACAGTGTCACTGGGTAGTGGGACCCACTTGGCAGGCCACCAAATGCGATAGCACCCAAGGGGACTCCCTCCATGTTTGGGCAAACAATGGTGTTCGGCCGAACAGGGAGCCCCCCTCCCCGGGTGCATGGCTGCCACATGCTGGCTCCTGATGACTCCCTAATGACGGTTGTGAATGTTTGTCGGCGGTTACCGACTCCAGGAACTGACTTTGGGTAGTATAAATAGAAGGGAGAGGCCTCACTCCAAAGCACACATCAAGAAGCATTTCTCTCTATACCATTTCGTGATTCCCTTTAGTTTTAGTGGAGTTAGGCTTAAAATGGAGTCTTCTTTAGTTCCCAAGTCTTCCTTGGAGTTGTGGTATGGCTCTTGTATCTTTCTCCTTTTGTAAGACTTTATTCTATTTAATATATTTACCTTTCTATATAGTTATGTTTGGGTCATGTGTTTCTTGTTTGATTATATGATCCATTCATGTATGTGGTTATTATGCTTGCATGTTAGTAATGTAGTCATACTATATTACCCTATTAGACATAAGCCCTTACTATACTCTTTATTTATGTTGTTATAATGATGCATGACTAATGTGTCACTTAGATCATTTCCATGTGCTTAGTGTTCACTTAAATATGATTACTCCTTTTCTGATCCATCGCTCAAGGGATTAGGAGTATTGTTCTAAAGATGTAAGCGTGGTGCTTACATGAATAGAATGCATTATTTGTCATGTAGCCCACATCTTGCTAGGTGTAGGCAGCAGGTCGTGACAACCCTATCCATTGAAATCCCCCACATTCTACTATGAAATAGGCTCTTGGACGGAATCGTACTCTGGATGTAGGGGAAAACCAGATGCCGAGGGTGTGATAATCTAATTGTCTTGCATTGTCATTGTATACTAGTATATAATGTAGACTATGTAACTATATAAAATCAACATAGGAACTTATCTCTTTCTTTGTCCTTCTCCATGAGACTAATATTTATCTAACTTGAGTATGATATCTGTGTGTCCACTACCATGTTTATCTTTGTCCTTACCCCTGTGAGGACTTTGTCTCATAATCCAATGTGCAAATATCTAGAATATGGTAATTACTCCGATCAATCATATGCCTTCCTATGGGATAAAAAAAACACGATACCCTTATTACATAAGGGTGAAATGCTACAATGGTATTCTCCGTGCGCTTGCGGACTCTCTACATTCGTTAAAGATTACAAATAAACATTTATGGCTTCATTGCTAAGGAAACTTAGTGATGTTGTTTAGAAATGTCAACACAATCCTTCTTAGGTTTAAATAGCAAAAACTCATTCCTTCAGCTACGAGCGTTTGTGCATTCATATTTGTTGGCACCGAAATTTGACAGGACCCAGTGATGAGCCGCGTGGAGTCAGAATCAGTCGAAGTCAACGAGCCCAACGGCCGAAAGGAAGAAAAGTGGACCCCTGTGGGGTTATTTTATCTTTTTCTATGTATTAGTTTATATTTTATTTAGGATTAAACCTAGTTGGTTTGTTTAAGAGTCCTGATCGAGTTGGGTCAGAACCCCTTGCATGGGGTTATAAATATGTAATAGGGTCGCATCGAGTTGGGTCAGAACACTTTTGTTCAATACAACTCAGCGCATCGCCAACTTTTCCTACTCGACGAAATCCTCGTCTCGCGCGGGCTGCATCAGCTCCGATCTCATTGAGGGACTTGGATTAGTCAACCTCGGTAGTTTTATCATTCTCAACTAGTACTTTCTCATTGTTTTGATATTCTAGTTGTTATCGTTAGGATTGCTAGTTTTCTGGTAATTAGATCTTCTTTGTGCTTGTTTTATCGACTCCAATTGCAATATTGCCCTGGTTGAAACCGATCTATTGCAATTTTAGTAGGTTCTACCGGTATATTTTTGATCTATTATTCAAGTCACTTTATCAACTTTACCTATAAATAGATTAAATCTAGCTCTATTTATTGTATTTAAACACTGTCTCGATTAAGTTCGATCTGTTCGAATCAGTATGGCTGCATCGATTTGATCTCTTATTGGATTGATAAGGTTAGATTCAATCTTTTCATAGATAGAGTCGATATAGTTCTATCAGGACGTTTAGCCGATAGGTTATCACGGTTCAATCGACTTTCTAGTACTTGAATTGATTATATCATTCACTTTGATAGTTGTTTGCCCCCTTGTTGAAATATGTTAGATCTGTTATTTATGAGCATATTTGCAATACCAACTAATCAGATCTATCGATCTAATGCTATCGACAGAGCGAGTCTATGCATATTTACTATAGAACTATCTACTCAGCTCTATCGACTTTGGTCTCTTACAATCGACTTGGCTAGTTGCTTCATGAATACTGTAGGTGTTGATGCAAAAATCTTCACGCATGACCTGGAAGATCTGCTTAGCTCCAGTGCAAGCTCAATACGAGAAACCGGTGTGTGCCAGTCGATTTTCCATGCAAATCGACAAAGAGACATAATAGACAAATGACGTGGGTCACCGACCTGGGACAGGCCAATGAAGAATGCCAATAATCATTGTTCGTGAGATCAGCCAATACTATTTTATGAATAAATAAAATAAAAGAATTTAAACTAATTGACTAATATTATCAGCTCATCGGCAATATTTAATTCTATAAATATTTTTAAATCATAAAACCTGATAAAGAAATGAGTCGACTAGCCAGAGTCAATAAGCCTACAGTGTTCATGAAGTGCCTGACCAGGTAGACATGAAGGACCAAAGTCAATAGAGTTGAGTCGATAGTTCTACTATAAACATGCACATACTCGCTCTGTCGACGGTGCTAGGTCGATAGGTCTGATTAGCTGGTATTGTAAATATGCTCATAAATTACAGATCTAATTTGCTTCAAACAAGGGGGCAAACAACTATTATAGCGAATAGTATAATCAATTAAGCATCAGAAAGTCAATTGAACCGTGGTAACCTATCGGCTAAACGTCCCGATAGAACCCTATCGAGTTAATTTATAAACAGGTCAGATCTAACCTTATCAACCCAGCAAGAGATTAGAGTCAATGTAGCCTCACTGATTTGAACAGATCAAAATTAATCGAGAGAGTGTTCAAACACGGTAAATAGAGCTAGATTTGATCTATTTATCTATGAAATCGATAAAGTATGATTAATCAGGCCTAAATAATACTTATAGAACCGACCACAACTGCAATAGATCAGCCTCAACCAAGACAGTATTACATTTAGAGTTGATAAAACAGGCATCAAACAGATCTAATTAACAGATAACTAGCAATTCTAATGATAGCAATTAGAATATCAAATTAATGTGAAAGTACTAGCTGAGATTGATAGAATTGTCGAGGGTGACTAATCCGTGTCTCTCATCAAGATCGGAGCCGATACAGCCCGAGCGAGATGAGGGTTTTGTCGAGTAGGAAAGGTTGACGATGCGCCGAATTGTATTGAGCGAAAGTGTTATTTTTCTCGTACAGATCCTATCACAAATTTATAACCTTATGCAAGAGGGCCAGGACTCCTAAACAAACCGACTAAGTTTATTTTTAAATAAATCTAAACTAATAAATAGAACAGACAAAAAAACCCACAGGGGCCCACTTTTCCTCCTCTCGGCTGCTGGTCCTCTTCTAGCTCAGCCGACTCCACCCATATTTTGCTGACACTGGGTACGGTCAAATTCTAGTGTCAACAGTAGGTTTATCGACTCTGGCCTATCGACTCGATTCTTTATCAACATTTATGATTTAAAACTGTTTATTGAATTAAATTTTGCTGATAAGCCGATATAATCAACCGATTATTTTAATTTCTCTTAATTTGTTTATTCATATGATATCATCGGCTGATCTCACGAACAGTGACTATCAGCTTTCTTCATTAGCCTGTCTTGGGCCGGTGACCACGTCATTCAACCATTTGTCTCTTTGTCTATTTGCAGGGAAAATCGACTGGCACGCCTCGGTTTCATGTAGAGCCTGCACTGGAGTTAAGCGGATCTCCTAGGTCACATGTGGCAATTTTCGTGTGAACAGTATTCATGCCTATCGACCAAAGGAATGGCTCAAGACACTCTCAAGTGGAAATTGTTTCCATTTTCCTTCATTGAGAATGCGAAATAATGGTATGCTCAATTCGTTGGGGGTACGAATGGTGATTGGAATGTACTCCGAGATAAATTTTGTCTCTGTTCTATCCTACATTATGTATCACGGGCAATAGAGGATGAAGAAATCAACCTTCAAAGCTCCCTTTCCAATTTGAGGAAAATCTTTTAAAAAATTGTGGGAGATCCTCAAGTTTTTGCTATCGGAATACTTGATGTTCTCGAAGCCATATGCTTCAATGTTCTCAAAGCCTGAGAATGTGCTGCCCTGGGACATGCAAGTCCCTGAGCGTTGGACTGTCCACTAGGAGTCCGACTCGCCGCCTCAGTATTGATGTGTGTTGCTAGAGTGACGGTCCTTCGGGAAGGATTCATTACTATGTTGTACCGTCGAGCTTATAGCTCCTTATCGTTATTCGCTTCT
This sequence comes from Eleusine coracana subsp. coracana, assembly GCA_032690845.1. Classification (NCBI taxonomy): domain Eukaryota; kingdom Viridiplantae; phylum Streptophyta; class Magnoliopsida; order Poales; family Poaceae; genus Eleusine; species Eleusine coracana. The sequence goes on along the minus strand of CM064422.1, from coordinate 35,742,457 downwards.
GTTGTGTTTTCAAAAACATTATGAACTTGTAATATTCTGGTGCACTCTGATGACTTAATGATGTAATATTCAACTTAAATTTGAACCAATGTTGTATTATCAAGTGTCTGCATTATCAGCACCGTCGGGACCTCGATCCTCCGGGAAGGGGTGCCACACTTCTTTCCTAGCTTAATGTATAGTGTCACGTCAGGAGGAAACTTTGTTGAGCATTGAGGCCATCCCACTAGTTGAACCTAAGCCAAATCCTTGCATATCCATTGATTCATCTAGTGAGACCTCAACTGAACCACGGGCAATGGAGGATGAAGAAATTCAACCTTCAAAGCCAAAAAATTGTGGGAGATCCTCAAGTTTTCGCTATCAGAATAAATCACCAACTCCTGTATCTTCTCCCAATCCTCTTAAGGAGCCCTTGCCCCAAGAGACAGCGAAGGAGACAACTTCAAGCATGAGCAATGAGCGGTTGATAGAAGCTGAGTTTTCTCTGAACCTAATTCTGATTAGCTCTCCTTCCTCTACCATTCAATGCTTCATAAGAGGAAGGTGAATCTTCTTTATAATCCCACTGTCCGTGCCAACATCATTTTTATGCTTGCGCTTCTGCAATTTTGGGTGAAGAACCCTTGGCGCCGACTTGCAAATTCTTCAATGTCCCTTCAAACCCATTTTAGTGGGCTATGGGATTTTGCAAAATGTGTCTTTAAGACACAATGATGTTGAAACTCTCTTGACTTCCATGTGTTCAAAGTCCATGACTTTGACATTATAATCGGGCATCCCATAGAGAGACTTTTCTCCGATGCACCGACAAAGGAGACGCTAGACACCGAACTCTAGGGAAGACATCTTCTTGTCCCTATGTCTCAATTAGAAAACTCTCCTGAGTTCTCTATTAATTTCGAGGAAGGTCTTTCAAAAGACCATGGGGACACCTTGAATTATTTTTACAAGAGGAACACACCAGTCCTTTTCTCTCCTCCCAATCCTCTAGAGGACAATATCATCCAAGAGAATGTGAGGGAGTGTTGTGCCATGCCGAGTGGTCAATGGTTGGATGAGGGTGCACACTCTCCTGATATAATTTGGGTAAGGTCTTCTTATTCAATCATTCAATGCAACATAAGAGAGATGAAGGTGAATGTTCTTTTCAGTCCCATAATCGGTGCAAATATCATGTCAGAACTCATTGCACAAGCCTTCATAGGTGGTGAATCACTTGCACCGATTAGCAAATCCTTCATGAACACCTTAGGACAATATTTAGAAGGATTAGGGACCTTGCAAAATGTTCCTATAAAGCACGAAAGTGTTGAGACTATCATAGACTTCCATATAGTTGAGGTCTATGACTTCCATATATTGCATCCAACGAGGAGACGAATTGGGAGAAACTCTTAATCCTTTTGAAACCAAACTGTCATCCTTCTTTCCCAAGCCTTTTTACTTTAGTCCTCAATACTCCATTCTTGATGGTGATCAAGAATCATCGATGAGCTTTATCAATGAAATTCTAGAGAAGGAGAACCATTGGGCCATTGGATTGTTAGAGGCATTAACTCTAGAGATAGGAGGAAATAATTCAATTAATGAGCATGAGAGCTTGTTGCTTGAACAACCACAAGATGGATGCTCACATAAGGAATCTCTAGAGTCAATGAAGATTACTGCTAAAAGCACCTATGAGGACTACAACCACCTGAAGGCCCTCATTAGAAAAATGTTTAGAAGGATGGTTGTAGATGTTATTCTTTATCATAAATTTTACAGATGTCATATTTGCATTTTGGCACTAACCTTGCAGCTGAGACTCTAATGATACATCAACAATTGGTGGTGCAAGGGAACTACATCGCCAGTAATGGCTGCAACATGAAGTCCCTGTAGTCAACTTTTTGACTAGAAACAAAACACTATCGGGAGATGGCCTAAATTATCATTTCTCTTTTTCCCTTAATAAATAATTGCAAGCAGTTGTTTTTAGGATATATTTCCTTCGAATATTTTTGTTCACTAACCCTTTCAGCTAAGGATTGAAAAGAACGATGGTCACACTATGCCTGAGAACATGGGAGCTGCATCAGCTTGACACCATGGTACTTTTGGCGATGGAACCTACTACCCGAAGGTTGCAACACTTCACACTAATTTATCGTGTCTGAGTGATGCAAAAAATCAAAGTGTGGGGAGTTATGTAAGTATCACGTATTAAGTTCCATTCATGCCAACTTGCCTCTTGGTTTAGAGTTGTTAGTTCCTGCTAGGGGTGAAAGCGGTGTGGATAATTTCTGAAACCGATCTGATTCGAATATGATTTTTGATGATGTGGGGGAGTATTTAAGGGTTTTTAGCGGATATGGATATTCCGAATCCGATGACATGAGGATTTAGGATAGGTTATGGTATTGACAAAATCTAATGGATACGGATAATCCGATAATATAAAGTGGATTATCCAAATCTCATATTAGGATTATCCGATATTTTTGTCTGCTTAATATCATTAATGTCTAATGATAGTGATGATAAGACTTGACCGCGTCGCTCAACATCCTATTGTGTACTGAAGTCGCCATATGACAAAGAAAAATAAGGATATGTTTAATGTTTGCTTTAGACATTTTATTTTGTTTTTCATAATTATGTTATTTTCTAAATATAGAACACATATATTTTTTATGGTAATCACTTAAAAGATTGGGTTGTGTGTTTTGGTTGTGTTTGTTGCAATCATACATATACTCTACAAATTCTTAATCAACATATATTTCTCTATGTGAAGAGATATCATCCGATAATGTAAAGTCCGCTTCTGATCTGCCTCCGGTCCGAATCCATACCATCTCCAACATCCAAAAATATCGGTATTCGCATCTGCATCCACGTATTATCCGCTCCGCTCTAAATCCGTAAAAAAAATGTGGAGTAGGATGTGGAGAAGGTATTATCCGATCCGATCCGATCTGCTTTCATCCCTGGTTCATGCATTCATGCCTTGCTAAAAAAAAAGAAAGACACTTGAGTTCATTTCCTTTTATTTCCTTTTGATTCAATTATGTAGTGCGCCTTGAAAAAAAAAGATAAATAGAAACTTAATAATATAGTTGTGACTCTACGAGGCCCATAAAGCCGGTAGAGTATGTTTTGCTTTTAACCCTTTTGTTTGTTTTCCTTCTATCAAATAAAAGTACAGGCAAGAAAACAAGTGTGGGGGAGATCCTCATGATTCTTGACGCGCAACAAAGGACCTCATCGGCTAACATATATGAACAACACCACACGGAGCACCACGCCATACGGCGACCAAGCTAGATGCCAAGATGACTCAGCCAAACCCTCAAGGTCAACTAAACCAACCTTGGCCCAACTTGGCATCATCTGCTAGTGTGACCATTTGCACGTCTTATCCCTCTATCTCCCTGTTTCGTTCATTGATTTAGTTTTCCTATAATAGAATGATAAAATCCAAACTAGGAAACTAAAACCAACCTTGATGACCAACTAATTATTCAAAGCTTTCCATGGTTGGCTTGCATGCTCTTTATTCCTTGCTCTTATGCCAATTCTAGTAGACTATATTCATAGGAACCACATGCTATCTAGGTTGTTGACGAGTGTGATACGGTTTGATGAAGTGATACTAGATCTCTATTGCATAAAGTACTTGGGAATTATTTTTGAAAAGTAAAAATATATAAGCTTACTCCTCAATGATTAGAAATATCCCACTTGAGCCATATGATAGTTCCATTTTATAAACCTTCTGCATATGCTGCTTGTGTCTTTATTGAACCTGGTCAAATTATTTTGACCCTAGTGAGATGCTTGTTATGTATTGTTGATCAAGTTCATGTGCACAATCCCTTGATATGTTAATCTTCTACAATGGAAGTTAGCATAACCATCATCATCATCATCCATCTATCCACCAAAAAGAAATACTCCATAATTATACTGTCATGACTCTCTCTTGTTTGTTCATATAGAAGGCATGGCTAAAAAATGCTCTCAATCCTTGAGGATGAAAAAAAAGAGAGAGAAGAAATAGTCGTGCACAATATCATTTCAAGGCATGGCTAAAAAAATGCTCAACACATAAAGGAGTATTCATCTGCCTCCATCATCCATCTCCTTCCACATGCCACTCTTCCACCCCGGCAGATAGCATCACACATATCTATCCACCATCCACAAAATAAAGGGTTCCATTATTTTGAGAAATTCCTTCTCCAGTTATCCTTGCAAAAAGAGACATGGGCTGTCAAGTATTCAAAAACAATAAGAAGAGAGGTAACCCATGTTCTCAAATAGAAGAGAGGGAGGATATCAAAGGGAGTACTCATATTTCACCAATACATCCATTCCACCCATAAATGTGCACATACTTGACTGATGATTCATTACTTGTTTTCTCCTTGGATCTCGTTTTTGACTTGGTAATATATGAAGCATAGGTATGCCTTCTTTTTATTCCCTACCCTGAGCTCCGCATAAGATTATCTTTGGAAGTAGGAACAAAAGGAGGCAACAACCAAAGCATCAGTGAGGATCCACACACATACATAAGTGACATGAGAGAATCATTTGAGGTGTACAACTTGTTTTATTTTTGAAAACTTCTTCAAAAATCCAAGTTACTTAGCACAAGGAGATGGTATGACCATAATCTGTACTATTCCACCATTCAACAAGCAAAAGTAACATGGTAGACACATCAAAGTCCATTGGTACATGTATGGTTTGGAATAATTTGCAAGCTAGAACCATACCGTTTGGAGATAAAGATCCACCTTAGTCCTTTTCCTTTACTCGAGGATGGCACACCTAGTTCCAATGATCGAAATTGAATGCTTCTGTATGCGTGCCTAGGATAAATTTTTTCATGCACACATGACAATTATTGTGATAAAGAACAATATCTTTATTAATATTGATAATATTATTACAAGAGTGACCCGTAGGTCAAAAGAAAAAGAATACATTGCAGTGGAGTAAACTAAGCGTTGGTGTCCTTCAGCTCCCACAGGAAGTCGACCGGAAGACCGCAGGCCTAAAGGTCTCCTCCGTTGTCTTCATCGTTGTACCATCCTTCTCCTGTAGCTGAGCCGCAATGTGGGATATAGCAAGGATGAGTACATGTCGTACTTAGTAAGTGGGGGAAAAGATGACATGGTGTTGGTTGTAGTTACGCATCCACTTATATACCGCAAGAGGACGGTGTACAGTTGTAGCTCGTTTTCCGTCAAAGTATTCCAAGGTTATCGAATCCACAGGGAACGAGCAGAACTATTACTACTTAAAGGGTTACTAACAGATTGTAATGGTTGGGTTGGTGTGAATGGTGATGTTGAGAGAGTGATCGATGAATGTTATTGGAGATGTAACATGATAATGAAGGATTCTCTCCTTAGGATTGGTTTGTTAGCATGTAACCTTATTCTTATAAACTCGAGTGATGACCCTAATATTCTACAAGACATGGTGGTTTCATTCGCCCCGGTTGTCACTACAAAGGTTATTAGCTCCCCACTGGTTTCTTGCACTATGCAATGGGCAGAAGTGTATTGGCCTATACACTAATGGAAATAGATGCGCAATTAAGTTCATCACATAGATTAAATTCATCAAGAGAGTATCAATGAGTACGAGAGTTACATGACTAGATCCCCGCACCAGAGAAGAGAATATGAGACTACTCGCTTATCCTCCCGCTAAAAATAGCAGAGGGATGAGAAATAGTGCTGGACAGCGCACGAGCCAATCGGCGCAAGCCTCGCGCTGATCGGCGCGACCTCCCTTCTGGTGGTTCTCGTCAGTGTTGACCAACCATCGCCGCCAATATCCTGGAACCCTAGTTCTAACAACTCAATATTGCGATTGTCGTCTCTCCGGTTGCCCCCTTGGCTCTTGATAGTTATCTTTCTTTTATACTCGACGGGATTAGGTCAACTTCCACCGACTCTGACTCATATTAGGCTGGGCCTTCGTCTTTGCTGGACATGGGCTTGTCTTCGTCGTCTTTTCCTCCTGCACCAATCGACGCGGCATTGCAGCTCGGCACGGCTAAGTATCTGGCCCATCTTCGTTGCTCTTTGGTTCCTTGTCTATAATTGCCCTGTTTTACACCTGTTTTCTGCAATTACATCCAAAATAGAACAACTACAAATATATGCAAATATGGGGTTAATTCTTAGTCCAAACCACCAAATAACAACGTAAAATGTCCCTGTTTGGTAGATAAAATGGGTAGCTAGAAACCACCAATAGTTCCCCCACACTCAAATCATTGTTAGCAAGCATCTTCACATTATCTCTCATGCAGTCAATCTCAATCATCATTTTTACTTGTTATTCCACCACCAAGATTTTTCTCTCATCTTCTTTTTATTCAATCAGCATTTCATACTTGAACTTAATTGTATCACCACAAAACCTTTTCAAAAACAATTTTAATTTTCTTCAACTCATCTTTAGTATCAAACATCAAGCATTTGGTCTTCTCTAAATCCCTTAAGTGTATTTCCTTCCCTCTCCTATCTAATCAAGGATTGTATATGGATCTTGGAGGGCTATATAACTAATTAAACCATAAGGTTAACCAGGTCAACATTGTGCTCAATCATGCCTACTAAGAAAGGATTTTCTTGGAAAAGAATCATAGGAGATTTAAAGGAAAATGTTTCAATGAGAATAATGGCAAAGAATCAGAAATAATCAGAAAGCTGCTTTCTTTTATAACTTTGCTGCTTCTTAGGGAATAATTTTTTTCTTTTTTTTTATTTTTCTATCTTTCTCTTTTTGCATCAGAACCGATCGGCGCAACAGCCGCGCCGGTCGGCATGGTCTATATATATATTTTTTTCTTTTTTTTTCTTTCACTCTTTTTCTATTCCCGATATGATTAGCAGTTTTTGTCTTGTACCAACAACGAAAGTTTTCTGAATTCTCTTTTATTGAGAATATAGGTTGTATCAAGGAGGAGGGAGAAGCAAAGACGTATGGTTTTCATGATAGCAGGGAATTTAAATGCATGGGCAAAAAGTTGACAAAGTTGACAAAGTTGACAAAGTTGACAAAGTTGACAAAGTTGAAGAATGGCTAGAAATAAAGAGATAAACAAATAGATTATCCTTTCCTAATTTTGTCAAAATCATGGGCAAAAAGTTGACAAAGTTTCTTACAATCCAATTAGTTCAAAGGTGTAGCTTACTCTCATTCACATCGCTATGTAGGCATATTAGACCTTGCTTTTGCTTTACCTTTTGATGAGTCAAAAGAAATTTTCACAAATACAAAGGTTAAAAGTCAAGTGGTAACCAACTAGTTCAAGTGATCGATCGATCATTAACAAGATAAGATAAATAATATGGGGCATCTTCAATTTGACAATCGACACTAACTTTATTGAAGACAATGCAATGATTCAAACTACGTAAAATACTTTGGAGCAACTCTCAACATTACTCATGACTCTCTTAAGCACACACACAAACTTAAATAAACACTAATAAGAAAAAGCAAGCAAGAAACTAGACTCAAAAACACTTAAAACCATTAAAAACTATGACTAATGGTAAAGCCCTTCCCCCACACTCAAAATTTGCAATGTCCTCATTGCAAGAGAAGAAACTCAACACACTAATCATTCAGACCATGCCTGTTCAACACTCGAAAAAATCATCTTATATTCCTTACGAGAAAATTGTAGTCCACTTCATTCATCTCGATTGTATCCTGGATTCTCCGATCCACATCTCATTGATGCCTGTAGGCAAGGTCCCTGTCTAGATACAACCACTCAATATTCCTTCGATAGACAGGACAACAAACGGGTGGTTGTAGATTATGATTATCAACACTATAGGGAGAGACATTGTTCAAACTCCTGTGAGCCGATCGGCGTAGTGGCTGAGCCAATCGGCGTGGTGGTGTTCTTTCATCACTGCAGCTGCCTCCACTTCCCTCTGCATTACCATTAACTCTTGTTGAAGTTCCTGCTTCCCTACCACTGGACTACCAAAGCTTCTTTGCATATCAAAATAATCACTAAGGTCTCTAGGCACACTAGGATCACCGCTTTACAAAGTTTCCAAATAGTATGATGTATCAAAATCGCTATCCCAATCAGAGTACCTTCGAATTGGCTTACCTAATAGCCTAGCAGATTTGCGAACCTCTGGTGTACTATTGCACTTTTTTTTAGCAGGCTCTTTGTTTTCACTTGGCAAAGCCGTCAGATCAATAAATTCAGCCATCTTCAGTTTGTGCTGATTGACTTCATTGTCATGTTGATCGGCTCCGCGCCGATCGGCTCCAGTGTCGTGCCAATCAGTGCAGCTGGCGGCTTCCTTCATATACTCAGCCCAATGTTCCAGATTACGCTCACGGTTCGCCTTCGAAGGACCGAGAAGGCGACAAGAGGGGGGGGGGGGGGGGTTGAATGGGAACCAATAAAAAAGTTCTTCGAGAGAACTTGGCCTTTATCCCAAAAACAACCCAAGCCAACCTCCAAACCAATCACCAAGACTACACACACCACCTTGTGGTATACTAGTCTTAAGAGTGATCAACTACAGCAAAGAAACACGGCGGAAACAACAGGAAACAGAAGAGACTCAAGATAGTCAAAAACCTCACAAACTGCACCTTACTGAACCACCACCTGCAGTGCCGATCAGGACCATCGGTAGTGCTGATCTGGCCCATCGGCAGTGCTGGTGCGGGATTCTGAGACCCAACGGCAGTGCCGGTCCTGGTTGTCGGCAGTGCCGATCGACCCCGATAGAACAGCAGAAACTTTCATGAATTTGGCAGATCTTCTCCAAAACCTAACCAGACGAACTCCAAATGATGCGATTTTTGGATCAGTGAATCCTCATCACATCACGACCCTAATCCTAGAATATCATCTCAATTGGCTTAAGGAATGATCATGAATTCCAGATCTTGTTCCAAGAACACCAAAAAGGGGAACCTTGAGAAATCCTTCAAATCGAAGGTGCTAGGGCTATTGATTCGGTCAAGTATCCATAGAGGATTGTTCTAGCTCATCCTAGCAACAAGTTTCTCAAGAAATCCGAGCCAAAACCTCGTCCAAAAATGAGATCGAAAATCACAACGAAAATAGCTCCGAAAATAGGAAAAAGGGAATTTCGGGATTCAAGTTAAGAGGGAAATCTTGAGCACAAAAATACTTCTCATGTCATAGAAAGCTGCTTACAAGATCCATAGGTACAGGGCTAGGAAGCCACCCTCTTCCTCCACTATTTGGAAGAGCAAGAGATGTCTCTCACACACCCTTTCCTCTCCTCTAAAACATGAAGTCCTCCACTAGCACTTTGAATAGAGTCCTAACACAAGGCTAATGGAAAGAGAGGCACCTCTCCCACTAGCCACACCTCTCCTTATATAGGCCTAGGGTCTATTGTCCACATGAACACTCTACCCTTGACCTACATAAGACACCCACCTACCACCGAAGGCATAACCGTCCATCTTTTTCTTCATCGCCCGAATGCCATCGGACTCTTCACTTCTTTGCTTCATCTCGAAGCAAGCTCCATGATAGTGCCATGTGCACCACCAACCACCGCCACCGGTTTTGAGGCCCAAACCGGGAAACCACCATGCATGCTTCTCAAAGCGCGACTTCTCGATGTTGATGCGTGTCACCTTGTCCCACGATCCTGACCACCGGCAAGTCTCTCCCAGTCCCTGTCCATCGGGCCCCCTTGTCACTTGCACCAGCATCGCGATCGCCTTGACTTGGTCACCACGCCATCATCATCATCACCACGGTTTTGAGGCTCAACCGCAAAACCATCCGTGCTTCTTTCCTCTCCACGTGTACGGTGGGGATCACCCTTGACTTACCCGGCATCCCGATCGTCTGGCCCTAAGTCCCCTACTTGTGCCCGATCCTCTCGCTGTTGACTGCCAAGTCGACTCCAGTGACCTACACATCATGAGACAAGCAAACACATTTCCCATCTCCTGCAATATCACCAATATCTCCGCCAGCTCCGGTTAGTCATAATCATGATATGCAAACCCATGCAATCCCTGGATTCCTGCATTTGAACTCAAACATCAAATCCACTCAAGTCAATTACTCATCACAAATATAGCAAACCATGGCACATATCCACATTGTTTCTAAATCTCCCCCTTGACGAGTACTTTGACAGCACCAAACAAGCACTTGTGAGACCCAGGAGAACCAGCAAAATGAGCCTGAAAAACTCTGCCAATGCAAGAAATCCCACAAACCAAGGAACCACTCGAATCAAGAACACAAGAAGCATTCGACTTAAAGCGCACTTCCAAACCAACATCAAGAAGCTGAGAAACAGAGAGGAGATTGTACTTTAGATACTCAACCAACCCAACATCCTTGAGTGTGAATTTTTCATTTACCTTTACCGCGTCTCTTGCCTTCACTCTCCCTCTCTTGTCATCTCCAAATGTCACATACTCCCGCCGCTTCAAGGGAGTGAGGCTGGAGAACCACTTTTCATCTCCGGTCATGTGGCACGAACACCTGGACTCCATAACCATTTGTTCTTCAAGCCTCCACCTGCTGCCTACATAGAACGAGAAGAAAAAGTCGATGGCTCAGTGCTGGGGTTAGTCAAAAGAGATTTGGGAATCCAGCACTTAACCATACGACTGGTAGTAGTCATGACAGTTCTTTGCACCTTATCATTCGAACGCATAGGACGAGAACCACTATGGGGAAAATGTGGCCTATCAAAGCATCTGGACTCAAACCTTGGGTTGTGAGGATAGAAGTCATCAGTGTGAAAGCCAAATCCATGCGAATGACGCTCACCATGATGGGGAAAACGTGGGGCACCAAAACGTTGCTGTGCAAAATCTCTGTTTCGTGAATCAAAGCCATATGAGGAATGACCCTGTCCACGATAGGCACGAGAAAAAGAGCGAGGCTGAAAGTCAACAAAATCATCATAAAATGCATCCCTAGTCAACTCAGCTTGCTTTCTCTCAATCCTCTTAAGCCTATAACAGAATTCATCCAAGTGGCCCTTGTGACCACAAAACATGCAAATGTAGACACCCTTAGGATTAGGCTTGGTTTGCATGGCAGGCTTCGGTTTTGGCTTCTCTGCTTGCTTTGGGTTGAAGAAGGGTTTTGGATTGGGTGGATAGTATGTGTCAGTGGGTTTGATGGAGTTTTCCTCATCCTTGTAGCTGAAGCTAGGAACAAACTTACCCACATTCTCACTCTCCTTGTCACACCTCTCAAATCCAATGCCCAAGTTATAGGTTGACCTAGAAGCACTCTCCTTCACCCTTGCCAAGTCACTCTCAATCTTTTCCTCACTTACTAGGGTCCTCTGGAGCCTAGAAACAAGATAGTCATTTTCCTAAAGTAGGACTTTGTTTTCTTCCCTAGTGATTACTAGCTTGTCCTTGAGGGTGACACACACTTCACACGGATGTGGGAGAACTTTCGAGCGAGTCTCATGAAGCAACTTGGACTCAAGCTCTTTGACTTTGAGGGACTGAGCTTCCAACTCATATGTGAGCTTGGGGCACTTCTGACATGCACCCAAAAGAGTTGGTCTAGCTTTGAACTCATCAAGCTCCTTGGGGGCACTCTCAAGCTGACTGGTAACTTGAGCATGCACACTCTCCCTCTTTGCAAGATCACTCATCACAACTTGACAAGACTCACACTCAGCAGCAGTATCAACACAAGCAAGCTTAGACCTAAGTGAAGCAATTTCAAAATCAGCACTCTCCAACTTAGATTTAAGCTCTCTACTCTCACGAAGAGCACTACGAAGCTTATCATCTTGCAAGAGCAGAACATCACGCAAATGATCAAGTTCAGAAGAGAGTTCATCAAGAGTGGGTGGTACCTCGCTTGTGTCAGAGTCGGATCCAGAGTCGGTGTCGTGGTCATTCTTTGCCATGAAGCAAAGCCCGGTGAAGTCATCCTTCCTCTTGACTCGTGGCTTCTCAACCTCCTCCTCCGAGCTTGAAGGTCCTTCGCTTGATGTGAGGTCGACATTGCTCAAGGCAGCAACGCAGGCGCGTGCAATGGCCTTGGCTAACTTCTTAGAGTTCTTGCCCTTCTTGTAGAAGCGGTTCTTCTTCTGCTTGAAGTGTTCAATGTTGTTGTCATGGTACCCAGCCTTCTTCTTCTTCTTGGGACATTCACCAATGAAGTGTCCCGGGTCACCGCACTCGAAGCAGGTTCTTGAACCACCTCCTCTTCTCTCCTTCCAGTTGTTGTAGAACTTCCTGAACTTCCTTGTGAGCAAGGACAACTGCTCATCAGGAATGCACTCCAACTATTCATCGGAAGCTGCAACAAGAGAGGACAAAGCAAACTCTAAAGAAGACTTGTCAAGTGAGGGGTTAGTTCCATAAGAAGCACAACTATGATCACCCTTTTGAGAACTAGAAAGCAAAGTCATGCTAGAAGCAGGAATAGCATGATTAGGACGAGATTTCCTAGATAGTTCATGAGATTTCAGCTTGCTATACAGTTGCTCATAGTTCAAGGTATTGAATTCAGCAGTTTCTTCTAGAGTAGCAATTTGAACCCCCCAAACATTTTCATCATGTGAGTACAGTAGTTTCTTAGATCTGTCATTGTCATTGTACACAAGGTTACCACAAGCCCGTAAGTTGCACACAATTGCCTCAAACCTACGAAAGGTGTCATCTAGTGACTCGCCAGGTTTTTGTGCAAAGGTTTGGTACTGTCTATTGTAAGAATCCTTATGCATAGACTTGACTTGGTTGGTACCCTCATGGTAAGTACAGAGCTTAACCCACATAGCATGAGCAGTGTCAAGGTGTGCAACCCTATCATATTCACTCCTACCAAGTGTAGAGAGTAGAATATTGACAGCTGTGGAGTTGTTCTCATACCTGACTAAATCACCTGCAGATGCAGTGTTCAGGACCTGTGGTACAGCATACTCTTGCTCAACAATCTCCCAAATTGCACGTCCTTGACTCAGCAGATACGCCTTGGTCCGCGACTTCCAGTAGGAGAAGTCCTCTCCATCGAACATCCACAACATAATAGCGTGCTTCTCCATGTCACCTTCAGATCACAAAGCCGGTGAAGGTCAACTAGTGATTAAACTGGCTCCGATACCAATTGAAGGACCGAGAAGGCGACTAGAGAGGGGGGTGAATGGGAGCCAATCAAAAATTCTCCGAGGGAACTTGGCCTATATCCCAGAAACAACCCAAGCCAACCTCCGAGTCAATCACCAAGACTACACACACCAACTCATGGTGTACTAATCTTAGGTGTGATCAACGAAATCAAAGAAACACAACGGAAACAACAGGAAATAGTAGAGACTCGAGATAGTCAAAAAAACTCACAAACTGCACCTTACTGAACCACCACCGTCAGTGCCGATCAGGACCATCGGCAGTGCCGGTTGGCCCCATCGGCCGTGCCAATCTAGCCCATCAGTAGTGCCGGTGCGTGGTTCTGAGACCCACCAACAGTGCCGGTCCTGGTCATCGGCAGTGCCGATTGACCCCGACAGAACAGCAGAAACTTTCGGGAATTTGGGAAATCTTCTCCAAAACCTAACCAAACGAACTCCAAATGATGCGATTTTTGGACCAGTGAATCCTCATCACATCATGACCCTGATCCTAGAAAATCATCTCAAGGATCCATAGAGGATTGTTCTAGCTTATCCTAGCAACAAGTTTCTCAAGAAATTTAAGGCAAAAACTCATCCAAAAATGAGATCAAGAATCACCAAAAAAATAGCTCCAAAATTGGAAAAAAGGAATTTCGGGATTCAAGTGAAGAGGGAAATCTTGAGCACAAAAATACTTCTCATATCATAGAAAGGTGCTTACAAGATCCATAGGTGCAAGGCTAGGAAGTTACCCTCTTCCTCCCACTATTTGGAAGAGCAAGAGATGTCTCTCACACACCCTTTCCTCTCCTCTAAAACATGATGTCCTCTCCTAGCACTTTGAATAGAGTCCTAACACAAGGGTAATGGAAAGAGAGGTACCTCTCCCACTAGCCACACCTCTCCTTATATGGGCCTAGGATCTATTGTCCACATGACCACTCTACCCTTAAACTACATAACACACCCACCTACCACCGAGGGTATAACCGCCCATCTTTTTCCTCATCGCCCAAATGCCATCGGACACTTCACGTCATTGCTTCATCTCGAAGCAAGCTCCGTGACGGTGCCACGTGCACCACCAACCATCGCCACCGGTTTTAAGGCCCAAACCAGGAAATCGCCTTGCATGCTTCTCAAAGCTCGACTTCTCGATGTTGACGCGTGTCACCTTGTCCCACGATCCTGACCACCGGCAAGTCTCTCCCAGTCCCTGTCCATCGGGCCCCCTTGTCACTTGCACCGGCATCCCGTTCGCCTTGACTTGGTCACCACCCCGTCTTCATCATCACCACGGTTTTGAGGCTCAACCGCAAAACCGTCCGTGCTTCTTGCCTCTCCACGTGTACAGTGTGGATCACCCTTGACTTCACCCGGCATCCCGATCGTCTGGCCCCAAGTCCCCTACTGGTGCCCGATCCTCTCGCCGTTGACCGTCAAGTCGACTCCAGTGACCTACACATCATGAGACAAGCAAACACATTTTCCATCTCCTGCAATATCACCAATATCTCCACCAACTCCGGTTAGTCATAACCATGATATGCAAACCCATATAATCCCTGGATTCTCGCATTTTAACTCAAACATCAAATCCGCTCAAGTCAATTACTCATCACAAATATATCAAACCATGGCACATATCCACATGGTTTCTCAGCCTTGTTTTGCTGCCTTCGTAAAATCTCATCGTTAATCTTTTTGGGTGACTTCCCTCCAGGAACTGCACGATAGCCATCATCATATAAAACATCTCTAGGTATGAAGGTTGGATCTTCTGCCAATTGGAGTTCAACCCTATGTTGAAGTTCTTTAGCACAAAAGAAACACTTGCAACCTTCAATGCAACTGTTCCTATGAATCTTGTTTTCTTTAAAACCCTCCCAATCGGTAAGAACCCTGGGAGAAGCTCCATCCTTTCTAGCCTGAAGATCCTTTTCCGCATCCAGCTGGGTCATGGCTTCTTCTGCTTCCTCTTGCAGCTTGAGTTCATACTTGGCGGCAATATCATGTTCACTGTAAAGCCAACACTTATGGATTGTGAGAGCGCTCTCTTCGTCTAGTTCCTCCTTCTCTTGCTTAGTCAATGTTCTTACAAAAGATAGGAAATCTTCATATGACAAGGGCTTAGCAAGATCAAGAAGGCCTTCCATGGTGTACCTTCGAGAAACAGCTTCACTTTCAATAGGTGCTATAGATTTTCCCTTGCGCACCAATACTCTCTTCATCATCTACCGAAGTTCATTGTCCTTCTTCACCTTGTCTGTGTTCCACGCGTCAGCTTCGCTTTTCTTCATGAATTTCTTCCCAGGGCCAAATGGCAGAGAGCTGCGGAAATCCGTCGCCGAGCCGATCAACACCAGAGTCGCGCCGATCGGTGCCGCCTTGGTTTCCAGATGCGCCGCCTTCCATTGCTTCTGCCCTTAGGGTTTTGTTTCGGTGACTATGTAATGCGAGATGATCCGTGGGGTTGCTGCCCTCTCATATTTATATCCCTTTATTTCCAATTGGACTAGGACTCTGTCTCTTATTTGCGTAATTCAACGAGTCCTAACAAGGCAAGGTCCGAAGCCGACTAAAACATAAAAAAAGACTCTGCCACGCCGATCGGTGCAGGACTGCGCCGATGGATGCGGTACACTAATTTACCCAATCAAAAACAGAAAAATCATAAAAATCAAAAACACATACAGAGCTTTTGTTTTACGTCATTAAGCTCGACCACACAGGGCACTAAGCAGTGAAGTATACATCAAAAGATTTTAATTCACATGTGTTGGGTTCTAGATATACCTTTAGATGTTGTCCATTCACCGTGTACTTGTTTCTTTTGCCATCCATTATGATTACAGCTCCCGAAGGTAACACCGTGTTTCTTTTGCAGTTTGCCATTACCAAATAATCTGAATCGTGAAATAATAGGAGTACCCAATCTCCTTCCTTGAATTCCTTCTTCAAAAGCTTCTTATCATACCACTTCTTTGTCTTTTCCTTGTATATTGCTGCATTTTCATATGCACGCAATCACATCTCTTCTAATTGACTTATTTGTTTCTTCCTTTTCACACTAGCGGCATCAAGATCCAAATTGATTTCCTTTATTGCCCAAAAAGCCTTATGTTCCAATTCCACCGGTAGGTGACATGATTTTCCATAGACAAATTGATATGGTGTCATACTAATTGGTGTCTTGAATGCCGTCCTATATGCCCATAATGCTTCATTAAGCTTTGTGGCCCAATCCTTTCCTTCCTTTGTAACAATCTTCTGCAAAATCCCTTTTAATTGTTTATTTGGCGTTTCTGCTTGTCCATTTGTCTGGGATGATAGGCTATTCCAATTCTATGTTCAACCCTAGATTTAGCCAAAAACCTAGTAAATTCTCCTCCTGTAAAATAGGATCCTCCATCTGTAATTATTATCCTTGGTACTCCATACATAGGGAATATATGCTCTTGAAGTATACTCATTGATTCTCTTGTGGTATTGGCCTTGCATACCATTGCTTCGACCCACTTGGAGACACAATGGCAACCAATATATACTCACAATCACGAGAATTCACAAATGGTCCCATTAAATCCATACCCCAAACATCAGAGATATCAACTTGAAGATTACACTTAAGAGGCATTGCATTCCTATTGTTAACATACCCTATCCATTGGCATTGAGCACATGTTGCAACATACCTTTTTGCATCTTCATGCATAGTAGGCCAATAGAAACCACTCACCCATACTTTTGCATGTGTTCTGAAGTAGCCATAATGTCGCCATAATCCGAAGAGTGACATTTTGCCAAAATGCTCGCTCTTTCTTCTCTGGGTACACATCTTCGCGCTGCTCCGTCCTGGCAATAGCATACAAGTATGGGTCGGCCCATATAAATTTTCTCATTTCACTCTTAACTCTTTGCTTTGTGTTCTTGTTCATCATATCTGTTTGTCCCTTGAAACCTTTGATAATATCCATCATCCAACTCTCTCTACGATCAAATGTGGCAAACAACTGCTCTTGTTGCATTTCATCTTTTATTGGCTCAGTTGATGATGATTCAAGATGGGACAAATGATCTGCTATAGAATTTTCTACCCCTTTCTTATCTATTGTCTCCAAATCATATTCTTGCAGCATCAATACTCATCGCATTAACCGACGCTTAATCTCTTTCTTTGAAATCAAGTATCTTATAGCGGCATGATCGGTATATACAATCACCTTAGAATTTAGAATGTAGGATCTAAACTTCTCAAAAGCAAATATAACAGCTAACATCTCTTTCTCAATTGTTGTATAATTTATCTGCGCCTCATTCAAAGTTTTGCTAGCATCATAAATAGCATGCACTTTACCTCCCTTTCGTTGTCCAAGAACAACTCCAACTGCATAGTCACTTGCATCACACATAATTTCAAAAGGTAAACTTCAACTATTCTCCAAATTTTCTGAAGCATAGAGCTTCCTTTAATGGGTGCAAAGCATAGAGCTTCCTTTAATTTTCTGAAGGCAGAGAGTTGTTCATCGTCCATGACAAATTCTGTACCTTGCTTCAACTATTCTGTTAGGGGCTGAGCAATCTTCGAATAATTCTTAACAAATCTATGATAGAAGTTGGCGTGTCCAAGAAAACTCCTCAAAGTTGTAAGATCAGTAGGGGGAGGTAATTTCTCAACTATAGATACCTTTGCTTTATCAACCTCTATCCCTCTATTAGATATGACATGACCAAGTACTATCCCTTCTGTTACCATGAAGTGACACTTCTCCTAATTAAGAACTAAGTTGCAGTCAACACACCTTTTCAAAACATTCTCCAAATTCTCCAAGCAACTATCAAAATCAGTACCATGCATGGAGAAGTCATCCATAAATACATCCATAATATCTTCTATGAATTTAGCAAATATTGCATTCATGCATCTTTGAAATGTGGCGGGCGCATTGCACAAATGGCATCCTTCTATATGCATATGTCCCGAAAGGGCAAGTAAAAGTAGTTTTCTGCTGATCCTCTGGTCTTATCGGTATTTGAAAGAAACCACTCTATCCATCCAAATAACAAAAGAATGAATTCTTTGCTAGCCTTTCAAGCATCTCGTCAATGATCGGAAGAGGATAGTGATCTTTCTTCGTCACCTTGTTCAAACTTCTGTAATCTATACACATTCTCCATCCAGTTCAAACTCATTGTTCTCACTAGGCACTACTGTCAACCCTCCTTTCTTGGGCACACAATGTACTGCACTAACCCGTTCACTACTAGCAATAGGGTAGATCATACCTACATTAAGCAGCATCAAAATCTCCTTTTTAGCCACTGGCTTCATTGATTCCTTCAACCTTCGCATCCCTTCAACCACTGGTTTAGCATTCTCTTCCAAGTTAATCTTGTGGGTGCAGAATGCGGGGCTGATTCCCTTGATGTCATCCAATGTGTAATCAATAGCCTTCTTATCCATTTTGAGCATAGTAAGCAGCTTCTCTGTTTCTTGCTTCGCTAGGGCATTGTTCACGATAACTGGATAAGTTTTATTCTTCCCTAGATATTCATAGCAAAGCTCATTCGGAAGTTCCTTCTGTTCCACTTCTGGTGCTTCATCTGGATCCAGCTCCCCCACAGGTTCAAAATCAGGATTTTCCTAGTTGAGCCGATCGGCGCAAGCATCACGCGGATCGGCACTAGCAGTATCCTTGCCAGTTTCGTGCATGATGTGGTCAAGTGGGTCTCCCATATCCATCCCTATCTTCTCGTCTTCGTCTGGGTAGAATTCCTGATAGCAAGAAGGGTCTTGATGAGACGGATCGTTAAATTGAAATTGCACTTCTTCGCCTCCTAGGTATAGTGTAATTTGAACTTTCCCAGCGTCTAGAACAGCTTGTACTAATCTTAAGAACGGCCTTCCCAGAATGATGTCTTCAACCCCAGTTTTTTCATTACTTAAAACAAAGAAATCCACTGGTATTGTTTTCGAGCTGATCTTAATTTCAACATTTTTTATCACCCCCAGTGGCTTGGTCTTCCTCCCATCCGCCATGATGAGCTCAAGTTCAGTCCCTATCAGCCGCTGTTGAGTTCCATAAGGCATGCTCATAAATGCATCATAAGTCATCAAGCTGACACAGGAACCAAAGTCACACAAAGCTTACGGAAATTTCTTCCCTGATATCTCGCATGGTATGTACGGTTCTTCTTCTTCTTCATCAGTGACACCTATAACATACACACCACACAATCCTTCATAGGGGGATGGCTCAAAGCAACTGTCTAGTAATCTCTTTGCTTGTTTCACCTCTGTTCCATCAAGCTCTATATCATCCTTGTAAAGCTTCCCTAAAACTCTCCCAATAAGCTCTTGATCAAAAACTTCTGACTTAAGGCAATCACTCAGGAAATTGTACTCAATTTCAGCTTCGGAAGCATCTTGTGGGCTGAAGGATCTTCTCATATTGATCAACTCCTGCAAAAAATCAATAGGAATCTAGTCCATTGGTTCCAATTTGTCGAGTGGTTTAGCATTTGCTAATGTCCTATCCCCCTTTGGTTTAGGAAATTTACCTTCAAATTCCATCAGGTGGCTGTCAAGAATTGCAGCTTCTATCTTGGTATATTCCTTGCAACTTGATGGAGTCGTCAGGGTGATCAGTTATCCTGTTGTTACAACTGCGCCGATCGGTGCGCATGTCAGAACCATAGAGGCGGGTCTGACAGACTCTATCTGTTCGAATTTATGCTCTGAAGAAATCATTGCTCTACTCTTGGACATAAAGATCTGTTCAGCCGGCAACACTTCATTCTGCATAACTTCTGAGCATTGCCAGCTTGGTTCTAGGTATTCTTCTCAATGCTTGTGCAAAGCTTGATTCTCGACAATTTTGCCTAACAATTCGATCCCTGCCCTGGCTGTCAATCTCAGAAAACTTCCTCCAGCCGATCCATCCAAATGCATCCTCGATGCCTTGTTTATGGCCATGTAGAAGGTTTGAGCACACATACTCTCATCAATGCCGAGGTCAGGTCCTTGTTTCAACAATGTTTGAAAACGCATCCAAGCTTCTGCGAGAGATTTTTCATCTTCTTGTAAGAAGTTCACCACTTCTCCTCTCAACTTCTGCACCTTTGGCAAAGGAAAATAGTGGAGTCAAAACTTTCCAACTAATTTACTCCACTTAGCTTTCGCTTCTTGAGATGCTGCCTTGTGCCACTCTTTGGCTTTTCCTCCCATAGAGAATGGGAAAAGCAGCCATCTGTAAAGATCCCGAGGCACTCCTTCATGATGGAATGTTTGGCAAAGTGCCTCCAAGTCTTGCAAGTGAGTATACGGGTTCTCCTCTTCTGCTCCAAAGAACTTATTTGCTTCAGCCATGCTAATGATAATGGGGTTCAACACATACGAGGGGGTCGTGGCTTTCTCGTCTAAGGATTGAGGCACCAACACGTATGGAGATGGCAAAAAAAAGCTCCCTGAGCATCGGAGTAGGACCTGTCGTACTCATCCTGAAAATTCACATAAAACACAAAAACAAAAACAACTAGAAAAGAAAGGATTAGACGTTAGTAAAATATTAATAGTAAAAGAACTAGCTTGTTCCCCGGCAACGGTGCCAGAAAATGAGCTTGTTGGTCGTAGTTACGCACCCACTTATATACCACAAGAGGATGGTGTACAGTTGTAGCTCTTTTTCCCTCAGAGTATTCCAAGGTTATCGAATCCACAGGAAACGAGCGGAACTATTACTATTTAAAAGATTGCAATGGTTGGGTTGGTGTGAACGGTGATGGTGAGAGAGTGATGGATGAATGTTATTGGAGATGTAACAGGATATTGAAGGATTGTTTCCTTAGGATTGGTTCACTAGCATGTAACCTTATTCTTATCAACTCGAGTGATGACCCTAATATTCTACAAGACATGGTGGTTTCGTTCACCCCGGTTGTCACTACAGAGGTTATTAGCTCCCCACAGGTTTCTTGCACTATGCAATGGGCAGAAGTGTATTTACCTATACACTAATGGAAATAGATGCGCAATTAAGTTCATCACATAGATTAAATTCATCAAGAGAGTATCAATGAGTACAAGAGTTACATGACGAGGTCCCCGCACCAGAGAAGAAAATATGATACTACTCGCTCATCCTCCCACTAAACATAGCACAGGGACGAGAAATAGCGCTAGAGCGCGCACGAGCCGATCGGCGCAAGCCTCCCGCCGATCGGCGCAACCTCCCTTCTGGTGGTTCTCGTCGGTGTTAACCAACCGTCGCTGTTAATATCCTACAACCCTAGTTCTAACAACTCAATATTGCGATTGTCGTCTCTCTGGTTGCCCCCTTGGCTCTTGATAGTTATCTTCCTTTTATACTCGACAGGATTAGGTCAAGTTCCACCGACTCTGACTCATATTGGGCTAAGCCTTCATCTTTGCCGGACTTGGTCTTGTCTTCGTCATCTTTTCCTCCTGCGCCGATCGGCGCGACCAAGTATCTGGCCCATATTCGTTGCTCTTTGGTTCCTTATCCATAATTGCCATGTTTTACACCTGTTTTCTACAATTACATCCAAAATAGAACAACTACAAATATATGCAAATATGGGGTTAATTGTTAGTCCAAACCACCAAATAACGATGTAAAACATCTCTTTTTGGTAGATAAAATGGGTAGCTAGAAACCACCAACACATGGGACTATAGACAAGGAAGCCTTAACGAGGTTTATTGCATGAGCTTTTGTTTCCTAAGCATCCTAATTACTAAGTAGGATCATCCCAACCCTCAATCGGTAGGGTACTATCCAAGCCAAGTCTAAACCATCCAACCATCCCAACCACTCCATTCCATAACCAACTAATCTTGTGAGAATTCCAGGCCACTCTTGACCGTGAGCACGGCTTTCATGATAGTTTGATACTCTGCAGAGTTTGTACCACTTTACCCACAAGTCATGATTGCCTTTGTGCCCGTGGACGTGAACCACATTACACACTTCCTTTGGTGTGTGGCAGGGTTTCACTATGATGCTTTTCCAAAGGGTCTCCTAGTACATGCTAGCCACTAAGGTTCCACTCCCGTCTGTAAGTGATAGCCCATCAACAAGCAGCTCATCACCTTAGGAGTCCCCTCTTGAGCCATTCGGATACAAGGACAGTCCTCTCTTGACTTCCATTCCCCGCTCCACCAAATGCTGCACTGACACTGGGAGAACACCTAATTACTAGGCCAAGCCTTAGCCATATTGGTCTTTTGATGGCACTATTTTCCTGGGTCATTGCTCCAAGAAGCACACCACCACCCAACATGTGCCCACGACACCACATCCATTCCATCCAGCTTATTGAGATCCTTATGTCCATGTTGCTAAAAGAATTACCAAACTTTTCCCAATGTGACATTATTCATTAGTCAAGATTAATTCAACGCAACAACCCAATAAGCAACTAAGCATGTCTACCCATAGCTAATTAAACCTCTAGTTCAAGGCAACAAGGACAAGGTAAAGCAATACTAGTAAACCCTAAAATTAGGTACCCATTCATTTGACAGAAGCATGCATTCATAATATGATCAAAATGCATCAAGGACAGTTGCCTGAAGATGGATGTTGCTACTCAGGTCTTCCATTCATGGTCTTGCGATTTTGAGAACAACACATTCTCTAATTAATGCCACACATGCATGACATGCACACAGTCATATAAACAAACTAGGAAACAGTACACCAAATAATAATGAAGTACTATATAATCAATCTTAAAAGATAGTATGCATTTCTACGATTGCGTGAGCGCAAGAATCAACTAAATTGGGGTTACAAGTAAAAAGTTATGAACGTTTGAAGGTATAGGGTTAAAATAGTACAATTGGAAAACTACTCTAGCACAATATGAACAGATAGTATTTGCTATGATGATCACATTGGCGTAGAAATTACTTAAATCAGAGTTGCGGTTGAAAGTTATGAAGGTTTGAAGTTTTAGGGGCTAAGACAGTGAAAATAGATAGGTGTAGGGACCTAATGTAATTTTAGAAAAGTATAGGGACTAAATTATAAAATAATAGGGTGAAAATATATTTTATGAAAAGATTAGGGACTAAAATGTAATTTATAACAAGCTCAAGGACTAAAGTATAAAAAGACAAGACTAAAATATAATTAAAATTAAGTTTAGGGGTGTTTCTATAAAACTACATGGCCAAAATTATTTAAAAAAACAATAGGGGCTTTTCTACAAAAATATAGCGCTAAAATTAATTAAAAGGAATCTCAGGGGCATAACTATATAATTAAAGGTTCTACAGAAAGAAATAAGTTTATAGTTTAATTTTCACAAAATTTAGGCGCCTAAATGAAAATACACAGTTACTAGGAATTAACTAAATTACATTAAACCCTAAGATCCATGGACTAGGTCCATGGGATTCATGGACCATGGTTTGACCGAGGTCTACTAGTCCATCGTGGACCAGAAGATACCCCTTTGTAGGGATCTAATCTTGGCTGTTGACCAAAGGACCGGCGGCTAGGAGGGTTTGGCGGGGCTCGTGGCTCTAGCAGTGACAGGAGGCGGCGCAGGGGCATGGGCTCACTGGAGATTGGCCAAGCTAGCACTCCGGTGGCCGGAGCTAGGTCGGGATGGGCCAAAGGGGGACAGGGGATGTCAGAGAGCTCACATAGGAGGTTGCGCACGAGGGTTCGAGGCTAGGGAGGAGTTTGCATCGACGGCGGCGGGTTTCGGGTGTGCGGCAACGTCGGGGGACCTCGAGCAGTGTTGGCGGCATCCAGGAACGGCTCCGGAGGGCTTCATAGCCACCTGCGAGGCTGAGAGGCGCATCTATTTGACCGTGATGCGTTGGAGAGGAGAGAATTGTGGCGGCGGTGGAGCTCTTACCGACTATGAAGAAATGCTTCCGCGATGGTGCTAGTGCGGGGCAGAGGAGGTCGGGGTGAGCGTGAGGGCGAGGGCGAGGAAAGGAGTCTGCGGCATCAGGGCTTGGTCTTTATAGGGGTAGGAGGCGCTAGGATTCCGCGCAGCACATGACAAGGAGCAGGGGTGGCGAAGGCGCTCGCCTTCCAAAATTCATCGGCGGTGGCAGGGGAGAATTGGGGGAAAGTGGGAGAAGGGGATCCTGGCATGCGGCAATCATGCCCTCATGGTCGGATGCTCGTGTGGCCAGCGCAGAGGTGGGGATATGAAAACCAGGGAAGAGTTATGATAGGTGGCGAGATTGGCGGGAGGAAGAAGATGACTAGTGGGGCCTGCCCGTCAGGGAGAGAGGTAGAGAGGGGGTGAAAGCGTCTTTTGGTTAGGGCGCCTTCTACGTAGAGTGGGCTGGTGGAGGATTTCGTGGGCCGAGTCAGCTTGTAGGCGTAGTAGGCTGTGCGGATGGGGGGAGAGGGAGAGAGGGGAGGGGTTTGGGTTGGCCAGAAGGGTTGATATCGGCCTAGAGGCTCGACTCCTCTTCTTTTCTTTTTAGTTTTCCAAATAAAGCAACCATTTTATATATACTACTCTAAATCGAGTTCTACGCAATTTTCAAAATAGTTTTACACACAATTAAATACTACATGCAATTAATTCGCATGAATGGAACAATCAAAATAATAGTAACCTAAAATTCATTTATTTATTTTAGAAAATAGTTATTTTGCTTAACATAATTGATAAGGTCTAATTAGTCTAATATAAATTTTAATTTATCATAAAATAATTCTTGAAATTTGGTGAAGTTGAGTCACAAACCAAAATTTGAAATTTTGGGGTGTGACGGAGGATGAGCAAAGGCTAAGTGTGGGGGAGTTTGTTGACGGTCACTAAGTACCTAATTTAGACAGTCAATTATCTACACAAAAGTAATAAAGTGAACAACTGACATAGTGGTAGTAGTTTATTACTAACAAATTCCACAAGTGTTGGTAAATAAATGTTGCAGGTAATTATTCGACGGAATTAATGGAAAATCCACATTATCAAGGGAGAAAACAAACTTCCGGCCAATCAGAGCCTAGCACAAGGATCCACTAGCCCACTTTTAGGAGAAAACCAACATAACCCACTGCCTTACGGTGTCAGTAGGAACAAGGGGCCACCCAACAAGGACTCAGAGCAAGGGGGGCACCTGGGCCCAAAACCCCTGTTTGCCCGAACAGGTGGGTCATCTGCTGGTGCACCGCCTACACGTGTCATCTCCTGGTGCCTCCCCAAGGTCGGTTTTGCGCATTAGGTGCAAGTTACCGACTCCAGGAACCATCTTTGGGTGCTATAAAAGGAAGGAAAGGGCCTCACTCTTTTAGCACATCAAGATTAGTTTAGTGCTTCATTTCCTAAAGGCTTTGGCACTGCCAAAGTGTTTAGAAAATAGGGAGAGAGAAGTGCTTAGAAAGGGGAAGTCCGGAGGAGGAGTGCGCCTGTGCACCTCTTCTCCAAACTTGTACCTCGACAGATGCTTGCCATATTTAGTAATTCTTCGCGATTCCTTTCTTGGTATTTAAGTTTCCTTTTGAAGTTTTACACTTAGTTGCTTTGCTCGCTCAATGCTCTATTTAGATAGAGACCTTAGCCTTATATCATCATAGCTAAAGATTAAGGGAGTAATTGAAAGAATAGATGTGGTGTCTAGGTCGTAGGTCACCTTTTCTTATCGTGTTGTCCACGAATTTCTTGAGGTAGGTAGTAGGTGGTGACAGCCCTATTTGTCCTTTGAAATCCTCCATGTTTGGCTACGCAGTAGGCTCTTGGCCAGAATCGTGCAGTGGATGCAGGGGAAAATCGGATGCCCAGTGCAAGCAACCTAGTAGTACTCTTACATTTATTAGGACCGTATACTTGTTAGGCATCCTCTCTACCCAAAGCCACAATTATCTTGGTGTCCTTGGTCGATCTAGAACTGAAGATTAGGCACACATGTTCCCTGTGGATTCAATACCTTGGAATACTCAGTGAAAGCTACAACGGTATCCATACGCTTGTGATTTATTCTGTTATCGTTAAAATACCCAACAGCCCATAACGTTGGGAGTATGAATGGTGATTGGAAAAAATGGGAGGATAAGTTTTGTCTTGCGTTCTTTCTTGTATCACATATGATCTATATGTGAAGAGGGATTCACTACTATCGACAAATTGAGAAGGATTCTATAGGTGGAGCCTAGGCCAGGTTTGCCATGTTAACTCGTTCCGGTTAAGACTTGTCTCTGCCCGACCTTGTGTTGCTTCAACACTTTTGTCTGAGTTTGAGCAAGGAGTCTACCCTATACCAAGACATCACTATTGGAGGATCATTCATCCACAAGACACCTGAGGAAGGAAGAGCTGTCCTAGACGTTATTCTTTCCTAGCTGAATGTAGAAAGCCTCTCTAGGAGGAACTGACATCGAGTATTGAGGCTACACCACTAGTCTAACCTAAGCCTAGCCCTTGTCTATCTTACGATTCATCTACTGAAATCTCAACTGAATCAGGGGCAACAAATAAAGAAGAAATTCAACCTTCTGAGCTCCCCTTTCAATTCGAGGATGATGTTTTTGAAGATTATGGGAACTCCTCGAAGTATAGGTATCATAAGAAACAAACAACACTTGGTTTGTCCCCTAACCCTGATGAGGCGACATTCCTCCGTGAGACGGTAAAGGAGCTTTCAGCTATTATGAGCAGCGAATGGTTGAGATAAAGTGAGTTATCCATGGACCCAATCCGGATATGCCCGCCAACAACATTATCCAGCTGCATTAGAAGAGCCAAGGTGGACATTCTTTATAGTCCCACTCTAGGTGCCAACATCATTTCTGATGCTTGCGCTTTTGCTATTCTTGGTGATTTACCCATGGCATCGACCTGCAAATTCCTTAAGTGTCCCTTTGGACCCATTCAAGAAGGATACAAGTTTTATGAGAATTGCCTATATGGCACAAAGGCATTGATGCACTCATTGATTTTCATGTGTTCGAAGTCTCAGACTTTGACATACTTATTGGGCACCCAATTGAGAACATTTTCTCTAATGCTCCAACCAAGGGGAAGCATAATGTCAGACTCGGGGGAAATAAATATTCTATCCCATTCACTCGATTCGAGAATACTATGTCAGAATTTCCCCCCTAAGATGAGCCAAATGAGGAAGTGAAGGCCATCCTACCTTTTGATTCACCTGAATCCTCCCTCGACCAATAATAAGAAGATTTCATTGAAGACGAGGACAAGAATCAAGAAACATTTGAACTCCTGAAGGAGGAGCCACCAACAAGACCCCTAATTCAGCTTAAAACCCTTCCATCTATCCTACGCTATGCTTTCCTTCACGGCAGTATAGAAACCCCTGTCATCATAAGTGACAAGCATTTAGACCAAGAAACTGAAAGTCTCATAGCCGTTTTAGATAAGCATCACGCCGTCCTAGGCTACTCACTCCAAGGCCTTAAGGGAATTAGTCCCGCTCTCTGCACTCATTGCATTCCCATTGACCCAAATAGTACACCATGTAGGGAGCCTCAACGTAGGCTTAACAATACAATGCAAGAAGTAGTCAAGAAGGAGGTCTTAAAACTCTTGCATGAAAGGATTAGTTATCTCGTACCACATAGCAAGTGGATGAGCCCGGTTCAAGTAGTGCCAAAGAAACGAGGAATGAAGGTCGTTTAGAATGACAATAACGAACCATCATGGGATGGAGAATGTGTATTGACTACGAGTAACTCAACAAGGCAACCAAGAAGGATCATTTCCCGCTGCCCTTTATTGATGAAATGTTAGAGCGGCTTGCAAACCACTCCTTCTATTGTTTCCTTTATAGTTACTCTGGTTATCATCAAATTACCATCCATCCCGATGATGAAAGCAAGACCACGTTCACGTGCGCATATGGGACGTATGCGAACCAGAGGATGTCCCTTCGGCTTTGCAATGTCCTCGCATCCTTTCAAAGATGCATGATGTCAATCTTCTCCGACACGATAGAATAAATCATGAGAGTCTTCATGGTCAACTTTTGTGTCTGTGGGAAAACTTTTGAGCATTGTCTAGAGATTTTGGACAAGGTCTTGACTAGATGCCAAAAAAGGATCTAGTGGTTAATTGGGAAGAGTGCTACTTTATGGTCCGAGAAGGCATAGTACTTGGACACTTATTGTCTGAGAGGGGGATAGAGGCGGACAAAGCAAAAATAGAAGTGATAGAAAAACTTCCCTACTATCAATATCAAGGGTGTCCATAGCTTTCTAGGCCATGTGGGGTTCTATCGGCATTTCATTAAAGATTTTAGCCAATCGCTAGACCCCTCACTAGTCTTTTAGCTAAAGATGCGCCCATTGATTTTGATGATGGCTGCCTTAACTCATTTAATACCTTTAAAGAGGCACTCATCTCAACCCCGATGCTCCAACCCCTTAATTGGGCACTACCTTTCAAAATCATGTGTGATGCTAGTTATTAGAAAACACCTCGCAATAGCCTATGCTAGAAAAACTTCGATAGAAGCACAATTAAATTATGCCACTACTTAGAAAGAGCTCCTTACTATTGTTTTTGTTATTCATAAGTTTAGATCTTACTTAATAGGAATTAAGGTAATTGTTTACACTAATCTTGCTACTCTAAAATACCTGCTCACTAATAAAGATGATAAATCTAAGCTAATTAGATGGATTCTCTTTCTCCAATAATTTGATCCTAAAATTAAATATAAGAAAGGAGTAGAGAAATCTCTAGCAGATCATTTGTCCTGTATGCAAATCACTAACATGCAGGAGCTACCGATAAATGATTTTCTAAGAGACGACATGCTGTTGAAGGTGACCAACAACCTCTGGTTTGCAGATATTGTGAATTACTTGGTTGCAAGTTATGTACCACCAGGGGAGAATAAAAAGAAACATATGTATGAGAGTCGGTGGCACCTCTGGGAAGACCCGTACCTATATAGGGTATGTGCAGATGGGCTGCTAAGGAGATGCGTCCCAACAATTGAAGGCGCCAAGATCATAGAAAAGTGCCATTCAGCTCCTTACGAACGACACTACCGTGTGTTCCGCACCCAAGAAAAGATCTAACATAGTGGATTCCTTTGGACTACAATGTATGAAGATACAAAAGAGTTCATTCAAAAATGCCGGAGATGCCAGAAACATGGAGGGATCACTTCTCACCATGCCATGCTCCTCACATACAATCTTCAAGTAGAACATTCTGATGTATGGGGCATTGACTACATGGGATCTTTTTCCGATGTCCCATGATTGCGAGTACATCTTGGTGGCCATTGATTATGTATCAAAGTTGGTTGAGGCTATACCATGCTAAGCAGCAGATGCAAAGAATGCCAGAACGATGTTCCACGAGGGAATCTTCCATCGTTTTAGAACACCTCGGATGGTGATAAGTGGCAGAGAATCTCACTTCATTCACAAGACCTTCCGTCACTTTCTAAGTGAACTCGGTGTGAACCACAACATAGGCACTCCATGCCATCCTTAATCCAGTGGACAAGCAGAGAATTCAAATAAGCAAATCAAGAATATCCTCAAGCAGACTGTACTGGATATGGAGACAGGGTGGAAAAACAAACTACGTGAAGCACTTTGGGCATACCGGACACTATACAAAACATCCATCGGCATGTCACCATTCCAACTTGTCTATGGCAAAACTTGCCATTTGCCTGTTTAGATGGATCATCAGGCACACTAGGCCATCAAAAAGTGGAATGTGCATCTACAAAAATCTTGAATCCAAAGAAAGATACAGATATCAGAACTGGAGGTATGAAGGGATAAAGCCTATCATAATGCCAAGATCTACAAGGAGAAAACCAAAAGATGGCATGACAAGCTAATTCAACCGAACAAATTCAAGACAGGAGATAAGGTGCCACTCTTCAATTCAAGGGTGAAGCTATTTGGGCATGGAAAGCTAAAGAGGAAACGGGATGGACCATACACTATCGTTGACACATCTTTTCTTGGAGCAATCACACTACAAGAGGACACAGGTAACCTTTTTATGGTAAACAACCATTGCTTAAAGCTTTTCTATTCGAATGAAAATTTACATAAGGATACAGATGTGGTCAATTTAATTGACTTAAAGGTACTGTTTTAGGCATTTTTTGAAGTTTTCATTAGAACCAATGAGCCTAACCCATCTCTGCACCTCCTACCCTGCTGGCCCAACTCACCCAAGAAACATGGATGCCTTTGGGGGCATCACTATTCAGCTGAACACACCTATTCAACCAAAAAGAGATTGGCGCCACCACCCCTTGCTTCCTCATGCAAGTTAACCTAACTGATCTCGATCGTTTTTTATGTGTCAGCCTCATCCCTTCATGATCGAGAGCCAATAAAATGAAGTTTTCTCTGGACCGAGAGCAGAACCAGAACACACTCCATCTTCCTCCTTTGTCCTTTCCAACTCCAAGCAACTTAGCCATGCCCGACAAAAGCTTGGTCCCTGACTCTAGCTCTACCTCAATCTTTGATCTCGATGGAGTCCCCACTCCAGCGAACCTTGCTGTCCCGACCATTAGCTTGACCATGGAGGAGGTCAAGGCCATCTTTGTGGTTCCTTTGGCAACCTTGCCGCAAAAGGAAGGCATTAGGGGGCGCAGCCCTCTGCCTATCCGGGCAATAGTATTATCCTTGTCCCCTAGGCACACATTCCATCAAGGCCTGTGCGACAACACCAACAACGATACCAGTGGCTACCCATGTTTTCAAGGAGGACATTATTGGACATCCCTTGAAACCTTGCGAGTGACACGTAGAGACACTGCACAACAAGTGGGGAGATGATGTCTACTACTGCTATGAGCAGGATGGCTTGGATGACTCCCCATATAAGCGATGATTCCAGGTCCAAGGAGCTAGATGAGGCCATGGGAAGGGACCCATGCATCATCTCACCTCTTCGGACAGGAGGGAGATGGCGGAGTTGATCGACTCCTCCCCATCCAAACAGAGAATAGGGGCAACCCCAAACAAAAGGATGGTGGTGCTGCAGCAAGATGTTGGATCTAGGTCCCCTTACAAAGGACCTACTGTTGCCCAACTAGCACTAGAAGTGGAGAAACTCCACCTAGAAAACAAAGTGCTAGATGAGAAACTGGCGGAAGAGCATATTGAGACAGGGGAGATGAAGGACACCATTTACTCTCTTAAGGAAATCTTAGAGACCATCCGTCATGGCATGAGCGCTAAGATGAAGCGTATTTGTGTTGAGATAGGGAAGACAGAATCCACTATGGCAAATGATTATGCTGCCCTATCGTTTATGTAGGAAATAAAATAGGGGCTTACTATAGTTTCCCTTCATTTATTTATTTCATTCCATTGATGTAATCAGCGCCTATTAGTTTGCTTTATCAATGAATAAAAGACTCACCTTGCCGATAAAGCGGGTGGAGTCCCTTTGCATTTTACTTTTCCTTTGTTTTCTATCAATAAAAAGTACATCCAAGAAAACAACTGTGAGAGAGATCCTCGAGACTCTCGATGCGAACAAAAATTCCTCATGATGAAAAATGTGTTGTACACCATCGCACGAAGCAGTACACCAAAGTGGGTGGCGACCTGGCGGGTTTGGCCGAACTAGTCCCGGCCTCCCTCGGCCCCTATTTTCTCTGGCACGATGGTTTGTGCGTCCTATCCATCAATCTCCCTATTAGGTGTTTTGATTTAATTTTCTCAAAATTAAAGTGATAAAATTAATCAAAAAAAATAAAATCGATCCAGATGATGTCCCCCACTCATATTGAAATTTTCCATGGTTGGCATGCATGCTCTTTATTCCTTGCCTTTATACAAATACTAGTGGAAAATATTTATAGGAACAACATGTTAACTAGGTTATTGACTAGCGTGATATGGTTCCATAATGAGATTCTTGCTCACTTTTGCATAAAGTACATGAGATTTATTTTGAAAATTTAAACCTCAGCGCTTACTCCTCAATGATGAAAAGTGCAATCCCACCAGATCCAAATGATAAACCATATTGAATATGCCATGCATTTGCTGCTTGTGACTTTATCGAACCTTGTCAAACTCTTGACCCTAGTGAGTTACTTGATTATGATCTATTGATCAAGTTTATGTACACACCATGCTTGCTAAAACTTCTACTCTTGAAGTTAGCATTACCATCATCGCTCCATCCAAGAAAATACTCCATGAACCTCTTGACTACGATTCTCTCTCATTTGATCTTTCGATGGCATGGCTAACAAAAATAAAAGAAATTCTTGCTCCTAATCAAGAGCATGATGAAAAAAAGAGAGAAATAAGAATGAATAGCCATGCCTAAGATCATTCAAAGAAAGAGAGAATCTACATATAAAGGTGTATCCATTTATTTTCAGCATCCCATCCATAAAGTGTGCACATACTTGATTATTGATTCATGACTTGTTTTCTCCTCGGACCTGGTTTTGACTCGGTGACATATGAAGCCTAGGTATGCTCCTTTCTTTACTACCTACCCTGAGCTCCACAAAAGCCCAACTTAAATGTTGGAACAGGAAGAGGGAAAAGTTAAAAGCCTTGGTGAGGATCCACTTACACAAAAATTGAGTGATTTGAGAGAATCATTTGAGGAGTATAACCACCATTCATTTTGAAAATCTTTTCAAAAACCCAACTACTTAGCCAAGGAAGTCAAAGATGATCAAAGTATGTACCATTCCACTCTTCAATCACCAAATGTAATGTGCACTACAAGGTTTCAGGGCTAATACCACTACATTCATCGCAACAATGTAATTTTTGTAGTAATAAGCATGGGTAGTTGCAACGATTGGTCATTTTGGTTGTGATAGATTGGATATATCGTCACGCTTGCATGTGCGTTGTAATAAGGATGACTTTTTATAATGCTTTCTTGTGATTGTTGTGATAAGGTCATTTCACAACAGAAGAACGAGGTATTGCAACAAGATATAGCAACGAAATTGTTAGTCATTGCAACAATGCATAGATATAGCAACGGAAAGTTGTGTGGTTGCGATGGGGTCTTACATATTGCAACTAAATCGTTAGTCGTTGCAACAATGCATCGATATAGCAACGAACGTTCGTCTGGCTGCGTTTGGTCTTATATATTGCAAGGTAAATGTTTGTCGTTGCAACTATACATAGATATAGCAACGATGGAGGGAGTTGCATTATCATGGTATCACAACGAAAATTAAACTAAAGTCGCCCAATAGGGTATTTGATCTCTCTGAGCACATATTAAGTTAAAGTCAAGGGACAGCGTGATCATTCGGCCTACTTTGCTCATAATAATTGAGAACATCATTAAAACAATGGAAAACATGAAACATTCACAAGTTAAAATGCAATCTGAGTGCATTATATTACTTACAAGCAAGTGTTCATTCCACAGTGATCCACCCAAACAAACTTAAACTAAACATCAAAGACTAATAACAATAAGGGGGGGCTACTTGAAAGATGGGTAGGGCGGATAAAAAGAGGGGCTTGCAGTAGTAGAGGTGGTTCGGAATAACGACGACGCCGGGTGCAATTGATCATGTCATAGTGCCTGACACAACCGGGGCGATCACCAGCAGGGATCTTCACCATTTCTCCATACATATGGTCCGAAACATGCAGATATGGTGGAGCCACTTTCTTATTGTCGTTTTCTAGTACAACAAACAAAAATGGATAATTGGCTCCCAGAAAACTCATGGATCTGTTGTTCCTCCGTCGCCTTCTTTGTTCTTCGTATCGTGGCCAGGGTTTACAAGTATTATAACGGTTCTACTCATAAAGAACTCGATTTCTAGCAAATAATGTGGTTGCGCCGATCGGTGCAGGATTGCATGGATCGGCACAAGCCGTGTCTTCTCTGGTTTCTACTCCGAGTTGGTTCCTCTGTCTTCCCCAACTGCCATGTGGGCCTTTTCCTTCAAGATAAAGTCTTGTACTACATGTCGAGATCTTGAAGTTCCATAAATCTTCTAGGCAAATATCTTCTAGTGTCTTGTGCAGATAACCTTCCATAAACATGTGGAATGGGCCTCGGTCACTTCTGTGGGCCAAACCACCCTTGCACCGATCGGCTCATAGACTGCGCCGACCGGCTCACTGGGCTTCTTAAGTACTCTTCGTCGATTTTGGATTCCTGTCCTCTCTAGCATCACTTTAATCACCAATTTTACCTATTTCTGCCATAAAGCTTCAAAACAACGCATCGGTAAATGGCCTAAATTAGTATCAATTATGCTCTAATTGGGGTAATATTCACATATAAAAGGGAAACTTGGGGAGTGCCAACAGTTCCCCCACACTTAAACCTTTGCTCATCCCGAGTAAAGTAAAAGAAAGAAAAATCAATGAACATACTCTTTCTATCACAAAGGATATCTTAAATCAAATAATGTTGAGCATTGTTCTATTGTGGTGTATTTCATATTGGTATTCAGCAAAATTGTTCAAATATAGGATTTTTCTTCTCTTTTTTATTTTTTATTTTTTGTTTCTCCCTTTTTTTATTTTGCTCTCTGCTGCGCTGATCGGCACTAGGAGTGCGCCGATCGGCTCTCAACCTGAATTCACCAACATTTGTTGGTATTTGATTCTTCTGGCTTCAATATTTATTCAAGAAATAAATATAGCCAGAGATATAGGATGTGGACAAGGAATGATACTCAACTAGATATTTTGGGTTTATGGTAGGATACTCAGCGGAATTGAATTTTTGCATGAGTAATTCAAGGCTAGAAACAGAAACACAAAGATTTGCCATCTTAGTAAAGTTCATACCAAAAAGAATTAAATCCTAACTGAACTCAACCATCAATTTAATGTTTATCTACAAATCAAAGGTTCATGAGAATTGCTCAAAATATGGCACTGGTGGGTAAGGATCTTGAAAAGAATATTCCAAAGTTCACAACATGAAAATGTATTTATGAAAAGATTGGTACTAACTTATTATCACAATTTGGACAATACAAATGAAGCACATGGGTACTCAAAATTGCTCCACATAAGACATATTTGCCGAATAATCATTAAGTTTAAGTTCAAAATTTTATTCAATGTTCAACATTATTTGGTCTTCATTGGTACTTTTCAAGACAGAATAGATAATTCAATTATCTTAAAAGAGCATAACCGCCATCATTATATTAAGATCGAGACTCGAATACATGGTGATAATTTTTGCACACATTTGCATGAAAATAAAACAACTACTAACACACTTGCATGAAAGTGAAACTACTACTAACACACTTACATGAAAGTAAACACACCCGATATATTGGTTTCCCAACCCGCTCACACACACATAACCAAATAAAGAGAAAGATTGCAAAAATAAGAGAAAATGCAAACTAGGAAACTGATACACGTGCCAACTCCTAGGCACTCTATTCGAACTGAGGTGGAGACGGTGGCTGATCGAAGCCATAGCATCGCGGATTGAGTAGCTCGAACTCCTCCACCATCGCCTCGTGGCTGTTCCTGCAATGGGACGTGGCGTCCTCCAAGCGCTTGATGTAGAGCATGTTTTTTTTATGTGCCCCTTCATGGGCACGAAAAAGTCTGCACCGGGCACATGAGGCACCACTGGTACATGTGCTTGGTACCCGTAATCGATACCAGCGCTAAACTAGGTTGCGCCGACCGACGCAGAGGGCTGTGAACCCCCCGCTGTGTCGCTCCACCCTGGCTGGTACTGTTGAGACCCCTCATGTTCATTCTAGGAGTCCCACTCGCCACCGGCTGCTGTAGATGTCACCGGTTGTCGAACCTGCCCTCGACGGTCCTTGAGAACTGGGCCCCCATCCAGGAGTCCTTCCTCAAGCCAATTTCCTCCCTCCAGCTTGTGATAGAGGAAAACTCCTAGCTCCGCACAAGGGTGCCTTATGTTGGTGCCGCCGACATGGAAACCGGCGTGAACACTTCCCGTGACAATATTACCACGAGTCATATTCTCGCGATCTCCATCACGCAGTCCCACTTGTTGTCGTGCCCACCCGGTCCATCGCCGTCACAGACGAGGGCTGCTAGGCGTTGAAGATCGGCCCCAAAGGCTAGCTTCTTGCTCTTCTTGCCCCTCTTGTTGATCCAACCCTGCACCATCACCAACATGGGGTTGCAATTAGATGTACTCACGATGGTGTTGTAGAGCAACCGCAAGTTCGCATCGGTGACATTGCTGGAGTCGCCTGTGCGTGCCACCATCCACTGATGAAAGGCTTGAATGGTCGGGTTGCGGATGTTGCCGCGCTTGATCTCCTCCATGAACGAGAGCCACCTCCAAAAGGAGTCCAACTCCTCACGTCCCATGATATCGATGACGTCAGCTTCAGCGTCGAAGCCGAAGGCTAGAGCGGCCACTTCCATGGTCATTCTGTGGCTGATGTCACGGACGCGGAAGTTGACGGCCTCGTTGCTGACTTCGTCGGTGCCGAGCCTCATCATAGAGGCAACCTCTATGACGATGTCGAGTTTGTAGTCCATGGGAAGGAGGTGGAAGCTCACCCAGCCGATATTGTTGAGCATCCTCCTTATGTTCTCCCATATGCCGATCGTGGTGAGGAAGGTCTCCTCTAAGTCGAAGTTGGGGACGAACCTTCCCCTCACCGCGAGGTAGTGCTCTTATTCCTCCGCGCTCAAGAGGGTGAAGCCTTCCTCCACCGTGCGTGGCATGAATGCCAACGATGGTGGTGATCTGGCTTGCCACCGTTTGGCTCCTCGTAGCACGCCCCGTTGGAAGGGGCACGCCGCAGACAGAGTGATAGGCATGGATTGCTGCCACCAAGACGGTGGATGCATCACCCACCGATAGGTCATCATGAGCGTCGTAGCTCCCCCTCGCTGAGGAGTTGTCACTTGACTCGCCGCTGCCGCCGAAACTGCTTCCCTGGTGCAGCCTCTTGCCCAACTTACCGATGGAGGAGCAGAGACGATCCATCTGCGAAGAATGCGAAACATGTGCGAGATTGTGGGTAGTGGGGAAGGTGGAGACATTACTAGGATGGTGTGCCGAATTGGGGCACCTGGCCTCCCTTTTATAGTGTGAGAAACTTCCAGGAGAAGGACCCGCTTTGAAATTTCAAAATGTGATAGCGTGCCGATCGGCGCAGAGGTGCGCCGATTGGCTCAATTCAAATTTTGAATCCTCTGACAATTGTGGTACTTGATTCCCTTCCTTTATGTTGTTTCACGGTACATCATGTTGGTTAGTAGAGGAACAACACGAAATCCTGATGTCTTGAGTAATTGTGCCGATCAGCGCGTGCCCGCGCCTATCGGTGCGCTGTCTCTTTTTTCACCTTTTGGTCAATTCTGTGTCTCCTCTGCACCGCACACCTGCATAGAAATCGTACCTGTTCGACAAAATCAACACCTGCTGCCTTCGTCGCCCATTTGGGAACCGCATGGGTACCTGCGCCAATCAGCGCAGTAGGGCGCCGATCGGCGCAAGTCACCATGCACCTCGTCTTTTGGTCCAGCGTTGATCTTGATGCCTCGTGTTCATCTCTTTCACCTACTTTTCCACTTTTCCCAATGTTCCTGTAGGATTGACACATGTAGCGAGCCCCATCTGGTGACTGTGCCGAACGGCGCCGACATGCGCTGATCAGCGCAACATCCATTTTTGTTCCTGGCTCCGCGCTTCTTCGCTAGATGTTGCTCTTCATCCTTTCCTGCGTCATTTAGCAACCTTTTTACGCACAAAAATTAATTCAAAAAGATTTTTATTTACCTTGAATATAGCTCTGTCTCTGAAAATTACTATCCTGGTTGATTTTTAGCACCCCTTCAATTCTGGGCGTCTTCAGCCTTCTGTCCTTACCTGGGCAATAATGCGCTGATCGGCACAGAAATTGCGCTGATCAACACAAGCACTCTTCCTTCCTATTTTTGGTCTTCTTTTGTTTTATTCCTGTATTGTTAGTCTATAGTATGTACATACACAGTTTTGCACAGATTAACAGACAACAAAAGAGCACACAAGAATTAAGCACACACAAGACAATCTCACTAGGCTTTCTTCAGTGCTTTTCATCGGTTCTGGATTCCTATCCTCTCCAGTATCACTTTAATCGCCAATTTTACCTGTTTCTACAATAAAGCTCCAAAACAATGCATATACAAATATATCGGCAATATCATAGGTAAATGGCCTAAATTAGT
The DNA here is from genome assembly GCA_032690845.1 of Eleusine coracana subsp. coracana. Lineage (NCBI taxonomy): Eukaryota > Viridiplantae > Streptophyta > Magnoliopsida > Poales > Poaceae > Eleusine > Eleusine coracana. The sequence goes on along the minus strand of CM064422.1, from coordinate 35,704,161 downwards.
ATCAATTATGCTCTAATTGGGGTAATATTCACATATAAAAGGGGCACTTAGGGAGTGCCAACACCGGGCTCAGGGAGAACTCCTTATCAATAGTAACAAGCCAGTCATCCTTCGCAGCCAACCAACTACGTCCCTTCAGCACCTCAACAACTGACTGTGATGATGAGGTCGTAGTCATCCCTTGCCCAAAAATATGCAGTTCAAAAGATTCCAAAAAAACATCAGGCTTTTCTATCTAGCCTTCTGGAGTGGATTGACGTAATTAGCACAGGGACACCAGGTATGAAGCCATGTTGCTTCATCACCTGCTTGCGTTCTTCCATTCCAACAGATATCAGCCTGATGGCTGCAATCCCGTCCACCAATCCAACAATACTGTCCGATACAGCAAGAGGCAGCGAACGCCACCGGCTAACTCTGGAAATTAAAATGGCACATATCATCATTCAAGACAAGCCGGTAACATTGTAACACAAAAAGTAAAGCGGGTTGAAATTTACGCTAGGCTCTGTTTGGGTGTTGTAGTTTTCAAAGACGAAATTAAGTATTAAGAAACCATAGTTTTAGAAGCAGCCAGCAACAATCAAAACCATGGTTTAGAAAAATGAGGTGGGGAGTAGAGTTTTTTAAACTCCAAAATACCTGTACTTTTAGCAATACCATAGTTTCTAATACTGCAAAACGTGTCACATCCAAAGACCTCCCTACCTCTCAAAACCAAAGTATTTTGCTAAACCGTAGTATTCTTGCAAAACTCCAAAAATACTTTATATCCAAACAGGGCCTAAATTATATTCCTATTGATCTATATTAAGCCTCAACATCAAGCAGGCAACCCACAAATTAACCAGCCCAAGCCCATGCACCCAAAGCAGCCTACAAAAAAAATAAAACGATGCGCCACCCTATCGATCGTCTTCCTCACAAATAAAAAGAATACGCATGTATTCCTAAAAGGCTGAAACTATGGATGATAGAAATGCAAAATTAGAAGGACAAAAAGAATTTAAATTATATTAATGTACTACAACTGAGGGCCTATAATTTTGCTTTTAGCATAGGGCCTCCAAAATCTGCGGTACGGGCCCTGGCATGAATTTCGCCCTGGTTGAGAGGGCAGACAATGAACGAGATTGCATGCATGCGCTAGAACTGATCGAATGCATGCATGAATAAAGGGGTGGAAAATATAACATACGATATCTCCGGGTTATGACCAGGTCCTTCCGCTTCAGACTCCTATACACTGATGCCGCTCAAAGCCAATTTGCAGCATTTTGCCACTAGAGGATCTCCGTGCTCGGCCATGACGATGAGAAGTTAGGGGAGGTGAAAGGCGAGAGAAGTTGGGAGAGTGAACTACTAAATGAATGGTCAATTCACAGTTGTCGATGGACATGCAGAGTCTAATGGACGTGCGTGCAGAGGTGCAGCATTGTGGTGGGCCCGTACGTCCCATCGCCTACCAACCATGGTGAACAATGAATCCGCGGTTGTCTCACCACTCCTAGACGTTTTACTATTAGTTTGCACGGCCCACACATTTTCCCGAGAGAAGCGGAGGAAGGCCACAGCCACACACGACGTGGTTCTACATAAATACCGCTATAGTGCTCCATATCTCATCACGCACACTAGCTCTCTCATCGCGCATTGATTCCTCAAACCGCTCGTACAAGCACATCATGGCTAGCTACAGTGCTCCATCCAGCCACCGCTCTCCTCCGGCCGGCGTTGGCACAAGAGGCGAACCTGACGGCAGCCGTAAGCATCCCCTTTCACCGTCTCCTGACCCGCCAGTTGGAGGACCCAACCAGTCGTTGAGGACGTCCACTTGCAACAAAGCGGTGGCGGACTAGCTTGGGATCACCCATGGTGCAGCCTCTGATTGTATACTACGAGTGAGCATACTAGTTTGGATGGAGAAGATGTATAGTGGCGCTAACTATTTCTTGGGTTTTTCGCTGGCTTTCGCTTCCGTAGGTGAAGGTGATCAGCCAACAGGAGCCGAAACCCAATAAAGGGTTAGTCGTGTGAAAGGATCTAGTGACCGAGGGGTGGGGTGAATCGGGAACTACCACTATGTACCAATTTTACCAATTACAAACTACCGATAGCACTCAAACCAACTCCTACACAATTCTAGTGGTGATCACACTAACAATATAATCCTGTGAAAGACAGGAGCACTCTATGCATACTAGTGGATCACACAAGTCACTACAACACCTATGCATTTCTAGTGATCAAGCACACCAATGCAACTCCTACTCCTGCTAATCATCAAATGTGGAAGCTTAAACACTACCAACAAGTATAGAGCCTAAAGTTGCAAGTCTACAAGATAGTCAACTAGAACTAGATGAACACACAAGCATGAATAGCACGGTATGTAAATGCGGAAAGTAAAGCATCATAGTCAGGAGTAGAGTAAGGGTTGGCTCATGATTTCTTCCCGAGGTCTCGGAAGGATGGTGCCTTCCCCTAATCCTCGTTGGACCACTCCCGCCAGAGTCCCGGTCCCTCCCGCCACTAAGTGGAGTTCTCGCCCATGAGCCCGCAATCACTCCTCGAGAACAAGCTCGCCTCCCTCGAGACATGGTGTGCGTCACCACTGCATAAAGCACAAGCTCGCCTACCTCGAGAACATGTCGGACTCCCCGAGCCGGCACGGGCGCTCACTAGCGATGCCCCTTCCAACGGCGGGCTCAAAACCGTTTACAAACGTGTGACGGCCTTCACAACGGATCACGATAGGCTCAATCACTGACACCTAACCGGTCTAGGTCTCACCATAGACCAAGAGTAATAATCTAGATCACACCCTCAAGGACACCCTAGACTTAGATGTGCAAGATGCTCAAGCTACTCTTCTCTATCACTCTTAAGATATGCAATATCTCCTCCTAGTACTCTCCTCTTTTCCTCTTGGACATTACCAAATGCTCTCAGGTATTCCACTGGCCAAGAGAGGTATCCAAGACCCCAGCAACGAGGTTATACAGGCTCCCAAACACAAACTAGCCGTTGCTCCATGAAATTGCCTTTCCGGACACACTGACCAGACTGTCCGGGTCACTGCGTGACCACACCGTCCGGTCACTCTGTAACGGCTCTCCTCAGCCGTTGGCTTCCTCTGTCCAGGCAAATTTCCTGTACTGACCGGACTGTCCGGTCCACTTTCTCTCTCCATTTCAGGAGCCTCCGTGAAATGCACCTCTCTGCCTCCCTGCACTACTATCCGGTCAGCAGAACAGACCGTCCGGTCTATATGGAGTATCCTGCTGACAGAGTCTTGCTCCTCACGCTAAGTCCTGGAAAACTCCCTATAGTGACCGTACAGTCCGGTCTCCACTGACCCCTCTGTCCAGTCTCTATGTCTAGAAGCTGAAACTCGTCATCCTCTCTTCACTTGGTTTCCCAGCTTCTCCGAATAGCTCCTTGGCTTCTCCACTGTCACCTAATGCCTGTGATTTCACCGAGCGACCTTGCACATCACTGACTAGTCATGACCTAAGAGAATGACCTAGACCCCCTTGATAGTGTATTTCCTATGGACTCAAAGCCCTAACAACTACCCAAGTGTTCCAAACACTTGCACCATAGATTGTCCTCCGCTTCGGTCCATCTTCATCAACCCCTGGTCTTCATCAAGTTCAGAAGCCTCCATGCTTGCGGTCATTGTCATCCATCACCAAGGACGTCATAGACAATCATCATAAGATAGAAAGGGTTTTCTACACAAACAACACTCGTGTAGATATTAGTAACATTTCTTGTTTGTCATGCATCACCAAAACACCATACCTCGGGGTGACCTCAATGGTCATGATCCTTATAGTCTCCCACTTTTTGGTGATGGATGACAACCACTACTTATGATGATCCAAAAATGGACGAGCAAGAAAGAACCAAGGGAAAAGAAAAGATTGAAGGGCATACCTTGGTCCTTACCTTGGAAGTCGTCTCCTCCTTGAGATGTGCTAGGTGTTGAGGAAGGACTACCCAATTGTGTAGCACACTAGATATTGAGATTGAGTCGAATTTGTGCCCGCCTTGGTGTCGTGGTAGTTAATCTTGTTGATGTAGACACGTACCAAGGACGTAGATGCTCATGTCGGTGAAGGTGTTCATTGTCGCCGTAGACATGCACCGTTGTTCTTCTTCTTCATGTTGGTGTAAATGTTCATCTTGGTGTGATCTTCATATTCCATCTCCCTATCTTCATATTTCTTCTTCATCTTTGACCTTGACAACTTGGCTTTTGGATCTTCATGTTTTCTCTCCCCCTTTGTCACCTACCACCAAAAACCACACAAAACATAAAGAAACCAAGAGGCATAAAATAATTGCCAAGAGTTAGGATAACTCCCCCTTTCATGGTGCTCCTCCTTGGTTGTAGTGATGTTCCATCGTTGCTCTCCCTACACTCATGACTCAACAAAAGATTTTCTCCAATGTGCAAAAGTTAGTCATTAGGAAGATGGGAATGTATGAGCCACTTGTCTATGAGCCGCGCGAGTAGATTTAACCTTAGAGCTCGGTCGAACATGGCTCAATGGGTATGAAGCACAAATATCACTATTCGATCGTCTAGACAGTCATGTACTCACATTGTAAATGAGCAACTCCCCCTAGACACATGCTTGGGAGCATGTATGGTATCATAATGCAAGGATACACAAATGCAAAGAATGCAAATGCAACAAGTATACAATGCATGATGTGATGCTAAAGAAAAGAGAGAGAACCGCTACAAACCAAAGTGTCAACAACGAGTTGTTCCCTTCTCAAGCTTGCTCACAATGGACCTTTCTTCAAAGCCTTGGGTATACCATGAGCCATCTTCCCAAGCTTAACCCGTGTCCATTGCTATCTCAAGAAGGTCTGAAGTCAACCTACAAAAGAAGAGAAACAAGCACAAACAAGGACACAAACAAGAACTAATGAAACACTATACATATGTACAAGGACAAGCTCAAGGGTTACTTATGTGAAGTTGGAGAGGTCCAGAACATTGACTTCTCCCCTTAGCCTGTTGAACGTCTTCTCATCAAGTGGCTTGGTGAAGATATCTGGCAATTGTTCATGAGTTCGCACGCTCACCAACTCTATGTCCTTCTTCTCAACATGGTCTCTTATGATGTGATGCCTCACTTGAATATGCTTTGCATGATCATGATCTCCTATCTTGAGGGCCATCTTGATTGCCGCCTCACTATTACAATATAGTGGCATTTGAGTATAGTTAAGGCCATAGTCCGAGAGTGTTTGCCTCATGTAGAGAAGTTGTGCACAACAAGCTCCCGCCGCCATATATTCCGCTTCGGCGGTAGATAGAGCCACCGAGTGTTGCTTTTTTGAGCTCCGAGATACTAGTGATCTTCCAAGATATTGGCAACCTCTCGATGTACTATTTCTATTCACTTTTCAGCCAGTGAAGTCGGGGTCTGAGTACCGAAGTAACTCAAAGTTTGATCCTCTAGGATACCATAAGCCCATGGTAGGTGTGTAGTTGAGGTATCTCATAATTCTCTTCACGGCCTTCAAGTGTGACTCCTTTGGATTTGCCTGATAGCGAGCACACAAGCACACACTAAACATGATGTCCGTTCTCGAGGCGGTGAGATAGAGCAAAGACCCAATGATTGATCTATATAGCTTGGGGTTCACCGGATTCCCTTTTACATCATCATCCAAGGGTTTGCTAATAGCCATAGGTGTGTGCAAAGGCTTGCAATTCTCCATGTTGAATCTCTTGAGAAGGTCCTTATTATATTTTTCTTGATAGATGAAGTTTCCTTCTCTCAATTGCTTGACTTGGAATCCAAGGAACATGTGCAACTCTCCAATCATCGACATTTAGAATTCGCTGGCCATTATTTCCCGAAACTCTTCATTGAACTTCTCATTGGTTGACCCATAGATGATATCATCCACATAGATTTGTCACACAAAGAGATCCTTCCCAACTTGCCTCGTGAACAAGGTGCTATCAATGCTTCCAATGGTGAATCCATTCTTGAGTAGGAAGTTCCTCAAGTGTTCATACCATGTCCTTGGTGCTTGCTTGAGATCATAGAGAGCTTTCTTCAATTTGTATACATGTCTTGGATGTTTTGGGTCCTCAAAACCTGGAGGTTGTTCCACATAGACTTTCTCATTGATTTCTCCATTCAAGCAGGCACTCTTCACATCCATTTGAAAGAGCTTGAAGCCATTATGTGATGCATAGGCAAGTAAGATCCGAATAGCTTCGAGACGGGCCATGGGATCAAAGGTCTCTTCAAAGTCAATCCCCGCCACTTGAGAATATCCCTTAGACACTAGGGGAGCCTTGTTCTTGACAATTTCTCCTTTATCATCTTGCTTGTTCTTGAAGACCCACTTGGTGCCAACAACATTATAATTCTTGGGTCTTTCAACCAATTTCCATACTTTGCACCTCTTGAAGTTGTTCAACTCTTCTTGCATGGCAATTACCCACTTGTGATCATCCATAGCTTCATCAATGCTAGTGGGCTCAATCATAGAGACGAAAGAGAAGTTCTCAATCTCAACATTGGCCTCATCATTATTCTCTTCACTCACATAGTTGGGCTTGTATTGATTCCTCCTTGTCTTTATTCCTCGAGATGGATTCCCAATGATCAAGTCTTGTGAATGATCTTTGTTGAAGCCCTTGGGTCTAGGATGGTGTTTTCTTTGTGTGGGAGAGGCTCTTGGTGAAGTGTCTTGTGCATCATGAATTGTTTGCTCTCTTGATATATAAGTGTCTTGTATCCTAAGAGAGGTGGAGGAGTCACTCTTATGCTTTCTTGTTTTGGACTTTGAGCTTGAGGTGGATGGGAGGTTATCTTGTGAAGAGCTAGGAGAAGTGGTTTGTGATGAAGTATGTGGGGAGGTTTGTGGCTCACTTCTCACTTGAGGTTCCTCATCATTTGGTGGGTGTACTCTCAATGAATCTTGGGAGGAGCTTGTGGGAGTATTTGTGGCATCTAGGGTTGTTTGTTGTACCTCAGAGGAGGAGGTAGGTTGAGGTGGTGGAGTAGAGGGCTCATAAACATCACCATCATTGACCTCATGGGGTCAAACCTCGCCCACGGGCATGTTTCTCAAAGCTTCCCTCATGTCCAATGTTCAATTCATGAAATTCATCCTCCCTTTGAGACCTATTTGACTCATCAAATTGCACATCATAGGATTCTTCCACACATCCCGTGGTCGAGTTGTAGACCCTATATGCTTTAGAAGTCCTAGAGTACCCAACAAGAATGGATTCATAAGTTCTACTCTCAAACTTTCCGAGCTTTCTCCTCTTCTTGAGAATGTAGCACCTGCATCCAAAGACTCGGAAATAGGAAACATTGGGTTTCCTTCCCACCAATAGCTCATATGGAGTCTTCTTCAATAATCGGTGGAGATAGACACGGTTGGAGGTGTAACAAGTCGTGTTGATTGCCTCAGACCAAAACCTCTCATGAGTTCCATACTCATCCATCATGGCACGAGCAAGAGTGATGAGCGTCTTGTTCTTCCTCTCCACTACTCCATTTTGCTCGGGAGTATATGTAGCGGAGAATTCATGTTTGATCCCCTTCTTGTCACAATATTCCTCCACTGTGGTGTTTTTGAATTATGTCCCATTGTCACTCCTTATCTTCACAATGCTAGCATTGAACTCATTCTTTGCCCTCTTGGCAAACTTTCTGAAGATACCACTGGCTTGAGATTTGTCCACAAGAAAGAAGGTCCAAGTGTATCTCGTGAAATCGTCAACAATCATCAAGCAATATAGATTGCCTCCTAGACTCTTGTAGTTTGTTGGCCCAAACAAGTCCATGTGCAAGAGCTCTAGAGGACAAGATGTAGACATGAATGACTTGGTGGGATGTGAAGATGCAACTTGTTTCCCCGCCTGACAAGTGCTGCACAATCTATCCTTGTCAAAGGTCACATCCTTGATTCCTTCAACTAGATTCCTCTTGACAATCTTCTTGAGATGATTCATTCCAACATATGCTAGTCTTCTATGCCACAACCATCCCTTATTTGCCTTAGTGAATAGGCAAGTGCTTGGTGGCATATTGCTTGACTTGAAGTCCACGACATACAAGTTCCCATGTCTCACTCCATGAAATACTAGCCCTCTCATGGCATTCTCAATTGTTGCATCATCCTCGTTAAACATGCACTTGAAACCCATGTCACAAAGTAGACCAATAGATAGAAGCTTGAAGTTGAGGGTTTCCACAAGGAATACTTTGGAGAGATGGAGGTCATTTGTGATGGCCACCTTGCCCGAGCCTCTAACTCTCCCTTTTGAGTTATCCCCAAAAGTCACATTCTCACTCTCTTTGTCTTCATCAATGGTGGTGAACATGGTTGGCTTCCCGGTCAAGTGTTGAGTGCACCCACTATCAAGAATCCAATGAGTGCCTCCACTATTGTAGTTGACCTTAGTAGTAGCCATAAGACAAGCACTAGAGGAAGAGGAGTTAGTATCCAAAGCATTACTTGATTGACTAACACTAACCTCATGATGTCGAGCAATGAGACCATCCTCATAGATAGGGATTCTTGCAATCCCATCCAATAGTCTCCTCCTAATAGAATAGTGAGGAGCATGATATCTCCAATGTCCATGATCATCCCCCATGTGCACATTGTCAAGGTTGATGTAGTAATGGGGAGGATCATAGGATCCTGTGATGTGCTCAAGCACATGTCCCACTTGAGAGTGGAGCACAAGTATCATCTCCATTGCTCTCTCAATTGAGAGCTCATGTCTCCTGTTGACTACCTCCTCGGGTAAGAAACTCCTCTCAGGAGTTATGATTTGTTGGACGAGCTTGTCAATCACTTCATATAGTGCAATCTTCCGAAGTCCCCTGAAAGAGTTAATCCTACACACAAGATCATAGATGCTCAATAGATTCTCACAAAGGTCATCATTCGGATTTCTCACAAATTCACCGAGTTCAAAGAGAAGATCCTGTTGGTGAGCTCAACGAAGATGCCAAAGATTATCTTGTGGTGGAGGGAGCGGAGGAGGTGGAGGCGCCGAAGCCGAAGCTGCATGATTGATCATCTCAAATCATCGAGCGACCATTGTTGTTGGTGCTCCCCCTATGCCAATGCTCGGTCCACTCAAAGTGCTTGGAGTAGGACTTGGAATGACACTCGAGGTAGAGCATGATGAAGCGCCCGATGTACGTCTTCCTCCAATGGGGTTGTGGAAGTTGTTGCAAGACAATCTTGTGGAGGGATCAAAGAAGTTTGAGCTCGAAACTATTTCTTTCCATTTGCTCGAGGATGCTTCATGAGTTGCCTTGAATGTCCTCCTCCATGCCATGCTCGTGGCAATCTCCTCATCATTGAAGAGTAGCTCAATCACATCTTCTACGGAGAGACTCTTCTCCATGAGAAGGTCAAGTGTGACATAGAAGAGCTTGCTACTCGGAACCAAGGAGAGGATCTTGTCCACTATCATGATCTTGGGAAGCTTGAAAGAAGTTGCCCCAATCTTGTCCACAATACCTCGCAAGCGAATAAGAGAGTCAAGTAAGTCCTCATTATCATTAGCATGAAAAGCAAAGAACTCCTCAATAATAGAACTACTAGCATGATCAATAAGAGACTCACAAACATCATCAATGCTAGTAGAGCAAGCAAGATCAAGAGACACACCATTATCAATCATCATGTTAGGCATACTAGTAGAACAACCTATCAAGTCATTGCTAGAAGAGTCTAGGCACTCACTAGTACAAGGCACATCCACACCATCATCACAATCATCATACACATGATCATGGGTAAATGTATTGGCAATGTCCACAAAAGTGTCCATCAACTCATCCGGAATCATGGCATTTAGGTAGCTCTTAAAGCGATCCTTCCATGAGCCATGACCCGGCCCCGAATGGGATGACATCCCAACTCAATACGGTCACTACTCAAGGCGGTTAAGCCTTATAATGAGCACTTGGCTCTGATTACACTTGAAAGGATCGTAGTGACCGAGAGGGTTGGGGGGGGGGGGGGTGAATCGGAAACTACCACTATGTACCAATTTTACCAATTACAAACTACTGATAGCACTCAGTCCAACTCCTACACAATTCTAGTGGTGATTGCACTAACAATATAATCCTGTGAAAGATAGGAGCACTCCATGCATACTAGTGGATCACACAAGTCACTACAACACCTATGCATTTCTAGTGATCAAGCACACTAATGCAATTCCTACTCATGCTATTCATCAAATGCGGAAGCTTAAAAACTACTAGCAAGTATAGTGCCTAAACATGCAAGTCTACAAGATAGTCAACTAGAACTAGAAGAACACACAAGCATGAATAGCACGATATGTAAATGCGAAAAGTAAAGAATCATAGTGAGGAGTAGAATAAGGGTTGGCTCGTGATTTTTTCCAGAGGTCTCGGAAGGATGGCGCCTTCCCCTAATCCTCGTTGGACCACTTCCGCCAGAGTCCCGGTCCCTCCCGCCACCAAGTGGAGTTCTCGCCCACGAGCCCGTAATCACTCCTCGAGTGAAGACATGGTGTGCGTCACAACTGCACAAAGCACACGCTCGTCTCCCTCGAGAACTTGCTGGACTCCCCAAGCTGGCACGGGCGCTCACTAGCGATGCACCTTTCAACGGCGGGCTCAAACCGTGTACAAACATGTGATGGTCTTCACAATCGATTATGATAGGCTCGATCACCGACACCTAACCGGTCTAGGTTTCACCATAGACCAAGAGTAACAACCTAGATCACACCCTCAAGGACACCCTAGCCTTAGATGTGCAAGATGCTCAAGCTACTCTTCTCTGGCACTCTCAGGATATGCAATATCTCCTCCTAGTGCTCTCCTCTTTTCCTCTTGGACCTTACCAAATGCTCTCAGGTATTCCACTAGCCAAGAGAGGTCTCCAAGACCCCAACAACAAAGTTATATAGGCTCCTAACCTCAAACTAGCCGTTACTCCACAAAATTGCCTTTCTAGACACACTGACCGGACTGTCCGGCCACTGCCTGATCGGATCGTCTGGTCACTCTATGACGGCTCTCCTCAGCCGTTGGCTTCCTCTGTCCAGGCAAATTCCTGTACTGGCCGAACAATCCGGTCACTGGACAAGACCGTCTATTCCAGTTTCTCTCTCCATTCCAGGAGCCTCCATGAAATGCACCTCTTTTGCCTCCCTGCACTCCTACTGACCGGACTGTCCGGTCAGTAGACCAGACTATCCAGTCTGTATGGACTCTCCTACTGACAGAGTCCTGCTCCTCGCGCTAAGTCATGGAAAACTCCTCATAGTGACCGTACAGTCCGGTCTCCACTGACCCCTCTGTCCGGTCTCTATGTCCACAAGCTGAAACTCGTCGTCCTCGCTTGACTTGGTTTCCCGGCTTCTCCGAACAACTCCTTGGCTTCTCCAGTGTCACCTTGTGCCTGTGATTTCACCGAGCAACCTTGCACATCACCGACTAGACATGACCTAAGAGAATGACCTAGACCCCCTTGATAGTCCGGTTTTTCATATGGACTCAAAGCCCTAACAACTACCCAAGTGTTCCAAACACTTGCACCATAGATTGTCCTCTGCTTTGGTCCATCTTCGTCAACCCTCGAACTTCATCAAGTTCACAAGCCTCCATGCTTGTGGTCATTGTCATCCATTACCAAGGATGCAGTAGACAATCATCATCAGATAGAAAGGGTTTCCTACACGAACAACACTCTTGTAGATATTAGTCACATTTCATGTTTATCATGCATCACCAAAACACCATACCTCGGAGTGACCTCAATGGTCATGATCCTTACATCGTGGTTTCGGCCTGCCACTCTCTCTTTGGGCCTGAGTGCGGCATCAAGGTCGTCTTGGATACAGACGATGACAAGTGTTTTGTTCGGTGCAGGGAGGGCTCGCACGCTAATCGGTTGGAATATGAGAAGTTTGTTCATGTCAATGATGTTACTACTCTATTAGATTCCTTCAGAAGGAAGTTCTTTAATTGTAGAGGGAGGATGCTGATCAAGTTTGTGGATTTGACATTCACGATGGCTTGAGGGGTCAGGGGAAAAGAGACCTCATAGGCCATAAGAGAGGTCATACTCTTAGGCCAGAATAAGCGTGATCTGGGTGATGTAGTGTTTTCTGTACTTTCCTTCTTTCTAAACTTTGTTTGTTGAAAACTTGATTTGTAATATCATCGCTAAGTTAATGAAATTCTCGATTGTACAGTCTGAGTGCATACATCATTACAAGTGTTCCAGTGATCCAACAAATTATAGTTCAACACACATAGTTTAACACAAGAATAGTTCAACACAAACTTAGTTCACCAGGGGCTAAGACATTAATAGTTCAACACACACAGTGTTCAACACAAACATATATATATAGGACATAAATTAAGAACAGCAGCATAATTAGTAACTGACACCGCCACGCCATGCATGGAGAGAACGAGTGATGACACACCAGGAGCATGCGCTTCACATCTAGCCTTCGTTCTTGGCGAGTTGACTATGGCGGCTGGCATTCTTCTCATCATGCTTCGGTGAGTTGGAACTCACAATGCCAAGAACGTGAGACTGCATGACGGCATAGTCCGTCTTCCGCTGCTTCTTGCCGATGCAGATGGGGCACTGGAAGATGTCCCTACCATCTGCCGTTGTGTAGATGAACTTGAGACGTAGTTCAGTGCCCTTTTGGGATCCTGCCGGCAAGGGGGTCCTCGGAGTCGGTGGAGATGGAGTAGTAAGACTGTTCTGATGACGTGGAGCGAGAGCGGGAACTAGGCGTCAGAGATGGTGGACGGCCAGCACGGGGAGGCGGTGACACTGGAGGCGGCGAACGGGCGAGGGCGGGAGGGAATGCCAGAGCTAGAGAAGGGGATCGAGCACGGACGAGGGGCGCCACCGAAGCCAGAGGAGGGGAGGAACCGGCACGAATGGGTGATGCTGCCGGAGATGGTGAACTGGTCCGGGAGGGCGGCGCAATAGATGGCGAGCGCGACGTGCCCGCGGCCAGGGCGGCCAGCCTCTCAGCCGGGAGCATCACCACCCCAGGGCCCGATGGGAACAGCATCAGGGCCATTCCCATTCTCTAGTGGTGGCCTGCCTGTGGAGGCGAGCGCGACGAGGAGCGGGACAACAGTGGTGACTGACTACGGCGGTGACCACCGCCGGCCTACATATACATCAAATCCAACACTAGGAAAGAAATTTCATCAATCGTAGTCGGATACCATTTAACCCAAAACAAAGCAAAGATTGCCTAATCCTACAAGAGGCAATGATTATGACTCACCGAGGATGACGAGCCCGGAGGAGATCGCCCTGAGGCCATGGATACTGTGACGGCGAGGAAGGTGACGGCAACGATAGGGAAGAAGGGCGATGGTAGTAGAGAGGCGAGGAAGCCGAGATGGGAGTAGTTTATTATCACACCTGTCGGTGCATGGGGTATTCTTACATTTATTGGCAAGGAAGGCAATGCGAGTGGGTCCTTCTTGGTTTCAATGAACTAAGGTTGTTCCATTTTGATGTTTCTAAGAGTACCATGTCATATTTCTTCTCAAGGCAAAATTTGCTCATAGACACTACTCAATGTTGGCATTTGCTCTAAGACACAACTTAGTGCTATATTTGCTAGAAGACACTATACAATTGTGGTAATTGGCTAGTAGGCACTTAAGTTATTAAAATATTGATTATTATATATCGACAAGAGAGAGAACATTTTAAATGACTTTGTTGCTGTTGTAACTAATTTAAACATTTCTGACAACATAATCATAATTTTTATCATATATAATTAATTATAAAAAATAATGTATATTACTTAACATAATCATATTTTGAATGACCTTTTTGTTTTACAACCAATTTGATCATTCCAAAAGCCGATTGTGTGAATGATGAACCACACAAGACATCCATCACTCAGGTCTGTGTGGGCATGCCAAATGGGAACCAGCAAGAATAATGGTGTCTCCTCTTCCAGGTGTGCCACACTGACAAGGTTCCAGAAAAACTTAAGCATTTATGGAGAGCCCTTGGTGCATGTTCGTCAGATCAAGATTGGAGGCGACGTCCATTGGCTATCCATTAATCACAACATCAGTGTAGCCAGGACGTCAAAGCTGCAGGACGCCGTGCGGGACCACTTCAAGCAAAAATCAACATACGGACTTGGACTCAAGAACGTGTGTCAGAGAATGCTTGGTCTGACAATGGCCAAGTATTCTGATGATGGTAATAAGTTTCAACAAAACTGGGGGGATAAGCACCTGAGTAGCCAGCACATCGATTATGCAGCTATAGACGCTTGTGTCTCGTACATGCTTGGTCAGAGATTTAACATCAAGCCATAGAAGAAGTGAGGAGTGTGCTGTCTGTGTAGCACCTTCGAGCACCTTCGAGCACAAGTAATTAATATCAATATCACTAAATATATGTTTTGCTCAGTTTGCATTATTGCAATACCGTTTACATGTTTCATAATAAATATTAATTCCTTTTTTTATCTTACAAAATAATGTGTGTAAATTGAATTTGTATTTAACTGATGAGTATAATATGATGTGTGCATGTGAACAAAACTATTAAAAAATAATTGAGAACATCATTAAAACAAGTTAAAGTACAATCTGAGTGCATATACATCATATTATAACTGTTCCATTGATCCAACAAAAACAGAGGAGTTTGCATTGAAGAGGTGGCTACTTGAAATATGGGTAGGGCCGGATAAATAGAGAGGACCTTGCAAAGGTGTCACCCTAGCTTGACCATGCGCCATGGCCGGTAGTTCGAGCTCGTCACGGACCACTGCCAAGACCCAATCCTTGGGTGAGTGTTAGAAGAAGGGTCATTCCCCCATCCATTACCGCGTCGGGCCGTTGGACTACCACCCCCCGATGTACTACGACTGCCAGTAGAAGGCGGCACTGTGGATCTCGTGGAGCGATGACAACCCCGGACGGCGCTACCTCAAGTGCAACAGAGCTCAGGTGAGTATAGTTTTGTTCCCATTCAATTGATTTTGAATTCGTGGTTCATTTATTTGGCCTCCCTATTTCTTCGTCAGGTTGGAGGTTACGCATTCATGTGTTGGTATGAGCGTCGTCATGATGCATTCTTGTAGACAATGCTCGTAGATCTGCACAATGCTATGTGGTCTCTCAAGAAGGAGAAAATGGCACTGAACGAAGCTCTTGGTGAGGCAACCGCTAGGCTGGATTCGATGGAGAAGAAGCTGGCGGCGGTGAAGAAGGAAGAAGAGGACAAGGTGGATGCTCTGAAATCTGAAAAAGAGGACCTCAAGGCAGAAGTCAGGAAGCTAGAGGTGGAGAAGACTGGGCTGAAGGCGTTATGTGTGTTCTTTGTTGCAATTGTGTTGTTCATGTGGATTGGCAATCAGTAGGTGCATGTATATCCAGTTAGTGTTGTGTTGTAGTTAAGCAGCCTCGGCTGCATGTATGCCGGTTATGTCTCCGAACTATGTTCATGTGTCAGATATATGCTGGTTATTATCTAGTTGGCTATCAAGTTATGTGTAATATTGATGTGTAGATGCAAGCTGATGATAGATAACACAATACGGTAACAAAGTTGGAGGAGCTAGAGTGCAATCCAAATTTGTCATTATCATTTTCCATAGAACCTACTATAGCTAAGACTCCATCAGCAGTGTAGGTATCATTAGAAGCATCGTAGTCATCTTGTAAGTCCTCATCATCTGGTTCTGGCATAAAGACAGCACGCGCCTCTTCGAGCATGCACCTCTTAGAGCATCCGGTTCCTCAGGTCGCTTTTCAATGTTCATATGTTCCACTCCTACGATGACTGAGTCAGCATCGGTATCAGCAAAATTATTTCATTCTCCTCTCCTTCTTTAGGCATGGCAAATATGTTCCTAGGTTTCATTCTAAGGACACTACACCAATTCGCTCTTCTGGCACATTTCACATAACACACCTGCTCTGCTTGGGTCGCCAGGATGTATGGCTCCTCGGATATATCGAGTTCGATTGGTATCAATGTCGATAATGCCATATTTAACCTTACTATACCCTCTGGATTTGTTTTTGTCCGGTGCTAGAACATCAAACCAATCACACTCGAACAAAATTACTTCCTTCTTCATAGGATAGTCTAGCATGATAATTCTTCTAATCACTCTGTACCATTCCATGCCATCCTCCTGCACGACAACACTGCTGTTTTGTGTGGTTAAGTTTTTCTCTGCTTCTTTAGTCTGAAAGAGAAATCCATTGATGGAGCACCTGTTAGCCACACGAATACGAGGATTTGGACCACTAGCTAGAAAATATATCCTGTCATTCACTTCTCCCTTTGCCCATAGTTTCCTTATCTGTGTCAAAATAATTTGGAGATATGTTAGGAACACATTGTAAATTTAAATATCATGTATCTAAAAACTAGAGGAATATGTCTCACTTTTCACGCAAACCATCCTACAAATTGTTGCTTGTGCCTTCTCTCAACATTCCGTGAGTTGGATTTCCTCAATTCCTCCTCATGCTGACTGCAATAGTAGGCAAATGATCAGGCACCTAGTAGAAGACAATGCATGTTTCAAAAAAATCAATCATATATGTGACATGCAATGACTTACTTTATCCATTCTTGTTGAGCTGAAAGGTTTTTTTTTACTGTAGTCCCTGCTGCCGAATATGCTCATACCATCAGACGGTGGTTCAGTAACAGCGTTATTTTCTTGACGCTCTGGGCAATTGAGCTTTGCACTAACATCTTCAAAGAAGCGAGAGAAAAATGTAAGGCACTCCTTCGAGAGATATCCCTCTACTATTGAACCTTCAGGACACATTTTGTTCCTCACGTTGCCCTTGAGGGTACGCAGGTACCTCTCAACTAGATACATCCATCTATAGCAAACTGGGCCACCGTACTTAGCCTCCCAAGCAAGATGAACTAGTAAGTGCACCATAATATCAAAAAATGCAGGCGGAAAAATCATCTCAAGGCGACAAAGGGTCTCTCCGATACATTTGTCAAGTTTTTCAAGTTCAACAACCTCAAGCTCCTTCGAGCATATTGCGTTAAAAAACCTGCTGAGTTCAATGATCCCGACCACTACATCCTCAGGCAATATGTTGCGTACCACCAATATGCCTTCTGTCCTAACCACAATAAAGCATGTACCACTAAGGTATTGCGACTATCAAGCTATGGCAAATATTCTTCTCAATGTGCATGACATCTAGATTATGGCGTATCGACAATTTTTTCAAGTAAGGAAGCTGAAAAAAAACACTCTTCTTCCTCCAGTTGTGCCACCTAATATCTTCATCTCGCTGCTTCCTCTTTCCTACGGTAGTCTTTCCAAAACATACTTGCTCAAAACTCTCATAATGCTGCAAAACTTGTTCACCAGTTAGCGGCACTGGAGGCTCCCTCTCTTCAACCTTGTCATTGAAGCTTGTTGGTCGTAACTACACACCCACTTATATACCGCAAGAGAACGGTGTACGATTGTAGCACTTTTTCCCTTGAATTGAGTATTCCAAGGTTTATCGAATCCACTGGGACCTTAGGGATAATTAAACGAAGCTAACAGCAAAAGATCTAGCCAAAGCTGCTGTCAAGTTTAGGTTGCATTAGGGGAGACTGGCCAGCGCAAAGGTGCGCCCGACAGTAAATCTGTTGTTGCACCAATCGGCACGGGTGTTGAGTCGATCGGCACACTGGTGAATCTATGGTCGCGCCGACCGGCGCGAGTGTTGAGCCGATCGGCACACTGATGAATCTAAGCAGAAGTGCGTCAGCTGCCTTGTAAGCCTAAGTCGTTAAGTGTGTAGCCAAATATCTACTAGTGAGATTGTAACTAGAATGTCTAATTAAATAGCATCATGATGGGTGATTGTATGGATCAATGAAAACCTATAATGAATAAGACCACCCTGCTTTCCGAGCGGCTCTAGATTTATCGCTGCCGAGAGGAAACCCTTAATCGCGCAAGTATCTTACCCTACTCAACTATCCAATAGTCCTGTGCAGGCTTAGTGCTGTCACCGCTAAACCACACTACTAGCATCATCAAGCAACTATAATCAATATAGTGTCCGAATACTATCCTAATCACCACGATTAAGACAATATCTACTTACTTAGCCTAGAACTAAGCAATTGGAATAAGCACATGCATGATTATAGAATCGAGATAGACAAATCACCAAAACCATCATCAACATATTCAATCATCCTTAAGATACATAGAGCAAGATTCATCCCCATCGAGATGGCCTACCTTGATGGAACAACTCTTGACTCCAATGGTTCTCGAAATTCAACTAGAGATCTATTCTAACGAGGCAAGCCCCGGTGGCTCTAACTCACGTGTCTATTGTCCCTCTGTCGCCTTCTCTTGATGTTTTCTTGCGACCAGGGGCTTACAAGTATTTATAAGGGTTCTACTCATAGAGGACTCAAAATCTAGCAAATAAGGCGGTTGCGCCGATCGGCACAATTCGTGTCTTCTCTGGTTTCTACTTCGAGTCGGTTCATCTATCTTCCATAGCTGCCATGTGGGCCTTTTCCTTCAGGATAAAGTGTTGTACTGTACGTTGAGATCTTGAAGTTCCATAATTCTTCGAGGCAAATATCTTTAAATGTCTCGCACAGATAAACTTCCATAAACATGTCGAATGGGCCTCAGACACTTCTGTGGGCCAAAACCCCCTTGCACCGATCGGCTCATGGACTGCACCGGTCGATGCACTCGGCTTCTTCACTGCTTTTCGTCGACTCTGGAATCCTGTCCTCTCTAGCATCACTTTATTCACTAGTTTTACCTGTTTCTGCATTAAAGCTCCAAAACAACACATATGCAAATATATAGGCAACATCATAGGTAATTGGCCTAAATGAGTATCAATTATGCTCTAATTGGGGTAATATTCACATATAAAAGGGGCACTTGGGAGGTGCCAACAGTTCCCCCACGCTTAAACCTTTGCTCGTCCCGAGTAAAGTAAAAGAAAGAAAAATCAAAGAACATACTTTTTCTATCATAAAAGATATTTTAAATCAGCAAATGTTGAGCATTATTCAATTGTGGTGTATTTCATATTGGTATTCAGCAAAATAGTTTGAATATGGGCATAAAGTTTAAAGTTTCTCCCCAAAGCAATAAATCATGTCCAACTTACAAATTATAAGTTTTACACACAAGTAAATCACTTAAAAGATTGTTGTGAACATAAAGAATCTATCTTCCAAATAATCCAAGGCAACAACTCATCTTTCAAATCACTCAACCTATATTCTACATCATAATGATCAAATAATATTTGTGTAAGGCTTATATGAGTGGCTAGGTGAGGTAATTCAAGGATTGCAAACATAAATCAACAATATATTGTAAAGCTAGGAGATTATTCTTCGTTGGAATTATAGAAACTTTATCAAGATGGCCATTAAGAAAGAAAAATTTAAGAAAGGACTCACGCTTTGGATATGTGGACATGTGCATAGCAAAAATTTGATCTTGGAAGAAAAAGAACTTCCATTATCAGATTGCACATGATTGGAATGATTCATGGCTATATTAGAATGAATTTTGAGAATAAGCATGTCATATACCATCCCCCCACACTTAAAATTTTGCTAGTCCCTTAGCAAACAGCAGAGCTTTTTCTTTTTCCTTTTTTTTCTCTTTTTTTTTTCTCTTTTGTTTTATTTTGCTCTCCGCTGTGCTGATCGGTGCCAGGAGTGCGCCGATCGGCTCTCAACCTAAATTCACTGGGTCTTTGTTGGTATTTGATTCTTCTGGTTTCAATATTTATTCAAGAATTAAATATGGCCAGAGATATAGGATGTGGTCAAGGAATGATACTCAACAAGATATTTTGGGTTTATGGTAGGATACTCAGCGGGATTGAATTTTTGCATGAGTAATTCACTACTAGATAAGATACACAAAGATTTGCCATCTTAGTAAAGTTCATACCAAAAAGAATTAAATCCTAACCAAACTCAACCATCAATTTAATGTTTATCTACTAATCAAAGGTTCATGAGAATTGCTCAAAATATGGCATTGGTCGGTACAGATCATGAAAAGAAATAAATTCCAAAGTTCACAACTTGAAAATTTATTTATGAAAAGATTGGTACTAAGTTATCGTCATAAATTGGACAATACAAATGAAGCACGTGGGTACTCAAAATTGCTCAACAGAAGACATGTTTGCCGAATAATCATAAAGTAGAACAATATGCTGCTGATGTTGATTTTAAGGATGTATTGCTGCATTGTAAAGAAAGTCGTGCATGGAACAAATTTGTGTTGAATGATAGATTCTTGTTTAGAGCTAACTGCCTATGCATTCCAGTTGGTTCCGTTCGTCTTTTGTTGTTACAAGAGGCGCATGGAGGTGGATTGATAGGTCATTTTGGTGCCAAGAAGACGGAGGATATTTTGGCCACACACTTCTTTTGGCCAAGGATGAGGAAAGATGTTGAGCGCTTTT
Organism: Eleusine coracana subsp. coracana; assembly: GCA_032690845.1. Lineage (NCBI taxonomy): Eukaryota > Viridiplantae > Streptophyta > Magnoliopsida > Poales > Poaceae > Eleusine > Eleusine coracana. The sequence continues at coordinate 35,683,618 of CM064422.1, read as the reverse complement.
TTGCTCGCTGCACTACATGTCTCACTTGAATCCACATGGTTTATACATGCCACTTCCTGTTCATTCTATTCCTTGGATGGATATTTCTATGGACTTTGTTTTAGTACTGCCTAGGACTAAGAGGGGGAGTGATAGTATTTTTGTTGTTGTGGATAGATTTTCTAAGATGGCACACTTTATACCATGTCATAAAACTGATGATGCTAGTTATATTGCTGACCTCTTTTTCAAAGAAATTGTACGTTTGCATGGTATGCCTTCTACTATTGTTTCAGATCGTGATGCAAAATTCTTGAGTCACTTTTGGCGCACACTTTGGAATAAGTTGGGTACAAAGTTGCTATTTTCTACAACTTGTCACCCAAAAACTGATGGACAAATAGAGGTTGTGAACCACACTTTGGGTACTATGTTGAGAGCTATTTTGAAGAAAAATACAAACTTGAGTTGCCTCCTGAGTTCGGGGTTAGTCCTACCTTTAACATTTCCGATTTGAAACCATACTTGGGAGAAGAGGAGGAACTTGAGTCGAGGACGACTCCAATTCAAGAGGGGGAGGATGATGAGGAAATCACTCCTATGCACACAACACTCCTCCAATTCTGGACTTCCAAGGTCCAATGACTAGAGCTCGTGCACGACGACTAAATTTAGAGGTGAGCTCGTTCCTACGTCCTTCATTATATGTCACTTTTGAGAATGGTTTGCTACCTAACGATTATATTGTAATTAGGAATCATGGAGAGGGCCAGGAGATGATGGGAGAAAGACTTGGAGACGTGCAGGACCACCAAGTATGTGGAAGCCAAGCTGGAGGTCAAACCAAAACCGACTTTGAGTCTGTTTCGGGCCCTAGGGCCAGTCTGCACTAAAATGGATGCCCAGGACGCATATATATTCGGATTTGGATGTTATATATATGCATGGAAAGATAAGAAGAAGACCTTTCCAATGCCTCTGGTCTCATGTTAAAATTCATCCGGAGTCATCGGGAATTGTTGAAACAAGAGATGGTCTAGAATCTGTGTCGGTACTGCATCACCCGCTTTTGGCCTTTGGGCTTTGTATCCAGTTGAGCCCAATTAGGGGCGCGTCCAGAGGGTCTTGCACGACCCTAGAGTCTTTATATACAGCCACCACCGCACCATTAGGGTTCGGGTTTTGCTTAGATTATTCTGTTCATAACAGTTTTGCTGTCATCACAGTTTGTGAGACCCCAACTTCGTGAGATTCATAATACATCTACAATTGTGTTGCATTCTTCTTTGTTCATTCTTATGTTCCTGATTCATAGGCAGGGATTAGCCTTCTCAGCTAGGTCAATTCTTTTAGGACGGTTGATAGCTAGAGGAGAGGTCATGCTACGATTGCGGGGTTTAGAACGTGCTATTCTGGAGCTAGATCGATTTGTGTGTTGCCTCCGACCAAATCAACCTATCCAGAATCTTTCGGAAGATCAGGAACCCTTATTCACATCACGTCCTTCACGCACTCGATGTAGTGCACGTTGTTGTTGATGTACCCCTGCATAGGCACGAAAAAGTCTACACCGGGCACAGGAGGCACCACGGGTACAAGTCCTTGGTGCCTGTACTCAATATCGACGCTGAAGTAGGTGGCGCCGATCGGTGTGTCGCCTGCGCCAACTGGCACAGAGGGCTCTGAACCGCCCGCCACATCGCTCCAGCCTGGCTGGTATTGATGAGGCTCCTGGCGTGGATTCCAGGAGTACCACTCGCCACCGGCTGCTCCAAATGTCGCCGGTTGTCAAACCCGCCCACAGTGGTCCTTGATAAATCGGCCCCCATCTAGGAGACCTTCCTCAAGCCAATTTCCTCCCTCCATCTTGCGAGGGAGGAAAACTCCTAGCTCTGCACACGGGAGGCTTATGTTGGTGCCACCGACATGGCAGCCAGCGTGAACACTTCCCGTGACAATATTGCAATGAGTCATAGTCTCGCCGATCTCTGTCGAGTACAACCACTTGTTGTCACGCCCTCCCGGTCTGTCGCCGTCATAGACGAGGGTTGCTAGGCGTTGAAGATAGGCCCCGAAGGCCAACTTTTTGCTCTTCTTGACCCTCTTGTCGATCCAACCCCGCACCATCACCATCATGGGGTTCCAAGGAGGCGGACTCATAATGACGTTGAAGAGCCACCGCAATGTGGCGCCCCTTCCCGAAGGATCGAGGTCCTGACAGTGCTGATAACACAGACACTTGATAATACAACATTGGTTGGAATTTATGTTGAATATTACATCATTAAGTCATCAGAGTGCAGCAGAAAATTACAAGTTCATAATGTTTTTGAAAAAACAGCGGAAGCAAATAACGATAAGGAGCTACGAGCTCGACAAAACAGCATAGTAATGGTTCATGCCCGAAGAACCATCACTCTCGCGACACACATCACTGCGGCGGCGAGTCGGACTCCCAGTGGGCGGTCCAACCCTCAGGGACTTGCATGTCCCATGGCAGCACATCTACAGGCAATTCTACTTCATCATTACCTGAGAACAACAATGGCACAAAGCCTGAGTACTAATTACTCAGCAAGTCTTACCCGTCGGACATCTAGACATGCAATGGCTCTAATAGGTGGCTTGTTTGAAAAGACTCGCACTAAGCAACCTATTAGTTCTATCAAGTTTTACTTCTCAATTTAACTGGGTAGAGCAGAATGTTACTTTAGTTGCAACAATAAGATGATAAAGCAATACATAAGGTAAGTACAACATAAGAACAATAATAGTAACATCAACAATAATCATCATAATCAATTTCCAAGTAAGATATGCAACTACGTGACTGGCGCGGTGACCAAGCGGTACTCACTACTGTGAGGGACAACAATTGCAATCGATTTACACCAGCTGGGAAAACCCGAAATGCATGACACATACGCACCAATTAAGGTCGTATATGGCAACCTTTCACAAGAAAAACACCTACACCTCAGCCCGGGTGTGGTGACGTCAGGTGGGCATGCCGTTTTGCCAACAGTACTTCATGGTCTGAACCGCCCACTCCAGCAGCAGGACGGTCAATGACCAACGCACCTTAACCGTCCTTAGTACAAGAGACCTTAAATGCTACATCGGTTTACTAGTACCCATAGGCTAGCATGCATTCGAAACTGCTCAACGCTTGATCAAGGGGCCGACCACGGACGGGTCCTAGGTTCGACAAGGCAGGGCTACCACAGTCAACACCCATGTGTTGCTGCCAACCTACACATGCTTAATCCCTGCCCGGTCATAATATCAAAATAACTTTCTTTTATTAGTTCCCGTTCCAGTGGTCCAATTCATGTCTTAGTAATGATATCTACCGAGTCCAGCAATTACTAAGCATAGCGACACAGTACCGATACTACCAAAGTTGTAATGACAGTGGCATAGGTCATTTGGTATCATGCAAGGTGGGTTCCAACCATCTCCTATGACCTAATGCAACAATAATCATAGACACTAGTAATATTGAAAACTAGCAAACTTTATGAAAAAGGCGAATGTAAACCGGGGCTTGCCTGGATCGATGTTAATGCTAGCAACTACTATTTCTTGTCCCTGAGACTCAGTGTCCTTCTGATGATCCTCTCTGGGCTCCTGGTTGTCGTTACATATATGATGACAAAGGTGTTAACGGTATTGTCGTAACACCATTTTATGCACTGATATGATACATGCAAGCACATTGTGTTTTAATGTCAATTAAAATTATCATTATATTCTCGAAGCCATATGCTTCAGAGAAGAGGGGTTGTTATTTAAATTGTTAAGTATATTTATTCTCTATGCAATAAAACAAAGTAGATGAGTGATATGAGGAATTAAATTGATTAGTAAAACAAATTTGAGTTTCTGGGCATGTGTGATTTACTGTGAATAGAGGATTATATGAGTTATTTTTAGGCCAAGTGGCATGGGCAGATAATTTACAGAATAATTACTAGAATTAATTTAAGCACAAATCCTAAATAATCTCTAGAGCATAAAATAAGTCATATTTTTACCAACCAAAATTTGGGGTGGCAACTATTCATGTGTCTACTTAGCATGCCAAAAATCAGGATTTAATTCCATTCCTAGAATTTCTGGTGAATTAATTATTATTTGGATAGTTTAATATATGGATAAAAATATATGTACAGATGTAGTGATTTATCATTTTACTAAAATAGAGCTCTTCAAGATGAGTCTAAAAAAATTTATTTGGGCCTTATTGGGTTTAAAATTGATTAACTATGAGTTTTGGAAGTTTTAAGCATTTTCTGGCTAGTCTCTGGTATTTATTAACTAAAACACTACCACAGGTGACTCCTAGGATCCACGTTGGAGCCACGTCATGGCCACATAGGCGCTAGAAGGATGTCCAATAGGCTCATCGGAGCGGGTTGGCGCGCGGCTGGAGGGCACGCTGCCGGCGGCTACGGACGACGGAAAATCGTCGTGAGACCATGCGCATGACACGCACACCGAGGCAGAGAGCAGGGTGGGTTCGTGAGGATGGGATCTCACCGGAAAGCGGTTGGCAGTGAGGAGCGGCGGAAAATGAAGTTCGGCGAGGTCGTGGAAGCGGTACAAGGCACCAACTCGGTCATCGTCGACTCATAGAGCTTCAGTGATTGAAGGCGAACGGCAGCATTCATGATGTCATCGAGGAAACAGGCCGGAGCTGGGAGCTCGTCGGCTAGGTGGCTCGATCGGGGCAGACCAGAGAAGGTGGATGGGGAAGAATTGAGTTTGCCGGCGATCTCGTGCAAGAAAAACAGAGGAAACGGGTCAGGCGTGTTCGACGGGGGTTGCCGAAGGGGTTCACCTCGGTTTTCCTTTTGATTTGACCAATGCGTGAGGGAAAACGGCCAAGCAGGGGCATGGGAAAGTGTAATAGGGTGAGGTGCACGTGATGGGATTTTGCTCGCGTGGGGGAAAGCAGTGGAACGGGGATGGACGAGCTCGAGCTTCGGCTCTGCTCCACAATGGCAGAATGGGGGAGGGAGAGGGGAAATGGGAGAGAGCAGAGAGCAGAGAGCGAGAGTGAGAGGGAGAGCGAGAGCGCGCTGCGCTTGTGAGCTCGCGGCGTCGTTTGAGGTTGCCCAGGGGGCTGGGGTGGTTGGGGAAGTGAGAGTGGCGAGGGGAGAAGGAATTGAAGGGCGGCCGCGTCGCACGGTGATGTGTGGAGGAGGAAAAAGGGAGAAACGGAGGCCGTTGGGCGGTTGCGTGGCTGATAGGACAGGGCGGAGGAGCAGGGGGATGGCAGGCGACACTGTTGCACGCACTGGGTTCCGAGGTGGCAGTGATGGTGGGCCAAGTCATGCGCAGACGGTGGAGTCGGCAGGGCTCTGCGCAAGTGGGAGGGAGAAGAAGGGGATTTTTGCACTGCGCCCCCTGATCTTTCAAGATTCTCACAAAAAGGTCCCTAGTCAGAGCTACTTTTTATTAATTCAAAATAAAATAGCTAGGGAAATTTGGTGGACTGACTAATTAAATGGTGGAACTTGGTGGACTGACTAATTAAATGGTGGAGAACACTCTGGTAAAATTTATTTGAAATTTTCATAAAAACATTTTTAGAATTTATTATTTGCATTAATTAGTTACTTAAGAATCAATTAATTGACTATGGTTCTTGCTAATCAGATAAAATGCCCAATAAATTCATAATATTCTATTTTATTATTATCAAATTGTTGATGAATTTATTTGGCATGAGTTGTATTGAAATTTTAAATTGCTTCAATAACTTTGGTTGCAGGGTTTTTATTTCCCTAAAATTAAATTAATAAGTAGGCCCTTATCATTTCATGCTAAAATTTCCATGATTTGTGCTCCTCATATTTGTTAAATTAAGGTGAGACACCTAGGGTGTCACAGCCCTCCCTCCTTAAAGAAATCTCGTCCCGAGATTATGAATATGGCAAACTAGAGGGAAGTATGGTGGTCAAAACGTACCTGCGTATGACGACCAAAATTTTGGGTAATGCACACTCAGAAATTCTTCAGATTCCCAAGTGGATTCGTCTTCTAAGTGATTACTCCATTGAACATTATAGAATTTGAGTGTTCTTTTATGGGTTGTGCGCTCTTTCTCATCGAGGATCCTTATCGGTTGTTCGGAGTATGTGAGATCGGATTGGAGTTGGTCATACTCCTCCAAGGCTTTGTCAATGGGTGGTTTGAGACACCGCTTTAACTGAGAGACATGGAAGGTATTATGAACTCTAGATAGATTGGCGGGTAACTCCAGCTTGTAGGCTACCTTTCCACATCGTCCCAAAATTAGGAATGGCCCAATATAACGGGGAGCTAACTTTCCTTTGACTCCAAACCGTTGGATGCCTTTCATAGGTGACACGCGGAGATAGACGTAGTCACCTTTATTGAAATATAATGGCCTGCATCACCTGTTTGCATACTTCTGTTGGTGGCATTTAGCAGTTTTAAGATTTGCCTGGCTGGTACATACTCTTTCTTCTGCATCTTTGACAAGATCAGGACCAAAGGTTACTCTTTCTCCAGATTCAGACCAGTTCAATGGTGTTCTATAACTACGACCATAGAGTGCTTCAAATGGTGACATTTTCACACTCTCCTGGTAACTATTGTTATACGAAAATTCAGCATAGGGTAGATACTCATTCCAATTACCACCATGTGTTAAAACACACGCTCTGTCTGTCCATCGGTGGCGGGATGGTAAGCAGAACTACGAATTAGGCCTGTACCCAAAGATGCATGTAGCTATTCCCAGAAACGAGCAACAAACTACGAACCACGATCTGAGATGATGGTTTTGGGTACTCCATGATGACATAGAATTCTTGCAATGTATAGCTCTATGTACTGCCATATGCTGTATCTATTGTTGATCGGCAGGAAATGAGCAGATTTAGTGAGTTGGTCCACAATGACCCAAATGGAATCATGCTTACGCGAAGTGAGAGGTAGGCCAACAATAAAGTCCATGCTGATGTCCTCCCATTTCCAAGTGGGAATACTCGATGGTTGGAGCAATCCCAATTGATTCAAATGGTCAGCCTTAACTCTCTGGCAAGTATCACATTCTGCAACATATCGAGCCACTTCTCGCTTCATTCTTGTCCACCAAAAGTTCTTCTTTAGATCTTGGTACATTTTATTACTACCCAGGTGGATGGAGTCTTGAGTGAAGCAATTTGCTTTACCCTTCTTAATGTTTTGACAGATATGATTCGTACCAATGTCATTTTTCTGTGCAGCAATGATTTCTTCATAAATAGTAGAATGTACACTAAGGTTTCTAATCACTATAGCAGGCAAATCGTGGAGACTGGGTTCTGAAGCAGTGACATGGTTGCCGTTGTTCTGATATTCCAATACTAATTGATGGCAGTGTACCTTCCTACTCAACGCATCAGCGACTACATTGGCCTTGCCTGGATGATAATGAATTTCTAGGTTATAATCTTTAATCAGTTCTAGTTATCGATGTTGTCTCATGTTCAGATCAGTCTGGGTAAAGATATATTTCAAACTCTTATGATCCGTGTAGATGTGCACTAAGCTTCCGAGCAAATAATGCCTCCATATTTTTAGTGCAAGTACAACCGCAGCTAGTTCCAAATCATGAGTTGGATAGTGCTCTTCATGCTTTCGTAGTTGTCGAGATGCATAGGCAATGACACGACCTTCCTGCATGAGCACTCATCCAAGTCCTGTCCCAGATGCATCACAATACATGTTGAACGGCTTGGTGATGTCTGGTTGAGCCAATACTGGGGCAGTGGTCAATAATTTCTTCAATGCTTGAAATGTTTCTTCACAACTGTCATTCCAATTGAATTTCTTATCCTTTTTGAATAGCTTCGTGATGGGTTTGGTCAACCGAGAAAAATTTGGAATGAACCTACGATAATATCCAACTAGCCTGAGGAAACTGCGTACTTGATGAACCGTCTTTGGTGACTTCCAATCTAACACATCTTGAACCTTGCTAGGATCCACCGAGATACCTTCTGCAGAAACTATGTGACCAAGAAATGGCACACGGTCCAACCAAAATTCACACTTGCTGAATTTTGCATACAGCTTGTGATCTCAGAGGCGTTGAAGAACAATGCGAAGATGTCCTCGGTAAACACGTCCAGATACTCACGAATGACGGGAATACTCTCGAGTGATTGCCCTTCCAAGTGATGGACAACCAAGGCTTTCGATGAATTGGCATTTAGAGAAAGTGTGTCCTTCCCATGCAAGGCAGAGTTGATGTGAACGAGGCGAGGCTCAATGTCTAGCATGGCTCTATGGGTTTTCATCCAAATCATACCTATGAGCAGGTCGATCTCTTGATCCTTGAGCATGATGAAATCGGTGGGGTAGATCTTTTGATTAATTTCTAAGGGAGCCTTACACACTACTTCATTAGCAAGAATTTGTCCAGCAGGAGAGCGGATGATGTAGCATCGATTTATGACGGTGGTGTGGAATTTATGTTTTTGCGCACAAGCTTTGCTAATGAAGTTATATGTAGCACCATAATCAAAAAGTGCAAGGACAGGCTGGCGATAGAGCGAGAGTGTACCGGTCAGCACAGGTTCACCCTGAGTGATATCTTCCACATTGGTGTAGTTCACTTGGGCACCACATGATGGTGCATTCACATTACTGTTCGGGTTCTGACGCGGGTTGCTGTTGTTGTTGTTGTTGTTGTTGTGCCTCGGTGCAGTGCAGTTCTTGGCAAAGTGGTCGATACGACCGCAGTTGTAGCACGGATAACTACTCCCACGATCAACAAGTTGTGGGACACGGGCAGTCTAATTTCCCTGCTGCTGGTATGATGCACAGTACTAAGGGTTCTGCTGTTGGTACGGTGCACGAGGTGGGAAGTTTTGCTGCTGTGGTGGCCTTGAGTAGTTCTGACCATATTGCCGCTGATATTGCTGCTGCGGAGATGCCCGGAAACGCTGTTCGATAGGTGAAGTGTATATCAGGCAGTGCTTCGCCTGTGGGGCAGCAGAGGCGCTAGCAGGGGCCTTTCTCTTGCGATCTTACTCATCAACTTGGCGCATGGCGCCTTCCTGGACAATAGCAGCATTGACCAAGTCATTGTACGTGCCGGTTGTCTGCCAAGTCACACGTTCCTTGAGTGTGGCATTCATCCCATGCAAAAATGCGTATCTCTTCTTCTCCTCAGTATTAACATACTCAGTGGCATACTGAGCAAGGTGATTGAAAGATTTAGAATATTGGAGGACATTCCTCCCTCCTTGTTTTAGATCCATGAATTCCGGGAATTTCCTTTGCATGAGGCCGGCTGGGATGAAATGAGCATGGAATGCAGTCTTGAAGTCATTCCATTCAATGCGGCATCCAGCGGGCAGAGAAGCTTCATAGATTGCCCACCAGGCGCTAGCAGAGCCCTGGAGTTGTTGGGCGGCGAATAGCACCTTCTGGTGGTCTGTGCATTCTAGCAGACCGAACTTTGTCTCGGTCTGGCGCAGCCAGTGATCGGCATCAAGAGGTTCTCTTGCGTGCTCGAAGGTTGGCTGATGAGTACCTAGAAAATTTGAGTAGGTGCTCTGTTGAGGCTGATTGTTGTTGTTACAGTGGCCTCCCTATCCAGCTAGGTGGGACGTGATATCCACTAGCCAACGAAGAATCTCAGAGTCATTTTGCTGCCGGTTGAGTGCAGCAGCCAACACCTCAGCTAGCGAGGGCTCAGCATGAGCTCCTTGTTGAGAGCTTTCAGGGTCATCCTAATTCCAAGTACGCACCATGCTGCAATTTATACGGCTGCACATTAGTTACTCCTCAAAATATTCTATAAAATCACATATGCAAGGATATAAACTTGCAAGAGGCACGATAAAATTTTGGAAATGACAACCATCTTCATTAAATCAATTCAGAACATCATTACACGATTTCTTACACATTCGTGCCAACGCCTAGCTACGGTATTGCGGACACGTTATGCAAGATTCACACTCCTACACCTAACTAGGGATACATATACTACACGACCGCATACAGGGGTGTAGAGAATCATCTACTCTTGGCCTAAGTCTTTCAGCTCTTCTGGTTCTTCCTGTTCCATAGGCTCTCCTGGTTCCTCCAGATCCATCATTTCCACGTCATCAATATCGGCAGGTGCCATCTCCACATCGTCTTGTTCTCCATACTCTATGAATATCTCATCCCAATTCCCTTCAATAGGAAGATGGGCAGCCTTGAATGTGTTCAAGTCGTCTTGAGCCTCAATCATGTCATGCTCAAAATTTGCTGCATCCTGCAAGGCTTGTTCACGTTCTTCTATAACCGCATCCATCTCTTCATTCATGGCTTGGATTTGCTGGTTCAGTTCTGCAATTTCTTCATCCTTAGCTTGTTTTTCGACCTCAGAAATTCAAAGTGCAGAATGGAACACATCCAAACGCCGGCACAAGTTTGTGCACAAAGCAAAATTGGACAAACCATAATACTCTATTATGGGCAGCATAGGATCATAGTGGCGATGGTTTGGATCAAAGATGAAATCCACACGCCTAATCCACTTGAAGTCCGTCACATCATTAATGGGTAGCAAGGCGACGGGTGTTCCAACAACATCATGCTTGTGGTCTTCACAGAACCGAGTAAGTGCCTTGAATGCAGCTACATTCTAGGTGGAAGGCGGATATGTCCCGATGACGCTAATGGTCCAAGATTCCCATGCGGGAATGACCGACTAATTGGCGGGAACCACCACATGGATGACACATGAGAGGACTCCATGCTCCTAAAATTTCTTGCCAACATAGGTGGGAGGAATGGAATATCCGAATCTCTGGAGAACTCTCCAAAACAGGTGAACCATCCCTGTGAACTCTAGGCCGTCGGTGATCTCCCAACCTGGTGGTGGTTGAGTGGTGTTTTTTCAGCCATCTACAAGGAAAGTACTTCGATTGAGTCAAAGAGTGCAATCAAGTTGGAATTCTTATGAAACTCTAGTGCAACAACAATAGCGGAAAGGGTACAACCAATACATATCCTGAGTCAACATAGCCTTAAGTACATAAACTCGGAACTTGTGACAATCGAGTTACAAAAGCATCTCACACAGTGATCCCCCAAAATACCACATCCTCGCGTGGTCGACAAAAGTTACCTACCCAACCGGTCCTAACTACACAGACTAATCTAGTCTACCATGATCCTCCTAAATCCTGCCTCCGGTTGGTGCCTGTAGTATACGTCAGACTCCTCGTCCATTACATCCTACGGCTCCTCCTCTTCCGGTGCTGCCGGTGGTGCAAGGGCCGCCTCTAGCTGCTGCTGCAGGCCCTGGTTCTCCTAAGCCAGGGTCTCTAAATCCTCTCCCATAAGCTCCATCTCATGCTGTGCAACCATCAACTAATGTTGCAGGTGCTTGTTGTGGTTGGCGCGCTGCTGCATAATCACGCCAAATTTGTCAACCTCCTGCGCGAGGGTGTCGCGTTGTCCAGTCACCTCAGTAACGCGAGTCTCACTCGCCTCAAGAGCAGCGGTCAGCCGCTGAATCTCTCTCTGTTGTGCGTCGACCAATGCCTGCAGGTCATTCCCCTGCACCCAGACCTGCCCAGCCTCAGTCAGTATGATCCTACTGTGGTTGCTAGCCTCCTCATCCAAGTTGAGGAGGTACTCGGAGTAGTAGGACACACTGTGGTACCCTGCATGGTACGTCGGGTAGTTGTCGTGGCTGATGCGCCTCATGCGCCTCTGCCAGGCCGGGTTGGCCTGGTCCCAGATGGGGATCATCTCAAACAGAGTATCAGAGAGCGCTGCTGTGTGGCGCCCACAAAAGTGGGTGACAGCCCTGTGGGTGACTCTCTCCAAGCCCTCACGAAGGCTCCCACAAGTCGCCGTGCTCTCCATACCCGCCATGTCGAGGTTGTGCGGGTGAGTGGGCACGCTGATGTGCACCTCTGCAAGAGTCACGCCGTGGCGGTGGATCTCGCAGCCCTTATAGGAGGGGGGCTCGTCGTAGCCCAGCAAGCGTAGAAGGTCCCACAAAAGGGTAGGAAAGCCATGATGGTGAAGACTGGTGGTGTAGCGCCACCCGTCATGTGAAAGCTCCTCAAAACCGTGGTCACCCATTTGGAACATAAACCCAATGGTGAGTACAATGTTCCATGAGTAACAATGCATTTCTTATACAGTGCTATGAAATACAGAAACAAAGTTTTAGTTCACATTTTCCAGCCTCAAGGGGTAATAATATGGCAATGGATTTTAAAACTGGTTCTGTCTTGACTATACCACAGTCAGAAAAGTGGATATTTTGAATCAGAAAACATGGTCTTAAAAACTGGGGTCTAGAACCAAGTTATACTACACTTTCACATCTTTCCATATTGTATTTATATTCTCAAAAATCCCAAGTAAATCTGGACTTATGAGTTTTGCAAGTTCAGGTTGGCAGATTCTGGTTCAGGATGACAGAGGCTGAGTGTTTTGGATCTACTGGACAGTGGGAACACAATTAAATTATAAAACCTATTGGAGATAAAAATAGACTTCAAGGGCTTTCCAGACTGGGTTTAAACTCTTGCAAATTCGAAGTACAACTCTAGTTATGAAATTTTTAAGTTCAAGGTCTAGCTGAAAACAGTGGGTGGACAGATTGTACTTGTTCCTTGTTTCTGAGGTTGTTACTTTTATGATCGAATTTTAATTTCAATTCTAGGTGACAGGGGATGTTGAGACCTTTCAAATAAGTATTTGTATGCCTTATTTGGTTGAGTAAATTAATAGTTATGAAATTTTGAAGTTGGCTGCTAAAAACATGACAGATTCTTGTTAACCTTGTTATTCAGAATTTTATACTTATCATGTTTAGAAAATTATTATTCAGAGGTTGGTGAACAAGGAGAGAACCATATTTTATTTTAGTTATAATGGGATGCATGATGCAAAATCTTCATTTTATTAACCTATCATTCCTCACAACACAACGCCTATCATTGCCGATACTTAGCGGCACGGATACTTGGTGACGACCCGCACTCAACACGTAAGTCACTCTAAATGTTATACTAACGGCGTTAGTGTACCTACAGAAGATCATCCATTGCAGAAACATTACTTCAAATTTAAAAGAAACTACAAAAATAAGCACAGTTCTACTAATAACGATCCATGGGAAAGGATCGCCCCGAGATAAGTCACGAGCCAACAGTGTCTCGTATCCGCCTATGAGCACAGGCATCAATATCTCGCGTGTCGGTTAAGCATGCATGTACCTTCATTTGAAGAAGTCGTAGATGCAAATAATGTAAACAAACATAACCCAGGTTAGCTTTGTCACCACCTTATTATCACCAACAAAACATTATAGGCAATACTCACTCGTAATGTCAAGGTTTTTGAAAATACGATTTAAGTTGATAACGCAAACACTTGATAATACAACATTGGTTCGAATTTAAGTTGAATATTACATCATTAAGTCATCAGAGTGCAGTGGAAAATTACAAGTTCATAATGTTTTTGAAAACATAGTGGAAGCAAATAACGATAAGGAGCTACAAGCTCGATGATATAGCATAGTAATGGTTCATGCCTGAAGAACCATCTCTCTCGCAACACACATCACTGCGGCGACGAGTCGGACTCCCAGTGGGCGGTCCAACCCTCAGGGACTTGCATGTCCCAGGGCAGCACATCTACAGGCAATTCTACTTCTTCATTACCTGAAAACAACAATGGCACAAAGCCTGAGTACTAATTACTCAGCAAGTCTTACCCATCGGACATCTAGACATGCAATGTCTCTAATAGGTGGCTTGTTTGAAAAGACTCGCACTAAGCAACCTATTAGTTCTATCAAGTTTTACTTCTCAATTTAACTGGGTAGAGCAGAATGTAACTTGAGTTGCAACAATAAGATGATAAAGCAATACATAAGGTAAGTACAACATAAGAGAAATAATAGTAACATCAACAATAATCATCATAATCAATTTCCAAATACCATGTGCAACTACATGACTGGCGCCGTGACCAAGCGGTACTCATTACTGCGAGGGACAACAATTGCAATCGATTTACACCAGCTGGGAAGACCCGAAATGCACGATACATACGCACCAATTAAGGTCGTATATGGCAACCTTTCACAAGAAAGGAACCTACACCTCAACCCGGTTGTGGTGACGTCAAGTGGGGCCGTTCTGCCAACATTACTTCATGGTCTAAACTGCCTACTCCAGCAACAGGAGGGTCAATGACCAACACACCTTAACCATCCTCAGTGCAAGAGACCTTTAATGCTACATCGGTTTACTAGTGCTCATAGGCTAGCATGCATTCAGTACTGTTCAACACTTGATCAAGGGGCCGACCACGGACGGGTCCTAGGTTCGACAAGGCAGGGCTACCACAGTCAACACCCATGTGTTGCTGCCAACCTACACATGCTTAATCCCTGCCCGGTCATAATATCAAAATAACTTTCTTTTATTAGTTCCCGTTCCAGTGGTCCAATTCATGTCTTAGTAATGATATCTACCGAGTCCAGCAATTACTAAGCATAGCGACACAGTACCGATACTACCAAAGTTTTAATGACTGTGGCATAGTTCATTTGGTATCACGCATGGTGGGTTCCAACCAACTCCTATGACCTAATGCAACAATAATCACAGACACTAGTAATATTGAAAACTAGCAAACTTTACAAAAAAGGTGAATGTAAATCGGGGCTTGCCTGGATCGATGTTAGTGCTAGCAACTACAATTTCTTGTTCCTGAGACTCAGTGTCCTTCTGATGATCCTCTTCGGGCTCCTGGTTGTCGTTACCTATATGATGACAAAGGTGTTAACGGTATTATCGTAACACCGTTATATGCAATGATATGATACATGCAAGCACATTGTATTTTAATGTCAATTAAAACTATCATTATGTTCTCGAAGCCATATGCTTTAGAGAAGAGGGGTTGTTATATAAATTGTTAAGTATATTTATTCTCTATGCAATTAAACAATGTAGATGAGTGATATGAGCAATTAAATTAATTAGTAATACAAATTTGTGTTTCTGGACATGTGTGATTTACTGTGAACAGAGGATTATATGAGTGATTTTTAGGCCAAGTGGCATGGGCAGATAATTTATAGAATAATTACTAGAATTAATTTGAGCACAAACCCTAAATAATATCCAGAGCATAAAATAAGTCATATTTTTACCAACCAAAATTTCGGGTGGCAACTATTCATGTGTTTACTTAGCATGCCAAAAATCAGGATTTAATTCCATTCCTAGAATTTTTGGTGAATTAATTATTATTTGGACAGTTTAATATATGGACAAAAACATATGTACAGATGTAGTGATTTATCTTTTTACTAAAATAGAGCTCTTCAAGATGAGTCTAACAAAGTTTGTTTGGGCCTTATTGGGTTTAAAATTGATTTACTATGAGTTTTGGAAGTTTTAAGCATTTTCTGGCTAGTTTCCGGTATTTATTAACTAAAACACTGCCACGTAGGCGACACCTAGGATACACGTTGGAGCCACGTCATGGCCATGTAGGCGCCAGAAGGATGGCCAATAGGCTCGTAGGAACGGGGTGGCGCGCGGCCGGAGGGCACGCTGCCGGCGGCTATGGACGACGGAAACTCGTCGCGGGACCATGCGTATGACACGCACATCAAGGCGGAGAGCAGGGTGGGGTTCGCGAGGAAGGGATGTCACCGAAAAGCGGTTGACGGCGAGGAGCGGCGGAAAATGAAGTTCGGCGAGGTCGCGGAAGCGGTACAGGGCACCAACTCGGTCGTCGTCGACTTGTAGAGCTTCAGTGGTTGAAGGCGAACGGCGGCGTTGATGATGTCGTCGAGGAAACAGGCCGGAGTTGGGAGCTCGTTGGCGAGGTGGCTGCATCAGGGCAGAGCAGGGAAGATGACCCGGGAAGAATTGAGTATGCCGGTGATCTCGTGCAAGAAAAACAGAGGAAACAGGTCAGGCTTGTTCGACGGGGAGTTGTGCACGAAGGAGAAGAGAAAAGAGGAAGGGTGGCTCACCAAAGGCCCTGAATTTGAGGCAGCGGCGGAGGGGGTCGCCAAAGGGGTTCACCTCGGTTTTCCTTTCGATTCAACCAATGTGCGAGGGAAAACCCCAAGCAGGGGCATGGGAAAGTGTAATAGGGTGAGGCGCGCGTGATGGGGTTTTGCTCGCGTGGGGGAAAGCATTGGAACAGCGACGGCCGAGCTCGAGCTTCGGCTCTACTCAACAATGGCAGAATGGGGGAGGGAGAGGGGAAATGGGAGAGAGCAGAGAGCGAGAGCACGCAGCGCTTGTGAGCTCGCGGTGCGATTTGAGGTTGCGCAGGGGGCTGGGGTGGCTGGGGAAGTGAGAGTGGCAAGTGGAGAAGGAATTGAAGGGTGGTCGGGTCGCACGGTGGTGTGCAGAGGAGGAGAAAGGGAGAAACGGAGGCCGTCGGGCGGGCGGGTGGCTGAGAGGACAGGGTGGAGGAGCAGGGGGATGGTAGGCGGCACTGTTGCACGCGCTGGGTTCTGAGATGGGAGTGATGGCGGGCTGAGTCATGCGCCGGCGGTGGAGTCAGCAGGGCTTTGCGCCAGTGGGAGGGAGAAGAAGGGGATTTTTACACTGCACCCCCTGATCTTTCAAGATCCTCACAAAAAGGTCCCTACTTAGAGCTAGTTTTTATTAATTCAAAATAAAATAGCTAGGGATTTCCTAAAATGGTGAAACTTGGTGGACTGACTAATTAAACGGTGGAGAACACTCTGGTGAAATTTAATTGAAATTTTCATAAAAATATTTTTAGAATTTATTAATTGCATTAATTAGTTACTTAAGAATCAATTAATTGATTATGGTTCTTGCTAATCAGATAAAATGCCCAATAAATTCATAATATTCTATTTTATTATTATCAAACTATTGATGAATTTATTTGGCATGGGTTGTATTGAAATTTGAAATTGCTTCAATAACTTTGGTTGTAGGGTTTTTATTTGCCTAGAATTAAATTAATAAGTAGGCCCTTATCATTTTATTCTAAAATTTCCATGATTTGTGCTCCTCATATTTGTTAAATTAAGGTGAGACACCTGGGGTGTCACACGCAAGTCCGCATCGGTGACATTGCTAGAGTGGATCTTGTCGCCTGTGCGTGCCGCCAACCACCGATGGAAGAATTGAATGGTCGGGTTGCGTATATTGTTGCGCTTCATCTCTTCCATGTACAAGAGCCACCTCCAAAAGGAGTCCAACTTCTCACGTCCCAAAATGTCAGTGATGTTGGCTTTGGCATCGAAGCCGAAGGCTAGAGCCACCGTCTCCATGGTCACCGTGTGGCTGATGTCACGGACGCGGAAGTTGACGGCCTCGTTGCCGACTTTGTCGGTGCCGAGCCTCATCGTAGAGGCAACCTCAGTGATGACGTCGAAGTTGTAGGCCATGGGAAGGCGGTGGAAGCCCACCCAGCCGAGGTTGCTAAGCATCCTCCTTATGTCCTCCCACATGCCGAACGTGGTGAGGAAGGTGTCATCCAAGTCGAAGTTAGGGAAGACCCTTCCCCTCACCGCGAGGTAGTGCTCTTGTTCCTTCGCAGTCAGGAGGGTGAAGCCCTCCTCCATCGTGCGCGGCATGAACGCCGGCGGTGGTGGTGATCTGGGAACCCCATGGCTTGCCGCTGTTTGGCTCCTCGTAGCACACTTCGTGGGAAGGGGTGCGTCGGAGACGAAGTGGCGGGCGTGGATCGCAGCCACCGAGCCGGTGGATGCGTCACCCACCGACATGATGTCGTGGGTGCCAGAGCTCCCCCTTGGCAAGGAGTCAACGCTTGACTCGCCACTGCCGCCAGAACTGCTTCCCTAGCGCTGCCTCTGGTCCAACTTGCCGATGGAGGAGCGGAGACGATCCATCTGCGAGGAATGCTGAACATTTGTGAGATCATGGGTAGTGGAGAAAGTGGAGAGATTATCGGGATGGTGTGCCGAATTAGGGGCGTCTAGCCTCTCTTTTATAGTGTGGGAAACTTCTAGGAGAAGGACCCGCCTTGAAATTTCAAAATTCGGGAGCGCGCCAATCGGCACGGAGGTGCACCGATCGGCTCAATTCAAATTTTGAATTCTTTGACAATTCTGGCGCTTGATTCCCAGTACATCATTTTGGTTGGCAGGGGAATAGCACGGAATCCTGATGTCTTGATTGACTGTTTCGATCGGTGCGGGATCGCGCAGATTGGTGTGCCATCTCTTTTTCAGCTTTTGGTCAATTCCATGTCTCCTCTGAACCACACACCTGCATATCATACATGCTCCTCAAAACCAATGCCTACCACCTTTGTCGCCCATTTGGGAACTGCATGGGTATCTGTGCCGATCGACGCAAGTACCTTGCACCTTGTCTTTTTGTCCAGCGTTGATCCTAATGCCTCGTGTTCATTTCTTTCACCTAATTTCCAGTTTTCACAATGTTCCTGTAGCATTGACACACGTAGCAGGGCCCATCTAGTGACTGCGCTGAACGGCGCTGTAGTGTGTCGATCGGCGCGACGTCCAGTTTTGCTCCTGGCCCCTCGCTTCTTAGCTAGATGTTGCTCTTCATCCTTTCCTGCGTCATTTAGCAACCATTTTGCACACAAAGTTTATTTCAACAAGATTTTTTATTACCTCGCAATTAACTCCCCCTAAAATTATTGTACTGGTTGATTTTTAGCACCCCTTCAATTCTGGGCGTCGTCAGCCTCCTATCCTGACTTGGGCAATAATGCGCCGGTCGGCGCAAGCACTGTTCCTTCCTGTTTTTGGTCCTTTTTTGTTTTATTCCTACATTGTTAGTCTACAATATGTATATACACAGTTTTGCACAAATAACAGACAATGCAAGAGGCCACAAGAATTAAGCACACACTTTTTCTATTTGTTTTATTCGGGAGATTGTCTTTATTAAAAGTAAGCAATTTAAAAACACCGGGTTGCCCTCCCGGTCAGCACTAATTAACTAAATGAAATGGGTTGCCCTCCTGCAAGCACTAAACAACTTCTAAATCCCACGATCATTGGGCTGCCTCCGAAGAGCGCTCTAGTTATTTAGAGGTCAAAGAGCTGGACCTCCCCGCAAACGATCAATCCTTAATGTCATGGTGCGGGGTGTGAAGCTGCGAGACTACAAGATTTTCTTATCTCCATGGTTCATATATCTAGGATGACCTATCCATACATCTCCTCCAATTACTCTTGATGCCTCGTTGACATGGTGTCTTGATCTCTTCACTTCATCAGCAGTACTGCACTCTTCTACCTTTTGGCCGAAACTTGAAAGAGTAGGGAGTCCCACTTATATTAAAGCTTATCTCACCACTCCCAACATCAATACTTGCTTTCGCTGTCCTCAATAAGGGTCTTCCTAAGATCAATGGGGTCCTTGTCCTCTTATCCATATCAAGGACAACAAAATCAACAAGGACGATGTGATCTCCAATTTGAACAGGCACTTCCTCAGCAACTCTATCAGGGAAGCGTATTGATTGATTGACTAACTCCAAACACATACCCGTAGGCTCCAATTCGGGCAAATTGAGACTTGTGAATACATGACAGGGCATAACACTTACACTTGATCCAAGATCGCACAAGCATCTATCAAATATCCCTGTTCGAATCATGCATTTGATGCTTGGTGATCCAGGGTCGGGTTTCTTCTCAAGTGCAACATCATTGATTGCCGTCGTAAGCTCTCCTCAGAAACCAAAGACTTCCTATTTTGCATCATGTCCTTAATGTACTTGGCATAGGTGGGTACTTGAATAGCATCAACCAAAGGGACATTGATGTAAAGCTTTTTCATAATATCGACAAACCTTGCAAATTGCTCATCGTGTTGCCACGCTCCTATGTCTCCATGAGGGCAGTTGAATATCTAGGAACGTGGCAGGGCCATGCTCCTATGTCTCCATGTCCATTTTCAGACCAGAGAGGTCAACATCCTCCTCGCGCGGATCGGCACTCTCAGGGAGCCGATTGGCGCTGTCGGGACCGTTGCGCCGATCGGTGTTAGGTGTGTGCTGATAGGCGTGGGGCTTCTTTGCTCCCGCAGGGTGCTCTAGATCTTCTATTTGTTTTCCTGACCTCATAACTATTGCCTTCAAATGTTTTGCAAATTTCATATTGCCAGGAATAGCCCCCTTGCTGCCTTGAATGGCTTGCGATAACTGTCCCATCTGTTGCTCCATAATCTGTGTATGCTTCAAAATATTCTCATTAGAGCTCCCAATTCCTATCACCTTGTCATTAATTCCCTCAAGGACATCATCAATCTCCTTGAATCTAGCTTGATTGTCCTTGTTGATCTTCTCTTGAGCTTGGAAGAACTCATGACATTGGAAACGAAGTGGGATAGAATTTTGCATCATCGAACTAGGAGAGAAAGAACTCCTTTGTTGCTGATATTGGAGCTTCCATCCACTATTCTTCATATAATCTAGCATCTTCATCTCTTCAGGGCAATCTTTCTGCACATGACCAAATTCTCCACACTCACCACAAGTGGAGCGTGATTCCACTAGCTTGAGTGTCTCTTCCTTAGGGATATGAAGATTATTGTCCAACCACCTTTGAATAGCATCGAGGTGATCCATAACCAAGTCTTCATAAGTCATCTCAATCACACTCTTCGCCACTCCTTTCGAAGGTTGCAAATTCCCTGAACTTCTCTCACCATCCCATGATTGATTTTCAACTACCAACTTGATCAAATCTTTAGCTTGGGTGGGAGTTTGTGACATGAATGAACCTGCAGCTGAAGCATCCAAGTGTTGACGAGATTGAAGATTCAATCCTGTGTAGAACTTCTCAACGACTTCTCCAACCGTCAGACCATGATGAGGGCATGCATCCATATATTCATTGTATCTCTCCCATGCTTCTCCAATGCTCTCATCAACATTCTATGTAAACCCAAGAATCTTATTCTTTGAAGCTTGAGTTTTACCGGGAGGGAAATATTTGGCAAAGAATTCAGCTGCTAACGTATCCCACACCGTTTTTGCTGGGTTTTCCAATCCATTGTACCATCGCATGGGGCGACCAACTAGTGAGAAGGGGAACGGCTGCACATATGCTTGGTCTTCAGTCAATCCTGCTATCTTGAATGTATTGCAAACCTCAACGAAGTGTTGCAAGTGATGATTGGGATCTTCTGAACCTCTGAATGGTTATTGCGCCACTATTCCAACATATCTCTGCAATTGATACGGAGGTTGATCTTGAGCTTCTTGGAAATCTATCTTGACAACATTCGTCAATAGAGGCTTGAGACAATTAACCATAGGTACTTCTGCCATCTCCTCTTCTTCTTGATCTTGAACTGTGGCTTCTACTATGAATAATGCTCGAGGGGTGACACTGGTTGCTTCTCTAGCTAAATCTCCATGTGACTTGCTTCCCTTCTCTGTTGTTCTTTTCCTGTGAAAGAGTCTTTCTGGATCATCGGTGTAATTAGAGGGTTTGTCTGGCTTAGGACCATCCATACCAGTTAGTTTCACTTAAAATAATATATGTACTAAAGAGACGAGAAAAATTAAGCACAATGACTAGACACTAATACATCAAACAATGTTTAATAACCTACTATGGTCCCCGGCAACGGCGCCAGGAAAAGGTAGCTTGTTGGTCGTAACTATGCACCCACATATAATGCAAGAGGACGGTGTACGATTGTAGCACTTTTTCCTTTGAATCGAGTATTCTAAGGTTTATCGAATCCATTGGGACCTAGGGATAATTAAACAAAGTTAACAGTAAAAGATCTAGTCAAAGCTGCTGTCAAGTTCAGGTTGCATTAGGGGAGACTGGCCAGCGCAAAGGTATGCCAGACAGTAAATCTTTTGTTGCGCCGATCGGCACGGGTGTTGAGCCGATTGGCACACTGGTGAATCTACGGTCACACCGATCGGCGTGAGTGTTGAGCAGATTGGCATACTGATTAATCTAAGCCTAAGTGCGCCAGATGCCTTGTAAACCATACTACTAGCATCATCAAGCAACCATAATCAATACAATGTCCGAATACTATCCTAATCACCACGATTAAGATAATATCTACTTACTTAGCCTAGAACTAAATAATTGGAATAAGCACATGCATGATTATAGAATTGAGATAAACAAATCACCAAAACCATCATCAACATATTCAATCATCCTTAAGATACATAGAATAAGATTCATCCCTGTCGAGATGGCCTACCTTGACAGATCAACTCTTGACTCCAATTGTTCTTGAAACTCAACTAGAGATCTATTCTAACGGGGCAAGCCCCGGTGGCTCTAACTCACAGATCGGTTGTCCCTCTGTCGCCTTCTCTTGATGTTATCTTGCGACCAGGGGTTTACAAGTATTTATAAGGGTTCTACTCGTAAAGGAGTTAGTTTCTAGCAAATAAGGTGGTTGCGCTGATCGGCGCAAGCCGTGTCTTCTCTGGTTTCTGCTCTGAGTCGGTTCCTCTATCTTCCACAGCTGCCATGTGGGACTTTTCCTTTGAGATAAAGTCTTGTACTGCACGTCGAGATCTTGAAGTTCCATAATTCTTCCGGGCAAATATCTTCAAGTGTCTCACGCAGATAAACTTCCATAAACATGTGGAATGGGTCTCGATCACTTATGTGGGCCAAAACTCCTTTGCACCGATCGGCTCATGGACTGCGCTGATCGACGCACTGGGCTTCTTCAGTTCTTTTCATCGGTTCTGGACTCCTGTCCTCTCCAGCATCACTTTATTCACCAATTTTATCTGTTTCTACAGTAAAGCTCCAAAACAATACATGTGCAAATATATAGGCAATATCATAGGTTAATGGCCTAAATTAGTATCAATTATGCTCTAATTAAGGTAATATTCACATATAAAAGGGGCACATGGGAAGTGCCAACAAAGCTCACCTTGTTCATACACCACCTATGGCCCGAAGGCAAAAAAATGTGATGCCCCATATAGCAATGCTCTTTACCATGTTGTAGCCACAAGTAATCAGTATCCTTGTGAAAATGAGGACAAGCAAACTTTCCTTTTGTGCTCCAATGTAAAACTGCATGTAGATTAAAATTCTTCTTTGCTTTTGCATCCCAAGTCACAACTCTGTTAATCCAGAGATCTTTCAGCTCATCGATCAGAGGCTGCAAATACACATCGATGATAATTCCTGGAGATCTAGGCCCTAGAATTAGCATTGACATCATCCAATAAGACTGTTTCAATCACAACCATGGAGGTAGGTTATAAGGAATTAGGAGCACCGGCCATGTAGTGTGATTCACATTCAACATCCCAAATGGATTGAAGCCATCTGATGCAAGTCCTAGCCTAACATTACATGTTTTGATGCAAAGTCCTCATACTCGCCATCTACGTGCTTCCATGCCAATGAGTTGGCCGGGTGCCGAACTTTCCCATCTTTAACGACCAATTCATCAACATGCCAACGCATTTGCTTCGATGTGGTCGCGTTCATATATCATCTTTGAAGGCGAGGAATAAGTGGAAAGTACCTCAGTATTTTTTGAGGAAAGAGCTTCTTCTTCTTTACTCCACCATCATGAGTGGCACCACCCTCTGCATGCCCCTCTGGATAAGCATTTTTCCACCTACTTTCTCCGCATGTTGGACACTCATGCAGATCTTGGTATTCTCCATGAAATAATGTTGGTCGTTACTACGCACCCACTTATATACCGCAAGAGGACGATGTACATTGTAGCACTTTTTCCTTTAGAGTATTCCAAGGTTTAATCGAATCCACAGGGATCGGAAGAGAACTGTGTTTAGAGTTTACTATTTTGTCTAGCAAATCAATCCTATCATGATGTTCATATTGCACATACGTGAGCATGAAAAGAAGATGGAAATTGGAGGTTGCGCCGATCGGCGCGCAGTCTTACCTGAGCCAAAGTGTGCCTGATCCAAAGCTTGAGGAGTAGGAGCATACACATCGACCAAGGAGTATCACCTAGAGTTAGCCTATATGCATCTAGCAGTCGGAGAAAGGCTGTGCCGATCGGCGCAACTGGTGTGTCGATCGGCACTGAAGCAGTAGTCATTACCATCTTAATCCTAGCGTACTTGGCACTTTAAACAATCGGTAAACATCGAAGATGAGCAAGATCACCCTGCTTTCCGAGCGGCTCCCGATTTATCGCTACCGAGAGGAAACCCTTAATCACGCGAGTATCTTAACCCTATTTGACTATCTAAAAGTGTTGCGCAAGCTTAGCTCTGTCACAACTAAACCACACCCTAGCATCATCAAGCAATCATGATTCATACAAGATCCGGATACTAGCCTAATCACCACGATTAATAGAGCATCTAAATACTTAGATGTACCTCTAAGCAATTAAATAAGTGCATGTAAGATCAATCAGTCCAGACAAACATAAATTGCAGCCAAGGATAGAATCAAGATAGATAACATGAATTGATAAATGTACCGATATTCATCACCGTCAGGGACGCGCCGATCGGCGCAACTGGTGCGCCGATCGATGCAGCCATTATGCATTGTTGATGACTCCTAAGGTACATGGCTCTACTTCTCCTAGCTTCGGTGTAGTGCACCACGTAGGGTCCGTACCCGACTAGACTACATCTCTTTAATTTGGTGGCTCTTCAACTCTGAAGGCCACCTGGCGATGTGCAGCGGCTCCTATAGCCTAGTTCTCCCCTGTTGTCTCATCGTGCCCCCTATGGGTGATTATATGGCCTCTGGTCACGTCCTCCCTTGGTTGGCCTCCAAGTTTAGCTCATAGAGATCTAATCCATATCGGTTTCGTACCTTTCATAAACTGCACCGACTTACTTTAATCATAACTGATGCTTCCGTAGACCAAATGAGGCAAACCCGGACTCTATCGTGTAGCACTCGAAAGGATCTACATCTTTGGTATTATTTGGTCCTCAGATTCGGACGTTTAGATACCCAAAATTGTGATACCAAAATATCTGTCCTAATTCGGATTCCTTTGTGCAGCCTGCCTTACGGGGCCCATATCTCCCAACTCCGGAGACCAATACATGTAAATAATATATGTTTCGTAAAGATCTCGATGAGATCTTCAACTTTGGTATTCTTAGGTTTCCCATTTGACCATGTCTTGGTCTCCGAAATTGCATAACAATACAGTGCTGTTTCTAGACTCCGTGAATTGAACTTTCCTTCCGGATAAACCTTCTAGAAATTCTTAGACATTGGGCCACGACCTTGGGCTTGAACTTTGGACCTCATGGATGTCCAGGTGTGTCTTGTAAACTTCATGGGCTAGTGGGAAGCCCTCCTTGTATAGCGAGTCGGGCTTTATGTCGGTACTTCTCATATAAGAGTCATTTTGTCGTCTTTTCACCTGTTTCTGCAATAAAGTACTAAAACGACACTACATATGGAAATCATCAATATTAGAGGTAAAACACATGATTATGATGAGAATATGATACAATATTGGTGGTTACTGGCATATAAAATGGGTACATAGGAACCACCAACAGTTACCCCATGCTTAAACCTTTGCTCGTCCTTGAGCAAATAAATCACCCTCAAGGAGAGATCAGTGTTGCAATCATATTATCTTCACTCATATTCATCTAGGCACATGCATATCTAACCCGCTTTAAAAGTGTAGCACAAAAAGTTTTATGTTGCACCAATTCTACTACTCAAAGATACTAGTGGGGAACAGAAAATAAATAAGATCCGACCACAACGATCAAATGAAGTAGGTTCAACTCTCAAATCAGATAGCTCCTCAAACTAGGCCTTAAATGATAAAGTTTTTCCAAAAATTTAGTCTCATTTATCCAAACAAAAACGTTCTCTTGCAAAGAATCAAGGCAACACTCATTTTACAAATCTCACAAGCCAAACAACTAGAAGGGATCCTATCTACAAATATTTGGTGGAAGGCTTTATGTGTAGCTTGGTAGGAAAACAACTAGCAACAATGTAACTCAGAGTATTTTCAAATCAAGAGATAGTTCTAATTGGTTTTACAAAGACTTGTCAAAAAGGCCATTGGAAAACATTATGAAGAAGAGGAAAAACACACGATTTTGAAAGGTGAACACAAATGATGTTCTCGAAATCGGATTGCACATGGTTGGAGTGATAGAGTTTCAGCCAATTTGAATGCACTTACTTGAAGAATAATGGTTTATGCATAAATCTTGTGAATTCCTCTCTTGCAACTTGATATAACTTGAAACATCCTTGATCTCCCTTCAACAATATTTGAAGTCCATTAGCTAGTGCTTCAGAATGATGAATGATGTCCATCCCCCAATGCTTAAACGTTGCTCATCCTCGAGCAAAGGGAGTGACAAAAGATAAGCACTAGCTAAATCCTTTATTTCTTCTCTTCAACCATCTGGAACACATATAATTAATTTCTAGAGATAACAGAGCGCTTTTTATTCCTTGTGCCAATCGGCACGACACCTATGCCGATGGCACACATATGATTCTAACTTGTCTTGTCCTTCTATTCACGCTTTGCATTTCAGAGAGTCTTCAGAGGTGTTTATTGATGAAAATCATCGTCTTCAGCAAGAGGTCTTGATAATTTGTGCATAAAACCATATAAATAATGCAACGGCTTGACGAGAAACTTATACCATAGGTTGTGGACAAGGAAAGGACATCACCAAAAGAAATATGGGTTTACAGGTGGGAATATTCAGTGAGCATTGCTAAATATGAAGAGGCTAGCAAACAAGTGATAGTTACGCAAACAAAATGGCCAACTTCTAAGTCTCATACCAAAAGAACACAAACTTGAAATGACTCATCAAATTACATGTTGCAATCTACAGGTTTATCATATAAGTGTAGCAGATTTGGCTTCTGTAGGTATGATCAAAAGAAGAGAGCAAAATTTGCAATGGTTAGAGACCACATGTAACAGTTTTCCAAAAATTATTAAGTTCACTAGCAATGTTGGAGTTTTCTTCTTAGGGAGCAAAGCATATTGTCATGAAGAACAATTCAACCATATGGGATCTTTATCAAAACATGTGTCAACAAATAGAGTTCATAGAATTGGTGCTTAGTTGAAAATTAAGCGGTGGATAATTATGTGCAATGAATCATGCAAGTTCCAATAACAATAGCAACTTTCATCATATCTCTAGCAAAGATCCTCATCATAGTTATGCATTTATTCATCGTGAAAGCATTATAAGACAATGGTGATAATACAGGCAAGCTCCCCTAGATAAATTAATGGCATTTGGTCACCCTAAGGTAGCTATTAGGGATATGTCATTGTTCATTCTATGTTCTAAGTGACAAATTACAAATAACCTTTCGCATGAACAAAACGAAAAGGGTATCACAAAAAGAAAAAGAGAGAAAATTCCCAAGTTGAAAACAGATAGCAATTACAGGTTTGAGAAGAAAATAAGATTAGGGGAAGTGAAGAATCAAAGGGATGTTACCGCATTTTAATCGATTAAAGCCCAGCTTGTGCCTCCCCCATGCTTAAAATCTTGCTGGATTGCACGAGAGAAGGGCGATAGCAGGAGCAGCGAGGGTGCGCCGATTGGCACGAGGATGCACCGATCGGCGCAGACGGTTGTGCCTCTCGTCACCTCCATCTCTAGCCTTGATGTGCTGTCCCAATGCTCCCTCTTGTATATGCGGCTATTGTCACCTCGTTTCCTTCAATTGTCCTCGTTCAAGAGTACTTCTTTCATTCCTGCAAAACATTGAAATGCACATACTATGATGAGGACATCACCATGCTGGATACACGCATATCATGGCCTTCCCCAAGTTACAAGTCGTCACCAACTCGGTCGCCACGTTCGTCTCGGATTCAGCCAACACCCCTTCACGGTTTTGATGATATCTCCCACATCCGACATCCAAACGAGGTGTTCTTTGATACGTTGGAAAGGGGATGATGACGCCGTCGTTTTGGTTCTGGTCCTAGCTCCAGAAGGGTCGTAAGTCATAATATGTGACCATGATAAGGTGCTGTGCCACCTATTTTGGGCCAACTTGGCTATGTATCGTGTCGGGCCTTAAGCCCATGTTGTGGGTGCCCCCCCCTGGTCGCCCCCAACCCTAGGACGTCTTTGTTTCCTACATAAACTCAGTAGCCACCGTCTTTTAGTTTCGGGTTTTATTTAGTTTAGTTTTCCAGAGAGAAACTTGATCGAATTATTGTAACTGTGGCGACAAGTCCTTTTACAGTAATCCAGGGCCCCTGTTCTTGTTATACACCACTGTGGTGATTAGTCCTTTTGTGTTCAGAGCTTGAACCTTTTCTTGTGATTCACTTCATCCATATTTGTAATTTCAGATTGCGTGTTTATCCTCTCTTTCTTGTGTTCTCGATTTTGCTTGCAGGAACAATCAAGTTGTGCTTGGTGTAACGGTTGTGGGGTTGGATCGTGTCTGATTCAAACTGGGTCGTTGATGCCGAGTTCCTCAAATTCGAGATTATCCCCTTACCTCTCGGAAGATCGGGCCATATCTACATTAAGTGGTATCAGATTCTTGCTTTCCCGTGAGGTATTATCGTGTTCTTCCCTTTAAATTCGTTTGTGTTCATCACCTTTTGTCCATGAAAAAATCTACAAAAAAATATTTCCCCACCATCCCAGACATTGTTTAGCCTTTGCATAATTTAATTTTAGAGTCCGTAGTGTTGAGTTTGTATCCTAGTCGAGTTCAGTTGCTGGTTTGAATTTGTATTTTGATTCGGTTTGTGTTTTGATCTCCACTGCACACCACCATCACCATCGTGTTTTCCATTGGATTCACCATCGTGTCACCCACCCACCACACCCACAATCTGTTGCCAACAAAAAAACCCTACCCGATTCGTTCTGATGTTAAACATAAGGCTATTCAGTTAAAGGCAGGTGCTTTTCTTGCTATGACATCTACTGTTACTGATCTTTGTGATAATCATGATGCACCTTGCCATACTATGCTTTGTCATGATATATCTTCTATCGATGATCATGTATCTTGTACTTTGCATTCTGCTAGTACTAACCTTTTGCAGGAGATTGATGCTAAGATAGAGTCGAGGGCGACACCAATTCAAGGAGGGGAGGATGATGAGAACATCACCATTCTGGATACGTGCATATCATGACCTTCCCCAAGTTACAAGTCGTCACCAACTCGGTCGCCACGTTCGTCTCGGATTCAGCCGACACCCCTTCACGGTTTTGATGATATCTCCCATATCCGACGTCCAAACGAGGCGTTCTTTGATGCGTTAGAAAGGAGACGATGACACCGTCATTTTGGTTCTGGTCCTAGCTCTAGAAGGGTCGTGAGTCATAATATATGACCAAGACAAGGTGTTGTGCCACCTATTTTGGGCCAACTTGGCCTTGTATCGTGTCGGGCCTTAAAGCCCATGTTGTGGGCGCCCCCCCCCTGGTCGCCCCCAACCCTTGGACGTCTTTGATTCCTACATAAACTCAGTAGCCGCCGTCTTTTAGTTTCAGGTTTTGTTTAGTTCAGTTTTCCAGAGAGAAACTTGATCGAATTATTGTAACTGTGGCGACAAGTCCTTTTACAGTAATCCAGGGCCCCTTTTCTTGTTCTACACCACTATGGCGATTAGTCCTTTTGTGTTCAGAGCTTGTACCTTTTCTTGTGATTCACTTCATCCATATTTGCAAATTCAGATTGCGTGTTTATCCTCTCTTGCTTGTGTTCTCGATTTCGCTTGCAGGAATAATCACAAATTCGAGTTTATCCTCTTACCTCTCGGAAGATCGGGCCATATCTACATCAGACTACCCCCGATATGATGGTCGGGGATAGAACAATATCTACTGTCTAGCAACAACCTCAAAAGTTCAACTTGTGGCATTTTAATTCTAGTAGCAAAAAGAAAACAAAATCCTAATAGGTGTACTTGTGTGCACAAGTGTGGATGCATGGAGTTAGTATCACAATGTTAGCAAAGAAACAAGATTATAATCAATGTTGTTCCACAATTTCATCTAAACACCACATTCACATAAAATTGCTAAATGAATATGTCAAGTACACAATTCTGGGATCAAAATGCTTTCATCATTTAGTCTTGAAGCAAAGCAAACGAGCATGTTAGCAACGAAGGTTAGCGGTGTGCAAGCTAAACAAGAACAATGTTTACACCTAGCTCTAAGCACCATGCTTACAACTAGATTGCTAGCAATCTAAAGGAAATTCGTTAATAACCAAAGTCTAAACACCATGTTTATGTGACTTAGCTATTGCAAAACCCCGTTGGACTAGAGAGATAGCGCAATGAAAAAGATTAGCAACCAACCAATGCAAATGATGCAAAACAGAGCAAGGCAAATGAACTATCCAATGTTGTTCAACAAATAAGCATAAACACCACGTTTACACCTAAATTTGCTAAGGATATTGTGCGCAAGCCAATTAAGTGCTAATTATCAAGTTCAAACTAAGCTATTATGAGCGGGAAGGTGAATATGAACATGCAAAGTTAGAGGTTTGGGCAAATCAAAACAAAAACATGTTAGGCGGTAGTGAAGGCATGCTTGGAAAAGCATTTGGGTGTTGTGCCGATCAGCAATGGATTTGTGCCAATCGACGCATTTGGAATTGGCTATAGAATTTGATGGAAAATGAAGGATGGGAGGCTTAGATGGGCTGAAGTTAGATGGTTAAATGCATGCAGGTGAAAACATCATGCAAAAATAAAAACAAAAACAAAGCAAGTGCTCACAAATATGCATGCAGTGGATGATTTTCGCAAACTAAACACAAAATGATGGTGGTGGAGGTCTAAAAATAAAAAGTTAATCTAAAACTAATTTGCTACAAGTGAATCAATTGAGTTGGGTTATTCTGACTATGCAAAAATTCTAGGTTGCCCTCCTAGTAAAAGAAACACAAAAACATGGGTTGCCTCCCAAAAAGTGCTTCAATTAGAGTCATGTAGCTAGACTCTTACATACCTTGTTGTCGCGAAGCCATGGTTCTTCGTGTAAGATCCAAAGATTTCCATGTAGATTGTACTTATGCAATCTTCATCGTGGTTCGCTCATTGCCCATCTTCATTATATTGCATAATGCTCAATGTGTATATGTGATATAATGCTCTAGAGTCTTCAATCTTGTTCAACTTCTAATCATGTGCTTGTAGGAGAATTGCTCGAGCTATCCTTGTTGTCATCTTCATCTCTAATTTTGTCATTGATAATCTGCAGATTCTCTTCTCTCTGAATTTTTCCTTACCAACAGGATAGAACAGGGCCAAAGACCTATACCATCTTGTTGGTTGCAAAATTATCTTTCCAACGAGTGCTCATACACCTCGAACAGACACAGTATATGGGATTTATGATGTTTTTGCTCCAGGGCTACATGCTGTTGACAGATTGCATATCGTCCAAAGATGTGCTCATAAATCCTAGCAGAAAAATCCAAATCTAGCACCTTTTGTTGCGTTGGAAAGAAGACTTGAATCTCTATTCAGATATAAAATTTTTATCCAATGGTCAGCACAGGAAGTATACAGAATTAGTAATGATTTCAGCTTCTAGCTTCATTTTCCGGAGAATCTTGATGACTTCGTCTTTTAAGCATTGGAGCATATGTTGGCTTCTCCTTTGACATGTGAATCTTGATCTTTGTTGCACCAGCAAGTATTGATGATAAAGAGTGGATGCAACTTCTCAATTCTTGTCCAATGACCCATCAAGTCGACGGTGAAGAAATCTGAAGAAATCTGTTGTTGCTTCTCTGAACTGACGTCTTGTTTCGGATATTGCACCACCGACCAGAAGGAATTAGAGGCTGAAACCTGTGCCATTGCATCGGGCATCAAATTATCTTTCCAAGCAGTGCTCATGCGTCCCAATCGGACTCCATATGAGGGAGATATGGCCTTTTTTCTAAAGGTATGTCAGGCTGTCTCGCGATGAATCCGAATTGAATTCAAACTTTCCAAATATTCAAACTCCATGTTTGGAATGACTTTAATCCGTGTCAATCACCAAAAGGAAGCCTCTTAAATATCTGGAAACCCATATATCACGTGTATATAGGACTTTAATTCCATATTTGGCTCAAACTTCCAATTATTTGCAACTCTCGTGAGATATTCAAACAGCCTATGCAGCGTCTCTTGTTCTAGACATAAATCCTTGTAGGAAACTCCAAACGAGGTGAGGTTTAAATCGTTGGAAACTAGACTTGATGCTCTTCCACAATATAAAATTTGTAGGTCTTTCAATCCTCTGTAGAATTTCATACACCATCTTTTGGTCAGTGGACAGCATATCTACTCATGATCAAGAATGTATTCATCGTGTCTTCATTCTTTGCAATTGAAATTCTTGATCTTCATTATTATTTTATCCCATTATTTGTTGCTGTGAACATGGTAGAATCCTTGCAAAGCATTAGTTAAAAAAAATATTAACACAAGAAGCGTACCTCCCTTTTCATGGAGTGGCGAGGTGCCGATCGGCATGGGCGTCGCACCGATCGGTACAAGCAAGTCTTGCATGGACATGGACTCCATAGCAGATGATGGGCTACTAATAGAGTTAGCACCTACTGCTATGGAGCAATAGAGTCGACGAAGAGCGAGGTCGTCGGCATCGGCATCGATGTGGCGCCAATGCGCCGATTGGTGCAAGTAGCTATGTCGCCATGCTCCAGTCGAGGTTGTGTGCCTAGCTTTGTTCCTTATTTTCAATGGACACACAAATAAAGAAAAACAGGGTATGTGCAATAAAAAGATAATGGATTAATTTGATAAACTAGATAGATCCCCCTAAACAGGTTCGAGTTGCCGATCCCTGGCAACGGCGCCAGAAAAAGATGCTTGTTGGTCGTTACTATGGACCCACTTATATACATTGTAGCACTTGTTTACTTAGAGTATTCCATAGTTTAATCGAATCCACAGGGATCGGAAGAGAACCGTGTTTATAGTTTACTATTTCATCTAGCAAATCAAGAAGAACGTATTGCACATACGTGAGCATGAATAGAAGATGGAAATTGGAGGTTGCACTGGTCGGCTCAACTGGTGCGCTGATCAGCGTGAAGTCTTACCTGAGCCAAAGTGTGCCTGATCCAAAGCTTGGGGAGTAGGAGCATACACATCGACCAAGGAGTATCACATGGAGTTAGCCTATATGCATCTAGCAGTCAGAGAAAGGCTGTGCCGATCGGCTCAACTGGTGTGTCGATCGGCACTGAAGCAGTAGTCGTTACCATCTTAATCCTAGCGTACTTGGCACTTTAAACAATCGGTAAACATCGAAGATGAGCAAGATCACCCTGCTTTCCGAGCGGCTCCCGATTTATCGCTACCGAGAGGAAACCCTTAATCACGCGAGTATCTTAACCCTATTTGACTATCTAAAAGTGTTGCGCAAGCTTAGCTCTGTCACAACTAAACCACACCCTAGCATCATCAAGCAATCATGATTCATACAAGATCCGGATACTAGCCTAATCACCACGATTAAGAGAGCATCTAAATACTTAGATGTACCTCTAAGCAATTAAATAAGTGCATGTAAGATCAATC
The DNA here is from genome assembly GCA_032690845.1 of Eleusine coracana subsp. coracana. Taxonomy (NCBI): domain Eukaryota; kingdom Viridiplantae; phylum Streptophyta; class Magnoliopsida; order Poales; family Poaceae; genus Eleusine; species Eleusine coracana. Next base: position 35,650,064 of record CM064422.1, on the reverse strand, counting down.
AGTCCAGACAAACATAAATTGCAGCCAATGATAGAATCAAGATAGATAACATGAATTGATAAATGTACCGATATTCATCACCGTCAGGGACGCGCCGATCGGCGCAACTGTTGCGCTGATCGGGGCAGCCATTATGCATCGTTGATGACTCCTAAGGTACATGGCTCTACTTCTCCTAGCTCCGGTGTAGTGCACCACCTAGGGTCCCTACCCGACTAGACTACATCTCTTTAATTTGGTGGCTCTTCAACTCTGAAGGCCACCTGGCGATGTGCAGCGGCTCCTATAGCCTAGTTCTCCCCTGTTGTCTCATCGTGCCCCCTATGGGTGATTATATGGCCTCTGGTCACGTCCTCCCTTGGTTGGCCTCCAAGTTTAGCTCATAGAGATCTAATCCATATCGGTTTCGTACCTTTCATAAACTGCACCGACTTACTTTAATCATAACTGATGCTTCCGTAGACCAAATGAGGCAAACCCGGACTCTATCGTGTAGCACTCGAAACGATCTACATCTTTGGTATTATTTGGTCCTCAGATTCGGACGTTTAGATACCCAAAATTGTGATACCAAAATATCTGTCCTAATTCGGATTCCTTTGTGCAGCCTGCCTTACGGGGCCCATATCTCCCAACTCCGGAGACCAATATATGTAAATAATATATGTTTCGTAAAGATCTCGATGAGATCTTCAACTTTGGTATTCTTAGCTTTCCCATTTGACCATGTCTTGGTCTCCGAAATTGCATGACAATATAGTGCTGTTTCTAGACTCCGTGAATTGAACTTTCCTTCCGGATAAACCTTCTAGAAATTCTTAGATATTGGGCCACGACCTTGGGCTTGCACTTTGGACCTCATGGATGTCCAGGTGTGTCTTGTAAACTTCATGGGCTAGTGGGAAGCCCTCCTTGTATGGCGAGTCGGACTTTATGTCGGTACTTCTCATATAAGAGTCATTTTGTCGTCTTTTCACCTGTTTCTACAATAAAGTACTAAAACGACACTACATATGGAAATCATCAATATTAGAGGTAAAACACATGATTATGATGAGAATATGGTACAATATTGGTGGTTATTGGCATATAAAATGGGTACATAGGAACCACCAACAGTTCCCCCATGCTTAAACCTTTGCTCGTCCTTGAGCAAATAAATCACCCTCAAGGAGAGATCAGTGTTGCAATCATATTATCTTCACTCATATTCATCTAGGCACATGCATATCTAACCCGCTTTAAAAGTGTAGCACAAAAAGTTTTATGTTGCACCAATTCTACTACTCAAAGATACTAGTGGGGAACAGAAAATAAATAAGATCCGACCACAACGATCAAATGAAGTAGCTTCAACTCTCAAATCAGATAGCTCCTCAAACTAGGCCTTAAATGATAAAGTTTTTCTAAAAATTTAGTCTCATTTATCCAAACAAAAACGTTCTCTTGCAAAGAATCAAGGCAACACTCATTTTACAAATCTTACAAGCCAAACAACTAGAAGGGATCCTATCTACAAATATTTGGTGGAAGGCTTTATGTGTAGCTTGGTAGGAAAACAACTAGCAACAATGTAACTCAGAGTATTTTCAAATCAAGAGATAGTTCTAATTGGTTTTACAAAGACTTGTCAAAAAGGCCATTGGAAAACATTATGAAGAAGAGGAAAAACACACGCTTTTGAAAGGTGGACATGTGCAAAAGGCAAAGAATGATCTCAAGACACAAATGAAGTTCTCGAAATCGGATTGCACATGGTTGGAGTGATAGAGTTTCAGCCAATTTGAATGCACTTACTTGAAGAATAATGGTTTATGCATAAATCTTGTGAATTCCTCTCTTGCAACTTGATATAACTTGAAACATCCTTGATCTTCCTTCAACAATATTTGAAGTCCATTAGCTAGTGCTTCGGAATGATGAATGACGTCCATCCCCCTATGCTTAGAACAGCATGTTCTAAACCCCGCAATCGCAGCACGACGTCTCCTCTGGTTATCAACCGTCCTAAAACGATTGACCTCGCTGAGAAGGCTAATCCCTGCCTGTGAATCAAGAACACAAGCAAGAACAAAGAAGAAAGCAACACAATTGCAGATGTATTATGAATCTCACGAAGTTGGGGTCTCACAAACCGTGATGACGGCGAAACTGTTATGAACAGAATAATCTAAGCAAAACCCAAACCATAATGGTGCGGCGGCAGCTGTATATGAAGACCCTAGGATCGTGTAAGACCCTTTGGACGCACCCCTACTTGGGCTCAACTAGATACAAAGCCCAAAGGCCAAAAACAGGCGACACAGCACCAAAAAAAATTCTGGACTCTATCTTGTTTCGACGATTCCCGATGACTCCTGATGAATTTTGATATGAGACTGGGGCATTGGAAAGGCCTTCTTCTTATCTTTCCGTGCATATGTAGAACGTCCAAATCTGAGTCCGTATGCGTCTTGGGCATCCGTTTTAGTGCAGACTGGTCCTGAGCCCCAAAATAGACTCGAAGTCGGTTTTGGTTGGGCCTCCATCTTGGCTTCCACGTCCTTGCTGGTCCTCCACGTCTCCAAGTCCTTCTCCCATCATCTCCTGGTCCTCTCCATGGTTCCTAATTACAATATAATCATTAGGTAGCAAACCATTCTCAAAAGTGACATATAATAAAGAACGTAGGAACAAGCTCACCTCTAAATTTAGTCGTCGTGCACGAGCTCTAGTCATTGGACCTTGCAAGTCCAAAATTGGAGGAGTGTTGCATATATCCTTAGGAGTGATGTCCTCATCATCCTCCCCCTCTTGAAATGGAGTCATCCTCGACTCAAGCTCATTCTCTTCTCCCAAGTATGGTTTCAAATCTAAAATGTTAAAAGTAGGACTAACCCCGAACTCGGGAGGCAACTCAAGTTTGTATGCATTATCATTAATCTTCTCAATTATTTTGAAAGGACCATCAGCTCTAGGCATTAATTTAGACTTTCTCAAATCTGGAAATCTATCTTTTCTCAAGTGTAACCATACTAAATCTCCTACATCAAGTTTTACTTCTTTTCTACCTTTACTACCAGCAATTTTATACTTGTCATTCATCTTTTCAATGCTAAGTCTAGTGGTCTCATGCATTTTTAAAATAAATTTAGCACATTCCTTAGCATCAACATGAACTCTCTCATGAATAGGTAGAGGAAGTATATCAAGTGGAGTACGGGGATCAAAACCATACACTACTTTGAAAGGACTTACCTTGGTAGTAGAATGTGTTACCCGATTATATGCAAACTCCACATGAGGCAAACATTCTTCCCATTGCTTCAAATTTTTCTTCAAAATAGCTGTCAACATAGTACCCAAAGTGCGGTTCACCACCTCAGTTTGTCCATCAGTTTGTGGGTGACAAGTTGTAGAAAACAACAACTTTGTATCCAACTTATTCCAAAGCGTGCGCCAAAAGTGACTCAAGAATTTTGCATCACGATCTGAAACAATAGTAGAAGGCATACCATACAAACGAACAATTTCTTTGAAAAAGAGATCAGCAATATAACTAGCATCATCAGTCTTATGACATGGTATGAAGTGTGCCATCTTAGAAAATCTATCCACAACAACAAAAATACTATCACTCCCCCTCTTAGTCCTAGGTAGTCCTAAAACAAAGTCCATAGAAATATCCGCCCAAGGAATAGAAGGAACAGGAAGTGGCATGTATAAACCATGTGGATTCAAGCGTGACTTAGCTTTTTGACATGTAGTGCAGCAAGCAACAAAGTGCTCAACATCTTTCCTCATCCTTGGCCAAAAGAAGTGTGTGGCCAAAATATCCTCCGTCTTCTTGGCACCAAAATGACACATCAATCCACCTCCATGCGCCTCCTGTAACAACAAAAGACGAACGGAACCAACTGGAATGCATAGGCGGTTAGCTCTAAACAAGAATCCATCATTCAACACAAATTTATTCCATGCACGACCTTCTTTACAATGTAGCAATACATCCTTAAAATCAACATCAGCAGCATATTGTTCTTTAATTGCCTCAAGTCCAAAAATTCTACAATCAAGTTGAGACAATAAAGTATAGCGCCTAGATAAAGCATTAGAGATCACATTATCCTTCCCTTTCTTATGTTTAATAATGTAAGGAAAAGACTCAATAAACTCAATCCATTTAGCATGTCTACGGTTCAAATTACATTGAGAATGAATATACTTAAGTGATTCATGATCAGAATGAATAACAAATTCTTTGGGCAACAAATAATGACGCCACGTCTCTAAACAACGTACAAGTGCATACAATTCCTTATCATACGTGGAGTAATTCAAAACAGGCCCAGTAATTTTCTCACTAAAGTATGCAATAGGTTTACTATCTTGCATCAAAACACCACCAATCCCTATACCACTAGCATCACATTCAAGCTCAAAAATCTTATCAAAATTAGGTAATTGCAGCAATGGTGCATGTGTAAGTTCATCCTTCAAAGCATCAAAAGACTCATGATGTACCTTACCCCAATGATAATCAATGCCCTTCTTTGTCAACTCATGCAAAGGTGCAGCAATGGTGCTAAAATCTTTGACAAAGCGGCGGTAGAAACCTGCAAGACCAAGAAAACTCCTCACCTGTGTGATAGTTTTTGGTACAGGCCACCTCTTTATGGTTCAATCTTCGCCTCATCCACCTCAATTCCCTATGGAGTCACAACATAGCCAAGAAAAGAGACTCGATCCGTGCAAAAGATGCACTTCTCAAGGTTACCAAATAAACGTGCATCTCGTAAAGCATCAAAAACAGCACGCAAATGATTCATATGTTCATCTATCGATTTGATATAAATCAAGATATCATCAAAGTAAACTACCACAAATTTGCCAATGAAAGCACTTAAAACCTCATTCATCAAGCGCATGAAAGTACTAGGTGCATTAGTTAACCCAAAAGGCATTACTAACCACTCATATAATCCAAATTTGGTTTTGAAAGTTCTTTTCCATTCGTCTCTAAGTTTCATTCTAATTTGATGGTAGCCACTACGCAAATCAATTTTAGTGAAAATTATAGCACCACATAACTCATCAAGCATGTCGTCTAGCCTAGGAATAGGATGACAATACCTAATAGTAATATTATTAATGGCTCTACAATCTACATACATACTCCAAGTACCATCTTTCTTAGGAACCAAAAGTACAGGAACAGCACAAGGAGTAAGTGATTGACGAACATACCCACGATCCAAAAGGTCTTTAACTTGTCGTTGTATCTCCTTAGTCTCCTCAGGGTTGGTCCTATAAGCAGCACGGTTTGGCAAAGTAGCACCCGGAATCAAATCAATTTTATACTCAATCCCTCTCAAAGGTGGCAATCCCGGGGGTATCTCAGCTAGAAAAACATCCTCATACTCCTGCAAAAGGTTAGTGACAGCAGGAGACACAGCACTAGAAGCAATATCATAAAGCGAAAACAAAGCTTCTTTGCATATCAAAGCATAGCAAATATCATCATTATCAGAAATTCCAGCAAGCTCAGATTTTGTTGCAAGACACGTACGACCTTGTAATTTAATTCCAGCACCCTTAGATTTTGAAGAATCATTAACATTACTAGGTGTAGAATTAGAATTAACAGGTTGTTGAATTTCAGGACCTTTATTTTTCAAACTAGCAGCTCTTTCTAAATCAGCTTGTACAATTTCAGCAGGGGTCATTGGTAACAAAGTAATTTTAGTTCCTTTATGCATAAAAGTGTACTTATTAGTTCTACCATGGTGTACAACATCATTATCAAATTCGCAAGGTCTACCCAATAAAAGTGAACATGCTTGCATGGGTACGACATAACAATCAATAGAATCCACATAAGAACCAATGGAAAAAGGAACTCTACAAGTTTGTATTACGTTAGCTTTGCCAGAGTCGTTTAACCACTGAATGTAGTACAGATGTGGATGTTGATGTGTGGTCAAAGCAAGCTTGTTGACCACATCACAACTCACCAAGTTATTGCAGCTCCCTCCATCAATGATGACACGTGCTCGGCGGTTCTTGATGACGAAGAAAATCTAGAACAAGTTGTTGCACTGCATCGTCTTAGGCTGATGAACTTGTGTGCTAAGGACATGTTGAACAATAATGTTCATGTATCCTGTGGTGTCTCCGCCTCCAAGGACGAGGTCACTGCCGGTGGCAGTGATGTCCTCCTCCTCATCCTCCACATCGGAGGTGCTCATGTAACCGCCATCGTCTGTCGCCACATATGCCCGCCTACTTGGACAATTTTTCTGCACATGACCAAGTCCATGGCAGCGGTGGCACTAAATCCCTGTAGTGCGCCCTGTCGAAGCAACAGAGGAGGCACTACTAGCTGGTACCTGCACAGAAAGTTTACCTGAGTGCGTAGAAGGTGCAGAGGCTGATCTTGGGGCTGCAGAAATAATACTGGTTCCCTTGGTAGCTGCTGGTGGGGGCGGCCAGAAAGATGGCCTGGGCAGCCCCGAAGTCCCCGTCGAGCGTGGGGGGTAGGAGTTACTTGACTTGCTGTACTCCTCAAAATCCTGGAAAAGTCCCTGTGATTCTTTCTCTGCAAGCATAGCATACTAGAAACACTGGGTGAGGGTATAATATCCTTTATAATCAAGGATGTCCTGAATTTCTTTTCTTAAACCAGAATAAAAGTGACAAATCTGATCCTCTACTTTTTCAACTACAGCACAACGAATCAAACCCTTCTGAAGCTCACTAAATAACTCCTGAACAGTTTTATCTCCTTGGTCTAAACGTTTCAGTTTCTTACGAATCTCTCTATAAAAAGAGGGGGGAACAAAACGATCACGCATTGCTACCTTAAGTTCTTTCCAAGTAGTAGGCAAATCAGTTTCAGCAGTTAGACCACTCCACCAAACAATAGCAAAGTCCTTAAACTCACTAGTAGCTTGTCTAACTCTATGTTGTTCAGGAACAAGGTGGGTATTAAATTTTTGTTCTACAGTCATCTCCCAATCAAGATAAACATCACCATCATACTGACCCAAAAACGAAGGAATTGAAAACTTAATTTTAGCATGCGGGTCATCTGGAGCATAGTTACCGTGTGGACGACGGTTGTAGTTATGGAAACCACCCATACCTTGAGTATTATGTTGCAAACGACGTCGTAATCGTGCGGTCCTTGTAGCTGACCTATCCACGGTGCCATGAGCCTTATACACCGTGTCTTCATCATGGACGTCTTCAACATCGTTGTTGTTGTTATTCATGTGTGTATTGTTGGTTTTAGGAGCGGTCTCCAACACGACAACCTAATCGGTTAACTTAGAGACCCGCTTCTCTAACCGCTCGATGCTTTCTCCAATGTGAAGCTTGCTGACCGCATCAGTAACGGCTCTGGTGATCGTCTCTGCCAAATCACTCTGAGCAGCCTGCAAAGCCTTTTGGAGCTGCTCTTGGCTCACGCACTCTGCAAATTGTGAGGGTGAAGCCATCTCTTCGTCGTCACTTCCTGCCATCACAAATACCAAAACAGGAAACAAACAGTGAAGGTTATCCCTACAAAACAGCTAAGCAGTGGTGCCTCTCAACACAACAAAAGGAGACTCCTTACAAAGCTCTTACAAAGTTCTGAAAAGCAAAGGAAAGGATACCAGAGAGATATGTTCCACGATTGCAAGGGTCACAAAATAACCTGTGTGTTGTCCAGAAGAAATATGTAGGGCTAGGAAGGCCAAATATATATATGTGAGTGGTACACAAATAAAAAATAGATAGTAAGCTGAATAAGTGCCCAAGTAACTTGTCCCTAGTTGCTGGTCTAAGTATGTCCTAGAACAGTAGTGATAGCAAAGTAGAAACAAGGAGACAAAGGCACAACAGGTGATAACAGGGGGCTAAGTGCAAAACAGCCAAATCCAGAAATTTCAGCGGGCTAGATGTAGCACTAGTAGAAATCCCAATTTTTTTTTTTTTGATATTTTTCTCCAACTCACTAACAATGGAGGAGAATCCACAAAAAAATTTATGCTCAAACAGAGGTAGGATGTGGCCTACAGAAAATCTTGAAGTTGCCGAAAACATCGGATTTAGACTTAAATCAATTTTTTCTTTATCTTCCCATTTTTTTTTTGAATTTTTTGACGAGGGCACACAGGGCGGAACGGACAACCGAGCGAAAAGTTATGCCCGTTTTACCGAAGGGGGGTCGAAGTCAGTTTTCCTGAAACCCAAGTCGGGTTAGGGATCGGGTAAGTTTTTTTTTTTTTGGTGGCGTGGATGCAGCGGAAAGTGGAATTTGTGGGGATTGATCCGGGGTGTTGATGGTGTGTTCAGGGTGGGATTAGGGTGGGACTAGGCTAGGTGTGTCGATCAATCAACCCTAGCACAAAAAGCCAACAAAGCAGAGGATGGTGAAGGGGATGGCGGCTAGGGTTGCAAGGGAAACACTACTGACGACAAAAACACAAACTAAACCAGTGACTAAACAAGAACTAGGGCACAAACTCAACACTACGGACTCTGAAATTGAAATATGCAAAGGCTAAACATGAGGTTATAGGCGGAGGGAAAAATTTTTTGGGCTTTTCTGTGGACGATAGGATGAACACAAAACGAAATTAACTAAGGGTAGTATGAACCTGATGGTGCACCTGAAGCTCTGATTACCACTTGATGTGGACAAGGGTTCCCGATATTCCGAAAGGTTCTGGATACGTTGATTTGGTCGGAGGCGACACACAAATCGATCCGACATTAGAACAGCACGTTCTAAACCCCGCAATCGCAGCACGACGTCTCCTCTGGTTATCAACCGTCCTAATACGATTGACCACGCTGAGAAGGCTAATCCCTGCATGCGAATCAAGAACACAAGCAAGAACAAAGAAGAAAGCAACACAATTGCAGGTGTATTATGAATCTCACGAAGTTGGGGTCTCACAAACCATGATGACGGCGAAACTGTTATGAATAGAATAATCTAAGCAAAACCCGAACCCTAATGGTGCGGTGGTGGCTGTATATGAAGACCCTAGGGTCATGTAAGACCCTTTGGACGCACCCCTACTTGGGCTCAACTAGATACAAAGCCCAAAGGCCAAAAACAGGCGACACAGCACCGAAACAGATTCTGGACTCTCTTGTTTCGACGATTTGCTATGACTCCGGATGAATTTTGATATGTGACCGGTGACATTGGAAAGGTCTTCTTCTTATCTTTTCGTGCATATGTAGAACGTCCAAATCCGAGTCTGTATGCGTCTTGGGCATCCGTTTTAGTGCAGACTGGTCCTGAGCCCCGAAACAGACTCGAAGTCGGTTTTGGTTGGGACTCCACCTTGGCTTCCACGTCCTTGCTGGTCCTCCACGTTTCCAAGTTCTTCTCCCATCATCTCCTGGTGCTCTCCATGGTTCCTAATTCAAATATAATCATTAGGTAGAAACCATTCTCAAAAGTGACATATAATGAAGAACGTAGGAACGAGCTCACCTCTAAATTTAGTCGTCGTGCACGAGCTCTTGTCATTGGACCTTGCAAGTCCAAAATTGGAGGAGTGTTGCATGTATCCATAGAATTAATGTCCTCGTCACATGGCTCTATTTCTCCTAGCTCGGGTGTAGTGCACCACGCAGGGTCCCTACCCGACTAGACTACATCTCTTCAATTTGGTGGCTCTTCAACACCGGCGGCCTCCTGGCGATGTGCAGCGGCTCCCATAGTCTAATTCTCCTATGTTGTCTCATCGTTCCCCCTATGGGTGATTATATAGCCTCTGGTCACGTCCTCCCTTGCTTGGCCTCCAAGTTTAGCTCATAGAGATTGAATCTAAGTCAGGTTCGTACCTTCCATAAACTGCACCAACTTAATTTAATCATAACTGATGATTCCGGAGTACAAATGAGGCAAACCCAGACTCTATCTCGTAGCTCTCGAAAAGATCTACAACTCTTGTATTATTTGGAATCTCATATTCGGAAGCTAAGATACTCAAAATTGCGATACCGAAATATCTGTACTGATTCGGATTCCTTTGTGCAGCCTGCCTTGCGGGGCTCATATCTCCCAGCTCTGAAGTCCAATAAATATAAATATTATATGTTTCAGAAAGCACTCGATGAGATCTTCAACTTTGGTATTCTGAGGTTTACCATTTGACGAAGTCTTGGGCTCCAAAATTGTGTGACAATACAGTACCGTTTCTGGACTACGTGAATTGAACTTTTCTTTCGGATAAACCTTCTAGAAATCCTTAGACTTGCACTTTGGACCTCATGGATGTCCAGGTGTGTCTTGTAAGCTTCATGGGCTAGTGGGTAGCCCTCCTTGTATGGCGAGTTGAGATCCATGTTGGTACTTCTCATATAAGAGTCATTTTGTTGTCTGTTCGCCTGTTTCTGCAATAAAGCACTAAAACAACACTACATATGGAAATTGTCAATATTAGAGGTAAAACACATGATTATGATGAGAATATGGTACAATGTTGGTGGTTATTGGCATATAAAACGGAAACATAGGAACCACCAACAAATAACACACAGTCATTGACACAAGCATGAATCTTCACATAGTCCTAGCCAAGTTCTCGAACTACCTTTCAAACTTTTTTCAATGTATCTAGGACACAATGTCCTTTGGGGAGCAAAAGACATATTAACCAAATGATCTGTGTAAGGACCGAAGGCCTAGTGTTCATGATGCAAAGCAATGCGCGGAAGCTATTCACACTAGCCTATGAAAGCCAAAAGTTACCCTATCACTAGAGCACACAATTGCGGAATAGTAAAGAGAGGGTCAAGGAATGCTCATGATTTTTTTCCGAGGCCTCGAAAGGATGGCGCCTTCCCCTACTCCTCATTGGACCACTACCGCTGGAGTCCCGATCCCTCCCGCCACCAAGTGGAGTTCTCGCCCACGAGCCCGCAATCACTCCTCGAGTGAAGACACGGTGTGCGTCACCGCTGCACAAAGCACATGCTCGCCTCTCTCGAGAACTTGCCATACTCACCGAGCCGGCACGGGCGCTCACTATTGATGCCCCTTCCAATAGTGGGCTCAAACCGTGTACAAACTTATGATGGCCATCACAACCAATCACGATAGGCTCGATCACCGACACCTAACCGGTCTAGGTCTCACCATAGACCAAGAGTAACAACCTAGATCATACCCTCAAGGACACCCTAGCCATAGATGTGCAAGATCACTCCATGATACTCTCACAAGCACTCTCAAGATATCCAATATCCTCTTCTAGTGCTCTCCTCTTTTCCACTTGGACCTTACCAAATGCCCTCAGGTATTCCACTAGCCAAGAGAGCTCACAAAGACCCCAGCAACAAAATTATATAGGCTCCCAACCTCAAACTAGCCGTTGCTCCACGAAATCAGCTTTCTGGGCCTCCAGACCGGACTATCCGGTCACTGCCTGACCGGACCATCCGGTAATTGCAAACTGAGCTCCAACAGCTCTCTGCCCTGTGCTGAACTCCTGCTGACCGGACTGTCCGGTCCACTTTCTCTCTCCATTCCAGGAAGGTCCGCAAATTGCAACCTCTCTATCGTCCCTGCACTCCTACTGATCGGACCGTCCGGTCAGCAGATCGGACCGTCCAGTGTGTATGGAGTCTCTTGCAGTCAGAGTCCTTGCTCCTCGCGCTATATCCTAGAAAACTCCATATAGTAACCGTACAGTCCGGTCACCTCTGACCCCTCTGTCCGGTCACTACGTCCAGAAGCTGAAACTTGTTGTCCTTGCTTAACTTGGTTTCCCGGCTTCTCCGAACAGCTTCTTGGCTTCTCCACTGTCACCTAGTGCCTGTGATTTCACCGAGCAACCTTGCACATCACCGACTAGACATGACCTAAGAGAATGACCTAGACCCTCTTGATAGTCCAGTTTTTCCTATGGACTTAAGGCCCTAACAACTACTCAAGTGTTCCAAACACTTGCACCATAGCTTCTCCTCCGCTTTGATCCATCTCCATCAACCCTTGGACTCCATCAAGTTCACAAGCCTCCATGCTTGCGGTCATTGTCATCAATCACCAAGGACACCATCATCCATATTATTTGAAATAGAGTTAAGAGATGATTCCTACATAGACAACACTCGTGTATTTGTTAGCCCTCAATTTCATAGTTGTCATCCATCACCAAAACATCCATACCATGGGGATCCAATCATCAATGATCATGAAGCTTACAATCTCCTGACCGGTATATGCTAGGAACTGGAGGGTCCTCTCATCTACGAGCTAGAAGAGTGTGAGGGTGAGATAAACAACGCAGACACAGAGAAGGCTGGCACGGGAGAGAGCTGTGCTGACAAGAAAGTCTATCCTGCTCCCCTTGTCAGTAAGACCCCTGAGAGTGACAGTCCACTGGACTGTGCTGTCATCAGTGCAGTGAAGGGTCCTGGCTAAGTCTGCAGCTGCTGAAACTGGGGAATCACTGAAGGTCCTGGCTGCTGACCGACCTACCTCTGAGTAAGCTCCGTCATCTAAGTCACTAGAGCGGAGACAAGGGCCATCTGCTGACGCTAAAGCTCTGCCTGACCTCTAATCAACTCCATCATCTGACATCTATCCTATGACACACACTGTATAAACCCACTCAACTGTCCTGCAAGTGCTGTCACTATGACAATGTCCTCAGACTGCAAACCTGTCGGCTGGGGAGGCGCTCCTGTACTGGCTGACTCAGGAATCATTGTCTCTGGCTGAGCTGCCTGCTCGTGTAGTACCAGTGACTCCTGCTCCTCCTCTCCTGTGTGCTGGCTGAAGGTAGACTGGGATCCCCTAGGGACTTTAGGTGAGTAGCTGGTGGTCACGTCAGGGAAGCGTCGTACTGCTCGTCCGTCACTAGGCCCATCCTCCTCAAGAGATAGCCAATGTAGGGCCCGTAGACCAAGTGACGTCCTCCAACCCTCTCAGAGATCACCTCCTCCATCTCTCCAATCAGAAGGTCTACCAAGTCAAATGGCTGCCTCCTCAGAATAGCTGCTACAGCCCACTGATGGAGAAGTATGAACTCCTATCTGTACCCTGACCTAGGGATGATAGTCCTGGTGACTATCGCTCTAACCACCTTAGCCTCTGCAGTGAGTCTTGCAGGGCTTCTGTCAAAGCCTGGTGTGTGAGGTGGTGGAAAGGCAATTGACACCATCTCATCTGTCGGCATCTTCCCTCCCTGAGGTCTGTGGGGTGGTGCAAGTGTACCATAGGCACTCCTGTATAGTAAGAAGTCTGACGACAGAAGTCCTAGATTATGGATCAGATCATGTCTAGTCACACACTGTGGCTGCCCTCTGAACAAGAACCAGAACTCTGAGCGGTCTCTGGCAACCCACAGTGTAGCGTAGAACTCTAGCACCACATCCTCTCTGAACCTGTGTGGAGCAGTAACTAGATCTACTAGCCCTGGCAAGTACGTGAAGTACTGCTCCATCTCTGTGCCGGTGTCCCTCCTCATGGCCTTATACATCGTGTACTGCTACGGCACGAAGAGTCTGTCCTTGCTTCTCAGGCCAAGGTAACGTCTCAGACCCTCACCGATCCTCCTCTGGAGGCCAGTCCAGTACCTCTCTCCAGCAGCGAGGTCTCTAGGACCTGGAACCCACTGTTCGAAGGGTACCAAGCGAAGTGCCTTAAGGTCCGTGGTAGGAACCTTAAGGATATCTGGTTCTCCGGTTGCCTGTACAAGCCTCTGCAGCTTCCTCATGCACACTGCACAGGTGCACCTCGGGTCTCCTGCCCGGTGAGCTGTCCTCTTGGGGACAGTCTGCTCAGCCTCCTCAACCTCAAGCTCCTCAAACTCAGACTCTGAGGTCTCCTCCTCTGACTCCTCAGCCTCCTCCTCCTCTGACTAATCCTGCTGCCTGGAGGGTCCCTGCTCCGCAGTTCTCCTGACGAGAAGTCGGAGTACGCTGCGGCCACGGTGGTGGCACCACTCCAACTGCTAGATGTACAATCCTCTGCCTAGTGCTCCTCCTCAAGCCCTGGTCCTCAGCTGGCTGGCTGATCCTCAGATGGGAGCCAGGTGTCCTGCATGACTGCTCCATGGCGTCCAAGTGCTGAGCCAACCTCTTGGCTCTCTCTGACTCTGGGTCGAGTCTTGGTCTCTTCTTGCTTTTAGGTTTCTCTGGCATCTTCCCCTTGCCCTTATCCTGACCTGATCCTACCATCTCTACTCCTGCTGTCACTGCACGCACGTAGGTAAAGGTAGGATAAGCATAGAGTCCTATATAAATCTATAAGCAAAGCACCGCTAGGAGAGAATGCACAATAGAAACCCTAGTACTGAATGAAGGACATGATCACTAGACAAATATGCAAAGCAACAATAGTGATCATCGACTCTAAGTGGCTGGTGTGAATCGTCTAGTGTACAGTCAAATAATGGGAGATAAATCTAACTGTAGACTAGACAAGGAGACAAACCCTAGATATGCAATTAACAGATAGGCATGAATATAATTGCATCCTAGGTTGAGTCAATTAGCAAATTAATGCAACTAATCATGGGCATATAATTCGATTGCATCAATTAAAGCTAACTACTCGGCAATTAGGGCATAATTCGATGAAAGGAGAGATAAGCATGATACCCTGGGAGGAAGAACACGCCGAGAAGAACTCACACTGCGGGGCTAGCTCTGATCACCAGAAGAGGGTCAACTCTTGAACTTTGCCGGCAATGGAGGTGGAGGAAAAAGAAAATCTTTTCATTAGCAATCGACAAAGGGGTGGAGCTTGGCTATGCGTGTGAGCGGCGCCGTCAATGGTGGCGCTGCTGCTCAGCTGAGGCGTGGCTAGGCAGGCGGTGTAGCGGCGGCGCTAGAGACGACGGCGCAGCTACACGCGGGTGCAAGGCTGCGGCTGCTGCTCACATAGGGCGAGGCGGCAGCCCACGACGGCGGGTGCGTGCTAGCACAGGGGCGAGGCGATGGTGCTGCTTGTCGGCGGCAAGGAGGCGAGGTCACGCGGCGGGTGGAGGGCGGCGTCGCCAAGGCGAGAGCTCGAACTCGGCGTCGGGAGAAGAACAGAGACACGACCAAAATTGGTCAGACTTGATTTTGACCTAGGTCAATTTGTCATCGGACGGCTGAGATCAATTCAAGGACAGATCAGCGGCTCAGATCAGAATTCGCATCGTGCGATCAAGCGAACTGACCGAACGGTCTGCTCAGTAGACCAGACTGTCCGGTCAGGTTGAGGCCTGGTGGCCAATGTGCAAATAGGACGTACGGTCTCTAGGATCGTTCTGTCCGGTCTCTACAACCAAACTCCCTCTAGGCACTGTGACCAGTGCCACTGACCGGACTGGACGGTCTATTGACTCGACCGTACGGTCACTTCCAGAAAATTGCTGAGTCAAGAAAATTCTCCATTTTCCAAGTGCCCTCGCCAAACACACAATAAAACACTGCACTTGGAATATAGAGGGAACTCTCAAACACTCATTTTCAAATAGTGGCTCACTACGGCCTTACAAGTTTCGTAAATTCCAAATGAAAGATCGAGAAAATAAGAACCAAGGCAATAAAGATCCAAATGGGTATGTATGAGCCTTAGTCCATGAACCGCGCGAGTAGATTTAACCTCGGAGTTCATAAGGGCTTGCTCAATAGGCATGAAGCACAATCCTTTCCTTTGGTCACACTTGTGGAGATGTAATCTCATATAGAGCATGAGGCACAAATTTCTCCTAATGTGACAAGCCTCCTTTGTGTTTCCTACATGATGCATGCAACAAGCATTTTACATATACAATGAAAGAAAACATGCCATGTGAATGCAAGCAATATTAAACAAGACACAAAGGAAACCTAACAATGTCAAGTTTGAACCCCTCTCAAGCTTACTCACTATAAGCCATACCCTTGCCTGAGAGAAGCCAAACCACCATCTCAAGCACTTCCCCTTGCTTATAGCTATCTTGAGTGGGTTAGACATTGACTAATTTTTATGTGTTTTTCTTTTAGTTATTTACACAAGCATGGATGCAAAGCATACTAGTCACAAAGGAGTCCTAATTACCATGCAATGCAAGAGAATGAAAAACAAACTACAACTACCAAAAACAAAAACAAACATGGTTACCTCCCTCATGAATAGATAGGTCGTTGAGGTCCATGTCACTTGTGGTGGACTTCACATGATCTTCATAAATGCGCTTGGTCCACCACCACCACCATCTAGGTCTTGTTCTTGGGCACCCACTTGTACGTAGCCGATCTCTCAAGATCAACAATGCACTTAGGCACCCATATGCTTTTGACCTTTCTTCTCTTGTTTGGTGGTCCCAAAGCCTTGGCTTTCACCTTGCCATCCTTGTTCCTCAAAAGCTTGTAATGGGTGTTCTCATGGAACAAGTTAGCATTAGGTAAAGCAATGGAACTTCTCACCCTAGGACAATCCTTGGTGGTGTGGCCATCCTTGCAACACCTCTCGCAATAGTAGTCGTCCGTGAGTAAGGGCTTGATCCATTCGGGAATGGAGTCACTCATCCCGATGATGTCGATGGCGATGGGATATGAGCCAAGTCCCCGGTAGGATACGTTGTTCACAAGGTTTCTTCCAAGAACCTCCTTGTGAAAGGCTCTACCACGTGTGAGCCTCTCGAAGCGGTCCATCACCATCTTCCTCTCTTTCTTGAGCTTGTGATATTCCTTCAAAACAAATGGCTCAAGAGAAGAAACCTCAACCGAGGTGGTTAGTTCATCACACATAGTAGAAGCATCGCTCTTTGAAGAACTAGAGGAGGGAGAGGCAAGGTCCTCAACACTGATGGCCTCAAAAGTAATCTCAAGGGCCTTGTACTTCTCATGACGCTCTACATGATCACCCTTGAGTTTGTCATAACTCTTGTTTAGGGCATCATGAGATGTGACAAGGTCCTTGAGCTCACTCTCAAGCTCACCAACACGGTCCTTAGCCAACTTACACTATTTTCTTACCACATCCAACATTTTGGATTTCTTGACGGTGATGTCGTGGGCTTGCTCAAGCATACTCCACAACTCAGCACAAGTGCGCTCCTCGTCATCGCTGTCATCACTACTCTCATCCTCACTCTCTCCAAGTTGGCTCAAAGCCATGAGGCATGTGGGAGGAGGAAGGACAACACGTAGTGATGTGGTCTTGATCATGGCTAGGCCGGCCAATTCTTCATCACTTGAGGAGGTGGACTCATCATTTGAGTTGTTGCATGTCCACTCCCCTACAAGGGCCTTGCGAGAGAACATCTTCTTGTAGTCTTGGGCTTTGCCTTTGCCCTTGGACTTGTCTTTGTTGAAGACTCTCTTCTTCTTTTGCTTGGCTTTGGGATCTTCTTCTTCTTCTTCACTTGAATCTTGTGAGTTGAATGCTTCTTTCTTGGGCTTTGGGCACTCACGAACAAAGTGATTCTTTGACCCACAATTGTAGCATTTTCCCCGGGACTTGGAAGCAAACTTGTTCTTGAATGTCTTCATCTTCTTCATGAGAAGGGCCAAATCCTCGGTCAAGTCACCCTCATCATCATCTTCTTCTTCATCATCGATGTCAGCCTTCTTCTTGCCTTTCTTGCTCTTGCTTGATTCTTGCTTTTCAGCTTGTAGAGCAAGATTGGATGGTTGAGGATCATCCATCCCTAGCTGGTAGCTCTCGAAGGCGGTGATCTTGCCTAGCACATCCTTCATGGTCTTGGTCTTGAGGTCACTCTACAAGGTGTATGTGATGATGGACTCATACTTGGGGTCTTTGAAAAGCCTCAAGAATCTTCTGATGACTTCCACGGGCTTGAGCTTGAAATCATCCCCAAGTGCATTGATCTCCTCCACTAGCACACGAAAACGAGAATAAACAACATTAGCTCTCTCATGTGGTAATCTAGCAAAGTTATCATACTTGTTCTTCAGCACATATTATCTTTCCTCTTTGACATCACTAGTACCCTCGTGGATACTCTGAATCTCAGTCCAGATACCGTGTGCTGTCGAACTAGCATCTAATCTAGCAAACACATCCTTGGAAATGCATCAAAACAAAGCATTTATGGCCTTAGCATTGTTCTTCATAAAGTCAGGCTGAAGAAGGTTAGCATTCACATCGGACTCATGGGTCACCGTCCATATCTCCGGATCAAGGGACTCAAGGTAGGCTTACATACGAGCCTTCCAATACGTGTAGTCCTCCCCATCGAATATGGGTACACTCCCCACCTTTCCAGGCATCCTTACTCAAGGCGGTGAAGCCTCAAATTGAGCACTTGGCTCTGATACCAATTGTAAGGACCAAAGTACTACCGAGTGGGGGACCAAAGGACTACCAATTTTGTTGCCGACCATGAATCCGAAAACTTCAGTTTCACGCTTCTCAAACCAAACGAATCATTGTAACCTAAAAAATTCTAGTAGGCCAAGACCCTACACATGCTTGTGTTCATGATGCAAAGCAATGCGCGAAAGCTATTCACACTAGCCTACGCAAGCCACAAGTTACCCTATCACTAGAGCACACAATTGCTGAATGGTAAAGAGAGGGTGAAGGAATGCTCATGATTTTTTCCCGAGGTCTCGGAAGGATGGCGCCTTCCCCAAATCCTCGTTGGACCACTCCCGCCATTGTTCCGGTCCCTCCCGCCACCAAGTGGAGTTCTCGCCCACAAGCCCCCAATCACTCCTCAAGTGAAGATACGGTGTGCGTCACCACTGCACAAAGCACAAGCTTGCCTCCCTCGAGAACTTGTCGTACTCCCCGAGCCGGCACGGGCATTCACTATTGATGCCCCTTCCAACGACGGGCTCAAACCGTGTACAAACTTGTGACGGCCTTCACAACCAATCACGATAGGCTTGATCACCGATACATAACCAGTCTAGGTGTCATCGTAGACCAAGAGTAAAAACCTAGATCACACCCTCAAGGACACCCTAGCCTTAGATGTGCAAGATCACTCTATGTTACTCTCAGAAGCACTCTCAAGATACCCAATATCCTCTTCTAGTGGTCTCCTCTTTTCCTCTTGGACGTTACCAAATGCTCTCAGGTATTCCACTGGCCAAGAGAGGTCACAAAGACCACAACAACAAAGTTATATAGGCTCCCAACCTCAAACTAGCCTTTGCTCCATGAAATCAGCTTTCTCGGCCTCCAGACCGGACTGTCCGGTCACTGCCTGACCGAACCGTCCGATCACTCCAAACTGAGCTCCAACGGCTCTCTGCCCTGTGCTGAACTCCTGCTGACCGAACTGTCTGGTCACTGGACCGGACCGTCCGGTCCACTTTCTCTCTCCATTCCAAGATGGTCCGCAAATTGCAACCTTTCTATCGTCCCTGCACTCCTACTGACCGGACCATCCGGTTAGTAGACCGGACCATCCGGTCTGTATGGAGTCTCCTGCAGTCAGAGTCCTTGCTCCTCGCTCTAGGTCCTAGAAAACTCCACCTTGTGACCGTACAATCCGGTCACCTCTGACCCCTCTGTCCGGTCACTACGTCGAGAAGCTGAAACTTGTTGTCCTCGCTTGACTTGGTTTCCCGGCTTCTCCGAATAGCTCCTTGGCTTCTCCACTGTCACCTAGTACCTGTGATGTCACCGAGCAACCTTGCACATCACCGACTAGACATGACCTAAGAGAATGACCTAGACCCTCTTGATACTCCGATTTTTCATATGGACTCAAAGCCTTAACAACTACTCAAGTGTGCCAAACACTTGCACCATAGCTTGTCCTCCGTTTTGATCCATCTCCATCAACCCTTGGACTCCATCAAGTTCACAAGCCTCCATGCTTGCAGTCATTGTCATCAATCACCAAGGACACTATCATCCATATGATTTGTAATAGAGTTAAGAGATGATTCCTACATAGACAACACTCGTGTAGATGTTAGCCCACAATTTCATAGTTGTCATCTATCCACAAAACATCCATACCACGGGGATCCAATCATCAATGGTCATGAAGCTTACAATCTACTCCATGACATTGTTGCTAATGCCGAACATGCACTTAATCTGAAATAGCTTCACAATGAAAGATACTTTTGTAACCTCCTTACAACCTGGGTACAATTCTTTCTCTGCCTTTTGCATTATTTTGACAAAGCCTTTGCTGAATCATTTGGCTCCGTGGAATTATTACTGCTTCCACTAAGATTTCCATGTATAGCACCACTGATTAGTGAGTCAATCAGATTTTTAACAGCGGGACCAGCAAGAACAGGTTTGCCTTCATCAGTAAAATCCCGATTAACATCCAAAACCATAGGCTTCATGACCATTGATGACTACTCAGATTTACTACTCAGATTAACCTCCGTGGTTGCATGACATTCCTATGTTATGAATTCTTTATGAAACCCTCTGTCAATCAGGTGTTGTGCAAGCTCAGTCTTTGTTCTATATGCCATGCAACCACACCTACTACATGGGCATTTCGCAGTCTCTCCTGGAAAAGTGCCCTCAAAGGTGTCCTCAATGAATTTTTCAACTTCGTCCTGCCAAGCCTTTTCTCCATGTGACAACAACATCCAACTTTGATCGTTCCCGGACGCCATCAGTGAAATTAAAGGAACTAATTAACAAATTCCTGAAATAGGAGAAAAGGTTGCTGATGATGGACCAATAAACAAACGATAATCGAAAATACTATTCTAAACAAATGAAACTACTCAGATTTACTAATCTACCAATTAGCCCCAATCATAAAAAGTATTAGAACACCTCGACCTTAATTATTATCGATGGCTTGTGTTCTAGGAGGCGGGGTGTGGGACAAGTCCGGCGTCTAAAATCCTGGCCACGTGCATCTTCCTGCCGTAGTCTTCCCGCCGCTGAATGCCTTGGCCACGTCACCAGCGACTGTTCTAGGTTGGAGGCGATGTTGGAGCTAAGGACGGAGACACCAACAACAGCTAGTGGACGGACAACATTGGAGCCGACATGGACTGGGGGCCCCATGCTAGTATTATTTCTTTTTGCAAGGGAAAAAATGCTACTATTTACCTCCCACCTGGTATGATTCATATAGTCCCTCTGATTTTGTGCGTAATGCAACTCGTTTTAGACAACATTTAGCATACAAATCTTATCTTATATAGATATACTAATTAGAGCCTCCTTTTGATGCCTCCACGTTAATCGGAGAAAAAGTGAAGAAATTCTCACAAAAAATGAGTCTACACTCAAACCAAATAAATGCAAAGCTAAAACAGAATGACGTATATGCATGCTCTTATATGTATCTACTATGACTAGATTTTTCCATCCCTGCCATTAAAAGGAGTTTTCGGTCCATTGTTATCAACATTGGAGCATCTCCAACTATTGTGTAAATCACTTCCTAAATCAAAATTTAGGATATTATTAGGAAAATCATTCTCCAACCGATATGTAAACCAGGCCAGCTCCCTAAATATGCCAACTCCCTAAACAAGTGCTCTAGGTTGCAATATTTAGAAACCAAATAGGAACTCCCATTGGGTAGAGATGATATGCCTTGAAACGTTCATAGTCCTACATCTAGGAGACAGAGAGAGATAGGGCAGTGGTGCATTGAAGGCTACTAGGACCCTGGGGGAAAACTTCCTGGTGCATGCAGGCAGCTTCACTAGCTTGGGGTTGGATTTTCTCAGCCTAGGTTTTGATTTGATTGTCTGGGCCAGGCAGCAACTCCCAGCAAAAAACCACACGGACTACTACTCATATGTCAACTGGCGTGGATATACCATCTAGTGCTGCCATGGCATTTTAGGTGGAAGCGTGGCCTCTTGTCACAACACGTGGTGCATTCTCTGGCACTCATGTGCGGATGTGCCATAATATTTTAGCTACATATCTATCTATCTATCTATCTACCTATTCTCTTCTGATTTGAAAGTCAAAAGAAGCCACCACATTCGCTCTCAAGACCATGGAATTACCATGTTAATCTAAAAAAGAGAAGACATAGACCATCGGATTTTATGAAGATTTAATGATCCATATTTAAAAAGAGATGTGCGTCAAATATACAACTCAAGATATTATTAGAAAATTAATTAATAATAACAAAACATAATTCTGATTCTTCTTACAAATTTAGAAGCAAACAACCATAATAAAGACTTCATACCAAATACACCTCATAACTAGCAAATAGAAAAGAGATAAGATGGTGCATTAACGAAAAATATTAATAAAGAGCTGGCCTTGCATTCATAGCTAGCGTGTTGAGTTAAAGTCCACCAAGTATGACAAGTTGAAGATAAACTTTCAAAATTTTGTATCTATCAAAAAATGACTTATGTGTGGAAGTCTCAAACTCCAACTAACTTATTGGGTGGTTTTTGCAATTAACCCAACTTTTATCTATCACTAGCCATATGCGCGTTCGTTGCTATGATAAAAAAAATAAAATGAGAAGGATGATTGACATACATTTTAGTACATAAGCAAAATTGATATTTTCCATAAGTTGAGGATGTTTTATTTTAGTAATTTTTCGAGGTCCTCGATGCCTCATTTGTTGATACCCCAGTTCTGCAATCGGCGGTGCCTCTTTTCATGCATTTTTTCTCTTTGTTTCACTGGGTATTAACCATTATCTCCTTTGTAGTGTCTAATTAGGCCACCCCAAACCTGATTCTGTCACTCCCGTGATGAATCAGAATCGCCTGGTGCAGATCTTTGACAGCACCACTACAAAAGTGTTCTTGTTGTAGGAAGACAATTTTGGAATGGAAGCGAGACATAAATGTTCAAAGCAAGACATTATTGCTGCAGGGTTGATGGGACCCACATGTCGGCGCATTTTCCAGTGGGGTGGTGCGACGACAACCACCATAAATGCCATCAACTCAGAATTTTAGTATAGTAGACATGTACCCATTTGCGTCTTAACAGTGCTATATGATTTTGTTCTATCGACCAAACTCGTTATGGTACTATTTGTCGCATGTGCTTGTTCAAGTATAACAACTCATTTCATATGGCCCACTGATATGCGTGTTCCGGAAGGATTCATCCCAAATAAGTTTGGAAATATTGTATGTAGGTGGTATTTCAAATTATAAAGTTAATTAATACTAACAAAACAGAATTCTAATTCTTCTTACAAATTCAGAACCAAACAACCATAATAAAGACGTCATACCAAATACAACTCATAACTAGCAAATAGAAAAGAGATAAGATGGTGCATTAATGAAAAATATTAATAAAGAGCTGGCCTTGCATTCATATATAGCTAGTGTGTTGAGTTAAAGTCCACCAAGCGTGACGAGCTAAAGTGTACTAGGACTCCTTTTTTTTACAAATACATTACTCGGACTTGATCTATAACATATCATGAAGAACAACCTTTTGAAAGAACGATTGCATCCATTACATGAGCTCGATGGTGACCGTGAGCACCACTACAAGCAAGACAAAATTATCTATAAACATGGCATATATAAGGGCATAACATGCGAGTGTGATAGACGATGTAGGCACGTTAGAGCAGGCCATGGTCACCCTAGCCATTAAATTATAAGTTATGCATTAATTTATTTTGATGATAAAACAAACCATAATAATAATATTTTTATTTCCTTTTGAGTAAAATGAATGATGAAAGTTAACTAAAAAGGTAAACTATGATAATAATATAAAAATGAAGGGAGTATGTTAATTCAAATATTCTATTGACTCGCCATTGAATTTTTTTTGGAGGACCCAATGGGAACCTGATCCGATACTAGCCAATTGGGTTCGTTGTAGAGAAAGCCATTCAGTAATATCTATATCGTTTAAATGGTGGTAATCTGTTTTCTTTTTCTCCTATTGATATGGTGATTTCTAGCCCTAGATCTTTTTAATATATTCAAATTTAAGATTATTTTTCTTTTCTAGATCTTGATTTTTTAATTAAGTCTAGGGTGTGAGGCTCTCAATTGATCTGATTGACATTCATTACAGCAGTATAAATTAAAGATTATGTTATAACTGGAAGGGGGATTGAGTCACGAGATTTGATGACATTACACAAAGATGTGGCAAAGGGTAAAGAGTTCTACTAAAATTGAACGACCATTTTAATTAACCATAAGCATATATATGTACTCAAGATAAATGTTCAAAGCGAGACATAAATGTTCAAAGCGAGACATAAATTGAACAACCATTTTAATTAACCACAATTTTGGAATGGAAGCGAGACATAAATGTTCAAAGCGAGACATTCTTGCAGTGGGGTTGATGGGACCCACATGTCAGCACGTTTTCTAGTAGGGGTGGTCCGACGACCACCACCATACAAGCCACCAACTCAGAATAATAGTATAGTAGACATGTACCCATTTGTGTCTTAACAGTGTAGTTTGATTTTGTTCTCTATCGACCAAATTCCTTATGGTACTATTTGTCACATGTGCTTGTTCAAGTATAACAACTCATTTCATATGGCCCACTGATATGTGGGTTTTGGAAGGATTCATCCCAAAAAAGTTTGGAAATATTATATGTAGGTGGTATTTCAAATGGAATTAAACGCCAACGCCACCCTCACTTATTGAAGCACCTGTGAGGAGCTGTGCTCAAGAATTAAAAGACCTCCCTCTCTAATCGAAACACCGCCGCCCTATGGAGGGAGTCTGTGACACCCAGATGTCTCATTTGACCTAAACAACATGAAGAACACAAATCATAGCTAAGTGTAACATGAAATTGCCAAGTAAATTCATAACTAGTTTGGTAATAATAAAATAGAATTTTACAAATTAAATGAGCATTTTACCATATTTGGAAATACCCCAAATAATTAATTAAAACCTAGGAACCTTTCCAATTTAAATTTAAATGGTAAAATTCCTATAATTATTCTGAACATTTGGGCCCCACCAGAGCACCACAAATATCACTAAGGACCCATGTGCAAAATCCCAATTTATTTTGAGCCTTGTAGCTAATTGTTTTGGATTAATTAGAACCAGGGACCAAGTTTGAAAGAATCCAAATCTTGGAGGGGTGCAGTGCAAAATCTCCAGTCTTTTTCCTCCATTGGCACAACAGGCGTAGAACTTCTAGCCGGCGCGCACGCCACCGCTCTGCCCTCCCCGCCTCGGAACTCCTCGCCGCTATAGTGCCGCCTGCACCTCCTCTGCCCCTCCGCCCTGTCCCATCCATCCCCTCCACCGCGAGCTCGCCAAACAAGCTTTCTCCCCGCCTCTGCACGTCAACCCGACCCGGCCGGCAAACCTTCGATTCCCTCCCCCCTTGCCGCTTCTGGTCCCAACCACCCCGCTGACTTCTGCGTGGCACCAAGGCACCCCAGTGAGCCCCCACGGAACCGAGCTTCTCTCTCTAACCCAGCTCCCCAAGCTCCCATTTCTGTTCCCTCCCCATTCTGCCATTGCAGAGCGTGAGCTCAAGCTTGAGCCCTACCAATCCCACTACTCCACAGCTTCCCCCACTCGAGCAAAACCTCAAATCGCTGCGCACAATTCCCCTCCCACTCCCTTGCTCATCGCTCGGCCGATCCCTGCTTGAGACCGAGCAATTTTGAGAAAAAACGAGAATTGCTCCTGGCCGAGTGCCATTGACGCCTGACTGAAATTCTTCGCCTCTTGGTGAGCCTCGTCGCCCATTCTTCTTCTCTCATGCGCACAACCACCTAGCACGCCTCCCTGACCTGTTTTTCCCTTATTTCCTCCACTAGAGTTGATGGCATAGCACTTCTCCCCGACCGCCGCCTTTGCCCCATCAAAACCGTGCTGCCTCGCCGACGAGACACACCTTCCGGCCCTCGTCGACGAAAGGAACCATGATTCCGGCCTTCGCCAAGTTTCCGTGAAGCTGTAGAAGCAAGCCGCACATCGTTTCCTGCTTCGAGTGTAAAATGTGATGCCCCCAAACTTCGACCTCCACTGCCTCTCGTCGTCGATGATCCTCGGGTGCGTCACCCCCGCGCTCCCGCGGCGAGTATTCCACTCGCACATGGCCGCAGCAGTGAGCTCGCAGCCGCTTTGGCGAGTCCCGCAGCAGCGCTGATGTGGCGCCTATTGGCAGCTATGGTGTGATGTGGACAAAGGATCCCGATCTTCTGAAAGGTTCTGGTATACTTGATTATGGCGGAGGCGATACACAAATTGATCCGGCTTCCGAACGACACGTTCTGAACCCCGCAATCATAGCACAATGTCCCCTCTGGTTATCAACCATTCAAGAATGATTGATCTCGCCGAGAAGGCTTATCCTTGCCTGCAAATCAAGAATACACGCAAGAACAAAGAAGAATGCAACCAAATTTGCAAGTATACAATGAATCTCACAAGTTGGGGTCTCATAAACCGATCAAACGACGAAACTATTCTCAATAGAATAATCTAAGAAAAACCCTAATGAAGAGGCGGCGGTTGTATATGAGGACCCTAGGGTCGTGCAAGACTCCCTGGACGCAGCCCTAAGTGGGCTCAACTAGATACATGGCCCAAAGATCGATTACGGTGTCGCAGCATCAGGACAGATTCTGGAAGTTGAATTGTTTTGATGATTGCCGATGGCTCGGGAAGAATTTTTACATGGGACCAGTTGGGTTGGAATGTTCTTTTCGTTATCTTTCCAGGCATATATAGAGCGTCCAAATCCGAGTCCGTATGCGTCCTGGGCATCCGTTTTAGTGCAGACTAGTCCTGGGCTCCAAAACAGACTCATAGTCGGTTTGGATTGGGCCTCCACCTTGGTTTGGACGTCCTTGCTGGCCCATCACGCCCCCAATCACCTTCCCAGCTATCTCATCATCATCTCCATGATTCCTAACAACAATTAATTCATTAGGTAGCAATCTATTCTCAAAACCACATAAACAAAACATTAGAAATGAACTCACATGTAAATTCAGGTGATGCGCATGAAATTTCATCCTAGTTGGAGGAGTGTTGTGTATATCCATATGTGTGATGTCCTCATCATTCTCCCCCTTTTGAATCAGAGTCATCCTCGACTCGAGCTCATCTCTTTCACCCATGTATGGTCTCAAATCTGAAATATTCATTGTGAAACTATTCCCAAACTTGGTATGCAACTCATATTTATATACATTATAAAATTTGTTATCACAATGTGAAACTACAGTAGAAGGCATGTCACACAACTGAACAACATCTTTGAAAAATTGGCCAGCGGTATGAACATCATCCTCACTCTTATGACAAGTTAGAAAATGTGTGATCTTAGAAACACTAGAAAAACTTGATATGACATGACAATTGTTATTGCAGTTTTCTAGTGTCTCATTGAGTTGCCCAACACAAGGAGGTTTCAATGTTGAAGAAATATAAACTCTATGCACCATAAATAAACCTCTATGATCATAATAGCCAATAGCATGAAAATTATTTCTTGTCAATAAAGGGAATTCAGTTTGAGAAAAGGTTTTCTTCTCAACGGCATTTAGATCACAAAGAACATCAAATTTAATATAACCCAAAGTATTTAGAGAAGTCAACAATTTCTGCTCATTTTTTTCACATGTAACTAAAATCAAATGTTTTACTTTAGCACTATTGGGTAAATCATAAGCAAAAGCATCAAGCTCATTCATTTGTTGTGGCAAAGGTATAAGTGAAGCATTGGCACACAACTCCTCTTTATCACAAGGACCAACAGATAAATCAACTTGTAACAAAGGAACATCATCATAAGGCCCCAATATAGCAAGATTATTGGAACAATTCATCACATAAAGAAAGCTTTTACCTAAAGCAACAAACTATTCTTTATCTTTCCCACTATCATCTTCTTTATGTAGATGATGAAATGTATTAGTTGCAACAAGAGGCAAAGAAATATGTTCATCCTCTAGTAATTCAGATTTTGATGGAAGTGTTGCAACATTTGAAATAGCCCATTCTATCCTAAATGGTTCATTCTTTCTTCTCTCAAATCTTTGTTCATCCTCTAGTAATTTCAGCAGCAGTCATAGGTTTAAGAGTAACCCTTCTACCATTGTATTTAAATGAGTAGCTATTAGCAATGGCATTATGTGAAACATTATTTGTAGAAATCCAAGGTTTACCTAGTAACAAATGACATTCTTGCATAGGTACTATATCAAATTCTGCAGTATCCTTGTAAGAACGAATAAAAAATTCAATGCGTGTAATTTGATCTACCTTTATCTTACCACAAGAATTTAGCCATTGGATGTAGTATGGACATGGGTGATGTCGATGCTCAAGACCGGCAGTAAATATATAGGGCTACATCGAGACCAAGAACTACGATGGTTACACAAGACGCCGAATTATACAGGTTCGGGCCCTCTCAATGAGAGTAAAAACCCTACGTCCTGTGTTCTGTATTGTATTGATTATCATGAGATATTGTGTCTCTCTAGTTGTGTCTAATTGCCTCCCTTTGATGGGGGGTACCCTGCCACCTTATATATCCGGTCGGCAGGGGGGGTCAGGCAGAGTCCTAGTCGTACTCTACAAGGATTCTATATGGCAAGTCTAATCTTTCTTGTCTTGCACTCCAATCCGAGTCGGTCGGCTTCCTTGTTGATGAAGTACCTGGTTGGCAACCGACTTAGCCTTGTATGAGGATACCCATAAAGCAAGTATCCCACAGCAGCCCCCGAGTGCTTTCTGATTTTGAGCTTTAATTCTCCGAATGATCTAAAGATCATAAATTAGGAAGACCTCGTTATCGAAGTTTTTGATAGATCTGGTGCACCGGTTAGGTGCACCTGATCAGGTGTAGCCCTTGACTCTTGTATAATTTTGGAGACTAACAAATAATGCAAGAGTCTAATTGTATTAGCTCTTATTAATTTGTTTACAGATATTCAAACCATCAAGTTTGAATCTTTCAGACCTTTGGTTATCAAACCCTTGGATCCTATTGCTAAGTGACCACTTTGCCGACTGATCATCAAACCGGCCGAGTGGCACATATTATTTCCGAGTGATGGGTCGGTCGGAATTTTATGACTCTAGTCATATTCAGTATTAAGCTAAATGACTTTAGTCATAATATAGCTTTTCCCTAATTCCAATCACCCGTTTAAGTCCAAATTTGGTAATTCTGGTTATTTGACTTTAGTCAGTACCATAACCTTTGAACTTGTAACCATATAACCATGAAGTCCTTTACCACATGATCATCAAATCACATAGATATGGTGAAATAATTCTCGGGAACTTCTCATCAAAGAAGCCCCCGAGTCTTATTTTTCAGGGTTTGTAACCCTAACGGGCTTAAGCCCTTAATTAACCTTTAAGTTAATATTAGGGTCGTACTACAGTATGGCCCACCCCGGCCCATGGGACCCTTAGGTCAAAAGAGGCAAGGGTATAAAAGGCTGCACCAGGTTGACCTTCAGTCCACGCCGCATCTGCCCGCGAACTCTTCGTCTTCCTTGCGCCTTCTCTGCTCTCGCGACTCCTCTGTTTTTTGTGGCTAGGGTTAGCTTTCTCGCTTCCGGCCGCCACAGATCCCGCCGCGTCTAGCCCCCGAGCTTTGGCAAAGTTTCTCAAACTCCTTCACCGCATCCAATCCTGTTTGTGATGGGTCACAAGAGGACTTCCATTTCAATCCCACCTTCTTCTGCCACTGCCGCTGCCGCATCGTCCTCGTCGGAGGTCGACATCCTGAAGCAACTTCGTGAGTTCTCGAAGAGCAGCCTTTCACAGGCTGACATGAACCAGATGGTGGTGGATGGCGTCCTTCCAGAGCATGCTCGGATCGACTGGAAGGTACCTTGCGAATCCTGCCCCATCCCCATTCACCAGCAGATCATAGTGTTTTGCTCATTCTTTGAGCATGGCTTTAGAGTTCCTGCTGCAGTTTTTTGCGCAGGCTCCTTTTTTTCTATGGGATTGAGCTTGTCAACCTCAATCCCAACTCCATTCTTCATATTGCCATCTTCGTACATTTGTGCGAAGCTTTTCTTGGCATTCTCCCCTATTTCGATCTCTTCTGCCATCTGTTTGTCCTCCGACCGCTGCCAACTAAGGATAACCAAGTGGCCATAGGTGGAGTCGATGTCCAGTTACGCAAGAAGGCGGCCTACATCAATGTCCCATTGAAGACCGGAAACAAGAATTGGAAGGATGAGTCATTTTATTGTGACAACCCTCCCCCTGTTCTTACCGACTTCACTGGTGTGAAGGCTATTCCCCAAGCACATTGGATAGAGAGGCCTGATTCGACCAATTCTCAAGTGGTCGCTCTGCTCAAGAAAATTGTCGAACTAAAGGCTGAAGGTGTCGATGGCATCACAGTTGCCAAAAGCTTTATCATCCGACGAGTTCAGCCCCTGAAGCTTCAATGTCACCCGGCATGGGACTATGTTAACGAGGATGAGACGAGGGAGGTGCCGGATCCACCAAATGGCGAACTCTACCGAAGATGCTTGTTGAAGATGTTTGAAGGGGATATCCTTTAGGACCATTCTTTGGTCAAAAAGGCATATAAGAAGAGCACAATCCGAGCCCGAGTAAGCCTCAGTCTGCCTTTAGCTATCCCTTGTTATCCTATCTTGATGTTGTACTCAATGTTTTGATCTTCATGCAGGTGTTGGATACTTATGTATCTCATCCCCCGCTCCCTCAGACCGATACTGAGGGACCTGATGTCAAGAAGACACCGTTGACCGGCGCTGGGGATTCAAGTTCCTCCGCAGGCACTCAGCCAGTCAGTGTCACTCCCGTCGTTACTCTGGCCTCCCCTGACAAGCTCCAGAAGCGGGCTATCGGGCGCCGACACTAATATGTGGGGGACCAGGATGACGATGGAGAAATAACTACCGCAGATGCTGGTCAACCTGCTCCTGCAACCTCCAACCAACCTTCAGACCGACCAAAGCCCCCAACCCAACTCAGAGGTCAACGGAAGAGGTGGTGCAGACTGGCAAGACTGACTAGCCCTCTCAAACGAGGAAGGAGACTGATTTTCAGTCGACTTCTTCGAAGAAAAGGCTTCGCCGGATCAAGCTCAAGAAGGCTCCCATGTTTAATCTTTAAACCCTATACTCATTGTCTCTTATTGCTGATCTCAACATTTCCTGATCTCTTCCTTCTATGTTTTTCCCTGGCAGTCGGACAAGTGATTCTCAGAGTGCTCAGGGATCTGAGGATACAAGGTCTGAGCTCCCACCTCGTCTGACTGGTGTGTCCCATTCGGTTAGCAAGTCTTCAAACACGCCGACCGAAGTGGATAAATCATTTGAAAAGATGGTTCCTGCCTCCACTCCCGAGCCTCTGCCTCAGACCACTCCAACTAATGTCTCTTTGCCTCTTGACAAAGGTAAAAGGACTCTTCCTGTAGATATGCTTGGTCGGCCTGAGGTGGAGGATGTGGAGATTTTGCACCAACACCGGGAGTCCAGCAAGGTAACTCAACATTATGCTTTTACCTTGCTTCGCTCTCATCTTTTAGCTAATTTATCTTCAGCATATCAGAAAGTGTATGCTCTTGTGGAGCGAAAGCAGTCTAGAGTGGAATATCTTGAAGTCAAAACTTTTGGTATGTCCTTGGTCGCCTAATCTTCCTTTCTTTATATTTTAGACTAACTTCTTATTCATTGTCTTGTTAGTCACCGGTCAGCAACTCTCCAAGGCCCCAGAGGAAAACAAGAAGTTATTGGCCGACCGATAAGAGATAAACAAGGTCTTAGACCAAGTTCGTGCAGATCTAGCTAGTAAGTTTTCCTACCATCCATATTTAGGCAATCTGCTAACCACTCTATCTCTAAAAGTTTTACTTTTAGCTCGTGATAAAAGAATCACCGATCTGGAGAAGTTTACTTCCAACCAGCAGAGGTCCGTTGACGCCTTGAAGGTTGAGATGGAAAGCCTCTCCAAATTGGTTGAAGACCAGAAGACCGAGATCACTCAGATACAGGAGGAGCTGAAAGGGTCTAAGGCAAAGATAGAGGAGGCTAAGGCTATCTCCGAATCCTTCAAATGTAAACTCGCCAGTAAGCCTTCGACTTCTTCCTTCTGCTTGATTCTTCTGTTGATCATACTGACCAATAATTATTATTTGTAGCTCTATCTTACGCCACTTGGCAAGCAATGAACTATGTTCATGCTAACCGAGTAGAGCAGACCGGTCACTCTCTGGACTACTTGTTGGAGCATGCATCGGAAGCCATTGCTCATAACACTCGGCGAGTGGCGACCGAAGCCGGGAGTCAAGTGCTGGCGATTTGCCAATCCTGGTCTCCTGCTCTGCCATTGGACAAGATAAAAGAGGGCTTTAACCCTGACGTGACCAATGACCAATGTTAGCTTCTCCTGGATTCCATGCTAGAGACTTCCCAGGCCTTGGTCGAAAATATAGAAATCAATCCAACCGTGCCGACTCCCCCAGCAACTCTAGAGGTCGAACTTCGGGCTGACTCTTCCTCTCCTTCAAAGGAGATATAATCCTGTAATAGTATAAAACATTAGTAGTGTTTTTGTAATGATACTTGTGTATAAACTAATCTTATGCTTTTATAGCTTTAGAAGTTTGACAAATATATCATTGACATGTTTCTATCAAGAGAAACAAAGATTGCATCCGTCTGCCATAACATATTAGGTTGTAACCCGTAACCGCGTAACAAACAAAATCGACCAATCGACACATGACCTCTCACACTTTTGGCTCTGGGTTTAGTGTAGTGGTAGTCTGATGTGTAGCACAAAGTTTTTAACCATGATGTATAAGTGTAAGACCAAAATAATAAAGACCAAAACTCAAGATCTCAAGATCTTATGATAATAAGTCAGTCAAAAAATAGGGCAAAACCAAAATATGGTTAGACCGAGATGGGACATTATTGCTAGCCCCCGGGCTCGATTGTTTAATAGTAGAAATTAAGGAATCGAGACAAATACAGGATGAAAATCAACAGAAAATCTTTCACTAAAAAAGACCAAAGTTTCATTCATAAATAATGTATAAATACACAAAATAATAGCTATGTATAGAAACGACATAGCTGATTTATGTTCCACGAGTTTGGAATATCATCGTCGTCTTCATACATTAGTCGGTAAGCCCCCGGGCGAGTGACTTCCTTCACTACGTATGGTCCTTCCAACTTTGGAGAGAGCTTATGTTAATTTTTTGTCGATTGCACTCGGCGAAGCACTAGGTCTCCAGCTTGAAAGTGGCGACTGCGGACGTTCTTATCATAATAACGACGCAAGCCTTGTTGGTAGAGTGCAACTCCTCTGCCGCAATCAAATCAATCTCTCGGTTCTTCTCAGAAAGCTTTTCATCATACGCTTGAACTCGTGCCAAGACAAGACTGACCTCAGTCGGCAACATAGCTTCTGAGCCATAGACCAATGAAAAAGGTGACTGTCTAGTAGCCCGACTGGTGTTTGTTCGAAGTCCCTAAAGGACTGAAGGCAACTCTTTGACCCACCGACTGGCATAAGGTTTGAGTCTGTCAAATATCCACGGCTTTATTCCTTGAAGAATCATACCATTGGCCCATTCGACCTGCCTATTGCTTTTCGGATGAGCCACTGATGCAAAGTGGATCTTTATTCCCATCTCATCGGCAAAGTCCCGGAACTCCACTGAAGTGAATTGAGTGCCATTATCGGTAATGATATCGTGAGGAACTCCAAACTGAGTGAATATATATTTGACAAACTCGATCGCCTTCTTGGATGTAATCTTGCCGACCGGCTTCGCTTTAATCCACTTGGTGAATTTGTCGATAGCATCAAACAAATGAGTGAACCCACCTGGCGCTTTCTTGAAAGGACCGACAATATCAAGCCCCCAAACAGCAAAAGGCCAAGTCAATGGTATCATGTGAAGTTGCTGTGAAGGCACATGTGTTTGTTGAGCGAAGAATTGACAACCCTCACACTTCCGAACAACTTGCTGTACATCTTCAACCGCCGTGGGCCAATAAAACCCTTGTCGGAAAGCTTTGACGACCAAAGTCCTGGAAGCTACATGATTGTCGTATATTCTCGAATGAATCTCTTCTACCAACTTCTGGCCTTCAGGAATTCAGATGCATCACATCAAAATGTTGGAACCACCCCTTTTGTAAAGTTGGTCCCCCACCAACAAGTATCCTCGAGATCGGATCTTCAACCTTTGTTGCTCATCATGATCCGAGGGCAACGTTCCCTTATCCAAATACTGGATGAGTGGGTCGCGCCAGTCGGTCTTTGAGACATCATTGCCAACAAGATCAGCAACAATACTCATCAATATGTCCGACCGGGGAGAAATTGTTGGGGAATCCAGAACATGTAGGAAAACACCCGGCGGTACTGTAGACCGAGATGATCCTATCTTGGCTAACACATCAGCCGTCTGGTTATTATCTCGGAGAACATGTGTGAACTTTAATCCATCAAACTTGTCTTCGAGTTTTCACACTTCTTGGCAATAAGCACTCATGTTATCATCTACACAATTCCAATCCTCTGTGACCTGATTAATGACCAAGGCCGAATCACCAAATATGTCGATGCGCTTAATGCCGAGTGACACAACAATGCGTAGACTGTGTAGGAGAGCTTCATATTCCGCAGCATTATTAGACGGGCGAAACATGATTTGAAGGACGTATCGAAGCCTTTCTCCAGTAGGCGAGATAAATACAACTCCCACAAAGTACTCGATATCTTGGGCAATAGGAGGATTTTGAATCTTGGGCACCATCAAAGTACATTTTCTAGTACTCTATATCTTGGGCAATAGGAGGATTTTGAATCTCTGTCCACTCGGCAATGAATTCAGCTAACGCTTGTCCCTTTATAGCCGACCGAGGCACGAACATAATAGTATACTGACCAAGTTCGTCTGCCCACTTGGCTATTTTTCCTTCAGCTTTTCGGTTATGTAACACCGTCCCGAGTGCAAAAGAAGTTTGAACTTGAATTGGATGAGCTTGGAAATAGTGCTTCAACTTCCTCGAGGTGATTAATAATGCATATAACAACTTCAAGATCTGCTGGTACCTTGTCTTAGAGGCGCTGAGAACCTCACTCACAAAGTAGACCGGATGCTATAATTTTTGCACGTGTCCCTCTTCTTCTCGGTCGACTGTCAAAACATTACTCACAACCTGGGTTGCGGCCGAGATGTAAAGCTGAAGTTTTTCTCCTGGCTCCGGAGGCACCAACACTGGAATACTGCTGAGATGAATCTTTAATTCCTCTAGTGTCGACTGTGCCTCCTCAGTCCAAACAAAGCCGTCCTGCTTTTTAAGCAATCGGAAGAGTGGTAACCCCCTAACCCCCAATCGAGAAATAAAGCGACTCAAGGATGCCATGCATTCGGTCAGCTTCTGAACGTCCCTTTGAGAATTAGGCGACTTCATATCAAGGATTGCCTTGATTTTATCTGGGTTAGCCTCTATACCTCGTTTCGAAATGATGTAACCGAGTAACTTTCCTAATGGAACCCCAAAAACACACTTTTTAGGATTCAGCTTCATTGAATAATGTCTCAGATTGTCAAAGGTTTCTGCCAGGTCAGAGAGAAGTTCTTTGACTTTCTGAGTCTTGACAACAATGTCGTCAACATACGCTTCAGCGTTCCGACCGATCTGAGTGGCAACGCAGCGTTGAATACCTCGTTGGTAAGTTGCGCCAGCATTTTTCAGACTGAACGGCATAGTGATATAGCAATAGGCACCGAAGGGTGTTATAAAGAAGTCTTGATCTGATCTTCGACTCTCAGTGGGATCTGGTGATAATCCGAATAGGCATCCAGAAAGCTTAAAAGCTCGCACCCGGCTGTCGAATCTACAATCTGATCAATACGAGGAAGAGCGAAGGGGTCTTTTGGGTAGACCTTGATAAGATTGGTATAATCAACACACATCCTCCACTCTTTATTCTTTTTAGGTACAAGGACTGGATTTGCTAACCAGTCGGGATGATACACCTCCTTTATAAACTTAGCTTCTAACAATCTAAATATCTCCTTCTTCATAGCGTCCTTGCAGTGTAGCGCAAATCTTCTAAGCCTTTGGCGAACGGGGGTAGCCCCTAGAGGTACCCTTAACACGTGCTCAATCTTTTCCCTAGGAACTCCCGACATGTCAGATGGTTTCCATGCAAAGATATCCCTATTTTCCTGGAGGGAAAGAGTGAGCGCGAGTTCCTATTTTTCATCAAGGTTGACCCCAGCATAAGTCACCTTTTCAGGGTCCTTAGGATCGAGCGAAATCTCCTTGGTTTGGATGTCATCGGTCTAGACCTTGTCATTGGTAGGTTTCTTTGTCAAAACCTCTGTTCCAGTCTGCTCCTCTATACTGACTGCCTTCTAGATCTCCTTTTGGTCTGACAGCATCAACTGTTTGGTAGCCATCTCACAACTCTGCACATCACAATCAAAATAATTCCAAAGATCAGAGTGGAGGGAGATTATCTCGTTGGGCCTGGCATCTTGAGGGTGAGATACGGATAGTGCGGAACAGCCATAAACCTAGCCATCACCGGTCGACCGATGATAGCATGGTATGCTAACTCAAAGTCTGCCACCTGGAAGAGGATATGCTCTGTTCTAAAATTATCACGGGTGCCAAAGGTGACTGGCAGACTGATTTGTCCAATTGGGACTGAAGTCTTGCTAGGCACAATCCCATGGAAGGGTGAAGAACTCGGTTGGAGGTCATTGATTGACAGACCGAGCTCTTGAAGGGTCCTGGTGAAGATTAGGTCCAAACTGCTTCCTCCATCAATGAGTACTCTATTGAACTTCACCTCCTTCATAGTCGCAGCAAGCACCCATGGGTAGCGACCTGGTTTTGGTAGATGTTTTGGATGGTCCGACCGATCAAAGGTGATTGGAATCTCAGACCACCTCATGTACTGAGGCATAGCTGGCTCCACCGAGTTAATCTCTCGAAGCTCTAACTTTTGCTTGCGCTTGGATGTATAGGCATCCGGGCCTCCAAAGATGAAGTTTACTTCTTTGCGGGGCTCCTGGAACTCTCTTGAATTATCCTTGTCATCATCATCCTTGTGCTTGTCTTTATTGCTGTTGTTGTAACTCGGGGGATCTTTGGCCACCTTGAGCACAACTGTTGCAAAACCCTTCAGATAATAGCAATCCTTTGCTTCGTGGTTTCCCTTGGGGTGCCACGGGCAAAGGCCGCTCAGCATGTCATCAGTAGACGGCTGGTTCTTCTGAGGATTCTTTCGAAACCGGTCCACTGTGTTGACAGCATTGTCAGGTTTTCTCTCCTTGTCCTTCATGGAGGACTCAGGCTTGTCCGACCACTTCTCCTTGCCCTTTCCTCGGATATCATCAAGTGCAGACTCTCTTGATGCATACTTATCAGCAATCTCGAAGCACTCTTTAGCGGTGAGCTTGAGATCATGGTTCCTCCGACCGATTTCCTGGACCAGATCATCGCTACAAATTCCACCTAGGAAGGCAGTAATGATTTGCTGATCGGGGACGTTGGGGATCTCAGTCTTCTTAGCGCAAAACCGCTTGATGTAGTCACGATGAGGCTCGTCTCCTTTCTGCTTGATCCGAGTGAGGTCGAAGTGGTTGCCCGGTCAGTTGCAAGTTGCTTGGAAACTTTCTATGAGTTTCCTGTTGAGGTCTCCACAAGATGTGACTGACTCCTCAGGTAGAGATGTGAGCCATATCCGAATGGTAGGATCTAAGCAGACCGGAAGGTAATTAGCCATTACGTAGGAATCACCTCCAGCCGACCGTATAGAGTTGTAGCCACTCTAAGGGGTTGGTTTGTCCATCATATTTTTCAATGGTAACCGGCTTGAATCCTTTCGGCCATAGAGCAATGCGAAGCCGAGGGACGTAAGACTTGATGCCATCAATCTCGTCATCACTCAGCGTTGGTGACCACCATTGCCAGTTTGGGGATGTAGTTGGGCAACGACGGTGGCGTGGGCCGATATCATCATCATGATGACGTTGTTGATTGCCATCATTATCACGCCGATCCCGATCGTCATGTCGACGTCGGTCGTCGCGGTTGTCTCTTGGAGGAGGATTCTGACGATCGTCCTGTTGGTTGTCCCATCGGTCTTCTCGTCGGTCGTCCCATCGGTCTTCCCATCAGACATCCATCCTTCATTCACGCCATTCTTCCTCATAGCGTTGGTTGTCCCGAGCGCGCTCCTCGTGGTGAGAGTTGATGGTGTCTCGTCCATCACGGAGGCTGAGAGAATTTCTTAGGTCTTCACGCCTACGCCGACCCTGAGGAGATGCATGGCTGGAACTTGCGACCGATTGAGACTTTGCAGCATCTTGCGCTGCTGCGGCCTTGAGCATAGCCACCACCTTCTGCATAGCAGGAGTTTGATAGTGGGCATCAACCACTAAAGTGTCAAGCAATGTCTTTGCCCCGGTGATGTTGTTCTATGGGGTGTGGTAGACCTTAACACCATCCACTTCAAGTTCAGGACCGAGATCTAGTCGGCGTGCATTACGCGATCCGCGTGACCCTCTTGGTCGACGGCGGTGACCGATCGATAATTCATCAGCTGGCGGGTTATCATCCTGTCGGCCTCCTTCGACCGGCTGGTTTTGGCGACCACCGGCTGGATTCCCTTGTTCTTCGGCATCTGGATCCTCATCATGGTTTGCAGCAGCAAGATCTACTATATCCACCATGTTGACTATATGGGGATATGAGTAGGTCGATCCGACCGTGTTCTCATCAAAAGACCGATCTGATGTCGAGTCGTATCCAAAGGAAGAGTCTTCGTGCTCGGATCCGAGTGGGATCAACGTAGGGATAATGTGAGACGGACTCGGTGATCGCGCCATGGGACTGGCTACGGTCAAGTCTGATCTGTAGTTGTTCAGACCTAGGACTCCATTGTCACTGACCATGAAGTCGAGCAATCCAAAGGAGATCTTGAAGTTCAGCGAGTATTGGATGATGGGATGTTCGGCCATCGTAGTCGACAGAGAATCCCAGCGAGTCTTGTCCCCTACCTGGCGTGCCAACTATCAATGCTCAAGACTAGTAGTAAATATATAGGGCTACGTCGAGACCAAGAACTATGATGGTTACACAAGACGCTGAATTATACAGGTTTGTGCCCTCTCAATGAGAGTAAAAACCCTACGTCCTGTATTCTGTATTGTATTGATTGTCACGAGATATTTTGTCTCTCTAGTTGTGTCTAATTGCCTCCCTTCGATGAGGGGTACCCTGCCGCCTTATATATCCAGTCGGCAGGGGGGTTCAGGCAGAGTCCTAGTAGTACTGTACAAGGATTCTATATGGCAAGTCTAATCTTTCTTGTCTTGCACTCCAAGCCGAGTCGGTCGGCTTCCTTGTTGATGAAGTACCCGGTTGGCCACCAACTTAGCCTTGTATGAGGATACCCGTAAAGCAAGTATCCCACAGGTGTGGCTGTGTGGTCAAGCCAAGCTTCTCGACCAACTCCAAGCTTCCGATGTGGTGGCTACTCTCTCCATCAATGATGACACGGCAACGTTGATCCTTCATAATAAAGTGAGTCTGGAATAAATTGTTCAATTGATTTTGCTCTACCTTCTCCATTTGAGTACTAAATACTCGTTGTGCTACAACACTCTTATCATCATAAGATGCCATCAATTCATTCCCATGAGTATTGGAACCTTTCATTGTTAGTAGCAAACAAGAAAACACACAAGAGTATATTTTCCTATCACTACTATGTAATAACGGTGAAAACTCTCAATAAGAAAATGGAAGCATCTCACCAAGCCCTTACAAAGTTCTTAGTTACAGCAAGCAAAGGATACCTTGGAGAGTGTAAACTAACGATTGCGAGAGTCAAAAATTTGTGCCTGTTTAGAAGGATATATATGGAGTTTGGATAGGCAATATTAGGTAGCAAGGATTAGCAAAATTTCAATTCAGAAATTGCAAAACTGAATAATAGTCCCAAGCTAGTCTATGTGACCGGCCTAAACTTGTCTCGGACCTAGTTCAAGCAAGCAAGCAAATGACTTAACAAAGGACGCAAAGGCTGCAAGCAATTCTGGATTTTTATCTTTTCCTTTTTCTATTTTCCTTTTTTTTTGTGCGGCTTTTTCTCTTGTGCACTCTACCTATTTCTTTTCTTTTCTTTTCTTGTGAATCAAAACTGCAACAAGAACTCAGTGCTAGAAAGCGAAAGAAAAAAAATTTAGCACAAGGGAAAATTATGATCTCAATATGATGGACACAAAGATAGATAATATATTGTTCCAAAACTCCCAACGTGTCACATGAACAAGCACTTTTCTCTCTTTCTTTTGACATAAAAAGTAGAAGGCTAGATGTTAAATAAGTATTTGGTGCACACAATTCTACCAATACTGTTCTCTCAACGTGTGCAACAAACTGATTTTTTCTCTTGATTGTCTAGGACAAGGACATGCACTACTCAAACAAGACCAAGGAACAAGCACTAGGCGAGCAACACAACGATGTTGCAGGGACCGAAATTCAAAGAAACAATCTAAACTGAAAATTGCAGGGCACAAGGGGCAGGGTGTAGGACAGCAGAAACACGACGAACAAATATTTTTATAGGGCAAATTTCTGGACTCTAGGATTGAACAAAATAACAAGGATAAGGGTGAACCTAACGGTGTACCTGAAACTCTGATACCACTTGATATGGACAAATGTTTCCGATATTTCGAAAGGTTCTGGTAAACTTGATTATGGTGGAGGCAATACAAAAATCGATCCGGCTTCCGAACGACTCGTTCTGAACCCCGCAATCGCAACACAACGTCCCCTCTGGTTATCAACCATTCAAGAATGATTGACCTCACCAAGAAGGCTTATCCTTGTCTGCAAATCAAGAATACAAGCAAGAACAAAGAGAATGCAACCAAATTTGCAAGTATGCGATGAATCTCACAAGTTGGGGTCTCACAAACCGATCAAACGGCAAAACTGTTCTTAACAGAATAATCTAAGCAAAACCCCAAACCCTAATTAATCTAAGAAAAACCCCAAACCCTAATAAATAGGTGGGGGCTGTATATGAGGACCCTAGGGTCATGCAAGACCCTCTGGACGCAGCCCTAAGAGGGCTCAACTCGATACATGGCCTAAAGACCGATTACGGTGTCGCAGCACCAGGACAGATTCTGGATGTCGAATTGTTTCAACAATTGCCGATGGATCAGAACGAATTTTAATATGGGAATAGTTGGGTTGGAAATTTCTTTTTGTTATCTTTCCAGACATATATAGAACATCCAAACCCGAGTTCGTATGCGTCCTGGGCATCCGTTTTAGTGAAGACTGGTCCTGGGCTCCAAAACAGACTCGAAGTCGGTTTGGATTGGGCCTCCACCTTAGCTTGGACGTCCTTGCTGGCCCATCACACCCCCAATCACCTCCCCAGCTATCTCATCATCATCTCTATGATTCCAAACAACAATTAATATTCATTAGATAGCAATCTATTCTCAAAACCACATAAACAAAACATTAGAAATGAACTCACATGTAAATTCAGGTGATACACATGAACTTTCATCCTAGTTGGAGGAGTATTGTGTATATCCATATGTGTGATGTCCTCATCATGGTATATATGCCTGGAAAGATAATGAAAAGAACTTTCCAACCCAACTGGTCCCATGTCAAAATTCATCCCGAGCTGTCGGCAATCATCCAAACAATTCGACTTCCAGAATCTGTCCTGGTGCTGCGACACCGTAATCGGTCTTTAGGCCATGTATCGAGTTGAGCCCACTTAGGGATGCGTCTAGGGGGTCCTGCACAACCCTAGGGTCCTCATATATAGCCGCCTCCTCTTCATTAGGGTTTGGGGGTTTTCTTAGATTATTCTGTTAAGAGCAGTTTTGCCGTTTGATCGGTTTGTGAGATCCCAACTTGTGAGATTCATCGTATACTTGCAAATTTGGTTGCATTCTTCTTTTTTCTTGCTTGTGTTCTTGATTTGCAGGCAAGGATAAATAAGAATGCAACCAAATTTGCAAGTATATGATGAATCACACAAGTTGGGGTCTCACAAACCGATCAAACGGCGAAATTGTTCTTAACAGAATAATCTAAGAAAAACCCCAAACCCTAATGAAGAGGCGGCGGTTGTATATGAGGACCCTAGGGTCGTGCAAGACTCCCTGGACGCAGCCCTAAGTGGGCTCAACTAGATACATGGCCCAAAGATCGATTACTGTGTCGCAGCATCAGGACAGATTCTGGAAGTTGAATTGTTTTGATGATTGCCGATGGCTCGGGAAGAATTTTTACATGGGACCAGTTGGGTTGGAATGTTCTTTTCGTTATCTTTCCAGGAATATATAGAATGTCCAAATCCGAGTCCGTATGCGTCCTGGGCATCCGTTTTAGTACAGACTGGTCTTGGGCTCCGAAACAGACTCGAAGTCAGTTTGGATTGGGCCTCCACCTTGGCTTGGACGTTCTTGCTGGCCCATCACGCCCCCAATCACCTCCCCAGCTATTTCATCATCATCTCCATGATTCCTAACAATAATTAATTCATTAAGTAGCAATCTATTCTCAAAACCACATAAACAAAACATTAGAAATAAACTCACATGTAAATTCAGGTGATGCGCATGAACTTCCATCCTAGTTGGAGGAGTGTTGTGTATATCCATATGTGTGACGTCCTCATCATGGTGGCACTGAGCTGGCACCTACGTGTCACCCGCGTGGCGCTGACATGTCATTAGATGAAACTAGAAATACCCAGGAAATTGCTTAAACCTTTGAAAAAACATAGTAAATCGAATATAAATCCAATGTGGCAGAAACAAATTTTGTTAGATTCATCTTTCAGTGCTCTATTTTAGTAACATGATAAATCACCGTCTCTATACATGCATTTTTATTAATTCATTAAACTATCATAAAACTAATTCATTAACTAGAAATTCTAGGAATAAAATTAAATCTTGATTTTTGGCATGCTTAGTAAAAACATGATTATCTACCATCACAAATTTTGGTTTGGTAAAATATGAATTATTTTAGGCTCTGGAATGTATTTAGTGTGTTTACTTAGATTAATTTTAGTAATTATTTTGTAAATAATTTGCCCTTGCCACTTGGCATAAAAATCACTCATATAAGCCTCCATTCACAGTAAATCACACATGTCCAGAAACATAAATTTACTATACTAATTAGTTTAATTGCTCATATTACTCATTTACTCTATTTAATTGCATAAAGGATATATATACTATAAATCGTAAATAACAACCACACTTCTCTGAAGCATATGGCTTCGAGAATATAATAATAATTTAATTGATATTAAAACACGAATGTCCTTGCATGCATCATATCATTGCATAAAACGGTGTTCCGACAATGCCGTTAACTCAATTCCATCATATAGGTAACGACCATCAGGAGCAAGAGGAAGACTTTTAGGAGGGCATTGACCGTCAAGAGCAAGAAGTTGTAGTTGCTAGCATTAACATTGATCCAGGCAAGCCCCGAGTTACATTTGCCTTTTTATAAAATTTTGCTAGTTTATATCATTACTAGTGTCTATGATTATTGTTGCATTAGGTCATAGGAGTTGATTGAAACCCACCTTGCATGATATCCAAATGACCTATGCTACTGTCTTTAGAACTGAAGTAGAATCGGAACTGTGATGATATGCTTAGTAATTACTAGTCTTGCTAGATATTATTATTACTAAGGAATGAACTTGACCACTGGAACGGGAATTATTAAAAGAAGTTTACTTTTGATGTTATGACCGGGCAGGGATAATACATGTGTAGGTTTGCAGCAACACATGGGTGTTGACTGTGGTAGCCCTGCCTTGTCGAACCTAGGACCCGTCCATGGTCGGCCCCTTGATCAAGTATTGAACAGTAACGAATGCATGCTAGTTTATGGACAGTAGTAAACAAATGTAACATTAAAGGTCACTTGCATTAAGGACGGTTAAGGTGCCTTGGTCATTGACCCTCCTGCT
Source organism: Eleusine coracana subsp. coracana (assembly GCA_032690845.1). Taxonomy (NCBI): domain Eukaryota; kingdom Viridiplantae; phylum Streptophyta; class Magnoliopsida; order Poales; family Poaceae; genus Eleusine; species Eleusine coracana. The sequence continues at coordinate 35,606,180 of CM064422.1, read as the reverse complement.
GCTGGAGTGGGCGGTTCATACCATGAAGTACTGTTGGCAGAACGGTATGCCCACTCGACGTCACCACACCCGGGCTGAGGTGTATGTGCTTTTCTTGCGAAAGGTTGTCATATACGACCTTAATTAGAGCGTATGTGTTGTGTATCTCTGGTTTTCCCAGCTGGTGTAAATTGATTGCAATTGCTATCCCTCGCAGTACTGAGTACCACTTGGTCATCGCGCCAATCACGTAGTTGCACATGGTACTTGGAAATTGATTATGACATTTATTGTTGATGTTACTATTATTGCTCTTATGTTGTATTTACTTTATGTATTGTTTTATTATCTTGTTGTTGCAACTAAAGTTACATTTCAGCTCAACCCAATTTAATTTGACTAATAAAACTTGATAGAACTAATAGGTTGCTTAGTGCGAGTCCTTTCAAACAAGCCACCTATTAGAGCCATTGTATGTCTAGGTGTCCGATGGGTAAGTCTTGCTAAGTAATTAGTACTCGGACTTTATGTCATTGTTGTTTTTCAGGTAATGAAGAAGTAGAATTGCCTATAGATGTGATGCATTGGGATATGCAAGTCCCTGAGGGTTAGACTGCCCACTGGGAGTCCGACTTGCCGCCATAGTGATGTTGTGTGCTGCTAGAGTGATGGTTCTTCAGCATGTTCGGGACCTCGATCCTTCGGGATGGGGTGCCACAGCTGGTATTAGAGCCGTGGTCCATGATAATACAACAAACAAATCGTATTTTCAAAAAACTATGATGTTACGTGTGAGGATACGTTAGTATTGCCCATATAGTTAATAGGGTGGTGACAAAGCTAACCTAGGTTATGTTTGTTTACATTACTTGCACCTACGGCTTCTTCAAATGAAGGTACGTGCATGCTTAACCGACACACGCGATATCGGTGTTTGTGCTCGCAGACAGATACGAGACATTGTTGGCTCGTAACTTATCACGGGGCGATCCTTTTCCATGGATCGTTACTAGTAGAACTGTTCTTATTTTCGTTGTTTCTTTTGAATTTGATGTATTGTTTCTGCAATGGATCTTCTGCAGGTACACTAACGCTGTTAGTATAATATTTAGAATAACTTACGTGTTGAGTGTGGGTCATCACCGAATATTCGTGCCGCTAAGTATCGGCAAAATATGCATTGTATTGTGAGGAACGATAGGTTAATAAAATAAAAATTTTGCATCATGCATCCCTGTATAACTAAACTAAAATTTTGTTCTCATCTTACTCACCAACCTCTGGATACAAAATTTCTAAGCTTGATTGAGCATACAAATTTCAAAATACAAGTCCCATTGTCTAGTTAACAAGAATCTGTCCTGTTTTTAGCTACCAACTTTAAAACTTCATAGTTATTAATTTACCCAACCAATTAAGTCATACAAATACTTTTTAGAAAGATCAAAACATTCTCTATCACCCAAAGTTTAATTTAATTATTGATCATAACAGTAACAAACTCAGAAATAGAGAACAAGTATAATCTGCCAACACACTATTTCCAGCATAACCCTGAACTTAAAAATTTCATAACTGGAGTTGTACTTAGAACTTTAGGTGTTTGAACCCAATATGGAACGCCCTGGAAGTCTATTTTCATCTCCAATAGGTTTCATAATTTTATTAGTTTCCCTCTGTCCAATAGAGCCAAATCACTAAGCCCTGTCATCCAGAAACAGTATCAGCCAAACTGAGCTTGCAAAACTCATAAGTCCAGAATTACTTGGAATTTTTGAGAGTGTAAATACAATCTGGAAATCTATGAAAGTCTACTGTAACATGGTTCCAAGACCCAATTTTTAAGACCTAGTTTTCTGATCGAAATACCGACGTTTCTGATTGTTGTACAGTTAAGACAGAACCTGCATTAAAACCCGTTCCCGTAATATTACCCCTTGAGACTAGAAAATGTAAACAAAAACTTTGTCTCAGTACTTCATAGCACTTTATGTGAAATATATTTTTACTATAAGGAAGGTTTGACTCAATCAAATTACTTTCCTTGTAGATGGCTGAAAACAACAACCAACCACCACCGGGTTGGGAGATCACCGACGGTCTAGAATTCATTGGGATGGTTCATCTGTTTTGGAGAGTTCTCCAGAGATTCGAATATCCCATTCCTCCCACTTATGTTGGCAAGGAATTTCAGGAGCATAGAGTTCCCTCATGTGTCATCCATGTGGCAGTTCCCGTCAACTACTTGGTCACTGCCTCATGGGAATCCTGGACCATTAGCGCCACTGGAACAGATTTGCCTTCCACTTGGAATGTTGCTGCTTTCAAGGCACTGATTCGATTCTATAAAGACTACAAGCATGATGTTGCTGGAACACTCGTCGTGTTGCTGACCATCAATGATGTGACAGATTTTGAGTGGATTAGGCGTGTGGATTTCATCTTTGATCCAAACCATCGCCACCATGATCCTATGTTGTCCATAATAGAGTATTATGGCTTGTCCGCTTTCGCCTTGTGCACTGTGGGACATATGTACCCGGGATACTTAACCACTCGGCTAATTGACTGAGTGGGCCGGGGGCTCGGGTATGGTGTATTCGGCCCAGAAGATATTTATTGAGATACTTGTTTGAGTAGGCGGCAAGTTAGGTTAGCAGATATGTTGGATAGATAGAATCTGTTGTAACCGACTAAAAGATTACCATGTAAATCCCTGCCCTTCGGATATATAAGGAGAGTAGGGGGCCTTTGGCAAGAGATAGACTCGTATTGGAACCCTAATTCCAGTGCGAACCCTAGCAATACAGAAACACCAAACAGGATGTAGGGTTATTATACTTCGGGAGGCCCGAATCTGTATAAACTTTGTGTCCTATGTCCATCGATCTTTCATACTCATACGCATACCTAGATCTACTATCGTGAATATCTCTCGATAGTTGGTGCGCCAGGAAGGGGCAGCGTTGAGTGTAGCTTCGTCGAAATCGATGGCTTTCATCAACATCAAGTTTCGCCCGCGAGACAAGATCTGCTTTGGCACCGTCAGCCTCGTCACCGATCAGCACGGGAACATCGTCAAGCATGAATGCGTGGCCCACTCGGTCGCTGCCACGGCCGATCAGAGCAACCCGGCCTGCCGATTCCCGTTTGGCCTCGACAACACGGTGACAGCTTTCCAGGTGGAAACCCTCTCGGGCGGCAATTCAATGTTGTCTGCAACGCCCCGATTGACATCCTTGGTCGATTCGGGTTACACCATGGTTGATCTCCCAGCTCATCACATGGATGAGTCGGACGAAGATCCCAAATTTTTTGATGAATCAAGATTCGTTGCGGCAATCGGCCTTGAAAGCGAGCCACTCCTAGACTTGATTGAAGAGCCGAGTGATTCAGAGAGTTGTTCCTCGGATTTCCACAAGGTATTCATGGTGGCACCTGCTGCCCAGGGGCAAGCAGATCGCGAAACATCGACGGATGCTACCGCGCACGGTACCGTGCCGCGCGTAGGTGGACATGAAACCAACCTTGAAGATGGTGATCCGGATGCTGCCACTCCTCCGCTTCGATGACCGGATGCTCAACAGGGACCCTGAGTCGTGCAAAACCTAGATGTGGGAGACCTCACCTTAAAGCTTGATGGTGAAGACGTCTTCAAGACCCCACAGCACAACATCACGGCCGCGGCGACCCTCCTGCATACAATAGAGCCCCTGCTCCAGGTCTCCCCAGAGTTGATACCTTAGGTCAACCAATTGAAAGTGCACATCAGGGTCGCGGCTGTACTGGAGATGCATGCAGCATGATCAACGCCAAGTAAATCAATTTCTGGGGCCGCTAGTTCGTTACCCAGGGATGATAGAAGAGACCGACAACGCTCCAACCGGGAGGCAACCCCGCCTACTATCCCCAGGCGCAGGCCCATTGCAGAGTACCATGATCGGCATCCAAGCGCCGACCTGCGCAACGGTATACCACCACGTGATGTGCGGGTCTGACTGGACAACAGATACCAGGAGCGTGACGATGCGGCCTGCCGAGAGTATGAAGATGAACAGCGCCGGCGGGGTTATGTTGACTACAAACGTGACAACAGGCGGCAGCCACATAGAGATGATCATTATCGTGATCAATGGGATGAGGGCCGCCGTGATGATAGATCTCGCCGTGAAGCCGGCCGCGAACGAGAACGGACTCCGGCCGCCGACGATTAGGACGAGGAGGCTGGCATCTGATCCTTCACTCGGGAACTCCGAACTGTTAGCTGGCCGGTCAGCTTCAAGCCAGTCGGCATTGAGAAGTATGACGGAAAGACAGATCCGCGCGACTGGCTTCACGTCTATTCGACAGCCATACGAGCTCTCGGCGGCGATAGTTTTGTCATGGCCATCTACTTGCATGTTTGCTTAGCCCCAGTGGCAAGAACCTGGCTCACTAATCTGCCCGACAACTCTTTCACCTCCTGGGCAGATCTCTGTCGGTAGTTCGTGGCCAATTTTCAAGCCACCTTCGATAGGCCAGGGAATCACTCGGAACTCGGCCGGATCAAGCAGCGGGACCGGGAGCCACTTCGAGAGTACATCCAACGCTTCTGCCGAGTGAAAAATACCATCCCTAACATCTCGGATGCTCAAGTTGTCGCCGCCTTCCAGGGACGACTCCGTGACGACGACCTAATAAAGAAGATTGGGAGGTTGGATGCTGCCGACGGACTGTCAGCCTAAGAATTGTTCACTATGGCCGACAAATATGCTGCCGGCAATTTGGCTCTATTCCAAGTTCACCAGTACAAGGAGGCGACCCCAAGGAACCAGTCGGGTCCGTCTGATTATAGCAAGGATGGTGATAGGAAGCGCAAGCAAGACCGAACGGTGGCCAACACTAAGCGCCCGACCAGGAGGAAACCAGTCACTCAGGATGACTTCGACAAGATGCTCGATGGCCCTTGCCTACTACATGATGGAGCCCACAAAGCCAGGGAATGCTTCAAGCTGAAAAACTTCGCCCATCACGCCTCAAAGGTCTGTAAAGAACGTCCCTGGATCCCCAAGGGTGGCAGAAAGGACTCGGATATGGATAACCAAAATGAGGATAAGGAGGACTTCCAAGACCCCGAACATGAGATCAATTACATCTGTGGCCGGTCTACGGCCAACTCGAAGCACCAGCAGAAGATCCTCTACAGAGAGGTCCACTTGGTCTCACCAATGGTACCTAAGTATCTGTGATGGTTAGAGGTTCCAATTACTTTTGATCGGTCCGACCATCCGAATCACATCCCTAGGCCCGAGAAATATCCCTTAGTGCTAACGCCGACTGTTAACCGAGTCTGGCTAAATCGGGTACTGGTAGATGGTGGTAGCAGTTTGGACATCCTCTTTGTGAAAACCTTCAAGGAGCTTGGCATACCCTTGAACGACCTCAAGCCAAGACGATCACCATTTCATGGTGTGATCCTGGGCATGCAAACAGTCCCTCTAGGACAAATCACTCTGCTTGTGACTTTTGGCACTCGGGAGAACTACAGGACAGAGCGCATCACCTTCGAGGTCACCAACCTCGACTCTATGTATCATGCCATTATAGGGCAGCCAGCCATCGCTCGATTCATGGCGGTACCTCATTATCCATATATGATGATGAAGCTGCCAGGACCAAATGGGGTCATCTCAATCCACTCGGATGTGCGGACCTCATACGACTGTGACAATGACAGTTGTGAGTTGACCAAGAAGATAGTATCAGCATCGGAGCTGGCCGAGCTGAAGGAAGCGATCGCAATGGCGGAGGAGGCCATGCTTGACCCTGCTCCAAGGAAAGCGCTGAAGACTATGGTACAGACGGACGCCATGGAGTCCAAGAAGATTAGCCTAGATGATAATGATGTATCCAAGACCACCAATATTGGGGTCAATTTAGGTGATAAATAGGAAAGTGCGCTCATCCTTTTTCTTAGAAATAATAAAGATATATTTGCATGGAAACCTTCTGACATGCCAGGTGTTCCAAGGGAAAAGGCTGAGCACAAACTTCACGTCCACGAAAACACCAGGCCGGTAAGGCAACGACTTAGACGATTCTCGCAAGACCGAAAGGATGCGATTAGGAAAGAAATTAGCGACTGTTGGCAGCCAGTTTTATTAAAGAAGTTTTCCACCCCGACTGGCTGGCCTACCCAGTTCTGGTGCGGAAGAAGAATGAGGAGTGGCGGATGTGCGTGGATTACACCGGCCTTAACCAAGCTTGTCTGAAAGATTCGATTACTCTCCAACGTATTGATCAAGTGGTCGATTCGACGGCTAGATGCGCTCTGTTGTGCTTCTTAGATGCCTATTCAGGGTACCATCAGATTCCCTTAAACTAATCCGACAAGCTCGAAACCTCATTCATCACGCTGTTCAGAGCCTTCCATTACACAACAATGCCCTTTGGCCTAAAAAACGCTTGTGCCACCTACCAGCGACTATGCAGCGATGTATGGACAACCAGATAGGCAGGAATGTTGAGACTTACATCGATGACGTGGTAGTCAAGACTCGGCTCTCCAACGACTTGATAGCCGACCTAGATGAAACATTCGGCAGCCTTCGGAAATACAACATGAAGCTAAATTCGGAAAAATGCGTCTTTGGGGTCCCGTCAGGAAAATTACTCGGTTTTCTGGTATCACACAGAGGGATTGAAGCTAATCCAGAAAAGGTAAATGCCATATTATGAATGGGACCTCCGCATTCGCAAAAAGATATTCAAAAGCTCACTGGTTGTATGGATGTGCTCAGTCGGTTTGTATCACGACTCGGCGTCTGAGGGTTACCCTTTTTTTGATTACTCAAGAAGCAAGAATCATTCACCTGGAATGATGACGCACAGAAAGCCTTGGACGATTTTAAGGCTTATATTAGTGGTCCACTAGTCTTAACTCCCCCAGAGCCAAAGGAACCTTTGTAGCTGTACATTTCCATAACCAAACATGTTGTTAGTACTATGCTGTCGGTGGAACGGGCGGAAGATGGCAAGGCTCAAAAGGTGCAACAACCAGTATATTTCATCAGTGAGGTCATATCAGAATCCAAGGTACGATATTCCTAGCTTCAGAAATTAATTTATGCAGTAATGATGACATCTAGGAAGTTGAAGCATTACTTCGAGGATCATCCAATTGAGGTCCACACGTCGTTCGGCCTAGGCAAATTGCTGCACAACAGAGAGGCCACTGGGAAAATCGCCAAATGGGCCATCGAGCTCAGATCATATGATATCACCTTTAAGTCACCTGACTCGATGAAAGGTCAAGCTTTGTCGGACTTCATCGCCGAGTGTACAGAATGTGAGTTACCTCCCGACTCACAAGAATTATGCTATTGGGGAATGGCGTTTGATGGCTCCTTACAACTGGAAGGTGCCAAAGCAGGAGTCATGCTGGTATCTCCTGACGAAGCCAAGTTGCGATACGTTCTTCGAATGCACTTCCATGCCTCTAACAACACCACAGAGTATGAGGCGCTATTTCATGGACTTCGGACAGCTATCTCACTCGCTGTCCAAAGGATAAGCATCTCTGGCGACTCAGCGGTAGTTATAAATCAAGTAACGAAGGAGTGGTGTTGTTCCCACGAAAGCTTGATAGCCTACTGCACCGAGGTTCGGAAGCTCGAAGACAAGTTTGATGGCATTGAGTATAAATATGTCCTACGCAAGTATAACGAAGAGGCGGATGAACTGGCCAAACTTGGGTCTAGCAGATCTAAAATACCTGACGGAGTATTCCTTGATGATCTGCATAAGCCATTTGTACTAACCCAGCAAACTATGGAGCAGTCGGCACTAAAGGCGGGGGCAGCACCGCATGTAGCTGTCATTGAGGTAGATTGGTGCACTCCCTTCATTGAGTATCTGTATTGTGATACACTACCGACCGACAAAGACGAAGCTCTCTGGGTTATTCGCAAGTCATGTTCATATTGTATAGTTGACAATCACCTGTACAAGCAAAGCCCACATGGGGTACTGATGAAATGCTTGTCTCAAGATGAAGGCATCGCTATATTAGGAAACTGTGGCGCCCCTTCCCGGACGATCGAGGTCCCGACGGTGCTGATAACGCAAACACTTGATAATACAACATTGGTTCAAATTTAAGTTAAATATTACATCATTAAGTCATCAGAGTGCAGCGGAATATTACAAGTTCATAAAGTTTTTGAAAACACAGCGGAAGCAAATAATGATAAGGAGCTACGAGCTCGACGATACTGCATAGCAATGGTTCCTACCCGAAGAACCATCACTCTAGCAACACACATCAATACTGTGGCGGGGAGTCGGACTCCCAGTGGGCAGTCCAACCCTCAGGGACTTGCATGTCTCAGGGCAACACATTCTCAGGCAACTCTACCTCTTCATTACCTGAAAACAACAGTGGCATAAAGCCTGAGTACTAATTACTCAGCAAATCTTACCCGTCGAACATCTAGACATGCAATGGCTCTAATAGGTGGCTTGTTTGAAAAGACTCACACTAAGCAACCTATTAGTCAAGTTTTACTTCTCAAATTAACTGGGTAGAGTAGAATGTAACATTAGTTGCAACAATAAGATAATAAAGCAATACATAAGGTAAGTACAACATAAGAGCTATAATAGTAACATCGACAATAAGCATTATAATCAATTCCCAAGTGCCATGTGCAACTACGTGATGACTCAGAGACCAAGTGGTACTGATTACTGTGAGGGACAACAATTACAATTGATTTACACCAGCTGGGATAACCTGAGATACATGACACATACGCACCAATTAAGGGCGTATATGGCAACCTTTCACAAGGATGTAAAACAACTCGGTCCGGGTCCAGTCTCAGTGAGTGGGCATGCCGTCCTGCCAACAGTACTTCACGATATGAACCGCCCACTCCAACAGTAGAAGGGTCAATGACCACTATACTAGGTACCGTCCTCATTCCCGCGCCAATGCTATATCAGTTTACTAGTGCCCATAGACTAGCATGCATTCGGTACTGTTCAATACTTGACCAAGGGGCCGACCTTGGATGTGTTGCTGCAAACCTACACATGCATCATCCCTGCCTGGTCATAACATCAAAATAAACTTCTTTTATTCATACCCGTTCCAATGGTCCAATATATTTCTTAGTAATGATATCTACCGAGTCTAGTAATTACTAAGCATAGCGACACAGTACCGATACTACCAAAGTTCTATTGTCAGTGGCATAGGTCATTTGGTGTCATGCAAGGTGGGTTCCAATCAACTCCTATGACCTAATGCAACAATAATCACAGACACTAGTAATATTGAAAACTAGCAAACTTTATAAAAAGGCGAATGTAAATTGAGGCTTGCCTGGATCGACGTTAGTGCAAGCAACTACAACGTCTTGCTCTTGAGAACCAAGGTCCTTCTAAATATCCTCCTCTTGTTCCTGGTGGTCGTTGCCTATATGATAGAATTGAATTAACGACATTATCGAAATACCGTTGAGTGTAGTGATATGATGCACATCGCATTTTAATGTCAATTAAAATTACTATAATGTTCTCGAAGCCATATGCTTCAGAGAAGTTGGGTTGTTAGTTATGATTTTAGGTATATATATACTTTATACAATTAAACAAAGTAAATGAGTGATATAAGCAATTAAATTAATTAACTAAGTAATTCTATGTTTCTGTACATGTGTGATTTACTGTGCATAAATACTTGTGTGAGGGATTTTTGTGCCAAGTGGCAGGAGCCAATTATTTACAAAATAATTACTAGAATTAATTTAAGTAAACATACTAATTAAATTCCAGAGCCTAAAATAATTCATATTTTGCCAAACCAAAATTTATGGTGGTAGATAATCATGCTTTTACTAAGCATGCCGAAAATCAAGATTTAATTTTATACCTAGAGTTTCTGGTGAATTAATTAGTGTTTTCACAATTTAATGTAGTAATAAATATACATGTACAGGGGCAATGAATTATCAATTTACTAGAATAGATCAATTCAAAATGAACCTAACAAAATTTGTTTGAGTTCCATTGAATTTGAATTCGATTTAATATGGTTTTTCAAAGTTTTTAGCAATTTCTGGCAATTTCTGGACAATTTATGGTATAAGGGGTGTCCACGTCGGAGCCACGTGGGTGCTAGGTCGGATCCACATAGTGGCCACGTAGGCGCCAGAAGGACGGCCAATAGGCTCGTCGGAGCGGGGTGGCGCGCGACCGGAGGGCTCATTGCCGGTGGCTGTGCGCGGGGACAGCCCGCCGTGAGGGCAGAAAAATGGCTCGCACGTCTAGGCAAAATGGTTGGCAGGGTTCAAGGGGGAAGTGGCTCACCGAAAGATCATCTGTGACGAGACAGCGGAAGAAGAGGGCTTCGGCGACGTCGCGTTTTAGCTACGGGGGTCAAAATCGATGGCCGTCTTCTCGTAGAGCATCTAGGCAGCGTTCTGCGAGGATGGAAGGAGATAGGGGCTCGTCGATGAGGCGGCTCGGTGTCGATGCAGTAGAGATGGCAGCCGGGGAAGACAGGAACTATTCTGAACTCAAGCCAAGAATCAAAAGAACATCGACTTAGTTTGCTTCGTGCATGGGTAAGGAACTTGCGTGTGCACTAAATTGAAGAATGGCTCACCGTGGCTCGAGAATTCCTGGTCGGCGGTAGGGGAACTCACTGGAGGTGCTCTTCCTGGTTTTCTTCAAATTAGATCTAGCTCACACGGGGATTTGTCGAGCGAAAGGCATGGGGATGCGGAGGGGACATGTGCGCGCGGGTTGGTGGTGTGGGTTGAGTTCTGGTGGCAATGGGAGGGCAGGACCCGAGCTCGAGCATGGATTGGAAATGGCGGGGAGATGCAGAGTGTGGAGAGTGGAAATGAGAGAGAGAGAGAAGAGGGTGTGAGCGAGGGCAATGTACTCGGCAGCTTGCGGTGCGGTTACAGGCAAAGCAGAGGGGTAGGAAGTGAGTGGGGGAAAGGGGGCGGGAGAGTGGCGGGAATTGAAAGCTTGTCATGCGGCTCAGTGGCATGCAGAGAGGAGAAGAGGGAAGCGGAGGCCGTTGGGCTGGCGCGCGGCTGAGAGGACAGGGCGGAGGAGCAGGGGGATGGCAGGCGGCACTGTTGCGCGCGCTAGGTTCCGTGGTGGAGTGAAGGCGGGCCAAGTCATGCGCTGGCGGTGGAGTTGGCAGGGGGTGGGGGGCTCTGCGCCAGTGAGGAGGAAGAAGAGGAGATTTTCCTCTGAACCCCCTGGAAAAAAAGATTTAGTGCAAACAGGTCATTGGTCAAAGCTAGTTTTTAATAATTCAAAATAAAATAGCTATGGGTTTCCTAAAATGGTGAAATTTGGTGGACTAACTAATTAAATGGTGGAGAACACTCTCGTGAAATTTATTTGGAATTTTCATAAAAATAGTTTTAGAATTTATTAAATGCATTAATTGGTTACTTAAGAATCAATTAATTAATTATGGGTCTTGCTAAGCAGATAAAATGCCCAATAAATTCCTAATATTCTATTTTATCATTACCAAACTGTTGAGGAATTTATTTGGCATGAGTTGTATTGAAAGTTTTAATTTTCTCCAAATAACTTGGTTGCAGGGTTTTTATTTGCCTAGAATTAATTCAAATAGATAGGCTCTATCATTTCATGCTATAATTTCCATGATTTGTGCTCCTCATATTTGTTAAATTAAGGTGAGACACCTGGGGTGTCACAGAAACATCCACATTGGAATTTGTGGGAATCACGCAGGCCCATCCACAATCGTGGCCAAAGCAATGAGGCAAGGGTTTTATTGGCCGACCGCTGGTGCTGATGCCAAGGAAATTGTCCGAAAGTGTGAAGGTTGTTAGTTCTTCGCCCGCCAGATGCACGTACCTGCCACAGAGCTGCAAAATATCCCAATAACTTGGCCGTTTTCAGTATGGGGTTTAGACATTGTCGTACCTTTCATGAAAGCTCAAGGGGGTTTTACTCACCTTTTCATAGCAGTGGACAAGTTCTCTAAATGGATTGAAGCAAAGCCAGTCGGTAAGATTTCGGCAAAGAAGGCCATCGAGTTTATGACCAAAATAGTCACTCGGTTCGGTGCCCCACATAAGATAATCACTGACAATGGTACTCAATTCACAGGAGAGGAGTTTAAAGAGTTTGCAGGCTGAGTCGGCTTTAAGGTTGGCTATGCCTCGGCCGCCCATCCACAGAGCAATGCCCAAGTTGAGAGGGCAAACGGCCTCCTGCTTTCTGGAATTAAGCCTCGTATATTTGATCGGCTGGAAAAGTACGCTTGACGGTGGGTTCGAGAATTACCATCTGTGTTGTGTGGACTTAGAACCAACGTAAGTCGTGCCAACGGGCACTCCCCTTTTTCTATGGTTTATGGCTCGGAAGCCATGTTACCAACCGAGATTCTTTTTGCCTCCCCCCGTGTGGCAGCATATGAAGAATAAACCTCCAACGACTATAGGTGTGATGACTTGTTGTTGTTAGAGGAGTAGCGAGAAGCCAATGTAATTCGGTCAGCAAAGTACCAGCAAAGTTTGCGACGTTATCACGACAAAAACGTTCGAACACGGGGTTTCTCCGTCGGCGACTTGGTTTTGAAGCAAGTTCAGTCTAAGGTCGGTAAGCACAAGCTGTCGGCTCCATGGGAAGGACCTTTTATTATAAAGGAAATCACTCGGCCAGGCGCCTATCAATTGATGAATGAGGACGGGTCGGACCTTCAAAGTTCCTAGAACATTTCACAGCTACGTTGTTTTTATGCATAGTGGTCATGATATCTGATTTCGGAATTTATGATTTCTGTGAATAATTGTTGTTATTGTTTACATCATGGCTCAAATTCTGATACTTGGTATCACCCTAACTCGCACATGTCGACCAAGCGGGTTACTTAGTCCCCAGGGTTCTTGTCGTCTGTTAGGGACCAAGGCAATTCTCCTAATTCGCATATGCTTGCCGAGTGAGGTCTTAGTCTCTATGGTTCATATCGGTTATTGGGAGCGTTGTTTAGAGGGCTGACATGAGTTGTGTATTGGTTGTGAGTGTTTAACACGAGTTCCTACAATACATATACAAAATAGCGCGACCCAAGAATTCATTACAATACTGGTAATGAATCTAGACCTTAGCGGTGTATCGAACATTAGTTATATTATAGTAACGGAGCTGTAATATAGTATTCTAAGCTTTACAATTCCTTACACTTTGGGTAAGGGATCTAGCTCTATCTGGTCGGCTAATATATGCGCTATTTTTTGCGCCTCAGCCACGAGGGCTTCACATTGCTCATCCGAGAAATCTTCATGGAAACCCTCGGCTACCACGTCTAACTCTATGCTGGGGATGTGGGACTTTGCAATTGCCAGGACTTGTGCTGTGGCCAGCTCTACAACATGTCGAGCATGTTCTTTCAGTCGGCCGGGTGCCCCTTGTAGCCTCGTCATTAGGTGTTGACATCGAGGTGGTTTTTCTTCAGGATATATGTATTGGGCGACCACCTCTGCATCCTTCTGAAGAGCTGCAAGAGACCATCGAAGGTTTTCATCACCCTCTATAAATTTCTTCTGCAAAAGCTCATAGGACCTCTTTGATCCTACAGGAGTACAATAATCATATATGTCCAGTACAATGAACTTCGATATAAAGGTATTAGATGAATAAACACTTACCTCTTAGACGATTCTCAGCTTCTACCTTTTCAGCTTCAAGGATGGCAACCTTTTCCTTATAATCTTCTTTTAGCTTTTCAACTTCTTTGAATGCCTTCTGGAATTGGTTTAGCTCATCCACAGCCTATTTGAAGATCTTTTTAGCCTTGATTAATTCGGTTTCTAGCTTTGTGTTTCTCTCCTTTTGGCTTTTTATTGTTTCTTCAGCGCCTGGCAGTTACGAACATTTTAGTACATATATATATTTTTGTATGCATATGTACATTCATTTTTACCTTCAGCCCTTTTCTTCCACGAATTTTGTGATTCTTGCATTATCTTGAAGTCGTCTTTTAGCTTTTCAAAATTTTTCTTGATCTCTACCGAGTCCTGAGGCTGCTTCTTCAATCCTTGATTCTCGGACTTCAAAGTTTCAATAGTTTGGGCAGATGACTCCATTTCTTTTATACGGCCTTCGAGACTTGCAATTTGAGCAGCCGACTGGGCATCTTGTTTTTGTTTCAATTCCAGCGACCGTGATGCCTCTGTATGGACAAGGTCAAATATTCATATTCCGCAGATAGCATGTGAGGTATAGGCTTTATTGGTCTCATACCTTGTAGGTCGAATTGAAGTTCATCAACCTGAGATGAACGGGCTTTTAGAGCAACTGATAAGCGCCCGACTTCCAGTCTCTCTTTGGCAAGCAGATCTTCTAAATTGACGGCTTTTGCACAATGCCTCTCGACGAGTTGCAGAAGCTTACTCTTGTTGGCCATATGGGTTTTCAGAGCCTGCAATGATGGCGAATTGTATGTTTGAAACTTCACAGCCAGGAATGGTGATTATTATTGACAAGAAGGGAGGAATACCTGGAAGGAATGATAGGCTTTTTCAGTATGTTCTTCAAAATTTTTCAATTCTGCTTGCTCTGCTGACTCATCAAATCCGGTGATGGCAAATCAGCCAATATGATATACTGACCTAGTCGGCGTTGGCTGCTCTGAAGCACCTTCTCTTACCACTCGGTGAATAGGAGTCGGCGTGACATTTTCCTCCGGACCGATTAGATACTCATATATTGGTTCTGGCATAGTTTCAAAAACCAGTGATGGCTCTTCGGGTTCGGTGGAGGCAGGAGTATCAGCACCTGTTGCCATCTCAGACGTATTCAACTCCGGGATATTGGGTGATTTAGCCTGGTTATCTTCTGGCTGAGTGGATTCGGGTGCACTCTTTAAATCACTCGGTTTCTCTATCGAGTGGTCTGGGACATCATCTCTGGATGACCCGACATGTGGTGTCTCCTGGTCTTTTTTAGAAACTGGACTTTGCGCCGGGACTTCTTCAAAAGACGACCGCCCGGACGACCTGTCAATTAGATAGAGATTACATATTTATTCAAATGGAGAGTTAAGCTTCAAGTTACATTGTTCTGTTTACCTTGAGTGGTGTTTGAATTTTAGGCCTGACACTCTTGGTGGGGTTCTGGTTGGCCTTGGGGTACCTGTTGTGTCTGGTGCCGCCTCATGGGTGCCTGCCTTGCTTGGTTCACTGGGACGATTTTGCTCTTTTTCATCCGTGGTCTGTCGAGTGGTGGAGGCTTTCTCTGAAGTTTTTTTCTTTGCCTCTTCTTGAAGTCTAGCTAATCTTTCAGCTAGCGACTCTTCTTCGTCAGAATCTTCAATGTGCGCCTTGCGGCGCTTGGAGGCTGATGGTTGTGTGGGAGAGTTCTTTTGTGGCGTCGTCGATAATGGTGGATTGGACACATATACATCAAGGTTCTGCAACATATGCGATGTATAATTCGTTAATAAACATAATGAAAGAGGTGTTAATTTTTCGAGCAGTGAGGTGGGTGACTTACTGCACTCCTATCAGTCAAGGAATGATGTCTAGATTTTGCACTCCCTGGAGTCCAATTAAGAAGTGATGCAAATATGTTCTCCAGACGCAATGTCAATTCCCTCTCTGACAATATTTCTGGTACTTCCATTGTGGGTCTGAGCCCAATTGAAATTTCCATCCTAGAAGATGGCGTTTCTTGATAGGTTGTACGCGCCGATATATGAAGCTTGCGGCAACGTGTACGCCGGTATATCCTTTCGACTTGAGATAAGCAATGTGCTTTAATATAGAATCAACTTGAGACTTCTTGTTTGGATGAGCCTTTGCTGACCACTCGGGTCATGGCTGGGGGGCTTCGGTCGTAGTTTCTGGCAAAGGTGGAGCATGGTTTCCATGGTCAAACCAGTCTGCATGCCACCCCTTGTTGGTTGATGGAAGTGGCACATCAATATACTTGGATTTATTTCTTAATTGGAATCCAGCCCCCCCCCCCCCCCCTATGACATTATTATTGTTTGACTTCAAAACAAAGAGTTCTTTGAAGGTATCAAAATGGGGATAGATACCCAAGAACACTTCACATAGGTGAATAAATATGGAGATATGCAAAATTGAATTTGGATTTAGATTGACAAGATTGATGCCATAGAAGCAAAGAAGACCCCTAATGAAGTCGCAACAAGGGATCCCAAATCCACGATAGAAAAATGAGTATAAAATAGTGATTTGGTCGACGGGAGGTTGGGGAAATTTCTGACCTATAGCCTCAATCCATCCTCCGGTCTGTTGATCCTACAACACGCCCTCAATCACCAGTCTGTTGATTTTTTTTAAATCCATTGCTGACACAAGGAACTCCTTGATGGCGGCAGGGATGTCAAAAACTGCCTCTTCTTCCTCGCCCTTCTCAGGAGAAGATTGCTTCTAGGATTGTGCCTTAGAGCTTTGGCGGGTGTGCTTTGGGGCCATCGCTCTTGGTTTAGTGCAGTGGGAAGTTGTTGCGTGGAGTTTTTGGGAGGAAATTGAAGTCTAAGATCTAGGGTTTATGTGCGCAAAATGGTGGCGGTGGCAAAATGAAGACGAAGGGATGCGACTGTTTGGAGGTCCTTTTATAAGGGATAAATGACCTGGTGGGCCGAGGCTTCTCGTAATCTATTATGTCCAGTTTTGTTAATTGGTATATGCATTTATTATATTATTGAGACCCATTTTCAAAGTTGATTTTGGATATTGTGGATCTTAACATTAGTAATAAATCACTCGGATTGTTGCGTTTTCAACCTTGGAAATTATACCTTTCAAGATTCCGTGATAAATCACTCGGATTATTGTAGTTTCAGTCTTGGAAATTGTGCCTTTCAAAATTCGTGATAAATCAATCGGATTGTTGAAGTTTCTACCTTGGAATTTATAACTTATGAGATTTTTATGATAAATCACTCGGATTATCTCGGCACCAATCTTGGGGGATGTGTTTCCGTGTTATAGTACTACCATTGATACATCACCAATCTTGGGGGCTATGACAATTGAATTTCGTTGTTAATTGTTCGGATTAAGGGCACTTTAGCATTATGGATATAAATATTAATTTGGTGATGCATCAGTCAAAGAGTGAGAAAATATGGAGCTTATTTAGACAAATTGGAAGATTCAGATGACATTATGCCCTTTTCTTTTTAAGGGACAAGATTAATTGGATATTTTTCAATAACTCAAAAGTTGCTTCGGTGTAGACTCAACACCCTTCTGAGTTGGGGGCTATATTCATAGGCTATGTCTTTTTCAGGGATTTATGAATAAGAGTTATTAGAAGAAAAAGCGCTTCCCAATTTCATAAGATGTCGAGGCAAATCAAGACGACAATTCAAAATGGAAAGTGCTTGGGGGCTACTGTGGGACATATGTACCCGGGATACTTAACCACTCGGCTAATTGGCCGAGTGGGCCGGGGGCTTGGGTATGGTGTATTCGGCCCAGAAGATATTTATTGAGATACTTGTTTGAGTAGGCGGCATGTTAGGTTAGCAGATATGTTGGATAGATAGAATCTGTTGTAACCGACTAAAAGATTACCATGTAAATCCCTGCCCTTCGGATATATAAGGTGGGCAGGGGGCCTTTGGCAAGAGACAAACTCGTATTGGAACCCTAATTCCAGTGCGAACCCTAGCAATACAGAAACACCAAATAGGACATAGGGTTCTTATCCTTCGGGAGGCTCGAACCTGTATAAACTTTGTGTCATGTGTCCATCGATCTTTCATACTCATACGCATACCTAGATCTACTATCGAGAATATCTCTCGATATGCACAAACTTGTGTCGGCGTCTAGATGTGTTTCATGCTGCACTTCGACTTTCTGAAGTCGAAAAACAAGCTAAGGATGAGGAAATTGCAGAACTGAACTAACAAATTCAAGCAAAGAATGAAGAGATGGATGCGATTATAGAAGAACATGACCAAGCCTTGCAGGATGCAGCAGATTTTGAGCATGACATGATTGAGGCCCAAGATGACTTGGATGCCTTCAAGGCTGCCCGCCTTCCTATTGAAGGGAATTGGGATGAGAGTGTCATGGAGTATGGAGAACAAGAGGATGTAGAGATGGCACCTGCTAGTATTAATGATGTGGAAATGATGGATCTAGACGAACCGGAAGAGCCTATGGAACCGAAAGAACCAGAAGAGCCGGAAGATATAGATCAGGAGTAGATGATTCGCTACACCCCTGTGTACGGTCGTGTAGTATATGTATTCCTAGTTCAATGTAGGATTGGGAATCTTGCATAATGTGTCTGCAATACCATAGCTAGGCATTGGCACATATGTGTAAGAAATCGTGTGATGATGTCTTTTAACAATCATGTAGTCTGAATTGAATTAATGGAGATGGTTGTCACTTCTGAAATTTTATTCATGCCTCTTGCAAATTTATATTCTTGCACAAGTGTTTTTATGGATTATTTTGAGAAATAAATAATATGCAACCATATAAATTGCAGCATGGTGCGAACTCGGAATCAGGATGATCCTGAGAGCTCTCAGCGAGGAGCTAATGCTGAGCCCTCACTAGCTGAGGTATTGGCTACTTCACTCAACCGGTAGCAGAACGACTCCGAGTTGCTTCATCGGTTGGTAGATATTACATCCCATTTGGCTGAACATGCAGGCCACCGCAACAACAACAACCAGCCCCGACAGAGCACTTACTCAGACTTTCTGGGTACTCATCCGCCGACATTCGAGTGTGCCAGAGAGCTGCTGGACGCTGACCATTGCATGCGTCAGACTGAGTCTAAATTCAGTTTGCTGGAATGCACCGAGCACCAGAAGGTGTTGTTCGTCGCCCAACAACTATAGGGCTCTACTAGTGCCTGGTGGGCCAATTATGAAGCTTCTCTGCCTGCTGGATGCTGCACCGAGTGGAATGAGTTCAAGATTGATTTCCGTGCTCATTTCATCCCCGCTAGCCTCATGCAGAGGAAATTCTAGGAATTCTTGCATCTAAAACAAGGAGGGAGGAATGTCCTCCAATATTCTGAGGTTTTCAATCACCTTGCTCAGTATGCCACTGAGTACGTTAACAATGAGGAAAAGAAAAGATACGCATTCTTGCATGGTATGAATGCCACACTCAAGGAGCGTCTGACTTGGCAGACAACCGGCACGTACAATGACCTGGTCAATGCTGCTATTGTCCAGGAAGGCGCCATGCACCAAGTTGAAGAAGAAGATCGCAAGAGAGAGGTCCCTGCTAGTGCCTCTGCTGCCCCACAGGCAAAGCATCGCCTGATTTACACTTCACCTACCAGACAGTGTTTTCGGGCATCTCCGCAGCAGTTCCAGCGATAGTTTGGCCAGAACTACTCGAGGCCACCACCACAACAGAACTTCCAACCTCATGCACCGTATCAACAGCACAACAATCAATACTGTGCACCATATCAGCAGCAAGGAAACCAAAATGCTCATGCCCCTAGCCCGCTGATCGCGGAAGTAGCTATCCATGCTATAACTATGGTTGTACCGGCCACTTTGCTAAGAACTGCACTTCACCTAGGCGCAACAACAACAACAACAACAACAACAACCAGCGTTAGAACCAGAATAGGAATGTGAATGCACCATCACGTGGTGCCCAAGTAAACTATACCAATGCTGAAGACATCCCTTAGGGCGAACCTGTGCTGACCGGTACGCTCTCACTCCATCGCCAGCCTGTCCTTGCACTTTTTGATTCTGGTGCTACGCATAATTTCATTAGCAAAGCTTGTGTGCAAAAACATAATCTCCACACCACCATCATAAATAAATGCTACACCGTCCGCTCTCCTGCTGGACAAATTTTTGCTAACGAAGTAGTGTGTAAAGCTCCACTAGAGATAAATCAAAAGATTTACCCCACCGACTTTATCATGCTCAAGGATCAAGAAATCCATCTGATCATAGGTATGATCTGGATGAAAACCCATAGAGCCATGCTAGACATCGAGCCCTGTATCGTTCACATCAACTCTCCCTTGCATAGAAAAGACACACTTTCTCTAAACATCGATTCATCGAAAGCCTTGATTGTCCATCACTTGGAAGAGCAATCACTAGAAAGTATTCCTGTCGTTTGTAAGTATCCGGACGTGTTCCTTGAAGACATCTCTAGCCTTCCGCTGACCGTGAAGTGAAATTTAAGATAGAACTACAGCCAGGAACTTCTCCGATAACCTGTCGACCATATAAGATGGCCCCGAATGAGTTGGCCGAGCTGAAAAAGCAACTGAAAGAGTTATTGGAAAATGGATTCACTCGCCCAAGCACTTCACCTTGGGGCTGCCCTGCTATTTTTGTGAAGAAGAAGGACAAATCTTTGCATCTCGTCATTGATTATCGGCCTCTCAACGAAGTTACCATCAAGAATAAATACCCACTACCCCGTATTGATATCCTTTTTGACCAATTGGTTGGTACCCACTACCTCCGTTCGGGTTATCATCAAATCAAGATCAGAGCCGAAGACATTCCGAAGACTGCCTTCTCTACAAGATATGGATTATTCGAATATCTAGTAATGTGATTCGGATTGACAAATGCCCCTGCCCATTTCATGTACCTCATGAATTCGGTATTCATGCCAGAGTTGGACAAATTTGTGGTAGTATTCATTGATGACGTTCTCATCTATTCTAAGTCCAAGGAAGAGCATGCCGAACATCTTCGCATTGTTCTTCAACGTCTGTGAGAACACAAATTGTATGCAAAATTCAGCAAGTGTGAATTTTGGTTGGATCGTGTGCCATTTCTCATCCACATAGTTTCAGTAGAAGGAATCTCGGTAGATCCCAGCAAAGTTCAAGATGTGCTAGATTCGAAGCCACCGAAAACCATTCATCAAGTCCGTAGTTTCCTCGGATTGGCTGGATATTATCGTTAGGTTCATCTCTAATTTCTCCCAGTTATCCAAACCTATCACAAGATTACTGAAAAACGATGTGAAGTTCGAATGGAATGATAAATGTGAAGAAGCATTTCAGAAGTTGAAGGAATTATTAACCACTGCCCCAGTGTTGACTCAGCCGGACATCACCAAACCGTTTGACGTGTATTAGGATGCATTTGGGACAGGACTTGGATGTGTGCTTATGCAAAACGGTCATGTCATTGCCTATGCATCGTGACAACTACAGAAGCATGGAGAACATTATCCCACTCATGATTTAGAACTAGCTGCAGTTGGGCTTGCACTAAAAATTTGGAGGCATTACCTACCTGGAAATTTAGTGCATATCTACACAAATCATAAGAGCTTGAAATACATTTTCACTCAGACCGATCTAAACATGAGACAATGTTGGTGGCTGGAATTAATCAAGGATTACAATCTGGAGATTCATTATCATCCAAGCAAGGCCAATGTAGTCACCGACGCATTAAGCAGAAAAATCCACTGGAATAACTTGGTGCTCGAATTTCAGGACAACAGCAACCACATAACTATTTCAGAACCTAGCCTTCGTGTATTGCCTGCTATAGTGATCAGCAACCTTAGTATACATTCCACCATCCATAAAGAAATCATTGCTGCACAGAAGAAAGACATTGGTATGAAATACATCCGTCAAAACATTAATGATGGTAAAGCAAAATGCTTCACACAAGACTCGGACGGTACCCTATGGTTCAATAACCGTTTAGTAGTACCAAAGGACTTTGAACTTCGACGGAAAATCTTGGATGAAGCACATCACTCAAAATACTCTATCCACCCGAGTAGTAATAAAATGTACCAAGATTTGAAGAAGAATTTTTGGTGGACAAGAATGAAGCGAGAAGTTGCTTGATATGTTGCAGAATGTGATACTTGTCAGCGAGTAAAGGCTGACCATCTAAAATAGGCTGGATTACTTCAACCATTGAGTCTTCCCACCTGGAAATGGGAAGACATCAGCATGGACTTTAGCGTTGATCTCCGTCTCAGCGCTCTGAAGCATGATTCAATTTGGGTCATTGTGGACAGACTCAAAAAATCTGCCCACTTTCTACCCGTCAGTAGTAGATACAGCATACGGCAATATGCAGTGCTATACATTGCAAGAATTCTGGGTCGTCATGGAGTACCCAAGACCATCATCTCAGATTGTGGTTCGCAATTTATCGTTCGTTTCTGGGAACAGCTGCATGCATCTTTAGGTACTGGTTTAATTCGTAGTTCCGCTTACCATCCCGCTACCGATGGAGAAACAGAGCGTGTCAACCAAATTTTGGAATCTATGCTTAGAGCATGTGTTTTAACACATGGTGGTAATTGGGATGAGTATCTACCTTATGCAGAATTTTCGTATAACAATAGGTACTAGGAGAGTGTGAAAATGTCACAATTTGAAGCACTCTATGGTCGCAGTTGTTGAACCCCTCTGAACTGGTCTGAAACTGGAGAAAGAGTAACCTTTGGTCCTGATCTTGTAAAGGACACTGAAGAAAAAGTTTGAACCATTCAGGCAAATCTTAAAGCTGCTAAATGTCATCAGGAAAAGTATGCAAATAGACGACGTAGACCACTATATCTCAATAAAGGTAATTACGTCTATCTCCAAGTGTCGCCTATGAAGGGTATCCAACGGTTTGGAGTCAAATAAAAGTTAGCTCCCCGTTATATTGGACCATTCCAAATTCTGGAACGATGTGGAAACATAGCCTGCAAGTTGGAGTTACCTACTAACTTGTATGGAGTTCAAAACACCTTCCACGTCTCTCAGCTAAAGCGGTGTCTCAAGCCACCCATTGACAAAATCTTGGAAGAGTATGATCACCTTCAACTAGACCTCACATACTCCGAACAACCAATAAGAATCCTCGATGAGAAAGAGCGCACAACCCGTAAAAGAACACTCAAATTCTATAAAGTTCAGTGGAGTAATCACTCAGAAGATGAATCCACTTGGGAATCCAAAGAATTTCTGAGTACGCATTACCCAATGTCATACACAAGTATACTTTGACCACCGTACTTCCCTCTAGTTTGCCTTGTTCATAATCTCGGGACAAGATTTCTTTAAGGAGGGAGGGCTGTGACACCCCGGTGTCTCACTTTTACTTAACAAACATGAAAAAGTTCAATGGAGTAATCACTCAGAAGACAAATCCACTTGGGAATCTAAAGAATTTCTGAGTCCGAAATTTTGGTTGTCATACACAGGTATACTTTGACCACCGTACTTCCCTCTAGTTTGCCTTGTTCATAATCTCGGGACGAGATTTCTTTAAGGAGGGAGGGCCGTGACACCCAGGTGTCTCATTTGACCTAACCAACATGAAGAACACAAATCATAGCTAAGTGTAACATGAAATGATAGAGTCTCACTCAACTTTTAATTAATTATAGGCAAATAAAACCCTACAAACAAATTATTGCCAAGTAAATTCTTAACCAGTTTGGTAATAATAAAATAGAATTTTACAAATTAAATGAGCATTTTACCATATTTGGAAATGCCCGAAATAATTAATTAAATCCTAGGAATCTTTCCAATTTAAATTTAAATGGTAAAATTCCTATAATTATTTTGAACATTTGGGCCCCACCAGAGCACCACAGATATCACTAAGGACCCATGTGCAAAATCCCAATTTATTTTGAGCCTTGTAGCTATTTGTTTTTGATTAATTAGAACCAGGGGCCTAGTTTCAAAGAATCCAAATCTTGGAGGGGCGCAGTGCAAAATCTCCAGTCTTCTTCCTCCATTGGCGTAGCAGGCGCAGAACTTCTCCCCGACGCGCACGACACCGCTCTGCCCTCCACGCCTCGGAACTCCTCGCCGCTACAGTGCCGCCTGCACCTCCTCTGCCCCTCCGTCTTGTCCCATCCATCCCCTTTGCCGTGAGCTCACCCAACGAGCTTTCTCCCCGCCTCTGCACGTCAACCCAACCCGGCAGGCAAACCCCAACCACCCCGCGCTGACTTCTGCGTGGCACCAAGGCACCCCAGTGAGCGCCCACGGAACCGAGCTGCTCTCTCTAACCTAGCTCCCCATGCTCCCATTTCTATTCCCTCCCCATTCTGCCATTGTAGAGCGCAAGCTCAAGCTTGAGCCTTACCAGTCCCACTGCCCGACAGCTTCTCCCACTCGAGCAAAACCTCAAATCGCTGCGCACAATTCCTTTCCCACTCCCCTTGCTCATGGCTCGGTCGATCCCTAATTCAGACCGAGCAATTTTGAGAAAAATCTAGAATTGCTCCCGGCCGAGTGCCATTGATGCCTCACTGAAATTCTTCACCTCTCAGTGAGCCTCGTCACCCATTCTTCTTCTCTCACGTGCACAACCACCTAGCACGCCTCCCTGACCTGTTTTTCCCTTATTTCCTCCACTCGAGTCGACGACATAGCACTTTTCTCCGGCCGTCGCCTCTGCTCCATCGAAATCGTGCCGCCTCGCCGACGAGGCACAACTTCCGGCCCTCTTCGACGCAAGGAACCATGATGCCGGCCTTCGCCAAGCTTCCGTGAAGCTGTAGAAGCAAGCCGCACATCGTTTCCTGCTCCGAGCGTAAAACACGACGCTGCCAAACTTTGACCTCCGCCTCCTCTTGTTGCCGACGATCTGTGACACCCTAGGTATCTCCCCTTAATTCAACAAAAATGAGGAGCACAAATCTTGGAAATTATAGCATGAAATGATAGGAGCCTAATCATTGATGTAATCCTAGGCAAATAAAAACCCTGCAACCAAGTTATTGAAGCAATTCAAAAATTTCAATACAACTCATGCCAAATAAATTCATCATTAGTTTGGTAATAATAAAACAGAATATTATGAATTTATTGGGCATTTTTATCTGCTTGGCAAGACCCTCAAATAAAATTCACCAGAGTGTTCTCCACCATTTCAATAGTCAGTCCACCAAATTTCACCATTTTTGGAAATCCCTAGCTATTTTATTTTGATTTATTAAAAATCAAGTTGACCAAGGACCTGTTTGTAAGAAATCTAAAACTCCAGGGGGTGCAGCGCAAAATCTCCTTCTCCTTCCTCCTCATTGGCGTAGAGCCCCCCCCCCCCCCCCCCCCCGCCGATGCCGGCACCATCTGTCCTGCCTTCACCCCTCCACCTCCGAACCCAGCGCGCGCAACAGTGCGCAGCGCCATTGACCCCCCCTCTGCCTCTGCCGCTCTGTCCCCTAACCGCGAGCTCGCCCAACCTCCTCTTCTCCTTCTCTGCACGCCACCGAGCCACACGGCAAATGTTCAATGCCCGAGCCACCGAGTCAAGTATTGAACAGTACCAAATGCATGCTAGTCTATGGGCACTAGTAAACTGATGTAGCATTGACCCTTCTACTGCTGGAGTGGGCAGTTCATACCGCGAAGTACTATTGGCAGGATGGCATACCCACTCGCTGAGACTGGACCCGGACCGAGTTGTTTTTCGTCCTTATGAAAGGTTACCATATACGACCTTAATTGGTACGTATGTGTCGTGTATCTCGCGTTATCCCAGCTGGTGTAAATCAGTTGCAATTGATGTCCCTCGCAGTAATGAGTACCACTTGGTCACTGAGTCGTCACGTAGTTGCCCCTGGTACTTGGGAATTGATATAATGCTTATTGTTGATGTTACTCTTATGGCTCTTATGTTGTACTTACCTTATGTATTGCTTTATTATCTTATTGTTGCAACTAAAGTTACATTCTGCTCTACCCAATTAACTTGTTGAATAAAACTTGATAGAACTAATAGGTTGCTTAGTGCAAGTCTTTTCAAACAAGCCACCTATTAGAGCCATTGCATGCCTAGATGTCCGACGGGTAAGTGTTGCTGAGTAATTAGTACTCAGGCTTTGTGCCACTATTGTTTTCAGGTAATGAAGAGGTAGAGTTGCCTGAGAATGTGCTGCCCTAGGACATGCAAGTCCCTGAGGGTTGGACTGCCCACTGGGAGTCCGACTCACCGCCGCAGTATTGATGTGTATTCGCTTCCGCTGTGTTTTCAAAAACATTATAAACTTGTAATATTCCACTGCACTCTGATGACTTAATGATGTAATATTCAACTTAAATTCGATCCAATGTTGTATTATCAAGTGTCTGCGCTATCAGAACCGTCGGGACCTCGATCCTCCGGGAAGGGGTGCCACAGCTGGTATCAGAGCCGTTGTCCATGATAATACAACAAATAAATCATATTTTTAAAAACCACGATGTTACGAGTGAGGATTTGTTAGTATTGCTCCTAGTAGATAATAGGGTGGTGACAAAGCTAACCTGGGTTATGTTTGTTTACATTATTGCATTTACGGCTTCTTCAAATGAAGGTACGTGCGTGCTTAACCGACACGCGTGATATCGGTGTCTGTGCTCGCAGGCGGATACGATACACTGTTGGCTCGTGATTTATCACGGGGCGATCCTTTTCCATGGATTGTTACTAGTAGAACTGTGCTTCTTTTCGTAGTTTCTCTTGAATTTGATGTATTGTTTCTGCAATGGGTATTCTGCAGGTACGCTAATGCCGTTAGTATAACATTTAAAATGACTTATGTGTTGAGTGCGGGTCATCACCACATATTTGTGCCGTTAAGTCTCAGCAAATTACGTGTTGAGTTGTGGGGAACGATAGGTTAATAAACTGGCACTTTCTGCATCATGCATCCCTTTTTAACTAAACTAAAATATGTTCTCGTCTTGCCCACCAACCTCTGGATACTAAATCTCTAGACTTGTTCAACATAAAAATTCGAAATACAAGACCAAATTGTCAAGATAATAAGAATCTGTCCTGAATTTAGCAATCAACTTCAAAAATTCATAACTAAAGTTATACTTCGGATTTTAGGTGTTTAAACCCCATTTGGAAAGCTCTTGAAGTCTATTTTTATCTCCAATAGGTTTCACCATTTTACCAATTTTCCTCTGTCCAGTAGAGCCAAAACATTAAGCCTCTGTCAATCTGAAACAGAATCTGCCAACCTGAATTTGCAAAATTCATAAGTCCAGATTTCCTTGGAAATTTTGAGAATATAAATACAATCTGGAAAGCTATGAAGGTGTAGTATAACTTGGTTCTAGCCCCCAATTTTTAGGACCTTGTTTTCTATTCAAAATACCCACTTTTCTAACTGTTGTACAATCAAGACAGAATTTGTTTTAAAACCCGTTGCCGTATTATTGACCCTTGTGATAAGTGTCGAGTGCCCGATCTTTCGGCGAGTGTAGATAACTTCGATTCGGTGGATGTCGACCCTCACGATCCGACTACGACGAGCAAGCCTGAAGCGCCAATGCAATCGCTGAACCAACTTCCGGAGGATATTAACCTTGCGGTAAACAAGATCAACCTGATCACGAGGATCAATTCTTACGCGCAATCGAAGAATGAGCAAGAATTAGAGGCGAGCAATCTGATGTATTGCACGAAGGTGGAGTTCTGAATTCACGTCGAGAGACGGATGAATAGCTAAGCTAATCTTAAAACAAAACTCAAAGATTACAAGGGGCACAACCCTTGACTAAATAGGGGGAGCGCGGCATCTAGGGCCGGCTGAAGTAGAGAGGCGTGCGGTGGAGAGGTAGTCGCGTGACTTGGGCTACTTGGGCCTTCGAGGGGCGTCATCCTGGGCCGTTGTTCCTTAGCATCAAAACCATCTTCAATTCCTGGGCTCGAGCTCTAGTGATTGGGCCCTTGTATGTCGTCGTCTCGTCGGAAGATGGGTCCATAACTTGAGAAGGCGCGACGACGAGAGGTGGAGGCGTGACAACTTGGTTTGGAGTGCCGTCTTCTGTCATCATTGTTTGTATGTCGTTGATGTCCTCATCATCCTCCCCTTCTTGAAACGAAGTCATCCTCGACGGCAACGCATCATCCTCACCCAAATATGGTCTCAAATCTGCAACATTAAAACTAGTGGAAACACCAAACTCCATGGGCAAGTCAAGAACATAAGCATTATCGTTAATCATGGTTAGCACTTTAAAAGGACCAGCAGCACGAGGCATCAATTTAGAATGACACAAAGTAGGAAATCTATCTTTACGCAAGTGCAACCAAACAAAATCACTAGGTTCAAAAGAAACATGTTTTCTACCTTTACTACTAGCAACTTGATACTTCTTATTAGCAGCGGCAATGTTGTGTTGTGTTTCTTCATGAAATTGTTTCATGTGATCAATATGAGCAATAACATCAACATTTGGTTCATCTTCAGCATCAATAGCAAACAAATCAATAGGCGCCCTAGGAACATAGCCATAAACAACCTCAAAAGGACACATTTTGGTGGCAGAATGTGTAGCACGATTATAAGCAAATTCAACATGAGGTAAACAATCTTCCCAACGTCTCAAATTTTTATCTAGAACAGCTCTAAGCATAGCAGACAAAGATCTATTTACTACCTCTGTTTGCCCATCAGTTTGAGGATGACAAGTAGTACTAAACAGCAGCTTAGTTCCTAATTTATTCCAAAGAGAACGCCAAAAGTGACTAAGAAACTTAGCATCACAATCAGAGACAATTGTTTTAGGAATTCCATGCAGTCTAACAATCTCTCTAAAGAACAATTCAGCAACATTGGAGGCATCATTAGTTTTATGACAAGGTATAAAGTGAGCCATTTTAGAGAAACGATCAACCACCACAAAAATAATGTCCCTTCCCTTCTTAGTACGAGGCAATCCCAAAACAAAATCCATCGAAATATCATGCCAAGGAGAAGAGGGAACAGGTAAGGGCATATACAAACCATGATTACCCAAACGGGATTTAGCTTTTTGACATGTAGTACAGCGGGCAACAAGGCGCTCAACATCACGGCGCATCCGTGGCCAAAAGAAGTGATCGACCAACACCTCATGTGTCTTGAAAACGCCAAAATGACCCATAAGACCACCTCCATGCGCCTCCTGTAACAACAAAAGACGAACCAAGCTAGCTGGAATACACAGCTTGTTAGCACGAAACAGGAACCCATCCTGCATATGAAATTTCCCCCAAGGTTTTCCATCCTTACAATGCATCATAATATCATAAAAATCAGCATCATTCACATACTGATCTTTCAAAGCTTGCAAACCAAAGATTTTAAAGTCTAATTGGGACAGCATTGTATAACGACGAGACAAAGCATCGGCAATCACATTGTCCTTCCTGTTTTTATGTTTAATGATGTACGGAAAAGATTCAATAAATTCAACCCATTTAGCATGCCGACGGTTCAGATTAGTCTGGGTTCTAATATGTTTCAAAGCCTCATGATCAGAATGAATAATAAATTCGTGAGGCCATAAATAATGCTGCCATGTTTGCAAAGTTCTTACTAAAGCATAAAGTTCTTTATCATAAGTGGAATATTTAAGAGCAGCACCACTTAACTTCTCACTAAAATAAGCAATGGGTTTATGATCTTGTAACAAAACAGCACCCAAACCAATTCCACTGGCATCACATTCCAATTCAAACACTTTATCAAAATTAGGCAATTGTAAGAGAGGAGCGTGAGTTAACCGTTGCTTTAAAGTGTTGAATGCATCGTCCTGTGGTGCACCCCACTCAAATGGCGCACCCTTCTTGGTCAGCTCATGTAATGGTGCAGCAATAGAACTGAAATCCCGCACAAAACGACGATAGAAGCCTGCAAGACCAAGAAAACTGCGAACCTGTGTTACCGTCGTCGGTTGTGGCCAACTCTGAATAGCGTCCACCTTGCTGCTATCCACCTCAATTCCCTGCGGAGTAACAACATAGCCAAGAAACAAAATATGTTGCGTGCAAAAAGTGCATTTTTCCATGTTCCCAAATAAGCGAGCAGCACGCAAAGCATAAAAAACAGCATGCAAATGATCTAAATGCTCATTCATGGATTTGCTGTATATAAGGATATCGTCAAAATAGACAACAACAAATATTCCAATGAAAGACCGAAGAACTTCATTCATTAAACGCATAAAAGTGCTAGGAGCATTAGACAATCCAAACGGCATAACCAACCATTCATACAAGCCAAATTTAGTTTTAAAAGCCGTTTTCCATTCATCTCCTAATTTCATTCTTATCTGATGGTAACCACTACGCAAATCAACCTTAGAGAAAATTGTGGCCCCACTAAGTTCATCAAGCATATCATCAAGGCGTGGTATAGGATATCGATAACAAATTGTAATATTGTTAATGGCACAACAATCTACACACATACGCCAAGAACCATCTTTCTTAGGAACAAGCAAAACAGGAACCGAACAAGGACTGAGAGACTCATGAATGTAACCTTTATGAAGCAATGCTTGCACTTGACGCTGAATTTCTTTTGTCTCCTCAGGATTTGTACGGTACGGGGCGCGATTAGGAAGCTGTGGGCCTGGAATTCAATAATTCTGATGTTCTATGCCACGAATAGGAGGAAGACCCGGTGGCAATTCAGCAGGAAAAACATCTTTATAGCTCTGCAGAAGGTTAGCAATAGTAGGAGGAATATGCAACATAGGTGCCTCATCTAATGAAACAAGCATACGAGAGCAAACTAGCGCATAGTAGGGCAGATTAGCATCATGTAACTCATCAAAATCAGCTCGAGTAGCAAGCAATATAGGGTTATGCAATTTGATCTCAGGTTGAACAGGTGCAACAGGTGGTGATTTAATCAATTTTGTAGCTTTTGCCGCTCTAGCAATATCATCTTTTAGAACTTGTTCAGGTGTCATAGGATGAATAACAATTTTTTGACCCTTAAACATGAAGGAATAATTATTAGAGCGACCATTATGAACACTATCAACATCATATTGCTAAGGACATCCAAGCAACAAAGAGCATGCTTCCATTGGTACAATATCACAATCCACAAAATCAGAATATGCACCAAGAGAGAAAGGAACACGTACCGAGCGTGTTACCTTTATTTTGCCGCCATCATTAAGCCATTGAACGTGATAAGGATGTGGATGCTTCCTTGTTGGCAATGATAACTGCTCCACCAAGGTCGTACTAGCCAAATTGTTACAACTGCCAGCATTAATGATTATACGGACCGCTCGTTCTTGCACAATGCCTTTAATATGAAAAATGTTGTGGCGCTGATTCTTTTCGTCTGGCACAACCTGTGTTCTAAGAACACGCTGCACAACAAGAGTTGCATACCTGTCGGTGGCACTAGAGTCGACATGAAGCTCCGTATTATCTGCATGATTAGTGGCAAGCATAGTCTGTAGAGTATCCTCAGAATCACTAGCAGAAGAATACTCACCGTCATCACGAATCAACATAGTTCGTTTGTTTGGACAATCGCGTATCACATGACCAAATCCTTTGCAACGGTAACACTGAGTATCGCGAGCTCGTCCAGACGACGAGGAGGACGGCGCGGTCGAGACAGATCTGGCCATGGGTGGAGCACTCGACTTGGAAGAGGCCGTGGTGTGGTCGTGTGACGTGGAAGGAGGCGCCGATCGTGGAGCTGAAGGCGTCTTGGACCCTGCAAAAGTGTTAGGTCTTGACGAAGATTGTCGATCCTGCACTTCACGTTCAGCTTTACAAGCATATTCAAACAAGGTGGTGATATCATCATGATTCTTATAATCAATAATGTTCTGAATTTCATGATTTAACCCACCCCTAAAGCGAGCCATAGCAGCATCCTCTAGTTCAACTAAACCACAGCGAATCATACCCTTTTGCAAAGCTTGATAATAATCCTCTACAGATTGTGAACCTTGTTGAAAGCGCTGCATTTGATTAAGCAAATCTCTAGTATAATATGACGGCACAAAACGACGATGCATAGCAGCTTTTAATGCCGTCCAAGAGGCTGGAACATTATTAGGATATTTTTGTCTATACTCACGCCACCAAAGTAAAGCAAATTTAGTAAATTCACTAATAGTAGCCTTAACTTGTAAATTAGCAGGGATATCATGGCATGCAAATTTTTGTTCAACCTCTAATTCCCAATCAAGATAAGAACCCGGATCATATTTGCCAGTAAAAGAGGGAATATGAAATTTAATTCTGCCAAAAGAATCATTAGTAGGAACACGTACCCTACGAGCATGACCATGATGATTGTCGTCTCCTGCTCGGTGTCGGCGCCGTAGACGCGTGCAGTTTGCAAGTCGCTGAGCTGCATCGTCATGGTCCCAAGTTGCGTTGACATGGCCTCAAGATGAGTCATGATCGTCGCAAGCATGGTGTGGGCAGCCGTATCAGCAAGGTCGAGCTGATCAAAACGCTCGTTTGACGAAGTAATCGTAGAGTCAAGTCTCTTGTGCATCGTCTTCATGTCGTTTTGTAGACCTTCAACCTGCGCCTGGACTTCCTGGAGGGTGAGCTCCTCCGACTTTGAGTTGTTTTCTGCCATAGAAACACAAGCAACATAGAAAAAGATCCGACAATGAGAGGTGAGTGGTGGATGAAAAGCTCAATCAAAAAGCTATTATCAAATCCTTACCCATCCTTACCAAGCACGCAAGTGTGAACTGCAACCACAGGTAAAACCGGTGGAAGATTGGAGGAGCGATTGCGTGGTGAAACAAAAACCTGCTCGTAGTAGAAAATTTGTGGAGCTAGGAGGCTGCACTCAATCAAGGGTTAGCACAATTCAAACAATAACTGCAAAGCTGAATAAAGGTGCTAAACGCGAAAAGATTGCTGCCGGCACAAGTGGAAGAGGAAAGAAGAAGAATCAAAACAAACGGGTCCGAAGAAGGGTAAAGAACAGTAACGTGTCGCCTATGGTGCTCAAGCGCTCTTTTTTCTTTTTTTTTTCTTTTCTTTTTTTTTTACTTCTGCCCCTCTTTTTTTTTAACTTATGTGAGGGGAGTGTGAAGAAAAAACAATGCATACACTCTCTCTCTCTCTCTCTCTCTCTCTCTCTCTCTAGAGTAGGGATAAGCGGAAATTGAGCAGAACACAACACAAGGCGAGGCGGGGCGGTTTACCACGTAACCGAGTCGGATGCAACGAGTCACGTGATTGACCCGGACCCGGAGTCAAGTGATCGGCTGACCA
Organism: Eleusine coracana subsp. coracana; assembly: GCA_032690845.1. Taxonomy (NCBI): domain Eukaryota; kingdom Viridiplantae; phylum Streptophyta; class Magnoliopsida; order Poales; family Poaceae; genus Eleusine; species Eleusine coracana. The sequence continues at coordinate 35,573,194 of CM064422.1, read as the reverse complement.
AAATGCAACTGAGTAAGACTCGTTACGCGCGGCCAAGTAGGAGAGAGAAGCGGAGAAAACAGATACGACGGAAAGCAAATTGTGGTGGCTAAAACACACTATGTGGCGGAAAGCATCAGTTGACGGCTGCACAACACGAGATGGAGCTCATGGGAGAGGATTTAGAGACCCTGGCTCAGGAGAACCAGGGCCTGCAGCAGCAGCTTGAGGCGGCCGTTGCACCACCGGCAGCACCGGAGGAGGAGGACCCGTAGGAGGATATGGACGAGGAGTTTGATGTAGACTACAAGGCACCAGCTCGAGGCAGGACCTAGGAGGATAGTGGTAGACTAGATTAGTCTCGGTAGTCAGGATCAGTGGGGTAGGTAACATTTGTCGAACGACACGAGGTTGTTGTATTTTGGGTTGATGCGTGAGATGCTTTTGTAACTCGATGGCCACATATTCCGGGTCATGTACTCAAACTATGATGACTTACGTTATGTATTGGTTGTACCCTTGGTAGCTATTGTTGTTGCAACGAAGTTTAATCATACTCATTGACTCAATCAAAGTAGTTTCTTTGTAGATGGCTGAAAACAAAGAACAACCACCACAGGGTTGGGAAATTACCGATGGTCTGGAGTTCACAGGGATGATTCACCTGTTTTGGAGAGTTCCAGGAGCATGGAGTCCCCTCATGTGTCATCCATGTGGCGGTTCCCACCAATTACTCAGTCATCCCCATATGGGAATCTTGGACCCTTAGCGTCATTGGGACAGATCTGCCTTCCACCTGGAATGTAGCTGCATTCAAGGCACTTACTCAATTCTGTGAAGACCACAAGCATGATGTTGCTGGAACACCCATCACCTTGCTACCCATTAATGATGTGATGGACTTCATCTTTGACCCAAGACCATTGTTACAGATCGTGGTTTGCAGTTTGTCGCTCATTTTTGGGAACAACTGCATGCATTGCTAGGTACCAAGCTGACTCGGAGTTCCGCTTACCATGCCACCACTGACGGACAAACAGAGCGTGTCAACCAGATTTTGGAAGATATGCTTAGAGCATGTGTTTGAACACATGGTGGTAATTGGGATGAGTATTTGCCTTATGCAAAATTCTCATACAACAATAGTTACCAGGAGAGTTTAAAAATGTCGCCATTTGAGGCACTTTATGGTCGTAGTTGTAAAACACCGCTAAATTGGTTTGAATCTGGAGAAAGGGTAACCTTTGGTCCCAACCTTGTCAAGGATGCTGAAGAAAATGTTTGTATCATTCAAGCCAATCTTAAAGCCGCTAAATGCTGACAAGAGAAGTATGCAAACAGACGACGTAGGCCACTGTACTTCAACAAGGGTGATTACGTCTATCTCAGGGTGTCGCCTACGAAGGGTATCCAACGGTTTGGAGTCAAAGGATAGTTAGCTCCCCGTTATATTGGACCATTCCAAATTCTGGAGGGATGTGGAAACATGGCCTATAAGCTAGAGTTACCCGCTAATCTATCCGGAGTTCATCACACCTTCCATGTCTCTCAGCTTAAGCGATATCTCAAGCCACCCATCGACAAGATTTTGGAAGAATAGGACCAACTCCAACCCGATCTCACATACTCCAAACAACCCATAAAGATCCTCGACGAGAAAGAGCGCACAACCCGTAATAGAACCCTCGAATTCTACAAAGATCAATGGAGTAACCACTCAGAGGATCAGTCTACTTGGGAATCAGAAGAATTTCTGAGTATTCACTACCCAGAATTTTGGTCGTCATACACAGGTATACTACGACCAACACACTTCCCTCTAGTTTGCCTTGATTCATAACCTCGGGATGAGATTTCTTTAAGGAGGGAGGGCTGTGACACCCCAGGTGTCTCCCCTTAATTCAACAAAAATGAGGAGCACAAATCTTGGAAATTATAGCATGAAATGATAGGAGCCTAATCATTGATTTAATCCTAGGCAAATAAAAACCCTGCAACCAAGTTATTGAAGCAATTCAAAAATTTCAATACAACTCATGCCAAATAAATTCATCATCAGTTTGGTAATAATAAAATAGAATATTATGAATTTATTGGGCATTTTTATCTACTTGGCAAGACCCTTAATTAATTAATGGTTTCTTAGGTAACTAATTAATGCATTTAATAAATTCTAAAAATATGTTTATGAAAATTTCAAATAAAATTCACCACAGTGTTCTGCACCATTTAAATAGTCAGTCCACCAAATTTCACCATTTCAGGAAATCCCTAGCTATTTTATTTCGATTTATTAAAAACCAAGTTGACCAAGGATCTATTTGTAAGAAATCTAAAACTCCAAGGGGTGCAGTGCAAAATCTCCTTATCCTTCCTCCTCACTGGTGCAGAGCCCCCCCCCCCCCCCTGCCAACACCGGTGCACCATCCGGCCCACCTTCACCCCTCCACCTTAGAACCCAGCGCACGCAATAGTACACAGCGCCGTTGACCCCCCCCCCCCCCCTGCCCCTGCCGCTCTGTCCCCTCATCGCAAGCTCGCCCAACCTCCTCTTCTCCTTCTCTGCATGCCACCGAGCCGCACGGCAAACGTTCAATGCTCACCGATTCTCCCGCTCTCGCTTCCCCACTTGCTTCCTTCCCTTTGCCCGATAGCAAAGCACTCCCAAACTCACTCTCTCCTACTCTCTGCCTCTGCTCTCTCTCTCTCTCTTCCGTTCTCACTCCATCACTCTGACATTGCCAGAACTCGAGCTCCAAGCTTGCTGCTCGACCGCCGCTGCCACTCCCTTGCAAGCTACGACTCAAATCACCGCGCACAAACCTACTCACCCTCCTCACGCGTTGCCCAGTTGAAACCGCGCGCGTATTGAGCTAATTTGAAGAACATCCGAGTCAAGCTTCTCCGATGAGCTCCTCTACCGCTGGCCAGAAATTGACCGTGCTCGGTGAGTCCCCTCGCCCCACCTTCTTCACTCGCACGCGCTTCCCTGACCCGTTGTCCTTTTGTTTCCTTCACCAGAGCCAATGACATTTCGCTTTTCCTCGACCACCGTCTCTGCTTTGCCGATCACCGAAGCCGCCTCCACGACGAGCCCCTACTTCCGGTCATCACCGACGCACGCCGACTAGATACCGCTCTTCATGGTGCACCTGTGAAGCTGTAGGAGCAAACCCCGATCGATTCGGTGCTCCCTGCCGATCCCGCGACCTCGCCGAAGTTCACCCTTCCACCGCCTATCGTCGCCGACCATCTTCCGGTGAGAACCCCACCTCGCGAACCCCACCATTCCCTCTGCCTCGTCATGCGCGTCAAATATTTGCTCCCGTGATGAGCTTTTTCCCCACGTAGCGCCCGCCGGCGAGCCCCCCTCTATTCCAGTGCACTGACTGGCGCCTACTGGCAGGCTGCATGGCGCTGATGTGGCGCCTGCGTGTAGCCTAGGTGTCGCCTTTGTGGCAGCATTAACCCAGGAAAATTCCAGAAAATGCATGAAACTTTGAAAACTCCAAGTAAATCGAATTTAACTCCAATGAAGCTTAAACAAAATTGGTTAGGTTCATTTCGAATTGCTCTATCTTAGTAAAATAATAAATCACTGACTCTATTCATATATTTTTATATATATTTTAAACTGTCCAAACAATAATTAATTCACCAGAAATTCTAGGAATAAAATTAAATCCTGAATTTTGGCATGCGTAAACACATAATTATCTATCACCACAAAATTTGGTTTGGCAAAATATGAATTATTTTAAGCTCTGGAATTTATTTAGTGTGTTTGCTTAAATTAATTCTAGTAATTATTCTGTAATTAATGGGCCCTTGCCACTTGGCACAAAAATCACTCTTAGAAGCCCCTGTACCCAGAAAAACACACAAGTCCAGAGACCTAAATTTACTTAATTAACTAAATTGATTTGCTCATATCACCATTTTACTTTAATAAATTCTAGTAATAAGAATAATAATATCTAGAGGCTGTAAATTGGTAAAAATGCAATTCACCTATGTCTCTGTTCATGATAAATCACACAAGTCCAGAATAAATTGGTTACTATTTTAATTGCTTGATTGTTCATATCATTGCATATAACGGTGTTACGACAATACCGTTAACACCTTTGTCATCATACAGGTAACGACAACCAGGAGCCCGAAGAGGATCATCAGAAGGATACTGAGTCTCAGGAACAAGAGATTGAAGTTTCTAACACTAGTGTCGATCCAGGCAAGCCCCGGTTTTCATTCGCCATTTTATAAAGTTGCTAGTTATCAATATTATTGGTGTCTATGATTATTGTTGCATTAGATCAAAGGAGTTGATTGGAACCCACTTGCATGATACCCCAATGACCTATATCACTATCATTAGAACCTTGGTAGTATCGGTATTGTGTCGCTACGCTTAGTAATTACTAGGTGCGATAGATATCATTACTAAGAATGAACTTGACCACTGGAATGGGACTTATAGAAGAAGTTTATTTTGATGTCATGACCGGGCAGGGATGATGCATGTGTAGGTTTGCAGCAATACATGGGTGTTGACTGCGGTAGCCCTACCTTGTCAAACCTAGGACCCGTCCGTGGTAGGCCCCTTGGTCAAGTATTGAACAGTACCGAATGCATGCTAGTCTACGGGCAATAGTAAACTGATGTAGCATTGACGCGGCAATGAGGACAGTACCTAGTACAGTGGTCGTTGACCCTTCTGCTGCTGGAGTGGGCGGTTCATACCGCGAAGTACTATTGGCAGGACGACATGCCCACTCGCTGAGACTAGACCCGGACCGAGTTGTTTTTCATCCTTGCGAAAGGTTGCCATATACGACTTTAATTGGTGCATATGTGTCGTGTATCTCGGGTTATCCCAGCTGGTATAAATCAATTGCAATTGCTGTCCCTCGCAGTAATGAGTACCACTTGGTCACTGAGTCGTCACGTAGTTGCACATGGTACTTGGGAATTGATATGATGCTTATTGTTGATGTTACTCTTATGGCTCTTATGTTGTACTTACCTTATGTATTGCTTTATTATCTTATTGTTGCAACTAAAGTTACATTCTGCTCTACCCAATTAACTTGATGAATAAAACTTGATAGAACTAATAGGTTGCTTAGTGCCAGTCTTTTCAAACAAGCCGCCTATTAGAGCCATTGCATGCCTAGATGTCTCACGGGTAAGTCTTGCAGAGTAATTAGTACTCAGGCTTTGTGCCACTGTTGTTTTCAGATAATGAAGAGGTAGAGTTGCCTGAGAATGTGCTGCCCTAATACATGCAAGTCCCTGAGGGTTGGACTGCTCACTGGGGGTCTGACTCGCCGCCGCAGTATTGATGTGTGTTGCTAGAGTGATGGTTCTTCGGGCAGGAACCATTACTATGCTGTATCGTCGAGCTCGTAGCTCCTTATTAGTATTCGCTTCCGCTGTGTTTTCAAAAACATTATGAACTTGTAATATTCCGCTGCACTCTGATGACTTAATGATGTAATATTCAACTTAAATTCGATCCAATGTTGTATTATCAAGTGTCTGCGCTATTAGCACCGTCGAGACCTCGATCCTCCGGGAAGGGGCGCCACACGATCCTCGGGTGAGCTACTCCTCTTGCGACCCTCGCCATCCATTCTGACTCGACGTGCACGTCACCCCCCCCGCGCTCCCGCGGCGAGGATTCCACTCCCGCACGGCCGCAGCAACGAGCTCGCAGCCGCTCCGGCGAGTCCTGCAGCGGTGCTGATCTGGCGCCTATTGGCAGCCATGGTGGCACTGAGTTGGCACCTACATGTCGCCCAAATGGTGCTGATGTGTCATTAGATAAAACCAGAAATACCGAGGAAATTGCTAGAAAAAGCTTAAACCTTTAAAAAAACATAGTAAATCGAATATAAACCCATTGTGGCTCAAACAAATTTTGTTAGATTCATCTTTGAGTGCTCTATTTTAGTAAAATGATAAATCACCGTCTCTATACATGCATTTTTATTAATTCATTAAACTATCAAAACACTAATTAATTAACCAGAAATTCTAGGAATAAAATTAAATCTTGATTTTTGGCATGCTTAGTAAAAACATGATTATCTACCACCACAAATTTTGGTATAGTAAAATATGAATTATTTTAGGCTCTAGAATTTATTTAGTGTGTTTACCTAGATTAATTCTAGTAATTATTCTATAAATAATTTGCCCTTGCCACTTAGCATAAAAATCACTCATATAAGCCTCTGTTCATAGTAAATCACACATGTCCAGAAACATAAATTTACTATACTAATTAATTTAATTTCTCATATGACTCATTTACTCTATTTAATTGCATAAAGGATATATATACTACAAATCTGAAATAGCAACCCCACTTCTCTGAAGCATATGGCTTCGAGAATATAATAATAATTTAATTGATATTAAAACACGATTGTGCTTGCATGCACCATATCATTGCATAAAACGGTGTTCCGACAGTGCCGTTAACTCAATTCCATCATATAGCTAACGACAATCAGGAGCAAGAGGAAGACTTTCAGAAGGGTGTTGACCCTCGAGAGCAAGAAGTTGTAGTTGCTAGCACTAACATTGATCTAGGCAAACCCCAGTTTACATTCGCCTTTTTATAAAATTTTGCTAGTTTATATCATTACTAGTGTCTATGATTATTGTTGCATTAGGTCATAGGAGTTGATTAAAACCCACCTTGCATGATATCGAAATGACCTATGCTATTGTCTTTAGAACTTTAGTAGAATCCGTATTGTGATGCTATGCTTAGTAATTACTAGTCTTGCTAGATATTATTATTACTAAAAAATGAACTTGACCACTAGAACGGAAATTATTAAAAGAAGTTTACTTTTGATGTTATGACCGGGCAGGGATAATGCATGTGTAGGTTTGCAGCAACACATGGGTGTTGACTATGGTAGCCCTGCCTTGTCGAACCTAGGGCCCATCCGTGGTCGGCCCCTTGATCAAGTATTGAACAGTACCGAATGCATGCTAGTTTATGGGCACTAGTAAACTGATGTAGCATTAAATGTCACTTGCATTAAGGACAATTAAGGTGCGTTGGTCATTGACCCTCCTGTTGCTGGAGTGGGCGATTCATACCATGAAGTACTGTTGGCACAACGGCATGCCCACTCGACGTTACCACACCCAGGCTGAGGTGTATGTGCTTTTCTTACAAAAGGTTGCCATATACGACCTTAATTGGTGCGTATGTGTCTTGTATCTTGGGTTTTTCCAGCTGGTGTAAATCGATTGCAATTACTGTCCCTCGCAGTAATGAGTACCACTTGGTCACCGCGCCAATCACGTAGTTGCACATGGTACTTGGAAATTGATTATGATGTTTATTGTTGATGTTACTATTATTGCTCTTATGTCGTATTTACTTTATGTATTGTTTTATTATCTTATTGTTGCAACTAAAGTTACATTTCAGCTCAACCCAATTTAATTTGATAGATAAAACTTGATAGAACTAATAGGTTTCTTAGTGCGAGTCCTTTCAAACAAGCCACCTATTAGAGCCATTGCATGTCTAGGTGTCCGACGGGTAAGTCTTGCTGAGTAATTAGTACTCAGGCTTTGTGCCATTGTTGTTTTTTAGGTAATGAAGAAGTAGAATTGCCTGTAGATGTGATGCCTTGGGACATGCAAGTCCCTGAGGGTTGGACTGCCCACTGGGAGTCTGACTTGCCGCAGCAGTGATGTTGTGTGCTGCTAGAGTGATGGTTCTTCGGGCATGAATCATTACTATGTTGTATCATTGAGCTCGTAGTTTTCTTAACGTTATTTGCTTCCGCTGTTTTCAAAACATTCATAAACTTGTACTATTCCACTGCACTCTGATAATCTTAATGATGTAATATTTAACTTGAATTTGGACAAATGTTGTGTTATCAAATGTCTGCGTTATCAGCATCTTCGGGACCTCGATCCTCCGGGAAGGGGCGCCACAGAGTCATCATTAAGGCACACTTTATCACATGAAAAATCCTCTCAACTATTTATCACATGAAATGTGAATGATAAAAGGATATAGGAACAAATATCATGATTTTTCGATGTCATTTGAATTTTATATGATATAAATACTACTCAACACGACATTCAAATTAACTGTTTGTGAATACAATTTTTAAGATTTTGTTTCAACCACTACAAAAGGCCTTATACTAGCCTCAATATCATGAATATCATTTTTAACTCATTTTATTTTATTATTTTATGCACTTGCAGTTCAAATTTAAGTTAGACCAAGAAAATCTTTTAGATGAAATAAAATTTGCAAAAATAGTAAACAGAAGAGAAAATGTCCCAAATTGGAATATAGGGTACCAAACAATAAGAGTTGAGTGAAGAAAAAGTTTAAGGTGAATGGGAGAATTTTTTTCCTTATATGCCATGTGCGAATCCTTGGCACACGGCAAATAAAGGTCTTTGCCGTGCCCTTGCAATGGCACACGGCAAAGGACCTTTTTGCCGTGTGCACGATTAATAGCACATGGCGAAGATTGTGACACACAACAAATTTAGGATTTCTGGTAATAGGACTAAGAGGTGGACTTACATTTGTACCATTATTAATTGAGGCGGACATGCACCTCCACAAAACAAACAAAAAAATTACAATAGCACATATGTCATGTTGCCGGAAAAATGCAATAGATCATTTACCAATTGAAAGGCAAATCAGATTCTAAGATCAGTCATCATATTTCTGCTTGAATTTGGCTATACATCATTCAACATTATACATTGATGGAGGAAATATTCATTCCATCATACTGAATTGGTAGGGCCACATTGTAGAATCTGCCAACTTCGTTCATTTATCCCCCTTTGAATGTACTAGGATACGAAAAATGTAGGAATTGAGACAGTTATCTTTTGATTGGAAGCTTTCGATCGGCTGAAAGATAGGCAACATGATTATTTAAACTTGCTCTTAAATCTAAAGGGAAGTTATATCAATTCCAACGTTCTTCCTTTCGGACTTAAAAAAGGAAAAAACTTTCAGCCTTCCATTTTTTTACGCCATACGCTGAAGTTCTACTCAGGACTCAAGGACAGGTGGGACCATGTTTCATGGTCCCATTTTCAGTGTGTTTAGCGTGATAGTATGAGAGAAGGCGCCCCTCGACCTCACGCCCATATCAGGGGTGCCCTCCCGTTTCCGCCATCACTCTACTCTCGGAAGGGGTTCCGCTGATTTAAGTTACTCACACTAACGAGTGGGGTAGTGATTGTGCATGGCCCACGTGTAGTGACCCACTGCCCGTGCCTTAACTCAGCGGATCCGGTTCCCTCTCTCTATCTTCTCGTCTTCTTCGCCGTGCTCAAACCACCTCAGCCCTCACTTGCCACTCGCCACACTCAACTGCCATGGCGCCCACAGGGGACTCGAGGGAGCCCGCTGGCAACCGCAACCTTCGTACCCCTCTCCTCCCAGAATCCACGGTATGTTCCTGCCCATGTTCCGTGATTTCCATACAATTTAAGGGATTTCTACTGTTCATTGACTCTTTACAGACCGGTGGTTCGCCTTCTTTCATGGCTAGAGCACGCCGCGGCGAGTCGCTCTCACCTTCGCCGAACTGCATCCGCGGCGCTCTGGCCCTAGATGTGACAACCCTACTCTGAAAAGTAGAGTATGTCGCATAGCATCGTCTTGGGAGATGGTTAACGAAGTAACCATGCATAGCATTCACACATGAACATTCATCATTTATAAAGATACATCACTTAGAGGAGTAATATTACAAGTCCGGTGTTCAAATTAAGCTGAGTTCAGATCTGATAGATAATATGAGTCCTTGGTACATATTACATAATTTAGCGGAAGCGGTGAAACGACAAAACATGATGTTGCCTACGTGAACCATGCCAGCCCTATGGCGATGGCTCACTCACCCTGGTTAGGAGAACTGGGGACCCATTCGATGGTCCAGTTTTGAGGCTCCTCACCTTCCCACACAACCTTATTACAACAATCACAATAGGTCGCTTGAGGAAAACCTGAAAAACAACATCAACGCAAAGCCTGAGTATCTAACATACTCCGCAAGACTTACCCGTCAACCGGTTTACTAAAACCGACTCCTAGTATGCAGGGGGCTGACCGGGTTTATTTGATAATTGCATAAAAAGCTCCTATTAGTTCTATGCTGCACTATCAATTTCCTTAAACAAGATTTTACTTTGCTTATTATAGAACACAGCTACGGTGAGTCTAGCTAGCTGCTAAGACATGAATATAGCTGAGGAGCAATATATCATAACATTGTGTATCCAGAGCATAAATAAATTTCAGAAACTTAACCACAACTTTACTACTTCACATATCATTGCCGCTGCTCGAACAACAGGTACTCATAACCGTGAGGGACGGCAATTCGAATTGATTTACATCCTGCAGGGAAAACCCAAATACACGACATATGCATCATTTAAGAACACGTATGGCCACCGTTCACAAGATTGCTATAAAGTCGATCTGGGGCCATCGATGCCGAGTACATGTCCTCCCCGCGATACAGTACTTCGTATTCGAGGCTTAACCCATGCACTCTCTAGCGGTCCTCAAACCCGTGCATCCACCGTGCTGTTCACATCACCTCTAGATCGATGAGTATGGCCGTCCAACAATACGGCGCCCAAGTTACTAGGTTTACCAATTCCCATAATAAAGGTATGCACTTGGTACAGTTCAATACTTGTTCGCGGTGTTGCAACTATAGGTGCTCCATTTTTATCAAGTTCATCAACCAATTGAACCATAGTTAAATCTATAACCTACCGTTGACTCCACTAGTTTAAGCATAGCATTTGCTAACGGAAAAGCTTACTAACATACTAATCATAGGACATTGCTGGAGTATGCAAGTGTGTTTCATCCAAGTCCTACACTTAATGCACAATACAATATTCCTAACTTGTGATAAAGAAAAAGGACTCGAATGATAAAATGGGTTATGCACCGGGGCCTGCCTTGGGTGTGATCGTAGTTAGCATCGTCACTAAAGTGCACTTTAGCTTCTTGCTGGTCCGGTGTGATCTCCTCGGTCTCGATTCCTATATGGAATGGACAAGCATCAATGCTAAGGAATACACAAGGTTTCATGGAGTTTTCTTAATTAAAGATGGAATGCATGGCATGAAGATTCATGGTACTTCCTCAACAAATAAATTAATGAACTAATCACTCATCCATGAATAGGGTTGCATACTTAAGTATGACATGGTGGCCACTGAATTTGAAGGGGACAAATTTCTAATTACAAGAATGTAACTTTTAATTATCACAGTGTTAGTGCATGTCTACTTTAACATGAGCATGGCCTAGATGTTGATCATATGACATCACATGCTGATGATGACATGACACTATAATATATAGGGTCAAATTTCAGAAAGTTCATTTTTGAGCCACTTAGCTAAAGTGATCATATGCACCACTAACACTAGGGATAACTAATGGCACTTTGATTTCATAACTAGTTCTAGGTTCCTATGGGTAATTAAGAACTAAAGTATATAACTGAAATGAGAATTTCTACTGAAATGTGAAGATGAGTTATTCTCCATGGACTTTCAGAAAATAACTTATTCCTACTTTCATTAACTATACACATGAAGTAACATTTATATGAAGAAATTCCTAGTTAATTAACAATTGATCAAATTCGACAGCACAATTGTACTTTGGTAGCTTCAAATTTTTCATGGGATTTTTCATAAGTGTACAAGCGAATAAGGAACAGGAATGCCAAATTTCATGAATAAATTCCTAGCCAAAAATTTATATAAATTCAATTACTGAAAACGAGGATTATGCAATAATACTAAGAATATGCATGAAAATGGAAATGTGCTTTTGCAGAAAGTTTAGAGATGTCATGAAATGCTTACTGAGCAAATTTCATGTATTTACCATTTACACATAATTACTTATGAATTTATTAAGCAAATTAGGGTTGTGACTTTGATGGACTAAATAAATTAATTTACTGAATAAACTTGGACTTGATCCTGTTTCTCTGGTAGAGCAAGATTTTAGGAGTTGAACAAAATTAATTTCACAATTTTTGGCCTTGTATTTCTCGAAATATTGAATTTTGAAGTTTATTCAAAGTTCACTGTTATTTACACTTTTGCCACTGGGTTCAAATCCTATTGCCGGCGACGGCGAGCTCGGGCTAGCGGCTGATCGGCAGCACGGCGGGGGCTCACGTGTGACTCGGATGGCCTCTATGCCGAGGGGATCTCGAGGAGGGGGTCAGAGGGGAGAGGGTCTCATCGGAGGTGGCCGGCGACGACACGTGGCGGCAGAGGCAACTCCGGAGAGGGAGGTCGGGGTTCGGTCGACGAGCTTCGCGGTGGCTTGGGGACGGTCGGCGTCGATGAACTCGTCGAGGGGGAAGGCCGGAGGGGGGCTCTCGTCGGCGGGGGGGGGGGGGGGGGGGGGGGGGGAAGAAGATCCCGACGGCGGTGGCTCGGGCTTCGTGAAATCCGGTGAGCACATTGCACGAGGGAGGAAGCGGGTCAAAGGGGAGTGAGGTGGTGACCTTGCGCGTCGATTTGCGAAAGAAAGAGGGAGTGGGAAGCCACCTAGTCGGAGCTGGACACGGTGGCGGTCATGGCGGGGAAGAACAGAGCATTGGCACGGTTTTCGCCGGGGAGAGGGAGGAGGAGAGCGTGCCGGCGCTCGGGGGTTGATCTGCGGTGTGGGAGAACTGGTTGCGAGTTGAGAGAGTGAGAGAGATGAGGCTGGGTGCTGCTGCCTTTTTGAGCCGGCCGGCGGAGGGACAACCGAGAGCGGGTGAGAGAGGGAGAGAGAAGGAGGGGCGTCGTGCTGTCGGCCAGGGAGTGGCTGCCGGCGGTGGGGGGGGGGCTTCAATTTCCGGCCGGTGGCACAGGGTGGGGATTGGCGATGCTGTGGCCGGAGTGGGGCGACAGGAGAGCGGCAGTGGCGACCGTACCCGGGTACACCCGGTGTCGGGTTGGAATTGGCCAGAGGGAGAGAATTCTTGACCCGGTTTTGACCCTGGACCCTGACTCGGGTTTGGTTCAATTATACACATTCTCCTGCTCCAAACTTGACACAAATTTTTGTGTAGGCTCAGGAAAACGTGTGCTCCAACTTTGCTTTTGGGTGCACCAGCTAAATTTGCTCTGATAATTTATGAAAATTCCAAACCCGAAACACACCTTTCTGAATTTGGAGGAATCTTTAAGGGTATCGATTTGTTACCAAAAATTCTGGTAAAATTCTCAAAATTCTCTTTCATTGTGGCCATTCAGAATATGCAAAAATATTGGGGTACTTCCATGGGTTTTGGTAATGTTTGGGAGTGACCCATATTTGAATATTCTAGAATTTAATTAAATAGGTTTCTTTTCTTTATTCTTTGGCACATGGATTAATTATACTTTTGCTTAGTCCCTAATTGATATTAGGTTTAGTTAACTTAATTTTGTGACATGGGATGTCACACCAGACATCTCGGCGGCACGGATGAAGGAGGAGGTCATCCCGGTGGCGGCAGAGGAGGAGGTGGTGGTGCCATCACAAGGTGACTGTCGGCGACGATGACAGTGACAAAGAGTACAGCGACTCCGCTGACTACGACCACTCCCCCGATGGCGGCACGTGCATCGTGTACCAGGTGGATTATTCTCCGACAACACCTGGTACTCATGCCCGGTTTGCCAAGATAGGAAGTTTGAGTACAAGTACAAGGAGGAGGTTCAAGTGATGCGTTATGGTTATTCCACGATAATGTTGGGGTGCCCGATGACATTGAGAGGCACCGTCAGATTGCTTGGGACACGGGATACATGTATGGCTTCAAGAAGAGATCGACTTCCTCCAAGATTGTTGTCACCACCGTGCTTTGGTCAACCCGTTCATAGTCGTTAACTACTAGTACTAGTTTGATGCTTTTGTGTTTTTTTATTCTTTCTTTTCATGTGCTAATGATGAACAGGGGTATCTCGATGCATGTCGATCTTTGTCTATGTATATCCAGTGGTGGTGAACTAGCCAATGCTATTTTGTTATGTATATATATTATTAGGTCATATATGTGTCTTGATCGATTTTCGATCATCATCTTCACCTAAAAAGATTCTAGTTAGTCTGACATACTACAATATCCTTTTTCTTCAGAGTAATTGGTCATAATTTCAAAATCACAAAGTGGCATTCATTACATAAGTCACCCTGACACTAGATAAGATCTTTCATACATGGCTAAAAGTTGATTATTTGTTACTCTTGTACATAGTGGCCATCACCTTTTTCTTCAAAATAATCTGAAGATCCTCTGCCTTAGCCATGATCTGAAGTTTTACAAGGTGCATAGTTAATAATAAGTATAATATAGCATGTCGAACTATATCAGTGTTTGTAATTAACAGGGAAGAACCATCACCTCCTTGCAAGACAACACCTCGTGAGGTCTAACATCGTGGCTTTCATTAGTGAACGTAAACTTGATGTGCATCTTTTCCAACCTGAGGTCACATTGGACTTCACGTCCTGGTGACACATCGGTGTCACAAACAAAATCAAAGATCACTTATTTAGATTTCTTCTTCCTTTTGTCTTCAAATCCTGGTGGCACATTGAGGAAATTGGGCTTGAGGACCTATAATAAAGAGATTAATGAGATGAGATAATCATATTTTTCTGATGGATAGCATGACTAACAGATTAATCAAATGAAGCAGAGGGTAGTCATATATCGATACATATAGCATATATAAATAAACTAAGAGCTCTTCTATATTATTCTTTGTCTATAAATTTGAAGATTTTCAACAAAAAATGCCATCCAACAGGTGTCCTATATGTGCTTCTTATTTTTCCGATAGCTAAAATACTCCTCTCAATAGCTATTTTTAGCCAGACATGGAAGCTTACTATATGGCTGTAATTACCGCATGCAGGGGAAGAAAACGTGTGCATGCAAAGGAGAAAAATAGAATTGCTGACATCATTGCATGCAACTTTAATTTTAAAGCTAAAAAGTTTGATAACTCTCAAATCAAATGTCAAGTCCAAAAATGATTTCACCAATGTATTCGTAGTGATGAAAGCTTCAAAACTAGACCTAACTTGCCTATATTTTAATGATTTTTAAATATAGATATAAGAAGTTTTATAGAGTCTATTGGATTAATTCATTATTTTAGAGGATATTTTATTTTAGAGAGCGGCTATAATCAGAATTTAGCACATTTCTAATAAATCTGAAAGTGCATCAATCAATCTATCTAATTACTTTAACAGATTAATCAAGTGAAGCACGTAGGAGTAGTATGCAGTACGCACAGATGGATTCGTGGCGATGGCTGATGCAGAGGCTGTTGCTGTTCCCTTCCCTTTCTTCCTCGCGGTCGTGGTGGCTGAGACATAGGCTTCCGCAAGGCCCATCCCTTTGTCAGTGGTGTTCGAGGCGTGCGGTGTCTCAGGCTGAGGCAGAGGCGCGCCACGGTGGCCGAAGCTGAGGTTGAACGAGATCAGGGCCGAGGAGTCATGGGTATCCGACGGAGAAGCCACGGTCACTGTGCTACATGAGAAGCACCCGCATGTGTCGCTCATCTGGCGACACGACTGGAACCTCTGGTGTTTAGGCATCAACGGCAGCTATATCTGCCCCCGAGGTTGAAGAGGATGGCCGCCAGTGTCGCAGGGGAGATTGGGGATACAAAGTTGACTCTCCGATGGGGCATTTCGGTGAGGAGATGAATAGTTAGGGTTGAGAGGGTAGAGAAGTGTTGGGTTTAGTAGGGAACAACACAATAGTAGTAGTTTGCACCTCCAGTCATATTCTACTACCTCAATCCAAAAATATAAGCATTTCTAGGTTTGGTCAAAGTCAAATAATTTTAACTTCAACTATCAATAGAGAAAAAGTTATGATGATTGATCAAGTATAAAAGATATTGCTAGATTCACTTAAAAGCAACTATCATAATATGCAACTCTTTATATTTATAACTATTCACTTTTAGAGATATTATTAGTCAAAGTTTAAAATATTTGACTTTGACTAAAGCTAGAATTATATTCTTGGACGGAGGGAGTACTAGCAAACTTTTCTCTCCCCTTCATGCAACAAAAGTCATATTCTAATGATTAGAGTGTTTCTTAGCCAATTACCACAATTAAAGAGTGTCTTGTAGTAACTACATCATTTACTAGTAGTGTCTATTATAGCAAATACCACAAAAGAATGATGTCCACTAGCAAATTTGGCCTTTGAAAAGTTCTATCTCTCTTAAATGATTATTGGACAAATTTGCTGCTAGACACTCTTCTTTTTTGGTCTTTGCTAGAGGACACTCTTCAAATGAGTCTTTGCTCGTGGACACTACACTACTTAATTATGGTAATTGATTAAAAGACACTATGATGAATAGAATATGACTTCTCATGCATGAAAGAGAGAGAAGGTTTCACAAATGGCTAAATTGACCTTGCAATTGTTTTAACAAATTTGACCATATAATTATAATTTATAAATCAAATTCATAAATATTATTAAATCTTAATATATTATCAAATTTTTTATTAAATCTGAGTCTTTGATTATATGCTCGGATGTAATAATATTTATGATATTTGATTTCTACAATATAATTATATATGGTCAAATTTGCTAATAATTTCAAGGGCAATTTAGCCATTCGTGAAATCTTCTCTCTCTTTCATGCATGAGAAGTCATATTCTATTCACCATAGTGTCTTTTGGCCAATTACCACAAGTAATAAGTAGTGTCCATGAGCAAAGACTCATTTGAAGCTAGAGTGTCCTCTGGCAAAGACCACAAAAAAATGTTCAGCAGCAAATTTGCTCATGATTATTGTAGCTGAAGGGTGTTTTAGCAAATAACCATCATTGAAGAGTGGTTTCTAGCAAAACCAGAATTGAGGAGTGCTCTACAAAAAATACCATCATCGAAGTGTCATTTGTAGCAATTTTTGCTTAGTAACCAATGGACGTGGCATGCGTATTTCAGGATCCATGGTGGGATTCGTTTCTTGGGGTCTAAATTTTAGAGGGGTCACATCAGTCATTCAAATGCTAAATATGATGATTACATATAAAACTAATTATATAGTTGAATGCGCATTTGCGTGACAATTCTATTAAGATTAACGTTCAATTCTTTCACTATATAAAATGATTTTATAATAAATAAGTACGTGGTGCATAATGAGATGTAGGCGTACAATAAGTACACAAAATAAATTTTTGTTTACATTGCTAACCACCATTGTTGGTATGGAAAATAGGAATAATCTTTTTTAATAGAATAAAGATTTAGTTTTTGAGGTGTATCACAAAAAGAATTAAAACAAATAAAGTTGATATTATATATTGTTTAAAGGCATCAATATATACAAAAAGAAGTTTATGATTTACACTAACAACCACCATTATAGATTTGAAAACATAGGAATAATATGCTCATAGAATAAAGGTTTTGTATTGAAGTTTTGCTTATTTCTTCAGATAGTTGCACATACTATTTTATTGGCCATCGGACAACTGAACAGCAGTCCCTTTTCTTCATCTTCCATCCATGGAGTCCAGTGATTCCTGACAACTAGCACTATTGGCAAAAGTAATAGTACAGTATATAACAACCACAATCAAACATATAGTGATTGGATATGCATTAGTGAGGACTACCACTTGACACGCCTCCGGTCTAATTGCTTGACTTTGCTCAATTCTGGTCTTATGGCCCTGCGTGGAGTAATGTTAGTAGGAGCTGACTGTGAATGGTCACGTCGCTTGACTTGAATCAAGGCAAGCGGCGCCACCCACGTTGGAATTTACTGGCTCCACTCGCAAAGCTTGCGATGGGGAAGCAAACACACACAAAGCCTGCGATAGGGGAAGCCAACTTAATTAGAGATTCATCTTTAGGTGTTCTTGGTATTTGTCCTTTTGAATCTAGTAAAACCTATATGAAATTGTGTATATTTCTCTTATTATGGTACTAACCAAATGACAAATGCACAATCTCGATCTCGATCTAGATCTCGGAGCTCTTTAATTATGAGCACTTTGGCCTTCTCAAGCACAAAGATACGATGATCTACCCCCTCCGTCCTACTACACAGAAACCAAGGGAAAAAAATTAGAGGGACACAGGCCTGTACTGCCTTGTTCAACTCACATATGGACTCCATCCAGTTTTGTGCATTCACATGGTTTGTGAGTCATGCGCATGCGCTCACTGTTGACACTGCTTAACGTCTCACCGGAAATATTACTATCCCCGGCAACGGCGCCAGAAATGCTTGTTGACACTTCTTAACATCGCACCGGAAATATTACTATCCCCGGCAACAGCGCCAGAAATTCTTGTTGGTATTTCTTACGATCACAGAAAAATCCGCAAGCGCACAGATACCAATGTAGCACTTCCCCTAGGAGTATTCCAGATTATCGAATCACAGGGAACATGTGTGTATCGATCCTCTAACTAATCCATCCAAGGAGAACAAGAATATGGTAGGCAAAGGGTAGAGAGGATTCCTAATGGTTAAGGATCCTATAATAAGATAGGTTCGGTTTATTACTACTTAATACGGGCACCGGCTTACCCCTGCATCCACAGGCGACTCCGGCCAACAGCTCTATGACGTACCCGAACATGGAGGATTACTAAAGCTGGATAGGGCTGTCACCACCTACCGACTACCTCTCCATACCGTGGGGCACGCGGCAAACAAAGGTAACCTCTACAGCCTTAGTAATCCTCCACATTCGGGTACGTCGTAGTGCTGTTGGCCGGAGTTGCCTGTGGATGCAGGGGTAAGCCGGTGCCTGAAGTAAGCAGTTTTAGACTGAACCTATCTTATTATAGGATCCTTCACCATAGGAATCCTCTCTACCCTTTGCCTAACTTATTCTTGTTGTCCTTAGACGAATTAAGATAGAAGATTAGACACACACGTTCCCTGTAAATTTGATACCTTGGAATACTCTTAGGTGAAGTGCTATAGTGGTATTCGTGCGCTTGCAGATTTATCTGTGATCGTAAGAAATACCAACAAGAATTTATGGCGCTGTTGCCGGGGATAGTAATATTTCTGGTGCGATGTTAAGAAGTGTCAACAGACTCTACCGGCTTTAAGGGCCCGATAGAGTCACAACTTTATTTATTTATTATTATTATTTTCTTATCTATGCGCACTATAAGATTGAAAAGAAATAAAAAGGAAAAATAAACTAAACCGCCACTAGGTGGAGTTCATAGCCGGATGTGCGAATTGGGTTCGCAGACGGCGGTGGGTCAAAGAACTCTCCCTTCAGAGCAGAAAATGATAGGATAGAAGTTTGCTCCATGGTGGAAAAAGAAAAGATATAAAAGGAAAAGGAAAAAAAGAAAAGATACGAGGATGAACAAGGTTCAAAGATGATACAACAACCGTTCCCCGGCAACGGCGCCAGAAATGCTTGTTGACACTTCTTAACATCACACCGGAAATATTACCATGCCCGGCAACGGCGCCAGAAATGCTTGTTGACACTTCTTAACGTCACATCAGAAATATTACTATCCCCGACAACGGCGCCAGAGATGCTTGTTGGTATTTCTTATGATTACAGATAAATCCGCATGCGCACGGATATCGATGTAGCACTTCACCTAGGAGTATTCTAGGTTATTGAATCACAGGGAACATGTGTCTATCGGTCCTCTAACTAATTCGTCCAAGGACAACAAGAATACGGTAGGCAAAGGGTAGAGAGGATTCCTAATGGTTAAGGATCCTATAATAAGATAGGTTCGGTTTATTACTACTTACTTCGGGCACCGGCTTACCCCTGCATCCACAGGCGACTCCGGTCAACAGCTCTACGACGTACCCCAACGTGGAGGATTACTAAGGCCAGATAGGGCTGTCACCACCAACCGACTACCTCTAACAAATCGTGGGGCACGCGGCAAACAAAGGTAACCTCTAGCATAGACACCACGTCTACACTATCAATTACTATCCTAGTCTCGGATCCACACTTATAGAAGACTAAGATACTCTAATTAAAAAGAGCGATAATCCCATAAGCAATAAAGGAAAGAACTTACTTAAATAAGAAACTTAAATACCAAATAGGAAACACGAACACTTACTTGAAAAACAAAGCATCCATCAAGGTACAAGCGTGGGTAAGATCACCGACAAACCCGGTGCTTCCCCGAACTCTCCCTCACTCTCTCCCTATTTTCTAAGCACTTTGGCAGTGCTAAAGCCTTTTGAAGTGGAGCTCTCTACTCTTCTTCTTGTGTGTTGTCTTTTCTACCGAATTTCCCCTCTATTTATAGGTGGCGAAGTGTTGGCGGATATTTGTAGGTGAAGGAGGGTCGGTGGGCAAAAGTTTCCCGCCGGGCAGCATGTAGCGCCGGGCGGCAACCAAGACCGGGCGGCCGTTGGATGAGGTCAGTTTCTGACCGACTTTCTTTGGACGTCTCAGATTTGGTCCGGATGACGATTGTTGAGTCGGTTTTCAACCGTCTTATCCACTTGGCATCGGTTGGCATGATGGGCCGAGTGGGCTGGACACCCCAGGAGGAAATTCCCGGGCCAGGTGGCCTGGCAGGCCGGCCGAAGGCCTAGGCCGAGCGGCGGCCCATTTTTGGTGCCGACCCCGTCCGGGTCATGTTTTCACTTTTCCAAGTTGTGCCATGTGGATGCCTCCTTTACTTCTTCACTTTTTACCCTTCTTAGTCCGAGGATGGAAAACGGCCTCATGGTGGAGTGTTTTTCAGGGTCGGCTAGGTCGGATGGTTCAGCCTAATGAGACTCTGTTTTAACCCGCCGGGTGGCTGATTTCAGTCTGATATGACCCTGACGGCTGAGTTCTAATTTCAGCCATCACGACCCTGCCGGGTCCTGATTTCAGCCTCATACGACCCTGTCGGCCAGCTGTTTTATGGAAGTATCGGCCGACGGGGCATTTCTTCATGTTTTTTTGCATATTTTGGCTCTTCTATACCTGCAAACACATGTCTCACCAAAACTCGTGGAAATGGTTAATAATAAACTGCTATCACTATTTTGTTTATTTCTTTTATGTTGTTTATGCAAGGATTTGATGGTCGGATTTAGCATTTAAGGACCGTCAACACTCACGTAATTGCCGTCGGAGGGAGCAAGGCTATAGAGTACAGAAGTTAGTAGAGCACTCGATAACACTGGCGATGCTACGTGTAGTACTAGTACTAGTAGACAGCTGTGGGTGTAGATGCACCCATTCCCCAGTGAATATACTACTTTACTGTAAGTACTACTAGTATATTGTGGGAAAAAATTGAATCCCTCAAATGCTACTCCTACTACTACTCCACTAAAATGGGATGGAGGTGAGGTGAGGTGGCACCATGCTAGTGGCTGCACTCTAACCATGAGCTCCAAACACCATTATGGTACAACGTTGGTAAGAACGTAAACTTGTTCTTTGATGCATTTTTTTATAACATCTCAAAGTGGCACGATATAGATACGTATAAAAGTGAGACGGTGAAGGACCGAGAAGGCGACCAGAGGGGGGGTGAATGGGAGCCAATTAAAATTCTTCTCAAGAACTTGGCCTATGTCCCAACTACAACCCGAACCAACCTCTAACCAAGTCACCAAGATTACAAACACCAACTTGTGATATGCTAACCCTAGGAATGACTCAAACAAAAAGAACACATAGCGGAAGCACAAGAGAAACAAAAAGGGAATCAAAGAAGTTCCAAAAGATCACAAAACTGAGCCTGACGAAAATTCCGTGGTGCCCGACGGAAGTTCCGAAGCCCCCGACGGAAGTTCTGTCAATCACGGAAGTTCCGGGCGACGGGAGAACTGTCACTCATGGAACTTCCATGATTTTTGACGGAATTTCCATCATGCTCACCGAAGTTCTGTCCTGGCCATGGAAGTTCTTTCCTGGGCAAAACAGCAGCTCTGTTCGGGAAAGAAAATTACCAAAACCCTATCAAACGAACTCTAAAAATTATGAAATTTGGACCAGATGATCCTCAATACATCATGACCCTCCTCTAAAAAGATCCACTCCAAAAACACAAGGAATCATCATGAATTTCAGATCTTGTGCCAAGAACACCAAAAAGGGGAAACTTGAGAAATCCTTCAAATTGAAGGTGCTAGAGCTATTGATTCGGTCAAGGATCCATAGAGGATTGTTCTAGCTCATCCTAGGAACAAGTTTCTCAACAAATCCGAACCAAAAACTCATCCAAAAGTGAGATCGAAAATCACCACAAAAATAGCTCCGAAAATAAGAAAAAGGGAATTTCGGGATTCAAGTGAAGAGGGAAATATTGAGCACGAAAATACTTCTCATATCATAGAAAGGTGCTTACAAGATCCATAGGTACAAGGCTAGGAAGCCACCCTCTTCCTCCCACTCTTTGGAAGAGCAAGAGATGTCTCTCACACACCCTTTCCTCTCCTCTAAAACATGAAGTCCTCTCCTAGCACTTTGAATAGAGTCCTAACACAAGGCTAATGGGAAGAGAGGCACCTCTCCCACTAGCCACACCTCCCCTTATATAGGCCTAGGGTCTATTGTCCACATGACCACTCTACCCTTGACCTACATAACACACCCACCTACCACCGGGGGCATAACCATCCATCTTTCACCTTATCGCTCGAATGCCATCGGACGCTTCACGTCTTTGCTTCATCTCGAAGCAAGCTCCGTGATGGTGCCATGTGCACCACCAACCACCGCCACCGGTTTTGAGGCCCAAACTGGGAAACTGCCTTACACGCTTCTCAAAGCACGACTTCTCGATGTCGATGCATGTCACCTTGTCTCACGATCCTAACCACCGGCAAGTCTCTCCCAGTCCCTGTCCATCGGGACCCCTTGTCACTTGCACCGGCATCCTGTTAGCCTTGACTTGGTCAACAGGCCATTTTCATCACCACCACAGTTTTGAGGCTCAACCGCAAAACCGTCCGTGCTTCTTGCATCTCCACGTGTACGGTGTGGATCACCCTTGACTTCACCCGGCATCCCGATCGTCTGGCCCTAAGTCCCCTACTTGTGCCCGATCCTGTCGCCGTTGACCGCCAAATTGACTCCAGTGACCTACACATCATGAGACAAGTAAAGACATTTCCCATCTCCTGCAACATCACCAATATCTCCACCAACTCCGGTTAGTCATAACCATGATATGCAAACCCATGCAATCCCTGGATTCCCTCATTTCAATCAAACACCAAATCCGCTCAAGTCAATTACTCATCACAAATATAGCAAACCATGGCACATATCCACATGGTTTCTCAATCTCCCCCTTGATGAGTACATTGACAACACCAAATGCACAAAGATTAGAGATTGAAATGCGAAGCGGATCATATGATATGCTCCCCCTCAAGTTGTGGTAGGTCTCTTGTAGTGCAAAACGGATCATATGAGTTTCTTAGCATTATTTGTGCATGACCCCAAAATTTTCTCCCCCTTTGGCAATGAACTCATCAAAGAGGCAAAAGAACAAGCAAACATGCAATGCATGAAAATGGAAACCTAAGGAGCTTCAACAATTATGCAAACCAGCATTTAACTTTATTAACCATAACCATAGTGCCATGAAGTGTAAAGGCAATGGCTCCCAATCTTGCAAAGATCAAAAATGGATAGCAAGACATAAAAACCATGAGCTATACAGGCTAAGCAGAAAGATTGACTAGCTTAGATAGAATCAAATTTTGCTTATCATGAGAAAATTTGCCACCACATGTGTAAGTACTCTCATCCAAGGCAAAACAAGCACCAAGTGAATCATATGAATCTAGCCAGATTCAATCTCAATAAGGGAAACAAGCACTCGTAGAAAATGAGCTCTACAAATGCTCACATGTGAAACAGAGACTCAGTTCATCAAGTGATTATAGTTTATCCTCATGTGTCCTCTTATCCATGCGGAGGGTCACATGACTGGGTACGGCAAACACCCCGAGGCTTCAAGTCACAATGTATGGATTTAGCATTATTGAGTAGTCCTTGATCAAAGCACTTAGCAGATTTTCCAAGATTATGCACAAGACAAAAGAGCCTGCATTTGCGGCAAAAGGAACACACGTTCCCACAATGTTTCATCATGAGCTAAACATTTGCAAAGCCTTCCATTTCGCAAACACAAGGTGCCAAAGCCAAGACATCCTCTAGACTAGCCTCAGTGCAAGTTTCAACAAGGATAAAAGCAATTATACACATGGTGACCAAGTTTTAGCAAGATTAGATCATAAGGTTCACAAGAAGCTCAGTTTACCTTTAAGATTAGCAAGTTGCTCACATGAGTTTATAACAGGCCATCAAGATAATCTAAGCATAAGAGATTACCATCACATCCACACAACTTAGCTCAAGCTCAATCATAGCAAAGAGAAATGCAAGAAAGCATAAGAATCAAAGCTCATCTACCAATGCATATATTACATATGAGATGCAAAGCAAAAGTGGTAGGATACATATATACAAGTGAAAACCAACTCCCCGTCACATGATGCCATAGGGATGACAAACACCAAGTTCCCCCCGAAGAAAAGCATGTCTCGAAGCATCTAGGGGCTTGGTGAGGATATCAGCTAGTTGGTTTTTGGTATCAATGTATTTGAGCTCAACATCCCCTTTCTCAACATTGTCTCTCAGGAAGTGGAATTGCACATTGATGTGTTTGACCTTACCATGCTGAATTGGGTTTTTGGCTAAGCATATGGCACTGGAGTTATCACACATGAGTGGAACACCCTTAAAAGTTAACCCATAGTCTCCCATGGTAGATACAACCCATAGGATTTGTGAGCAGCAGCTAGCAACAGCTACATACTCAGTCTCTATGGTGGATTGGGCAACAGTCGACTGCTTACGAGAAGACCAACAAATCAAAGAAGTACCCAAGAAATGGCAAATACCAGAAGTGCTCTTCCTATCAATTCTACACCCAGCAAAGTCCGCATCCGAATATCCAATGAGATCAAGAGATGAAGATACAGAGTACCAAAGACCAAACTCAAGGGTGTATTTAAGATACCTGAAGATGCGCTTGACAGCCTTGCGATGAGTCACCCTTGGGGAAGCTTGAAAGCGAGCACAAAGACACACCGCAAAGTGTATGTTGGGTCTTGTCGCTGTCAGGTACAAGAAGGAGCCAATCATGCTCTTGTACTCTCTTTGATCCACCGCTTCACAGTCTTCATCAGGGTCAAGAGCCGTTGTAGTGGACATTGGTGTAGACAACGGCTTCATATTGACCATGTCAAACTTCTTCAGGAGATCCTTCGTGTACTGGGCTTGATGTATGAAAGTGCCTTGCTTGCACTGCTTGATTTGAAGCCCAAGAAAGAAGGTGAGCTCTCCCATCATCGACATCTGAAATTCACTTTCCATAGCTTCCTGAAACCTGGACACAAGAGCATGAGAGGAACCACCAAAGATGATATCATCCATGTAAATCTGAACCATTAGAAAGTCATTGCCATGCTTTAGAGTGAACAAGGTTTTATCAACACACCCCATGACATATCCACGCTCTAGCAAGAAGGTCTTAAGCCTAGCATACCATGCCCTAGGTGCTTGCTTTAGCCTGTACAAAGCCTTCTGAAGCTTGTACACACGGTTTGGGTATTTGTGGTGCTCAAAGCCAGGGGTTGCCTCACATACACTTCTTCCTCTATGAAACCATTTAGGAAAGCACTCTTGACATCCATTTGATAGAGTCTAATGCCCTTGGAGGTAGCAAATGCAAGCAAGATCCTAATGGCTTCTATGCGAGCAACAGGAGCAAAGGTTTCACAATAATCTAAGCCCCCCACTTGGCTAAAACCTTGAGCAACTATCCTAGCCTTGTTTCTCACAACCTCACCATCCTCCCCATGTTTGTTTTTGAACACCCACTTGGTTCCTATGACATTGACATTTTTGGGAGGCTCTACAATGGTCCAGACTTTGTTTCTCTCAAAGTTTTCCAACTCCTCATGCATGGCACTAATCGAATGTTCATTAGATAGTACGTGTCCAACATCCCGGGGTTCAAAGGTTGCAACAAAGAGAGAATTGGTAAAGCAAGCAAGATGTGCAGACCTTGACCTTGTTGTCCTCTCATAGAGATTACCGATCATCTGTTGAGGTGGGTGTCGACGTTGAATGTTGTGAGGAGCCTCTCTCTCAGAGTGTACCTCCCCCTCAACCACAGCTAGAGCTTGCATGACAGCTGCTGAAGTCGATGTAGAAGCTTCTGGACCCTCTGTTGGAGTAGTGGTAGCAGCAGAAACAAGCTCAGATGAGAGATGAAGTGAATCATCATCATCATCATCATCAAAGCCCTATAGAACCTCTTCTACAAAGATGCTCTCCTTCATCTCCTTGTCACCTGCAGACTCAATCACATTCCTTGCACAAGAGTTTGACTCATCAAAGGTTACATCACAGGATTCTACGATGGTATTAGTCTCCAAATTCAAAACTTTGTAGAAATGACCATGAAGAGAGTAACCAAGAAAGATCCCATCGGAAGACCTTGACTCAAACTTATCAAGATTGCCACGCTTGAGAATAAAGCACTTGCAACCAAAGGCACGCAAATGAGAAACCGAGAGCTTTCTCCCAAAACGCAGCTAATAAGAAGTCACATTAAGAATTGAGCGCAAGAAAATCCGATTGGAAACATAGCAAGCAGTGCTAATGGCCTCAGCCCAGAACCGCCTCGGAGTCCTATGCTCATCGAGCATCGTCCGGGCCATCTCCACTAAGGTTTTGTTCTTTCTTTCAACCACACCATTCTGCTGGGGAACACGAGGTGCTGAAAACTGATGCTCAATACCATGCTCAAGACAGAAAGCATCAAAGGAGGAGTTCTTGAACTCGGTGCCATTATCACTGCGAATCGCTCGTAGTGCACCAGGGAGTTCCTTGAACAACCTCAAATCTTGGCTTCGAAAGTGATAAAACACTTCATCCTTGCTCTCAAGAAAGTAGACCCAAGAGTAGCGAGAATAGTCGTCAACAATCACAAGGACATACCACTTCCCACCCGCCGAACAAACCCGAGAAAGACCAACAGTGTCCATATGAAGCAACTCTCTAGGGCGTTCAGTCATCACCAAATTAATTGGTGGATGAGAAGCGGCAATCATTTTCCCATGATAACAATGAGCACAAACCAAATCCTTATCAAATTTGAGCTTAGGCAATCCTCGGATCAAACCCAGGCCACTCAAGCAACACAGCAAGTCAAAGCTCATGTGACCCAGTCTCCAATGCCATTTCTAGAGCTTAGAATAAGATTGAGCAAACAAGCACTTGTGAGAACCAGGAGAACTAGCAAAATCAGCCTGAAAAACTCTGCCAATGTGAGAAATCCCACAAACCAAGGAACCACTTGAATCAAGGACACAAGAAGCATTCGACTTAAAGCGCACTTCTAAACCAACATCAAGAAGCTGAGAGACAGAGAGGAGATTGTACTTGAGAAACTCAACCAAACCAACATCATTGAGAGTGAAGTTCTCATTTACCTTTATCGCGCCCCATCCCTTCACTCTTCCTCTCTTGTCATCTCCAAAGGTCACATACTCCTGACGCTTCAAGGGAGTGAGGCTGGAGAACCACTTTGCATTTCCGGTCATGCGGCGCGAACACCCGGAATCCATCAACCACTTGTTTTCCAAGCCTCCACCTGCTGCCTACAAAGAACGAGAAGTGAAAGTCGATGGCTCAGTGCTGGGTTAGTCCAAAAGCATTTGGGAATCCAACACTTAACCATACGACCGGTAGTAGTCATCACAATTATTTGCACTTTATCATTCGAACGCATGGGACAAGAACCACGATGGGGAAAACATGGCCTGTAAAAGCGTCTCGACTCAAACCTTTGGTTGTGAGGATAGAAATTATCTGTGTGAAAGCCAAATCCACGCGAGTGACACTCACCACGATGGGGAAAACATGGGGCGCCAGAGCGCTACTGCGCAAAGTCTCTATTTTATGAATCAAAGCCATATGAGGAATGACCCTGTCCATGATAGTAACGAGAAAAAGAGCGAGGCTGAAAGTCAACAAAATCATCACAAAAAGCATCCCTAGTCAACTCAGCTTGCTTCCTCTCAATCCTCTTACGCCTATAACAGAATTCATCCAAGTGGCCCTTGTGACCACAAAACATGCAAATGTAGACACTCTTAGGATTAGGCTTGGTTTGCATTGCATGTTTGGGTTTTGGCTTCTCTGTTTGCTTTGGGTTGAAGGAAGATTTTGGATTGGGTGGATAGTATGTGTCAGTGGGTTTAATGGTGTTTTCCTCATCCTTGTAGCTGGAGCTAGGTACAAACTTACCCACATTCTCACTCTCCTTGTCACACCTCTCAAATCCCAAACCCAAGTTATAGGTTGATCTAGAAGCACTCTCCTTCACTCTTGCCAAATCACTCTCAATCTTCTCTTCACTCACTAGGGTTCTCTGGAGCCTAGACACAAGATAGTCATTTTCCTGAAGTAGGGCTTTGTTTTTCTCCCTAGTGATTACAAGCTTGTCCTTAAGAGAGACACACACCTCACAAGGTGGTGGAAGGACCTTAGAGCGAGTCTGATGAAGCAACTTGGACTCAAGCTCTTTGACTTTGAGGGACTGAGCGTCCAACTCATCTGTGAGTTTGGGGCACTTCTGACATGCACCCAAAAGAGTTGGTCTAGCTTTGAACTCATCAAGCTCCTTGAGGGAACTCTCAAGCTGACTGTCAACTTGAGCATGCACACTCTCCCTCTGTGCAAGATCACCCATCACAACTTGACAAGACTCACACTCAACAACAATGTCCTCACGAGCAAGCTTGGACCTAAGCGAAG
Organism: Eleusine coracana subsp. coracana; assembly: GCA_032690845.1. Classification (NCBI taxonomy): domain Eukaryota; kingdom Viridiplantae; phylum Streptophyta; class Magnoliopsida; order Poales; family Poaceae; genus Eleusine; species Eleusine coracana. The sequence goes on along the minus strand of CM064422.1, from coordinate 35,544,296 downwards.
CAATTTCAAAATCAGCACTCCCCAACTTAGACTTAAGCTCTCTACTCTCATGAATAGCACTGCGAAGCTTATCATCTTGCAAAAGCAGAACATCGCGCAAATGATCAAGTTCAGAAGAGAGCTCATCAAGAGTGGGAAGTACCTCGCTTGTGTCGGAGTCGGATCCAGAGTCGGTGTCATGGTCATTCTTTGCCATGAAGCAAAGCCCGGTGAAGTCATCCTTCCTCTTGACTCGTGGCTTTTCAACCTCCTCCCCTGAGCTTGTAAGGCCTTCGCTTGATGTGAGGTCGACATCGGTCAAGGCGGCAACACAAGCGCGTGCAATGGCCTTGGCAAACTTCTTGGAGTTCTTGCCCTTCTTGTAGAAGCGATTCTTCTTCTGCTTGAAGTCTTCAGTGTTGTTGTCACGGTACCCGGCCTTCTTCTTCTTCTTGGGACAATCAGCGATGAAGTGTCCCGGGTCACCGCACTCGAAGCAGGTTCTTGAACCACCTCCTCTTCTCTCCTTCCGATTGTTGTAGAACCTCCTGAACTTCCTTGTGAGCAAGGACAGCTCCTTATTAGGAATGCACTCCATCTATTCATCGAAAGCTGCAACAAGAGAAGACAAAGCAAACTCCAAGGAAGACTTGTCAAGTGAGAGGTTAGTTCCATAAGAAGCACAACTGTGATCACCCTTCTGAGAACTAGAAAGCAAAGCCATGCTAGAAGCAGGAATAGCAAGATTAGGATGAGATTTCCTAGATAGTTCATGAAATTTCCGCTTGCTATACAGTTGCTCATAGTTCAGGGTATTGAATTCAGCAGTTTCTTCTAGAGCAGCAATTTTAACACCCCAAACATTTTCATCAAGTGAGTACAGTAGTTTCTTAGCTCTATCATTGTCATTGTATACACGGGTACCACAAGCCCGCAAATTGCACACAATTGCCTCAAACCTACAAAAAGTGTCATCTAGTGACTCGCCCGGTTTTTGAGAAAAGGTTTGGTACTGTCTATTGTAAGAATCCTTACGCATAGACTTGACCTGGTTGGTACCCTCATGGTAAGTGCAGAGCTTAACCCAAATAGCATGAGCAATGTCAAGGTGTGGAACCCTATCACGTTCACTCCTACCAAGTGCAGAAAGCAGAATATTGACAGCTTTGGAGTTCTTCTCATACCTGACTAACTCACCTACAGAAGCAGTGTTCAGGTCTTGTGGTATAGCATAATCTTGATAAACAATCTCCCAAATTGCACGTCCTTGACTCAGCAGATACGCCTTGGTCCGTGACTTCCAGTAGGGGATGTCCTCTCCATCGAACATCTACAGCTTGACAGTGCGCTTCTCCATGTCACCTTCGGATCACAAAGCCGGTGAAGGTCAACTAGTGATCAAACCAGCTCTAATACCAATTGAAGGACTGAGAAGGCGACCAAAGGGGGGGGTGAATTAAAATTCTTCTCAAGAACTTGGCCTATGTCCCAACTACAACCCGAACCAACATCTAACCAAGTCACCAAGATTACACACACCAACTTGTGATGTGCTAACCCTAGGAATGACTCAAACTAAAAGAACACATAGAGGAAGCACAAGAGAAACAAAAAGGGAATCAAGGAAGATCCAAAAGATCACAAAACTGAGCCTGACGGAAGTCCCGTGGTGCCCGACGGAAGTTCCGAAGCCCCCGATGGAAGTTCTGTCAATCACGGAAGTTCTGGCGACGGGAGAACTGTCACTCACGGAACTTCCACGATTTTTGACGGAACTTCCGTCATGCTCACCGAAGTTCAGTCCTAGCCACGGAAGTTCTGTCCTAGGCAAAACAGCAGCTCCGTTTGGGAAAGAAAATTACCAAAACCCTATCAAACGAACTCCAAAAATCATGAAATTTAGACCAGATGATCCTCAATACATCATGACCCTCCTCTAAAAAGATCCACTCCAAAAACACAAGGAATCATCATGAATTTCAGATTTTGTGCCAAGAACACTAAAAAGGGGAAACTTGAGAAATCCTTCAAATCGAAGGTGCTAGAGCTATTGATTCGGTCAAGGATCCATAGAGGATTGTTCTAGCTCATCCTAGCAACAAGTTTCTCAAGAAATCTGAACCCAAAACTCATCCAAAAGTGAGATCGAAAATCACCACAAAAATAGCTCCGAAAATAAGAAAAAGGGAATTTCGGGATTCAAGTGAAGAGGGAAATCTTGAGCACGAAAATACTTCTCATATCATAGAAAGGTGCTTACAAGATCCATAGGTACAAGGCTAGGAAGCCACCCTCTTCCTCCCACTCTTTGGAAGAGCACGAGATGTGATGTAGATATGGCCCGATCTTCCGAGAGGTAAGGGAATAAACTTGAATTTGGGGAACTCGGCGTCGACGACTCAGCTTGAATCAGACAAGATTCAACCCCGCAACCGTTACACCAAGTACAAATTGATTGTTCCTGCAAGCAAAATCGAGAACACAAGCAAGAGAGGATAAACACGCAATCTGAAATTATAAATATAGATGAAGCGAATCACAAGAAAAGGTTCAAGCTCTGAACACAAAAGGACTAATCACTATAGTGGTGTAGAACAAGAACAGGGGCCCTGGATTACTGTAAAAGGACTTGTCGCCACAGTTACAATAATTCGATCAAGTTTCTCTCTGGAAAACTGAACTAAACAAAACCTGAAACTAAAAGACGGTGGCTACTGAGTTTATGTAGGAAACAAAGACATCCTAGGGTTGGGGGCGACCAGGGGGGGGCGCCCACAACATGGGCTTAAGGCCCGACACGATACATGGCCAAGTTGGCCCAAAATAGGTGGCACAGCACCTTGTCATGGTCACATGTTATGACTCACGACCCTTCTGGAGCTAGGACCAGAACCAAAACGACGGCGTCGTCGTCCTCTTTCCAACGCATCAAAGAACGCCTTGTTTGGACGTCGGATGTGAGAGATATCATCAAAACCATAAAGGGGTGTTGGCTGAATTCGAGACGGACGCGGCGACCGAGTTGGTGACGACCTGTAACTTGGGGAAGGCCATGATATGCGCGTATCCAGCATGGTGATGTCCTCATCATCCTCCCCTTCTTGAATTGGAGTCGCCCTCGACTCCATCTCAGCATCAATCTCCTGCAAAAGGTTAGTACTAGCAGAATGCAAAGTACAAGATACATGACCATCAATAGAAGATATATCATGACAAAGCATAGTATAGCAAGGTCCATCATGATTATCACAAAGATTAGTAACAGTAGATGTCATAGCAAGAAAAGCACCTCCGTTTAATTGAATAGGCTTATGTTTAACATCAGAAAGTTGTTTGTTATCATGTTTATTCTTAGTATTTTCAGCAAGCAGTTTAAAATGATTTCTAATATCAGCATGCAATAACGGACGTAAAGTAATATTCCTGTCCTTATGCACGAATGTATATGTATTTGTTCTACCATGATGGGCAGCATCCGTATCATATTCCCATGGACGGTCTAATAAAAGCGAACATGCTTGCATAGGTACAACATGAAAATCAGCAAAGTCTTGATAAGAACCTACTGAAAAGTGTATGCGTGCTGATCGAGTTACCTGTGCCGTACCACTATTGTTGAACCATATGATGTGGTAGGGCTGATGTTGTGCATGCGTGGTCAAGCCAAGTTTGCTTACCAAATCAGAACTTACCAAGTTGTTACAGCTCCCAGTATCAATCATGGTGAGAACACGGCGGTCCGCAACAATGAGGTACATGTAGAATAAATTGTTGCGTTGTTGTTCTTCCTCTTGCCCCACCCGAGTGGTCAACACACGCTGTACAATGAGGCTAGGAAAGCCCGCGGTGGCAGCAATAGAATCAATGGCGGTAGTCTCCTGCTCCTCTGTCGAATCTGCAACAAGGTTAGGCATACGAGCAAATTCATCTTCAACATCACTAGAACTTTCATACCCATCAGCGGTAGCGATAAAAGCACGACGACTAGGGCAATCCTTCATGACATGTCCCATGCCCTTGCAGCGGTGGCAAATTATAGTGGTGGAGGAGCCAGTCCTAGTACCGGAAGTAGTAACCTTCTTCTGGTGTTGGTGCTGCACACTAGACGATTGCGCTACAGAGGTAGGCGCAAGTGGAAAAGTTGTTGCTGGTGTCTTAGCAACATGACTCTTCAAGTTCTCTACTCCAGAGCGTTGCTGGAGATATTTCTCAGTGTTGGACCTACAAGATTGTTGTGGAAGGCATCCCTGTACTTCTCGTTCAGCCTTAAGAGCAATATGATATAATTGGCTGAACCTATTCCACTCTTTATAGTCAACAATATTCTGGATATCACGGTTCAAACCACCAAAAAATCTGGCACTAGTTGCAAGATCGTCTTCATGTATATCACAACGTGCTAAACCAATAAGCAATTCCTGATAATATTCCTCTACTGTTTTACTACCTTGTGTTAAAGATTGTAATTTCAAACGTAAATCACGTTGGTAATAAGGAGGAACAAAATGAGATTTCATGCGTTGTTTCAAAACAGGCCAAGTGGCAGGTATAGCAGCATTAGTATTGCAAAGATCATTCCACCAAAAGAGAGCAAAACCTGTAAACTCACTAGTAGCAAGTCTAACTCTATGCTCAGCAGGAACTAAATGAGAATTAAATTTCTGTTCAACAGCAAGTTCCCTATCTAAGTATGCTTCAGGGCACTATCGGCAAAAGGTGGTATGTTAAATTTGGGCTTAACAAAAGTATCAGTATTACCACGATTATTATTACCTCCCATACCCTGTCGATTACGGTGAAGACAGTCTGCATCACGGTCAAAATCATCATCAGCAGCAGCTCGTTGAGGTGGAGGTTGTCGTTCAACATCCTCAATGCGGTGGACAACAGTGTTGATGTGACCCATCAACTCGGCAAACTTCGTTTCCATGAATGTACGCTGGTCCACAAGAAGCTTCGTGAGCTCGGCCTTGGAGACGCAATCATTGAAGTCTGTAGGGGACTCCAACTATCCAGGTGTCCCTTTCCCTTTCTCTGACATGGTTAAAAGCAAAAGACAACACTAAACAAAAAGATTAGCCCTATCAACTAGCATGCAGCAGAGGGTATAGAAAGTGGAAAACAATATTAGAAGCAATGTATCACAATCTTGCAAGTGTTCTAACCAAATCCAAACAGGTCGACACAATCTGTAGTTGAGATTGGGTGTAACAGTTGCAAGGAAGAAACCTGTGCTGCAATATGTATAGCTTGGAAGGCTAATATGTATATCAATGGAACACTATTCAATAACAGATAGTAGCACTGAATAAATGTCCAAAGCAGTGTTCTAATTGCTGACAAAAGAATCGTGTTCAAAAACAGTTGTGACAGCAAGAACAATGGCAAAGAACAACGGCAAAGGCAGCAAGGATCAAATAGACTTCACAGACTTAGAATTTTCAAGGCGGGGGGGGGGGGGGGTGCAAATCAAAATCTTGATTTTTTTGTATGATTTTTCCACTATTTTTTTGTGATGGAGGAACACAAAGGAAGAAACCACAAGAAGTTTCAACTCAAACAGAGGGAAAACAAAGGGTAGGCAAAATCTCAAAGTTTCACCGAAAGCGATATTTTTGACTTCACAATTTTTTTTCTATTTTTTCCCGATTTTTTTTGAATTTTTTGACGAGGGCACACAGGGCAAAGCCCAGTGTGGGTCACCTCAACTTTGAGTCAAGAATTTGCTGTAAACATTTCAGCCCAATCGGAGCAACGAGCGAAAAGTTATGCCTGTTTTACCGAAGGTATATCAAGATAGGGTTGGAGGGGTGAGAGGGGGGGGGGGAGAAACCGAATCGGGTAGGGTTTTTTTGTTGGCAACAGATTATGGGTGTGGTGGGTGGGTGACACGATGGTGAATCCAATGGAAAACACGATGGTGATGGTGGTGTGCAGCGGAGATCAAAACACAAACCGAATCGAAACACAAATTCAAACCAGCAACTGAACTCGACTAGGACACAAACTCAACACTACGGACTCTGAAATTAAATTATGAAAAGGCTAAACAGTATCAGGGATGGTGGGGAAATTTTTTTTGTAGGCTTTTTCATGGACAAAAGGTGATGAACACAAACGAATCTAAAGGGAAGAACACGATAATACCTCACGGGGAACCTGGAAATCTGATACCACTTGATGTAGATATGGCCCGATCTTCTAAGAGGTAAGGGAATAAACTCGAATTTGGGGAACTCGTTGTCGACGACTCGGCTTGAATCAGACAAGATTCAACCAAGCAACCGTTACACCAAGTACAACTTGATTGTTCCTGCAAGCGAAATCGAGAACACAAGCAAGAGAGGATAAACACACAATCTGAAATTGTAAATATGGATGAAGCGAATCACAAGAAAAGGTTCAAGCTCTAAACACAAAAGGACTAATCGCCACAGTGGTGTAGAACAAGAACAGGGGCCCTGGATTACTGTAAAAGGACTTGTCGCCACAGTTACAATAATTCGATCAAGTTTCTCTCTGGAAAATTGAACTAAACAAAACCCGAAACTAAAAGACGGCAGCTACTAAGTTTATGTAGGAAACAAAGACGTCCTAGGGTTGGGGGCGACCAGGGGGGCGCCCACAATATGGGCTTAAGGCCCGACATGATACATGGCCAAGTTGGCCCAAAATAGGTGGCATAGCACCTTGTCATGGTCACATATTATGACTCACGATCCTTCTGGAGCTAGGACCAGAACCAAAATGACGGCGTCATCGTCCTCTTTCCAACACATCAAAGAACGCCTCGTTTGGACGTCGGATGTGGGAGATATCATCAAAACCGTGAAGGGGTGTCGGCTGAATTCGAGACGAACACGGCGACCGAGTTGGTGACGACTTGTAACTTGGGGAAGGCCATGATATGCGCGTATCCAGCATGGTGATGTCCTCATCAAGATGTCTCTCACACACCCTTTCCTCTCCTCTAAAACATGAAGTCCTCTCCTAGCACTTTGAATATGGTCCTAACACAAGGCTAATGGGAAGAGAGCCACCTCTCCCACTAGCCACACCTCTCCTTATATAGGACTAGGGTCTATTATCCACATGACCACTCTACCCTTGACCTACATAACACACCCACCTACTACCGGGGGCATAACCATCCATCTTTCACCTCATCGCCCGAATGCCATCGGACGCTTCACATCTTTGATTCATCTCGAAGCAAGCTCCGTGATGGTGCCACGTGCACCACCAACCACTGCCACCGGTTTTGAGGCCCAAACCGGGAAACCGCCTTGCACGCTTCTTAAAGTGTGACTTCTCGATGTTGATGCGTGTCACCTTGTCCCGTGATCCTGACCACTGGCAAGTCTCTCCCAGTCGCTGTCCATCAGGACCCCTTGTCACTTGCACCGGCATCCCGTTCACCTTGACTTGGTCAACATGCCATCTTCATCACCACCATGGTTTTGAGGCTCTACCGCGAAACCGTCTGTGCTTCTTGCCTCTCCACGTGTACGGTGTGGATCACCCTTGACTTCACCTGACATTCCGATCGTCAGGCCCCAAGTCCCCTACTTGTGCGCGACCATCTCGCCGTTGACCGCCAAGTTGACTCCAGTGACCTACACATCATGAGACAAGCAAAGACATTTTCCATCTCCTGCAACATCACCAATATATCCACCAACTCTGGTTAGTCATAACCATGATATGCAAACCCATGCAATCTCTGGATTCACGTATTTCAACTCAAACACCAAATCCGCTCAAGTCAATTACTCATCACAAATATAGCAAACCATGGCACATATCCACATGGTTTCTCAGACGGTATTAGACATACATTAGTCATATATACTTTTATTTAAAGACATTTTTTACATGCTATTGAGAATTCTAGAAACGTTAAAAGACTTAGAAGACATGAAAACAAAAGAAATAATGTCTTAACTACAACCAAAATTGCTTGACAGATGAGATGGTTAAATGAGTTTACACTAAACAAACAGGTCTTGGGTTCAAATCCTATTGCTTGTAGAAATAACTCACTCATTTCAAACAACAACTAAAAAATATTTTGAAAAATATTATGCAAAACATGTCTATATTAACAGATATGTAATATAAAATATATCAATGAAAATCATGTTCAGCTCTATTAACACGTCATAAAAATATGTCTAGAATAGTTGACATGTCACAGAACGTAACTATGAAAAAAGCGTATGTAGACGTGTAAACATGTTTATATTGTCTCAATAAAGCATCTCATATGTCTAGAATAGTTTGAATCTTGTTCTCTATCGACCAAACTCTTTATATGGTACTATTTGTCACATGTTTACATATCTATTTTTTCCTAGGAGGGCTTTTGGAATGCAGCATTCATCAATCCTATATCAAAGTCCTATGGATTGCATTCCTTCATGTATGTTTTGGAGGAAAAAAAAGCAAGAGGTCCAGCCTCTTGTAAAATTCCTATAAGTCTATCTCTCTCTTCAGATTCCTGTGTTTTTCCTGTGTTGCTACCAAACTCTTACTAGGAAAATTTCCTGTGTTTTCAATTCTCATAGGAATGCAATGCAAAAATCCTTTGTTTTTCCTAACTAAGGGGGTGTTTGGATCCATCTTGTTGAACTTTAACATCCATGTTCTAAACACTCATGTTAAAAGAGAGATGTCAAAGCTTAAAACCCTCAAAATCTTTACCTGGTTTTGAGGTGGTAAAATTTGTTAAAAGGTACCTATCTTGAGAAAAATTTGATAAAACTGGTCAAACTTCAACATGGATCCAAATAGATGGATGTTAAATTTTAACACCTTATTTTTTAAATTGTTAAACTTTAACACTTTGTTAAAATTTAACAAGATGGATCCAAACAGGGCCTAAAAGAAGGAAAAACTTTCTGCCTTTCAGTTTTTATGACATACGCTGAAGTTCTACTCAGAACTCAAGGACAGGTGGGACCATGTTTCGTGGCCCCATGTTTCAGTGTGTTAAGCATGCTAGTATGAGAGAAGGCGCCTCTCGACCTCATGCCCATATCAGGGGTGCACTCCCGTTTCCGCCATCACTCCACTCTCCTGCTTCTCATTTTCTTCGCCGCGCTCAAACCACCTCGAACCCTCGCTCGCCGCTCGCCACGCTCAACTACCATGGCACCCACGGGGGACTCGAGGGAGGCCGCTGGCAATGGCAACCTCCTCACCCCTCTCCTCCTGGAGTCTGTGGTATGTTCTTGTCCACGTTCTGTGATTTTCATACAATTTTAGGGGTTTTTCGTTTGCGCAATATCTGTGTGATTCTTTATAGTTCTCGACTCTTTTAGGCCAACATCGGTACTATTTTGTGGTTCGATTTAGTTATCAAGTTGATATTTCATGATTTATGGAAGGGGATTTTTTACTGTTCATCGACTCTTTACAGAGCGGTGGTTCATCTTCTTCCATGGCCGGAGCACGCTACGGCGAATCTAGCTCGCCTTTGTTGAAGCGCGTCCACGGCTCTCTAGCACCAGACGTCTTGGCACCAGCAAAGGAGGAGGAGGAGGTCGTCCTGGTGTTAGCGCCTTCCCCGAAGCGCGTCCGCGCCAGCAAAGGAGGAGGAGGAGGTGGTCGTCCCGGTGTCAGCACCTTTGCTGAAGCGCATCAGTGGCGCTCTAGTCCCGGACGTCTCAGCGCCAGCGAAGGAGGAGCAGGAGGTCCTCCCGACATCAGAGGAGCGGGAGGAGGTCGTCCCTGCATCAGAGGAGGATGAGGTCCTCCTGGCATCAGAGGAGGAGGAGTTTATCCCGGTTTCAGAGGAGGAGGTCGCCTTGGCGGCCGTGAAGGGGAAGGAGGTGGTCCTCCCGACAGCAAAGGAGGAGGAGGCACCACCGACGAAGGTCATCAAGGCGACCGTCAGCGACAACGACACCACCACCAACCACCGCAGCAATAAAGAGCTCCCCTTCACCGTCGGATTGTGCATTCCTTCCCGGTCCACTCCTTCCGGCAAGTATTGGTACCGGTACCCGTTCTGCAACAACGACTAGGAGTACGACTCCAGCATGGCGGTCGACATGCACGTGTCCCGGTTCATCAGCCACCCCCACAACACTAGGAGGCCCGACACCGTCAAGCTACACAGCAAGATTGCTCGGGTCGACTGATGAGTCCCCTCGTCATCACCGTCGTTGCTCATCTCAGTGGATGCTCGTCGTCCCCTCCTCGTCGCGCAGCTAGTTTCAAGTCTCGTTGTCATCATCGCTTTTATTCTTTGTAGTTGTATGTTTGTGTTGAACACTTCTGATTGTGTTTTATTGACCTCGTGGTTGAACTGGATGAGCTGCCTTATTTTGTTAATGTATTATGTGTTCTAGTGTGCTGCTAGCTAAGGGCATGTTTGTTTCCTGGTAAAATTGAGGGGGTGCTGCTACTGCAATCTTGCAGTTGTTTTTTCATTGTTTTCTTGACTCCTAATATGGTGACAATAGAATTTTCATTTTGTTGTTGGTTCATTTGCACGCACTAGCTACAAGGTAGCTTCGCCCTTGTTAATTGCAACTAACTCAAAACAACGTCAAATAATTCAAAATGAATCAGTTGTTTTCAATCACTATTCAATGCAAAATAATGTCAAATAATTGAATACTAATCTATTTTTTCATGAAGGCATTAAAAGTTGTTATATTTGTACTGTACTTGTTTTCACGTGATTCAAAGCAAAGAAACTTTTATAATCAACATGATGTCCATTCGACGGTTAATAGCGCTGCTTTAAAGGTTCCTTAACTTTCAAGCGATTGAAATTTATTGGAAGGTTCGATTTTTTTTTATTTGATGGAATGTTCCCTCCAAACTTTAGGCGCGCGTTGGTGAAAATTTTTCGTGAGCCCATCTAATTCAACTCAGCCACTCCAAATTAATGTGGTTTGGCTCGAGCCACCTACTCAAAACTCAAAGTGGCATCTCAAAATGAGAAAACTCACAGTCGTTGCCGCCTTTTTGCATAATCTTTTGGAGGTGGACAAGGAGAGACGACTGGTTGCTATGCGGCGTTGCTCTGAGCACTAACCGCGCAACTTATGCCACCATGGATACCTCTGACAACTGATCCACCGACTGGCGCAGCCGCGAGACGACGGCGAGATTTCCAGCAAGCGAAAGGTGAGTAACTTGCACTTGCTATAGTATGCCAGATTTCCTAGATTTCAGGCGCCTGAAAAGTATGCAGTACTCTTATACAACTACTTAGACATAAAGATGTCCCTAGTATTGACATTATTTATGTACACATGCGCAGCTCCCCCCCACCCCCACCCCCCATTTGAGTGGTGAAGCATGGGCTTTAGCAGTCGAATGCACGGGAAGAAACAGGGAACATCAAACCTACCAGGGTCATCTGTACGAGGATCTACTGACAATTGATGGCCTTATATCATTGAAACACAAGTTTGGTTATAGTGCGTGGGACTACTACTACTATTAGAAGAGAAATGGAAATAGCTCAGCAATTCTCGAGGCATTTGATTTCCCAGTTCATTAGGAAAAGTCAATTGATTGTATCAGTGCCGAGAAGAAAGTTAGGATGTTATTGACAACATATGATGAATCAGCTAGCGGATACGTTAGCATTACACCACTGAAACGAGTGAGAGAGTCCGAGTCTGATGAGGAGGATGATGATGATAGTCTGGGTGATGATAAGAAAGTTGATGTTTATAAAGATTGGCTTCAGAAGCAAGGATCTGATACAGGTATACATGTTCTTTTTGTACTTCACAAACCACATGTAAACTATATTTTTTCTCCTATTTGACGTAGTCCTATTGGTGGTATCTTGAAGGTCTTTATGATGTAGACCGGGATGGTTCAATTGCAGTATACACTGCATGGCTGAAGGAGAAAGGCCTCCTGAGAGACATAAGTAACTCTTTTCTCATTTTGACTTCTTGACTTGTAAACATGTTTTTTTTTCTTTAACTAAGACATTAGTATTTGCAATGTTTTAATGTGTTATTACAATTATGGGGACCCTACACAAGTAGATGGTGAGGGCACTGGTTACAGCGGATCAGGAGGAAAAGAATGGCCAATTCATGCTAGGAGAATAAACAAGAAGACGAAAGGTTATATATATATATATATATATATATATATATATATATATATATATATATATATATATTCAGCGCGCCGGCCAGTTTGAGCACCAGGCGGGTCTGCTGCATGCACCTTGTCACCTTGTTGAGCGGCAGACCAAGCCGGTGGCACCCAAGCCATGTGCTTGGTCCTCTACTTTTGTGTCAGCAGCTACATGCAAGAAATCTTGGTCCCCTACTTTTGTGTCAGTAGTTGCATGTGTCCTTGATCCACCACCAGCTGGTCAAACCAACCTCCGCAATTGTATATATACTACAGGAGTAGTATACTTTTCGAAGTAGTATATACTATTATTTAGCGCACCGGTCGATTTGACCACCTGCTGGTCAAACCACCTATGTGATAGTATATCCCGGTAGTATATCGCCGTAGTGTATGTACAACTGTGGTCGTATATTTTCTACCGAGATCATATATTTTTAGGTCGATATTTTTTTTTACCATCAGCTAGTCAATCAAACCTTCATGATTGTATAACGTGGTAGTATATGTACAATAGTGATCATATATTTTTAGATCAATAATCGTATATTGTCTACCGAGGTTGTATATTTTCAGGTCGATATCTTTTTGCTCACCAAGTGGTCAAACCAACCTCCACGATCATATATCATGATAGTAATATGTACAATCATGATACGACATCCACCAGCTGATCTAACCAAACTCTACGATAGTATCTATACAATATGAGTAGTATATTTTTTTAGGAGTAGTATATTTTAGGAGTAGTATATATACTACAGTCATATATACATGTTTTTGAGATCGTATATCATGACACCACTCAATCACGCGATCATATTTTTTATTTATATTTTTTAAAAAATAGTATATATACTCGTGCTTTCACTATAGTAGTTTTGTTTAGTGTATATACTCCTCAAATATCATCATGGAAAACAATGTATTATACAATCCGTTAGACAAAACGTAAATATAAAATACTATCTTAAAATATTATCATGGCGTACACAATAATATAGATTAAGAGAGGACAAAAAATATTTTTGTACTGTATATACTATCATAGTGCACAATGTAGTATAGATTCAGAGAGAACAACAGGTAAATACTACATAAGTTGTATGAACATGGATAACAGAGTCAATAAGTCATTCATACATAAATTGTATATATACTATAGTAGTATATATACAAAATTGAAAAAACAGATGTGCATGTACAACGAGAACTCAGCAATTGGTTTGGTGTTCTCCTCTGCATCGGCATCGCCTCCAGCACCTTGCAACATGCATCATCGTCATCCTCGCCAAGGAGCTCGGCACTCTTCCATGAGCACTCCTTCCGACCATTCATCTAGAAGTTATAAATATACTACAAAAATAATATATATACTACAGAAGATACTATGCAGCCTACAATAATATACTACAACCAAAGTATACTACCTTGTACGCTTGACTGAACTAGAATTGAATCATGATGTTTTCTGCACACTGAACAAAAAACTAGCAGCACGAGTAGTGGTTCTCGATGCTCTAAATCTAAAAAGATAAACTAAATCTAAAAAGATTAATTAAAATGGTCTGCACACTAAACAAAAAACTAGCGGTACAAGAGAAGCTATGCTTCTTGCTAGCTTTCCTCTTGCCTGCGCATCCCGCGGCGTGGAACTCAAACATGAGGTGCCCCTGCAAGTTGCGAAAGAGATGAGACACATGAGTCACCAAGGAGAGTTTGAACTGTGCCAGTTGCAAAAGGGAATTCCATTCAGGCATCAATATTCGATAGAATAGGGACAGAAAAAAAAAACTTGAAGCGAAAACTATGGCAGAGGGACATGTAGTTTTCAGCAGGCAACAACCAAAATTTGAATATGCATGAACGAAGCAAAAAAAAAATATATGATTGTTCGTACCAAAGGTTCTCGGTATTGTCATTAAAATCTGGTAGAAAAGAGAAGAAAAATTGATTAGTATATATACTCCTCTATCCCGGCAATAGTATAACTACTATACGACCTACAAGTATATATAAGATCAGATCATGTATAATATGACCTGCAACTATTATGGTAGTTTATTGTTGGTTGTAGTATATTTTGGCAATAGTATCACTACTATACGACTTGCAAGTATATGTACGATCAGATCATGAATAATATACTACTATTATGCACATGACATATCTCTTTATTTTTTCAAACAAACTCAAGAACACCAAAAGAAAAGTAATTGTAGAATTTTTTTCATTTGAAGTATCAATAAGCATTTTTTTTTAGAATTCTAGGCGTCAGTTGCACGCTTAGAAAAAATCCCAAAGAAGGAGGTCAAAGGGGCAAGCAAGAAATCCCAAAAGGAAAAACGAATCGCTCAGCATCAAAATCCAATAGCCTCTGAACTCGTGCAGAACAGAGAGAAGAATATTTTTTTGAAGAAAACACAGAAAAAAATCTGATGTACGAAACATGCCAGGACTCAACACTCCCTAATAAAAACGAGATCAAGACAGAGTAGCGACATGCTGCTCCTTCGATGCAGCAGCAACATGGTTGTAAGCATCTTGTTGCTTTTTACCCCCGCGCGTGCATCTCTCAACCATGTGGAGTTGGGTGTGCAGCCTTCCTGCATGCCCGAGATGAGCAAGGTGAACGAAAATTTCTTGAAAAGGAAAGGGCAGAAAAAGGATCAAATAGCAGCAAAACCAAGGAGATAAGCGCACCAGGAAACCATGGCCCGAAGCATCTGGATAAGGCCGGCCATAGGAAAATAAAGGACCATCACCTGTGCAAGGCGTTGTGGACGGAGCTCCAAACGAAAGCTGCGACATCCTCGCCTCGATCTTTCCTCTCGCGCACAAGCAGCCCTCTCGCGCACAAGCAGCAGCTGACCAGATCTCGCCATCGAACGCAGACGTCCTTGCCGCCTCCCAGCCAGCGCCGGCCCTAGGGGTAGTGCATTGGTGCGACCGCCAGGGGCCCAAGCCAGGAGGGGGCTCAAAGTCCAAGTATGTATGTACATACCATACACTATAAAAACTAAGGCCCACAGCAATAAAAAGTTAAGGATCGTGATAACCGATTGTTGTTTCTGCAGCATACATGCCACATCGAGCCACGGATCATCATGAACTCATGATCGCGACCAGGATTGTGACTTCAAGTCTTCCTGGCGAGTCGCCCCTTCCCTCGCCTACCTCTCCGGCTGCCCAGCTCATCTAGTCGTCCATCGCCGATCGCGGATCGCCACCGAGACGTATGTTAGCTCACTCTCTCAGCGATCAATGGCAACTCAGCGACAAGGCTACGCCCGGCCACCTGTGCGTCCATGTCCTGGTCCAATCATCTAATTGAGCTCTAGTTTCTATTCTAGTATTCTGAAATTGTATTCTAAGTACTTATGTGATCTTGTTTTTCAACTAATTTAGATTTTAGAATTTAAGAATGTTACCAAAGAAACATTTGTCAGGGTTGAGAAA
The DNA here is from genome assembly GCA_032690845.1 of Eleusine coracana subsp. coracana. Lineage (NCBI taxonomy): Eukaryota > Viridiplantae > Streptophyta > Magnoliopsida > Poales > Poaceae > Eleusine > Eleusine coracana. The sequence goes on along the minus strand of CM064422.1, from coordinate 35,528,738 downwards.
AGAAAATGAAAAAGATTAGAAGAAGATATATATACATTTTATAAGATTTTATATAAAGCTAGACTATAAAGGACCCATCGCGACGAGTTCGCTCGAGGGCCCTCAAAATCCTAGGACCAGACCTGCTCCCTGCATGCGTGACCAGCAGCAGTAGCCACCCGAGAGCTCGAGCAGACGTCGGCGCCGCTGGTGAGGCTGCCATCCATGATCCACCACGGATTTGTGCTGTCTAGCAGCTGGATCTAGTAATAGGAGAGGAGGAGGAGAGAGAACACGAGATTCAAAATGAGAGTGGGGAGAGAGAAAGAGACAATATTATTTGCATATATATTATGCTCATATACTATTCAAGTGTGAAATATACTACTGCGGGGGTATGAAATATACTATCACAAATTGACATGGTCTGGATGCACCAACCAACCGGGGCGCTGAATATATATATATATATATATATATATATATATATATATATATATATATATATATATATATATATATATATATATTAATGTCATAGCATTAGCCCTGAAACATTGTAGTTTGTTTTGTAATTATTAGGAAATGGCAAGATTGTTGGTTGTGGTACCATGAAAGGTCTAGCTGCACTTGCCAGAGACATAAGGCTAGTGCAGAGAAAATGCATATTGAATTTTCGCCAACTTTGGGTGGTCCCTGTGAAAAAAATAGACATGCATTTGTGAATGAAGTTGTTACATTTATAAGGACAAAGACTCCAATAATTAGAGTTGGAAAGTGGAAACATGTAAGCGAAGAAATCAAGAATTTCATCACATAAAGCATTATGGTATGTCAATTTCCTTGTACACATGTATCAGTTGTTCACAATATATTAACATGAGTGGCTTACAATAATAGAAAGCATGGGATATGGAGCACATTGTAGATGCCAAGGAAAAGATATTGAAGGTTGCGCAAGAGCGCTACAAAGGATGGAGATCCACTTTTAGTACTACATGTAAGGCATACAAGAGTCATGATGCCAGAATGAAGCATAAGTCTGAAGACCTGGACGTTCTAGAGTGACACTATTTAATCAAGTACTTTGGAACTTTAAAGTTCAAGGTAACACAATGTTCATTTCTTATAGTCCAAATGCTCCAAGGTAATAACTTGTGAGTCTCTTTTTCTCAATTGTTTAGACAAGTGGGATGAAATCCTCTAATCTTGGTTTTGTGGTAAATAGTGGCAATCATAGGTATGTGAATGGCAAATTTTCCATGTTACACCCAACTGTGTTAGTCAGGACCTCCATTCTGTCATTGCTGATATTTAGTACAACTATGATTAGGAGCCATGTAACCATGCATGTCCCAAGCAGGCAGGGATGAAAGTGTGCTATATTATCCATTATTAGGAGTGTATCATCTGTATTTTGAACTATTGGAAAGTCCTGACCTTCTATATTTTGCAGTGGTAGTTTGGGCTTTCTAACTGTAATTGTTAACTTTCCGCAGAAGATCATCAGCCAGAACTCTACGAATCATACAAAAATGGAAAATATGCATGTGATGGGTTCGAAGCCTTTCTCTCAGTATAGTTGGGAAATGGTAAACATTGTCATAATTGTTCTCTGCTTGTAACACATTAATCTGATATATTAGTGATGTGTACACTTGCATTTGTAGAGAGATATAGAAACTGGTGTCGAGCCAGATCCTGTGGAACTCCTTAAGGCTACTCACACGAAGCATGGACAATGATCAAATGAGACGTCTGAAAGTATTTATATGAGTGCTATAAACTTTGTGAACTAATTTACTTTTTGTCATAACATTACGTACATTGATCACATACATTTGTTTCTTTTCCCCAGAGCAATGTAGCCAGGAGATTGCATATGGCTGAATCATCTGAATTGGGTTGTGACGAAGCAAGAAGCAACACATCTGCATGTGGTAAAGCGGTCCTTCTTCTCCAACAATCATACATGGAAACAACCGGTGCCAAATCAAGCATGTTACATGGCCAAGGATACATATTGTGTAATCTAAATAAAAAGCAACTGCTTTAGGAAAGAGTCCAAGAACAAGCTCATGAGCTTGAGCAACTAAAAGCGCTTCTTGCAAAGCAAGCTACCGATAAGGAAAAAGAGGAGCGACTCATGGCCAAACTTTGAGAAAAATTGTTGCAAAGTTCCCAGCAATGTTTCCATAAAACTGCAATTCGGAGGTAAATAACACTCTCATGTTCACCCTCAAATCTGAAAGATATATTTTTTTGAAACTGTGCTTGGCATTTTTTTTCCTTTGGCCCACCCAAACTAGCCCGATAGCATTTGGCCCAACCTAGAGCTTGGGCCTAGCTCCGCCACTACCAAGCTCTGGTTTTCCTATATCTAGCATGCCCTACATGGAGCTTCCATGTAGCGCGTTTTAATTTCGTGCTAAAATGGCCCAAGAGGGTGAGAACGGCCCATGAAGAGCACTAGTGGGCTGCGGGGGTGAGTGCGGGCTGGAATGAAGAACAAACGAGCAACACATTTCATGCAGTGAATGGAGCAACAAAATTTAAGTTTACTTCAAATTTCAAATAGATTTTTCTCTCAAACCATAACTCTGTTATCGATTTTGTTTGAATTATTATACTTTTTATAATCAATTCAAAAAAATAAGATCCTACATGCATATGTTCTTTCAAAATTTTAAAATTATGATTTGGAAATTTTGAATTTCATGCATTGTTTGTATTTTTTGAATTAAATGATTTTATTACTTTCTTTTTTTTTGAATTGTTTCAGCAGTGAAACTTAGTTGTTCCAATGATGAATATCGATTTTTCTAATGGTAATAGTTCATAATGTACAAGCAAATGAGCTCGTGGACCTTAATGGGCCGCTCTATGTGTATAAGCAAATGAGCTCGTGAGCCTTAATGGACCGCTCTACGTGTAAGCTACGCGTAGCGTGGCCTATATATAGGAAGTCCCGCTAAGCTGTTTCTGAAAGTTTCTGAAATTGCTCACATAGATTATAGTTGAAATCTCGACTTCTTTTAAATTTGTCATATTACATAATTTATTCTCTATTTTGTAATCCACTAGATTAATTAATCTAGCTTAATTAATCTAGTAAGAAAACAAACAGGGTAGATTAAAAGGTTAGATGAATTAATCTAGAGGGCAGATTATTATAATCCAATAATCTCCTCAAAAGATTCTTATTTGGTAAAAGACCCTTACAACTCATGTCATGGCTATTCTTCCCCTACAACTACTTGATCCAGTCTAAATAATCTAAAAAACAAACACCACATTCATATTAATTAATCTAGCTAAAATAATGCAGATTAAATAATCTAGTGAGATAATTCAGATAAATTAATCTGGTGAGAAAACAAACAGACCCTAACACTCGCATGCCCACCCTCAGATCCGAAAGATACATTTATTTTTTTATATCTATTTTTTGCATTTTTTCCTTTGGTCCCCCCAAACCAGCCTGATAGCATTTGGTCCGACCTAGAGCTTGGGTTTAGCTCTGTCACTACCAAGCTCTGTTGCCAATTAAAGATTCATAATGCTCCTAAAAGTTTTTGAAATTGCTCACATAGATTATAGTCGAAATCTCGACTGCTTTTATATTTGTTATATTACATAATTTGTTCTCTATTTTGTAATTAGCAGGCTGCTACCAATGAAACCAACATTGCATTAGGGATCACTGAAGGCATAATTGCAAAGGAGACCAATAAAGAGACGAATAGGACCACTAAAGGCACAATTGCGGAGGAGACCAATGAAGTGACGAACAATGTAATAAGTTGGAATACAACAGAATCTGAAGCTAGGAACACTAAGGACAACATTGATGCACCACCAGTGCATAACATTCAAACACTCAAGCCGGAGCAGGTAATGATTTTGAACAAGTATGGCAATCATGATGATGTGGTGCTTGGATTATAGCTAACAATATTTCAACGTCTTTATACCAGATTGAGACCAGAAGCATTATCACAACACAAAAAAAAAATGTTCTAGCTCGTAAACCAAAACCGACCAAGCTGTCGAAGAATTTGGCAAAAGAATATCGTGATCATGAGCCATCAAAAAAATTCATATCTCGAAATGAGCTGATAGTTCTAAGTAGAATGCAAGGAAGCAAAAGGAATCAGCATGCAATATGTCAAATATACCTACACTATATATATATATATATATATATATATATATATATATATATATATTAATGTCATAGTATTAGCCCTGAAACATTGTAGTTTGGTTAAGACACTGTATCTCATAGTCATTTGTTTCATAATTATTAGGAAATAGCAAGATTGTTGGTTGTGGTACAATGAAAGGTCTAGCTGCACTTGCCATATACATAAGGCTAGTGCAGAGAAAATGCATATTGAATTTTTGCCAACTTTGGGTGGTCCCTGTGGAAAAAATAGACGTGCATTTATGAATGAAGTTGTTACATTTACAAGGACAAAGACTCCAATAATTGGAGTTGGAAAGTGGAAACATGTAAGCGAAGAAATCAAGAATTTCATCACATAAAGCATTACGGTATGTCAATTTCCTTGTACACCATACAATTTATCAGTTGTTGACAATATTAACATGAGTGGCTTACAATAATAGGAAGCATGGGACATGGAGCACATTGTAGATGCCAAGGAAAAGATATTGAAGGTTGCGCAAGAGCGCTACAAAGGATGGAGATCCACTTTCAGTACTACATGTAAGACATACAAGAGTCATGATGCCAGAATGAAGCATTAGTCTGAAGACCTGGACGTTCTAGAGTGACACTATTTAATCAAGTACTTTGGAACTTCAAAGTTCCAGGTAACACAATGTTCATTTCTTGTAGTCCAAATGCTCCAAGGTAATAACTTGTGAGTCTCTTTTTCTCAATTGCTTGGACAAGTGGGATGAAATCCTCTAATCTTGGTTTTGTGGTAAATAGTGGCAATCATAGGTATGTAAATTTCCGATGTTACACCCAACTATGTTAGCCAGGACCTCCATTCTATCATTGCTGATATTTAGTACAACTATGATTAGGAGCCATGTAACGATGCATGTCCCAAGCAGGCAGGGATGAAAGTATGCTATATTATCCATTATTAGGAGTGTATCATGTGCATATTGAACTATTGGAAAGTCCTGACCTTCTATATTTTGCAGTGGTAGTTTGACTTCCTAACTGTAATTGTTAACTTCCTGTAGAAGATCATCAGCCAGAACTCTACGAATCATACGAAAATGAAAAATATGCATGTCATGGGTTCGAAGCCTTTCTCTCAGTATAGTTGGGACGTGGTAAACATTGTCATGACTGTTCTCTGCTTGTAACACATTAATTTGATATATTAGTGATGTGTACGCTTGCGTTTGTAGAGAGATATAGAAACAGGTGTCGAGCCAGATCCTGTGGAACTCTTTAAGGCTACTCACACGAAGCATGGACAATGATCAAATGAGACGTCTGAAAGTATTTATGTGAGTGCTATAAACTTTGTGAACTAATTTACTTTTTGTCGTAATATTACGTACATTTATCACATACATTTGTTTCTTTTCCCCAGAGCAATGTAGCCAGGAGATTGCATATGACTGAATCATCTGAATTGGGTTGTGACGAAGCAAGAAGCAACACATCTGCATGTGGTAAAGAGGTCCTTCTTCTCCAACAATCATACATAGAAACAACCGGTGCCAAATCAAGCAAGTTACGTGGCCAAGGTTACATGTTGTGTAATCTAAATAAAAAGCAACTGCTTTAGGAAAGAGTCCACGAACAAGCTCATGAGCTTGAGCAACTAAAAGCGCATCTTGCAAAGCAAGCTGCCGACAAGGAAAAGGAGGAGCGACTCATGGCCAAACTTTGAGAAAAATTATTGCAAGAGTTCCCGGCAATGTTTCCATAAAACTGCAATCCGGAGGTAAATAACACTCTTATGTCCACCCTCAAATCTGAGAGAGATATTTTTTTGCATCTGTGTTTGGCATTTTTTTCCTTTGACCATCCCAAACTAGCCCGATAGTATTTGGCCCAACCTAGAGCTTGGGCCTAGCTCCGCCACTGCCAAGCTTCGGTTTTCCTATATCTAGCATGCCCTACATGGAGCTTCCACGTAGCGCGCTTTAATTTCGTGCTAAAATGGCCCAAGAGGGTGAGAACGGCCCATGAAGAGCACTGGTGGGCTGCGGGGGTGAGTGCGGGCTGGAATGAAGAACAAACGAGCAACACATTTCATGTAGTGAATGGAGCAACAAAATTTAAGTTTACTTCAAATTTCAAATAGATTTTTCTCTCAAACCATAACTCTGTTATCGATTTTGTTTGAATTATTATACTTTTTATAATCAATTCAAAAAAATAAGATCCTACATGCATATGTTCTTTCAAAATTTTGAAATTATGATTTGGAAATTTTGAATTTCATGCATTGTTTGTATTTTTTGAATTAAATGATTTTATTTGTTTCTTTTTTTTGAATTGTTTCAGCAGTGAAACTTAGTTGTTCCAATGATGAATATCGATTGTTCTAACGGTAATTGTTCATAATGTATAAGCAAATGAGCTCGTGGGCCTTAATGGGCCACTCTATGTGTATAAGCAAATGAGCTCATGAGCCTTAATGGACCGCTCTACGTGTAAGCTACGCGTAGCGTGGCCTATATATAGGAAGTCCCGCTAAGCTGTTTCTGAAAGTTTCTGAAATTGCTCACATAGATTATAGTTGAAATCTCGACTGCTTTTAAATTTGTCATATTACATAATTTATTCTCTATTTTATAATCCACTAGATTAATTAATCTAGCTTAATTAATCTAGTAAGAACACAAACATGGTAGATTAAAAGGTTAGATGAATTAATCTAGAGGGCAGATTATTATAATCCAATAATCTCCTCAATTGATTCTTATTTGGTAAAAGACCCTTACAACTCATGTCGTGGCTATTCTTCCCCTACAACTACTTGATCCAGTTTAAATAATCTAAAAAACAAACACGACATTCATATTAATTAATCTAGCTAAAATAATATAGATTAAATAATCTAGTGAGATAATTCAGATAAATTAATCTGGTGAGAAAACAAATAGGCCCTAACACTCGCATGCCCACCCTCAGATCCGAAAGATACATTTATTTTTTTGCATCTATTTTTGGCATTTTTTCCTTTGGTCCCCCAAACCAGCCTGATAGCATTTGGCCCAACCTAGAGCTTGGGTCTAGCTCTATCACTACCAAGCTCTGTTGCCAATTAAAGATTCATAACGCTCCTAAAAGTTTCTAAATTTGCTCACATAGATTATAGTCGAAATCTTGACTGCTTTTATATTTATCATATTAGATAATTTGTTCTCTGCTTTGTAATTAGCAGGCTGCTACCAATGAAACCAACATTACATTAGGGATCACTGAAGGCATAATTGCAAAGGAGACCAATAAGGAGACAAATAGGACCACTGAAAGCATAATTGCGGAGGAGACCAATGAAGTGACGAACAATGTAATAAGTTGTAATACAACAGAATCTGAAGCTAGGAACACTAAGGACAACATTGATGCACCACCAATGCATAATATTCAAACACTCAAGCCGGAGCATGTAATGATTTTGAACAAGTATGGCAATCATAATGATATGGTGCTTGGATTATAGCTAACAATATTCCAACGTCTTTATACCAAATTGAGACAAGAAGCATTATCACAACACAAAAAAAAATGTTCTAGCTCGCAAACCAAAACCGACCAAGCTGTCAAAGAATTTGGCAAAAAAATATCGTGATCATGAGCCATCAAAAAAATTCATATCTCGAAATGAGCTGATAGATCTAAGTAGAATGCGAGAAAGCAAAAGGAATCAGCATGCATGTAAGAACTGGAAATAGACCTTCATTCATAATTGCCTTAATTTTTATCAATGCATTTCTATATAGCTCCAGAAGCTATAATTCTCATCTCACTAGAAACCCTATATGTCTCTTATTTGGGTAGGAACATTGAGATTTGGCAGGGCGATATACAAGGTTCAGGATTGCCTAGGTTTGAAGCAACCTTAGTGTCTCCCTTCATTGTTATTATTTCGGCATGCAGAAATTTCTGTGGATACAATTGTAGTTCTGGATTTGAATGGGTTGTTTGAGTGAATAATAGATTGATGTAACTAATAATATTGGATTTCTGTGGATACAATCGCATGAATAATATTGGATTAATATTAGATTGATGTACGCTATTCATTTTATTGTGATACACTAAACATAAATTGCAATGGCTGATATATTAATATGATACCCTCTATCTATAGCAACCGGAGGAGGTTGTTGTAGTTTGGATTAGATTGCAACGACTGATATATTGATGCGATACCCTCTATCTATAGCAACGCGGAGGAGGTTGTTACAGTTTGGGTCAGATATCTCGATGAGCACCTACGTGGCAATTGCTATTTGTTTCGTTGCGATACACTAAACGTATAGCAACGCGGAGGAGATTGTTGCAGTTTGGATTAGATATCACGACGAGCACCTGCGTGGCAATTGCGGCATTCACTACACCTCAAGAGCATTGCAATATTGCGTATTTGCAATTATGCAACATTGATGCAATAGCCATTATAGCAATGATGCGCATAGTTGTGAATCCGTCGTTCTGCAACACAGCCGTCGTTACCATATCACCTATACGCAATGCCACATGGCGTTGCAACAAGCCACATCTACCGCAACAATACAAACAAATCGATGCAATATGCTATCGCAGCGCTACTACTTACGACGCCTCCCAACGATATGACATTGTTGTGATAGTTTATTATCGTAACGAAAATACCCATATAGCAACATTTTCAAGGCCTTGCGACAGACCTAAAACCTTGTAGTGATTGAGGGAGATCGTCTGGCGTCTCCATTGAGAACTATCATTAGGGACGGAGGCCGTCTAGGTACGGGCGGGTAGTCTTGCACACAATCCAGAAATCGCATGTTCTCTCTATAGCCTTCTTTTGATTCATTCCACTTGAATTTCAGATAGCATATATAACACGAAATGACGAATACCAACACAAATATCTCGTTTATATAATCAAACTTATTAGGAGTCTTATATAGCCTACGACTTGCTCAAAATATATCCCCTTTTTGTTTTCACAATGTGGGTGACTTATCTCATTTCTTATGCAATTCGTGCAACCGACAAGTTCCTCCTTTGAAAAAGAAAGGCTTCATTTCCAACGTGAGAAATGATTTAGATTTATGTTACAACGTTGTGTACTAAGTAGTACATTCATAGAAATAAGAGATAGGTCAAGGTTTCATGACTCATGATAGAGTCACTTTTCCATGTCCCAACAGCCAGTCTGAATTATTTAAAGTACTCCAAGAGGTACCAGGTACTAGAGGTACCAACTTTAAAGATAAGATGGGTATTATTCCAAAATCGCTTCCTTATTAGCTTGACTCCAGACCAGATCGAAAGACGGTCGCTGTCTCTCGCTGCCGAGCCCGAGATAAACGACAAGGTCCCTCCGAGTGCGTCTCGTTGCTTCTAGTCGAGGCTCAAGGCGAAGGCTCCCGTAGCCTACGTCCATCGAGCCTAGCGCTCACATTGCTGACGTAGTGACGTCCATCCCATCGTCAACGCTACCTCTTTCCATGACGAGGTCTGTCGACCTCGCTGACGGGGGACATAGGTCAGAGTGCTCGTGTAGCATCTGTTTCCACTGCCTGTATTTCAGGACATGAATTTGTTTCGGCTGAACTCACAATCAATAATGAATCAACAATCGTGAACCAAAGTAGCTAACTAGCTTAGCTTCGTCCTTCCCTGTACCACGGTCGTGATGCTCTGCAGCTCGACTACAGTCGTGTGCAACGAGCAAACACAACCTACAAGAGGGAGCCAAGCTAAGGCAGCAGGAGTTTCCATTGCCACAGTTCTGTCCGTCCGCATGGACGCTGTCGCTCGATCGGGGATCCACAACTTCCGCATGAAGAGTCAATCCGGTCGGATCCCACCGATAAATGTGAAGAGGCAATTGATCCGGTCGAGCGGATTTGGTGGACGAGACGACGAGATTAGTGGTGGATTGACAGTTTCTTCCTGCGATCTATCTCCGTGTCCTGGCGGTTGGAAGTTGTGAGAGAAAATTGGCTGCGCGTGCAGGAAGACACGAGGAAAAAAACATTGGAGATTCGTTTCAGGTGGAAGAAGGCGCAGAGAGAACAGAGATTGTCGACCAAATTACATGGATACCCTTTGTCGGGAGAGGTAGTTGTGCGGTACCGAGATGTTGTTGTTGGTACCTATATATATATATATATGGATCGTTGGATGAAGTTAATCTAATGCTTTAAAAGATTAGTACCTCCAGTACCTGGTACCTCTTGAAGTACTGTAAAAAGACTCTAAAAAAATACTTACTATTTTCCAGTTCTCCAAGAGGTACCACCACAAAGAGGTACCAAACACATCTAGCCGTTCATTCTCACGGGTGCACGATTGGTGTTGCACCTAAAAGGCTCCGCCTTCGTGAAGGAGGAGCAATCAACGGCCACACGCCCCCACCTCATCTGCTCCCAGCGCTACCCCTTCAGCTCACTGGCTGTCGCAAGGTACTGGACTGCCTTTTCTCCGTCACCGGGCGTCTCAGTCACTTTGCCTCCAGCACAGCTCGCCTTTCTGAAGTGCCGCAAATAGCCGTCTTTGTTCACCGGTGTTGGTTGCTTTTATTCGCTCCAAGTCCCATGATCCCTTGGAGCTCCTGGTAGCGACTAGAGAGTGGATACGAACATTGGACGAACCACCAAATCATACCTATCGTTCAAGAGATTGCAGCATGTGTGAACATGGTCAAATATTGCACAAAAATGGACTTCTGTTGTGCAAGAGAATCAGAATTTCTGCAAGAGATTAAGAATCGCACAACCCCAGACGCTGGCAACCTGTTGCCGACATGCATCTTCGTGATGCCAAGGCCGGACCCCGGACGATGACCTCAGGCAACAGCTGGCCATTCGGCAGATTTGAGGTTTGAACCTTTCTGGATTATAAGATCGGACGCAAAACTCTGAGTAAAGAGAGAGGTTCTGGGCGGTACCGAGCAGCGGTACTGCAGTAGTGCAGTAGCTGTGTGTTTTGACCGTTATGGGTTTGATTGAACTGATGAGAATGTGATACCTCTGTTACCTTGTACCTCTTTGAAGGACTGTAAAAAACCTCATACAAAATGATTAATTCAAGAGAAGAGATTGAGCACCAGTCCCAAGTGGCTGGCATTAGTGGGCACGCCTCCTTCCTGAAATCAAAATTGAATCAACGTTACACTTTCTGAAATCAACCATGGAAAATTCAACAACTGGGGGGTGTCTGCTATTTAACATGGTTGAGACATCTTGAAACATAGATCAATATAGTTTGATCACTCAGGTGCCCTGCTATTGCAATGGTTGTGATGTGTTAAACTATGGTTTTATGTTTGAATACAACTTGTCATATGGGTATCTTTTTCTAGTTAATTATTATTTTAATTGCAGCCTGGACTACAAATTAATTCATCTGAGATTTTTCATGGACAAACTATCAGGAAACAAACTTATAATGACATATTGCTTGAATAAAAGAACCATAAAAGATATTAGAAGTACTGCTTAAAGAAGATGAAGATATTATACTTTGCATCACAAAGTTTACCGATGTATACATTCCAACAAACCATCAGTTTGCTATATAAATTCTACATAAATCAGACAACAGTAAATCCTTGTTTGAATTATAAATTATTCTAAATCAAATGTATAATTGTTTAATTACATTGTGCAAAAAAGTAAAAAATAAATAAATAAACATAACGGAGTCCTAGAGAATCCACCATCCATTACATGTGAAGTTAAAAATATAAAATCGTTAAATGGGTATCTCTATGTCCATAGAGTTAAAAATAAAAAATCTTGGTTACAGATCATTTTATCCTGAAAAGAACTGTTAAGGGCACTATAACTTACATGGCATAATAAACTCAGCCTAGAAGTAACAACGGTTGAAGCTGATAGTTGGAAAACTTAATGAATATGAATTGAAACAAATATCAAACGATATCACATAACAAAGCATGACTAGGAGACTGCAGCCTCTTTTTGTCCTTGACAATTTGATACTTAGCATATATATGAAAAAGTATAGCAGGACGTCAATAAACTTTGTTGTAATACATGATTGACATGAAAATAAGGCGACAATATTCAAGTAATACATTGATGCTTGTTCCATAAGATGGTAAGGCAATCTGTATCTGTATGAGGTCAATGAATTGTCAATTGGGTAGGTCAAATGAAGGTAATATGATATAGGAAATTACTATCTGTCAAATTAACAAACAAAGTTACTACATGCCAAATTAAACCAACAGGTAGCTCAAACTAATAAATAGTTACATGTCAAATTAACAATTGGTAAGATAGCAGATGTATATTATGATTATGGCACACAACACAACAGTTTTTTTTTTAAGAACAATGAGAGTCTAACATTTAGGCCAGTATCAACTGTACATAGGCTTGCACACTTGAGGAATATGTTTTTATTAGCAAAGCACAAAAAGTTGTTTTTGTTGCCAAACACAAAAACTTGTATGTTTCCTTATTTTTTGATGAAAGTTTTTATGAGTCAATTGTAGAAGTTTGTGACTTCTCAATGAAATTTCCATGATTCAGATATGAAATGCACTACAATTTATAAGTATCCTTTCCTTTTGATAGTTTTTTTTTCATAATACCTCACCTCCACTGCAGCATTCATTTTTCTTGCAGCAAGAACAGACGCATAACATGATGGTAGGCTTGGAGTACAGAGCTGGTTCAGAAAAGAACAGGCCTTGAGCTGAAAAAAGAAACTAAACTTTTAAAAAGAAACTGAGACAGAGAAGCAAAGTTCTTAGGGAGGACATGGGGATTGGGGAGGATGAAGACACCGTGGACAGTAATAAGGCAGACGCACGAGCACAACATGAAGTCAGAGTGTGGGATACTTGCTTTACGGGTATCCTCAGACAAGACTAAGTCGGTAGCCGACTGGATACTTCATCAACAAGGAAGCCGACCAACTCGGCTTGGAGCACAAGATATTTAGAGATAGACTTTTCATATAAATGCTTATGGATTATGAGTAGGACTCTTCATTTACCCCCCTGTCGTCCGGATATATAAGACGGCAGGGTACCCCCCCCCCCCCCATCAAGAGACAGACGCGACACGTAGTTTTACAGCATCAATACAATCCACAAAACATAGGACGTAGGGTTTTTACTCTCATCGAGAGGGCCTGAACCTGTATAACTCGACGTCTTGTGTAACCATCGTAGTTCTTAGTCTCGATGTAGCCCTATATATTTACTGCCGATCTCAAGCTTCTATAGTTGGCGCGCCAGGAAGGGGACAAGGCTCACCGGGATTCTTTGTCGACTATGATGGCCGAAATTCCTATCATCCAATACTCATCGGATTTCAAGATCTCCTTTGGATCGCTTGACCTCACGGTCGGAGACAACGGAGCCCTAGGTCTGGAAAACCATAGATCCGACTCGGCCGCAGCTGTCTCCATGGCGCAATCACCAAATTCGTCTGACATGATCCCCGCATTGGTCCCACTCGGATCCAAGGAAGCAAATCCTTCCTTCGGGAACGACTCAGAGTCAGATCGGTCCTTTGATGAGGAGTCGGTCGGATTGGCTTACCCATACCCCCATACTATCAACATGGTGGATATAGTAGATCCTGCGAGCGGGGACCAAGATGGTGACCAAGACGGTGACCAAGAAGGTAGCCCCGTAGATGGCCACCCAAAGGAACCAGCCAAATGAGGTCAACAGGATGAGAACCCTCCAGTCGATGACCTATCTGCCAATCACCGCCATCGACCAAGAGGGTCGCATGGATCACGCAACACACGTCGACTAGATCTGGGGCCAGACATTGAAGTGGATGGCGTCAAGGTCTATGACACTCCTCAGAACAACAACACCGGGGCCAAAAAATTGCTTGACACCTTAATGGTCGATGCAAATTATCAGACCCCAGCGATGCAGAAGGCGGTGGCTATGCTTAAGGCTGTTACGGCCCAAGATGCTGCAAAATCACAGTCTGTAACAAGTTCTAGCCACGCATCTTCAGGAGGTCGGCATAGGCGTGAAGATTTAAGAAACTCTCTCAGTATCCATGATGGACGAGATACCATCAACTCTCACTATGAAGAATGCGCTTAGGATAACCGACGCCATGAGGAAGAACGCCGCGATCGGAGGACTGATAGGATGACCGATGAGAAGACCGGCAAGATCCTCCTGCAAGAAACAACCACGACGACCGTCATTGATAAGACGATCGGGATTGGCGCGATAACAATAATGATGACAATCGTTGATGTCATCATGACAATGATGTTCGACCACGACACAGTCGTTGCCCAACTCCATCTCCAGACCGGCATAGATGGTCACCGACACCTACCAATAATGAAATCGATGGCATCAAGGCTTACATCCCTAGGCTTCACATAGCTCGATGGCCAAAAGAATTCAAGTCGTTCCCTATCGAAAAATATGATGGCCAGACCAATCCCCGAGAATGGCTGCAACTCTATACCGCGGCGATCCGGTCAGCTAGAGGTGATTCCTATGTAATGGCTAATTACATTCTAGTCTGCCTTGATCCAGCTGTTCGGATATGGCTCACATCTCTTCCGGAGGAGTCAATCACATCTTGGGGAGACCTCAACAAGAATCTCATTGAAAGCTTCCAAGCTACTTGCAACCGACCAGGCAATCACTTCGACCTCACTTGGATCAAGCAGAAGACTGACGAGTCTCTTCGCAACTACATCAAGCAATTCTGCGCTAAGAAGACTGAGATCCCCAATGTTCCGGATCAACAAATTATTGCTGCCTTCCAAGGAGGTATCCGCAGTGATGATTTGGTCCAGGAGATCGATCGAAGGAATCATGACCTCAAGTTGACCGCTCAGGAGTGCTTCGAGATCGCTGACAAGTTCGCATCAGGTGAGTCGGCATTGGACGACATCCGGGGAAAAGGCAAGGAAAAGCGGTCGGACAAGCCCGAGTCCTCCAAAAAGGACAAGAAGAGGAAGTCTGACAACATGGTTCACACGGTGAACCGATTCCAGAAGAATCCTCGGACAAACCAACCGCCCACGAACGAGCTGCTAAGTGGCCCGTGCCTTTGGCACCCAAAGGGAAACCACAAAGCAAAGGACTGCTATCGACTGAAGGGTTTTGCGATAGCTACGCTCAAGGTGGCCCAAGATCACCCGAGGCGCAATAGCAAGGACAAAGCCAAGGACGACGGCGACAAGGATGACTCAGGAGAGTTCTAGGAGCCCCGCAAAGAAGTCAACTTCATATTTGGAGGCCCAGATGCCTATGTGTCCAAGTGCAAGCAGAAGCTGGAACTTCGGGAGATTAACTTGGTGAAACCAGCTACGCCTCAATTTATGAGGTGGTCTAAGATGCCAATCACTTTTGATCCGTCGGATCACCCCAAACATCTGCCAAAACCAGGTCGATACTCGCTAGTGCTTGCTGCCACGATGAAGGAGGTGAAGTTCACAAAGTACTAATTGATGGAGGAAGCAGCTTGGACTTGATCTTCACCAAGACTCTTCAAGAGCTCGGTCTGTCAGTCAATGGCCTTCAGCCGAGTTCTTCACTTTTTCATAGGATTGTGCCAGGAAAGACTTTAGTTCCTATTGGACTAATCAGTCTGCCAGTCACCATTGGTACCTGTGAGAACTTCAGGACCGAACGCATTCTCTTCTAGGTGGCTGATTTTGACTCAACATATCATGCTATCATCGGTCGACCCGTGATGGCTAAATTTCTGGCAGTCTCGCATTATCCATATCTCACCCTCAAGATGCCAGGCCCGAACGGAATAATCTCCCTCCACTCTTGTCACACCCGGTTCCAACGACCGAAACCGAATGCATCTGTATGCATGCCCAAGATCAAGTTTTCACGCACACATGACAATTATTGTGATAACAGAACAATATCTTTATTAAAATGATAATATTATTACAACAGTGACCGATAGGTCAAAAAGAAAAAGATTACATTGCAGCGGAATAAACTAAGCATTGGCGTCCTTCAGCTCCCACAGGAAGTCAACCGGAAGACCGCTTGCCTAGACTCCTCTATCGTCTTCATAGTTGTACCTTCATTCTCCTGTAGCTGAGCAGCAATGTGGTATATAGCAAGGGTGAGTACGTGTCGTACTCAGCAAGTGGGGGAAAAGATAACATGAGGTTAAGACAAGGAAGGCTTTAAAGGGGTCTATTGCATAAGCTTTTAATTTCCTATGAATCCTAATTACTAAGTGGGGTCATCCCAACCCTCAATCCACAAGATACTATCCAAGCCAAATCCGACATCATCCACCAACCATTCCAACCATCCCAACCATTCCAACCCATAACCAACTAATCTTCCGAGGATTTCAGACCGCTCTTGACTGTGAGCACGGCTGTCATGATAGTTTGATACTCTGTAGAGTTTGTACCACTTTACCCACAAGTCGTGATTTTGTCCCCTGTTGCTAGGTGGACTTTAGTCTCCTTGTTGCCATGCCGGCCAAGCACTTGCACACTTCCTTAGGTGTGTGGCCAGGAGATCACTACGAGGCTTTTACAAAGGGTCTCCCAGTACATGCTAGCCACTAAGGTTCCACTCCTATCCATAAGTGATAGCCCATCAACAAGCAGCTCATCACCCCAGGAGCCCCCTCTTGAGCCATTCGGATACAAGGACAATCCTCTTGACTTCCATTCCCTGCTCCACCAAAATGCTGCACCAACACTTGGAGAACTCCTAATTAATCAGCCAAGCTGTTGCATAGCAGCCTTGTGATGGCAGTGTTGTCCTGGGTCATCGCTCCAAGAACCAGTTCCTAGGATCTACAACAAGCCTACCACCACCAACCATGTGCCCACGACACCACATCCATTCTATTCTGCTTGCATAGATCCCTAAGCCATGTTGCTAACATAAATTACCATTCCACCCATGAAGTGACATAGTTCATTAATCAAGGACAATATTAACCTAACATCCTACAAGCAACTTAAGCATTATCTACCCACAACGAACCAACTAGTTCAAGGCGACAAGGAAAAGGGATAAAACAATACTAGGAAAACCTTAACAATAGGTTCCTAATCAATTGACACAAGCATGCAATTCTACAGTAAACATTGTAATAGGTACAATATGCATCAAGAACACTTGCCTGAAAATGGATGTTGCTGCTCAGATCTTCAATTCAAGCTCTTGCGATTCCAGGATCAACACATTCTCTAATTAACGTCACGTAGGAACGACATGCACATAATCAAATTAACAAACTAAGAAACAGTACACCAAATAATAATAAAATACTTTAAAATCAATCACAAAAGATGGTACGTATTTCTACAATCGCGTGAGCACAAGAATCATCTAAATCAGAGTTACGAGTAAAAAGTTACGAAGGTTTAAAGGTGTATGGTTAAAATAGTAAAAACAAATGGTTTAGGGACCTATAAGTAGTTTTAGAAAAGTATAGGGACTAAATTGTAAACTAACAGAATGAAAATATAGTTTGTAAAAAGTTTAGGGACCAAAATGTAATTTATAATAAGCTTAGGGACCAAAGTGTAAAAAGACAGGACAAAAATATAATTAAAATTAAGTGGAGGGGTGTTTCTACAAAATTATAGGGTTAAAATAATATTCATAAAAATATTAGGGGCTAAAAAAGAAATAACTAAAGCTTATGTGAAGAAATCAGGTTTAAAAACTAATTAGGACGAAACAGAGGGGCTTAGGTGCAAAACGGCCATTTTTCTGGATTTATTTGAATTAAAATAAATCTTAAAACAGGTGGACCGAGTTCATGGGTTCATGGACCGGCTCTGGGGCACAGGTTCATAGGTCCATGACGGACCGGGACTGGGTAGGCAGTGGGCTGCTGCTGTGGACAGAACGGCACGACGAAAAACTTGCGCGTTCCCGCTGATTGGCTATACTAATCGAGCTACAACTTGAACCTATATGTTGAATAAGTTGTGGGACATAAAACTAGTAATCTGGTGTTGATGTTAGCTCACCTGATCTGGATATCGCAGGGGGGAAAACAGGCAAGGTCACGACGCGATAGATGGTGGGCCAAACACGTTCCTGGAGGCATCAGGACAGATCATAGCATATTCTTTGGTCAAGATGATCATTACTTCCTGGAACACATTGAGGATATGATTATGTATCAAGGACGCATTAGAATTGGGAGAAATTGAAGGGGAATTACCGATGCACGTGATAGAAGCGCCCAGAACAAAGATCAATTGTCATTCAAAACATGATCCTGCTCACATTGCTGCTGCTATGGCCATGAATTTTGGATACGTTGTAGGCTGCATCAAGGTGAATCTCCTGATAAAATTTCGTGATATTTCGTAGGATGGATCAACGGGAACGTGGATTGGAATTTGGGGCGTTGTGGCTGGACAGACCGATGGCAAGTGTTGAACTTGATGCTTATGGATGGGAATGAAGGTGAGCGGGCAAGGGAGCTCATGAGCCAGGCCAAGGGGCGTCCAGGGGTAACATTAGAGGCCTAGGATGGGGAGAGGAAAGGGTAGGGAAGGGAGGGAAGGGGCCAAGAGGCACACAAAACTGCCAGCCATGAATGGTGTCCATCATGTTGATTGTTTCATCTCCTTTTTGGTGAGGATTGATAGATGATTTATTGGGCAACAAAAATACCTTATTAAGTGGCATGTAGGTGATGTTTTATTGAACACTAGCATGATCCTAGTTTGCTGCTTGGCCCATAGGACGAAATAGAAGCATCAAGAGGAAGTAACGAAACATGATGTTGTCGAGTTGGACATTCTGTGTAGTTGGAATACTAGCATAGTCTAGATTTTGTTGGACCTGGTATGAGCAGGACCAGTAAGAAGAGAACACTCCTAGGCTCACAAGGATGGATGAATGAAGTAGTTTTCATGGTGTGCAGTTATAGTGGGACAAAGTGTTAGATAAGGTTTTGATTTGGCTATTGACCATATTAGATAAGTTTATTCTTGGTGGGAAGAGATATTAAGCAAAGATAGAAAAAGCAAGGATGTAAGAAAAAATAATAATGACACTCGATGTTTTGATAATCATAAGATTAAGGGAAAAAAGGGATGTATGGAAGGATTCAAGTGAGAATATTATGAGAATTATGCCTTCTGAGTGTCAGAAAGGCTCACAACCCGAATTTGGAAAATACGAGATGTGACAAACTACCCCCCTTAAAAGGAATCTCATCCCGAGATTTAGAGAAGCTAGGATTTAAGAGTTCAAACATAGAAGATAACAATTTAGGAGGATCAAAAGGAATTGATGGGAAAGACAATGAATGAGAAGTGAAGAATTATTAACGTGGAAATAGGACCACATTATATGCATCAAAGATTGTAGATAGGGTTCAAGGATAAAATTTGACCAAGGAAGGATAGGGTCAAACAACCTAAAACAATCATAACACACAATCACTCATTACTCTTCAAACAATAGTCTACGCTGACATCCATTGCTTCATGTCTTGTTGTGGCTGAAGTACTTCACTTCTCTTATTGAAAGTCTTTAGCGCCTTGTCTTATTGCTCTTGTTATCGTGATGATGACCTTCATAGTGGTGATTTGATCAAACTGAATCAAGTTTTAGAGTCAACACACAAAATATTAATTACCTAAATTAATTTATTTAATGTAGAAAATAGCCCTTTTGCCTAAAATGAATTATAATTCTCTAATTAATTTATAATAAAACTTTAATCTATTATAAAAATGTTGAAATTTAGTGGAATTGGGTCACAAACCAAAATTTAAAATTTTGGGGTGTGACAACTCTGATCTTCGGAATTATTTTGATTGCGATGTATAGAGTTGTGAGATGGCCAATAAGCAGTTGATGCTATTATTGTGATAAAAGAACAATATCTTTATTAAAATGATAATATTATTACAACAGTGACCGATAGGTCAAAAAGAAAAAGATTACATTGCAGCGGAATAAACTAAGCATTGGCGTCCTTCAGCTCCCACAGGAAGTCAACCGGAAGACCGCTTGCCTAGACTCCTCTATCGTCTTCATATTTGTACCTTCATTCTCCTGTAGCTGAGCAGCAATGTGGTATATAGCAAGGGTGAGTACGTGTCGTACTCAGCAAGTGGGGGAAAAGATAACATGAGGCTAAGACAAGGAAGGCTTTAAAGGGGTCTATTGCATAAGCTTTTAATTTCCTATGAATCCTAATTACTAAGTGGGGTCATCCCAACCCTCAATCCACAAGATACTATCCAAGCCAAATCCGACATCATCCACCAACCATTCCAACCATCCCAACCATTCCAACCCATAACCAACTAATCTTCCGAGGATTTCAGACCGCTCTTGACTGTGAGCACGGCTGTCATGATAGTTTGATACTCTGTAGAGTTTGTACCACTTTACCCACAAGTCGTGATTTTGTCCCCTGTTGCTAGGTGGACTTTAGTCTCCTTGTTGCCATGCCGGCCAAGCACTAGCACACTTCCTTAGGTGTGTGGCCAGGAGATCACTACGAGGCTTTTACAAAGGGTCTCTCAGTACATGCTAGCCACTAAGGTTCCACTCCCATCCATAAGTGATAGCCCATCAACAAGCAGCTCATCACCCCAGGAGCCCCCTCTTGAGCCATTCGGATACAGGGACAATCCTCTTGACTTCCATTCCCTGCTCCACCAAAATGCTGCACCAACACTTGGAGAACTCCTAATTAATCAGCCAAGCTGTTGCATAGCAACCTTGTGATGGCAGTGTTGTCCTAGGTCATCGCTCCAAGAACCGGTTCCTAGGATCTACAACAAGCCTACCACCACCAACCATGTGCCCACGACACCACATCCATTCTATTCTGCTTGCATAGATCCCTAAGCCATGTTGCTAACATAAATTACCATTCCACCCATGAAGTGACATAGTTCATTAATCAAGGACAATATTAACCTAACATCCTACAAGCAACCTAAGCATTATCAACCCACAACCAACCAACTAGTTCAAGGCGACAAGAAAAAGGGATAAAACAATACTAGGAAAACCTTAACAATAGGTTCCCAATCAATTAACACAAGCATGCAATTCTACAGTAAACATTGTAATAGGTACAAGATGCATCAAGAACACTTGCCTAAAAATGGATGTTGCTGCTCAGATCTTCAATTCAAGCTCTTGCGATTCCAGGATCAACACATTCTGTAATTAACGTCACGTAGGAATGACATGCACATAATCAAATTAACAAACTAAGAAACAGTACACCAAATAATAATAAAATACTTTAAAATCAATCACAAAAGTTGGTACGTATTTCTACAATCGCGTGAGCACAAGAATCATCTAAATCAGAGTTACGAGTAAAATGTTACGAAGGTTTAAAGGTGTATGGTTAAAATAGTAAAAACGAATAGGTTTAGGGACCTATAAGTAGTTTTAGAAAGTATAGGGACTAAATTGTAAACTAACAGGGTAAAATTATAGTTTATAAAAAGTTTAAGGAGTAAAATGTAATTTATAATAAGCTCAGGGACCAAAGTGTAAAAAGACAGGACTAAAATATAATTAAAATTAAGTGGAGGGGTGTTTCTACAAAATTATAGGGTTAAAATAATATTTATAAAAATATTAGGGGCTAAAATAGAAATAACTAAAGCTTATGTGAAGAAATCAGGTTTAAAAACTACTTAGGACGAAATAGAGGGGCATAGGTGCATAATAGCCATTTTCCTGAATTTATTTGAATTAAAATAAATCTTAAAACAGGTGGACCGAGTTCATGGACCGACCCTGGAGCACTGGTTCATAGGTCCATGGCGGACCGGGAGTGGGTAGGCAGTGGGCTGCTGCTGTGGACAGAACGACACGACAAAAGACTTGCGCGTTCCCGCTGATTGGCTACACTAATCGAGCTACAACTTGAACCTATATGTTGAATAAAATGTGGGACACAATACTAGTAATCTGGTGTCGATGTTAGCTCACCTGATCTGGAGATCGCAGGGGGGAAAACAGGCAAGGTCACGACACAATAGATGGTGGGCCAAACACGTTCCTGGAGGCATCAGGACATATCTTCACATATTCTTTGGTCAAGACGATCATTACTTCCTGGAACACATTGCGGATATGATTATGTATCTAGGACGCATCAGAATTGGGAGAAATAGAAGGGTAATTACCGATGCATGTGCTGGATGCGCCCAGAACAGAGAGCAGTCGTCATTCAAAACATGATCCTGCTCACATCACTGCTCCTATGGCCATGAATTTTGGATATGTTGTAGGCTGCACCAACGTGAATCTCCTGGTAAAATTTCGTGATATTTTGTTGTCTGGATCAATAGGAACATGGATTGGAATTTGGGGCATTGTGGCTGGACAGACCGATGACAAGAGTTGAACTTGATGCTTATGGATGGGAATGAAGGTGAGGGGGCAAGGGAGCTCGTGAGCAAGGCCAAGGGGCATCTAGGGGTAACTTTAGAGGCCTAGAATGGGGAGAGGAAAGGGGAGGGAAGGGAGGGGAGGGGCCAAGAGGCACACAAAACTGCCAGCCATGAATGGTGGCCATCATGTTGATTGTTTCATCTCCTTTTTGGTGGGGATTAAAAGATGAGTTATTGGGCAATGAAAATACCTTATTAAGTGGCATGTAGGTGATGTTTTATTGAACACTAGCATGATCCTAGTTTGCTGCATGGCCCATAGGTCGAAATGGAAGCATCGAGAGGAAGTGAAGAAACATGATGCTGTCGAGTTGGACATTCTGTATAGTTGGAATACTAGCATAGTCTAGATTTTGTTGGACCTGGTATGAGCATGACCAGGAAGAATGGATGAATGAAGTAGTTTTCATGGTGTGCAGTTATAGTAGGACAAAGTGTTAGACAAGGTTTTGATTTGGCTATTGACCGCATTAGATAAGTTTATGCTTGGTGGGTAGAGATATTAAGCAAAGCTAGGAAAAGCAAGGATGTGAGAAAAAATAATAATGACACTCAGTGTTTTGATAATCATAAGGTTAAGGGAAAAAGGGGAAGTTTGGAAGGATGCAAGTGAGAATATTATGAGAATTATGCCTTCTGAGTGTCAGAAAGGCTCACAACCCGAATTTGGAAAATACGAGATGTGACAAACTACCCCCCTTAAAAGGAATCTTGTCCCGAGATTCAGAGAAGATAGGATTTAAGAGTTCAAACATAGAAGATAACAATTAGGGAGGATCAAAAGGAATTGATGGGAAAGACAATGAATGAGAAGTGAAGAATTATTAACATGGAAATAGGACCACACTATATGCATCAAAGATTGTAGATAGGGTTCAAGGATAAAATTTGACCAAGGAAGGATAGGCTCAAACAACCTAAAACAATCATAACACACAATCACTCATTACTCTTCAAACAATAGTCTACGCTGACATCCATTGCCTCGTGTCTTATTGTGGCTGAAGTACTTCACTTCTCTTATTGAAAGTCTTTAGCGCCTTGTCTTATTGCTCTTGTTGTCGTGATGATGAGCTTCATGGTGGTGATTTGATCAAACGGAAACAAGTTTTAGAGTTAACATACAAAATATTAATAACCTAAATTAAATTATTTAATCTAGAAAATAGCCCTTTTGCCTAAAATGAATTATAATTCTCTAATTAATTTATAATAAAATTTTAATCTATTATAAAAATGTTGAAATTTAGTGGAATTGGGTCACAAACCAAAATTTGAAATTTTGGGGTGTGACAACTCTGATCTTTGGAATTATTTTGATTGCGATGTACAGAGTTGTGAGATGGCCAATAAGCAGTTGATGCTATCAGACCAGCAGGAGATCCAGAAGGCAGTCGGTACGGAGGAGTAGATTGATGCAGCGGTTCCGGCGAAGAAGCCTACTAAAGACAAGATCCAGACCGATGATATCCAGACCAAGGAGATCATGCTCGATCCTGAAGACTCTAATAAGGTAACTTACGTAGGGGCAAACCTTGATGAGAAATAGGAACTCGCGCTCACTCTTTTCCTCCAGGAAAATAGGGACATCTTTGCATGGAAACCATCTGACATGCCGGGAGTTCCTAGGGAAAAGATTGAGCATGAGTTAAGGGTGCCTCCTGGGGTTACCCCCGTTCGACATAGGCTTACAAGGTTCGCACAAGACCACAAGGACACCATGAAGAAGGAGATAGTTAGATTATTAGATGCTAAGTTTATAAAGGTAGTGTATCATCCCGACTGGTTAGCATATCCAGTCATTGTATCCAAGAAGAGTAAAGAGTGGAGGATGTGTGTTGATTATACCAATCTCAACAAGGTCTGTCCTAAAGACCCCTTCTCTCTTCCCCCGTATTGATCAGATCGTAGACTCAATAGCCGGGAGTGAACTTTTAAGCTTTCTGGATGCCTATTCAGGCTATCACCCGATCCCACTGAATGTCGAAGATCAGATTAAAACTTCCTTTATAACACCCTTCGGCGCCTATTGCTATATCATAATGCCCTTCGGTCTGAAGAACGCTGGCGCGACTTACCAACGAGGTATTCAACGCTGCCTTGCTACTCAGATCGGTTGGAACACAGAAGCGTATGTTGATGACATTGTTGTCAAGACTCGGAACGTCAAATAACTTCTTTTTGACCTGGCTGAAACCTTTGACAATCTAAGGCATTATTCAATGAAGTTGAGTCCTAAGAAGTGTGTTTTTGGGGTTCCTTCGAGAAAGTTACTCGGTTACATCATTTCAAAATGAGGTATAGAGTCTAACCCGGATAAAATCAAGACGATCCTTGATATGTGGCCACCTAATTCTCAAAGGGATGTCCAGAAGCTGACTGGATGCATGGCATCCTTGAGTCGCTTTATCTCCTGACCGGGGGTTAA
The DNA here is from genome assembly GCA_032690845.1 of Eleusine coracana subsp. coracana. Lineage (NCBI taxonomy): Eukaryota > Viridiplantae > Streptophyta > Magnoliopsida > Poales > Poaceae > Eleusine > Eleusine coracana. The sequence continues at coordinate 35,503,740 of CM064422.1, read as the reverse complement.
GGGGTTACCACTTTTCCGACTACTTAGAAAGCAGGATGACTTTGTTTAGACAGAAGAGGCGCAGTCGGCATTGGACGAGTTGAAGGTTCACCTTAGCAACATTCCAGTCTTGGTGCCTCCGGAGCCAAGAGAAAATCTTCAACTTTACATATCGGCCACAACTCAGGTTTTGAGTACTGTTTTGACAGTCGACTGAGAGGAAGAGGGTCATATACAAAAAGTACAACACCCGGTCTATTTTGTGAGTGAGGTCCTCAGTGCCTCTAAAACAAAATATCAACAGATGTTGAAGTTGTTGTATGCATTGTTGATCACTTCTAGGAAGTTGAAGCATTATTTTCAAGCTCATCTGATTGAAGTCCAGACCTCCTTCGCACTCGGCACAGTACTGCACAATCGAGAAGCCGAAGGAAAGATCGCGAAGTGGGTAGTCGAACTTGGTCAATATACCATTACGTTCATGCCTCGGTCGACAATTAAAGGACAAGCGTTGGCTGATTTCGTTGTTGAGTGGACAGAGATTCAAAATCCTCCTGCTGCCCAAGATGTTGAGTACTAGAAAATGTACCTCGATGGCTCTCTTCAATTACCAGGAGCTGGCGCGGGAGTCATATCTATCTCACCCACTGGAGAGAAGCTTTGATATGTCCTTCAGATTATGTTTCACGCGTCTAATAACACTGCGGAGTATGAAGCTATCCTACACGGTCTACGCATTGCCACATCGCTCGACATTAAGTGTCTTGACATCTTCGGTGACTTGGCCTTGGTCATTAAACAGGTCACTAAGGATTGGAACTATGTAGATGACAATATGAGTGCTTATTGTTAGGAAGTAAGGAAGCTCGAAGACAAATTTGGTGGATTGAAGTTCACACACGTTCTTCAGGACAATAACCAGGCGGCTGATGAATTGGCAGAGATGGGATCATCTCGGTCTGAACTCCCACCCGGTGTTTTCTTACAAACCCTTGATTCCCCCACCATTTCTCCTCGATTGGATGTATTATTGAATATTGTTGCTGATCTTGTTGGTGATGACACCAAGGAGACCGACTGGCGCGACCCACTCATCCAATATTTGGACAAGGGAACGCTGCCTTCGGATCCTGATGAGCGACAGAGATTGGAAACCCGATGTCGAGGATATTTGTTGGTAGGAGATCAGCTCTACAAAAGAGGAGGATCAAATATCTTGATGCGATGCATCTCGATACCAGAAGGCCTGGAGTATGTGGAAGAAATTCATTCGGGAATGTGTGGCAATCATGCAGCTTCCAAGACGTTGGTCGGCAAGGCTTTCTGGCAAGGGTTTTATTGGCCTATGGCGGTCAAAGATGCACACCAAGTCATTCAGAAGTGTGAAGGTTGTCAATTCTTCGCTCAACAGACGCATGTGCCTTCACAGCAACTTCAGATGATACCTTTGACTTGGCCTTTTGTTGTCCGAGGGCTTGATATTATCTGTCCTTTCAAGAAAGTGCTAGGCGGGTTCACTTATTTGTTTGTTGCTATTGACAAATTCCCCAAGGTGATTGAAGCAAAGCCGATCGGCAAGATAACATCAAAGAAGGCGATTGAGTTGGTCATGGATGTCTTCACTCGGTTTGGGGTTCCACATGATATGATCATCGATAATGGCACTCAATTCACATAAGTGGAGTTCCATGACTTTATCGATGAGATGGGAATAAAAATCCACTTTGTATCAGTGGCTTATCCTCAAAGCAATGGGCAGGTCAAATGGGCCAATGGTATGATTCTTCAAGGGTTGAAGCCTGGGATATTTGATAGACTTAAACCTTATGCCGGTCGGTGGGTCAGAGAATTGCCTTCAGTTCTTTGGGGGCTTCGTACAAACACCAGTTGAGCTACTGGTCAGTCACCTGTCTCATTATTCTATGGTTTAGAGGCTATGCTGCCGACCGAGGTCAGTCTTGTTTCAGCACGGATTCGAGCATGTGATGAACAACTTTCTAAGGAGATTGATTTGATTGCAGCAGAGGAGTTGCATGATCGCGCTCTGTTTCGGTCAGCACTTTACCAACAAGGCTTGCGTCGTTATTATAATAAAAACGTATGCAATCGCCAATTCCAAGTTAGAGATGTGGTGCTGTGCAGAGTGCAGTCAACAAAGAAACAACATAAGCTTTCTCCAAAGTGGGAAGGACCATATGTGGTGAAGGAAGTCACTCGCCCGGGGGCTTAGCGGATGATGTATGAAGACAGCAATGATATACCAAACTCCTGGAATATAAATCATCTATGTCATTTCTATACTTAGTTATTCTTCTGTATACTTATACATTATTCATGAACGAAACTTCGGTCTTTTTAATGAAAGATTTTTAGATGATTTTCATTATGTATTGTCATGATTCCTTAATTTATTTTATTAACCAATTGAGCCTGGGGGCTAGTAATAATGTCCCACCTTAGTCTAACCTTATTTTAGTTTTGGACTATTTTCCAACCGATTTCATATCTTCAAATACAGTCTTTACTTTTTTGGTCTAACATCTACACATCATGGTTATACACTTCATACTACACATCAGACTACCACTACACTAAACCCAGAGCCAAAGTGCGAGAGGTCATGTGTCGATTGGTCGACTCTGCTTGTTACGCGGTTACGAGTTACAACCTAATATGTTAAGGCAGACCGATGCAATTTCTGTTTTTAAGTGACAGAAGCATGCTTATGATATTTTTATCATTCTTTTAAGCTATTAAGCATAAAACTAATTTACATACATGTAACATTGTTTCAATACATAGATACTACTAATGTTTTCTAAACATGCCAGGATTTAGAACTCCTTAGAAGGAGAAGAAGATTCAGCCCGTAGCTCAACTTCTGGAGTTGCTGGAGGAGTAGGGACAGTCGGATCAATCTCTATGTTGTCGACCAAGTCTCAGGAAGTCTGTAGCATGGAATCCAAGATCAACTGGCATTAGTTGTCGGTCAAGTCTGGGTTTAAGCCCTCCTTGATCTTGTCCAATGGTAGAGCAGGAGACCAAGATTGGGAAATTGCCAGAATTTGACTCCCGGCCTCGGTCGCCACTCGCCGAGTGTTGTAAGCAGTAGCTTCCCATGCATGCTCCAGCAATTACTCCAAGGAGTGGCCCGTCTGCTCCACTTGGTTGGCATGAATATAATCTTAGGCCTTTTGAGCACCGTAAGATAGAGCTGCGAGTGATGTTTTTGGTCGAAGATTGAACATTGATTCCAGCAAATACAAGAAGAAATGAAGGGCTTACTGGCAAGATTATATTTGAAGGATTTGGAGATGCTTTTGGCATCCTCTATCTTCAAGTCGGCCTCCTTCAACTCCTTCTGTAGCCGAGTGATCTTCTAGTCGGACATCTTCGACCAACTTGGAGAGGTCTTCCTTCTTAGTATTTAAAGCGTCAACAAATCTTTGTTGATTGGAAGTTAGCTTCTCCAGGTCGGCAATCTTCTGATCATGAGCTGGAAGCATATATTGAACTTTTAGCATCAGAATGGATAGTTGATTATTTAAACACAGATCATAAGTGATCTTACCAGCTACATCTGCACGACCTTGGTCTAAGGCCTTGGTCATCTCTCTTTGGTCGGTCTCCAGCTTGTCAATCTCCTTTTGGGCTTTAGAGAGCCGCTGACCGGTCACTAGCATAACATCAACAATATGTTAGTCTTAAATATAAAGACTTGAAGACCGAAGAGTGTAGGGCATACCAAAAGTTTTGGCTTCAAGGTATGCCACCCTAGCCTGTTTCCTCTCCACAAGAGCATATATTTTCTAATATACAGAAGATGGTTAAGCTTAAGGAAGAGATTAAGACAAAGCTAAAATAGGGTATTGAAGTACCTTATTAGCTTCTCGATGTTGATATATAATCTTCGCATCCTCCACTTCAGGCCGGCCGAGTATATCTGCAGTCAATGATGCCTTACCTTTGTCAAGAGGTGAAGGGACATCGACTGGAGCAGGTTGTGGTGCGGGCTTCGGAATGGAGGCGGGAATTGTCTTATCCGAAGACTTATCCACCTCGGGCGGCATGTTTGATGAATTGTCGACCGGTTTAGGCAGATCAGTTGGACAAGGAGGGGGGCTAGACCGAGTGTTCTTGGACTCTTGAGCACTTTGTGAATCACTCGTCCAACTACTGTCAGAAACAAAGATTGAGATGATTAAGATGTGGTATGATTATTAACAATAAAAGACACGGATCATAAGGTTAAATAATTAACCTGGGGGCCTTCTTGAGTTTGATTCGGCACATCATCTTCTTTGAAGAAGTTGATAGAAAATCAGTCTCCTTCCTCTTCTAGGAAGACTTGCCTGCCTTGTCGGTCTGCTGCACCACCCTTGCATCACTCAGACTTTGGCTTGGGGGCTCCGACTGGGTTGAAGGTCGATCGGAGGGAGTAGGAGCAGGCTGACCGGCATCAGCAGACGGCACTTCTTCATCATCACCCTGATCCCCAACATATTGCCTTCGGTGCCCGACAGTCTGCTTCACTCGTCGGCTGGGGGAAGGCAGGGCGACAGCTCAATCAACCCGTTCAGGTTGAGCGCCTGTAGACGAACTTGAGCCTCCAGGGCTGGCCTACTGTGGCTTCGCAACATAATCCAGTCCCTCGGTGTCGGTCGAAGGAAGCGGAGGACGGGATACGTAAGTATCCAGAACCTGCATAAAAACCAAGACATCAAGCAGGACATCAAAACAAGATAATGATGGATCACCCAAAGTAGACAGAAGCTGATGTTGACAAGGGTTCTCGATCTTCCGAAAGGTTCTGGATACGTTGATTTGGTCGGAGGCGACACACAAATTGATTCGGCTTCAGAACAGCACGTTCTAAACCCCGCAATCGCAGCACGACGTCTCCTTTGGTTATCAACCGTCCTAAAACGATTGACCTCGCCAAGAAGGCTAATTCCTGCCTGTGAATCAAGAACACAAGCAAGAACAAAGAAGAAGGCAACAAAATTGCAGATATATTATGAATCTCACAAAGTTGGGGTCTCACAAACCGTGATGACGGGGAAACTGTTATGAATAGAATAATCTAAGCGAAACCCAAACCCTAATGGTGTGGCAGCGGCTATATATGAAGACCCTAGGGTTGTGCAAGACCCTCTGGACGCACCTCTAATTGGGCTCAACTAGATACAAAGCCCAAAGGCTAAAAATAGGCGACGTAGCACCGAAATAGATTCTGGACCCTCTCTTGTTTTGACGATTTCTGATGACTCCGGATGAATTTTGATATGACACCGGCGGCATTGGAAAGCTTATCTTTCCGTGCATATGTAGAACGTCCAAATCCGAGTCCTTATGCGTCCTGGGCATCCGTTTTAGTGCAGACTGGTCCTGAACCCCGAAACGGACTCGAAGTCGATTTTGGTTGGGCCTCCACCTTGGCTTCCACGTCCTTGCTGGTCCTCCATGTCTCCAAGTCCTTCTCCCATCATCTCCTGGTCCTCTCCATGGTTCCTAATTATAATATAATCACTAGGTAGCAAACCATTCTCAAAAGTGACATATAATGAAGAACGTAGGAACGAGGTCACCTCTAAATTTAGTCGTCGTGCACGAGCTCTAGTCATTGGACCTTGCAAGTCCAGAATTGGAGGAGTGTTGCATGTATCCTTAGGAGTGATGTACTCATCACCCTCCCCCTCTTGAAGTGGAGTCGTCCTCGACTCAAGCTCATTGTCTTCTCCCATGTATGGTTTCAAATCTGAAATGTTAAAAGTAGGACTAACCCCAAACTCGGGAGGCAACTCAAGTTTGTATGCATTATCATTAATCTTCTCAATTATTTTGAACGGACTATCAGCTCTAGGCATTAATTTAGACTTTCTCAAATCTGGAAATCAATCTTTTCTCAAGTGTAACCATACTAAATCTCCTACATCAAGTTTTACTTCTTTTCTACCTTTACTATCAGAAATTTTATACTTGTCATTCATCTTTTCAATGCTAAGTCTAGTGGTCTCATGCATTTTCAAAATAAATTCAGCACGTTCCTTAGCATCAACATGAACTCTCTCATGAATAGGTAGAGGAAGTATATCAAGTGGAGTACGGGGATCAAAACCATACACTACCTTGAAAGGACTTACCTTGGTTGTAGAATGTGTTGCCCGATTATATGCAAACTCAACATGAGGCAAACATTCTTCCCATTGCTTCAAATTTTTCTTCAAAATAGTTCTCAACATAGTATCCAAAGTGCGGTTCACCACCTCAGTTTGTCCATCAGTTTGTGGGTGACAAGTTGTAGAAAACAACAACTTTGTACCCAACTTATTCCAAAGCGTGCACCAAAAGTGACTCAAGAATTTTGCATCATGATCTGAAACAATAGTAGAAGGCATACCATGCAAACGTACAATTTCTTTGAAAAAGAGATCAGCAATATAACTAGCATCATCAGTCTTATGACATGGTATAAAGTGTGCCATCTTAGAAAATCTATCCACAACAACAAAAATACTATCACTCCCCCTCTTAGTCCTAGGCAGTCCTAAAACAAAGTCCATAGAAATATCCGCCCAAGGATTAGAAGGAACAGGAAGTGGCACGTATAAATCATGTGGATTCAAGCGAGACTTAGCTTTTTGACATGTAGTGCAACGAGCAACAAAGCGCTCAACATCTTTCCTCATCCTTGGCCAAAAGAAGTGTGATAGTTTTTGGTACAGGCCAGCTCTTTATGGCTTCAATCTTCGCCTCATCCACCTCAACTCCCTGTGGAGTCACAACATAGCCAAGAAAAGAGACTCGATCCATGCAAAAGATGCACTTCTCAAGGTTACCAAATAAACGTGCATCTCATAAAGCATAAAAAACAACATGCAAATGATTCATAGGTTCATCTATAGATTTGCTATAAATCAAGATACCACAAATTTGCCAATGAAAGCTCTTAAAACCTCATTCATCAAGCGCATGAAAGTACTAGGTGCATTAGTTAAACCAAAAGGCATTACTAACCACTCATATAATCCAAATTTGGTTTTGAAAGCTATTTTCCATTCGTCTCCAAGTTTCATTCTAATTTGATTGTAGCCACTACGCAAATCACCTTTAGTGAAAATTATAGCACCACATAACTCATCAAGCATGTCGTCTAGCCTAGGAATAGGATGACGATACCTAATAGTAATATTATTAATGGCTCTACAATCTACACACATATGTCAAGTACCATCTTTCCTAGGAACCAAAAGTACAGGAACAACACAAGGACTAAGTGATTGACGAACATACCCACGATCCAAAAGGTCTTGTACTTGTCATTGTATCTCCTTAGTCTCCTCTGGGTTGGTCCTATAAGTAGCACAGTTTGGCAAAGTAGCACCCGGAATCAAATCAATTTGATGCTCAATCCCTCTCAAAGGTGGCAATCCCGGAGGTATCTCAGCTGGAAAAACATCCTCATACTCCTACAAAAGGTTAGTGACAACAGGAGACAAAGCACAAGAAGAAACATCATCAAGCGAAAACAAAGCTTCTTTGCATATCAAAGCATAGCAAATATCATCATTATCAGAAATTTCAGCAAGCTCATATTTTGTTGCAAGACATGAACGACCTTGTAATTTAATTCTAGCACCCTTAGAACTTGAAGAATCATTAACATTACTAGGTGTAGAATTAGAATTAACAGGTTGTTGAATTTCAGGACCTTTATTTTTCAAACTAGCAGCTCCTTCTAAATTAGCATGTACAATTTCAGCAGAGGTCATTGGTAACAAAGTAATTTTAGTTCCTTTATGTATAAAAGTGTACTTATTACTTCTACCATGGTGTACAACATCATTATCAAATTCCCAAGGTCTACCCAATAAAAGTGAACATGCTTGCATGGGTACAACATCACAATCAACAGAATCCACATAAGGAAAAAGGAACTCTGCAAGTTTATACTACCTTAGCTTTGCCAGAGTCGTTTAACCACTAAATGTAGTACGGATGTGGATGTGGACGTGTGGTCAAAGCAAGCATGTTGACCACATCAGAACTCACCAAGTTAGTGCAGCTCCCTCCATCAATGATGACACGTGCTCGGCGGTTCTTGATGACGAAGAAAATCTGGAACAAGTTGTGGCACTGCATCATCTCGGGCTGATGAACTTGTGTGCTAAGGACACGTTGAACAATAATGTTCATGTATCCCGTGGTGTCTCCGCCTCCAAGGACGAGGCCACTGCTGCTGGCAGCGACGTCCTCCTCCTCATCCTCCACATCAGAGGTGCTCATGTAACCGCCATCGTCTGTCGCCACATAGGCCCGCCTACTTGGACAATCTTTCTGCACATGACCAAGTCCATGGCAGCGGTGGCACTGAATCCCTCTAGTGCGCCCTGTCGAAGCAACAGAGGAGGCACTACTAGCTGGTACCGGCACAAAAAGTTTACCTGAGCACGTAGAAGGTGCAGGGGCTGATCTTGGGGCTGCAGAAACAACACTGGTTCCCTTGGTAGCTGCTGGTGGGGGCGGCCAGAAAGATGGCCTGGGCAGCCCCGAAGTCCCCGTCGAGCGTGGGGGGTAGGAGTTCCTTGACTTGCTGTACACCTCAAAAGCCTGGAAAAGTCCCTGTGATTCTTTCTCTGCAAGCATAGCATACTGGAAACACTGGGTGAGGGTATATTATTCTTTATAATCAAGGATGTCCTGAATTTCTTTTCTTAAACCAGAATAAAAGCGACAAATCTGATGCTCTACTTTTTCAACTATAGCACAATGAATCAAACCCTTCTAAAGCTCACTAAAGTACTCCTGAACAATTTTATCTCCTTGTTCTAAACGCTGCAGTTTATTATGAATCTCTCTATAAAAAGAAGGGGGAACAAAACGATCACGCATTGCTACCTTAAGTTCTTCCCAAGTAGTAGGCAAATCAGTTTCAGCAGCTAGACCACTCCACCAAACAATAGCAAAGTCCTTAAACTCACTAGTAGCTTGTCTAACTCTATGTTGTTCAGGAATAAGGTGGGCATTAAATTTTTGTTCTACAGTCATCTCTCAAACAAGATAAACATCACCATCATACTGACCCGAAAACGAAGAAATTGATAACTTAATTTTAGCATACGGGTCATCTGGAGCATAGTTACCGTGTGGACGATGATTGTAGTTATGGAAACCACCCATACCTTAAGTATTATGTTGCAAACGACGTCGTAATTGTGCAGTCCTTGTAGCTGACCTATCCACGGTGCCATCAGCCTTATACACTGTGTCTTCATCATGGACATCTTCAATGTCGTTGTTGTTATTATTGGTGTTCGTATTGTTGGTTTTAGGATCGGTCTCCAATGCGACAACCTGATCGGTTAACTTAGAGACCTGCTTCTCTAACTGCTCGATGCTTTCTCCAATGTGAAGCTTGCTAACCGCATTAGTAACGACTCTAGTGATTGTCTCTACCAAATCACTCTGAGCAGCCTGCAAAGCCTTCTGGAGATGCTCTTGGCTCACGCACTCAGCAAATTGTGAGGGTGAAGCCATCTCTCCGTCGTCACTTCCTGTCATCACAAACACCAAAACAAGAAACAAACAGTGAAGGTTATCCCTACAAAACAGCTAAGCAATGGTGCCTCTCAACACAGCAAAAGGAGACTCCTTACAAAGCTCTTACAAAGTTCTAAAAAGCAAAGCAAAGGATACCAGAGAGATGTTTTCCACGATTGCAAGGGTCACAAAATAACCTGTGTGCTGTCCAGAAGAAATATGTAGAGCTAGGAAGGCCAAATATATATATGTGAGTGGTACACATATCAAAAATAGATAGTAAAGCTGAATAAGTGCCCAAGTAACTTGTCCCTAGTTCCATATGCTTCAGAGAAGTTGGATTGTTAATTAAGCTTTTAGGTATATTATTCTTTATATAATTAAGCAAGGTAAATAAGTGATATGAGCAAATAAATTAATTAGTATAGTGAAAATATGTTTCTGGACATGGGTGATTTAATATGGACAGAGACACTCAAGAGAAATAATTTCACCAAGTTTTATGGGCAAAACATTTATAGATTATTTACTAGCATTTCTTTAATTAGAAACACTAAATAAATTCCAGAGCACAAAATATTTCATATTTTACCAAACCAAAATTAGTGATGGTAGATAATCATGTTTTTACTAAGCATGCCAAAAATCAGGACTTAATTCTGTTCCTAGAATATCTAGTGAATTATTTGGTGTTTGGCCAATTAAAGGAATCAATAAAAATATATTAACAGAGACATTGATTTATCATTTTACTAAATTAGAGTACCTTAGTACGAATCTAACAAAATTTGTTTGGGACAAAAGGGGTTCGAATTCGATTTACTATGAATTTTGGAAGTTTTTAACATTTTCTGGTAATTTCCTAGTATTTATTAACTAAAACACGGCCATGTTCGCGGCACGTGGGCGACACCTCAGCTGCCAGTCGGATGCCAGTCAGCACGGGGGGTCAGCGGCGCCGGGCTCGTCGGAGCTCGGTTAAAGCTCGTCGCCAACGGCTGCGCGCGAAGAAACCTCGCCGCGGAACCATGCACATGACGCGCACATCGAGGCGAACACGTCTCCGGTGTTGGCGAGGACGGGTACTCACCGGAGGTGGCCGGCGGCGAGAGGCGGCGGGAAAGAGGACTTCGGCGGCGTCGCGAAGAGGACTCAGAGAGGCAAATCAGTCAGGGTCTTCTCCTACAGCATCACGAAGACGAGCCGACTGTCGGAATCATGTCGGCTTTCATCGGGAAGGGCTGGAGATGGGAGTTTGTCGTGGAGGCGGTGTCGGTTGGCCAGAAACAGGGCAGCGGCGGGGGAACAAGTTAGAATGTCGTCGACTCCGGTGGAGGAAACAAAGGGGAAACAGGTCAGGGAAACGCGTAGATGGTTTGTGCGCACAGGAGAAGTGGAAAGAGGAGACGAGGATTACCAGGGGCGAGGAATTGCGGCCCGTGGCAAAGGAGGTCACCGAAGAGGTTCACCTTGGTTCTTCTTCGATTCGGCCAAGGCGCGCTCGATTTTAGCTGGGCAGGTACGTGGGGAGGGGGAGTGAGTTTGAGCATAGCGATTTGTGTCTCTCGCTCGGTTCAGGGAGCAGTGGGGGAGCGGGACTGGAGCTTGAGCTGGGTTCGGTAATGGTGGGGAGGAGCAGAGCATGGAGAGGAAAGGAAAAGAGAGAGAGTAGAGGGAGCAGAGAATGGGAGTGAGTGGGCTTGTGCTCGTGGGTGCGCTTCAAGGTCACGCAGAGGGACATAGGTGGTTGGGGGGTTTGAGCGTGGCGGAGGCGCTTAGAATTGAAGTTGCTGGCCGGGTCGCGTCGGTGGAGTGCAGAGAGAAGAAGAGGGGGAAAAACGGCCGTTGGTTCACGTGCTCGGCAGAGGCAGAAGGGCAGAGGATCAATGGCCCTGAAGCTCCGCGGGGTTCCGAGGCGGGAGTGAAGGAGACCTAGGTGGTGCACCGGCGTCGGCAAGGGGGCTCTGCGCTAGTGAGGAGGAAGAAGAGAAGATTTTGCACTGCACCCCTTCTAAAATTTCATTTCTCACACATAGGTCCCTGGTCAAAGGTAAATTCAATAATTTCGAAATAAATTAGCTAGGAAACTCCAAATATAGTGAAAATTTGTGGACTGACTATGTAAATAGTGAAGAACACTCTGGTCAAGTTTATTTGTGATTTCCATAAAAATATTTTTAGAAATTAATAATTGCCTTAAATTGATACTTTAAGCATTAATTAATTAATTATGGCTTTTGCAATTCAGATAAAATGCTCAGTAAATTCTTAATGTTCTATTTTATTATTACCCAACTGTTGGTGATTTTATTTATCATAAGTTGTATTGGAATTTTTAAGTTGCTTCCATAACTTGGTTGCAGGGTTTTATTTTCCTAGAATTAATTCAACAGATGGCCCCAATATTTCATGCTCTATAATTCATGAATTGTGCTTATCAAGCTTGCTAATTAGAAATGAGACACCTGGGGTCTCACAAACGGGGCTTCCTTGCGTGCAGGCTGGGTTATCTCTTCACTTGCTTCCTTCCTCGCACGCCCAGGGGCAAGGAGTCCACAGTGACGTCCAGTCATAGCCTTACGAGCGGTCAGCTTGGTACGGGCCATCTACATTTTGAAAATAACAAGGGGTGAGAAAACAATGGTTAAAAATCTGAAAAGTAAATAAGAAAGAATCGAAAAGAACACCATGGTTTAATATTTTTCTTAAAATAGTTTGTACAGTTATAAAGAAAAATAGTGTATCTAATGCGTCCATGGCTAGCTAGGCTGACGTCCTACAGTCGATATGGCTCCGATACCACTTCTGTCACACCCATTTTAAGAAGCAAAACGGGTGCAACCGTACGTGTGCCCAGGATCAAGTTACACACACATACGGTACATCATCAGTGGTAAACAACATAAATATCCATATCCTTTAATTATTACATTGTATCTTTATTACAAAAGGACCCGTGGGTCTAAAAGAAAAGTACATCCGAGCAGCAGAAATCAACTAGCGTAGACGTCCTAATCTCCACAGGCATCGACTGGTGGATCATCGCCTAGTACTCTCTTCCTTCATCATCGTAGTGGCTCCAATCTTCTCCTAGGGCTGAACAGCAATGTGGTATAGGAAGGGTGAGTATGTGTCGTACTTAGCAAGTGGGGGGAAAAGATGACATGAGGCTACAGTCAAGAAAAGGCTTTATAGGGTGGGTTACATGAGCTTTTAATTAACCTAAGCATCCTATTTACTATGTGGGGTCCTCCTAACCATGATTCCACCAAGTGCTATACAAACCAAGTCCCAATCCGTCCCACCTTTCCAACCATACCAATTCATACCCAACTAATCTTGTGAGGATTCCAGGCCGCTATTGACCGTGAGCACGGCTATCATGATAGTTTGATACTCTGCAGAGTTTGTACCACTTTACCCAGAAGTCGTGATTCCCTTTGTGCCCGTGGACGCGACCCACATTACACACTTCCTTTGGTGTGTGGTAGGGTTTCACTACGAGGCTTTTTCATAGGGTCTCCTAGTACATGCTAGCCACTAAGGTTCCACTCCCGTCCATAAGTGATAGCCCCTCAACAAGCAGCTCATCACCCCAGGAGCCCCCTCTTGAGCCATTTGGATACAAGGACACTAGGAGAACACCGCTCCACCAAATGCTGCATCGACACTGGGAGAACACCTAATTACTAGGCCTAGCCTTACCCATGTCAGTCTTGTCATGGCACTGTTTTCCTGGGTTGTCGCTCCAAGAACCGGTTCCTAGGATCTACAACAAGCCTACTACCACCAACCATGTGCCCATGGCACCACATCCTTGCTACCCGGCTTGCATAGATCCCTAAGCAATGTTGCTAAAGAATTACCAACCAATTCCATATGGTAATTTTCATTAGTCAAGATCTATATTAACACCAAAGTCCCACAAGCCACCTAAGCATCACCTACCCACAAATCACCAATTGGTTCAAGGCGACAAGAAACATGGGTAAAAACAATACTAGGAAAACCCTAACCATAGGTTTCTAATCAATTGACACAAGCATGCAATTCTACAGTATCATTATAATAGGTACAAGATGCATCAAGTACACTTGCCATCATCCTACACAGGAGGCTTCTCTAACACTTCAAATTACTTCCCCTTGAAGTCCTCATAGGGTGGTCCTTGTGTATGCTCATCTTTACGTAGAAGTACTGACACAAGCAATTGCATAACAAATCAAAATACAGCTATGCAACAGAGGAAAAATCAATAGGTAGATCCAATGAATGCAAAGATTACGCTTCTACGAGAAATTTGGCACAAGAATCACCTAATTTGGAGTTACGAGCAAAAAGTTATGCTAGTTTGAAGTTTTAGGGGCAAAAAGGTAAAAACAGGAACTTTTAGGGACCTAATTGTAATTTTATAAAATTACAGGGACTAAAGTGTAAATTATTAGGACTGAAAAATAATTACTAAAAAGTATAAGGTTGTTTTTTCAAAATTTTAGGACTTAACATAATTAATATTAAGTACAGGGGGCTATGTGTAAAATGCTAATTGCAGGGGTGTTTCTATAAAATTACATGGCCAAAATAATAATTTTAATAAAGTATAGGGGTGTTTCTATAAAAGTATAGTGCTAAAATAATTATTATGAAGTTGAGGGGCTTAAAACAATTTTCTAAAGGTTCTGGACAAAAGCAGGGGCAAAATTATAATTTACTCTAAGCGTAGGGACCTAAATGCAAAATGCTAATAATATCCAGGAATTAATTGAATTAATTTAAAACTAAAAAGGCCGTGGACCGGGTCTACGGATCTGTGGACCCGTGGTCCACTGGTCCACGGTGCACCGATTACATACCCTGAAGGGGTATGTAATCTGGCTCACTGGATCACAATCCAAGGGCCCAGATTAAAAGGTGGGGGAGAGCTGCGGGCTGCCGGTGGCCACCATGGCGGCGCGGCGCAGGGCTCGCCGGAGTTGGTCGGATCGGCGCTCCGATGGTCGGGGCTCAGCCGGGATGGGTCCAGAATGGAGAGGGAGGCACGACAAGCTCACCAGAGGGGATCGCGACGTGGAGCAGAGGGTCGGGGAGGGCTCGTGGTGACGATCAGCGGCTCGGGGTTGTCGGCGATGGCGGGGAGGGGTCCGGCGGCGTTGGCGACGTCGGGGGAGAGGCACCGGCTGCTCCTGGTCGACCTGCGATGTCGAAGGAGGGGTCAAATGTGACATCCCATGTCACAAAATGAAGTTAACTAAGCCTAACCTCAATTAAGGACTAAGCCAGAGTATCATTAATCCATGTACCAAAGGATAAAGAAAAGAAACCTAGTTAATTAAATTCTAAAATATTCAAATATGGGTCACTCACAAACATCATCAAAACCCATGAAAGTACCAAAATGTTTTTATATATTCGGAATGGCCATAATAAAATAGAATTATGAGAATTTTTCCAGAATTTTTGGTAACCATTTATTACCCTTAACAATTCCCCCAAAGTCAGAAAAGTGTATTTCGGGTTTAGAATTTTCATAAATTCTCAAAGCAAAACTAGCAGGTGCACCCAAAAGAAAAGTTGGATCACACGTTTTGCTGAATACACAAAAAACTTTGTGCCAATTTTGGAGCAAGGGAACGTGTCGGAATTTACCAAACCCGAGTCCAAGTTCTGGGTCAAGCCGGGTCAACCGCCCCTTCCCTCTTCCTTTCTCTCCGGCCAGTCTCCGCCCGACACCAACGCGCCCGTATGAGCCACCGTCGATCTCTGCAGCCCCGTCACGGTCATTTCTCCACCAAATCGTGCCTGTGCCACCGGCCGGCATTGAAGCTCCACCGGAGGAGCCACTCCCTACCCGACAGCTCGCCGTCCTCTCTCCTTCCCTCTCTCGGCTCCATCTTCCGGCGGCCACAACAAAAGGGCAGCAGCGGCTCACCCACCCCCCATTCCCCTCCTGCTCTGCTCGCCAACACTCCCGCACGCCCCAGGCGCTCCTGCATGGTCGCGCAACGCCGCTACCGCCGTGCTCCTCCTCTGCCGCAAGGAAACGCAGCGAGCTCCCCTGCTCCGGGTCGCCTGAGCGCCGCCGCGTCCAGCCCTGACCAGGCAGCCCCTCCCTTCTTCTTTCTTTCGCAAATCAATGCGCTAAGGAGTCCTCTCGCTGCGTACTAATCCTCTTCCTCCCTCGTGCAGAGACGTTGCCGGAATTTGGAGAACCCGAGCCGCCGTCAGCCACCACGCGAAAAGGGCTCACGACGACGACCACCCTCCCGGCGACCCCAACTCAAGACAACGCGTCGACGAGCACCATGGCACCCAGGTGATGCTTCTGGACCTTCCCCCTTGCCGATTCCATCTCTGGGCGTGCCTGCCGCCGTCGGCCACCGTCGAGCTTCGCCGCCGCTCGTCGCCGGCAGAGCTCCGGCAGCCCCTGCTCCGGCCACCACCACCCACTTGACCGCCTTGGGTCACTGATCACGTAGAGCAGCACCAAGTTCCGCGCCTCGCCGCCGATCGCCGCCGGCGAGCCAGCAGAGCCACTCCGCCGCGCGCACACGCGGGGAAATTTGAAAATGGCCAGTGGCAGATTTGTAAATAAGGGTGAACTTCGATTAAACTTGAAAATTCAATAACTCGAAAAATAAGAGGCCTAAAAATGTGAAATTAATTTTGTTTGACTCCAAAAATCTTGCTCTACCAGAAAAACAGGATCAAGTCCAAGGTTATTTAGTAAATTAATTTATTTAATCCATCAAAGTCGCAACCCTAATTTGCTTAATAAATTTATAAGTAATTATGTGTAAATGGTAAATTCATGAAATTTGCTCAGTAAGCAGTTCATGGCATATCTAAACTTTCTGCAAAAGCACATTTCCATTTTTATGCATATTTTTGGTATTATTGCATAATCCTCATTTTCAGTAATTGAATTTATATAAATTATTGGCTAGGAATTTATTCATGAAATTTGGCATTTCTGTCCCTTATGAACTTGTACACTTATGGAAAATCCCATGAAAAATTTGAGGTTACCTAAGTACAAAGTTGCTGTAGAAATTGAGTATTTGCTAAGTAACTAGGAAATTCTTCATATAAATGATACTCTATGCGTTTATTTCGGGAAAATAAGAATAAATTAATTTCTGGAAGTCCATGGAAAATAACTCATCTTTACATTGCAGTAGGATTTCTCCTTGTGTAATTATATACTTGGTTCTTGATTAATTATATGAACTAGAACTAGTGAGGCAACTAAAGAACCATTTTATATATAGTATTAGTTTGCATATGGTCACTTTAGCTACGTGGACCAAAAATGAACTTTCTGAAATTTAACCCTAAGTACTATATTGTCATGTCATCATCAACCATGATGTCAATTAATCAGCATTTAGGCCATGCTCATGTTAAAGTGGACATACACCAAGAGTGCGATGATTAAGAACTTGCATTCTAGTAGCTAGAAGTTTGTCCCTTAAAAATTCAGTAGCTACCATGTCATACTTAGGTGTACACACATTCATAAATAAATGATTAGTCACTAATGTTTATTTGCTGAGGAAGTGCCATGAATTGTCATGCCATGCATTCCATCTTTACTTAAGAAAACTCCATGAAACCTTGTGTATTCCTTAGCATTGATGCATGTCCATTCCATATAGGAATCGAGACCGTGGAGATCACACCGGACCAGCAAGGAGCTGAAGTGCACTTTGGTGACGACGCTAACTATGATCACACCCAAGGCAAGCCCCGGTGCATAACCCATTTTATCACTCGAGTCCTTTCTCTTTATCACAAGTTAGGAATATTGTATTGTGCATTAAGTGTAGGACTTGGATGAAACACACTTGCATACTCCCGCACTGACCTATGATTAGTATGTTAGTAAGCTTTTACGTTAGGAAATGCTATGCTCAAATTAGTGGAGTCAACGGTAGGTTATAGATTCAACTATGATTCAATTGGTTGATCAACTTGATAAAAATGGAGCACCTATCGTTGCAACTCCGCGAACATGTATTGAACTGTACCAAGTGCATACCTTTAATATGGGAATTGGTAAACCTAGTAACTTGGGCGCCGTATTGTTGGACGGCCATACTCATCGATCCAGAGGTGATGTGAACAGCACGGTGGACGCACGGGTTTGAGGACCGCTGGAGAGTGCATGGGTTAAGCCTCGGATACGAAGTACTGTATCGCGGGGAGGACGTGTACTCAGGATCGATGGCCCCGGATCGACTTTATAGCAATCTTGTGAACGGTGGCCATACGCGTTCTTAAATGATGCGTATGTCGTGTATTTGGGTTTTCCCTGCAGGATGTAAATCAATTCGAATTGCCGTCCCTCGCGGTTATGAGTACCTCTTGTTCGAGCAGCGGCAATGATATGTTAAGTAGTAAAGTTGTGGTTAAGTTTCTGAAATTTATTTATGCTAGGGATACACAATACTATGATGTATTGCTCTTAACTATATTCATGTCTTAGCAGCTAGCTAAACTCACCGTAGCTGTGTCCTACGATAAGCAAAGTAAAATCATGTTTAAGGAAACTGAAAGTGCAGCATAGAACTAATAGGAGCTTTTTATGCAACTATCAAATGAACCGGTCAGCCCCCTGCATGCTAGGAGTCGGTTTTAGTAAACCTTTTGACGGGTAAGTCTTGCGGAGTATGTTAGATACTCAGGCTTTGCGTTGATATTGTTTTTCAGGTCTTCCTCAAGCGACCTATTGTGATTGTTGTAATAAGGTTGTGTGGGAAGAGGAGGAGCCTCAAAACTGGACCATCGAATGGGTCCCCAGTTCTCCTAACCAAGGTGAGTGAGCCATCGCCATAGGGCTGGCATCGTTCAGGTAGGCAACGTCGTGTTTTGTCGTTTCACCGCTTCCGCTAAATTTATGTAATATGTACTAAGGACTCATATTATGTATCAGATCTAAACTCAGCTTAATTTGAACACCGGACTTGTAATATTACTCCTCTAAGTGATATATCTTGTAAATGATGAATGTTCATGTGTGAATGCTGTGTATGGTTACTTCGTTAACCATCTCCCGAGACGATCCTGTACGACATACTCTACTTTTCGGAGTAGGGTTGTCACATCAAACTGGACAGGTACGCGCTGTAGGGGGGGAATTCACGGCAGCGGTGGCACTTACCAGAGACGGCGAAGAACTTGTGCATGGCGAGCGAGGCAGGCAAGGAGAGAGCTCGAGCACGGCGAGGAAGGGTGTGAAGGGGGCCGATGGCTCGGTTTTATAGGGGAAAAGAGGAAGGGGAGGCGGCGAATTTGGAGCTCGACGGGGTTAATGCCGGCGGTGACGATTTCATGAATTGGAGCGGGTGAGTGCGGAGTTAAGTCCGAAGAGAGGGGGTAAGGGGAAGCGAAGGGGTGCGTGGTGCTTGGGTTCAGTTCCACAGAGCCGGGGAGGCGAGGAGGAGGGGAATCGACCAGCATCGGTTTTGGCTAGTGGCGGGGGAGAGAGAGAGTCGGGAGGAGGAAGTTGATGGGTGGGGCCGATCTGTCAGTGAGCGCGGACGGGGGCTGGGCCACGGCGGGGTGCGTGCAGGAATCTGGGCCGGGAGGGGGAGCTGGCCGAGGCGGGGGAAAGAGAAGGGAAGGAGGGGAGAGGCGGCCTAGGCCGGCTGGCCCGAAAGGAGAAGGTGGGGGAAAGGGGGTTTCGGTGGGCCAGATTGGTGGGTTTCGGCCACTGTTCTATTTTCTTCTTTTTTTTTCTTTCTCAAATCTTTTCCCTCTAATTCTATTCAAATTTTCCTGGTAATTAATTAAGTAATTAATCTAAATGCATAATGAAAATTTTAAAAAATCTATATGGACATGACATGCTGTGCAAATGCAATAATTTAATTTATTTTAAAAATGAATTTGTCCTAGGCTGTTTTACTAATTGCTAAATCTTAGAAATTAACATTTTTGGAAAATGCAAAAAGTAGGGTGTTACAATCCTCCTCCCAGCGTCGGCCCTCCCGCCTCCGCGCGCACGCAAGCTTCCTCCTTCCTCTTCCTCCTGCGCGGGCCTGACAGCGCCACGTCTGCATCCTGTAGGGCGTCCACTACTCCTCTACGAATAGCGGATGTCCTGGCCTCGGGACCGGTACCAGATGGGTTATAGTACGCAGGTGCAGAGGAAAATCCGCTATTTGGATCCTCCAGTACCGAGTACTGAACCCCGGTGCCGATAGTCTAAGACGTCGATTTAACATTGGACGATATAAATTTCTAAATTACTGAGAGGTTTCTTCCGCGCTAAGGACGAACATATAAGAGACCTGTGAGTTCAAGGTTTCATAACTCATCATAGAGTCATTTTTCCATGTCGTAACAGCCAATCTGAATTATAAAGAAAGAGTTATTTTCAAGTTCTCCAAGTGGTACCAACACAAAGTGGTACCAAACACATCTAGCCGTTCATTCTCACGGGTTCACGATTGGTGTTGTATCTAAAAGGCTCCTTGCCACACGCCCCCACCTCGTCTGCTCCCAGCGCTACCCCTTCAGCTTGCCGGCCGTTGTGATGTACTGGACTGCCTCTTCTCCCTCACCAGGCGTCTCAGTCACTTTGCCTCCAGCACAGATCTCTTTCGCCATAATAGTCCTACTCTCACGCACGCACATGGTTGGCCTAGTGGGGATCGAATTAATGAGGCCAGTGTCGGCAAGGATTTCGTAGCTGGTCGCGCTTGGCTCAGCTGCGACCCCAGGCCGGTAGTAGCTCGAGCTCGCCCTTCTCAACCGCCGCAAATAACCATGTCTTTGTTCGCTGATGTTGGTTGGTTTCATTCGCTTCAAGTCCCATGATGCCTTGGAGCTCCTGGTAGCGACTAGCGAGTGGATACAAACATTGGAAGAACCGCCGAATCATACCTATCGTTCAAGAGATTGCAGAATGTGAGAACATGGTCAAATATTGCACAAAAAATGGACTTCTCCTGTTGTGCAATAGATTCTGAATTGCTGCAACAGATTGAGAATCGCACAACCCCAGATGTTGGCAACCTGTTGCCGGTGCACATCTTCGTGATGCCAAGGCCGGATCCCGGATGATAACCTCAGACAGGAGCTGGTTACCCGGCATAAGATCAAACACAAAAACTCTGCGCGCAGAGAGAGGTTATGGGCGGTACCGAGCAGTGGTAGCACAGTAGCTGTGTGTTTTGACCGTTATGGATTTGACCGAATTGATGAAAATGTGGTACCTCTGTTACCTTGTACCTCTTTGAAATACTGTAAAAGGCCTCATAAAAAAATGATTCATTCAAGAGAAGAGATTGAGCACCAGTCCCAAGTTTTGCTTACCATGCAATGTTGTTCAACGTTGTTCATCGATTTGAATAGATGATTTATTAAACGAATACCTATGCAGATCATTTTTGGTCTTGAATCATTGACCTGGACATCCAAATTTTGGGTGCGGCTCCTTGCGGTTGGGGTATTAGAGCATCTCCAGTGGGGCATGCAAAATTGGGCTCCCAAATCCAATCTTACAAGCCCACTTGTAAAATTTGGGAGTCAATTTTTGCATCCAAGTCCAGTGGAAGTATGTATATTGGCTCCTAAATCCTTGTGGGACCCACTGATCAGTAAAAAATATCCACTCGTTCGTTTGAATCGGGAATTTCCGGTCCGCTGCTCAATGCCGCCCGATGCCGCTGCCTTGGTTCCCGCCGGCGTCGGCGCCCTCCTCCCCTCAGCCGTCGGTGTTGGTCGTAGTTACGCACCCACTTATATACCACAAGAGGATGGTATACAGTTGTAGCTCTTTTTCTCTGAGAGTATTCCAAGGTTATCGAATCCACAAGGAACGAGCGGAACTATTACTATTAAATGGTTACTAACAGATTGCAATGGTTGGGTTGATATGTATGGTGACGGTGAGAAAGTGGTGGATGAATGTTATTGAAGATGTAACACGATAATGAAGGATTCTCTCCTTAGGATTGGTTCACTAGCATGCAACCTTATTCTTATTGCCTCGAGAGTGATGACTCTAATATTCTACAAGACATGGTGGTTTCGTTCACCCCGGCTATCACTACAGAGGATATTAGCTCCCCACTGGTTTCTTGCACTATGCAATGGGCAGAAGTGTATTGGCCTATACACTAATGGAAATAGATGCGCAATTAAGTTCATCACATAGATTAAATTCATCAAGAGAGTATCAATAAGTATGAGGATTACATGACCAGATCCCTGCACCAGAGAAGAGAATATGAGACTACTCACTCATCCTTTCGCTAGACATAGCGAAGGGGTGAGAAATAGTTTTGGAACGCGCACGAGCCGATCGGCGCAAGCGTCACACCGATTGGCGTGACCTCCCTTCTGGTGGTTCTTGTCGGTGTTGACCAACCTCCGCCGCCAATATCCCGGAGCCATAGTTCTAACAACTCGATATTGCGATTGACGTCTCTCCAGTTGCCCCTTGGCTCTTGATTGTCATCTTCCTTTTATACTCGACGGGATTAGGTTAACTTCCACCGATTCTGACTCATATTGGGTTGGGCCTTCGTCTTTGCCGGACTTGGGCTTGTCTTCATCATCTTTTCCTCCTGTGCCGATCGGCGCGGCATTGGAGCCGATTGGCGCGACCCCGAATCTGGCCCAACTTTGTTGCTCTTTGGTTCCTTATCCATAATTACCATGTTTTATACCTATTTTCTGCAATTACATCCAAAACGGAACAACTACAAATATGGGGTTAATTGTTAGTCTAAACCACCAAATAACGACGTAAAACATCCCTTTCTAGTAGATAAAATGGGTAGCTAGAAACCACCAACAGTTCCCCCACACTCAAACCATTGCTAGTCCTCGAGCAATACAAAATCAAATATGTAGCAAGAATCTTCACATTATCTCTCATGCAATCAATCTCAATCATCATTTTTACTTGTTATTCCACCAAAAAGATTTTTCTCTCATCTTCTTTTTAACCAATCAGCATTTCATACTTGAACTTAATCAAATTACCACAAAACCTTTTCAAAAACAATTTTAGTTTTCTTCAACTCATCTTTAGCATCAAACATCAAGCAATTAGTCTTCTCTAAATCTCTCAAGTGTATTTATTTCCTTCTCCTATCTAATCAAGGATTATATGTGGATCTCGGAGGGCTATATAACTAAATTAAACCACAAGGTTAACCATGTCAACAATGTGCTCTATCATGCCCACTAGGAAAGGATTTTATTGGAAAAGAACTTTAACGGAGAAGAGGAATATAGAAGATTTAAAAAGAAAAATATTTCAATGAGAACTATGGCAAAGAATTGGAAATAATAAGAAAACTGCTTCTTTGATGACCTTACTGCTTTACGGGGAATTTTTTTTTTCTTTTTCTCCTTATAAATATATATTTCTTGCAACAGCGCCGATCGGCGAAAGCATCACACCGATCGGCGCGGTCTATATATTTTTTTTCTTTTTCTTTCTTTCACTCCTTTCTATTCCCGATTGATCAACAATTTCTATCTTGTATCAGCAGCGAAAGTTTTCTGGATTCCTCTTTATTGAGAATATAGGTTGTATCAAGGAGGAGGGAGAAACAAAGATGTATGGTTTTCATGATAGCAAGAAATTTAAATGGATGAGAATTGCTAGAAATACAGAGATAAACAAATAGATCATCCTTTCCTAACTTGGTCGCAATCATGAGCAAAAAGTTGACAAAGTTACTTACAATCCAACTAGTGCAAATATGTAGCTTGTTCTCATTCACTCGGCTATGTAGGCATATTTAGACCTTGCTCTTGCTTTAGCTTATGATGAGTCAAAAGAATTTTTCATAAATACAAAGCTCAAAAGTTAAGTGGTAACCAATTAATTCAAGTAATTAACCAACTGATCATCAAAAAGACAAGATAAATAGTATGGGACACTTTCAATTTGACAATCGACACTAACTTTATTAAAGACAATGCAATAATTCAAACTACATAAAGGACCTTGAAGCAACTCTCAATTGACTCATGACTCTCTTAAGCACACACAAACTAAAAATAAACACTCATATGAAAAAAAACAAGAAACTAGACTCAAAAACACTTCAAGAATTTAAAAACTATGACTAATGGCAAAGCCCTTCCCCCCACACTCAAAATTTGCAATGTCCTCATTGCAAGAGAAAAAATTCAACACACTAATCATATAGACCATGCCTGTTCAAGACTCGGAAAATTCATCTTATATTCCTTATGACAAAAGTGTAGTCCGCTTCATTCATCTCGATTGCATCCTAGATTCTCCGATCCACATCCCTTTGATGCTTGTAGGCACTATCCCTGTCTAGATACAAGCGCTCAATATTCCTTCGGCAGACAGGACAACAAACAGGTGGTTGTAGATTATGATTTTCAACACTATAGGGAGAGACACTATTCAAACTCCTCTGAGCCGATTGGTGCAGTAGCTAAGCCGATTGGCGCGGTGGTGTTCTTTCATCACTGCGACTGCCTCCACTTCTCCTTGCATTACCATTAACTCTTGTTGAAGTTCCTGCTGCCCTATCATTGTTACATTCTACAGGTGTTCCCCAATTCTCAGTCTTAGGACTACCAAAGATTCTTTGTATATCAGAATCACTACCCAAATATCCAGACATACTAGGGTCACCACTTTCCAAAGTTTCCAAACAATATAATGAATCAAAGTCACTATCCCATTCAGAATACTTTCGAATTGGCTTACCCAATAGTCTAGCGGACCTTCGAACCTCTGGTGTAGTCTTACACTTCTTTGCACTAGGCTCTTCATCGTCACTCGGCAGGGCTGTTACTTCAATAAATTCAGCCATATTCAGATCGTGCCGATCGGCCTCTATTAAAATCGCGCTGATCGGCTCTGATGTCGTGCCAATCGGCTTTAACGTTGCGCCGATCGGCACAATCGACGGCTTCCTCCATATACTCAGCCAATTGTTCCAGATTACGCTCACGCATCGCCTTGCTCTGCTGCGTTCGTAAAATCTCATCGTTAATCTCCTTAGGCGCCTTTCTTCCAGGAACTACGCGATAGCCATCATCATATAAAACATCTCTAGGTATGAAGGTTGGGTCTTCCGCTAATTGGAGTTCAATCCTATGTTGTAGATCATTAGCACAAAAGAAACACTTGCAGCCTTCAATGCAACTATTTTTATGAATCTTGTTTTCTTGAAAACCCTCCCAACCGGTAATAACCCTGGGAGAGACTCCATCCTTTCCAGCCAGAAGATTCTTTTCCGCATCCAGCTAGTTCATGGCTTCTTCGGCTTCCTCTTACAGCTTGAGTTCATACTTGGTGGCAATATCATGTTCAGTGTAAAAGCCACACTTATGAATTGTGAGAGTGCTCTCTTCATCTAGTTCCTCCTTCTCTAGCTCAGTCAATGAATTTTGGAACGATAGGAAATCTTCATATGACAAGGGCTTAGCAAGATCAAGAAGGCCTTCCATGGTGTACCTTTGAGAAACAGCCTCACTTTCAATAGGTGATATAGATTTTCCCTTGCGCACCAATACTCTCTTCATCATCTGCCAATGTTCGTTGTCCATCTTCACCTTTTCTGCGTTCCACGCGTCATCTTCACTTTTCCTCATGAATCTCTTTCTCAGATCTGACCAGACAACAGGATCATCTTGCATTGGTGCCAATACCTCGTCTACTTCGTCCCAAGACCAAACGGCAGAGATCTGCAGAAATCCGTCACCGAGCCGATCGGCTCCAGAGTCGCGCCGATCGGCACTAGTGTTGTGCCGATCGGCGCCGCCTTAGTTGCTTCCCGACGCGCCACCTTCCATTGCTTTTTCCTTTAGGCTTTGTTCTGGTGTCTACTTGATGCGAGATGATCCGTGGTATTGCCACCCTCTCATATTTATATCCTTTTATTTTCAACTGGACAAGGACTCTGTCTCTTATTTGCGGAATCCAATGAGTCTTAACAAGGCAAGGTCCAAAACTGACAAAAAAAACAAAAAGACTCTGCCACGCCGATCGGTGCAGAACTGCATCGAACGATGCAGCATCACGCCGATCGGTGTGGTACACTAATTTACCCAATCAAAAACAGAAAAATTGAAAGAATCAAAAACACATACAGAGCTTTTGTTTTACGTCATTAAGCTCGACCATATAGTGTAGTAAGTAGTGAAATACACGTCAAAAGATTTTAATTCAAATGTGTCAGGTTCTAGATATACCTTTAGGCGTTGCCCATTCACCACGTGTACTTGTTTCTTTTGCCATCCATTATGATTACAGCTCCCGAAGGTTATACCGTGTTCAAAAGATAAGGCCCTTCCTATTTATTTTGTAGTTTGCCTTTACCAAATAATCTAAATCATGAATTAAACAGGAGTACCGGATCTCTTTCTTTGAATTCCTTCTTCAAAAGCTTCTTGTCATACCACTTCTTTGTCCTTTCTTTGTATATTGCTACATTTTCATATGCACGCAATCGCATTTCTTCTAATTCACTTATTTGCATCTTCCTTTTCACGCTGGCGGCATCAAGATCCAAACTCATTTCTTTTATTGCCCAATAAGCCTTATGTTCCAATTCCACCAGTAGGTGACATGATTTTCCGTAGACAAATTGATATGGTGTCATGCCAATTGGTGTCTTGAATGCTGTCCTATATGCCCATAATGCTCCATTAAGCTTCGTGGCCCAATCTTTTCCTTCTTTTGTAACAATCTTCTGCAGAATCCCTTTTAATTGCTTCGTTGATGTTTCTGCTTGTCCATTTGTCTGGGGATGATAGGTTGTCCCAATTCTATGTTCAACCCCAGATTTATCCAAAAACCTAGTAAAGTCTCCTCCTGTAAAATGGGATCCTCCATCTGTAATTATTATCCTTGGTACTCCATACCTAGGGAATACCTGCTCTTGTAGTATATTCCTTGATTCTCTTCTGGTATTGGCCTTGCATGCCATTGCTTCAACCCACTTGGAGACATAATCAACGGCAACCAATATATACTCGCAACCATGAGAATTCACAAATGGTCCCATAAAGTCCATACCCCAAACATCAAAGATATCAACTTGAAGATTATACTTAAGAGGCATTGCATTCCTACTGTTAACATTCCCTATTCGTTGGCATTGAGCACATGTTGCAACATACCTTTTTGCATCGTCATGCATAGTAGGCCAATAGAAACCACTTGCCCATACTTTTGCCTGTGTTCTGAAATAGCCATAATGTCCCCCATAATCCGAAGAGTCACATTTTTCCAAAATGCTTGATCTTTCTTCTCTGGGTACACATCTTCGCACTGCTCCGTCCTGGCAATACCTATACAAGTATGGGTCAGCCCATATAAATTTTCTCATTTCACTCATAACTCTTCTCTTTGTGTTCTTATTCATCATATCAGTTTGTCCCTTGAAGCCCTTGATAATATCCATCATCTAACTCTCTCTACGATCAAATGTGGCAAACAACTGCTCTTGTTGCATTTCATCTTTTATCAGCTCAGTTGACGATGACTCAAGATGGGACAAATGATCTGCTATAGAATTTTCTACCTCTTTCTTATTTCTTATCTACAAATCAAATTCTAGCAGCATCAATACCTATCACATTAATCGAGGCTTAGACTCTTTCTTTGAAACCAAGTGTCTTATAGCAGCATGATCAGTATATACAATCACCTTAGAATTTAGAATGTAGGATCTAAACTTCTCGAAAGCAAATATAACTGCTAACATCTCTTTCTTAGTGGTTGTATAATTGATCTGCGCCTGATTCAAAGTTTTGCATCACACATAGTCACTTGTATCACACATAATTTCAAAAGGTAAACTCCAATCAGGTGGCTGCATAATGGGTGTAGAGCATAGAGCTTCCTTTAATCTTCAGAAGGCAAAGAGTCGTTCATCGTCCATGAAAAATTCTGTACCTTGCTTCAACAATTCTGTCAGGGGCTTAGCAATCTTTGAATAATTCTTAACAAATCTACGACAGAAGTTGGCATGTCCAAGAAAACTCCTCAATGTTGTAAGATCAGTAGGGGGAGGTAATTTCTCAACTATAGATACCTTTGCTTTATCAACCTCTATCCCTCTGTTAGATATGACATGACCAAGTACTATCCCATCTGTTACCATAAAATGGCATTTCTCCTAATTAAGAACTAAGTCTCATTCAAGACACCTTTTCAAAACCTTCTCCAAATTCTCCAAGCAACTATCAAAATCAGTACCATGTACGGAGAAGTCATCCATAAATACCTCCATAATATCTTCTATGAATTCAATGAATATTGCATTCATGCACCTTGGAAATATGGCGGGTGCATTGCAAAGACCAAATGGTATCCTCCTATATGCATATTTCCCACAAGGACAAACAAAAGTAGTTTTCTGCTAATCCTCTGGTCTTACCGGTATTTGAAAGAAACCACTAAATCCATCCAAATAACAAAAGTATGAATTCTTTGCTAGCCTTTCGAGCATCTCGTCAATGAACGGAAGAGGATAGTTATCTTTCTTCATCACCTTGTTCAAACTTCTATAATCTATGCACATTCTCCATCCAATTACAGTCCTTTGAGGGATCAACTCATTGTTCTCATTAGGCACTACCGTCAACCCTCCTTTCTTGGGCACACAATGTACTGGACTAACCCATTCACTATCAGCAGCAGGATAGATCATACCTTCATTAAGCAGCTTCAGAATTTCCTTTTTAACCACTGGCTTCATTGATTCCTTCAACCTTTGCATCCCTTCAACCACTGGTTTGGCATTTTCTTCCAAGATAATCTTGTGGGTGTAGAATGCGGGGCTGATTCCCTTGATATCATCTAATGTGTAACCAATAGCCTTCTTATACCTTTTATGGGATACTTGCTTTATGGGTATCCTCATACAGGGCTAAAGTCGGTGGCCGACTGGGTACTTCATCAACAAGGAAGCCAACCGACTCGACTTCGAGTGCAAGACAGGAAAGATAAGACTTGCTATATAGAACCATTGTAGAGTACGACTAGGACTCTGCTTGTACCCCCCTGCCGACCAGATATATAAGGCGGCAGGGGGGAGAGTTAGAGGCAATTTAGGCTTAACATCTCGTGACAATCAATACAATACATAACACAGGACGTAGGGTTTTTACTCTCATTGAGAGGGCCTGAACCTGTATAATTCGGTGTCTTGTGTAACCATCGTAGTTTATGGTCTCGGCGTAGCCCTATATATTTACTGCCGGTCTTGAGCATTGACAGTTGGCGTGCCAGGTAGGGGACAAGGCTCGCCGGGATTCTCCGTCGACTACGATGGCCGAACTTCCCATCATCCAATACTCGTCGGACTTCAAGATCTCTTTTGGATCGCTCGACTTCATGGTCGGCGGCAATGGAGTCCTAGTTCTAAACGACTATAGATCAGACTCGACCGCAGCCAGCCCCATGGCGTGATCACCGAGTCCGTCTGACATTATCCCTACATTCATCCCACTCGGATCCGAGCAGGAAGACTCTTCCTTCGGATATGACTCGACGTCAGATCGGTCTTTTGATGAGGACACGGTCGGATCGACCTACTCATATCCCCATACTGTCAACATGGTGGATATAGTAGATCCTGCTACTGGAAACCAGGATGAGGATCCAGATGCCGAAGAAGAAGTGAATCCAGCCGGTGGTCTCCAAAACCAGCCGGTCGAAGGAGGCCGATAGGATGATAACCCGCCAGTTGATGAATTATCGGTCGATCACTGCCGTCGACCAAGAGGGTCGCGCGGATCACGTAATGCATGCCGACTGGATCTTGACCCTGACCTTGAAGTGGATGGTGTTAAGGTCTACCACACCCCACAGAACAACATCACCGGGGCCAAGACATTGCTTGACACCTTAATGGTTGATGCCCACTATCAAACTCCTGCTATGCAGAAGGCGGTGGCTATGCTCAAAGCCGCAGCGGCACAAGATGCTGCAAAGTCTCAGTCGGTCGCAAGTTCCAGCCATGTATCTCCTCAGGGTCGGTGAAGGCGCAAAGATCTGAGAAATTCTCTCAGCCTCCGTGATGGACGAGACACCATCAACTCTCACCACGAGGAGCGTGCTCGGGACAACCGACGCTATGAAGAAGAGCAACATGAATGAAGAATGGACGCCCGATGGGAAGACCGATGGGATGACCGACGAGAAGACCGATGGGACAACCAACGGGATGATCGTCAGAACCCTCCTCCAAGAGACAACTGCGACGACCGACATCGACATGACGATCGGGATCGGCGCGATAATGATGGCAATCGACAACGTCGTCATGACGAGGATGTTGGCCCACGCCACCGTTGTAGCCCAACCACGTCTCCAGACCGACAAAGGTAGTCACCAACACTAACTGATGACGAGATTGATGGCATCAAGGCTTACGTCCCTCGATTTCACGTTGCTCGATGGCCGAAAGGATTCAAGCCAGTTCCCATCGAAAAATATGATGGACAAACCAATCCCCGAGAGTGGTTACAACTCTATAGCACGGCAATCCGGTTGGCTGGAGGTGATTCCTACGTAATGGCTAATTACCTTCCGGTCTGCTTAGATCCTACCGTTCGGATATGGCTCACATCTCTACCTGAGGAGTCAGTCACACCCTGGGGAGACCTCAACTGGAAACTCATAGAAAGTTTCCAAGCAACTTGCAACTGACCGGGCAACCACTTCGACCTCACTCGGATCAAGCAGAAAGGAGACGAGCCTCTTCGTGACTACATCAAGCAGTTTTGCGCTAAGAAGACTGAGATCCCCAACGTCCCCGATCAGCAAATCATTACTGCCTTCCTAGGTGGAATTTGCAGTGACGATCTGGTCCGGGAAATCGATCGGAGGAACCATGATCTCAAGCTCACCGCTCAAGAGTGCTTCAAGATTGCTGATAAGTATGCATCAGGGGAGTCTGCGCTTGATAATATCCGAGGAAAGGGCAAGGAGAAATGGTCGGACAAGCCTGAGTCCTCCAAGAAGGACAAGAAGAGAAAATCTGACAATGCTGTCAACACAGTGGACCGGTTTTGGAAGAATTCTCGGACGAAACAGCCGTCTACTGATGAGTAGCTGAGTGGCATTTGCCCTTGGCATCCCAAGGGAAACCGCAAAGCAAAGGATTGCTATTATCTGAAGGGTTTTGCAATAGTTGCGCTCAAGGTGGCCAAAGATCCCCCAAGGCGCAACAACAGCAACAAAGACAAGCCTCAGGATGATGATGACAAGGATGATTCCGGAGAGTTCCAGGAGCCCCGCAAAGAAGTAAACTTCATCTTCGGAGGACCGGATGCCTATACATCCAAGCGTAAGTAAAAGTTAGAGCTTTGAGAGATTAACTCGGTGGAGCCAGCTACACCTCAGTAAATGAGGTGGTCTGAGATGCCAATCACCTTTGATCGATCAGACCATCCAAAACATCTACCAAAACCAGGTCGCTACCCATTGGTGCTAGCTACGACTATGAAGGAGGTGAAGTTCAACAGAGTACTCATCGATGGAGAAAGCAGTTTGGACCTAATCTTCACTAGGACCCTTCAAAAGCTTGGTCTGTCAATCAATGACCTCTAACCGAGTTCTTCACCCTTCCATGGAATTGTGCCTGGCAACACTTCAGTCCCAATTGGACAAATCACTCTGTCAGTCACCTTTGGCACCCGTGATAATTTTAGGACAGAGCGTATCCTCTTCCAGGTGGCAGACTTCGAGTCAGCATACCATGCTATCATCGGTCGACCGGCAATGGCCAGGTTTATGGCTGTTTTGCACTATCCGTATCTCACCCTCAAGATGCCAGGCCCGAACAAAATAATATCCCTCCACTCTGATCTTCGGAATTTTTTTGATTACGATGTACAGAGTTGTGAGATGGCTACCAAACAGTTGATGCTGTTAGACCAAAAGGAGATCCAGAAGGCGGTTGGTATAGAGGAGCAGACTGGAACGGAGGTTTCACTCGATCCTGAGGACTCCGATAACATCCAAACCAAGGAGATTTCACTCGATCCTGAGGACTCCGATAAGGTGACTTATGCTGGGGTCAACCTTGATGAAAAATAGGAACTCGCGCTCACTCTTTTCCTCCAGGAAAATAGGGATATCTTTGCATGGAAACCATCTGACATGCCGGGTGTTCCTAGGGAAAAGATTGAGCATGTATTAACGGTACCTCTAGAGGCTACCCCCGTTTGCCAAAGGCTTAGAAGATCTGCGCAAGATCGCAAGGATGCTATAAAGAAGGAGATAAGATTGTTAGAAGCTAAGTTTATAAAGGAGGTGTCTCATCCTGACTGGTTAGCAAATCCAGTCCTTATACCTAAAAAGAATAAAGAGTGGAGGATGTGTGTTGATTATACCGATCTCAACAAAGTCTGCCCAAAAGACCCCTTCGCTCTTCCTCATATTGATGAGATTGTAGATTCAACAGCCGGGTGTGAGCTTTTAAGCTTTTAAGCAATCACCAGATCCCACTGAGAGTGGAAGATCAAATCAAGACTTCTTTATAACACCCTTCGGCACTTATTGCTATATCACTATGCCGCTCGGTTTGAAAAATGCTGGCACGACTTACCAACGAGGTATTAAACGCTGCCTTGCCACTCAGATCGATCAGAACGCTGAAGCGTATGTTGACGACATTGTTGTCAAGACTCGAAAAGTTGAAGAACTTCTCTCTGACCTGGCAGAAACCTTTGACAATCTGAGACATTATTCAATAAAGCTGAATCCTAAAAAGTGTGTTTTTGGGGTTCCATCAGGAAAGTTACTCGGTTACATCGTTTCAAAATGAGGTATAGAGGCTAACCCAGATAAAATCAAGGCAATCCTTGATATGAAGCCACCTAATTCTCAAAGGGATGTTTAGAAGCTGACCGGATGCATGACATCTTTGAGTCTCTTTATTTCCTGATTGGGGGTTAGGGGGTTACCACTCTTCCGGTTGCTTAAAAAGCAGGATGGCTTTGTTTGGACTGAGGAGGCGTAGTCGGCACTGGATGAATTAAAGATTCATCACAGCAGTATTCCAGTGTTGGTGCCTCCGGAGCCAGGAGAAAAACTTTAGCTTTACATCTCGGCCACAACCCAGGTTGTGAGTACTGTTTTGACAGTCGACTGAGAAGAGGAGGGACATGTGCAAAAAGTACAGCATCCGGTCTACTTTGTGAGCGAGATTCTTAGCGCCTCTTAGACAAGGTACCAGCAGATCTTGAAGTTGTTATATGCATTATTGATCACCTTGAGGAAGTTGAAGCACTATTTCCAAGCTCATCCAATTGAAGTTCAAACTTCTTTTGCACTTGGGACGGTATTACATAACCGAGAAGCTGAAGGAAAAATAGCCAAGTGGGCAGTCGAACTGATGTAGATGTGGCCCAATCTTCCGAGAGGTAAGGGGATAAACTCGAATTTGGGGAACTCGGCGTCGACGACCCGGCTTGAATCAGACACGATCCAACCCCGCAACCGTTACACCAAGCACAACTTGATTGTTCCTACAAGCGAAATCGAGAACACAAGCAAGAGAGGATAAACACGCAATCTGAAATTGCAAATATGGATGAAGTGAATCACAATAAAAGGTTCAAGCTATGAACACAAAAGGACTAATCGCCATAGTGGTGTAGAACAAGAACAGGGGCCTTGGATTACTGTAAAAGGACTTGTCGTGACAATTACAATAATTCGATCAAGTTTCTCTCTGCAAAACTGAACTAAACAAAACCCAAAACTAAAAGACGGTGGCTACTGAGTTCATGTAGGAAACAAAGACGTCATAGGGTTGGGGGCGACCAGGGGGGCGCCCACAACATGGGCTTAAGGCCCGACATGATACATGGCCAAGTTGGCCCAAAATAGGTGGTACAACACCTTGTCATGGTCACATATTACGACTCACGACCCTTCTGGAGCTAGGACCAAAACCAAAGCGACGGCGTCATAGTCCCCTTTCCAACGCATCAAAGAACGCCTCATTTGGACGTCGGATGTGGGAGATATCATCAACACCGTGAAGGGGTGTCGGCTGAATCCGAGACGAACATGGCGACCGAGTTGGTTACAACTTGTAACTTGGGGAAGGCCATGATATACGCGTATCCAGCATAGTGATGTCCTCATCACGAACTTGGTCAGTATACTATTACGTTCACGCCTTGGTCGGCTATAAAGGGACAAGCGTTAGCTGAATTCGTTGCCGAGTGGACAGAGATTCAAAATCCTCCAACTGCCCAAGATATCGAGTACTGGAAAATGTACTTTGATGGTTCCCTTCAATTACAAGGGGCAGGTGCGGAAGTTGTATTTATCTCGCCTACTAGAGAAAGGCTTCGATACATCCTTCAAATCATGTTTCGCGCGTCTAATAATGCTGCGGAATATGAAGCTCTCCTGCACGGTCTGCGCATTGCTGTGTCACTCGGCATTAAATGCATCAACATATTTGGTGATTCGGCCTTGGTCATTAATCAGGTCACCAAGGATTGGAATTGTGTAGATGATAACATGAGTGCTTATTGCCAAGAAGTGCGAAAACTCAAAGACAAGTTTGATGGATTGAAGTTCACACATGTTCTCCGAGATAATAACCAGGCGACTGATGAGTTAGCCAAGATAGGATCATCTCGGTCTGCAATACTGCCGGGTGTTTCCCTACATGTTCTGGATTCCCCAATGATTTCTTCCCGGTCGGACGTATTGATGAGTATTGTTGCTGATCTTGTTGACGATGACGTCTCCAAGACCGACTGGCGCGACCCACTCATTCAGTATTTTGGATAAGGGAATGCTGCCCTTGGATCCTGATGAGCAGCAAAGATTGAAGATCCGATCTCGAGGATACTTGTTGGTGGGGGACCAACTTTACAAACGGTGTGGTTCCAACATTTTGATGCGATGCATCTCAAATCCTGAAGGCCAGAAGTTGGTAGAAGAGATTCATTCAGGAATATGCGGCAATCATGCAGCTTCTAGGACTTTGGTTGGCAAGGCTTTCCGGCAAGGGTTTTATTGGCCCACGGCGGTCGAAGATGCACACCAAGTTGTTTGGAAGTGTGAGAGTTGTCAATTCTTCGCTCAACAAACACATGTGCCTTCACAGCAACTTCACATGATACATTTGACTTGGCCTTTTGCTGTTTGAGGGCTTGATATTGTCAGTCCTTTCAAGAAAGCGCCAGGCGGGTTCACTCATTTGTTTGTTGCTATCGACAAATTCACCAAGTGGATTGAAGCAAAGCCAGTTGGCAAGATTACACCCGAGAAGGCAATTGAGTTTGTCAAAGATATATTCACTTGGTTTGGAGTTCCTCATGATATCATTACTGATAATGGCACTCAATTCACTTCAGTGGAGTTCTGAGACTTTGCCGATGAGATGGGAATAAAGATCCACTTTGCATCAGTGGCTCATCCGAAAAGCAATGGGTAGGTCGAACGGACCAATGGTATGATTCTTCAAGGATTAAAGCCGCGGATATTTGACAGACTCAAACCTTATGCCGGTCGGTGGGTCAAAGAGTTGCCTTCAGTCCTTTAGGGGCTTCGGACAAACACCAGTCGTGCTACTGGACAATCACCTTTTTCATTGGTCTATGCCTCAGAAGCTATGTTGCCGATTGAGGTCAGTCTTGTCTCGGCATGAATTCATGCGTATGATGAAAAGCTTTCTGAGGAGAACCGAGTGATTGATTTGATTGCGGTAGAGGAGTTGCGTGATCGCGCTCTATTTCGGTCGGCACTCTACCAACAAGGCTTGCGTTGTTATTATGATAAGAACGTCCGCAGTCACCTTTTTCAAGTTGGAGATCTAGTGCTTCGCCGAGTGCAATCAACAAAGAATCAGCATAAGCTCTCGCCAAAGTGGGAAGGACCGTACGTAGTGAAGGAAGTCACTCGCCCGGGGGCTTACCGATTGATGTACGAAGACGGCGATGATATTCCAAACTCCTGGAACATAAATCAGCTACGTCGTTTCTATACTTAGCTATTATTTTGTGTATTTATATATTATTTATGAATGAAACTTTGGTCTTTTTTAATGAAAGATTTTCTGATGATTTTCATTATATATCTGCCTTGATTCCTTAATTTATACTATTAAACAATCTAGCCAGGGGCCTAGCAATAATGTCCCATCTCGGTCTAACCATATTTTGGTTTTGGCCTATTTTTTGACCGACTTATTATCATAAGATCTTGAGATCTTGAGTTTTGGTCTTTATTATTTTGGTCTTACGCTTATACATCATGGTCAAATACTTTGTGCTGCACATCAGACTACCACTACACTAAACCCAGAGCCAAAAGTGTGAGAGGTCATGTGTCGATTGGTTGATTCTGTTTGTTACGCGGTTATGGGTTACAACCTAATATGTTATGGCAGACCGATGCAATCTTTGTTTCTCTTGATAGAAACATGTCAATGATATCTTTGTCAAACTTCTAAAGCTATAAAAGCATAAGATTAGTTTATACACAAGTATCATTACAAAAATACAACTAATGTTTTACAATATTACAGGATTATATCTCCTTTGAAGGAGGAGAAGAGTCAGCCCGAAGTTCGACCTCTGGAGTTGCTGGGAGAGTCGGCACGATCGGATTGATTTCTATATTTTTGACCAAAGCCTGGGAAGTCTCTAGCATGGAATCCAGGAGTAGCTAACATTGGTCATCGGTCAGGTCAGGGTTAAATCCCTCTTTGATCTTGTCCAATGGCAGAGCAGGAGACCAGGATTGGCAAATCGCCAGCACTTGACTCCCGGCTTCGGTTGCCACTCGCTGAGTGTTATGAGCAATGGCTTTCGATGCATGCTTCAACAAGTAGTCCAGAGAGTGACCGGTCTGCTCTACTCGGTTAGCATGAACATAGTTCATTGCCTTCTGAGGGGCATAAGATAGAGCTGCAAATAATAATTATTGGCCAGTATGATCAACAGAAGAATCAAGCAGAAAGACGAAGTCGAAGGCTTACTGGCAAGTTTACATTTGAAAGATTTGGAGACAGCCTGAGCCTCCTCTATCTTCACGTCAGACCCCTTTAGCTCCTCCTGCAGCCGAGTGATCTCGGTCTTCTGGTCTTCAGCCAATGGAGAGGCTTTCCTTCTTAACCTTTAAGGCGTCAACGAACCTCTGTTGGTTGGAAGTCAACTTCTCCAGATCGGTGATTTTTTTATCGCGAGCTAAACATAAAGCTTTTAGCGTTAGAGTGATCAGCAGATTGCTTAAATACGGATGCAAGGAAAACTTACCAGCCAGATCTGTACGAACTTGGTCTAAGACCTTGTTTATCTCTTGTCAGTCGGCCAACAGCTTCTTGTTTTCCTCTAGGGCCTTGGAGAGCTGCTGACCGGTGACTAGCAAGACAAATAAGAAGTTAGTCTAAAAGATAAAGACAAGAAGATTAGGTGACCAAGGACATACCGAAAGTTTCAGCTTCAAGATATTCCACTCTAGCCTGCTATTGCTCCACAAGAGCATACACTTTCTGATATGCAGAAGATAAATGAGCTAAAAGATGAGAGCGAAGCAAGGTAAAAGCATAATGTTGAGTTACCTTGCTGGACTCCCGGTGTTGGTGCAAAATTTCCGCATCCTCTACCTCAGGCCGACCAAGCATATCTGCAGGAAGAGTTCTTTTACCTTTGTTAAGAGGCAAAGAGATATTAGTCGGAGTGGTCTGAGACAGAGGCTCGGGAGTGGAGGCAAGAACCGTCTGTTCAAACAGTCTATCCACTTTGGTTGGCGTGTTTGAAGACTTGCCAACCGAATGGGACACACCAGTCGGACAAAGTGGGAGCGCAGAACGAGTATCCTTAGATCCCTGAGCACTCTGAGAATCACTTGTCCGACTGCCAAGAATAAATAAATAAATAAAAGAAAGAGATCAGGAGATGTTGAGATCAATAATAAGAGACAAGGAGTATAGGGTTTAAAGATTAAACCTGGGAGCCTTCTTGAGTTTGATCCGGCATAGCCTCTTCTTTGAAGAAGTTGAGTGAAAATCAGTCTCCTTCCTCTTTTGAGAGGGCTGGTCAGTCTTGCCAGTCTGCACTACCTCTTCCATTGACCTCTGAGTTTGGCCCGGGGGCTCCGGTCGGTCTGAAGGTCGGCTGGAGGTTGCAGGAGCAGGTTGACCAGCATCTGCAGCAGTTATTTCTTCATCGTCGTCCTGGTCCCCCACATATTGGTGATGACGCGCGATGGTCCGCTTCTGGAGCTTGTCAGGGGAGGCCAGAGTAACGACGGGAGTGACACTGACTAGCCGAGCGCCTGCGGAGGAACTTGAACCCCCAGCGCCGGTCAGCGGTGTCTTCTTGACATAATCAGGTCCCTCAGTATCGGTCTGAGGGAGCGAGGGATGAGATATATAACTATCCAATACCTGCATAAAGATCCAAACAATGAGTACAATCTCAAGATAGGATAACAAGGGCTAGCTAAAGGCAGAATGAGGCTTACTCGGGCTCGCATTGTGCCATTGTCATACGCCTTTGAGACCAGAGAATGGTCCTGAAGGATTTCCCCTTCAAACATCTTCACCAAGCGTCTTCGACGGAGTTCGCCAGTTGGTGGATCCGGCACTTCCCTGGTCTCATCCTCATTAACATTGTCCCATGCCGGGTGACATTGAAGCTTCAGGGGCTAAACTCATCGGATGATAAAGCTTTTGGCCACTGTGATGCCATCGACGCCTTCAGCCTTCAGATCGGCAATTTTCTTGAGCAGGGCGACCACTTGAGGATCAGTCGGATCAGGCCTCTCTGTCCAATGCGCTTGGGGAATAGCCTTTGCACCAGTGAAGTCGGCAAGAACAGGGGGAGGGTTGTCACAATAGAACCACTCGACCTTCCAATTCTTGTTTTCGGTCTTCAATGGGACATTGATGTAGACCTCCTTCTTGCGTAACTGGACATCGATGCCACCTATGGCCACTTGGTTTTCCTTGGTGGGCAGCAGTAGGAGAACAAACATATGGCGAAAGAGATCGAAATGGGGGAGAATGCCAAGAAAAGCTTCACACAAATGTATGAAGATGGCAATATGAAGAATGGAGTTGGGATTGAGGTTGACAAGCTCAATCCCAAAGAAAAAAAGGAGCCCATGCAAAAAACTGCAGCAGGGAACTCCAAAGCCATGCTCAAAGAATGAGCGAAACACTACGATCTGCTGGTGAATGGGAATGGGGCAGGATTCCCGGGGTACCTTCCAGTCGATCCGAGCCTGCTCTGGAAGGACGCCATCCAACACCATCTTGTTCATGTTAGCCTATGAAAGGCTGCTCTTTGAGAACTCCCAAAGTTGCTCCGGGATGTCGACCTCCGATGACGATGACGCGGCGGCGGCGGTGGCAGAAGAAGTTGGGATTGAAATGAAAGTCCTCTTGCGACCCATCGCGAATAGGATTGAACGCGGTGAAGGAGTTCGAAAAACTTCGCCAAAGCTCGGGGGCTAAACGCGGCGGGATCTGTGGCGGCCGAAAGCAAGAAAGCTAACCCTAGCCAGAAAAACAGAGGAATCGCGAGAGCAGAGAAGGCGCATGGAAGACGAAGAGTTCGCGGGCAAATGCAGCGTGGACTGAAGGTCAACCTGGTGCAGCCTTTTATACCCTTGCCTTTTTGACCTAAGGGTCCTATGGGCCGGGGTGGGCCGTATTGTAGTGCGACCCTAATATTAACTTAGAGGTTAATTAAGGGCTTAAGCCCATTAGGGTTACAAACTCAGAAAAATAAGACTCGGGGGAATCTTTGATGAGAAGTACCCGAGAATTATTTTGCCATATCTATGTGATTTGATGAACATGTGGCAAAGGACTTGATGGTCATATGGTACAAGTTCAAAGGTTATGGTATTGACTAAAGTCAAATAACCAGAATTACCGAATTTAGACTTGAACAGGTGATTGGGATTAGGGAAGAGCTATTTTGACAAAAGTCATTTAGCTAAATATTCAATATGACTAGAGTCATAAAATTCCGACGGACGTATCACTCGAGAATAATATGTGCCACTCGGCCGGTCTAATGATCGGTCGACAAAGTGGTCACTTAGCAATAGGACCCAAGGGTCTGATAACCAGAGGTCTAAAAGATTCAAACTTGATGGTTTGGATATCTATAAACAAATTAATAAGAGCTAATACAATTAGACTCTTGCATTATTTGTTAGTCTCCAAATTATACAAGAGTCGGGGGCTACACCTGATCAGGTGCACCTGCCCGGTGCACCAGATCTATCAAAAACTTCGATAATGAGGTCTTCCTAATTTATGATCTTTAGATCATTCGGAGAATTAAAGCTCAAAATCAGAAAGCACTCGACTGCTGTGGGGTACTTGCTTTATGGGTATCCTCATACAAGGCTAAAGTCGGTGGTCGACCGGGTACTTCATCAACAAGGAAGCCGACCGACTCGGCTTAGAGTGTAAGACAAGAAAGATTAGACTTGCTATATAGAACCATTGTAGAGTACAACTAGGACTCTGCTTGTAACCCCCTACCGACCGGATATATAAGGCAGTAGGGTACCCCCCATGAGGGGGGGGGGAGAGAGTTAGAGGCAATTTAGGCTTAACATCTCGTGACAACCAATACAATACAGAACACAGGACATAGGGTTTTTACTCTCATTGAGAGGGCCCGAACCTGTATAATTCGGTGTCTTGTGTAACCATCATAGTTCTTGGTCTCGACGTAGCCCTATATATTTACAGCCGGTCTTGAGCATCGACACCTTTTTAGCACAGTAAGCAGCTTCTCTGTTTCTTCCATTGTTAGGGTGTTGTCACGATAACCGGATATGTTTTATCCTTCCCTAGATATTCATAGCATAGCTCCTTCGGAAGTTCCTTCTGTTCCACTTCTGGTGCTTAATCTGGATCCAGTTCCTCAAGAGGCTTCAAGTCAGGATTTTCCTAATTGAGCCGATCGGTGCGATTCTCCTGGTTGAGCCGATTGGTGTGAGGTTCACACTGATCGGCACTGATTGTATGCTCGTCAGTTCTACGCAAAATATGGTCCAGTGGGTCTCCCATATCCATCCCTATCTTCTCGTCTTCCTCTCGGTGGAATTCCTGATGGCAAGAAGGGTCTTGATGAGACGGATCATTAAATTGAAATTGCACTTCTTCACCTCCCAGGTGTAGCGTGATTTGACCTTTCCCAGCTTCTAGAACGGCTTGTACTAATCTTAAGAACGACCTCCCTAGAATGATGTCTTCAACCCTAGTTTCTTCATTACTTAGAATGAAGGAATCTACCGATATTGTTTTCGAGCTAATCTCAACTTCAACATTTTTTATCACCCCCAGTGGTTTGGTCTTTCTTCCGTCTGCCATAATGAGCTCAAGTTCAGTCCCTATTAGCTGCTGTTGAGTTCCATAAGGCATGTTCATAAATGCATCATAAGTCATCAAGCTGGCACGGGAACCAAAGTCACACAAAGCTTTCGGAAATTTCTTCCTTGATATCTCGCATGGTATGTATGGTTCTTCTTCTTCTTCATCAGTGACACCTACAGCATACACACCACACAATCCTTCGTAGGAGGATGGCTCAAAGTAACTGTCTAGTAATCTCTTTGCTTGTTTCACCTCTGTTCCATCAAACTCTATATCATCCTCATAAAGCTTCTCTAAAATTCTCCCAATGATCTCTTGATTGAAAACTTCTGATTTAAGGCGATTACTCGAAAAATTGTATTCAATTCCGGCTTCAGAAGCATCTTGCAGGCTAAAGGATCTTCTCATATTGATCAACTCTTGCAAAAAACTCTTGCGGGCTAAAGGAATTGAGTCCATTGGTTCAAATACGTCGAGTGGTTTAGCAT
Source organism: Eleusine coracana subsp. coracana (assembly GCA_032690845.1). Lineage (NCBI taxonomy): Eukaryota > Viridiplantae > Streptophyta > Magnoliopsida > Poales > Poaceae > Eleusine > Eleusine coracana. The sequence goes on along the minus strand of CM064422.1, from coordinate 35,462,393 downwards.
TCGCCAATGTCCTATCCCCCTTTGGTTTCACAAAGTTACCTTCAAATTCCTTCAGGTGGCTGTCCAGAATCACAGCTTCTATCTTGGTATATTCCTTGCAACTTGATAGAGTCGTTAGGGTGATCTGTTCTCCTGTTGTTACAACTGCACCGATCGGCTCAGAGACTGCGCCGATCGGCGCGCATGTCAGATCCATAGAGGCGGGTCTGATGGGCTCTATTTCTTCGAATTTATGTTCTGGAGTAATCATTGCTCTACTCTCAGACATAAAGATCTGTTCAGCCGGCAACTCTTCCTTCTACATAACTTTTGGGCATTGCCGGCTTGGTTCTAGTTATTCTTCCCAATGCTTGTGCAAAGCTTCATTCTCGGTAATTTTGCCTAACAATTGGATCCCTACCTTGGCTGTCAATCTCAGAAAACTTCCTCCAGCCGATCCATCCAAATGCATCCTCGATGCCTTGTTTATGGCCATGTAGAAGGTTTGAGCACACATATTCTCATCAATGTTGAGGTCAGGTCCTTGTTTCAACAATGTTTGAAAACGCGTCCAAGCTTCCGCGAGAGATTCTTCATCTTCTTGTAAGAAGTTCACCACTTCTCTTCTCAACTTCTGCACCTCTGTCAAAGGAAAATAGTGGAGACAAAAATTTCCAACTAATTCACTCGAATTACCTTTCGCTTGTCTAGATGCTGCCTTATGCCACTCTTTGGCTTTTCATCCCAAAGAGAATGGGAAAAGCAGCCATCTGTAAAGATCCTGAGGCACTCCTTCATGATGGAATGTTTGGCAATGTGCCTCCAAGTCTTGTAAGTGAGTATACGGGTTCGCCTCTTTCGCTCCAAAGAACTTATTTGCTTCGACCATGCTAATGATAATGGGGTTCAACGCATACAAGGGGGCCGTGGCCTTCTCGTCTAAGGATTGAGGCACCAACATTTCTGGAGAGGGCAAAGAAAGCTCCCTGAGCGTCGGAGAAGGTCCTATCATACTCATCCTGAAATTTCACACAAAACACAAAAATAGAAACAACTAGAAAAGAAAAAATTAGACATTAGTAAAATATTAATAGTAAAAGAACTAGCTTGTTCCCTGGCAACGGCGCCAGAAAATGAGCTTGTTGGTCGTAGTTACGCACCCATTTATATAGCGCAAGAGGATGGTGTACAGTTGTACCTCTTTTTCCCTCAGAGTATTCCAAGGTTATCGAATCCACAAGGAACGAGCGCAACTAGTACTATTAAAGGGTTACTAACAGATTGCAATGGTTGGGTTGATGTGAATGGTGACGGTGAGAAAGTGGTGGATGAATGTTATTGAAGATGTAACAGGATAATGAAGGATTCTCTCCTTAGGATTGGTTCACTAGCATGCAACCTTATTCTTATTGCCTCGAGAGTGATGACTCTAATATTCTACAAGACATGGTGGTTTCCTTCACCCCGGCTGTCACTACAGAGGCTATTAGCTCCCCACTGGTTTCTTGCACTATGCAATGGGCAGAAGTGTATTGGTCTATACACTAATGGAAATAGATACGCAATTAAGTTCAGCACATAGATTAAATTCATCAAGAGAGTATCAATAAGTATGAGGATTACATGACCAGATCCCTGCACCAGAGAAGAGAATATGAGACTACTCACTCATCCTTTCGCTAGACATAGCGAAGGGGTGAGAAATAGTGTTGGAACATGCACGAGCCGATCGGCGCAAGCGTCACGCCGATCGGCGTGACCTCCCTTCTGGTGGTTCTTATCGGAGTTGACCAACCTCCGCCGCCAATATCCCAGAACCCTAGTTCTAACAACTCAATATTGTGATTGTCGTCTCTCCGCTGCCCCTTGGCTCTTGATAGTCATCTTCCTTTTATACTCGATGGGATTAGGTTAACTTCCACTGACTCTGACTCATATTGGGCTAGGCCTTCATCTTTGCTGGACTTGGGCTTGTCCTCGTCATCTTTTCCTCCTACGCCAATCGATGGAGCATTGGAGCCGATCAGCGCGACCCCGAATCTGGTCCAACTTCATTGCTCTTTGGTTCCTTATCCATAATTACCCTGTTTTATACCTGTTTTTTGCAATTACATCCAAAACAGAACAACTACAAATATATGCAAATATAGGGTTAATTGTTAGTCTAAACCACCAAATAACAACGTAAAACGTCCTTTTTTGGAGATAAAATGGGTAGCTAGAAACCACCAATAGTCGACGCCCTAGCCTGCCGTCTCCTTGACTCGCCGCATCGGCTTTCCTCGTTGTCGACCCAGCCTGCCTTGCCGCGCACCTTCATCGCCCTGGATCATCGGCCCCAGCACCGCTGCTCTGCCGTCACGCGCCAGGACCTCGTCCGCCGCGAAGCTCCTCCTCCGCCCTGCCTCATCGTCCCTGGCTCATCGCCCTCTGCGCCACTGGTCCCCCCTGGCTCGTCGCCCTCTACGCCGTTGGTCACTCGTGCCTCATCGCTCCCTGCTGCCGCTGTTGAACCCCTGCGCCGCCTTGCCGCCTGGATCTGCTTCAAGCTGACACTGACGCTGCTAGAGGCTCCCGACGCTGCAGACCAGCGCCTCAAGTACTGAGCAATCGGCTGGAGCTTCTTCTTTACTCTTTAGGTACATCGCTCTGCTTCGTTCTTGGGGATTTAGTTCAACGCTTGTGCCTCTTGCATATTCGGAACTGTCTCAATGAAATATTTAGATGGTTGTAGTACACATCTTGTTGACGAGGTGATCTATCACTGCTCAGTTATGAATGTTGTCATTTGATTCAGTTTATCTGAACAAATCTTAGATGATTGTAGCACACATACATTGACTGTAATCATCTGCAAGGGTACTCAGCTGGACCCACCCCTAAGATCTTTCCTTTCTCTATGATTTGGTATTGTCCTATACTGAAATTGGTCTGCAATTATCTGAGTTTGATCTGAACTGGAGACTTCTGTGCTCTCACTTTGGAGCAGAGCAGTACCATTGCATTTTGTGTCTTCAAGTACAATCTGTCGAGTTATGCATCCCTATTTACCCATCTTTATATCACTTGAAAGGATTGATTTATGCAAACTGATCACATCACAAAGGATTTTTTTTTCCCTGAGTATTGCACTGGAATCAGACATATGATTTGATTAGCATCACCATGTGGTTGTATATGCAAAACAGTAGCTTAATTGTTTTTCTCTAATACATTCTGGTGCCTGAAATGGGGTAAAATATGTATTGAATCATGCTTGCCAAATGTGTAAATAATGATTCCTGGTATTCAGTTACCTTACAAGTGCCAGAAAATGGTATACTGTAGTGCAAATTATGAACTGAATTATGTTGCTAACTTGGCCAAAATGTCATTCCTGGTATTCATTACGTGTACAAGTACTAATGGGGCAGCAAGCTAGAGAATGGTTCTGTTACTGTTCTGCCTTTGTGTTGTGCTTTTTAATATTACTCATTTTAGATATCGTTCCTAATCATTGGTGCTCAGCAATTGTAGATAACTTTGTAAACTGAAATTGTGGCATTCTTTTTTCTATGGCAGATGTCGTCAAGTTCTGGAAGTCGCTTTCGTCAACGGTGGCAGGAAGAAGACGATGAATCAGATACAGATGATCTTTTGATCATTGCTGGACTACTAGACGGCTCGAGGAGAGAGAAGTCCAAGAAGAAGTTCCGTGGTTCTTTGCCGGGACGTCACAATATGAAGCGGACATTGTAGGAGGACATGAGCGGATTTATCTGGACTATTTCACGGACCAACCTGTGTACGGCAACAAGCACTTCAGGAGGAGGTTTCGGATGTCGAAGAACCTCTTCATGCGCATTGTGACTGCAGTTGAGGCTCACGGGGACTTCTTTTGACAGAAGCCCAACACCCTTGGCATTCTTGGAGCAACCCCTATTCAAAAGGTTGTTGGTGCTTTCCGTATGCTCGTGTATGGTCTATCGGCCGATTCTCTGGATGATTCTGTCAGGATAGGGGAGAGCATAATCCTCGAGTGCCTAAAGCATTTCATGAAAGCTGCTTTTGAGATATTTAGCGAAGAGTATCTGAGAGCTCCTAACGCTCAAGACACAACAAGATTGATGGCAATCAACAATGCAAGAGGGTTCCCAGGGATGTTGGGTTCTGTGGATTGCATGCATTGGAAATGGGAAAATTGTCCCACCGCTTGGAAAGGGGCATACACGGGGCACAATGATGGACCAACCATGATCATTGAAGCGGTTGCCTCTCAAGACCTTTGGATTTGGCATGCTTTCTTCGGTCTTCTTGGTTCTCTCAATGATCTCAATGTCTTGCGCTGCTCTCCACTTTTCAAGGGCTTACTTCAGGGACAACACCGAAAGTGGAGTACATGGTCAACGGGAACAAGTACAATATGGGGTACTATCTTGCTAATGGGATATACCCAAGCTGGGCAACATTTGTGAAAGGTTTTCAGAATCCACAGGGGAACAAGAAAATGAACTTCACAGCGGCACAAGAATCTGCAAGGAAAGATGTTGAGAGAGCCTTTGGGGTACTGCAGAAACGATTTGCTATTGTTTGAGGTCCAGTCAGTTGCTGGAGTAAGGAAGACATCTAGTACATCATGCAAGCATGTATTCTCATACACAACATGATTATTGAGGATGAGCGGAACGAGGAAGAACACTTCAACTACTATCAAGATCGGCACGGTCCCCGTGTGTTGACACCTGAAGACAACGAAAGGCGCGATCCAGTTCTACTTGAGGAGTTTCTCAAGATACATGATGAGATTGAGGACAAGTCGTTACATGAGCAACTCCGTAATGACCTTATAGAGCATTTGTGGGTAATTCATAGTTCAAGATAGTTATCTGTCATGTATCTCTTACTATGTGCCATGTATATTAAACACATGAGAATCTGTCATATATTTCTAAATTATCTGTGTTGGACCTTGAAAAAATGTGATGAACTTTAATTATCTGTCATGTATCTCTTACTATGTGCCATGTATATTGAACAATGAGAATCTGTCTTGTATTTCTAAATTATCTGTCATGAACACATCCACAAATATCAAAGAATTATTTATTCATAAATATCACTGGTAGTCATGTGTCACAAGAATCACCTCAACATACAAGAATAACCTCAACATACGACAATCACCTCAACATACAACAATCACCTCAACATACAAGAATCACACAGAGCTATAGTCTACCGCATCACCAGTCTCACCTACGCTTCCACCTCCACTTGAACATAATGATGCCATTTTTGTGAACTGTGCTCTCTTTGCTAACACATATGTCTTTTGGTCATCATCTAACTTGTTCAAATCATAGAACATAACTTGTTTTTCTTGCTCCCACTGTAGCTTTCGCTCCTCCATCTCTATCCGTCGCTGCTCGAGACACAAGTTTTGCTCCACCTCTCCTTCTTTAGAGTGTGCTCCTCATTCTTTATGACCACCAAGATCTTCATCAAAGTCTTGTACTCGTCATGTCCTTTGTCACTTTTAGTTTCTCCTTGGATTTCTTTCTACCCGGAGGTCGGGCTTTCTTTGCAGTAAGGATAGAGTCTTGTTGTCCTAGACTAGACTCTTCTTGTCCTCTATCTTGTTGGCTTTCTCCTGAGAGGTTGCCGCCTCTTGACTTGCCGTTCTCTTGTTCATTTCAAGTTTTCCAGACTTCTCAGAATGCCTAATCATGAGACAACAATGAATGAAAGGACAAATTTTGCCCTTTGAATTCTTAGCATATCGAGCCTGTGCTTCAAGTAACTGCAACAAAGATCATTTGTGTAATTAGATGGATGTAGCGAACACAGAAAATGAACCAATAATTAGATATGCATACATGTTCTTGCTCGGGGACGCCACTCGGACGACGACGTTGCACTTCTTCAAAGTACCCTTGGAACTTCATGCACTCCTTGACGATGATGCCACATCGATGCTCGAGGGAATTGGTTGTCCTTTTAGAATATATGTTCTGGCGGAAATCTCGGGCAATCCGCTCCCAATAAGTTTTTCCTGACTGATCAGTTCCAATGATTGGGTCGTTGCTAATATTAATCCAAGAATAGCAAAGTTGAATATCTTCAACATGGCTATAGTTACTTCCACGCTTTGATGATCCTTTTCCAACACTAGTTGGAGCGGGATCCGGCTACATGAGCAGTTCCAGATCAGCATCAGGATCTTGAGTCATCAAGTTTGTGAAATATTGCAAACTAGGCCTTCCATCCTACAAGTGCAACAAAGAAGAATATGGGACCATGATCAGTTAAGAAATATTCAAAAAAGCAGACACTAGGTGCATACTGAAAACATAATGCACACTATCATCAAACAAAATATGGGGATCAGACAGCACTGACAGGAAGAAAAGCAGAACTAGATCATGGGCATAGGTCACTAACAGCAATAAATATGATTGTGGCTATAAACACACAAATTAAGCCACTGACAAACTGACTCAGAGACAACAGCACTGCATGCGTATACCAACTGACACACCATATTTCACAAACAATAGAATAATCATCTTGTAGGGAAAAAGGAAAGAACATGGCAATCAATAGAGATAAAACATATAATACCAGAACCTCGATCAAACCAAAAATTTAGTAGCAATACAAATATTTCAGCAAGAACTCCCCTTACAAATTTCAGACTAATGCAGATTCAGGGTTTCAGCAAGAACTACAGATAAAAATATGCAACAGTGATTCAATTTCTATTTTTTTCAGAAGAAAAAGTAAGAGCAAACCAACCATATAAGCTTGTCAGAAAAGAATATACTTGCTTAAAGCAAGAATTTAGTAGTCAAATATGCCTTCAAGGCATGGTTTCAGTGCAAGTGTATATGCCATACCAAAGTAGTTTATATCAGTTCAAAGGCCGAGTTACTTCACTTCTGGTTCATTCTGAGGAATATACCTACTGACACACCATATATCAAATTTATTCATACACAAACAATTTGATGCACATACCAAAAATCATGCAGTACTTGTTCTTTTGAGGAATAGCAATAGATGACTGATAAGTTTATTGCTGTTAGTACCAAAATTTGACAACTGAAGAGCAATATTCCACAATGAGTTGACAGCTAAAATGGGTAGTCCAGAGAAATATCATATGCAGCAAAACAGTATAACTCTGATAATATAGCAGTGAAGCTCTGATAATAATGCACTTCTACATGAAAACTAGAGACACCAAGATAACTTCTGGCCATATACAAATGCTAGAGGTTTGTTCTGAAACTATAATCACTGTAATTATAGAATGTATCCCTAAACATTCGAACAACATATGACTTTGAGGAGAATTGCACAAAAAAAAAGCCGAAGTTTATCACATAGGCAAGACCAGACACCGTGAGGTTTAAGGTATCTTCACAAGATACACTTGGACCTTCTTTCTTGTGGAAGTGTATATGTCATACCAAGAAGATAAGGAGTGACAATGGGACCTTCAAAGCACCACAGTGGAGGTATCTTCACGAGATACACTTGGATCTTCTTTCGTGTGGACAAATCTCAAGCCAGTGGTATCTTCAGAAAGTTTGGCAAGAGGGCAAAGAATGAGTTCAACGCTAGCATTGTGAAGATAAGAAGTGACAATGGGACGGAATTCAAAAACACCACAGTGGAGGAATATTGTGACAAGAAAGGGATCAAACATGAATTCTCTGCTACATATACACCCGAGCAAAATTGAGTAGTGGAGAGGAAGAACAAGACGCTCATCACTCTTGCTTGTGCCATGTTGGATGAGTATGGAACTCGAGAGGTTTTGGGATGAGGCAATCAACACGGCTTGCTACACCTCTAACTGTGTCTATCTCCACCGGTTGTTGAAGAAGACACCATATGAGCTATTGGTGGGACAGAAACCAAATGTTTCCTATTTTCGAGTCTTTGGATGTAAGTGTTACATTCTTAAGAAGAGGAGGAAGCTCGGGAAGTTTGAGAGCATAACTTATAAAGGCATTCTTGTTGGGTACTCTGGGACTTCTAAAGCATATAGGGTCAACAATTCAGCCACAGGATGTGTGGAAGAATCCTATGATGTGCAGTTTGATGAGTCAAATGGGTCTCAAAAGGAGGATAAATTTCATGAAGTGAACATTGAAGATGAGCCTATGAGGGAGGCCTTGAGAAACATGCCCGTGGGCGAGGTTTTACCCCACGAGGCCAATGATGGTGATATTGATGAGCCCACTACTGCACCACCTCAACCCACCTCCTCCTCCGAGGTACAACAGACAACCCAAGATGCCACAAAAACTCCCACAAGCTCCTCCCAAGATTCATTGAGAGTACTCACCAAATGATGAGGAATCCCAAGTGAGAAGTGAGGCACAAACTTCCCCACATACTTCACCACATGTCACTTCTCCTAGCTCTCCACAAGATACCCTCCCATCCACTTCAAGCTCAAAGTCCAAAACAAGAAAGCATAAGAGTGACTCTCCCACCTCTCTTAGGATACAAGACACTCATATATCAAAAGAGAAAACAATCCATTATGCACAAGACACTTCACCTAGAGCCTCTCCCACTCAAAGAAAACACCATCCTAGACCCAAGGGCATCAACAAAGATCATTCACAAGACTTGATCATTGGGAATCCATGTCGAGGAATAAAGACAAGGAGGAATCAATATAAGCCTAACTATGTGAGTGAAGAGAATCATGATGAGGCCAATGTTGAGATTGAGGACTTCTCCTTCGTCTCTATGATTGAGCCCACTACCATTAATGAAGCTATGGATGATCACAAGTGGGTTATTGCCATGCAAGAAGAGTTGAACAACTTCAAGAGGTGCAAAGTATGGAAATTGGTTGTGAGACCCAAGAATAATAATGTGGTTGGTACCAAGTGGGTCTTCAAGAAAAAGCAAGATGAGAAAGGAGCAATTGTCAAGAACAAGGCTCGCCTGGTGGCTAAGGGATATTCTCAAGTGGCGGGGATTGACTTTGAAGAGACCTTTGCTCCCGTGGCCCGTCTTGGAGCTATTCGGATCTTACTTGCCTATGCATCACACAATGGCTTCAAGCTCTTTCAAATGGATGTCAAGAGTGCCTTCTTGAATGGAGCGATCAATGAGAAAGTCTATGTGGAACAACCTCCGGGGTTTGAGGACCCAAAACATCCAAGATATGTGTACAAATTGAAGAAAGCTCTCTATGGTCTCAAGCAAGCACCTAGGGGCATGGTATGAATACTTGAGGAACTTCCTACTCAAAAATGGATTCACCATTGGAAGCATTGATAGCACCTTGTTAACGAGGCATGTTGGGAAGAATCTCTTTTTGTGCCAAATCTATGTGGATGATATCATCTATGGGTTAACCAATTAGAAGTTCAATGAAGAGTTCCGGGAGATGATGGCTAGGAAATTCCAAATGTCAATGATTGGAGAGTTGCACATGTTCCTTGGATTCCAAGTCAAGCAACCGAGAGAGGGAAACTTCATCTATCAAGAGAAATATAATAAGGACCTTCTCAAGAGATTCAACATGGAGAATTGCAAGCCTTTGCACACACATAGTGGCTACTAGCAAACCCTTGGATAATGATATGAAAGGGAAACCGGTGAACCCCAAGCTATATAGATCAATCATTGGGTCTTTGCTCTATCTCACCGCTTCGAGACCGAACATCATGTTTAGTGTGTGCTTGTGTTCTTGCTATCGAGCAAATCCAAAGGAGTCACACTTGAAGGTCGTGAAGAGAATAATGAGATACCTCAAGTACACACCTATCATGGGCTTATGGTATCCAAGAGGATCAAAATTTGAGTTACTTGGGTATTCAGATTCGGATTTCGTGGGTTGCAAAGTGAATAGAAAGAGTACATCGGGAGGTTACCAATTTCTTTGAAGATCTCTAGTATCTTGGAGCTCAAAGAAGCAAAACTCGGTGGCTCTATCTACCGCCAAAGCGGAATATATGGCGGCGGGGGCATGTTGTGCACAACTCCTTTACATGAGGTAAACTCTCTCGGACTATGGTCTCAACTATACTCAAATGCCACTATATTGTGATAGTGAGGCAGCAATCAAGATGGCCTTCAAGACGGGAGATCCTGATCATGCAAAGCATATTCAAGTGAGACATCACTTCATAAGAGACCATGTTGAGGATAAGGACATCGAGTTGGTGAGCGTTCAAACTCATGAACAATTAGCGGACATCTTCACCAAGCCACTTGATGAGAAGACCTTCAACAACTCAATGTTCTCGACCTCTCCAACTTCACATGAGTAACCCTTGAGCTTGTCCTTTGTAAATATGTATAGTGTTTTGTTTGTTCTTGTTTGTGTCTTTCTTTGTGCCTGTTTCTCTTGTTTTGTAGGTTGACTTCGGACCTTCTTGAGATAGCAATGGACATGGGTTAAGCTTGGGAAGGCGGTTCATGGCGTACCCAAGGCTTTGAAGAAAGGTCCATTGTGAGCAAGCTTGAGAAGGGAACAACTCGTTGTTGACACTTTGGTTTGTAGCAGTTCTCTCTCTTTTCTTTAGCATCGCATCATGCATTGTATACTTGTTGCATTTGCATTCTTTGCATTTATGCATCCTTGCATTGTGATACCATACATGCTTCCAAGCATGTGTCTAGGGGGAGTTACTCATTTACAATGTGAGTACATGACTCTCTAGACGATCAAATAGTGATATTTGTGCTTCATGCCCATTGAGCCATGTTCGACCAAGCTCAGAGGTTAAATCTACTCGCGTGGCTCAAAGACAAGTGGTTTATACATTCCCACCCCTCTAATGACTAACCCTTGCACATTTGAGAAAATCTTTTATTGAGTCATAAGTGTAGTTGGGAGCTCTACGGGCACCTCTAACCGTCTATGGGATGAATCCCCAAGAGTAACAAACACAAGAATGGTCGGCGGTGAGGATGAACCAAGAGCTCAAAAGAGTGGAAGCTTGGAGTCGATGGAGCTCTTCAATCTTTTCTCAATCCCTTCACAAATCACGATTGGAAGCAAGGGAGGAGAGTTGGGGAGAGCAAAGTGAGCTTGAAAGTGTTTTTGAGTGGAATGAGTGACCCACCGGCCAAGGGACAAAGTGGAAGTCTATTTATAGCCCAAGGAGAAAAGGAGCCATTTGGATGGGCATTTCTCAGATCTCCATCGGACAAGTCCGATGGTCATCGGACATGTCCGATGAAACAATGTGGTGAAGCTACTGGAGTCCGATGGACTTGCCTGATGCCTCGGACAAGTCGACCATCGGACAAGTCCGATGGTTAGGCTTTGGCACAACTACTGTACCTCGACAAGGATGTCCAATGGGTTGGACAAGTCCGCTGGTCATCGGACAAGTCTGACGACACAGGTTGGCGCATGTACTAGAGTCCGATGGACTTGTCTGATGGATCAGACAAGTCCGATGATTTTTCACTGGAAAAAAGTTTTGGCTATGGAAAAGTGGATTTTGCTCTTAGTTCATCATTGCTTCACACATTTGTGTCCCTCTTGATAGTACGACATTTCCTATACTCAAGATAAAAAATAAAAACTCCATAAGCTTCATTCTTGATCATATTTTTGAATTTCATCTTTGAAACACTTTTTCAATCTTCTTTTCTCCCCTTTTTGTTTCAACGCATATTATCATCAATCTTCGGAACATTTTCTACATACATGCTCATTAAAAGATTAGTCCATTCTTAATTGTGTTGGCGCCAATCACCAAAATAAAATTAGGGGCCTAGATGCACCTTCAATCTCCCCCTTTTTGGTGATTGATGACAATTCAACTAATATTTCACAAGGAGATGTAAAGATGGAACAATATGCGAGGAGCTCCCCCTAAATGTGTGCATACATAAAAGATTTGAGATAGTATAACAAATGCACATATTTAAAGAAAGAGTATGAGAGCTCCTCCTAACACTATGCATACATGATCATTTGCAATAGTTAAGAAAAATGAATATAAGATGATGCATATGGCAAGTATTATCACACAAATGAATCTAAGAGAAGGAGAAACAACAAGACACCATCACAAAGAGGCATGTAAACCACACGAGCTCATAAGACGCAAATAGAGAAATGCAAGTACCAAAAGCAAATATAGCAAAGAGTCTTACTATGACACCCCAGGTGTCTCACTTCTATTCAACAAGCATGTTAAGCACAAATCATGAATTATAGCATGAAATGATAGAGCCAATTATTGGATTAGTTCCAGGTAATTAAAAACCCTACAAACAAAATTTGTGAGCTGAATGAAATTTTATAATATAACTTATGCCAAATAAATCCATAATTAGATTAGTAATGATAAATTAGGATTTTACAAATTTATTGAGTATTTTATCTGATTAGCAAGAACCACAATTAATTAATTAGTTCTTAAGTACCTAGTTAATGCAGTTATTAAATTTTAAAATATTTTTAATCAAAATTTCAAATGGACTTCACCAGTGTGTTCTCCACTATTTTAATAACCAGTCCACCAATTTTCACCATTTATGGGATTTTCTAGCTATTTTATTTCGATTTATTGAAAACACCTTTGACTAAGGACCTGTTTGCACGAAATCTAAAACTTTGGCGCAAAATCTCCCTCTTCTTCCTCCTCACTGGCATAGAGCCCCCTTCCGATGCTCTCCTCTCTGCCGCACACCAGCACGCCTACACGCCGTCTCGAAACCGCGCGAGCTTCAGAGTGTCAACGCTGCTACAGTTCCCCTCTGCCTCTGCCCTCTGTCTTGCCGAGCGCGTGCGCCAATAGCCTTTTCTCCCCCTCTGCAAGCCAACCCTGTCCCCCGACAAGCTTCAATGCCGAGCACCGTCGCCGTGTCCTGGCCACCAACCCCCCCCCCCTCCCCCCCCCCACACACACACTTCCCTCTGCACGACTTGGAAGGGTGCCCGCGAGTCCCCAACCCCAAATTCCTTCTCTGCCCACTGCTCCCCCTCTGCTCCCTTCTTCTTCCCTAACCACCATTGCCGCCCACCACACCCGAGAGCCATGAAAACCCATCGCCTCACTGCCGCATGGTCTCTCGAGCCGAGCCAAGCATCTAAACGGCCGTGCCCAACTTCCATCTCACTCCCTTGCTCCTCACTCCGCCAAACCCGTGCGTACATTGGATGAACTGAAGCAAGATCAGAAGCATCCATCTCCGGCGACTTCCTCCGCCACTGGCCAAAATTGACAATTCTCGGTGAGCCCCGTTGACTCACTCTTCTTCGCTCACAAGCGCAAACACTTAGCGCACCTCTCTAACCTTTTCTTTCTCTTTTTTTTCCACTCAAAGTTGCCGAATTCTACTTTCCCCGGCCCCGACCCATCACCGCCGATCGCTGAAGCCGCCTCCATGACGAGACCCAGGTTGCAGCCCTCCTCGTCGAACGTCGACCTCGTGCTGCTCTTCCCCAAGTCACCGTGAAGCTCCAGGAAGAAACGACGACCGATTTGGTGCATCTTAGCTAGAAAGCGACGCCGCCAAAGACCGCTGCTCCGTCGCTCCTCGCCGCCGATCTCACGACCCCCACCAATCTCTACGCCTACGTGGCAATCCTTTAAACCCGAAAATACCAAAAAGTTCCCAGAAAAATGTTAAAACTTCCAAAATTCATAGTAAATCAAATTCAAACCCAATTTGGCCCAAACAAATTTTGTTGAGTTCATCTTTCAGAGCTCTATTTTAGTAATATGTTAAATTACTGTCTCTGTACATGTATTTTTATTAATTCATTTAATCGCTAAAACACCAACTAATTCACCAAAAATTATAGGAATAAAAATTAAATTCTGAATTTCAGCATGCTTAGTAAACAAATGATTATCTACCACCACAAATTTTTGTTTGGAAAAATATGAATTACTTTAGGCTCTGGAATTTATTTAGTGTGTTTGCTTATATTAATTCTAGTAATTATTCTATAATTAATTTGCCCTTGCCACTTGGCATAAAAATCATTCATATAGGCCTCTGTTCACAGTAAATCACACATGTCTAGAAACATAAATTTATTTTACTAATTAATTTAATTGCTCATATCACTCATTTATCTTGTTTAATTGCATAAAGAATATATATACCTGAAATATTAATTAACAACCCAACTTCTATAAAGCATATGGCTTTGAGAACATAATAATAATTTTAATTGACATTAAAACACGATGAGCTTGCATGCATCATACCATTGCATAAGACGGTGTTCCGATAATGCCGTTAATTCAATTCCATCATATAGGTAACGACCATCGGGAGCAAGAGAACGACTATCAGAAGGACGTTGACTCTCAGGAGCAGGAAGTTGTAGTTGCTAGCACTAACATTGATCCAGGTAAGCCCCAGTTTGCATTTGCCTTTTTGTTAAAAGTTTTGCTATTTTATAATATTACTAGTGTCTATTATTATTGTTGCATTAGGTCATAGGAGTTGATTGAAATCCACCTTGCGTGATACCCAAGTGACCTATGCTACTGCTTTTAGAACCTTGGTAGTATTGGTACTGTGATGCTATGCTTAGTAATTACTAGGCTTGCCAGATATTATTATTACAAAGATGAAACTTGACCACTGGAACGGGAATTAATAAAAGAAGTATGTTATGGCCGGGCAGGGAATTATGCATGTATAGGTTGCAGCCACACATGGGTGTTGACGCGGTAGCCCTGCCTTGCCCACCCTAGGACACGTCCGTGGTCGGCCTCTTGATCAAGTTTTGAACAGTACCAAAAGCATGCTAGTCAATGGGCACTAGTAAACTGATGTAGCATTGACGCGGCAATGAGAACGGCACCTAGTACAGTGGTCGTTGACCCTTCTGCTGCTAGAGTGGGCGGTTCATACCACAAAGTACTGCTGGCAGGACGGCATGTCCACTCGCTGAGACTGGACCCGGACCAAGTTGTTTTTCATTCTTACGAAAGGTTGTCGTATACGACCTTAATTGGTGCGTATGCGTCATGTATTTCGGGTTTTCCCAGCTGGTGTAGATCGATTGCAAATGTTGTCACTCACAGAAATGAGTACCGCTTGGTCACCGCGCCAATCACGTAGTTGCACATGAATCATAGATATGGATAATAATGTTTGTTGATGTTGTTATCATTATTACTGTTGTTCTGATGTTGTACTTACTTTATGTAATGCTTTATTATTCTATTGTTGCAACTAAAGTTACATTTCAGCTCAACCCTTTCAACTTGACAAATAAAACTTGATAGAACTAATAGGTTGCTTAGTGCGAGTCCTTTCAAACAAGACACCTATTAGAGCCATTGCATGTCTAGGTGTCCGACGGGTAAGACTTGCTGAGTAATTAGTACTCAGGCTTTGTACCATTGTTGTTTTTCAGGTAATGAAGAAATAGAATTGCCTGTAGATGTGATGCCTTAGGACATGCAAGTCCCTGAGGGTTGGACTGCCCACTGGGAGTCCGACTCGCCACCGCAGTGATGTGTGTGTTGCTAGAGTGATGGTCCTTCGGGCTTGGACTATCATTATGATATATCATCGAGCTCGTAGTTCCTAAACGTTTTTTTTTGCTTCCGCTATTTTCAAAACATTCATGAACTTGTATTAACTTGTACTATTCCGCTACACTCTGATCACTTCATTAATGTAATATTCAACTTAAATTTGGACCAATGTTGTATTATCAAGTGTCGGCGCTATCAGAACCTTCGGGACCTCGATCCTTCGGGAAGGGGCACCACACTTACAAACCACAAGCAACACAAATAAGAACTTTTACACTCCAAGCCAAATTAAACCAAATTGTCCATCTCCACCACACTCACAACTCACAAACCAAGGAAATAGATAACAAGATAGATTACACTTCTCCCCCTTTGGCATCAAGACCCCAAAAAGGAGAAAAATATGGGTAGATGGTGATGAAATCTCTACTCCTCAGAGCCTTCATAGTCTTCATCATCCTCTTCATCTTCATCTTCATCCTCTTCTTCTTCCTCATCTTGAGCGGGAGCTTTTCCCTTGCGCTGGCGAAGAGCATAGGCGGCGTGATCTTCTTCTTGCTCTTCTGCTTCCTCTTCTTCCTCATCAAAGCGAACATGTTGCCCACTAAAGCCAGCTCCGGTGTCAAACTGAGGAGGTGGTGGATAGTAGCCAAAGTAGTTCATCTCCTCTATAGAGAAATCAGCAGTAGGATCCGCATAAGTCGGAGGATAAGAATCTTCCACTGGAGGTGATGGAGGTGGAGGGACTTCACACTCTAGCTTATCCATGTTGACTTTCTGGTTCCTCTCAATGACATCCATCCTTTGATTAATGTTCCTACACATGCCAAGGAGAGACTTGAACATCTTCATGATCCCACTCCACTTCCCACGAGATGGCGGAGTAGCACGAGAGGATCCGCTAGCCCTCGATGGAGCTCTAGCGGCCGGAGCGGGAGAAGAAGGCTGAGCTGCACCAAAGAACTGACTGGAGGAGGTGTCAGAAGTCCAGTTAGAAAGAATCTGAGGTTTGAGACTCAGATGCTTCATGTCCTTTATGAAAGTCAATCATGAGACCTTCTCAATCATGTACATGAGGTGCGGGGCATATCCACAAGCACGCTTGGGAGAGATGGAGATGTCCCATATCTCCTGATAGACATAGTCAAAGACATCAAACTTTTGATTCCCATGAATTCAGTGCAAGATATCCCTCTGATAGGCAGGAATGCAGTTAGAGTTGCCACCTCTTGGAGCCAAAGTGCTCCTGTAGATCATGAACAACACTGAGAAGAAGGGGAGCAGCCCATTGCAGTTGGGAGGAACACTATTCTCCGGATCCATATACATATGCCTCATTTCCTCATGACCCATGTAACTGCCCGAGCGAATCTTATGCTTCTCCTTGCATGAGTTCTTGACTCCTATCATGCAAGAAATTTGATTCAAGGTGCAGCTGAACTTAGTGCCATTTGTCATCCAAACCATAGATTTATCACCCTCAAAGTACACGGTGGAAAAGAACTGAGAAATGATTTCCTTGTTCCAAGAGTACTTGAGAGACAAGAACATCTTAAGACCATGATGCTCACAAGTGGCTAGCACTTGGTTGAACTGTGGATGCTTCTTTGACTTCATATAGTCCCAATCCAGCCACTTGCTATCAACAACAGCATTCTTCATGCGGAGGAAAGCGAAAGTCAGGAGCTTCCTTCTCACGAGCATAGTAGTTGACCAATCTTGCTTCAGTGCATGTCTCAAGAGAGGCCCTAAAGAAGTTGACAATGACTCGGTCAGAGTTGTTCATTTCGACGGGAGGATGCATGACTCTCTCTAGCTCTTCGGACTCAACCGGTTCCTCTCTTTCAGTTGGTTGTTGGAGGTAGGTGCGCCGAATTTGCTTTGTCGTGACTTTCTTTCTCTTTGGTTGGCTTTGACCTTGATCATCACTAGCTTTGGTCCTCTTCTCCCTTAACGGGGATGCTTCCACATCCGTCATGCTGGCAATAGGAGAAGAAACAAGTCAGGAGAGAGACAAAAGAGAGGAAAAGGGTGAGGAGAATCAGTGAGGGACTTAGACTTTTGGAGGAACTGCAAGTCGTTGGATATGTCCGATGATCCTCGGACATGTCTAACTGACGTCAGACTTGTCCGATGACTCGTAGTTTCTCCAAAACCTAGATCCTTCACAAATCCACCTACCACTAGTGACCAAACTCTTTCTACTCCATCTACAACATGCTAGAAGCTATCTCCATGGATCAAAAGTGCAAGGAAAAAGATTTGGATACTAGCATTGCCCTAGAACCCTAACCCTAAGGGAGAGAGAGGGAAATAGGGGAAAACCTTGCAAAACGATGGGGGATTCGACTTTGCCGATGGAGGAGGACCTCTTGGCCTCCAAACTTGCTCCAATGGATGGTGGGAGAGGGAGATCGCCTTGGGGATGCCTTTGGGGGAGTTCTTGAGGAGAGAGAATGTGAAGGAGGTGAATGAGGGGGTGTTGATTGAAGGGGTAAGTCGGGTTGGGTTAAAGGGGTGAAAGCTGGACCATCGGACTTGAAAGCTAGACCGTCGGACTTGTCCGACGCCAGAGAAAACAGATGCAAAGATTCCCAACTGAGATGTGATTGGAAATTTTCAAAAATAGTTTTGATGGACAATAAACTATCTTGACATCATTTGGTCAGCCAACAGTCAACAATTCATAACAATGACCATATTTCGATAAGATTTGATCTAGTGATAACAAACCAATAACAATAGCACAAAAAATAGGTTTTTGACATAAAGTAATAGTTTTTGTACTACTGTTGGTGGCCCTTAAAACCCAATATTGGCCACCAACCTGTCGGGAAATACAAGGTAAAGACCAATGTTTCGTGAATATTTGTTTAAACTAATAAAGATCCACGAATTTTGGTGAAATATGTGTTTGCAGGGTAAAAAGGGCTAAAATCATGTAAAAACATGAAGAAACACCCCATCGGCCGATTCTGCCTTAAAATAGCAGGCCGACGGGGTCATATGAGGCTGAAATCAGGGCCCGGCAGGTTCGTGATGACTGAAATCCGAACCCAGCCGACAGGCTCATATGAGGCTGAAATTAGGGCCCGGCAGGGTCGTGATGGCTGAAATCCGAACCCAGCCGACAGGATCATATCAGGCTGAAATCAGCCACCCGGCGGGTCAAAATAGAGTTGTCATGAGACTAACCATCCGACCTAGCCGAACCTGCAAAACACTCCAAAATGAAGCCTTTTTCCATTTCTGGACTAAGGAGGGTAAAAAGTGGAGAAATAAAGGAGGAATTCACGTGGCACAACATGGACAAGTCAAGACGTGACTCGGGGGGGTCGGCACCAAAGATGGGCCGTCGCCCGGCACAGGCCGCCACTCGGCCTGGCTTGCCGCCCGTCCTGGCTTGTCGCCCGGCCTGGGTTGGCCACCCAGGGTTGCGAGTCCATGAGGCCCACAACTTCTACCGACCCCAAAATGGAGATTTCGGTGGAAACCGACCAAGTAACCGCCATCGGGACAAGATCTGAGCCGTCCAAAGAAAGTCGATTAGAAACCGACCAAATCTAGTGGCTGCCTGGCCTAGCCTGCCGCCCGGCGGTGCATGCTGCCCGGCATGCCCGGCCGCCCGGCACATGTGGCCGCCCGACTTGGTCCGCCGCCCGGCGGGGGAATTTTTGCCCATCGACTCTCCTCCACCTTGAAGTACCCGCCAAGTATCCGCCACCTATAAATAAAGGGGGAATTCGGCAGAAAACAAAGAGAAAGCAAGTGAAACACATTGGAGTCCATTTCCCACTACTTTTCTTACTAGTAGAGTAGGTTAGTTAGTCGGGAGTTAGAGTCTAGTCGAGAGCATTGCTCTGGATTCCGGAAGTCATCTCAGAGTCTTGGTATGAGCTCTCTTGTATCTTTTCTCTTTTTGTAAGACTTATCCCTTATCAATATAATTATATTTTCTTATTTATCTTGTCAAGTATTTATCTTTACTTAGTCAATTTCCTTAAGTTACAAATATCGGGAAAAAATTTTGAAGCATAGTTTACGGGATTCCTGGCTAGGATTTAATTAAGTTTAGTTCTTGAATAGAACTTAGATTTGGTTTTTTTCCAGCTATTCTTCCGCTAGGCCAATGGAAGAATATCTAGTGAAAGCGTAGGCGTGGTGCCTATGTTAGCACTAGCTAGTTTTGCATTCGTCCCCACGGGCTGTGTGGTAGGCGGTAGGTGGTGATAGCCCTGTCCGTCCATTTAGTATTCTACCACGTTCGGGAAGTCTCAAGCAGGGTTTTCTAGCGGGAACGTGCCCACTAGTGTACAAGGTTAGTTACCGCACCTATTAGTGGATCATTGTTGTGCCCCGAAGTAAACTTATTGGTGAAAGACTCGAGGCTGTACCACGAATTTGGTGTAAGCACTCAACCCGAGTAACTAGGAATTTTGACACTTAACATAGATAAAATAGGAAGATATAATCTTAGGAATTCTAGACTTAGACTCGCTGTCCTCCTGGCTAGCTTAACCAATCTCTTTATTTATCTTAGTGTGGATATCTCCTATATCACTGCTCCCCCAACTATCATTATCGAACATCCTTACCCCCGTCTTTGGTCAGTTGGTATAATTCTTATAGTTATATCTTTGTTAAACCAAGATACTCTTACGCCTAGCTTCCCTGCGGAAAATAAATATGATACCTTGGAATACTCCTGGGTGAAATGCTACAATAGATGTTCCGTGCGCTTGCGGATTAATTCATATTTCTCTAAAAGCATAACAAACATCAAATCATTTCTGGCGCCGTTGCCGGGGAAGCAATAGGCTAAGATATCGGAATTCTAACATTGATATTTCTAATAAGAGGTTACCGCTTTCCTTAGCGGGCTTACCCTTGTTCTGTTTATTTGTGGTGTAAACAGGATGCTTTATGACTGATTTTGACCTAGACAACTACCACAATGATCTGGAGGCTTTGTTGAGGAGAGTGCGTCAAAGACTCACCCCTCCTTGGCCCGTCCTTGCTCTTGCAACACCTCCGATCACTCAAGCTCAGCTGCAAGTCCCGTCTCCGTCCGCTCAACCAATCATGGCTGAAAAGACGATCCGTGACTACTCCGCCCCGTCTTCAGACAACATCCGCACCAGTCCGAACCCGAACATGGGGAACGGAATCTATGAGCTGAAATCATCCTTAATCAACATGGTTCTGGCCAGTCCTTTCTGTGGCAAGGCATTGGAAGATGCAAACGCCCACCATCAATAGTTTTTGGCAGTGTGCAGCACTTTCACCATGAGGGATGTGACCCCTGAGGCCATTCGCCTTCGCCTTTTCCCATTTTCACTCTTGGGGAAGGCGAAGTAGTGGTTCTCTAGCAATCAAGAAGAGCTCACCACATGGGACAAGTGATCCAATGCCTTCCTTGACAAGTTCTTCCCGCTAGGCAAAACCAATGCCCTACGGAACAAGATTTCAAGTTTTCAACAGCTAACTGATGAGAGCATTCCTGAGGCATGGGAACGTTTCCATTAATACACTCTGGCATGCCCACATCACAGAATGCAACATTGGTTGCTGATCCAAAGCTTTTACCATGGGCTCAACCGCCCCGCTCGTGAGCACCTAGATGCAGCCGCTGGAGGTCCCTTCTTCTCTCTGAAGGTCAAAGAAGCTCAAACTCTCATAGAAAATATGGTCGCCAATTACAGTGGCTATGATGAGAGGTAGAACCAGCCGCAACCCAAGATGAGGGGAGTCCTCCAAGTTGATGGTATTGATATGTTAGCAATTAAAATGGATCAACTTTTGAAGAAAATGGACGGACCTTAGACTGTCCAATCCTTGGACTCTCGCATGACTTGCGAAGTCTGTGGAAACCTTGGACACATGGGAAGCCACTACCCATAGACTCAAGAAGAAGAAGTGAACTACCTCAACAACACCACCAACAACAACAACGGGTTTAGGCCCCGTACGAACAACTTCGGATGGGAGTCCAAGCCAAACCTCTCCTTCAACAAGAACATGGGTAACTCTGGAAACTTTACTCGTAATGAACCCTCCTTCCGTGATCTTGTTCTAGGACAATCTAAAATCAATGAAAGTATTAGTAGGAAATTTATTGCTACTGATAAAGTCCTAGAAAGCATAGATTCTCATATGGAAGCCTTCAATACCTCTCTGCAAAACCAGCTTAGTCACAATAAAATGTTAGAAACACAAATTGCTTAGTTGGCCGCTTCTATTGTTAATCCTAACTCGGGCAAGCTCCTCGGTCAGCCGGAAGCTAGTCCCAAAGAAAATGTTAGTGCGGTCACAACTAGAGGCGGAAAATCTACACAAGATCCGCCAAATCCTAACATTGCAGGGAAGACCGGGGAAACAAATGAAGAATCAGAAGGAGAGGAGGAAATTGAAGTTGGGGAGGCAAAGGCACCTCTCAAGAAGGCGCCACATGAGTTCTATGACACCCCGGTGATGCCATTCCCCCCTCGACAGAGGAAGCCAATGGTGGATGAACAACTCGGGAAGTTTGTGGAGGTAATAAAGAAATTATACGTCAACATACCGCTACTTGATGCTATACAGGTCACTACATACTCCAAGTACCTAAAGGACATCCTCAACAACAAACGCCCAATGCCATCCACAGAGGTTGTCAAATTAATCGAAGAATGCAGCGCCGCTATCTTGAACTCCTTCCCAGAAAAGAAGCGAGATCCGGGATGCCCAACCATCCCATGTTCCATCGGGAGGCAACAATTCAACAACGCCCATTGTGGCTTGGGGGCGAGCGTGAGCATCATGCCAAAGGTAGTGTATGACAAACTCGATGTCAATTCAATATCCCCTACAACAATGTGCTTGCAGCTCGCCGACCAATCAGTCTGCTACCCGGCGGGCATTATGGAGGACGTACCCGTAAGGATAAGGAACTCTCTTGTGCTCGTCGACTTTGTGGTACTAGATATGAAGGCCGATGCAAAGACACCCCTTATACTAGGAAGGCCGTTCCGTAGCACTGCAAATGCCAACATTGATGTTGGGGCTGGAGAAATCCACCTTAACATTAATGGGCACGATGAAAAGTTTAGCTTCAAGCCCCAAACGGAACAATGCAATCAGGTACGCATCTTTTATGGTAAAAATCCTAACACGGTGCAGAAAATTGAGGTGTATCAAATCCCACCAAAAATGGGTGCACCGGCGGTTAAAGTTCGAAGTATACCACCGCCACCCAGGAAGAAGAACGAGCCACAAGAAATGAAGAAAAAGGTCACCGCCAAGCCAAAGAAAATCAAACAAGTATGACGGAAGAAAGAAGTTGCACCGATCGTGGAAAATTCTCCATGCACGACGGGCACCATGCAAAATTGAGCGCGGAGAACGTCTTGTTCGAGACGTAAAATTCGAACCCTCGTCAGAAGGTAACCAATATTCATCCCCCTTCATAGCATTAGATTTGGTTGATTTTATTCCTCTTTCTTTAACCATTAAACTAGGATATAAAAAAAATTAAAATTTGAAAATTTGAAAATTTTTGGTAATGTTTCGGCCAAGTCTCTTGCCGGGAGGTCGTTTTCGAGTCAAAACGACTATCCGGGGTGCTGATTCAGGGCTGTAACCCAGCCTGAAATAACCCAGATTTCAGCACCCGGGAGGTCATTTTTCATGAAAAACGACACCCGGCTGCGTCATTTCTGCCGCCCGGCAAGCCATGCCGCCCAGCACAACTTTTCATCGGATTCTTGACCCTTTTAATGCAAAGATGATGGCCATGAGTGGTGGAGGTGTGGCCAGCCTTACCTTGAAGAAAAAAATACTCATCTAAAGCCCCACCATGAGTAAAAGTGAATGAATGAGAGTCACACGTGTCACCTCACTCTTTCACCACTCACACTCACCTGCCACCCTACTTACCTAGGCTTCATGAGTGGCAACTCACTCATTGAAAACAAACAACTTTGGCCATCCAATCACTCTATCCTTGCTCCCTGCACTCTTAGCAAATTTCTGGGCAAATTGAGCAAGTGGATCACATGGCACTTGGACCTAGCGTTCTCCCATCACCACTAGAGCAATAATTGAGCAAATGGAGGGAAATGACCTGCCGGCCAGCATGGGCTGCCGCCCGGCATGTCCTAGCGCCCGACATAAAAATTTCTCCCCCAATGCTCCTCTTGAGCTTATAAATAGAGGGCACACTCTCGTTTGCTTCTCCACCCAAAGCATTCAGCTGAAAACTTCGTCTCTCCCTCACAAACTCTCTCTCTTTGCACTTCTTTTCTCACTCAACTAGTTAGTGCACTTTGTACTTAGCAATAAAAGTGTGCTGCACTAAAACCAACTAGAGAGAATTTGTTGTCACCCTCGCACATTCGAATGACTAACACTTGGACTACTAACCGAACGACTAACCACTGACCATTATCATCACATTGTCCTTCGGGTATTGTGTCCAAGTAACCCTTTTGCAGGAATGGCAAATATTTGGAGAGGCATCTACACCAAGTTCAGCAACAGCAGCAGCTCAAGCCGTGGGAGGCGCACACCAAGTGAGCGTTCGGAAGCAGAGCACTCCAGAGCTTCACATGGGCATACTCTGAGTTATCTCTTGGATTCAATGTCCATATCTGAAGCCCCAACGGAGCAAAGTGTGCAAAATGAAGAGTTTGACAAGTTCATGGAGAGTGAAGAAAATATGGTGTTCAATGATTACGACGAGCGAAGCAAGTTCACCGCCATTCGGGACCGGGAGTTCACATCCGTGAGCAAGTTCGACCACAACTTCCTCGAGCAAATCAGCGTCTTCGCCGATTTCGAGTACGCACTCAACATGGCCGGATGGTATGATTTCTACCACCTCGATGATTATGGTTCCAAATGGCTTACCATTGAATTCCTTTGCACCTTAAAAGTCCTCACCACTCCGTCTGACAAATTAGGCACTCTCTACACATTTCGTCTTTTTGGTGAAACCTATGAACGGTCTTTAAAACAAATTAGTACCTACCTTGGTTTTGACCGTAAGGCCGCTGTAGACATTAATAAACTTAAAGGTTTCACCCCTCAAGGACTATGGGCCAAGATAGGAAGTCCCGTCATGGGGCAGGAGCGCACTAGCGACATTCATAACCCTTCGCTCCGTATAATTCACCGTTTCATCACTCACTACCTCAACCCTCTAGGTGATGTACATTCTGTGAATAGTTTGGACAAGGCCTATCTTTATGTTGTGATAAAGAAAATTAAAACGAACCCCACTTTCTTTCTCATCAACCATTGGCTCACCCTAGCATTCAAGCAACATGGACCTATCACTTTCACACCTTTTGTCACTAGAATTGCTAGAAAGGTTGGCGCGCTCCATAGAGCTAGAACAGATCGTCTCCTTAGTGCTTCTTTGCTAGGGAAAGATCACTTTTGGCAAGCCCACCTTTTGAAGGAAGAGAGCAATAGGTTCTACATGCTTTATCCGGCGCAAGATGCAGAGTTAGAATTGCCTAACCCCGAGCTCACCGTCATTGGTAAAAAGAACTTTCTATACAATTGGCAAGCTCCCGTGCAGCATGCACAACATAGTGTTTCAGGGGATAGACCACGAGCAAGAGCTCCTCGATCGGGTGCTTCGGGAAGCTCTCAATACCATTGGGAGCAACCACAGTACCCTGAATTTACTAGCTTCCCAACTCACTACACTAGCTCATCCCATGAAGAGTTTGAACCATCCAATCATTGTGGGATGGGAAGTTACTATCAACACCATGGAGGCATAAGAACTTCACGTTCTGCCCGATTCACATCATACAACTTTCCGGAGTTGGAAGGTGACATGCAATACTTGGCTGCAAATACTTATGAGACCAACATGCGAACCCAAGAAATACAAGCAGCCATAAGGGATAGGCAAGAATGGCAGCAACAAACATCGGAACAACTTCAGACAAACCTCTCCATGATGGATCAGCTGTTCGACCACTTCAACATCGACTATCAACCACCACAGTGAATGTCATCCAAGCTTAAGTCTTGCAAAGACCTAAGCTTGGGTAGGTACGTGAAGCAAGGTATGCCAATTGTCCTACCCTCTCTTCCTATTTTTTTAAGTTGCTTTATTTCCTTTATATATTATAAAAAAATTCCAAAAAGATTTTCAGTTTTGATAAAGTTTAAGAAAACCCAAAAATATTTTTCACTTTCAAGGAAAACCATAAAAAATTGCAAAACTAAAAAGAATAAAAAGATTTCCCTTTCCAAATAAAATTGAGAACTTGGTCTCCACCTTGCCTGTGGAAATGATGAATAGTTGCTCTATTAGCTCCCTGTGAGTCTCAAGTACACAACCTCTACTCTTCATTTTGGTGGGTAATGGTAGACCGGCATGATGATAACGCTAGTCTCTCTATGTTTTAGTGGGAGCAAAATGGCTAATAAACACCAAGTCTAGTTGTTGGAATTCATGATATAGCATGTTTTGATGAGTCTATGATCTCCTCGTGATTAGAGTCCAATGAATTCTTTCAAAACCATGCTGCAATAAAACCTCCTACTTGGTGTAGTTCTTCCCTATGATAGAAAAAAAATTCCTACCAAGGCCAGATATTAATTGTGAACCCACTTTTATGCCATCTATGTATGCATTGAATTTGGTTAGGATTTGATCCTTATGAGGGACTTGCACTTTCAAAGCCAATCATTTTCCTTCGTGTTATCTTTGAGTTCTTAAACAATCATACTTGGTTAAGCGGTTTCCACATTGGATTCAAGCGTCCACTTCACCAAGAGTGTTATCCAAAAATCTCTCCTTTGCGAAAACATTGATCCTACAAGAAAGATTTTGGTCCTCCCAAAATAAATTCTCAGAAAAAGTTTGCAAAAATATTTGAACCATTGAACTAGCTTCCCTACACTATGAGAGCTGAAGAAAAAAATGAGAAAAAATTTTAGCTCTCATAGATGTACAAATGTCAAGTTTCAAGGTTCATTCTTTGAGCAAAATAAAGGACCATCCTTTCTCTCTAGCACAAAAAATCCAATCTTTGTTAAAGATTTTTGCTATTGTGCTAATCCACTCCTTCGTGTGAGTCCATTCTCTCCCTCTCCCCTGGACGTTATTTCCAAATGGTTGGAATGAGAAAGTGTAAAGTCTTTTTGCTAGGACCATCTCTTAACTTAACAAAATATGCATATTAGATGTGCCATCCTACCAAGCTCCACATATAAAGCCAAATTTCATAGAGTATGATGAGCACTTGGTGAGGAAATACACTTTTTGAGAGATGAGAGTCATAGTGAAAAATTGCACCAAGAGGGAAAATTTTCAATCTTATGCAGCATTTCAAAAACTTTGGACTCACGATCATGTAGGAGGTTGAGTGATAAAAATCTAAACTAGTTGTTCTGAGTTCCAACCACTCATGACAAGGTTATAAAATGCCTAAGAGCCCCACTTGCAATGAGAAAGACTTAGTGATCAATTTGTGCTGATTTACTATTACCCCTATGTTGTAGGAGTATGTGTTTGTGCACTTGATCCTTGCAGGGCTCTAATATTGAAGCAACTCCTGATCAAGCACTTCCAAGTTTTAATTTGCTCGGGGCGAGCAAAGGTTTAAGCTTGGGGAGGTGTTGGTGGCCCTTAAAACCCAATATTGGCCACCAACCGGTCGGGAAATACAAGGTAAACACTAAAGTTTCGTGAATATTTGTTTAAACTAATAAATTTCCACGAGTTTTAGTGAAATATGTGTTTGCAGGGTAAAAAGGGCTAAAATCATGTAAAAACATGAAGAAACACCCCGTCGGCCGATTCTGCCTTAAAACAGCAGGCCGACAGGGTCATACGAGGCTGAAATCTGGGCTTGGTAGGGTCGTGATGCCTGAAATCCGAACCCAGCCGACAGGGTCATATGAGGCTGAAATCAGGGCCCGGCCGGGTCGTGATGGCTGAAATCCGAACCCAGATGATAGGGTCATATCAGGCTAAAATCAGCCACCCGGCGGGTCAAAACAGAGTCGTCATGAGACTAACCATTCGACCCAGCCGACCCTGCAAAACACTCCAAAATGAAGCCATTTTCCATTTCCGGACTAAGGAGGGTAAAAAGTGGGGAAATAAAGGAGGAATTCACGTGACACAACATGGACAAGTCAAGATGTGACCCGGGGGGTCGGCACCAAAGATGGGCCGCCGCCCGGCACAGGACACCGCCAGGCCTGGCTTGCCGCCCGGCAGGGCTTGCTGCCCTGCCTGGGTTGGCCACCTAGGGTTGCCAGCCCATGAGGCCCACAACTTCTACCGACCCTAAAACAAAGATTTCGGTGGAAACCGACCAAGTAACCACCATTGGGTCAAGATGTCAGCCGTCCAAACAAAGTCGGTTGGAAACTGACCAAATCCAGTGGTCGTCCGTCCTGGCCTGCCACCCGGCGGTGCATGCCGCCCGGCACATGTGGCCGCCCGGCGGGGGAATTTTTGCCCACCGACTCTCCTCCACCTTGAAGTACCCGCCAACTATCCGCCACCTATAAATAGAGGGGGAATTCAGCAAAAAACAAAGAGAAAGCAAGTGAAACACATTGGATTCCATTTCCCACTACTTTTCTTACTAGTAGAGTAGGTTAGTTAGTCAAGAGTTAGAGTCTAGTCGAGAGCATCGCTCGAGATTCCAGAAGTCATTTCGGAGTCTTGGTATGAGCTCTCATGTATCTTTTCTCTTTTTGTAAGACTTATCGCTTATCAATATAATTATATTTTCTTATTTATCTTGTCAAGTATTTATCTTTACTTAGTCAATTTCCTTAAGTTACAAATATCGGGAAAGAACTTTGAAGCATAGTTTACGGGATTCCCGGCTAGGATTTAATTAAGTTTAGTTCTTGAATAGAACTTAGACTTGGTTATTTCCCGGCTATTCTTCCGCTAGGCCAACGGAAGAATATCTAGTGAAAGCGTAGGCGTGGTGGCTAAGTTAGCACTAGCTGGTTTTGCATTCGTCCCCATGGGCTATGTGGTAGGCGGCAGGTGATGACAGCCCTGTCCGTCCATTTAGTATTCCACCACATTCGGGAAGTCTCAAGCAGGGTTGTCTAGCGGGAACGTGCCCACTAGTGTACGAGGTTAGTTACCGACCCTATTAGTGGATCGTTGTCGTGCCCCGAAGTAAAATTATTGGTGAAAGACTCGAGGTTGTACCATGAATTTGGTGTAAGCACTCAACTCGAATAACTAGGAATTTTGACACTTGAGTTAGATAAAATAGGAAGATATAATCTTAGGAATTCTAGACTTAGACTCGCTGTCCTCCCGGCTAGCTTAACCGTTCTCTTTATTTATCTAAGTGTGGATTTCTCCTGTATAACTGCTCCCCCAACTATCATTATCGAACATCCTTACCCCCGTCTTTGGTCAGTTGGTAGAATTCTTATAGTTATATCTTTGTTAAACAAAGATACTCTTACGCCTAGCTTCCCTGTGGAAAATAAATACGATACCTTGGAATACTCCCGGGTGAAATGCTACAATAGATGTTCTGTGCGCCTGCGGATTAATTCATATTTCTCTAAAAGCATAACAAACATCAAATCATTTCTGGCATCATACCAGGGATAGTGATATTCTTGATGCGATGTTAAGAAATGCCAGCAACTACCAAAACAATCACCATTTAGATGTGCACATCCTCTACATCATATTGCTAGAGTCAAGAATATTTAGTTCACTCCTAAGATAGCAAAACCTTTTCTCATCTAGTGGCTTGGTGAATATATCGACTAGTTGATCTTCGGTTTGCACATGACTAACTTCTATATCCCCCTTGATAGAATGATCTCTCAAAAGTGATGGCAGATATCTATATGCTTTGTGCGCGAATGCTCAATTGGGGTTATAAGCAAGCTTTATGGCACTCTCATTGTCACATAGGAGTGGAACACGGTTCAACTTGTAACCGTAGTCCCTCAGAGTTTGTCTCATCCAAAGTAGTTGTGCATAACAACTACCAGCTGCAACATACTCCGCTTCGGCGGTGGAAAGGGAAATGGAATTTTGTTTCTTCGATGACCATGACACTAGGGACCTACCCAAGAATTGGCATGTCCCGGAGGTGCTGTTTCTATCTACCTTATCCCTGGCATAATCCGCATCGGAGTAGCCTAAAAGGTTGAACTTTGAACCCTTGGGGTACCAAAGCCCTAGTTTGGGTGTGTGAACTAAATATCTCATGATTCTTTTAACGGCCACAATGTGACAATCCATAGGAGCGGCTTGAAAATGTGTACACATACACACACTAAGCATGATATCGGGCCTAGATGCACAAAGATAAAGCAAAGAGCCTATCATGGAGCGGTATATCTTTTGATCAACGGGCTTGTCCCTTTTATTGAGGTCGATGTGTCCATTTGTTGGCATGGGAGTTTTAATGGGCTTGGCCTTGTCCATGTCAAACTTCTTCAATAAGTCTTGAGTGTACTTGGCTTGACATATGAAGGTGCCCTCCTTGAGTTGCTTCACTTGGAAGCCTAGAAAGTATGTCAACTCCCCCGTCATGGACATCTCAAACCTCTTGGTCATTATCTTCCTAAACTCGTCACAAAAGTTTTGGTTAGTAGAACCAAATATAATATCATCGACATATATTTGGCACACAAAGATATCATTGCCAAAATGCATGGTGAAAAGGGTTGCATCGGCCTTGCCAATGACCAAACCCTTATTAACAAGAAAATCCCTAAGGCATTCATACCATGCTCTTGGAGCTTGCTTAAGCCCATAGAGCGCCTTATGGAGCTTGAAAACATGATTTGGATACTTTGGGTCTTCAAAGCCCGGTGGTTGCTCCACATACACTTCTTCCTTGATTGGCCTATTGAGGAATGCACTTTTAACGTACATTTTGTACAACTTAAAATCATGGTGAGTAGCAAAAGCAAGTAATATTCTAATAGATTCAAGCCTTGCTTCGGGGGCATAAGTTTCATCCAAATCCAAACCTTCCATTTGTGAATACCCCTTTGCCACGAGCCTTGCCTTGTTTCTTGTCACTACACCGTCTTTATTTTGTTTGTTGCGAAACACCCACTTGGTGCCTACAACATTCTTGTTCTTTGGCCTTTCCTCCAATGTCCACACTTCATTTCTTGTGAAGTTATTCAATTCTTCTTGCATGGCCATCACCCAATCTGAATCCTCAAGTGCTTGTTCTACCCTAAATGGCTCCATAGAAGAGACAAAAGAGTAATGTTCACAAAAATTACTAACTCGAGATCTAGTGATTACCCCCTTGTCAATATCTCCAAGAATTTGCTCGGCGGGGTGATCACGTTGTACACTTTGATGCACTCTTGGGTGTGGTGGATGTGAGCTTCCTTGACCACCATCTTTGTCAACCTCTTGATCATGTCTTTGAGAATCATCACTTGATGCTTGTTCATGATCCCCAACATCTTGATCTTGACCACTTGCATGACCAATTTCTTCATTTTCATGATGTTGATTTTGTCTTAAGAAAGAGGGTTGACTTTGAACACTTGATGTTTCTTGTGGTCTCACATCACCAATGGCCATCCTTTTTATTGTATTTCTAGGAGCTTCATTATCTACATCATCAATATCAACTTGCTCCTCTTAAGAGCCCTTAGATTCATCAAATGTCACATCACGTGAAATTTCATCACAACCGGTGGTTTTGTTGAACACACGATAGGCATGAACATTTGATCCATAACCAAGCAAGAAACCTTCATCAACTTTTGGAGCAAACTTTGAAGTCTTGGGTTTCTTGTTTAGCATGAAACACTTGCTCCCAAAGACATGAAAGTAGGAAATATTAGGCTTGTTACCAGTCAGTAGCTCATATGGTGTTTTCTTCAAGAGTCGGTGGAGATACAACCGGTTGGAGGCATGGTATGCGGTGTTAACGGCTCCAGCCTAAAAACGATCGGACGTCTTGTATTCATCTAGCATTGTTCTTGCTATCTCAATGAGTGTACGGTTCTTTCTTTCTGAAACCCCGTTTTGTTGAGGGGAGTAGGGTGCCAAAAATTCATGCTTGATGCCTTCTTCATCAAGGTACTCTTCAACTTGAGTTTTCTTGAACTCGGTGCCATTGTCACTTCTTATCTCCTTGATCTTCACTTCATATTCATTTTGTGCTCTTCTCATGAATGTCTTGAGCACATCTTTCACTTCACCTTTATCATGCAAAAAGAATACCCACATGAAGCGAGAAAAATCATCAACAATAACAAGACCATATTTGTTACCGCCAATGCTTATGTAGGAGACGGGTCCGAAGAGGTCCATGTGCAACATCTCCAGTGGCCTTGTGGTGGTCATAACATTCTTCGTGGGGTGTCATGCTCCAACTTGTTTTCCCGCTAGACATGCACTACAAATTCTATCTTTCTCAAAACAAACATCGGTTAGTTCTATGATGTGGCCGCCCTTTTGAAGTTTGTGAAGATTTCTCGTACCAACATGGGCAAGCCTTCTATGCCACAACCACCCCATGTTGGAATTTGCTAATAAGCATGTACCAAGTCTAGCTTCATCCGTGGAGAAATCCACAACATAAAGCTTTCCATTAAGCACACCCTTAAAAGTAATCGAGCCATCACTCCTCTTATAGACGGTCACACCACATTCATTGAACAAGCAATCATAGCCTATTTTACAAAATTGTGAGATGGACAAAAGATTGAAGTCAACGTGATCAACGAGCATAACCTTGGAAAGAGAATATGAGGGAGTGAGAGGGACTTTACCATATCCTAGTACTTGTCCCGTTCCGTTGTCACCAAACATGATGTATTCGTTGTTGTTGTGACTTGGCTCAAATGACTTGAACATCTTTTTGTCTCCGGTCATATGATTAGTGCATCCACTATCAATTACCCAACTTGACCCTCCAGAGACACTCCTACAAAACAAATTAAGCTTTGTTTTCAGGTACCCAAATTTGCTTGGGTCCTTTCACATTAGTCACAAGTACTTTGGGCAGCCACACACAAGCCTTTGGTCTCTTGTTGCGTGGCCCAACATATTTGGCATACACACGACCATGCATATTTTTCATAAGCACATATGAAGCATCAAAATCATGAAAGAGTGCACATGTAGAGTTAGGCACATTGACATGAGAATCATTAGCAAAATAAGTATGTTAGTGTTCATGTTGTTGCCTTGCTTCTTTTGATAAGATCCTTCCTTGGTGAACTTAAGGAATTCCTTCCTATTCTTGTTCTCTCGTGCATTGTGCTTGACACCCTCAACATAGCCAATGCCATCCATGACATGGGGCATTCTAATATGTGAGTTTGCACCTCTTGCATACTTTTATTTTTAATTATCAACAACATTCCTCTCATGTTGTATCTTGCTTTCAAGGACCCTCACTTGCTTGTTCAAATCATCAATTAATTTCATATTAGTAGCGCAAGTATCAACATCAATATTATGGCACCTATCACATCCTTTGCTAGTAGAAGTATGAGAGTTGTTGGTGGAAGTGGATGTGAAAGTTGAAAGAATTTTGTATTGTTCATCGAGAGACTTATGAGTCTTTTCCAAATCCTCATATTTCTCTTGAAGTTTATCTTTAGTACTTTTAACATTTTTGCAAGTATTCTCAATTTTAGTGATAGACAAGGTTAATTCTTCATTTTTATTTCTTTCAACTTCTAGAAGCTTCTCTAGTTCAAGGTTTCTTTTCTTTTCAAGAATAAGCAAGTCTTCTTGTATTTCAAGAAGCTCCTCTTGTCTATCATTTTCTTCCTTTTGTTTCTCAAGCAATTGCATGAATTCAAGCATTTTAGGAAGTGAAGCACCTGCAACATCATCATCATAATCATCATCACTACTACTAGCATAAGAGGAACAATTGTGTTTAGATTTTGTTACCTTCGATCCTCTTGCCATTAAACACGTGTGAGAGTTTTCATCATCATCACTCAAGCTCCCAAATAGTGAGGTGTTGGTGGGAGTAACGCCGATGGCAAGTGAAGCAATGCCTCCCTCATCCGAGTCAGATTCGGAGGAGGAAGATGATGAGGAGGATGAATCATCGGGGTTCCATTCTTGACCAATATGAGCTTCACCTCTCCTATACTTCTTGTATGTCTTGTCTGTCTTGTGATGCTTGTCTTTTCTTCTTTCATCATTGTTCTTCTTCTTTGGACATTCCGCAATAAAATGTCCTTCATCACCACATTCATAGCAAGTCCTTTTTGACCTTCTTGCTTTGCCCTTGTCAAAACTTTTCTTCTTGTAACTATCCTTCTTGAGAAATGACTTGAATCTCCTTACAAGCAAGGCCATCTCATCATCACTATATTCACTACTAGAATCAACTACTTTGTTCTTCTTCTTCTCTTCCTTCTTTTCACTTGTGGCATTGAGTGCCACATCACTCTTGTCACCATTCGCTTCCGCAATTTGCTTGATCAACGCATTTATCTTGTTGGCTTGATTATTTTATTGTTTTTGGGATAGAAGCTTCCTAAGTATCTCATCGGTGGAGAAGGTTTTGAAATTGTCCTTCTCTCTAATGTTTGAGCAAATGTTACAATCCCATGGTCTCAATGCTGGTAGTAGTCTCTTGTTGATATCCAAGTCGGACATTCTAGCTCCAAGCGCTCTTCTTTGATTCACAATTCTCATGGGCCTATCATGAACTTCTTTTGGGCCTTCTCCCGGACCCATGATGAATAAGTTGAACTCATTTTGCAATTCTTCAAGTCTTGCATCTTTGACGGAATCAATGCCCTCACAGATAACGTCAAGCTTCCTCCACAATTGGTTGGCATTCATAATTCCGGCAACCCTGTCATACTCGGTGGCGCTAAGTGCGGAAACAATTGCACTAGCAGCCATGGCATTGCGGTGGATATTGATTTGGTCATTACGGGTTGGATTGTCTCTATTCTCCCACATGGAACCATTCTCGGTTATACTTGCAACATGAGAACTCATGGATTCCAAGTACATCATCATCTTGCATTTCCAATAATCATAGAATTGTCCATCAAAATACGGAAGTCTATCAGACCCTTGTCCAATGCGATCCTCCTTGAGCTCATCATAGTTGTACATGACATTGTTGTAGAATTTAGGTTGAGCATCATTTCTTCCAACTACATCATCTCCATCATGAGTACCGCTGGCACCATCTTTGATTGGGAGAGCGGTAGATGGTTCTTCTCCCGGATTTGACATCTTTAATCTTCAAGCGGTTAAGCTTTTTAGAAGATCCAAGCTCTGATACCAATTGAAAGTGCCTAGAGGGGGAGGGGGTGAATAGGCAATTATCCATGAAAACCACTTAATAATAAAAGTTAAATGCGCAGTGTCGGACTTGTCCAACGATTGTGAGGAAAGTCCAATGGACTTGTCCGAAAAATAGATCGGCCGATTAAAACTTCAAACTAGTGCAAGGCAAGCTAGGAGCTAGTAATTATAAGCTAGAGGAAGCTGTAGAAATAAGGAGAACAACTAGCAAGCAACCTACACAAGTTAATTTAAGAAATAAGAAGCAAACCCTAACTAGCAAGTTATAAGCAAGAACAAGTAAGTAAGAGGAGACGAGAAAGACACGAGATTTTGTTCACCGAAGTTCAGCTCCACAAAGAAGTCTATGTCTCCATTGAGGGATCCACAAAGGACCGGGTTTCTTTAAACCCTAACCTCTCCAAGTGACCACAAAGATCGAACTTGGCTTTCCACTAGCAATCTCCACAAAGGAGGGGTCAATACAAACTTCCTGAGGCGTCACCACACAAGTTGGGAGCTCTACGGGCACCTCTAACCATCTAGAGGATGAATCCTCAAGAGTAACAAACACAAGAGTGGTCGGCAGTGAGGATGAACCAAGAGCTCAAGAGAGTGGAAGCTTAGAGTCGATGGAGCTCTTCAATCTTCTCTCAATCCCTTCACAAATCAAGATTGGAAGCAAGGGAGGAGAGTTGGGGAGAGCAAAGTGAGCTTGAGAGTGTTTTTGAGTGGAATGAGTGACCCACTGGCCAAGGGACGAAGTGGAGTTCTATTTATAGCCCAAGGAGAAAAGAAGCTGTTTGGATGGGCATTTCTCAGACCTCCATCGGACAAGTCCGATGGTCATCGGACATGTCCGATGAAACAATGTGGCAAAGCTACTGGAGTCCGATGGACTTGGCCGATGCCTTGGACAAGTTGACCATTGGACAAGTCCGGTGGTCATCGGACAAGTCCGATGGTTAGGGTTTGGCACAGCTACTGTACCCCGACAAGGATGTCTGATGGGTCGGACTTGCTGGTCATCAGACAAGTCCGATGACTGTCGGACAAGTCCGACGACACAGGTTGGCGTAGGTACTGGAGTCCGATGGACTTGCCCGATGAATCGGAGAAGTCCGATGATTTTTCACTAGAAAAAAAAGATTTAGCTGTGGAAAAGTGGATTTTGCACTTAGTTCATCATTGGTTCACACATTTGTGTCCGTCTTGATGGTACGACATTTCCTATACTCAAGATAAAAAATAAAAACTCCATAAGCTTCATTCTAGAGCATATTTTTGAATTTCATCTTTAAACACTTTTTCAATCTTCTTTTCTCCCCTTTTTGTTTCAAAGCATATTATCATCAATCTTTGGAACATTTTCTACACACATGCTCATTAAAAGATTAGTCAATTCTTAATTGTATTTGCGCTAATCACCAAAATAAAATTAGGGGCCTAGATGCACCATCAACGGTGCATGTCTACGACGACAATGAACACCTTCACCGACATGAGCATCTACGTCTTGGTGCGTGTCTACATTAACAAGATTAACTACCACGACACCAAGGCGGGCGCAATTTCAGCTCAAGATTGCAATTCAAGTGCTACAAATGAGTGGGTAGTTCTTCCACAACACCTAGCACATCTCAAGGGGAAGACTACTTCTAAGGTAAGGACCAAGGTATGTCTTTCGATCTTTTCTTTTCCTTTGGTTTTTTCTTGCTCATCCGTTTTTGGATCACCATAAGTAGTGGTTATCATCCATCACCAAAAAGGGGGAGATTGTAAGGATCATGACCACTGAGGTGACCCCAAGATATGTTGTTTTGGTGATGCATGACAAACATGAAATGTGACTAATATCTACATGAGTGTTGTTCATGTAGGAAACCTTTTCAATCTTATGATGATTGTCTACGGTGTCCTTGGCGATGGATGACAATGACCGCAAGCATGGAGGCTTGTGAACTTGATGGAGTCCAAGGGTTGATGGAGATGGATCAAAGAGGAGAACACGCTATGGTGCAAGTGTTTGGAACACTTGAGTAGTTGTTAGGGCTTTGAGTCCATAGAAAAAACTGGACAGCCAAGGGGGTCTAGGTCATTCTCTTAGGTCATGACTAGTCGGTGATATGCAAGGTTGCTCGGTGAAATCACAGGCACTAGTGGATAGTGGAGAAGTCAAGGAGCTGTTCGGAGAAGCCGGTAAACGAAGTCAAGCGAGGACGACAAGTTTTAGCTTTTGGACATAGAGACCGGACAGAGGGGTCAGTAGAGACCGGACTGTACTGTCACTATGGGAGGTGTCCAGAACTTAGCCTATTTCATGTACTCTCCTGATGAATTCAATCTATGTAGTGAACTCAATTGTGCATCTATTTCATTAGTGTATTGGCCGGTATACTTCTGCCTATTGTATAGTGCAAGAAATCAGTGGGGAGCTAATAACCTCTGTAGTGACAACCGGGGCAAACGAAACCACCATGTCTTGTAGAATATTGGAATCGTCATCCGAGTTAATAAGAATAAGGTTCATGCTAGTGAACCAATCCTAAGGAGAGAATCCTTCACTATCCTGTTACATCTCTGATAACATTCATCCACCACTCTCTCACCGTCATCATTCACACAAATCCAACCATTGCAATCTGTTAGTAAGCCTTTAATAGTAATAGTCCCGCTCGTTCCCTGTGGATTCGATAACCTTGGAATACTCTGAGGGAAAAAGAGCTAGAACTGTATACCGTCCTCTTGCGGTATGTAAGTGGGTGCGTAACAACGACCAACAAGCATCATTTTCTGGCGTCGTTGCCGAGGAACAAGTCAGTTCTTTTTCTATTAATATTTTACTAACGTCTAATCCTTTTCTTTTCTAGTTGTTTTTGTTTTGTGTTTTGTTTGATTTTTCAAGATGAGTACGATGGAACCTTCTCCGAAGCTCAGGGAGCTTTCTTTGCCATCTCCAGACGTGCTGGTGCCTCAATCCTCAGACGAGAAAGCCACGGCCTCCTCGTATGTGTTGAACCCCCATTATCATTAGCATGGCTGAAGCAAACAAATTCTTTGGAGCGAAGGAGGAGAATCCATATACTCACCTACAAGATTTGGAGGCACTTTGCCAAACATTCCATCATGAAGGATTGCCTCAGGATCTTTACAGATCGCTGCTTTTCCTATTCTCTTTAGGAAGAAAAGCCAAAGAGTGGCACAAGGCCGCATCTCAAGATGCGAAAGGTAAGTGGAGTGAATTAGTTGGAAATTTTAGTCTCCAATATTTTCCTTTGCCAAAGGTGCAGAAATTGAGAAGAGAAGTGGTGAACTTCTTACAAAAAGATGAAGAATCTCTCGCAGAAGCCTAGACGCATTTTAAAACATTGTTGAAACAAGGACCTGACCTCAGCATCGATGAGAATATGTGTGTTCAAACCTTCTACATGGCCATAAATAAGGCATCGAGGATGCATTTGGACGGATCAGCCGAAGGAAGCTTTCTGAGGTTGACAGCCAAGGTGGGGATCGAATTAATAGGCAAAATCGCTGAGAATGAAGCTTTGCATAAGCACTGGGAAGAATATATAGAACCAATCAGCAATGCCCAGAAGTTATGTAGAAGGAAGAGCCACCGGCTGAACAGATTTGTATGTCCGAGAGTAGGGCAATGAGTATTCCAGAGTGTAAATTTGAAGAGATAGGGCCCGTCAGACCCACTTCCATAGATCTGACGCGTGCGCCGATAGGCGTAGTCTCTGAGCTGATCGGCGCAGTTTGCAACAACAGGGGAACTGATCATCCTGACAACTCTGCCAAGCTACAAGGAATATACCAAGATAGAAGCTGCGATTCTGGACAACCACATGAAGGAATTCGACGGTAACTTTGCTAAACAAAAGGGGGATAGGACATTGGCGAGTGCTAAACCACTTGATGAATTTGAGCCAATGGACTGGATTTCTATTGATTTTTTCGCAAGAATTACTCAATGTAAGGAGATCCTTCAGTCCGCAAGACGCCTCTGAAGCCGGAATTGAGTATAATTTCTCAAGTAATCGCCTCAAGTCAGAAGTTTTCGATCAAGATATTATTGGAAGAGTCTTAGGGAAGCTTTACAAGGATGATATAGAGCTTGATGGAACAAAGGTGAAACAAGCGAAGAGATTACTAGACAGTTGCTTTGAGCCATCTCCCTACGAGGGATTATGTGGTGTGTATGCTATAGGTCTCACTGAAGAGCAAGAAGAGGAGCCGTACATACCATGTGAGATATCAGGGAAGAAATTTGTGAAAGCCTTGTGTGACTTTGGTTCCCGTGTTATCTTGATGACTTACGATGCATTCATGAGCATGCCTTATGAAAATCAACAGCGGCTCATAGGGACTGAACTTGAGCTCGTAATGGCAGATGGAAGGAAGACCAAGCTACTGGGAGTGATCAAGAATGTTGAGGTAGAGATTAGTTCAAAAAAAATACCAGTGGACTTCTTCGTTCTAAATAATGAGGAAACTGGAGTTGAAGACATCATTCTAGGGAGGCCCATTTTTGAGATTAGTACAAGCTGTTCTGGATGCTGGGAAAGGTCAAATTATGCTACACCTGGGAGGTGAAGAAGTGTAATTTCAATTTAATGATCCATCTCATAAAGACCCTTCTTGCTATCAAGAATTCTACCCAAAGGAGGATGAGAAGATAGCGATGGATGTGGGTGACCCACTAGACCACCTCATGCGCGGAGCTGACAAGGATACTGCCAGCGCCGATTGGCGCGATGCTTGCGTCGATCGGCTGAACCAGGAAGATTCTTATTTTGAACCTTTGAGTGAGCTAGATCCAGATGAAGCACCAGAAGTAGAATACAAGGAACTTCCGAAAGAGCTACGCTATGAATATCTAGGGAAAAATAAAACATATCCAGTTATTATGAATAACGCCCTAATGAAAGAAGAAACAGAAAAGCTGCTTGCTATACTCAAAAGGTATAAGATGGCCATTGGTTACACATTGGATGACATCAAGGGAATCAGCCCCACATTTTGCACCCACAAGATTAACTTGGAAGAGAATACTAAACCAGTGGTTGAAGGAATGTGAAGGTTGAAGGAATCAATGAAGCCAGTGGTCAAAAAGGAGATTTTGAAGTTGTTTAATGCAGGTATGATCTACCCTGTTGCTGATAGTGAATAGGTTAGTCCACTACATTGTGTGCCCAAGAAAGGAGGATTGACAGTAGTGCCTAATGAGAATAATGAGTTGATTCCTCAAAGGACTGTAACTGGATGGAGAATGTGCATAGATTACAGAAGTTTGAACAAGGTGACAAAGAAAGATCATTATCCTCTTCCGTTCATTGACGAGATGCTTGAAAGGTTAGCAAAGAATACATACTTTTGTTATTTGGATGGATATAGTGGTTTCTTTCAGATACCGGTAAGACCAGAATATCAGCAGAAAACTACTTTTACTTGCCCTTTCCGGACATATGCATATAGAAGGATGCCTTTTGGTATTTACAATGCACCTGCCACATTTCAAAGATGCATGAATGCAATATTCACTAAATTCATAGAAGATATTATGGAGGTGTTCATGGATGACTTCTCCGTACATGGTGCTGATTTTGATAGTTATTTGGAGAATTTAGAGAAGGTTTTGAAAAGGTGTGTTGAATGTGACTTGGTTCTTAATTGGGAGAAGTGTCACTTCATGGTGACAGAAGGAATAGTACTTGGTCATATCATATCGAATAGGGGGATGGAGGTTGATAAGGCAAAGGTATCTACAGTTGAGAAATTGCCTCCCCCTACTGATCTTACAACTTTGAGGAGTTTTCTTGGACATGCCAACTTCTATCGCAGATTTGTTAAGGATTATTCGAGGATTGCTAAACCCTTGATAGAATTGTTGAAGCAAGATATAGAATTCATTATGGATGATGAAAGACTCTTTGCCTTCAGAAAATTAAAGGAAGCTCTATGCTCTGCACCCATCATGCAGCCACCTGATTGGAGTTTACCTTTTGAAATTATGTGTGATGCAAGTGATTATGCAGTTGGAGCTGTTCTTAGACAACGGAAAGAAGGTAAAGTGCATGATATTTATTATGCTAGCAAGACTTTGAATAAGGCGTAGATCAATTATACAACAACTAAGAAGGAGATGTTAGTTGTTATATTTGCTTTTGAGAAGTTTAGATCTTACATTCTAAATTCTAAAGTGATTGTATATACTGATCATGCTGCTATAAGATATTTGGTTTCAAAAAAGGAATCTAAGCCTCGGTTAATGCGGTGGGTATTGATGCTGCAAGAATTTGATTTGGAAATAAGAGATAAGAAAGGAGTGGAAAATTCTGTAGCCGATCATTTGTCTCGTCTTGAGTCATTATCAATTGAGCCAATAAAAGATGAAATGCAACAAGAGCAGCTATTCGTCGTATTTGATTGTAGAGAGAGTTGGATGACGGATGTTATCAAAGGTTTCAAGGGACAAACTGATATGATGAACAAGAATACAAGGAGAAGAGTTAAGAGCGAAATGGGAAAATTCATATGGGCTGACCCATACTTGTATAGGTATTGTCAGGATGGATCAGTGAGAAGATGTGTACCCAGATAAGAAAGAGCGAGCATTTTGTCAAAATGTCATTCTTCGTATTATGGGGGACATTACGGCTATTTTAGAACACAGGCGAAAGTATGGGTGAGTGGATTCTATTGGCCTACTATGCATGAAGATGCAAAAAGCTATGTTGCAACATGTGCTCAATGCCAACGAATAGGAAATGTTAACAGTAGGATTGCAACGCGTCTTAAGTACAATCTTCAAGTTGATATCCTTGATGTATGGGGTATGGATTTTATGGGACCATTTGTGAATTCTCATGGTCGCGAATATGTATTGGTTGCCGTTGATTATGTCTCCAAGTGGGGTCAAAGCAATGGTATGCAAGTTCAATACTACAAGAGAATCAAGAAATATACTTCAGGAGCAAGTTTTCCCAAGGTATGGAATACCAAGGATAATAATTATAGATGGATGATCGCATTTCACAGGAGGATAATTTACTAGGTTTTTAGCAAGATCTGGGGTTGAACACAGAATAGGAACAGCTTATCATCCTCAGACAAATGGACAAGCAGAGACGTCAAATAAGCAATTAAAAGGGATTCTGCAGAAGATAGTTATGAAGGAAGGAAAAGATTGGGCTATAAAGCTTAATGGTCATTATGGGCATATAGGACATCATTCAAGACACCAGTTGGTATGATGCCATATCAATTCGTCTATGGGAAATCGTGTCACCTACCGGTGGAATTGGAACATAAGGCTTATTGGGCTATAAAGGAAAAGAATTTGGATCTTAATGTCACCGGTATGAAAAGGAAAATTCAAATAAGCCAATTGGAAGAGATGTGATTACGTGCATATGAAAATGCGACAATATATAAGGAAAAGACAAAGAAGTGGTATGATAAGAAGCTTTTGAAGAATGAATTCAAGGAAGGAGATCGGGTACTCCTATTTAATTCGCGATTCAGATTATTTGGTAAAGGCAAACTGTGAAGTAAATGGGAAGGACCTTATCTTGTGAATACGGTGTTACCTTCGGGAGCTGTGATTATAACAGATGGAAAAAAGAACAAGTACACGGTGAATGGACAACGTCTAAAGGTATATCTAGAACCTGACACTTTTGAATTAATATCTTTTGATGTGTACTTCACTGCTTAGTGCCCTGTGTGATCGAGCTTAACAACGTAAAAAAAAAGCCATGTATATGTTTTTGATTTTTGTGATTTTTCTGTTTTGATTGGGTAAAAATAGTGCACCGCGCCGATCCTGATCAGCACAGCCCTGCACCGATCAACGTGGAAGTGTCTTTTCGGTTTTTGAGTCAGTTTTGGACTATGCCTTGTTAAGACAGTTGAATTCCATAAATTAGAGATAGAGTCCTAGTCCAATTGGAAATCAAGGGATATAAATATGAGAGGGCAGCAA
This sequence comes from Eleusine coracana subsp. coracana, assembly GCA_032690845.1. Lineage (NCBI taxonomy): Eukaryota > Viridiplantae > Streptophyta > Magnoliopsida > Poales > Poaceae > Eleusine > Eleusine coracana. Next base: position 35,419,684 of record CM064422.1, on the reverse strand, counting down.
CCCCACGGATCAACTTGCATTACATACTCACTAGAACAAAGCCCTAAAGGCAGAAGCTGTGGAAGGCGGCACATCGGGAAGCAATCAAGGTGGCGTCGACCGGTGCGACAGTGGAGCCGATCGGCGTGACAGTGGAGCCAATCAGCGCGACATTGGAGCCGATCGGCTCGATGGTGAATTTCCGCAGCTTTCTGAAATTTGGTACTGGGACAAAGTTGACAAAGTATTGACACCAACACGAGATGATCCAGTGGTCTGGTCAGATCTACGGAAGAAGTTCATGAAGGAAAGCGAATCTGACGCATGGAATGCCAACAAGGAAAAGATGGACAACGAACTTCGGCAGATTATGAGGAGAGTTTTGGTGCACAAAGGAAAATCTATAGGATCTATTGGAGGAGAGGCCGTTTCTCAAAGGTACACCATAGAAGGTCTTCTTGATCTTGCTAAGCCTTTGTCATATTAAGATTTCTTGTCTTTTAAAAGATTATTGACTAAGCAGGAGAAAGAGGAACTAGATGAAGAGAGCTCTTTCACAATCCATAAGTGCCGGCTTTATAGCGAACATGATATTGCTGCCAAGTATGAACTCCAGCTGCACAAGGAAGCCGAAGAAGCCATGTACCAGTTGGATGCGGAAAAGGATCTTCAAGTTAGACAAGATGAAGCCTCTCCCAGGGTTCTTACTGATTGGGAGGGTTTCCAGGAAAACAAGTTTCATAGGGATAGTCACATCGAAGGTTGCAAGTGTCTGTTTTGTGCTAAAGATCTTCAACATAAGGTTGAACTCCAATTGGCAGAAGATCCAACCTTCATATCCAGAGAGGTTGTATATGATGATGGCTATCGCACAGTTCCTAGGGGGAAGACGCCTAAGGAGATTAATGATGAAATTTTACGAAGACAGCAAAAGAAGGCGATTCGTGACCGGAACCTAGAACAATTGGCAGAAGCCGCCAGCTGCACCGATTGGCGCAATGATGGAGCCGATCGGTGCGAACTGAAGATGGCTGAATTTATTGATCTGATGGCTCTGCCAAGTGAAGACGAAGAGCCTGCTGCAAAGAAGTGTAAGACTACACCAGAGGTTTGCAAATTTGCTAGACTATCGGGTAAGCCAATTCAAAGGTATTCTAAATGGGATAGCGACTTTGACACATTAGATTGTTCGGAAAACTTGGAGAGTGGTCATCCTAGAATGTCTGGATATGCGGGAGATGATGCTAATATGCAGAGAAGCTCTAGAAGTCCTAAGTTTGAAAATTGGGGAACGTTTGCAGAATGTAACAATGACAGGGAGGCAGGAACTTCAACAAGAGTTAATGGTAATGCAGAGGGAAGCGGAGACAATCGCAGTGAAGAAAGAACACCACCGCGCCGATTGGCTCAGCCATTGCGCCGATCAGCTCAGAGAGGTTTAAACAGTGTCTCCCCCTACAGTGTTGAAAATCATAGTCTGCAACCACCAGTTTGTTGTCCTATCTGCCGCCGGAATATTGAAAGATTGTATCAAGACAGGGATCGTGCCTACAGGCATCAAAGGGATGCGGATCAAAGAATCCATGATAAAATTGAGATGAATGAAGCGGATTACACTTTTCTCGTAAGAAACATAAGACGGATTTTCCGAGTCTTGAACAGGCATGGTCTCCATGATTAGTTGAGTTTCTTCTCTTGCAATGAGGACATTGCAAATTTTGAGTGTGGGGGAAGGGCTTCCATTAGTCATGGTCTTTAAGTGTTTTTAAGTTTGACGAGGACACACAGGGCGGAGCCTAGTGTGGGTCACCTCAACTTAGAGTCAAGAATCTGCTGTAAAAATTTCAGCCCAATCGGAGCAACGAGCGAAAAGTTATGCCTGTTTTACCGAAGGTATGTCAAGATAGGGTTTGAGGGGTGAGGGGGGGGGGGGAACCGAATCGGGTAGGGTTTTTTTGTTGGCAACAGATTGTGGGTGTGGTGGGTGGGTGACACGATGGTGAATCCAATGGAAAACACGATGATGATGGTGGTGTGCAGCGGAGATCAAAACACAAACCGAATCGAAACACAAATTCAAACCAGCAACAGAACTCGACTAGGACATAAACTCAACACTACGGACTCTGAAATTAAATTATGCAAAGGCTAAACAGTGTCTGGGATGGTGGGGAATTTCTTTTGTAGGCTTTTTCATGGACAAAAGGTGATGAACACAAACGAATCTAAAGGGAAGAACACGATAATACCTCACGGGGAACCTAGGAATCTGATACCACTTGATGTAGATATGGCCCGATCTTCCGAGAGATAAGGGGATAAACTCGAATTTGGGGAACTCGGTGTCGACGACCTGGCGTGAATCAGACACGATCCAACCCCGCAACCGTTACACTAAGCACAACTTGATTGTTCCTACAAGCGAAATCGAGAACACAAGCAATAGAGGATAAACACGCAATTTGAAATTGCAAATATGGATGAAGTGAATCATAAGAAAAAGTTCAAGCTCTGATCACAAAAGGCCTAATCGCCATAGTGGTGTAGAACAAGAACAGGGGCCCTGGATTACTGTAAAAGAACTTATCGCCACAGTTATAATAATTCGATCAAGTTTCTCTCTGGAAAACTGAACTAAACAAAACCCCAAAACTAAAAGACGGCGGCTATTGAGTTTATGTAGGAAACAAAGACGTCCTAGGATTGGGGGCGACCAGGGGGGGCGCCCATAACATGGGCTTAAGGCCCGACACGATACATGGCCAAGTTGGCCCAAAATAGGTGGCACAGCACCTTGTCATGGTCACATATTATGACTCATGACCCTTCTGGAGCTAGGACCAGAACCAAAACGACGGCGTTGTCGTCTCCTTTCCAACGCATCAAAGAACGCCTCGTTTGGACGTCGGATATGGGAGATATCATCAAAACCATGAAGGGATGTCGGCTGAATCCGAGACGAACGCGGCGACCGAGTTGGTGACAACCTGTAACTTGGGGAAGGCCATGATATGCGCGTATCCAGCATGGTGATGTCCTCATCAGGGCTTCTCTCATAGACAACCGCAGCATACCGCATAATATACCACAGAACACAGGACACAGGGTTGTTATCCTTTGGGAGGTCCGAACCTGTCTAAACCTTGCATCTTATGTGTCCATCGACTCTTGGTCTCGCGCATGCCTTTACCAATAAATAAGGATCATGGTTAGCCCTATGATCCACTGCCGATAATACTATTGACAGTTGGCACGCTAGAAAGGGGCTGGTGTTGAGGTCGGCTTGTCGAGTTCGATGGCTTTCTTTGTCAAGTTTGGATTGCTGCTCCATGCGGCAGCTTGTGGCGGCCCCTCATGCAGCAAGGAATCAACGTGTTTCTAGAATACATCACAGGCTGGCGGCTAGGCTTCCGTGGGCGAGGTTATCTTTGCTAGCTGCTGCCGCGTTTGACACGCTCGATTGCATAGAAACATGCATGTATATTGCTGATAGCATCATGGAGGAATCAGATCAAGACTGAAAGTTGCTGCCATGATGTTTTTGGTGCAACAAAATCTTGATGGTTGCCAGGAGAGATCGCGTCGTGTATGAAGTCGGCGATTCAGTTGTTGAGGAATCGACGGACTTGCCGAGATCTAATCGTGATTAAGGCAAGTTTGAGTACGTCGCGCATAGGGAAGATTCTTTTATATTTTCCTTTCTTATTTCATTCCTTTATTTTGTTAATCACAATTAGTTGCATCTCACTCTATTGTATTTTTTGTGTGACGTGAGTTACATGGAGTCTATAGACCAGTTTGTGTCGGAGTCCATAGACACGATTTGAAGACTCGAGGGTCCATTCTATTAGTGGGATGGATATTAATCATGTTTTTCTTCTTGCATTTACACGCATCAAACTACTACCTGTGGTGACGAGCGAGATCCTTTGCACATCAACTTGACTCGGATTGCTTTAGCCAACTTGTCTAGTCGACCACTCGACGACTCGGCGAGTCGCAACTTTTTCCGGCTGAGGATGAAGAACTCGATGAGTTCGTAGCAAATCCAGGAACAGATAATATCAGAGTCCCGATTACATATGTATTTGGCCCGTGACACAAGTCTTGCACATACACGTCAGGGAAGTTTCTTTCTTTATCTACTCTTCCGCATTGTTTTATTACTTATTAATTGCTAATCCATATGATTAGCATAACATATTCCTCATGCGATACTTTTTTGCATGTGTTTGAGCCATACAAAGCATCAACTTGTGGTGACGTGGTTATTGGTTATGTCGACTCGGACTCGACTACTTATCACTCAGACGTCTGGACGAGGCAATTGATGACTCAGGCACTCGTTGTCAGTGATGATAGACGATGATTTCGAGCACTGTGTCGACCACGAAAGCATCACGTATCCACGAACCATGACCCGACGACTCGGCGGCGTGATGACTCCGTGGTTCATGATTTCCTTGTCATTCTGTGACTCAGCCGATCACTCGGCGAATACTTGATCGATCATTCCGCCAATTCAGGGGAATTTCTTTCTTTACTTCTATTCTTTATTAACTAATCAATCCAATTAGTAAAATATACTCATTACGTGATTTTTTTTGCATGCATGTATGAGTTGATCATCCGGATCATAGTTTGTTGTATGGTGTCATTTAGTGCTTGTTGCTGTGCAAAGACTGGTGAAATAAGACGACGAGTCCAGTCGTCTACTTATTCGTTGGGTTGACAACTCGACGGCGAAGTGGCTCGTTCACGCAGCCGATGGCTCAAGCAATATGCATTTCATGATCCGATTAGTTGGCTATTCAACGACGCGATTAATCACTTGGTAAGGCAACACGGCAATTGAGATACTCAAATTTACAATCAAGTGACACACTCGGGGGCTTGCATATAGTTCGTCTATAATTCGTTGAATATTAAAGCTAAATAAAATTTATAGTTTTTTATACATACGAGCTTGATTTATTGGCTGTAGGTTCTTCATCTTACGGTGATAGTTTGGAGTTTTTTTAATACATCTTTTTTCCTTGACAATATTAGTCAATAATTTTTCTTGATTGATTTTGACTCATACATACTTGGCCGACAGAGTTTTAGCAGTACATAAGGGGTATTAGGGAGAGTTCAACTGTTTTGCTCAGTTGCCCGTCTGACTCCCATTACCCAAGTTAGTCAGTCTAGTTCCATGGTTCATGTCATTTGTCGAAATCGTTGTGCACATCATTCTTCTAATGAACCTTGTTTGTTTTTTATGTTTGTTGGTTGAATAATCGATTATTTCTGCCAGTACTCTAAGCAAACATAAGCCTTAGATAAATAACAGAAATCCAACAGAATTAGATATTAAAGGCCTTGTTTCATTAATACTCTATATTAAGTTTACATATAACTATATTATTTGTGTTCTTGTATTACAGTTATCTCATCAATATTTCGGTCATGGAGCACCGAGTCAATGGATCACTCGGTCACAGAGCGCTGAGCTCATTGGATCACTCGACCATGATCAACTACTCATGATTTTTGGAGTTTTGATCCCTCAGACCTTTTGAGTTGTTATCTCGTAGGCTCATCTTTAGCTCAAAGGCTATTAAGCAGCTAAGTTTTTTTATAATTTTAGTTTTATTGATCTAATTAAAGGTCGTAGGTTCTTTAACTTAGGGATGATTTCTTTTTGCATAATATTGATACATTAGACTCTTGGTATTACCTTAACTCGCATATGCTTGACCGAGTTAGTCTCTTAGTCTCCATGTTTCATGTCGTTTGTTGAGGACCGAGACGGCTTTTTACCTTGACTCACATGTTTGACCGAGGGAGTTCTTAGTCTCCATGCTTCATGTTGAACGTTAAGGAACGTGTTTAGTAGTATTGGTACCTGATATTTACTGGTTGTGAGAGTTAAGCTCGAATTCATACAGTACTTAATCACCCAATATAACCCAAGCATATATTGCATTTATGGCAATGGATCAAGTTTGCTATTTGATATATGTATTACATATTGAATACATTTTTTTGATTTATCTGTGTATTAACTATTGAATACATTGTTTGTCTTATCAATGTATTATCTCTTGAGTACATTGTTTGTTTTATATATGTATTACTTATTGAATACATTATTTATTTTATTAATGTATTATTTATTGAATACATTATTGTCATGGATTATAGTAGCTATATCAACTGTAGCTACTTCATTGACATCACTTAGTTTTGTTATCCCAAGTTATAGGATCATACAACATCATTATTAGATCACTCGGCCTTCTTGTCTCGAGTCGTTATATCATTCGACTATATTATTGGATCACTCAACTATGATCAACTACTCATGATTTCACTCGAAATTATTTCCAAAAGGGCTATCATGACCCTGGTTCATGATTTTACTCAATATTGGAGAGCCCTGCAAGAGTTGCTATTCTTCACATGGATCATGCTCGGGGGCTGCTATACTTGTTATATTTGATCAAGTTTCACCTGAATATTTTTAACAACTGATATACTTGATATAATTGATCAAGTATTACTCGGATATTCTGATTTATTATTAATTATGCTTGTCAAGGGGAGTGGTAGAACCAATCTTGGGGGCTACCATATCAAAACTCCTCATCGAATTAGTCGGGAAGAGTGCAAGAACCCATCTTAGAAACTACAGTACCAATTATCATTGTCGATCCATTCGAGGGAAGTGATAGATTCAGATTTACATATGGTGTTATCATCCCTGACTCATAAGATATTTTGCGATCTAAATACCTTCAGAGTCGGGGGCTATACCTACACCTAGTAGGTGGATTTTTTTCCTGTATATGGATATTATTTGGTGCACAATCCTTTTTGAAGATTCTTGGAGACCTTTACAAGTATGATGTTATACATGAAAAAGCTTAATCATATTCATGGCGAAGCATTAGTCAATCAGCTGAAGATCAACAACTAACTTGCAAAGCTCTCGGGGGCAACTGTGGGATATATATATATATATATATATATGGGATACCTCACTACTCGGATATATTGCTGCTGAGTGGGCCAGGGACCAATGAAGACAAAGCCCATAAGGATAAATACTCGAATTATTACTTGGAGTAGACGACAAATCAATACTAGAGATAGAATCCTAGTCGAAAATCATATTGTAACTGACTAGGACACTTGCCATGTAACCCTGCCCCCCCCCCCCCGGATATATAAGGAGGGGCAGGGGTTCTCTCATAGACAACCATAGCATACCGCATAATACACCACAGAACCCAGGACGTAGGGTTGTTATCTTTCGGGAGGCCTAAACCTGTCTAAACCTTGCGTCTTGTGTGTCCATCGACTCTCGGTCTCACGCATGCCTTTACCAATAAACAAGGATCATGGGTAGCCCTATGATCTACTGCCGATAATAGTATCAACAGTGGTCATCGGTGAAGAAAGACCGAACTTTAAGATTGACAAGATTCTATCACGTGAGGTAATGCTTGAGGAAGATTCTAATGGTAAAGAGTCTCTCAAAATCACCATAAAAGCTTATGGACTCAGGGGGCAAGCAAGCAAGGCAAAAAGCTCGGTTTATCCTGTTGTCTAGGAAAAACCGGATACTTCGGTTTTCCAAACTGAAGGGTCCAGTTTTGGTCAAAGATAAAAAATGCTCAAACCGATAGATTATGAGATGGGCCATTGGAAAGTGACTCAGAAGAAGGTGTCGAACAAAGAGGTAAAATTTAAACCTACTTTTGATTAGCTTTTGTTAAAGTATATAAGTCAAACAACCGTTTCTAAGAATCAGTCATTAAAACGTCATACTACATTTTCTATGTAATGCAAAAGTCTTGATTTGGCTAGAACAAGCCGATACTACTAAATGAAAAAATGTGGTCATCAGTGAAGAAAGACCGAACTTTGAGATTAACAAGATTCCATCACGTGAGGTAGTTCTTGAGAAAGATTCTAATGGTAAAGATTCTCTCAAAATCACCATAACAGCTTATGGACTCGGGGGGGGGGGGGGGGCAAGCAAGGAAGGCGAAAAGCTAGGTTTATCCTGTTGTCCAGGAAAAACCGGATACTCTGGTTTCCCAAACTGGAGGGTCCGGTTTTGGTCAAAGATAAAAAATGCTCAAACCGACAGATTATGAGATGGTCCATTGGAAAGTGACTCGGAAGAAGGTGTCGAACAAAGAGGTAAAATTTAAACCTACTTTTGATTACCTTTTGTTAAAGTATATAAGTCAAACAACCATTTCTAAGAATCAGTAATTAAAACATCATACTATATTTTCTTTGAGTCAAGAGCAATCAAATATCCAGCAAGCCACGACCAACAACATGGTTAGAATTGGTAGTGTGGATGTCGATGTTCATAGTGTATTTAAAGGACCGGTTATAGTAGATGATCAGATCAAGTCACAAATTACTAATAATTTTGTTCAAATTACTCCAAAATATACTAATCATGTAGATGCTTGTAGCAACCCTCTTTCAAAGTATTTACAGCCGAGATGGCGTCCCTCTGGCTTCACACACACCCAAAAGCGAAGGTTGCAACGTCTATGCAATATGGAAGATAAGGAACACAAGAGGAAGCAACAAAGGAATAGAACCATTGAGGGGATAAAATCCTCGAGTTCCTGAGAACAACATATTGCAATGATACCAGCAAGGTCAATACGGGAAGAGTGGCGGCTTAAGCAGGTAAATTTAGCTTCAGTTTGAGCAATACAACATTTATGGCCAATAGAATATTATTATCGCCCTTAGAATAAAATTTGGCCGATAAAACTTTGTTATCATCCTTAGAAAAAAAATTATATAGCCGATGAATTATGATGATCATGGTTCTTGGGATATTTTGGTCTACATGAATATTTTTTGCCATGCAACTTTTGCCAATAAACAGGGGGGCATGTGTTGACGACCAAAATATACACTCTGGAAACCGGAGTATCCGATTTACAAAACTGGAGGATCCGATTTTGGCAGATATATAATGGTCAAAATTGTTTAAATCAAGGCTTATGTTGATTATTTTGTATATATGTTATTTAGACATGTTTTGCAGGTTGTGAGCATATTTTCTAAGTATTTTGGCTAAGTTTCACTCAAAAATCAAAGAAGTGCATGTAAAGATATGAAGATCAAGCCAAAATACTTATTTGAAGTCTCCATGATAAAGCCCTTATCAAGATGATCGAAACAGACATATGGAACACCTATTTTGGAGTTCGGATGAGGAAGTTATGACATTTATAGGATACTCACAGACTGTAAAACCGGATGGTCCGGTTTTACAAATCGAAGGTTCCAGTTTTCACAATCCTACCGAGTTAGAGTTTGTATTCTTCAGGTTAATCATGTAAATCTTGGTTTCATGCAGGGCAAGACCTCCCACTCTTTATATATAATATAATGGGCCACGACCGATTAAGATATCCATACCCAATCGAAACAAATCAATCTACACCTTTATCTCTATTATTTTGCTTTATACCCTAAATTTCAATCTTAACCCTAATTATTATTCTTCTTCGTCTTTACGGCATTTGAAGGCATCCTAGCTGACCTGCCGACGCTAGAACAACCCAAAAGTGCGCTTGTCCTGACGGGGTCCCTCCCGGGTAAGTGTTCGTTGGTTTTTGCGGCGAGCCCGTAAAAACCGGAGACTCCGATTTTGGAAACCAGAGGGTCTGGTTGTGGCAGACTCAGCCGCTCCCTGCTGCATGTTTACGTGCTCATGTTTAACGGCGCATTTCAGCATCAACAAGAAGGCAGTACAGATGAAATTAAGGCTTTTGCTTAATCACATTGGTGCATTAAGTGGCTGCTTAACCAATCGAATGGTGAAAACAATCTAATAAATAAAAAAATATTTGCATTGGCGATGCTTCTCAAAGAAGAAAATATCAAAATGTCGAGAGCAAGTGTAAGAACGGGACGCTTCTCTACACGACATTCTTGGTCCTGGGCACGGAGAGCTCTTCCAGGCAGTCGAGAATCCTACTCCGGCGGGACGTGCTCTCGGCTCTGCTTCATCGTTCCCTTCTTGTTCTTGTCCTCTGCCTTCTTCCTCCTACGCCTCGCCTCGGTTGCAGCCGCCGCCTCGGCCGTGCCCACCGGCGCGACGGCGTCGAGCACGAGCACACCAGGCCGGCTCCCAACGACCCCAGCCCCAGCTTCCTGTCTGCTGTTGGGACACCGGCGTTCGCCTGCTCGAACCTCAAGCTCTGGCTCCCGCCCCACCTGGACTCCCCCGGCGCGCGCCGCGGGTACACCTCGGGAGCGCTGACGACACCCAAGCGGATGACGCCGCCCCACGCGGTCGCCGGCGGCGCTGACCCGGTGCTCCGCCGCGCCGAGGAAGCGGGCACGGCAGAGCGGCGCGGCGGGCGCGGCGACGGGCACGGGTGCGCGTAGAACATGCTGCTCGGCGCCGAAAGCCGCGGCGGAGTGACGGAGGAGGCGCCCTTGCTGCACGTCAGGCTGGCCGGGTCGCTGATCGACGACATGCTCCGGCTGACGCAGCTGCCGCGGCTGCTGTAGCGCGAGCTGAAGCCGCCACTTGTGGACGTGGCACCGGAATCAGAGCGTAGCAGCAGGAGGGCGGACGACGGCGCGTCGCTCGAGGCGGCCAAGGAGAGTCGGAGCGGGAGGAGCTTGCCGCCGGAGAAGACCTCGTCGGCGGCGCACATGTCAGCGTCCTCCCCGGCGAGCGCGAGGCCGCCGGACGAGAGCACGCAGAACTCAAAGTCCTCTGGCGCCGGCGAGGCGTCTGTCAGCACTATCTCCTGTCCAGGTCCAGCCATCGCCATGGATTCCGGGTTCGACAGTTGAACGGAACACGCGATTGCTGGGTCTTGCTTCTCATTTCTTCTGGGTTTGGGCACAAGGAGAGGAGGAACTAGAAGAGATGTTGCGTCTTGTGCTCAGCTCTTGTGCACTGGTGTCATCTTCCCTATTTATACATGCAATAGGTTGATGATCCCCTTATTTGGAGAACTGATTAATAAAAAAACATACTGCTTGCCAAGGTGACAAGCACGATAATAAGAGAGGAATTATTGTAGCGACTCTGTCAACCTTTTTTTTTTCCTCAAATATGGTTCCACGCCCACGAGGGTTGAATGGATATGGTAATAGGTAAACTGTGCAATTGTTGCGTCTGTAGACTGTAATAACACACGTTTCATAAAAATACAAAAGAAAAAATTGTGAACAGATCTGTGAGAATACAATCTCGACCTTTATTCTCAGTTTTATGCTGCTTCATAAATACAAACAGGCAATATTCACCAATATGGCCGTATGATGGCTTGTTTCATAAATACAGGCAATATTCAAAGAAACTGTAACCGGGAAAAGGTTATTGTTTTTATTTGATTTTTTTCAAAGAAACTTTTTGAATTTATTGAATTACTTTAGTTCTTTGTCAGCCCCTTCTCTCTGCCGATGCACCATATATTGTTTCGGCTGGGACGCAGGGTGATCAATCAACTGAAAAGTACTTCCTCGTCGTAAAATCATTGTTGCATGTACAACTAAATTGTTGTTAAACAATAAGTGATTAGCTAGGTTCAGCCAACTGAAAAAAGTTTGCAACAGTTCAAAGAAATTTAGCACCAACTGGAAGAGGATTCAAATATAAGTAGCCCTCGCTCCTGTTCCTTAATTTCTGCAAATGAAAATCCGTACATGCTTCTTCATTTCTATGTACACGATATGTTATTTGGGATGGTGACCGGGGATAGAGAACCAATCTATCTTTCTTTACAACCTTGTTTCCTTTTATTATGATATTATTTCTCATTGTTGCACATGATAGTATACAACGGATTTTTTTTTAACCTTTCTAGAATGACACAGTATAAGAAGTCCCCATCCTTCACCAATAGCACATCAGACACGTCTAATCATCAATATCGTACATGTACAACTTTAGGGCCTTCTAGAATTAGTACATCGTGAAAACTAAGAGGGAAGAAACCAAGAAATTTCGACCCCTGACTCCAATATCGTCTCTGTATGCACTTTCAAGAGTTAGAAAAGCTTTAAATGACTAATTTGGATTTTAGAGTTACCAGTGAAGAAGAAATTCAAGAATTAATAAATGAGTACTGCTATACGTATGACCGGATCGTCCGACCCAACCGTATGACTAGCACAGATCAGTCATTAACATGTGCGGTATGGTCGGACGCTATTAGCACTAGTCGGATGGTATGGTCTGACGCTCGGGAAGTACGCACAACATTTCCCTTACCTTCAATTTCATTGCAAATTCTCTGTGCAAAAAAAAAAAATCATTGCAAATTCAGTAGTGAGCGTGTTATATGCACATTGGAGCATATTCGTCCGTGAATCTATTAATCTATTAACGCTTTAAGTGCTCGATCGGCTAAACTCACTAAACTTTTTCTTGGTCAATTAAGGTCTCGAGAAACCAATAAGACAATCGGCAGCTCAGATTACAGATCGAACAAAAGCATGTTGCATGATTGTGCACAGAGACTACAGGATCCAGTGAGCTTACCGAGAGATCTCTCCAACATACTGTAATCATGCTAACAAGAATGGTCACTGTTGCGTCCATTTGGAACAATGGTGATTAGTTTGTTCCGTATGACGCAATCTTGGGCCAATTAATTCATGCCCGGACTGACGCAAATCTGAATCTAAATAGTAATTTACAGCGTACGATGTTGTCTTAGAAGCACATAACAACAAAACTGATCCGGATCTGAGGCGACACGACAAAGATTTTGGACACCTTTCAATTGACCAAATTTTTTTTTCCTAGAAAATCTAACTTTATAACGAGAAATAGAGCCGTCAATCCACTTAATTTGTTCTTCCTTCCATGATTGATCAAGTCATTAGCTAGCAGACATTTCTGATGCTGGCCGCCATTCGAGCCAGGTCAGAGTTCAACCCTTTTTTGAATATGCGTCCACATATGGCTACTAATTATCCCATGCGAACTCTGTTTTAAAACAACTGCAGTAATTTGAATGAGCCTATTTCACATTTCAATATTGGTATTCGTACTCATTTTGTATTTTTGCTTTTGTGGCAATAGATACCAGACAGAAATATGACAATGACCTAGAACTTGTTCCAGCACACTAACACCCTGTTTGGATTTATCATAGTTTCTTAAAAACTTGTTTTTATTTTTAGTTTCTAGATAAAAACTAGGTGGGATGTTTGAATCCTAGTTTTTATAATATATAAACTAGATTTTGGCGAGTTAATGCATTAGAATGAGGCAAAAACTAGCATTAGCTGGATTAAGTCAGATTATAGTTTTCTTAGAAACCCATAATCTGGTTTATAGAAACTGATATAAAAATTGGTTTGTTTGGATGCTCTCTAGTTTCTAGAAATCAATTTCTTAAAATTAAAACTTAAGGGATCCAAATAGGACCTAAGTACACTGATAATGCAATAGAATCAATGAAGTTCGATAAAGATATCAGTATATGTTACAAAATATTATAGAAAACATAATTATTTCAGGAAAACAACAAGCTCAGGTTAATTTGCTGAATTACTCTTTCAGTTCATATCTTCAGTACTATTAATGGGATGTGTGGGGGAGCCTTCCAAATTACATACATTATGACCAAATATGTCGATTAACCAAGAATGAACATTGACAAGCGTCGACTCTTCGAAACATCACGTGTCGTAGCCCATTCTAGGCAACAAACACCACAATATTTAATCATAATATGTCTAATTCCGCTATTCCCCGGCATGCACAAACAACACCCAAGATCGACGTGCACACCGCTAAGCCATATTTGTAAGCATCTTCATCACAAGAATTAACGAGAGAGTAAAAATATTATATTACCTTAGCAGTATCTTTATTTAGCCAAATTTACATCAAAGGGAAAGTCTAGAACTCACACGCTAAGAATACAACTAACTTAGCATGAACAAGGACATGGTTATAAAGGTTTGGTCTTTGTTTAAGAGCTTACGCAGCGGAGTTATATAATAAAAAACGATGATGCTCCACTACAAGCACCATTCGCACCACCTTGCCAACCACCCACTACTCCTGCCCTTCACCCCCATCGGTAGCATGGTAGAAGTAGTCAAAAACATACTCATCCTCACCTGCAAAACTCCACAATTAACATCGTGAGTACAAAGGTACTCAACAAGACTTACACGAAGAGTGATATAGCTCTCAACTAAAGAAATATGCATTTAGCTTTGGACAAAAATAAGGCAATTAGAATAACAAGTGCGTAAAAGCCATTAATATTTTTGAAGTAAATAACTTACATTTCTAATCATAAGTGAAGCTATTGGGCAACCTCTATAAAAAAAACCCATTGTATAAGTAAAAGTACTAGTAGTTCATATTTCTTCCTATTCCCAAACCACATCCTATGGGAAAATAATCATGATAAATAGAGACGCCCCAAGGCGTGATCATAACCGTGATCTATAATGTAACTGGTTTCATCTTGATTAGAGCTATAATTATTTTTAAGTGAATTTTCAAAGTTCAGAGATGAACTAGTACAATTTAACTAGGCTAGCTAATTAGCTTTCTCCTGCTTCCCTGCCTGCTCACGCACATCACACCAGGCCGCAGGGTCCTCATCAACCACGATGCAGCAACAGAGTCACAGGAGCCCAAAGAATTTGTCAAACGAAAGAAAAGGCAGGCAGCAAGGAGGCTACCGCCATGCAGATGCTCACCAGTTAGCACGACTAGGGTTCTTTGACCGAGACAAACGGCGGCGACAACGGCTCCTGCAAAATTGGCCAACAACAAGCATCGTTTCTTGATCAAAATTGGCTCACGGGATACGCAGGGACCTTGTGAAGGTTCCTCCAAACTGAATTAGAGCGAGACTCAGCGGGAGAGAAGGATTTCAGAAGGGGGCAGAACGGGTTGGCTTCGGACTCCGGCAGGACTCGGTGTAAATTCTCAGAGGCTATGGCGGGAGATGGCGGTTGGTGGCCATGAGAAGAAAGAGGGAGGGGTGGCGCGACGGTTTGCTGAGTCGGTTCGGCCGGGGAGGTGCTGAGGCGGCAGAGAGTCGAGCTTCGAGCTGGGCAACAATGGTGGTCTGTAGTCTGGAAGAAACAACTGAGAGAGAGAGACTAAGGCCAGAGAGATAAGACCGAGGAAGAGATTCGGGGGTTATCCCCTGGGCTTTGGCGGCAGCTGATGCCTGCTTGCGTGGCGTGCGGAGCGCGCGGCACGCAGCAGCGCTGGCCCCTGCGCTCGCGACGCTGAGGGAGAAGCGGTGGGTGGGCAATTTTGCAGCAAACTCCTTCATCCGAGAAAATTGCAAAGATGCTCTCAAAGAGTATGAAAATTTGACATGTTACAGAATCGCCCCCCCTCCCTCCCCTCTAAAGGAATCTCGTCCCAAGATTCGATTCGAGTAAGAAAAAGTAAAATGATCAATCATGGGAATAATAATGAACGAGCAAGGATAAGAGTTAGGAGAATAACATATAGGATTCGAGATCATCTCCACTAAGATATGATTGAATATTATAAAAGAATTTAAGGACAAACAAATAAGCTGCTGCAATGAGTTTTAGTTTTCAAGAAAAATTCAGCTTACTGACGTGACACGAAACATCAGATTTCTCCCACTAATATCCAAGAGTTGTAGCAACTAAGGTTCAGATTTGCATGGTTAACATACCTCAAAGGTTAGAAAATAATTGAGGATAGTTAGTTCTAAGTTCATCTTCTTGCTCCCAAGTCGCTTCTCCTTCGGTGTGGCCACTCCATTGGATCTTCAAGAATTTTGTGGTTTGCTTGCGAGTCTTATGTTCCGCTTCATCAAGAATGCGAATTGGGTGTTCTTTATAGCTGAGATTGGGTTCTAGCACCAAGTCTTCAAGATTTGTCAATTTTGTTGGAACTCGAAGGCATTTCTTGAGTTGTGAAACATGAAACACATCATGAACATTGGAGAGGGTTGGAGGAAGTTCCAATTGGTATGCCACTTCTCCTCTTTTTCCAATAATACGAAAAGGACCAATATATCGAGGAGCCAATTTTCGTTTCACTTGAAACCTTTTTAAACCTTTAAAGGGGGAAACCTTGAGATAGACATGATCACCAATTCCAAATTCATGTGCTCGGCGACTACGATCAGCATAATGCTTTTGAAGAGATTGAGCTGACCGTAATCTTTCTTGAATGGTCTTTACCATTTCCTCAGCCTCCAGAACAATATCCGGTCCAAAATAGGGTCGTTCTCCCGATTCTGACCAGTTCAAGGGAGTTCGACAACTTCTTCCATACAATGCTTCAAAAGGAGACATTTGGATACTTGCTTGATAACTATTGTTATAAGAAAATTCTGCAAATGGTAGACACACATCCCATTTCTTTTCATATATGAGTGCACATGCCCGAAGCATGTCTTCCAAGACTTGATTTACCCTTTCGGCTTGGCCTCCCGTTTGGGGATGATATGCAGAACTATAAAACAAATCAGTATTCACAGCCGTATGAAGATGTTGCTAAAATTGAGAGACAAATTATGGACCACGATCTGAAACAATCTTCACTGGAACACCATGAAGGTACACAATCCGAGAGAGGTAAAGCTCAGCATATTTCTCCACTCGATAATTAGTCTTGACCGAAAGAAAATGAGCAGATTTGGTTTAACCTGTCTATAATGACCCAAATGGAGTCATACCCTTGAGATGTTCTTGGTAGACCAGTAATGAAATCCATTCCAATTTCTTCCCACTTCCAAGATGGAATGGCTAAAGGTTGTAGTGTACCAGCGGGTTTGAGATGTTCAGCTTTAACCCGTTGACATACATCACACTCAGATACATATCGAGCAATTTCCCTCTTCATTCTTGTCCACCAAAAATGCTGCTTGAGATCATTGTACATTTTGGTGCTTCCAGGGTGGATAGAGAACATCGACTCATAAGCTTCATCAAGAATTTTCTTTCTAAGTTCAGAAACCTTAGGAACCACAAGACGAGTTCCAAACCATAGAATACCATGTTCATCCAGTCGAAAACACTTTGCCTTGCCTTCCTTTATTTTCTCTCTAATTCGGATCATGCCTTTATTGTCCTGTTGTGCTTCTTTAATTTCACTAAGAAGAGTAGAGGTGAGTTGAATATTAGTGAGTGATCCTTCTTCCACTCTCTTGAATCCAAGCTCCCAGAAATTCTTGCAAGGAGAATCAGAAGGTTGGTTCACTAATAAGGAGATGCAGTAACAATGAGCTTTTCTACTCAAGGCATCAACGACAACATTTGCTTTGCCCGGATGATAATGAACTTCTAAAATATAATATTTGATCAGTTCAAGCCATCTTCGTTGTCTCATGTTGAGGTCAGCTTGGGTGAAGATATACTTGAGACTTTTATGATCGGTGTAAATATTGCAATGATTTCCAAGGAGGTAATGACGCCAAATTTTTAGAGCATGCACAACTGCGGCAAGCTCCAAATCATGAGTTGGGTAATTTTCCTCATGACGTTTCAATTGCCTAGAGGCATATGCAATGACATGACCTTCTTGCATGAGGACACAACCGAGACCAATGTGAGAAGCATCACAATAGACATCGAAATCTTTAGTGATGTACGGTTGGGCAAGAATTGGTGTTGTAGTGAGGAGAGACTTCGAAGTTTGGAATGCTTGTTCACACTCTTCAGACTAAACAAATTTGGCATCCTTTCTTAACAGCTTCGTCATTGGCTTAGCAATTCTAGAGAAATTTTTAATGAACCAACGATAATAATCTGCAAGTCCAAGAAAACTCCGAACATCCGTGACACTTCGTGGTTGTTCCCAATTAAGTACATCCTTCACCTTACTTGGATCAATAAAAATGATAGGACATGACCAAGAAAAGATACTTTCTTCAGCCATAATTCATACTTCGAGAACATAGCATAGAGACGGTTTTTATGAAGCTTCTCTAGAACCACTCGAAGATGTTTAGCATGATCTTCTTCATTCTTGGAGAAAATAAGGATGTCATCAATGAAGATCACAATAAAGACGTCAAGCTCTTCAAAGAATATTGAATTCATCAAATACATGAAATACGCCGATGCATTGGTAAGACCAAATGACATCACCGTGTACTCATATATCCCATATTGAGTAGTGAAGGCAGTCTTCGGAATATCTCCCTTCCAAATTTTAATTTGATGATAACCCAATCTTAAATCAATTTTTGAGAAAACTCGAGCACCAGATAGTTGATCAAAAAGAATATCAATTCGAGGAGGAGGATACTTATTCTTGATGGTGACTGCATTAAGAGGTCGATAATCCACACACATCCTTAAAGTATGATCCTTCTTCTCCATAAAGAGAGCTGGACATCCCCAAGGTTAGGAGCTCGATTGAATATATCCTTTATCTAGTAAATCCTTGAGTTGCTCTTTTATTATAGCAAGCTCTTCCGGTGACATCCGATATGGACGTTTAGAGACAGGAGCAGCCCCAGGTTCAAGTTCAATGACAAACTCGACATCTCGGTCAGGACGCATTCCTGGTAACTCATCAGGAAGTACATTCGGGAATTCACATACCACGGGAATAGCAGCAATATCTGCCACCATGCCTTCCAAAGCATAGAGACAAGCATCACCTTTGTCAAGATAGAGCGTTAATCGACCACCCGAAGGATTTTTGAGATCAATGGTACGGGGGGCACAACAAATGATAGCATCATATTGGGATAAACAATTCATGCCAAAAATAAAATGTAAACCCTTGGTATTGATTATGATAAGATTTGCTAGGAAAGTTATCTCATTGATTAAAATTGTTGTTAGAGAGAGAACTTGGTTAGAAATTAATTCAGCCCCAGGTGCTTCAAGATGCAGCGACGAATACATCGCCTTACTAATCATACCATGATGCAACATGAAATCCTTCTTGATAAAAGAATGCGATGCCCCGGAGTCAAAAAGTACGACCGCGGGGTGAGAATTAACAAGAAGAGAACCCAGTAACACACCTGCATCCTCTTGTGCAGCCTCGACGGTGATGTGGTTGACACGACCATGCTTTGGGGTAGGCTTGGCCTCTTGGAGCGGTTGAGCTTGTGGTTGGGCTGGACGAGGAGCATTCGTCACTGGAATCTTAGAAGGATAGGGGCAGTTGCGGATGAAGTGCCCTTCTTGGTTGCAATTGAAACAATGACCACGAGGAGTCCCACTAGAAGATCCAGCTGGACGAGGAGCATTAGGAGCAGCACGTCTCACCATCCACATAGGGTGCGGGGCCTGAGCATTTGAGAACCTTGGAGGTGGAGGGAAGTTGGGGCGAGGACGTATTTGCGGGCTTCCACTAGCAACCGGTGGTGGTCCTCCCTTACGCTTCTTAGCTTCTTGAGATTTCTTCCAATCTTGTTCCTTGTTGATGGCTCCACTCACAAGAGCATCAAAAGTAGGATAGTAAAGCTCAGACATCTTATCGATCATTTTTGGTGTGAGGCCTTCACGGAACTTCTCTTGCTTCTTTGCATCAGTGTCCACTAACTCGGGGGCATATTGAGCAAGTTGATTGAAGTCACGAGCATACTCCATGACTAATTTATTTCCTTTCTTGAGATTAGCGAACTCTCTTCTTCATTTTCATGACTACCGAAGGGATATGGAAATCACAGAAAGCTTTCTTAAATTCCTCCCATGTAGCATGGTGATCAGCGGGTTTCATAGCAAGAAAATTGCTCCACCAAGCACCAGCTGCACCTTGAAGTTGGTGGGCAGCATACATCACCTTCTCATGTTCTCCGCATCGAATAAGGTTGAGCTTTTGCTCAATGGTGCGAAGCCAGGCATCAGCATCAAGTGGGTCGATGGCATGAGTGAACACCGGTGGCTGAGTACAAAGAAAATCTGAGTAGTCATCTTGCCTTTCGACTCCACCGGCTCTTCCACCATGATGACCCATAGCTTGCAACATAGCTTCGAACCTTTGGTTATTAGTCTTGCGATTTTCTTCCATTCGCATGAGCACATGCTCTAAAGTTAGAGGTGGCGGCGGTGGGAGGTTTCCATCACCACCTGCACCGTCCTGATTCATCCTGCCACCATGTTGTGGGATATTAGTGATGTTAGTTGGATCGCGATAGAAGATTGGAAATGATTGAGACAAAAAAAGGATTCCTAACGGCAAAACCACTTAAAATAACACAGAGAATTTTTTTTTCTCAATCATAAAGAACCAATAGAAAGACATGTAATGATATGCCATGATCAACATTAATGATTAAATAAATGCAAATGAACAATCCTCACATCGTACGCATATTCCACATCGATCCTAAACGAGGTTCAAATGACACCTATATTAACAGTTTAGGATTACTAACTAATAGTGAGTTGTTGGTCGGACCTATAGTCAAACCTCTAGGATACCACTAACACCAATTAATCTTCCATACAGCCTCATGAAAAGACTAAGAGAATTAATGCCCACTATAAATCGTGAAAGGGTAAGAAAGACTACAGAACAAATTAACATTTTACTATGTTGTAGCCATAAGATGAGAAAATGCTCTAGAAATGAGGTAAGGAATAAAAATAGCATCAAGTCTTGGATAGCAAGATTATATTAGTTCCATAATTAAATTAATGGAGTGCTCAAATTTTATTTACTACCCATGGGCTCTAATGAGGGCTCGTCCTATTAACCTTGCTCTGATACCACGCTGTGGAGGAGCCTTCCAAATTACACACATTATGATCAAATATGTCGATTAACCAAAGATGAATATTGACACGCGTCGACTCTTCGAAATATCACGTGTTGTAGCCTATTCTAAGCAACCAACATCACAATATTTAATCATAATATGTCTAATTCCGGTATTCCCCGGCATGCACAAACAACACCCAAGATCGACGTGCACACCGCTAAGCCACATTTGTAAGCACCTTCGTCATAAGAATTAACGAGAGAGAAAAAGTATTATATTACCTTAGCAGTATCTTTACTTAGCCAAATTTATATCAAAAGGAAAGTCTAGAACTCACACGCTAAGAATACAACTAACTTAGCATGAACAAGGACATGGTTATAAAGGTTTGGTCCTTGTTTAAGAGCTTACGTAGCAGAGTTATATAACAAAAGACGATGATGCTCCACTACGAGCACCATTCACACCACCTTGCCAACCACCCACTACTCCTGCCCTTCACCCCCATCGGTAGCAGGGTAGAAGTAGCCGAAAACATACTCACCCTGACCTACAAAACTCCACAATTAACATCGTGAGTACGAAGGTACTCAGCAAGACTTACACGGAGAGTCATATAGCTCTCATCCAAAGGAATATGCATTTAGCTTTGGACAAGAATAAGGCAATTAAGATGACAAGTGCGTAAAAGCCATTAATATTTTTGAAGTTGATAACTTGCATTCCTAATCATAAGTTAAGCTATTGGGCAACCTCTATAGAAAACAACCCATTGTATAAGTAAAAGTACTAGTAGTTCATATTTCTTCCCATTCCCAAACCACATCCTATGGGAAAATAATCATGATGAATGGAGACGCCCCAAGGCATAATCATAACTGTGATCGCGGCAATTCGAATTGATTTTACACCCTACAGGGGTTGTACAACTTTACCCACATGCCACAAAAACCACCGCTCATATGACCCGTCGGTCATAAGGAGTAATTCATTGTGACAACCCTTCCAAATACGCTCCAACCATTTACCAAACGTTCGGTTAAGGCGAGTTGGTCACACTAGGCCCTCGGAGATCATCCCTAGCACCTTCTTCAGCCCCCGAACTCGCAAGCCAAATGGTCGCAACTAGATAAGGAGTGAGGCTTGCCTACCCATATATCAGCATGTGGTATGTACGATTACGTGCCAAGGTTTATGTACAAACTATCAAGGATTTCCCATCTATCTAGTTCATAGCTAGCATTAACATTTTCAGCATGACATGATCAATGATCTCAAGTATCAACCTATATCACGCGAACATCGGTGACCTTCCACCGTTCGACTTCTACCGCATTAAGATAAAGCATCACTAAGCAATTACCGATTATCCCCAAACACCTGGACCTACCCAACTTAGTTATAAGGATAAGGTAATACAATAAACAAGGAAGGTAATGCATCAAGTAGGATACGACAATTTCCCTAGTGCCCAGCTAATGCAATAGGTCAATTGACTCAAGCACATTTAGTTAGAATGATCCAAAATAGTTTGAGATATGGATAGATGCTTGCCTTGAATCATAGGTTTGCCGCTCACGTTCTCCAAGTCAATTGTACCCTCGACACCACCCACGTCACTCTTCGGTCGTTCTCCTTCTAGAACATAAAATGATGCAACGAATGAATGAATGGGTGATATGAGAATGATGTAACATCCCGAAAATTAGCACGTAAAACTTATAACCTAAATTGATAAATTAAACTGAACTTCCTAAATCGAATTGAACTATTTCCCTCATTTATTTCTCTCTTTGCCTCCTTCCCAAATTTATCTGATTTAAACCGAGCTCACTCCATCGAATCTGTACAATCTTGACCTCGGATGCTTTACTCTCCTTCCCTATCGAGCCCAACTACCATATTAGCCGGACCCCTACTCGCTCCCTCTCTTCGCCTTTCTTCCTCCTCGCGCATGGGCCGCATGACAGCCCCGCTCCTCCAATCACGCGTACGACCGCATCTTTCTCGACCTCCTGTGTCGCAGCCGTCCCGCCGCCCAATGCCGTGCCCCGCGCTGGCCGTGCCCACCTGCCAACCCACTCGCCCGCTTAACTAGCAACACGACGCGTAGCTCTAGTGATCTTTGCTACCACCCACTCTAAAGTTGCCTTCCTTGGCCATATTTTGACAGCTGAAGGAGTTGCTGTAGACCCTGAGAAAGTTGAAGCAGTCACTCATTGGAAGCAACCAACCAATGTGTCAGAAATTAGAAGCTTTCTTGGATTAGCAGGATATTATCGTCGATTCATTGAAGGATTTTCCAAGATAGTTAGACCCATGACTGAACTCCTTAAGAAGGACAAGAAGTTTGAATGGACCAAGTCTTGTGAAAGAAGCTTTCAAGAATTGAAGCGTAGACTAACAACTGCCCCAGTGCTAGTCTTACCCGACATCCACAAAGATTTTGTCATCTATTGTGATGCCTCAAGACATGGACTAGGATGTGTCCTTATGCAAGATGGTAGAGTTGTAGCTTATGCATCAAGACAACTCAAGCCTCATGAGAAGAATTATCCAACTCATGATTTGGAATTAGCTGCAGTAGTGCATGCCCTCAAGATTTGGAGACACTACTTAATTGGGAATAAATGTGAAATCTACACAGATCATAAGAGCCTAAAGTATATCTTACCCAACCCGATTTAAACCTAAGACAACGAAGATGGCTAGAATTGATTAAAGATTATGATTTGGAGATTCACTACCACAATGGGAAAGCGAATGTTGTGGCAGATGCTTTAAGCAGGAAAGCATACTGCAACCATCTCATGAGTCATAATAGCCACCTGTTAAATGAAATGAAGAAGTTGAACTTGGAAATAATACCCCAAGCTTCAGTGAGTAATCTGAGTGTGCAACCCACACTGGATGTACAGATCAAACATGCCCAACCAAAGGATCAAGAGTTAATGAAGATCCGCAAACACACTGGAGAAGACAAAGCCCCTAACTTTAGAGTGGACGACACAGGTACCCTTTGGTACAAGGATAGGCTTTGTGTGCCAAAAGTAGGAAATTTTCGTGAGTTAATCATGGACGAAGCTCACAACTCAGCTTATTCCATCCACCCAGGATCCACTAAGATGTACCTTGATCTGAAGGAGAAATATTGGTGGAATGGAATGAAGGGAGATATAGCTAAGTTCGTAGCAGAATGTGATGTCTGTCAGAGAGTTAAAGCAGAACATCAGAAGCCAGCAGGATTACTCCAACCCTTACCAATTCCTGTATGGAAATGGGATGAAGTAGGCATGGATTTTATAGTTGGTTTTCCCAAGACAAAGAAGGGATGTGACTCTGTATGGGTAATAGTGGATCGTCTCACTAAAGTCGCCCACTTTATCCCCGTACGAACCAACTATGGAGGAGACAAATTGGCACAACTTTGTATTGACAGCATAGTGAAGTTGCATGGTGTACCTAGCCGAATCGTTTCAGATAGAGGTACTCAATTTACCTCGAGATTCTGGAAAAGCCTACACAAGTCTATGGGTACTAAGTTAGATTTTAGCACTGCCTATCACCCACAAACAGACAGACAAACTGAAAGGATAAATCAGATCCTTGAAGATATGCTGCGAGCATGTGCTCTCATGTACGGAAAAGACTGGGAGAAGAGTCTTGCCTATGCAGAGTTCTCATACAACAACAGTTACCAGGCCAGTCTAAAAAATGTCCCCTTTTGAGGCTTTATATGGTAGAAAGTGCAGAACACCCTTGATGTGGTCTCAAGTTGGAGAGCGCTCCTTAATAGGACCATCGGTCATTAAGGAAGCCGAGGAGAAAGTTGCAGAAATTAGAGAAAAGCTAAAGGCAGCCCACATTATGAACCCTTTAGCGGCGGAATAAAAATTGATGTAACGGCGTGGCCAAAGCCGCCGCTATAGTGGGCCAATGATTTTTAGACACGGCCCACATTATGAACCACCGCTACAAATCAATTTTTAGTGATAGTTGATAATGTGAACCGCCGCTAAAAATCGCCTCGATTTTTATCTGCGGTTGACAATATGAACCGCGCTAAAAATCAATTTTTAGCGACGGTTCACAATGTGAGCCGCTGCTATAAAAATATAAGGCATAGTTCTTTTTTTTTGTTCTACCACTTTGGCCCAACTAAATCCTATAAAATACGCTTGGAACCATAACTCACCACCCCCAGTGGCGGACCCAGGATTTTTGCAAGACTCGGGCCAAGCTTTGGCTATTGTCTAGGTACACACAAAAGAAAAATCTATATAATAGTATAAAATTGTTGAATAGCATACTTAAGTGCATGTAACTTGAGAAAAATAGGATGACTTGCTAATTTTTAATCACCTGAAAATCGAATATTTATTTAGTCAAAGCCTTGAATCTACATGTAAAATTCTAAAGTATCAATTAAATTGGGACGGAGGGAGTAGGATTTAAGATCCAACAAGTTGCAAAATACCTTTTTCTATAGTTAATTCATTGACAGTTTTTTCTACTTTTAGTACATCATATACATAATCCTATAATAAATAAATAAAAACTTTTTGGTAAAACAAAACCTCAAGAGAACCATGGACATCGACTGAAACCAAATGTTCGGTGTACTGAACACATGGAAATGTGCAAAAAATTTTGATAATTAAATTACAATCAAGACAAGATGAAATTAAAATAATAGAAAATTATCATGACTGTTGTTATCGGATCTATTGTTTACTTCCTATGTTGGAACCTCAGGTTCATTCGCAAACGTCTCTTGACTGCTTGGGTTGGGTACAGAAGACGGGCAAAGTCGCTAATCGCCGCATCAGCACTTTGGGAGGGCCAGAGGATTGAGTCGGAGAAGTCTAAAGAAAGGAGAGGAATCACCGGTGAAAGCGAAATAAGTCAAACGACGCTAGGGCCCTAGGGAACGCCGCTAGTCATCGTTGCTGCGGCTCCAGCGTAGTGCGTAAGCGTAGTGCGTACAATCGTGTAGGGTGTACCATCTGTGAGCATGTGGGCTATTTTCATTGTGCTAATGGGCCTAAGCAGACTGCCAGGCTTGGGCCAGCTCTTCTTAAATAGATTTGTTTGCTGAATTTCTAAGGCTCGAGTCCTCTGTTATCTAGGCCACGAGTCGGGCCGTGGCCTGTGTTGCCCGACCGGTAGGTCCGCCCCTGTCCACCCCTATCCTCCTCTCTCCCCCTTCTCGCACCACCCAACCAACCATCTCTCTCCTCTCTCCCCACCCCACCCCTCTGGCTCTCCCTCCCCTCTCCCAGGCTCCCCAGGCACCACCCCTCTCCCTCCTCTCTCCCGGCCCCATCACCTCCTCATCGGTGAGATCCGGCGCTCGACAAAAGGGCGGCAGCTACGCGGGCGGCCACGATGGGCGCTCGGCGAAAGGGCGGCGGCGACGGGCTCCTCTGGAGTGGATCTGGTGCCCCTCCCCCTCCCCTATAGTGGCGGGCTCCTTTGGCGGATCTGGCGCCTCTTCCCCTCCTAGACGGTGCAGTAGCAGTGGACTCCTTTGGGGCAGATCCTGTACCCTCCCTCGCCCCAACAGCATGGCAGCCCTCCCCCTCCCCGATGGCACGATAGTTGCGGGCTCCTCGGGCAGATCCGACACCCCTGCCCCTCCCCAACGGCACAACAACCCTCCCTAACAGTGCAGCGGCAGTGGGCTCCTCTGGGGCACGGATCCGGCTCCCCTTCCCGTCTACGATAACGGTCCTCCCCCTGCCTAACTGCATGTGGCGGTGGACTCCTCTGGGGCTCGGATCCGGCGCTTCCCCGTCTCTCTTCACCAGATCTGGCTGCGCGGCATCGCGGGCTATGAACGGGCTAGCGGGCTCTGCCCTTTCTTGTTTTTTCTGAGTCAATGGTAGCGGCGGGTGAAGATGTCACCCGCCGTTGCAAACATATTTTTAGCTATGGTTTGTTTTCCTTTTTTTACAGTCTATCGCTATAAAATATTATTTTTAGTTGCGATTTCACAGTCTATTGTTGATTTTCAACCGCCGCTAGAAGCATGTTTTGTTGTGCGTCACCGCTGCCACATAGGCACAAGCTCGCCTCGCGCGATAACTTGCCGGACTCCCTGAGCCAACACAGGTGCTCACTATTCATGCCCCTTTCACCGGTGGGTTCAAACCAGGTACAAATGTATGATGGTCTTCACAACTGATCATTATAGGCTTGATCACCGACACCTATCCAGTCTAGGTCCCACCATAGACCAAGAGTAACAACCCAGATCACACCCTCAAGCACACCCTAGCCTTAGATGTGCATCAATGCTGAAGTTACTCTCACTAGCACTCTCAAGATATGTAATATCTCCTTCTAGTGCTCTCCTCTTTTCCTCTTGGACCTTACCAAATGCTCTCAGGTATTCCACTTGCCAAGAGAGGTCTCCAAGACCCCCAACAACAAAGTTATATAGGCTCCCAACGTCCAACTTGCCGTTGCTCCACGAAACCAGCTTTCTAGGGCTATTGACCGAACTATCCGATCACTGCTTGACCGAACCGTCCGGTCACTATAAACTCCAGCTCCAACGGCTCTGCCCTTGCTGATCTTCATACAGACCGGACCGTATGGTCAGTTG
Organism: Eleusine coracana subsp. coracana; assembly: GCA_032690845.1. Taxonomy (NCBI): domain Eukaryota; kingdom Viridiplantae; phylum Streptophyta; class Magnoliopsida; order Poales; family Poaceae; genus Eleusine; species Eleusine coracana. Next base: position 35,392,405 of record CM064422.1, on the reverse strand, counting down.
ACCGGACCGTCCGGTCTGTTTCTCTCTCCTATCTAGAATCATTTCACGCGCTACTTCCTCTTTGCCCAAGTCTCAACTCTACTAACCAAACTGTTCGGTTACTAGATCATACCATCCGATCTCTCGGGTTTCCAGACTTGACAGATTCCTCGTTGCCTGCTGTAAGTCCCAGACAAAACCTCTTAGTGACCGTAGAGTCCAGTCTCCACTAACCCCTCTGTCCGGTCACTTCGTCCAGAAGCTGAAACTCCTCGTCCTCACTTGACTTTGTTTCCCGGCTTCTCCGAACAACTCCTTGGCTTCTCCATTATCACCTGGTGCCAGTGAATTCCCTGAGCATCCATGTACATCAGTACATCATCGACTAGACATGACCTAAGAGAAATGACCTAGACCCCCTTGATAGTCCAGTTTTTCCTATGGACTCAAAGCCCTAACAACTAGACAAGTGTTCCCAACACTTACTCCATAGCTTGTTCTCAGCTTTGATCCATCTCCATCAACCCTAGCACTCCATCAAGCTCATCAAGCCTCCATGCTTGCGGTCATTGTCATCAATCGCCAAGGCAACCATCATCTATATGATTTGTAGTAGAGTTTAGAGATGATTCCTGCATAGATAACATTCATGTAGATATTAGACCATAATTTCATAGTTGTCATTTATCACCAAAACATTTATACCTTGGGGATCCCATCATCAATGGTCATGAAGCTTACAATCTCCCCCTTTTAGTGATTGATGACAACCACTACTTATCATAATCTTATCAAGAAACAAAAGGGCTAAAGGAGCTACACTACAATCGAGAGGAACCACAAAAGCATAAGAGAGAAACGCACAAGGTCCTACTCCATCAAGCGTTGTCAAGAGCCAAAAGGAAAATAGAGAAAATCACACTCTAGATTATATGCATGCTTGTCAGGTGAAGATATTAATAAAAGCATAAAGACATGCAATGGAAGACATGAATGATGGTATGCAACAGGTTAGCATGGCAATGCATAGGAATTAAGAACAAGCAATCATCATCATGGAATCATACACAGGCATACGAGATAAACAAGGAATACACAACACTACGTATGAAAATAAACCAAGTGAGATCAAGATGAGTCAAACATAGGTGAAAGAAAAACCGTGACCCATCAAAATCCACGAACATCAAATAACTCCATCAAAATAAGATCCAAATATATCTATCTCCCAAAACCAATGTACACATATGCTCCCCCTAGATTCAAGCTACTCTCGATCGCACAGGATCACACTCCAACCCCCCCCTATACATATGACATACTTCTCCCCCTTTGGCAACAAGCACCAAATAGCGGGAATGAGTGAACATCTACATACTCTTGTTCGAAGGAGGTGGTGCAGTGACGTCCTCTGAAGGCTCTGCTCCTAGCTGCTCCTGTGCTAGATCCTGCTTTGCTCCCTGAGCCTGTGCCGCCTAAGCATCCATCTACTCAAAGAAGTCAAGGTCTTCAGGTACTCAAACCCTCTATCCTGCCCTATTGGTGGGACTATGGATGTCTCCTCAGCAACAGTCGCCTGAAGAAGAGTAAGGTCATCACATCCTCCTAAGTGAAACCTCAGTGGACCAGATCCTCTGCTACCTCAGGTGTGACTGGAGGAGTGTCTGTAGCAGAAGAGGGTGCTGCTATAGCTGACTCTGGGGCTGTCTAGAAGTCTACACGTGTGGTGTGCACTATCTCTATGTATAGACTCCTGACTGGTAGCTGCTGGGAGGTGGAAGGTCCCGCCATCTACGAAGTAAAAGAGTGTGTTGGTGAAGTGAACAACACAGACACTAAAAAGGTGGACACAGGTGAGAACTGAGCTTGTTAGTGAGTCTGTCCTACTCCCCCTATCAAAAAGACCCCTGAGAATGAAGGCAATCCAGAAGACTGGGTTGTCATCATAGCAGTGAAGGGTCCTGGCTGAATCGGCAGCTGCTGAAACTATGGAAGTGCTGAAGGACCTGGCTACGGATTGGCCTACCTCTGAGTCATCTCTGCCATCTGGGTCATCAGGTGGTCAACAACATCATCTGCTATCTTTGAAGCTCTACATGTCCTTTGATGACCTCCATGATCTGATGTCCCTCCTCAGCTGCGCTCTAGATGAAGTCACACAGGCGTACTGCCAGTGCTGTCACTGAGAGAGCGTCCTTTGTCTGTGTGCCTATAGGCTGGGGAGGAGCTCCTGTACTGGCTAACTCAGGAACCACCGTCTCTAGATGAGTTGCCTACTCGTGAGTGACTGGTGGTGACTCCTACTCCTCTCTTGTCTGCTGACTCGAGGCTGACTGCGAACCCCTGAGGACTCGAGGTGAGTAGCTGGTGGTCACCTTAGGGAAACGTGTCATACTGCTCCTTCGTCACTAGTCCCATCCTCCTCAAAATATAGCACATTCAAGGAGCATAGACTACATGGCGTCCTCCTACCCTCTCAGAGATAACCTCTTCCATCTCAACAATCTGTAAATCAGCCATGTCAAATGGCTGTCTCCTCAGTATAGCTGCTACTACCCAATGGTGCAGTAAAGTGAACTCCTCTTTGTATCCATACCTGGGAATGATAGTCCTGGTGACTATCGCTCTAACCACCTTTGCCTCCGCGGTGAGTCTCGTAAGGCCTCTCTCAAAGCCTGGGGTGTGCGGAGATGGAAAGACAATCAACATCATGTAGTCTGAAGGTAGCTTCCCTCCCTATGGCCTGCAAGGTGGAGCAAGGGTCGGATAGGCACTCCTGTACAACTGGAAATCTGAAGTACGGAGCACAAATCTGGCTATCAAGTCTCCCCTACTCACATGCTGTGGCTGCCCTCTAAATAAGAACCAGATCTCTAAGCGGTCTCTAACAACCCATAGTGTAGCATAGAACTCTAAAACTATATCCTCTCTGTATCTATAGGGCTCCATGACCAACTCTGCCAGACCAGGTAGGTAAGTGAAATATTACTCCATGTCTATGCATGTGGCTCTCCTCATAGCCTGGTAAGTGGTGTATTGGTGTGGCAGAAACAACTTATCCTTGCCCATCAGCGAAAGATAGCGTCTCAGACCCTCTCCAATCCTCCTCTAGAGGCCCGTCCAATACCTCCCTCCTACAACGAGATCCATGGGGACTAGAACCCATTGCTCAAAGGAGATAAGACATAGCAACTTAAGGTCCTTTACAAGAACCTTAAGAATATCTGTCTCTCCAGCTGGTTGTACCTGTCTCTGCAGCCTCCTCACGCGCACTGCACAGGTGCACCTTGGGTCTCTTGCCTGATGAGCAGTCCTCTGCTACTGTGGCTGGACCGGTTGCTTAGTCTCTTCTAGCTCCTCAGCCTCCTCATACTCATACTCTGAGCTCTGCTCTGACTCTGATTTCTCCTCCTCTGACTCCTCCTGCTGCCTAGAGGATCCCTACTCCGTAGGTCTCGACGACATCTCCTAACGAGAAGTCGGAGTACCCTATGATCATCGTGGCAACCTGATCCTTGTGAATAGCTTTGGCACTGTGGTCCTCTGCCTGGTGCTCCTCCTGCGACCCTGGTCGTCTGTCTGTGTATCTGTGATCAGCAGTGATCTAGGTGTCCCGCGGAAAGCCTCCATGGCCTCTATGTGTTGTGCAACCCTCCTGGCCCTCTCTGACTCTGGGTCCAACCTGGTCCTCTTCTTTCTCTTCGACATCTTTGGCATCTTGCCCTTGCCCTTATCCTGACCAGAATCTGCCATATTTATTGCTACTGACCTGCTATCACTGCACGCATGTAGGTATAAACAGGATAAGCATAGAACCTATATAAAATCTACAAGCAGAGCACTGCTAGGTAAGAATGCACAATAGAAATCCTAGCACTGAATGAAGGACATGATCACTAGACAAATAAAGCAATATAATCAGCAATGATCATCGACTATATGTGGCTGGTGTGAGTCATCTAGTGTGCAGTCAAGTAATAGGCAATAAATCTAACTGTAGAGTAAACAAGAGACGAACCCTAGAGATGCAATTAACTGATAGGCATTGAATTAATTGCAGATAGGTTGAGTCAATTACCTAATTAATGCAACTAAACATGGGCAATTAATCCAATTGGATCAGTTAAGGCAAGTACTCGAATTTAGGGCATAATCGATGAATGGAGAGAAAAGCATGATACGCTAAGGAAATCTGAAGCCGAAACTGGGAAGAACGTGTGACCAATTGCCAAAAAGGATGAACTTTCTGAGGTCGTTGCCAATGGAGGAGGGAAAAGGTGCAAGCTTTTTCCCTAATCAGTGGGACTCGATGTGGGCAGAGGGGTGGTTCGGCTTGCGCGCGTGGAGGGAGCAGGAGGCACTGGCTGGCGATGGGTCGATGGCAAGCGGCGGTGGCTAGGGCTTGTGTGGGCATGCACGGCTGTGCGGGTGCGCGAGCAAGTAGTTGTGGTGGCGGCGCATGCAAGCGGGTGAGCTCGGCTCGGAGGCAGAGGGAGGCAGGCGATGGCGAGGTCGATGGGGGCGACATCCTGGTCATTCTCTCGGCTTTGGAGACTAGAATGAGAAAGGAGACAAGTAATTTGACATAAGTCAATTACACATCGACGACCGAGATCCATCAAGGCTAGATCAATGGTCACAGAAGAAAACTGTTCTCGCATTCCAAGCATTATGACCGGATCCTTCGCTCAAGTCACCATACCATCCGGTCAGCTCGAGTTACTGGAAATTATTGTTCTGGGTGAATAGAACTAAGACACACCAGACTGTATGATCTCTACTGAGAGTTCTGTCCAGTCTCCATTTCCAGTCTCCCGAAGCACTGTGACCGGCTTGTACGGTTACTACCAGAAATTTGCTGAGACAAGGAATTTCTCCATCTTCCAAGTGCCCCCACCTAACACCCAAATAAAACACTGCACTTCGAATATGAAGGGAACTCTCAAACACTCATTTTCAAATAGTGGCTCTTTATGGCGTTATAATTTTCGCGAATACCAAATGAAGAATCGAGCAAAGAAGAACCAAGGCAAATAAGAGCCAAATGGGTATGTGTGAGCCTTAGTCCATGAACCACACGAGTGGGTTTAAACTCGGAGTTCATAAGAGTTTGCTTTGGTCACACTTATGGAGATGTAATCTCATATAGAGCACGAGGCACAAATTTCTCCAAGTGAGGTAAGCCTCCTTTGTGTTTCCTATATGATGCATGCAACAAGCATTTTACATATGCAATGAAAGTAAACATGTCATATGAATGCAAGGAATATTAAACAAGACACAAAGGAAACCTAACAGTGTCAAGTTTGAACCCCTCTCAAGCTTACTCACTATAAGCCATACCCTTGCTTTGAGAGAAGCCAAACACTACAAGGTTTTAGGTCTATCGCAAGGGCCTAAAAAAAAGTTGCTATATGGGTATTTTCATTGCGATAACAAACTATCACAACGATGTCATTTCATTGGGAGGCGTCACAAGTAGTAGCGCTATGATAGCACAATGCATCCAGTTTTTTGTATCGTTGCGGTAGCTGTGGCTTGTTGCAATGACATGTTACATTGCATATAGGTGATATGGCAATGACGGCTGCGTTGCAGTAGGATGGATTCGCAACTACGTGCATTATTGCTATAATGGCTATTGCATCAATGTTTCATAGTTGCAAATACGTAATATTGCAATGCTCTTGAGGTGTAGCGAATGCCGCAATTGCCACGTAGGTAGTCGTCGTGATATCTGACCCAAAATGCAACAACCTCCTCCACGTTGCTATAGATAGAGGGTATCGCATCAATATATCAGCCGTTGCAATCTGACCCAAACTGCAACAACCTCCTCCACGTTGCTATAGATAGAGGGTATCACATCAATATATCAGCTGTTGCAATCTGATCCAAACTGCAACAACCTCCTCTGTGCTGCTATAGATAGAGGGTATCCCATCAATATATCAGTCGTTGCAATCTGCGTCAGTGTATTGGAACGAAATGAACAACATACATCAATCCAATATTATTGATGCGATTGTATCTATAGAAATCCAAAATTATTAGTTACATCAATCCAGTATTCACTCATACAACCCATTCAAATCCAGAACTGCAATTGTATCCACAGGAATTTCTCCATGCCGAAATGATAACAATGAAGGGATACATTAGGGTTGATTCGCATCTAGGCAATCCTAAACCTTGTTCTTACATGCATGCTGATTCTTTTTGCCTCCTCGTGTTCTACTTAGAGCTATCAGCTCATTTTGAGATATGAAATTTTTTGATGCCTCATGATCACGATATTCCTTTGCCAAATTCTTTGACAGATTGGTAGGTTTTGGTTTGCGAGCCGGAACATTTTCTTTTTGTGTTGTGATAATGCTTCTTATCTCAATCTGGTATAAAGACGTAGGAATATTTTTAGCTATAATCCAAGCACCACATCATCATGATTGCCATATTTGTTCAAAACCATTACCTGCTCTGGCTCAAGTGTTCGAATGTTATGCACAGGTGTTGCATCAATGTTGTCCTCAGTGTTCCTAGCTTCAGGTTTGGTTGTATTGCAGCTTCTTACATTGTTTGTCACTTTATTGGTCTCCTCTGCAATTATGCCTTCAGTGGTCTTGTTTGTCCCTTCATTGGTCTCCTCTGTAATTATGCCTTCAGTGGTCCCTAATGCAATCTTGGTTTCATTGGTAGCAGCCTGCTAATTAAAAACATAAAACAAATTATGTAATATGACAAATTTAAATGCAGTCGAGATTTCGACTATAATCTATATGAGCAATTGAGGAAACTTTCAGGAGCATAATGAATCTTTAATTGGCAACAGAGCTTGGCAGTCATGGAGCTAGGCCCAAACTCTAGGTTGGGCCAAATGCTATCGGACTGGTTTGGGTGGACCAAAGGAAAAAATGCCAAAAACAGATGCAAAAAAATAAATGTATCTTTCTGATCTGAGGGTGGGCATGCGAGTGTTACGGCCTGTTTGTTTTCTCACCAGATTAATTTAGTTGGATTATCTCACTAGATTATTTAATCTATATTATTTTAGCTGGATTAATTAATCTATATGTGGTGTTTGTTTTTTAGATTATTTAAATTGGATCAAGTAGTTGTTGGGAAAGAAACAGTCCACGACATGAGTTGTAAGGGTCTTTTACCAAAATAATCCAAAATAAGCACCTATTGAGGAGATTATTGGATTATAATAATTTGCCCTCTAGATTAATTCATTTGACCTTTTAATCCACCCTGTTTGTTTTCTTGATAGATTAATTAAGCTAGATTAATTAATCTAGTGGATTACAAAATAGAGAACAAATTATGTAATATGAAAAATTTAAACGCCGTCGAGGTTTCGACTATAATCTATGTGAGCAATTTCAGGAGCATTATGAATCTTTGATGGGCAACAGAGCTTGGCGGGACTTCCTATATACAGGCCGCGCTACATGTAGCTTACACGTAGGGCAGCCCATTAAGGCCCACGAGCTCATTTGCTTATACATTATGAACTATTACCGTTAGAACAGTCAATATTCATCATTGGAACAACTAAGTTTCACTGCTGAAACAATTCAAAAAATAAAAAAAACAAAATCATTTAATTCAAAAAATACAAAATATGAGAACAGTTGATTTGTATTGTTAGGACAATGCATGAAATTCAAAATTTCCAAGTCATAATTTTAAAATTTTGAAAGAACATATGCGTGTAAGATCTTATTTTTTTAATTCATTACAAAAAGTATAATGATTCAAACAAGATCGATAACAGAGTTATGGTTTGAGAGAAAAATCTATTTGAAATTTGGACTAAACTTGAATTTTGTTGCTCCATTCACTACATGACACGTGTTGCTCGTTTGTTCTTCATTCGAGCCCACACTCACCCCCGCAGCCCACCAGTACTCATCATGGGCCGTTCTCACCCTCTTGGGCCGTTTTAGCATGAAATTAAAGCACACTACGTGGAAGCTCCACGTAGCGCACGCTAGATATAGGAAAACGAGCTTGGCAGTCATGGAGCTAGGCCCAAGCTCTAGGTTGTGCCAAATGCAATCAGGCTGGTTTGGGTGGGCCAAAGGAAAAAATACCAAAAATGGATGCAAAAAAAATGTATCTTTAGGATCTGAGGGTGGGCATGATGCATGAGAGTGTTAATTACCTCCGGTTTGCAGTTTTGTGGAAACATTGCTGGGAATTCTTGCAACAATTTTTCTTGAAGTTTGGCCATGAGTCGCTCCTCCTCTTTTTCCTTGTCAGCAGCTTGCTTTGCAAGAGGCGCTTTTAGTTGCTCAAGCTCATAAGCTTGTTCTTGGACTCTTTCCATAAGCAGTTGCTTTTTATTTAGATTACACATCATGTAACCTTGGCCATGTAACCTGCTTGATTTGGCACTGGTTGTTTCCATGTACGATTACTGGAGAAGAAGGGCCTCTTTACCACATGCAAATGTTTTGCTTCTTTCTTCGTCACAACCCAATTCAGATGATTCAGTCATATGCAATCTCTTGGCTGCATTGCTCTGAGGAAAAGAAACAAATGTATGTGTAATGCTGTGACAAAAAGTAAATTAGTTCACAAAGTTTATAGCACTCACATAAATACTTTCAGACATCTCATTTGACCATTGTCCATGCTTCGTGTGAGTTGCCTTAAAGAGTTTCATAGAGCCTGGCTCAGCACCAGTTTCTATATCTCTCTATAAATGCAAGCGTACACATCACTAATATATTAGATTAATGTGTTACAAGCAGAGAACAGTCATGACAATGTTTACCATTTCCCAACTGCACTGAGAGAAAGGCTTCGAACCGATCACATGCATATTTTTTATTTCCTTATGATTCGTAGAGTTCTGGCTGCTGATCTTCTATGGAAAGTTAATAGTTGCAGTTAGGAAACTCAAACTACTACTGCAAAACATAGAAGGTCAGGACTTTCCAATAGTTCAATATGCAGATGATACGCTCCTAATAATGGACAATACATCACACTTTCATCCCTGCCTGCTTGGGACATGCGTGGTTACATGGCTCCTAATCATAGTTGTACTAAATGTCAACAATGACGAAATGGAGGTCCTAGCTAACACAGTTGGGTGTAATGTGGAAAATTTGCCATTCACATACCTATGATTGCCACTATTTACTACAAAACCAAGATTAGAGGATTTCATCCCACTTGTCCAAACAATTGAGAAAAAGAGACTCACAAGTTATTACCTTGGAGCATTTGGACTACAAGAAATAAACATTGTGTTACCTTGAACTTTGGAGTTCCAAAGTACTTGATTAAATAGTGCCACTCTACACTGTCCAGGTCTTCAGGCTTATTCTTCATTGTGGCATCATAACTCTTGTATGCCTTAAATGTAGTACTAAAAGTGGATCTCCATCCTTTGTAGCGCTCTTGCGCAATCTTCAATATGTTTTCCTTGGCATCTACAATATGCTCCATGTCTCATGCTTCCTATTTTTGTAAGCCACTCATGTTAATATATTGTCAACAACTAATAAATGCTACGGTGTACAAGAAAATTAACATACCATAATGCTTTCTATGATATAATTCTTGATTTCTACGCTTACATATTTCCACTGTCCAACTCCAATTATTGGAGTCTTTGTCCTTGTAAACGTAACCACTTCATCCACAAATGCACGTCTATTTTTTCCACAGGGACCACCCAAAGTTGGCGAAAATTCAATTTGCATTTTCACTATATTAGCCTTACATCTCCGGTCAAGTGCAGCTAGACCTTTCATGCATCCACGACAGACAATCTTGCCATTTCCTAATAATCATAAAACAAATGGCTATGAGATACAGTGTCTGTACCATGCTACAAGGCTTATATATATATATAGGGTAATTCCATTCTACTCCCAAGTGTAGTTACTCTCACGTTCAAAAAACCACCTTGGGTATGTGTTCATACCCATTTATCATTTTGAGTATATACACATACTTAAAACATGATTTTTGAGAGTGATAACCATAATTTTTTTTGAAGGGTCTTTAAGTCATAAACATATCAACATATATCATATTTATTGTTATATAAAAGTAAGTATGTCTTCATACTTCATATATCACAACAAAAAAAAAGTGAGTATGTCCACATACCCTCTAGTATGACTACATACTACATTTAGAAACGTCAAGTATGTAATGATACTCTCTAGATTGTGAGATATATATGCGGGAGTAGCTACTCCTGGGAGTAGGAAAAATACCTCCTATATATATATATATATATATATATATATATATATGTGTGTGTGTGTGTGTGTGTGACATCGCATGTCACAAAATAAAACATAACTAAACCCAATGTTAGTTAAAGGCTAACTAAAAATATAACTAATCAAGGTGCCCAAGAATAAAGGAAGAAATTAAATAATTAAAATCCAGAATATCCAAATGAGGGCCTTTCTCAAACATCACAAAAACCCATGGAAGTACCCCAATGTTTTGGAATATTCTGAATGGCCATATTAAAAGAGAATTTTGAGAATTTTACCAGAATTTTGGGTAACCATTTAGTACCCTTAAAAATTCCTCTAAAGTCAGAAAAGAGCATTTCTGTCCTGGATTTTTTAAAATTAATCTAAGCCGATTCAGCTCATTCACCCAAAAGAAAATTTGGAGAACATGTTTTCCTGGGCATGCACAAAAATCTGTGTGAAGGTTGGAGCAATGGAACGTGGTGAATTTCGGCCAAACCCGAGCCCTGTTCAAGTCAAGCCGAGTCAATCCCCTCCTTTTCTCTCTGGCCAATCACCGCTCGACACCGACGTCGCCGTACCGCGCCACCGTCGATCACTGGAGCACCAGGATGACCACTGCAGCTCTACGCTGGCCACTACTCCACCAAACCCTCCTGTGCTACCGGCCGGAAGTTGAAGGTATCGCTCCCTCCCTCCACTTCCCTGCCGACAGCTCGCCATTTCTCTCTCTCTCTCCCGCTCTCCCGGTCGATCGACGTTAAAAGCAGCCCGGAACTGCCCCTTCTCCTGTCCCTTCATTCGCACCTGCTCCGCTCAGCTCCCCAAGTCTCTCCAGCGCATCCAAGCACTCTGCTTCCCCATCCTTCCTCCTCTCCAGTGAGCGCCGCTGGAGTTCCCCTGCTCTGAGCCGCCTGAACGCCACCGCGTCAAGCTCCGTCGAGGTAACTTCCCCGTCACTGGTTCTTTTGCAAGTCGGCACGCGTTTAACCCCTCTCACTTCCCCCGGACGTGCTACCCCTGGATCGCAGCCCTCTCACCGGAATTTGGAGAAGACCGAGCCGCCGCTGTGTACTCGGGATCGATGGCCCCGGATCGACTTTATAGCAATCTTGTGAACGGTGGCCATACGTGTTCTTAAGTGATGCGTATGTCGTGTATTTGGGTTTTCCCTAGAGGATGTAAATCAATTCGAATTACCGTCCCTCGTGGTTATGAGTACCTCTTGTTCGAGCAGCGGCAATGATATGTTAAGTAGTGAAGTTGTGGTTATGATTCTGAAATTTACTTATGCTATGGCTACATATTGCTATGATGTATTGCTCTTTACTTATGTTCAAGCCTCAGTCGTCCTAGCCTTGAAAACCTAGCGCCATTACATGCTCGGTAATCTTGAGTCTCAAATATATCTTCACTCAACAAGAACTGAACATGAGGCAGCATAGATGGTTGGAATTGATCAAGGATTATGAATTGGACATTCATTATCACCCCGGGAAGGCCAACGTGGTTGCCGATGCCTTGAGTCGAAGGGACCAATGCAATCACGCCATTGTTTGCTCGATGGAAGCTTGTACGATTTCAGATCCTAGTGAACCAAGCCTTTGTGTCATTCCATATGGATCCTTGTATAGTTTGGCGCTCATTCCTACCATTCGGGAAGAAATTGTGGAAGCCCAAAAGAAGGACAAGGGAATGGAATATATTCACCAAAAAATGGGGAAGAAGAAAGCGACGTGTTTCTGACAAGACGAAGATGGAGTACTATGGTTCAACAATCGCCTTATTGTTCCAAAGAATGAGGATCTAAGAAAGAAAATTTTGGATGAGGCTCACTTGTCCAAATACTCCATACACCCCAGCAGCAACAAAATGTATCGCGGGTTAAGGGAAAAGTTTAGGTGGACGCGTATGAAACGAGAGGTTGCTCAGTATGTCTCCGAATGCGATACTTGTCAACGTGTGAAGGCCGATCACTTGAGAACAGCCGGTCTTTTGCACCCATTAAAAATACCCGGATGGAAATGGGAGGACATTGCTATGGATTTCATCATTGGATTACCCCTCACACCCAAGAAGCACGATCCAATATGGGTTATTGTGGATAGGTTGACCAAATCTACTCATTTTATTCCCGTCCATACAACGTACTCTACTAAGAAATATGCCGAGCTCTACATTGTGCGGATTCTATGCTCGCACGGTGTGCCCAAGACGATCATCTCCGTTCGGGGCCCCCAATTTATTGCTCGTTTTTGGGAGCAATTGCATGCTTGTCTTGGCACCACTCTCATTCAAAGTTCTTCTTATCACCCGCAAACCGATGGTCCAACCGAGAGGCTACATCAATATTTGGAGGATTTATTGAGAGCTTGTGTTCTGGACAATCGTGGTAATTGGGAATCTTGTCTCCCGTTCGCCGAAATCTCCTATAACAATAGCTACCAAGAGAGTTTGGGAATGTCGCCATTTGAAGCCTTGTATGGTCACTCGTGTCGAACCCCGCTGAATTGGTCGGAATCAGGAGAAAGAATTACTTTTGGTCCCGATCTGGTCACACAAGCTAAAGAGAAGGTGAGGCAAATTCAAGCTAACATGAAGGCCGCCCAATCCCATGAAATAAGTTATTCCAATAAAAGAAGACGTCCATTGGAGTTCGAAAAGGGAGATCATGTCTATCTCCGGGTTTCTCCCAAGAAAGGTGTGTCTCATTTTGGAATCAAAGGAAAATTAGCACCCTGCTACATCGGACCTTTTCCGATCACGGAAAAGCATAGCGCCGTTGCTTATCGGTTGCAACTACCGGAAAATCTTGAGCAGGTGCACAACGTCTTCCATGTCTCCCAACTCAAGAAGTGTCTAAAGCCTCTGATCGATGTGGTTATCTCTGACATCGAGCAATTGGAAGAAGATCTCTCCTACCCTAAATACCCTGTTCGAATCATCGATAAAAAAGACCGGGTAACTCGCAGCCGCACTATCACCTTCTACAAGGTGCAATGGAGTAACCATACTAAAGATGAAGCTACATGGGAACAAGAAGAGTTTCTAAAAACCAACTTTTCAGAATTCCTGGCCTCATAAAACCGGTAACCACCCGCACCCCTCCCTTTTGTTCATTCTTTTGCAAATCTCGGGGCGAGATTTCCTTTAAGGGGGGTGTGCTATGACATCCCATGTCACAAAATGAAACTTAACTCAACCCAATGTTAGTTAAAGGCTAATAAAAAATATAATTAATCAAGGTGCCCAAGAATAAAGGAAGAAATTAAATAATTAAAATCTAGAATATCTAAATGAGGGCATTTCTCAAACATCACAAAAACCCATGGAAGTACCCCAATGTTTTTGCATATTCTGAATGGCCATATTAAAAGAGAATTTTAAGAATTTTACCAGAGGTTTTGGTAACGATTTAATACCCTTAACAATTCCTCTAATACCAGAAAAGAGAATTTTTGTCCTGGATTTTTTAAAATTAATCTAAGCCTATTCAGCTCATGCACCCAAAAGAAAAGTTAGAGAACTTGTTTGCCTGGGTAAGCACAAAAATCTGTGTGAAGTTTGAAGCATTAGAACCTGGTGAATTATGGCCAAACCCGAGCCCTGTTCAAGTCAAGCCGAGTCAATCCCCTCCTTTTCTCTCTGGCCAGTCACCGCTCGACACCGATGCTGCCATACCGCGCCACCGTTGATCAATGGAGCACCAGGACGGCCACTGCAGCTCCACACCAGCCACTGCTCCGCCAAACCCTCCTGTGCCACCGGCCGAAACTTGAAGGTAGCGCTCCGTCCCTCCACTTCCCTGCCGACAGCTCGCGGTCTCTCTCTCTCTCGCTCTCCCGGTCAATCGGCGTTAAAAGCAGCCCGGAACTGCCCCTTCTCCTCTCCCTTCATCCGCACCTGCTCCGCTGAGCTCCCCAAGTCTCCCCAGCGCGTCCAAGCACTCTGCTTCCCCTTCCTTCCTCCTCTCCAGCGAGCGCCGCCGGAGTTCCCCTGCTCTGAGCCGCCTGAACGCCGCCGCGTCAAGCTCCATCCAGGTAAGTTCGAGTCACTGGTTCTTTCGCAAGTCGGTGCATGTTTAACCCCTCTCACTTCCCCCGGACGTGCTACCCCTAGATCGCAGCCCTCTCACCGGAATTTGGAGAAGACCGAGCCGCCGCCGTCCACCGCGTGGAGGTTGGCTCACGATGACGACCCATTTCCTAGCCACCCTGACTCTAGCCAACACGTCGACGAGCACCACGGCACCAAGGTGATGCTCCTAGACCCTCTCCCTTGCCGATTTTGCCTGTGCGCGCGCCTGACGCCGTCGGCCGCTGTCGAGCATCGCCGCCGCTTGTCGCCGGCAGTGCTCCGGCAGCCCCCACTCCGGCCACCACCACCCACGTGACCGTTGTGAGTCATTGATCACGTAGGGCAGCACCGAGTTTCAAGTCTCACCGCCGATCGCCGCCGGCGAGCCAGCAGAGCCACAGCGCAGCCGCGCGCGCGAGCGGGGGAAATTTGAATTGGCCAGTGGCAGTTTTGTAAATAGCAGTAAACTTCGATTAAACTTTAAAATTCAATAACACGAGAAATAAAAGTCCAAAAATGATGAAACCAATTTTGTTCGACTCCTAAAATACCCCTTTACCAGAAAAACAAGTTGAAGTCCAAGGTTATTCAGTAAATTAATTTATTTAATTCCCTAAATTTACAACCCCAAATTGCTTAATAAATTCATAAGTAAATTAATATTATTGGTAAATTCATGAAACTTTCTCAGTGATCCTTTCCTGGCATACCTAAACTTTCTGCAAAAGCACATTTCCATGTTTATGCATATTTTTAGTATTATTGCGTAATCTTCATTTTCAGTAATTGAATTTATTTAAATTATTGGCTAGGAATTTAATTATGAAATTTGGTATTCCTGTCCCTTACGCACTTGTACACTCCTGTGAAATTCATTGAAAAATTTGAAGGAACTTAAGTATACTTTTGCTGTCGAGTTGATCATTTGATAGTTAAATTAGGAATTTTCCATATGAATCTTGCTTTTTGTGTGCATTTAATAAAAGTAGGAATAAATTCATTTCTGGAATATTCATGAAGAATAATTCATCTTAACCTTACAATAGAAATTCTTATCTCCATTTATATGCTCTTGGTTCCTAATTAACTATATGTACCTAGAGCTAAGTGTGTAATTAACCTTGTGATTGTATGTATAGTGCTAGCCTTTGCATATGGCCCCTTTAGCTAAGTACTTAAAATAAACTTTCTGAAATTTAGGCCTTAGTACTATGTTTTCATGTCATCATCGTCATGTAGTGCCATGTAATCCTTATCTATGCCATGCTCATGTTTAGAGTAGACATACACTAAGTTTGTGATGATTACAAACTACATTCTTTAATTAGAAGTTTGTCCCCTTCCAATTCAGTGGCTGCCATGTCATACTTAGGTATGCACACATATTCATGAATGAGCATTAGTTCAGTAATTTTATTTGCTGAGGAAGTGCCATGAATTATCACGCCATCCATTTCATCTTTAGTTAAGGAACTCCATGAAACCTTGTGTATTCCTTCGTGTTTATGCATGCTCATTTCATATAGGGATCGAGACCAAGGAGATCACACCGGATCAGCAGGGATCTGAAGTGAGTTTTGGTGAAGGCACGAACTACGATCATTCCCAAGGCAAGCCCCGGTGCATAACCCATTTAATTTTCGAGTCCTTTTTCTTGTCAAAAGTTAGAAATATTTTTATTGTGCATTAAGTGTAGGACTTGGATGAAACCCACTTGCATACTCCGGCAATGACCTATAAGTAGTTTATGTTTGTAAGCCTTTCCGTTAGTAATTGCTATGCTTAAACTAGTGGAGTCAATGGTAGGTTATAGATTCAACTATGATTCACTTGATTAATGAACTTGATAAAATGGAGCACCTATCGTTGCAACTCCGTGGACAAGTATTGAACAGTACCAAGTACATACCTTTAATATGGGAATTGGTAAACCTAATAACTTGGGCGCTGTATTGTTGGATGGCCATACTCATCGATCCAGAGGTGATGTGAATAGCACGGTGGTTGCACAGGTTTGAGGACCGCTGGAGAGTGCGTGGGTTAAGCCTCGGATACAAAGTACTGTATCATGGGGAGGATGTGTACTCGGGATCGATGGCCCTGGATCGATTTTATAGCAGTCTTGTGAATGGTGGCCATACGTGTTCTTAAGTGATGCGTATTTTGTGTATTTGGGTTTTCCCTGCAGGATGTAAATCAATTCGAATTGTTGTCCCTCGCGGTTATGAGTACCTCTTGTTCGAGCAGCAGCAATGATATGTTAAGTAGTGAAGTTGTGGTTATGATTCTGAAATTTACTTATGCTATGGCTACATATTGCTATGATGTATTGCTCTTTACATATGTTCAAGTCTTAGCAGCTAGCTAGACTCACCGTAGCTGTTTTATACAATAAGCAAAGTAAAATCTTGATTAAGGAAATGAAGGTGCAGCATAAAACTAATAGGAGCTTTTTATGCAATTGTCAAATAAACCCGGTCAGCCCCCCTGCATACTAGGAGTCGGTTTTAGTAAACCTATTGACGGGTATGTCTTGCGGAGTATATTAGATACTCAGGCTTTGCAATTATGTTGTTTTTCAGGTTTACCTCAAGCTACCTATTGTGATTGTTGTAACAAGGTTGTGTGGGAAGGTGAGGAGCCTCAAAATTGGACCATCGAATGGGTCCCTAGCTCCCCTAACCGTGGTGAGTGAGCCATCGCCATAGGGCTGGCATGGTTCACGTAGGAACCGACGTCGTGTTTTGTTATTCTACCGCTTCCGCTCATTTATGTAAAATGTACTAAGGACATATGTATTGTATCGGATCTGAACTCATTTTAATTTGACCTCTGAACTTGTAATATTATGCACCTAAGTGATGTAACATTGTAAATGGTGAATGTTCATGTGTGAATGCTATGTATCGTTACATTGCTAACCATCTCCCAAGACGATCCTGTGTGACACACTCTACTTTTCGGAGTAGGGTTGTCACAATATATATATATATATATATATATATATATATATATATATATATATATATATATATATATATATATATATATATGAATTGGCCATTCTTTTTCTCCTGATCCGCTGCCACCAGTGCCCTCACCATCTACTTGTGTAGGCTCCTCCCTATAATTGTTATAACACACTGAAACATTGCAAATATTGATGTCTTAGTTAAAGAAAAAAACATGTTTACAGAACAAGAAGTCAGAATGAGAAAAGAGTTACTTATGTCTCTCAGGAGGCCTTTCTCCTTCAGCCATGCAGTGTATGTTGCAATTGAACCATCCCGGTCTACATCGCAAAGACCTTCAAGATACCAACAATAGGACTACATCAAATAGGAGCAAAAATATAGTTTACATGTGGTTTGTGAAGTAAAAAAAGGACATGCATACATGTATCAGATCCTTGCTTCTGAAGCCAATCTTTGTAAGTATCAACATTCTCGTCATTACCAAGACTATCACCATCATCATCATCCTCATCATCGTCCTCATCACACTCGGACTCCGTCACTTATTTCAGGGTTGTAATGCTAACATCCCCATTAGCTGATTCATCACATGTTGTCAACAACATCCTAACTTTCTTCTCAGCACCGATGCAATCAATTAACTCTTCCAAATGAACTGGCAAATCATATGCCTCGAGACTTGCTGAGCTATTTCCAGTTCTCTTGTAGTAGTAGTAGTAGTCCCACGAACTATAACCAAGCTTGTGTTTCAATGATTTTAGTATATCTGGGTACACATGACCCTAGACGGTTTGATGTTCCCTGTTTCTTCCCGTGCATTCGACTGCTAAAGCCCATGCTTCACCAGTCCTCAATTGGGGGGGGGGGCTGCGCATGTGTACATAAATACTGTCAATACTAGGGACATCTTGATGTCTAAGAAGTTGTATAAGAGTACTACATAGTTTTCAGGTGCCTGAAATCTTGAAAATCCGACATACTATAGCAAGTGCAAGTTACTCACCATTCGCTTGCTGGATCAAGGTGAACTGCTTCAACATCTCGCCGTCGTCTCGTGGCTGCGCCAGAATCGGTGGATCGGTTGTCGGAGATATCCATGGTGGCAGAAGTTGCGCGGTTAGTGCTCAGCGCAACACCGCACAGCAACCCGCCGTCTCTCCTTGTCCGCCTCCAATAGATTATGCAAAAAGACTGCAGCGGCTTTGAGTTTTCTCATTTTGAGATGCCACTATGAGTTTTGAGTAGGTGGCTTGGGCCGAACCACATTAATTTGGAGTGGCTGAGTTGAAATAGGCGGGCTCACGAAAAAATTTCACCCACGCACGCCTAAAGTTTGGAGGGAACATTCCATCAAATAAAAAAAATCAAACCTCCCAATAAGTTTCAATCACTTGAAAGTTAAGGAACCTTCCAAGCAGCGCTATTAACCATCGAATGGACATCATGTTGATTATAAAAGTTTCTTTGCTTTGAATCACGTGAGAATAAGTACAGTACAGATGTAACAACTTTTAATGCCTTCATGAAAAAACAGATTTGTATTCAATTATTTGACATTGTTTTGCATAGAACAGTGATTGAAAGCAAGTGATTCATTTTGAATTATTTGTTGTTGTTTTGAGTTAGTTGCAATTAACAAGGGCGAAGCTACCTTGTAGCTAGTGGGTGCAAATGAACCCACAACAAAATGAAAAATCTGTTGTCACCATATTAGCAGTCAAGAAAATAATGAAAAAACAGCTGCTAGGTTGTAGTAGCAACACCCCCTTAATTTTATCAGGAAACAAACATACCCTTAGCTAGCAGCACACCAAAACACATAATACATTAACAAAATAAGGCAGTTCATCCAGTTCAACCATGAGATCAATAAAATACAATCAGAACTGTTGAACACAAACATACAACTACAAAGAAAAAAAGAACAACGACGACAACAAGACTTGAAACTAGCTACGCGACCAGGAGGGGACGACGAGCATCCACAGAGACAAGCGACGAGGAGGGGACGACGAGCATCCATAGAGATGAGCGACAATGGTGTCGACAAGGGGACTCATCAGTCGACTTGAGCAATCTTGCAGTGCAGCTCGATGGCGTCGGGCTTCCCCGCGTTGTGGGGGTGGCTGATGAACCGGGATGCGTGCATGACGATCGCCGTGCTGGAATCATACTCTTGGTCGTCGTTGTAGAATAGGCACCGGTATGAATACTTGCCGGAGGGGGTGGACTGGGAAGGAATGCACAATCCAGTGGTAAAGGGTGGCTCTTCGTCGCTGCGGTGGTTGGTGGTGGTGTCGTCGCCGCAGACTGTCCCCTTGACGACTCCGTCGGTGGCGCCTCCTCCTCCTCTGCCACCGGAACGACCACCTCCTTCCCCTTCGCGGCCGCTAAGGTGACATCCTCCTCCTCCTCCTCAGATGCCAAGATGAACTCCTCCTCCTCTGACACCGGGACGACCTCCACCTCCTCCTCTGACGCCGGGTTGACCTCATCTTCCTCCTCTGACGCTAGGACGAACTGCTCCTCCTCCTCCTTCACTGGCGCCGAGACGTCCGAGGCCAAAGCGCCGCGGACGCACTTCGGCGAAGGCGCTGACACAGAGACGACCTCCTCCTCCTCCTCCTTCGCTGGCACCGAGACGTACGGCGCCATGCCAGAGCGCTACAGATGCGCTTTGGTGAAGGCGAGCATGACTCACCATGGTGTGCTCTTGCCACGGAAGAAGACGAACCACCACTCTGTAAAAAGTTGATGAACAGTAAAAAATCCCCTTCCATAAATCGCGATATATCGACTCAATAACTAAATCAAAGCACCAAATAGTACCGATGTTGGCCTAAAAGAGTCCAGAACTATAGAGAATGACAGAGATATTGAGCAAACAAAAAACCCCTAAAATTGCATGGAAATCATCACGAAACATGGGCAGAACATACTGCGGACTCCAGGAGGAGAGGGGTGTGGAGGTTGTCGTTGCCAGCGGCCTCCGTCGAGTACCCCGTGGGCACCATGGCAGTTGAGCGTCGCAAGTGATGAGTGACGGTGTGAGCACGTCGAAGAAGACGAGAAGCGGGAGAGTGGAGCGATGGTGGAAACGGGAGTGCGCCCCTGATACATGCATGAGGTCGAGAGGTTCCTTCTCTCATACTAGCATGCTTAACACACTGAAACATCGGTCCGCGAAACATGCTCCCACCTGTCCTTGAGTACTTAGTAGAACTTCAGTGTATGTCATAAAAAAATGGAAGGCAGAAAGGTTTTCCTTTTTTTAGGCCTTGTTTGGATCCATCTTGTTAAATTTTAACAAGGTGTTAAAGTTCAATGACTTAAAAACTCTAAAGAGGGAGATAGACTCAATTGGTAATGATCTATAGCATTTTACCAACGTTGTAAAGTAGTATATTCACTTGGGATTCAATGTTTTCCCACAATATACTAGTTCTTACAGTAAAGTAGTATATTCACTTGGGAATGGGTGCATCTGCACCCACAGCTGTCTACTAGTACTAGTACTACACGTAGCTTCGCCAGTGTTATTGAGTGCTCTACTAACTACTGTACTCCATAGCCCTGCTCTCTCCGACGGCAATTACGTACTGAGCGCATGCGCATGACTCACGAACCATGTGAACGCACAAAACTAGATGGAGACCACATGTGAGTTGAACGAGGTAGTACAGGCCTGTGTTCCTCTAATTTTTTCCCCTTGGTTTCTATGTAGTAGGACGGAGGGGATAGATCGTCGTATCTTTGTGCTTTGAGAAGAAGGATGCCAAAGTGCTCATAATGAAAGAGCTCCTGGATCCAGATCGAGATCGAGATTGTGCATTTGTCATTTGGGTAGTACCATAATAAGAGAAATATACACAAGTTCATATAGGTTTTACTAGATTCAAAAGGCCAAATACCAAGAACACCTAAACATGAATCTCTAATTAAGTTGGCTTCCCCATCGCAGGCTTTGCGAGGGGAGCCAGTTTACTAAGGGAGGTGCCGCTCGCCTCGATTCGAGTCAAGCGACGTGACGATTCACCGCCAGCTCCTACTATCATCACTCCGCGTAGGGCCATCAGACCAGAATTGAGCAAAATCAAGCAATCGGACCGGAGGCATGTCATGTGGTAGTCCAATCACTATATGTTTGATGGTAGTTATTATACACATGCCATGTCCAATGGTTACTAGGCAAAAATTGCTACAAATGACTCTTCGATGATGGTATTTTCTATAGAGCACTCCTCAATTCTGGTTTTGCTAGAAACCACTCTTCAATGATGGTTATTTGCCAAAACACACTTCAGTTACAATAATCATGAGCAAATTTGCTGCCGGACACTTTTCTTTTGTGGTCTTTGCTAGAGGACGCTCTAGCTTCGAATGAGTCTTTGCTCATGGACACTACTTATTACTTGTGGTAATTGGCCAAAAGACATTATGGTGAATAGAATACTACTTCTTATGCATGAAAGAGAGAGAAGATTTCACAAATGGCTAAATTGCCCTTGAAATTATTAGCAAATTTGACCATATATAATTATATTTTATAAATCAAATATCACAAATATTATTAAATCTGATCATATAATCAAAGACTCACATTTATAAAAAAATTTGATAATATGCTAAGATTTAATAATATTTATGATATTTGATTTATAAAATATAATTATATGGTCAAATTTGTTTAAACAATTGTAAGGTCAATTTAGCCATTTGTGAAATCTTCTCTCTCTTTCATGCCTGAGAAGTCATATTCTATTCGTCATAGTGTCTTTTAATCAGTTACCACAATTAAGTAGTATATAGTGTCCATGAGCAAAGACTCATTTGAAGAGTGTCCTCTAGCAAAGACCACAAAAGAAGAGTGTCTAACAGCAAATTTGCCCAATAATTATTTAAGAGAGATAGAACTTTTCAAAGGCCAAACTTGCTAGTGGACATCATTCTTTTGTGGTCTTTGCTATAATAGACACTACTACTTGATTATATAGTTTCTTTTCCCAAAAAAAATTATGTAGTTGCTACAAGACACTCTTTAATTGTGGTAATTGGCTAAGAAACATTCTAATCATTAGAATATCACTTTTCTTGCATGAAGGGGAGAGAAGATTTTGCTAGTTCTCCCTCCGTCCGAGAATATAATTCTAGCTTTAGTCAAAGTCAAATATTTTAAACTTTGAGTGATAATATCTCTAAAAGTAATATAGTTATAAATATAAAGAGTTGCATATAGGCCATTCTCAGTGGCCTCTTTCATTTCATAGTTTCTAGGTGTGACACATCAGCTTTCTAATCTTGTTCAATGAAATGAAATGTCATCTCTCAGTGCACACTTTCATTTCACAGTTCCATAGGCTTGCTAGAATATTAAATTATTGCTAGTTGACTTTCAATTATTGGTTGAGAGTGTTCAACATGAAAGGAAATATTATCAGTGCACTTTCATTTGGCTTTCATCTTGTTGGAAAGAGTGTCAACATCCTTTCATGGGGATGAAAGACATCTCTCCTCTTTCATATTAAATTCCTTGCCATGTCACCATTTTTGCTTATGTGGCAGCTAATTAATGCCAAATGAAGGAACCACTAGGCCATTCTCAGTGACCCCTTTCATTTCACGGTTTCCAAGTGTGACATGAAAGGGAATCTCTCAGTGGTCTCTTTCATTTCAAAGTGTCATAGACTTAAGAAATCATTAAATTGCTGCATAGGGATATGATCAAATGTGTCATATATGAGCTGGATGAAAGAAAGATTTGGCCTCAACAGACTTTCATTCTCCTTTCATTTAGTTGGAAACAACGGCACCATACATTCACTAGGATGAAAATGTTCTCTTCTCTTTCTCAATTAAATTATTGCCATGTCATCAAAAAGTCTATTGTGGCACCTAATTAATGTCAAATGAAAGGGTCATTGAGAATGGAATGGCCTTATGATAGTTGCTTTTAAGATGAATCTAGCAATATCTTTTATACTTGGTCAATCTTCGTAACTTTTTCTCTATTGATAGTTGAAGTTAAAATTATTTGACTTTGACCAAACACAGAAATGCTTATATTTTTGTACAGAGGTAGTAGAATATGACTAGAGGTGTAAACTACTACTCCTAGTGTGTCGTTCCCTACTAAACCCAATACTCCTCTACCCTCTCAACCCTACCTATTCATCTCCTCATCGAAACGTCCCATCGGAGAGTCAACTTTGTATCCCCAATCTTTCCTGCGACACCGGCAGCCATCCTCTTCAAACTCGGGGGCAACTATAGCCGCCGATGATGCCTGAACACCGAAGGTTCCAGTCGCATCACCAGATGCACGATGCATGCAGGCGCTTCTCGCGTAGCGCAGTGACCATGGCTTCTCCGTCGGACACCCATGACTCGACTCCTCGGCCCTCATCCCGTTCGACCTCAGCTTCGGCCACCGTGGCGCGCCTCTGCCTCAGCCTGAGACACCGTGCGCCTCGAACACCACGGACAAAGGGATATGCCTTGCAGAAGCCTCTGTCTCAGCCACCGCGACTATGAGGAAGAAAGGGAAGGGAACAACAACAGCCTCTGCATCAGCCATCGCCATAAATCCATCTATGCATACCACGTACTACTCCTATGTGCTTCACTTGATTAATCTGTTAAAGTAATTAGATAGATTGATTAATGCACGTTTAGTTCCATTAGAAACCTGGTAAATTCTGATTATAGCCACTCTCTAATCCTCTAAAACAATGAAGTAATCCAACAGACTCTCTAAATCTTCTTATATCTATATTTAAAAATCGTTAAAATATAGACAAGTTGGGTCTAGTTTTGAAGCTTTGATCACTACGAATACATTGGTGAAATTGTTTTTGGACTTGACATTTGATTTGAGAGTTACCAAATTTTTTAGCTTTAAAATAAAAGTTCCATGCAATGATGTCAGCAATTCTATTTTTCTCGTTTGCATGCACACGTTTTCTTCCCCTGCATGCGGTAATTACGGCCATATAGCAAGCTTCCATGACTGGCTAAAAATACCTATTGAGAGGAGTATTTTACTAGCTATCGGAAAAATAGAAAAACATATAGGACACCTTTTGGATGGCTTTTTTTGTTGAAAATCTTCAAATTTATAGATAAATAATAATATAGAAGAGCTCTTGGAGATCCTCTTATTTTGTTTATACATGCTATATGTATCGATCTATGAGTACCCTCTGCTTCTCTTGATTAATCTGTTAGTCATGCTATCCATTAGAAAATTATGATTATCTCATCTCATCAATCTCTTTATAATAGGTCCTCAAGCCCAATTTCCCCGATGTGCGACCAGGATTTGAAGACAAAAGGAAGAAGAAATCTAAAGAAGTGATCTTTGATTTTGTTTGTGACGCTGATGTGCCATTAGGACATGAAGACCAATGTGACCTCAGGTTGGAAAAAATGCACATCAAGTTTATGTTCACTAATGAAAGCCGCGATGTTAGACCTCATGAGGTGTTGTCTTGCAAGGAGGTGATGGTCCTTCCCTGTTGATTACAAACACTGATATAGTTCGACATGCTATATTATACTTACTATTAACTATGCTCCTTGTAAAACTTCAGATCATTGCTAGGGCAGAGGATCTCCGGATTATTCTGAAGAAAAAAGGTGATGGACACTGTGTACAAGAGTAACAAATAATCAACTTTTAGCCATGTATGAATGATCTTATCTAGTGTTAGGGTGACTTATGTAATAAATGCCACTTTGGGATTGTGAAATTATGATGGATTATTCTGAAGAAAAAGGATATTGTAGTATGTCAGACTAACTAGCGTCTTATAATCTCTACAATCTATTAATTCTGATTCGGATTCCTCTGCACAGATCTCTATGCGGGGTCCATATCTCCTACCTCCTTAGTCCAAATAATATGATCCATATATGTTTCGAAAAGGTCTTGATGAGATCTACATCTTTCATGTTTTAACTTTTTTTATTAGAGCAAGTCTTCAATTTTAAAATTGCATTGCAATGCAGTGCTATTTCTAGACTCCGTGAATTGATTTTTCCTTCTGGATAAGGCTTTTAGAATATGGTAAAAAATGGTGATAAAATTGTTACTTTTGACATATAAAATGGTATACTAAGAAGCACCAACGGTAATACAAATATAATCTTTCATGTAAAAAAATGTCAATAATATTGTATATATCTAATAATTATATTGTGTAAATAATTTATATTTAAATTATAAATAGTGTTTTGTTTTTTTAAGTCCGTAGCAACGCACAAACACTTTGCTAGTATATATACATTCACAAAATAGAATTGGCTAGTTCACCAACACTGGATATACACAGACGAAGATCGACATGCATTGATATATGCCTGTTCATCATCAGCACACGGAAAGAAAGAAACAAAAAACAAAAGCATCAAACTAGTACTAGTAGTTAACGACTATGAACGGGAGGAAGTCAATCTCTTCTTCAAGGCAAATTTTTATCCCGCGTCCCGAGAAATCTGACGGTGCCTCTCAATGTCGTCGGGCACCCCAACATTATCGCGGAATAACCGCAACGCGTGCACCTGAACCTCCTCCTTGTACTCGAACTCCCTATCTTGGCAAACCGGGCACGTGTACGAGGTATTGCTGAAGGTATAATCCACCTGGTACACGATGCGCGTGCTGCTGTCGGGGGAGTGGTAGTAGTCGGCGGAGTCGCTTTTGTCACTGTACTCTTCGTTGCTGTCGTCGTCGCCGACAGTCGCCTTGATGACCTCTGGCGGCGCCACCTCCTCTTCCTCTGCCGCTGCCGGGACGACCTCCTCCTCCTTCCATGCCGTCAAGACGTCCAGGGCTAGAGCACCGCGAATGCGCTTTGACGAAGGCGAGCGCGACTCGCCGCAGCTACTCTAGCCACGGAAGAAGATGAACCACTGGTCTGTCAATAGTCGATGAACAGTAACAAATCCCTAAAATTGTATGGAAATTGCGGAACATGGGCAGGAACATACCATGGACTCTGGGAGGAGAGGGGTGCGGAGGTTGTGGTTGCCAGTGGGCTCCCTTGAGTCCCCCGTGGGTTCCATGGCAGTTGAGCATGGCGAGCGGCGAGCGAGGGTTGAGGTGGTTTGAGCACGGCGAAGAAGACGAGAAGCAGGAGAGAGGGAACCGGATCCGCTGATTCAAGGCACCGGACAGTGGGCCACTGCATGTGGGCCATGCACAACCACAACTCCACTCGTCAGCGTGAGTAACTTAAGTCAGCGGAACCCCGTCCGAGAGTGGAGTGATGGCGGAAAGGGGAGTGCGCCCCTGATATGGGCGTGAGGTCGAGAGGCACCTTCTCTCATACTAGCATGCTTAACACACTGAAAATGAGACTGCCAAACATGGTCCCACCTGTCCTTGATTCCTGAGTAGAACTTCAGCGTATGTCATAAAAAAATGGAAGACAGAAAGTTTTTCCTTTTTTTAGTCAGGAAGGCAGAATGTTGGAATTGATATAACTTCCATTTGGATTTAAGAGCAAGTTTCATTAATCATGTTTCCTACCTTTCAGCTGATTGAAAGCTTCTAATGAAAAGCATACCGTCTCAATCCCTATATTTTTCGTATCCTAGTATATTCAAAGGGGGGTAAATGAACGAGGTCAGCAGTTTCTATAATTTGAATATATTAAAAGGATTTAGGGCTAGAAATCACCATATCAATAGGAGAAAAATAATACTTACAACCAATTAAACAATATAGATATTACCGAATGACTTTCTCTACAACGAATCAACACGCTAGCTATGAACACGCAAGGCCAACTCTTTATTCATATTTTTTTATATAGAGAACTAGGACGAGGTTACCCCCGCGCAAACTTGCGCTGCTAGAATTATGTAGTTTTAATTTCCAATATATATATTTTAAAACATTATGTAATGTGCTTGTTTTGCAACTAATTATAGTCTATATCATATTTAATATCATCCTTCTTAGAAAATTATTGTTGTTTGAGTGGCCGAAACAACCACATCGCTTAATAATTCATATAAGTCCCTTATACAATACCATCTTGAGTACATATATATGCTTATGGTTAAAATGTTAATTGGCCTAAACTAAAGAAATGGTCGTCCAATTTTAATAGAAATCTTTTCCCTTTGCCGCATTTGCGTGTAATGTCATCAAATCTCGTGACTCAATCCCCCTTCTAGTTATAACATAATCTTCAGTTTATACTGCCGTAATGAATATCAATGAGATTCAATTGAGAGCCTCGGTCCCTAGACTTAGCTAAAAATAAAGATCTAGAAAAGAAAAATAATCTTAAATTTGAATATATTAAAAGGATCTAGGGCTAAAAATCACCATATCAATAGGAGAAAAAGAAAACTTACCACCATTTAAACGATATAGATATTACCAAATGGCTTTCTCTACAACAAACCCAATTGGCTAGTATCGGATCAGGTTCCCACTGGGCCCTCCAAAAAAAATTCAATGGCGAGTCAATAGAATATTTGAATTGACATATTCCCTTCATTTTAAAATTATTATCACAGTTGACCTTTTTAGTTAACTTTCATCATTCATCTTATTCAAAAGGAAATAAAAATATTATATATATTATTATGGTTTGTTTTATCATCAAAATAAATTAATGCATAACTTATATAATTTAATGGCTAGGGTGACCATGGCCTGCTCTAACGTGCCTACATCGTCTATCACACTCACATGTTATGCCCTTATATATGCTATGTTTATAGACAATTTTGTCTTGCTTGTAGTGGTGCTCACGATCACCATCGAGCTCATGTAATGGATGCAATTGTTCTTTTCAAAGGTTGTTCTTCACGATATGTTATAGAGTCCGAGTAGTGTATTTGTAAAAAAAAAGAGTTCTAGTGGACTTCAACTCGTCATGCTTGGTGGACTTTAACTCAACATGCTAGCTATGAACGCAAGACCAGCTCTTTATTAATATTTTTCATTAATGCACCATCTTATCTCTTTTCTATTTGCTAGTTATGAGTTGTATGTGGTATGAACTCTTTATTATGGTTGTTTGCTTCTGAATTTGTAAGAAGAATCAGAATTCTGTTTTGTTATTATTAATTAATTTTTTAATTTGAAATACCACCTACATACAATATTTCCAAACTTTTTTGGGATGACTCCTTCCGGAACCCACATATCAGTGGGGCATATGAAATGAGCTGTTATACTTGTACAAGCACATGTGACAAATAGTACCATAAGGTGTTTGGTCTATAGAGAACAAAATCAAACCGCACTGCTAAGACGCAAATGGATACATGTGTACTAAACTAGGCTTGTATGGTGGTGGTCATCGCACCACTCCTACTGGAAAACGCACCGATATGTGGGTCCCATCGACCCTGCAGCAAGAATGTCTCACTTTGAACATTTATGTCTCGCTTCCATTCCAAAATTGTCTTGCTACAAAAAGAACACTTTTGCAATGGCGCTAGCAAAGATCTGCACCAGGCGATTCTGATTCATCACGAGAGTGACAAAATCAGGCTTGGGTTGCCTAATTGGACACTGCAGAGGAGATAATGGTTAATACCTAGTGAAACAAAGATAAAAAAGCACAAAAAAGAGGCACCGCCGATTGCAGAACTGGGCATCGGTGAATGAGGCATTAAGGACCTCGAAAAATTACTAAAATAGAACAACCTCAACTTATGGAAAATGCGGTGACATCCTCAACTTATGGAAGATATCAATTTTGCTTATGCACTAAAATGTTTTGTCAATCATTCTTCGTCATTTTATTTATTTTTTATCACAGCAACGCATGGGCATATGGCTAGTGATAGATAAAAGTTGGGTTAATTGCAAAAACCACCCCATAAGTCAGTTGGAGTTTGAGACACCCACACATAAGTCATTTTTTGATAGATACAAAATTTTGAAAGTTTAATCTTCAACTCGTCACGCTTGGTGGACTTTAACTCAAACACACTAGCTATGAACGCAAGGCCAGCTCTTTATTAATATTTTTCGTTAATGCACCATCTTATCTCTTTTCTATTTGCTAGTTATGAGTTGTATTTGGCATAAAGTCTTTATTATGGTTGTTTGCTTCTGAATTTGTAAGAAGAATCAGAATTCTTGATCGTTAAATCTTCATAAAATCCGATGGTCTATGTCTTCTCTTTTTTAGATTAACGTGGTAATTCCGTGGTCTTGAGAGCGAATGTGGTGGCTTCTATTGACTTTCAAATAAGAAGAGAATAGAAGATAGATAGATAGATATGTAGCTAAAATATCATGGCACATCCGCACATGAGTGCCAGAGAATGCAGCACATGTTGTGACAAGAGGCAGACACACTTCTACCTAAAATGCCATAACAGCTCTAGATGGTATATCCACGCCAGTTGATATATGAGTAGTAGCCTGTGTGGTT
This sequence comes from Eleusine coracana subsp. coracana, assembly GCA_032690845.1. Taxonomy (NCBI): domain Eukaryota; kingdom Viridiplantae; phylum Streptophyta; class Magnoliopsida; order Poales; family Poaceae; genus Eleusine; species Eleusine coracana. The sequence continues at coordinate 35,362,735 of CM064422.1, read as the reverse complement.
TTTTGCTGGGAGTTGCTGCCTAGCCCAAATAATCAAATCCAAATCCATACTGAGAAAATCCAACACCAGGCTGGTGAAGCTACCTGCATGCACCAGGCAGTTTTCCCCCAGGGTCCCAGTAGCCTTCAATGCATCACTGCCCTATCTCTCTCTGTCTTCTAGATGTAGGAGTATGAAAGTTTCAAGGCATATCATCTCTCTCTCTCTCCTTGGTCCCTTTTGCTAGTACTACCACGTGGGCCATGCACAACCACTGCCCCACTCGTCAGCGTGAGTAACTTAAGTCAGCGGAACCCCGTCTGAGAGTGGAGTGATGGCGGAAACGGGAGTGCGTCCCTGATATGGGCGTGAGGTTGAGAGGCGCCTTTTCTTATACTAGCACGCTTAACACAATGAAAATGGAACTGCGAAACATAGTCCCACCTGTCCTTGAGTCCTGAGTAGAACTTTAGCGTATGTCATAAAAAATGGAAGGCAGAAAGTTTTTCTTTTTTTTAGTCAGGAAGGCAGAACATTGGAATTGATATAACTTCCCTTTGTATTTAAGAGCAAGTTTAATTAATCTTGTTTCCTACCTTTTAGCTAATTGAAAGCTTCCAATCAAAAGCATACCGTCTCAATTCCTATATTTTTTGTATCCCAGTACATTCAAAGGGTGGTAAATGAACGAGGTCGGCAATTTCTACAATTTGAATATATTAAAAGTATTTAGGGCTAGAAATCACCATATCAATAGGAGAAAAAGAAAACTTACCACCATTTAAACGATATAGATATTACCAAATGGCTTTCTCTACATTGAATCAACACGCTAGCTATGAACACGCAAGGCTAGCTCTTTATTCATATTTTTTTATATAGAGAACTAGGACAAGGTTACCCCTGCGCAAACTTGCGCGGCTAGAATTATGTAGTTTTAATTTCGAATATATATCTTATTTAATATCATCCTTCTTAGAAAATTATTGTTGTTTGAGTGGCCGAAACAACCACATCGCTTAATAATTCATATAAGTCCCATGTACAATACCATCTTGAGTATATATATATTTATGGTTAAAATGTTAATTGGCCTAAAATAAAGAAATAGTCATTCAATTTTAATAGAAATCTTTTCCCTTTGCCACATCTTTGTTTAATGTCATCAAATCTCGTGACTCAATCCCCCTTCCAGTTATAATATAATCTTCAGTTTATACTGCGGTAATGGATATTAATGAGATTCAATTGAGAGCCTCGCTAACTAGACTTAACTAAAAAATAAAGATCTAGAAAAGAAAAATAATCTTAAATTTGAATATATTAAAAGGATCTAGGGCTAGAAATCACCATATCAGTAGGAGAAAAAGAAAACTTACCACTATTTAAACGATATAGATATTACCGAATGGCTTTCTCTACAACGAACCCAATTGGCTAGTATCGGATCAGGTCAACACTAGGCCCTCCAAAAATAATTCAATGGCTAGTCAATAGAATATTTGAATTAACATACTCCCATCGTTTTTAAATTATTATCATAGTTGACCTTTTTAGTTAACTTTCGTCATCCATCTTATTCAAAAGGAAATAAAAATATTATATATATTATTATGGTTTGTTTTATCATCAAAATAAATTAGTGCATAACTTATATAATTTAATGGCTACGGCGACCATGGCCTGCTCTAACGTTCCTACATCGTCTATCACACTCGCATGTTATGCCCTTATATATGCCACGTTTATAGACAATTTTATCTCGCTTGTAGTGGTGCTCACGATCACGTTTATAGACAATTTTATCATGTAATGGATGCAATTGTTCTTTTTAAAGGTTGTTCTTCACGATATGTTATAGAGTCCGATGTGACACCCAGGTGTCTCATTTCTACTTAACAAACATGAAGGTCACAAATCATAAATTATATAGCATGAAATGATAGAGCCCAATTATTTGAATTTATCCTAGGCAATTAAAAACCCTACAAACAATATATTGAAGTAACATAAAACATTTCAATATAACTTATGCCAAATAAATTCATAATCAGATTGCTAATAATAAAATAGAATTTTATGAATTTAACGAGCATTTTACCAAATGTGGAAATACCCCAAGTAATTAATTCAAACTTAAGAACCTATTTAATGCAAACATGAATTCCCAAATAATTTTATTATGAATTTGAATTTTGTGTTCACAAAGTGGCTTCAAATATTATAAGTCACGAGTGTGCAAAATTCCATAATTTTAGGGGGCCCCAAGCTATTTTAATTTGATTTAACTAGACCCAGGGACCAATTTGCCAGGATCTTGAAAGGTCAGGGGGTTAAGAGATAAATCTTTTCTCTATTCTTCTCCATTGGCCACCGGCGTGCAGGCCTTCTCCTTCTCCCCGACGCACGCCAGCCTCTACTCCGCACGCCACCGCTCGCCTCGGAACTCCACGCAAAATAGTGTGCGGCGCCGTCCCGTCCCATCTTCTCCCCCTCTCCCCGTTTCTCTTGCCCTGGACGCCACCCCGCCTTGAATTCTCACCGTGCGGCCCGCCGACATGACGTTGCCCTTGCCGCTCGGCCACCTTGCTCCTGACCGTTTCCATCACTCCGTCAAAATGCGAATCGATGCACTGACCCTTGCCAAACCACACGACACCCTCCCAGTCCTCTCACGTCCACTCCCTTCCGTCTGCTCTGTGCCTTCTTCTTTTCCCCCAACCCCCACCAGCTGCCATTATTGAGCCCAAGATCAAGCTCAAAAATTGCTACTGCCTCGTGCCTTCCAAACCAGAATACGTAGCAAACCCCTGCGCCTAGACCCCCTCCTACCTCCCCGCACCTTGCTTGGCCTCTTCCTCGTGCTCACTGCTTGAATCGAAAGAAGAACCGAGAGTTGCTTCCGGCTGAGTGCCGACGACGCCACCGTGAAATTCTCCATCCATGGTGAGTCTCGACACCAAAATACTCGTCTCTCGGCTGTGCAGGTCGCTGTAGAACCCGCCTAACCCTTTTTCTCCTTGTGTCCACGTACGAGGTCCCCAGCAATCCCCTTTTCCTCGGATGTTCTCCCCTCCATCGTCAAATCAGAGCCGCCTCCACGGTGTGCTATAGGTTCTGATCCTCCTCAACGCAATCCAACATGTTGTCGATTCTTGCCTCGCCCCCATGAAGCTGTAGGAGCAAACCGCAATTCCTTTGTTGTCTCCTAGCTCAAACATGACACCGTCGAAGACCTCCACTCCGCTGCCTGTCGACAACAACCTGTCTCTAGTGAGCTACCGTCCTCGTGAACCCCTCCAACCCCTCTGCCTCGGTATGTTGTTGATTTCCGCGCGCTCGCGGCGAGAACTTAACGCGCGCAGCCGCCAGCGGCAAGCACTCCGGTGAGCTCCGACGCTGCTGACATGCTGACTTGGCACAGACGACATGGCGCTAATGTGTCGCCCACATGGCTCCGACGTGTCATACGTGTGGCATTACATAAACCCGAAAATACCAGGAAAATGACAGAAAATGCTTGGAACTTTGAAAACTCATAGCAAATCAAATATAACCCCAATAAGGCCCATGTAAATTTTGTTAGATTCATCTTGAAGTGCTCTATTTTAGTAAAATGATAAATAATTTTCTCTGTACATGTATTTTGATTAATACATTTAATTGTGAAAACACTAAAGAACTCACCAGAAATTCTAGGAATAAAATTAAATCCTGATTTTTGGCTTGGTAAAATATGAATTATTTTATGCTCTGGAAGTTATTTAGTGTGTTTGCTTAGATTAACTCTAGTAAATAATTTATAAATATTTTGCCCTTGTAACTTGGCATAAAAATCACTCATATATGCCTCTATCCATAGTAAATGACCCATGTCCAAAAACATAAATGTACTATACTAATTAATTTAATTGCTCATATCACTATTTTCACTCTATTTAAATGCATAAGGTATATCCACACATAAAACAGTAAAACTCTAATTGCTTCTTTGAAGCATATGTCCGCCTGAACTTATTAATAAAATTAATTATCGCATTTACTTGCATTGCATATCTGTGCATGTTATAGAGTTGGTTTAATACCGTTAATGCATCTTTCACCATATAGGCAACGACAACCAGGAGCCCGAGGAGGATATTCAGAACAATCTTGATTATCAGGAACAAGAAGTTGTAGTTGCTAACACTAACATTGATCCAGGCAAGCCCCAGTTTGCATTCACTTTTTATAAAGTTTTGCTAGTTTATAATATTGCTAGTGTCTACGATTATTGATGCATTAGGTCATAGGAGTTGTTCGAAACCCACCTTGCATGATACCCCAAATGACCTATGCTACTATCATTAGAACTTTGGTAGTATTGGTACTGTGTTGCTATGCTTAGTAATTATTAGTCTTGGTCGATATTATTACTAAGAAAAGACTTGACCACTAGAACGGAACGTAATAAAAGAAGTTTGCTTTGATGTTATGATCGGGCAGGGATGATGCATGTGTAGGTTTGCAGCAACACATGGGTGTTGACTGCGGTAGCCCTGCCTTGTCAAACCTTGGACCCATCCGTGGTCGGCCCCTTGATCAAGTGTTGAACAATACCGAATGTAGCATTAAAGGTCACTTTCTGTAAGGACGGTTAAGGTGCATTGGTCATTGACCCTCCTCCTGCTGGAGAGGGCGGTACATACCATGAATTACTATTGGTAGAACGGCATGCCCACTCGATATCACCACACCCGGTCTGAGGTGTGGGTGCTTTTCTTGTGAAAGGTTGCCATATACGACCTTAATTGGTGCGTATGTGTCGTGTATCTCAGGTTTTCCCAGCTGGTGTAAATCGATTACAATTGCTATCCCTCATAGTAATGAGTACCACTTGGTCACCTCGCCAATCACGTAGTTGCATATGATACTTGGAAATTGATTATGTTACTTATTATTGATGATTACTACTGTTGCTCTTATGTTGTACTTACTTTATCTATTGTTTTATTACCTTATGATGCTTCACTAAAGTTACCTTTCTACTCTACCCAATTAAGTTGAGAAAACAAAACTTGATAGAACTAATAGGTTGCTTAGTGCGACTCCTTTCAAACAAGCCACCTATTAGAGCCATTGCATGTCTAGGTGTTTGACGGGTAAGTCTTGCTGAGTAATTAGTACTCAGGCTTTGTGCCATTGTTGTTTTTTAGGTAATGAAGAAATAGAATTGCATGTAGATGTGATGCCTTGGGACATTCAAGTCCCTAAGGGTTGGACTGCCCACTGGGAGTCTGACTTGCCACTGCAGTAATGTGTGTGATGCTAGAGTGATGGTTCTTCGGGTATGGATCATCACTATACTGTATCGTCGAGCTCGTAGTTTCTCAACGTTATTTGCTTCTGCTATTTTGAAAACATTATGAACTTGTATTGTTCCGCTGTACTTAGATCCCCTTAATAATGTAATATTCAACTCAAATTTGGACCAATGTTGTATTATCAAGTGTCTACATTATCGGCACCTTCGGGACCTCGATCCTCCGGGAACATGGGATGCCATAGCTGGTATCAGAGCTGTGGTACAACCAATAAATCATATTTTCAAAAACTACGGTGTTGCGAGTAAGGATACGTTAGTATTGCCATTATAGATAATAGGGTGGTGACAAATCTAACCTGGGTTATGTTTGTTTACATTATTTGCATCTATGGCTTCTTCAAACAAAGGTATGTGCATGCTTAACCGACACGCGTGATATCGGTGTCTGTGCTCGCAGACGGATACAAGACACTGTTGGCTCGAGCCTTATCACGGGGCGATCCTTTTCCATGGATCGTTACCAGTAGAATTGTGCTTATTTTCACAGTTTCTTTTGAATTTGATGTAATGTTTCGGAAATGGATTTTCTGCCGATACACTGATGCCGTTAGTATAATATTTAGAATAACTTATGTGTTGAGTGCGGGTCATCACCAAATATTCGTGCCACTAAGTATCGATAAAATATGTGTTGTGTTGTGAGGAACAGTAGGTTAATAAAATGAAATTTTTGCATCATGCAACCCTATATAATTAAACCAAAATTTTGTTCTCATCTCGCTCACCAATCTTTGGATACGAAATTTCTAAACTTGTTGAGCATACAAATTCCAAAATACAAGTCCAATTGCTAAGTTAATAAGAATCTGTTCTCTTTTTGGCTGTCAACTTCAAAAAATCATAGTTATTAATTTTCTCAACCAAATAAGGCATACATATACTTTTTAGAAAGGTCTAGACATACTCTGTCCCCCAAAGTTTAAGTTTATTAATGAGCATAAAAGTAACAACCTCAGAACTAGAGAGCAAATATAATGTGCCAACACACTGTTTTCAGCATAACCCTGAACTTAACAATTTCATAACTGGAGTTGTACTTCGAATTTTTAAGTGTTGGAACCCAATATGAAAGGCCTTTGAATTCTATTTTCATCTCCAATAGGTTTAACAATTTTATTTGTTTCCCTCTATCTAGTAGAGCCAAAATACTAAGGCCCTGTCATCCAGAAACAGAATCAGCCAACCTGAACTTGCAAAATTCATAAGTCCAGATTTACTTGGAATTTTTGAGAGTGTAAATACAATCTGGAAAGATATGAAAGTCTACTATAACATGATTCCAAACCCCAGTTTTGAGGACCTTGTTTTCTGATCAAAATACTCACCTTTCTGACTGCTGTTCCGTTAAGACAGAATCTGTTTTAAAACCGTTGCCGTATTATTGGCCCTTGAGGCTGGAAAATGTAAACTAAAGCTTTGTAAATATATTTCATAGCACTCAATCAAAATACTTTCCTTGTAGATGGCTGAAAACAATGACCAATCACCATCGGGTTGGAAGATCACCGACGGTCTGGAATTCGCCGGAATGACTCAACTGTTTTGGAGCGTTCTCTGTGGCTTTGGTTATGATACCCCTCCCACATATGTTGGCAAGGAATTTGAGGAGCATAGAGTCCCCTCATGTGTCATCCATGTGGCAGTCCCCACCAACTACTTGGTTGCTCCAGCGTGGGAATCTAGGACCATTAGTGTCTCTGGGACGGATTTGCCTTCCACTTGGGGTGTTGCTGCTTTCAAGGCACTCACTCGGTTTTATGAACACCCGTCGCACTATTTCCCATCAGTGATGTGAATGATTTTGAATGGAATTGGCATGTGGACTTCATCTTTGATCCAAACCATCACCACCATGATCATGTGCTGCCCATAATAGAGTATTATGGCTTATCCACTTTTGCCTTGTGCACAAACTTGAGCCGCCGACTGGATGTGTTTCATGCTACACTTCGACTTTCTAAAGTTGAAAATCAAGCTATAGATGAGGAAATTGTAGAACTGAACCAACAAATCCAAGCAAAGAATGAAGAGATGGATGCGATTATAGAAGAACGTGACCAAGCCTTACAGGACGTAGAAAGTTTTGAGCATGATATTATCGAGGGACAAGATGACTTGGATGCATTCAGAGCTGCCCACCTTCCTATTGAAGGGAATTGGGATGAGATCATCGTAGAGTACGGAGAACAAGATGATGTAGAGATGGCACCTGCCGGTATTAATGATGTGGAAATGATGGATCCGGAGGAAGCGGAAGAGCCTATGGAACCGGAAGAACCAGAAGAGCCGGAAGATATAGACCAGGAGTAGATGGTTTGCTACACCCCTGTGTATGGTCGTGTAGTATGTGTATCTCTAGTTCAGATGTAGGATTGTGAATCTTGCATAATGTGTCTGCAGTACCGTGGCTAGGCGTTGGCACATATGTGTAAGAATTTGTGTGATGATGTCCTTTTAACAACAATGAAGTCTGAATTGAATTAATGGAGATGGTTGTCACTTCTGAATTTTTATTTATGCCTCTTGCAAATTTATATTCTTGCACATGTGTTTTTATGGATTATTTTGAGAAATAACTAATGTGCAACCGTATAAATTGCAGTATGGTGCGTACTCGGTATCAGGATGATCCTGAGAGCTCTGAGCAGGGAGCTAATGCTCAACCGTCGCTGGCAGAAATACTGGCTGCTGTGATCAACCGGCAATAGAATGATTCTGATCTGCTCCGTCAGCTGGTGGAGAATACGTCCAACTTGGGTGGACGTGGAGGAAACCGCAACAACAACAGCTAGCCCCAATAGAGCACCTACTTAGACTTTTTGGGTACTCATCTGCCGACCTTCGAGCGTGCTAAAGAGCCGCTGGACGCCGATCATTGGCTGCCTGAGACCGAGTCGAAATTTAGTCCGCTGGAATGCACCGAGCACCAGAAGGTCTTGTTCGCCGCCCAACAACTCCAGGGCTCTGCTAGAGCCTGGTGGGCTAATTATGAAGCTTCTCTACCCGCTGGACACTGTATTTTGTGGAATGAGTTCAAGGCTGCATTTCGTGCTCATTTCATTCCAGCTGGCCTCATCCAGAGGATATTCCAGGAATTTATGGATCTGAAACAAGGAGGGAGGAATGTCCTCTAATATTCTGAAGCTTTCAATCACCTTGCTCAGTATGCTACTGAGTATGTCAACACTGAGGAGAAGAAAAGATATACATTCTTGCGTGGGATGAATGCCACACTCAAGGAACGTCTGAATTGGCAGACGACTGGCACATACAATGACCTGGTCAATGCTGCTATTGTCCAGGAAGGAGCTATGCGCCAAGTTGAAGAAGAAGATCGCAAGAGGAAGGCCCCTGCTAGTGCCTCTACTACCGCACAGGCGAAGCATCGTCTGATTTACACTTCACCCACCGGACAACATTTATGGGCGTCCCCGCAGCAGCAGTATCAGCGACAGTTTGGCCAGAACTACTCGAGGCCACCACAGCAACAAAATTTTCCACCCCGTGCACTGTACCAATAGCAGAACAACCAGTACCATGCACCATATCAGCCACAAGGGAATCAGAATGCTCGTGCCCCAAAGCCCGCTGATCGTGGAAGCAACTATCCATGCTATAACTGTGGTCGTATCGGCCACTTTGTGAAGAACTGTACCGCACCTAGGCGCAACAACAACAACAACAATAGCAACCAGCGTCAGAACCAAAGCAGGAATGTGTATGCACCGTCTCGTGGTGCCCAAGTGAACTACAACAATGCTGAAGGCATCCCCCAGGGCGAACCTATGCTGACCGGTACGCTTTCGCTCTATCACCCGCCTGTCCTTGCACTTTTTGATTATGGTGCTACGCATAATTTCATTAGCAAAGCTTGTGTGCAAAAACATAATCTCCACATCACCACCATAAATAAATGCTACAGCATCCGCTCTCGTGCTGGACAAATTTTTGCTGACAAAGTAGTATGTAAAGCTCCACTAGAAATAAATCAAAAGATTTACCCCACCGATTTCATCATGCTCAAGGATCAAGAAATCGATCTAATCCTAGGTATGATCTGGATGAAAACCCATAGAGCCATGCTAGACATCGAGCCCCGTCTCATTCACATCAACTCTCCCTTGCATGGCCAACACACTCTTTCTCTACACACCGATTCATCGAAAGCCCTGGTTGTCCATCACATGGAAGGGCAATCACTCAAAAGCATTCCCGTTGTTTGTGAGTATCCGGAGTGTTTCTTGAAGATATTTCTGGTCTCCCGCCTGACCGTGAAGTGGAATTTAAGATAGAGCTACAGCCAGGAACTTCTCTAATATCCCGACGTCCGTATAAAATGGCCCCGAATGAGCTGGCTGAATTGAAAAAGAAATTGACTGAGTTATTGGAAAAAGGGATTCATACGCCCAAGCACTTCTCCTTGGGGCTGCCCTGCTATTTTTGTGAAGAAGAAGGACAAATCTCCACGTCTCGTCATTGATTATCGGCCTCTCAACGAAGTTAGCATAAAAAACAAATATCCACTATCCCGTATTGATATCCTTATTGACCAAATGGTTGGTGCTAAGGTCTTTTCAAAAATTGACCTCCGTTCAGGTTATCATCAAATCAAGATTAGAGCAGAAGACATTCCGAAGACTGCCTTCTCTACTATATATGGATTATTCGAGTATCTAGTAATGTCATTCAGATTAACAAATGCTCCTACCCATTTCATGTACCTCATGAATTCGATATTCATGCCAGAGCTGGACAAATTTGTGGTAGTATTCATTGATGACATCCTCATCTATTCAAAGTCCAAGGAAGAGCATGCCGAACATCTTCGCATTGTTCTTCAACATCTTCGAGATCACAAGTTGCCTGCTGACTCGATAGGGAGACCACAAAAATGGCAGAGCAAGGAATCTATTGACAGTTAATTAACGGGAGGCGCAGAGGTTGGGGAATGGAGACAAACGTGGTGAGAGAGCACAACGACGTTGGGGCCATGGAGGCGGAGGCGCCCCCCGGCCTCCTTGTTGGTGATCCCCACGTCCTCCGTCGTGCCAAGGCGCCGCAACACCTCTGCCGTCTCCTGCATCGCAACGGCACCAACGCCGGCAAAAATATCACAATCACATTGCGCTAGAATAGACCAGACAAACCAAAGGGGTTGGACCAGACCCTTAGTTAAAGTGGAGGTTTAGTTAACAACTCTGCCATGGCCTTGTCCTCCAGCGTCGCCATCCGATCATTCCCCGGCATTGTTTTTTTTTAGCACAATTCCCTGGCATTGTTGCCTCCTCTCTTCCCCTGCGTGCCTGATAGATTGGAGGCTTAAATAACATGTACCTAAACGGAGGCCCAGCCCACACACAGCCCCATTCCCACCACCAAGATCAATTGGGCCCACCAGCGAAGAAGGCCCGGCCCAACTGGAGTGCCAGATAGATAAGAGGAGTGGACCAGAGACAGCAGACAGAGAGAGGTAGGAGAAGAAGAGAAACCGCAGCAGGCGTCCACCAACCGAAAAACCATACCTTTCCTCGCCGCCGACGCCTCTTCCCCGCTCCCCCGTCGAGAGGGTTTCGCTCTTCTTTCCATTCGCATCTTTTGGAGGTACGACAATCCCGTCCTGCATTCATGTCCGGTGCTGTCGGGTTAGGGTTTTGGGTAGGCTTTATTCAATCGGTAGGACACGCAATCCGCCGAGGCTTGAGTTCGACCTCTGCTCGGAGTTTAGCACCGCCAGCGAGTATCTTAACCCTACTTGACTATCTAAAAGTGCTGTGCAAGCTTCAGTCTGTCACAACTAAACCACACCCTAACATCATCAAGCAATCATGAATCAAACAAGATCCGGATACTAGCCTAATCACCACGATTAAGAGAGCATCTAAATACTTAGATGTACCTCTAAGCAATTAAATAAGCACATGTAAGATCAATCAATCTAGACAAACACAAATTGCATCCAAGGTTAGAATCAAGATAGTTAACATGAATTGATAACTGTACCGATATTCATCACCGTCAGGGATGCGCCGATCGGTGCAACTAGTGTGCCGATCGGCACAGCCATGATGCATCACTGACGACTCCTAAGATACATGGGTCTACTTCTCCTAACTCCGGTGTAGTGCACCACGCAGGGTCCCTATCGACTAGACTACATGTCTTCAATTTGGTGGCTCTTCAACTCCGACGGCCTCCTGGCGATGTGCAGCGGCTCGTATAGCCTAATTCTCTCCTGTTGTCTCGTCGTGCCCCCATATGGATGATTATATAGCCTCTGGTCACCTCCTCCCTTGCTTAGCCTCCAAGTTTCGCTCATAGAGATTGAATCCAAGTTGGTTTTGTACCTTTCATAAACTGCGCCGACTGACTTTAATCATAACTGATGCTTCCGGAGACCAAATAAGTCAAACCCGGACTGTATCGCGTAGCCCTCGAAAAGATCTACTCCCTCTATTCCAAAATTGTTGTCGCCATTGACTTTTTTCACTACCTTTGACCATTCGTCTTATTTAAAAAATTTCAAAAAATATCTTGTATTTTCTCATGATTTGATTTATTACTAGATAAAATTTAAATATAACTTATAACATTTTATATTTGAATAAATATTTTGAATAAAATGAATGGTCAAAGATAACAAAAAAACTCAATGATGACAACAATTTTGGAACGGAGGGAGTACAACTTTGGTATTATTTGGATTCTCAGATTTGGACGTTTAGATACCCAAAAGTGTGATACCAAAATATCTGTCCTGATTCGGATTCTTCTGTGCAGCCTGCCTTGCAGGGCCCATATCTCTCAGCTCTGGAGTCCAATAAATGTAAATAATATATGTTTTGGAAAGCACTCGACGAGATCTTCAACTTTGGTATTCTGAGGATTCCCATTTGACCATGTCTTGGGCTCCGAAATCGTGTGAAAATATAGTGCTGTTTCTGGACTCCGCGAATTGAACTTTCCTTCCGGATAAACCTTCTGGAAATCCTTAGGCATTAGGCCACGACCTTGGGCTTGCACATTGGACCTTATGGATGTCCAGGTGTGTCTTGTAAGCTTCATGGGCTAGTGAGAAGCCCTCCTTGTATGGCGAGTCGGGCTTCATGTCGGTACTTCTCATATAAGAGCCATTTTGTCGTCTTTTCACCTGTTTCTGCAATAAAGCACTAAAATGACACTAAATATGGAAATCGTCAATATTAGAGGTAAAACACATGATTATGATGAGAATATGATACGATGTTGGTGTTTATTGGCATATAAAACGGGTACATAGGAACCACCAACAGTTCCCCCATGCTTAAACCTTTGCTCGTCCTCGAGCAAATAAATCATCCTCAAGGAGAGATCAGCGTTGCAATCATATTATCTTCACTCGCATTCATCAAGGCACATGCATATCTAACCCGCTTTAAAAGTGTAGCACAAAAAGTTTTATGTTGCACCAATTCTACTACTCAAAGATACTAGTGGGGAACATAAAATGACTAAGTTCCAACCACAATGATCAAATAAAGTAGCTTCAACTCTCCAATCAGATTGCTCCTCAAACTAGGGCTTAAATGATAAAGTTTTTCCAAAAATTTAGTCTCATTTATCCAAACAAAAATGCTCTCTTGCAAAGAATCAAGGCAACACTCATTTTACAAATCTCACAAGCCAAACAACTAGAAGTGATCCTATCTACAAATATTTGGTGGAAGGCTTTATGTGTAGCTTGGTAGGAAAACAACTAGCAACAATGTAACTCAGAGTATTGTCAAATCAAGAGATAGTTCTAATTGGTTTTACAAAGACTTGTCAAAAAGGCCATTGGAAAACATTATGAAGAAGAGGAAAAACACACGCTTTTGAAAGGTGGACATGTGCAAAAGGCAAAGAATGATCTCAAGACACAAATGAAGTTCTCGAAATCGAATTGCACATTTAAGCCTGAAGAATAATGGTTTATGCACAAATCTTGTGAATTCCTCTCTTGCAACTTGATATAACTTGAAACATCCTTGATCTTCCTTCAACAATATTTGAAGTCCATTAGCTAGTGCTTCGGAATGATGAATGACGTCCATCCCCCCATGCTTAAATGTTGCTCATCCTCGAGCAAAGGGAGTGACAAAAGATAAGCACTAGCTAAATCCTTTATTTCTTCTCTTCAACCATCTGGAACACATATAATTAATTTCTGGAGATAACAGAGCACTTTTTATTCCTTGCGCCAATCGGTATGACACCTGCGCCGATCGGCACACATATGATTCTGCCTTGTCTTCTCCTTCTATTGATGCTTTGCATTTCAGAGAGTCTTCAATGGTGTTTATTGATAAAAAGCATCGTCTTCAGCAAGAGGTCTTGATAATTTGTGCATAAAACCATATAAATAGTGCAACGGCTCGACGAGAAACTCATATCATATATTGTGGACAAGGAGAGGACATCACCAAAAGAGATATGGGTTTACAGGTGGGAATATTCAGTGAGCATTGCTAAATATGAAGAGGCTAGCAAACAAGTGATAGTTACGCAAACAAAATGACCAACTTCTAAGTCTCATACCAAAAGAACACATACTTGAAATGACTCACCAAATTACATGTTGCAATCTACAGGTTTATCATATAAGTGTAGAAGATTTGGCTTTGGTAGGTATGATCAATACAAGAGAACAAAATTTGCAAGGGTTAGAGATCACATGTAATAGTTTTCAAAAAATTATTAAGTTCACTAGCTATGTTGGAGTTTTCTTCTTAGAGAACAAAGCATATTGTCATGAAGAACAATTCAACCATATGGGGTCTTTATCAAAACATCTGTCAACAAATAGAGTTCATAGAATTGGTGATTAGTTGAAAATTAAGCGGTGGATAATTATGTGCAATGAATCATGCAAGTTCCAATAACAATAGCAACTTTCATCATATCTCTAGCAAAGATCCTCATCATAGTTATGTATTTATTGATCGTGAAAGCATTATAAGACAATGGTGATGATACATGCAAGTTCCCCTAGATAAATTAATGACATTTGGTCACCCTAAGATAGCTATTAGGGATATGTCATTGTCCATTCTTTGTTCTAAGTGACAAATTACAAATAACATTTTGCATGAACAAAATGAAAAGGGTATCACAAAAAGAAAAAGAGAGAAAATTCCCAAGTTGAAAGCAGACAACAAGTACAGGTTTGAGAAGAAAATAAGATTAGGAGAAGTGAAGAATCAAAGGGATGTTACCGCATTTTAATCCATTGAAGCTCAGCTTGTGCCTCCCGCATGCTTAAAATCTTGCTGGATTGCACGAGAGAAGGGCGATAGTAGGGGCAGCGGGGTTGCGCCGACCGGCACGAGGATGCGCCGATCGGCGTAGACGGTTGTGCCTCTCGTCACCTCCATCTCCAGCCTTGATGTGCTGTCCTAATGCTCCCTCTTGTATATGCGGCTATTGTCACCTCGTTTCCTTCGACTGTCCTCGTTCAAGAGTACTTCTTTCATTCCCGCAAAACATTGAAATGCACATACTACCCCCGATATGATGGTCGGGGATAGAACAATATCTACCATCTAGCAACAACCTCAAAAGTTCAACTTGTGGCATGTTAATTCTAGCAGCAAAAAGAAAACAAAATCCTAATGGGTGTTCGTGTGTGCACAAGTGTGGATGCATGGAGTTAATATCACAATGTCAGCAAAGAAACAAGACTATAATCAATGTTGTTCCACCATTTCATCTAAACACCACGTTCATATAAAATTGCTAAATGAATGTGTCAAGTACACAATTCTGGGATCAAAATGCTTTCATCATTTAATCTTGAAGCAAAGCAAACGAACATGTTAGCAACGAAGGTTAGTGGTGTGGAAGCTAAACAAGAACAATGTTTACACCTAGCTCTAAGCGCCATGCTTACAACTAGATTGCTAGCAATCTAAATGAAATTCATTAATAACCAAAGTCTAAACACCATGTTTATGTGACTTAACTATTGCAAAAGCCCGTTGGACTAGAGAGATAGCGCAATGAAAAAGATTAGCAACCAACCAATGCAAATGATGTAAAATAGAGCAAGGCAAATGAACTATCTAATGTTGTTCAACAAATAAGCATAAATACCACGTTTACACCTAAATTTGCTAAGGATATTGTGCGCAAGCCAATTAAGTGCTCATTATCAAGTTCAAACCAAGCTATTATGAGTGGGAAGGTGAATATGAACATGCAAAGTTAGAGGTTTGGGTGAATCAAAACAAAAACATGTTATGCGGTAGTGAAGGAATGCTTTGTAAAGCATTTGGGTGTTGTGTCGATCGGCAATGGATATGTGCCGATCGGCGCATTTGGAATTGGCTATAGAATTTGATGGAAAATGAAGGGTGGGAGGCTTAGATGGGCTGAAGTTAGATGGTTAAATGCATGCAGGCGAAAACATCATGCAAAAATAAAAACAAAAACAAAGCAAGTGCTCACAAATATGCATGCAGTGGATGATTTTTGCAAACGAAACACAAAATGATGGTGGCGGAGGTCTAAAAATAAAAAGTTAATCTTGAACTAATTTGCCACAAGTGAATCAATTGAGTTGGGTTATTCTCACGATGCAAAAATTCTAGGTTGCCCTCCTAGTAGCACTAGTCAATCCAAACAAAATAAAAAGAAACACAAAAACACGGGTTGCCTCCCAAAAAGCGCTTCAATTAGAGTCATGTAGCTGGACTTCTTACATACCTTGTTGTCGCGAAGCCATGGTTCTTGGTGTAAGATCCAAAGATTTTCATGTAGCTTGTACTAATGCAATCTTCATCGTGGTCGCTCATTGCCCTTCTTCATTGTGTTGCATAATGCTCAATGTGTGTATGTGATATAATGCTTTGGAGTCTTCAATCTTGTTCAACTTCTAATCATTTGCTTGTAGGAGAATTGCTTGAGCTATCCTTGTTGTCATCTTCATCTCCAATTTTGTCATTGATAATCTGCAGATCCTCTTGTCTCTGAATTTCGCCTTACCAACAGGATAGAACAAGGCCAAAGACCTATACCATCTTGTAGGTTGCAAAATTATCTTTCCAACGAGTGCTCATACACTTCAAACGGACACGGTATGTGGGGTTTATGATGTTTTTGCTCCAGGGCTACGTGCTGTTGACAGATTGCACAGGATCCAATGATGTGCTCATAAATCCATGTAGAAAAATTCAAATCTAGCACCGTTTGTTGCGTTGGAAAGAAGACTTGAAGCTCTATTCAGATATAAAATTTTTATCCAATGGTTAGTACAGGAAGTATACATAATTACCAATGATTTCAGCTTCTAGCTTCATTTTCCGGAGAATCCTGATGACTTCATCTTTTAAGCATTGGAACATATGTCGGCTTGTCCTTTGACATGTGAATCTTGATCTTTGTTACACCAGCAAGTATTGATGATGAAGAGTGGATGCAACTTCTCAATTCTTGTTCAATGATCCATCAAGTCGACGGTGAAGAAATCCGAAGAAATCCGCTGTTGCTTCCATGAACCGACGTCTTGTTTCAGATATTGTGCCGCGACCAGAAGGAACTAGAGGCTGAAACCTGTGCCATTGCGTCAGGCATCAAATTATCTTTCCAAGCAGTGCTCATGCGTCCCAATTGGCCTTCTTTCTAAAGGTATGTCAGGCTGTCTCGCGATGAATCCGAATTGAATTCAAACTTTCCAAATATTCAAACTCCGTGTTTGGAATGACTTGAATCCGTGTCAATCACCAAAAGGAAGCCTCTTAAATGTCTAGAAACCCATATATCACGTGGATATAGGACTTTAATTCCATATTTGGCTCAAACATCCAATTGTTTGCAACTCTCGTGAGATATTCAAACAGCTTGTGCAGCATCTCTTGTACTAGCCATAAATCCTTGTAGGAAACTCCAAACGATGTGAGGTTTAAACCGTTGGAAACTAGACATGATGCTCTTCCACAATATCAAATTTGTAGGTCTTTCAATCCTCTGTAGAATTTCGTACAACATCTTTTGGTCAGTGGACAACATATCTACTCATGATCAAGAATGTATTCATCGTGTCTTCATTCTTTGCAATTGAAATTCTTGATCTTCATGATTCTTTTCTCCCATTATTTGTTGCTATGAACAAGATAGAATCCTTGCAAAGCATTAGTTAAAAAATATTGACACAAGAAGCGTACCTTCCTTTTCATGGAGTGGCGAGGTGTCGATCGGCATGAGCGTTGCGCCGATCGGCACAAGCAAGTCATGCATGGACATGGACTCCATAGCAGATGATAGGCTACTAACAGAGTTAGCACCTACTGCTACGAAGCAACAGAGTCGATGAAGAGCGAGGTTGTGGGCGTCGGCATCGGCTTTGATGTGGCGCCAATCAGCGCAAACAGCTATGTCGCCATGCTCCAGTCGAGGTTGTGTGCCTAGCTTGTACCTGATTTCAATGGAGACACAAACAAAGAAAAATAGGGTATGTGCAATAAAAAGACAAAGGATTAATTTGATAAACTAGATAGATCCCCCTAAACAGGTTCGAGTTGCCGATCCCCGGCAACGGCGCCAGAAAAAGATGCTTGTTGGTCGTTACTACGCACCCACTTATATACCGCAAGAGGACGGTGTACATTATAGCACTTTTTCCCTTATAGTATTACAAGGTTTAATCAAATCCACAGGGATCGAAAGAGAACCGTGTTTAGAGTTACTATTTTGTCTAGCAAATCAATCCTATCATGAAGTACATATTACACATACGTGAGCATGAAAAGAAGATGGAAATTGGAGGTTGCACCAATTGGCTCAACTGGTGCGCCGATCGGCATGAAGTCTTACCTGAGCCAAAGTGTGCCTGATCCAAAGCTTGGGACTAGGCTAGAAGGTTTGATTGATCTGTTTCTGGACTCCGCGAATTGAACTTTCCTTCCAGATAAACCTTCTAGAAATCCTTAGGCATTGGGCCACGACCTTGGGCTTGCACATTGGACCTCATGGATGTCTAGGTGTGTCTTGTAAGCTTCATGGGCTAGTGAGAAGCCCTCCTTGTATGGCGAGTCGGGCTTCATGTCGGTACTTCTTGTATAAGAACCATTTTGTCGTCTTTTCACCTGTTTCTGCAATAAAGCACTAAATTACACTACATATGGAAATCGTCAATATTAGAGGTAAAACACATGATTATGATGAGAATATGATATGATGTTGGTGGTTATTGGCATATAAAACGGGTACATAGGAACCACCAACAAATTTCAGGACAACAGCAACCACGTAACAATTTCAGAACCTAGCCTTCGTGTTTTGCCTGCTATAGTGATCAGCAACCTTAGTATACATTCTACCATCTGTGAGGAAATCATTGCTGCACAGAAAGACATTGGTATGAATTACATCCGTTAAAACATTAAAAGTGGTAAAGCACAATGTTTCATACAAGATTCGGACGGTACCCTATGGTTCAATATCCGTTTAGTAGTACCAAAGAACTTTGAATTTTGACGGAAAATCTTGGATGAAGCACATCACTCCAAATACTCTATCCATCCGGGTAGTAATAAAATGTACCAAGATTTGAAGAAGAATTTTTGGTGGACAAGAATGAAGCGAGAAGTTGCCCGATATGTCGCAGAATGTGATACTTGCCAGGGAGTTAAGGCTGACCATTTGAAACAGGCCAGATTACTTCAATCATTGAGTATTCCCGCCTGGAAATGGGAAGACATCAGCATGGACTTTATTGTTGGCCTCCCTCTCACGTCTTGAAAGCATGATTCGATTTGAGTCATTATGGACAGACTCACAAAATCTGCTCACTTCCTACCAGTCAATAATAGATACAACATACGGCAATATGCAGAGCAATACATCGCAAGAATATTGTGTCTTCATGGAGTACCCAAGACCATAATCTCAGATCATGGCTCACAGTTTGTCGCTCGTTTCTGGGAACAGCTGCATGCATCTTTGGGTACAGGCTTAATTCGTTGTTCTGCTTACCATCCCGCTACCGATGGACAAACAGAGCGTATCAACCAAATGTTGGAGGATATGCTTAGAGCATGTGTTTTAGAACATCGTGGTAATTGGGATGAGTATCTACCTTATGCGGAATTTTCATATAACCACAGTTACCAGGAGAGTATAAAAATGTCACCATTTGAAGCACTCTATGGTCGCAGTTGTAGAACCCCGATGAACTGGTCCGAACCTTGAGAAAGAGTGACATTTTTGTCCTGATCTTGTAAAGGATGCTGAAGAAAAAGTTCATACCATTTAGGCAAATCATAAAACTGCTAAATGTCATCAAGAGAAGTAGGCAAACAGATGACGTAGACCACTATATTTCAATAAAGGTGACTATGTCTATCTCCGAGTGTTGCCTATGAAGGGTATCCAACGGTTTGGAGTCAAAGGAAAGTTAGCTCCCCGTTATATTGGACCATTCCAAATTTTGGAATGATGTGGAAACATAGCCTACAAACTAGAGTTACCGGCTAACTTATATGGAGTTCATAACACCTTTCACATCTCTGAGCTAAAGCGGTGTCTCAAACCACCCATTGACAAAATCTTGGAAGACTATGACCAACTTCAACCAGACCTCACATACTCCTAACAACCAATAAAGATCCTCGATGAGAAAGAGTGTACAACACGGAAAGAACCATCAAATTATATAAAGTTCAATGGAGTAATCACTCAGAAGATGAATCCACATGGGAATCTGAAGAATTTCTAAGTACACATTACCCAAAATTTTGGTCGTCATACACAGGTATATTTTGACCACCGTACTTCCCTCTAGTTTGCCTTGTTCATAATCTTGAGACGAGATTTCTTTAAGGAGGGAGCGCTGTGACACCCAGGTTTCTCATTTCTACTTAACAAACATGAAGAGCACAAATCATAAATAATATAGCATGAAATGATAGAGCCCAATTATTTGAATTTATCCTAGGCAATTAAAAACCCTGCAACCAATATATTGAAGTAACTTAAAACATTTTAATATAACTTATGCCAAATAAATTCATAATCAGATTGGTAAAAATAAAATAGAATTTAATGAATTTAATGAGCATTTTACAATACGTGGAAATACCCTAAATAATTAATTCAAACTTAAGAACCTATTTAATGCAAACATTAATTCTCAAATAATTTTATTACAAATTTTAATTTTGTCTTCACTAAGTGGCTACAAATATCATAAATCACTAGTGTGCAAAATTCCATAATTTTAGTAGGCCCCTATCAAACTTAAGAACCAATTTAATGCAAACATTAATTCTCAAATAATTTTATTGCAAATTTTGATTTTGTCTTCACTAAGTGGCTACAAATATCATAAATCACTAGTGTGCAAAATTCCATAATTTTAGGAGGCCCCTAGCTATTTTAATTTGATTTAACGAGACCCAGGGACCAATTTGCAAGGATCTTGAAAGGTCAGGGGTTCAGAGGAAAATCTTTTCTCTGTTCTTCTCCATTGGCCAACGGCGTGCATGCAGGCCTTCTCCTTCTCCCGGACACACGCCAGCCTCTCCTCCGCACGCCACCACTTGCCTCGGAATTCCACACAAAACAGTGCGCGGCGCCGTCCCGTCCTATCTGCTCCCCCTCTCCCCGTTTCTCCTGCCATGGACGCCACCCCGCCTTGAATTCTTATCGTGCGGCCCACCGACATGACCTTTCCCTCGCCGCTCGGCCACCTTACTCCTGACCGTTTCCATCGCCGCGTCAAGACGCAAATCGATGCACTGACCCTTGCAAAACCAAGTGACACCCTCCCAGTCCTCTCACGTCCAGTCCCTTCCCTCTACTCTATGCCTTCTTCTTTTCCCCCAACCCCCACCAGCTGCCGTTATTGAGCCCAAGTTCAAGCTCAAAAATTGCTACTGCCCCATGCCTTCCAATCCGTAGCAAACCCCTTCACCTAGACCCCCTCCTACCTCCCCGCACCTTGCTTGGCCTCTTCCTCGTGCTCACTGCTTGAATCAAAAGAAGAACCAAGAGTTGCTTCCGACCGAGTGCCGACGCTGACGCCGTGGAATTCTCCCTCCGTGGTGAGTCTCGACGCCGAAATCCTCGTCTCCCGGCTGCGCAGCTCGCTGCAAAACCCGCCTAACCCTTTTTCTCCTTGTGTCCGCATACGAGGTCCCCGGTATTCCCCTTTTCCCCGGCTGTTCTCCCCTCCACCGTCAAATCAGAGCCGCCTCCACAGTGAGCTCCAAGTTTCGATCCTCCTTGACGCAATCCAACATGTTGCCGATTCTCGCCTCGCCCCCGTGAAGCTGTAGGAGCAAACCGTGATTCCTTTGCTGCCTCCTAGCTCAAACACGACGCCGTCGAAGACCTCCATTCCGCCGCCTCTCGATGACAGCTTATCTCCGCTGAGCTACCGTCCTCATGAACCCCTCCAACCCCTCCGCCTCGGCATGCTGTTGGCGCACTCCGGCGAGCTCCGGCGCTGCTGGCGCACAGCCGATGTGGCGCTGATGAGTCGCCCACGTGGATCTGACGTGTCGCACATGTGGCATTACATAAACCCGAAAATACCAGGAAAATGCTTAGAACTTTGAAAACTCATAGTAAATCAAATATAAATCCAATGAGGCCCAAGTAAATTTTGTTAGATTCATCATGAAGTGCTCTATTTTAGTAAAATGATAAATAATTGTCTCTGAACATGTATTTTTATTAATACATTTAATTGTCAATACATTAAAGAACTTACCAGAAATTCTAGCAATCAAATTAAATCCTGATTTTTGGCATGCTTAGTAAACACATGATTATCTACCACCACAAATATTTTCTTGGTAAAATATAAATTATTTTATGCTCTAGAATTTATTTAGTGTGTTTGCTTAGATTAAGTCTAGTAAATAATTTATAAATATTTTGCCCTTGCAACTTGGCATAAAAATCACTCATATATGCCTCTGTCCATAGTAAATCACCCATGTCCAGAAACATAAATTTACTATACTAATTAATTTAATTGCTCATATCACTATTTTAACTCTATTCAAATGCATAAGGTATATCCATACACAAAATAGTAAAATTCTAATTGCTTCTTTGAAGCATATGTCTGCCAGAACTTATTAATAAAATTAATTATCACATTTACTTGCATTGCATATCTGTGCATGTTACGGTGTTGGTTTATTACCGTTAATGCATCTTTCACCATATAGACAACGACAACCAGGAGCCCGAGGAGGATATTCAGAAGGATCTTGATTATTAGGAACAAGAAGTTGTAGTTGCTAACACTAGTTTATAATATTGCTAGTGTCTACGATTATTGATGAATTAGGTCATAGGAGTTGATTGAAACCGACCATGGATGATACCCCGATTCACCTATGCTACTGTCATTAGAACTTTGGTAGTGTCGGTACTGTGTTGCTATGCTTAGTAATTATTAGTCTCAGTAGATATCATTACTAAGAAAAGACTTGACCACTGGAACAGAACTTAATAAAAGAAGTTTGCTTTGATGTTATGACCGGGCAGGGATGATGCATGTGTAGGTTTGCTGCAACACATGGGTGTTGACTGCGGTAGCCCTGCCTTGTCAAACCTAGGACCCGTCCGTGGTTGGCCCCTTGATCAAGTATTGAATAGTACCGAATGCATGCTAGTTTATGAGAACTAGTAAACCGATGTAGCATTAAAGGTCACTTGCATTAAGGACGGTTAAGGTGCGTTGGTCGTTGACCCTCCTGCTACTGGACAGGGCGGTTCATACCACGAAGTACTTTTGGCAGAACGGCATGCCCACTCGATGTCACCACACCAGGTCTAAGGTGTGGGTGCTTTTCTTGTGAAAGGTTGCCATATACGACCTTAATTGGTGCGCATGTGTCGTGTATCTCGGGTTTTCCCAGCTGGTGTAAATCGATTGCAATTGTTGTCTCTCATAGTAATGAGTACCACTTGGTCACCGTGCCAATCACGTAGTTGCACATGATACTTGGAAATTGATTATGTTACTTGTTGTTGATGATTACTACTGTTGCTCTTATGTTGTACTTACTTTATGTATTGTTTTATTACCTTATGATGCTTCACTAAAGTTACCTTTCTACTCTACCCAATTAAGTTGAAAAAATAAGACTTGATAGAACTAATAGGTTGCTTAGTGCAAGTCCTTTCAAACAAGCCACCTATTAGAGCCATTGCATGTCTAGGTGTTCAACGGGTAAGTCTTGCTGAGTAATTAGTACTCAGGCTTTGTGCCATTATTTTTTTTAGGTAATAAAGAAATAGAATTACCTATGGATGTGATGCCTTGGGACATGCAAGTCCCTAAGGGTTGGACTGCGCACTGGGATTCTGACTTGCCGCCGCAGTAATGTGTGTGATGCTAGAGTGATGGTTCTTCGGGCATGGATCATCACTATGTTGTATCGTCGAGCTTGTAGTTTCTCAACGTTATTTGCTTCTGCTGTTTTCAAAATATTATGAACTTGTATTATTACGCTGCACTTTGATCACCTTAGTGATGTAATATTCAACATAAATTTGGACCAATGTTGTATTATCAAGTGTCTACGTTATCAGTACCTTCGGGACCTCGATCCTCCAGGAACAGGGGATGCCACATCCGAGTAGTGTATTTGTAAAAAAAAGAGTCCTAATGGACTTCAACTTGTCACACTTGGTGGACCTCAACTCAACACGCTAGCTATGAATGCAAGGCCAGCTCTTTATTAATATTATTCGTTAATGCACCATCTTATCTCTTTTCTATTTGCTAGTTATGAGTTGTATTTGGTGTGAAGTCTTTATTATGGTTGTTTGCTTTTGAATTTGTAAGAAGAATCAGAATTTTGTTTTATTATTATTAATTAATTTTTTAATTTGACATACCAGCTACATACATTATTTCCAAATTTTTTGGCATGAATCCTTCTGGAACCCACATGTGACAAATAGTACCATAAGGAGTTTGGTCGATAGAGAACAAAATCAAACTGCACTGTTAAGGCACATATGGGTACATGTCTACTATACTAGGCTTGTATGGTGCTGGTCGTTGCACCACCCCTACTGGAAAATGCGCCGACATGTGGGTCCCATCAACCCCACAACAAGAATGTCTCACTTTGAACATTTATGTATCGCTTCCATTCCAAAATTCTCTCTCTCTCTCTCTCTCTCTCTCTCTCTCTCTCTCTCTCTCCTTGCTCCCTTTTGCTAGTACTACCACGTGGGCCATGCACAACCACTGCCCCACTCGTCAGCATGAGTAACTTAAGTCAGCGGAACCTTGTCTGAGAGTAGAGTGATGGAAGAAATGGGAGTGCGCCCCTGATATGGGAATGATGTCGAGAGGCGCCTTCTCTCATACTAGCACGCTTAGCACACTAACAATGGGACCATGAAACATGGTCCCACCTATCCTTGAGTCCTGAGTAGAACTTCATCGTATGTCGTAAAAAATGGAAGGTAGAAAGTTTTTCCTTTTTTTAGTCAGGAAGGTAGAACGTTGGAATCGATATAACTTCCCTTTGGATTTAAGAGCAAGTTTAATTAATCATGTTTCCTACCTTTCAGCTGATTGAAAGTTTCCAATCAAAAGCATACCGTCTCAATTCCTATATTTTTCGTATCCTAGTACATTCAGAGGGGGGTAAATGAATGAGGCCGGTAGTTTCTACCATTTGAATATATTGAAAGGATTTAGGGCTAGAAATCACCATATCAATAGGAGAAAAAGAAAACTTGTCACCATTTAAATGATATAGATATTATCAAATGGCTTTCTCTCAAACGAATCAACATGCTAGCTATGAACACGCAAGGCCAGCTCTTTATTCATATTTTTTTATATAGAGAACTAGGACGAGGTTACCCCGCGCAAGTTTGCGTGGCTAGAATTATGTAGTTTTAATTTCCAATATATATTTTTTAAATCTTTATGTAATGTGCTTCTTTTGCAACTAATTGGAGTCTATATCATATTTAATATCATCCTTCTTAGAAAATTATTGTTGTTTGAGTGGCCAAAACAACCACATCGCTTAACAGTTTATATAAGTCCCTTGTACAATACCATCTTGAGTATATATATGCTTATGGTTAAAATGTAAATTGGCCTAAACTAAAGAAATGGTCGTTCAATTTTAATAGAAATCTTTTCCCTTTGCCACATCTTCGTGTAATGTCATCAAATCTCGTGACTCAATCCCCCTTCTAGTTATAACATAATCTTCAATTTATACTGCCGTAATGAATATCAATGAGATTCAATTGAGAGCCTCGCTCCCTAGACTTAACTAAAAAATAAAGATCTAGAAAACAAAAATAATCTTAAATTTGAATATATTAGAAGGATCAAGGGCTAGAAATCACCATATCAATAGGAGAAAAAGAAAACTTACCACCATTTAAACGATATAGATATCACCGAATGGCTTTCTTTACAACGAACCCAATTGGCTAGTATCGGATGTGGTTCCCACTGGGCCCTCCAAAAAAATTCAATGGCTAGTCAATAAAATATTTGAATTAACATACTCCCTTTGTTTTTAAATTATTATCACAGTTGACCTATTTAGTTAACTTTCATCATTCATCTTATTCAAAAGGAAATAGAAATATTATATATATTATTATGGTTTGTTTTATCATCAAAATAAATTAATGCATATCTTATATGATTTAATGGCTAGGGCGACCATGGCCTGCTCTAACGTGCCTACATCATCTATCACACTCGCATGTTATGCCCATATATATGCCACGTTTATAGACAATTTTGTCTTGCTTGTAGTGGTGCTCACAATTACCATCGAGCTGAAGTAATGGATCCAATTGTTCTTTCTAAAGGTTGTTCTTCATGATATGTTATAGAGTCTGAGTAGTGTATTTGTAAAAAAAAAGAGTCCTAGTGGACTTCAACTCATCACGCTTGGTGGACTCTAACTCAACACGCTAGCTATGAATGCAAGGCCAGCTCTTTATTAATATTTTTCGTTAATGCACCGTCTTATCACTTTTCTATTAGCTAGTTATGAGTTGTATTTGGTATGAAGTCTTTATTATGGTTGTTTGCTTCTGAATTTGTAAGAAGAATTAGAATTCTGTTTTGTTATTATAAATTAATTTTACATTTTACAATATTTCCAAGCTTTTTTGGGATGAATCCTTCCGGAACCCACATATCAGTCGGCCATATGAAATGAGATGTGATACTTGAACAAGAACATGTGACAAATAGCCCCATAAGGAGTTTGGTCGATAGAGAACAAAATGAAACTGCACTGTTAAGACGCAAATGGGTACATGTCTACTATACTTGGCTTGTATGGTGTTGGTCGTCACACCACCCATACTAGAAAATGCGCCAACATGTGGGTCCCATCAACCCCACAATAAGAATGTCTCACTTTGAACATTTATGTCTCGCTTCCATTCCAAAATTGTCTTGCTACAACAAGAACACTTATGCAGTGGCGCTAGCAAAGATCTGAACCAGGCGATTCTGATTCATCACAGGAGTGACAAAATCAGGCTTGGGGCGGCCGAATTAGACATTGCAGAGGAGATAATGGTTAATACCTAGTGAAATAAAAAGAAAAAAGAACGAAAAAGAGGCACCACCAATTGCAGAACTGGAGCATCGATGAATGAGGCATCGAGGAGCTAGAAAAATTACTAAAATAGAACATCCTCAACTTATGAAAAATGTGGGGACATTCTCAACTAAAATATCATGGCACATCTGCACATGAGTGCCAGAGAATGCACCACATGTTGTGACAAGAGGCAGACATGCTGAAAGGACCGAAGGTGTACCGAGAGGGGGGGGGGGTTGAATCGGTAAGCCGCTCACGAATCCAATTGCTTCAAATCCCACTACTTCAGTCTAACAAGATAAGGAACCTAAGCAATTCGAGTAGGCCAAAACCCTACACATGCTACTGTTCATGATATGATAAAGAGCGAAAGCCAATCACACTAGCTTATGCAAGCCACAAGTCACCCTACTCACTAGAGCTCACAATTGAGGAATAGTAAATAGAGGGTCAAGGAATGCTCATGATTTTTTTCTGAGGTCTCGGAAGTATGGCGCCTTCCCCTAATCCTCGTTGAACCACTCCCGTCGGAGTCCCGGTCCTTCCCACCACCAAGTGGAGTTCTCGCCCACGAGCCCGCAATCACTCCAAGAGTGAAGACACGGTGTGTATCACCGCTGCACAAAGCACAAGCTCGCCTCCCTCGAGAACTTGCCGGACTCCTTGAGCCGACACGGGTGCTCACTAGCGATGCCCCTTTCAACGGCTGGCTCAAACTATGTACAAACATGTGACGACCTTCACAACCGATCACGATAGGCTCGATCACCGACACCTAACTAGTCTAGGTCTCACCATAGACCAAGAGTAACAATCTAGATCACACCCTCAAGGACACCCTAGCCTTAGATGTGCAACATGCTCAAGTTACTCTTCACTAGCACTCTCAAGATATGCATTATCTCCTCCTAGTGCTCTCCTCTTTTCCTCTTGGACCTTACCAAATGCTCTTAGGTATTCCATTGGCCAAGAGAGGTCTCCAATACCCCAGAAACAAAGTTATATAGGCTCCCAACCTCAAACTAGCCGTTGCTCCATGAAATTGCCTTTCTGGACATCCATACCGGACTATCCGATCACTGCCTGACCGGACCGTCTGGTCACTCTGGTAACAACTCTCCCAGCCGTTTGCTGCACTGTCGAGGCAAATTCGGTGAATTGACCAGACTATCCGGTCACTGTACTGGACCGTCCAGTCCATTTCTCTCTCCAGTCTAGAAACATTCTGCGCTGAAGCTCCTCGTTGCCCTGCCGCACTCCTACTGACCGGACCATTTGGTGAGCAGACCGGACCGTCCGGTCTGTACAGAGTTTCCTGCTGACAGACTTCCTGCTCCTTGCTCTAAGTCCTAGACAACTCCCCATAGTGACCTTACAGTCCGGTCTCCACTGACCTCTCTGTCTAGTCTCTATGTCCAGAAGCTGAAACTTCTCGTCCTCGCTTGACTTCATTTCTCGGCTTCTCCGAACAGCTCCTTGACTTCTCCATTGTCATCTAGTGCCTGTGATTTCACCGAGCAACCTCGCACATCACCGACTAGACATGACATAAGAGAATGACATAGACCCTTTTGATAGTCCGGTTTTTCCTATGGACTCAATGCCCTAACAACAACTCAAGTGTTCCAAACACTTGCACCATAGCTTGTTCTCCGCTTTCATCCATCTCCATCAACCCTTGGACTCTATCAAGTTCACAAGTCTCCATGCTTGCGGTCATTATCATCAATCGCCAAGGGCAACCACCATCCATATGATTTGCAATGGAGTTAATAGACGGTTCCTACATAGACACCACTCGTGTAGATATTAGCTCACAATTTCATAGTTGTCATCTATCACCAAAACATACATACCTCAAGGATCCAATCATCAATGGTCATGAAGCTTACAATCTCCACCTTTTTAGTGATTGCTGACAACCTCTACTTAATCAAAAACTTCAATGAATAACCAAGCGGGCCACACAAAGATCGAGAGGAACCATAACAATATATAAGAGAAACACATACGGTCCTACTCAATCAAGCATACTCTGGATGAAAAATGCATGCATGTCATGGCAATACATTGAATGAAAGCATAAGGACATGCAATGCAAGACATGAATGATGAGATGCAACAAGTTAGCATGGCAATGCATAGGAAATAAGAATAAGCATTCATCATCATGGTATCATACACAGGCATACAAGATAATAAATGAATACAAGGCACTGCATATGAAAAAGAAATAAACCTAGTGAGATCAAAATAAGCCAAACATGAGCGAATGAAATCCGTGACTCATCACAATCCACGAACAACGAATAACTCCTCAAAAAGAAGAACTAAATGATCTATCTCACAAAAACCTTGTAGCTCCCCCTAGATACATGCTACTCTCGATCGCAACAGGATCACACTCCCAATCCCCCTAGACCTAGTATCTTCTCCCCCTTTGGTAACAAGCACCAAAAAGTGGAAAAGATGAACATCTACGCACTCATGGTCGAAGGAAGTGGTGCAGCAATGTCCTCTATAGGCTCTGCTCCGTGCTGCTCCCGTGGTGGATCCTGCTGTGCTCCCTAAGCCTGTGCCGCCTGAGCATTTAGCTGCTCAAAGAAACCAAGGTCTACAGGCGACTCAGACCTACTGTTCTATGCTGCTGGAGTGACTATGACAGTCTCCTGAGCTGAAGTCTGGAGTAGTAAAAGATCCGACATGTCCTGCTATGAGAAGCCTCCACGAACAAGATCCTCTGCTGCCTAAGGAGTAAGAGTGGTCACAGTGGCAGTACGAGGTGGAGTTGAAGCTGTAGCTGTCTCTGGGGCGATCTGGGAGTTTGCACGAGTAGTGTGCATGATGTGAGGTCAAAGAGTACATGCTGGGAGCTGGAGTGTCCTGCCATCTGTGAGGTCAAAGAATGTGACAGAGACACGAACAACACAGACACAGAGAAAGCTGACACAGGAGAGAGTTGTGCTGATGAAAAACTCTGTCCTGCTCCCCCTATCGATATGACCCCTGAAAGTGATAGTCCACTGGACTAAGCTGTCATCAACACTGTGAAGGGTCCAGACTGAGTCAGTAGCTGCTAGAACTGAGGTTATGCTGAAGTCCCTGGCTGCTGACCTGCCTGTCTGATCTCTGCCATCTAAGTCATCAAAGCGGAAACAAGTGCCATCTGCTGATGCTGAAGCTCTTCCTGTCCTCTGATGACCTCCATTATCTGACGTCTGTCCTCTGACACACTTTGTATAAACTCTCCCAGCCGTCTCGCTAGTGCTGTCACTGTGACAGTGTCCTCAGACTGTGAACCTGTCGGCTGGGGAGGTGCCCATGTACTGGCTGACTCGGGAATCACTGTATCTGGCTGATCTACCTGCTCGTGAAGTACCGGTGACTCATGCTCCTCTTCTCCTATGTGCTGGCTAGAGGTAGACTGCGATCCCCTGGGGACTCGAGGTGCATAGCTGGTGGTCACCTCAGGGAAAGTCTCGTACTGCTCCTCCATCACTAGGCCCATCCTCCTCAAGAGATAGTAGATGTAGGGGCCGTAGACCAAGTGACATCCTCCAACTCTATCCTAAATGACCTCCTCTATCTCTCCAATGAGAAGGTCTGCCAAGTCGAAAGTCTGCCTCCTTAGAATGGCTGCTACAGCCCACTGGTGTAAGAGTGTGAAATCCTCTCTGTAACCAGACCTTGGTATGATAGTCCAAGTGACTATCGCTCTCACCACCTTTGATGTGAACAAGGGTTCCCAATCTTTTGAAAGGTTATGGATAAGTTGATTTGGTCAGAGGCGACACACAAATTGATCTGGCTTCAGAACAGCACGTTCTAAACCCTGCAATCATAACACGACGTCTCCTCTGGTTATCAACCATCCTAAAACAATTGACCTTGCCGAGAAGACTAATCCCTACCTATGAATCAAGAACACAAGCAAGAACAACAAAGAATACAACACAATTGCAGATGTATTATAAATCTCACAAAGATGGGGTCTCACAAATCATTATGACAACAAAACTGTTATGAACAGAATAATGTAAGCAAAACCGGAACCCTAATGGTGCAGCAGCGGCTGTATATGAAGACCCTAGGGTCGTGCAAGGCCCTCTGGACACGCCCCTAATTGGGCTCAACTGGATACAAAGCCCAAAGGCCAAAACAGGTGATGCAACACCAAAACAGATTCTGGACCCTCTCTTGTTTCGACGATTACCGATGACTCCGGATGAATTCTGACATGAGACTGGAGGCATTGGAAAGGTATTCTTCTTGTCTTTCCGTGCATATGTAGAATGTCCAAATCCGAGTTTGTATGCATGCTGGACATCCATTTTAGTGCAGACTGGTCCTGGTCCCCAAAATAGACTCGAAGTCGGTTTTGGTTGAGCCTCCACCTTGGCTTCCACGTCCTTGCTGGTCCTCCACATCTCCAAGTCCTTCTCCCATCATTTGCTGGTCCTTTTCATGGTTCCTAATTACAATATATTCATTAGGTAGCAAACCATTCTCAAAAGTGACATATGATGAAGAACGTTGGAACGAGCTCACCTCTAAATTTAGTCGTCGTGCACGAGCTCTAGTCATTAGACCTTGCAAGTCCATAATTGGAGGAGTGTTTCATGTATCCTTAGGAGTGATGTCCTCATCAACCTTGGCCTCTGCATTGAGTCTCGCAGGGCCTCTATCAAAGCCTAGGGTGTGCGGAGGTGGGAAAGCAGTCACACTAGGTCGTCTAAAGGAGCTTCCCTCCCTGATGTCTGTGGGGTGGCTCTAGTGTACCGTAGGCACTCCTGTAAAGCTGATACTCTGAAGCCAGAAGTCTTAGGTTGGCGATCAAGTCCTGCCTGGTGACTCGCTGTGGCTGCCCTCTGAATAGGAACCAAAGCTCTGAGCGGTCTCTGGCAACCCAAAGCGTCGCGTAGAACTCGAGGACCATGTCCTCTTTGTACCTGTGTGGAGCAGTAACTAGCTCTGCTAGCCCTGGCAAGTACGTGAAGTACTACTCCATGTCTGTGCCTGTGGCCCTCCTCATGGCCTGGTAGGTGGTGTACTGCTGCGGTACAAACACCTTGTCTCTCGTCCTCATGGCCAGACAACGTCTCAGGCCCTCTCCAATCCTCCTCTAGAGGGTTGTCCAGTACCTCTCTCCAGCAGCGGGGTGTCTGGGGACTGGAACCCACTACTCAAAAGGCACCAACCAAAGCACCTTAAGGTCCTTTGTAGGAACCTTGAGGATATCCTACTCTCCGGCTGCCTGAACCAGTCTCTACAGCCTCCTAGTGCACACCTCACAGGTGCACCTCCGGTCTCCTACCCGGTGAGCTATCCTCTGCGGAACAGTCACCTCAGCCTCCTCCTCTAACTCCTCAACCTCCTCCTCAACAAGCTCCTCAAACTTAGACTCTGAGGTCTCCTCCTCTGCGATCACCTCCTTCTCAGACTCCTCCTGCTGCCTGGAGGATTCTTGATATGCAGTTCTCGATGATCTCCCCTGACGGGAAACCGGAGTACGCTACAGCCACGATGGTGGCACAACTCCCATAGCCAGAGGTGTAGTCCTCTGCTTGGTGCTCCTCCTCAAGCTTTGTGGCTCACGGGGCTGCTCTAAGATCAGCCGAGTCCCTGGAGTCCTTCGAGACTGCTCCATGGCATCCAGGTCCCTAGCCACTCTCTTGTCTCTCTCTGACTTTGGGTCCAGTCTTGGTCTCTTCTTGGTCTTGGGCTTCTTAGGCATCTTCCCCTTGCCCTTGTCCTATCCTAACCCTACCATCTGACTACTGCTGTTGTCACTACACACACATAGGTATAGATGGGATAAGCATGGAAACCTAATACATCTATGAGCAAAGCACCGCTAGGAAAGAATGTGCAATAGAAATCTTAGCACTAAATGAAGGACATGGTCACTAGACAATTATGCAAAGTAACAACAGTGATCATCGACTTTGAGTGGCTAGTGCGAGTCATCTAGTGTACAGTCAAATAATGGCAATAAAATCTAACTGTATACTAGACAGGAGACAAACCCTATACATGCAATTAATAGATAGTCATGGAATTAATTGCAGACTAGGTTGAGCTAAATAATTAATTAATACAACTATAAGATGGGAAATTATCTAATTGCATCAATTAACTAAATTTCTCGCTAATAGGGCATATATCGATGAATGGAGGATAGTACAAATACCCTGGGGGATGTCGATATGCCATGAACTGAGAACTCCGCAAAACGTGCCCCGATCACCGAGAAAGATCAAGACTTGAAATTAGCCGGCAATTGAGAGTGAGGAGGGAATCCACTGTGCCTACGCGTGTGCGGGAAAGAGGAAAACTAGCGGTGCTGCATGACTGTATTGTGGTGGCAGAGGCAGAGGCAGCTGCTCACGCGGAGGAGAGGCGGCGCGGTGGCTTGTGCACAAGCGGAGGCGCCGCCGCGCTGCGGGTGGCGGCAGCGAGGTGCGTGGCGACAAGGCGTGCAGCAGCGCGGTTGCAAAAGCGGCGAGGCAAGCGGTGGGGTCGTGTGGAGGTGCTCGGAGTCGGCGGGTTCACATCCTCGGCAAAATCGGGAGGAAAGAAGAAGAAACAAATCGTCTCTGACCTATTTTGACTTAGGACAAAAATCATTGGACGACCGAGATCCAGCAAGGAAAGACCAATGGCTCAGATAGGGAGATGCTTCGCGTGATCAACCGAACTGATCGGACTATCTGGTCTCTGCACCAGACCGTCCAGTCAGGTTGGGGTTTGCTGGCCTTCTGCAGACCGGACGGTACAATCTCTAGGACCGTTCTGTCCGGTCTCTATGACCAGACTCCCCCTAGGCACTATGTCTAGTGCCACTGACCGGACCGTATGGTCTAATGACCGGACCCTACGATCACTTCCAGAAACTTGCTGAGTCAAGGAAAATTCTCCAAATCCCAAGTGCCCTCGCTAAACACACAAATAAACACCGCACCTGGAATTTAGAGGTGTTGAAGCTTGAGATCGGAAATAAATATATAGGGCTACATCGAGACTTAGAACTACAATGGTTACACAAGACGCCGAGTTATACAGGTTTGGGCCCTCTCGATGAGAGTAAAAACCCTATGTCCTGTGTTCTGGGGTGTTTCGTGTGTTGTCTCTCTTGTCCCTCGAGGGGGGTATCCTGCCGCCTTATATATCCGGTCGGCAGGGGGGTACATGAAGATTCCTACTCGTAGTCTACAAGGATTTACATAGAAAGTCTATCTCTAAATGCCTTGTGCTCCAATCCGAGTCGGTCGGCTTCCTTGTTGACGAAGTACCCAGTCGGCTATTGACGTAGTCATATCTATGGATACCCATAGAGCAAGTGTAACATCCTGGCCCAAGGCTTAATAGGATTGATAGAATACTCATACCAACAAGTTGCAACTTCTTTTCCGGACGCTTATCCCCAAAGAGCAATTTAGGGATGGGTGACCTACCGGGAAGTTTATCCCTGGTACGCACGAGCGAGGACAAAGTGCACAGAAAAGGCATGTGTTGGTCTGTGAGGAAAGTTTTGAGATCCTAGAGAGCTGCCAGGATAAGCGGGCCCAGCCTCGGAGGGGCGGGACGTTACAACAAGTATCCCACAGCAGCCCCCGAGTGCTTCCTGATTTTGATCTTTATTCTCTGAGTGACCTTCAATATTGATCATAAATTAGGAAGACCTCTTTATTGAAATTCCTAATAGATCTGGTGCACCTGATCAGGTGTAGCCCCCGACTCTTGTATAATTTCGAAGCTAACAAATAATACAAGAGTCTAATTATATTAGCTCTTATTATTTTGTTATATGTAGTTTACTCAAACTATCAAGCTTGAGCCTAATAGACCACTGCCAACCAATTATTAAAAAAATCGAGTGATATACACCATTTTCTGAGTAACTTATCGGTCTGAATTCTATGACATCAATCATGTTCAGTCCATTTGAAAGGAGTATGACATCAATCATACAGTAGTACTAAACTAAATGACATCAATCATAACATAACTTTTACATGTAATTTGTCACTCTTCCTATTCATAAGTTCAACTTTGGCAATATAATTATTGACATCAGTCAATAACATATCCTTTGAACTTATACCCGTACGACCATCATGTCCTTTGCTATATGATCTTGAGATCACATAGATAAGGCAAGTATTTATAAGTGGTTTGGCCACTGCTTCTCGTCATAGAAGCCCCCGAGTCTATTTCTCAAGGCTTAAAAACCCTAAATATACTTAAGGCTCTTAATTAATTTTTACTTTATCGGAAGCACCCGTCACTGTATGGCCCATGGGACCCTTAGGTCAAAAGCAGGGGTATAAAAAGCGACGTCAGGTTGACTCTGAGTCCACACCGTCACTTTACGCACAAACTCTTTGTCTTCCTTGCGCCTCCTCTGCTCTCAGCGACGCCTCTGCTTCTCCAGCTAGGGTTAGCATATTTCATTCGGTCATCGTAGATCTCGTCGCCCTTAACCCCCGAGCTTCAGCTAGGATTCAGTGCTTGATTCTCCGCGCGAAAACATCCATTGCCTTGGGTCGCAGGAAGGCTTCCACCTCAATCCCCGTTGCTATAGCCGTCGCCGCCGAGTCTTCCTGAACAGCTTTGGGAGTTCTCGAAGAGCAGCCTCTCCAATGCCGATCTAACAAGGATGGTGGTGGATGGCATTCTTCCCGAGCAGGCTCAGATCGACTAGAAGGTGCCCAAAGAATCCTTCTCCATACCCGTTCATAAGTAGATTGTTGTGTTTTGCTCATTCTTCGAGCATGGTTTCGGAGTCCCCTACTGTACCTTCTTCCATGGGCTCCTGCTCTTTTATGGGATTGAGCTTGTTAACCTCAATTCCAACTCGATCCTTCACATTGCCATCTTCATGCATCTGCGCGAAGCATTCTAGGGCGTTCTCCCCCATTTTAATTTGTTTTGCCATCTTTTTGTCCTCCGACCGCTGCCGACCAAGGATAACCAAGTGGCTATAGGCAGCATCGGCGTTCAGTTGCAAAAGAAAGAGGCCTATATCAATGTGTCATTGAAGACCAGGAATAAGAATTGGAAGGACGAGTGGTTCTATTGTGACAACCCTCCCCCTGTTCTTGCCGACTTCTCTGGTGCTAAGGCAATTCCCCTGGCGCTATGGGCTGAGAAGCCTGATACGACTGACCCCTAGGTGGTCGCTTTGCTAAAGAAAATCACTGATCTGAAGTCTGAAGGTGTTGATGGAAGTACCATTGCCAAAAGCTTCATAGTGCGCAGAGTGCAACCCCTGAAGCTTCAAAGTCACCCAGCCTAGAATTATGCCAACAATGATGAGACCAGGGAGGTGACTGACCCTCCTAATGGCGAACTTCGTCAAAAGCGCTTGTCAAAGATGTTTGAAGGAGATATCCTTCAAGATCACTTCTTAATTGAGAAGGCATACAATGTGGGCACTATGAGGGCCCGAGTAAGCCTCTCACTCACTTTGAGTAATTCTATGATTATCTTGTTTTGATATTCTGCTTGATGTCTTAACATTTATGCAGGTTCTGGATACTTACATATCCCATCCTCCGCTTCCTTCGACCGACCCCGAGGGACCGGACTACATTGAGAAGCCGCAGCAAACCAGTCCTGGAGGCTCAAGTTCGTATGCAGTTGCTCGACCTGAACATGTTGATCGAGTCATCACCCTGCCTTCCCCCAGTCGACGAGTAAAGCAGACTGCCGTGCATCAAAGGCAATATGTCAGGGTCAGGATGATGACGAAGAAGAGCTATCTGCAGACGCCGGTCAGCCAACCCCTGCTCCCTTCGACCGACCATCAAGCCAGTCGGAGCCCCTGAGCAAAACGTTGAGTGAAGCAGGGGTTGCGCAGTAGATTGATGAGGGAGGCAAGTCTTCCCAAAAGAGGAAGGAGACTGATTCTCAGTCCACTTCTTCAAAGATGAGACTCTGTCGAGTTAAAGTCAAGAAGGCTTCTAGGTTAATCCCTTAACCTTTTGATCTTTGTTTCTAATGGTCAATAACCATAATGCAACTTAAAAACCACATTCTATGTTAGTGATAGCGGTCGGACGAGCGATGCTCAGAGTGCCCAAGAGTCCGAGGACACTCGGTCGGGCCCCCCTCCTTGTCTGGCTAACTTGCCTAAATTGGTCGGCAAGTCATCAAACACGCTAACCGAGGTGAATAAGTCTTCAGACAAGACAGTTCCCACCTCCATTCCAAAGCCAGCACTGCAACCCTCTCCAGCCAACGTCCCTTCACCTCTTGACAAAGGTAAGGCGACATTGTCTGCAGATGGTCGGCCTGAAGCGGAGGACGCGGAGATAATGCATCAACATCGAGAAGCCAACAAGGTACTTCAATACCCTGCTTTAGCTTTGTCTCAATCTCAACCTTAAGCTTAACCATTTTCTATATACCAGAAAATGTATGCCCTCGTGGAGAGAAAACAGGCCAGGGTGGAAACCTCGAAGCTGAATCTTTTGTTACGCCCCAACCACACTTGTCTTTAATTCTTTATGTTTAGAACTGATGTATTGTTGGCATCATGCTAGTCACCGGTCAGCGGCTCTCCCAAGCCCAGAAGCAGATTGATAAGCTGCAGACCGACCAAAGAGAGATGACCAAGGCCTTAGACCAAGGCCGTGCTGATGTGGCTGGTAAAATCACATACCATCTGTATTTAAATAATCAACTAACCACTCTAACAGTAAAAGTTCAATGTATGCTTTTAGCTCATGATTAGAAGATTGCCGACCTGGAGAAGTTAACTTCCAATCAGCAAAAATTCATTGATGCTTTGATTGCTGAGAAGGAACACCTCTCCAAGTCGGTCGAAGATCAAAAGGCCGAGATGACTCGGCTGCAGAAATAGTTAGAGGAGGCCGAATTGAAGATAGAGGATGCCAAAATCATCTCCAAATCTTTCAAATGTAATCTTGCCAGTAAGCCCTCTATTACATCTTACATTCGCTTGAATCTAGTTTTGATCTTACTGACCAAAAACATGTCTTGCAACTCTGTCTTACAGCACTCGGAAGGCATTGGATTATATTCATGCTAACCAAGTGGAGCGGACTGGCCACTCTTTGGAGTATTTGCTGGAGCATGCATCGAAAACTATTGCGTACAATACTTGACGAGTGGCGATCGAGGCTAGGAGTCAGGTTCTGGCTATTTGCCAATCTTGATCTCCTGCACTATCATTGGACAAGATCAAGGAGGGCTTCAACCCAGACTTGACTGACGACCAATGCCAGCTGCTCTTGGATTCCATGCCGGAAACTTCATAGGCCTTGGTCGACAACATAGAAGTTGATCCGACCGTACCTACTCCTCCACCAACTCCAGAAGTTGAGCTATGGGCTGATTCTTCTTCTCCTTCAAAGGAGCTGTAAAACCTATATTGTTAGAAAACATTAGTAGTATCTATGTATTGAAATAATGTTACCTGTATGTAAATTTATTTCATGCTTTGTAGCTTAGTAGACTGATAAAAATATCATAGCGTATTGATGTCTTTTACAGACAAAAATAATATCGGTCTGCCTTAACATATTAGGTTGTAACTCATAACTGTGTAGCAAACAGAGTCGACCAATTGACACATGACCTCTCGCACTTTGGCTCTAGGTTTAGTGTAGTGGCAGTCTGATGTGCAGTATGAAGCGTATAACCATGATGTGTAGACGTTAGACCAAAAAAAATAAAGACCATATCAAATGATGAGAAAATGGTTAGAAAGTAGTCCAAACCAATATGTCATAAGGTTAGACAATAGTGGGACATTATTACTAGCCCCCTGACTCGACTGTTTAATAAAATAAATTAAGGAATCGAGACAATTTTAGAATGAAAATCATCAAAAAATCTTTCATTAAAAACACCGAAGTTTCATTCATGAAGAATGTATAAATATACAAAAGAGTAACTAAGTATAGAAACGAGGTAGCTGATTTATATTCTAGGAGTTTGGTATATCATCGTCGTCTTCATACATCAGTCGGTAAGCCCCCGGCCGAGTGACTTCCTTAACCACATATGGTCCTTCCCACTTTGGAGAAAGATTATGTTGTTTCTTTGTTGACTGCACTTGGTGCAGCACTAAATCTCCAACTTGAAATTGGCGACTACGTACGTTTTTATCATAATAACAATGCAAACCTTGTTGGTATAGTGCCGACCGAAATGGAGCGTGATCACGCAACTTCTCTACTGCAATCAAATCAATCTCTCAGTTTTCCTTAGAAGGTTGTTCATCATATGCTTGAACCCGCCACGAAACAAGACTGACCTCGGTCGACAACATAGCCTCTGAGCCCTAGACCAATGAGAAAGGTGACTGGCCAGTTGCTCGACTGGTATTTGTGCGAAGCCCCCAAAGAACTAAAGGCAATTATTTGACCCAGCTACCGGCATAAGGTTTAAGTCTGTCAAATATCCGAGGCTTCAATCCTTGAAGAATCATACCGTTGGCCCATTCGACCTGCCCATTGCTTTGAGGATAAGCCACTGATGCAAAGTGGATTTTTATTCCCATCTCACCGGCAAAGTCACAGAACTCCTCTGCTGTAAATTGAGTGCCATTATCAGTGATGATATCATGAGGAACCCCAAACCGAGTGAAGACATCCTTGACAAACTCGATTGCCTTCCTCGATATTATCTTGCTGACCGGCTTTGCATCAATCCACTGGGTGAATTTGTCAATAGCAACAAACAAATAAGTGAACCCGCCTGGCGCTTTTTTCAAAGGACCGACAATATCAAGGACCCAGATAGCAAAAGGCCAAGTCAAAGGTATCATCTGAAGTTGCTGTGAAGGCACATGTGTTTGCTGAGCAAAACATTGACAACCTTCACACTTCTGAATGACTTGGTGTGCATCTTCAACCATCGTGGGCCAATAAAACCCTTGCCGGAAAGCCTTGCCGACAAAAGTCTTAGAAGCTGCATGATTGCTACATATTCCTGAATGATTTTCTTCCACCAACTTCTGACCTTCTGGTATCGAGATGCATTGCATCAAGATGTTTGATCCTGCTCTCTTGTAAAGTTGATCTCCCACCATCAGGTATCCTTGACATCGGGTTTTCAACCTCTATTGCAAATTAGGATCCGAAGGCAGCGTTCTCTTGTCTAAATATTGGATGAGTGGGTCGCGCCAGTCGGTCTCTGTGTTGTCATCACCAACAAGATCAGCAACAATACTCATCAATGCATCCGACTGAGGGGAGATAGTGGGGGAATCTAGGGTGTGTAAGAAAACATCGGGTGGGACTATAGACCGAGATGATCCCATCATAGCTAATTCATCAGCCGCCTAGTTGTTATCTCGAAGAATGTGCGTGAACTTCAATTCATCGAATTTGTCTTCGAGCTTCCTTACTTCCTGACAATAAGCACTGATATTGTCATCTACACTGTTCCAATCCTTGGTGACCTGATTAATGACCAAATACGAGTCACCAAGGACGTCAAGACGCTTAATGCCGAGTGATGTAGCAATGCGCAGACCGTGTAGGAGGGCTTCATACTCCGTAGCGTTATTAGACTCGTGGAACATAACCTGAAGGACATATCGAAGCTTCTCTCCTATGGGTGATATAAACACGACTCCCGCACCAACTCCCGGTAATTGAAGAGAGCCATCAAAGTACATTTTCCAATACTCGACATCTTGGGTAGCAGAAGGATTTTGAATCTTTGTCCACTCAGAAACGAAGTCAGCCAACGCTTGTCCTTTAATTGCCGACCGAGGCGCGAACATAATGGTATATTGACCAAATTTGACTGCCCGCTTGGCAATCTTTCCTTCAACTTCTCGATTGTGAAACTTGCCGAGTACAAAGGAGGTCTAGACTTCGATCGGATGAGCTTGAAAATAATGCTTCAACTTCCTGGAGGTGATCAACAATGCGTACAACAACTTCAAGATTTGTTGATATCTTGTTTTAGAGACACTGAGGACCTCACTAACAAAGAAGACAGGGTGTTGTACTTTTTGTATATGACCCTCTTCTTCTCGATCGACTGTCAAAATAGTACTTACAACCTGAGTTGTAGCTGATATGTAAAGTTGAAGCTTTTCTCCAGGCTCCGGAGGCACCAAGACTGGAATGCTGCTAAGATGAACCTTCAACTCATCCAATGCCAACTGCGCCTATTCTGTCCAAACGAAGTCATCCTGCTTTTTAAGTAGTCTAAAAAGTGGTAAGCCTCTAACCTCCAGTCGGGAGATAAAGCGACTCAAGGACACCATGCATCCGGTCAGCTTCTGAACATCCCTTTGAGAATTAGGTGGACCTATATCAAGCATCACCTTGATTTTATTCGGGTTAGCCTCTATACCCCATTTTGAAATGATGTAACCGAGTAGCTTTCCCGAAGGAACCCCAAAAACACACTTCTTGGGATTTAGCTTCATCGAATAATGCCTCAGATCGTCAAAGGTTTCTTCCAGGTCAAAAAGAAGTTCTTCAACGCTCTGAGTCTTGACAACAATGTCATCAACATAAGCTTCTGCGTTCCGACCGATCTGAGTAGCCAGGTAGTGTTGACTACCTCGTTGGTAAGTCACGCCAGCATTTTTCAGACCGAAGGGCATTGTGATATAGCAATAGGCGCCAAAGGGTGTTATAAAGGAAGTTTTAATCAGATCTTCAACTTTCAGTGGGATCTGGTGATAGTCAGAATAGGCATCCAGAAAGCTTAAAAGCTCACACCCAGCTGTTGAGTCTACAATCTGATCAATACGAGGAAGAGCAAAGGGATCTTTAGGATAGACCTTGTTGAGATCGGTATGATCGATACGCATCCTCCGCTCTTTATTCTTCTTAGGTACAAGGACTAGATTTGCTAACCAGTCAGGATGATACACTTCCTTTATAAACTTAGCATCTAATAATCTAACTATCTCCTTCTTCATGGCGTCCTTGCGGTCATGTGCAAATCTTCTAAGCCTCTGTCGAACGAGGGTAGCCCCAGGAGGCACCCGTAACTCATGCTCAATCTTTTCCCTAGGAACTCCCGGCATGTCGTATGGCTTCCATGCAAAGATGTCCCTATTTTCCTAGAGGAAAAGAGTGAGCGTGAGTTCCTATCTCTCGTCGAGGTTAGCCCCTGCATAAGTCACCTTATCAGGGTCTTCAGGATCGAGCATGATCTCCTTGGTCTGGATGTCATCGGTCTGGATCTTGTCCTTGGTAGGCTTCTTCATTGGAACAGCTGCATCAGTCTGCTCCTCCATGCCGACTGCCTTCTGGATCTCCTGTCGGTCAGACAACATTAACTGCTTACTGGCCATCTCACAACTCTGTACATCGCAATCAAAATAATTCCGAAGATCAGAGTAGAGGGAGATTATTCCATTCGGGCCTGTCATCTTGAGGGTGAGACATGGATAGTGCGGGACCGCCATGACTTTAGCCATTGCCGGTCGACCGATAATAGCATGTTATGCTAAGTTCAAATTGGCCACCTGGAAGAGAATGCGCTCGGTCCTAAAATTCTCACGGGTACCAAAACTGTCTGGCAGACTGATCTATCCAATAGGAACTGAAATCTTGTCTGGCACAATCCCATGGAAAGGTGACAAACTTGGCTGAAGATCATTGACTGTTAGACCGAGCTCTTGAATAGTCTTGGTGAAGATCAAGTCCAAAATGCTTCCTCCATCGATGAGTACTTTGTTGAACTTCACCTCCTTCATCATGGCGGCAAGCACCAGCGGGTATCGACCCGGTTTTGGTAGATGTTTGGGGTGATCTGACCGATCAAAAGTAATTGGTATTTCAGATCACCTCATGAATTCAGGCGCCGCTAGTTCCACAGAGTTGATCTCTCGTAGCTCTAGCTTATGCTTGCACTTGGACACATAGGCATCCGCGCCTTGAAAGATGAAGTTGACTTCTTTTCGGGTCTCTTGGAACTCTCCTATGTCGTCCTTATCGCCATCATCCTTGGTCTTGTCTTTGCCATTGCACCTTGGTGGATCTTTGGCCACCTTGAGCACGACTATTGCAAAACCCTTCAGTCGGTAGCAATCTTTAGCTTTGTGGTTTCCCTTTGGGTGCCAGAGACACGGGCCACTCAGCAGATCATCTGTGGATGGCTGGTTTGTTCGAGGATTCTTCTGAAATCGGTCTACTGTGTGAACCATGTTGTTAGACTTCCTCTTCTTGTCCTTCTTGGAGGACTCGGGCTTGTCCGACCGCTTCTCCTTGCCTTTTCCTCGGATGTCGTCTAATGCCGACTCACCAGATGCAAACTTGTCAGCGATCTCGAAGCACCCCTGAGCAGTCAACTTGAGGTCATGATTCCTCCGACCTATCTCCTGGACCAAGTCATCACTGCTGATTCCTCCCTGGAAGGCAGCAATAATCTATAGGTCTGGAACATTGGGGATCTCAGTCTTCTTAGTGCAGAATCGCTTGTTGTAGTCGCGAAGAGGCTCGTCAGTCTTCTGCTTGATCCGAGTGAGGTCGAAGTGATTGCCCGGTCGGTTGCAAGTAGCTTGGAAGCTCTCAATGAGCTTTTAGTTGAGGTCTCCCCAAGATGTAATTGACTCCTCCGAAAGAGATGTGAGCCATATCTGAACGGCTGGATCAAGGCAGACCGGAAGGTAATTAGCCATTACATAGGAATCACCTCCAGCTGACCGGATCACCGTGGGATACTTGCTCTATGGGTATCCTCATACAAGACTAAGACGGTAGCTGACCGG
Source organism: Eleusine coracana subsp. coracana (assembly GCA_032690845.1). NCBI lineage: Eukaryota > Viridiplantae > Streptophyta > Magnoliopsida > Poales > Poaceae > Eleusine > Eleusine coracana. The sequence continues at coordinate 35,319,090 of CM064422.1, read as the reverse complement.
GTACTTCATCAACAAGGAAGCCGACCGACTCGACTTGGAGCACAAGGCATGTAGAGATAGACTTTCGATATAAATCCTTGTGGGTTATGAATAGGACTCTTCATGTACCCCCTGCCGACCGGATATATAAGGCGACAGGGTTCCCGCCATCGAGGGATAGAAGCGATAGTAGACAAGTTTTTCACTACATCAATACAATACACAGAACACAGGACGTAGGGTTTTTACTCTCAATGAGAGGGCCCGAACCTGTATAACTCGGCGTCTAGTGTTACCATCATAGTTCTTAGTCTTGACGTAGCCCTATATATTTACTGCCGATCTCAAGCTTCGATAGTTGGCGCGCTAGGAAGGGGACAAGGCTCACCGGGATTCTCCGTCGACTACGATGGCTGAAATTCCCACTATTTAATAATCGCTAGACTTCAAGATCTCCTTTGGATCGCTTGACTTCACGGTTGGCGACAACAGAGCCCTAGGTCTAGAGCAGCACAGGTCCGACTCAGCTGCAGCCGTCTCTATGGCGCAACCACCGAGTTCGTCTGATCTGATCCCTGCATTGGTCCCACTCAGATCTGAGGAAGAAGATCCTTCCTTCGGGAACGATTCAAAATCAGATCGGTGTTTTGATGAGGACTCGGTCGGATCTGCTTACCCATATCCCCATAGTGTCAACATGGTGGATATAACAGATCCTGCGGATGGAGACCAATATGGTGACCAAGATGGTGAACAAGAAGGTAACCCCGTCGATGGCCACCCATGGCAACCAGCCAAAGGAGGACAACAGGAGGAGAACCCTACAGTTGATGACTTATCGGTCGGTCACCGCCGTCGGCCAAGAGGGTCGCACGGTTCACGCAACGCACGCCGACTGGATCTCGATCCAGAACTCGAAGTGGATGGCGTCAAGGTCCACCACACACCTTGGAATAACATCACCGGGGCCAAAACTTTGCTCGACACTCTAATGGTCGATGCGAATTATCAGACCCCTGCGTTGGAGAAGGCGGTGGCTATGCTTAAGGCTGCTGCGGCTCAAGAGGCTGCAAAATCTCAGTCGGTCACAAGCTCTAGTCACGCGTCTTCATGAGGTTGGCATAGGCGTGAAGATCTAATAAATTCTCTCAATATCCGTGATGGTTGAGATACCATCAATTCTCACTATGAAGAATGCGCTTGGGACAACCCATGCTATGAGGAAGAACGCCGTGATTGGAGAACAGAAGACCGACGGGACGACCGATGGAACAACCGACGAGAGGACCATCAAGATCCTCCTGTAAGAGACAGCCGCGACCACCGTCATCGACGTGACGATCAGGATCGGCACGATAATGATGATAATGACCATCGGCGATGTCGTCATGACGATGATGTTGGTTTGCGGCACGGCCGCCGTTCAACTCCGTCTCCAGACTGGCATAGGCGGTCGCCGACACCTACTGACAACGAGATCGATGGCATCAAAGCTTACATCCCTAGGCTTCGCATAGCTCGATGGCTCAAAGGATTCAAGCCGGTCCCCATTGAAAAATATGATGGTCAGACCAACCCCCGAGAGTGGCTACAGCTCTATAGCACGACGATTTGATCGGCTGGAGGTGATCCAGCCGTTCGGATATGGCTCACATCTCTTCCAGAGGAGTCAATCACATATTGGGAAGACCTCAACAAGAAGCTCATTGAAAGCTTCCAAGCTACCTGCAATCGACCGGGCAACCACTTCGACCTCACTCGGATCAAGTAGAAGACCGATGAACCTCTTCGTGACTACATCAAGTGATTTTGCGCTAAGAAGACTGAGATCCCCAATGTCCCGGACCAACAAATTATTGCTTCCTTCCAAGGAGGGATCCGCAGCGATGATTTGGTTCGAGAGATCAGTCGGAGGAATCATGACCTCAAGCTGACCGCTCAAGAATGCTTCGAGATCGCTGACAAGTTCGCATCTGGTGAGTCAGCATTAGATGACATCCGAGGAAAAGGGAAGGAGAAGCGGTCGGACAAGCCCGAGTCCTCCGAGAAGGACAAGAAGAGGAAGTCTGACAACGCGGTTCACACGATGGACCGACTTCAGAAGAACCCTTGAACAAACCAACCATCCACGGATGAGCTGCTGAGTCGCCCGTGCCTTTGGCATCCAAAGGGAAACCACAAAGCGAAGGATTGCTATTGACTGAAGGGTTGTGCAACAGCTGTGCTCAAGGTGGCTAAAAATCCCTCGAGGCGCAATAGCAAAGACAAGACCAAGGACGATGGCGACAAGGATGATTCAGGAGAGTTCCAGGAGCGCCGCAAGGAAGTCAACTTCATCTTTAGCGGCCTAGATGCCTATGTGTCCAAGCGTAAGCAGAAGCTTGAACTTCGGGAGATCAACTCGGTGGAACCAGCTGCACCTCAATTCATTAGGTGGTCTGAGGTGCAAATCACCTTTGATCGGTCGGATCATCCCAAGCATACCCGGAAGCCGGGTCGATACCCGCTGGTGCTTGCTACTACGATGAAGGAGGTAAAGTTCAACAAAGTACTCATTCATGGAGGAAGCAGTTTGGACTTAATCTTCACCAAGACTCTTAAAGAGCTCGGTCTATCAGTCAATGACCTCCAGCCGAGCTTCACCTTTCCATGGGATTGTACCTGGCAAGACTTTAGTTCCTATTGAACAGGTCAGTCTACCGGTCACCTTTGGTACCCGTGAAAACTTCAGGACTAAGCGCATTCTCTTCCAGGTGGTAGATTTCGACTCGGCATATCATGCTATCATCGGTCGATCGGCGATGGCTAAATGCATGGCTGTCCCGCATTATCCGTATCTCACCCTCAAGATGCCAGGCCCAAACAGAATAATCTCCCTCCACTCTGATCTTTGGAATTCTTTCGATTGCGATGTGCAGAGTTGTGAGATGGCCAATAAACAGTTGATGCTGTCCGATCAGAAGGAGATCCAGAAGGCAGTCGACATGGAGGAGCAGACTGGAGCGGCGGTTCCCGCAAAAAAGCCTACCAAAGACAAGATTCAGACTCATGACATCCAAACCAAGGAAATCATGCTCAATCCTGAAGACCCCGATAAGGTAACTTATGCTAGGGCCAACCTTGACGAAAAATAGGAACCCGCGCTCACTCTTTTCCTCCAGGAAAATAGGGACATCTTTGCATGGAAACCATCTGACATGCCGGGAGTTCCTAGGGAAAATATTGAGCATGAGTTAAGGGAACCTCCTGAGGCTACCCCTGTTCGGCAGAGGCTTAGAAGATTCGCACAAGACCACAAGGACACCATGAAGAAGGAGATAGTCAGACTATTAGATGCTAAGTTCACAAAGGAGGTGTATCATCCCGACTGGTTAGCAAATCCAGTCCTTGTTCCCAAGAAGAATAAAGAGTGGAGGATGTGTGTTGATTATACCGATCTCAACAAGGTCTGTCCTAAAGACCCCTTCGCTCTCCCTCGTATTGATCAGATTGTAGACTCAACAGCCGGGTATGAGCTCTTAAGCTTTCTGGATGCCTATTCCGGCTATCACCAAATCCCACTGAAGGTCGAAGATCAGATTAAAACTTCTTTTATAACACCCTTCGGCGCTTATTGCTATATCACAATGCCTTTCGGTTTGAACAACGTTGGCACGACTTACCAACAGGGTATTCAATGCTGCCTTGCTACTCAGATCGGTCGGAACGCAGAAGCGTATGTTGATGACATCGTTGTCAAGACTCAGAACATCGAGGAACTTATTTCTGACCTGGCAGAAACCTTTGACAATCTGAGGCATTATTCAATGAAGCTGAGTCCTAAGAAGTGTGTTTTTATGGTTCCTTCGGGAAAGTTACTCTGTTACATCGTTTTGAAATGAGGTATAGAGGCCAAACCGAATAAAATCAAGGCGATCCTTGGTATGGGGCCACCTAATTCTCAAAGGGACGTTCAGAAGCTGACCGGATGTATGGCGTCCCCGAGTCGCTTTATTTCCCGACTGGGGCTTAGAGGGTTAACACTTTTCCGACTGCTTAAAAAGCAGGAGAACTTCGTTTGGACTGAAGAGGCGCAGTCGATTGGACGAGTTGAAAGTTTACCTCAGCAGCATTCTAGTATTGGTACCTCCGGAGCCAGGAGAAAAACTTCAACTTTACATATCGGCCACAACCCAGGTTGTTAGTACTATTTTAACAGTCGACCGAGAAGAGGAGGGACATATACAAAAAGTACAACACCCGGTCTATTTTGTGAGTGAGGTCCTTGGTGCCTCTAAGGCAAAATATCAATAGATCTAGAAATTGTTTTATGCATTATTGATCACCTCCAGGAAGTTGAAGCATTATTTTCAAGCTTATCCAATCGAAGTCCAGACTTCCTTCGCACTCGGCACAATGCTGCATAATCGAGAAGCCGAAGAAAAAATTGCCAAGTGGGCAGTTGAACTTGGTCAATATACCATTACGTTCGCGCCTCGATCGGCTATAAAGGGACAAGCGTTAGCTGATTTCGTTGCCGAGTGGACAGAGATTCAAAATCCACCTACTGCACAAGATGTCGATTATTGGAAAATGTACTTCGATGGATCTCTTCAATTAGAGGGAGCCGATGCAGGAGTCGTGTTTGTCTCACCCACTCGAGAGAAGCTCGGATATGTCCTTCAGGTGATGTGTTGTGCGTCTAATAACGCTATGGAGTATGAAGCCCTTCTACATGGTCTACACATTGCCGCGTCACTCGGCATCAAGCGCCTTGACATCTTTGGTGACTCGGCTTTGTTCATTAATAATGTCACTAAGGATTGGAACTGTGTGGATGACAATATGAGTGCTTACTGTCAAGAAGTAAGGAAGCTCAAAGACAAATTTGATGGATTGGAGTTCATGCATGTTCTTCAAAACAATAACTAAGCGGCCAATGAATTGGCCAAGATGGGATCATCCCGGTCAGCGGTCCCGCCTAGTGTTTTCTTACACACTCTGGATTCCCCCACGATTTCTCCTCGGTCGGATGTACTAATGAGTGTTGCCACTGATCTTGTTGGTGATGACAACATGGAGACCGATTGGCGCGACCCACTCATCCAATATTTGGACAAGGGAATGCTGCCTTCGGATCCTAATGAGCAACGAAGGTTAGAGACCCGATGTCGAGGATATCTGTTGGTGGGAGACCAACTCTATAAAAGAGGAGGTTCAAATATCTTGATGAGATGCATCTCGATACCAGAAGGCCAGAAGATGGTAGAAGAAATTGATTTCGGGATATGTGGCAGTCATGCGGCTTCCAAGAATTTGGTTGGCAAAGCCTTCCGGCAAGGGTTTTATTGGCCCACGGCGGTCAAAGATGCACACCAGGTTCGGAAGTGTGAAGGTTGTCAATTCTTTGCTCAACAAATGCATGTGCCTTCACATTAACTTCAGATGACACCTTTGAGTTGGCCCTTTGTTGTCCGAGGGCTTCATATTGTTGGTCCTTTCAAAAAAGCGTCAGGCGGGTTCACTTATCTGTTCGTTGCTATTGATAATGGCACTCAATTCATGCCAGTGGAGTACCATGACTTTGCCGATGAGATGGGAATAAAAAATCCAATTTGCATCAGTGGCTCATCCTCAAAGCAATGGGCAGGTCGAACGGGCCAATGGTATGATTCCTCAAGGATTGAAACCGCGGATATTCGATAGGCTTAAGCCTTATGCCGGTCGATGGGTCAAAGAATTGCCTTCAGTTCTTTGGGGGCTTTGCACAAACACCAGTCGGGCAACTGGTCAGTCACCTTTCTCATTGGTCTATGGCTCAGAGGCTATGTTGCCGACCGAGGTCAGTCATGTTTTGGCACGGGTTCAGGCGTACGATGAACAACTTTGTGAAGAGAACCGAGAGATCGATTTGATTGCAGCAGAGGAGTTGCGTGATCACGCTCTGTTTTGGTCGGCACTTTACCAGCAAGGCTTGCGTCGATATTATGATAAAAACGTACGTAATTCCCAGTTCCAAGTTGGAGATTTAGTGCTTCACCGAGTGCAGTCAACGAAGAACTAGCATAATCTTTCTCCAAAGTGGGAAGGACCATATGTGGTGAAGGAAGTCACTCGCCCGGGGGCTTACTGATTGATGTATAAAGACAGAGATGATATACCAAATTCCTGGAACATAAATCAGCTATGTTGTTTCTATACTTAGTTATTCTTTTGTATACTTATATATTATTTCTGAATGAAACTTCAGACTTTTTGATGAAAGATTTTTTGATGATTTTCATTCTATAATGTCTCGATTCCTTAATTTCTTTTATTAAACAATCGAGCCAGGGGGCTAGTCATAATGTCCCACCTAAGTTTAACCTTATTTTGGTTTTGGACTATTTTCTGACCGATTTCTTCTCTTTCAATATGGTCTTCATTTTCTTGGTCTAACGTCTGCACATTAGACTACCACTACACTAAACACAGAGCCAAAGTGCGAGAGGTCATGTGTCAATAGGTTGACTCTGCTTGTTACGCGGTTACGAGTCACAATCTAATATGTTAAGGCAGATCGATACAATTTGAGTTTCTCAAATGACAGAAACATACTTATGATATTTTTATCAATCTTTTAAAGCTATTAAGCATGAAACTAATTTACATACAGGTAACATTGTTTCATTACATAGATATTACTAATGTTCTCTAGCTTTGCAGGATTTATAGCTCCTTTGAAGGAGAGGAAGAGTCAGCTCATAGCTCAACTTCTGGAGTTGCTGGAGGAGTAGGCACGGTCGGATTTATCTCTATGATGTCGACCAAGGCTCAGGAAGTCTCTAGAATGGAATCTAACAGCAGCTGGCATTGGTCGTCAGTCAAGTCTGGGTTGAAGCCCTCCTTGAGCATGTCCAATGGCAGAGAAGGAGACCAAGATTGGAAAATCGCCACAACCTGACTCCCGGCCTCGGTCGCCACTCGTCGAGTGTTATAAGCAATAGCTTCTGATGCATGCTCCAGCAAGTACTCCAAGGAGTGGCCAGACTGCTCCACTCGGTCGGCATGAAAATAGTTCATTGCTTTTCGAGCAACGTAAGATAGAGCTACGAGTGATGATTTTTGGTCAGTATGATCAAAAGAGAGGATTAAAGCAGATGTGAGAAATAATGAAGGGCTTACTTGCAAGTTTACATTCGAAGGATTTGGGGGTGCTCTTAGCATCCTCTATCTTGGCGTCAGCCTCCTTCAGCTCCTTCTGCAGCTTTCAAGGCGTCAAGGCGTCAGCCTCCTTCAGCTCTATCTTGGCCTTCTTGTCCTCGATCGACTTGGAGAGGTTTTCCTTCTCAGCATTCAAGGCGTCAACAAACCATTGCTGATTGGAAGTCACGTTCTCCAGGTTGGCAATCTTCTGATCATGAGCTAAAGACAAATATTTAAACTTTTAATGCTAGAGTGATAAGTTGATAATTTAAACACAGATGGTGAGTGACCTTACCAGCTATATCTGCACGGCCTTGGTCTAAGGCCTTGGTCATCTCTCTTTGGTCGGTCTGCAGCTTTTCAATCTCCTTTTGTGCTTTGGCGAGCTGATGACCGGTGACTAGCATAACACCAGCAATGTGTCAGTCTTAAACTTAAAGACATGAAGACCAAAGAGTTTAGGACATACCAAAAGTTTCGGGTTCAAGGTATTCCACCCTAGCCTGTTTCCTCTCTACAAGAGCATATATTTTCTGTATACAAAAAGGGGTTAAGCTTAAGGATGAGATTGAGACAAAGCTAAAGCAGAGTATTGAAGTACCTTGCTGGCTTCTCGATGTTCGTACATAATTTCCACATCCTCCAGTTCGGGCCGACCGAGTATATCTGGAGACAATGTCGTCTTAGCTTTGTCAAGAGGTGAAGGCATGACGGCTGGAGCAGGTTGGCGTGCAGGCACCGGATTGGACGTAGGAATTGCCTTATTAGATGGTTTATCCACCTCGGTCGGCGTGTTTGATGACTTGTCGACTGATTTAGGCAGATCAGTCGGACGAGGAGGGGGTCCTGACCGAGTGGCTTCGTACCCTTGAGCTCTCTGAGAATCACTCGTTCGACTACTATCAAAACAAAGATGGAGAAGATTAAAATGTGTTGTGGATGGCAATAAGAGACAAGGAGTATAAGGTTAAAGGATTAACCTGGGAGCCTTCCTGAGCTTGATTTGGCACATCCTTTTCTTTGAAGAAGTTGACTGAGAATCAGTCTCCTTCCTCTTCTGGGCAGATTTGCCTACCTTGTCGGTCTGTTCCACCGCCCCAGCATCACTCTAAGTTTGGCTTGGGGGCTCCGACTGGCTTGAAGGTCGGTCCGGGGGGGGGGGGGGGTAGGGGTGGGTGATGAGGACATCACTCCTAAGGATACATGCAACACTCCTCCAATTTTGGACTTTCAAGGTCCAGTGACTAGAGCTCGTGCACGACGACTAAATTTAGAGGTGAGCTCGTTCCTATATTCTTCATTATATGTTACTTTTGAGAATGGTTTGCTACCTAATGATTATATTGTAATTAGGAACCATGGAGAGGACCAGGAGATGATGGGATAAGGACTTGGAGACGTGGAGGACCAGCAAGGACGTGGAAGCCAAGGTGGAGGCCCAACCAAAACCGACTTCGAGTCTGTTTCGGAGCTCAGGACCAGTCTGCACTAAAACGGATGCCCAAGACGCATACAGACTCGGATTTTGACGTTCTATATATGCACGGAAACATAAGAAGAAGACCTTTCTAATGCCGCCAGTCTCATATCAAAATTCATCCGGAGTCATCAGGAATCGTCGAAACAAGAGAGAGTCCAGAATCTGTTTCGATGTTGTGTCGTCTGTTTTTGGCCTTTGGGCTTTGTATCCAGTTGAGCCCAAGTAGGGGTGCGTCCAGAGGGTCTTGCACGACCCTAGGGTCTTCATATACAGCCGCCGCTGTGCCCTTAGGATTTGGGTTTTGCTTAGATTATTCTATTCATAACAGTTTCGCCGTCATCACGGTTTGTGAGACCCCAACTTCGTGAGATTCATAATACATCTGCAATTGTGTTGTTTTCTTCTTTGTTCTTACTTATGTTCTTGATTTGCAGACAGGGATTAGCCTTCTCGGCGAGGTCAATCGTTTTAGGACGGTTGATAACCAGAGGAGACGTCGTGCTGCCATTGCGGGGTTTAGAACGTGCTGTTCTGAAGCCGGATCGATTTGTGTGTCGCCTCGGACCAAATCAACGTATCCAGAACCTTTCGGAAGATCGGGGACCCTTGTCCACATCAATGGGTTGACTGGCATCAACAGATGACATTTCTTCATCATCACCCTGATCCCCAACATATTGCCATCGGCGCCCAACAGTCTGCTTCACTAGTCGACTAGGGGGAGGTGACAACTAGATCAGCACGTTCAAGTTGAGTGCCTGCAGAAGAGCTTGAGCCTCCAGTGCCAGTCTGCAATTGCTTCTCAACATAATCCGGTCCCTCGATATCAGTCGGGGGGAGCGGAAGATGGGATATATAAGTATCTAGATCCTGCGCAAGAATCAAGATATCAAGCAGGATATCAAGACAAGGAAATAAGGGATTGCTCAAAGTAGACTGAGACTTACTCGGGCTCGCATAGTGCCCTTGTTGTACGCCTTTCTGATCAACAAGTCATCCTGAAGGATATTCCCTTCAAACATTTTCAATAGGCATTTCTTACGAAGTTCACCATTCGGCGGGTTAGGCACCTCCCTAGTTTTGTTATTATTAACATAATTCCACACTGGGTGACTCTGAAGCTTCAGGGGCTGCCCTCTACGTGCTATGAAGCTTTTAGCGATGGTGATTCCATCAACTCCTTCAGCCTTTAAGTCAGCTATCTTCTTAAGCAGAGCGACCACCTGAGGGTTGGTCGGATCAGGCTTCTCAGTCCATTGCGCCAGAGGAATTGCCTTGGCACCACTGAAGTCGGCAAGAACAGGGGGAGGGTCTTCATATACAGCCGCCGCTGTACCCTTAGGGTTTGGGTTTTGCTTAGATTATTCTGTTCATAACAGTTTTGCCGTCAAGGTTTGTGAGACCCCAACTTCGTGAGATTCATAATACATCTGCAATTGTGTTGCTTTCTTCTTTGTTCTTGCTTGTGTTCTTGATTCGCAGGTAGGGATTAGCCTTCTCGGCGAGGTCAATCGTTTTAGGATGGTTGATAACCAGAGGAGACGTCATGCTGCGATTGCGGGGTTTAGAACGTGCTGTTCTGAAGCCGGATTGATTTGTGTGTCGCCTCTGACCAAATCAACGTATCCAGAACCTTTCAGAAGATCGGGAACCCTTGTACACATCAAGTGGTAATCAGAGCTTCAGGTGCACCATCAGGTTCGTACTACCCTTAGTTAATTTTGTTTTGTGTTCATCCTATCATCCACAGAAAATCTCAAAAATTTTTTCCCTCCGCCCATAACCACATGTTTAGCCTTTGCATATTTCAATTTCAGAGTCCGTAGTGTTGAGTTTGTGCCCTAGTTCTTTTTTAGTCGCTGGTTTAGTTTGTGTTGTTGTTGTCAGTAGTGTTTCTCTTGCAAGCCTAGCCGCCATCCCCTTCACCATCCTCTGCTTTGTTGGCTTTTTGTGCTAGGGTTGATTGATCGACACACCTAGCCTAGTCCCACCCTAATCCCACCTTGAACACACCATCAACACCCCGGACCAATCCCCACAATTTCCACTTCCTGCTGCATCCACGCCATCAAAAAAAAAATCTTACCCGATTCCAAACTCGACCCCTAACCGACTCGGGTTTCGGGAAAACCGACTCCGACCCCCCTTCGGTAAAACGGGCATAACTTTTCGCTCGGTTGTCCGTTTTGGCTGAAATTTTACAGGAGATTCTTGACTCAAAGTTGGGCATACCCACACTCGGCTATGCCCTGTGTGCCCTCGTCAAAAAATTCAAAATAAATCAGGAAGATAAAGAAAAAATTGATTTAAGTTTAAACCCGACGTTTTTTGCAACTTCAAGATTTTCTGTAGGCCACATCCTACCTATGTTTGAGCTGAAATTTTTTGTGGATTCTCCTCCATTGTTAGTGAGTTGGAGAAAAATATCAAAAAAATAAAATCAAAAAAAAAGAAAATTGGTATTTCTACTAGTGCTACATCTAGCCCCCTGAAATTTCTGGATTTGGCTGTTTTGCACTTAGCCCCCTGTTATCGCCTGTTGTGCCTTTGTCTCCGTGTTTCTACTTTGGTATCACTACTGTTCTAGGACATACTTAGACCAGCAACTAGGGACAAGTTACTTGGGCACTTATTCAGCTTTACTATCTGTTTTTGATTTGTGTGCCACTCACATATATATATTTGGCCTTCCTAGCTCTACATATTTCTTCTGGGCAGCACACAGGTTATTTTGTGACCCTTGCAATCGTGGAACACATCTCTCTGGTATCCTTTGCTTTGCTTTTCAGAACTTTGTAAGAGCTTTGTAAGGAGTTTCCTTTTGTTGTGTTGAGAGGCACCACTGCTTAGCTGTTTTATAGGGATAAAATTCACTGTTTGTTTCCTGTTTTGGTGTTTGTGATGGCAAGAACTGACGATGGAGAGATGGCTTCACCCTCACAATTTGCTGAGTGCGTGAGCCAAGAGCAGCTCCAGAAGGCTTTGCATGCTGCTCAGAGTGATTTGGCAGAGACGATCACCAGAGCCGTTACTGATGCGGTCAGCAAGCTTCACATTGGAGAAAGCATCGAGCGGTTAGAGAAGCGGGTCTCTAAGTTAACCAATCAGGTTGTTGCATTGGAGACCGCTCCTAAAACTAATCATACGAACACCAATAACAACAACAACGATGTTGAAGACGTCCATGATGAAGACACGGTGTATAAGGCGGATGGCACCGAGGATAGGTCAGCTACAAGGACTGCACGATTACGACGTTGTTTGCAACATAATACTCAAGGTATGGGTGGTTTCCATAACTACAACCGTCGTCCACACGGTAACTATGCTCCAGATGACCTGTATGCTAAAATTAAGTTTTCAATTCCTTCGTTTTTGGGTCCGTATGATGGTGATGTTTATCTTGATTGGGAGATGATTGTAGAACAAAAATTTAATGCCCACCTTGTTCCTGAACAACATATAGTTAGACAAGCTACTAGTGAGTTTAAGGACTTTGCTATTGTTTGGTGGAGTGGTCTAGCTGCTGAAACTGATTTGCCTACTACTTGGGAAGAACTTAAGGTAGCAATGTGTGATCGTTTTGTTCCCCCTTCTTTTTATAGAGAGATTCGTAATAAACTGCAACGTTTAGACCAAGGAGATAAAACTGTTCAGGAGTATTTTAGTGAGCTTCAGAAGGGTTTGATTCGTTGTGCTGTAGTTGAAAAAGTAGAGGATCAGATTTGTCGCTTTTATTCTAGTTTAAGAAAAGAAATTCAGGACATCCTTGATTATAAAGAATATTATACCCTCACCCAGTGTTTCTAGTATGCTATGCTTGCAGAGAAAGAATCACAGGGACTTTTCCAGGCTTTTGAGGAGTACAGCAAGTCAAGGAACTCCTACCCCCCACGCTCGACGGGGACTTCGGGGCTGCCCAGGCCATCTTTCCGGCCGCCCCCACCAGCAGCTACTAAGGGAACCAGTGTTGTTTCTGCAGCCCCAAGATCAGCCCCTGCACCTTCTATGCAGTTAGGTAAACTTTCTGTGCAGGTACCAGCTAGTAGTGCCTCCTCTGTTGCTTCGACAGGGCGCACTACAGGGATTCAGTGCCACCGCTGCCATGGACTTGGTCATGTGCAGAAAGATTGTCCAAGTAGGCGGGCATATGTGGCGACAGACGATGGCGGTTACATGAGCACCTCTGATGTGGAGGAGGAGGAGGAGGACATCGCTGCCACCGGCAGTGACCTCGTCCTTGGAGGCGGAGACACCACAGGATACATGAACATTATTGTTCAACGTGTCCTTAGCACACAAGTTCATCAGCCCAAGACGATGCAGCGCCACAACTTGTTCCAGATTTTCTTCGTCATCAAGAACCGCCGAGCACGTGTCATCATTGATGGAGGGAGCTGCAATAACTTGGTGAGTTCTGATGTGGTCAACAAGCTTGCTTTCACCACACGTCCACATCCACATCCGTACTACATTCAGTGGTTAAACGACTCTGGCAAAGCTAAGGTAATACAAACTTGTAGAGTTCCTTTTTCCATTGGTTCTTATGTGGATTCTGTTGATTGTGATGTCGTACGCATGCAAGCATGTTCACTTTTATTGGGTAGATCTTGGGAATTTGATAATGATGCTGTACACCATGGTAGAAGTAATAAGTACACTTTTATGCATAAAGGAACTAAAATTACTTTGTTACCAATGATCCCTACTAAAATTGTACAAGCTGATTTAGAAAGAGCTGCTAGTTTAAAAATAAAGGGTCCTGAAATTCAACTACCTGTTAATTCTAATTCTACACCTAGTAATGTTAATGGTTCTTCAAGTTCTACGGGTGCTGGAATTAAATTACAAGGTCGTTCATGTCTTGCAACAAAATCTGAGCTTGCTGAAATTTCTGATAATGATGATATTTGCTATGCTTTGATATGCAAAGAAGCTTTGTTTTCGCTTGATGATATTGCTTCTAGTGCTGTGTCTCCTACTGTCACTAACCTTTTGTAGGAGTATGAGGATGTTTTTCCAGCTGAGATACCCCTGGGATTGCCACCTTTGAGAGGGATTGAGCATCAAATTGATTTGATTCCGGGTGCTACTTTGCCAAACCGTGCTGCTTATAGGACCAACCCCGAGGAGACTAAGGAGATACAACGACAAGTTCAAGACCTTTTGGATCGTGGGTATGTTCGTCAATCACTTAGTCCTTATGTTGTTCCTGTACTTTTGGTTCCTAAGAAAGATGGTACTTGGCGTATGTGTGTAGATTGTAGAGCCATTAATAATATTACTATTAGGTATCATCATCCTATTCCTAGGCTAGACGACATGCTTGATGAGTTATGTGGTGCTATAATTTTCACTAAAATTGATTTGCGTAGTGGCTACCATCAAATTAGAATGAAACTTGGAGATGAATAGAAAACAACTTTCAAAACCAAATTTGGATTATATGAGTGGTTAGTAATGCCTTTTGGGTTAACTAATGCACCTAGTACTTTCATGCGCTTGATGAATGAGGTTTTAAGAGCTTTCATTGGCAAACTTGTGGTAGTTTACTTTGATGATATCTTGATTTATAGAAAATCTATAGATGAACATATGAATCATTTGCGTGCTGTTTTTGATGCTTTACGAGATGCACGTTTATTTGGTAACCTTGAGAAGTGCATCTTTTGCATGGATCGAGTCTCTTTTCTTGGCTATGTTGTGACTCCACAGGGAATTGAGGTGGATGAGGCGAAGATTGAAGCCATAAAGAGCTGGCTTGTACCAAAAACTATCACACAGGTGAGGAGTTTTCTTGGTCTTGCAGGTTTCTACCGCCGCTTTGTCAAAGATTTCAGCATCATTGCTGCACCTTTGCATGACTTGACAAAGAAGGGCATTAATTTCCATTGGGGTAAGGTACATCTTGAGCCTTTTGATGCTTTGAAGGATAAACTTACACATGCACCATTGCTGCAATTACCTGATTTTTATAAGATTTTTGAGCTTGAATGTGATGCTAGTGGTATAGGCATTGGTGGTGTTTTGATGCAAGATAGTAAACCTGTTGCATACTTTAGTGAGAAAATTACTGGGCCTGTTTTGAATTACTCCATGTATGATAAGGAATTGTATGTACTTGTACGTTGTTTAGAGATGTGGCGTCATTATTTGTTGCCCAAAGAATTTGTTATTCATTCTGATCATGAATCACTTAAGCATATTCGTTCATAATGTAATTTGAACCGTAGACATGCTAAATGGATTGAGTTTATTGAGTCTTTTCCTTACATTATTAAACATAAGAAAGGGAAGGATAATGTGATCGCTGATGCTTTATCTAGGCGCTATACTTTATTGTCTCAACTTGATTGTAGAATTTTTGGACTTGGGGCAATTAAAGAATAATATGCTGCTGATGTTGATTTTAAGAATGTATTCCTGCATTGTAAAGAAGGTCGTGCATGGAATAAATTTGTGTTGAATGATGGATTCTTGTTTAGAGCTAACCGCCTATGCATTCCAGTTGGTTCCGTTCGTCTTTTGTTGTTACAGGAGGCGCATGGAGGTGGATTGATGGATCATTTTGGTGCCAAGAAGACGGAGGATATTTTAGCCACACACTTCTTTTGGCCAAGGATGAGGAAAGATGTTGAGAGCTTTGTTGCTCACTGCACTACATGTCAAAAAGCTAAGTCTCGCTTGAATCCATATGGTTTATACATGCCACTTCCTGTTCCTTCTATTCCTTGGGCGGATATTTCTATGGACATTGTTTTAGGACTGCCTAGGACTAAGAGGGGGAGTGATAGTATTTTTGTTGTTGTGGATAGATTTTCTAAGATGGCACACTTTATACCATGTCATAAGACTGATGATGCTAGTTATATTGCTGATCTCTTTTTCAAAGAAATTGTTCGTTTGCATGGTATGCCTTCTACTATTGTTTCAGATCGTGATGCAAAATTCTTGAGTCACTGCGCACGCTTTGGAATAAGTTGGGTACAAAGTTGTTGTTTTCTACAACTTGTCGCCCACAAACTGATGGACAAACTGAGGTGGTGAACCGCACTTTGGGTACTATGTTGAGAGCTATTTTGAAGAAAAATTTGAAGCAATGGGAAGATTGTTTGCCTCATGTTGAGTTTGCATATAATCGGGCAACACATTCTACTACCAAGGTAAGTCCTTTCAAAGTAGTGTATGGTTTTGATCCCCATACTCCACTTGATATACTTCCTCTACCTATTCATGAGAGAGTTCATGTTGATGCTAAGGAACATGCTGAATTTATTTTAAAAATGCATGAGACCACTAGACTTAGCATTGAAAAGATGAATGGCAAGTATAAAATTGCTGGTAGTAAAGGTAGAAAAGAAGTAAAACTTGATGTAGGAGATTTAGTATGGTTACACTTGAGAAAAGATAGATTTTCAGATTTGAGAAAGTCTAAATTAATGCCTAGAGCTGATGGTCCTTTCAAAATAATTGAGAAGATTAATGATAATGCATACAAACTTGAGTTGCCTCCCGAGTTCGGGGTTAGTCCTACTTTTAACATTTTAGATTTAAAACCATACTTGGGAGAAGAGAATGAGCTTGAGTCGAGGATGATTCCACTTCAAGAGGGGGAGGATGATGAGGACATCACTCCTAAGGATACATGCAACACTCCTCCAATTTTGGACTTGCAAGGTCCAATGACTAGAGCTCGTACACGACGACTAAATTTAGAGGTGAGCTCGTTCCTACATTCTTCATTATATGTCACTTTTGAGAATGGTTTGCTACCTAATGATTATATTGTAATTAGGAACCATGGAGAGGACCAGTAGATGATGGGAGAAGGACTTGGAGACGTGGAGGACCAGCAAGGACGTGGAAACCAAGGTGGAGGCCCAACCAAAACCGACTTTGAGTCTGTTTCAGGGCTCAGGACCAGTCTGCACTAAAACGGGTTCCCAAGACGCATATGGACTCGGATTTGGACATTCTACATATGCACGGAAAGATAAGAAGAAGACCTTTCCAATGCCGCCGGTCTCATATCAAAATTCATCCGGAGTCATCAGGAATCATCAAAACAAGAGAGAGTCCAGAATCTGTTTCGGTGTTGTGTCGTCTGTTTTTGGCCTTTGGGCTTTGTATCCAGTTGAGCCCAAGTAGGGGTGCGTCCAGAGGGTCTTGCACGACCCTAGGGTCTTCATATACAGCCGCCGCTGTACCCTTAGGATTTGGGTTTTGCTTAGATTATTCTATTCATAACAGTTTCGCCATCATCACGGTTTGTGAGACCACAACTTCGTGAGATTCATAATACATCTGCAATTGTGTTGCTTTCTTCTTTGTTCTTACTTATGTTCTTGATTCGTAGACAGGGATTAGCCTTCTCGGCGAGGTCAATCGTTTTAGAACGTGCTGTTCTGAAGCCGGATCGATTTGTATGTCGCCTCCGACCAAATCAACGTATCCAGAACCTTTCGGAAGATCGGGAACCCTTGTCCACATCAATGGGTTGACTGGCATCAGCAGATGACATTTCTTCATCATCACCCTGATCCCCAACATATTGCCATCGGCGCACAACAGTCTGCTTCACTAGTCGACTAGGGGGAGGCAGGGTGACAACTAGATCAGCACGTTCAAGTTGAGTGCCTGTAGAAGAGCTTGAGCCTCCAGTGCCGGTCTGCTATTGCTTCTCAACATAATCCGGTCCCTCGATATCAGTCGGAGGGAGCGGAAGATGGGATATATAAGTATCTAGAACCTGCGCAAGAATCAAGATATCAAGCAGGATATCAAGACAAGAAAATAAGGGATTGCTCAAAGTAGACTGAGACTTACTCGGGCTCGCATAGTGCCCTTGTTGTACGCCTTTCTGATCAACAAGTCATCCTGAAGGATATTCCCTTCAAACATTTTCAATAGGCATTTCTTACGAAGTTCACCATTCGGCGGGTCAGGCACCTCCCTAGTTTTGTTATTATTAACATAATTCCACACTGGGTGACTCTGAAGCTTCAGGGGCTGCACTCTACGTGCTATGAAGCTTTTAGCGATGGTGATTCCATCAACTCCTTCAGCCTTTAAGTCAGCTATCTTCTTAAGCAGAGCGACCACCTGAAGGTTGGTCGGATCAGGCTTCTCATTCCATTGCGCCAGAGGAATTGCCTTGGCACCACTGAAGTCGGCAAGAACAGGGGGAGGGTTGCCATAGTAGAACGACTCATCTTTCCAGTTCTTGTTTCTAGTCTTCAAAGGCACATTGATGTACTCTTCTTTCTTGCGCAACTGGAAGCCAACGCCGCCTATAGCTACTTGATTGTCCTTGGTTGGCAGCGGTCGCAGGACGAACAGATGGTGAAATAAATTGAAGTGGGGGAGAATGCCCAAAAATGCTTCGTTTATATGCACGAAGATGGTGATGTGAAGAATGGAGTTGGGATTGAGGTTGACAAGCTCAATCCCATAAAAGAATAGGAGCCCGCACAAGAAGCTGCAGCAGGGGACTCCAAAACCATGCTCGAAGAACGAGCAGAACACAACAATCTGCTTATGAATAGGGATGGGGCAAGATTCACGGGGTACCTTCCAGTCGATCTGAACTTGTTCTGGAAGGATGCTGTCGACCACCATCTAGTTCATATCAGCCTGGGAGAGGCTGCTCGTCAAGAACTCCCGAAGCTACTCCAGAATGTCGATATCCAATGAAAAGGACGCGGCAATGGCGGTGGAAGTTGCAGGAATCAAGGTGGAAACCTTCTTGCGACCCATGGCAATGGTTGTTTTGGGCGCGGCGGATCAAATGCTGAACCCTAGCAAAAGCTTGGGGGCTAAGCGTGGCGAGATCTGTGACGGCGGAAAGCAAAGGCACTAACCCTAGCTGGAAAGCGGAGGAGTCACTGAGAGCAGAGGAGGCGCAAGGAAGACGAAGAGTTCGTGTGCAAATGTGGCGTGGACTGAGGGTCAACTTGACACTGTCATTTTATACTCCCGCTTTTTGACCTAAGGGTCCCATGGGCCGGGATAGGCCGTACAGTGATGCTACTTTTTGATTAATCAGAAGATTAATTAAGGGTCTTAAACATATTTAGGGTCTAAAACCTTGAGAAGTAAAACTCGGGGGCTTCTTTGATGAGAAGCATTTGAAAAATGTTTAACCATATCTATATGATTTGATGATAATGTAGCAAAGGACTTGATAATCATATGGATATAAGTTCAAAGGTTATGGTATTGATTGAAGTCAATAACCAAATTGCCAAAATTGGACTCGTAAATAGATAGAGTGACTAATTATTAGGAAAAGGCTATATTATGATTGATGTCATTTAGCTTAATACCATTATATGATTGATGTCATATTGGTTCACATGAATTGAAAATGATTGATATCATAAAATTTAGACCGACCAAGTCACTCGGACATAATGTATATCACTCGGCCTTTTTACTAATCGGTCGGCAAAGTTGAAGCCTTGCAAGTTGGCTTACTGGTTTGATGACCAGAGGTCTGTTAAGCTCAGACTCAATAGTTTGAGTAAACTACATACAAAATAATAAGAGCTAATATAATTAGACTCTTGTATTATTTGTCAGTCTCCAAATTATACAAGAGTCAGGGGCTACACCTGATCAGGTGCACTTGACCCGTGCACCAGATCTATCAGAAACATCAATAAAGAGGTCTTGCTTATATATGATCAACATTGAAGATCACTCTGAGAATCAAAGATCAAAATCAGGAAGCACTCGAGGGCTGCTGTGGGATACTTGCTCTATGGGTATCCTCATACAAGACTAGGACGGTAGCTGATCGGGTACTTCATCAACAAGGAAGCTGACCGACTCGACTTGGAGCACAAGGCATGTAGAGATAGACTTTCTATATAAATCCTTGTGGGTTATGGTAGCTGACTGGGTACTTCATCGACAAGGAAGCCGACCGACTCGACTTGGAGCACAAGGCATGTAGAGATAGACTTTCTATATAAATCCTTGTGGGTTACGACTAGGACTCTTCATGTACCCCCCTGCCGACTGGATATATAAGGCGGCAGGGTACCCCCCATCGAGGGACAGAACCGACATTAGACAAGTTTTTCATAACATCAATACAATACATAGAACACACAACGTAGGGTTATTACTCTCAACGAGAGGGCCTGAACCTGTATAACTCGGCGTCTTGTGTTACCATCGTAGTTCTTAGTCTCGACGTAGCCCTATATATTTACTGCCAATCTCAAGCTTCGACAATCACCGTGCTACAGAGTTGGAGCCACTCTCGGGGATTGGTCTGACCATCATATTTTTTCGATGGGGACTGGCTTAAATCCTTTTGGCCATCGAACTATGCGAAGCCTGGGGACGTAAGCCATGATGCTATCGATTTCATCATTAGTGGGTGTGGGCAACTGTCTATGCCGGTCTAGAGACCAAGTTGGGCGACGGTTGTGTCACGAACCAACATCATCATCATGGCGACAATGTTGATTGTCATCGTCATTGTTATCGCGCTGATCCCGATTGTCTCATCGACGACGGTCATCACTGTTGTTTCTTGGAGGAGGGTCTCGCCGGTCGCCCTGTCAGTCTTCCCATCAATCGTCCTGTCGGTCATCCCATCAGTCAACGATCCTCCGATCACGGCGTTCCTCCTCATAGTGTCGGTTGTCCCGAGCGCGTTCTTCATAGTGGGAGTTGATAGTATCTCGTCCACCATGAATACTGAGAGAGCTTCTCAAATCTTCACGCCAATGCCGACCTCGTGAAGTTGCATGGCTAAAGCTTGTTACAGACTACGATCTGTCCAGGGCAGCATCCTGAGCTGCAGCAGCCTTGAGCATAGCCACCGCCTTCAGCATCGTAGGGGTCTGATAATTTGCGTCGGCCACTAAGGTGTCGAGCAACGTTTTAGCCCCGGTGAAGTTGTTCTGAGGGGTATCATAGACCTTGACGCCATCCACTTCAATGTCTGGCCCCAGATCGAGTCGGCGTGTGTTGCGTGATCCGCGCGACACTCTGGGCCGACGGCGGTGACCGACCGATAGGTCATTGGTTGGAGGATTTTCATCCTATTGACCTCCTTCGGCGACTTCTTTTGGGTGGCCATCTACTTCAAGGTCACCTTCTTGGTCACCATCTTGATTACCACCATGGTCCCCGTTTGAAGGATTCTCTACTAAATCAACCATGTTGACAGTAAGGGGTTATGGAAAGGCCAATCCGACTGAGTCCTCATCAAAGGGCCGATCCGACTGTGAGTCATTCCCTAAGGATGGATCTGCTTCCTCGAATCCGAATGGGACCAATGCGGGGATCATATCAGACGAGCTCGGTAATTGCACCATAGAGACTGCTACAACCGAGTCGGACCTGTGCTTTTCCAGACCTAGGGCTCCGTTGTCATCGACCGTAAAGTCAAGCGATACAAAGGAGATCTTGAAGTCCAGTGAGTATTGGATGATGGGAATTTCGGCCATCGTGGTCGATGGAGAATCCCGGCGAACCTTGTCCCCTTCCTAGCGCGCCAACTGTCGAAGCTTGAGATCGGCAGTAAATATATAGGGCTACGTCGAGACTAAGAACTACGATGGTTACACAAGACGCCGAGTTATACAGGTTCGGGCCCTCTCGATGAGAGTAAAAACCCTACGCCTTATGTTCTATGTATTGATTGTAATCTGGGGTGTTTCATGTGTTGTCTCTCTTGTCCCTCGAGGGGGGTACCCTGCCACCTTATATATCCGGTCAGTAGGGGGGTACATGAACAGTCCTACTCATAGTCCATAAGGATTTACATAGAAAGTTTATCTCTAAATGCCTTGTGCCCCAAGCCGAGTCGGTCCGCTTCCTTGTTGATGAAGTACCCGATCGGCTATCAACTTAGTCATATCTAAGGATACCCGTAGTGCAAGTATCCTACAAGAGGGAACTCTCAAACACTCGTTTTCAAATAGTGGAACCCTACAGCCTTAGAATTTTGGCAAATGCCAAATGAAGAATCGAGCAAAAAGAACCAAGGCAAATAAGAACCAAAGGGTATGTATGAGCCTTAGTCCATGAACCGCGCAAGTAGATTTAATCCTTTGCTTTGGTCACACTTATGGAGATGTAATCTCATATTGAGCATGAGGCACAAATATCTCCTAGTGGGACTAGCCTCCTTTGTGTTTCTTATATGATGCATGCAACAAGCAATTTATATATGCAATGAAAGTAAACATGCCATGTGAATGCAAGCAATATTAAAGAACAAGACACAAAGGAAACCTAATAATGTCAAGTTTGAACCCTCCCAAGCTTACTCACTATAAGCCATGCCCTTGCCTAGAGAGAAGTCAAACCACCATCTCAAGCACTCCCCCTTGCTTATAGCTATCTTGGATGGATTAGACATTGACTAATTTTTATGTGGTTTTCTTTTAGTTATTTACACATGCATGGATGCAAAGCATACTAGTCACAAAGGAGTCCTAATTACCATGCAATGCACGAGAAAGAAAACACACTACAACCACCAAGAACAAACACGATTACCTCCCTCATGAGTAGATGGGTCCTTGAGGTCCATGTAACTTGTGGCGGACTTCATACGATCTTCATGAAAGCGCTCGGTCCAGCACCACCACCATCTAGGTCTTGTTTTTGGGCACCCACTTGTACGTAGCCAATATCTCAAAATCGGCAATGCACTTAGGCACCCATATGCTCTTGACCTTCCTCTTCTTGTTTGGTGGTCCCAAGGCCTTAGCTTTGACCTTGCCATCCTTGTTCCTAAAAAGCTTGAAATGTGTGTTCTTATGGAACAAGTTAGTGTTAGGCAAAACAATGGAACTTCTCACAATGGGATAATCCTTGGTGGCATGGCCATCCTTGCAAGACCTCTCGCAGTAGTAGTCATCAACGAGATGGGGTTTGATCCATGCAGGGATGGAATCACTCGTCCCTATAATGTCAATGGCGGCGGGATATGAGCCAAGTCCCCAGTGGGAGACATTGTTCACAAGGTTCCTCCCAAGAATCTCCTTGTGGATGGCCGTACCACGTGTGAGCCTCTCAAAGGCATCCATCACCATCTTCCTCTCTTCCTTGAGCTAGTGATATTCTTCCAAAATTAATGGCTTAAGAGAAGAAGTCTTGGAGACTTCATTTACTTTCCTTGAGCTTGTGAAGTTCCTTCAAAACAAGTGGCTCAAGACAAGAAACCTCAACCGACATGGTTAGTTCATCACACATAGTAGAAGCATCACTCTTGGATGAACTAGGGGAGGGAGAGGCAAGGTTCTCAACATTTATGGCCTCAAAAGTAATCTCAAGGGCCTTGTAGTTCTCATGAAGCTCTACATGATCACCCTTGAGTTTGTCATAACTCTTGTTTAGGGCCTCATGAGATGTGACAAGGTCCTTGAGCTCACTCTCAAGCTCACCAACATAGTCCTTAGCCAACTTACACTCTTTTCTTACCACATCCAACATTTTGGATTTCTTGACGGCGATGTCGCGGGCTTGCTCAAGCATACTCCAAAGCTCAGCACATGGGAGCTCCTCATCATCGCTGCTCTCATCCTCACTCTCCCCAAGATGGCTTGTGGCCATGAGGCACGTGGAAGGTGGAGGAAGAGCTCATGTAGGTGTGGTCTTGATCACGGCTAGGCCCGCCACTTCTTCATCACTTGAGGAAGAAGACTCATCGCATGAGTTGTCGCTTGTCCACCCTCCAACAAGAGCCTTGCGAGAGAACTTCTTCTTGTAGTCTTGAGCATTGCCTTTGCCTTTGCTCTTGTCCTTGTTGAAGGACCTCTTCTTCTTGTGCTTGGCCTTGGGGTCATCTTCTTCTTCTTCACTTGAATCTTGTGACTTGAATGCTTCTTTCTTGGACTTTGCACTCTCGAACAAAGTGATTCTTTGAGCCACAATTGAAGCACTTGCCTCTTGACCTAGAAGCAAACTTATTCTCGAAGTTCTTCATCTTCTTCATGAGAAGGGCCAAGTCCTCGGTCAAGTCACCCTCATCATCATCTTCTTCATCATCATCCTCAATGATCACCTTCTTCTTCTTCTTCTTCTTCTTGCTTGTCAGCTAGTGGAGCAAGATTGGATGGTTGACGATCATCCAACCCCAATTGGTAGCTCTCGAAGGTGGTGATCTTGCCAAGTACATCCTTCGTGGTCTTGGTCTTGAGGTCACCTTGCAAGATGAAGGTGATGATGGACTTATACTTGAGGTCTTTGAATAGCCTCAAGAATCTTCTTATCACCTCGACGGGATTCATTTTGAAATCATCCCCAAGTGCATTGATCTCCTCCACTAGTACATGAAAATGAGAATGATTGTGTTAGCTCTCTCATGTGGCAATCTAGTGAAGTTATCGTACTTGTTCTTCAGCACATAGTATCTTTCCTCTTTGACATCATTGGTGCCCTCATCGAGCATTTGAATCTCAGTCCAGATACCATATGCTCAGGAACTAGCATCTAGCTGAGCAATAACATCCTTAGAGATGCAAGCAAACAAAGCATTCTTGGCCTTAGCATTACACTTAATGTAGTCAGGCTCAAGTAGGTTCGCATCTGCATTGGACTCGTGTGTGACCGTCCATATCTGTGGACAAGGGACTGAAGGTAGGCTTGCATGCAAGCTCTCCAATAAGCATAGTCCTCACCATTGAATATGGGAACACTCCCCGCCGGTCCCGGCATCCTTACTCAAGGCGGTGAAGCCTCAAAGATGAGCACTTGGCTTTAATACCACTTGAAAGGACCGAAGGCATACCGAGAGGGGGGGGGGGGTGAATCGGTAAGCTGGTCATGAATCCAATTGCTTCAAATCCCACTACTTGAGTCTAACAAGATAAGAAACCTAAGTAATTCTAGTAGGCCAAGACCCTACACATGCTAGTGTTCATGATATGATAAAGAGCGGAACCCAATCACACTAGCCTAAGCAAGCCACAAGTCACCCTCCTGACTAGAGCACACAATTGTGGAATAGTAAAGAGAGGGTCATGGAATGCTCATGATTGTTTTTTCCGAGGTCTCGGAAGGATGGCGCCTTCCCCTAATCCTTGTTAGACCACTCTCGCCACAGTCCCGATCCCTCCTGCCACCAAGTGGAGTTCTCGCCCACGAGCCCGCAATCACTCCAAGAGTGAAGACACGGTGTGCGTCACCACAGCACAAAGCACAAGCTCGCCTCCCTCAAGAACTTGCTGGACTTCCCGAGCCGACACGGGCGCTCACTAGTGATGCCCCTTTCAACGGCGGGCTCAAACCGTGTACAAACATGTGACGGCCTTCACAACCAATCACGATAGGCTCGGTCATCGACACCTAACCGGTCTAGGTCTCACCATAGATCAAGAGTAACAATCTAGATCACACCCTCAAGGACATCCTAGCCTTAGATGTGCAAGATGCTCAAGTTACTCTTCACTAGCACTCTCAAGATATGCAATATCTCCTCCTAGTGCTCTCCTCTTTTCCTCTTGGACCTTACCCAATGCTCTCAGGTATTCCACTAGCCAAGAGAGGTCTCCAAGACCACTCAGTGAAGTTATATTGGCTCCCAATCTCAAACTACCATTGCTCCATGAAATTGCCTTTTTTTGGACATCCGGAACGGACTGTTCGGTCACTACCTGACCGGACCATCCGGTCACTATGGTAACGACTCTCCCAGCCATTTGCTGCACTATCCAGGCAAATTCACTGAACTGACCGGACTGTCCGGTCACTGGACCGGATAGTCCGGTCCATTTCTCTCACAAGTCCAGAAACATTCTACGCCGAAGGTCCTCGCTGCCCTGCTGCACTCCTACTGACCAAACCGTCCGGTCAATAGACCGGACCGTACGGTCTGTACAAAGTTTCTTGCTGATACACTTCCTGCTCCTTGCTCTAAGTCCTAGACAACTCCCCAAAGTGACCGTATAGTTCGGTCTCCACTGTCCCCTCTGTCCGGTCTCTATGTCCAGAAGCTAAAACTTGTCATCCTCACTTGACTTTGTTTCCTGGCTTCTCCGAACAGCTCCTTGGCTTCTCCACTGTCAGCTAGTGCCTATGATTTCACCGAGCAACCTTGCACATCACCGACTAGACATGCCCTAAGAGAATGACCTAGACCCCCTTGATTGTCCGATTTTTCCTAGGGATTCAAAGCCCTAACAACTACTCAAGTGTTCCAAACACTTGCACCATAGCTTGTTCTCCACTTTGATCCATCTCCATCAACCCTTGGACTCCATCAAGTTCACAAGCCTCCATGCTTGCAGTCATTGTCATCAATCGCCAAGGGCAACCATCATCCATATGATTTGCAATAGAGTTAAGATACGGTTCCTACATAGACAACACTCGTGTCGATATTAGCCCATAATTTCATAGTTGTCATCTATCACCACAACATCCATACCTCGGGGATCCAATCATCAATGGTGATGAAGCTTACACATGCTTCCACCTAAAATGCCATGGCAACTCTAGATTGTATATTCACGCTAGTTGACATATGAGTAGTAGCCTGTGTAGTTTTTTGCTCGGAGTTGCTGCCTGGCCTAGACAATCAAATCAAAATCCAGGTTGAGAAAATCCAACCCTAGACTGGTGAAGCTGCATGTATGCACTAGATAGTTTTCCCCCAGGGTCCCAGTAGCCTTCAATGCACCACTGCCCTATCTCTCTCTGTCTCCTAGATGTAGGAGTATGAAAGATTCAAGGCATATTGTCTCTCTCTCTCTCTCTCTCTCTCTCCCCTTGCTCCCTTTTGCTAGTACTACAACTAATGAACATTGACCTACAAAATTCCTTTTTTTCCTATGAGCGCACGCACATGACTCTCGTCAGCCAGCCTACCCAGTCCCAACACATGCCTCAGCGATACTAAACGCATGTGCATGACTCAAGAACCCCTCCTGGGCGGCACCGCTCGCCTCGATTCGAGTCAAGCGACGTGACTATTCACCGTCAGCTCCTACTAGTATACTGTATTTACTCAATGCGACATGGGTAACAGTTGCTAGTTATCATTATTTTGCGACCTGCAGTCTAGAGAGCCGAGTAGATAGCCAGTCAAACAACAACTTAAGAGCATCTCCAATAATTATGTAAAAAATTACTCTTGAAATGTGGATTTAGGGAGTTTCTAAAGAATTATAAAGAGTGAAAGAACTTAATGTGGAGGCAACCTAGAGCACTTGTTTAGGGAATTGGTATATTTAGGGGGCTGGCCTGGTTTACGTAACGGTTGGAGAATGATTTTCCTAATAATATCCTAAATTTTGATTTAGGAAGTGATTTTACACAATGGTTGGAGATACATATAAGCGCATGCATTTACGTCATTCAGTTTTAGCTTTCCATTTATTTGGTTTGAGTGTAGACTCATTTTTTGTGAGAATTTCTTCAATTTTCTCAGATTAATGTGGAGGCATCAAAAGGAGGCTCTAATTAGTAAATATATAGTATAAGATAAGATTTGTATGCTAAATGTTGTCTAAAACAAGTTGCATTACACACTGAATCAGAGGGACTATATGACTCATACCAGGAGGGAGGTAAATAGTAGCATTTTCTCCCTCGCAAAAAAAATAATACCAGCATGGGCCCCCCAATCCATGTCGGCTCCAACGTTGTCCGTCCACTAGCTGCTGTTGGTGTGTCCGTCCTCAGCTCCAACGTCGCCTCAACCCTAGAACAGTCGCTGGTGACACGGCCAAGGCATTCAGCGGCGGGAAGACGAGCGCGGCCAGGATTGTGGATGCCGAACTTGTCCCGCACCCCGCCTCTTGGAACATGAGCCATCCATGATAATTAAGGTCGAGATCTTCTAATACTTTTTGTGATTGGGGCTTCTTGGCAGATTAGTAAAGCTAAGTAGTTTCGTTTGTTTAGGATAGTAGTTTTGATCCTCGCTTGTTTATTAGTCTACCATCAGCAACCTTTTCTCCTGTTTCACGAATTTGTTAATTAGTTCCTTTAATTTCACTAATGGCATCCGGGAATGATCGGAGTTGGATGCTATTGTCACATGGAGATAAGGCTTGGTAGGACGGAGTTGAAAAATTCATTGAACACACCTTTGAGGGCACTTATCCAGGAGAGACTGTAATATGTCCATGTAGTAGGTATGGTTGCATGGCATATCGAACAAAGACTGAGCTTGTACAACAGCTGATTGATAGAGGGTTTCATAAGGAATTCATAACACAGGAATGTCGTTTTCGTGATATACCTGCTGAGCCTATGGTTCTGGATGATAATCGGGATTTTACTGATGAAGGCGAACCTGCTCTTGATGGCCCCGCTGTTAAAAATCTGATTGAATCACTAATCAGTGGTGCTATAGGTGGAAATCTTAGCAGGAGCAGCAATAATACCGAGGAGCCAAATGATTCAACAAAGGCTTTTTTCAAAATAATGCAAGAAGCAGAGAAAGAATTGTACCCAGGTTGTAAGGAGGCTATAAAAGAATCATTCATTGTGAGGCTATTTCAGATTAAGTGCATGTTCGGCATTAGCAACAATGCCATGGAGCAGATCTGTCGGTTAATGTCTTTTTCTCCCCAAAGGACATTGTGTCCTAGATACATTGGAAAAAGTTCGAAAGGTAGTTCGACAACTTGGCCTGGACTATGTGAAGATTCATGCTTGTGTCAACAACTGTGTGTTATTTCATGGAGAATACCAGGATCTGCATGAGTGTCCAACATGCGGAGAAAGTAGGTGGAAAAATGTTGATCCAGAGGGGCATGCTGAGGGTGGTGCCACTCATGATGGTGGAGTAAAGAAGACGAAGCTCTTTCCTCAAAAAATACTGAGGTACTTTCCACTTATTCCTCGCCTTCAAAGATTATATATGAACACGACCACATCGAAGCAAATGTGTTGGCATGCTGATGAATTGGTCGTTAAAGATGGGAAAGTTCGGCACCCGGCCAACTCATTGGCATGGATGCACGTAGATGACGAGTATGAGGACTTTGCATCGGAACCACGTAATGTTAGGCTGGGACATGCATCAGATGGCTTCAATCCATTTGGGATGTTGAATGTGAATTACACTACATGGCCGGTGCTCCTAATTCCTTATAACCTGCCTCCATGGTTGTGCTTGAAACAGTCTTATTGGATGATGTCGATGCTCATTCCAGGGCCTAGATCTCCAGAAATTAACATTTATGTGTATTTGCAGCCTCTGATCGATGAGCTGAAAGATCTCTGGGTTAATGGAGTTATGACTTGGGATGCAAAAGCAAAGAAGAATTTTAATCTACATGCAGTTTTACTTTGGACAATAAATGATTTTCCTGTATATGCGATGTTATCTGGTTGGAGCACAAAAGGAAAGTTTGCTTGTCCTCGTTGTCACAAGGATACTGATTACTTGTGGTTACAACATGGTAAAAAGAATTGCTATATGGGGCATCGCTGTTTTTTGTCTTCAGGCCATAGGTGGCGAATGAACAAGGTGAGCTTCAATGACAAGGTCGAAGAGTGGGAGCCTCTAGTGCCACTAACTGGTGAACAAGTTTTGCAGCATTACGAGAGTTTTGAGCAAGTATGTTTTGGAAAGACTACTGCAGGGAAGAGGAAGCAGCGAGATGAAGATATTAGGTGGCACAACTGGAGGAAGAAGAGTGTTTTTTTTCAGCTTCCTTATTGGAAAAAATTGCTCATACGCCATAATCTAGATGTCATGCACATTGAGAAGAATATTTGCGAGAGCTTGATAGCGACTTTGCTTGGTTTAGCTGGTACATGTAAGGATGGTGAGAAGGCTCGACTTGCTCTGCAAGAACTGGGTATAAGGAAGGATCAGCATCCATTGCAAGAGGAAGGTAAATACACTTTGCCACCAGCGTTGTACATGTTACGAAAAGATGAGAAGCAAATTTTTTGCAATTTCCTACAAAATATTCAGATGCCAGATGGGTATGCCTCCCATATCAGGAGGTGTGTTGATGTCAGTGCCTGCAAGGTAACTAGACTTAAAAGTCATGACTACCATGTTTTATTACAAAAACTTCTACCCTTGGTGGTATGTGACATATTGCCTGAGGATGTAGTGGTCGGGATCATTGAACTTAGCACGTTTTTTAACGCAATATGTTCGAAGGAGCTTGAGGTTGCTGAACTTGACAAACTTGACAAATCTATTGGAGAGACCCTTTGTCGCCTTGAGATGATTTTTTCGCCTGCGTTTTTTGATATTATGGTGCACTTACCAGTCCATCTTGCTTTAGAGGCTATGTACGGTGGCCCAGTTTGCTACAGATGGATGTATCCAGTTGAGAGGTACCTGCGTACCCTCTAGGGCTACGTGACGAACAAAGCGTGTCCTGAAGGTTCAATAGCAGAGGGATATATCTCGGAGGAGTGCCTTACATTTTGCTCTCGCTTCTTTGAAGATGTTAGTACAAAGCTCAATCGACCAGAGCGTCAAGAAAAGAACGCTGTTACTGAACCACCTTTTGGTGGTACGAGCATATTCGGCAGTAGGGACTACAGTAAAAAAAACCATTTTTTCAGCTCGACAAACCTGAGCCTCAAGAATTTCACAAGATGAGGCACTATATATTATCCAATTGTGATGAGTGCAATGAATGGATAAAGTACGTCGTTGCATGTCACATATATGATTTATTTTTTTGAAACATACGTTGTCTTCTACTAGGTGCCTGATCATTTGCCTACTGTTGCAGTGAGCATGAGGGGAAATTGAGGAAATCCAATTGACAGAATGTTCACAGAAGCCACAAGCAACAATTTGTAGGATGGTTTGAGAGAAAAGTGAGACATATTCTACTAATTTTTTAATACATGATATTTAAATTTATAATGTGTTCCTAACATATCTTAAAATTATTTTGAGGCAGATAAGGAAACTACGGGCAAAGGGAGAAGTGAATGACATGATATATGCTCTAACTTGTGGTTCAGATCCTCGTATTCGTGTGGCTAACAGGTGCTCCATCAATGGATTTCTCTTTCGGACAAAAGAAGCAGAGAAAAACTTAACCACACAAAACAATGGTGTTGTTGTCCAGGGGAATGGCATGGAATGGTATGGAGTGATTAGAAGAATTATCATGCTGGACTATCCTATGAAGAAGGAAGTCATTTTGTTCATGTGTGATTGGTTTGATGTTCCAGCACCGGACAAAAACAAATCCAGAGGGTACAATAAGGATAAATATGGCATTATCGACATTGATACCAGTCGGACTCGATATTGAGGGAAGCCGTACATCCTAGCGATCCAAGAAGAGCAGGTGTCTTATGTGAAAAGTGTCAGGAGAGTGAATTGGTGCAGTGTCCTTAGAATGAAACCTAGAAACCTATTTGCCACGCCTGAAGAAGGAGAGGAGAATGAAAATAATTTTGCTGATACCGATGCTGACTCGGTCGTCGTAGGAGTGGAACATATGAACATTGAAGAGCGACCTGAGGAATTGAGAAATTGGAGCAGGACTGACGTGGAAGGGTTAAGTGTCGATGCTGTTGTACTCCAAGAGGCGCGTGCTGCCTCCATGCCAGAACCGAATGATGAGGACTTACAAGATCACTACGATGATTCTAATGATACCTACAATGCTGATGGAGTCTTAGCTGCAGTAGATTCCATGGAAAATGACAATAATGATTTTTTTGAGTAAATTTGAGTTGCACTCTGGCTCCTCCAACTTTGTTACTGTATTGTGATATCTATCATCAGCTTGCATCTACACATCAATATTGCACATAACTTGATAGCCAACTAGATAATATCCAGCATACATCTGACACATGAACTTAGTTCGGAGACATAACCTGCATACATGCGGTTGAGGCTGCTTAACTACAACACCACACTAAATGGATATACATGCACCTACTAATTGCCAATCCACATGAACAACATAATGCCAACAAAGAACACACATAACGCCTTCAGCCCGGTCTTCTGCACCTCTAGCTTCCTGACTTCTGCCTTGAGGTCCTCTTTTTCCGATTTCAGAGCATCCACCTTGTCCTCTTCTTCCTTCTTCACTGCCACCAGCTTCTTCTCCATCAAATCCAGCTTAGAGGTTGCCTTACCAAGAACATCGTTCAGCGCTGTTTTCTCCTTCTTGAGAGACCACACGGCATTGCGCAGATCTACGAGCAGTGTATGCAAGAATGCATCATGCCGGCACTCATACCAACACATAAACACGCAACCTCCAACCTGATGAAGAAATAGGGCGGCCAAATAAACCAACCACGAATTCAAAATCAATCGAATTGGAACAAAACTATACTCACCCGAGCTCTGTAGCACTTGAGGTAGCGTCGCCCGGGGTTGTCGTCGCTCCACAGGATCCACAGTGCCGCCTTTTGCTGGCAGTAGCAGTACACCGGGGGGTGTACGGCCTGACGTGGTAAGGGATGGAGGAATGGCGCTTCCCCTCAGACTTGGCCGAGGATTGGGTCTTGGCGGTGGTCCACAACATGCTCGAACTGCTGGCCATGGTGCACGCTCAAGCTAGGGTGACACCTCTGCAAGCTCCTCTTTGTTTATTCGGCCCTACCCATATTTCAAGTAGCCACCTCTGCAATGCAAGCTCCTCTGTTTTTGTTGGATCACTGGAACAGTTGTAATATGATGTATATGCACTCAGATTGTACTTTAACTTGTTTTAATGATGTTCTCGATTATTTTTGCAATAGTTTTGTCCACGTGCACACATCATATTATACTCATCACTTAAATACAAATTTAATTTACACACATTATTTTGTAAGATAAAAAAAGAATTAATAATTATTATGAAACATGTAAACGGTATTGCAATAATGCAAACTGAACTGTAACATCCTGATTTTTCAAAATTTGGTATATTTTAAAATTTGCTAGAATTAATTAAGTTATTAATATTTTGCTAAGAAAAAGAACTATTTTCTAAAGAAAATAATCAATAATAGGTTATTTTAAAAATGTTGGTTGTTGCATCAGTTTGAATAGTGCATTTAGGATTTTACTGTGTGCGAAACTATTTTTTAAAATCATGTAGGATTCGGCTTGGAATTTTATTTATGGAACAGTTTTGGGTTTGGGGATAAGAAAATAGAAAAGGAAGTGGAGAAGGGGAGACCAAGCTAGCCTTGGGCCAACCCCCGCTCGGCCCACTCCCCCTCTCTTCTCTCCCCCACCAACCCCGCAGCCCACCCTACGCGCCTCCCTCCCCTCGGCCTGGCCTATAAGCTCCGCTCGGCCCAGCGAGCGTGGCCCACATCGCGTTGGCCTGCCCGCGTCGCCCTGCGCCTGCCCCCGCAAACCCTAGCCACGCCGCCAGCCCAGCCCTGGCCGCCGCCGCCACCTTCGGCATGCGCACCAAGCCGTCTTGGGTGTCGCATCCCTATAAATAGGGCGAGACCCCTCCTCGCGCCGCCTTTCCCCCACGCCGCTGTCCCGCCACAGCCTTGCACCCACGCCTCGCCCGCCACCGCGAGCCGACGCGCCGCCGTCTCTCACCGTCGCTCCCGGTCTCCCCACGCCCGCGTGACCACTCAGGTGAGACCGCCTCTTGCCGCCGCCTCCCATGGACCCCTCCCCATTGTCGCATGCACCGAAGCGTCTCCCCGGCGGAGCTCCGGTCACCTCTAATGGCGCCACCGCCGTCTCCTTTGCGGGCACCGCTACCTCCCCGCTGGAGCCGCTCCCGCCCGTCCGATCTCAGATCGACGGCTAGGATTAGAAGCCCCAAAGGGGTATGCTCCGAGTCTGTCGTGGACCGTGGACCCAGTCTACGAGGATTTTAGGGTTTAAATTAAATAGGTTAAATCCTAGTAAATGCCAGTTTTGCGATTAGGCCCTTGCTCTTTATTTTAATTACAGTTTAATCCTGAAAATTTTGCAAAACCTTTATAAAATTATATTTATAATCGTGACTGTTTACATAATTATTTTCTAGCACTGTATTTTTGTAGAAAACCCCCTATTCTTTTCCTAAATTATATTTTAGCCTTTAAATTTTATAAAATCACCCCTATACATATTTTGGAATATATTTTAATCTTGCAATTTTACAAAAGCAACCCTGTACCTTCTAGTAATTTTATTTTAGCCCTAAATTTTTAAAAATTTAGGTTGGCTATTTTTTACACTTAGGCCCCTGACCTTTTCTATAACCATGTTTTAGTCCAACATTTTTACACTTAGGCCCCTGACCTTTATGAATTGCATTTTGGTCCCTAATATTTTCATAAATTATATTTTATATTTACATTTTACATTTTAACCCTTATACTTTTCTAAAATTACTTTAGGTCCTTTAATCTGTCTAATTTTACTATTTCAACCCTAGACCTTTAAACCTTCATAACTTTTTACTCGTAACTCCGATTGAGGCGATTCTTGTGCTCACTTGATCGTAGCAACACGTACTTTTTCATAGTATTGTTTCTTTTGTTGTTTGTTATTGTGTGGTGTGTTGTTTCTTAGTTTGTTTGTATGCTTGTCTTTCCGGTGTGACATTGAGCAGACGAACCGCTGTTAAAGAACTTCCGGGATCTCCATCTTGAAGACTTTGAGCAGCAGCAAAGGGAACCAGGCAAGTGTCCTTGATGCATATTGAACCTATGTTTTATATTCCTTCTATCTCTATGAATGTGTTGTGGTTACAAATCCTAACATACATGTTGTGGGCGATGTCAACCCGAAGGATTGACAAAGCTAGAGGAATGATACAACTAGCCAAGAAGAGAAGGAGCCAGCATCAATCAATCAGCCCCCCTTATGACCTATAGGGTCTTGTATTTATAGAAACGGGAGAAGAGGGGAATCCCTTTTCTACTCTCGATGTGTTACAAATCACCATTTTACCCTTGGTGGGGGTATAAGTACACAAATGCCCTTAGGCTTACAATTGGACCAAAAGACAACATGGGCCAAACATGAGATAACTGAGCCCATGAGGAGAAACAATGGGTTCCTTGAACCCTAGCTCCAACAGAATGCTTGTTAATATTGAATCCCGTGTCATATCCTGTTCCATATTATTCCTTGTCGCCTGTGTTATGGTGTAGCTTAGTAGTAAGGGTATGTCATGCTTAGTTTGCTATGTTGGGAATCGAAGTGTCTTTTGTTAATCTTGACTAATGATTCACTTTAACATAATAATCATGAGGGATGGGTAATCCTTCGTAGCAACATGGAACCTAGGTGATCCAAGCAGGAGGATGGCAAGGATGGTGCGGGTATGCACGTGTACTCAGTATAGTACTGTGGGATTATGGTGGTACCTGCTTGGGATCACAAGATTAGTTTGTGGAGCGGCCACCCAGGAAAACAGCGCAAAGCACAGGGCTGATATGGGTAGGCTTGGTTTAGTATCGAGATGTCTTCCCAGTTATGTGAGAAGTCGAGGAAGGAGGATGGGACAGTTTACTCTCGGACTCAGGCGATGGACGGTTTACTCTTAGCCACAGCGCCAGAGGGGGCCTCTATAGGAACGGTTTAATTCCACAGCGGTGAAACCTTAGGATGGATTGTTTGCAAGCTAGGAAGCACTCTGAAAGACCTTGTGGTGATCTCTTGGCCTCACACCTACGGTAGTGTGATTTGGGCAACATGGAGACTCTCTAGTCACTGCATAGTGATGAAATCACCAACTTGTGGGTAAAGTTGTGCAACCTCTGTAGAGTGTCAAACTGTTATAACAGCCATGCTCACGGTCATGAGCGGCGTGGATCCTCACACATTTAGGAAGGTGGTTTATGGGTGGACTTGGTGGGTAGCCAAGTTTGGTTTGGGCGGTGTAACCCTTGGTTTGCTACAGGCGGTGTAACTTGTAGTGTGGTTTCCTATGGGCGGTTTAACCGATGGTTGGCTACAGGTGGTTTAACCTGTAGTGTTGGACCGATGAGACAACTGGTGGGAACATTTCACCTAGTAAGTAGGAGTGCTTCTCAAATGGTCTTAAGTGTAGTGCTCATTTATGCAAATGAACCATTGTGTTAGCCTTTCTTCTATTAAACTTGCATGTCATTCTTTCCCCCACTTGCTGAGTACGACATGTGCTCACCCTTGCTATTTCCCTTTGTTGTTGTACTATAAACTGCTGCTCAAAAGATGGAGAGATGGACTACGTTGATGAAGACTACTACTAGGCGTGCGTGCCCCCGGTCGATTGCCTGTGGTATTATGGTGTTTTCCGCTCCTATTTATCGAGAGAGTCGTTATAGTCTTTAAAGACAATTATTTACGTAATAGTG
The DNA here is from genome assembly GCA_032690845.1 of Eleusine coracana subsp. coracana. Taxonomy (NCBI): domain Eukaryota; kingdom Viridiplantae; phylum Streptophyta; class Magnoliopsida; order Poales; family Poaceae; genus Eleusine; species Eleusine coracana. Next base: position 35,283,248 of record CM064422.1, on the reverse strand, counting down.
GTACGCTTTATTAATGACATTGGTTATACTGTTATTCACTTTACTATCGATATATGTGAAACTTGTTCCTAGACACATATATGATAAGCACTTGGTTTTGTCCTTAAAACCGGGTGTGACAAATAAACCAATCACGAATTCAAATCAATCAAATTGGAACAAAACTATACTCCCCCGAGCTCTGTAGCACTTGAGGTAGCGTCATCCGGGGTCGTCGTCGCTCCACATCATCCACAGTGCCGCCTTCTGCTGGCCATAGCAGTACACTGGGGGGTGGTAGTCCAACGGCCCGACGCGGTAAGGGATGGGGGAATGGCGCTTCTCCTCAGACTCGGCCGAGGATTGGGTCTTGTCGGTGGTCCACGACGTGCTCGATCTGCCGGCCATGGTGCATGCTCAAGCTAGGGTGACACCTCTACAAGCTCCTCTTTGTTTATCCGGCCCTACCCATATTTCAAGTAGCCACCTCTGCGATGCAAGCTCCTCTGTTTTTGTTGGATCACTGGAACAGTTGTAATATGATGTATATGCACTCAGATTGTACTTTATCTTGTTTTAATGATGTTCTCAATTATTTTTGCAATAGTTTTGTCCATGTGCACACATCATATTATACTCATCAGTTAAATAAAAATTTGATTTACACACATTATTTTGTAAGATAAAAAAAGAATTAATAATAATTATGAAACATGTAAACGGTATTGCAATAATGCAAACTGAACTAAACATATATTTAGTGATATTGATATTAATTACTTTATGTACATGTGCACGAAGGCGCTACACACAGAGCACACACCACACTTCTTCTATGACTTGATGTTTAATCTCTGACCAAGCATGTACAAGATGCAAGCGTCCGTAGCAGCGTAGTCGATGTGCAGGCTACTCAGGTCCTTATCCCCCCAGTTTTGGTGAAACTTACCATCATCAGAATGCTTGGCCATTGTCATACCAAGCACTCACCGACACACGTTCTTGAGTCCAAGTCTGAATGTTGAATTTTGCTTCAAGTGATCCTGTGCAGTGTCTTGCAGCTCCGACGTCCTGGCTACACTGATGTTGTGATCAATGGATAGCCGATGGACATTGCCTCCGATCTTTGATCCGACAAACATGCACCGAGGGCACTCCAGGAAATGCTTCAGTTTTTTTTTTTGAAACCTTGTCGGTGTGGCAAACCTGGAAGAGGAGACACCAATATTGATGCTGGTTCCTGTTTGGCATGCCCACGCAGACCCGAATGATGGCTGTCTTGTGTGGTTGACCATTCACACGATCGGCTTTTGGAATGATTACCCACTCCGTATCCAAACCGACGAGGAGCGGTTTTTCATTCGACCATATCTCATCAAGGAGCTGGACGATGACGCTGCTATCGGTGGAGATGGTTGTGTTGATGTTGTTGTGGTGGAACTTGACGTCGATAATGCACGTCTGCGTTGACGGCTGGAGGCAGCTCGGCAGGTCTTGGGATCGCGTGGCGGAGGCGCTCTCAGGGTGGAGCGGAGCAGGCCATGCTACCAAGCCTGCCGGATTGACAGGCAGCGACCTAGAGCGCCATGCGGCGCTATCACGGTGCACCGGAGCGCGAGGCGCCGAGCAGGAGCGCGAGACGGCGCCGCCGCTGGTCGGCGTGCTGGAGGAGCATTTCAAGCATGAGGCGGTGCCGCCGCTGGTCGTCATGCTGGAGGAGCGTTTGAAGTGCGAGGAGCGTCTAGGAAGTTGAACACGTGAACACAATCGAGTGATGACAATCTCTCTCCTCCTTGTTTCCTGTGCACCCACCAATGCTAGTTTCATTCATGATTTCAAACTAGTACTCCTAAGCCAATCTCAGTGCACTCTTTCATTTCATGGGTTCCAAGAGTGACACATCATTTTTGAAGTATTATTTTATGAAATGAAAGTATTTATCTCAGTGTTCACTTTCATAGCACAATTTCATAGAACACTAAGTTATTGCTAGTTGGTGTTTTGTTATTGGTTGAGAGTGTTGGGGATGAAAGGAAAGACCCTCAATCCAATTTCATTTGGCTTTCATGGTGTTGGAAATAGTGTCAACATCCTTTCTTGGGGATGAAAGGCATCTCCTCTCCATCATAATAAATACCATGCCATGTCATCATATTTGCTGATGTGTAATGTAATTAGTTGCAAATGAAAGACCCATTGAGAATAGGCACAATTTGCTCTAGGACATCCTTCAATGTTGATATTTGCTCTAGAACACTACTAAATCTTATATTTGCTAGAAAATACTATATAATTATGGTAATTGGCTAGTAGACACCTCAATGATTAGAATAGTGATTATTTGTATGAGGGAGAGAGAAAACTTCAAAAATAATCATTTTATCCTTTAAATCAATTTAATAATGTAAATATATTTTTTGACATATCGTTAATCATAATGATATAATAAATAATATTTATATTTTATTACAAAAAATTATTTTTCATAGAAAATATTAACAGTAATAATATATTTCATAATGTATATTAACTACAATAATTCTCCGAAATATGATTATGTTAGAAAATATACATTATTTTTTATAATTAATTATATATGTTAAACGTTATGATTATGTTGTAAGAAATGTTTAAATTAGTTACAAGAGCAACAAAGTCATTTAAAATATTCTCTCTCTTGTCTATATATAATAATCAACATTTTAATTACTTAAGTGTCTACTAGCCAATTACCACAATTGTATAGTGTCTTCTAGCAAATACAACATTGAGTAGTGTCTTAGAGCAAAGACCAACATTGAGTAGTGTGTATGAGCAAATTTTGCTTTGAGAAGAAAAAGATGACATGGTACTCTTGGAAACATCAAAATGAAGCAGCCTTTGTTATTGACACCAAGAAGGACCCACTCGCATTGCCTTCCTTGCCAATAAATGTAAGACTACCCCGTGCACCGACGGGTGTGACAATAAACTACTCCCATCTCGGCTTTCTTGCCTCTCTACTACGGTCGCCTTTCCTCCCCTTCGTCGCCATAGCCTTCCTCGCTGTCGCAATATCCATGGTCTCAGGGCGATCTCCTCCGGGCTCGTCGTCCTCGGTGAGTCATAATCATCGCCTCTTGTAGGACTACGCAATCTTTGCTTCATTTTGGGTTAAATGGTATCCGACTATGGTTGATGAGTTTTTTTTTCCTAATGTTGGATTTGATGTATATGTAGGCTGGCGGTGGTCGCCGCCGTAGTCGGTCGCTGCTATTGTCCTGGTCCTCGTCACCTCCGCGTCCACCAGCGGGCCACCATTAGAGAATGGGAATGGCCCAGATGCTGTTCCCTCAGGCCCCGTGGTGGTGATGCTCCCGGCTGAGAGGCTGGCCGTGGGCACGTCATGCTCGTGATCTCCGGCGCCGCCCTCCCAGACAAGTTCTCTATCTCCGGCGGTGTTACCCGTCCGCACCCGTTCCTCCCCTCCTCTAGCTTCGGCAGCGCCCCTCGTCCGTGCCCGTTCCACTTCTCCGGCTCCGGCGTTCCCTCTGGCCCATGCCCATTCACCACCTCCAGCATCGCTGCCTCCCCGCGCTAGCCGTCCGCCATCTCTGACACGTAGTTCCCGCTCCCGCTCCATGTCATCAAAACGGTCTTACGACTCCATCTCCACCGACTCCGACGACCCCCTCGCTGGCAACATCCCAAAGGGCACTGAACTACGTATCAAGTTCGTCTACACCGCGGTAGATGGCAGGGACATCTTTCAGTGCCCCATCTGCATTGGCAAGAAGCAGCGGAAGATGAACTATGTCGGCATGCAGTCTCACGTTCTTGGCATTGTGAGTTCCAACTCACTGAAGCACGATGAGAAGAAGGTCAGCTGTCATTATCATCTCACCAAGAACGAGGCCCAGATGTGAAGCGCATGCTCTTGGTGTGTCGTCGCTCGTTCTCTCCATGCATGGCGTGGTGGTGTCAGTTAATAATTATGTTGTTGTTCTTAATTTATGTCCTATGTTTGTGTTATACTATGTGTGTGTTGACCTATAAATATATGTTAGACTATATATATATATATATGGTAGTTTAATTATGGTGAACTATGTTTATCCTCGTGATTTTTTTGTTAGTCTTTTTGGTGTTTACTTTAAATTTCTTGGATCACTGGAACACTTGTAATGATGTATGCACTCAGATTGTACAATTGGGAATTTTATTAACTTAGCGACGATATTACAAATTAAGTTTTCAACAAACAAAGTTCAGAAAGAAGGAAACTAAAGAAAACACTACATCACCCAGATCATGCTTATTCTGGTCTAAGAGTACGAGCTTTCTTATGGCCTACGAGGTCTCTTTTCCCCTGACCACTCAAGCCACCGTGAATGTGAAATCCATGAACTTGATCAGCACTCTCCCTGCACAATTGAAGAACTTCGTTCTGAAGGAATCTAACAGAGTAGTGATCATCATTGACATGAATCAACTTCTTATATTCCAACCGATCAGCATGCGAGCCATCCCTACATCAAACGAAGCACATGTCAATGTCTGCATCCAAGGTAACCTTGACGCCAAAGTCAGGCCCCAAGAGAGAGTGGCAGGCCACAACCACGACTAACCATTTATTGGATTGGGGCTCCTCTTGGCTGATCACCTTCACCTAAACAAGCGGAATCCAGCGAAAAACCCAAGAAATAGTCAGCGCCACTATATATCACTAAATACATCTTCTCAATCCAAACTAGTATGCTCACCCGTAGTGGACAATCAGAGGCTGCACCAGGGGCAATCCCAAGATAGTCCGCCACCGCTTTGTTGCAAGTGGTCGTCCTCAACGACTGGTTGGGTCCTCCAGCTGTGGGGTCATGAGACGGCGAATAGGGACACTTACGCCTGCCGTTGGGTTCGCCTCTTGCGCCAACGCCGGTCGGAGAAGAGCAGTGGCTGGATGGAGCACTGGAGCTAGCCATGATGTGCTTGTTTGAGCGGTTTGGGGAATCAGTGCGCGATGAGAGAGCTAGTGTGCGTGATGAGATGTGGAGCGTTATAGCGGTATTTATGTAGAACCACATGGTGTGTGGTCGTGGCCTCCTCCGCTGCTCTCGGGAAAACGTAAGGGACGTGCAAACTAATAGTAAAACGTCTCGGAGTGGTGCGACAACCGTGAATTAACTGTTCACCGCGGCTGGAAGGCGATGGGACGTGCGGGCCCACCACCACACTGCGCCTCTGCATGCAAGTCCATTAGACTCTGCATGTCCATCGACAATTGTGAATTGACCGTTCATATAGTAGTTCACTCTCCCAACTTCTCTCGTGTTTCTCTTCCCCCAACTTCTCATTGTCATGGCCGAGCACGGAGATCCTCCCGTGGCAAAACGCTGCAAATTGGCCTCAAGCGGCATCGGTGTGGAGGAGTCTGAAGCGAAAGGATCAGGTCATAACCCGGAGCAATCGTATGTTACACTTTCTACCCCTTTATCCATGCATGCATTCGATCGGTTCTAGCACGCGCATGCAATCTTGTTTGATTTGTGCCCTCTCAACCAGGGTAGAATTCATGTCAGGGCCCGTACCGCAGATTTTGGAGGCCCTGTGCTAAAAGCAAAATTATAGGCCCTTAGTTGTAGTATATTAATATTATTTAAATTGTTTTTGTCCTTTTAATTTCACATTTCTATCGTCCATAGTTTCAGCCTATTCTTGTTATTTGCAAGGAAGACGATCGATAGGGTGGCACATCATTTCATATTTTTCGTGTGCTGCTTTGTGTGCACGGACTTGGGCTGCTTAATTTGTGTGTTGCCTGTTTAATGTTGAGGCTTATGGGCTTGGGCTGGTTAATTTGTGGGCTGCCTGTTTGATGTCGAGGCTTGATATAGATCGATAGGAATATACTTTAGGCCCTGTTTGGATATAAAGTATTTTTTGGAGTTTTGCAAGAATACTACGGTTTAGCAAAATACTTTGGTTTTGGAAAACTACAACACCCAAACAAGGCCTAGCGTAAAATTCAACTTGCTTTAGTTTTTGTGTTACAATGTTACCGCTTGTCTTGAATGATGATATGTGCCATTTTAATTTCCAGGGTTATTAGCCGGTGACGTTCACTGCCTTTTGCTCTATCGGACAGTATTGTCGGATTGGGGCACGGGATTGCAGCCATCAGGCTGATGACTGTTGGAAAGGAAGAACACAAGCAGGTGATGAAGCAGCATGGCTTGATACTTGGTGTCCCTATGCTACTGACGTCAGCATCCACTCTAGAAGGCCAGATAGAAGAGCCGGATGTTTTTTTGGTATTTTTTGGGCTGCGTATTATCAGGCAAGGGACAACGATGACCTCATCATCACAGTGAGTTCTTGAGGTGCTGAAGGGACATAGTTGGTTGGCTGCGAAGGATGACTGGCTTGTCAATATTGATAAGGAGTTCTCCCTGAGCCTGGTCAACCCAATCACTATCAAGTGTATCCCACTGCCACCATTGTCGTCAAACCGCGTTAGAAGTGAGGAGTTGTTGTCTAATTTCATGAAGAATGATGATGCTAGTGGTCATGGACCTCTGTTCATCGAGCGTGCAGTCCTCTATAAGACATCCAGGCAAGATGGTGGTCCCTTTGTGATCCTTCTGTTCTCTTTAGGAAACATCATGTACCATGAGAAGACTGATGGCATGTGGACGACATTACCAAATACAGACCAACTTGCACAAAGATTTGTGGATGCTACTTACTATGAAGAGCTATACGTGGTGACTTTTGGGACCTATCCATGAAGCCCATTATTACTGTATCTCCTAAATGGGTCCAGGGTCCCCCTCTTGCTCGTCCAGTGTACTCTAGATGCGACCACGAGACCACGATGTTTCTTGCACGGTCAGATCATGACCGGCCTATGGTCATCCTGCTGTGGGGAGAATTTTGGGGACCACCAACTGGTATGCAACTACGGAGCCACCAGACAACATGCGGTATAGTGAATAGTGTCGGATTTTATGAGAGAATAGAAGACGGTGGTGGATGGACAGAGTTGAGAGGTTTGCAGGGTGAACACTCTCTTTTTCTAGGATAAAATTATCCATTTTGGTTTGCTGTACCAGAAAAAGACAATAATAAATTGGTTCCACCATATCTGTATGGTTTAGACCATATGTTTGGAGAAATGGTGAAGATACCTGCTGGTGATCGCCACGGTAGTGTCAAGCACTATGACATGATCGATTTCAGCCTACGTCATCGTTATTCCAAACCACCTCTACAACTGCAAACCCCTCTGTTTATCCGCCGCTACCCATCTTACAAGTAGCCACCCCCCTTTATTGTTTTTAGTCTTTGATGTTTAGTTTAAGTTTGTTGGGCAGATCAGTGTCAAACACTTGCTTGTAAGTAATGATTATGCACTCAGATTGTATTTTAACTTGTGAATATGTTTCATGTTTTCTGTTGTTATAATGATGTTCTCAATTATTATGAGCGAAGTAGGCCAAGTGATCACGCTATCCCTTGACTTTAACTTAATATGTGTTCGGAGAGATCGAATACCCTGTTGGGCGACTTTAGTTTAATTTTCGTAGCGATACCATAATAATGCAACTCCCTCCGTCATTGCTATATCTATGTATAGTTGCAACGACAAACATTTGTGTTGCAATATATAAGACTAAATGCAACCAGACCAATGTTCGTTGCTATATCGATGCATTGTTGCAATGACTAACATTTTAGTTGCAATATCACCGACCCCATCACAACCACACAACTTTTCGTTGCTATATCTATGCATTATTGCAACGACTAACAATTTTGTTGCTATATCTTATTGCAACACCTCGTTCTTCTGTTGTGAAATGACCTTATCGCAACAATCACAAGAAAGTGTTGTAAAAAGTCACTCTTATTACAACGCACATGCAAGTGTGGTGATATATCCAATCTATCGCAACCAAAATGACCTTTCATTGCAATTACCCATGCTTATTGCAACGAAAAGTACATTGTTACGATGAATGTCATGGCATGTGACACCCAGGTGTCTCACTTCTGTTTAACAAGCACGTTAAGCACAAATCATGAATTGCATAGCATGAAATGATAGAGGCCACCCATTATATTAATTCTAGGAAAATAAAAACCCTACAACCAAGTTATTGAAACGACCCAAAAATTTCAATCCAACTTATGCCAAATAATTTCATAAACAACTTGGTAACAGTAAATTAGAACATTATGAATTTATTGAGCATTTTATCTGAATTGCAAAAGCCACAATTAATTAATTAATGCTTAAGCATCAATTTAAGGCAATTATTAATTTCTAAAAATATTTTTATGAAAAACACAAATAAACTTCACCAGAGTGTTCTCCACAATTTAAATAGCCAACACACCAATTTTTACGATTTTTGAAATTTGCTAGCTATTTTAAACTGAATTAAACTGAGCTAGGGTCCTAGTTGTGAAGATGTGAAACTTTGGGGGGCACAGAGGGAGATCTCCTTCTTCTTCCTCCTCACTGGCGCAGAGCCCCCTGCCGACGCCTGCCTCTCTACCGCCCGCCAGCGCGCCTGCCTCCCCCCCTCGGGACTCCACGTTGCTACAGGGCGTCAACATTCGCCCCGTCCCCTCTGCTCTCTCTCTCTCTCTCTCTCTCCCCGTTTCCCCAGCTACGGACGCCACCTCGTCTTCAATTTCGGCCACTCTGCTCGCCGACATGGCTGCTGCTTGCTCGCTCGCCCAACCCATGCACCCTGCCGCTCCCGTTGCCTCTTCTACACAATTCGATGCGCTGACCTAGCGTGACCTCGAGCCACCCCACCCCGGATTCCCTCACAACCATTAAGACATCCTCCCGGGTCCTTTTCTCCCTCCCCATTCTTTGCCATTGCTGCCCCGAGCGTGACCTTGCTACCCTGCTCACCCATCGCCACCAAACCTCACTGATACCTCAAACCAATGCGTACACATTCCCTTCTCCCTCCCACACCTTGCTAAGGCCTCATTCCCATCGATAATCGGACGGAATTTGCTTGGGCACAGGAAATCAATCTCCGGCAAACTCCATCGGCGGTAGCCCAAATTCCTGGTTGTTGGTGAGCCTCACCTCCTCTATTCTCCTCATCTTCGTGCGCAACTCTTTGCCGAGCGCGCCTAACCGGTTTTTCCTTGGAATTCTTGCGCAAGGTAACCGATGTTCTCAAATTTCCCTGCTGTTGCCCTGTTCTTGGCCGATCGTCATCGCCTCCATGGTGAGCTCTATGCTCCGGTGCTCCTCGACGCCAACCATCTTGCTGTCGGTAATCACCTCGTCCCCGTGAAGCTTTAGGAACAGACGGTGTTTCATTTGGTGCCCTCTATCCAACACACGACATCGTCGAAGGTCGCCTTTCGCCGCTCCCTGTCGCTGACCCATCCCCGGTGAGCCTCTGACCTTATAAACCCCACCAACACCTCCTCCTTGATTCGCACGCCTGTCCTCTACCCCCGTGGCGAGCTTTCGCCCCACGCAGAGCCCCGCAACAAGCTCCCGACCGAGCGCCGCCCTGCTCCGGCAAGCCTGCTAGCAGCTTTGTTGTCACCCATGTGGTGCCGATGTGTCGCTTGCGTGGTGTGAATAATACCCCGTTACTGTTCACAAAATAGTTCCTATGCCGGCAACCTCTCCGGTCATCAAGCCCGACGACTACGAGGGTGCTACTGTTCAAGCGGCAGATCTGGTCACCAAGGCTGATCCAGCCACAACGAAACACGCCCCCTATCACTCTGGAGATCGTCCATGTCCCTGTGACTTTAGCAGCTTCCGCCCCGTCGACCGCACGGGTCATCAACTCCGACAATCGTGATGGTGCCATATCTACTGTGGAGGATATCACCCCGGCTCCGTCGATCGACGTCTTTTTGTCAGGAGTTCTGGACGCCATGGAGCAGTCCGCCATGATCATCTTCCACAAGGTGGATGCCTCGATCGCTGTGGAGATCATCCCAGCCTTTGTCGACAACATGAAGTCGCCTACAACTTTGAAGGAATGTTTTCGCCCTCCTTTGCACGACTTCATCACCACTAGCTTCAAGGGGATCCTCGCCTTCACCTACCTACTGCACATCGCCGACCATGTGTGTCTCTTCATCAAATATATCCTCGGCCTCGTCTTCATCGACTATCTCCAAGGGCAGCAGCAAGTCAACCTCTACACAGACGGCCTTTGGGAGCCCCTCAAAACTGAAGTGGAGCTTGCAAAACCTGCGGACATGGAGAAAGCAATGAGTTGCACTCGATCTTATGGGCGTTGTGCGATAGTAGTGGATGAACATGCCAAATCTGTTGCCCCTCGGACATCAGTTCCGCTACCCAACACTCTAAAGGAATGAACAATAGGAACAACCAATAGTAAGCATTTCTCATTTATTAGTTGGATGTTTGTTGCTTACTATCTGGTGCTCTTGCTTCTGCCCAAGTCCTCCTCCACCCATGATGGCCACTTGGTGCTCCACAACATGGACGAAGGCGCACTACCCTTCATGGCCCGGTTAGCCATTCTCATCACAAGGGGCGCATTAGTCACATCCTATGAGCCTTGGGTGGACACACCATGGCAAGCCCCACATGATGAGCATGACTTCGCCGCTATCATGGATGACACCCTCTACATCGATGATGTCCTCAACTCTAGCATCATGCACGGCTTCATCAATGTCACTGTCGCCAACGACATGCAGCTTCTCCTTCGTTGCGCCTTACTCGCTCTCACCCTCGCTTCAGGAGATCGGGTGACGAGCCGCAACATCTACCGTCAGCTACCGGTCGTCATCAGCAGCAACACCTTCGTTATCAATGTCCACACTGCGGACCTACCTGACGGTGTCGACCTCATTCTTGGGACGCCTTGGCTGGCCTCTTTGGGATTGGTCATGATGGACTTCACCACACTCAGCCTGTCCTTCTTCGTCGATGGCCATCACGTGCTCTTAGTGGGAGACGGCTCGGTGCTCTACCCACAGCCAGCACCTTCCCTTCCGTCTCCATGGGAGGAGGCCCCATCCGCACCTATGGAGGTGACAATGGCCATTATGGGAGGACCATGCCACGTCACCGACATCTTCTCCATCCTCTACGATGACGAGGGCCTCTACGACACTCTATGTGACGACACCATCATCGACTTTGAGCTGTCCTTCCTCTCGGCGCGCATCTCCTCCGATGACATAGCTCCGACGTGGAGTCTCCGTGAGGGTCTCATCTTCTTTGACGGGTGTCTCTACATCATGGCTTCTTCAGCTTGCCTACACCGTCTCTTGACCGTCCTCCTCAAGCATAACAAGGAGGCTCTACTCTGTCAAGTCGCGGTGGGTTTCCGTAGTCTTCCTCAGCATGAGCCATTTCCTCCACGGGGAATTCTCTTTTTGCAGGAGATGCCCAATTTTGCAACGACCTCTTCCATGTTAGGCAGGTGGCTTTCATTGTTCCTGGCAGGGCTGTGGCTCCACTCTTGGCTGCTGACTTTGGGATCCCCTTCGGCCACTTCGTCGACCTGACAGTAGCTCATCCTCAACCCCACGACACCATCATTGTGACTTTCGAGGGATTTCTGCTACCGTTAGAGCAGGGCAGGAGGCCCTTCTTCACTAGACGAGTTCGTAGCAAGCTTCACCTCTGCTTCAACTACAACATCCCGAGCAGGTTCATTGATGGTCCTGGCACACCGGCAGTCTATGGCTCTTCACCAACACCGACCTCCCACCACTTTGCCACTGCCAGTGACGTTGGCAACCTTAGCTATGTAATGTCCTTCGACATAATGGCACCTACTAGAGCTTCGTCGTCATCTTCATCTTCGACTGGAGCATAACCGTCAAGCTACATAAACCAACTTCAGTTTCCCTTCCCATCTTCGGCCATGGACGGGAGATTCCCCATCACGAGGACGTGCTGGTTCTCGAGGCGGGTGGAGGTGTTATGGGCCAAAGGGCTCAGACCTGCAAGCTATCAAATGGGCCGGCTAGAGAGCACAAAGGGGCCCCACTAGGGCACTGTTCATGCATGTGAACAGTGCCACGCAGTTACTGTAGCACTCACCCCGACTAGGTTCCTTTTTCATAAAGTAATTTAGATATTTCCCATAAATAGGTTTCTTAGCAGCCAAGTTAGCCCTCTCCATATAATGGGGGGGGGGGGGATTGTAATGAGAAAAGGGAGGAAAGGAATTAGAGTTTAATCCCTTTTATCTCTCAGCTCTCTCTCTCTCTCTCTCTCTCTCTCTCTCTCTCTCTCTCTCTGCCCTAGCCACCGCCCTTGCCCTAGCCGCCGCCACCACCACGGCACACCGCCACCGCCGCCGGCCAGCTAGCCGCCGGCCTCCTCCTTCCCTCCCTCCCCCATGTTTGCACATAACAGCTGCCAACTTCAAAAATTCATAACTATTAATTTACTCAACCAAATAAGGCATACAAATACTTTTCGGAAAGGTATCAACATCCCCTGTCACCTAGAATTTAAAATTAAAATTCGATCATAACAGTAACAACCTCAGAAACAGAGAACAAGTACAATCTGTCAACTCACTGTTTTCAGCATGACCCTGAACTTAAAAATTTTGTAACTAAAGTTGTACTTAGAATTTGCAAGAGTTTAAACCCAATCTGGAAATCCCTTGAAGCCTATTTTCATCTCCAATAGGTTTCATAATTTGGTTGTTTTCCCACTGCCCAGTAGAGCCAAAACACTCAGCCTCTATCATCCTGAAACAGAATCTGCCAACCTGAACTTGCAAAATTCATAAGTCCAGATTTACTTAGAATTTTTGAGAATATAAATACAATCTGGAAAGCTATGAAAGTGAGGTATAACCTGATCCCAACCCCAATTTTTAATACCTTGTTTTCTGTTCCAAATACCCACTTTTCTATCTGTGGTACAGTCAAAACAAAATTCGTTTTAAAAACCCATCGCCGTATTATTGTCCCTTGAGGCTGGAAAATGAGAACTAAAAACTTGGTCTCTGTATTCATAGCACTTTATATGAAATGCATCTTTGCTGTAGGGAAAGTTTGACTAAATCAAATTGTTGTGATTTTGCTATCATTACCAGCACCATGACACTTTTTAGTGATGTGCATTTTGCCCATGGAACACTGCACTCACCATTGGGTTTTTGTTCCAGATGGGTGACCACGGTTTTGAGGAGCTCTCACACGATGGGTGGCGCTATACCACCAATCTCCACCACCGTGGCTTTCACACACTTTTGTGGGATCTGCTACACTTGTTGGGCTACGATGAGCCGCCCTCCTACAAGGGCCACGAGATCCGCTACCATGGGGTAACCCTTGCTGAGGTGCACATCAGCGTGCCCACTCACCTGCACTACCTCGACATGGCGGGGATGGAGAGCACGACGACTTGTGGTAGCCTCCGTGAGGGCTTGGAGAGAGTCGCCCACAGGGCCCTCATTCACTTCTACGGGCGCCACACCGCAGCGCTCTCTAGGACTTTGTTTGAGATGATTTCCATCTGGCACCAGGCCAACCCGGTCTGGCAGAGGAGCGTGAGGCGCATCGCCCATGACGACTACCTGGCGTATCACGCGGGGTGCCACCGTATGTCCCACTACTCCGAGTACCTCCTCAACTTGGATGAGGAGGCTAGCAACCACAGCAGGATTTTACTGGCTGACGCTGAGCAGGCCTGGGTGCAGAGGAATGATCTGTAGACACAGGTTGATCCACAGCAGAGGGAGATTCGGCGGCTGACCGCTACTCTTGAGGTGAGCAAGACTCGCGTTACTGAGGTCACAGGACAGTGCAACACCCTCGCGTAGGAGGTTGATAGGCGCGACGTGATTATGCAGCAACGTGCCAACCACAACGAGCACCTGCAGCATCAGTTGATAGCTGCACAACACGAGATGGAGCTCATGGGAGAGGATCTAGAGACCCTGGCTCACGAGAACCAGGGCCTGCAGCAGTAGGTAGAGGCAGTCCTGGCGCCACCGGCAGCACCCGAGGAGGAGGATCCGGACGAGGACATAGACGAGGAGTCTGACGTCGACTACGAGGCACCAGCCAAAGACCGGACTTAGGTGATCATGATAGACCGGACTAGATCATGTAGGCAGGACAAGTTGGGTAGGTAGCTTTAATCCACCATGCAAGGTTGTGGTATTTTGGGGGATCACTGTGTGAGATGCTTTTGTAACTCGATGGTCGCATATCTCGAGTTCATGTACTTAGTACTATGTTGACTTATGATATGTATTGGTTGTACCCTTTCCTGCTACTATTGTTGCACCAGAGTTTCATAAGAATTCTAGCTTGATCACACTCTTTGACTTAATCAAAGTACTTTCCTTGTAGATGGCTGAAAAAACCAATCAACCGCCACCAGGTTGGGAGATCACCGACGGCCTAGAGCTCACAAGGATGGTTCACCTATTTTGGAGAGTTCTCCAGAGATTCGAATATTCCATTCCTCCCACCTATGTTGGCAAGGAATTTTAGGAGCATGGAGTCCCCTCATGTGTCATCCATGTGGCGGTTCCCGCCAATTACTCGGTCATTCCCGCATGGGGATCTTGGACCATTAGCGTCATCAGGACAGATATGCCTTCCACCTGGAATGTAGCTGCATTCAAGGCACTTACTCGGTTCTGTGAAGACCACAAGCATGATGTTGCTGGAACACCTGTCGCCTTGCTGCCCATTAATGATGTGATAGACTTCGAGTGGATTAGGCGTGTGGATTTCATATTTGATCCAAACCATCGCCACCAGGATCCTATGCTGCCCATAATAGAGTATTATGGCTTATCCTCTTTCGCCTTATGCACAAACTTGTGCCGGCGTCTGGATGTGTTTCATGCTGCACTTCAACTTTCTGAAGTCGAAAAACAAGCTAAGGATGAGGAAATTGTAGAACTGAACCAACAAATTCAAGCAAAGAATGAAGAGATGGATGCAATTATAGAAGAACATGACCAAGCCTTGCTGGATGCAGCAGATCTTGAGCATGATATGATTGAGACTCAAGATGACTTGGACGCATTCAAGGCTGCCCACCTTCCTATTCAAGGAAATTGGGACAAGATCATCATAGAGTATGGAGAATAAGAGGATGTAGAGATGGCGTTGGTCGGTATTAATGATGTGGAAATGATGGATCTGGAGGAACCAAAAGAGCCTATGGAACCAGAAGAACCAGAAGAGCCGGAAGACATAGGCCAGGAGTTGTTGGATCACTACACCCCGGTGTATGATCGTATAATATAAGTATTCCTAGTTTGATGTAGGAGTGTGAACCTTGCATTATGTGTCCACGATACTGTAGCTAGACGTTGGCACATATGTGTAAGAGTTGTGTGACGGTGTTCTTCTGACAACCATGTAGTCTGAATTGAATTAATGAAGATGGTTGTTACTTGTGAAATCTATCCGTGCCTCTTGCAAATTTATATTCTTACACATGTGTTTTTATGGATTATTTGAGGAATAACTAATGTGCAACCGTATAAATTGCAGCATGGTGCATACTCGGAATTAGAATGACCCTGAAAGCTCTCAGCAAGGAGCTAATGCTAAGCCTGCACTAGCTGAGGTATTGGCTGCTGCACTCAAACGACAGCAAAATGGCTCCGAGATTCATCGTCGGCTAGTGGATATCACATCCCATCTAGCTGGACAGGGAGGCCACCATAACAACAACAATCAGCCTCAATAGAGCACCTACTTAGATTTTCTAGGTACTCATCCGCCAACCTTCGAGCGCGCCAGAGAACCTCTAGATGCCGATCACTAGCTGCGCCAGACCAAAACAAAGTTCGGTCTGCTGGAATGCACCGAGCACCAGAAGGTGCTACTCGCCGCCCAACAACTCCAGGGCTCTGCTAGCGCCTGGTGGGCAAACTATGAAGCTTATCTGCCCGCTGGACACTGTGTCGAATGGAATGAGTTCAAGACTGCATTTCGTGCTCATTTCATCCCAGCCGGCCTAATGCAGAGGAAATTCCAGGAATTTATGGATCTGAAACAAGGAGGGAGGAATGTCCTCCAATATTCTGAAGCTTTTAATCATCTGGCTCAGTATGCTACTGAGTATGTCAATACTGAGGATAAAAAGAGATATGCATTTCTGTGTGGTATGAATGCCACCCTTAAGGAGCGTCTGACTTGGCAAACAACTAGCACGTACAACGACTTGGTCAATGCTGCTATTTTCCAAGAAGGCGCTATGCGCCAAGTTGAAGAAGAAGATCACAAAAGAAAGGCCCCCGCTTATGCCTCTGCTGCCCCACAGGAGAAGCACCGCCTGATTTACATTTCAACAACATTTCCGGGCATCTCCGCAGCAGCCGTATCAGCGGTGATATGGACAGAACTATTCATGGCCACCCCAGTAGCAGAACTTCCCACCTCGTGCACCGTATCAACAGCAGAACAACTAGTACCATGCACCATATCAGTAGCAAGGAAACCAGAATGCTCGTATCCCATAGCCTGCTGATCGAGGAAGCAACTATCCGTGCTACAACTACGGTCGTACCGGCCACTTTGCCAAGAACTGCACTGCACCGAGGCGCAATAACAACAACCACAACAGCAACCAGCGTCAGAACATGAGCAGGAATGTGAATGCACCGTCTCGTGGTGCCCAAGTGAACTACACAGATGCTGAAGATATTCCTCAGGGCGAACCCGTGCTAACCGGTACACTCTCACTCTATCAGCAGTCTGTCCTTGCACTTTTTGATTCTGGTCCTACGCATAACTTCATTAGCAAAGCTTGTGTGCAAAAATATAAACTCCACACTACCGTCATAAATAGATGCTACACCGTCCACTCTCCTGCTGGACAAATTTTTGCTAACGAGGTTGTGTGTAAGGCTCCACTAGAAATTAATTGAAAGATCTACCCCACTTATTTCATCAAGCTCAAGGATCAAGAGATCGACCTGATCATAGGTATGATCTGGATGAAAACCCATAGAGCCATGCTAGACATTGAGCCTCGCATCGTTCACATCAACTCTCCCTTGCATGGGAAGGACACACTTCCTCTAAATGCCAATTCATCGAAAGCCTTGGTTGTTCATCACTTGGAAGGGCAATCACTCGAGAGTATTCTGGTCGTTCATGAGTATCCGGACATGTTTCCCCAGGACATCTCTGGTGTACCGCCTGACCGTGACGTGGAATTTAAGATAGAGCTACAGCCAAGAACTTCTCCGATATCCTGTCGCCCGTATAAAATGGCCCCGAATGAGCTGGCTGAGTTGAAAAAGCAACTGAATGAGTTGTTGGAAAACGGATTCATTCGCCCAAGCACTTCACCCTGGGGCTGCCCTGCTATTTTTGTGAAGAAGAAGGACAAGTTCTTGCGCCTTGTCGTTGACTATCGGCCTCTTAACGAAGTTACCATCAAGAACAAATACCCATTATCCCATATAGATATCCTCTTCGTCCAATTGGTTGGTGCTATGGTCTTTTCAAAGATTGACCTCTGTTCGGGCTATCATCAAATCAAGATCAGAGCCGAAGACATTCCGTAGACCGCCTTCTCTACTAGATATGGATTGTTTGAGTATCTAGTAATGTCATTCAGATTGACAAATGCCCTTGCCCATTTCATGTACCTCATGAATTCGGTATTCATGCCTAAGTTGGACAAATTTGTGGTAGTATTCATTGATGACATCCTCGTCTATTCTAAGTCAAAGGAAGAGCATGATGGACATCTTTGCATTGTTCTTCAACGCCTCCGAGATCACAAGTTGTATGCAAAATTCAGCAAGTGTGAATTTTGGTTGGATCGTGTACCATTCCTTGGTCACATAGTCTCTGCGGAAGGTATCTCGGTGGATCCTAGCAAAGCTAGATTGGAAGTCACCAAAGACGGTTCATCATGTACGCTGTTTCCTCGGGCTAGCTGGATGTTATCGTAGGTTCATTCCAAATTTTTCTCGGCTGACCAAACCCATCACGGAGCTGTTGAAAAAGGATAAGAAATTCAACTAGAACAACAGTTGTGAAGAAGCATTTCAAGCATTGAAGAAATTATTAACCACTGCCCTAGTACTGGCTCAACCAGACCTCACCAAGTCGTTCGACGTGTATTGTCATGCATCTGGGACAAGACTTGGATGTGTGCTCATGCTGGAAGGACGTGTCATTGCCTATACATCTCGATAACTATGAAAGCATGAAGAGCACTATCCAACTCATGATTTGGAACTAGCTGTGGTTGTACTTGCACTAAAAATATGGAGGCATTATTCGCTCGGAAACTTAGTGCACATCTACATGTATCATAAGATCTTGAAATATATCTTTACCCAGACTGATCTAAACATGATACAGTGTCGGTGGCTAGAACTGATTAAGGATTATAACATGGAAATTCATTGTCATCCAGGCAAGGCCAATGTAGTCACCGATGCGTTGAGTAGGAAGGTACACTGCCATCACTTAGTACTGGAATATCAGAACAACGACAACCACGTCACTGCTTCAGAACCCAGTCTTCACGTTTTGCCTGCTATAGTGATTAGCAACCTTAGTGTACATTCTACTATTCATAAATAAATCATTGCTGCACAGCAAAATGACATTGGTATGAATCATATCCATCAAAACATTAAGAAGGGTAAAGCAAAATGCTTCACTCAAGACTCCGACGGTACCCTATGGTTCAATAACCGTTTGGTAGTACCAAAAGACTTTGAACTTAGACGGAAAATCTTGGACGAAGCACATCACTCCAAGTACTCCATCCATCCAGGTAGTAATAAAATGTACCAAGATCTGAAGAAAATTTTTTGGTGGACAAGAATGAAGCGAGAAGTGGCTCGATATGTTGCAGAATGTGATACTTGTCAGAGAGTTAAGGCTGGCCATTTGAAACAGGCCGGATTGCTTCAACCATTGAGTATTCCCGCTTGGGAATGGGAGGACATCAGCATGGACTTTATTGTTGGCCTACCTCTCACTTCGCTTAAGCATGATTCTATTTGGGTCATTGTGGACCGACTCACCAAATCTGCTCACTTCTTGCCGATCAACAATACATACAGCATATGGCAATATGCAGAGCTACATATTGCAAGAATTTTGTGTCTTCATGGAGTACCCAAGACCATCATTTCAGAGTGTGGTTTGCAGTTTGTTGCTCGTTTCTGGGAACAATTGCATGCGTCTTCGGGTACAAGCCTCATTCGTAGTTCTGCTTACCATACCGCCACCAATGGACAGACAGAGCGTGTCAACCAAATTTTGGAAGAAATGCTTAGGGCATGTGTTTTAACACATGGTGGTAACTGGGATGAGTATCTACAGAGCGTGGTTTGCAGTTTGTTGCTCGTTTCTGGGAACAATTGCATGCGTCTTCGGGTACAAGCCTCATTCGTAGTTGTGCTTACCATCCCGCCACCAATGGACAGACAGAGCATGTCAACCAAATTTTGGAAGATATGCTTAGGGCATGTGTTTTAACACATGGTGGTAACTAGGATGAGTATCTACCATATGCTAAATTCTCATATAACAACAGTTACCAGGAGAGTGTGAAAATGTCACCATTTGAAGCACTCTATGGTTGCAGTTGTAGAACACCGTTAAACTGGTCTGAATCTGGAGAAAGAGTAACCTTTGGTCCTGATCTTGTCAAGGATGCAGAAGAAAAAGTACATACCATTCAGGCAAATCTTAAAGCTGCTAAATGCCGCCAAGAGAAGTATGCAAACAAACAACGCAGGCCATTATATTTCAATAAAGGTGACTACGTCTATCTCTGTGTGTCACCTATGAAAGGCATCCAATGGTTTGGAGTCAAAGGAAAGTTAGCTCCCCGTTATATTGGTCCATTCTAAATTTTGGAACGACGTAGAAAAGTAGCCTACAAGCTGGAGTTACCCGCTAATCTATCTGGAGTTCATAATACCTTCCATGTCTCTTAGTTGAAACGGTGTCTCAAACCACCCATCGACCAAATCTTAGAGGAATATGACCAACTCCAACCTGATCTCACATACTCTGAACAACCGATAAAGATCCTCGATGAGAAAGAGCGCACCACCCGTAAAAGAACCCTCAAATTCTATAAAGTTCAATGGAGCAATCACTTGGAAGATGAGGCCACATGGGAATCTGAAGAATTTCTGAGTACTCATTACCTGGGATTTTGGTCGTCATACGCAGGTATACTATGACCACCGTACTTCCCTCTAGTTCACCTTGTTCATAATCTCGGGACGTGATTTTTTTAAGGAGGGAGGGCTGTGACACCCAGGTGTCTCACTTCTGTTTAACAAGCATGTTAAGCACAAATCATGAATTGCATAGCATGAAATGATAGATGCCACCCATTGAATTAATTCTAGGCAAATAAAAACCCCACAACCAAGTTATTGAAACAATCCAAAAATTTCAATCCAACTTATGCCAAATAATTTCATAAACAACTTGGTAACAGTAAATTAGAACATTATGATTTTATTGAGCATTTTATCTGAATTGCAAAAGCCACAATTAATTAATTAATGCTTAAGCATCAATTTAGGGCAATTATTAATTTCTAAAAATATTTTTTATGAAAAACACAAATAAACTTTACCATAGTGTTCTCCACTATTTAAATAGCCAGCACAACAATTTTTACCATTTTTGAAATTTCCTAGCTATTTTAATCTGAATTAAACTAAGCCAGGGACCTAGTTGTGAAGATCTAAAACTTGGGGGGGGGGGGGGCACAGAGGGAGATCTCCTTCTTCTTCCTCCTCATTGGTGCAGAGCCCCCTGTCGACGCCTGCCTCTCTGCCGCACACCAGCGCGCCTGCCTCCCCCCTCGGGATTCCACGTTGCTACAGGGCGTCAACATTCGCCCCGTCCCTCTCCCTGTTTCCCCAGCTACGGACGCCACCCCATCTTCAATTTTGGCCGCTCTACTCACCGACATGGCTGCTGCCTGCTCGCTCGCCCAACCCGTGCACCCTGCCGCTCCCGTCGCTTCTTCTACACAATTCGATGCGCTGACCTAGCGACCCCGAGCCACCCCACCCCGGATTCCCTTACAGCCGTTAAGTCATCCTCCCGGGTCCTTTTCTCCCTCCCCATTCTTTGCCATTGCTGCCCCGACCGTGACCTTGCTACCCTGCTCACCCATCGCCACCGAACCTCACCGATACCTCAAACCAATACGTACTCATTCCCTTCTCCCTCCCACACCTTGCTAAGGCCTCATTCCCATCGATAATCGGACGGAATTTGATCGGGCACAGGAAATCAATTTCCGGCAAACTCCATCAGCGGTAGCCCAAATTCCCGGCCGTTGGTGAGCCTCACCTCCTCTTTTCTCCTCGTCTTCGTGCGTAACTTTTTGTCGAGCGCGCCTAACCGGTTTTCCCTTGCAAGTCTTGCGCAAGGTAGCCAACGTTCTCAAATTTCCCTACCATTGCCCTGTTCTCGGCTGATCGTCATCACCTCCACGGTGAGCTCTATGCTCTGGTGCTCCTCGACATGAACCATCTTGCTGCCGGTAATCGCCTCGTCCCCGTGAAGCTTTACGAACAGACGGTGTTTCATTTGGTGCCCTCTATCCAACACGCGACGTTGTCGAAGGTCGCCTTTTGCCACTCCTCATCGCCGACCCTTCCCCGGTGATCCTTTGACCTCGTAAACCCCACCAACCCCTCTGCCTTGATTCACGCGCCTGTCCTCTACCCCCGCGGCGAGCTTTCGCCCCGCGCAGCGAGCTCCCGGCCGAGCGCTGCCCTGCTCCGGCAAGCCTACTAGCAGCTTCGTTGTCGCCCATGTGGTGCCGACGTGTCGCTTGCATGGCACTGAGCTGGCGCCTACGTGGCAGCCCATAGAACCAGAAACACCAGGAAAAGTCCATAAAATGCTTTTAGTTTTGAAAACTCAAAGTAAATCAAATTCAAACCCATTTTTACTCAAACAAATTTTGTTAGATTCACACTGAGGTACCCTAATTTAGTAAAATGTCAAATCAATGTCTCTGTTCATATAATTTTATTGATTTATTTAATTGTCCAAACACCAATTAATTCACCAGAAATTCTAGGAATGGAATTAAATCCTGATTTTTGGCATGCTAAGTAAACACATGAACATCTACCACCCCAAATTTTGGTTTGGCAGAATATGAATTATATTATGCTCTGGAATTTATTTAGGGTTTTTTCTTAGATTAATCCTAGTAATTATTCTGTAAATAATTTTCCCTAGCCACATGGCACAAAAATAACTAATGTGGTCCTCTGTACACAGTAAATCACACATGTCCAGAAACATAAATTTGTTTTGCTAAGTAATTAATTGCCCATGTCACTTATTTACCTTGTTTATTGCATAAAGACTATATATACCTAAATCTTAATTAACAACCCACCTTCTCTGAAGCATATGGCTTTGAGAACATAAAATAATTTTTAATTGACATTAAAACACGATGTGCTTGCATACATCATGTCATTGCATTCAATGGTACTTCGCTAATGCTGTTAAATACCATTCTATCATATAGGCAATGACAACTAGGAGCAAGAAGAGGATTTTTAGAAGGACGTTGACCCTCAAGAGTAGGAAGTAGAAGTTGCTAACACTAGTGCTAATCCAGGCAAGCCCCGGTTTACATTCGCCTCTTTACAAATTTTGCTAGTTTACAATAATACTAGTGTCTATACTTATTGTTGCATTAGGTCATAGGAGTTGATTGAAACCCACCTTGCATGATACCCAAATGACCTATGCTACTGTCTTAGAACTTGGTAGAATCGGTACTGTTATGCTATGCTTAGTAATTGCTAGTCTCGTTAATAAGGTACTATTATTACTAAGGAATGAACTTGACCACTAGAACGGGAACTAATAAAAGAAGTTTATTTGATGTTATTACCCGGCAGGGATAATGCATGTGTAGGTTTGCAGCAACACATGGGTGTTGACTGTGGTAGCCCTACCTTATCAAACCTAGGACCCGTCCGTGGTCGGCCCCTTGATCAAGTGTTGAACAGTACCGAATGCATGCTAGCTTATGGGCACTAGAAAACCGATGTAGCATTAAAGGTCACTTGCATTAAGGACGGTTAAGGTGCGTTGGTCATTGACCCTCCTGCTACTGGAGTGGGCGGTTCAGACCAGGAAGTACTGTTGGTAGAACGGCACGCCCACTCGACATCACCACACCCGGGCTGAGGTGTAGGTGCTTTTCTTGCGAAAGGTTGTCATATACGACCTTAATTAGTGCGTATGTGTCGTGCATCTCGGGTTTTCCCAGCTGGTGTAAATTGATTGCAATTGCTGACCCTCGCAGTAATGAGTACCGCTTGGTCACCGCGCGAATCACGTAGTTGCACTTGATACATGGAAATTGAGTATGATGTTTATTGTTGATTATGATTATTGGTACTCTTCTGTTGTACTTACTTTATGTATTGTTCTACTATCTTATTGTTGCCACTAAAGTTACATTTCAGTTCAACCCATTAAATTGGCAAATAAAACTTGATAGAACTAATAGGTTGCTTAGTGCGAGTCCTTTCAAACAAGCCACCTATTATAGCCTGTGCATGTCTAGGTGTCCGACGGGTAAGTCTTGCTGAGTAATTAGTACTCAGGCTTTGTGCCATTGTGTTTTTCAGGTAATGAAGAAATAGAGTTACCTGTAGATGTGCTGCCTTGGGACATGCAGGTCCCTGAGGGTTGGACTGCCCACTGGGAGTCTGACTTGCCGTCGCAGTGATGTTGTGTGTTGCTAGAGTGATGGTTCTTCGGGCACGAACCATTACTATGCTGTATTGTCGAGCTCATAGTTCTTAATGTTATTGCTTCCACTGTTTTCAGAACATACATGAACTTGTATTATTCCGCTGCACACTGAATCATCGTATTCATGTAATATTCAACTCAAATTTGGACCAATGTTGTATTATCAAGTGTCTGCGCTATCAGCACCATCGGGACCTCGATCCTCCGAGAAGCGGCGCCACATGCCATTAGCCCTAAAACCTTGTAGTGAAATCACCATCTCAAGCACTCCCCCTTGCTTATAGCTATCTTGAGTGGGTTAGACATTCACTAATTTTTATGTGTTTTTCTTTTAGTTATTTACACATGCATGGATGCAAAGCATACCAGTCACAAAGGAGTCCTAATTTACCATGCAATGCAAGAGAAGGAAAAACACACTATAACTACCAAGAACAAACACGACTACCTCCCTTATGAGTAGATATGACGTTGAGGTCCATGTCACATGTGGTGGACTTCACTTGATCTTCAAGTAAGCGCTCGGTCCACCACAACCACCATCTAGGTCTTGTTCTTGGGTATCAACTTGTACGTAGCCGACCTCTCCAGATCAACAATGCATTTAGGCACCCATATGTTTTTGACCTTTCTCTTCTTGTTCGGTGGTCCCAAAGCCCTTGCATTCACCTTGCCATCCTTGTTCCTAAAAAGCTTGAAATGTGTGTTCTCATGGAACAAGTTAGCGTTAGGCAAAGCAATGGACCTTCTCACCATAGGGCAATCCTTGCAACACCTCGCGCAATAGTAGTCATCGGCGAGTAGGGGTCTGATCCATGCGGGGATGGAATCACTCGTCCCGATGATGTCGATGGCAGTGGGATATGAGCCAAGTCCACGGTGGGAGACATTGTTCACAAGGTTTCTTCCAAGAATCTCCTTGTGGATGGCTCTACCACGTGTGAGCCTCTCAAAGCCATCCATCACCATCTTCCTCCCTTTCTTGAGCTTGTGATATTCCTCCAAAACAAATGGCTCAAGAGAAGAAACCTCGATCGAGGTGGTTAGTTCATCACACATACTAGAAGCATCACTCATAGATTAACTAGAGGAGGGAGAGGCAAGGTTATCAACTTTGATGCCTTCAAAAGTAAGTTCAAGGGCCTCGTACTTCTCAAGTAGCTCTACCTGATCACCCTTGAGTTTGTCATAACTCTTGTTTAAGGCCTCATGAGATGCGACAAGGTCCTTGAGCTTACTCTCAAGCTCACCAACACGGTGCTTAGCCAACTTACACTCTTTTCTTACCACATCCAACATTTTGGATTTCTTGATGGCAATGTCACGGGTTTGCTCAAGCATACTCCAAAGCTCAGCACAGGAGAGCTCCTCATCATTGCTATCGTCGTTGCTCTCATCCTCACTCTATCCAAGTTGGCTCATGGCCATGATGCATGTGGGAGATGGAGGAAGAGATCATGGAAGTGTGGTCTTGATCATGGCTAGACAAACAACTTCATCATCGCTTGAGGAAGAGGATGTGTCACTTGAGTTGTCACTTGTCCACTCTCCAACAAGGGCCTTGCGTTAGAACTTCTTCTTGTGGTCTTGAGCTTGGCCTTTGCCTCTGCTCTTGTCCTTGTTGAAGTACCTCTTCTTCTTTTGCTTGGCTTGGGGTCTTCATTTTGTTCTTCTTCATCATCACTTGAGTCTTTGTGGCGTCCCCTGTTCCTGGAGGATCGAGGTCCCAAACATGCTGATAACGCAGACACTTGATAATACAATGTTGCTCAAAATTTAAGTTGAATATTACATCATTAAGGTGATCAAAGTGCAACGGAATAATACAAGTTCATAATGTTTGAAAACAGCAGAAGCAATTAATGATAAGGGACTACGAGCTCGACGGTACGACATAGTGATGATTCATGCCCGAAGAACCATCACCCTAGCATCACACAACTTCACTGCGGCGGCAAGTCGGACTCCTAGTGGGCAGTCCAACCCTCAGGGACTTACATGTCCAAGGCATCACATCTACAGGAAATTTTATTTATTCATTACCTAAAAAACAACAATGGCATAAAGCCTGAGTACTAATTACTCAGCAAGACTTACCCGTCAAACATGTAGACATGCATTGGCTCTAATAGGTGGCTTGTTTGAAAGCACTCGCACTAAGCAACCTATTAGTTCTATCAAATTTCATTTTCTCAACTTAATTGGGTAGAGCAGAAAGGTAACTTCAGTGAAGCATCATGAGATAATAAAACAATACATAAAGTAAATGCAACATAAGAGCAATAATATTAAACATCAACAATAGCAACATAATCAATTTTAAAGTATCATGTGCAACTACGTGATTGGCGCGATGACCAAATGGTACTCATTACTACAAGGGATATCAATTGCAATCGATTTACACCAGCTGGGAAAACCCGAGATACACGACACATATGCACCAATTAAGGTTGTATATGGCAACCTTTCGCAAGAAAAGCACCCACACCATGGACCGGGCATGGTGACGTCGAGTGGGCATGCCGTTCTGCCAATGGTACTTTGTGGTATGAACCGCCCACTCGAACAGCAGAAGGGTTAACGACCAACGCGCCTTAACCATCATTAATGCAAGTGACTTTAATGCTACATCGGTTTACTAGTGCACATATACTAGCATGCATTCGGTACTGTTCAATACTTGATCAAGGGGCCGACGACGAACAGAGGCAGGGCTACCACAGTCAACACCCATGTGTTGCTGCAAACCTACACATGCATCATCCCTGCCCAGTCATAACATCAAAGCAAACTTCTTTCTTTAAGTTCTGATTTAGCGATCAAGTTCATTCCTTAGTAATAATATCTATCGAGACTATTAATTACTAAGCATAGCAATTCAGTACCGATCCAACCAAAGTTCTAATGATAGTAGCATAGGTCATTTGGGTATCATGCAAAGTGGGTTTCCAACCAACTCTTATGACCTAATGAAACAATCAAATATCTACACTAGTAGTGATATAAACTATCAAACTTATAAAAAGGCGAATGCAAACTGGGGCTTGCCTGGATCGACGCTAGTGTTAGCAACTACAGTAGACTCTTGCTCTTCATGCTCCTGGTTCTGCTGAAAATCTGGCTCCTGTTCTTGAGTGTCGTTACCTATTGATGAACAAGAGTTTAACGGTAGTATCTTAACACTGTCACATGCAATGACAATGAAATGTGATAATTAATCTTATTAACAAGTTCTGATGGGCATATGCTTCAAAGAAGCAAATTAGAGTTTCATCATTTTACGTGTGGATATTCCTTATGCATTTAAATAGAGTGAAAATTGTGATATGAGCAATTAAATTAATTAGCATAGTAAGTATATATGTTTCTAGACATGGGTGATTTACTGTGGACAGAGGCATATATGCGTGATTTTTATACCAAGTTGCATGGGCACAATATTTATAAATTATTTACTAGAATTAATCTAAGAAAACACACTAAATAAATTCCAAAACATAAAATAATTCATATTTACAAAACCAAAATTTGTGGTGGTAGGTAATCATGTGGTTACTACGTATGCCAAAACTCAGGATTTAATTTTGCTCCTAGAAATTCTGGTGAGTTATTTAGTGTTTTGACAATTAAATGTATTAATAAAAATTCATGTACAGAAACATAAGTTTATGATTATACTAAAATAAAGCACTTCATGATGAATCTAACAAAATTTATTTGGGCCTCATTGGACTTATATTTGATTTACTGTGGTTTTTAGAGGTTCTTGCTATTTTCTGGTATTTTTTGAGCATTAAACAATCACCAGCTCAGCGCCACATCGGTGCCACGTCGGATCCACGTAGACTGCCAGCAAACTGCCAGTGAGCGCTGGTCAGCGGCACCGGAGCTGGCCGGAAGACTCACCACAGGGCGTTACCGATGGCAAAAGCTCATCGTGGAAGCAGGGAAACTATGCGCGCACCAAGGCGGAGAGGTTGGCGGGGGTCGCGAGAGGGGTAGCTCATCGGGAGGTGTTTGGTAACGAGAGGCGGTGGGAGAGGGATGTTCGGCAGCGTCACAAAGATGGGATCGAAGCCAGAAATGAGTCACGGGTTGCTCCTACAACATCACGGGAGCTTGGTGATGGTCTGTGTCGAGTCGAGCTAAATCGAGGTGGTCTGGAGATAGGGGCTTGTCGGCGAGGCGGCTCGATTTCGACGGAGCAGAGGCGGTAGCCGGGGAAAAAACAAAATGCCGAAGAGTCGAGTGGAGGGAACAAAGAAGAAAAATGTCAGGGAGGTGCGCCAGGTAGTTGTGTGCATGAGAGAAGAAAAATGGAGCAACAAGGCTCATCGAGATCAGTCAATTTCGGCCGGCGGCAGAGGTGCTCGCCTCTGAACTTTCTCTGATTCAGTCAATGCGCGCGCGGATTAGGCTGAGCAGGGACATGGGGAGGTGGAGGGGGAGTAGGCGCAAGGATTTGAGGTTTTGCTCGAGTGGGGGCAGCAGTGGAGCAGTGGGATTGGTAGGACTCAAGCTTGAGCTCGCGCTCTACAATGGCATAATGGTGGAGGGGGAGAAAATGGGAGCAGGGAAGTTGGGTTAACAGGGCAGATTGATTCCGTGTGGCACACTGATGCGCTTTGATGTTGCGTAGAGGTCAGCGAGGTGGTTGGGGATGGGAGCGGCAAGGGCGCGAGGAATTGAAGGTTTTGCCAGCGGGGTCGGGTTGACGTGCAGAGGCAGGGAAGAAAGCTCGTTGGGCAACCTCACAGCAGAGGGGATGGATAGGATAGGACGGAGGGGGCAGAGGGGGTGCAGGCAACACTGTCTCAATGTGGAGTTCCAAGGCGTGGAGGCATGAGCGCTGGGGCTGGCGTGAGTCGGGGAGAAGAGAAGGTCTGCGCCGATGGCCAATGGAGGGAGAAGAAAGGAATTTTTGCACAGCAGCCCATATCTTTTCTGATCTCTTATGTCTAGGTCCCTTTCTCCAATTAATTTGAAATAAAATAGCTAGAAGCCTTTTAAAATTATGAAATTTGGTACACTGGCCATTTGTGATATTTGTAGCCACTTAGTGAAGACAAAATTCAAATTTGCATTAAAAAGATTTAAGAATTAATATTTGCATTGATTGGTTCTGAAACTTAATTTAATTATTTGGAGTATTTCCAAATATGGTAAAATGCTCAATTAATTTGTAAAGTCCTATTTCATTATTACCAAACTGATTGTGAATTTATTTGGCATATGTTGTATAGAAAAATTTTATTTGCCTCACAATCTTGTTTGCAGGGTTTTTAATTGCCTAGAATTAATTCAAATGGATTGGGGCTCTATCATTTCATGCTACATTATTTATAATATGTGCTCCTCGTGCTTGTTAAGTAGAAGTGAGACACCTGTGTGTCAAAGCCCTCCCTCCTTAAAGAAATCGTGTCCCTAGATTATGAACAAGGCAAACTAGAGGGAAGTACGGTGGTCAAAATATACCTACGTGTGACGACAAAAATTTTAGGTAATGAGTACTCATAAATTCTTCAGATTCCCAAACAGATTCATCTTTTGAGTGATTACTCCACTGAACTTTATAGAATTTGAATGTTCTTTTCTGGGTTGTGCGCTCTTTCTCATCGAGGATCTTTATTGGTTGTTCGGAGTATGTGAGGTCTGGTTGAAGTTGGTCATAGTTTTCCAAGATTTTGTCAATGGGTGGTTTGAGACACCGCTTCAGCTGAGAGACATGAAAAGTGTTATGAACTCCAAACAAGTTAGTAGGTAAGTCCAGCTTGTAGCCTATGTTTCCACATCGTTCCAAAATTTGGAATGGTCCAATATAATGGGGAGCTAACTTTTCTTTGATTCCAAACCGTTGGATACCTTTCATAGGCGACACTCGGAGATAGACATAGTCACCTTTATTGAAATATAGTGGTCTACATCATTTGTTTGCATATTTTTCTTGATGGTATTTAGCAGCTTTATGATTTGCCTGAATGGTACGAACTTTTCCTTCAGCATCCTTTACAAGATCAGTACCAAATGTCACTCTTTCTCCAGGTTCGGACCAGTTTAGAGGGGTTCTACAACTGGGACCATAGAGTGCTTCAAATGGTGACATTTTCACACTCTCCTGGTAATTGTTGTTATATGAAAATTCCACATAAGGTAGATACTCATACCAATTACCACCATGTTCTAAAACACATACTCGAAGAATATCCTCAAAAATTTGGTTGACACGGTCTGTTTATCCATCGGTAGCGGGATGGTAAGCAGAACTACGAATTAAACCTGTACCCAAAGATGCGTGCAGCTGTTCCCAGAGACAAGCGACAAACTGCAAGCCAGGATCTAAAATGATGGTCTTGGGTACTCCATGAAGACACAAAATTCTTGCAATGTATAGTTCTGCATATTGTCGTATGTTGTGTCTATTGTTGACTGGTAGGAAGTGATCAGATTTTGTGAGTCTATCCACAATGACCCAAATTGAATCTTGCTTTCGAGAGGTGAGAGGAAGGCCAAAAATAAAGTCCATGCTGATGTCTTCCCATTTCCAGGCGGGAATACTCAATGGCTGAAGTAATCCGGCCTGTTTCAAATGGTCAGCCTGAACTCTCTGACAAGTATCACATTCTGCAACATATCGAGCAACTTCTCACTTCATTCTTGTCCACCAAAAATTCTTCTTCAAATCTTGGTACACTTTATTACTACCTGGATGGATAGAGTATTTGGAGTGATGTGCTTCATCCAAGATCTTACGTCGAAGTTCAAAGTCCTTTGGTACTACTAAACGGTTATCGAACCATAGGGTACCGTTCGAGTCTTGTGTGAAACATTTTGCTTTACCATATTTAATGTTTTGATGGATGTATTTCATTCCAATATCTTTCTTCTGTGCAGCAATGATTTCTTCATGGATGGTGGAGTTTATACTAAGGTTGCTAATCACTATAGCAGGGAAAACATGAAGAGTGGGTTCTGAATTAGTTATGTGGTTGCTGCTGTCCTGAGATTCTAGCACTAAATTCCCGAGTAGGTAATGCCTCCAAATTTTTAGTGCAAGCACAATTGTAGGTAGTTCTAAATCATGAATATGATAATGTTCTTCATGCTTCTATAGTTGTCATGATGCATATGTGACACCCCAGGTGTCTCGCTTTCATTTAACCAACATGAAGAGCATAGATCATGAACAACATAGCATGGAATAATAAGACTCACTCCCTTTTGAGTTAATTCTAGGCAAATAAAAACCCTGCAACCAAGTTATTGAAGCAATTCAAAAATTTCAATGCAACTCATGCCAAATAATTTCATCACCAATTTGGTAATAATAAAATAGAATATTATGAATTTATTGGGCATTTTATCTGCTCGGCAAAACCATTAATTAATTAATTGATTCTTAAGTAACTAATTAATGCATTTAAAAAATTCTAAAAATATGTTTATGAAAATTCCAAATAAAATTTACCAGAGTGTTGTCCACCATTTAAATAGTTAGTCCACCAAATTTCATCATTTTTGGAAATGCCTAGCTATTTTATTTTGATTTATTAAAAAACCAGCTTTGATCGGGGACTTGTTTGTAAGAAATCTAAAACTCCAGGGGGTGCAGCGCAAAATCCTTTTCTTCTCCCTCCCACTGGCGCAGAGCCCTGCAGTCCACCGCCAGCGCACCGCCCGGGCTGCCTTCACCCCCACCTTGAAACCCAGCACGCGCGATAGTGTCGCCTGCCACCCCTCTGCCTCGCCTGTGCTGTCCCGTCCTGCCACCCGCGCGCCAACGAACTTTTCCCCCTCCCTGCACGCCATCACCATGGCCAACCGGCTGGACTTCAATTCTGCCCCCTCTTCCCACTCCCAGGTCCCAACCACCTCGCTGACCTTGCGCGGCATCAAAGCGCACCAGCACGTCTCACAAATGCAGTCCCCAGTTGTCCTTTTTGTTCTCTGCTCCCTAATTCCTCTCGTTTCTCCTCTTTACCCTCTGCTCACTGCCAGCATCGAGCTTGAGCTTCACTGCTTCCCCGCTTCCTGACCCAGCCGAGAGCCCCGCGCTCCCATCCACTTCCCTACTAGCTCCCCAGGCCACTCACTCGGCAATTCCCTTCGTGTGCTCGATCAATTTGAAGAAAAACCGAGGCGAACCCCTTCGGTGAGCTCCTCCGTCACCGGCTAAAATTGGGTACTCTCGGTGAGTCTCATCGCCTATCCTTTTTCTCCCACACGCGCAAACCACCTACGCGCCTCCCTGACCCATTTCTCCTTTGTTTCCTCCACTCAAGTCATCAGAAATCACCATTCCCCGGCCGCCGCCTCTGCTCCACCGAAACCCGGGCCGCCTCACCGACGAGCACTACCCCACGCTCCTCCCCGAAGCACGCTGACTTGATGCCGACCCTCTCCGAGTCGCCGTGAAGCTGTAGGAGTAAACCCCGACTGATTTCCCGCTCTGGAGGCGAAGCGCGACCTCACCGAAGACCACCTCTCCGCCGCCTCTCACCAACGACCACCTTCCGGTGAGCCTCCGTCCTCGTAAACTCCCCTGACGTGTTCGCCTCGACGTACGCATCATGTTTGTAGTCCCGCGGCGAGCTTTCGCCCCGCGCAGCCGCCGGCAGTGAGCCCTCCGGCCGCGCGCCGCCCAGCTCCTGCGTGGCTACTGGCCGTCCTCCTGGCACCTACATGGCCATGACATGGCTCCAACGTGGATCCTAGGTGTCACCTACGTGGCCTCTCTTTTAAACCAGAAAATACCCAGGAAATGCCAGAAAAATGCTAAAACTTCCAAAATTCATAGTAAATCGAATTCAAATCCAACGGAACTCAAACAAACTTTGTAAGGTTCATTTTGAATTGCTCTATTTTAGTAAAATGATAAATCACTGCCTCTGTAATTATATTTTTATCAATATATTAAATTGTCTAGGCAATGATTAATTCACCGGAAATTCTAGGAATGAAATTAATTCCTGATTTTTGGCATGCTAAGTAAACACATAATTATCTACCACCACAATTTTTGGTTTCGGCTCTCGAATTTAATTAGTGTGTTTTCTTAAATTAATTCTAGTAATTATTCTATAAATAATTGGCCCTTGCCACTTGGTACAAAAATCACTCCTAGAAGCCCCTGTACCCAGTAAAACGCACAAGTCCAGAAACCTAAATCTACTTAATTAACTAAATTGATTTGCTCATACCACTATTTTACTTTAATAAATGCTAGTACTTAGAATAATAATATCCAGAGGCTGTAAATTGGTAAAAATGCAATTCACCTATGTCTCTATTCATGATAAATCACTCAAGTCCAGAATCAATTGGTTACTATTTTTATTGCTTGGTTGTTCTAAAAAACTATAACAAACCTAAATAAATGAATAACACACATAAAATAATGAAATTTTAAATTGTTTATTTGAAGCATATGGCTTCAAGAACAAACACGACCCAACTTCTCTGAAGCATATGGCTTCGAGAACATAAAAATAAATTATTTGACACCAAACCACGATGTGCTTGCATGTATCATATCATTGCATATAACGGTGTTACGACAATACCGTTAACACCTTTGTCATCATATAGGTAACGACAACCAGGAGCCCGAAGAGGATCATCAGAAGGAGACTGAGTCTCAGGAACAAGAGATTGAAGTCGCTAAACCTAGTGTCGATCCATGCAAGCCCTAGTTTTCATTCGCCATTTTACAAAGTTGCTAGTTATCAATATCACTAGTGTCTATGATTATTGTTGCATTAGGTCATAGGAGTTGATTGGAACCCACTTGCATGATACCCAAATGACCTATACCACTGTCATTAGAACTTTGGTAGTATCGGTACTATGTCGCTTCGCTTAGTAGCTACTAGCCGCGATAGATATCATTACTAAGAATGAACTTGACCACTGGAACGGGACTTGTAAAAGAAGTTTATTTTGATGTTATGACCGGGCAGGGATGATGCATGTGTAGGTTTGCAGCATCACATGGGTGTTGACTACGGTAGCTGATGAGGACATGACCATGCCGGATACGCGCATATCATGGCCTTCCCCAAGTTACATGTCGTCACCAACTCGGTCGCCGCGTTCGTCTCGGATTCAGCCGACACCCCTTCATGATTTGGATGATATCTCCCACATCCGACGTCCAAACAAGGCATTCTTTGATGCGTTGGAAAGGGGATGACGACGCCGTCATCTTTTTTTTGGTCCTCGCTCCAGAAGGGTTGTGAGTCATAATATGTGACCATGACAAGGTGCTGCGCCACCTATTTTGGGCCAACTTGGCCATGTATCGTGTCGGGCCTTAAGCCTATGTTGTGGGTGCCCCCCCTAGTCGCCCCCAATCCTAGGATGTCCCTGGTTCCTACATAAACTCAATAGCTGCCGTCGTTTAGTTTTGGGTTTTGTTTATTTCAATTTTCCAGAGAGAAACTTGATCGAATTACTGTAACTGTGGCGACAAGTCCTTTTACAGTAATCCAGGGCCCCTGTTCTTATTCTACACCACTGTGGTGATTAGTCCTTTTGTGTTTAGAGCTTGAACCTTTTCTTGTGATTCGCTTCATCCATATTTGTAATTTCAGATTGCATGTTTATCCTCTCTTGCTTGTGTTCTCGATTTCGCTTGCAGGAATAATCAAGTTGTGCTTGGTGTAATGGTTGCGTATTTAGATCATGTCTGATTCAAGCCAGGTCGTTGACACCGAGTTCCCCAAATTCGAGCTTATCCCCTTACCTCTCGGATGATCGGGCCATATCTACATCAAGTGGTATCAGATTCTAGGTTCCCCATGAGGTATTATCGTGTTCTTCCCTTTAGATTCGTTTATGTTCATCACCTTTTGTCCACGAAAAAGCCTACAGAAAAAAATTTCCCCACCATCCAAGACATTGTTTAGCCTTTGCATAATTTAATTTCAGAGTCCGTAGTGTTGAGTTTGTGTCCTAGTCGAGTTCAGATGCTGGTTTGAATTTGTGTTTTGATTTGGTTTGTGTTTTGATCTCCGCTACAAACCACCATCACCATCGTGTTTTCCATTGGATTCACCATCGTGCCACCCACCCACCACACCCCCAATCCGTTGCCAACAAAAAACCCTACCCGATTCTGTTCCCCCCCCCCTCCCCACTCCTCAAACCCTATCTTGTCATCCCTTCGGTAAAACAGGCATAACTTTTCGCTCGTTGCTCCGATTGGGCTGAAATTTTTATAGAAGATTCTTGACTCAAAGTTGAGGTGCCCACACTTGGCTTTTCCCTGTGTGCCCTTGTCAAAAAATTCAAAAAAAAAGGAAAAAAATAGAAAAAAATTGTGAAGTAAAAAATAGCTCTTTCGGTGAAACTTTGTGATTTTGCCTACCCTTTGTTTTCCCTCTGTTTGAGTTGAAACTTCTTGTGGTTCCTTCCTTTGTGTTCCTCTATCATAGAAAAATAGTGGAAAAATCATACAAAAAAATCAAGATTTTGATTTGCACCGTCCCCCCCCCCCCCCCCCCCCCCCCCCCGAAAATTCTAAGTTTGTGAAGTCTGTTTTGATCCTTGCTGCCTTTGCCATTGTTCTTTGCCATTATTCTTGCTGTCACAACTGTTTTTGAACATGATTCTTTTGCCAGCAATCAGGACACTGCTTTGGACATTTATTCAGTGCTACTATCTGTTATTGAAGTGTGTTCCATTGACATACATATTGGCCTTCCAAGCTATACATATTGTAGCACAGGTTTCTTCCTTGTAACTGTTACACCCAAGCTCAACTATAGATTGTGTCGACCTATTTAGCTTTGGTAAGAACACTTGCATGATTGTGATACATTGCTTCTGATATTGTTTTCCACTTTCTACATCCTCTGCTGCTTGCTAGTTGATAGGGCTAATCTTTTTGTTTAGTCTTGTCTTTTACTTTTAACCATGTTAGAGAAAGGGAAAGGGACACCTGGAGAGTTGGAGTCCTCTACAGATTTCAATGGTTGCGTGTCCAAGGCTGAGCTCACGAAGCTTCTTGCGGACCAGCGTACATTCATGGAAACGAAGTTTGCCGAGTTGATGGGTCACATCAACACTGTTGCCCACTGTATTAAGGATGTTGAATGACGACCTCCACCTCAACGAAATGCTGCTGATGATGATTTTGACCGTGATGCAGACCGTCTTTGCCATAATCAACACGGTATGGGAGGTAATAACAATCGTGGTAATACTGATACTTTTGTTAAGCCCAAATTTAACATACCACCTTTTGCTGGTAGTGCTGATCCTAAAGCATACTTAGATTGGGAACTTGCTGTTGAACAGAAATTTAATTCTTATTTAGTTCCTGCTGAGCATAGAGTTAGACTTGCTACTAGTGAGTTTACAGGTTTTGCTCTCTTTTGGTGGAATGATCTTTGCAATACTAATGCTGCTATACCTGTCACTTGGCCTGTTTTGAAACAATGCACGAAATCTTGTTTTGTTCCTCCTTATTACCAACGTGATTTACGTTTGGAATTACAATCTTTAACACAAGGTAGTAAAACAGTAGAGGAACATTATCAGGAATTGCTTATTGGTTTAGCACGTTGTGATATACATGAAGATGATGTTGAGACTAGTGCTAGATTTTTTGGTGGTTTGAACCGTGATATCCAAAATATTGTTGACTATAAAGAGTGGAATAGGTTTAGCCAATTGTATCATATTGCTCTTATGGCTGAACGAGAAGTACAGGGACGCCTTCCACAACAATCTTTCTGGTCCAGCACTGAGCAATCTCTCCAGCAACGCACTGGAGTAGAGAACTTGAAGAGTCATATTGCTAAGCCACCAGCAACAACTCTTCCACTTGCGCCTGCTTTTGAAGCGCAATTGTCTAGTGTGCAGCACCAACACCAGAAGAAGGTTACTACTTCCGGTGCTAGGGGTGGCTCCTCCACCACCATTATTTGCCACCGCTACAAGGGCATGGGATATGTCATGAAGGATTGCCCTAGTCGTCATGCTTTTATCGCTACTGCTGATGGGTATGAAAGTTCTAGTGATGTTAAAGATAAATTTGCTCGTATGCCTAACCTTGTTGCAGATTCGACGGAGGAGCAGGAGACTACCGCCATTGATTCCATTGCTGCCACCGCGGGTTTTCCTAGCCTCATTGTACAGCGTGTGTTGACCACTCAGGTGGGACAAGAGGAAGAACAACAACGCAACAATTTATTCTACATGTATCTCATTGTCGTGAACTGCCGTGTTCTCACCATCATTGATACTAGGAGCTGTAACAACTTGGTAAGTTCTGATTTGGTAAGCAAGCTTGGCTTGACCATGCATGCACTACATACACTACATACACTACATACACATCAAATGGTTCAACAATAGTGGTACGGCACAGGTAACTCGATCAGCACGCATACACTATTCAGTAGGTTCTTATCAAGACTCTGCTAATTTTCATGTTGTACCTATGCAAGCATGTTTGCTTTTATTAGGCCGTCCATGGGAATATGATATGGATGCTGCCCACCATGGTAGAACTAATACATGTACTTTCATGCATAAGGACAGGAATATTACTTTGCGTCCATTATTGCCTGCTGATGTTAGAAATCATTTTAAACTACTTGCTAAAAATACTGAGAATAAACATGATAACAAACAACTTTCTGATGTTAAACATAAGGCTATTCAGATAAAGGGAGGTGCTTTTCTTGCTATGACATCTACTGTTGCTGAACTTTGTGATAATCATGATGCACCTTGCTATACTATGCTTTGTCGTGATATATCTTCTATCGATGATCATGTATCTTGTACTTTGCATTCTGCTAGTACTAACCTTTTACAGGAGATTGATGATGATATGGAGTCCAGGGCGATTCCAATTCAAGAAGGGCAGGATGATGAGGACATCACCGTGCTGGATACGCGCATATCATGGCCTTCCCCAAGTTACAAGTCGTCACCAACTCGGTCGCCGCGTTCGTCTCGGATTCAGCCCACACCCCTTCACGGTTTTGATGATATTTCCCACATCCGACGTCCAAACAAGGCATTCTTTGATGCGTTGGTAAGGTGACGATGACGCCGTCATTTTGTTTCTGGTCCTAGCTCCAGAAGGGTCGTGAGTCATAATATGTGACCATGACAAGGTACTGCGCCACCTATTTTGGGCCAACTTGGCCATGTATCATGTCGGGCCTTAAGCCCAAGTTGCGACTCCAATTCAAGAAGGGGAGGATGATGAGGACATCACCATGCTGGATACGCGCATATCATGGCCTTCCCCAAGTTACAAGTCGTCAGCAACTCGGTCGCCGCGTTCGTCTCGGATTCAGCCCACACCCCTTCACGATTTTGATGATATTTCCCACATCCGACGCCTAAACAAGGCATTCTTTGATGCGTTGGTAAGGGGACGATGACGCCGTCATTTTGTTTCTGGTCCTAGCTCCAGAAGGGTCGTGAGTCATAATATGTGACCATGACAAGGTGCTACGCCACCTATTTTGGGCCAACTTGGCCATGTATCGTGTCGGGCCTTAAGCCCATGTTGTGGGCGCCCCCTAGTCGCCCCAACCCTATTTTGGGCCAACTTGGCTGCTTGTATTTCTTGAGTTCATTCGTTGGTTTCATAAGCATTGGTAGACAAGTATTGCATGTCTTCTTCCAACTCCGAAAAGTTGTACAATGTGAATCGGGCAGAATGAGAAGTGCATATGCCTCCATAAGGTTTGTGGTAACTCCCCGTTCCATAAGGAATGTACGGTTCATACTCTTCATGGGATGAACTAGTGTAGTGTGATGAGCTAGTAAATCCGGGGACTTGTGGTTGCTCTGAATGGTATTGTGAGCTTCCCGAAGCGCCTGTTCGAGGTGCTCTTGTCCCTGGCCTATCCCCTGAATCACATCCGGCCATGTTGAGCGCGTACTCGAAATCAGCAAGGACGCTGATTCATTCGAGAAAGTTGTGGTCGAACTTGCGTACAGATGTGAACTCCCGGTCCCGAATGGCGGTGAGTTTGCTTCGCTCATCATAGTCATTGAACACCATATTCTCTTCACTCTCCATGAACTTGTCAAACTCTTCATCTTGCATGCTTTCCACCGTTGGGGCTTCGGATGTGGACATTGTGTCTGAGAGATAACTCGGGGCATACCCATGTGAAGCTCCTGAGTGCTCGACTTCTAAGCGCTGACTTGGCGTGCACCTCCCACGGCTCGAGCCGCTGCTGCTGATGAACTTGGTGTAGATGCCTCTCCATATATTTGTCCTTCCTGCAAAAGGGTTACTTGGACACAATACCCGAAGGACAAGATGATGATAATGGTTAGTGGTTAGTTGTTCGGTTAGTAGTCCAAGTGTTAGTTGTTCAAACGTGCAAGTGTGACAACAAATTCTCTCTAGTTGGTTTTATTGCAGCACAATTTTATTGCTAAGTGCAAAGTGCACTTACTAGAGAGAGCTAGTGGAGTGAGAAAAGGAGTGCTAAGGGTGAGAGTTTATGAGGGAGAGAGTGTTTTCAGCTGAGGGTGGAGAAGCAAAAGAGAGTGAGTCCTCTATTTAGGCTCAAGAGGAGCCTTAGGGGGAGGAGTGGTCAGGCCGGGCGGCGCTCCATGCCGGCTGGCAGGCCAGGTCGGGCAGCGACACACGCTGAGCTGTGGGCCAGGGCGGGTGGCACTCCTTGCCGGCCAGCACTCCTTTTTCCTCCCACTTGGGTGCATTATTGGTGACCAGGTTGCCATGTGAAATGCATGCCTCCATTATTCAGAAAAAAGGATAGGGAGCAAGGAGGGATTGATGGGACGGCCAAAGTTAGAATTTTGCAATGAGTATTCTTCCCTCTATGGTGCCTATGTGAATAGGGTGGCAGGTGAGAGTGGATGATCAAATGATGGAGTGATTTGTGTGGCTCTCATGCACTTGCTTTCACTCATGGCGGGCCTTTTTATGAGCATTTTGCCTAAAGGGAAAGCTGGCCACACCTCCACCACTCATGGCCATCATTTCTACATTAAAAGTGCCAAGAATCCGAGAAAAAGTTGTGCCGAGCGGCATGGCTTGTTGGGTGGCACAAATGACCCAGCCGGGTGGTTGTTTTCATGAAAAATGACCCCTAGGGTGGTAAAACTAGACTGGGTTATTTTAGGTTAGGTGGCTCAAGATTAGCTAGCCGGGTGATCATATTTCGCCAAATATGACCTCCCGGGTGCTGAAATTTGATAGAATCTGACCACCCAAAATTTTACCCAGTCGGGTGCTCATTTTCATGGAATATGACCTCCCGGTTTGCTGAAATCTGACTAGCCGGTTTGGATGATCAGACCATCACCCGGAGGGTCGTTTTTGCTGAAATCTGACCTCCCGGGTGCTAATATTTGATTGGTCAGATTGGATTCTGGGTACTTGAATATTACTTAGCTGGGTGGTCATTTTCATGAAATACGACCTCTTGGGTGCTGAAAACTGACTGGCTGGGCAGAAGCCTCAGATTATCACCCGGGTGGTTATTTTTTATGAACTTTGACCTCGCGGCCAGTAAATTTGGCCGAGCCATCAAATTGTTGTTAACCTAATTTAGTGATTAGGGAAAATAAAACTAATTTAATGAGAGGTAAGGAAAAAGGAGTGCTGGCCGGCAAGGGGTGCCACCCGGCCTAGCCCGCAACCCAGCGTGGGTCACTGCCAGTCGCCCCCAACCCTATTTTGGGCCAACTTGGCCATGTATCCTACATAAACTCAGTAGCCACCGTCTTTTGGTTTTGGGTTTTGTTTAGTTCAGTTTTCCAGAGAGAAACTTGATCGAATTATTGTAACTGTGGTGAAAAGTCCTTTTACAGTAATCTAGGGCCCCTGTTCTTGTTCTGCACCACTGTGACGATTAGTAATTTTGTGTTTAGAACTTGAAACTTTTCTTGTGATTCACTTCATCCATATTTGCAATTTCAGATTGCGTGTTTATCCTCTCTTGCTTGTGTTCTCGATTTCGCTTGCAGGAACAATCAAGTT
Source organism: Eleusine coracana subsp. coracana (assembly GCA_032690845.1). Taxonomy (NCBI): domain Eukaryota; kingdom Viridiplantae; phylum Streptophyta; class Magnoliopsida; order Poales; family Poaceae; genus Eleusine; species Eleusine coracana. The sequence continues at coordinate 35,242,525 of CM064422.1, read as the reverse complement.
GTGCTTGGTGTAACGGTTGCGGGGTTAGATCGTGTTTGATTCAAGCCGGGTAATCGACGCCGAGTTCCCCAAATTCGAGTTTATCCCCTTACCTCTTGGAATATCGGGCCATATCTACATCAGTAGCCCTGCCTTGTCAAACCTAGGACCAGTCCGTGGTCGGCCCCTTGGTCAAGTATTGAACAGTACCGAATGCATGCTAGTCTATGGGCACTAGTAAACTGATGTAGCATTAACGCGGCAATGAGGACGGTACCTAGTACAGTGGTCATTGACACTTCTGTTGCTGGACTGGGCGGTTCATTCCGCAAAGTACTATTGGCAGGACGGCATGCCCACTCGCTGAGACTGGACCCGGACCGAGTTGTTTTTCATCCTTGCGAAAGGTTGCCATATACGACCTTAATTGGCGCGTATGTGTCGTGTATCTTGGGTTATCCCAGCTGGTGTAAATCAATTGTAATTGTCGTCCCTCGTAGTAATGAGTACCACTTGCTCACTGAGTCGTCACGTAGTTGCACATGGTACTTCAAAATTGATTATGATGCTTATTGTTGATGTTACTCTTATGGCTCTTATGTTGTACTTACTTTATGTATTGTTTTATTATCTTATTGTTGCAACTAAAGTTACATTCTGCTCTACCCAGTTAATTTGAGAAGTAAAACTTGATAGAACTAATAGGTTGCTTAGTGCGGGTCTTTTCAAACAAGCCACCTATTAGAGCCATTGCATGCCTAGATGTCCGATGGGTAAGTCTTGCTGAGTAATTAGTACTCAGGCTTTGTGCCACTATTGTTTTCAGGTAAAGAAGAGGTAGAGTTGCCCGAGAATGTGCTGCCCTGGGACATGCAAGTCCCTGAGGGTTGGACTGCCCACTGGGAGTCCGACTCGCCGCCGCTGTATTGATATGTGTTGCTAGAGTGATGGTTCTTCGGGCAAGAACCATTACTATGTTGTATCGTTGAGCTCGTAGCTCCTTATCGTTAATTGCTTCTGTTGTGTTTTCAAAAACATTATGAACTTGTAATATTCCGCTGCACTCTGATGACTTAATGATGTAATATTCAACTTAAATTCGAACCAGTGTTGTATTATCAAGTGTCTGTGTTATCAGCACCGTCGGGACCTCGATCCTCCAGGAAGGGGCGCCACAGCTGGTATCAGAGCCGTGGTGCATGCTAATACAACAAATAAATTGTATTTTCGAAAACCACGACGTTACGAGTGAGGATACGTTAGTATTGCCCCTGGTAGATAATAGGGTGGTGACAAAGCTAACCTGGGTTATGTTTGTTTACATTATTGCATCTACGGCTTCTTCAAACGAAGGTACATGCATGCTTAACCGACACACGTGATATCGGTGCCTGTGCTCGTAGGCGGATACGAGATACTGTTGGCTCGTGACTTATCACGGAGCGATCCTTTTCCATGGATTGTTACTAGTAGAACTGTGCTTCTTTTCGTAGTTTCTTTTGAATTTGATGTATTGTTTCTACAATGGATCTTCTGCAGGTACGCTAACGCTGTTAGTATAACATTTAGAATGACTTACGTGTTGAGTGCGGGTCGTCACCACATATTCGTGCCGCTAAATATCGGCAATGATAGGCGTTGTGTTGTGAGGAACGATAGGTTAATAAAATAAAGGTTTGGCATCATGCATCCCATTATAACTAAACTAAAATTTGGTTCTCTCCTTGCTCACCAACCTCTGAATAAAAATTTTCTAAACATGATAAGTATAAAATTCTGAATAACAAGGTTAACAAGAATCTGTCCTGTTTTTAGCTGCCAACTTCAAAAATTCATAACTAAACTTATACTTTGGATTTTTAGGTGTTTTAACCCAATATAGAAAGCTCTTGAAGTATATTTTCATCTCCAATAGGTTTCACTATTTTCCCAGTTTTCCTCTGTCTAGTAGAGCAAAAACATTACGCCTCTGTCAATCTGAAACAGAATTTGTTTTAAAACCCATTGCCATATTATTGACCCTTAAGGCTGGAAAATGTGAACTAAAACTTTGTTTCTAGATTTCATAGCACTTATATGAAATGCATGGTTACTCATGGAACACTGTACTGACCATTGGGTTTATGTTCAAGATGGGTGACCACGGTTTTGTGGAGCTTTCACACGACGGGTGGTGCTACACCATCGGTCTCCACCACCGTGGCTTTCCTACACTTTTGTGGGATCTCCTACACTTGCTGGGCAACGACGAGCTGCCCTCCTATAAGGGCTGCGAGATCCGTCACCACGGCGTGATTCTTGCGGAGGTGCACATCAGCGTGCCAGCTCACCTGCGCAACCTGGACATGGCGGGTATGGAGATCAGGGCGACTTGTGGGAGCCTCCGTGAGGGCTTGGAGAGAGTCGCCCATAGGGCTCTCACCGACTTCTGCGGGCGCCACACAACAGCGCTCTCTGGGACTCCGTTTGAGATGATCCCCATCTGGCACCAGGCCAACCTGGTCTGGCAGAGGCGCGTGAGGCGCATCGGCCATGACGACTACCCGACATACCAAGCGGGATACCACCGTGTGTCCTACTACTCCGAGTACCTCCTCAACTTGGATGAGGAGGCTAGCAGCCACAGCAGGATCATACTGGCTGAGGCCGAGCAGGTCTGGGTTCAGCGGAATGACCTACAGACACAGGTTGACGCACAAAAGAGAGAGATTGATGAGGACATCACCATGCTGGATACACACATATCATGGCCTTCCCCAAGTTACAAGTCGTCACCAACTCGGTCGCCGCGTTCGTCCCGGATTCAGCCGACACCCCTTCACGGTTTTGATGATATCTCCTACATCCGACGTCCAAACGAGGTGTTCTTTGATGCATTGGAAAGGGGACGACGACGCCGTCGTTTTGGTTCTGGTCCTAGCTCCAGAACTGTCGTGAGTCATAATATGTGATCATGACAAGGTGTTGTGCCACCTATTTTGGGCCAACTTGGCCATGTATCGTGTCGGGCCTTAAGCCCATGTTGGGGGCGCCCCCCCTGGTCGCCCCCAACCCTAGGACGTCTTTGTTTCCTACATAAACTTAGTAGCCGCCGTTGTTTAGTTTGGGGGGTTTTGTTTAGTTCAGTTTTTCCACAGAGAAACATGATCGAATTATTGTAACTGTGGCGACAAGTCCTTTTACAGTAATCCAGGGCCCCTGTTCTTGTTCTACACCACTGTGGCAATTAGTCCTTTTGTGTTCAGAGCTTGAACCTTTTCTTGTGATTCGCTTCATCCATATTTGCAATTTCAGATTGCGTGTTTAACCTCTCTTGCTTGTGTTCTCGATTTCGCTTGCAGGAAAAATCAAGTTGTACTTGGTGTAACGGTTGCGGGGTTGAATCTCGTCTGATTCAAGCCGGGTCGTCGACGCTGAGTTCCCCAAATTCGAGTTTGTCCCCTTACCTCTCGGAAGATCGGGCCATATCTACATCAGAGATTCAGCGACTGGCCACTACTCTTGAGGCGAGTGAGACTCACGTTACTGAGGTGACTGGACAGTGCAGCGCGACACCCTCATGCAGGAGGTTAACAGACGTGGCGTGATTATGCAGCAGCGTGCCAACAAAAACGAGCACTTGCAGCATCAGTTGACGGCTACACAGCACGAGATGGAGCTTATGGGAGAGGATTTAGAGACCCTGGCTCAGGAGAACCAGGGCCTGTAGCAGCAGCTTGAGGCAGCCCTTGCACCACCGGCAGCACCAGAGGAGGAGGACCCGTAGGAGGATATGGATGAGGAGTCTAACATAGACTACGAGGCACCAGCTCGATGCAGGACCTAGGAGAATAGTGGTAGACTAGACTAGTCTCGGTAGTCTAGATCAGTTGGGAGGTAACTTTTGTCGAACCACGCGAGGTTGTTGTATTTTGGGGTTGATGCGTGAGATGCTTTTGTAACTTGATGGCCACCTATTCCGAGTCATGTATTGAAACTATGATGATTCACGTTATGCATTGGTTGTACCCTTAGTAGCTATTGTTGTTGCAACAAAGTTTAATCGTACTCATTGACTCAATCAAAGTACTTTCTTTGTAGATGGCTGAAAACAAAGAACAACCACCACAGGGATGGGAAATTACCGATGGCCTGGAGTTCACAGGGATGATTCACCTATTTTGGAGAGTTCTCCAGAGATTCGGATATTCCATTCCTCCCACCTATGTTGGCAAGGAATTCCAGGAGCATGGAGTCCCCTCATGCGTCATCCATGTGGCGGTTCCCGCCAATTACTCCGTCATCCCCGTATGGGAATCTTGGACCCTTAGCGTCACCGGGACAAATCCGCCTTCCACCTAGAATGTATCTGCATTCAGGGCACTTACTCGATTCTGTGAAGACCACAAGCATGATGTTGCTGGAACACCCATCGCCTTGCTACCCATTAATGATGTGACAGACTTCGAGTGGATGAGGCGTGTGGATTTCATCTTTGACCCAAACCATCGCCACCATGATCCTATGCTGCCCCTAATAGATTATTATGGTTTGTCCATGTTCGCTTTGTGCACAAACTTGTGCCGGCATTTGGATGTGTTCCATTCTGCACTTCAACTTTTTGAGGTCGAAAAACAAGCTAAGGATGAAAAAATTGCAGAACTGAACCAGCAAATCCAAGCCAAGAATGAAGAGATGGATGTGATTCTAGAAGAACGTGACCAAGCCTTGCAGGATGCAGCAGATTTTGAGCATGATATGATTGAGGTTCAAGATGACTTGAACGCATTCAAGGCTGCCCATCTTCCTGTTGAAGGGAATTGGGATGAGATCTTCAAAGAGTATGGAGAACAAGACGATGTGGAGATGGCACCTGCCGGTGTTGATGACAAGGAAATGATGGATCTGGAGGAACCAGGAGAGCCTATGGCACAGGAAGGATCAGAAGAGCCAGAAGACTTAGGCCAGGAGTAGATGATTCGCTACCCCAGTGTACGGTGATGTAGCATATGTATCCCGAGTTCAGTGTAGGAGCTTGAATCTTGCATAATGTGTCCGCAATACCGTAACTAGGCGTTGGCACAGATGTGTAAGAAATTGTGTGATGATGTTATGAATTGATTTAATGAAGATGGTTGCCGTTTCTGAAATTTTATCGTGCCTCTTGCAAATTTATATCCTTGCGCATGTGATTTTATGGAATATTTTAAAAAATAACTAATGTGCAACTGTATAAATTGCAGCATGGTGCATACTCGGAATCAGGAAGATCCTAAGAGCTCTCAACAAGGAGTGAATGCTGAGCCTTCATTAGCTGAAGTCCTGGCCGCTACACTCAACAGGTAGCAGAATGACTCTGAGCTGCTCCGTCGGCTGGTCGGCATCACGACCCATCTGGCTGGACGTGGAGATAACCACAACAACTGCAACAACCAGCCCCATCAGAGCACTTACTCAGATTTCCTGGGTACCCACCCACCAACCTTCGAGCATGCCAGAGAGCCACTGGACGCCGACCACTGGTTGCATCAGACCAAGTCTAAATTCGGTCTGTTGGAATGCACTAAGCACCAGAAGGTGCTGTTCGCCGCCCAACAACTCCATGGCTCTGCTAGTGCCTGGTGGGCCAACTATGAAGCTTCTCTGCCCGCTGGATGCCGCACTGAATGGAATGAGTTCAAAGCTGCTTTCCGTGCTCATTTCATCCCCGCTGGTCTCATGCAGAGAAAGTTCCAGGACTTCATAGATCTAAAACAAGAAGGGAGGAAAGTCCTCCAATATTCTGAAGCTTTCAATCACCTAGCTCAGTATGCCACTGAGTATGTTAATACTGAGGAAAAGAAGAGGTACGCATTCCCACGTGGGATGAATGCCACGCTCAAGGAACGTCTGACTTGGCAGACGATTGGCACATACAACGATCTAGTGAATGCTGCCATTGTCCAGGAAGGTGCTATGCGCCAAGTTGAAGAAGAAGACCGCAAGAGAAAGTCCCCTGCTACTGTTTCTACTGCCCCACAGGTGAAGCATCGCCTGATTTATACTTCACCCACTGGACAACGTTTCCGGGTAGCACTGCAGCAATAGCTTCAGCGATAGTTTGGCCCGAACTACTCGAGATCATCACAGCAGCAGAACTTCCCACCTCGTGCACCGTACCAACAGCAGAACAACCAATACCATGCACCGTATCAGCAACAAGGGAACCCGAGTGCTCGTGCCCCACTGCCTGCTGATCGTGGAGGCAACTACCCTTGCTACAATTGTGGTCGTACCAGCCACTTTGCAAAGAACTGCACTGCACCAAGGTGCAACAACAACAGCAACAACAACTAGCGTCAGAACGAGGGCAGGAATGTGAATGCACCGTCACGTGGTGCCCAAGTGAACTACACCAATGCAGAAGATATCCCTCAGGGCAAACCCGTGGTGACTGGTACGCTCTCGCTCTATCGCCAGCCTGTCCTTGCACTTTTTGATTTTGGTGCTATGAATAATTTCATTAGCCAAGCATGTGTGCAAAAACTTAATCTTCAATCCCAGACTATAGAAAGATGCTACACAATTTGTTCCCCCACTGGGCAAATTAGTGCCAATCAAATAGTATGCAAAGCTCCTCTGGAATAAACATGAAAATCTACCCCACGGATTTTATCATGCTTAGCCAACAAGGAATTGATTTGATTTTGGGTATGTTCTAGATGAAAACCCATAGAGCCATGCTAGACATTGAGCCCCGTATCATTCACATCAACTCCCCTTTGCATGGAAAAGACACATTTTCTCTAAACATCAATTCATCGAAAGCCTTGATTGTCCATCACTTGGAAGGGCAATCGCTCGAGAACAGCCCTGTTGTTTGTGAGTATCCGGACATATTTCCCGAAGATATCTCTGGCCTGCCACCTGACCGTGAAGTGGAATTCAAGATATAGCTACAGCCAGGAACTTCTCCGATATCTCGTCGACCTTATAAGATGGCCCCGAATGAGTTGGCCGAATTGGAAAAGCAATTGAACGAGTTACTGGAAAAGGGATTCATTCACCCAAGGACTTCACCTTGGGGCTGCCCTGCTATTTTTGTGAAGAAGAAGGACAAATCTCTGCATCTCGTTGTTGATTATCGACCTCTCAACAAAGTTACCATCAAGAATAAATACCCATTACCACGAATTGATATCCTTTTTGATCAATTAGTTGGTGCTAAGGTATTTTCAAAAATTGACCTCCGTTCGGGTTATCATCAAATCAAAATCAGAGCAGAATATATTCCGAAGACCGCCTTTTCTACTAGATACGAATTGTTTGAGTATCTAGTAATGTCATTGGGATTGACAAACGCTCCAGCTCATTTCATGTATCTCATGAATTCGGTATTCATGCCAGAGTTGGACAAATTTGTGGTAGTATTCATTGACGACATCCTCGTCTATTCTAAGTCCAAGGAAGAGCATGCTGAACACCTTCGCATTGTTCTTCAACGTCTATGAGATCACAAGTTGTATGCAAAATTCAGCAAGTGTGAATTTTGGTTGGACCGTGTGCCATTCCTTGGTCATATAGTCTCTGCAGAAGGAATCTCGGTAGACCCTAGCAAGGTTCAAGATGTACTAGATTGGAAGCCACCAAAGACAGTTCACCAAGTATGCAGTTTTCTCGGGCCAGCATATTATCGTAGGTTCATACCAAATTTTTCTTGGCTGACCAAACCCATCACGGAGCTGCTGAAAAAGGAGAAAAAGTTTAATTGGAACAACAATTGTGAAAAAGCATTTTAAGCATTGAAGAAATTATTGACAACTACCCTAGTATTGGCTCCTCCCGACATCACCAAGCCATTCGACCTATATTGTGATGCGTCTGGGACAGGACATGGATGTGTACTCATGCAAAAAGGTCGTGTCATAGCCTATGCATCTCGATAGTTAAGGAAGCATGAAGAGCACTATCCAACTTATGATTTGGAGCTAGCTGTAGTTGTACTTGCACTAAAAATATGGAGGCATTATTTGCTCGGCAACTTAGTGCACATCTACACAAACCATAAGAGCTTGAAATATATCTTCACCCAGACTGATTTGAACATGAGACAGCATCGGTGGCTAGAACAGATTAAGGATTATAACCTGGAGACTCATTATCATCCAGGCAAGGCTAATGTAGTCGCCGATGCATTAAGCAGAAAGGTCCACTGCAACAACTTAGAGCTAGAAGATCGGGATAGAAATGACCGCGAAACTAATTCAGAACCCAGCCTTCATGTTTTACCTGCTGTAGTGATTAGCAACCTAAGTGTGCAATCTACCCTTCATGAAGGAATCATTGCTGCACAGAAAAATGATGTTGGTATGAATCATATCCGTCAAAACATTGAAGGTGGTAAAACAAAATGCTTTACCCAAGACTCGGACGGTGCTCTATGGTTCAATAACTGTTTAGTAGTACCAAAAGACTTTGAACTTCGGCGGAAAATCTTGGATGAAGCGCATCACTCCAAGTACTCGATCCATCGGGGTAGTAACAAAATGTACCAAGACTTGAAGACGAATTTCTGGTGGACAAGGATGAAGCAAGAAGTTGCTCGGTATGTCGCAGAATGTGATACCTGTCAGAGAGTTAAGGCTGATCGTTTGAAACAAGCCGGATTACTTCAACCATTGAGTATTCCCGCGTGGAAATGGGAATACATCAGCATGGATTTTATTGTTGGTCTCCCTCTCACCTCTCGGAAGCACGATTCGATTTGGGTCATTGTGGACCGACTCACAAAATCTGCCCACTTCCTACCATTCAATAACACCTACAAGATAAAGCAATATGTAGAACTATACATAGCAAGAATTCTATGTCTTCATGGAGTACCCAAGACCATTGTTACAGATCATGGCTTGCAGTTTGTCGCTCATTTTTGGGAACAACTGCATGCATCACTGGTGTCCAAGCTGAGTTGGAGTTCCGCTTACCATGCCACCACTGACGGACAAACAGAGCGTGTCAACCAGATTTTGGAAGATATACTTAGAGCATGTGTTTTAATACATGGTGGTAATTGGGATGAGTATTTGCCTTATGCGGAATTCTCATACAACAATAGTTACCAAGAGAGTTTAAAAATGTCGCCATATGAGGCACTTTATGGTTGCAGTTGTAGAACATTGCTAAACTGGTCTGAATCTGGAGAAAGGGTAACCTTTGGTCCCGACCTTGTCAAGGACGCTAAAGAAAAGGTTCGTATCATTCAAGCCAATCTTAAAGTCACCAAATGCCGACAAGAGAAGTATGCAAACAGACGATGTAGGCCACTGTACTTCAACAAGGGTGATTACGTCTACCTCAGGGTGTCGCCTATGAAGGTATCCAACAGTTTGGAGTCAAAGGAAAGTTAGCTCCCCGTTATATTGGACCATTCCAAATTCTGGAACGATGTGGAAACATGGCCTATAAGCTGGAGTTACCCGCTAATCTATCCAGAGTTTATCACACCTTCCATGTCTCTCAGCTTAAACGATGTCTCAAGCCACCCATCAACAAGATTTTGGAAGAATATGACCAACTCCAACCCGATCTCACATACTCCAAACAACCCATAAAGATCCTTGACGAGAAAGAGCGCACAACCCGTAATAGAAGACTCAAATTCTACAGGGTGCAATGGAGTAACCACTCAGAGGATGAGTCGATGTGGGAATCTGAAGAATTCCTGAGTACCCACTACTCGAACTTTTGGTCGTCATACATAGGTATGTTTTGACCACCGCACTTCCATCTAGTTTGCCTTGATTCATAATCTCAGGATGAGATTTCTTTAAGGAGGGAGGGCTGTGACACCCCAGGTGTCTCACTTTCATTTAACCAACATGAAGAGCATAGATCATGAACAACATAGCATGAAATAATAACAATCACTCCCTTTTGAGTTAATTCTAGGCAAATAAAAACCCTGCAACCAAGTTATTGAAGCAATTCAAAAATTTCAATGCAACTCATGCCAAATAATTTCATCATCAATTTGGTAATAATAAAATAGAATATTACGAATTTATTGGGCATTTTATCTGCTTGGCAAAACCCTTAATTAATTAATTGATTCTTAAGTAACTAATTAATGCATTTAATAAATTCTAAAAATATGTTTATGAAAATTCCAAATAAAATTTACCAGAGTGTTCTCCACCATTTAAGTAGTTAGTCCACCAAATTTCATCATTTTTGGAAATGCCTAGCAATTTTACTTTGATTTATTAAAAAACCAGCTTTGACGAGGGACTTGTTTGTAAGAAATCTAAAACTCCACGAGGCGCCGCGCAAAATCCTTTTCTTCTCCCTCCCACTGGCGCAGAGCCCTGCCGTCCACCACCGGCGCACCGCCCGGGCCGCCTTCACCCCCCACCTCGGAACCCGGCACGCGCGACAGTGTTGCTTGCCACCCCTCTGCCTCGCCTATGCTGTCCCGTCCTGCCGTCCGCGCGCCAATGGCCTTTTCCCCCTCCCTGCATGCCATCGCCATGGCCGACCTGCCAGACTTCAATTCTGCCCCCTCTTCCCACTCCCAGGTCCCAACCACCTCGCTGACCTTGCGCGACATCAAAGCGCACCCGCACGTCTCACAAACGCAGTCCCCAGCTGTCCTTTTTGTTCTCTGCTCTCTACTTCCTCTCGTTTCTCCTCTCTGCCCTCTGCTCACCGCCAGCATCGAGCTTGAGCTTCACTGCTTCCCCGCTTCCCGACCCAGCCGAGAGCCTCGCGCTCCCGTCCACTTCCCCTCTAGCTCCCTAGGCCACTCAATCGACAATTCCCTGCGTGTGCCCGATCAATTTGAAGAAAAACCGAGGCGAACCCCTCCGGTGAGCTCCTCCATCACCGGCCAAAATTGGGTACTCTCGGCGAGTCTCATCGCCTATCCTTTTTCTCCCACACACGCAAACCACCTACGCGCCTCCCTGACCCATTTCTCCTTTGTTTCCTCCACTCAAGTTGCCAGAAATCACCATTCCCCGGCCGCCGCCTCTACTCCAACGAAACCCGGACCGCCTCGTGGACGAGCACTACCCCTCGTTCCTCCCCAAAGCGCGCTGACTTGATGCCAAGCCTCTCCGAGTTGCCGTGAAGCTGTAGGAGCAAACCCCGACTGATTTCCCGCTCCGGAGGCGAAGCGCGACCTCGTAAACTCCCCTGACGTGTTTGCCTTGATGTATGTGTCATATTTGTAGTCTCGCGGCGAGCTTTCACCCCGTGCAGCCGCCGGCAGTGAGCCCTCCGACCGCGCGCCACCCAGCTCCGGCGTGCCTAGTGGCCATCCTCCTGGCGCCTACATGGCGATGACAAGGCTCCAACGTGGATCCTAGGTGTCACCTACGTGGCCTCTCTTTTAAACCAGAAAATACCCAGGAAATGCTAGAAAAATGCTAAAACTTCCAAAATTCATAGTAAATCGAATTCAAATCCAATGGAACTCAAACAAACTTTGTAAGGTTCATTTTGAATTGCTCTATTTTAGTAAAATGATAAATCACTGGCTCTATACTTATATTTTTATCAATATATTAAATTGTCCAGACAATGATTAATTCACCAGAAATTCTAGGAATGAATTAAATCCTGATTTTTGGCATGCTAAGTAAACACATAATTATCTACCACCACAATTTTTGGTTTAGTAAAATATGAAATTTTTTAGGATTTGGAATTTATTTAGTATGTTTGCTTAAATTAATTCTAGTAATTATTCTATAAATAATTGGCCCTTGCCACTTGGCACAAAAATCACTCTTAATTAACTAAATCTGTACCCAGTAAAACACACAAGTCCAGAAACCTAAATCTACTTAATTAACTAAATTGATTTGCTTATACCACTATTTTACTTTAATAAATGCTAGTAATTAGAATAATAATATATAGAGACTGTAAATTGGTAAAAATGCAATTCACCTATGTCTCTTTTCATGATAAATCACTCAAGTCCAGAATCAATTGGTTACTATTTTAATTGCTTGATTGTTCTAAAAAACTATAACAAACCTAAACAAATGAATAACACACATAAAATGATGAAATTTTAAATTGTTTCTTTGAAGCATATGACTTCAAGAACATAAGAGTAATTTTAATTAACATTAAAACACGACATAACTTCTCTGAAGCATATGGCATCGAGAACATAATAATAAATTATTTGACACCAAACCACGATGTGCTTTTATATATCATATCATTGCATATAACGGTGTTACGACAATACCATTAACACCTTTGTCATCATATAGGTAACGACAACTAGGAGCCCGAAGAGGATCATCAGAAGGAGACTAAGTCTCAGGAACAAGAGATTGAAGTCGCTAACACCAGTGTCGATCAAGGCAAGCCCCGGTTTTCATTCACCATTTTACAAAGTTGCTAGTTATCAATATCACTAGTGTCTCTGATTATTGTTGCATTAGGTCATAGGAGTTCATTGGAACCCACTTGCATGATGCCCAAATGACCTATACCACTGTCATTAGAACTTTGGTAGTATCGGTACTGTGTCGCTTTGCTTAGTAACTACTAGGCGTGATAGATATCATTACAAAGAATGAACTTGACCACTAGAACGAGACTTGTAAAAGAAGTTTATTTTGATGTCATGACTGGGCAGGGATGATGCATGTGTAAGTTTGCAGCAACACATGGGCGTTTACAGCGGTAGCCCTACCTTGTCGAACCGAGGACCCGTCCATGGTCGGCCCCTTGGTCAAGTATTGAACAGTACCGAATGCATGCTAGTCTATGGGCACTAGTAAACTGATGTAGCATTGACACGACAATGAGGACGGTACCTAGTACAGTGGTCATTGACCCTTCTGCTGCTGGACTGGGCGGTTCATACCGTGAAGTACTATTGGCAGGATGGCATGCCCACTCGTTGAGACTGCACTCAGACCGAGTTGTTTTTCGTCCTTGCAAATGGTTGCCATATACGGCCTTAATTGGTGTGTATGTGTCATGTATCTCGGGTTATCCCAGCTGGTGTAAATCAATTACAATTGCTGTCCCTCGCAGTAATGAGTACCACTTGGTCACTGAGTCATCACGTAGTTGCACATGGTACTTGGGAATTGATTATGATGCTTATTGTTGATGTTACTCTTATGGCTCTTATGTTGTACTTACTTTATGTATTGTTTTATTATCTTATTGTTGCAACTAAAGTTACATTCTGCTCTACCCAGTTAATTTGAGAAGTAAAACTTGATAGAACTAATAGGTTGCTTAGTGCGAGTCTTTTTAAACAAGCCACCTATTAGAGCCATTGCATGCCTAGATGTCCGACGGGTAAGTCTTGTTGAGTAATTAGTACTCAGGCTTTGTGCCACTATTGATTTCAGGTAATGAAGAGGTAGAGTTGCCTAAGAATGTGCTGCCCTGGGACATGCATGTCCCTGAGGGTTGGACTACCCACTAGGAGTCGACTCGCCGCCGCTGTATTGATGTGTGTTGCTAGAGTGATGGTTCTTCGGGCAGGAACCATTACTATGCTGTATCATCGAGCTCGTAGCTCCTTATCGTTAATTGCTTCTGCTGTGTTTTCATAAACATTATGAACTTGTAATATTCTGCTGCAATCTGATGACTTAATGATGTAATATTCAACTTAAATTCGAACCAGTGTTGTATTATCAAGTGTCTGCGTTATCAGCACCGTCGGGACCTCGATCCTCCGGGAAGGGGCGCCGCAGCATAGGCAATGACACAACCGCTTTGCATAAGCACACATCCAAGTCTTGTCCCAGATGCATCACAATACACGTCAAACGGTTTGGTGATGTCCGGCTAAGCCAATATTGGGGCAGTGGTTTATAGTTCCTTCAACTTCTGATATGCTTCTTCACATTTATCACTCTATTCTAACTTCACATTGTTTTCCATTAATCTTGTGATAGGCTTGGATAACAGGGAAAATTAGGGATGAACCTACGATAATATCCAGCTAATCCGAGGAAACTACGAACTTGATGAACTATTTTCGGTGGCTTCCAATCTAGCACATCTTGAACTTTGCTGGGATCTACCGAGACTCCTTCTGCTGAAACTAGGTGGCCAAGAAACGGCACACGGTCCAACCAAAATTCATACTTGCTGAATTTTGCATACAACTTGTGATCACAGAGACGTTGAAGAACAATGCGAAGATGTTCATCATGCTCTTCCTTGGACTTAGAATAGATGAGGATGTCATCAATGAATACTACCACAAATTTGTCTAGCTCTGGCATGAATACAAAATTTATGAGGTACATGAAATAGATAGGAGCATTTGTTAATCCGAATGACATTACTAGATATTCGAATAATCCATATCTAGAAGAGAAGCCAGTCTTCAGAATGTCTTCTGCTCTGATCTTGATTCGATGATAACCCGAACGGAGGTCAATTTTTGAAAAGACCTTGGCACCAACGAATTGGTCAAAAAGCATATAAATACAGGGTAGTGGATATTTATTTTTGATGGTAACTTTGTTTAGTGGCCGATAATCAATGACAAGGCACAGAGATTTGTCTTTCTTCTTCACAAAAATAGCAGGGCAGCCCCAAGGTGAAGTGCTTGCGCAAATGAATCCCTTTTCCAATAACTCATTCAATTGCTTTTTCAACTTAGCCAGCTCATTCGGGGCCATTTTATACGGACGACGGGATATTGGAGAAGTTCCTGGCTATAGTCCTATCTTAAATTCCACTTCGTGGTCAGGCGGGAGGCTAGAGATATCTTCAGGAAACACATCCGGATACTCACAAACAACGGGAATGCTTTTGAGTGATTGTTCTTCCAAGTGATGGACATCCAGGGCTTTCGATGAACTGGTATTGGCCATGCAAGGGAGAGTTGATGTGAACAGTACGGGGTTCGATATCTAGCATGGCTCTATGGGTTATCATCCAAATCATACCTATGATCAGGTCAATTTCTTGATCCTTGAGCATGATGAAATCGGTGGGATAAATCCTCTGATTTATTTCTAGTGGAGCTTTACATACTACTTCGTTAGCAAACATTTGTCCAGCAGGAGAGCAGATGGTGTAGCATTTAATTATGGTGGTGCTGTGGACATTATGTTTTTGCACATAAGCTTTGCTAATGAAATTATGCGTAGCACCAGAATCAAAAAGTGCAAGGACAGGTTGGCTATAGAGTGAGATCGTACCGGTCAGCACGGGTTCGCCCGGAGGGATGTCTTCAGCATTGGTGTAGTTCACTTGGGCACCACGAGGCGGTGCATTCACATTCCTGTTCTAGTTCTGACGTTGGTTGCTATTGTTGTTGTTGCGCCTAGGTGTGGTATAGTTCTTAGCAAAGTGGCTGGTATGACCACAGTTATAGCACGGATAGTTGCTTCCACGATCAGCGGGCTGTGGGGCACGAGCATTCTGATTTCCTTGCTGCTGATATGGTGCACGATACTGATTGTTCTACTGTTGGTATAGTGCATGGGGTGGAAAGTTCTGTTGCTGTGGTGGCCTCGAGTAGTTCGGGCCAAACTATTGCTGATACTGCTACTATGGTGATGCCCGGAAATGCGGTCTGGTGGGTGAAGTGTAAATCAGACGATGCTTCGCCTGTGGGGCAGCAGAGACACTAGTAGGGGCCTTCCTCTTACGATCTTCTTCTTCAACTTGGCGTATAGCACCTTCCTGGACAATAGCAGCATTGACTAGGTCATTGTACGAGCCAGTTGTCTGCCAAGTCAGACGTTCCTTGAGCGTGGCATTCATGCCACGCAAGAATGCATATCTTTTCTTCTCCTTGGTGTTAACATACTTAGTAGCATACTGAGCAAGGTGATTGAAAGCCCCAGAATTTTGCAGGACATTCCTCCCTCCTTGTTTCAGATCCATGAATTCCTAGAATTTTCACTACATGAGGCCAGCGGGAATGAAATGAGCACGAAATGCAGCCTTGAACTCATTCCACTCATTGCGGCATCCAGCGGGCA
Source organism: Eleusine coracana subsp. coracana (assembly GCA_032690845.1). Taxonomy (NCBI): domain Eukaryota; kingdom Viridiplantae; phylum Streptophyta; class Magnoliopsida; order Poales; family Poaceae; genus Eleusine; species Eleusine coracana. Next base: position 35,226,596 of record CM064422.1, on the reverse strand, counting down.
GAGAAGCTTCATAATTCACCCACTAGGCACTAGCAGAGCCCTGGAGTTGTTGGGCGGCGAACAACACCTTCTGGTGCTGAGAGCAGTCTAGCAGACTGAATTTAGACTCAGTCTGACACAGCCAGTGGTCGGCGTCCAGTGGCTCTCTGGTAGGCTCGAAAGTCGGCGGATGAGTACCCAGAAAATCTGAGTAGGTGCTTTATCGGGGCTAGTTGTTGTTTATGCGGTTGGCTCCATGTCCAACCAAATGGTACGTAATATCTACCAGCCAGTGGAGCAACTCGGTGTTGGTCTGCTGCCAGTTGAGTGCAACAGCCAATACTTCTGCCAGTGAGGGCTGAGCATTAGCTCCCTGCTGAGAGCTCTCAGGTCATCCTGATTCCGAGTATGCACCATGCTGCAATTTATACGGTTGCACATTAGTTATTTCTCAAAATAATCCATAAAGACATATGTGCAAGAATATAAATTTGCAAGAGGCATAAAATTTCAGAAATGACAACCATTTTCATAAATCAATTCAGATTACATGGTTGTTAAAAGGACATCGTCACACAAATCTTACACATAGGTGTCAATGCCTAGCTACGGTATTGCGGACACACTATGCAAGATTTGCAATCCTACATCCGAACTCGAGATACATATACTACACGAACAGTATACATGGTGTAGCGAGTCATCTACTCCTGGTCTATATCTTCTGGCTCCTCTAGTTCTTCCAGTTCCATAGGCTCTTCCGGTTCCTTCGGATCCATCATTTCCACATCATTAATACCAGCAGGTGCCATCTCTACATCCTCTTGTTCTTCGTACTCTAAGGTGATCTCATCCCAATTCCCTTCAATAGGAAGGTGGGAAGCTTTGAATGCATCCAAGTCATGATGAGGACATCACTCCTAAGTATACATGCAAGACTCCTCCAATTCTAGACTTGCAAGGTCCAATGACTAGAGCTCGTGCACGACGACTAAATTTAGAGGTGAGCTCGTTCCTACATTCTTCATTATATGTGACTTTTGAGAATGGTTTGCCACCTAATGATTATATTGTAATTAGGAACCATGGAGAGGACCAAGAGATGATGGGAGAAGGACTTGGAGATGTGGAGGACCAGCAAGGACGTGGAAGCCAAGGTGGAGGCCCAACCAAAACCGACTTCGAGTCTGTTTCGGGGCTCAGGACCAGTCTGCACTAAAATGGAGGCCCAGGACACATACGGACTCGGATTTGGATGTTCTACATATGCACGGAAAGATAAGAAGAAGACCTTTCCAATGCCGCCGGTCTCATATCAAAATTCATCCGAGTCATTGGGAATCGTCGAAACAAGAGAGGGTCCAGAATCTATTTTGCTGCTACGTCGCTTGTTTTTGGCCTTTGGGCTTTGTATCTAGTTGAGCCCAATTAGGGGCGCATCCAGAGGGTCTTGCACGACCCTAGGGTCTTCATATACAGCCACCGCCACACCATTAGGGTTTGGGTTTTGCTCAGATTATTCTGCTCATAATAGTTTCACCGTTATCACGGTTTGTGAGACCCCAACTTTGTGAGATTCATAATACATCTGCAATTATGTTGCCTTCTTCTTTGTTTTTGCTTATGTTCTTGATTGGTAGACAGGGATTAGCTTTCTCGGCGAGGTCAATAATTTTAGGACGGTTGATAACCAGAGGAGACGTCGTGCTACGATTGCGGGGTTTAGAACGTGTTGTTCTGAAGCCGGATCGATTTGTGTGTCGCCTCCGACCAAATCAACGTATCCAGAACCTTTCAGAAGATCGGGAACCCTTGTCCACATCAAGTCATCTCGAGCCTCAATCATATCACGCTCTTCTATAATCGCATCCATCTCTGTATTCTTTGCTTGGATTTGTTGGTTCAGTTCTGCAATTTTCTCATCCTTAGCTTGTTTTTCGACTTTAGAAAGTTGAAGTGCAGCATGAAACACATCCAGTCAGCGGCTCAAGTTTATGCACAAGACAAAAGTGGATAAGCCATAATAGTCTTTTATGGGCAGCATAGGATCATGGTGGTGATGGTTTGGACCAAAGATGAAATCCACAAGCCTATTACATTCAAAATCATTCACATCATTGATGGGCAATAATGTGACGGGGGTTCCAGCAACGTCATGCTTGTGATCTTCAGAAAACCGAGTGAGTGCCTTGAAAGTGGCAACACCCCAAGTGGAAGGTAAATCTGTCCCAGAGACGCTAATGGTCCAAGATTCCCATGCTGGAGTAAACGAGTAGTTGGTGGGAACTGCCACATGGATGACACAAGAGGGGACTCCATGCTCCTTAAATTCCTTGCCAACATAAGTGGGAGGGGTATCATAACCAAAGCCACGGAGAACTCTCCAAAACAGTTGAGTCATCTCGGTGAATTCTAGGCTGTCAGTGATCTCCCAACCCGGTGGTGATTGATCATTGTTTTTAGCCATCTACAAGGAAAGTATTTTGATTGAGTCAAACCTTCCTTACAGTAAAGATGTATTTCACATAAAGTGCTATGAAATACAGAGACAAAGTTCTAGTTTATATTTTCCAGTATCAAAGGGCAATAATACGGCAACGGTTTTGATCAGAAAACAAAGTCTTCGAAATTGGGGCTTGGAACAATGTTAGAGTAGACTTTCGTAGCTTTCAATATTTAATTTGCACTCTCAAAAATTCCATGTAAAACTAGACTTATGAATTTTACAAGTTCAGGTTGGCTGATTCCGTTTCTGGATGACAGGGGCTTAGTGTTTTGGCTCTACTAGACAGAGGAAAACCAATAAAATTGTAAAACCTATTGGAGATGAAAATAAACTTCAAAGGATTTCCATATTGGGTTCAAACACTTCAAAATTCGAAGTACAACTCGAATTATGAAATTCTTAAGTTCAGGGCTATGCTGAAAATAGTGTGTTGGCAGATTATACTTGCTCTCTGTTTCTGGGGTTGCTACAGTTATGATCAATAATTAACATAAACATTGGGGGACAGAGGATGTTTAGACCTTTCTAAAAAGTATTTGTCTTCCTTATTTGGTTAATTTAATAACTATGAATTTTTGAAGTTGACAGCTAAATACATGACAGATTCTTATTAACTTGACAATTGGACATGTATTTTGAAATTTGTATGCTCAACAAGTTTAGAAATTTTGTATCCAAAGTTTGGTGAGCAAGATGAGAACAAAATTTTAGTTTAGTTATAAAGGGATGCATGATGCAAAATTTTAATTTTATTGACCTATGGTTCCTCACAACATAACACATATTTTGTCGATACTTAGCGGCACGAATATTTGGTGACGACCCGCACTGAACACGTAAGTTATTCTAGGTGTCATACTAATGGCGTTAGTGTACCTGTAGAAGGTCCATTTCAGAAACAATACATCAAATTGAAAAGAAACTACAAAAATAAGCACAATCCTACTAGTAACGATCCATGGAAAAGGATCGCCCCATGATAAGTCACGAGCCAACACTGTCTCGTATCCGTCTGCGAGCACAAACACCGATATCACGCGTGTCAGTTAAGTACGCACGTACCTTCGTTTGAAGCCGTAGATGCAAATAATGTAAACAAACATAACCCAAGTTAGCTTTGTCACCACCCTATTATCTATCCTTACTACCAAACATCGTAGTTTTTAAAAATATGATTTATTTGTTGTATTATCATGGACCACGGCTCTGATACCAGCTCTGGCGTCCCCTGTTCCCGGAGGATCGAGGTCCCAAAGGAGCTGATAACGCAGACACTTGATAATACAACATTGGTACAAATTTAAGTTGAATGTTACATCGGTATGGTGATCAAAGTGCAACGGAATAATACAAGTTCATAATGTTTGAAAATAGTGGAAGCAAATAACGATAAGGGACTACGAGCTTGACAGTACAACATAGTGATGATTCACCCTAGCATCACACAACATCATTTCGGCGGCAAGTCGGACTCCTAGTGGGCAGTCCAACCCTCAGTGACTTGCATGTCCCAAGGAATCACATCTACAGGCACTTCTATTTCTTCATTACCTAAAAAACAACAATGGCACGAAGCCTAAGTACTAATTACTCAGCAAGACTTACCCATCAAACACCTAGACATGCATTGGCTCTAATAGGTGGCTTGTTTGAAAGCACTCACACTAAGCAACCTATTAGTTCTATCAAGTTTTATTTTCTCAACTTAATTGGATAGATCAGAAAGGTAACTTTTAGTGAAGCATCATGAGATAATAAAACAATACATAAAGTAAGTGCAACATAAGAGCAATAATAGTAAACATCAACAATAAGAAACATAATCAATTTCCAAGTATCATGTGCAACTATGTGATTGGCGCGGTGACCAAGTGGTACTCATTACTGTGAGGGACAGCAATTGCAATCCATTTACACCAGCTGGGAAAACCCGAGATACACGACACATATGCACCAATTAAAGTCGTATATGGAAACCTATCGCAAGAAAAGCACCCACACCTTGGACCGGGTATCCCGGGTACATATGTCCCACAGTAGCCCCCAAGAACTTTTCCATCTTGAAACGTCGCCTTGAGTCATTTCGACATATTTTGAAATTGGAAAGTACTTCTTTTATTGTACCTGATAACTTTTCTTCATGAACGCCTGAAAAAGGCATACTCTATGAGTATAGCCCCCAACTCAGAAGGTGTTGAGTTTTTACCGAAACAACTTGTGAGTTCTTGAAAAATAAATACCCAATATACAGAATCAATCACAGCCCCTAGCTCAAAAGGTCATTTTGAAGAAAATATCTTATGAGCTTAAACATAATGAGATCTGAGTCTTCTGCTTCTTTGTAAGAAATCTTAAAGCTCGATTATACAATCTTTAGATAAATTGCCATCATACACCGAGTAATGCATCACCAATTTAAAAGCTACATCCCCAACATTGATGCCTCCTCCGTCCGAGTGATCTATCACGAAATTCAATTTCTACAGCCCGCAAGATTGGTGATGTATCAATTAAAGTATTTTAACACAAATTATGAAAAAATATAGCCCCCAAGATTGGTGCTGAGCTAATCCGAGTGATTTATTACAAAATCGTGGAAAGTATAACCTCCAAGACTAAAGCGTAACAATCCGAGTGATTTGGCACAAGTAACAAAAATTTCAGATTCCAAAATCAATGCTGTAACAATCCGAGTGATTTGTTACTAACATCGAGACCCACAATGTTCAAGGTTAATGCTGAAATGATTCTCAATAGCACAATAAATGCGCCTACCAATTCACGCACATCCCATTAGGTTATCTTTCCCTTATAAAAGTGCCGCCAAAACAGTCGCATCCCTTTATCTTCATTCTGCAGCAGCCACCGTCTCATGCGTACAAACCCTAGATTCCGAGCCTCCATTTCCATCTAAAAGCTCTGTGTGACTGCTTTCCACTCCTTGAAAACAAGAGTGATGGCCCCGAAATGAACCCGCCAAAGTACCAAAGCTCAATCCCAGAAGCAATCTTCTCCCGGAAAGGGCGAGGAAGAACCAATCTTCGACATCCTCGCCGCCATCAAGGACTTCCCTGCTTCGGCCATGGACTCAGAGAAAATCAATAGGCTGGTGATTGACGGAGTGCTACAGGATCAACATACCAGAGGATGGATCGAAGCTATAGGTCAGAGATTTCCCCAACCTCCAGTTGACCAGATCACTGTTTTTTCCTCCTTTTTCTACCGTGGATTTGGAATCCCTTGTTGTGACTTCTTTTGAGGTCTACTTTTTTCTATGGCATAAACCTCGTTAATCTGAACCCAAACTCCATCTTGCATATTGCCATCTTTATCCATCTGTGTGACATATACCTGGGGATTTATTCCCATTTTGATACTTTCAAGGAGTTATTTCTTTTGAAATCAAACAACAATAGTGTCATAGGAGGGGCTGGATTCCAACTGAGGAATAAATCTAAATACATCGAAGTGCCACTTCCCTCAACAAACAAAGATAGGCATGCTGATTGGTTTTACCATGGAAACCATGCTCCGCCTTTGTCAGAGACCACAGCCGAAGCCCCCAAACCACGACCCGAGTGGTCAGCAAAAGAAGATCCCAATAAGAAAGCTCAGGTTGATGCCATATTAGAACACATTGCATTTTTGTAGTCTAAGGGTTACAGCGGTGTCGACGTTGCCGCAAGCTTCATATATCGCCGTGTGCAACCCATGAAGAAAAGACATATTCCGGGTTGGAAATTTCAAATGGGTTCAGATCCCATAATGGAGGTACCAGAAAAATTATCAGAAAGGGAATTGACTTTGCGTTTGGAGAACATATTTTCCTCATTACATGATTGGACTCCAGGAATGCCAGATGCGGACATCACTCCGAAACTGACAGGAGTTCAGTAAGTTATACTTTCTCCGCTTCAAAATCAATACTGCATTCCTTTTTTTTTATTCATCAAAGAGTAATATATCATACATATTGCAAAATCTTGATGTGTATTTGTCCAATCCACCATTGCCTCCAACACCTCAAAGAAAATCGCCCACACGGCCATCAGCCCCCAAGCGCCGCAAGGCACACATTGAAGACTCTGATGAAGAAGAATCTCTAGCTGAAAGGACAGCTAGACTGCAAGAAGAAGCTAAGAAGAAAGCTTCAGAAAAGACTTCCACCACACGGCGGACCATGAAAGAAGACAATAAGACAGAGCGTGTAAAAGAACAAGTCCGTCTGAGTGAGACGAGCAAGACAGGAACCACTAAAGAGTCTACGAGCACGGTAGAAAACCCAAGGCCAACTAGCCCCCGCCGTAGGTGTCAGGCTTAAAATTTAAACGCCGCCCAAGGTAAGCAAAGCAGTATAACTTGATTCTTAGCTTTCCAGTAGTTGTCTGTGTAACCCTTATTTGCTTGGTAGGTCAATAGGGACGTCATCATCTCATGAAACCCCGCCACAAAGCTCAATTCCTAAAAGAGACCAGGCTGCTCCGTCTGACAAGACATCCAGAGATGATGTCCCAGATCACTCAGCGAAGAAGCTGAGTGCTTCGAAGAATGCTCCACAATATACTCAACCGGAGGCCAGCCATTCTAACACCCCCACAGTTCCAGATCTAAATGTTCCTGAGATGGCCACGGCTGCTAGTACTCTTGCCTCCATCGAACCAGAAGAACCATCGTTGGTATTTGAGAAGATGCCAAAGCCTACATACGAATATCCCATCGGTCTGGAAGAAAACATCAGTCCTACTCCCATCCACCGAGTGGTGAAGGAAGGCATTCCAGAAGAAACCCCGCCTGCCAGGTCAGTATACCATGTTGGCAAGTTCGCTATTTTAGGATTTGATGAGTCGGTCGAGCAAGCCGAGTTGAAGACCTTCGAGGAGCACACTAAAAAGGCTTACCACTGTTGGCACTTCCTAAGTGCCCCTTTTATATGTGAATATCAGTCCAATTATAGTATAATTGATACTAATTTAGGCCATTTACCTATGATACTAATTTAGGCCCATTTCGATGGAAGTTTATCTGATGTTTATGGAAGTTTATCTCCGCAAGACACTTGAAGATATTTGCTTAGAAGATTTATGGAACTTCAAGATCTCGACGTGCGGTACAAGACTTTATCTCGAAGGAAAGGGCCCACATGGCAGCTGTGGAAGACAGAGGAACCAACTCGGAGCAGAAACCAGAGAGAACACGGCTTGCGCCGATCGGCGCAACCAACTTATTTGCTAGAATCCGAGTCCTTCACGAGTAGAACCCCTATATATACTTGTAACCCCTATCCGCGATGAGTACCCCAAGGAGGAGGCAACAGAGGGATAATAGATTCGTAAGTTAGAGCCACCGGGGCTTGTCCCGTTAGAATAGATCTCTAGTTGAGTTTCAAGAACCATTGGTGTAAGAGTTGATTCGTCAAGGTAGGCCATCTCGATGCTGATGAATCTTGGTCTATGTATCTCAAGGATGATTGAATATGTTGATGATGGTTTTGGTGATTTGTAAGTTGATATTATCTTAGTCGTGGTGATTAGGATAGTAAGTTGATATTATCTTAGTCGTGGTGATTAGGATAGTATTCAGACATTGTATTGATTATGGTTGCTTGATGATGCCGGTAGTGTGGTTTAGCGGTGACAGCACTAAACCTGCGCAGCACTATTGGATTAGTTGAGTAGGGTAAGATACTCACGTGATTAAGGGTTTCCTCTCGACAGCGATAAATCGGGAGCCGCTCGAAAAGCAGGGTGGTCTTATTCATTATAGGTTTTCATTGATCCATGTAATTATCCATTATGATGTTGTTTAATTAGACTATCTGGTTACGATCTTACTAGTAGATATCTAGCTACTCACCGAATAGTTTTAGCTTTGGCTTTAGCTTTGGCCTTGACTTGCACTCTAGTTCAACTTCGCTGGTGAACCGATCGGCTCAACAACTTAGATCCGCAACAGCACCGATCGGCTCAACACCTGCACCGATCGGCCCAACAACTTAGATCCGCAACAATGCCGATCGGCTCAACCCTACGCCAATTGCCGTAACGACAAAATTGCTATCTGGCGCACCTTTGCGCTGGCCAGTCTCTCCTTCATACAACCTGAACTTGACAGTAGCCTTGATAAGATCGTTTACTGTTAACTATGTTTAATTACCCCTAAGGTCTCAGGGGTTTGATAATACCTTGGAATACTTTAAGGGAAAAAGTGCTACAACTGTACACCGTCCTCTTGCGGTATATAAGTGGGTGCGTAGTAACGACCAACAAGCATCTTTTTCTGGTGCCATTGCCGAGGATCATAGCAGGTTTTTAAACATTGTTTGATGTATTAGTGTCTAGTCATTGTGCTTTACTTGTCTTTTTAGTACATATATGCTGTTAAGTGAAATTAACAGGTATGGACGGTCCTAAGTCAAACAAACCCTCTAATTACATCGATGATCTAGAAAAGCTCTTACACAAGAAGAGAATAGCGGAAAAGAGGAACAAGTCACTTGGAGATTTAGATGGAGAACCAGTCAGTGCCAGCCCTCAAGTATTATTCACAGTTGCAGATCCAGAAGCAGGAGTGATGGCAGATCAGCCCTTGGTTAATAGTTTCAAGCCTCAGTTGGATAAGGTAGTCAAGACAGATTTCCAACAAGCTCAAGATCATGCTCCATATCAACTAGAGAGGTACGTCGGATTAGTGCCACAACAACCCTTCACAGGTTCGGAAGATCCCAATCAGCATCTGCAGCGCTTCTTTGAAGTCTGTAGTACATTCAAAGTAGCAGGATTGACCGGAGATCAAGTACGTGTGCGGCTGTTCCCCTTCTCTCTAGTTGGACGCCCTAAGCAATGGTACAATAGCTTGGAAAATGCAGTAAAGACTACATGGAAACCTTAGCAGTTGCATTCTTAGCCAAATACTTCCCTCCTGGTAGGACTCAAGCTTTGAAGAATAAGATTCTTGGATTTACGCAGAATATTGATGAGAGCATTGGATAAGCATGGGAAAGATACAATGAATATATGGATGCATGCCCTCATCATGGTCTTACAGTTGGCAAAACTGTTGAGATATTCTATGTGGATGGAATACCCCCTCCCACCAACACTTAGATGCCTCAGCTGCGGGTTCAGTCATGTCAAAGACTCCCACTCAAGCTAAGGAATTGATCAAATTGCTAGTTGAAAATCAATCATGGGATAGTGAGAGAAGTTCAAGGAACCTACAACCTTCTAGAGGAGTAGCAAAGAGCGTGACTGAGAAGACTCATCAAGACTTGGTTATGGATCGCCTTGATGCTATTCAAAGAAGGTTGGGTAAGAATTCCCATATCCCTAAGGAAGAGTCACTCATGCTAGCAGAATCACGCTCCACTTGTGACGAGTGTGGACAATTCGGCCATGTGCAGAAAGATTGCCCTGAAGAGATGAAGATGCTAGAATATGTAAAGAATAGTGGATGGAAACACCAATATCAGCAACAAAGGAGTTCTTTCTCTCCTAGTTCGTCCATGCAAAACACTATCCCGCTTCGTCTCCAATTTCATGAGTTCCTTCGAACTCAAGAAAAGATCAACAAGGAGAATCAAACTAAATTCAAGGAGGTTGATCATGTTCTTAAAGGGATTAATGAGAAGGTGATAGAAATTGGGAGCTCCAATGAGCAGATGTTGAAGCATACCAAGATTATGGAGCAACAGATAGGACAGTTATCACATGCTATTCAAGGCAACAAAGGGGTTATTCTTGGTAATACAATGTTTGCAGAGCAGTTAAAGGCAATAGCTACATGGTCAGGAAAGCAAACAGAAGATCCAGAGCACTCTACGGGAGCAAGGAAGACCTGCATCGATCGGCTCACCACTGGCGCCGATCGGCACGATGGTATTGTTAGCACCAATCGGCTCACTCATTGCACCGATCGGCGTGAGGAAGAGATTGACCTCTCTGGACTGAAAATGGGTATGGAAACAGAGGAGTATGGCCCTACCACGTTCTTGGATACTCAACTGCTGACAAAGATAGAGAGAGTGCGGCAACACGACAAGCAATTTGCAAGGTTCGACGATGTTATGAAGAAGCTTTACATCAATGTCCCTTTTGTTGATACTATTCAAGTACCTACTTATGCTAAGTACATTAAGGACATGATGCAAAACAAGAAGTCTCTAGCTTCTGAAGAGGTTGTGGAAGTCACTAAGGAACTTACGACGGCGATGAATGATGTTGCACTTGAGAAGAAACCTGACCCTGGATCACCAAGGATCAAAGCATAATCGGAACAAGGATATTTGATAGGTGCTTGTGCGATCTTGGAGCAAGTGTAGGTGTTATGCCCCATCATATATTCACAAGTCTCAATTTGCCTGAATTGGAGCCTACGGGTATGTGTTTGGAGTTAGCCGACCAGTCTGTACGCTTCCCTGATGGAATTGCTGAGGATGTGCCTGTTCAAATTGGAAACCACATCGTCCTTGTTGATTTTATTGTGCTTGATATGGATAAGAGGATGAGAACCCCGTTGATCATAGGCAGACCCTTCTTGAGGACAGCAAAGGCAAGTATTGATGTTGGGAGTGGTGAGATAAGCTTCGATATAAGTGGAACTCCCTACTCTTTCAAATTTCGCCAAAGGGGAGAAGTGTGTCGTGCTATTGATGAAGTGAAGAGGTACAAGACACCGAGGCAACATGGCATCGAGAGTGATTGGAGGGAATGTAAGGATAGGACGTCCGAGGTATATGAGCTATTAAGATAAGTGAACCTTGTAGTGTCGCGGTCTTACACCCCGCACTGCGACACTAAGGATTGATTGCTCGCGGGGAGGTCAAGCTCTTTGACCTCTAAATAACTAGGGTGCTCTTGGGAGGCATCCCAATTGTCAGGAGATTTAGAAGTTGTTTAGTGCTAGCCGGGAGGGCAGCCCGGTGTTTTTTACTTGCTTTCTTGTAATAAAACGATCTCCCGAATAAAAGAATTAGAAAAAGTGTGTGCTTAATTCTTGTGTGCTCCTGTGTTGTCTGCTTATTTGTGCAAAACTATGTATATATATATATTGTAAACTAACAACACGGGAAAAAGAAAAAGACCAAAAACAGGAAGGAACAGAGCTTGCACTGTTCGGCGCACTCATGCGCCGATTGGTGCATTGATAACAAGTCAGGACAGAACGCTGACGAGCTGAAAGCCAACCAGCACATCAATTTTCAAATGAAGAACAACATGTAGCGAAGAAGCGAGGGGCTAGGAGCAAAAATGGACACCGCGCCGATCGGCGCGAGACGTTGCGTTGTTGACACTTCTTAGAGTCGCACCAGAAATATTACTATCCCAGACAACGACGCCAGAAATGCTTGTTGGCACTTCTTAGCGTTGCACCAGAAATATTACTATCCCCGACAAAGGCGCCAGAAATGCTTGTTTGTATTTCTTATGATCACAGATAAATCCGCAAGCACACAGGTACCGATGTAGCACTTCACCTAGGAGTGTTCCAGGTTATCGAAATCTCAGGGAACGTGTGTGTACTAATCTCCTATCCTAATCCGTCCAAGGACAACAAGAATATGGTAGGTAGAGGGTAGAAAGGATTTCTATGGTCAAAGATCCTAAAATAAGATAGGTTCAGTCTATAAATGCTTACTTCGGGCACTGGCTTACCCCTGCATCCACAGGTGACTCCGGCCAACAGCTCTACGACATACCCGAACATGGAGGATTACTAAGGCCGGATTGGGCTGTCACCACCTACCGACTACCTCTACAAACCGTGGAGCACGCGACAAACAAAGGTAACCTCTAGCCTAGACACCACGTCTATGCTATTAATTACTATCAAAGTCTCGATGTCACACTTATAGAAGAACTTACTTAAAAAGGAAACTTAAATACCAATGGAAGATCACGAATACTTACTATGAAAGGAAAGCATCCGCTAAGGTACAAGTGTGGAGAAGGCGTCGACAAGCCCGGACCTCCTCCTAACTCTCCCTCACTATCTCCCTATTTTCTAAGCACTTTGGTAGTGCTAAAACCTTTTGAGTGGAGCTCTAAATGTTCTTCTTGTGTTATCCTTTATTTATGCCAAATTTCCCCTCTATTTTCTAAGCACTTTGGGGTCGGTAAGCCTCATGGGCCTCATGGGCTGGTAACCCTGGGTGGTCAACCCAGACCGGGCGGCCTGGCAGGCCGGCCGACGGCTTGTGCTGGGCGGCGGCCCATTATTGGTGCCGGCCCCCTCCGGGTCATGTCTTCACTTTTCCAAGTTGTGCCACGTGGATGCCTCCTTTACTTCTTCACTTTTTGCCCTCCTTAGTCCGGGGACGGAAAACAGCCTCATGATGGATTGTTTTGCAAGGTCGGCTGGATCAGATGGTTCAGCCAGATGAGACTCTGTTTTAACCAGTCGGGTGGCTGATTTTAGCCTGATATGACCTTATCCGCTGAGTTCTGATTTCAGCCATCACAACCCTGCCGGGCCCTAATTTCAGCCTCATACGACCCTGTCGGCCGGCTGTTTTACGGCAGTATCGGACGACGGGGCGTTTCTTCATGTTTTTTGCATATTTTGATTCTTTTATACCTCAAACACATGTCTCTCCAAAACTCGTGGAAAGGGTTAATAATAAAGTGCTATCACTATTTTGTTTATTCCTTTTATGTTGTTTATGTAAGGATTTGACGGTCAGATTTGGCATTTAAGGACTATCAACAACACCCCCACACTTAGTCTTTGCTCGTCCTCGAGTAAAGGAATACAAATTAAGGTGAATCATAACTTCAATTTTTATGATGGTAGCATGCAAAATATTCCAAGTCATACCTATACCTATGAACTTTTAAAGTGTCTATCATGTTAGCTTGGGTGGTTGAAGGATGGAATGGACTTGACTCTAATCATCTTCACTCATTCTGCTATGTAGCTTGGGTTTTTGAAAAGATTTTCAAAACAAATCATAGTTGTACCCCCCAAATGATTCTCTCAAATCGCTCGATGTGTATGGTTCCTCACCAGGACATTGCCTCATTTCATCCTACTTCTAAATATGGTTTTATGTGGAGCTCAAGGTAGGGATAAAAGGGAGGCATACATGTGTCTCATATATTACTAAGTCAAAAACTGGATCCATGGAGAATAATTCATGAACTTTTGATCAAGCATGTGCACATGTGGATATGTGGATGGAAAATGACTGAATGTGAATACGCCCTTTTCTTTTAAGATGCTCCCTCCCTTCTATTGGATAGGCGTTTTAGAACATGGGCTAATTCTTTCTCTATTTTTTTCACCTTTTTTTTGAATCATGAATAGCCCATGTCACTTTTACAAGGATATTTGGAGAGGGAGTCTATCAGAATATGATGGAGTACTTTATTTAATGGATAGATGATGACATGGAATTGCTATCTTCCAGTATAGAAGAAATAGCACATGGATGATGGATATGGTGGTGCTAACTTCTAGTGAAGAAAGTATTAGCAAAGTGGTGTGCACAAAATCTTGATCAAAAAGTCATAAATAGTAACTCACAAGGGTCACAACAATTTGACAAAGTTCAATGAAACAACAAGTAGCATATGCATAAGATTTTCAATGAGTTCACCATATGGCTTTGGTAGGAAGGTATAATCATTGAGGAGTCAAGCTATTGATTTTAATTTTTTGATTTTTTTTCTAAGAAAAATTCCCAAGCATATCAAGCATAAGAGGAAGATTCATTTCGTCAAACCATATCTCATGCATCAACTACCTAGGTGACATGCTTTCCTAAAGATGCAGTTCACAAGTAATAGGTTTATGAACTAGGAATAAGGAGCATGCAAGCCCACCAAATAGAAGCATGAAATAAAATGAGGGTTCCACAAGGTTCATTTTAATTTTTTCAAGTTAAATTTTTATGATTGATTCAAGAGACAATAATTTTAACTCGCAAAACAAGGAGGTGAAGGAATTGAGTGCATAAACCGTCGCATTGAAGAGGGTGGAAGTTGGGATGTGCCTGGAAGCCACGCTCTTTCTCATGTTTTTGAATTTTGTTGTTTGCACATTGAAAAGCCTGAGAAGCCTCCCACACACTTGTTCTTGTACCTGGCTGCTTTTTATTCAAAACAAACAAAGGGTTGTGGAAACAAAAAGGACTCTACCGGGTCTAGGACCGGGGAGTCTAAATTTATTCGAATGAGAGAGAAAGCAGAGAGGAATGCTAGAGTAGAGCATTGAAATCAATTAAATTGATCACATCTACCTCCTTACCTTCGTTGTCATCTGGCTCTAGGAAGACTTTAAAAGATGACCATTTACTTTAAACTGGTTCCCTCCGTCATCTTGGAGTGTGATTGCTCCATATGATGCAGCATTAATGATCGTGAATGGTCCTTCCCATTTACTCCGAAGCTTCCCATGACCATACAACTTGACTCTGGAGTTGAAGAGCAACACCTCGTCGCCTGGCTTGAACTCCTTAGGCTTGATCCTTCGGTAGTGCCATCTTTTGGTTCTATCCTTATAGATCTTGGCACTATGGTAAGCCTTCTCTCTCCATTCCTCTAACTCGGACAGCTGTATTTTTCTACGTCTCCCAGCCTGCCTAAGATCCATGTTGCATTTCCGGATGGCCCAATGTGCTCTATGTTCCATCTCGACTGGTAGATGACATGTTTTTCCATATACGAGCTGGAAGGGAGACATACCAATTGGTGTTTTGTATGCTGTCCTATATGCCCAAAGTGCATCTGGTAGCTTCATCTTCCATCCACTCCCCATCTCATTCATGGTCTTCTACAGGATGTTCTTAATCTGTTTATTTGAAGTTTCTACCTACCCGCTTGTCTGATGGTGGTATGGAGTTGCAATGTTGTGTTTTACAACAAGCTCTCTTAAGAAGTTCTGGAAAGTCTTATCAATAAAATGAGACCCTTCATCACTTATCACCATCTGTGGTGTTCCAAAACGAGGAATGATGATCTCGTGGAACATTCTTCGGGCGTGCTTGGAGTCGGCAGCTCTGCATGTTATTGCTTCTACCCATTTGGATACATACTCAACAGCCACCAAGATGTACTCGCAATCATAGGACTTTGGAAATGGTCCCATGAAGTCAATGCCCCATACATCAAATAATTCCACTTGAAGGTTGTATGTTAGGGGCATTGCGTTGCGAGCAGTAATCCCTCCATGCTTCTGGCAATTCCGACATCTTCGGATGAATTCTTTTGTGTCTTCATGCATTGATGGCCAGAAGAATCCACTCTGCCAGATTTTCGCTTGGGTGCGGAATGCACCAAAGTGGCCTCCATATGGAGATGCATGGCATTTCTCGATTATCTGGGTGCCTTCAAATCTTGGGACACATCTCCTTAGCAACCCGTTCGAACACACTTTGTAGAGGTACGGGTCGTCCCACACTCTCATAGATGAGCTTCTTCTTGTTCTCCCCTGGTGTTACATACCCTGCAACAATGAAATTCACAATGTCTGCATACCAGGGGTTGGAGTCCATCACCTTCAGTAGCATGTCATCGCGGAGGAAGTCATTTATCAGAATTTCCTGCATGTTAGTCACTTGCATACACATCAAATGATCAGGCAACAGAATTCTCTACTCCTTTCTTATCTCTAATTTCAAGGTCAAATTCTTGGAGTAGAAGAATCCATCTAATTAGCCTTGGTTTAGCATCTTTCCTAGTGAGCAGGTATTTTAGTGCAGCATGATCAGTGTGAACGATAACCTTTGCTCCTACTAAGTATGACCTAAACTTATTGATAGCAAAAACAACGATAAGGAGCTCTTTTTCTGTAGTGGCATAATTTAGTTGTGCTCCTGTCAAGGTCTTGCTAGCATAGGCTGTGGTGTGATGCTTCTTATCTTTGGTTTGGCCAAGAACAGCCCCAATAGCATAGTCACTAGCATCACACATGATTTCGAAGGGCAGCGTCCAATCGGGGGGTTGAATGACTGGAGCTGAGATGAGTGCCTTCTTAAGGATATTAAAGGAATGAAGGCACTTCTTAGCGTCGCACCAGAAATACTTGTTGACACTTCTTAGCGTCGCACCAGAAATATTACTATCCCCGGCAACGGCGCCAGAAATGCTTGTTGACACTTCATAGTGTCGCACCAGAAATATTACTATCCTTGGCAACGGCGCCAGAAATGCTTGTTGGTATTTCTTACGATCATAGATAAATCCGCAAGCACACGGATACCAACGTAGCACTTCACCTAGGAGTGTTCCAGGTTATCGAATCTCAGGGAACGTGTGTGTACTAATCTCCTATCCTAATCCATCCAAGGACAACAAGAATATAGTAGGCAGAGGATAGAGAGGATTCCTATGGTTAAAGATCCTAAAATAAGATAGGTTCAGTCTATAAATGCTTACTTCGGGCACCGGCTTACCCCTGCATCCACAAGCGACTCCGGCCAACAGCTCTACGACGTACCCGAACGTGGAGGATTACTAAGGCTGGATAGGGTTGTCACCACCTACCGACCCCCTCTACAAACCGTGGGGCACGCAGCAAACAAAGGTAACCTCTAGCCTAGACACCACGTCTATGCTATTAATTACTATCAAAGTCTCGACATCACACTTATAGAAGACTATGATACTCTAACTAAGTAGAGCGATGATCCCGTAAGCAACTAAGGAAAGAACTTACTTAAAAAGGAAACTTAAATACCAATGGAAGATCACGAATACTTACTAAGAAAGGAAAGCATCCGTTGAGGTACAAGTGTGGAGAAGGCGCCGACTAGCCCGGACCTCGTCCTAACTCTCCCTCACTCTCAACCTATTTTCTAAGCACTTCGGTAGTGCTCAAACCTCACTCTCAATCCTTTGTTTATGCCAAATTTCCCCTCTATTTATAGGTGGCGGAGACTTGGCGGGTACTTCAAGGTGGAGGAGAGTCGGTGGGCGAAAATTCCCCCGCCAAGCGGTGGGCCACGCCGGGCGGCCACGTGTGCCGGGCGGCCGGGCATGCCGGGTGGCATGCACCGCCGGGCGGCCACGGGATTTGGTCGGTTTCCAACCGACTCGCTTCGGACAGCTCAGATCTTGTCGTGGTGGTGGTTCCTTTGTCGGTTTCCCCCCAATTCTCCGTTTTGGGGTTGGTAAGCCTCATGGGCCTCATGGGCTGGTAACCCTGGGTGGCCAACCCAGGTCGGGCGGCAAACCCTGCTGGGTGGCAAGCCCAGGCCGGGCGGTGGGGTAGGCCGGGTGTTGGTGGCCCTTAAAACCCAATATCAGCCACCAACCCATCGGGAAATGCAAGGTAAAGACCAATGTTTTATGAATATTTGTTTGCAAGTTCAAAAGCGCCAAAATTATGTAAAATCATGAAGAAATGCCCCGTTGGCCGATACTGCCGCAAAATAGCCGGCCGACAGGGTCGTTTGAGGCTGAAATCAGGGCCCAAGCAGGGTCGTGACAGCTGAAATCAGGACCTAGCTGACAAGGTCATATCAGGCTGAAATCAGCCACCCGGCTAGTCAAAATAGAGTCTCATCAGGCTGAACCAATCCGACCCAGCCGACCCTGCAAAACACTCCATCATGAGGCCGTTTTCCATCCCCAGACTAAGGAGGATAAAAAGTGAAGAAGTAAAGGAGGCATCCATGTGGCACAACATGGATAAGTGAAGACATGACCTGGAGGGGGTCGGCACCAAAAAGGGGCCGCCGCCCGGCCTAGGCCGCCGGCCGGCATGCCAGGCCGCCCGGCCCACCCCGCCGCCCGGCCTGGGAATTTCCTCCCGGGGTGGCCATCCCACTTGGTCCATCGTGCCAACCGACGCCGAGTGGATAAGGCGGTTGAAAACCGACCCAAAACCGTCATCCGGACCAAATCTGAGCCGTCCAAGGGAAGGCGATCAGGAACCGACTTCATCCAACGGTCGCTCGGCCTGGCCTGCCGCCCGGCGGTGCATGCCGCCCGGCGGGGGAAATTTTGCCCATCGACTCTCCTCCACCTTGAAGTACCCGCCAAATCTTCGTCACCTATAAATAGAGGGGGAATTCGACAGAAGTGAAAAAATAGAGAAGAAACAAGCATTAGTCCCAAGTTTTACCCAAGTAGAAGAGTAGAGGTGTAGGAGGAGGAGTTCAGGATGCTAGCTCCTTCAACTTGTGCCTCGGGGATTGAAGTTCTTGCGTGAGTAATCTCCCTCATCTTCGGGGCCGGGTAACATGTAGTAGAATTCTTGCCCAAGTAATAAAGTGAGAATTTCTATCCTTTTATTCTGCGGGATCCTCGTGCATAACTTTTTATTGCTTCGCAGCATTATCTTGTTATGTTTACCAATTTTAGAACTGGTATGAAAGTCTACGTTTAGATGTGGTGTTTAGACATAGCTTTCCTGGGATTGCATTCGACCACACGGGCTGTGTGGTAGGCGGCAGGTGGTGACAGCCCTGTCCGTCCAATATTGAATTCCACCATGTTCAAGAAGTCTCAAGCAGGGTTGTCTAGTGTTAACGTGCCCACTAGTACATGAGGTTAGTTACCGACCCTTACCTGTGGATCATTATCGTGCCCCAAAGCAGATATTTGGAAATAGAATTCTCACAAAGTTACTTGGAGAAGGTTCACTACATTAGATTGCCTGGCCCGGGGACTTCTTCTACCTATAAAGTACACTTTGTTCTGCACCCTCATCACTAGGACTTGATAGATTAGGAGTGACACTTTACTCATTCCTTGTGGAAATCAATACTCTAGAATACTCCCGGGTGAAAGCTACGTTGGCATCTGTACGCTTGCAGATATTCCCCGTTAGGCCTAAGAACCGCCAACAAGCTTTCTGGCGCCATTGCCGGGGAATGGTAGCAGTGCCATTCCGAACTCCGTCTCGTCCGCTAGTTTTTCTTTGTTTTTCACCCTACCACTAAATTAGGTTGTTTTTAGTTTCTTCTTTAACCATTAAATTAGGCTATAAAAAAATTTATTGGTGATGGCTTGGCCAAGTTTACTAGTCGGGAGGTCAAATTTCATCAAAAACGACCACCCGAGTGATAATCTGAGGCTCCTGTCCAACCAGTCAGTTTTTAGCACCCTGGAGGTCGTATTTCTTGAAAATGACCACCCGGCTAGGTAATATTCAAGTACCCAGAATCCAACTCGACCACTCAAATATTAGTACCCACGAGGTCAAATTTCAGCAAAAACGACCCTTTGAGTGATGGTCTGATCATCCAGCCCGGCTAGTCGGATTTCAGCAAACCGGGAGGTCATATTCAATGAAAATGACCACCCGGCTGGGTAAATTTTTGGGAGGTCAGATTTTATAAAATTTTAGCACCCGGGAGGTCATATTTGGCAAAATATGATCACCCGGCTAGCTAATCTTGAGCCACATAACCTGAAATAACCCAGTCCAGTTTTACCACCCTCGGGTCAGCTTTTCATGAAAACGACCATCCGGCTGGGTCATTTCTGCCGCCTGGCACAACTTTTTCTCGTATTCTTGCACTTCTATGCAAAGATGATGGCCATGAGTGGTGAAGGTGTGGCTAGCCATGCCTTGAAGAAAAATGCTCATGAAAAGCCCCACCATGAGTGAAAGTGAATGAATGAGAGCCACCCGTGTCACCTCACTCTTTCACCACTCACACTCACCTACCACCCTACACACCTAGGCCTCATGAGTGGCAGCACACTCATTGCAAACATACAACTTTGGCAATCCCATCACTATACCCTTGCTCCCTACACTCTTAGCAAATTTCTGGACAAATTGAGCAAGTGGATCACATGGCACATGGACCTAGCCTTCTCCTATCACCACTAGAGCAATAATAGAGAAAATGGAGGGAAATGACCTACCGGCCGGCATGGGCTGCCGCCCGGCGTGTCCCGCCGCCCGGCATAAAAATGTTTGCCCCAAGGCTCCCCTCGAGCCAATAAATACCAGGCACACTCTCCTTTGTTTCTCCACCCTCAGCTGAAAACATTTTCTCTCCCTCTTCACCCTCGTCCCACTTCACTAGCCCTCTCTAGTAAGTGCACTTTGCACTTAGCAAGAAAAGTGTGCTGCAATAAAACCAACTAGAGAGAAATTGTTGTCACCCTTGCACGTTTGAACGACTAACACTTGGACTACTAACTGGACGACTAACCGCTAACCATTATCATCATTTTGTCCTTCAGGTATTGTGTCCAAGTAACCCCTTTTGCAGGAATGGCAAATATTTGGAGAGGCCTCTACACCAAGTTCAGCAGCAGCAGCGGCTCGAGCCGTGGGAGGCGTACGCCGAGTGAGCGCTAAGAAGCCGAGCACTCGGGAGCTTCACATGGGACGAAGAGTTTGACAAGTTCATGGAGAGTGAAGAGAATATGGTGTTCAATGACTATGACGAACGAAACAAACCCACCGCCATTCGGGACCGGGAGTTCACATCCGTGTGCAGGTTTGACCACAACTTCCTCGAGCGAATCAGTGTCCTTGCTGATTTTGAGTATGCACTCGACACAGCCGGATGAGTTGGAAGAAGACATGCAATACTTGGCTGCCAATGCTTATGAAACCAATGAACGAAATCAAGAAATACAAGCAGCCATAAGGGATGGACAAGAATGGTAGCAAAAAATGTCAGAACAACTTCAGACAAACCTCTCCATGATGAACCAACTGTTCGGCCACTTCAACATCGAGTATCTACCGCCGTAGTGAAAGTCATCCAAGCTTAAGTCTTGCAAAGACCTAAGCTTGGGGAGGTACCCAAACCAAGGTGCGCTACTTGTTCTATCCTCTCCCTCCCTTTCTCTAGTTGAGTTATTTTAAGAAAACCCAAAAAGACTTTTTTTTCAGTTTTTGAAGAAAATCATAAAAATTTGCATAGCCAAAAAGAATAAAAATATTTCCTTTTTCAAATAAAATTTGAGAACTTAGTCTCTACCTTGCCTATAGAAATGATGAATAGTTGCTCTGTTAGCTCCCTATGAGTCTCAAGTATACAACCTCTACTCTTCATTTTGGTGGGTAATGGTAGACCGGCATGATGACAAAGCTAGTCTCTCTATGTTTTAGTGGGTACAAAATGGCTAATAAACACCAAATCTAGTTGTTGGAATTCATGATATAGCATGGTTTGGATGAGTCTATAATCTCCTCATGATTAGAGTCCAATGATTTGTTTGAAAACCATGCTGTAATAAAACCCCCCTACATGGTGTATATCTTTCCTATGATAGAAAAATTCCTTCCAAGGCCAAAATTTAATTGTGAACCCACTTTTATGCCATCCATGTATGCATTCAGTTTGGTTAGGATTTGATCCTTATGAGGGACTTGCACTTTCAAAGCCAATCATTTTCCTTCACGTAATCTTTGAGTTCTCAAATAATCATGCTTGGTTATGTGGTTTCCACATTGGATTCAAGCATCCACTTCACCAAGCATGTTAGCCAAAAATCTCTCCTTTGCGAAAACCTTGATCCTACAAGAAAGAATTTGGTTCTCCCAAAATAAATGCTCAGAAAAAAGTTTGGAAAAATATTTGAACCATTGAACTAGATTCCCTACACTATGAGAGCTGAAAAAGAAAGAAAAAAAATGAGAAAAAATTATCAGCTCTTATAGATGTACAAATGTCTAGTTTCAAGGTTCATTAAATTCATTGAGCAAAAACATAAAGGACCATCCTTTCACTCTAGCACAAAAATCCAATCTTTGATAAAGATTTTTGCTATTGTGCTAGTCCACTCCTTCGCGTGAGTCCATTCTCTCCCTCTCCCCTGGACATTATTTCCAAATGGTTGAAATGAGAAAGTGCAAAGTCTTTTCACTAGGACCATCTCTTAACTTAATGAAATATGCATACTAGATGTGCCATCCTACCAAGCTCCACATATAAAGCCAAATTTCATAGAGTATGATGAGCACTTGGTGAGGAAATACACTTTTTAAGAGATGAGAGTCATAGTGAAGGATTGCACCAAGAGGGAAAATTTTCAATCTTATGCAGCATTACAAAAACTTTGGACTCATGATCATGTAGGAGGTTGACTGACAAAATCTAAACTAGTTGTTCTGAGTTCTAACCGCTCATGACAAGGTCATAAAATGCCTAAGAGCCCCACTTACAATGAGAACGACTTAGTGATCAACTTTTGCTGGTTTACCATTACCCCTATTTGAAGCCCCACATACATTAAGAGCCTAGGCCGGGCGGCGGCTTGTGCCAGGCGGCGGCCCATTTTTGATGCGGGCCCCCTCCGGGTCATGTCTTCACTTGTCCAAGTTGTGCCATGTGGATGCCTCCTTTACTTCTTCACTTTTTTCCCTCCTTTGTCCGGGGACGAAAAACGGCCTCATGATGGATTGTTTTGCAGGATCGGCTGGATCGGATGGTTCAGCCTGATGAGACTCTGTTTTAACCAGCCGGGTGGCTGATTTCAGCCTGATATGACCTTATCGATTGAGTTCTGATTTCAGCCATCACGACCCTGTCGGGCCCTGATTTCAGCCTCATACGACCCTGTCGGCCAGCTGTTTTACGGCAGTATCGGCCGACGGGGCGTTTCTTCATGTTTTTTGCATATATTGGCTCTTTTATACCTGCAAACACATGTCTCACCAAAACTCGTGGAAATGGTTAATAATAAACTGCTATCACTATTTTGTTTATTCCTTTTATGTTGTTTATGTAAGGATTTGACGGTCAGATTTGGCATTTAAGGACCATCAACATGCGCTGATCGGCGCTGTCACCAGATAGGCCCCGCTTTGTGTGCCAATGCTACAGGAACATTGGGAAGAGTGGATATTAGGTGGAAGAAATGAACACGAGGCATCAGGATCAGAGCCAGACCAGAAGACGAGGTGCAAGGAACTTGCGCCGTTCCGCGCACTCCTGCACCGATCGGTGCTGGTACCCATGCTTTGCCCAAATTGGTGACATATTCAGCAGGCACCTATTCTTAGGAACATGTATGATTTTTATGCAGGTTTCTAGTGCAGAGGAGACATGGAATTGAACAAAAGCTGAAAAAGAGACGGCGCGCCGATCGGCGCTGTCCAGAGCCGATCGGCGCAGTCAATCAAGATAATAGGATTCCGTGATGTTCCCCTACCAGTCGACATGGTGTACCAAGAAAAGACGAAAAGGATGGAAACAACAAAAGGGAGGAGAATCAGGAACCAGAGTGGTCAGAGAATTCAAAATTTGAAATGTGCCGATCGGCGCAGTGACCGCGCCGATCAGCGCAGCCCCAAATTTTGGAAATTTTTGGCGGGTCCTTCTACTGGAAGTTTTCCACACTATAAAAGGGAGGCCAGGCGCCCAAGTTCGGTACACCATCCCGGTAATCTCTCCACCTTCCCCACTACCCACGATCTCGCACACGTTCCACATTCCTCGCACATGGATCGTCTCCGCTCCTCCATCGGCAAGTTGGGCAAGAGGCTGCGCCGGGGAAGCAGTTTCGGCAATAGCGGCGAATCGAGCGGTGACTCCTCGGCTAAGGGGGGCTCCGGCGCTCACGATGACATGTCGGTGGGTGGTGCATCCACTGGCTCGGCAGCGGCAACATATGAGATCCGCGCCCGTCACTCCGTCTCCGGTGCGCCCCTTCTAACGGGGCGTGCTATGAGGAGCCAAATGGCGGGAAGCCGTGGAGTTCCCAGATCACCGCCATCATCGGCATTCATGCCGTGCACGGTGGAGGAAGGCTTCACCCTCCTGAGCACGGAGGAACAGCAGCACTACCTCGCGGTGAGGGGAAGGTTCGCCCCCAACATCGACATGGACGAGACCTTCCTCACCACGATCGGCATTTGGGAGGACATAAGGAGGATGCTAGACAACCTCGGCTAGGTGGACTTCAACCATCTCCCCATGGACTTCAACATCGACATCGTCACCGAGGTTGCCTCTACAATGAGGATCGGCTCCGATGACTACGACAACGATGCCATCAACTTCCGCGTCCATGACATTAGCTACATGGTGACCATAGAGGCGATGGCTCAAGCCTTCGGCTTCGACGCCAACGCCGATGTGGCCGGCATCTTGGGATGTAGGGAGTTGGACTCCTTTTGGAGGCGGCTCTCGTTCGTTGAAGAGATGAAGCGTGGCAACATCCATAACCCGACCATTCAAATCTTCCATCGGTGGCTGGCGGCACGCACATACGACAAGGTTGACTACAGCAACGTCACCGATGCGGACTTGCGGTGGCTATTCAACGCCATCGTGAGCCCATCTCACTGCAACCCTATGTCGGTGATGGTGCGGGGTTGGTTCGAGAAAAGGGGCAAGAAGAGCAAGAAGTTGGCATTTGGGGGCTATCTTCAACGCCTGGCAGCCCATGTCTGTGGCGATGACGGACCGGGAGGACACGAAGACAAGTGGGAGCTCACGATAGAGATCGGCGAGAATATGACTCATGGCAACATTGTGAGAGGAAGTGTTCGCACCGGCTTCCATGTCGGCGGCACCAACATTAGGCTCCCGTGTGCGAAGCTAGGATTTTTTTCTCCCTCGCAAGCTAGTGGGAGGAAACTGGATTGAGGAAGGTCTCCTGGAGGGGGGTGAGTTCTCAGGGACCACCGTGGGCGGATTCGACAACCGGCAATATCTACAGCAGCCGATGGTGAGTGGAACTCATGGGGGTCACACCAAGAGCCTCAGTAGTACCAGACAGGGTGGAGCGATGCAGCGGGCGGTTCACAGCCCACTGCGCTGGTCGGTGCAGGCGGCACGCCGGTCAGCGCACCCTACTTCAGCACAGGAGATGACTATAGGCACCAAGGACGAGTACCTGTGGTGTCTCCGGTGCCCGGTGCAGACTTCTTCGTGTCCATGTAGGGGTACCTCGACAACAACATGCACCACATCGAGCACATGGGGGATGCCACGTCCCAATGGAGGAACAACCACGACGCGATGGTGGAGGAGTTCGAGCGACTCAAGGCGCGGTGCTATGGCTTTGATCAGCCACTGTCTCCACCTCCGCTTGATTAGAGTGCCTAGCAGTGGGCATATGTATTGGTTTCCCGGTTTGCATTTTCTTTATCTTTTGCAATCTTTTTCTTTATTTGCTTATGTGTCTGTGAGTGGGTTCGGAAACGATGTATCGGGTGTGTTTATTTTCCATGTATGTGTGTTAGTAGTAGTTTTATTTTCATGCAGGTGTGTTAGTAACAGTTTTATTTTCATGTATGTGTGTTAGTAGTAGTTTTATTTTCATGCAAGTGTGTGCGAAAATCATCACCATGTATTCGAGTTTTGATCTTAATATAATGGTGGCGGTTGTGCTCTATTAGAAGAATTAAATTACCTATTCTTTGTTGAAAAGTGTTGATGAAGATCAAGTAATGTTGAGCATTGAATAAAATTTCGAACTTACACTTAATGATTATTCAGCAAATATTTCTTATGTGGAGCAATTCTGAATACCCATGTGCTTCATTTGCACTATCCAATTCATAATGAAAACTTAGTACCAATCTTTTTATAAATAAATTTCATGTTGTGAACTTTGGAATTTATTGTTTCCAAGATCCTCACCTACCAATGCCATATTTTGAGCAATACTCATGAACCTTTGATATGAAGATAAACATTAAATTGATGGTTGAGTTCGGTTAAGATTTAATTTTGTTTAGTATGAACTTTACTAGGATGGCCAAATCCTTGTGTATCTTTTTAGCATTGAATTACTCATGCAAATCTCCATTTCGCTGAGTATTCTATTTTAAAAACAAAGTTCTATTGAGTATATCATTCCCTGACCACATCCTATGTTCCTGGCTGTATTTGAACTTTGAATAAATTTTGAAGCTAGATGAATCAAATAGCAACAAAAGCTGGTGATTTTAGGTTGAAAGCCGATCGGCGTAGTCTGAGCTGATCGGCGCAGCAGAGAGCAACATAAAAAAAACAAGAGAAAAATGGTGAAAAAAAAATGCTCTACTGTTTGCTAAGGGACTAGCAAAGTTTTAAGTGTGGGGGGTGGTATATGACATGCTTATTCTCGAAATTCATTCTAATATAGCCATGAATCATTCCAACCATGTGCAATCTGATGATGGGAGTTCCTTTTCCTTCCAAGATCAAATTTTTGATGCACATGTCCACATATCCAAAGTGTGAGGCCTTTCTTAAAATTCCTTTGGCCATCTTGTTAAGTTTTTGTAATTCCAATAAAGAATAATCTCCTAGCTTTACAATATATTGTTGGTTTATGTTTGCAATCCTTGAATTATCTCACCTAGCTACTCATATAAGCCTTACACTCAATTATTTGATCATTATGATGTATTATATAGGTTGAGTGATTTGAAAGATGAGTTATTGCCTTGGATAATTTGGAAGATAGATTCTTTATGTTCACAACAATCTTTTAAGTGATTTACATGTGTGGAAAAGTTATAATTTATGAGTTGGACATGATCTTTTGCTTTGGGGAGAAACTTTGAACTTTATGCCCATATTTGAATTATTTTGCTGAATACCAATATGAAATACACTACAATAGAACAATGCTCAACATTTGCTGATTTAAGATATCTTTCATGATAAGAAGAGTATGTTCTTTGATTTTTCTCTCTTTTATTTTACTCGGGACGAGCAAAGGTTTAAGTGTGGGGGAACTATTGGCACTTCCTAAGTGCCCCTTTTATATGTGAATGTCACCCCAATTAGAGTATAATTGATACTAATTTAGGCCATTTATCTATGATATTACCTATATATTTGTATATGCGTTGTTTTGGAGCTTTATTGCAGAAACAGGTAAAATTGGCTATTAAAGTGATGCTGGACAAGACAGGAGTCTAGAACCGACGAAAAGCACTGAAGAACCCCTGTGCGCCGATTGGCGCCAGCCCATGAGCCAATCGGTGCAAGGGTATTTTGGCCAATCGAAGTGACCGAGGCCCATTCCGATGGATGTTTATCTGATGTTTATAGAAGTTTATCTGCGCAGGACACTTGAAGATATTTGCTTAGAAGATTTATAGAACTTTAAGATCTCGACGTACGGTACAAGACTTTATCTCGAAGGAAAGGGCCCACATGGCAGCTGTGGAACACAGAGGAACCGACTCGGAGCAGAAACCAGAGAGAACATGGCTTGCACCGATCAGCGCAATCCTGCGCCGACCAGCGCAACCGACTTATTTGCTAGAAACCAAGTGCTTCACGAGTAGAACCCCTATATATACTTGTAACCTCTAGCCGCGATCAGTACACCGAGGAGGAGGCAACAGAGGGACAACAGATTCGTGAGTTAGAGCCACTGGGGCTTGCCCCGTTAGAATAGATCTCTAGTTGAGTTTCAAGCACCATTGGTGTAGCAGTTGATCCATCAAGGTAGGCCATCTCGACGGTGATGAATCTTACTCTATGTATCTCAAGGATGATTGAATATGTTGATGATGGTTTTGGTGATTTGTTTATCTTGATTCTATAATCATGCATGTGCTTATTCTTATTGCTTAGTTCTAGGCTATGTAAGTTGATATTATCTTAATCGTGGTGATTAGGATAGTATTCAGACATTGTATTGATTATGGTTGCTTGATGATGCCGGTAGTGTGGTTTAGCGGTGATAGCACTAAACCTGCGCAGCACTATTGGATAGTTGAGTAGGGTAAGATACTCGCGTGATTAAGGGTTTCCTCTCGGCAGCGATAAATCGGGAGCCGCTCGGAAAGCAGGGTGGTCTTATTCATTATAGGTTTTCATTGATCCATGTAATTATCCATTATGATGTTGTTTAATTAGACTATCTGGTTACGATCTCACTAGTAGATATCTGGCTACTCACCGAATAGTTTTAGCTTTGGCTTTAGCTTTGGCCTTGATTTGCACTCTAGTTCAACTTCGCTGGTGAACCGATCGGCTCAACACTTGTGCCGATAGGCTCAACAACTTAGATCCACAACAGCACTGATCGGCTCAACACCTGGGCCGATCGGCCCAACAACTTAGATCCGCAACAATGCAGATCGGCTCAACCCTACGTCGATCAGCGCAACGACAGAATTGTTGTCTGGCGCACCTTTGCGCTGGCCAGTCTCCCCTTCATACAACCTGAACTTGACAGTAGCCTTGATTAGATCTTTTACTATTAACTTTGTTTAATTATCCCTAAGGTCTCAGTGGTTCGATAATACCTTGGAATACTCTAAGGGAAAAAGTGCTACAACTGTACACCGTCCCCTTGCGGTATATAAGTGGGTGCGTAGTAACGACCAACAACCACTCGTTCCAGGTATACTTTCCTTCTTGAATAATAATAATAATAATAATTGAATATAGTTGCAGATCTACACATTGTTGCAGGCCTTGAAAACCCATATGGCTAGCAAAAGCAAACTTTTGCAACTTGGAGAGAAGCATTGTGCAAAAGCCAGGGAAAGGCTTGAAGTAGGACGCCTATCGGTTGATCTGAAAGCCCGTTCATCCCAGGTGGATGAACATCAGTTTAAGCTCAAAGGTACGAGAACTGTAAACTCCATACCCTACATGCTACTTGCTGGCCACAATTATTTGACCTCTCCCGTACAGAGGTATCACAAGCGCTGATGCTAAAGCATAAATAAGATGCCAATTCAGCCACACAGATTGTAAAATTGCAAGGCCACCTAAAAGAATTGGAGCCATCTTCCTTAGCTACTAAGGCTTTAAAAAGCGAAAACCAGGGCTTAAAAAGCAGCTCCAGGACTTGGAAGATGTTAAAAACCAATTTGAAAAGCTGAAGGACGACTTCAAAACTATGCAAGAATCTTAGGCCCACTAGAAGAAGAGAGCAGAAGGTACAAACTGATATTCTTGTGCTTATGAAAACTGTTACTGCCAACTGATCCTTTGGTAAATGATAGAAGCTGAAGAAACGATAAAAGCCCAGAGGAAAAGGAACACCAAGCTAGAGACTCAGCTAGCCAAAGCCGAAGGCATTTTTAAAAAGGCCGTATATGAGCTAAACAAGTTTCAAAATTCTTTCAAAGAAGTTGAAAAACTCAAGGAAGAATACAAAGCAAAAGTTGCCATGCTCGAGGCCAAAAAATTAGAAGCTAAAAAATGCCTAAGAGGTAAAGTCTGTTCTCATAATACCATTATAGCCAAGTTCATATATGCCGGACATGTGTGATTATTGCACTTCTATAGGGTCAAAAAGGTCCTATGAGCTTTTGCAGAAGAAATTTATTGAGGGTGATGAAAACCTTTGATGGTCTCTTGCAGCTGTGCAGAAGGACGCCGAAGTTGTTGCCCAGTACATCTTCCCCGAGGAGAAACCACCTTGGTGCCGAGATCTGCTTACTCGGCTACAAGAAGCCCCAGTCCGAGTGAAAGAACATGCTCGATATGTTGCAGAAGTAGCCGGCGCTCAAGTGCTGGCCATAGCGAAGTCTCACATTCCCAACATAGAGCATAGCGAAGACCTTACCAATGAGCAGTGTGAAGCACTTGTGGCCGACGCATAAAAAACTACTCATATATTAGCCGACCAGATACAATTAGATCCCTTACCAAGGGTGTAAGTTCTTGTAACAATCTGCTAGGTGTTGTGCTACACTGCTGATGTTGTAATAAGACTAATTTCAGTAGACCACCAGAGTCTAGATTCATTACCTGGTTTGTAATGAATTCTTGGGTCGTGCTGCTTCGTTCGTGTATTGTATGAACTCATGTTAAACACTCACAACCAATACACAACTCACGTCAGCCCTCCAAACAATGCTCCCGATAACCGATATGAACCATTGAGACGAAGAACTCACTCGATCAAGCATATGTGAATCAGGAGAATTGTCTTGGTCCTCAATAGATGACATGAACCCTGGGAACTAAGTAACCCGCTTGGTCAACATGTACAAGTTGCGGTGATACCAAGTCTCAGAATTAAAGTCATGATTTGAACAATAGGAATAGACATTTCACAGAAATCGTAAATTGTATAACTAATCATCATGACTATGATATATATATGTATTGTAATTAAACAATCCAAAATGAACAGATTGCAATACTCTATGAAAATTAAGCGTAGAAATGACGTAGCAGTGATATGTTCCATGAACTTTGAAGGTCCGACCCATCTTCGCGCATCAATCGGTATGCACCTGGCCGAGTGACTTCCTTTACAATAAAAGGTCCTTCCCATGGAGACGACAGCTTGTGTTTACCAACCATAGACTGAACTTGCTTCAAAACCAAGTCGCCAATCAAAAAGCCCCGTGTCCGAACATTTTTGTCGTGATAACACCTCAAGCTTTGTTGATATTTCACTGACCCAATCAAAGTGGCATCTCATTGTTCTTCTAACAATAGTAGGTCGTCACACCTATCCTTATTGGATGTACTTTCTTCATATGTTATCAGGTGTGGGGAGGCGAATAACTCCTCAGTCGGCAACATTGCTTCTGAATCCGTGGTGCGACTGACATTGGTTCTAAGACCCCATAATACCAACGGTAACTCTCGAACCCAACATGGAGCATACTTTTCTAGTCAATCAAATATGCGCGGTTAAATTCCCAAAAGTAGAAGGCCATTTGCCCTCTCGACCTGGCCATTAATCTGCGGATAGGTGGCCGAAGCATAGCCGATTTTGAAGCCCACCTAACCCGCAAAATCTCTAAGCTCTTCGGCAGTGAATTGACTGCTGTTGTCAGTGATTATCTTGTTCGGGGCACCAAACCGAGTGACTATGTCAGTCATAAACTCGATGGCCTTGTTCGTCGAGATCTTGCCGACTGGTTTAGCTTCAATCCACTTAGAAAATTTGTCCACCGCCATGAATAGGTGAGTGAAACCACCTTGAGCCTTCATGAAGGGTCCAACAATGTCCAAACCCCAGACAGAAAACAGCCAAGTTATGGGAATGTTTTGAAGGTCAGTGGCAGGTACGTGCATCTGGTGGGCAAAGAACTGACAACCTTCACACTTCCGGACAATATCCTTAGCATCGGCACAAGTAGTTGGCCAATAAAATCCTTGCCTCATAGCTTTGGCCGCAATCGTAGATGGGCCCGCGTGATTCCCGCATATGCCAGAGTGAATGTCCTCTAATATAGCTATGCCCTCGTCTTGTGACAGACATTTCATCAATATCCCATGTGGACTTTGCCTGTATAGGAGATGATCAACTATGCAATATGACTAGGACTTATGAATGACGTAGAGGGCTTCTTCTTTGTCGGTCGATAACGTGCCATGATCCAAATACTCAATGAAGGGAATGCGCCAATCTACCTCGATGACAGCTACATGAGATGTTGCTCCCTCTTTTGGTACCGACTGCACCATAGTTTGTCGGGGTAGTACAGATGGCTTATGTAAATCAACGAGAAATACTCCATCAGGTATTCTAGATCTACTGGACCCAAGCTTGGCCAGTTCGTTCGCCTCTTCGTTATACTTGCGTATGACATGTTTATACTCGATGCCATCAAACTTGTCTTCGAGCTTCCGAACTTCAGTGTAGATGCTCTCGTGAGAACAACACCACTCCTTTGTGACCTGATTGATTACAAATGCCGAACCACCAGAGACGCTTATTCTTTGGATGCCGAGTCACACAGCTGTCCGAAGTCCATGTAATAATGCTTCATACTCTGCGGCGTTATTAGACGCGCGGAAATGCATTCGAAGGACATACCACAGCTTAGCTCCATCATGGGATAACAATACGACCCCTGCTCTGGTGCCTTCTAGTTGTATGGAACCATCAAACGCCATTCTCCAATAGATTAATTATTGCGGGGTGGGCGGTAATTCACATTCTGTCCACTCGGTGATGAAGTCAGACAAAGCTTGACCTTTGATCGCGTCGCGTGGTTTGAAGGTGATATCATACAATCCAAGATCGATGGCCCACTTGGCTATTTTTCCAGTTGCCTCTCGGTTGTGGAGCAATTCACCCAGCTCGAATGATGTATGGACCTCAATTGGATGACCCTCAAAGTAGTGCTTCAACTTCCTAGATGTCATCAGTAATGCATAAACTAACTTCTAAAGCTGAAAATACCGTACCTTGGATTCCGATAAGACCTCGCTGACAAAATAATCCGTTTGTTGGACCTTTTGAGCCTTGCCATCTTCTGCCCGCTCCACTGCCAGCACAGTGCTGACCACGTGTATGGTTGCAGAGATGTACATCTGCAAAGGTTCCTTTCGCTCTGGGGGGTTAGCACCATAGGACCGCTAATGTAAGCCTTAAAGTCATCCAAGGCTTTTTGTGCATCATCATTCCAGATGAATGATTTTTGCTTCTTGAGTAGCCGGAAAAAAGATAATCCTCGAACGCCGAGTCGTGATACGAACCAACTAAGTGCTGCCATACAGCCGATAAGCTTCTGAATGTCCTTTTGCAAATGCGGGGGTTCCATTCGCAATATTGCGCTCACCTTTTCTAGATTTGCTTCGATCCCTCGATGTGATACCAAAAAACCGAGTAATTTTCACGATGGGACACCGAAGACACACTTTTCCGGATTAAGCTTCATATTGTATTTGCGAAGGTTCCCGAATGTTTTGTCCAAATCTAATATTAGGGCGGAAGAGATCTGGCTTCAACATTTTTTCCTATCTGGCTATCCAGGCATCATTGCATGGTTCGCTGGTAGGTGGCGCCAGTATTTTTTAGACCAAAGGGAATTGTTGTGTAGCAGAAAGCCCCGAATAGCGTGATGAATGAAGTTTTGAGCTGGTCGGATTGATTTAAGGGAATCTGATGGTACCCTGAGTAGGCATCTAAGAAGCACAACAAGGCGCATCTAGCCATTGAATCGACCACCTGATCAATGTGTGGAAGGGTGAATGGATCTTTGGGGCAAGCCTAGTTAAGGCCGGTGTAATTCACACACATCCGCCACTACTTATTCTTCTTTCGTACCAGGACTAGGTTGGCCAACCAGTTGGGGTGGAAGACTTCTTTAATAAAACCGGTTGCCAATAGTCAGCCGATTTCTTTTCTAATCGCATCCTTTCGGTCCTGCAAAAATCGTCTAAGTCGCTGCCTTACAGGCCTGGCATTTTCTCGAACGTGAAGTTTGTGGTCAGCCTTTTCCCTTGGAAAACCCGACATATCAGAGGGTTTCCATGCAAATATGTCTTTGTTATTTCTAGGAAAAAGGATGAGTGCTTTCCTATTTATCACCTAGATCGACCCCAATATTGGTGGTCTTGGATACATCACTATCATCTAAGTGAATCTTCTTAGAGTCCACGGCATCCGCCTGTACCATGGCCTTCAGCGTCTTTTTGGGTGGTGAGTCGAGCATAGCCTCCTCCGTCGTTGTGATTGCTGCATTCAACTCGGCCAATTCTGATTCCACCACCTTCTTCTCAGTCAAATCTCAACTACCATTGTCGCAATCATATGATGTCCGAACATCTGAACGGAGTGAAATGACTCCATTCGGTCCTGGCAGCTTCATCATCATATATGGGTAATGAGGTATGGCCATGAACTTGGCGATGGCTGGCCGCCCTATGATGGTGTGGTATATAGACTCGAGGTCGGCGACCTCAACGGTAATGCGCTCCATCCTGTAGTTCTCCCGAGTGTTGAAAGTCACTGGCAGAGTGATTTTCCCAGGGGAACTGTTTGCATGCTAGGGATCATGCCGTGAAACAGCGATCGGCTTGGCTTGAGGTTGGTCAAAGGTATGTCGAGCTCCTTGAAGGTTTTCACAAAGAGGATGTCCAAGCTGCTGCCGCGGTCCACCAGTACCCTATTTAGCCGAACTCGGTTAACAGTCGGAGTTAGTACTATAGGATATTTCCTGAGCCTGGGGATGTAATCTGGATGGTCCGACCGATCGAAAGTAATCGGGACCTCAGACCAACACAAGTAATAAGGCACTGCTGGCGAGACCGAGTGGAGCTCTCTGTATAGGATCTTCTGCTGGCACTTTGAATCTGCCATGGATCTACCGCAGATGTAGTTGACCTCGCGTTTGGGATCATGGAATTCCTTCTTGTCCTTGTCTTGGTTGTCCTTATCCATGTCTTTTATGCCACCCTTGGGGATCCAGGGGCGGTCTTTGCAGACTTTCAAAACATGATGAGAAAAATTCTTCAGCTTAAAGCACTCCCTTGCTTTGTGTGCACCGTCATGCAACAGGCAAGGGCCATCAATATTTTGTTGAAGTCCTCGTGAGTGACTTGTTTCTTTCTGGTGGGTGTTCCATGTTGGCCACCATCCAGTCTTGCTTACGCTTCCTGTCGCTGTCCTTGTTGTAGTTGGATGGACCCGACTGATTACAGTTCCAAGGTGCCTTGTCTTTGTACTAGAGAACTTGGAACAGAGCCGAGTTGCCAGCCATGTATTTGTCGGCCATGGTGAAGAGTTCCTTGGTCGACAACCCTCCAGCAGCATCTAGCCTTCCGATCTTCTTGATCAAGTCGTCATCACGGAGTCCACCCTGAAAGGCAGCAATGACTTGGGCGTCCGAGATGTTGGGGATTGTATTCTTCACTCGGCAGAAGCGTTGGATGTACTCTCGCAACGGCTCCCAATCCCGCTGCTTGATCCGGGCGAGTTCCCA
This sequence comes from Eleusine coracana subsp. coracana, assembly GCA_032690845.1. Classification (NCBI taxonomy): domain Eukaryota; kingdom Viridiplantae; phylum Streptophyta; class Magnoliopsida; order Poales; family Poaceae; genus Eleusine; species Eleusine coracana. The sequence goes on along the minus strand of CM064422.1, from coordinate 35,191,615 downwards.
ATGATTCCCCGGCCTGTCAAAGGTTGCATAAAAGTTGGTGGTGAATTGTCGGCAAAGTTCTGCCCAAGAGCTTATGGAATTGTCGGGTAGATTAGTGAGCTAGGTTCTGGCCGCTGGAGCTAGGCACACATGCAGATAGTTGGCCATGACAAAACTATCACCGCCGAGTGCTCGTATGGCGGTGGCATAGACATGAAGCCAGTCGTGCGGGTCTGTCTTGCCATCATAATTCTCGATGCCAACTGGTTTAAAGACGACCGGCCAGCTGACGGTTCGTAAGTCTCAAGTGAAGGCCCGAATGCCAGCCTCCTCATCGTAGCGCGACCGATTTCTCACCGAGTTCTGTCTTCGCGCCGACCCTCATCTCGTCGATCATAATGCTGATCGTCTCTAGGCGGCTCTCTCCTGTTGTTGTGTTCACAGTATCCGTCATCAACGAAACCGCGATGGCGTCATTCATCATCATATTTGCAACGAGTCGCGTCGTCTAGCTCTTGATACCTGCTGTCCAACCGAACCCGGGCATCACGTGGTGGTATACCATTGCGTAGGTCGGTGTCCAGATGCCTATCATGGTAATCCATAATTGGTTGTCATCATGAGGCAGTCGGCGGGGTTGCCTACCAGTCGGTGCATTGGCGGTCCCTTTGTTCCTGGCTGGGAATCGAATAGGCGGCCCCAGATATCGTCTTGCTTGGCGCTGATCGTTCCTCGTGCATCTCCAATACAACCGCAGCCATGATGTGTGCCTTTAGCTTGTTGACCTGAGGTGTCAACTCTGGGGAGACTTGGAGCATGGGCTCTAATGTGCTCAAATTGGCTGTTGCAGCTGTGATGTTATGCTGTGGGGTTTTGAAGACGTCTTCACCATCAAGTTTTAAGGTGACGTTGCCCATATCTAGGTTATTCACAACTCGGGATCTCTGAAGAGCATCTTATCGCTGGAGTGGAGGAGTGGGGGCGTCTGGGTTGCCATCTTTGAGATCAATTTCATGTCCATCCTGGGTTTGCGCGTTTGCCCGTGCGGCAGCCGCCACCGACGTCTCCCCATTGGCGCCTCCTTGAGCTATTGGTGCCACCATGAACACCTCGCGATAATCGGACGAGCAACTTTCCGAATCACTCGGCCCTTCAATCAAGTCAAGAACTGACTCGTTTTCAAGGCCGATCGTTGCTACTAATCTTTATTCGTCAAAAAAATTGGGATCTTCATCCTGCTGGTCCATATGAAGAGCCGGGAGATCAACCGCAATAAGGTCCGAGTCGGGCAGGGTTGCCGATCGGTGTATCGCGGGCAACGTTGAGTAGGAGCCCGAGAGGGTTTCCGCCTGGAGCACCGCCACTGTGTTGTTGAGGCCGAGTGGGAACTGGTCGGCCAGAACAATCCGATCGGTCATCGAAGGCCTGGATCTGAAAACGCGGTGGCCACCGGATGGGTCACCTGGTCTTGCTTGATGAGGTACCCACACTGATCAGCTACGAAGCTGACGGTACTGAAGCAGATCTTGTCTCCCGGGTGGAACTTGACATCGATGAAAGCCATCGATTTTGACGGAGCTGAACTCAACACGGCCCCTTCCTAGCGCGCCAACTGTCAATAGTAATATCGGCAGTGGATCGTAGGGCTACCCATGATCCTTGTTTATCGGTAAAGGCATGCGCGATACCGATAGTCGATGGACACAGGACACAGGGTTTATATAGGTTCAGGCCTCCGAAGGATAACAACCCAATGTCCTATTTGGTGTTTCTGTATTGCTAGGGTTCGCACTAGAATTCGGGTTCCAATACGAGTCTCTCCCTTCCCAAAGGTCCTCTGCCCTCCTTATATATCCGAAGGGCAGAGGTTTACAGGGTAATCTTTAGTCGGTTACAACAGATCATATCTATCCAACATATCTACTAGCCTAACTTGCTGCTTACTTAAACAAATATCTAAGTAAACATCTCCTGGGCCAAATATATCATAACCAAGCCCCCAGCCCACTCGGCCATATAGCCGAGTGGTTATGTATCCCAAGGACATATGTCCCACACCCTGTCTCTAGTTAATTTGCAATAAAATAGCTAGAGGCCTTCTAAAATTATGAAATTTGGTACACTGGCCATTTGTAGCCAGTTAGTGAAGACAAAATTCAAATTTGCATTAAAAAGATTTGAGAATTAATATTTACATTAATTAGGTTCTAAAACTTAATTTAATTATTTGGAGTATTTCCAAATATGGTAAAATTCTCAATTAATTTTTAAAATTCTATTTTATTCATACCAAACTCATTATGAATTTATTTGGCAAATGTTGGATAGAAAAATTTTATTTACCTCAGAATCTTGTTTGTAGGGTTTTTAATTGCCTATAATTAATTCAAATGGATTGGGGCTCTGTCATTTCATGCAACATTATTTATAATCTATGCTCCTCATCCTTGTTAAGTAGAAGTGAGACACCTGGGTGTCACAGTCTTGAGACTTGAAAGCTTCTTTCTTGGGCTTAGGGCAATCCCGAACAAAGTGGTTCTTCAACTGATAGTTGAAGCACTTGCTAGAAGCAAATTTGTTCTTGAAGGTCCTCATCTTCTTCATGAGAAGAGCCAAGTCCTCACTCAAGTCATCTTAATCTTAATCATCATCATCATCATCATCGTCATCATCATCATTATCTTCAATCACCACCTTTTTCTTGCTCTTCTTACTCTTGCTAGACTCTTTCTTCTCAGCTTGCAGAGCAAGGTTGGATGGTTGAGGATCATCCAAACCCAGCTGGTAGCTCTCGAAGGCAGTGATCTTGCCAAGTACATCCTTCATGGTCTTGGTCTTAAGGTCACCTTGCAAGGTGAAGGTGATGATGGACTCATACTTGGGATCTTTGAATAGGCTCAAGAATCTTCTTATCACCTTAACAGGCTTAAGCTTGAAGTCATCCCCAAGAGCATTGATCTCCTCCACTAGAACATGAAAGCGAGAATAAAAAGAGTTAGCTCTCTCATATGGCAATCTAGTAAAATTATCATACTTGTTCTTCAGCACATAGTTTCTTTCCTCTTTGACATCACTGGTACCCTCATGGAGACTCTTAATCTCAGTCCAGATATGATGTGCTATAAAACTTGCATCCAACCTAGCAAAGACATCCTTAGAAATGCAAGCATGCACTTAATAAAATCAGGCTCAAGCAGGTTCACATCCGCATCAGACTCGTGAATGACCATCCATATCCCTGGATCAAGGGACTCCAAATAGGCTTGCATGCGAGTCTTCCAATACCCGTAGTCCTCCCCGTTGAATACGGGAACACTCCCCACCTGTCTAGTCATCCTTGGCAGTGAAACCTCAAAGACGAACACTTGGATCTTATAGCATCTGTAAGGACCGAAGGCGTACCGAGAGGGAGATGGGGGTGAATCAGTAAGCCGCTCACAAATCCGAATACTTCAATTCCCACTACTTGAACTCAATAATCGTTGCAACCCAAGCAATTCTAGTAGGCCAAGACATGTCGAGAGATATTCTCGATAGTAGATCTAGGTATGCCTATGAGTATGAAAGATCGATGGACACAGGACACAAGGTTTATACAGGTTCGGGCCTCCCGAAAGATAATAACCCTACGTCTTGTTTGGTGTTTCTGTATTGCTAGGGCTCGCACTGGAATTAGGGTTCCAATACGAGTCTGTCTCTTGCCGAAGGCCCCCTGCCCTCCTTATATATCCGAAGGGCAGGGATTTACATGGTAATCTTTTAGTCGGTTACAACAGATTCTATCTATCCAACATATCTGCTAACCTAACTTGCCACTTACTCAAACAAGTATCTCAGTAAATATCTTCTGGGCCGAATACATCATACCCGAGCCCCCAGCCCACTCGGCCAGTTAGCCGAGTGGTTAAGTATCCCGAGTACATATGTCCCACAGTAGCCCCCAAGCACTTTCCATTTTGAGTCATCGTCTTGATTTGCCTCGACATGTTATGAAATTGGGAAGTGCTTCTTCTATTACTTCTAATAACTCTTATTCATAAATCCCTGAAAAAGACATAACCTATGAATATAGCCCCCAACTCAGAAGGTTGTTGAGTCTACACCGAAGCAACGTTTGAGTTATTGAAAAATATCCAATTAATCTTGTCCCTCAATAGAAAAGGGCATAATCACATCTGAATCTTCCAATTTGTCTAAACAAGCTCCATATTTAGCTGAATTTTCTCACTCGTCGAGTGATGCATCACAAAATTAATATTTACATCCATAATGCTGAAGTGCCCTTAATCCGAATGATTAACAATGAAATTCAATTGTCATAGCCCCCAAGATTGGTGATGTATCAATTGAAGTAACATAACACAGAAATACAGCCCCCAAGATAGGTGCCGAGATAATCCGAGTGATTTATCATGAATTCTCGAAAGGTACGATTTCCAAGATAGAAACCACAACAATCCAAGTGATTTATCATGGAATCTCGAAAGGTACAATTTCCAAGGTTGAAACTACAACAATCTGAGTGATTTATCACAGAATCTCGAAAGGTATAATTTCCAAGGTTGAAACCACAACAATCCGAGTGATTTATCACAGAATCTCAAAAGGTACAATTTCCAAGGTTGAAACTGCAAAAATCCGAGTGATTTATCACGGAATCTTGAAAGGTATAATTTCCAAGGTTGAAACTACAACAATCCAAGTGATTTATCACTAATGTTAAGATCCACAATATCCAAAATTAACGCTTAAAATGATTCTCAATAATATAATAAATGCACGTACTAATTAACAAAACTAGACTTAATGGATTACGAGAAGCCTCGGCCCAATAGGTCATCTATCCCTTATAAAAGGGCCTCCAAACAGTCATATCCCTTCGTCTTCATTTTGCCGCTGCCGCCATCTTGCGCACATAAACCCTAGATCCCAGGCTTCCATTTCCACCCCAAAACTCCACACCTCCAAACCCTAGATCCCAGACATCCCTGCCGCCATCAAGGAGTTACCAACGTCAGCCATGGATTAAGAAAAAATCACCAGACTGGTGATTGACAGCATGTTGCAGGATCAACAAACCAGAGGATGGATCGAGGCCATAGGTCAGAGATTTCCCCATCCTCCCGTCGACCAATTCACAGTTTTCTCCTCCTTTTTCTTTCATGGATTTGGGATCCCTTGTTGCGACTTCTTTCACGGTCTTCTTTTCTTCTATGGCATCAACCTTGTCAATCTGAATCCAAATTCCATCTTACATATTACTATCTTTATCCACCTGTGTGAGGTGTTCTTGGGAATTCATCCCTATTTTGATACCTTCAAAGAACTATTTGTTTTGAAATCAAACAACAATAATGTTATTGGAGGGGCCGGATTCCAATTAAGGAATAAATCCAAATACGTTGATGTGCCACTTCCATCAACGAACAAAGGTTGGCATGTGGATTGGTTTTACCATGGAAACCATGCTCCACCTTTGTCAGAGACTATGGTCAGCACACGACCTGAGTGGTCAGCACAGGCTCATCCAAACAAGATGTCTCAGGTTGATGCCATATTAGAGCATATTGCCTATCTCAAGTCCAAAGGTTATACTGGTGTACATGTTGTCGCAAGCTTCATATATCGCCGCGTGCAGCCTATTAAGAAACGTCATGTTCCCGGACGAAAGTTCCAATTAGGTTTACACCCCACAATGGAAGTGCCAGAAATATTGTCAGAAAGGGAATTAACATTGCAGCTGGAAAACATATTTTCTTCACTCCTTGGTAGGACTCCAGGGAGTGCGAAAAGTGGACATCATTTCGAGACTGGCAGGAGTTCAGTAAGTTATCCACTTCTCTGCTTAAAAAATCAACACTTCATTCATTATGTTCAGTAATAAATAATATGTCACATATATTGCAGAACCTTGATGTATACGTGTCCAATCCCCCACTGCCATTGATGCCGCAAAAGAAATCTCCCACTCAATCATCAGCTCCCAAGTGCCGCAAGGTGCATATTAAAGATTCTGATGAAGAAGAATCGATAGCTGAAAGAGTAGCTAGACTTCAAGAAGAGGCAAAGAAAAAAACTCTAGAGAAAACCTCCACCACTCGGCGGACCATGGATGAAAACGAGAAAGAGCAAAGTCGTCCAAGTGAACCAAGCAAGGCAGGCACCCATGAGGCGGCACCAGACACAACAGGTGCCCAAGGCCAACCAGCCCCCCACCAAGAGTGTCGGGCCTAAAATTCAAACGCCGCTCAAGGTAAACAGACCAATGTAACTTGATGCTCAACTCTCCATTTGACAGGTCGTCCGGGCGATCGTCATTTGAAGAAGTCCCAGTGCAGTTCCTGAAAAAGATCAGGATACACCACATCTCGGGTCAACCAGGGATGATGTCCCAGGCCATTCGGCAGAGAAACCGAATGATTTAAAGAATGCACCCGAATCCACTCGTCCAGAAGCTAACCAGGCTAAATCACCCAATATCCCAGACCTGAATACGTCTGAGATGGCAACGGGTGCTGATACTCCTGTCTCCACCGAACCCAAAGAGCCATCACTGGTTTTTGAATCTATGCTAGAACCAACATATGAGTATCCAATCGGTCCGGAGGAAAATGTCACACCGACTCCTATTCTCCGAGTGGTAAGAGAAGGTGCTCCGGAACAGCCAACACTAACTAGGTCAGTATATCATATTGGCTGATTTGCCATCACCGGATTTGATGAGTCGGCAGAACAAGTGGAGTTGAAAAATTTTGAAGAACATACTGAAAAGCCTACCATTCCTTCCAAGTATTCCTCCCTTCTTGAAAAATAATGTCAACAATAATAATCACCATTCCTGGCTGTGAAGTTTCAACCATATAATTCACCATCATTGCAGGCTCTGAAAACCCATATGGCCAACAAAAGTAAGCTCATTGCAGCCGTAGATTTAGAAGATCAGCTTGACAAGGAGAGACTGGAAGTCGGGCGCTTATCAGTCGCTCTAAAAGCCCGTTCATCTCAAGTTGATGAACATCAATTCGAGCTACAAGGTATGAGATCCACAAAGCCTTATACCTCACATGCTATCTTTAGAATATGAATATTTGAACTCGTCCATACAGAGGTATCGCGTACGCTAGAATTGAAGCAAAAATAAGATGCCTAGTCGGCCGCTCAAATTGCAAGTCTCGAAGGCCGTATAAAAGAATTGAAGTCGTCTGCCCAAGCTATTGAAGCTTTGAAAACTGAGAACTAGGGATTAAAAAGGTAGCTCCAGGACTTGAAAGAGATCAAGAATAATTTTGAAAAGCTGAAAAATGACTTCAAGACAAAGCAAGAATCCCTAACTTCTTGGAAGAAAAGGGCCGAAGTTAAAAATCAATATACCTATGCATATGGAAATACAACTGTAAACTAAAATGTTTATAACTAACAGATATTGAAGGAACAATAAAAAACCAGAGGGAAAGAAACACAAAGCCCGAAACTGAATTATCCAAGGCTGAAAAAATCTTCAAAAAGGTTGTGGATGAGCTAAACCAATTCTAGAAAGCATTCAAAGAAGTTGAAAAGCTTAAAGAAGAATATAAGAAAAAAGTTGCCCCCCTTGAAGCTGAAAAGGTAGAAGCTGAGAAACGCCTATGAGGTAAGTGTTTATTCATCTAATACCTTTATATCCAAGTTCATTGTACTGGACATATGTGATTATTGTACTCCTGTAGGATCAAAGAGGTCCTATGAGCTTTTGCAGAAGAAATTTATAGAGGGTGATGAAATCCTTCGATGGTCTCTTGCAGCTCTTCAGAAGGATGCAGAGGTGGTCGCCCAATACATATATCCTGAAGAAAAACCACCTCGATTTCGAGACCTGATGACTAGAGTACAAGGGGCACCCGGTCGACTAAAAGAACACGCTCGACATGATGCAGAGCTGGCCGGCGCACAAGTCCTGGCTATTGCAAAGTCCCACATCCCTAGCATAGAGTTAGATGTGGTGACCGAAGGTTTCCATGAAGATCTCTCAGACGAGCAATGTGAAGCCCTCATGGCTGATGCACAAAAAACAGCGCATATATTAGCTGACCAGATAGATCTAGATCCCTTACCTAAAGTGTAAGGAATTGTAAAGCTTAAAATATGGTATTACAACTCTATTGCTATAATATAACTAAGGTGCGATAGACTGCTAAGGTCTAGATTCATTACTAGTATTGTAATGAATTCTTGGGTCGCGCTGCTTTGTATATGTATTGTATGAACTCGTGTTAAACACTCACAACCAATACACAACTCATGTCAGCCCTCTAAACAACGCTCCCAATAACCGATATGAACCATGGAGACTAAGAACTCACTCGGTCAAGCATATGCGAATTGGGAGAGTTGCCTTGGTCCCTAACAGACGGCAAGAGCCCTGGGGACTAAGTAACCCGCTTGGTCGACATGCGCGAGTTAGGGTGATACCAAGTATCAGAATTTGATCCATGACTTAAACAATAACAAAAATTATTCACAGAAATCATAAATTGCAAAATCAGATATCATGACCATTATGTATATATATTGAATAATAGAAGTACAATAAACTATAAATACTAGGCATAAAAAAGACATAGCTGTGAAACGTTCCAGGAACTTTGAAGGTCCGACCCATCCTCATTCGTCAATCGATAGGTGCCTGATCGAGTGATTTCCTTTACAATAAAAGGTCCTTCCCATGGAGCCGACAACTTGTGCTTATCGACCTTAGACTGAACTTGCTTCAAAACCAAGTTGCCAACGGAAAAACCCTGTGTTCGAACATTTTTGTCGTGAGAACGTCGCAAGCTTTGCTGGTACTTTGCTGACCAAATTAAGGTGGCATCTCGATGCTCCTCTAACAACAACAAGTCGTCACACCTATGGTCGTTGGAGGTTTTTTCCTCATATGCTACCACACGGGGGGAGGCAAAAAGAATCTCGGTTGGTAACATGGCTTCCGAGCCACAAACAAGAGAAAAAGGGGAGTGCCCGGTGGTACGACTTACGTTGGTTCTAAGTCCCCACAACACAGATGGAAATTCTCGAACTCACCATCGAGCGTACTTTTCCAGCCGATCAAATATACGAGGCTTAATTCCAGAAAGGAGGAGGCCATTTGCCCTCTCAACTTGGCTATTGCTCCGTGGATGGGCGGCCGAGGCATAGCCAATCTTAAAGCTGACTCGGCCCGCAAACTCTTTAAACTCCTCTGCTGTGAATTGAGTACCATTGTCAGTGATGATCTTGTGTGGGGCACCGAACTGAGTGACTATTTTGATCATGAACTCGATGGCCTTTTTTGCCGAAATCTTGTCGACTGGCTTTGCTTCAATCCATTTTGAGAACTTGTCCACTGCTATGAAAAGGTGAGTAAAACCCCCTTGAGCCTTCATGAAGGGTCCAACAATATCTAAGCCCGATACTGAAAATGGCCATGTTATTGGGATATTTTGAAGTTCTGTGGCGGGTACGTGCATTTGTGGTGCAAAGAACTGACAGCCTTCACATTTTTGGACGATTTCCTTGGCATTAGCACCCGCAGTCGGCCAATAAAACCCCTGCCTCATTGCTTTGGCCGTAATTCTGGATGGGCCTGCGTGATTCCCACAAATACCAGCATGGATGTTTCCTAATATAGCTCTACCTTCATCTTGAGATAAGCATTTCATCAGTAGCCCGTGTGGGCTTTGCTTGTACAGGTGATGGTCAACTATACAATAGGAACGCGACTTGCGAATAATTCGGAGGGCTTCATCTTTGTCGGTTGGTAGTGTGTCACGGTCAAAATACTCAATGAAGGGAGTGCGCCAATCTACCTCAATGATGGCTACATGTGGTGCTGCTCCTGCCTTTCATGCCGACTGCTCCATAGTTTGCTCGATTAGTACAGATGGCTTATCCAGATCATCAAGGAATACTCCGTGAGGTATTTTAGATATACTAGACCCAAGTTTGGCCAATTCGTCCGCCTCTTCGTTATACTTGCGCAGGACATGTTTATACTCGATGCCATCAAACTTGTCTTCGAGCTACCAAACTTCGGTGCAGTTGGCTGTCATGCTTTCGTGGGAACAACACCACTCCTTCGTTACTTGATTTATAACTAGCGCTGAGTCACCAGAAACGCTTATCCTTTGGACACCGAGTGAGATAGCTGTCCAAGGTCCATGTAATAGCGCCTCATACTCTGCGGCGTTGTTAGAGGTACGGAAGTGCATTCGAAGAACGTACAGCAACTTGGCTCCGTCAGGAGATGTCAATATGACTCCTGCTCTGGCACCTTCCAGTTGTAAGGAACCATCAAACGCCATTCTCCAATAGCATAATTCTTGTGGGTCGGGAGGTAACTCACATTTTGTCCACTCGGCGACGAAGTCCGACAAAGCTTGACCTTTGATCGAGTCACATGACTTAAAGGTGATATCATATGATCCGAGCTCGACGGCCCATTTGGCGATTTTCCCAGTGGCCTCTCTATTGTGCAGCAATGCGCCTAGGCCAAATGACGTGTGGACCTCAATTGGGTGATCCTCAAAGTAATGCTTCAACTTTCGAGATGTCATCAGTAATGCATAAATTAATTTTTGAAGCTGGAAATATCGTACCTTGAATTCTGATAAGACCTCACTGATGAAATAAACTGGTCGTTGCACCTTTTGAGCCTTGCCATCTTCCGCCCGTTCCACCGCCAGCATAGTACTGACAAGATGTTTGGTTACAGAAATGTACAGCTGCAAAGGTTCCTTTGGCTCTGGGGGAGTTAAGACCAGAGGACCACTAATGTAAGCCTTAAAATCATCAAAGGCTTTCTATGCGTCATCATTCCAGATGAATGATTCTTGCTTCTAAAGTAAGCGAAAAAAGGGTAACCCTCGAATGCCGAGTTATGATACAAACCGACTGAGCGCCGCCATACAGCCAGTGAGCTTTTGAATGTCTTTTTGCGAATGTGGAGGTCCCATTTGTAATATGGCATTTACCTTTTCTGGATTAGCTTCAATCCCTCTGTGTGATACCAGAAAACCAAGTAATTTTCCTAATGGGACCCCAAAGACGCATTTTTTCGGATTTAGCTTCATATTGTACTTCTGAAGGTTACCGAATGTTTCATTTAGGTCGGATATCATGTCGGTGGAGAGCCGAGTGTTGATTACCATGTCATCTACGTAAGCTTCAACATTCCTTCCTATCTGGTTATCCAAACATCGCTGCATAGTCCGCTGGTAGGTGGCACTAGTGTTTTTCAGGCCGAAGGGCATTGTTGTGTAACAGAAGGCTCCGAACGGCGTGATGAACGAGGTTTTTGAGCTGGTCGGATTTGTTTAAGGAAATCTGATGGTACCTTGAATAGGCATCTAAGAAGCACAACAAAGCACATCCAGCCATCGAATCGACCACTTGATCAATATGTGGGAGGGAGAACGAATCTTTAGGACAGGCTTGGTTAAGGCCGGTGTAATCCACGCACATCCGCCACTCCTTATTCTTCTTCCGCACCAGAACTGGGTTGGCCAACTAGTCGGGGTGGAAAACTTCTTTAATAAAACCGGCTGCCAGCAGTCGATCGATTTCTTTCCTAATCGCATCTTTTCTGTCTTGCGAGAATCGTCTAAGCCGTTGCCTTACCGGCCAGGCGTTTTCACGGACGTGAAGTTTGTGCTCAGCCTTTTCCCTTGGAACACCTGGCATGTCAGAAGGTTTCCATGCAAATATATGTTTATTATTTCTAAGAAAAAGGATGAGCGCGCTTTCTTATTTGCCACCTAAATTGAGCCCGATATTGGTGGTCTTTGATACATCACTATCATCTAGGCTAATCTTCTTGGACTCCACAGTGTCTGCCTGTACCATAGGCTTCAGCGCCTTCCTGAGAGCAGGGTCAAGCATGGCCTCCTCCGCCGTTCCGATCGCTTCCTTCAACTCGGCTAGCTCCGATGCTGCTACTATCTTCTCAGTCAACTCACAACTGCCATTGTTGCAGTCATATGAGGTCCGCACATCCGAGTGGAGTGAGATGACTCCGTTTGGTCCTGGTAGCTTCATCATCATATAAGGATAATGAGGTACCACCATGAATTTGGCGATGGCTGGCCACCCTATAATGGTGTCATAAGTAGAGTCGAGGTCGGCGACCTTGAAGGTAATGCGCTCCGTCCTGTAGTTCTCCCGAGTGCCAAAAGTCACAGGTAGAGTGATTTGTCCTAGAGGGACTGTTTGCATGCCCAGGATCACACCATGAAACGGTGATCGACTTGGCTTGAGGTCGGTCAAGGGTATGCCATGGTCCTTGAAGGTTTTCACAAAGAGGATGTCCAAACTGCTACCACCATCTACCAGTACCCGATTTAGCCAGACTCGGTTAACAGTCGGCGTTAGCACTAAGGGATATTTCCCGGGCCTTGGGATGTGATCCGGATGGTTGGACCGATCAAAAGTAATTGGAACCTCTGACCATCATAGATACTGAGGTACCGCTAGTGGGATAGAGTGGACCTCTCTGTAGAGGATCTTCTGCTGGCGCTTCGAGCCTGCCGTAGACCGGTCACAGATGTAATTGACCTCGCATTCGGGGTCTTGGAAGTCCTCCTTCTCCTCGTCTTGGTTATCCTTATCTGAGTCCTTTGTGCCACCCTTGGGGATCCAGGGACGTTCTTTGCAGACCTTCAAGGCATGATGGGCGAAGTTTTTCAGCTTGAAGCATTCCCTGGCTTTGTGGGCTCCATCATGTAGCAGACAAGGGCCATCGAACATCTTGTCGAAGTCATCCTGAGTGACTGGTTTCCTCCTGGTCGGGCGCTCGGTGTTGGCCACCGTTCTGTCTTGCTTGCGCTTCCTATCACCGTCCTTGCTATAATCTGACGGACCCGACTGGTTCCTTGGGGTCGCCTCCTTGTACTGGCGAACTTGGAGTAGAGCCGAATTGCCAGCAGCATATTCGTCGACCATAGTGAATAGTTCTTTGGTTGACAGTTCGCCGATAGCATCCCACCTCCCAATCTTTTTTATCAGATTGTCGTCGCGGAGTCCTCCTTAGAAGGCGGCGACAGTTTGAGCATCTGAGATGTTAGGGATGGTATTTTTCACTCGGCAGAAGCGTTGGATGTAGTCTCGAAGTGGCTCCCGGTCCCGCTGCTTGATACGGCCGAGTTCCCAGTGATTCCCTGGCCTATTGAAAGTGGCTTGAAAGTTGGCCACGAACTACTGACAGAGATCTGCCCAGGAGGTGATAGAGTTGTCGGGCAGATTAGTGAGCTAGGTTCTTACCGCTGGGGCTAAGCAAACATGCAAGTAGTTGGCCATGACAAAGCTGTCGCCGTTGAGAGCTCGTATGGCTGTCGAATAGACGTGAAGCCAGTCACGCGGATCCGTCTTTTCATCATACTTCTCAATGCCGACTGGCTTGAAGCCAACGGGCCAGCTGACAGTTCGAAGTTCCCTAGTGAAGGCTTGGATGCCAGCTTCTCGGCAAGATCTATCATCGCGGTGGACCTCGTCCTGTCGATCACGGTAATGATCATCTCTATGTGGCTGCCGCCTATTGTCATGTTCATAGTCAACATAACTGCGCCGGCACCGTTCATCTTCGTACTCTCGGTGGGCCGCGTCGTTGCACTCCTGGTATCTGTTGTCCAGTCGGACCCTCGCATCACGTGGTGGTATGCCATTGCGCAGGTCGGCACTTGGATGCCGATCATGGTACTCTGCAATGGGCCTGCGCCTGGGGACAGTAGATGGGGTTGCCTCTCGGTTGGAGCGTTGTTGGTCTCTTCTATCCTCCCTGGGTACCGAACTAGCAGCCCCAAAAACTGACTTTCTCGGCATTGATCGTGCCGCATGCATCTCCAGTACAGCCGCGGCCCTGATGTGCGCTTTTAATTTGTTGACCTGAGGTGTCAACTCTGGGGAAACTTGGAGCAGGGGCTCTATTGTTTGCAGGAGGGTCGCCGTGTCCGTGATGTTGTGCCGTGGGGTCTTGAAGACATCTTCACCATCAAGCTTTAAGGTGAGGTCTCCCATATCTAGGTTTTGCATGACTCGGGGTCTCTGCTGAGCATCCGGTCTTCGAAGTGGAGGAGTGGTGGCATCTGGATCACCATCTTCGAGGTCGGTTTCATGTCAATCTACACGCGGCAAGGTACCACGCGCGGCAGCATCCCCCGATGTTTTGCCGTCTGCTTGCCCCTAGGAAGTAGGTGCCACCATAAATACCACATGGAAGTCTGAGGAACAACTCTTTGAATCACTCGGCCCTTCAATCAAGTCTAGGAGTGACTGGCTTTCAACGCTGATGGCTCCAATGAATCTTGATTCGTTGAAAAATTTGGGATCTTTGTCCGACTGATCCATGTGATGAGTCGGGAAATCAACCGTAGTGTAACCCGAGTCGACCAAGGTTGTCAATTGGGGCGTTGCGGGCAATGTTGAGTTGCCGCCCGAGAGGGTTTCTGCCTGGAAAGCTGTCGCCGCGTTGACGAGGCCAAGCAGGAATCAACCGGCTGGATCAATCTGATCGGCCGTGGCAGCGACCGAGCGGGCCACGTGTTCTTTCTTGACCAGGTTCCCGTGCTGATCGGCGACGAGGCTGACGGTGCCAAAGCAGATCTTGTCTTCCCGGCAAAACTTGATGTCGATGAAAACCATCAATTTCGATGAAGCTACACTCAACGCTGCCCCTACCTGGCGCGCCAACTGTTGAGAGATATTCTTGATAGTAGATCTAGGTATGCGTATGAGTATGAAAGATCGATGGACATAGTACACAAGGTTTATACAGGTTCGGGCCTCCCGAAGGATAATAACCCTACGTCCTGTTTGGTGTTTCTGTATTGCTAGGGTTCGCACTGGAATTAGGGTTCCAATACGAGTCTGTCTCTTGTCGAAGGCCCCCTACCCTCCTTATATATCCAAAGGGCAGGGATTTACATGGTAATCTTTTAGTCGGTTACAACAGATTCTGTCTATCCAACATATCTGCTAACCTAACTTGCCGCTTACTCAAACAAGTATCTCAGTAAATATCTTCTGGGCCGAATACACCATACCCGAGCCCCCGGCCCACTCGACTAGTTAGCCAAGTTGTTAAGTATCCTGGGTAAATAAGTCCCACAAGACCCTACACATGCTAGTGTTCATGATGATAGCAACCGTGGAAGCCAAACACACTAGCCTATGCATGCCACAATTCAACCTAGTTATTAGAGCACACAATTGCGGAATACTAATGAGGGGGTCAAGAAATTCTCATGATTTTTCCTGTTGTGTCGGAAGGATGGCGCCTTCCCCTACTCCTCGTTGGACCACTCGCCGGAATGCCGGTCTGTCCCGCCACTGATGTGGAGTTCTCGCCCATGAGCCCGCAATCAATCCCGCAGTGAAGACACGGTGCACATCACCACTGCCACATAGACACAAGCTTGCCACCCTTGAGAACTTGTTGGACTCTCTAAGCAGTCAAGGGCGCTCACTATTGATGGCCCATTCACCAACGGGCTCAAACCGGGTACAAACGTGTGATGGCCTTCACAATCGATCATGATAGGCTCTATCACCGGCACCTAACCGGTCTAGGTCCCACCATATACCAAGAGTAACAACCAAGATCACACCCTGAAGGACACCCTAGCCTTAGATATGCATCAATGCTCAAGTTACTCTCACTAGCACTCTCAAGATATGCAATATCTCCTCCTAGTGCTCTCTACTTTTCCTCCATGGAATCAACTTTCTAGGACTACTGACCTGTTGGCACCAGAATTTGTCCAGACCTAGTGATCAGACGCGTGGAGTCGAAATTGGCCAAAGTCAACGAGCCCAACAATTGAAAGGAAAAAAAGGAGACTCCTGTGGGTTTATTTTATCCTTTTCTATGTATTAGTTTTGATTTTATTTAGGAATAAGCCTAGTCGGTTTGTTTTACAGTCCTGACCGAGTTGGGTCAGAACCCCTTGCATGGGGATATAAATATGTAATAGGATCTGTACGAAAAAGGTAACACTTTCGTTCAATACAATTTGGCGCATCACCAACCTTTCCTACTCGACAAAATCCTTGTCTCGCGCGGGTTGCACAGCTCCAATCTCGGCGAGAGACTTGGATTAGTCAAACCCGGTAATTCTATCAACTTCAACTACTACTTTCTTATTGATTTGATATTCTAGTTGTTATCCATAGAATTTCTAGGTATCCGGTAATTAGATCTTTATTTAGCTTGTTCTATAGACCTAGATTGCAGTACTATCTCGGTTAGGTCCGATCTTCTGTGATTTTGGTGGATTGCGTAGGTTGGATTCAGATCTATTATTCAAGTCACTCTATAGGTTTTATCTATAATTGAATTAAATCTAGCTTCGTTCACTTCGTTTAGGCATTGTCTCAATTAAGTTTGACCTGCTCGAATCAGCAAGGATGCATCAACTTTGACCTCTTGCTGGGTGAACTGGGTTAGATTCGGTTCGGTTATAGGCAGAGTCGATAGAGTTCTATCGGGGTGTTTAGCCGATAGGTTATCACGGTTCAATCGACTTTTTGGTACTTAAATTGATTATATCATTCACTTTGATAGTCGTTTACCCCCTTGTTGAAATATGTTAGATCTGTGATTGATGAGCATATTTGCAATACCAGCTAATCAGATCTATCGATCTAACGCTATCGATAGAGTGAGTCTATACATATTTACTGTAGAACTATCGACTCAGCTCTATCGACGTTGGTTTCTTATATCGACTTGGCCAATTGCTTCATGAATACTGTAGGTTTATTGACTCTACCTATCGACTCAATTCTTTATCGACATCTATGATTTCAAACTATTTATTTAATTAAATTTTCCTGATAAGCCGATGTAATTAGTCGATTAGTTAAAATTCACTTATTTTGTTTATTCACATAATAGCATCGGCTGATCTCATGAATAGTGACTATCAACTTTCTTCATCGACCAGCCCTAGGCCCGTGACCCGCGTCTTCTGATTGTTTGTCTCTTTGTTGATTTGCAGGGAAAATCGATTGGCACGCCCCGGTTTCTTGTATTGAGCCTTGAAAGGATCGCGTGACCAAGGGGGGGGAATCGGGAATTCGCACTATGTGCCAAATTTGTCAAGTCTTTAAACTGACCACTCAAATCAACTCCTACACAATCCTAGTGGTGAACACACTAGCAAGATAATGAATCTAAGAAAGGAACAACAACCTAAGCATACTAGTGGATCACTCAAAGGCAATAGAACTCCTAAACATGTTACAAATAAAATACGGAAGCTCAAACACTACTAACAAGTAAGGAGCCTATTCATGCAAGTCAACAAGGTAATCAACTAGAACAAGTAAAGCACATAAGCATGAATAGCACGGTATGTAAACATGGAAAGTAATGCATCAAAGTAAGGAGTAGAGTAAGATATGGCTCATGATTTTTTCCCGAGGTCTCGGAAGGATGGTGCCTTCCCCGCTGGAGTTCTGGTCCCTCCCTCTATCAAGTAGAGTTCTCGCCCATGAGCCCGCAATCACTCCTAGAGTGAAGACATGATGTGTGTCACCGCTGCACAAAGCACAAGCTCGCTTTCGTCGAGAACTTGCCGGACTCCCCGAGCCGACAGGGCGCTTTCAATTGATGCCCCTCCCACCGGCGGGCTCAAACCGTGTACAAACGTGTGACGGCCTTCACAACCAATCACGATAGGCTCGATCACCAACATCTAACCGGTCTAGGTCTCACATAGACCAAGAGTAACAGTCTAGATCACACCCTCAAGAACACCTAGCCTTAGATGTGCAAGATCACCCCTTGTTACTCTCACTAGCACTCTCAAGATATCCATTATCCTCTCCTAGTGCTCTCCTCTTTTCCTTTTGGACCTTACCAAATGCTCTCAGGTATTCCACTGGCCAAGAGAGGTCACAAAGACCCCAACAACAAAGTTACATAGGCTCCCAACCTCAAACTAGTCGTTGCTCCGTGAAATCAGCTTCTGGGCCTTCTGACCGGACTGTCCGGTCACTGCCTAACCGGACCGTCCAGTCACTGCAGTACTATGCACAAACGGCTCTGACCCCTGCTGAAACTCCTTCTGACCAGACTTTCCAATCACTTGACCGGACCGTCCGATCCATTTCGGACTTCGGCTTCCTCTCTACCTGTGCACCTCACACTGGCCGGACCGTCCGGTCAATAGACTGGACCGTCTGGTGTCTATGAATCCTTGCACAGACAGATTCCTCGCTAAGTCGCTATAGCCTCCGGACAAAACCTTGGAGTGACCGTATAGTCCGGTCACCATTGACCCCTCTGTCCGGTCACTTCATTCACTGTCACTTCATTCTGAAGCTAAAACTCCTCGTCCTCGCTTGACTTTGTTTCTCGGCTTCTCCGAATAGCTCCTTGGCTTCTCCACTATCAACTAGTGTCTGTGATTTCCCCGAGCAACCTAGCACATCACCGACTAGACATGACCTAAGAGAATGACCTAGACCCCCTTGATAGTTCGGTTTTTCCTATGGACTCAAAGCCCTAACAAGTAGACAAGTGTACCCAACACATGCTCTATAGCTTGTTCTCCGCTTTGATCCATCTTCATCAACCCTTTGGCTCCATCAAGTTCACAAGCCTCCATGCCTGTGGTCATTGTCATTAATCGCCAAGGACACTGTTCACAATCATCATAAGGTAGAAGATGTTTCCTACACGAATAACACTCATGTAGTTGTTAGTCACATTTCATGTTTCTCATTCATCACCAAAACATCATACCTTAGGGTGATCTCAATGGTCATGAACCTTACAATATCCCCCTTTCTGGTGATGGATGACAACCACTACTTATGATGATCCAAAACAGACGAGCAAGAAAGAACCAAAGGAAAATGAGAGGACTGAAAGGCATACCTTGGTCCTTACCTTCGATGTAGTCTCCGCCTTAAGATGTGCTAGGTGTTGAGGGAGAACTAGCCACTTATTTAGCGCACTTGGATTTTAACCTTGATCGCAATTTGTGCCCGTCTTGGTGTCGTGGTAGTCGCTCTTGTTGATGTAGACACGCACGAAGGACGTAGATGCTCATGTCAGTGAAGATGTACATTATCGCCGTAGATATGTACCATCGTTGTTCTTCTCCATGTTGCTGTAGATGTTCATCTTGATGTGATCTTCATATGTATCCCAAGTGAAACATGCACCATTGTCTTGATCTTCTTCATATTCTTCTCCCCTTTTTGCTACCCTCAATTTCGACTTGGCTTTCGGATCTTCATGTTCTTCCCCGTTTGTGTTATTGATCTAGACTTGGCTTTTGGATCTTCATGTTCTTCCCCCTTTGTGTTACTGATCTAGACTTGGCTTTTGGATCTTCATGTTCCTTCTCCCCCTTTGTCACCTATCACCAAAGACTACACCAAAACATAACGGAACCAAGAGGCATAAGATAGTTGGCTTGAGTTAGGATAACTCCCCCTTTCATGGTGCTCCTCCTTGGTCGCAATGGCGTTCCATCGTAGCTCCCCCTACACTTAAGACTCAATAAAATATTATCTCAAATGTTCAAGAGTTAGTCATTAGAGAGGTGGGAATGTATGAGCCACTTGTCTTTGAGCTACGTGAGTAGATTTAACCTCAGAGCTCGGTTGAACATGGCTCAATGTGCATGAAGCACAAATATCACTATTTGATCATCTAGAGAGTCATGTACTCACATTGTAAATGAGTAACTCCCCCTAGACACATGCTTGGGAGCAATGCAGAGATGTATACAATGCAGAGATGCATGAATGCAAAGAATTCAAATGCTACATGTATACAATGCATGATGCGATCCTAAAGAAAAGGGAGAAAACCGCTACAAACCAAGGTGTCAACAACGAGTTGTGCCCTTCCCAAGTGTTTGCCTCATTATCACAATATAGTGCCATTTGAGTATAGTTGAGGCTATATTCCATGAGTGTTTGCCTCATGTAAAGGAGTTGTGCACAACATGTTCCCGCCACCATGTATTCCGCTTCGGCTTTGGATAGAGCCACCAAGTTTTGCTTCTTTGAGCTCCAAGATACTAGAGATCTTCCAAGAAATTGGCAACCTCCCGATGTACTCTTCCTATATACTTTACAACCCATGAAGTGCGAATCCGAATACCCAAGTAACTCAAAGTTTGTTCCTCTAGGATACCATAAGCCCATGGTAGGTGTGTACTTGAGGTATCTCATTATCCTCTTCACGGCCTTCAAGTGTGATTCTTTTGGATTTGCTTAGTAGCGTGCACACAAGCACACACTAAACATGATGTCAGGTATCGAAGCAGTGAGATAGAGCAAAGACCCAATAATTGATCTATAGAGCTTGGGGTTCACCGGTTTCCCTTTCACATCATCATCCAAGGGTTTGTTTGTAGCCATAGGCGTGTGCAAAGGCTTGCAATTTTCCATGTTGAATCTCTTGAGAAGGTCCTTAGTATATTTTTCTTGATAGATGAAGTTTCCTTCTTTCAATTGCTTGACTTGGAAACCAAGTAATACATGCAACTCTCCAATCATAGACATTTGGAATTCCGTAGCCGTCATCTCTTGAAACTCCTCATTGAACTTCTCATTGGTTGACCCATATATGATATCATCCACATAGATTTGACATAAAAAGAGATCCTTCCCATCATGCCTTGTAAACAAGGTGCTATCAATGCTTCCAATGGTGAATCCATTTTTGAGTAGGAAGTTCCTCAAGTGTTCATACCATGCCCTTTGTGTTTGCTTGAGGCCATAGAGAGCTTTCTTCAATTTGTATACATGTCTTGGATGTTTTGGGTCCTCAAACCCCGGAGGTTGTTCCACAAAAACTTTTTGATTGATCTCTCCATTCAAGAAATCACTTTTGACATCCATTTGAAAGAGCTTGAAGCCAATGTGAGATGCATAGGCAAGTAAGATTCGAATAGCTTCAAGACGGGCCACGGGAGCAAAGGTTTCTTCAAAGTCAATCCCCGCTACTTGAGAATATCCGTTAGCCACTAGGTGAGCCTTATTCTTGACAATTGCTCCTTTCTCATCTTGTTTGTTCTTGAAGACCCACTTGGTGCCAAATACATTGTGATTCTTGGGCCTCTCAACCAATTTTCATACTTTGCACCTCTTGAAGTTGTTCAACACTTCATGCATGGCTATAACATATTTGTGACCATCGACAGCTTCATCAAAGGTAGTAGGCTCAATCATAGAGATGAAGGAGAAGTTCTCAGTTGCAACATTGGCCCCATCATCAATTTCTTCACTCACATAGTTGGGCTTATATTGATTTCTCCTTGTCTTTACTCATTCAGATGGATTCCCAATGATCAAGTCACTTGAATTATCCTTGTTGATGGCCTTGGGTCTAGGACGGTATTTTTCTTGAGTGGGAGGAGCTCTTGGTGATGTATCTTGTGCATCATGGATTGTTTACTCTCTTGATATATGAGTGTCTTGGATCCTAAGAGAGGTCGAAGAGTTACTCTTATGCTTTCTTGTTTTGTACTTTGAGCTCGAGTTGGATGGGAGGGTATCTTGTGAAGAGTTAGGAGAAGTGGCTTGTGGTGAGGTATGTTGGGAGGCTTGTGGCACACTTCTCACTTGGGTTTCCTCATCATTTGGTGAGTGAACTCTCAATGAATCTTGGGAGGAGATTGTGGGTGTATTTGTGGCATTTTGGGTGGGTTCATGTACCTCGGAGGAGGAGGTTGGTTGAGGTGGTGGAGTACAGGGCTCATCAACATCACCATCATTGGCCTCATGGGGTAAAACCTCACCCACAGGTATGTTTCTCAAAGCTTCCCTCATAGACTCATCCTCAATGTTCACTTCATGAAATTGATCCTCCTTTTGAGAACCATTTCACTCATCAAATTGCACATCATAGGATTTTTCCACACACTCTTTGGCTGAGTTTTAGACCATATATGCTTTAGAAGTTCCAGAGTACCCAATAAGAATGCATTTATCAGTTCTGCTCTCAACCTTCCTGGGCTTTCTCCTCTTCTTGAGAATGTAACACTTGTAGCCAAAGACTCGGAAATAAGAAACATCTGGTTTTCGTCCCACCAATAGATCATATGGCGTCTTCTTCAACAACCGATGGAGATAGACACGGTTGGAGGTATAGCAAGCCGTGTTGATTGCCTCTGCCCAAAACCTCTCATAACTTCAATACTCATCGAACATGGCACAAGTGTCACACCCCAAAATTTCAAATTTTGGTTTGTGACCCAACTCCACTAAACTTCATCATTTTTAATAATAGATTAAAATTTTAATTTAAATTAATTATATAATTAGAGCATTAACATTCATTTTTAGCAAAAGAACTATTTTCTATAAATAATTAAACTAATTTATTATTATTATTATTATTATTATTATTATTATTATTATTATTATTATTATTATTATTATTATTATTATTATTGTATTGTTGCATTCATGCTGAATAGTTCGCATAGGGGTTTATTATGTGAAAAATATATTTAAAATTTGAGTAGTTTTTGTTTTAGAGTTACTTTTAGAAAATAAGAAATGATAATAGAAATAGAATAGAAAACATGAAAATGCAATTAGAAAAATTAGAGACAATCTAACGTGGCTCTAAGGCTAATTTCCCACCACGCAGCCCATTGGCCCGTTTCTTCCTCCCTTCTCTCTCTTGGCCAAGTTACTCCTGCAGTCCACACAGCCAGCCCGCTTAGCCCACCTGCGCACATGTCACCCCAGCCGAGCAGAACAGACGCAACTTCATCTCCTGGACAGCTGCCAATAACGGATGTTGCCGCCAGCCATTGAACCGAGTCCACAGCTCCCAAAGCACGAAGCCCATCTTGGCCGAAAGAAAGCGAGTGGACCAGTCCAAAAGCATTTTTCAGCCCAACAAGGCCACAAATTGACCGGTTCTTCTTCTTCCTTCAGAAACACCATCGATTCTCTTACGTTTCCTATGGCCAAACATCAAAGCTCCAACTGCAGTGCCATAAAACAAGCATTTACACTCTCATCAAGCCTTCAAATCGGTTCTCCACTTGATTCCACATCAAATACCATCCAGAGATAATGAAACTACAGTTGTAATTTGTCATAAACAGTCATCCTTCATGGCTGGCTGTTTCAGCTCGTCCCTACCCTTTCCCCTCCCTCCCATGGCCTATATAAACGAATCTTGGATGCCCTTGCCTTGCACCCCGAAGCCCACTGCCTTCCCTCTCTCATTTCCAACCTTTGGAGACCAAGTTTCAAGCCGTTTCCCCTGCTCCAGTCGCGCCCAGCTTCGATGCAACAAGTTGGCTTTGACATTCCCAGCGATCTACTCAATCAATTGATGCCAAATTTCACCAGATCATGATCCTTGTTTGCCTCTCCAACTTATCCAAATATTGCGTCAATTGGCGCCCCGAAGAAACCACGATCTTCTTCACCATGGACGCTGGTCCCTGTCTGTGCCTCGACTGCGCTCGACATGGTAATTTCCAACTATGCTGTGATCAATCCTGAGCGTTCCAAGCTACAAATCTTGACCCATATCGTGTTCCAGGAAGTCTTGTGTAAAGTGGAAGGAGCCCATGCCGAGATCTGCTGTCACGCATGCAGGAACGCGTTTGGCCCACCGAGTATATTGACGTGACCTTGCCAGCTTTCCACCTGCGATCTCCAAATCTGGTGAGAAACAATCCTAGGCATTATGATTCTATCGTGTTCCACAGCAGTTGCAACAAATAGGATCAAGCACTAGATCAATTGGTGTAACCAGTTAGCGGGAACGCGCAAGCCAACAATGTTCTATTGTATCATACCAGCAGCTGCCCAGCCTACCAGCCCTGGTTCACCATGGACCATGAACTAGACGCTTAGTCTAGTCCACAGACCTCGTGAACCCAGTGCATAGTATTTAGGATTTACTTTTATTCGAGTAAATCTTATTGCTTGGCTCTTTTGCATTTAAGCCCCTTACTTTAATTTTAAATATATTGTTTAGACTCAATCTCTAGCCTAGCGCACGCGTAGCCGAGCAGCCCATGCCCATATCTTTTTCTTACTTGGCTTGTTTAGCCTAGTCGCCACTCCCGCAGTAGCATGACCCATCAGCGTAGCATGCCCCAACAAGCCAACCACAAGCGTATTCGTCTTCCTCCTGCAGGAATGACACCACCGTCGAAAACCATCGTCGTCGCCGCTTTGATTCCCTGCCTCCCCGGCTCCCGAACTGACCTCGAACAAGTTCACACGACCCTCTATTTCCCCTAACCCACTCCCAGGCCTTAACCACACACTCACGTGTGTTATCGCGCATCAATGGTGCCACCTCACCATTGATGGCATTGGAGCTCGCCCCGCTCGCCTCCCCTCTCCATTGCCCCTATAAAACAGACCCTCGGCATCGCCTACACCCGTCGTTCATCCCCTATCGCCCCCTCATTCTTGTGACCCCTGAGCACCCTCCCCGTCAACCACCGACCACCGCCGCCTCGATCCCGTAGAATCGCCACCGCCGTGTTTGCCCAAATTCTGATAAGCTGCACCGTCGTGTGTCGACTCCCTGTCCTCATCCCCCTCAACATTTCCAACCCCTCCCTTCCATGCACAGTAATGTGAGCGCTCTTGGGCCCTCGACCTCAAGTTTTTACCCTTGGAGCCCGTCCCCGATGACCACCGACGACATCCGCCACCTATCTTCGTCGTCATCTGCCTCTGAGCCTCCCCGACCGTGCGGAAGCAATGAGTAAGGACCTCTGCCTTCCTCGTGTATTTTTTCCCTTTCCGCCATAGAGGATGGGCCACCGGAGCACCTCTCTGGCGAGTTCCACCGCCGCCACTTGGTCAACGTCGGACACCGCCCAACTTGCTGACTCCTTTCGTAATCGTCGCTTTCTAGGTTTGTGGCCAAGATTAGAACCCAATGAAAGGTTATGAACTCAGTCTACCGTGGTCCACAGACCCCAACCTAGCCTCGATCAATAGACCCCTCAACCTAGTATTATGTTTTAAGGAGAATACAATTTAGGTCCTTTATTTTTACATCAAAGCCCCTAATACTTTTTATAAATTATAATTCAGCCCTTGTGTTTAACACTTTGTTTCCTATACTTTACTAAAGTTACATTTAATTCCCAAGCCTTCACTTTTTAAATAAAATATATGTTTTCTAAAAATAAAATTTATTTCTTTTTTAGATGACAAAACAATTTATAACATCTCTGCTTAATAAAACTATTTTTTATTCATTTTATGATTTATAAAATTAATTAATTTCCTGAGTAGGTAATTTTACTAATAAGACCCTTAGTCCCTAAACCTTCATAACCTGTAACTCCGATTTAGAATTGTGTACTATCTTTTGAGATTGCTTTTATAATACTTTATTATTGTTTGGTGTACTGTTTCTTAGCTTGTTTATATGATTATGTGCATGTCATGCCTGCGTGACGTTAATTAGAGAACGTGTTGTTCCTAGAATCACAAGAGCGTGAAATGGAGACCTAAGCAGCAACATCCATTTCCAGGCAAGTGTCCTTGATGCATCTTTTACCTATTATAATGTTTATTGTAGAATTGCATGCTTATGTCAATTGATTGGGAACCTATAGTTAGGGTTTTCCTAGTATTGTTTTATCCCTTTTCCTTGTCGCCTTGAACTTGTTGGTTGGTTGTGGGTAGATAATGCTTAGGTTGCTTGTGGGATGTTGGGTTAATATTCATCTTGATTAATGAACTATGTCACTTTATGGGTGGAATGGTAATTTATGTTAGTAACATGGACTTAGGGATCTATGCAAGTCGGATGGAATGGATGTGGTGCCGTGGGCCCATGGTTGATGGTGGTAGGCTTGTTGTAGATCCTAGGAACCAGTTCTTGGAGCGATAACCCAGGACAATAGTGCCATCACAAGGTTGCTATGGAACAGCTTGGCTGATTAATTAGGAGTTCTCCCAGTGTCGGTGCAACATTTTGGTGGAGCGGGGAATGGAAGTCAAGAGAGGACTGTCCTTGTATCCGAATGCCTCAAGAGGGGGGCTCCTGGGGTGATGAGCTGCTTGTTGATGGGCTATCACTTATGGACGGGAGTGGAACCTTAGTGGCTAGCATGTACTGGGAGACCCTTTGGAAAAGCCTCGTTGTGATCTCCTGGCCGCACACCTAAGGAAGTGTGCTAGTGCTTGGCCGGCATGGCAACATGGAGACTCTAGTCCACCTGGCAACAGGGGATGAAAACATGACTTGTGGGTAAAGTGGTACAAACTCTGCAGAGTATCAAACTATCATGACAGCCATGCTCACGATCAAGAGCGGCCTGGAATCTTCACAAGATTAGTTGGTTATGGGTTGTGGTTTGGAATGGTTGGGAATGGTTGGTTGGTGGATGGGATTGGACTTGGTTTGGATACTACCCTATGGGTTAATGGTTGGGATGACCCCACTTAGTAATTAGGATGCATATGAAATTAAAAGCTCATGCAACAAACCCCCTTTAAAGCCTTCCTTGTCTTTAGCCCCATGTCATCTTTTCCCCCACTTGCTGAGTATGACACGTACTCACCCTTGCTATATTCCACATTGCTGCTCAGCCACAGGAGAATGATGGTACAACGATGAAGACAATGGAGAAGAGGTCTAGGCCTGCAGTCTTCCGGTCGACTTCCTATGGGAGCTGAAGGACGCCAACGCTTAGTTTATTCCACTACAATGTAATCTTTTTTTTTTACCTACGGGTCACTGTTGTAATAATATTATCATTTTAACAAAGATATTGTTCTTTTATCACAATAATTGTCCAGTGTGCGTGGAAACTTGATCCTGGGCACGCATACAGATGCATTTGGTTTTGGTCATTGGAACCGGTGTGACAACGAGCAAGAGTGATGAGTGTCTTGTTCTTCCTCTCCAGTACTCCATTTTGCTCGGGAGTATTTGTAGCGGAGAATTCATGTTTGATCCCTTTCTTGTCACAATATTCCTCTACTGTGATGTTCTTGAACTCAGTCCCATTGTCACTCGTTATCTTCACAATGCTAGCATTGAGTTCATTCTTTGCTCTCTTTGCAAACTTTCTGAAGATACCACTGGCTTGAGATTTGTCCACAAGAAAAAAGGTTCAAGTGTATCTAGTGAAATCATCAACAATCACCAAGCAATAGAGATTGCCTCCCAAACTCTTGTAATGTGTTGGCCTAAACAAGTTCATATGCAAGAGCTCTAGAGGACGCGAAGTAGACATGAATGACTTGGTGGGATGTGAAGATGCAACTTATTTTTCTGCCTGACAAGCGTTGCACAGTTAGTCCTTCTCAAAGGTCACACCCTTGATTCCTTCAACAAGATTCCTCTTGACAATCTTCTTGAGCTGATTCATTCCAACATGTGCTAGCCTTCTATGCCACAACCATCCCTTGGATGCCCTAGAAAATAGGCAAGTGCTTGGTGGCATATTGCTTGATTTGAAGTCCATGACATACAAGTTCCTATGCCTTACTCCATGAAATACTAGCCCTATCTTAGTATTCTCAATCATTGCACCATCCTAATCAAATGTGCACTTGAAACCCATGTCACAGAGTTGACCAATGGACAAAAGGTTGAAGTTGAGGGTTTCCACAAGAAAGACCTATGAGAGATGGAGGTCATTTGTGATGGCCACCTTGCCCGAGCCTCTAACTCTCCCCTATGAGTTATCCCCAAAAGTCACCTTTTTACTGTCTTTGTCTTCATCAATAGTGGTGAACATGGTAGGCTTCGCGGTCATATGTTGAGTGCACCCACTATCAAGAATCAAATGAGTAACTCCACTCTTGTTGTTGACTCTGGTGGTAGCCATAAGACAAGCACTAGAGGAAGAAGGGTTAGTATCTAAAGCATTACTAGATTGACATGTACCTACCTCATCTCGTCGAACAATGAGACCATCTTCATATATAGGGATTCTTGCAATCCCTTCTTGAAGTCTCCTCCTGACAGGAAAGTGAGGAGCGCAATAGCTCCAATGTCAATGATCATCCCCCATGTGCACATTGTTGAGGTCAATGTAGTAATGGGGAAGATCATAGAGACTAGTGATGTGCTCAAGCACATGTCCCACTTGTGAGTGGAGCACAAGTATCATCTCCATTGCTCTCTCAATTGAGAGCTCATGTCTTCTGTTGACTACCTCCTCAAATAAGAAACCTCTCTCAGGAGTTGTGATTTGTTGGAGGAGCTTGTCAATCACTTTATGTGGTGCAATCCTCCGAAGCCCTCTGAAAGAGTTTATCCTACACAGAAGATCATAAATGCTCAAGAGATTCTCACAAAGGTCATCATTCAGATTTCTCACAAATTCACCAAGTTCAAAGAAGAGATCATGTTGGTGAGCTCGATGAAGATGCCAAAGGTGATCTTGTGGTGGAGGAGGTTGAGGAGATGGTGGCGTCGGAGTCATAGTGGTGAGATTGATCATCTCAAATGATCGAGTGAGCATTGTTGGTGGTGCTCCCCCTATGCCAATGCTTGGTCCACCCAAAGTGCTTGGAGTAGTACTTGGAATGGCACTTGAGGTAGAGCTCGACGATGTGCTCGATGATGAACTTGGTGAAGGTCTTGCTCCGAAGGGGTTGTAGAAGCTGTTGCAAGGCAATCTTGTGGAGGGATCAAAGAATTTTGAGCTCGAAGATACTTCTTTCCCTTTGCTTGAAGATGCTTCAATTTTTGCCTTGGATGTCTTCATCCTTTTTGGTAGTCTTTATTTCCCTCTAAGCCTACCAAACAAACATTGAAAAGCATGAAACTCTTGGAAAGAACCCTGATCCTTAATAGAACTAATGAGTTCCATGAGTTTTGGTGAGATATGTCCTTGCATGGTCAAAAGGGCTAAAAATATGCAAAAACATGAAGAAACGACCCGTCGGCCGATCACGACTGTCAAACAGCCATTTTTTGCTGGCCGATAGGGTCTTTTGAGGCTGAAATCAGGATCCAGGCAGGGTCGTGTTGGCTGAAATCAGAACCCAGCCGACAGGGTCATATCAGGCTAAAATCAGCCACCTGGCTAGTCAAAACAGAGTCGTTATCAGGCTGATCATCTGACTCGGCTGATTCTGCAAAACACTCGACCATGAGGCAGTTTTTTCCTCCCGGACCAAAAGTAATGAAATATGGCTAAGGAAAAGAGGTCCACAAGTGGCATAACCGGGAGAAGTCATGGGGCAACTTGGAGGGGGTCGGCACCCGGCCCAGGCCACCACCCGACCTGACCCGCCGCCCGGCCTACCATGTCGCCCGGCCTGGGTGTGCCACCAAGTGTTGCCAGCCCCAAAATGAAGAAGTCGGTAGCCACCGACCCAACAAACAACATTGGGGTGAAATCTGAGCCATCCAGGGGAGGTCTGTTAGGAAACTGACATAATCCAAGGGTCGCCGGCCTGGGCCGCGGCCCGGCCTAGCATGCCGCTCGGCATAGCAAGCCACCCAGCACACGTGGCCGCTCGGCAAACCAAATTTTGTCTACCGACTCTCCATCACCTGTAAATTCATGCCAGCCCATCGCCATGGGGGGAGTGAAGGAATTTCAGAAGAAATAAGCATTAGTCCCATGTTTTACCAAAGTAGAAGAGTGGAGGTGTAGGAGGAGGAGTTCAAGATGCTGGCTCCTTCAACTTGTGCCTCGGGGATGCGTGAGTAATCTCCCTCATCTTTGGGGTCGGGTAACATGTAGTAGAATTCTTGCCCAAGTAATAAAGTGAGTATTTCTATCCTTTTATTCTGCGGGATCCTCATGCATAACTTTTTATTGCTTCGCAGCATTATCTTGTTATGTTTACCTATTCTAGAACTGGTATGAAAGTCTATGTTTAGATGTGGTGTTTAGACATAGCTTTCTAGGGATTGCATTCGTCCCCACGGGATGTGTGGTAGGCGGCAGGTGGTGACAGCCCTGTCCGTCCAATATTGAATTCCACCACGTTCGGGAAGTCTCAAGCAGGGTTGTCTAGCGTTAATGTGCCCACTAGTATATGAGGTTAGTTACCGACCCTTACCTGTGGATCGTTATCGTGCCCCGAAGCAGATATTTGGAAATAGAATTCTTACTAAGTTATTTGGAGAAGGTTAACTACATTAGATTGTCTGGCCCGGGGACTTCTTCTCCCTATAGAGTACACTTTGTTCTACCCCCTTCATCACTAGGACTTGATAGATTAGGAGTGACACTTTACTCGTTCTCTATGGAAATTGATACTCTGGAATACTCCCGGGTGAAGGCTACATCGGCATTTGTACGCTTGTAGATATTCCTTGTTAGGCTTAAGAACTGCCAACAAGCTTTCTGGCACCGTTGTCGGGAAATGATAGCAGTGTCATTCCAAACTCAGTCTCGTCTGCTAGTTTTTCTTTGTTTTTCACCCTAGCTACCTTCATGGAATTACCCTTCATTAGCCAGTTCTCAGCCCCCAAGGCTGAAAACCTGGAGCACCCAAGCTCCGCTTTACCAATCGAGACCCAAAATTATGATATATGCCCAGAACTTATACTTTTGGTTCAGTCGACGCCCCCCTTAGGGGAATGCTCGGAAAACCCTTATGCCCACCTTCAGCATTTTGAGTTAGTCTGCTCTACCGTGAACATACCTGGTGTCCATAAGGACACTTTAAGATGGAAACTCTTTCTGTTTTCACTAAAAGATGCAGCAAAAACATGGTACATTCATCATGTTGAGGATGCTGAAGGAAGTTGGCCCTCCTTGAGAGAATTTCTCTACAAGAAGTTCTTTTAGCTCTCAAAGATAATTGAATTATAGAGGAAGTTAATAAATTTCGAGCAAAAGGATCAAGAACCACTTGGAGCTGCTTGGGAGAGATTGCTTTCATACACCACAGTTGGCCCAGGCTTAGGACTACCCGAATGTATGCTCTTGCAACATTTTGTCTGGGACTTAAGCCTGAGAGCGCCAAAATCCTGGATATAGCCATTGGTGGTGCATTTGTGTATACCACACCTGTTGAAGGAAAGAGGATTCTAGCCAAAATTCTTCGTAGCCTTTAAGATTACCAGCCCACACCTTCAAAGGACCACACAGAGGATGCACAATTAGCCGACCTCTCCCCTGTCATCACCACACCAGACCCCCCAATCATAGAAGAGGTCAATTGCTCTCCAACATTTAACACTCTAGTCCCATACCTATTTTGCCACGAATCACCCTTCTCTCTAGAAGAAGCCGAGGTTGAACCGTTGCTTCTTTCCAAAGTATGGGAGGATGACGATGATCTCTCAAATATCGGAAATGTCCGAACAATGCCAGTAGAAATGGGAATGGATTTTACACCTGTGGAGCCAGAGGAACCCGATTGGGAAGAGAGGGAGATTCAGAAAGAACAACTTTTTAACCTCTCTTCCTTTTTGAGTCAGGAGTGGACAGATGAATCTCAAGCTGATCCAGATCTAGTCATTTTTAGGCCAAAAACCCCCTAGATATCAATAGAAAACAAGCAATTCTTGCACATTGATACTTACTATGATCTCCGGACCAAGATAAAATTTATGACAAAATCAGCCGTAGGCACCCTACATCTCTCGGGATTATTGGAGAAATCCCCAAAAATCCTTCGATTAAATCGATGAGGACATCACTCCTAAGGATACATGCAACACTCCTCCAATTCTAGACTTGCAAGGTCCAATGACTAGAGCTCGTGCACGACGACTAAATTTAGATGTGAGCTTGTTCCTACGTTCTTCATTATATGTCACTTTTGAGAATGGTTTGCTACCTAATGATTATATTGTAATTAGGAACCATGGAGAGGACTAGGAGATGATGGGAGAAGGACATGGAGACGTGGAGGACCAGCAAGGACGTGGAAGCCAAGGTGGAGGCCCAACCAAAACCGACTTCGAGTCTGTTTCAGGGCTCAGGACCAGTCTGCACTAAAACGGATGCCCAGGACGCATACGGACTCGGATTTGGATGTTCTACATATGCACGAAAAGATAAGAAGAAGACCTTTCCAACGCCGATGGTCTCATATCAAAATTCATCCGGAGTCATTGGGATTCGTTGAAACAAGAGAGGGTCCAGAATCTGTTTCGGTGTTGCGTCACCTGTTTTTGGCCATTTGGCTTTGTATCTAGTTGAGCCCAATTAGGGGCGTGTCCAAAGGGTCTTGCATGATCCTAGGGTCTTCATATACAGCCATCACTGCACCATTAGGGTTTGGGTTTTCCTTAGATTATTCTATTCATAATAGTTTCACCGTCATCACGGTTTGTGAGACCCCAACTTCGTGAGATTCATAATACATCTGCAATTGTGTTGCCTTCTTCTTTGTTCTTGCTTGTGTTCTTGATTCGCAGGCAGGGATTAGCCTTCTCGGCAAGGTCAATCATTTTAGCACGGTTGATAACCAGAGGAGACGTCGTGCTGTGATTGCGGGGTTTAGAACGTGCTGTTCTGAAGCCGGATCAATTTGTGTGTCGCCTCCGACCAAATCAACGTATCCAGAACCTTTCGGAAGATCGGGAACCCTTGTCCACATCAAGTAGTAATCAGAGCTTCAGGTGCCCCGTCAGGTTCGCACTACCCTTAGTTATTTTCATTTTGTGTGCATCCTATCGTCCATAGAAAAGCCCAAAAAATTTTTCCCTCTGCCCATAACCACGTGTTTAGTCTCTGCATATTTCAATTTCAGAGTCCTTGTTTAGTCGTTGGTTTAGTTTGTGCCCAAGTTCTTGTTTAGTCGTTGGTTTAGTTTGTATTTTTGTCATCAGTAGTGTTTCACTTGCAACCCTAGCCGCCATCCCCTTCACCATCCTCTGTTCTATCGGCTTTGTGTGCTAGGGTTGATTGATCGATACACCCACCCTAATCCCACCCTAAACCCACCCTCAAACACCTCGGATCAATCCCCACAAATTCCACTTTCCGCTGCATCCACGCTGCCAAAAAAAATCTTACCCGATTCCAAACCCGACCTCAAACCCAACTCGGGTTTCTGGAAAACCGACTCCAACTCCCCTTCGGTAAAACGGGCATAACTTTTTGCTCGGTTATTCGTTTTGGCTGAAATTTTTACAGGAGATTCTTGACTCAAAGTTGAGCATACCCACACTCAGCTACGCTTTGCGTACCCTCGCCAAAAAATTCAAAAAAAATCGGGAATATAAAGAAAAAATTGATTTAAGTTTAAACCCTACGTTTTCTGCAACTTCAAGATTTTCTGTAGGCCACATCCTACCTCTGTTTGAGCTGAAATTTTTTGTGGATTCTCCCCCATTGTTAGTGAGTTGGAGAAAAATATCTAAAAAATAAAATCAAAAAAAAAGAAATTTGGGATTTCTACTAGTGCTACATATAGCCCCCTGAAATTTCTGGATTTGGCTGTTTTGCACTTAGCCCCCTGTTATCGCCTGTGTGCCTTTGTGTCCTTGTTTCTACTTTGCTATCACTACTGTTCTAGGATATACTTAGACCAGCAGCTAGAGACAAGTTACTTGGGCACTTATTCAGCTTTACTATCTATTTTTTATTTGTGTCCCACTCACATATATATATTTGGCCTTCCTAACTCTACATATTTCTTCTGGACAGCACATAGGTTCTTTTATGACCCTTGCAATCGTGGAGCACACCTCCCTGGTATCCTTTGCTTTGTTTTTCAGAACTTTGCAAAAGCTTTGTAAGGAGTTTCCTTTTGCTGTGTTGAGAGTCACCACTGCTTAGCTGTTTTCTAGGGATAACCTTCACTGTTTGTTTCCTGTTTTGGTGTTTGTGATGGCAGGAAGTGATGATGGAGAGATGGCTTCACCCTCACAATTTGTTGAGTGCGTGAGCCAAGAGCAGCTCCAGAAGGCTTTGCAGGCTGCTCAGAGTGATTTGGCAGAGACGATCACCAGAGCCGTTACTGATGCGGTCAGCAAGCTTCACATTGGAGAAAGCATCAAGCGGTTGGAGAAGCGGGTCTCTAAGTTAACTGATCAGGTTGTCGCGTTGGAGACCGCTCCTAAAACCAACAATACAAACACCAATTACAACAACAACAACGTTGAAGACGTCCATGATGAAGACACGGTGTATAAAGCTCATGGCACCGTGGATAGGTCAGCTACAAGGACCGCACGATTACGACGTCGTTTGCAACATAATACTCAAGGTATGGGTGGTTTCCATAACAACAATCGTCGTCCACACGGTAACTATGCTCCAGATGACCTGTATGCTAAAAATAAGTTTTCAATTCCTTCGTTTTCGAGTCAGTATGATGGTGATGTTTATCTTGATTGGGAGATGACTGTAGAACAAAAATTTCATGCCCACCTTGTTCCTGAACAATATAGAGTTAGACAAGCTACTAGTGAGTTTAAGGACTTTGCTATTGTTTGGTGGAGTGGTCTAGCTGCTGAAACTGATTTGCCTACTACTTGGGAAGAACTTAAGATAGCAATGCATGATCATTTTGTTCCCCCTTCTTTTTATAGAGAGATTCGTAATAAACTGTAGCGTTTAGAACAAGGAGATAAAACTGTTCAGGAGTACTTTAGTGAGCTTCAGAAGGGTTTGATTCGTTGTGCTGTAGTTAAAAAAGTAGAGGATCAGATTTGTCGCTTTTATTCTGGTTTAAGAAAAGAAATTCAGGACATCCTTGATTATAAAGAATATTATACCCTCACCCAGTGTTTACAGTATGCTATGCTTGCAGAGAAAGAATCACAAAGACTTTTCCAGGCTTTTGAGGAGTACAGCAAGTCAAGGAACTCCTACCCCCCATGCTCGACGGGGACTTCGGGGCTGCCCAGGCCATCTTTCCAGCCGCCCCCACCAGCAGCTACCAAGAGAACCAGTGTTGTTTCTGCAGCCCCAAGATCACCCCCTGCACCTTCTATGCGCTCAGGTAAACTTTCTGTGCAGGTACCAGCTAGTAGTGCCTCCTCTATTGCTTTGACAGGGCGCACTACAGGGATTCTGTGCCACCGCTGCCATGGACTTGGTCATGTGCAGAAAGATTGTCCAAGTAGGCGGGCATATGTGGCGACAGATGATGGCGGTTACATGAGCACCTCCGATATGGAGGAGGAGGAGGAGGACGTCGCTGCCACCAGCAGTGACCTCGCCCTTATAGGCGGAAACACCACGGGATACATGAACATTACTGTTCAACGTGTCCTTAGCACACAAGTTCATCAGCCCGAGATGATGCAGCACCACAACTTGTTCCAGATTTTCTTCGTCATCAAGAACCGCCGAGCACGTGTCATAATTGATGGAGGGAGCTGCAATAACTTGGTGAGTTCTGATGTGGTAAACAAGCTTGCTTTGACCACACGCCCACATCCACATCCATACTACATTCAGTGGTTAAACGACTCTGGAAAAGCTAAGGTAATACAAACTTGCAGAGTTCCTTTTTCCATTGGTTCTTATGTGGATTCTGTTGATTGTGATGTCATACCCATGCAAGCATGTTCACTTTTATTGGTTAGACCTTGGGAATTTGATAATAATGTTGTACACCATGGTAGAAGTAATAAGTACACTTTTATGCATAAAGGAACTAAAATTACTTTGTTACCAATGACCCTTGCTGAAATTGTACAAGCTGATTTAGAAAGAGCTGCTAGTTTGAAAAATAAAGGTCCTGAAATTCAACAACCTGTTAATTCTAATTCTACACCTAGTAATGTTAATGATTCTTCAAGTTCTAAGGGTGCTGGAATTAAATTACATGGTCGTTCATGTCTTGCAACAAAATCTGAGCTGGCTGAAATTTCTGATAATGATGATATTTGCTATGCTTTGATATGCAAAGAAGCTTTGTTTTCGCTTGATGATATTGCTTCTAGTGCTTTGTCTCCTATTGTCACTAACCTTTTGCAGGAGTATGAGGATGTTTTTCCAGCTGAGATACCCCCGGGATTGCCACCTTTGAGAGTGATTGAACATCAAATTGATTTGATTCCGGGTACTACTTTGCCAAACTGTGCTGCTTATAGGACCAACCCTGAGGAGACTAAGGAGATACAACGACAAGTTCAAGACCTTTTGGATCGTGGGTATGTTCGTCAATCACTTAGTCCTTGTGTTGCTCCTGTACTTTTGATTCCTAAGAAAGATGGTACTTGGCGTATGTGTGTAGATTGCAGAGCCATTAATAATATTACTATTAGGTATCGTCATCCTATTCCTAGGCTAGACGACATGCTTGATGAGTTATGTGGTGCGATAATTTTCACTAAAATTGATTTGCTTAGTGGCTACCATCAAATTAGAATGAAACTTGGAGACGAATGGAAAACAGCTCTCAAAACCAAATTTGGATTATATGGGTGGTTAGTAATGCCTTTTAGTTTAACTAATGCACCTAGTACTTTCATGCACTTGATGAATGAGGTTTTAAGAGCTTTCATTGGCAAATTTGTGGTAGTTT
The DNA here is from genome assembly GCA_032690845.1 of Eleusine coracana subsp. coracana. NCBI lineage: Eukaryota > Viridiplantae > Streptophyta > Magnoliopsida > Poales > Poaceae > Eleusine > Eleusine coracana. Next base: position 35,155,246 of record CM064422.1, on the reverse strand, counting down.
ACTTTGATGATATATTGATTTATAGCAAATCCATAGATGAACATATGAATCATTCGCGTGCTGTTTTTGATGCTTTACGAGACGCACATTTATTTGGTAACCTTGAGAAGTGCACCTTTTGCACGGATCGAGTCTCTTTTCTTGGCTATGTTGTGACTCCACAGGGGATTGAGGTGGATGAGGCGAAGATTGAAGCCATAAAGAGCTAGCCTGTACCAAAAACTATCACATAGGTGAGGAGTTTTCTTGGTCTTGCAGGTTTCTACTGCCACTTTCTCAAAGATTTCAGCATCATTGCTGCACCTTTGCATGAGTTGACAAAGAAGGGCATTGATTTCCATTGGGGTAAGGTACATCATGAGTCTTTTGATGCTTTGAAGGATAAACTTACACATGCACCATTTCTGCAATTACCTAATTTTGATAAGATTTTTGAGCTTGAATGTGATGCTAGTGGTATAGGCATTGGTGGTGTTTTGATGCAAGATAGTAAACCTGTTGCATACTTTAGTGGGAAAATTAGTGGGCCTATTTTGAATTACTCCACGTATGATAAGGAATTGTATGCACTTATACATTGTTTAGAGACGTGGCATCATTATTTGTTGCCCAAAGAATTAGTTATTCATTCTGATCATAAATCACTTAAGTATATTCATTCTCAATGTAATTTGAACCATAAACATGCTAAATGGATTGAGTTTATTGAGTCTTTTCCTTACATTATTAAACTTAAGAAAGGGAAGGATAATGTGATCGCTGATGCTTTATCTAGGCGCTATACTTTATTGTCTCAACTTGATTGTAGAATTTTTGGACTTGAGGCAATTAAAGAACAATATGCTGCTGATGTTGATTTTAAAGATGTATTGCTGCATTGTAAAGAAGGTCGTGCATGGAACAAATTTGTGTTGACTGATGGCTTCTTGTTTAGAGCTAACCGCCTATGCATTCCAGTTGGTTCCGTTTGTCTTTTATTGTTACAGGAGGCGCTTGGAGGTGGATTGATGGGTCATTTTGTGCCAAGAAGACGGAGGATATTTTGGCCACACACTTCTTTTGGCCAAGGATGAGGAAAGATGTTGACCGCTTTGTTGCTCGCTGCACTACATGTCAAAAAGCTAAGTCTCGCTTGAATCCACATGGTTTATACATGCCACTTCTTGTTCCTTCTATTCCTTGGCCGGATATTTCTATAGACTTTGTTTCAGGACTGCCTAGGACTAAAAGGGGGACTGATAGTATTTTTGTTGTTGTGGATAGATTTTCTAAGATGGCACACTTTATACCATGTCATAAGACTGATGATGCTAGTTATATTGCTGACCTCTTTTTCAAAAAAATTGTACGTTTGCATGGTATGCCTTCTACTATTGTTTCAGATCATGATGCAAAATTCTTGAGTCACTTTTGGCGCACGCTTTGGAATAAGTTGGGTACAAAGTTGTTGTTTTCTACAACTTGTCACCCACAAACTGATGGACAAACTAAGATGGTGAACCACACTTTGGGTACTATGTTGAGAGCTATTTTGAAGAAAAATTTCAAGCAATGGGAAGAATGTTTGTCTCATGTTGAGCTTGCATATAATCAGGCAACACATTCTACTACCAAGGTAAGTCCTTTCAAGGTAGTGTATGGTTTTGATCCCCGTACTCCACTTGATATACTTCCTTTACCTATTCATGAGAGAGTTCATGTTGATGCTAAGGAGCGTGCTGATTTTATTTTGAAAATGCATGAGACCAATAGACTTAGCATTGAAAAGGATAGATTTCCAGATTTGAGAAAGTCTAAATTAATGCCTAGAGCTGATGATCCTTTCAAAATAATTGAGAATATTAATGATAATACATACAAACTTGAGTTGTCTCCCGAGTTCGGGGTTAGTCCTACTTTTAACATTTCAGATTTGAAACCATACTTGGGAGAAGAGAATGAGCTTGAGTCGTGGACGACTCCACTTCAAGAGGGGGAGGATGATGAGGACATCACTCCTAAGGATACATGCAACACTCCTCCAATTCTGGACTTGCAAGGTCCAATGACTAGAGCTCATGCACGACAATTAAATTTAGAGGTGAGCTCGTTCTTACATTCTTCATTATATGTCACTTTTGAGAATGGTTTGCTATCTAATAATTATATTGTAATTAGGAACCATGGAGAGGACCAGGAGATGATGGGAGAAGGACTTGGAGACGTGGAGGACCAGCAAGGACATGGAAGCCAAGGTGGAGGCCCAACCAAAACCGACTTCGAGTCTGTTTTGGTCTCAGAACCAGTCTGCACTAAAACGGAGGCCCAGGACGCATACGGACTCGGATTTGGACGTTCTACATATGCGCGGAAAGATAAGAAGAATACCTTTCCAATGCTGCCGGTCTCATATAAAAATTCATCCGGAGTCATCGGGAATCATCCAAACAAGAGAGGGTCCAGAATCTGTTTTGGTGCTACGTCGCCTGTTTTTGGCCTTTGGGTTTTGTATCTAGTTGAGCCAAATTAGGGGCGCGTCCAGAGGGTCTTGCACGACCCTAGGGTCTTCATATACAGCCGCCACCGCACCATTAGGGTTCGGGTTTTGCTTAGATTATTCTGTTCATAACCGTTTCGCCGTCATCACGGTTTGTGAGACCCCAACTTCGTGAGATTCATAATACATCTGCAATTGTGTTGCCTTCTTCTTTGTTCTTGCTTGTGTTCTTGATTCGCAGGCAGAGATTAGCCTTCTCGGCGAGGTCAATCATTTTAGGATGGTTGATAACCAGAGGAAACGTCGAGCTACGATTGCGGGGTTTAGAACGTGCTATTCTGAAGCCGGATCGATTTGTGTGTCACCTCTGACCAAATCAACATATCCAGAACCTTTCGGAAGATCAGGACCCCTTGTCCACATCATGACCGGACTGTCCGCTCAAAGCCTAACTGGACCATTCGGTCACAGCTCCAACGGCTCTGCCCTTGTTGTTCATCGTACTGATCAAACTGTACAGTCAGTTGATCGGATCGTCCGGTCCGTTTCTCTCTCCAGTACAAAAACATTTTGCATGCTGCTTCCTCTCTACCCAAGTCTCAACTCTCCTGACCGGACCGTCCGGTCACAAGATCGTACCATCCGGTCTCTAGGGTTTCTAGACTTGACAGATTTCTCGTTGCTCACTGTAAGTTCCAAAAAAAAAACTCTTAGTAATTGTACAGTTCGGTCTCCACTGACCCCTCTGTCCTGTCACTTCGTCCATAAGCTGAAATTCCTCATCCTCGCTTGACTTTGTTTCTCGGCTTCTCCAAACAACTCCTTGGCTTTTCTAGTGTCACCTAGTGCCTGTGATTTCCCTGAGCATCCATGCACATCACCAACTAGAACCCCTTAATAGTCCTGTTTTTCCTATGGACTCAAATCCCTAACAACAAGACAAGTGTTCCCAACACTTGCTCCATAGTTTGTCCTCAGCTTTGATCCATCTCCATCAACCCTTGGACTCGATGAAGCCTCCATGCATGCGGTCATTGTCATCAATCGCCAAGGTAACCATCATCCATATAATTTGTAGTAGAGTTTAGAGATGATTCCTGCTAGACAACACTCATGTAGATATTAGCCCACAATTTCATAGTTGTCATCTATCACCAAAACACTAATACCTTGGGGATGCCATCATCAATGGTCATGAAACTTACACAATGACTGTGCTCCAATGAGGTTGGCAAAAAGTTAGTGAAAAGTTATGGGTTCACAAAAAGTACAAGACAACCAATGAATCTACTTTGCATATTCCATGAATATCTCCCTAACAGGTGAGTTGGGGTGTCATATTTATACATCCTATGAATACTCTGTACAAAATGGTTATCATGGGTAAATTGGTCATTTTACAAATCTATTTCCCTTCCCACTTGGACAAGGACACTCTATCAAGACTACCATCGGTCTTTGCTTGAGTCATGCTACCCTCCAATGGTTAATTCGCATCCTTCGTGGCTCCGGCCTTTAGGGAACTTTTTAACCAGACCTTGACCTAGCGGGTAGGGGCTTCAAGACCCTTCAAGGGTTTCCAAATTCATTAATGATTCTCTGCAAAATTGAAAGCAAAGGTGTTGGGAATACATTAGATCTGACTTTTGGCCCGTAGCATGGCCCAAATCAGAACGTGCTCGAGGTGGCCTCTCGAGGGATCCCCTAACCGGTATATTCGGTAGATTTGTGGGGCCGGGCCACAATTCTTAGACCATAGATCAAAATGAAGTGTTTATGTCCTACATGGACCTGCTGTAGTCCCTGTCCATTGCGCTGGATATGCACACCGCATAGCCTAGAGTCTGTCGTGTCCTTGATGGCAGGTACTCGAGTGATGGCGTGCTAGGATGACCTCAGCAATGCGACCATTGGATAGGGATGTGGCAACATGGGTGATGCCCCACTGGAGGATGTTCATGGCGCTAGAGGCATCTATGGTCACGGCACAGCTCGCGGGCATGGAAGTGGCGGTGCTACGACACGACATGGCCATGGCAATGGTCATGTGGCGCCCCTTCCCGGAGGATCCAGGTCCTGAAGGTGCTGATGATGCAGACACTTGATAATACAACATTGGTCCAAATTTAAGTTGAATATTACATCATTAAGGTTTTCAGGGTGCAGCGGAATAATACAAGTTCTTGAATGTTTTGAAAACAGCGGAAGCAAATAACGTTGAGAAACTATGAGCTCGATGATACAGCGTAGTAATGATTCATGCCCGAAGAACCATCACTCTAGCAGCACACAACATTACTGCGGCGGCAAGTTGGACTCCCAGTGGGCAGTCCAACCCTCGGGGACTTGCATGTCCCAAGGCAACACATCTATAGGCAATTCTATTTCTTCAATACCTAAAAAACAACAATGGCACAAAGCCTGAGTACTAATTTTCAGTAAGACTTACCCGTCGAACACGTTGACATGAAAAGGCTCTAATAAGTGGCTTGTTTGAAAGGACTCGCACTAAGCAACCAATTAGTTCTATCAAGTTTTATTATCTCAATTTAATTGGGTAGAGCAGAAGAGTAACTTTAGTGAGACATCGTGAGGACATAAGCAGTGCATAAAGTAAGTACAACATAAAAGCAATAATACTAATATCAACAATAAGCATCATAACAAATTTCCAAGTATCATGTGCGACTACGTGATTGGCACGGTGACCAAGTGGTACTCATTACTGCGAGGGTCAGCAATTGCAATCGATTTACATCAGCTGGGAAAACCCGAGATACACGACACATACGCACCAATTAAGGTCATATATGCAACCTTTCACAAGAAAAGCACTTACACCTCAGACCGGGTTTGGTGACGTCGAGTGGGCATGCCATTCTGCCAACAGTACTTCATGATATGAACCACCCACTCCAGCAGCAGGAGGGTCAATGACCAACGCACCTTAACCGACCTCAATGCAAGTGACCTTTAGTGCTACATCGGTTTACTAGTGCCCATAAACTAGCATGCATTCTGTTCAATACTTGATCAAGGGGCCGACCTTGGACGGGTCCTAGGTTTGACAAGGCAGGGCTACCGCTGTCGACAGCCATGTGTTGCTGCAAACCTACACATGCATCATCCTTGCCCGGTCATAGCATCAAAAGTAAACTTCTTTTATTAAGTCCCGTTCCAGTGGCCAAGTCTTTTCTTAGTAATAATATCTACCAAGACTAATATTACTAAGCATAGCAACACAGTACCGATACTACCTATGTTCTAACAATAGTAGCATAGGTCAATTGGGGCATCATGCAAGTGGGTTTCAATCAACTCCTATGACCTATTGCAACAATAATCATAGACACTAGTAATGACGTAAACTAGCAAAACTTATAAAAAGGCGAATGCAAACCTATCACACCCGGTTCCAAAGACCGAAACCGAATGCATCTGTATGCGTGCCCAGGATCAAGTTTTCACGCACACATGATAATTATTGTGATAAAAGAACAATATCTTTATTAAAACGATAATATTATTACAATAGTGACCCGTAGGTCAAAAAGAAAAGATTACATTGTAGCGGAATAAACTAAGCGTTGGTGTCCTTCAGCTCCCACAGGAAGCCGACCGGATGACCGCATGCCTAGTCTCCTCCATCGTCTTCATAGTGTACTATCCTTCTCCTATAGCTGAGCAGCAATGTGGTATATAGCAAGGGTGAGTACGTGTTGTACTCAGCAAGTGGGGGAAAAGATGACATGGGGCTAAAGGCAAGGAAGGCTTTAAAGCGGTTTGTTGCATGAGCTTTTAATTTCCTATGCATCCTAATTACTAAGTGGGGTCATCCCAACCATTAACCCATAGGGTTGTATCCAAACCAAGTCCAATCCCATCCAGCAACCAACCATTCCCAACCATTCCAAACCACAACCGATAACCAACTAATCTTGTGAGGATTCCAGGGCGCTCTTGATCGTGAGCACGGCTATCATGATAGTTTTATACTCTGCAGAATTTGTACCACTTTACCCACAAGTCATGATTTCGTCCCCTGTTGCCAGGTGGACTACAGTCTCCCTGTTGCCATGCCGGCCAAGCACTAGCACACTTCCTTTGATGTGCGGCCAGGAGATCACTACGAGGCTTTTACAAATGGTCTCCCAGTACATGCTAGCCACTAAGGTTCCACTCCCGTCCATAAGTGATAGCCCTTCAACAAGCAGCTCATCACCCCAGGAGCCCCCTCTTGAGCCTTTTGGATACAAGGACAGTCCTCTCGACTTCCATTCCCCGCTCCACCAAATGCTGCACCGACACTGGGAGAACACCTAATTACTAGGCCTACCTTACCCTTGTCGGTCTTGTGATGGCACTGTTTTCCTGGGTTGTCACTCCAAGAACCGGGTCCTAGGATCTACAACAAGCCTACCACCACCAACCATGTGCCCACGGCACCACATCCATTCCATCCGGCTTGCATAGATCCCTAAGCCATGTTGCTAACAGAATTATCATTTCCACCCATGGAGTGACATAGTTCATTAATCAACATTTATATCAACCCAACATCCCACAAGCAAACTAAGCTTTATCTACCCACAACCAACCAACTAGTTCTAGGCGACAAGGAAATGGATAAAGCAATACTAGGGAAACCTTAACAATAGGTACCCATTCAATTGACACAAGCATGCATTTCTGCAATTGATGTTATAATAGGTACAAGATGCATCAAGAGCACTTGTCTGGAAATAGGTGTTGCTACTCAGGTCTTCAAGTCATGCTCTTGCGATTCCAGGAACAACCCGTTCTCTAATTAACGTCACACAGGCACCACATGCACACAACCAAATAAACAAACTAAGCAATAGTACACCAAATAATAATAAAATACTAAAGGAATCTCAAAAGATAGTACGCATTTCTACGATCGTGTGAGCGCATGAATCATCTAAATCAGAGTTACGAGTAAAAAGTTATGAAGGTTTAAAGGTCTAGGGTAAAAATAGTAAAACTAGCAAATTACTGTAAGACAGTATAAATAATAATACTAATTACTACGATCACATTGGCACAAGAATTACTTAAATCTGGGTTACGGTTGAAAAGTTATGAAGGTTTGAAGTTTTAGGGCTAAAATAGTAAAAAATAGATAGGTTTAGGGACCTAAAAGTACTTTTAGAAAAGTTTAGGGACTTAATTATAAAATAACAGGGTGAAAATATAGTTTACAAAAGTTTAGGGACTAAAATGTAATTTATAATAAGTTTAGGGATTAAAGTGTAAAAAACTAGGACTAAAATATAATTAATAATTAAAAATAAATGAAGTGGTGTTTTTATAAAAATACAGGGTTAGAATATAAATTCAGAAAGGTACAGGGGCTTTTCTATGAAAATTACAGTGCTAAAACAATTTCAGGGGCCTAAAAATAATTAAATAAACATTCTGGATAAAAATTAGGTCTTAAATATAGTTTTAATAAAAGTCAGGGGCCTATTTGCAATTCTATGAAATTATAGGGACTAAGTGTAAAATATTAGGACTAAAAAATAATTACCAAAAAGTATAAGGTTGTTTTTACAAAATTTTAGGACTTAACATAATTTTATTTAAGTACAAGGGCTTAAGTGTAAAAAGACGGGGTTGAAATTATAATTAAAAATAAGTTCAGGGGGGTTTCTATAAAATTTTAGGGCTAAAATAATATTTGTCAAAAGTCCAGGGGCTAAAACATAAATTACTAGAGGTTCTGCAAAAAGATTAGGGTTACAATCTAATTAGGTTAAAGATGAGGGGCCTAGGTGTGAAATTGCCATTTTTCCTAGAATTATTTCTAATTAAATTAAATCCTAAAAGTGGTGGACTGGGTCCATAGGGTCCATGGACCAGCATTGACCAGAGGTCCACTGGTCCACCATGGACCAGAAACTTAACCCTTCGGGGTTCGTAATCTGGGCCGTAGGATTTGAGATGGAGGGCTGAGGAGGGGTCCAGGCGAGGCTTGCGGCTGCGGGCGACGAGGATAGGGGCAGTGGCGGCTAGAGCTTGCCGAAGATCAGCCGGAATGGCCCTCCCGTGGTCGAATTCTCATCACGAGAGGTCTGGGAGGGAGAGGGGATCGAGTGGGTCCTTATCGAGGTGACGCGCGGGCGCGGGGAAGGCCGGGGAGGGGTCATCGGCGGAGGAAGACGGCGACGATCTGGGCCAGGCTGGCCGAGAGGGAGGGGGAAGAGGATGGGCCGCGGGGGAGGACTCGGCCCAAGCCGAGAAAGGAAGGGGATGCGGGGGAAGGGAAGAGAGGGAGGGGCGGCTGGGCCGGGCTGAAAGTGAAAGGGGGCGGGAGGAGAGGAGGGGGAAGTTGGGCTGAGGGGAGAGGAATTCGGTCCAAAAGGAACATTTCTTTTCCCTTTTCTAAATTCTAATTCCTATTTCTATTCTATAAACCAAAAACAAATATGACTATTAAAATACATTTTGCACATAATAAAACCCACTGCATCTAATTCGGCATGAATGCAACATATAAAATATTAATAACTTAAATTAATTTATTTAATTTAGAAAATAGCCTTTTTGCCTAAAACAAATTATACTTCTCTAATTATCTAATTAATTTAAAATAAAATTTTAATCTATTATAAAAAAATGTTGAAATTTAGTGGAATTGGGTCACAAACCAAAATTTGAAATTTTGGGGTGTGACAAAACCAGGGCTTGCCTGGATGAATGTTAGTGCTAGCAACTAGAACTTCTTGCTCTTAAGGGTCAACGTCCTTCTGAAAGTCCTCTTCTTGCTCCTGGTTGTCGTTACATATATAAGGGAATTGAATTAACGACATTATCGGAACACTGTTTAATGCAATGATATGATGCATGCAAGCTCATTGTGTTTTCATTTCAACAAAATTATTATTATGTTCTCGAAGTCATATGCTCCAGAGAAGTGAAGTTGTTATTTAAGATTTTAAGTATATATATTCTTTATGCAATTAAATAAAGTAAAAGAGTGATGTGGGAAATGAAATTAATTAGTAACGTAAATTTATGTTTCTGGACATGTGTGATTTACTGTGAATAGAGGCTTACATAAGTGATTTTTATGCCAAGTGGCATGGGCAATTTATTATAAATTAATTACTAGAATTAATCTAAGAAAATACACTAAATAATTTCTAGAGCCTAAAATAATTCATATTTTACCAAACCATAATTCGTGGAGGTAGACAATAATGTGTTTACTAAGCATGCCAAAAATCAGAATTTAATTTTATTCCTAGAATTTCTAGTGAGTTATTTGGTGTTTTGACAATTTAATGTATTAGTAAAAATACATTTACAAAGACAAAGATTTATTATTTTACTAAAATAGAGCACTGAAAGATGAATCTAACAAAATTTACTAGGGCCTCATTGGATTTGAATTCAATTTACTATGGTTTTCAAAGTTTTAAGCAATTTCTAGTAATTTCCTGGTATTTCTGGTTTTAGGGGTTGCCACATGTGCGCCATGTCAGCAACAGCTCAGCGCCACATCAGGCCACATAGACGCCAGTGGGATGTCAGTGTGCCTGGGGTCAGCGGTGCCGGAGACTTCACCGGAGTTGGTCAAAGCTTGCTGTTGGCGGCTACGCGCGACGGGAACTCTCCGTGGAGGTTCCAAAATGATGCGCAAGCCTTGGCGGAGGGGTTGGTGGAGGTTGCGAGGGAGGTGGCTCACCGGAGGGGGTCGATGGTGAGAGGCGGTGGAGGAGAAGGTTCGACAGCGTCACATTTCTGGAAGGGGGTGGCAAATCATGCTCCATCTTCTCCTCGAGCTTCACTGAGGCATGGGGAAGAGCGGCATCAGGGTGGTTGGTGTCGAGGGGGACCGGAGGGTGGAGCTCACCATGGAGCGGCTTCGTCTTCCGGCGGTGGAGATGATTGGAGCCGGGGAAGAATGAAATGCCGAAGCCTTCACGCGAGGAATCAAAGGGGAAAGAATTTAGTCATGTTCGGCGGTGGGTTGCGCACGATCGAGAAGAGAAATGGGGAGGCGAGGCTTACCACGGTTGGAGAATCTAGGATTTGATGCAGTAGCGGTCGTTGGGGAGCACTCCTCAGATTTTGCTTCGATTCACGCAGCTGTTCCCAGAAACGGGCGACAAACTGCGAACCATGATCTGAGATGATGGTCTTGGGTACTCCATGACGACACAAAATTCCTGCGATGTATAGCTCTGCATATTGCCGTATGTTGTATCTACTGTTGACAGGTAGGAAGTGTGCAGATTTTGTGAGTCTGTCCATGATGACCCAAATCAAATCATGCTTCCGAGAGGTGAGAGGGAAACCAATAATAAAGTCCATGCTGATGTCTTCCCATTTCCAGACGGGGATACTCGATGGTTGAAGTAATCCGGCCTGTTTCAAATGGTTAGCCTTCACTCTCTAACAAGTATCACACTCTGCAACACATCGGGCAACTTCTCGCTTCATTCCTGTCCACCAAAAATTCTTCTTCAAGTCTTGGTACATTTTATTACTACCCGGATGGATAGAGTATTTGGAGTGATGTGCTTCATCCAAGATTTTCCGTCGAAGTTCAAAATCCTTTGGTACCACTAGACAGTTATTGAACCATAGGGTACCGTCCGAGTCTTATGTGAAACATTTTGCTTTACCATTTTTACTGTTTTGACGGATATAATTCATACCAATGTCATTCTTCTGTGCAGCAATGATTTCTTTGCGGATGGTGGAGTGTATACTAAGGTTGTTGATAATTATAGCAGGCAAAACACGAAGGCTAGGTTCTGAAATAGTTACGTGGTTGCTGCTGTCCTGAGATTCTAGCACCAAGTTATTACAGTGGATTTTTCTACTTAGCGCGTCGGCGACTACATTGGCCTTGCCTGGATGATAATGAATCTCTAGGTTGTAATCCTTGATTAATTCCAGCCATCGATGTTGTCTCATGTTCAGATTGGTCTGAGTGAAAATGTATTTCAGGCTCTTTTGATCTGTGTAGATATGCACTAAATTCCCGAGTAGGTAATGCCTCCAAATTTTTAGTGCAAGCACAACTGCAGCTAGTTCTAAATCATGAGTTGGATAATGTTTTTCATGCTTCTGTAGTTGTCACAATGCATAGGCAATGACACGACTGCTTTGCAGAAGCACGCATCCAAGTCCTGTCCCAGATGCATCACAATACACGTCAAACAGTTTGGTGATGTCTGGCTGAGCCAATACTGGGGCAGTGGTTAATAGTTCCTTCAACTTCTGAAATGCTTCTTCACATTTGTCACTCCATTCGAACTTCACATAGTTTTTCAGTAATCTTGTGATAGGCTTGGATAACTGGGAAAAATTAGGAATGAACCTACAATAATATCCAGCTAATCCGAGAAAACTACGAACTTGATGAACTATTTTCGGTGGCTTCCAATCTAGCACATCTTGAACTTTGCCGGGATCTACCGAGATTCCTTCTGCTGAAACTATGTGTCTGAGAAACGGCACACAGTCCAACCAAAATTCACACTTGCTGAATTTTGCATACAACTTATGATCTCGGAGACGTTGAAGAACATGCGAAGATGTTCGGCATGCTCCTCCTTGGACTTAGAATAAATGAGGATATCATCAATAAATACTACCACAAATTTGTCCAGCTCTGGCATGAATACTGAATTCTTGAGGTACATGAAATGAGCAGGGGCATTTGTTAATCAGAATGACATTACTAGATACTCAAATAATCCATATCTAGTAGAAAAGACGGTCTTAGGAATGTCTTCTGCTCTGATCTTGATTTGATGATAACCCGAACGGAGGTCAATTTTTGAAAAGACCTTGGCACCCACCAATTGGTCAAAAAGGATGTCAATACGGGGTAGTGGATATTTGTTTTTGATGGTAACTTTGTTGAGAGGCCGATAATCAATGACGAGATGTAGAGATTTGTCCTTCTTCTTCTTCACAAAAATAGCAGGGCAGCCCCAAGGTGAAGTACTTGGGCGAATGAATCCCTTTTCCAATAACTCATTCAATTGCTTTTTCAATTCAGCCAGCTCATTCGGGGCCATTTTATATGGACGACGGGATATTGGAGAAGTTCCTGGCTGTAGTTCTATCTTAAATTCCACATCACGGTTTGGCGGAAGGCTAGAGATATCTTCATGGAACACATCCGGATACTCACAAACAACAGGAATGTTCTCGAGTTATTATCTTTCCAAGTGATGGACAACTAGGGCTTTTGATGAATCGGTGTTTAGAGAAAGGGTGTCTTGTCCATGCAAGGGAGAGTTGATGTGAATGATACAGGGCTCGATGTCTAGCATGGCTCTATGGGTTTTCATCCAGATCATTCCTAGGATTAGGTCAATTCTTGAGAATGATGAAATCAGTGGGGTAAATCTTTTGATTTATTTCTAGTGGGGCTTTACATACCACATCGTTAGCAAAAATTTGTCCAGCAGGAGAGGGGACGGTGTAGCATCTATTTATGGTGGTAGTGTGGAGATTATGTTTTTGCACACAACCTTTGCTAATGAAATTATGCGTAGCACTAGAATCAAAAAGTGCGAGGACAGGCTGGCGATGGAGTGAGAGCGTACCGGTCAGAACGGTTTGCCCTGGGTAATGTCTTCAACATTGGTGTAGTTCACTTGGGCACCACAAGATGGTGCATTCACATTCATGTTCGAGTTCTGACGCTGGTTGCTGTTGTCGTTGTTGTTGTGGTGCCTAGGTGCAGTGCAATTCTTGGCAAAATGGCCGGTGCGACCACAGTTATAGCATGGATTGTTGCTTCCACGATCAGCGGGCTGCGGGGCACGAGCATTCTAGTTTCCTTTCTGCTGATATGGTGCATGGTACTGGTTGTTCTGCTGTTGGTATGGTGCCCGAGATGGGAAGTTCTATTGCTATGATGGCCTCGAGTAGTTATGGCCAAATAGTCGCTGATACTGCTGCTACGGTGATGCCCGGAAACGGTGTCCGGTGGGTGAAGTGTAAATCAGGCGATGCTTTGCCTGTGGGGCAGCAGGGGCACTAGCAGGGGCCTTCCGTTTGCGATCTTCTTCTTCAACTTGAATTTGTTGGTTCAGTTCTGCAATTTCCTCATCCTTAGCTTATTTTTCAACTTCAGAAAGTCGAAGTGCAGCATAAAACACATCCAGTCGGCGGCTCAAGTTTGTGCACAAGGCAAAAGTGGATAAGTCATAATAATCTATTATGGGCAGCATAGGGTCATGGTGGCGATGGTTTGGATCAAAGATGAAGTCCACACGCTGATTCCATTCAAAATCATTCACATCATTGATGGGCAATAGTGTGACGGGTGTTCCAGCAACGTCATGCTTGTGATCTTCACAATTTCCAAGGTTGAAACCACAACAATCCGACTAATAAAACTAGAGTTAACAGATTACGAGAAGCCTCGGCCCAGTAGGTCATCTAGCCCTTATAAAAAGGGCCTCCAAACAGTCACATCCCTTCGTCTTCATTTCGCCGCCACCGCCGTCTTGCGCACACAAACCCTAGATCTCAGGCTTCCATTTCCATCACAAAGCTCCACACAACTACTTCCCACTGCACTCAAACAAGAGCGATGGCCCCGAACCGCACCCGCCAAAGCTCTAAGGCACAATCCTAGAAGCAATCTTCTCCGGAGAAGGGCGAGGAAGAAGAGCCAGTTTTCGACATCCCCGCCGCCGTCAAGGAGTTCCCCGTGTCAGCCATGGATTCAGAAAAAATCAATAGACTGGTGATTGATGGCGTGTTGCAGGATCAACTGACCAAAGGATGGATCGAGGCCATAGGTCAGAAATTTCCCCAACCTCCCGTCGACCAAATCATGGTTTTTGCCTCCTTTTTCAATCCTGGATTTGGGATCACTTGTTGCGACTTCTTTCGCGGTCTTCTTTTCTTCTATGGCATCAACCTTGTCAATCTGAATCCAAATTCCATCTTACATATTGCTATCTTTATCCACCTGTGTGACGTGTTCTTGGGAATTCATCCCCATTTTGATACCTTTAAAGAACTATTTGTTTTGAATCCAAACAGCAATAATGTTATAGGAGGGGTCGGATTCCAACTAAGGAATAAATCCAAATACGTTGATGTACCACTTCCATCAACGAACAAAAGTTGGCATGCGGACTGGTTTTACCATGGAAACCATGCTCCACCTTTGTCAGAGACTACGGCCGAAGCCCCCAAGCCACGACCCGAGTGGTCAGCAAAGGCCCATCCAAACAAGAAGTCTCTAGTTGATGCCATATTAAAGCACATTGCCTATCTCAAGTCACAAGGTTATACTGGCGTACATGTTGCCGCAAGCTTCATATATCGCCATGTGCAGCCTATTAAGAAACGTCATGTTCCTGGATGGAAGTTCCAACTAGGTTCAGACCCCACCATGGAAGCGCCAGAAACATTGTAAGAAAGGGAATTAACATTGCGGCTGGAAAACATATTTTCTTCACTCCTTGGTTGGACTCCAGGCAGTGCAAAAAGTGTACATCATTCAATGACTAGTAGGAGTTCAGTAAGTTATCCACTTTTGTGCTAAAAAAAATCAACACTTCATGCATTATGTTCAGCAATGAATAATACGTCACATATATTGCAGAACCTTGATGTATACATGTCCAACCCCCCACTGCCGCCGATGCCGCAAAAAAAATCTCCCACTCAACCATCCGCTCCCAAGCACTGCAAGGCGCATATTGAAGATTCTGATGAAGAAGAATAGCTAGCTGAAAGAATAGCTAGACTTCAAGAAGAGGAAAAGACAAAAACTCCAGAGAAAGCCTCCACCACTCGGCGGGCCATGGATGATAAAGGACAAAATCGTCCGAGTGAACCAAGCGAGGCAGGCACCCATGAGACGGCGCCAGACATGATAGGTGCCCCAAGGCCAACCAGCCCCCCACCAAGAGTGTCAGGCATAAAATTCAAACGCCGCTCAAGGTAAACAAATCAATGTAACTTGAAGCTTAACTATCCATTTGAATTAAATATGTAATTTTTGTCTAATTGGCAGGTCGTCCGGGCGGTCGTCTTTTGAAGAAGTTCCGGCACAAAGTCCAGTTCCTGAAAAAGACTAGGAGACACCACATGCTGGGTCATCCAGAGATGATGTCCCAGACCACTCGGCAAAGAAGCCGAGTGATTTAAAGAGTGCACCCGAATCCACTCAGCCAGAAGATAACAGAGCTAAATCACCCGATATCCTGGAGCTAAATAAATCTGAGATGGCAACAGGTGTTGGTACTCCTGCCTCCACCGAGCCCGAAGAACCATCACTGGTTTTTGAATCTATGCCAGGACCAACATATGAATATCCAATGGGGCCGGAGGAAAATGTCACGCCGACTCCTATTCACCAAGTGGTAAGAGAAGGTGCCTCAGAACAGCTAACGCCGACTAGATCAGTATATCATATTGGCCGATTTGCCATCACCGGATTTGATGAGTCGGCAGAGCAAGCAGAATTGAAAAATTTTGAAGAACATACTGAAAAAGCCTACCATTCCTTCCAGGTATTCCTTCCTTCTTGTCAATAATTATCACCGTTCCTGGCTGTGAAGTTTCAAACATATAATTTGCCATCATTGCAGGCTCTGAAAACCCATATGGCCAACAAGAGTAAGCTTCTGCAACTTGTCGAAAGGCATTGTGCTAAAGCCGTCAATTTAGAAGATGAGCTTGCCAAAGAGAGACTGGAAGTCGGGCGCTTATCAGTTGCGCTAAAAGCCCGTTCATATCAAGTTGATGAACTTCAATTCGAGCTACAAGGTATGAGACCAATAAAGCCTATACCTCACATGTTATCTGTGTAATATGAACATTTAACCTCGTCCATACAGAGGCATCGCGGTCGCTAGAACTGAAACAAAAACAAGATGCCCAAGCAACCGCTCAAATTGCAAGTCTTGAAGGCCGTATAAAAGAACTAGAGTCATCTGCCCAAGCTTTTGAAACTTTGAAGTCCGAGAACCAAGGATTAAAGAAGCAGATCCAGGACTCGGTAGAGATCAAGAAAAATTTTGAAAAGGTAAAAGACGACCTCAAGACAATGCAAAAAAAAAACAAAATTCGTGGAAGAAAAGGGCGGAAGGTAAAAATGAATATACTTATACCGAAGTAATCAAAGCTGAAAAGATCTTCGAAAAGGCTATGGGTGAGCTAAACCAATTCCAAAAATCATTCAGAGAAGTTGAAAAGCAAAAAGAAGAGTAAGGAAAAAGTTGCCACCCTTGAGGCTGAGAAGGTAGAAGCCGAGAAACGCCTGAGAGGTAAGTGTTTATTCAACTAATACCTTGATATTGAAGTTCATTGCGCTGGACATATATGATTATTGTACTCCTGTAGGATCAAAGAGGTCCTATGAGCTTTTGTAGAAGAAATTTATAGAGGGTGAAGAAAACCATCGATGGTCTCTTGCAGCTCTTCAGAAGGATGCAGAGGTGGTCGCCCAATAAGTATATCCTGAAGAAAAACCACCTCGATGTCGAGACCTGATGACGAGGCTATAAGGGGCACCCGGCCAACTAAAAGAGCATGCTCGACATGTTGCAGAGCTAGCCGGCGCACAAGTCCTGGCAATTGCAAAGTTCCACATGCCCAGCATAGAGTTAGATGTGATATCCGAGGGTTTCCATGAAGATTTCTCTGATGAGCAATGTGAGGCTCTCGTGGCTGAGGCGCAAAAAACAGCGCATATATTAGCCGACCAGATAGAGCTAGATCCCTTACCTAAATGGTAAGGAATTGTAAAGCTTAAAATACTATGTTATAGCTCCGACACTGTAATATAACCAATGTTCGATAGACCGCTAAGGTCTAGATTCATTACCAGTATTGTAATGAATTCTTGGGTCGTGCTGCTTCGTATATGTATTGTATGAACTCGTGTTAAACACTCACAATCAATACACAACTCATGTCAGCCCTCTAAACAACGCTCCCAATAACCGATATGAACAATGGAGACTAAGAACTCACTCGGTCAAGCATATGCGAATTATGAGAATTGCCTTGGTCCCTAATAGATGGCAAGAACCCTAGAGACTAAGTAACCCGCTTGGTCGACATGCGTGAGTTAGGGTGATACCAAGTATCAGAATTTGAGTCATGATGTAAACAATAACAACAATTATTCACAGAAATCATAAATTATAAAATCAAATATCATGACTACTATGTATATATATTTAATAATAGAAGTACAATAAACTATAATTACTAGGTATAAAAACGACGTAACTGTGAAACATTCCAGGAACTTTGAAGGTCCGATCCGTCCTCATTCATCAATCGATAGGCGCCTGGCCGAGTGATTTCCTTTATAATAAAAGGTCCTTCCCATGGAGCCGACAGCTTGTGCTTACCGACCTTAGACTGAACTTGCTTCAAAACCAGGTCGCCGATGGAAAAACCCCATGTTCGAACGTTTTTATCGTGATAACGTCGCAAACTTTGCTGGTACTTTGCCGACCGAATTACAGTGGCATCTCGCTGCTCCTCTAACAATAACAAGTCGTCACACCTATAGTCGTTGGAGGTTTTTTCTTCATACGCTGCCACACGAGGGAAGGCAAAAAGAATCTCGGTTGGTAACATGGCTTCTAAGCAGTAAACCAGAGAAAAAGGGGAGTGTCCGGTAGCACGACTTACGTTGGTTCTAAGTCCCCACAACACAGAAGGTAATTCTTGAACCCATCGTCGAGCGTACTTTTCCAGCCAATCAAATATACGAGGCTTAATTCCAGAAAGTAGGATGCCGTTTGCCCTCTCAACCTGGCCATTGCTCTGTGGATGGGCGGCTGGGGCATAACCAATCTTAAAGCCGACTCGGCCCGCAAACTCTTTAAACTCCTCTGCTGTGAATTGAGTACCATTGTCAGTGATTATCTTGTGTGGGCACCAAACCAAGTGACTATTTTGGTCATAAACTCGATGGCCTTCTTTGCCAAAATCTTACCGACTGGCTTTGCTTCGATCCATTTAGAGAACTTGTCCACTGCTATGAAAAGGTGAGTAAAACCCCCTTGAGCTTTCATGAAAGGTCTGACAATGT
Organism: Eleusine coracana subsp. coracana; assembly: GCA_032690845.1. Lineage (NCBI taxonomy): Eukaryota > Viridiplantae > Streptophyta > Magnoliopsida > Poales > Poaceae > Eleusine > Eleusine coracana. The sequence goes on along the minus strand of CM064422.1, from coordinate 35,136,701 downwards.
CTAAACCCCATACTGAAAACAGCCAAGTTATTGGTATAATTTGGAGCTCTATAGCAGGTACGTGCATTTGTCGGGCGAAGAACTGACAACCTTCACACTTTCGGACAATTTCCTTGGCATCAGCACCGGCGGTCGGCCAATAAAACCCTTGCCTCATTGCTTTGGCCATGATTGTGGATGGGCCTGTGTGATTCCCACAAATGCCAGCGTGGATGTTTCCTAATATAGCTATGCCTTCATCTTGAGACAAGCATTTCATCAGTACTCCATGTGGGCTTTGCTTGTACAGGTGATGGTCAACTATATGATATGAACACGACTTGCAAATAATCAGGAGGGCTTCGTCTTTGTCGGTCGGTAGTGTATCATGATCCATATACTCAATGATGGGAGTGCGCCAATCTACCGTAATGACAGCTACATGCGGTGCTACCCCCGCCTTTAGTGCCAACTGCTCCATAGTTTGCTGGGTTAGTACAGATAGCTTATGCAGATCATCAAGGAATACTCCATCGGGTATTTTAGATCTGCTAGACCCAAATTTGGCCAGCTCGTCCGTCTCTTCATTATACTTGCATAGGACGTGTTTATACTCAATGCCATCAAACTTGTCTTCGAGCTTCCGAACTTCGGTGCAGTAGGCTGTCATGCTTTTGTGGAAACAACACCACTCCTTCGTTACTTGATTTAAAACTAGCGCCGAGTCGCCAGAGACGCTTATCCTTTGGACGCCGAGTGAGATAGCTGTCCAAAGTCCGTGCGCTGTTAGAGGCACGGAAGTGCATTCGAAGAACGTACCGCAACTTGGCTCTGTCAGGAGATACCAGTGTGACTCATGCTCTGGCGCCTTACAGTTGTAAGGAGCCGTCAAACGCCATCTTCCAATAGCATAATTCTTGTGAGTCGGGAGGTAACTCACATTCTGTCCACTCGGCAATGAAGTCCAATAAAGCTTGACCATTGATCGAGTCGCGTGACTTAAAGGTGATATCATATGATCCGAGCTCGACGGCCCATTTGGCGATTTTCCTAGTGGCCTCTCTGTTGTGCAGCAATTAGCCTAGGCCAAACGACATGTGGACCTTAATTGGATGATCCTCAAAGTAATGCTTCAACTTCCTAGATGTCATCAATAATGCATAAATTAATTTCTGAAGCTGGAAGTATCATACCTTGGATTCCGATAAGACTTCACTGACGAAATATATTGGTCGTTGCACCTTCTGAGCCTTGCCATCTTTCGCCTATTCTACCGCCAGCACAGTACTGACAACGTGTTTGGTTACGGAAATATACAGCTGCAAAGGTTCCTTTGGCTCTGGGGGAGTTATGACTAGAGGACCACTAATATAAGCCTTAAAATCATCCAAGGCTTTCTGTGCAATGTCATTCCAGGTGAATGATTCTTGCTTCTTGAGTAATCGAAAAAAGGGTAACCCTCGGACACCGAGTCGCGATACAAACTGACTGAGCGCAACCATACAACCAGTGAGCTTTTGAATATATTTTTGTGAGTGTGGAGGTCCCATTCATAATATGGCATTTACCTTTTCTGGATTAGCTTCAATCCCTCTATGTGATACCAGAAAACCAAGTAATTTTCCTGATGGGACCCCAAAGACGCATTTTCCGGATTTAGCTTCATATTGTATTTCTGAAGATTGTCGAATGTTTCATCTAGGTCAGATATTAAGTCGGTGGAGAGCCGAGTCTTGACTACCACGTCATCGACGTAAGCCTCGACATTCCTTCCTATCTGGTTGTCCAGACATCGCTGTATAGTCCGCTGGTGGGTGGCGCCAGCGTTTTTTAGGCCAAAGGGCATTGTTGTGTAACAGAAGGCTCCGAAAGGTGTGATGAACGAGGTTTTGAGCTGGTCGGATTGGTTTAAGGAAATCTGATGGTACCCTGAATAGGCATCTAAGAAGCACAACAGAGCGCATCCAGCCATCGAATTAACAACTGTGGCGCCCCTTCCCGGAGGATCGAGGTCCCGACGGGGCTGATAACGCAGACACTTTGTAATACAACATTGGTTCAAATTTAAATTTAATATTACATCAATTGGTCATCAGAGTGCAGCGGAATATTACAAGTTCATAATGTTTTGAAAACAACGGAAGCAAATCGCGATAAGAAGCTACGAGCTCGACGATACAGCATAGTAATGGTTCGTGCCCGAAGAACTATCACTCTAGCAACACACATCAATACTGCGGCAGCGAGTCGGACTCCCAGTGGGTAGTCCAACCCTCAGGGACTTGCATGTCCCAGGGTAGCACATTCTCAAGCAATTCTACCTCTTCATTACCAGAAAACAATAGTGTCACAAAGCCTGAGTACTAATTACTCAGCAAGACTTATCCGACAGACTTCTAGACATGCAACGGCTCTAATAGGTGGCTTGTTTGAAAAAGACCCGCACTAAGCAACCTATTAGTTCTACCAAGTTTTATTTCTCAAAATTAATTGGGTAGAGCAGAAAGGTAACTTTAGTTGTTGTAACAGGATAATAAGGCAATACATAGAGTAAGTGCAACACAAGAGCAATAATTGTAACATCAACGATAAACATCAAACTTAACTTCCAATACCAGGTTCAACTACGTGACGACGCAATGACCAAGTGGTACTCATTACTGCAAGGGACAGCAATTGCAATTGATTTACACCAGCTGGGATAACCCAAGATACAAGACACATACGCACCAGTTAAGGTCGTATATGGCAACTTTTCACAACGACGAAAAACAACTTGGTCCGGGTCCAGTCTCATTGAGTGGGCATGCCATTCTGCTAACAGTACTTCACGGTATGAACCGCCCACTCCAGCAGCAGAAGGGTCAACGACCACTGTACTAGGTACCGTCCTCATTGTCGCGCCAATGCTACATCAGTTTACTAGTGCCCATAGACTAGCATGTATTTGGTACTGTTCAATACTTGACCATGGGGCCGACCACGGATGGGTCCTAGGTTCGACAAGGCAGGGCTACCGCAGTCAACACACATGTATTGATGCAAACCTACACATGCATCTTCCTTGTCCGGTTATAACAGTAAAATAAACTTCTTTTTAGGTTCCCGTTCCAGTGGTCAAGTTCATTTCTTAGTAATGATATCTACCGGGTCTAGCTATTACTAAGCATAGCGACACAGTACCAATACTACCAAAGTTCTATTGACAGGGGCGTAGGTCATTTGGGTATCATGCAAAGTGGGTTCCAATCAACTCTTATGACCTAATGCAACAATAATCACAGACACTAGTAATATTGAAATCTAGCAAACTTTATAAAAGGGCGAATGTAAACCGGGGCTTGCCTGGATCGATGTTAGTGCTAGCATGGCGTAGGTCATTTGGGTATCATGCAAAGTGGGTTCCAATCAACTCCTATGACCTAATGCAACAATAATCACATACACTAGTAATATTGAAATCTAACAAACTTTATAAAAGGGCGAATGTAAACCGGGGCTTGCCTGGATCAATGTTAGTGCTAGCAACTACAACGTCTTGCTCTTGGGGATCAAGGTGGCAAGTGGGTCACCAACAGGAAGTGCAGAGCATTTTATTGCTAGGAAGTTATTTGTGAAGGCTGAACACTGAGGAGTATTTCTATCTATAGAAGACAATGCATGAAGGTAAGCTTGGTTGAGGAGATGGTGTCAGGACAAGAACATTCATTAGTTCAAATAGTTGAAAAGTGTTGTCGTGTCTGTGTGTCTAGTTCTTGCATTGAGTGTGATGTTTAAACAATGTTGCTACTAACTATCATATTTGAACAATTTACTTCTATTGTATGTCATGATCCATGTTTCAATGAGTTTACCATTTACTAATTGTTTTACATGTAACCAATTTCTAACCATCAGTGCAATAAGATGTTGATGAACTATTCTTGGAGTCTGCAAGCGAAGATGATATAGATTTACTAGATAACATATCTGGAAGTGATGTGGATGATGAAACGATTCTGCTTGCAAGGAAAACTATGAAAAAATAGAGCCATAGATTTTATTTTTGGCACGTATTATGAAGCTTGTTTCATGCACACACACAAAAAAAAGAGGACTGAACTTCTAGAAGATGTTGAGTCTGGTTATGATTGGACTATTAGAACACTGAATGACCCAATTGAATCCTATAATATGTTTACAATGAGTAGAGGACTTTTTTTGAGCTTCATGAGTTGCTAGTGTCTTGAAATAAAATGTAGTCCATAGAGTTTTCGCAATGTTCTTATGGATGATGGACGCTCTACAATTTGTTAGGCAAGTAGAAAAAAGATTTATCATGTGCCTTGAGATAGTGAGTTTGAGGTTTGAAGATGTTCTGGATAGTGTATACAAACTCTCTGCTGATATTGTCAAAGTGAAAAATTGAGAATTCAGGACAATGCATCCTAGACTACAAGAAGCATGTTTCTCACCACACTTTGATAATTGCATCGGAGCAATAGATGGGGCACATGTTCTGGTTAAAGTGCCGGCAAAAAAAGGTGCTTTAATATGTTGGGCGTAGTGGTAAATCCACACAGAATGTGTTGGCTATTTGTGACTTCAACATGAGGTTCACATTTATGCTTACAGGTTCGTTTCATGACATGAGGGTGTTCAATGATGCTTTAAACAAATATGATGACAAGTTTCCTCGACCGCCATCAGGTATAGCACATATTTGATATTGCAGTATTTTTCAATAGTCTGCATACATAGTCAATCTTTATTTGCATTTTGCAGGTAAATTCTATCTTGTAGACTCAATGTATCCAAAACAAGAGCTTAGATCCTAAACATATTGATGTATGCCAACACACAATGATCGGTCTGTGTGGGAAAGTCAAACTATACTGTGTGCACCCAGCACTCGCGCCTGCCCCCGGCTCTCAGTGCTCCCACGCCAATCCAATTGAGTTCTTAGTAACCTACTGAAGAAACATGGTCGGCAACACCATCATGACCGATCCAAATATCGCATTGTTGTGTAACGGATGTCATGGCTGCCCTCGCGTCATCATGAATATGAACCATGCACCGAGGACGCCTGAGAGTTGACCCGGCTCAGCCATATACCTGAGTAGACGGCAGATGGATCTCGGTTCATCCGGGTCATTTTTCTTAACTTCTCCGGGCAGGGGCGGATGCAGCGTGGGTCAAGGGTGTACATATATATACACCTAATTCTGATAAAAACCCAATATTCTTGTGTGTAATATATTGCAAACTAAAACTCCTGTTGTGCCAGCGTGTTTTCTCCAAAATCTTGGCCTAGTGGATACGTGAGCCCATGCAAAACAAGCAGTAGTCACACAGTTAACTGCCGAATTCTACTTTGATTGAATCGGCTGCTTGATTACGTTTACTGAGAAGGCATTTTATCTAGAAGTTAGTGCTGAAGCTATCATATTTTGATTCTAAAAGCCACCTCGTTGAGTTAATTTCTAATTTATCTCAGTTATAATAATCTATCGTTGGATTTTATGGATCTTAAATTTTTATATATGAGATGATAATTATTTAGTTACTCTGTACACCCAATTTGTAAAAGCTGCGTCCGCCAATGTCTCCGGGACGCCCTAAGTATCAGGAGCAGCAGGTCATGTGAATTCCCGATCCGGATGGAACGACTCCACGAGGCACGCACCGACCCATATCCTGGATTCCCTTGTGGACTTCGTGCACTGCTTCTTTTGTGGAATGCGCCAAGGGAACACGCCTTGTCCAGCTCGAAAGGGGACGGCACCACAATCGCAGCAAAGGCAGATGAGCGAGTCCCAATCAACGGTCCACCGGCCATGTGCTGCGAGATGCTCCCCTCCCCGTTTTCACAATCATTTTTTTTTTTTGAATTTCACTTGGGAATATATACACAACAAGAGCCACAAGAACTTCGTGAACTTCGTGCCAAAATACATGCCGTGCCGTGCCACCACAAATGCGCAGTAGTAGTAATCAATTGGAAGGTGATCTGGAAGGTGGCACCAGCTTTAATTATTAGATAGTGGGAGCCATTCAACTTCATTTTTCTACTAGAACAGTGAGTGGACGCAACCATCTGAAAATCGTGAGGATTTAAAGGAAGATGCGCACAGCCGGAACACACCAGGCGGTCGTCGCTGCTCGGCCCACATGTTGTACTCGTGCCGATTTTTAGATCCACACTGGCCGGTGGCGCCCCACCCGGAAAGAAAAGAAAAATGCGAGAAAACGAGGACCCCGATGATGGGGCGCACGCACCTAACCCGCTCTCTCTCGGTCACCAGCTCTGGCTCGTCTCGTCCTGGTTTAAATAAAGGGTGCGTGGCAGTGCATTGTCCCACCCACCCACCCACTTGCGTCTTGCCTGCCATCATCACCAGCTCGAATCGAGACGTATTCCGAGGTCTCTCGTCAGCCATGGAAGCCGCGCTGAGAGCAGGAGTCGCCCAGTCCGCAGTCTCCTCCGTTGTCAAGCAGCCTGGCTCCGTATTCTTCGCCAAGGTTGCTCCTTGGAGGGTCGCGGTGTCGAAGGCGAGGAGGGGAGGAGGAGCCGTGCGGGCGTCGCTGTTCTCGCCGAAGCCGGCGGCGGCCAAGGACGCGCAGCTGACCAAGGTGCAGGAGCTGTACGTGTACGAGATCAACGAGCGGGACCGGGAGAGCCCCGCATACCTCCGCCTCAGCGCCAAGCAGACGGAGAACGCGCTCGGCGATCTCGTCCCTTTCACAAACAAGGTCAGTCTGTTTTCTTCTTGCCGTGCGCCTCCAATCCATCCTCTGCTCAGTAGTGCTAACTACTTGGCCTTTTTTTTCTGACTGAAAACAAAACAGGTGTACAACGGGAGCCTTGACAAGCGCCTGGGTGTGACGGCCGGGATCTGCCTTCTGATCCAGCACGTGCCGTCGCGCAACGGCGACCGCTACGAGGCCATCTTCAGCTTCTACTTCGGCGACTACGGCCACATCACGGTCCAGGGCCCCTACCTCACCTACGAGGAGTCCTACCTCGCTGTGACCGGCGGCTCCGGCGTGTTCGAGGGCGTATACGGACAGGTCAAGCTCCACCAGATCGTCTTCCCCTTCAAGATCTTCTACACCTTCTACCTCAAGGGCATCCCGGACTTGCCCAAGGACCTGCTCTGCACGCCCGTGCCGCCCTCGCCCACCGTCGAGCCCACTCCCGCCGCCAAGGCCGCCGAGCCGCACGCCTGCCTCAAGAACTTCACCAACTAAGAATCCTGTCTTGTGTATGCCGGGCGTATGTAGTTTCAGATGTTTGTTAGAGCAATAAGATAACGGAGATGGAGAGTTTGTGTTGTTCCGATTGGTTGCTAGGGGGTGAATCGAATTGAGATATTTATCCCTTCATATTTGGTGATGGCTTCATGTTGATGTGCAAGTGCAACTACACTAGGGAATCTTTTCAGATCATGATGTGGGCTGCAACTGCAACGGACTAAATTGTTGTTGTATTTTTTTCGTAAATTTTAATTACTCATTTTATTTAAATTATTTTTAAAAATATCTTATATGTTGGCATAGTTTGTTTTATCATGAAATGAAATTGAAACATAATTTAAAAATTTTCATATTTAAAATAATATTTTAAATAAGACGAATGGTCAAAATTAAATAAAAAAGTCAATGACGACATAATTTAAGAAAAGTGGGTGCGCTTCGCTGCACCTATTTAGCCATTTGTGATAGTGATACTGCTGAGCTTATGATTTAACGAGGTTTGTGGACCTGTCTTGTCTTTTTCTTCTATTTTATATGGGCTATAAACAGGTTTGTAATGGGCCGGTTTGGCATTGTATACACATTTATTATTGTGCTTCAGATCCATCTCTACATCCATCTTACTTACACAATAGAGGTTGTTAAAAAAAGAACTTATAGAGGAGGGCGACGTGGTATGGTCCAAGTGTTGTTTCTCGGCAATGATCTTAACCAATTTTTTAGTGGTCTTCTTTTCTCGTGTGTTTCTTGTTGAAACTGCTCCCCTGCGTGCGCTTGAAAGTCATCCTTTCCTAGCTAGTGGAAGCAAACCCAACCTCTCACTATGCACCCTCCTCCCTCTGTAACATGTTTGGCGGTTGTCCTCCTTAGGGCGGGAGTTACCGATCATGAAACAACCTTTGGACATATATAAATAGAAGAATGTGGCTTCACTCCTCAACACACACGTAGAAGCATCACTTTTTTTGTATTTCGAGTTACTCTCTAGTTTTAGTGGAGTTAGGTTTAGAATAGAGTCTTCTTCAGTTTCCAAGTCTTCTTTGGAGTTGTGGTATAACTCTTGTATTTTTCTCGTTTTGTAAGACTTAGTTCTATTTAATATATTTAGTCTTTATATATAGTTGTGCTTGGCTCATATGTTTCTTGTCTAATTATATGATACATTCATGTATGTGGTTAGTATGCGTACATGCTAGTAGTGTAGTTATACTATACTATCATGTTAGACATAGGTCTTTACTATAGTCTTTATTTATATCGCTATAGTGATGCATGACTAATATCCGACTTAGATCATTTCCACGTGTTTAGTATTCACTTAAATGTGATTACTTCTTTACTAATCCATCCATTAGACTAGCCTTTATTTATCTTGAATATGCTATTAGTGTGTCCATTACTCATATTTTTCTATATCTTTACCTCTGTGAGGACTTTGCCTTATAATCTATTGTGCACGTCTAGAATATGGTAATCATCTTGATCATTATCCGCCTTCCTTTGAGATAAAATAAATATGATACCCTAAATACTTTCAGGTGAAATGCTACAACCATATTCTCACTGCGCTTGTGGGTTACCTGCATATGTTAAAAATACCAACAAGCATTTCTGGCACCGTTGTCAGGGAAGCCAATAGATCAACAAGATTACCTATGTTCTATTCTTGCATATGTGATTATTCGGAATTTACTAAACAGGCATATCTTGTCTATTTTCTCTATTTGTGTGAAAACAGGGTAGTATATGACCGGTTTCACCTTGCCTGAAAACTACATTGAAGATACCCAACAACTCTTGAGAAGGCTATATTCATGTCTTGTCCCTCCTCAGAAGTTCGTGTCTGCAAGTGAACTTGTCATCTCTGCACCATCAAGCTTCAAGGTCATGGCCAGAACAGTCTTTGCGATTTCTCCGCTCCCTCGGTGTCAACATTCCTGCTGCACCCAATGTCACGGGAGATACGAATTTCAAGATCAAGACGGGTCTCATTACCATGGTGCATGCCAGCTCATTCGGTGGGACGGCCAATAGGACATTAGCGTCCATTTGCAACAGTTTCTGATGATTTTCAGCACCTTCAAGATGAATGACGTCTTTCAAGACGCCATTCACCTTCGTCTGTTTCCATTCTCCCTTTTGAGCAAAGCATCACTATAAGGTTTCAGGGCTATTGCTACGACATTCATCACAACAATGTGATTTTCATTGCAATAGACATGGATAATTGCAATAAAAGGTGATTTTGGATATGATAGATTGGATATATCACCACGCTTGCATGTGCATTATAATTAGGGTGACGTTGTTGCAATGCTTTCCTATAATTGTTGCAATAAGGTTATTTCACAACAGAAGAACGAGGTGTTACAATAAGAGACATAGGTATAACAACGAAAATCTTTGTGGTTGCGACAAGGTCTTACATATTGCAACGAGGTTGTTGGTCGTTGCAACAATGCATAGATATAACAACGAAAATTAACATTGTTGCGACTGGATCTTACATATTGCAACAAAATTGTTAGTTGTTGCAACAATGCATAGATATAGCAACGAGAATTCGTTGGGTTGCGACAGGGTCTTATATATTGCAACACAAATGTTTGTCGTTGCAAGTATGCATAGATATAGCAATGAAAGTGGAGGGAGTTGCGACTGGGTCTTACATATTGCAACAAAATTGTTAGTCATTGCAACAATGCATAGATATAGCAACAAAAATTTGTCTGGTTGTGACTAGGTCTTATATATTGCAACGTAAATGTTTTGCCATTGCAACTATGCATAGATATAGCAACGCAAATGTTTGTCATTAAAACAATGCGTAGATATCGCAACGAGAGTCGATGTGGTCGAGGTTGCGTCTTACATATTGCAACAAAATGTTTGTTGTTGCATTATTATGGGATTGCAACGAAAATTAAACTAAAGTGGCCAAATAGGGTATTCTTTGTCAACACTTTAAACTAAAGTCAAATAAGTGATCACTCAGCCTACTTCGCTCATTATAATTGAGAATATCATTAAAATAATGGAAAACATGGAGCATTCGTAAGTTAAAATACAATCTAAGAGTGTTACATCATTACAAATGTTCTAGTAATACAACAAAACTAACAATAAAAGACTAACAATAAAGGGGGGGGGGCTACTTGCAACATGGGTAGGGTAGGATAAACAAAGGGGCTTGCAGAGGTATATTGAGTCGATCCTGGGTGACATTGAACCGATCATATCGCCTAACACGACCGTGATGATCATCAGCAATGATCTTCACCATTTCTCCATCCAGATGGTCCAAAACATACAGACGTGGTGTACCCACTTTCTTGTCTCCTTCTGGTACAACAAACCAGAATGGATATTTTTCTCCCAGAAAAAGAGAGCGTTCACTCTGCAAACCTCTCAACTCCGTCCATCCACCACCATCTACTGGTCTCTCATATAATGTCACGCCATCCACTGTCATGCACGTTGACTGCTTGCTCATTAGTTGCCTATAGGTTCGCCTTCCCCAAAAGTCTCCCCACAGTTGGATGATCATAGGCTGGTTACGAGCTGACCGCGCAAGATATATCGTCAACCCATATCTGTATTGCGCTGGACGAGCACAAGGGGGGCCCTTGACCCATTCGGGAGATCCAATATTGGGCTTCATGAACAGGGTTCAAACTATCAGGTCTCCCGACCGACCGAGTGCCACCACATGCCCATCCCAGTAAGCAGCATCCATAAATCTTAATGGAAATCATTTTTCACTTGGTAACGCCGTCCACATGCCATCTGTGTTCTCATGGATCATGATGTCTCCTGAAGAGAATAGAAGGATCACAAAGTGACCATCATCTTGCCTGGGTGTCTTACAGAGGACTGCGCGCTCGATGTACATAGGTCGATGACCACTAGTATCTTTCATGACATCAGACATCAATTCCTCATTTTAATCGTTGTTTGACGACAACGGTGGCAGTGGGATACTCTTGCCAGTGATTGGGTTGACCAGGCTTAGGGAGAACTCCTGATCAATAGTGATGATCCAGTCATCCTTCGTAGCCAACCAACGGTGTCCCTTCAGCACCTCAAGAACTCACTGATGTGAGGCGGTCCCTTGCCCGATAATATGCAGGCCAAAAGATCTAGAAATAACATCAGGCTCTTCTATTAGGACTGCTTCGAATTCTGGTGGGGATGCCAACATCAATAACATAGGGATACCAGGTATCAAGCCATGCTGATCTTTCACCTGACCGCGCTCTTGCTTTCCAATAGTCGTCAACCTGATGGCTATAATCCCGTCGTCCACCAATCCGATAATACTATCCGATATCGCAAGAGGCAGCGAATGCCAACTGCTGACCCTGGAACAATGCACGAATCACATTCAAGCCAACAATCCGGTAATACTATAACAAAAAAACTATATATATATATATATATATATATATATATATATATATATATATATATATATATATATCCTAGTTTTCAATCAACTGAAAGCTTTCAGTCAATGGTCCGCTACTTTGTGTTTTAATTTTTCTTTTGTAGGATTATTCGTAAAATAATTGTAAACCATTGGATCTAGATCTAATGGCTAAAGGAGGTGACTGAAAGTTTCCCAAACTTTCAGTCAGCCGAAAATTAGCAAGTCCCATATATATACTGAAAAGGTCGCAAAAAAGTTATGCTAAAGTATATTCCTATCGATCTTATCTATGCATTGTTACAGAGGTAAGAGTCTTTAGACCATGATATATTCTGAAAAGGACATAAATCAATAATACTGGACTGTAGAAAATAGATTCGCCAATTCTTTGAGTAAGCAATTGGTTCATGAGTGCAAGCTGGCGATTGAGCATGAATAGCAGCTCATTATAGCATGGGAAAGAAGAGCAAAAGCAACTTCCTGAAATTGTGCTTCAGTCTCCGCACAATGCACAAGAGAATCACAAAAAGGAGGTGCGCTACTCTTCTTTTGATGAGGACAGACACACACACACGTCATGGTCTTCCCCAAGTTACATGTTTTCACCAACTCGGTCACTTCGTTCGTCTCGGATTCAGCTGACACCCTTGCACGGTTTTGATGATATCTCTCACATCTGACGTCCAAACGAGGCATTCTTTGATGCATTGGAAAGGGGACGACGACATCATCGTTTTGGTTCTAGTCCTAGCTCCAGAAGAGTCGTGAGTCATGCTGTGTGGCCATGACAAGGTGCTGCGCCACCTATTTTGGGCCAACTTGTCCTTGTATCGTGTCGGGCCTTAAGTCCATGTTGTGGGCGCCCCTCTAGTCGCCCCCAACCCTAGGACGCCCCTTGTTTCCTCATAAACTCAGTAGCCGCCGCCGTTTAGACTCAGGTTTTGTTTTGTTCAGTTTTCTAGAGAGAAACTTGATCGAATTATTATAACTATAGCTACAAGTCCTTTTACAGTAATCCAAGGCTACTGTTCTTGTTCTACACCACTATGGCGATTAGTCCTTTTGTATTCAGAGCTTGAACCTTTCTTTTGTGATTTGCTTCATCCATATTTGCAATTTTAGATTGCATGTTTATCCTTTCTTGCTTGTGTTCTCGATTCGCTTGCAGGAACAATCGAGTTGTGCTTGGTGTAACGGTTGTGGGGTTGGATCGTGTCTGATTCAAGCCAGCTTATCGATGCCGAGTCTCTATAATTGAGTATACCCCCTACCTCTCGGAAGATCGGGCCTCATCTACATCAAGTGGTATCAGATTCCTAGGTTCCCCGTGAGGTATTATCGTGTTCCCCCCTTTAGATTTGTTTGTATTCATCACCTATTATCCATGAAAAAGCCAATAAAAAAAATTCCCCACCATCCCAGACATTGTTTAGCCTTTGAATAGTTTAATTTTAGAGTCCGTGGTGTTGAGTTTGTGTCCTAGTCAATTTCAGTTGCTGGTTTGAATTTATGTTTCGATTCGATTTGTGTTTTGATCTCCGCTGCACACCACCATTTTTTCCTATCCATTTTGACCACCATCACCATCGTATTTTCTCTTTGATTCACCATCGTGTTACCCTCAAACCACACCAACAATCCGTTGCCAAAGAAAAATCCCACCCGATTCCGTTTCTGTTCCCCACTCACCCCCCCCCCCAACCCTATCTTGACCTACCTTCGGTAAAATAGACATAACTTTTTGCTCGTTGCTCCGATTGGGCTGAAATTTTTACAGTAGATTCTTGACTCCAAGTTGAGGTGACCCACATTCAGCTTCTCCCTGTGTGCCCTCGTCAAAAAATTCAAAAATAATCGGGCAAAAATAGAAAAAAATTGTGAAGTCAAAAATAACATATTTGGTGAAACTTTGAGATTTTGCCTATGCTTTGTTTTCCCTCTGTTTGAGTTGAAACTTCTTTTGGTTCCTTCCTTTATGTTCCTCTATCACAAAAACATAGTGGAAAAATCATACAGAAAAAACAAGTTTTTGATTCGCACCCCCACCCCCACGCCCTAAAAATTCTAAGTTTGTGGAGTCTAACGACCACTGTTTTTCTCCTTGTTACCTTTGCCATTGTTCTTGCTGTTACAATTTTTTTTTGAATATGATTCATTTTCCATCAATTAGGACACTGCTTTTAACATTTATTCAATGCTACTATCTGTTATTGAATTGTGTTTCACTGACATACATATTAGCCTTCCAAGCTATACATACTTGCAGCACATGTTTCTTCCTTGCAACTGTTACACCCAAGCTCAACAACAGATTGTGCCATCCTGTTAGCTTTGGTAAGAACACTTGCAAGATTGTGATACATTGCTTCTGATATTGTTTCCCACTTTCAACACCCTCTGATAGCTGTTAGTTGATAGGGCTAATCCTTTTGTTAGTCTTTTTTTTGTTTTTAACCATGTTAGAGAAAGGGAAAGGAACAACTGGAGAGTCAGATTCCCCTACAGACTTCAATGATTGCGTGTCCAAGGTTGAGCTAACAAAGCTTCTTGTGGACCAGCGTACATTCATGGAAACGAAGTTTGCCAAGTTGATGGGCCACATCAACACTGTTGCCAACCGAATTGAGGATGTTGAACGATGACCTCCACCTCAGCACGAGAGACGAGCTGTTGAAGATGATGATTTTGACCGTGATGCAGACCGTCTTTGCCGTAATCAACACGGTATGGGAGATAATAACAATCATGCTAATACTGATACTTTTGTTAAGCCCAAATTTAACATACCTCATTTAGCTGGTAGTGCTGATTCTGAAGCATACTTAGATTGGGAACTTCCTGTTGAACAAAAATTTAATTCTCATTTAGTTCCTACTGAGCATAGAGTTAGACTTGCTACTAGTGAGTTTACGGGTTTTGCTCTATTTCGGTGGAATGATCTTTGCAATACTAATGCTGCTATACCTACCACTTGGCCTGTTTTGAAACAATGCATGAAATCTCGTTTTGTTCCTCCTTATTACCAACGTGATTTACGTTTGAAATTACAATCTTTAACACAAGGTAATAAAACAGTAGAGGAATATTATCAGGAATTGCTTATTGGTTTAGCACGTTGTGATATACATGAAGATGATGTTGAAACTAGTGCTAGATTCTTTGGTGGATTGAACCGTGATATCCAGACTATTGTTGACTATAAAGAGTGGAATAGGTTCAACCAATTGTATCATATTGCTCTTAAGGCTAAATGAGAAGTATAGGGACGCCATCCACAACAATCTTGTAGGTCCAGTACTGAGCAATCTATGTAGCACCGTTCTGGAGTAGAGAACTTGAAGGGTCATGTTGCTAAGCCACCAACAACACCTTTCACACTTGCGCCTGCTTCTGAAGCGCAATCGTCTAGTGTGCAGCAATAACACCAGAAGAAGGCTGCTACTTTCGGTGCTAGGAGTGGCTCCTCCACCACCATTATTTGCCACCGCTGCAAGGGCATGGGACATGTCATGAAGGATTGACCTAGTCATCGTGCTTTCATCACTACTGCTGATGGGTATGAAAGTTGTAGTGATGTTGAAGATGAATTGCTCGTATGCCTAACCTTGTTGCAGATTTGACGAAGGAGCAGGAGACTATCGCCATTGATTCCATTACTGCAACCGTGGGCTTTCCTAGCCTCATTGTATAGCATGTGTTGACCTCTCAGGTGGGATAAGAGGAAGAACAACAACGCAATAATTTGTTCTACATGTTCCTCATTATTGTGGACCGCCATATTCTTACCATCATTGATACTGGGAGCTGTAACAACTTGGTGAGTTCTGACTTGGTCAGTAAGCTTGGCTTGACAACTCATGCACTATGTCAGCCCTACCACATCAAATGGTTCAACGATAGTGGTACGACACATGTAACTCGATTAGCACGCATACACTTTACATTCGGTTCTTATAAAGACTATGCTGATTTTTATGTTGTACCTATGCAAGCATGTTCTCTTTTATTAGGCCGGCCATGGGAATATGATACGGATACTGCCCACCATGGTAGAACTACTACATATACTTTCATGCATAAGAACAGAAATATTACTTTGCGTCCCTTATTGCCTGCTGATATTAAGAATCATTTTAAACTGCTTGCGGAAAATACTGATAATAAACTTGTTAACAATAAACTTTCTGATGTTAAACATAAGGCTATTCAGTTAAAGGGAGGTGTTTTTCGACATCTACTATTGCTGAACTTTGTGATAATCATGATGCACCTTGTTATAATATGCTTTGTCGTGATATGTCTTTTTATCAATGATCATGTGTCTTGTAGTTTGCATTCTGCTGGTACTAACCTTTTGCAGGAGATTGATGATGAGACGGAGTTGAGGAAGAATCCAATTCAAGAAGGGGAGGAGGATGCGGACATCACCATGCTGGATACACACACGTCATGATCTTCCCCAAGTTACAAGTCGTCACCAACTCTGGTCGCCGCGTTTGTCTTGAATTCAGCCGACACCCCTGCACAGTTTTGATGATATCTCTCACATCTGATATCCAAATAAGGCATTCTTTGATGTGTTGGAAAGGGGACAATGACGCCATCATTTTGGTTCTGGTCCTAGCTCCAGAAGAGTCATGAGTCATGCTGTGTGGCCATGACAAGGTGCTGCGCCACCTATTTTGGGCTAACTTGGCCTTGTATCGTGTCGGGCCTTAAGCCCATGTTGTGGGCGCCCCCCTGGTCGCCCCTAACCCTAGGACGCCCTGGTTTTCTCATAAACTCAATAGCCACCGCCATTTAGACTCGGGTTTTCCTTAGTTCAATTTTTCTAGAGAGAAACTTGATCGAATTATTATCACTATGGCGACAAGTCCTTTTACAGTAATCTAGGGGCCCTGTTCTTATTCTACACCACTGTGGTGATTAGTCCTTTTATGTTCAGAGCTTGAACCTTTCCTTCGTGATTCACTTCATCCATATTTGTAATTTCAGATTGCGTGTTTATCGTTTCTTGCTTGTGTTATCGATTCGTTTGCAGGAGCAATCGAGTTGTGCTTGGTGTAACGGTTGCGAATTTGGATCGTGTATGATTCAAGCCGGCTTGTCGACGCCAAGTCTCCATAATCGAGTTTACCCCCTACCTCTCGGAACATCGGGCCTCATCTACGTCATCTTTGTTAATAGAGCATGAACGCGTGTCCAAAAGCTAAGTTCTAGTAGCAAAGATTGATAACTAATATAGTTTGTGAAGTTTTAATAGTTATAAATGTACACTTATACTAAGAGGACAATACTAAGAGGATAAAGGAGAGGGCACGCACTGTGATGAAGCTCTAACAAAAATTGTACACTTATATATACTGAAAGGAAGAAGGCAGGTAGCATAAAAACGAAACACAAGTTCATAGAATGTAAACATGATGACATAAGATCAGTGAACACACGTATTATTAGATATACATATTATGAAATATTCTTAGCCCGTGCATGTGCACGGGTCGATGGACTAGTATACTCAAAGGACATAAATCAATAATACTTGACTGTAGGAAAGAGAATATTGGCCAATTCTTCTTTTAGAGTAAACGATTCATCACAAAATAATTAAAGGTATTAATAAGCCTTAACATCAACAGGCAGCCCACAAACTAGCCCACGAAAAAATAAAACGACAATGTGGCAACCTACTATCGATCGCATCTTCCTCTCAAGCTAGAATGAATATGCCTGTAACTATGGATAGAATATATAAGAAATGCGTAATTAAGTGGACAAAATAAAAGAATTTTAATTATATTAATATACTTGAACTGAGGGCCTAATTTTTCTTTTAGCACAGGTCGATCGGTCCTCCAAAATCTGTGATACGGCCCTGCTCGCACGAATTCCACCCTAGTCTAAAAGGGCATGAACGCGTGAGATTGCATGCATGCGCTAAAACAACCCAATGGAAATTAAAAAGGGGTACGGTGGAAAAGGTAACATACAAGGCAACGTATCCTATGAGAACTAATTTCATGTGAGAACTATGAGAACTCCAACCAAGATCACAGGATCCTCATCCAATGCTTGTGTATTTAACTTTCTCATGCAATGGATGTTGATCCTTCCTCACACCCAATTCTCACCATCCTTACATAACCAAGACAAGTTGCTATCAAGATGATGAGGATATTACTCCTAAGGATACATGCAACACTCCTCCAATTCTGGACTTGCAAGGTCCAATGACTAGAGCTCGTGCACGATGACTAACTTTAGAGGTGAGCTCGTTCCTACATTCTTCATTATATGTCACTTTTGAGAATAGATTGCTACCTAATGATTATATTGTAATTAGGAACCATGGAGAGGACCAGGAGATGATGAGAGAAGGACTTGGAGACGTGGAGGACCAGCAAGGACGTGGAAGCCAAGGTGGAGGCCCAACCAAAACCGACTTCGAGTCTGTTTTGGGGCTCAGGACCAGTCTACACTAAAATGGAGGCCCTGGACGCATATGGACTCGGATTTGGACGTTCTACATATCCGCGGAAAGATAAGAAGAAGAACTTTCCAATGCCGCCAGTATCATATCAAAATTCATTCGGAGTCATCAGGAATCATCGAAACAAGAGAGGGTCTAGAATCTATTTCGGTGCTGCATCGCCTGTTTTTGGCCTTTGGGCTTTGTATCTAGTTGAGCCCAATTAGGGGTGCGTCCAGAGGGTCCTCATATACAGCCGCCGCCGTACCATTAGGGTTCAGGTTTTGCTTAGATTATTCTGTTCATAACAGTTTCACCGTCATCATGGTTTGTGAGACCCCAACTTCGTGAGATACATAATACATCTACAATTGTGTTGCCTTCTTCTTTGTTCTTGCTTGTGTCCTTGATTCACAGGCAGGGATTAGCCTTCTCGGCGAGGTCAATCATTTTAGGATGGTTGATAACCAGAGGAGACGTCATGCTACGATTACGGGGTTTAGAACATGCTGTTCTGAAGCCGAATCGATTTGTGTGTCGCCTTCGACCAAATCAACGTATCCAGAACCTTTCGGAAGATCGAGAACCCTTGTTCACATCACAAGCTCTCGCAAATATTCTTCTCAATGTGAATGACATCTAGATTATGGCATATCAGCAATGTTTTCTAGTAAGGAAGCTAAAAAACACTCTTCTTCCTCTAGTTGTGCCACCTACTGTCTTCATCTCACTGCTTCCACTTCTGTGTGGTAGTCTTTCCAAAATATACTTGCTCAAAACTCTCGTAATACTGCAAAACTTGTTCACCAGTTAGCGGTACTAGAGCCTCCCTCTCTTCAACCTTGTCATTGAAGCTCACCTTGTTGATCCGCCACCTAAGGCATGAAGGAAAAAAATGGCAATGCCCCATATAGCAATGCTTTCTACCATTGTGTAACCACACGTAATTTGTATCCTTGTGACAATGTGGACAAGCAAACTTTCCTTTTGTGTTCCAACTAGATAACATCGCATATGCAGGAAAATCATTTATTGTCCAAAGTAAAACTTCATGTAGATTAAAATTCTTCTTCACTTTTGCATCCCAAGTCACAACTCCTTTAATTCAGAGATCTTTCACTCATCGCTCAGAGGCTGAAATACACATCAATGTTAATTCCTGAAGATCTAGGCCCTAGAACAAGCATCAACATCATCCAATAAGAATGTTTCAAGCACAACCATGGAAGCAGGTTATAAGGAATTAGGAGCACCGGCCATGTAGTGTAATTCACATTCAACATCCCATATGGATTGAAGCCATCTGATGCAAGTCCCAGCCTAACATTACGTGGCTCCAATGCAAAGTCCTTATACATGTTATCTACGTGCTTCCATGCCAATGAGTTGGCCGGGTGCCGAACTTTCCCATCTTCAACCAGTTCATTAGTAGCATGCCAAAGAATTTTCTTTGATGTGGTCGCATTCATATATAATCTTTGAAGTCGAGGAATAAGTGGAAAGTACCTCAGTATTTTATGAGGAAAGAGTTTCTTCTTCTTTACTCCATCATCATGAGTGGCACCATCCTCTGCATGCCCCTCTGGATCAGCATTTTTCCACCTACTTGGTCCACATGCTGGACACTCATGTAGATCCTGGTATTCTCCATGAAATAACACACAGTCGTTGACACAAGCATGAATCTTCACATAGTCCAAGCCAAATTCTCGAACTACCTTTCAAACTTTTTCCAATATATTTGGGAAACAATGTCTGGTGGGGAGCAAAAGACATATTAATCAAAGGATGTGCTCCATAGCATTGTTGCTAATGCCGAACATGCACTTAATCTGAAATATCCTCACATTGAAAGATACTTTTGTAGCCTCCTTACAACCTGGGTACAATTCTTTCTCTGCTTCTCTCATTTTAGGTTGAGTGATGACATTGGAACTGAGGATGGACTGGGGGCCCCATGCTTATTTTAGACAACATTTAGGGTGCGTTTGGCACTGCTTATTAGAAGTGCTTATGGTCGATAAGCAGTTTGAACTGCCAAATAGTAAAATATCAAAGTGCTTATGAGGTATAAGCACCTATAAGCATTTTGTCATTTTGTACTAGCTATAAGCACTTTGGACGAAGCCGCAAAATATAGCTTATAGTGCTTATGGGTCAGGATAAGCAGTTTTGATAGATAAGCATAAGCAGTTCCAAACGGGTTGACTATTTATGTTACAATAAGCACTATATGCAGTTTTTTAAAAAATAAGCACTATAAGGACTTTAAGTATAAGCAGTGCCAAACTCACCCTTCTAAATACAAGTATTAGGGTCCCCAATTTTTCCTTCTAAATACAAGTATTGGGGTCCCTAATTTTCCCTTGTTTCTAGCTACAAATAAGGAGAATTTAGGGAGATAATAAATCTGTGAGTTATTTAGGGGAGCTGTTGGAGATGGTTTTTTAGACTAAACCCTATTAATTTGAGTTTTTGGAGAGCTTTTGGTGATGCTCAAGTGATTAATTAGAATGATGATTTTCCATCTCTTCTCAATATTAATTTCTCGCTTCTGCTACCCAAATTCCTTCCTCTCCACAGCTTTGCGCGCGGCCATCGGGATCTCAATCTGGACTCCATGGATCTTTTCCTGTCACCGCTTAAAGTTTGGAGCTTCTGCTACCCAAGTCCCATCGCTTGACTTTGGAGGACTCAAAGTTGTTCAATTCCGGTCTCATGGCCATGCCCGGAGTAATGATGGTAGTTGTGAATATACACGTCACATCAAGTAATAGTAGCATCTATGAATGATCACATTGCTTGACTCGAACCGAGGTGAGCGGCGCTACCCACGTTGAAATTGACTGGCTCCCCTCACCCTGCGTTGCAATGGATTCGCCAGCCGTGAATTTGTGTTTACGTGTTCTTGGTATTTGGCATTTTGATTCTAGTAGCTATAGTAGTAAAACTTATGAACTTGTGTATATATTTCTCTACCCTAATGACGTGATTCCTTTTTTTGTATATTATTATACAACTAGTATCTGCTATCACATGGATCAATTCACATTGTGAAAATCCAGTTTGATCTTACTTTTATCCGAACCATGCACAAACCCTCCATACAAGCATATTTTTTTTCTGCAATGGCATACAAGCATTTAATATTTGAATCTTAAATGAGACAAACTAAATCGCTAGCTGAAAAGCCAACCTGTTATATGAGATCTTTTCTCTGCATACTTTTGGAGACCGTTCAACTTTGAGAGGACAGTCCCTCAAAAAAATAAGTTTGAGAGGACACGGTGCATAAGGATACTGATCTTCATGAGCAAAACGGCCACCCTTTGCCATCTAATGCTCCAACCGGTAACTCCCTTTCGCATCTATAATAATTAGTATTGGCCACAACGTCCATGTAAAAACATGCGCATGATCTACATCTGCATGCATGTCGTCATCGATCTGCAGGCACATCACGATCGGCAATGATTGTGTGCTCCAACTGCTGAAGCTGTTCATTCATTCCAACACGGCGTTGCCAAAGTTGTTAATTGCAAATGGATGTAGGAAAACAAGCAAAGCTGACAATACATGTTATGCTATTCTAGATGCACCGTAAGATAAAAGTGCATGCAAACTGGGGAATAAACAATCTAGGGCATGCTCCACGAGATGCGCAGGTATGATCCTTCTTTATTTCCTTCTATTTAATTTGTAATTGTAATTAATTATAACTACAATGAAGTATGACATGCATATGACTAGAATATTCTATTGAAGAAAGTTTTATGCTAATAATATCCTGAGACACACCTAATACTAGTACGTGTTATGCTAGTAGAATATTCTAGGAGTACAAACAGAAGCAAAATGCTTTTGTCAAATTCTTACCAAAAAATGTTCAAAGCACGGGATGACAGACTAATGCACATGAATTGACGGTTCCAGTCCTGCTAACGTCCGTCAGTGGATCCGGCTGTCTTCTTTTGCATTGTTTACACACACACAAAGAGAGATCATATGCCTTGTAACTTTCATACTAGTACTACTAGGAGACAGAGGGAGAGAGAAAGAGCAGCGGGCATCCTCATCAGATATCAGAAGCGAATCAGATATCAGAAGAGAATCAGCAGTGGAAGGATCATGTGCAGTGGTGCATTGAGGGCTACTGGGACTACTGTCCACACTAGCTCCTGGCTATGTTCCTCCAGGAACGTTTAGCGGAGAGAGGAGCTGCACTGGCTCCTTGTACCGCTCCCTCTATCGCTGCGTAAGGAGCTCGTTACGGTAAATCTGGTGCAGGTAGAGGGTGTCCTCTATCCACTATTTTTGTACTGCTTTTTACTATTTTTGCACTGTGTAGTACCAGGATAAGTTGATATTGGGAAAAGTTGATTATAATAATATGTAGTAGTTGGATAGAGGATGGGGTATAGAGTATGATGGGTACGGGAAAATTTGATATAGCGGAAAAATACTTGCTGACTAGGACAAAATATTCTTTTTAGAGGATGAATTTAGAGGACCACGAGTGTGGACAGTCCAGGAAAACTCCCTAGCGCAGGTAGAAACTCATGTGTCATCTGGCATGTTGAGCAACTCATGTGTCATCATTGCTCATATGTATTAGCTGTTTTGTTTTAGATCACAGCTTGAGAGTACTCTTCTTTTTTGCTGTTTGGGATTAGAGAGAGATAGAAAAGATTTTTTGTTTTTTCGTTGTAGCTAGGTTATGATCTCTATACTTATCCTTGACACACTGGATCCACGGAGGCACTCCATGTCAGCAAACGGAGTGGGTTCACACCCAATAGGACTTGTCATGAGCCCTGAAACAAGATTAGGGAGCTAATTATGCGTTTTTAAAGTTTTTTTTGATAGGGCATTTTTAAAGTTGAGGTACCTAATAAGTGACACAGCCGGTTGAGTTTAGTGACCGGCTGTGCACTTTACTCTTTTCGTAATACGGAGATGGTTTCCTTTTTCCATGTCCCTATTCTCCTTTACTTGGCACGGCTGCCCTCCTCCTGCATGTACGCACAACAGAAGCAGAGGAGCCACACCCGCACATTGGCCACGTTTCCCGAAAGAAGCAAATGAGTCGTGACATTTCCAAAGAGAAGCAGGGGAGCCGTGTTCATGCAGTTTGCACGACCCACATTTTTCCCAGAGCAGCAGAGGTGGAGAGACGACGCGCTCGCACACTAGCCAGACCACGACATGGATCTTCTATAAATATTGCATAGTGATCTCTAGCTAGCATTCCATCTCATCACGCAAACTAGCTCTCTCATCACACACTGATTTCCCACTCCCCTCCTACAAGCACATCATGGCTAGCTCTAGCGCTCCATCCAGCCACTGCTCTCCGACCGGCGTTGGCTCAAGCGGCGAACCCGGCAGCAGCCGTAAGCGTCCCCGTTCGCCGTCTTTTGACCCGCCGGTTGGAGGTACCAACAAGCCGTTGAGTACAGCCACTTGCAACAAAGCAGTGCCGGACTATCTTGGGATAGCCCCTGGAGTAGCCACTGATTGTCTACTAAAGGTGACCATACGATTGAGAAGATGTATTTAGTCAGATAGCTAGAGGCGCTGACTATCTTGGGTTTTTCACTAGCTTCACTTCTGCATGTGAAGGTGATGACCAGTGATGGTGGGGACCCCAAAACCAACAAATGGCAAGTCGTGGTTGCGGCCTGCCACTCTCTCTTGGAGCTTGACTGCGGCGTCAAGGCCGCCTTGGATGCAGACGATGACAAGTGTTTTGTTCTGTGTAGGAACGCCTCGCACGCTGAACCGGATGGAACATGAAAAGTTAATTCATGTCAATGATCATCGCTACTCTATTCACTTCCTTCGGACACAAGTTCTTCAATTGTACAGTAAGGATGCTGATCAAGTTTGTGGACTTAACTTTCGTCGCGGATTGAGGGGTCAGGGGAACACAGACCTCGTAGGCCATAAGAGAACTCGTAGAACTCTTAGGCCATAAGTGATCTGGGTGATGTACTGTAATGTTTTCATTAGTTTCCTTCTTTCTGAACTTTTTTTGTTGAAAACTTTGTAATTTCATCGCTAAGTTAATGAAATTCCCTGTTGTCGAATTCCTCCTAATTGAGGCATCTCCAAAAGAAAATTAATCTCACAATGCATGTTACAGTAAGATGGGTCCCATAGCAAAGTGAAAAGCTAGCAGTCTACCAAACGTTGCTTTCATCCCACTCACAACAAGCAACCCTGCCTCCCTGCCTCCATGATAGTAATAACTTCACATTCTCTCCTGAGACGACGTGGTCTTCTGGTATCCCGAGAAGAGCATGCACCACCAATCATTGTTTCCCTTGTCTTCCGCTTTGCCAAACAGGAAAGAGGAAAAAAACATCAAATAAGAAAAACATCTACTACGGAGAATGTCATATAGGTGGAGGGAGTATGTCATATATCCTCCATCTCCAACATACATTGATGGAAGCATTATTCATCCCAAAAAGTTTGGAAATATTGTATGTAGGTGGTATTTGAAATGAAATACTCGTTAAAACAACCATGAACTAAAAACACCACTAAATTACTTTAAATTCAATTGGAAGCAATTTGCACTTTTGATGAATCAAGAAAATACTAATGATTATGTGCTTTTTTAATTAGGAAAAACATAATTTAGAGTTAAGTCATGAGTCACCTGCATGCACAGGGGTCCAACAATCCATTTGGAAGCAATTTGCACATTGGGATACTAATTATATTTAATCACTGTATTTAGCTTTGAAGGATTGATATGACAACACTAAAATTTAGACCCAAGAAACGAACACACCCAAAGATCCAACACGATGCAGAATCTCGATCTCAATCCTGGAGTTCTTTCCATACGAGCACTATGACTTAATTTCTCAAAGCAGAGAGATATGACCTCTATTACCTCCTAATAAGAGGTAAGACTTCAATTCAATCACATCCCTTGATTTTTAGAGATAGAAATAGGAAATGTAATGAGGAGAAGAATATAGGGATCTCTAATGTCATTTCTGTCCTAATCGCAACAACTAGACAGTTGGTTGGTAATGGAAAAATACACTACACCCAGTCATGAACGCACATTTGTACCATTATTAAAATGAGGACATGCACCTCCATAGAACAAAAATGCTAGAGCACATGTATGTCCTGTTGCCGGAAAAGTGAATAGATCATTAGCAATTGAAAGGCAATGCAAATCAGATTCTAAGATTAGTCATTATATTTCACCTTGAATTTGGCTAGTGACCATGTCATATAGTAGTATCCATCATTCAACATTATACATTGATGGAGGCATTCGTTCCGTGATTGGTAGGGCCACGTTGTAGAAACTGCCGATCTCCTGCCCCCCTTGGAATGTAGGATAGGAAAAACATAGGAATAGGAAAAATATAGAAATTGAGATGGTATGGTTTTGAAATCCTATAGGAATTGAAAACATAGGAATTTGGATGAGAAGGTCTTTGGTAGTCTCATAGAAATGACAGGTGGGCCTGAGTTTACGCGGTCCCATTTTTCAGTGTGTTAGCATATCAGAAACCTAGCGTGCTAGTATGAGAAAAGGCACCTCTCGACCTCACGCCCATGCCCACTCCCGTTTCCACCATATCACTCTACTCTCCCTCTTCTCGTCTTCTTTGCAACGCTCAAACACTCGCTCGCCGCTCACCACGGTCAACTGCCATGGCACCCACAGGGGACTCGAGTGAGGTCACTGTCAACCGCAACTTCCACACCACTCCGCTCTCGGCATCCGCGGTATGTTCCTGCCCATGTTTCATAATTTCCATATAATTTTAGGGATTTTTCATTTGCTCAATATCTCTATGATTCTCGATAATATCGGTACTATTTGTGCTTCAATTTATTTATTCAGTCGTTATATTGCAATTTATGGAATGGGGATTTTTCACTGTTCATAGACTCTTTACATACTGGTGGTTCGTCTTCTTCCATGGTTCAAGCAAGCCACGGCGAGTCGCCCTCGCCTTCGCTAAAGCACGTCCGCCATGCTATGGCCCCGGTCGTCTTGGCGGCAGCGAACGAGGAGGAGGAGTTCGTCCTGGCGTCAGAGCAGGAGGAGGAGGAGGAGGTCGTCCCTGCGTCTGAGGAGGAGGAGGAGGTCATCATGGCAACCGTCAGCGATGACAACACCACCACTGCCAACGACAGCGAGGAAGAGCCCCCCTTTGCCGCCGGCTTGTGCTTTCCTTACCGGTGCACCCCCTCCGACAAGTACTGTTATGGTGCCAGTCTGCAATGATGACCAAGAGTATAGTTCTAGGATGGAGGTCGTCATGCACGCGTCCCGGTTCATCAGCAACCCCGACAACGCGGGGAGGCTCGACACCGTCGAGCTGCACCGCAAGATTGCTCAGGTGGACTGATGGGTCCCCTCCTTATCATCATCGTCGTCTCATCCTCGTCGTCTAAGCTAGCTAGTTTCAACTCTCATTGTTATCATTGCTTGTTTTATTTCTTTGCACTAGTAAATTTGTGTTGAACACTTCTGATCGTGTTTTATTATCCTCGTGATTAAACTAGATGAACTGTGTTATTTTATGAATGTATTATGTGTTCTGATCGTCACCCCCTCGTTGCCGATGTATGTTTGGGTCAGGATTGGTGTTTTTACATATTTAATTGTGGCGAAGCTAGAGCAAAATCTAGTGCCTAGATAGAGCAAAATAAAGGTCCAGATCAAAATCAAGGGGGTGTTGCACTACTGCTAAGGGCATGTTTATTTCCTAGAAAAATAATTGGAGTGCTGCTACTGCTACCTAGACGTGGTTTTTTAGTGTCTTCTTGGTGAAAATAGTATAGGATTGCAACGTATCATAGGAAAGCAGTAGTCTCCAAAATTCGGGAAGTTCTATCCATTCCAATGGTCTGCCCTTCCTGACTAAAAAACGGGGCAAACAAGTACAAAACAACTAGTTTTCCTTGACATTATTGCGAACCGAAAGTGAAATTATAATCAGGACTCAATGACAGGTGGGCTTGAGTTTATGCGGTCCCATGTTTCAATGTCTTAGCATATCAGACACCAAGGGTGCTAGTATGAGAAAAGGATTCTCTTGACCTTAGGCCCACATCAGGGGCGCACTCTCGTTTCCGCCATCACTCCACGCGTAGATTAGAGCATCTCCAAGAGAGCGTCCCATAAACTCTCCCTAAATCAAATTATTGGGGTTTAATATAAAAAACAATCTTGCAATAGCTCCCCAAAATAACTTACAAATTTATTCTCTCCCTAACTTCTCCTCATTTGTAGCTTGGGAGATGTTTTCTTGTCTCCTCTAATAGTTCTCTCTAAAAATAGATCATGAAAACTTTCGATTGGGCCACGTCAGCATCTAGACCAGACCAACATTAATTCCCTTAAGTACAAGGAGTACTGTAAGCTTCATGACCATTGATGATTGGATCCCCAAGGTATGAATGTTTTGGTGATAGATGGAAACTATGAAATTGTGGGCTAATATCTACACGAGTGTTGTCTATGTAGGAATCATCTCTAAACTCTATTACAAATCATATGGATGACGGTTGCCTTGGCGATTGATGACGATGACCACAATCATGGAGGCTTATGAACTTGATGGAGTCCAAGGGTTGACGAAGATGGATCAAAGTGGAGAACAAGCTATGGTGCAAGTGTTGAGTACACTTGCCTAGTTGTTAGGGCTTTGAGTCCATAGGAAAAACTGGACTATCAAGGGGGTCTAGGTCATTCTCTTAGGTCATGTCTACTCGGTAATGTGTAGGGTTGCTCGGTGAAATCACAGGCACTAGCGGACATTGGAGGAGCCAAGGAGCTGATCAGAGAAGCCGGGAAACGAAGTCAAGCGAGGACGACAAGTTTCAACTTCTGGACATAGAGACCAGACAGAGGGGTTAGTGGAGACTGGACTGTACGGTCATTATGGGGAGTTGTCTGGGACTTATAGCGAGGAGCGAGGAGTCTGTTTGTGGCAGAACCTGTACAAACCGGACGGTCCGGTCTGCTGACCGGACAGTCCGGTCAGTAGGGCTTGCATAGGTGAAAGAGGAAGCTTCAGCGCGAAATGTTTCTGGACTAGAGAGAGAAACGGACCGGACGGTCTGATCAGGTGACTGTACGGTCCGGTCAGCAGGAGAATCAGTAGGGCTCAGAGCCATTGGTGCACTGTGCCGCAGTGACCGGACTGTTCGGTCAGGCATTAATCAGTCTAACATTGATGTAAGCAACAGGATGGACCATCACCTCCTTGCAAGACAACACCTCGTGAGGTCTAACATTGCTGCTTTCATAAGTGAACGTAATCTTGATGTGCATTTTTTGCAATATGAGGTCATATTGGACCTCACATCCTAGTTGCACATCCATGTCAGCCATGAAATCGAAGATGGGTTCAGATTTCTTCTTCCTTTTGTCTTCGAATCTTGGTGGCACATGGGGGAAGTTGGGCTTGAGGACCTATAATAAAGACATTGATGAAATAAGATAATCATAATTTTCTAAAGGATAGCATGATACAAAATTGATGTAAGCATGTAATAAAATTAACATATAGCATAAATCAAAGTTCCAGTAAAAATAAAACTAAATGTACATTAATAAATCAATCTAATTACTCTAAAAAATTAATCAAGTGAAGCAGAGGTTGGTCACAGATCAGTACATATAGAATAAAACAAACTAACAGTACAATTAATAAGCCTCCAACTGCATTGATTAATGAATCTAAATGTGCATTAATCAGTCTATCTAAATACTCTCACAGATTAATCAAATGAAGCACGTGGTATGCACTCACGGATTCATGGCAATGGCTGATGCAGAGGTTGTTGTTGTTCCCTTCCCTTTATTCCTTGCGCTTGTGGTGGCTGAGGCAGAGACTTCCGCAAGCCTCTTTCCATTGTCCATGGCATTCAAGGCGCGCATTTGCTGAGGATGAGGCAGAGGCGCGCCGTGATGGCCGAAGCTGAGGTCGAACGGGATGGGGGCCAAGGAGTCGTGGGTGGCCGATGGAGATGTCGCGGTCACTGCACTAAGTGAGAAGCGCCCGCATGTGTCGCACAGCTGGTTCTGCGACTGGTGCTGCCAGTGTTTAGACATTGTCGGTGGTTGTGGCTGCCCTCGAGGTCGAAGAGGATGGTTGCCGGCATTGCAGGGGAGACTGGGGATACGAAGAAGCTGAATCGATGATAGGACATTTTGGTGAGGAGATGAACAATTATGCTTGAGAGAGCATAGAGGAGTGTGCTTCGGTTGGGTTTATAAGTTTAGGGTGTGTTTGGTACAACTTTTGCTTGTACTTTAAATTGCTTATGCTTATGTATCAAAAGTGCTTTTTTAGCTTATCTAGCTTATTGAAACATAAGCAATCCAACTGTTTGGCAAAACTGCTTATATGCTTGTGCTTATCCTGTGGAAGTATGGGGATATGTGCTCCATAAGCTAGAAAAGCAAGGTTATGGTTGTTTTGCCTCTCTAGGACGAAATGCCAAAGTGCTTATAGTTTCTTTGCCTCTCAAAATATGTCGTTCAATAGGAGTTTCAATGTGCTTTCATTTATATGAAACCGTGTCAAATGCCTTTCATCCCTATGAAAGGCATTTCTTTGATGCTCTGTCTTTTTTAACCAATGAATAATGTGCACTTGAAAGCATTTACTATTTGAATATTAAATGAAATAAACTAAATCACTAGCTGAATAGCCAACCCATTATATGAGATCTTTTCTCTACATAGAGTACTTCTGATAATGTGGCCTTATTATTTAGCCGGTTGTTGGCTAAACCATTGGCCATGCTCTAAGAGGTGGCATGCTTTGCTCAATTCCGACCGGTCTCATGGCCCTGCACGGAGATATGATAGCAGTTGTGAATACACACATCACATCGAGTAATATTGGCAGCTGTTAATGGTCATGTCACTTGACTCTCGAGGTGAGCGGGCGCCGCCACGTCAAAATTAACTGGCTCCCCTCATCCTGCGTTGTAATGGATTCACTAGCCTGTGAACTTGTGTTTACACGAGTTCTTGGTATTTGGCCTTTTTGATTCCAGTAGCTAGTAGTAAAACCTATGAACTGTGTATATATTTCTCTACCCAAATGATGTGATTCCTTTATCTCTATAATTAGTATACAACTACTATCTGCTATCACATATGGATCAATTCACATCATAAAATTCAGTTTGATCCTACTTTTATCCGAACCATGCACAAACCCTCCATACAAGCGTGTTTCTTTTTTTGCAAGGGCATACAAGTGTGTTTTGCTGCATGATGCGTCCATACACATTCAGAGATCTAACAAAATGCACAATCTCGATCTCGATCCCACAGCTCTTTCATTTTTTTTATCTTGCACATGTCAATATCACTTCAGCTTTAGAATTTTTATCTTATAGATGAAATGGTCTTTCTCAATGCACAACTTCGTTTCATGATTTCACGACTAGGATTGGTCAATGCATGTTAGGATGAAACTTTATGCTCTCAATGGTAGTTTCAATTGAGTTCATGCATACTCCCTCCATATTAGCAGTTGTTAAGAAATGAATTCATTTTGGCATATTAGCAGTTGTTAAGAAATGAATTTGTTTTGGCATATTAACAAAGAAACTGAGGCGACGCGGTGACATGGCCCGCTTGCTTCCGATGCACACGCGTGCGGCCGCTGGCTCCCGATGCACGCCGCGACGCTCCATTTATGTTCCTCGTTGTGGTCCTGTCTTGCACTCCCTGCTCAGCAGCCACCAAGTCAATGGAAAATATGACAGCGAACTAGGCAGCCAAAAGGAAAAAATGACCACGGACTATTTTACGCACGTGAACGACAAAAAGAAACAAGCTACTAGTACTACGCTCGAGAGGTCGAAAAAACACCACGTAAAAAATCCATATACCCGTGTGTGAAACAAAAAAAATGAAGCTGGTGGGGCTCGGGAGTTTGAAACTCCCGATCGTCCAGCATTGACCATAGCACAGCTAACCAGTAGGGAAGTAAATGATAGCGAATATATGCGACCCAATGATCTATTTAATAAGGGCATGCAGAAAAAATTACCCTCATATTAATCCTTCATTGGTGTCATAAATCATGTCCTAAACAAATTGTTTTTCTAATATGAAGGGTGTAGTACTATGAAATAGTGCTAAATGAGTTCATCCCTATGAAACTTATTTGCCCAGTTTCATATTAATTACTCTACCATGTCATCACTTTTACTGATGTGACATATCATTTAATGCCAATGAAACCCCCATTGAGACTGGCCACACTTTGACATCCTTCTTCAAAGCATAAATAAAGTTATACGATCAACCCTAGATCTGTCCTACACAGAAACCAAGGAAATGAATCAGGTTGTGTGCATTCACATGCTTCATGAACCATGCACGACAGCATCGCTTAGCCATGCGTTTGGACTGGGTACGCTGGCTTCAAGTCATGCGCATGCGCTCAGTAGTTGCTGTCGGTGGGAGCAAGGCTAGTTAGTAGAGCACTCAATAACACTGGCAAAGCTATGTATCCAGCTTGGCCTCATGTGTACAGTGACTGGAAAAAGCAATTTTTTGTGATGTCTCCAACATTCTAAGAGGTAGTAAATCCAAGCATGCACTGACACCGTAAACAATTTGCCTACCAGGACTAGGAGAGAGGAAATCGACCTTTACCTCACCTCTCTCCTCTTAATGCAAAATGCCTACTCATTTGGCTTTTCTATTGGAGCTCGGTTTGGTAATGCACAGTGTAAATTCAGATGCATATTTGGTCCTATGTTTATTGCATATTTGGTGGTTTCATGATTGACCCTATTTTATTGCATATTTGGGCCTATTTTTACATGTAATAGGGTGAATCATGCAATTCATTTCCAAAAACCAGGGTCAAATATGCAAACCCTAAAAAAGAAGGTGAACCATGCAATTGGACTTGAAAATAGGGTCATTGGTGCAATTGTCCCATGCAAAAACAAGCAAAGAGAGAAATTATCAAATTGCCCCTAATAAATGTAGCCTTCCCTTCTCAAAATACTACTCACTACTTTAAATTCAATTGGAAGTAATTTGCACATTTGGATGTTTTAACAAAAAAATGTTATTATGAAGCCCTCCATATATGCACGATCGTGTTTTGTGAGATGATATGTGTGTTGTGACAATCCAGTTTGAATCCATTTGCATCATGCACGACAGTCCAGTTTGAATCCATTTGCATCATGCATGACAATCCAATTTGAATCTTGTTCTCTTTCGACCCAACTCACCATTCTCAATAAATGACATGCCACATAGACAAAACTGATGATGTGGCATGTAATTTATGAGGAGAGAGGAGACATGGGTTTCATTGGGATGAAACTCCATGTACACGTACGATACCAAAACTTTGAAACTAAAATGAAACTCCATTGAGAGTGTTGGAGTTTCATCTCTATTCATTTAACAACTCTCACTGGTCATTCAGATGGAACATTTAAATGCTACACTAACATATGAAATAGTGAAACAAAACTTTGCATTGATAAATCTACTTTCATTCATCTATTTCAAAACTATGAGATGACATGGCACTCTTGAAAATAACGAAATAAAACCATGCATTGAGAATGGCCGGCGTGGATGTGCTCACTAATTAACAAAGATGTTTATAGCTCACTAGTTAACAAAGATGTGCTTGGCTATGAGAGAAGGATTTACACACGAGAGAATTTTGGCTGGCGTGGATACCATATAGAGCTGCCATGGCATTTTAGGTGGAAGCGTGTCTGCCTCATGTCATAACACGTAGTGCATTCTCTGGCACTCATGTTCCATGTTGACCATAACGGCTATCTAGGGCAGTGGATGGCGAATGGGCCAGCAGGCACTCACGGCCCACACACAGTGGCAACAGTCCTGCTGAAGAGAGAGAGAGAAAGAGATAGAGAGAGAGAGAGAGAGAGAGCAGCGGGCATCCTCATATTCTGTCCGAATCACTTGTTTCTTTTTTTTTCCTGAATTCATATGAAACTTTTATCTATCATAGACCCAATTTGCATTGTGACAGTCCAGTTTGATTTTGTTCTCTTTAAACCAGACTCCTTATGGTACTATTTATTACATGTTTATATAGCTCACTAATAAAGATGTGTTTGGCTATGAGATATAGTGTCTATACCAACCATACACGCCTCCCTGCATATATAATGTGTTTGTTGAAGTTTTATAGCAACCTGTAATTGGCAATGTTCATTTCACCTTTAATCATGACTATCCAATTTGATTGTGTTCTCTCTTTCGACCAAACTCGTTATTATGGTACAATTTATCACATATGTTTATATAGCTCACTAATAAAGACGGTGTGTTTGGCTATGAGATATAGTGTCTATACGACCATACGCCTCCCTGCATATAGAATGTGTTTGTTCAAGTTTTACAACAACCTGTAATTGGTGATGTTCATATCATGGTTAATTGTACTAGAAGTGTACTATGTCATATATCCTTCATCCAACATACATTGATGGAAGCACATTCATCCAAAAAAAAGTTTCAAAATATTGTATGCATGTGGTACTTGAAATGGAATACTCGTCAAAACAACCATGTGCTCAAAACACCACTTACTTTAAATTCAATTGGAAGCAATTTGCACATTTGAATTCGGGAAAATACTGATTATGTGTTCTATTCATTAGGAAAAACATAATTTAGAGCTATGTCGTGCACATGATGAGTCACGTGCATGCGTAGGGGGCCGAGACATTCCATTTGGAAGCAATTTGCACATTTGTTTTTTTAAAGAAGAAGAGTTATTATGACGCCTTCCATATATGTATGATTGTGTTTTTTTTTAAAAAGCAGAGCTATTATGAAGCAGATCGGTTAAGATAAATAACGATATTAGTTAAACTAGCCGGGAGGACAGAGAGTCTATGTCTAAGATTCCTAAAATTATATCTTCCTAATATATCTAAGTCAAGTGTCAAGTCCTAGTTACTCGGGTTGAGTGCTTACACTAATTTGTTGGTACAGCCTCGAGTCTTTCACCTATTAGCTCACTTCGGGGCACGAAAATAATCCACTAATATGGGACGATAATAAGCCTCTGTACTAGTGGGTATACTATCGCTAGACAACCCTGACATAGACGCTCGAACGTGGTGGATTACTAAAGGGACGGACAGAGCTGTCACCACCTGTCGCCTACCACACAGCCTGTGGGGATGAATGCAAATCCAGCTAGCGTTAACATAGGCACCACGCCTACGCCTTCACTAGATATTCTTCCGTTTATCGAGTGGAAGAATAGCCGGGAAATAACCAAGTCTAAGTCCCAGAAAGAACTAAATTTAATTAAATCCTAGCTGGGAAACCCGTGAACTATGCCACAATGTTTCTTCCGGATAATTACAACTCGAGGAAATGACTAAATTAAAATAAATACTTGACAAGATATAGATATATGAGAAAAGATATTTATATTGATAAAGGATAAGTCTTACAAAAAGAGAAAAGATACAAGAGAGCTCATACCAACACTCCGAGACGATTCCGGAATCCTGAGCGATGCTCTCTACTAGACTCTACTCCGAACTTACTAACCTATTCTACATTGTGGCACAAGTAGTGGGAAATGGACTCCTTGATGTGTTTCTTGATCTGATGTTCATATTATGCTGAATTTCCCCTCTATTTACAGGGGGGGTACTTGTAGGTGAAGAAGTGTCGGTTGGCCAAAGTCGGTCCACTGGGCGGCGTCCTAAACCAGGCGACCCTCGGATCATGTCGGTTCGCGACCGACTTCTACTAGATGGCTTAGATTTGATCCCGAAGTTGGTGGTTAGGTCGGTTCCCACCGACTTCTTCATTTTGGGGCCGGTAGGCCTCTTGGGCCTAATGGGCTGGCAACCCCAGGTCAGGTGGCATCCTAGGCCGGGTGGCGGCCTTGGCCGGGTGCTGACCCCCTCCGAGTCACCCCATGACTTCTCCTGGTTAGGCCACTTGTTGGCCTCTCTTCCTTAGCCATATTTCATCACTTTTGGTTCGGGAGGAGAAAACAACATCATGGTGGAGTGTTTTGTAGGATTGGCCAGGTCCAATGATTAGCCTGATAATAACTCTGGTTTGATCAGCCGGGTGGCTGATTTTAGCCTTATACGACCCTGTCAGTCGGGTCCTGATTTCAGCCGTTATGACCCTATCGGCCGCATCCTAATTTCAGCCGTTATGACCCTATCAGCCGGTGGAAAACGGCTGTTTTATAGTCATGATCGGCCGACGGGGTGTTTCTTCATGTTTTTGCATACTTTTTCCCTTTTGTACCTACAAACACATATTTTACCAAAACTCGTGGAACTTTATTAGTTTAAACAAATATTTATTAAACTTTGGTGTTTATCTTGCATTTCCTGACCGGTTGGTGGCAAATATTGGGTTTTATGGGCCACCAACACCTCCCCAAGCTTAAACCTTTGCTCGTCCCGAACAAATTAAAACTTAGAGGTGATGGGTCAGGAGTTGCTTCAATATTAGAGCCCTGTGAGGATCAAGTACACAAGCATATACTCCAACATAATATGGGTAAGTGTAAACCAGCACAACTTGCTCACTAAATCATTCTCATTGTACAACGGTTGAAGTCTAGATCGGCCAGCTTAGACTTTGTCATACAATATCCTACTTGATCATGAGTCCAAGGTTTTTATAATGCTGCATAAGGTTGAAAAATATCCCCTCTTGGTGAAATCTCTCACTATGACTCTCATCTCCCAAAAAGTGTGTTTCCTTACCAAGTGCTCATCCTACATTCTAAAAGCATGAATTGTATGTAGAGCTTGGTAGGAGGGCACATCTAGCATGCATATATTGTTAAGTTAAGAGATGGTCCTAGTGAAAAGACTTTGCACTTCCTCATTCCAATCATTTAGAAATAATGTCCAGGGAGAGGGAGAGAATGGACTCACACGAAGGAGTTGGCTAGCACAATTGCAAAAGTCTTGGGTACAAATTAGTCCCAAAGACTGGATTTTGGTGATAGAGTGAAAAGATGGTTCTTTATTTTTCTCAAAGATATTTTTGAACATTGAAACGTTTTGATATTGTACATCCATGAGAGCTAATAAACTTTTATTTCTTTCTTTCTTTCTTTCTTTCTTTTCTTTCTTTTTTTTCTTTCTTTTCTTTCAGCTCTCATGGTGTAGGAAGGCTAATTCAATGGTTCAAATATTTTTGCAAACTTTTTCTGAGCATTTATTGGGTAGAACCAAAATCATTCTTATAGGATCAAAGTTTTGCAAAAGGGAAGATTTTTGGCTGGCATGCTTGGTGAGGTGGATGCTTGAATCTGATGTGGAGACCGCATAACCAAGCATGATTGATTGAGAACTCAATGATAACGCAAAGGAAACTGATTGGCTTTGGAAGTGCAAGTCCCTCATAAGGATGAAATCCTAACTGAACTCAATGCACACATAGATGGCATGAAAGTGGGATTGTAATTAATATTTGGCCATGGTAGGAATTTTTCTATCATAGGGAAGATGTGCACCAAGTAGGGGGGTTTTATTGCAGCGTGGTTTTGAAAGGGATCATTGGACTCTAATCATGAGGAGGTCATAGACTCATACACAACATGCCATATCATAAACTCCAACAACTAGACTTGGTGTTTTAATAGCCGTTTTGCACCCACTAGAACAGAGAGGCACTAGCATTATCATCATGCCAATCTACCACAACCCACAAAAATGAGGAGTAGAGGTTGTATACTTGAGACTCAAAGGGAGCTAATATAGCAACTATCCATCATTTCCATAGGCAAGGTAGAGACTAAGTTCTCAATTTTATTTGAAAATAGGAAATATTTTTGTTCTTTTTAGTTTTGCAAATTTTTATGGTTTTCCTTGAAAGCAAAAAATATTTTTTGGTTTTCTTAAATTTTATTGAAACTGAAAATCTTTTTGGATTTTTCTTAAGAAAACGAAAAAACTCAACTAGAAAAGGAGGGCGAGAGGGTAGAACGAATGTCGCACCTTGGTCTGTGTACCTCCCCTAGCTTATGTCTTTGTAAGACTTAAGCTTAGATGGCATTCACTGTAGAGGTTGATACTCAATGTTGAAGTGACAGTTGGTCCATCATGGAGATGTTTGTCTAAAGTTGTTCTGACATTTCTTGCTGTCATTCTTGTCCTTCCCTTCTGGTGTTCAGCTTCTGAGCGCTCAGTTGGTGTGTGCTCCCACGACTTGAGCTGCTGTTGCTAAACTTGGTGTAGAGGCCTCTCCAAATGTTTGCCATTTCTGCAAAAGGGGTTACTTGGACACAATATCCAAAGGACAAAATGATAATAATGGTTAGCGGTTAGTCGTCCTCTTAGTAGTCCAAGCGTTAGTCGTTCAAACATGCAAGAGACACAACAAATCTCCTCTAGTTGGTCTTATTGCAGCACACTTTTATTCCTAATTTAGAAGTGCACTTACTAAGCAAACTAGTGAAAAGAGAGAGGTTGTGCAAAGTGAGAGAGTTGTGAGGGAGAGATGAAGTTTCAGCTGATGGAATTGTGGTGGAGAAATAAGGGAGAGGGCACTCGGTATTTATAGGCTCGAGAGGGAGCCTTGGGGCAAAAATTTTGTGTCGGGCGGTGGGACATGCCACCATTATTGCTTTGGCGGTGATGGGAGAGGGCTAGGTCCATGTGCCATGTGATCCGCTTGCTCACTTTGTTCAGAAATGTGTTGAGGTTGTAGGGAGCAAGGATAGAGTGATGGGATGGCCAAAGTTGTATGTTTGCAATGAGTATACTGCCACTCATGAGGCCTAGGGGAGTAGGATGGCAGGTGAGTGTGGGTGGTGAAAAAGTGAGGTGACATGTGTTGCTCTCCTTTATTTACTTTAACTCATGGTGGGAGCTTTTGGTGAGAATTTTTCATAAAGGAATGGTTGGCCACACCTCCTCCACTCATGGCCATCATCTATGCAGTAGATGTGCCAGGAATCTGAGAAAACCCATGGCCGTGCGGCATGGTTTGCCGGGCAGCAGATCCTGGCCGTCTAGCACAGAAATCACCTAGGGGCGGTCATTTTTCATGAAAAATGACCTCCCGGGTGCTGAAATTTGACTGGATTGTTTCAGGCCGGGTTAGAGCCCTGGATCAGCAGTCGGGTGGTCAATTTTTTCAATTTTTTTATTTTTTAATCTTTTTTCTTTTATAGCCTAATTTAATGGTTAAAGAAGGGAATAAAAACAACCTAATTTAGTGGTATGTATAAGAGAAAAGGGGGGATAAATATGGGTTACCTTCCAACAAGGGTTCAGATTTTACGTCGTGAATGAGACGGCCTCCTTTTGCCATACCTGATTCTTGTTTTTGGGCTCTATGGTGGTGACCTTTTTGAGTTTCCTTTTTAGTTCCTTTTTGGCCTCACTTGGTCCATTGATTTCCTACAACTAATAGTGCAAATCTATTCGTCTACAATAGGCATATCTCTATCAATTCCATCAATCAACCTAGACACCATGTCTAATTTGATCAATTGTCGAAGGAAAGCACACGCGTTTTCCTTATTTTACATTATAGCATGATAGAGATTACCACTTTTATATTCTAGATCATACACATACATAGGTGTCGAGGGCAAAGATCAGGGTACCATGTGACACCCCCTAAGAAAGTCCAAACACGTTCGAAGGGACCAGCTGACCACCAACCTCGACCCCACGTGTGGGCCCTCCGCAGGTAGAATCCGTATAGGAGTCGCACCACGGCGGCGTAGGCCGCGATGCTGCCTCAACCCGCTCGGCCCCTTAATGATTCAAGAGACAAACACGCCTCGCCCGACCCCTCGATAGGAGTCGGAGATCCACAGCGCCTTGCTCGACCCCTGTGAGGGGGTCGGGGGTGATCCGACCCGCTTAACCAAACTCGAGCGCGCCTCAGTCCTCCAAGAGCCCAACCAAGATCATCCACTCCCCAGTTAGGGTGGACCCACCACCATCACCATGGTCCTAACAGAGTGGGTCCCCCATAACTATTAGGCGAGACCTGTTCCTTCCCGTTGTCAGGAGCCTAGAGTCAGCTAGGGCGGGGTGATGGGAACCCTAACTGAGCCCAAAATGGTGGAATAGAGAAACTCGATTGCCTTGACAGGACAAGGCAGATCCCAATTCCAAGCACGTCCGGACAAGCTAAACCCGACGCTACGACCCCTGCGGAAGGGGTCGAGCGGGGCGGTGGTCAGCAGCTGGCAACCATTCGGCCTTAAATGTCGTACCTATTGTGCAAACATAGTATCATGGGGTCAAATCCTCTTGTGCGCCTGTCATCCTCATCATCACCCATGCCCGTTGACGAAGGAAGGCGCGATAGGGCACTCAATGACGCCATCGCCCAATGACACCCCCAATAGTGGCGGTGCAGGACGGCCGATGGACAACAAGGATGATCACCCTACCGGATAATGTGACAGCACCCATGATGCATCATGCCACACATGACGGAGCATGCCATCAACAGTAATGAGAAGGGCGCAGCCTAACAACGGAAGACGGGGGCACGCCCGAAGCATAGTGTCACCCCCTGGTACAAAGACCAGACGACGGGCCTGCCAGGACCGAGGACCACGCCGACAACCAGGAGCTTTGCCTTCCCCTGGAAGCCATCACCAACTCCGCATGTGTAGGACACTCATCTCTTTCTATCCCTCTATCTCTCTTTGTAAATGGGCCTGCCCCCTTGAGATATAGAAGGGGAGGCCCTTCTTCCTCCTCTAGGC
The DNA here is from genome assembly GCA_032690845.1 of Eleusine coracana subsp. coracana. Lineage (NCBI taxonomy): Eukaryota > Viridiplantae > Streptophyta > Magnoliopsida > Poales > Poaceae > Eleusine > Eleusine coracana. The sequence continues at coordinate 35,096,824 of CM064422.1, read as the reverse complement.
ATGACACAAGATAGTCGACCTAAGAACACTCGTAGGCAACTGTTGGTGGCTCTTGAAACCCAACGTTAGCCACCAACCAGTCGGGAATTGCAAGGTAAAGACTAAGATCTAAATAAAAACTTGCTTAAACTAATGAAGTTCCATGAGTTTTGGTGGAATATATATTTGTAGGTTCAAAAGGGCAAAAATTATGTAAAAGCATGAAGAAACGCCCCGTCGGCTGATCCTGCCATAAAACAGCTGGCCAACAGGGTCGTATGAGGCCAAAATCATCACCAGGTTGGATGATCAAGGTGATCACCTAGACGAAGGCCGGAAGCCTAATCGACCGGACGGACGACCACCCAACCAATCAGACGGGATCATCTCCCGATCATCCGACCCGGCCGACCCTGCAAAACACTCCAAGATAAGGCCGTTTTTTATTCCGGACTAAGGAGGGTAAAAAGTGGAGAAGTAAAGGAAGCATCCATGTGGAACAACATGGACAAGTGAAAATATGACCCGGAGGGGGTCAGCACCCAAAAGGGGCCGCCGCTCGGCACATGCCGCCGCCCGACATGCTAGGCCGCCCGGCCTACCCTGCTGCCCGGCCTGGGATTTACCTCCCGGGTGTCCAGCCCACTTGGCCCGTTATGCCAACCGATGCCAATTGGATAAGGCGGTCGGGAACCGACCCAACAACCATCATTCGGACCGAATCTGAGCCGTCTGAGGGAAGGCGGTCGGAAACCGACCAAATCTAAGGGCCGCCCGGTGCTCCCTGCCGCCCGGCCTGCCACGCCGCCCAGCATGTGCGGCTGCCCGGCGTGGGAATTTTTGCCCACCGACTCTCCTACACCTTGAAGTACCTGTGAAGCCTTCGCCACCCATAAATAGAGGGGAAATTCGGCAGAAATAGAGAGGCAAGCAAGTGAAGCACATTGAAGTCCATTTCCCACTACTTTTCTTACTACTAGAGTAGGCTAGTTAGTCGGGAGTTAGAGTCTAGTCAGGAGCTTAGCTCGGGATTCCGGAAATCATCTCGGAGTCTTGGTATGAGCTCTCTTGTATCTTTTCTCCTTTATCACTACTCACTTGTTTATCATTGAATATCTTTACCCCTGTCTTTGGTCAGTTGGTATAACTCTTATAGTCATATCTTTGTTAAACCAAGATACTCTTACGCCTAGCTTCCCTAAGGAAAATAAATACGATACCTTGGAGTACTCCCAGGTGAAAGGCTACAATAGATGTTCCGTGCGCTTGTGGATTGGTTCACTCTTCTTTTAAAGCATAACAAACATCAATCAACACTTCGAGCATTGTTACCAGATAATATTTTGGTGCGACGTTAAGAAGTGCCAACAAGCATTTCTGGCTCCATTGCCGGGGAAGCAATAGGCAAAGATATCGGAATTATAACATTGATATTTCTATGAAGGAGTTACCTCTTTCCTTAGTGGGCTTACCCTTGTTCTGTTTACTTGTCGTGTAAACAGGATGCTTTATGACTGGTTTCGACCTACCAGACAACTACCACAATGATCCGGAGGCTTTGTTGAGGAGAGTGCGTCAACGACTCACCCCTCCTCGACCTAGACTTGCTCTTGAAGCACCTCCGATCCCTCCAGCTCAACAACAAGACCCTTCCACGTCCGCTCAACCAACCATGTCTGAGAAGACGATCCGTGACTACTACGCCCCGTCTGGAGACAACATCCGTACTGGTCCAAAGCCGAACATGGGGAACGGAGGTTATGAGCTGAAACCGGCCCTAATAAACATGGTTTCGGCCAGTCCTTTCTTTGGCAAGGCATCGAAGACGCAAACGCCCACCTCCAACAGTTTTTGGCGGTGTGCTGCACCTTCACCATGAGGGAGGTGACTCCTGAAGCTATCCGCCTTCGCCTTTTTCAATTTTCACTGAGGGGGAAGGCCAAGCAGTGGTTCTATAGCAACCAAGGCGATCTGACCACATGGGACAAGTGCTCCAACGCCTTACTTGCCAATTTCTTCCCGCTAGGCAAAACCAACGTCCTGCGGAATAAGATTTCAAGTTTCTAACAACTAACCGATGAAAGCATCCCTGAGGCATGGGAGCGTTTCCAAGAGTATACTCTGACATGCCCACATCGTGGAATGCAAGATTGGTTGCTAATCCAGAGCTTTTACCATGGGCTTAATTGCCCCACTCGTGAGCACCTAGATGCAGCCACTGGAGGTTCCTTCTTCTCTCTGAAGGTCAAGGAAGCTCACACTCTCATAGAAAAGAAGGTCGCTGTTGGTCGTAGTTACGCACCCACTTATATACCGCAAGAGGATAGAGTACAGTTGTAGCTCTTTTTCCCTCAGAGTATTCCATGGTTATTGAATCCATAGGGAACGAGCAGGACTATTACTATTAAAGGCTTACTAACAGATTGCAATGGTTGGGTTGGTGTGGATGATGACAGTGAGAGAGTGGTGGATGAATGCTATTAGATATGTAACAGGATAATGAAGGATTCTCTCCATAGGATTGGTTCACTAGCATGCAACCTTACCCTTATTAACTCAGACGATGATTCCAATATTCTACAAGATATGGTGGTTTCGTTCACCCCGGTTGTCACTACAGAGGTTATTAGCTCCCCACTGGTTTCTTGCACTATGCAATGGGTAGAAGTGTGCCGGACGATACACTAATGAAATAGATGCACAATTGAGTTCACTACATAGACTGAATTCATCAAGAGAGTATCAATAAGTATGAGAGTTACATGACCAGATCCCCGCACCAGAGAAGAGAATATGAGACTACTCGCTCATCCTCCTGCTAAGCATAGCAGAAGGGTGAGAAATAACGCTGGAACGCGCACGAGCCGATCGGCACAACCGTCCTTCTAATGGTTCTCGTCAGTGTTGACCAACCGTCGCCACCAATATCCTAAAACCCTAGTTCTAACAACTGGATATCGCGATTGCTGTCTATCTCCTCCCTTCTCTTGGCTCTTGATAGATGCCTTCCTTTTATATCCGGCGAGATTAGGTCAACTTCCACCGACTTTGACTTGTATTGGGCTGGGCCTCTATCCTTGGACCGAATTATGCTTTTCATTGTCTTTTACCCTCCTGCACCGATCGGCGCAGGCCCGCGCCGATCGGCGCGGCTCTGTATCTGGCCCATCCTTGTTGCTCTTTGATTCCTTATCCATAAATGCCCTGTTTTATACCTGTTTTTTGCAATTACATCCAAAACAGAACAACTACAAATATATGCAAATATGGGGTGAATTGTTAGTCAATACCACCAAATTAAGACGTAAAACATCCCTTTCTGGTAGATAAAATAGGTAGCTAGAAACCACCAACAGTTCTCCCACACTCAGGTCATTGCTAGTCCTCGAGCAATACAAAATCAAATATGTAGCAAGAATCTTCACATCACCTCTCCTTCAATCAATATCAATTATCATTTTTACTTGCCCCACAAAGATTTTCTCTCACCCTCTTTCAAACCAATTGGCACTTCATACTTGATTTTAATCAAATTACAACAAAACCTTTTCAAAAATGATTTTAGTTTTCATTACTCATCCTTAGCACTAAGCATCATGCAATTGGTCTTCTCTAAATCTCTCAAGTGTATTTCCTTCCCTCTCCTATCTAATCAATGATTGTATATGGATCTTGGAGGGCTATATAACTAATTAAACCATAAAGTTAACCATGTCAACAATGTGCTCAATCATGCCCACTAAGAAAGCATTTTCTAGGAAAAGAAATTTTAATGACGGAGAAGAGGAACAAAGGAGATCTAAAGAAAAAGGTTTCAATGAGAACAATGGCAAAGAGTAAGAGATAATTAGGAAGCTGCTGCATCTCAAGGAATAATTTTTCTCTTTGTCTCCTTTTTTTTCTTCTTCTTATTTTTATCTGCGCCAATCGGTTCCACAACTGCGCCGATCGGCGCAGTCTATATATTTATTTTTTTTCTTTTTTCTTTCTTCTTTATTCTATTGCCAGTATGATCGGCAATTTCTCTCTTGCACCGGCAGGAAATGTTTTCTGAATCCTCTCTTTTTTGAGAATATAGGTTATACCAAGGAGGAGGGAGAAGCAAAGACGTATGGTTTTCATGATAGCAAGGAATTGATATGGATAAGAAAGGCTAGAAATACAGAGGTAAACAAATAGATCATCCTTTCCTAATTTGGTCAAAATCATGAGCAAAGAGTTGACAAGTTACTTACAATTCAATTAATTCAAAAGGGTAGCTTGCTCTCATTCACTTGGCTTATGTAGGCATATCAGACCCTGCTTTTGCTTTGGCTTCGGATGAGTCAAAAGAAGTTTTCACAAATTCAAAGCTTAAAAGTTAAGTGGTAACCAACTAATGCAAGTAATCAACCGATCAATCATCAAAAAGATAAGATAAATAATATGGGGCACTTTCAATTTGACAATCGACACTAATGTTATTAAAGACAATGCAATGATTCAAACTACATAAAGACTTTTAAAGCAACTCTCAACATTACTCATGACTCTCTTCAGCACACTTAATAAGAAAAACAAACAAAACTAAACTTAAAAACACTTAAAGAACATGATTAATGGAAGCCCTTCCCTCACACTCAAAATTTGCAATGTCCTCATTGCAAGAGAAGAAATTCAACTGATCATAGAGACCATGCCTGTTCAAGACTCGAAAAATCCGTCTGATGTTTCTTATGAGAAAAGTGTAATCCGCTTCATTCATCTCGATTGCATCATGGATTCTCTGATCCACATCCCTTTGATGCCTGTAGGCATGATCCCTGTCTTGATACAATCTTTCAATATTCTGGTGGCAGACAGGACAGTAAACTGGTGGTTGCAGACTATGATTTCCAACACTGTAGGGGGAGACACTATTTAAACCCCTCTGAGCCGATCGGCGCAATGGCTGAGCCGATTGGCGTGGTGGTGTTCTTTCTTCACTGCGATTGTCTCCGCTTCCCTCTGCATTACCAGTAACTCTTGCTGAAGTTCCTGTCGCCCTATCATTGTTACATTTTGCAAATGTTCCCCAATTTTCAAACTTAGGACTTCCAGAGCTTCTCTGCATATCAGAATCATCTCCCGCATATCCAGACATACTTGGATGACCACTCTCCAAATTTTCCAAACAATCTAACGTGTCAAAGTTGCTATCCCATTCAGAATACCTTTGAATTGGCTTACCCGATAGTCTAGCAGATTTGCGAACCTCTCGTGTAGTCTTACACTTCTTTGCAGCATGCTCTTCATCTTCACTTGGCAGAGCCGTCAGATCAATAAATTCAGCCATCTTCAGTTCGCGCTGATCAGCTCCATTGTTGCACAGATCGTTGTAGCTGGCAGCTTCTGCCAATTGTTCCAGGTTACAGTCATGAATCCCCTTGTTTTGCTGTCTTTGTAAAATTTCATCATTAATCTCCTTAGGCGTCTTCCCTCCTGGAACTACGCGATAGCCATCATCATATACAGCCTCTCTGGGTATGAAGGTTGGATCTTCTGGCAATTGGAGTTCAACCTTATGTTGAAGATCTTTAGCAGAAAAGAGACACTTGCAACCTTCGATGCGACTATCCCTATGAATCTTGTTTTCTTGAAAACCCTCCCAATCGGTAAGAACCCTAGGAGAGTCTTCATCTTGTCTAGCTTGAAGATCCTTTTCCGCATCCAACTGGTACATGGCTTCTTCGGCTTCCTCGTGCAGCTGGAGTTCATACTTGGCAGCAATATCATGTTCGTTATAAAGCCAGCACTTATGGATTGTGAGAGCGCTCTCTTCATCTAGTTCCTCTTTCTCTTGCTTAGTCAATAATCTTTCAAAAAACAAGAAATCTTCATATGACAAAGGCTTAGCAAGATCAAGAAGACCTTCCATGCTGTACCTTTGAGAAACGGCCTCACCTCTAATAGGTCCTATAGATTTTCCTTTGCGCACCAAAACTCTCCTCATAATCTGCCAAAGTTCATTGTCCATCTTTACCTTGTCAGCGTTACATGCGTGAGCTTCGCTTTCCTTCATGAACTTCTTCCTCAGATCTGACCAGACCATTGGATCATGTCGTGTTGGCATCAATACTTTGTCAACTTCGTCCCAGGACCAAATTTCAGAAAGCTGCAGAAATTCGCCGCTGAGCCGATCGGCTCCACTGTCGCGCCGATCGGCGCAACTGTTGCGTCGATCGGCGCCGCCTTGATTGCTTCCCAACGCGTCACCTTCCATAGCTTCTGCCTTTAGGGCTTTGTTCTGGTGAGTATATAATGCGAGTTGATCCGTGGGGTTGCTCCCCTCTCATATTTATATCCCTTGATTTCCAATTGGACTAGGACTCTATCTCTTATTTACGGAATTCAACTATCTTAACAAGGCAAGGTACAAAACCGACTCAAAAACCAAAAAGACACTGCTGCGCCGATCGGTGCAGGGTTGCGCCGATTGGTGCGGTACACTATTTTTGTTTTATGTCATTAAGCTCGACCACACAGGGCACTAAGCAGTGAAGTGCACATCAAAAGATTTTAATTCAAAAGTGTCAGGTTCTAGATATACCTTTAGATGTTGTCCATTCACCGTGTACTTGCTCCTTTTGCCGTCCATTATAATCACAACTCCTAAAGGTAACACCGTATTCACAAGATAAGGTCCTTCCTATTTACTTCGCAGTTTGCCTTTACCAAATAATCTGAATCGCGAATTAAATAGGAGTACCCAATCTCCTTCCTTGAATTCCTTCTTCAAAAGCTTCTTATCATACCACTTCTTTGTCTTTTCCTTATATATTGTCGCATTTTCATATGCATATAATCGCATCTCTTCCAATTCGCTTATTTGAATTTTCCTTTTCATTCCAGCAGCATTAAGATCCAAATTCATTTCCTTTATAGCCCAATAAGCCTTATGTTCCAATTCCACCGGTAGGTGACATGATTTCCCATAGACGAATTGATATGGCGTCATACCAATTGGTGTCTTGCATGCCGTCCTATATGCCCATAATGCTCCGTTAAGCTTTATAGCCCAATCTTTTCCTTCCTTCATAACTATCTTCTGCAGAATCTCCTTTAATTGCTTATTTGACATCTCTGCTTGTCCATTTGTCTGAGGACGATAAGCTGTTCCAATTCTGTGTTCAACCCCAGATCTTGCTAAAAACCTAGTAAATTCTCCTCCTGTGAAATGTGATCCTCTATCTATAATTATTATCCTTGGTATTCCATACCTTGGGAAAACTTGCTCCTGCAGTATATTCCTTAATTCTCTTGTAGTATTGAACTTGCATGCCATTGCTTCAACCCACTTGGAAACATAATCAACGACAACCAATATATATTCGCAACCATGAGAATTCACAAATGGTCCCATAAAATCCATACCCCATACATCAAAGATATCGACTTGAAGATTGTACTTAAGAGGCATTGCATTCCTACTGTTAACATTTCCTATTCGTTGGCATTGAGCACATGTTGCAACATACCTTTTTGCATCTTCATGCATAGTAGGCCAATAGAATCCACTCTCCCATATTTTCGCCTGTGTTCTAAAATAGCCATAATGTCCCCCATAATCCAAAGAATGACATTTTGACAAAATGCTCGCTCTTTCTTCTCTAGGTACACATCTTCTCACTACTCCATCCTGACAATACCTATACATGTATGGGTCGGCCCATATGAATTTTCTCATTTCGCTCTTAACTATTCTCCTTGTATTCTTGTTCATCATATCAGTTTGTCCCTTAAAACCTTTGATAATATCCATCATCCAACTCTCTCTACAGAATTTTCCACTCCTTTCTTATCTCTTATTTCCAAATCAAATTCTTGCAGCATCAATACCCACCGCATTAATCGAGGCTTATATTCCTTTTTTGAAACCAAAAATATTATAGCAGCATGATAAGTATATACAATTACTTTAGAATTTAGAATGTAAGATCTAAACTTCTCAAAAGCAAATATAACAGCTAACATCTCCTTCTCAGTTGTTATATACTTGATCTGCGCCACATTCAAAGTCTTGCTAGCATAATAAATAGCATGCACTTTGTCTTCTTTCTGTTGTCCAAGAACAGCTCCAACTACATAATCACTTTCATCACACATAATTTCCAAATGTAAACTCCAATTACGTGGCTGCATGATGGGTGCAGAGCATAGAGCTTCGTTTAATTTATTGAAGGCAAAGAGTCTTTCATCGTCCATAATGAATTCTGTATCTTGCTTCAACAATTCTGTGAAGGGTTTAGCAATCCTCGAATAATCCTTAACAAATCTGTGATAGAAGTTGGCATGTCCAAGAAAACTCCTCAAAGTTGTAAGATCAGTAAGGGGAGGCAATTTCTCAACTGTAGATACCTTTGCCTTATCAACCTCAATCCCCCTATTCGATATGACATGACCAAGTACTATTCTTTCTGTTACCATGAAGTGACACTTCTCCCAGTTAAGAACCAAGTCACATTCAACACACCTTTTCAAAACCTTCTCTAAATTCTCCAAACAACTACCAAAATTAGCACCATGTACAGAGAAGTCATCCATGAATACCTCCATAATATCTTCTATGAATTCAGCGAATATTGCATTCATGCATCTTTGAAATGTGGCTGGTGCATTGCAAAGACCAAAAGGCATCCTTCTATATGCATATGTCCCAAAAGGCAAGTAAAAGTAGTTTTCTGCTAATCTTATTGTCTTATCGGTATCTGAAAGAAACCACTATATCCATCCAAAAACAAAAGTATGTATTCTTTGCTAACCTTTCAAGCATCTCGTCAATGAATAGAAGAGGATAGTGATCTTTCTTCGTCACCTTGTTCAAAATTCTGTAATCTATGCACATTCTCCATCCAGTTATAGTCCTTTGAGGAATCAACTCATTATTCTCATTAGGCACTACTGTGAACCCTCCTTTCTTGGACACACAATGTACTGGACTAACCCATTCACTATCAGCAACAGGGTAGATCATACCTGCATTAAGCAGCTTCAAAATCTCCTTTTTGACCACTGGCTTCATTGATTCTTTCAACCTTCGCATTCCTTCAACCACTGGTTTAGTATTCTCTTCCAAGTTAGTCTTGTGGGAGCAAAATGCGGGGCTTATTCCCTTGATGTCATCCAATGTGTAACCAATGGCCTTGTTTATATCTTTTGAGCATAGCAAGCAGCTTTTCTGTTTCTTCTTTCGTTAGGGCATTATTCACAGTAACTGGATATGTTTTATTTTTCCATAGATATTCATAGCATAGCTCTTTCGGAAGTTCCTTCTGTTCTGCTTCTGGTGCTTCATCTAGATCTAGCACACCCAGAGGTTCAAAATAAGAATTTTCCTGGTTGAGCCGATCGGCGCAAGTATCACGCCGATCGGCACTGCCAGTATCCTTGTCAGCTCCACGCATGAGGTGGTCTAGTGGGTCACCCATATCCATCCCTATCTTCTCATCCTCCTCTGGGTAGAATTCTTGATAGCAAGAAGGGTCTTGATGAGATGGATCATTAATTGAAATTGCACTTCTTCACCTCCCAGGTGTAGCGTAATTTGACCTTTCCCAGCATCCAGAACAGCTTGTACTAATCTCGAAAATGGCCTCCCTAGAATGATGTCTTCAACTCCACTTTCCTCATTATTTAGAACGAAGAAGTCCACTGGTAATGTTTTTGAGCTAATCTCTACCTCAACATTCTTGATCACTCCCAGTGGCTTGGTCTTCCTTCCATCTGCCATGACGAGCTCAAGCTCAGTCCCCATCAGCCGCTGTTAAGTTTCATAAGGCATGCTCATGAATGCATCGTAAGTAATAAAGCTAACATGGGAACCAAAGTCACACAAGGCTTTCAGAAATTTCTTCCCCAATATCTCACATGGTATGTATGGCTCCTCTTCTTGCTCTTCAGTGAGACCTATAGCATATACACCACATAATCCTTCGTAGGGAGATGGCTCAAAGCAACTATTTAGTAATCTCTTTGCTTGTTTCATCTCTGTTCCATCAAGTTCTATATCATCCTTATAAAGCTTCCCTAAGACTCTTCCAATAATTTCTTGATCAAAAACTTCCGACTTGAGGCGATTAATTGGGAAATTATACTCAATTCCGGCTTCAGAGGCGTCTTGCGGACTGAAGGATCTCCTCATATTGAGCAATTCTTGCGAAAAATCAATAGGAATCCAGTCCATTGGCTCAAATTCATCATGTGGTTTAGCATTTGCCAATGTCCTATCCCCCTTTGGTTTAGCAAAGTTATCTTCGAATTCCTTCAGGTGGTTGTCCAGAATTGCAGCTTCTATCTTTGTATATTCCTTGCAGCTTGGCGGAGTTGTCACGGCGATCAGTTCCCCTGTTGTTGCAACTGTGCCAATCGGCTCAGAGACTGCGCCGATAAGCGCGTGTGTCAGATCCATGAAAGTGGGTCTGATGGGACCTATCTCTTCAAATTCATGCTCTTGAGTACTCATTGCCCTACTCTCGAACATACAGATCTGCTCCGCCGGTGACTCTTCCTTCTGCATAACTTCTGGGTATTGCTGATTTGGTTCTAGATATTCTTCCTAGTGCTTATGCAAAGCTTCATTCTCAACAATTTTGCCTATCAATTTGATCCCCACCTTGGCTGTCAACCTCAGAAAACTTCCTCCGGCCGATTCGTCCAAATGCATCCTCGATGCCTTATTTATGGCCATGTAGAAGGTTTGAGCGCACATATTCTCATCAATGCCAAGGTCAGGTCCTTGTTTCAACAATGTTTCAAAAGACGTCCAGGCTTCTGCGAGAGATTCTTCATCTTTTTGTAAGAAGTTCACCACTTCTCTTCTCAATTTCTGCACCTTTGGCAAACGAAAATAGTGGAGACAAAAATTTCCAACTAATTCACTCCGCTTACCTTTTGCATCTCGAGATGCTACCTTGTGCCACTCTTTGGCTTTTCCTCCCAATGAGAATGGGAAAAGCAGCCATCTGTAAAGATCCTAAGGCACTCCTTCATGATGGAATGTTTGGCAAGGTGCCTCCAAATCTTGTAGGTGAGTACATGGATTCTCCTCCTTCGCTCCAAAAAATTTGTTTGCTTCAGCCATGCTAATGATAATGGGGTTTAACACATACAAGGAGGTCGTGGCCTTCTCGTCTGAGGATTGAGGCACTAGCACGTCTGGAGATGGCAAAGAAAGCTCCCTGAGCATCGGAGAAGGTGCTGTCGTACTCATCCTGAAAATTCAAACAAAACACAAAATAAAAACAACTTGAAAAGAAAAGGATTAAACACTAGTAAAATATTAATAGTAAAAGAACTAACTTGTTCCCTGGCAACGGCGCTAGAAAATGATGCTTGTTGGTCGTAGTTACGCACCCACTTATATACCGCAAGAGGACGGTGTACATTTGTAGCTCTTTTTCCCTCAGAGTATTCCAAGGTTATCGAATCCACAAGAAATAAGCGGGACTATTACTATTAAAGGCTTACTAACAGATTGCTATGGCTAGGTTGGTGTGAATGATGACGGTGAGAGAGTGGTGGATGAATGTTATTAGAGATGTAACAGGATAATGAAGGATTCTCTCCTTAGGATTGGTTCACTAGCATGCAACCTTACCCTTATTAACTCGGATGATGATTCCAATATTCTACAAGACATGGTGGTTTCGTTCGCCCCGGTTGTCACTATAGAGGTTATTAGCTCCCCACTGCTTTCTTGCACTATGCAATGGGCAGAAGTGTACCGGCCGATACACTAATGAAATAGATGCACAATTGAGTTCACTACATAGATTGAATTCATCAAGAGAGTATCAATAAGTATGAGAGTTACATGACCAGATCCCCGCAACAGAGAAGAGAATATGAGACTACTCGCTCATCCTCCTGCTAAGCATAGCCGAAGGGTGAGAAATAGCACTGGAACGTGCATGAGCCGATCGGTGCAACCGTCGCGCCGATTGGCGCGACCTACCTTCTGGTGGTTCTCATCGGTGTTGACCAACCGTCGCCACCAATATCCTGAAACCCTAGTTCTAAAAACTGGATATCATGATTGTTGTCTCTCTCCTCCCTTCTCCTGGCTCTAGATAGATGTCTTCCTTTTATATCCGGCGAGATTAGGTCAACTTCCACCGACTTCGACTTGTATTAGGCTGGGCCTCTGTCCTTGGACCGAATTATACTTTTCATTGTCTTTTACCCTCCCGCGCCGATCGGCACAGCTCTGTGCCTGGCCCATCCTTGTTGCTCTTTGATTCCTTATCCATAAATGCCCTGTTTTATACCTATTTTCTGCAATTACATCCAAAATAGAACAACTACAAATATATGCAAATATGGGGTAAATTGTTAGTCAATACCACCAATTTAAGACGTAAAACATCCCTTTTTGGTAGATAAAATTGGTAGCTAGAAACCACCAACAGTCGCCAACTATAGTGGCTATGATGAGAGGCAGAGCCAGCCACAACCCAAGATGAGGGGAGTCCACACCATTGATGGTATTGACATGCTAGATATCAAGATGGATCAATTATTGAAGAAGATGGACGGACCTCAGACTGTCCAATCCCTCGACTCTCGCATGACCTGCGAGGTCTATGGGAACCTTGGAGACATGGGAAGCCACTGTCCGGAGACCCATGAAGAAGAAGTGAACTACCTCAACAACAGCAACAACAACGGGTTTAGGCCCCGCACAAACAACTTCGAGTGGGAGTCCAAGCCAAACCTTTCCTTCGACAAGAATACGGGTAATCGAGCAATTTTACACGTAATGAACCTTCCTTTTGTGATCTTGTTCTAGGACATCTAAAATTAATGAAAGTATTAGTAGGAAATTTATTGCCACTGATAAAGTCCTACAAAGCATAGATCCCCATATGGAAGCAATTAATACCTCTCTGCAAAACCACCTTAGCCATAACAAAATGCTAGAGACACAAATTGCTCAGTTGGCCGCTTCTGTTGTTAAGCCTAACTCGGGCAAGCTCCCCGGTCAGCTGGAAGCTAGCCGCAAGGAAAATGTGAATGCCGTCACAACTGGAGGCGGAAAATCTATGCAAGAACTGCCAAATCCTAACAATGTAGGGAAGGACAGAGCACCCGAGAAAGAAGGGGAGGAAGAAATTGAGGTTGAGGAGGCAAAAGCACCCTTCAAGAAAGCACCGCACGAGTTCTATGACACCCCAGTGTTGCCATTTCCCCCTCGACAGTGGAAGCCAATGGTGGACGAGCAATTTGGGAAGTTTGTTGTGGTAATAAAGAAATTATATGTCAACATACCTCTACTTGATGTGATGCAGGTTCCCACCTACTCCAAGTATTTAAAGCACATCCTCAACAACAAACGCCCAATTCCGTCCATGGAGATCATTAAATTAATGGAGGAATGCAGCGCCGCTATATTGAACTCTCTTCCAGAAAAGAAGCGAGATCCGGGGTGCCCAACCATCCCTTGTTCCATCGGGATGCAACAATTCAACAATGCCCTTTGTGACTTGGGGGCGAGCATGAGCATCATGCAAAAGGTGGTATATGACAAACTTAATGTCAATTCATTATCCCCCATAGCAATGAGCTTGCAACTCGCCGACCAATTAGTTCGCTACCCGGCGGGCATCACGGAGGACGTACCCGTAAGGATAAGAAATTGTCTCGTCTCCGTTGATTTTGTGGTGCTATACATGGAGGCCAATGTGAAGACACCTATCATACTAGGAAGACCGTTCCTTAGCACCGCAAATACCAATATTGATGTTGGGGCCGGAGAAATCCACCTCAACATTAAGGGGCATGACGAGAAGTTCACCTTCAAGCCCGAAATGGAACAATGCAATCAGGTACGCATCTTCTACGGTAAAAATCCTAACACGGTGCAGAAAATAGAAGTATACCCAATTGCACCAAAATCGGGTGCACCGGTGGTAAAAGTTGAGAGCGCACCACCGCTGCTCAAGAAGAAGAACGGGCCATAGGAAATGAAGAGAAAGGTCATCACCAAGCCAAAGAAAATCAAACAAGTATGGTGAAAGAAAGAAGTTGCACCGATGGTGGAAAATTCTCCATCCACGACTGGCACCACGAAGAATTAAACACGGAGAACATTTTGTTCGAGACGTAAAATCTGGATCCTCATCGGGAGGTAAACAGATATTTATCCCCCTTCTTTTCCTTACCACATTAAATTAGTTTTATTTTCCTTAACAACTAAATTAGACTAAAAAAAATTTGATGGCTCGGCCAAATTTACTGGTCGGGAGATCAAATTTCATCAAAAACGACCACCCAGGTGATAATCTGAGGCTTCAACCCAGCCGGTCAGTTTTTAGCACCCTGAAGGTCATATTTCATGAAAAACGACCACCCGACTGGGTAATATTCAAGTACCCAAAATCCAACCCGACCAGTCAAATATTAGCACCCGGGAGGTCAAATTTCATCAAAAATGACCCTCCGAGTGATGATCTGATCATCCAACCCGGCTAGTCGGATTTCAGTAGACCGGGAGGTCATGTTCCATGAAAATGACCACCCGTCTAGGTAAATTTTGGGAGGTCACATTCTATCAAATTTTAGCACCCGGGAGGTCATATTTGGCGAAATATGATCACCCGGCTAGCTAATCTTGAGCCACCAAACCTGACATAACCCAGTCCAGTTTTAGCACCCTGGGGGTCATTTTTCAAGAAAACGACCACCTGGCTGAGTCATTTTTGCCGCCTGGCAGGCCATGCCGCCCGGCACAACTTTTTCTTGGATTCTTGGCTCTATTACTGCATAAATCATGGCCATGAGTGGTAGAGGTGTGGCCAGCTTTTCCTTTTTACAAAATGCTCACCAAAAGTCCCCACCATGCCAAAACAAGTGAATGAGAGACACACAAATCACTACATCTTTTGATCATCCACTCTCACCTGCCACTCTATTCACCTAGGCATCATAGAGGGCAGAACACTCATTACAAAATTCTAACTTTGGCCATCCCATCATCCCTCATTGCTCCCTATCCTCTCTCCTTTTTCAGAATAATGGAGTCGTACATTTCACATGGCACCTGTACAAGCAACTTGGCTACCAATAATGCACCCAAGTGGGAGGAAAAAGGGGTGCTGGCTAGCATGGGGCGCCGCCCGGCCTGGCCACTTGTGACAACCCTACTCCGAAAAGTAGAGTATGTCGCACAGGATCGTCTCGGGAGATGGTTAACGAAGTAACCATACACAACATTCACACATGAACATTCATCATTTGCAAAGTTGCATCACTTAGATGCATAATATTACAAGTTCAGAGGTAGAATAAAAATAAGTTCAGATTCATTACAATACATATGTCCTTAGTTCATATTACACAAGTGAGCGGAAGCGGTAGAACAATAAAACACAACGGTGATTCCTACGTGAACCATGCCAGCCCTATGGTTAGGAGAGCTAGGGACCCATTCAATGGTCCAGTTCTGAGGCTCCTCACCTTCCCACACCACCTTGTTACAACAATCACAGTAAGTAGCTTGAGGAAAACCTGGAAAACAACATAATCGCAAAGCCTGAGTATCTAACATACTCCGTAAGACTTACCCGTCAAAAGGTTTACTAAAACTGACTCCTAGTATGCAGGGGGCTGACTGGGTTTGTTTGATAATTGCATAAGAAGCTCCTAATAGTTCAATGCTGCATTTACAATTCCTTAATCAAGATTTTACTTTGCTAATTTTAGAATAACCACTATGGTATAAGTAATGTGTCCATAGCATAAGTAATTTTACATCATAACAATATGTGTCCATAGCATAAGTAAATTTCAGAAACGTAACCACAACTTTACTACTTAACACATCATTGCCACTGCTCAAACAAGAGGTACTCATAACCGCGAGGGACAGCAATTCGAATTGATTTACATCCTGCAGGGAAAACCCAAATACACGGCATACACATCACTTAAGATCACGTATGGCCACCGTTCACAATATTGCTATAAAGTCGATCCGGGGCCATCGATCCCGAGTACACGTCCTCCCAGCGATACAGTACTTCGTATCCGATGCTTAACCCATGCACTCCCCAGCCGTCCTCAAACCCGTGCAACCACCGTGCTCTTCACATCACCTCTGGATCGATGAGTATGGCCGTCCAATAATACAGCGCCCAAGTTACTATGTTTACCAATCCCCATATTAAAGGTATGTACCTGGTACTGTTCAATACTTGTCCGCGGAGTTGCAACGATAGGTGCTCCATTTTATCAAGTTCATTAACCAAGTGAACCATAGTTGAATCTAGAACCTATCATTGACTCCACTAGTTTAAGCATAGCATTGCTAACAGAAAAGCTTACTAACATACTAATCATAGGTCATTGCTGGAGTATGCAAGTGTATTTCACCCAAGTCCTACACTTAATGCACAATACAATTCTCCTAACTTGTGATAAAGTAAAAGGACTTGAAAATTTGATGGGTTATGCACCGGGGCTTGCCTTGGGAGTGATCGTAGTTAGTGTCTTCACCAAAGTTCACTTCAGGTCCTTGCTGATCCGATGTGATCTCCGTGGTCTCGATCCCTATATGGAATGGATATGCATCAATGCGAAGGAATACACAAGGTGTCATCGAGTTCCTTAACTAACGATGAAATGGAGGGCATGACAATTCATGGCACTTCCTCAGCAAATAAGACTAATGACTAAACATTTACTCATGAATGTGTGCACACCTAGGTATGACATGGTAGCTACTGAATTTGAAGGGGACAAACTTCTAATTACAAGAATGTAACTTTTAATCATCACAACTTAGGGTATGTCTACTTTAACATGAGCATGGCCTATGTGGTGATTATATGACATCACATGCTGATGATGATATGACCATGCAGTTCTAGGGTCAAATTTCCAGAAAGTTCATTTTGAGCAACATAGCTAAAGTGGCCATATGCAAAACTAGCACTATACATACTATGGCAATTTAATTGCATAACTAGATCTAGGCTCATATAGTTAATTAGGAACCAAGAGTATATAATTGGAGGTAAGGATTTCTACTGTAAGGTTGATGTAATTATTCTTCATAAATATTCCAGAAGTGAATTTATGCCTACTTTTATTAAATGCACACAAAAAGTAAGATTTATATGGAAAATTCTTACTTCAACTAACAATTGATTAATTTCGACAGCAAAAGCATACTTAAGTTGCTTCAAATTTTTCATGGAATTTTACATGAGTGTACAAGTGCATAAGGGACAGGAATACCAAATTTCATAATTAAATTCCTAGCCAATAATTTACATAAATTCAATTATAGAAAATGAAGATTTATGCAATAATACTAAAATTATGCCTAAACATAAAAATGTGCTTTTGCAGAAAGTTTAAGGATGGCATGAAATGACCACTGAGCAAGTTTCATGAATTTACCATTTATATTTATTTACTTATGAATTTATTAAGAAATTTAGGGTTGTAACTTTAGGGAATTAAATAAACTAATTTACTAAGCAACTTTGGACCTCAAGCTGTTTTTCTGACAGAGGAGGATTTTTAGGTCTTTTATTTCTCGAGTTATTGAATTTCCATGTTTAATCAAAGTTCACTCCTATTTACAAAATTGCCACTAGCCAATTCAAATTCCCCCCCCCCCCCCCCCCGCGCGCACGGTGGCGCTGCGGCTCTGCTGGCTCACCAGCAGCGATCGGCGGCGGGTCTTTGGACTCGGAGCTGCTGTACGTGATCAGTGACTCACAACGGTCACGTGGGTGGTGGTGGCCGGAGTGGGGGTTACCGGAGCACTACCGGCGACGAGGGGCGGCGATGCTCGACGGCATCCGACGGCGGTAGGCGCGTGCAGAGACGAAATCATCAAGGGAGAGGGTCTAGGAGCATCACCTTAGTGCCGTGGTGCTCGTCGACGCGCTGGCTGGAGTCGGGGTGGCCGGGAGAGGGGTCGTTGCCGTGAGCCTCCTTCGCACGATGAACGGTGGCGGCTTGGTCCTCCTCCAATTCCGGCGAGGGGGCTGGAACCCAAGATTAGCACGTTAGGGAGGAGTGAGAGGAGCTACTTGCACGCTGATTTGCGAAAGAACCCACGATGGGGACACTACCTGGACGGAGCTCGACGCGGCGGTGATCAGGTGGCTCAGAGCAGGGGATTCCGGCGGCACTCGGTGGAGAGGAGGGAGGGAGGAAAAGCAGGGCGCTTGGCTTCGCTGGAGCGACTTGGGGAGCAGAGCGGAGCGCGTGCGAGTGAAGGGCGGGAGAAGGGGCAATACCGGGCCGCTTTTAACGCTGATCAACCGGGAGAGCGAGAGAGAGAGAGAGACGGCGAGCTGTCGGCAGGGAAGTGGAGGGAGGGAGCGCTGCCTTCAAGTTCCGGCCGGTGGCACAGGAGGGTTTGGCGGAGCAGTGGCCGGTGTGGAGCTGCAGTGGCTGTCCTGGTGCTCTAGTGATCGACGGTGGCTGGTACGGTGGCGTCGGTGTCGAGCGGAGACTGGCAAGAGGGAAAAGGAGAGAGAAGGGGGGGTTGACCCGGCTTGACTTGAACCTTGACTCGGGTTTGGGCAAAATTCACCAAGTGCCCGTGCTCCAAATTTGACACAGATTTTTGTGCGTGCCCAGCAAAACATGTGCTCCAACTTTTCGTTTGGGTGCATCAGCTGCATCGGCTTAGATGAATTATGAAATTCCAAAACAGAAATACTCTTTTCTGACTTTGGGGGAATTTTTAAGGGCATTAAATGGTTACCAAAAATTCTGGCAAACTTACCAAAATTCTCTTATTATGTGGCCATTCAGAATATGCAAAAACATTAGGGTACTTATAGGGGATTTTGTGATGTTTGAGAAAGGTCCTTATTTGAATATTCTGGATTTAATTACTTGATTTTCTTTCGTTATTCTTTGGCACCTTGATTATTTATATTTTTATTTATCCCTTAATTAACATTGGGTCTAGTTAAGTTCCATTTTATGACATGGGATGTCACAGCACACCCCCTTTAAGGAAATCTCGTCCCGAGATTTGTAAAAGAACGGACAAAAAGGGAGGGGTGCGGATGGTTACCAGTTTTGTGAGGCCAAGAACTCCGGAAAGTTGGTCTTCAGAAATTCTTCTTGTTCCCATGTAGCTTCATCTTCAGTATGGTTACCCCATTGCACCTTGTAGAAGGAGATAGTGCGGCTGCGAGTTACCCGGTCTTTTTGATCGAGGTTGCAGACGGGGTATTCGGGGTAGGAGAGATCTTCCTCCAATTGCTCGGTGTCGGAGATAACCATGTCGATCGGAGGCTTTACACACTTCTTAAGTTGGGAAACATGGAAGACGTTGTGCACCCGCTCAAGATTTTCCGGTAGCTACAACCGATAAGCAACGACGCTATGCTTTTCTATGATCAGGAAAGGTCCGATGTAGCGGGGTGCTAATTTCCCTTTGATTCCGAAACGAGACACACCTTTGTTGGGAGAAACTCGGAGATAGACATGATCTCCCTTTTTGAACTCCAATGGATGTCTTCTTTTATTGGAATAGCTTATTTGGTGGGATTGGGCGGCCTTCATGTTGGCTTGAATTTGTTTCACCTTCTCTTCGGCTTGTGTGACCAGATCTGGACCAAAAGTGATTCTTTCTCCAGGTTCCGACCAATTCAGTGGGGTTTGACACAAGTGACCATACAAGGCTTCAAACGGCGACATCCCCAAACTCTCTTGGTAACTATTGTTGTAGGAGAACTCGGCGAACGGGAGACAAGATTCCCAATTACCACGATTGTCCAGAACACAAGCTCTCAATAAATCCTCCAAATATTGATTTAGCCTCTCGGTTTGACCATCGGTTTGCGGGTGATAAGCGGAACCTCGAATGAGAGTGGTGCCAAGACAAGCATGCAATTGCTCCCAGAAGCGAGCAATAAATTGAGGACCGCAATCGGAGATGATCGTCTTGGTCACACCGTGTGAGCATAGAATCCGCGCAATGTAGAGCTCGGCATATTGCTTGGCAGAGTAGGTTGTATGGACAGGAATTAAGTGAGCAGATTTGGTCAACCTATCCACGATCACCCATATCGAATCGTGCTTCTTGGGAGTGAGGGGTACTCCAACGATGAAATCCATAGCAGTGTCCTCCCATTTCCAAGTGGGGATTTTTAACGGGTGCAAAAGACCGGCTGTTCTCAAGTGATCGACCTTCACACGTTGACAAGTATCGCATTCGAAGACATACTGAGCAACCTCTCATTTCATGCGTGTCCACCAAAACTTTTCCCTTAACCCGCGATACATTTTGTTGCTGCCAGGGTGTATGTAGTATTTGGATAAGTGAGCCTCATCCAGAATTTTCTTTCTTAGCTCCTCATTCTTTGGAACAACAAGGCGATTGTTGAACCATAGCACTCCATCTTTGTCTTGTCGGAAACACGTTGCTTCCTTCTTCCCTATTTTCTGGCGAATATATTCCATTCCCTTATCCTTCTTTTGGGCTTCCACAATTTCTTCCCGAAGGGTAGGAATGAGCACCAAATTATACAAGGATCCATATGGGATGACACGAAGACTTGGTTCGCTAGGATCTAAAATCATACGAGCATCCATCGAGCAAATGATGGCGTGATTGCATTGGTCCCTTCGACTCAAGGCGTCGGCAACCACGTTGGCTTTTCCGGGATGATAATGAATTTCCAATTCATAATCCTTGATTAATTCCAACCATCTACGCTGCCTCATGTACAGCTCTTGTTGAGTGAAGATATATTTGAGACTCTTATGACCGGTGTAGAGGTTAACCAGATTACCGAGCAAGTAATGGCGCCAGGTTTTCAAGCCTAGGACGACTAAGGCCAATTCCAAATCGTGAGTGGGATAATTTTGCTCATGCTTCCGGAGTTGTCGTGATGCATAGGCAACGACACGTCCTTCTTGCATAAGCACACAACCCAATCCGGTGCCAGAGGCATCGCAGTAGACATCGAACGGTTTGGTGATGTCGGGTTGAGCCAAAACCAGAGCGGTTGTTAAATGCTTCTTGAGTGACTGAAAAGCTTCCTCACATGCACTACTACACTTGAACTTGGCATCCTTTTCTAGCAACTTGGTCATAGGCTTGGCAATGCTTGAGAAGTTGGGAATGAATTTCCTATAATAACCGGCAAGACCAAGGAAACTGCGAATTTGCCTGACTGATTTCGGAGCTTTCCAATTCAGCACATCCTCTACTTTGCTAGGGTCCATGGCTACTCCTTCTGCTGATATGATGTAACCCATGAATGGAACTTGCTTTAGCCAAAATTCACATTTACTAAATTTGGCATAAAGTTGATGATCTCGGAGTCACTGTAGAACAATATGAAGGTGTTCGACATGTTCTTCTTTGGACTTAGAGTAGATTAGAATATCGTCGATGAATACCACTACGAACTTATCCAACTCGGGCATGCATACAGAATTCATCAAATACATGAAGTGGGCTGGAGCATTGGTAAGACCAAAAGACATGACAAGATACTCGAAAAGACCATATCGGGTGGAGAATGCTGTTTTTGGAATGTCTTTGGCTTGGATTTTTATTTGATGGCGTAGGGTCTTGTCTTTCTTCTTCACAAAGAGAGCGGGACAGCCCCAGGGAGATGAACTTGTTCAGATATAACCCTTGTCCATAAGCTCTTGTAACTGCTCTTTCAACTCTGCTAACTCATTAGGAGCCATCTTGTACGACCTACGAGAGATAGGTGCTGTACCAGGTACGAGTTCAATCTTAAACTCCACATCCCTATCCGGAGGCATTCCAGGTAAATCGTCTAGAAATACGTCAGGAAAATCACAGACCACTGGAATGCTTGCTAGCTCCTTTCCTTCCACATGACACACTTGAGATGTGGGCAACTTGGAATACGGCAATCAGAGAATAGAGGGGCCGTGTAAGGGTGAGTTCAAATGAATTTCCCGGTCCTCAATGTGCAGTACGGCTTTGTGGCTAGTCATCCATTTCATACCGAGAATGATGTCGATGCTTTGGCCATCTAAGATAATTAGGGAAGTGGGGTATATATTGTTTGCTAGCTTAATTGGCATTTTCCTTAACTCGAGGTAAGCTCTTATTTTTCCACCGGGAGACGTAATAACGTACGGTGTTCCCATAGTAGTGGGGGTAATTTTCAGATGATTTGCACATGCTTGACTAATGAAATCATGCATTGCTCCTGAATCAAAAAGAACCATGGCAGCATGTTGGTTGATCGAGAACGTACCCGCGAGAACGGGTTCTCCAGCTTGGGTCTCTTTGACCGTGGTATAGTTGACTCGACCATTCTTGTGTGTAGGGGTAGACGACTGAGGACGACTTCCATTGCTGCCTTTATTATTGTTGTTGCTGCTGTTGTGGTTGTTGTTGTTGTTCCTGGAAGTATTGGAGTTGTTGTTGTTGCTCGGATTACGCTTCGGAACCGACATTCCTTAGCAAAGTGACCGGTGCGGCCACAATTGTAACAGGGCTGTGAGGAGTTAATATTCACCACTTGATTGCTTTGCTGCGGTGGGCGAGAACCAGAGGATTGCTGCTGGTTTCCCCCATGGAATCGCGAGTGCTGCTGCGAGAACGACGGGCGAGGACCTCCTCCCGACGGTACCGCAACCCAGAATTTCTGCCCGGTCGGAGAAGTGATTGCTAGCTTGTACTTAGGCGGTGCGGATCCAGATGAACTTCCCATAGCACGTTTCCTCTTCTTGTCCTCTTGATTGGCACGGATGGCATCTTCTCGCACAATGGCGGCACTCATCAAGTCATTGAATGTGCCGGCGGTGACTTGAGCCAAGCGATCTTACAGCTTCGAGGTAAGACCCGAACGAAAGCAATCTTTCTTCTTTTCGTCCGTATCAGCGTGATACGACGCGTACTGGGCCAAGTAGTAAAACTTCCGTGCATACTCTTGCACGGTTCCAGAGCCTTGCCTCAAGTTGAGGAACTCCTGCAACTTGTGCTTCATGAGTCCAGCGGGGATGTGGTGTGCACGGAAAGCTGTGTATAATTCCGCCCAAGTGACTTGGTGACTAGCGGCGAGAGCGGCGGTGAAACTGGCCCACCAAGCACTTGCGGAACCGCGGAGCTGCTGCGCGGCGAAGAGGGGCTTCTGCTGCTCGGTGCAGTGGAGGAGGGCGAACTTCGACTCCAGAGTGCGAATAAAGTTATCCGCTTCCAGAGGATCATCGGCTTCTCCGAAGGTGGGTAGGTGAGTCGCCCAGAAGTCGGCGTAGGAGGATTCCCGCTGCTGCAGTGGTGGTGGTCCGGGAGCTCCTTGACGGTTCATGTTCTCCATGAACATGCGGAACATCTCGTTCTGGTTGTGGATGAGCTGCTCCATGGCCGTCATGGGCGACGCATTGGGCAGCGGCCCATTTCCATCGGCGTTCGAGGCGTCGGGAGCATCACCAACATTTTCTCCACCACGGCGAGTTTGCACCATCTGATATATGAACAAAGCATGTTAGCCCGATCATCACATGAGACAATATGATAATAAGGCTACGACATGGCGATGAAATAAAATTTTGGATTGCTCATAAATGAATATTTGACAAGATAACGGTGCGGACATAAGAGATAACTTAAATTCCATAATTTTCACACCATAAGCAACATACTCATAATAAACCATAGATACATGTGATGCAACTTTAGATACATAGCAAGTCTTTGGTTACATTACTCCAAACACTGCACCACACGATCTTAGAGAGCTTAGGTTACAACCGAGCTTAACATTACTAACACTATGCACACACGACTATGATGTCTCACAAGATTTTTCATCCTACATACATGAAGCTACTCGATCACCCGACGTGGCTGTCCCCATCGGACTCCACGTCCATATCACCAGGTCCAGGGGGTGCTTCGAAGTCGACGCTGGAATCACCATTCTCACTCAGATCGGCGTCCTCGGGGGGAATTACTGCGAGTGGGATGGGTGGCTCATCATTAAGGATGGCGTTCAGCTGGCCATTAGCAGCTTGGAGATACCCAATGAGCTGCTCTTGTTGTGCGATGATCGCGTGAGCGTTGTTGAGGTTCCCTTCCATGACATCTCATCTTGAGCTTCTTCGCGTTGGGCCTGCAGCTCGCTTCGCTCCTCCAAGAGAGCGGTAACCTGACCATGAAGAGAGTAAATCTCCTCCTGGGCAGCGGTGAGCTGGGCGTTGCGTTGGTTCAGTTGCTCCTACTGATCGCTTGCATCACACTCAATGATGAGCTGCGCATCATAGAGTTGCTCAAAAAGATCGGCCCGCTCCATCTCGCTAGTGTGCAGCTTGTCCTCAAGATATGAAATCTTAGTGTCACACTTCGCAAGCTGGGCATCACGGGCCACGAGTGTCGACTGCAGCACCTCGCGCTCCTGTTTCAACTCAAGAATGCGGGCGGCAAGGTACTCGGGGTCCTTCGCGAGCTTGCCAACATCCATCTGCCAGAATAAAGTTTTGTAAGGGTGAGTCAAAACTTAAAATTCCACTAAGCACACATGCTTAAAATAGCATAATGAATGATTGGTAAAAGGAAGACACGAGGTTCCCGATCCGTTTAACGACCGGTAACGACGAATTTCCGTGGTCGACGGAGTGAACCGCAGAAACGGGCAAAAACACTCAGTTTCTGGACAATATTAAAATTTTTGTGCTTCACAACTGTTGTGGAGAATTTCATCATCTTTCCAATGCATACTCACACATCTCCATCCGATAAAGTCTCTGGGAGCTATGATCATCCAAAGACAGGGGACAGAATTAGACAGTTTCTGTCTTCCAGAAAAAGGCTACAGTTTTTCCAAAATTCGTCCCAGTTCCACATTTTTCCAAGACAACCTTCCTAAACCAAACTTGTAGAGCAAAACCTCAGCTTTCCAACGAGTACTTATTTGCCTTCATTGAAATAAAATTGAGGAAGTTATGCTTGTTTTAGTGCAACTGACATTTCTGGCAGAAATTGATTTCCTTAACGGTGACTTCAAACTTTTAGTTTAGATGCCATAGGGTTTTAAATTAGCTCAAATCTGAGTCATTTCACATGTTTGCAATATGACCTTTTTACATGATTTAGTGAAGGTGAGTGCATATGGTATGCATGAATGCTAAATGCTCAATATGACGATTTCCTACGTCCTCACCAAAAAGAAAACTTGACTGATTATATAACTCGATCCCTTCGGTGGCACACACACCTCTCACACGTTTCTAAGCGAACTACACATGGTTAGGGTACCTGCAAGAGATCCATTTCAGAAACAATACATCAAATTCAAAAGAAACAAGCCAAAACAACAATGACAGTTTATGCCCAGCTATTCGCCCACCCGGAAGCCAGCCGACGTTTAAGCGCATTCGGTCCACGCATCAATCAAAGCCCAGGTCTTTGCCCACCCGGAAGGCGTTCGGTATTTACAGTGCAACCGATCCGTGCACAAAGACATACCTTCATTTAATAATCCGTAGTTGCAAGTAATTTAAACAAACATAACCCAGGGTTAGCTTTGCCACCTACAAGACTCTTATATGGGCACTACTAGTTCGTACCACACCGTGACGCGTAAAAAACGGCTTGTTTACATTTTAAAATGCTCAATTGTGCGTAGCTTATCCCGAGACGGCTCTGATACCAGCTGTGACAACCCTACTCCAAAAAGTAGAGTATGTCGCACAGGATCATCTCGGGAGATGGTTAACAAAGTAACCATACACAGCATTCACACATGAACATTCATCATTTGCAAAGTTGCATCACTTAGATGCATAATATTACAAGTTCAGAGGTAGAATGCAAATAAGTTCAGATTCATTACAATACATATGTCCTTAGTTCATATTACACAAGTGAGCGGAAGCGGTAGAACAATAAAACACGACGGCGATTCCTACGTGAACCATGCCAGCCCTATGGCGATGGCTCACTCATCACGGTTAGGAGAGCTATGGACCCATTCAATGGTCTAGTTCTGAGGCTCCTCACCTTCCCACACCACCTTGTTACAACAATCATAGTAAGTAGCTTGAGGAAAACCTGGAAAACAACATAATCGCAAAGCCTGAGTATCTAACAGACTTCGCAAAACTCCTAGTATGTACGGGGCTGACCGGGTTTATTTGATAATTGCAAAAGAAGCTCCTATTAGTTCTAAGCTGCATTTATAATTCCTTAATCAAGATTTTACTTTGCTGATTTCAGAATAACCACTACGGTGAATCTAGCTAGCTGCTAAGACATGAGTAGAAATAAAGAGCAATACATCATAACAATATGTGTCCATAGCATAAGTAAATTTCAGAAACGTAACCACAACTTTACTACTTAACACATCATTGCCGCTGCTCGAACAAGAGGTACTCATAACCGCGAGGGACGGCAATTCGAATTGATTTACATCCTGTAGGGAAAACCCAAATACACGACATACACATCACTTAAGAACACGTATGGCCACCGTTCACAAGATTGCTATAAAGTCGATCCGGGGTCATCGATCTAGAGTACATGTCCTCCCCGCGATATAGTACTTGATATCTGAGGCTTAACCCATGCACTCTCCAGCGGTCCTCAAACCCGTGCAACCACCGTGCTGTTCACATCACCTCTGGATCGATGAGTATGGCCGTCCAACAATACAGCGCCCAAGTTACTAGGTTTACCAATCCCCATATTAAAGGTATGTACCTGGTACTGTTCAATACTTGTCCGCGGAGTTGCAACGATAGGTACTCCATTTTATCAAGTTCATTAACCAAGTGAACCATAGTTGAATCTAGAACCTACCGTTGACTCCACTAGTTTAAGCATAGCATTGCTAACGGAAAAGCTTACTAACATACTAATCATAGGTCATTGCTGGAGTATGCAAGTGTGTTTCACCCAAGTCCTACACTTAATGCACAATACAATACTCCTAACGTGTGATAAAGTAAAAGGACTCGAAAATTTAATGGGTTATGCACCGGGGCTTGCCTTGGGAGTGATCGTAGTTAGTGTCTTCACCAAAGTTCACATCAGGTCCTTGTTGATCCGGTGTGATCTCCGCGGTCTCGATCTGTATATGGAATGGATATGCATCAATGCGAAGGAATACACAAGGTGTCATGGAATTCCTTAACTAACGATGAAATGGAGGGCATGACAATTCATGGCACTTCCTCAGCAAATAAGAGTAATGACTAATCATTTACTCATGAATGTGTGCACACCTAGGTATGACATGGTAGCTACTGAATTTGAAGGGGACAAACTTCTAATTACAAGAATGTAACTTTTAATCATCACAACTTAGGGTATGTCTACTTTAACATGAGCATGGCCTATGTGGTGATTATATGACATCACATGCTGATGATGATATGACCATGCAGTACCAGGGTCAAATTTCCAGAAAGTTCATTTTGAGCAACTTAGCTAAAGTGGCCATATGCAAAACTAGCACTATACATACTATGGCAATTTAATTGCATAACTAGATCTAGGCTCATATAGTTAATTAGGAACCAAGAGTATATAATTGGAGGTAAGGATTTCTACTGTAAGGTTGATGTAATTATTCTTCATAAATATTCCAGAAGTGAATTTATGCCTACTTTTATTAAATGCACACAAAAAGTAAGATTTATATGGAAAATTCTTACTTCAACTAACAATTGATTAATTTCGACAGCTAAAGCATACTTAAGTTGCTTCAAATTTTTCATGGAATTTTACATGAGTGTACAAGTGCATAAGGGAAGGAATACCAAATTTCATAATTAAATTCCTAGCCAATAATTTACATAAATTCAGTTACTGAAAATGAAGATTTATGCAATAATACTAAAATTATGCCGAAACATAAAAATGTGCTTTTGCAGAAAGTTTAAGGATGCCATGAAATGACCACTGAGCAAGTTTCATGAATTTACCATTTATATTTATTTACTTATGAATTTATTAAGCAATTTAGGTTTGTAACTTAAGGGAATTAAATAAATTAATTTACTGAGCAACTTTGGACCTCAACCTGTTTTTCTGGCAGAGGAGGATTTTCGGAGTTGCACAAAATTAGTTTCACATTTTTAGGCCTTTTATATCTCGAGTTATTAAATTTCCAATTTTAATCAAAGTTCACTCCTATTTTACAAAATTGCCATTGGCCAATTCAAATTTCCCCCCGCACGCGCGGCGGCGCTGCGGCTCTGCTGGCTCGCCGGCGGCGATCGGTGGCGGGACTTGGGACTCGGAGCTGTTCTACGTGATCAGTGACTCATAACGGTCACGTGGGTGGTGGTGGCCGGAGTGGGGGTTACCGGAGCACTGCCTGTGACGAGCGGCGACGATGCTCGACGGCGGCCGATGGCGGTAGGTGCATGCAGAGACGAAATCATCAAGGGAGAGGGTCTAGGAGCATCACCTTAGTGCCGTGGTGCTCGTCGACGCGCTGGCTAGAGTCGGGGTGGTCGGGAGAGGGGTCGTCGCCGTGAGCCTCCTTCGCGCAATGAACGGCGGCGGCTCGGTCCTCCTCCAATTCTGGCGAGGGGGCTGGAACCCAAGATTAGCACGTTAGGGAGGAGTGAGAGGAGCTACTTGCACGCCAATTTGTGAAAGAACCCACGACAGGGACACTACCTGGACGGAGCTTGACGCGGCGGCAATCAGGCGGCTCAGAGCAGGGGATTCCGGCGGCGCTCGTTGGAGAGGAGGGAGGGAGGAAAAGCAGGGCGCTTGGCTTCGCTGGAGCGACTTGGGGAGCAGAACGGAGCGCGTGCGAGTGAAGGGTGGGAGATGGGGCAGTACCGGGCCACTTTTAACGCCGATCGACCGGGAGAGCAAGAGAGAGAGAGAGAGACGGCGAGCTGTCGACAGAGAAGTGGAGGGAGGGAGCGCTGCCTTCAAGTTCCGGCCGGTGGCACAGGAGGGTTTGGCGGAGCAGTGGCCGGCGTGGAGCCGCAGTGGCCGTCCTGGTGCTCCAGTGACCGACGCTGGCTCGTACGGTGGCATCGGTGTCGAGCGGAGACTGGCCGGAGGGGAAAGGAGAGAGAAAGGAGGGGGGGGGGGGGGTTGACCCGGCTTGACTTGAACCTTGACTCGGATTTGGTCAAAATTCACCAAGTTCCCTTGCTCCAAATTTGACACAGAGTTTTGTGCACGCCCAGCAAAACATGTGCTCCAACTTAGTTTTTGGGTGCATCAGCTGAATCGGTTTAGATGAATTCTGAAAATTCCAAAACAGAAATACTCTTTTCTGACTTTGGGGGAATTTTTAAGGGCATTAAATGGTTACCACAAATTCTGGAAAAATTATCAAAATTCTCTTCTAATGTGGCCATTCAGAATATGCAAAAACATTGGGGTACTTCAAGGGGATTTTATGATGTTTGAGAAGGGTCCTTATTTGAATATTCTGGATTTAATTACTTAATTTTCTTTCGTTATTCTTTGGCACCTTGATTATTTATATTTTTAATTATCCCTTAATTAACATTGGGTTTAGTTAAGTTCCATTTTGTGACATGGGATGTCACATCACTCTCCTCCCAAGGCTCCTCTTGAGCATATAAATAGAGGGCTCACAATCCGCTGGTTCTCCACCACCATCCATTTGGCTGAAAATTTCCTCTCACACACTTTGCTCTCCCTCTCACCTTTCCACCGCATTCCTTAGCAAGAACACTTTGAACCTAGATAAAAGTGAGCTGAACTAAAACCTATTAGCACAAAATTTCCGCCACCCTTGCACCTTTGAACAACTAACATTTGGACTACTAACCGAACGACTAGCCGCTAACCATTATCATCATTTTGTCCTTCGGGTATTGTGTCCAAATAACCCTTTTGCAGGAATGACAAATATTTGGAGTGGCCTCTACACCAAGTTCAGCAGCAGCAGCAGCTCAAGCCGTGGGAGGCGCACACCAAGTGAGCGCTCAGAAGCCGAGCACTCTGGAGCTTCACATGGGTATGCCCCAAGTTATCTCCCAGACACAATGTCCATATCTGAAGCCCCAACGGTGCAAAGCATGCAAGATGAAGAGTTTAAGAAGTTCATGGAGAGTGAAGAGAATATGGTGTTAAATGACTACGAAAAGCAAAGCAAATTCACCGTCATTTGAGACCGGGAATTCACATCCATGCGCAAGTTCGACCACAACTTCCTCGAACGAATCGGTGTCCTTGCTGATTTCGAGTACGTGCTCAACACGGCCGAGTGGTATGATCTCTACCACCTCGATCATTATGGTTCTAAATGCCTTACCATTGAATTCCTTTGCACCTTAAAAGTTCATACCACTCCGTTTAACAAATTTAGGCACTCTTTATGAATTTCATTTTTTTGGTAAAACCTATGAATGATCTTTAAAACAAATTAGTACCTACCTTTGTTTTGACCGTAAGGGCGCCATAGACATTGATAAACTAAAAGGTTTCACACAGCAAGGACTTTTGGGCTAAGATAGGAAATCCCATCACAGGGCAGGAGCGCACTAGCGACATTCATAACCCTTCGCTCTGTCCGCTTTGTCACTCACTACCTCACCCCTCGGGGTGATGTATGTTCGGTGAATAGTTTAGATAAAGCCTATCTCTATGCTGTGATAAAAAAAAATTAACCCCACATTCTTCCTCATCAACCATTGGCTCACCCTAGCATTCAAGCAGCATGGACCTATCACTTTCACACCTTTTGTCACTAGAATTGCTATAAAGGTTGGCGCGCTCCATAGAGCTAGAACATATAGTCTCCCTAGTGCTCCTTTGCTAGGGAAAGATCACTTTTGGCAAGTCCACTTTTTGAAGGAGGAGAACAATAGGTTCTACATGCTTTATCCAACGCACGACACAGAGATAGAACTGCCTAACCCCAACCTTACCATCATCGGTAGAAAGAACCTTCTATACAAATGGCAGGCTCCTGTGCAGCGTGCACGACACAGTGTTTCAGGGGATAGGCCAGGAACATGAGCACCTCAAATGGGTGCTTTGAGAAGCTCACAATACCATTGGGAGCAACCACAGTTCCCCGGATTTACTAGTTCATCAACACACTACACTACTTCATCCTATGAAGAGTATGAACCATCCAATCCCTATGGGATGGGAAGTTACCATCAACCTCATGGAGGCGTAGGAACTTCAGGTTCTGCCCGATTCACATCGTACATCTTTTTGGAGTTGGAAGATGACTACCTGGCTACAAACGCTTATGAGACCAACATGCGAACTGAAGAAATACAAGCAGCCATAAGGGATGTACAAGAATGGCAGCAGCAAACATCGGAACAACTTCAGACGAACCTCTCCATGATGAACCAACTGTTCAGCCACTTCAACATCGATTATCAACTGCCACAATGAATGCCATTCAAGCTTAAGTCTTGCAAAGACCTAAGCTTCGGGAGGTACGCGACCCAGGTGCGCCATTCGTCCTACCCCCTCACCTTCTTTCTCTAGTTAAGTTGTTTTATTTCCCTAAAAAAATCCCAAAAGATTTTTAGTTGTGATAAAATTTAAGAAAACCCATAAATGTTTTTTCATTTTCAAGGAAACCATAAAAAATTGCA
Source organism: Eleusine coracana subsp. coracana (assembly GCA_032690845.1). Classification (NCBI taxonomy): domain Eukaryota; kingdom Viridiplantae; phylum Streptophyta; class Magnoliopsida; order Poales; family Poaceae; genus Eleusine; species Eleusine coracana. Next base: position 35,065,297 of record CM064422.1, on the reverse strand, counting down.
AAACCAAAAAGAACAAAAAGATTTCCCGTTTCAAATAATATTTGAGAACTTAGTCTCTACCTTGCCTATGGAAATGATGAATAGTTGCTCTGTTAGCTCCCTGTGAGTCTCAAGTATACAACCTCTACTCTTCATTTTGATGGGTAATGATAGACCGGCATGATCATAAAGCTAGTCTCTCTATGTTTTAGTGGGTGCAAAATGGCTAATAAACACCAAGTCTAGTTGTTGGAATTAATGATATAGCATGCTTTGGATGAGTCTATGATCTCCTCATGATTAGAGTCCAATGATTTCTTTCAAAACCATGATGCAATAAAGACCCCCGCTTACTTGATGTATGTCTTTCCTATGATAGAAAAAATTCCTACCAAGGCTAGATATTAATTGTGAACCCATTTTTATGCCATCCATGTATGCATTGAGTTTGGTTAGGATTTGATCCTTATGAGGGACTTGCACTTTCAAAGCCAATCATTTTCCTTCGTGTTATCTTTGAGTTCTCAAATAATCATGCTTTGTTATGCGGTTTCCACATTGGATTCAAACATCCACTTCACAAAGCATGTTAGCCAAAAATCTCTCCTTTGCAAAAGCCTTGATCCTACAAGAAAGATTTTTGGTCCTCCCAAAATAAATGCTCAGAAAAAGTTTGCAAAAATACTTGAACCATTGAACTAGCTTCCCTACACTATGAGAGCTGAAAAAAAGAGAAAGAATAAGAAGAAAGAGAGAGAAAAATGAGAAAAAAAATTATCAGCTCTCATGGATGTACAAATGTCAAGTTGCAAGGTTCATTCAAAATTCTTTAAGAAAAATAAAGGACCATCCTTTCACTCTAGCACAAAAATCCTGTCTTTGTTACAGATTTTTTTCTATTGTGCTAGTCCACTCCTTCGCGTGAGTCCATTCTCTCCCTCTCCCCTGGACATTATTTCCATATGGTTGGAATGAGAATGTGCAAAGTGTTTCCGCTAGGACCATCTCTTAACTTAACAAAATATGCATACTAAATGTGCCATCCTACCAAGCTCCACATATAAAGCCAAATTCTAGAGAGTATGATGAGAACGTGGTGAGGAAATACACGTTTTGAGAGATGAGAGTCATAGTGAAGAATTGCACCAAGAGGGAAAACTTTCAATCCTATGCAGCATTACAAAAAAATTTTGGACTCATGATCATGTAGGAGGTTGAGTGACAAAATCTAAACTAGTTGTTCTGAGTTCCAACCGCTCATGACAAGGTCATAAAATGGCTAAGAGCCCCACTTACAATGAGAAAGACTTAGTGATCAAATTGTGCTGGTTTACTATTACCCTATGTTGTAGGAGTATGTGTTTGTGCACTTGATCCTTGCACGGCTCTAATATTGAAGCAACTCCTGATCCATCACTTCCAAGTTTTAATTTGCTTGGGACGAGCAAAGGTTTAAGCTTGGGGAGGTGTTGGTGGCTCTTAAAACCCAATATCAGCCACCGACCGGTCGGGAATTGCAAGGTAAGTGATATATCTGGCCCAGGTGGGGTGGAACGAAGCCCGACACACCGATCCGGATTCCCTGAATCCCGCAATCTTAGCACCGCAACTCCTGCCGAAAGCCCGACACACCGACCCGATTCTAGGTCCGCGACCTGAATCCGCAGTCTTAGCACCGCAACTCCGGTGCCCCCACTCAGGGAAAGGCCCAATCTCCCTAAAAGACTAGTCTGATAGGGGAAGGGTGGCTCTCCCTTTTAAGGTGGCTTTCACCTCCCAAGCTAAGCAAGGTGGGATTATTCAGAGGCTCACACGATCGCCGCTGTAGCGGGTAGTAGTGGAGGATGTCCTCATCATTCTCCCCTTCTTAACAAGGGTCCAGCTCTGATACCAAATGATATATCTGGCCCAAGTGGGGTGGAACGAAGCCCGACACACTGATCCGGATTCCCTGAATCCCGCAATCTTAGCACCGCAACTCCTGCCAAAAGCCCGACACACCGACCCGATTCTAGGTCCGCGACCTGAATCCGCAGTCTTAGCACCGCAACTCCGGCGCCCCCACTCAGGGAAAGGCCCAATCTCCCTAAAAGACTAGTCTGATAGGGGAAGGGTGGCTCTCCCTTTTAAGGTGGCTTCCACCTCCCAAGCTAAGCAAGGTGGGATTATTCAGAGGCTCACATGGTCGCCGCTGTAGCGGGTAATAGTGGAGGATGTCCTCATCAGTAAGGACTAAGGTCTAAATAAAAACTTGCTTGAACTAATGAAGTTCCACGAGTTTTGGTGGAATATGTGTTTGCAGGTTCGAAAGGGCCGAAATTATGTAAAAACATAAAGAAATGCTCCGTCGGTCGATCCTACCATAAAACAGTCGGCCAACAGGGTCTATAAGGCCAAAATCATCACCAGGATGGATGATCAAGGTGATCACCTGGACGAAGGCCGGAAGCCTAATCCACCGGTCGGATGACCATCCGACCAATCAGAAGGGATCATCTCTCGATCATCCGACCCGGCCAACCGCGCAAAACACTCCAAGATAAGGCTGTTTTCCATTCCCGAACTAAGGAGGGTAAAAAGTAGAGAAGTAAAGGATGCATCCACGTGGCACAACATGGACAAGTGAAAATATGACCTGGAGGGGGTTAGCACCCAAAAGGGGCCGCCGCCAGACACAGGCCACCGCCCGGCCTGCCAGGCCACCCGGCCTAGGATTGTCCTCCCATGGTGTCCAGCCCACATGGCCCATTATGCCAACCGACGCCAAGTGGATAAGGCGGTCGGGAACCCACCCAACAACCGTCATCCGGACCGAATCTGAGCCATCTGAGGGATGGCGGTCGGAAACTAACCAAATCTAAGGGCCGCTCGGTGCTCCCTGCCGCCCGGCCTGCCACACCGCCCGGCATGTGCGGCTGCCCGGCCAATGCCGCCAACCAGCGGGGGAATTTTTGCCCACTGACTCTCCTCCACCTTGAAGTACCGACAAGCCTTCGCCACATATAAATAGAGGGGAAATTAGGTAGAAATAGAGAGGCAAGCAAGTGAAGCACATTGAAGTCCATTTCCCACTACTTTTCTTACTAGTAGAGTTGGTTGGTTAGTCGGGAGTTAGAGTCTAGTCGGGACCTTAGCTCGGGATTCCGGAAATCGTCTCGGAGTCCGAATATGAGCTCTCTTGTATCTTTTCTCCTTTTGTGAGACTTATCTTTTATTAAATACAATTATCTTTTCCTTATTTATCTTGTCAAGTATTTATCTTTACTTAGTCAATTTCCTCAAGTTACAATTATCGGGAAAAAACTTTGGGGCATAGTTTACCAGATTCCCGGCTAGGATTTAATTATGTTTAGTTCTCAAATAGAACTTAGACTTGGTTATTCCCCGGCTATTCTTCCGCTAGGCCAATGGAAGAATATCTAGTGAAGGCGTAGGCGCTGTGCCTAAGTTAACACTAGCTGGATTTGCATTCATCCCCATGGGCTGTGTGGTAGGCGACAGGTGTTGATAGTCCTGTCCGTCCCTTTAGTAATCCACCACGTTCGGGAAGTCTCAAGCAGGTTTGTCTAGCGGTAACGTGCCCACTAGTGCATGAGGTTAGTTACCGACCCAATTAGTGGATCGTTGCCGTGCCCCGAAGTAAGCTTATTGGTGAAAGACTCGAGGCTGTACCATGGATTTGGTGTAAGCGCTCAACCCGAGTAACTAGGAATTTTGACGCTTGACTAGATTCAGGAAAGTTTATCTTAGGAATTCTAGACTTAGACTCGCTGTCCTCCTGGCTAGCTTAATCGATCTCTTTTATCTATCCTAGTGTGGATTTCTCCTGTATCACTGCTCCCCCTGTTTATGATTGAATATCTTTACCCCCGTCTTTGGTCAGTTGGTATAACTCTTATAGTCATATCTTTGTTAAACCAAGATACTTTTATGCCTAGCTTCCTTGAGGAAAATAAATACAATACCTTAGAATACTCCTGGGTTCCTGGGTGAAATGCTACAATAGATGTTCCATGCGCTTGCGGATTGGTTCATTCTTCTCTTAAAGCATAACAACCATCAATCAACACTTTGAGTGTCGTTACTAGATAATATTTTGGTGCGACGTTAAGAAGGGCCAATAGCAACAGACACCACTAGCACCAGAGACTTGGAGTTAGCTCCTCTCTCACCACCATTGTACTCTCCACCGAAGCAAGTAACACTAGCATGCTAGACAACTGGACATAGGGGGCCTTCCTCGAACCAGTATAACCCCCCGTGTCCCCTTGCTTAGCCATCACTGAGCCTGAAGCGCGCATCCCTGTGAAAAAATTCTTCTTGTCGGTGATCTAAACACCGACAGTTGGCGCGCCAGGTAGGGGACTTCTGCGTCCTTCGCTTCGTCACTCCTCGGCTCGGTTGGCCACCTCGCCCATTTTCTGGGCTCCCGGCAGTAGCGTGTTCTTCGAGAGCTTGGAGTTCATCGCCACTGCAGATTGGAAGCTGCTGTGCGCCAGCATTCCGACCTCTTCACCACCTCTGGCCCCAGCGCCCACTCCTGTGGTGGCACGCTCGTGGTGGCTCGAGGATATGGGCGACACCCTCAACTTTGTGATTGCGGAGGACGGGACGCTACGGCTCCTCGATGAGTCGCTCCTAGACCCCGTCGTGGTGGCCACCATGATTGCCAACGAGGCGGTGCGCTCGGTTCAGCTCCTATCTATGGGGTCCCTTCCTCGAGGATCGACGTCCCGAAGGTGCTGATAACGCAGACACTTGATAATACAACATTGGTTCAAACTTAAGTTGAATATTACATCATTAAGTGATCAAAGTGCAACAGAATAATACAAGTTCATAATGTTTTGAAAACAGCAGAAGCAAATAACGTAGAGAAGCTACGAGCTCGACGATACAACATAGTAATGGTTCGTGCCCGAAGAACCATCAGTCTAGCAACACGCAACATCACTGCGGCGGCAAGTCGGACTCCCAGTGGGAACTCCAACCCTGAGGGACTTGCATGTCCCAAGGCATCACATCTACATGCAACTCTATTTCTTCATTACCTGGAAAACAACAGTGGCACAAAGCCTGAGTACTAACTACTCAGCAAGTCTTACCCGTCGGACACCTAGACATGCAAAGGCTCTAATAGGTAGCTTGTTTGAAGGGACTCGCACTAAGCAACCTATTAGTCTATCAAGTTTTATTTGTCAATTTAATTGGGTTGAGCTGAAATGTAACTTTAGTGACAACAATAGGGTAATAAAACAATACATAAAGTGAGCACAATATAAGATCAATAATAATAATAATCAACAATGAGCGATAATAACAATTCCAATTATCATGTGTAACTACGTGACGACTCGGTGACCAAGCGGTACACCAGCTGGGAAAACCCGAGATACACGACACCCACACCTCGGACCGGGTGTGGTGACATCGAGTGGGCATGCCGTTCTACCAACAGTACTTTATGGTATGAACCTCCCACTCCAGCAACAGGAGGGTCAAAGACCAACACACCTTAACCGACCGCAATGCAAGTGACCTTTAATGCTACATCGGTTTACTAGTGCCCATAAACTACTATGCATTCGGTACTGTTCAATACTTGATCAAGGGATCGACCACGGACGGGTCCTAGGTTCGACAAGGCAGGGCTACCGTAGTCAACACCCATGTGTTGCTGCAAACCTACACATGCATCATCCTTGCCCGGTCATAACATCAAAATAAACTTCTTTTATTAGTTCCCGTTCCAGTGGTCAAGTTCATTCCTTAGTAATAGTAATATCTAGCGAGAATAGTAATTACTAAGCATAGCATCACAATACCAATTCTACCAAAGTTCTAAAGACAATAGCATAGGTCATTTGGATATCATGCAAGGTGGGTTTCAATCAACTCCTATGACCTAATGCAACAATAATCATAGACACTAGTAATGATATAAACTAGCAACTTTAATAAAAAGGCGAATGTAAACCGGGGCTTGCCTAGATCAATGTTAGTGCTAGTAACTACAACTTCTTGCTCTTGAGGGTCAACGTCCTTCTGAAATCTTCCTCTTGCTCTTGATGGTCGTTACCTATATGATGGAGAATGCGTTCACGGTATTAAAATAACACCATAACATGCAATGATATGATGCATGCAAGCACATTGTGTTTTAATGTCAATTAAAATTATTATTATGTTCTCGATGCCATATGCTTCAGAGAAGTGGGGTTGTCATTTAAATTTATAGTAGCTATATTCTTCATGCAATTAATAAGAGTAAATGAGTGATATGAGCAATTAAATTAATTAGTAAATTAAATTTATGTTTCTGGACATGTGTGATTTACTGTGAATAGAGGCTTATATGAGTGATTTTTATGCCAAGTGGCAAAGGCAAATTATTTATAGAATTAATTTTAGCATACACACTAAATAAATTCCAGAGCCTACAATAATTCATATTTTACCAAACCAAAATTTGGGGTGGTAGATAATCATGTTTTTGCTAAGCATGCCAAAAATCAAGATTTAAGTTTTATCCTAGAATTTCTAGTGAATTAATTAGTGTTTTCACAATTTAATGTAATATTAAAATTACATGTACAGAGACAGTGATTTATCAATTTACTAAAATAGAGCACCTCAAGATGAACCAAACAAAATTTTGTTGGGCCACATTGGGTTTACAGTCAATTTACTATGAGTTTTGGAAGTTTTAAGTATTTTTTGGCTTTTTCCTGGTATTTCTGATTTTATGGACTACCACCTAGGCATGGGTGCCAACTCAGCGCCACGCACGAGCCAACTCAGCTGCCAGTATGGACCAGTCAGCGGCTGCTGGGGACTCGCCGGAGCATGGTCAAACTCGACGTCGGCGGCTGCGCGCAACGAAAGCTCGCCGCGGAAGCAAAGATTCAATGCGCACGACTGCCGAAGCTTGAGATCGGCAGTAAATATATAGGGCTATGTCAGGACTAAGAATTACTATGGTAACACGAGACGTCGAGTTATATAGGTTCGGGCCCTCTTGATGAGAGTAAAAATCCTACGTCATGTGTTCTGTGTATTGTATTGATGTTGTGGAAAAACTTGTCCCCCGATGGGGGATACCCTGCCGCCTTATATATCCGGTCGGCTAGGGGATACATGAAGAGTCCTAGTAGTAATCCACAAGGATTTACATACAAAGTCTATCTCTACATGCCGTGTGCTCCAAGTCAAGTCGGTCGGCTTCCTTCTTGATGAAGGACCCGGTCGGCTACCGACTTAGTCTTGTATAAGGATACCCGTAAAGAAAGTATCCCACAACAGCCCCTGAGTGCTTCCTGATTTTGAGTTTTGATTCGCAGAGTGATCTTCGATGTTGATCATAAATTAGGAAGACCTCTGTATTGAAGTTCTTGATAGATCTGGTGCACCGGTTAGGTGCACCTGATCAGGTGTAGCCCCTGACTCTTGTATAATTTGGAGACTAACAAATAATGCAAGAGTCTAATTATATTAGCTCTTATTATATTGTATGTATTTTACTCAAACTATTGAGTCTGATCTTTGTTATATCCGACTTGCAAGGCTTCAACCTTACCGACCAATTAAGCAAAAAGGCCGAGTGATATTCATTATATCCGAGTGACTTGGTCGGTCTGAATTTTATGATATCAATCATATTCAAGTCATGTGAACCAATATGACATCAATCATATAATGGTATTAAGCTAAATGACATCAATCATAATATAGCCTTTCCATTATAATTAGCCACTCTATCTATTCATAAATTAAATTTTGGCAATTTGGTTATTGACTTCAATCAATACCATAACCTTTGAACTTATATCCATAGGACCATCAAGTCCTTTGCTACATGATCATCAAATCATATAGATATGGTTAAATATTTTTCAAATGCTTCTCATCAAAGAAGCCCCCAAGCTTTACTTCTCAAGGTTTTAGACCCTAAACTTGTTTAAGGCCCTTAATTAATTTTTTGATTACTCAAAAAGCAATGTTGTTGTACGGCCCATCCCAGCCCATGGGACCCTAAGGTCAAAAAGCGGGAGTATAAAAGGCAGCGTCAAGTTGACGCTCAGTCTATGCCGCATTCGCGCACGAACTCTTCGTCTTCCTCGCGCCTCCTCTACTCTCAGTGACTCCTCCGCTCTCCAGCTAGGGTTAGCGCCTTGCTTCTAGCCGTCGCAGATCTCGCCACACATAGACCCCAAGCTTCTGCTAGGGTTCAGTACTCGATCCACCGCGTCTAAAACAACTATTGCCATGGGTCGCAAGAAGGTTTCCACCTCAATTCCTGCCACTTCCACCGCCGCTGTCGCGTCCTCCTCGTCGGAGATCGATATCCCGGAGCAGCTTCGGGAGTTCTCGAAGAGCAACCTCTCCCAAGCCGATATGAACCAGATGGTGGTCGACGGCATCCTTCCAGACCAAGTGTGGATCGACTAGAAGGTACCCCGCGAATCTTTCCCCATCCCCATTCATAAACAAATTGTTGTATTTTGCTCGTTCTTCAAGCATGGCTTTGGAGTCCCCTGCGGCAGCTTCTTGCACAGGCTCCTATTTTTCTATGGGATTGAGCTTCCTGGAGGTGATCAACAAAGCATACAACAACTTCAAGATCTGTTGATATTTTGCCTTAGAGGCACCAAGGACCTCACTCACAAAGTAGACCGGGTGTTGCACTTTTTGTATATGTCCCTCTTTTTCTTGGAAGACTGTTAAAACAGTAGTCACAACCTAAGTTATGGCCGATATGTAAAACAGTAGTCACAACCTTAGAGGCACCAAGGACCTCACTCACAAAGTAGACCGGGTATTGCACTTTTCTCCTGGCTCTAGAGGCACCAATACTGGAATGCTGCTGAGGTAATCCTTCAACTCATCCAATGTTGACTGCACCTCTTCGGTCCAAACGAAGTCGTCCTGCTTTTTAAGCAGTCGAAAAAGTGGTAACACTCTTACCCCCAGTCGGGAAATAAAGTGACTCAAGGACGCCATGTATCCGGTCAGCTTCTGTACATCCCTTTGAGAATTAAGTGGTCCCATACCAAGGATCACCTTGATTTTATCTGGGTAAGCCTCTATACCTCATTTTGAAATGATGTAACCAAGTAGCTTTCCCGAAGGAACCCCAAAAACACACTTCTTAGGATTCAGCTTCATTGAATAATGCCTCAGATTGTCAAAGGTTTTTGCCAGGTCATAAATAAGATCCTCGATGTTCCAGGTCTTGACAACGATGTCATCAACATACGCTTCTGCGTTCCAACCGACCTGAGTGGTAAGGCAGCATTGAATACCCCGTTGGTAAGTCGTGCTAGTGTTCTTTAGACCAAAAGGCATGGTGATATAGCAATAGGCGCCGAAGGGTGTTATAAAGGAAGTATTAATCTGATCTTTGACTTTTAGCGGGATCTGGTGATAGCCTGAATAGGCATCCAGAAAGCTTAAGAGCTCACACCCGGTTGTCGAGTCTACAATCTGATCAATACGAGGAAGAGCGAAAGGGTCTTTAGGACATACCTTGTTGAGATCGGTATAATCAACATACATCCTCCATTCTTTATTCTTCTTGGGTACAAGGACTGGGTTTGCTAACCAGTCGGGATAATATACCTCCTTTATAAACTTAGCATCTAATAGTCTAATTATCTCCTTCTTCATGGCATCCTTACAGTCTTGTGCGAATCTTCTAAGCCTCTGCCGAACGGGGGTAGCCTCAGGAGGTACCCTTAACGTATGCTCAATCCTTTCCTTAGGAACTCCAGGCATGTTAGATGGTTTCCATGCAAAGATGTCCCTTTTTTCCTAGAGGAAAATAGTGAGCGTGAACTCCTATTTCTCGTCGAGGTTGGCCCCAACATAAGTAAACTTATCGGGGTCCTCAGGATCAAGCATGATTTCCTTGGTTCGGATGTCATCAGTCTGAATCTTGTCTTTGGTAGGCTTTTTTGTTGGAACCGCCGCTCCAGTCTGCTCCTCCATGCCGACTGCCTTTTGGATCTCCTTTTGATTGGACAGCATCAACTGTCTATTAGCCATCTCACAACTCTGTACATTGCAATCGAAAGAATTCCAAAGATCAGAGTGAAGGGAGATTATTCTGTTCGGGCTTGGCATCTTGAGGGTGAGATATGGATAATGCGGGATAGCCATGAATTTAGCCATCACCGATCGACCGATAATAGCATGATATGTCGAGTCGAAGTCCACCACCTGGAAGAGAATGCGCTCGGTCCTGAAGTTCTCACAGGTTCCGAAAGTGACCGGCAGCCTGACCTGTCCAATAGGAACTGAAGTCTTGCCAGGTACAATCTCATGGAAAGGTGAAGAACTCGGCTGAAGATCATTGACCGACAGACCGAGCTCTTTGAGAGTTTTGGTGAAGATTAAGTCCAAACTGCTTCCTCGATCAATGAGTACTTTGTTGAACTTTACCTCCTTCATCGTAGCAGCAAGCACCAGCGGGTATCGACTCGGCTTCGGGATATGCTTAGGATGATCCGACTGATCAAAGGTGATTAGCACCTGAGACCACCTCATGAATTGAGGCACAGTTGGTTCCACCGAGTTGATCTTCCAAAGTTCCAGCTTCTGCTTGGGCTTGGACACACAGGCATCCGGGCCGCCGAAGATGAAGTTGACTTCCTTGCGGGGCTCCTAGAACTCTCCTGAATCATCCTTGTCGCCATCGTCCTTGGTCTTGTCTTTGCTACTGCACCTAGGGGGATCTTTAGCCACCTTGAGCGCAGCTGTTGCAAAACCCTTCAGACGATAGCAATCCTTCGCTTTGTGGTTTCCCTTTGGATGTCAAAGGCACGGACCACTCAATAGCTCATCCGTGGATGGTTGGTTTGTTCGAGGGTTCTTCTGAAGTCGGTCCATAGTGGGAACCACATTGTTAGGCTTCCTCTTCTTATCCTTCTTGGAGGACTCGGGCTTGTCCAACCGCTTCTCCTTACCTTTTCCCCGGATGTCATCTAATACTGTATCACCAGATGCGTACTTGTCAGCGATCTCGAAGCACTCTTGAGCGATCAGCTTGATGTCATGATTCCTCCGACCGATCTCACGAACCAAATCATCACTGTGGATCCCTCCTTGGAAGGCGGCAATGATTTGTTGGTCTAGGACATTGGAGATCCCAGTCTTCTTAGCGCAAAATCGCTTGATGTAGTCACAAAGAGGTTCGTTGGTCTTCTGCTAGATCTGAGTGAGGTCAAAGTGAATGCCCGTTGATTGCAGGTAGCTTGGAAACTTTCTATGAGCTTCCTGTTGAGGTCTTCCCAAGATGTGATTGACTCCTCTCGAAGAGATGTGAGCCATATCCGAGCGGTTGGATCCAGGCAGACCGGAAGGTAATTAGCCATTACATAGGAATCACCTCCAGCCGACCGAATCGCCGTACTGTAGAGTTGTAGCCACTCTCGGGGGTTGGTTTGACCATTGTATTTTTCGATAGGAACCGGCTTGATTCCTTTTGGCCATCATGTTATGCGAAGCCTAGGGATGTAAGCTTTGATGCCATCGATCCCGTCGTAGGGTAGGCATTGGTGGCCGCCTATTCCAGTCTGGAGACAGAGTTGGATGACGGCCATGTCGCAGACCATCATCATCATCATGACAAAGTCGTCGATGGTCATTACCATAATTATCGCGCCGATCCCGTTCGTCACGTCGATGTTGGTCGTCGCGCTTGTCTCTTGGAGGAGGATCTTGATGGTCCTCTCGTTGGTTATTCCGTCGGTCGTCCCGTCGGTCTTTTGTTCTCCAATCACGGCATTCTTCCTTATAGCGTTGGTTGTCCCGAGCGTGTTCTTCATAGTGAGAGTTGATGGTATCTCGTCCATCATGGATACTGAGGGAATTTCCCAGATCTTCATGCCTATGCCATCCTCGTGAAGATGCGTGACTAGAGCTTGTGACCGATTGAGACTCTGCGGCCTCTTGAGCTGTAGCAGCCTTAAGCATAGCCACCACCTTCTGCATCGCAGGGGTCTGATAATTCATGTTGACCATTAGAGTGTTGAGCAAAGTTTTGGCCCCTGTGATGTTATTCTGAGGAGTGTGGTAGACCTTGATGCCATCCACTTTGAGTTTTGGACCGAGATCCAGTCGGCGTGCGTTGCATGAACCACGCGACCCTCTTGGTCGACGGTGGTGTCTGACCGATAAGTCATCAACTGGAGGGTCCTCCTCCTATTGACCTCCTTCGGCTAGTTGATTCGGGTGGCCATCTACGAGGTTACCTTCTTGTTCGCCGTCTTGGTCACCATATTGGTCTCCATCCGCGGGATCTGCTATATCCACCATGTTCACAGTATGGGGGTATGGGCAAGCGGATCCGACCGAGTCCTCATCAAAAGACCGATCCGATTATGAATCGTTCCTGAAGGAAGGATCTTCTTCCTCAGATCCAAGTGGAACCCATGCAGGGATCATGCCAGACGAACTCGGTGATCACGCCATGGAAACAGCTGCGGCCGAGTCGGATCTGTGGTTCTCTAGACCTAGGGCTCCGTTGTCGCTTGTTGTGAAGTCGAGTGATCCAAAGGAGATCTTGAAGTCCGGTGAGTACTGAATGATGGGAATTTTGGCCATTGTAGTTGACGGAGAATCTCAGCGAGTCTTTTCCCCTACCTGGCGCACCAACTGTCGAAGCTTGAGATCGACAGTAAATATATAGGGCTATGTCGGGAGTAAGAACTACGATGGTAACACGAGACGCCGAGTTATACAGGTTCGGGCCCTCTCGATGAGAGTAAAAACCCTACGTCCTGTGTTCTGTGTGTTGTATTGGTGTTGTGGAAAAACTTGTCCCCCGATGGGGGATACCCTGCCGCCTTATATATCCAGTCGGCTAGGGGGTACATGAAGAGTCCTAGTCGTAATCCACAAGGATTTACATAGAAAGTCTATGTCTACATGCCGTGTGCTCCAAGTCGAGTCGGTCGGCTTCCTTGTTGATGAAGTACCCGGTAGGCTACCGACTTAGTCTTGTATAAGGATACCCGTAAAGCAAGTATCCCACAATGACAAGGCAGACACGTCTAGGGGGTTGGCGAGGATGGAGGCTCACTGGGAGGTTGTCGATAGCGAGCGGCGGTAGAAAAGGGTCTTTAGCGGCGTCGCGGGGACGGTAGGGAGTACCAAATTGGACTCCGTCGGCTTGAGTCGGGGAAGGCCGGAGGTGGGAGCTTGTCGTGGGGCAGCTTCGGTTCCTGGCGGAGCAGAGGCGGTGACTGGGGAAAATCGTGATGTTGTCGACTCCACAATGGAAAACAAAGAGGAAGCAGGTCAGGGAGGTGAGTCAGGAGGTTGCACGCGTAAGAGGAAAAGAATGGGCGACGAGGTTCACCGGGAGTGGCTAAATTTGGCTGGTGGCAGAGGAGCTCACTGGAGGGGCTTGTCTTGGATTTTCTTTGAATTGACCAAATACGCGCGCGATTTCAGCTGGACGAGAACGTGGGGAGGGGGAGTGGGTTTGTGTGCAGCGCTTTGTGTTCTCGATCGGGTTTGGGAGGCAGGGGAGCAGGGAGCTCAAGCTCGAACTTGCGCTCGGTGATGGCGGGGAGGAGCAGAAAGAATGGGCAAGAGAGGGGGAGAGCAGAGGGAATGGGATGGGGAGTGGGTTTGATGCTAGCGGGTGTGCTTTGAATTGCGCAGAGGGGAGAGGAGCAAGCGGGGGACGAGAGCGGGAAGAGCGCTCGGCATTGAAGTTTACCAATCACCATTGTTGGCATGTAGTGTGGGGATGGCGGCAGTTGGGCAACGTTCGCGGCAGAGCTGAAGGATGGGACGGCACAGGGTGCAGAGGGGGAGGTCAGTGACGCTGTAGCACGAGGTGTCCCGAGGTGGGGAGTTGGCGTGCGGGGAAAGGGCGAGCAGGGCGCTGGCGTTGGTAGGAGGAGGAGCTCTGCGCCAGTGGAAGTAGAGGGAAGGGAGATTTTGCACTGGACCCCTCGATCTTTCAAGATCCTCGCAAAAATGTCGCTGGTCAACGGTACACTCAAAACAAGTAGCTAGGGACCTCCAAATGATTTGGGATTTTGCACATAGGCCCTTAGAGATATTCCTGGTGCTCTGGTCAGACCCATTTGGTCAGAAGTTTTATAATTATTTTATAATTAGCTCCCCATTGTGAAGGGTCTCTATGTTTTAATTAATTATTTGGGGCATTTCCAAATATGGTAAAATGCTCATTAAATTCATAAATTTCTATTTTCTTATTACCAATATTATTATGAATTTAGTTAGCATATGTTATATTATAAATTTTTATTTGGCTCACAAATTGGTTTGCAGGGTTTTTAATTACATGGAATTAATTCATTAATTAGGCTCTATCATTTCATGCTATATTATTCATGACTTGTGCTCTTTCATGTTTTTAAAAAGAAGTGAGACACCTGGGGTGTCACAGCCCTCCCTCCTTAAAGAAATCTCATCCCGAGATTATGAACAAGGAAAACTAGAGGGAATTACGGTGGTCAAAACATACCTGCGTATGACGACTAAAATTTCGGGTAATGTGTACTCAGAAATTCTTCAGATTCCCAAGTGGATTCATCTTCTGAGTGATTACTCCATTGAACTTTATAGAATTTGAGTGTTCTTTTACGGGTTGTGCGCTCCTTCTCATCAAGGATCTTTATTGGTTGTTCAGAGTATGTGAGATCGGGTTGGAGTTGGTCATAGACTTCCAAGATTTTGTCAACGGGTGGCTTGAGACACCGCTTTAGCTGAGAGACGTGGAAGGTGTGATGAACTCCAGACAGATTAGCGGGTAACTCCAGCTTATAGGCTATGTTTCCACATCGTTCCAGAATTTGGAATGGTCCAATATAACGGGGAGCTAACTTTCCTTTGACTCCAAACTGTTGGATACCCTTCACAGGTGACACTCAAAGATAGACGTAGTCACCCTTATTGAAATATAGTGGCCTACGTCGTTTGTTTGCATACTTCTCTTGACGGCATTTAGCAGCTTTAAGATTTTCCTAAATGGTACGAACTTTTTCTTCTGCGTCCTTGACAAGGTCAGTACCAAATGTTACTCTTTCTCCAGATTCAGACTAGTTTAATGGTGTTCTACAACTGCGACCATAGAGTGCTTCAAATGGTGACATTTTCACACTCTCCTGGTAACTATTGTTGTATGAGAATTCCGCATATGGTAAGTACTCATCCTAGTTACCACCATGTGTTAAAACACATGCTCTAAGCATATCTTCCAAAATCTGGTTGACACACTCTGTTTGTCCATCAGTAGCGGCATGGTAAGCAGAACTCCGGATCAACTTGGTACCCAGAGAGGCATGCAGTTGTTCCTAGAAACGAGCGACAAACTACGAGCCATGATCTGTAAAAATGGTCTTGGGTACTCCATGAAGAAATAGAATTCTCGCTATATATATTTCTGCATATTGCTTTATCTTGTAGGTGTTATTGATCGGTAGGAAGTGGGCAGATTTCATGTGTCTGTCCACAACGATCCAAGTCGAATCATGCTTCCAAGAGGTGAGAGGGAGACCAACAATAAAATCCATGCTGATGTCTTCCCACTTCTAGGCGGGGATACTCAATGGTTGAAGTAATCCGGCCTGTTTCAAATGGTCAGTCTTGACTCCCTCACAAGTATCACATTCTGCAACATATCGAGCAACTTCTCTCTTCATTCTTGTCCACCAAAAATTCTTCTTCAAATGAATAGATGAGGATGTCATCAATGAATACTACCACAAATTTGTCCAACTCTGGCATGAATACCGAATTCATGAGGTACATGAAATGGGCTGGGGCATTTGTCAATCCGAATGATGTTACTAGATACTCAAATAATCCATATCTAGTAGAGAAGGCGGTCTTCGGAATGTCTTCGGCTCTGATCTTGATTTGATGATAACCCGAACGGAGGTCAATTTTTGAAAAGACCTTGGTAACAACCAATTGGTCAAAAAGGATATCAATACGGGGTAGTGGGTATTTATTCTTGATGGTAACTTTGTTGAGAGGCCAAAAATCAACGACGAGATGTAGAGATTTGTTCTTCTTCTTCACAAAAATAGCAAGGCAGCCCCAATGTGAAGTGCTTGGGCGAATGGATCCCTTTTCCAATAACCCATTCGGTTGCTTTTTCAGCTCGGCCAACTCATTCGGGGCCATCTTATATGGTTGATGGGATATCGGAGAAGTTCCTAGCTGTAGTTCTATCTTAAATTCCACTTCACGGTCAGGCGGAAGGCCAGAGATGTCTTCAAGGAACACGTCCGGATACTCACAAATGACAGGAATACTTTCAAGTGATTGCCCTTCCAAGTGATGGACAATCAAGGCTTTCGATGAATCAGTGTTTAGAGAAAGTGTGTCTTTTCCATGCAAGGGAGAGTTGGTGTGAATGATACGGGGTTCGATGTCTAGCATGGCTCTATGGGTTTTCATCCAGATCATACCTATGATCAGATTGATTTCTTGATCCTTGAGCATGATAAAGTCGGTGGGGTAAATATTTTGATTTATTTCTAGTGGAGCTTTACACACTACTTCGTTAGCAAGAATTTGTCCAGCAGGAGAGCGGACGGTGTAGCATCTATTTATGATGGTGGTGTCGACATTATGATTTTGCACACAAGCTTTGCTAATGAAATTATGCATAGCACCTGAATCAAAAAGTGCAAGGACAGGATGGCGATAGAGTGAGAGCGTACCGGTCAGCACGGGTTCGCCTTGAGGGAGATCTTCAGCATTGGTGTAGTTTACTTGGGCACCATGTGATGGTGCATTCACATTCCTATTCTGGTTCTGACGCTGGTTGTTGTTATTGTTGTTGTTGTTGTTGCGGCTAGGTGTAGTGTAGTTCTTAGCAAAGTGGCCGGTACAACCAGTTATAGCATGGATAGCTGCTTCCATGATCAGCGGGCTGGGGGGCATGAGCATTCTGGTTTCCTTGCTTCTTATATGGTGCACGGTATTGATTGTTCTGCTGTTGATACGGTGGTGGCCTTGAGTAGTTCTGGCCAAACTGTCACTGGAATTGCTGTTGCGGAGACGCCCGGAAACGCTGTCCGGTAGGTGAAGTGTAAATCAGGCGATGCTTCGCCTGTGGGGCAGCAGAGGCACTAGCAGGGGCCTTTCTCCTGCAATCTTCTACTTCAACTTGGCGCATGGCGCCTTCCTGGACAATAGCAGCATTGACCAGGTCATTGTACGTGGCGGTTGTCTACCAAGTCAGACGCTCCTTGAGTGTGGCATTCATATCACGCAAGAATGCATATCTTTTCTTTTCCTCAATGTTAACATACTCAGTGGCATACTGAGCAAGGTGATTGACAACCTCAGAATATTGGAGGACATTCCTCCCTCCTTGTTTCAGATCCATGAATTCCTAGAATTTCCACTGCATGAGACCAGCGAGGATGAAATGAGCACGAAAAGCAGTCTTGAACTCATTCCACTCGGTGCGGCAACCAGCGGGCAGAGAAGCTTCATAATTGGCCCACCAGGCACTAGCAGAGCCCTGGAATTGTTGGGCGGCAAACAACACCTTCTGGTGCTCGGTGCATTCCAGCAGACTGAATTTAGACTCAGTCTGATGCAGCCAAAGGTCGGCGTCTAGTGGCTCTCTGGCACACTCGAATGTCGACGGATGAGTATCTAGAAAGTCTGAGTAAGTGCTCTGTCGGGGCTGGTTGTTGTTTTTTCGGTGGCCTCCATGTCCAGCCAAATGGGAGTAATATCTACCAGTCGACGAAGCAACTCGAAGTCGTTCTGTTGCCGGTTGAGTGCAGCAACTAATACCTCAGCTGGTGAGGGCTCAGCATTAGCTCCTCGCTGAGAGCTCTCAGGATCATCCTGATTCCGAGTTCGTACCATGCTACAATTTATACAGTTGCACATTAGTTATTTCTCGAAATAATCCATAAAAACACATGTGCAAGAATATAAATTTGCAAGAGGCACGAATAAAGTTTTAGAAGTGACAACTATCTCCATTAATTCAATTCAGACTACATGGTTGTTAAAAGGACACCGTCACATGATTTCTTACACATATGTGCCAACGCTTAGCTACGGTATTGCGGACACATTATGCAAGATTCACAATCCTACATCAAACTTAGGGATACATATACTACACAACCGTACACAGGGGTGTAGTGAACCATCTACTCCTAGTCTAGATCTTCCAGCTCTTCTGGTTCTTCTGGTTCCATAGGCTCTTTCGGTTCCTCCAGATCCATCATTTTGACATCATTAATATCGATAGGTGCCATCTCTACATCCTCCTGTTCTCCATACTCCATGACGATCTCATCCCAATTCCCTTCAATAGGAACGTGGGCAGCCTTGAAGGCATCCAAGTCATCTTGAGCCTCAATCATGTCATGCTCAAAATCTGCTGCATCCTACAAGGCTTGATCATGTTCTTCTATAATTGCATCCATCTCTTCATTCTTTGCTTGAATTTGTTGGTTCAGTTCTGCAATTTCCTCATAATTAGCTTGTTTTTTGACTTTAGAAAGTCGAAGTGCAGCATCAAACACATCCAGATGCCGACACAAGTTTGTGCACAAGGTGAAAGCAGACAAGCCATAATACTCTATTATGGGCAGCATAGGATCATGGTGGCGATGGTTTGGATCAAAGATGAAATCCACACGCCTAATCCACTCAAAATCCGTCACATCATTGATGGGAAGCAAGACGACGGGTGTTCCAGCAACATCATGCATGCGGTCTTCGCAGAATCAAGTGAGTGCCATGAAAGCAGCAACATCCAAGTGGAAGGCAAATCTGTCCCAGTGACGCTAATGGTCCAGGATTCCCATGCGGGAGTGACCGAGTAGTTGGCGGGAACTGCCACATGGATGACACATGAGGGAACTCCATGCTCCTGAAATTCCTTGTCAACATAAGTGGAACGAATGGGATATTCGAATCTCTAGAGAGCTCTCCAAAATAGATCAACCATCCCAGTGAATTCCAGACCGTCGGTGATCTCCCAACCCGGTGGTGGTTGGTTGTTGTTTTCAGCTATCTACAAGGAAAGTATTTTGATTAAGTCAAACCTTACTTACAGTGAAAATGTATTTCACAAAAAGTGCTATGAAGTACTGAGACAAAGTTTTAGTTTACATTTTCCAGTCTCAAGGGGTAATATTACGGCAACGGGTTTTAAAGCAGGTTCTGTCTTAACTGTGCAACAATAAAACAAGTGGATATTTCGATCAGAAAACTAGGTCTTAAAAATTGGGGCTTGGAACCATGTTACATTAGACTTTCATAGCTTTCTGAATTGTATTTACACTCTCAAAAATTCTATGTAATTCTGGACTTATGAGTTTTGCAAGCTCAGGTTGGCTTAGTGATTTGGCTCTACTGGACAGAGGGAAACAAATAAAATTTCAAAACCTATTGGAGATGAAAATAGACTTCAAAGGCTTGCAGATTGGGTTCAAACACCTAAAAATTCGATGTACAACTCCATTTATGAAATTTTTAAGTTCAGGGTTATGCTGAAAACAGTGTGTTGGCAGATTATACTTGTTCTCTATTTCTGAGTTTGTTACTTTTATGTTTAATAATTAAATTAAACTTTGGGTGACAGAGGATGTCTAGATCTTTCGAAAAAGTATTTGTATGCCTTATTTGGTTGAGTAATTTAATAACTACGAGTCTTTGAAGTTGGCAGCTAAAAACAGGATAGATTCTTGGTAACTTGACAATTGGACTTGTATTTTGAATTTTTACACTTAACAGACTTAGAAATTTTTGTATCCATAGGTTGGTGAGTAAGATGAGAACAAATTTTTAGTTTAGTTAAAAGGGATGCATGATGAAAACATTTTATTTTATTAACCTATCGTTCCTCACAGCACAACACATATTTTACCAATACTTAGCGGCACGATTGTAAATTATTCTAAATGGTGATGACCCGCACTCAACATGTAAGTTATTCTAAATGTTATACTATCGCGTTAGTGTACCTGCAGTAGATCTATTGTAGAAACAATACATTAAATTCAAAAGAAACTATGAAAATAAGCACAGTTCTACTAGTAACAATACATGGAAAAGGATCGCCCCGTGATAAGTTACGAGCCAACAGTGTCTCGTATCGCGCGTGTCGGTTAAGCACGTACGTACCTTCGTTTGAAGAAGTCATAGATGCAAGTAATATAAACAAACATAACCCAGGTTAGCTTTGTCACCACCCTATTAACTATATGGGCAATACTAACTTATCCTCACATAACATCATAGTTTTTTTTTTAAAATACGATTTGTTTGTTGTATTATCATAGACCACGGCTCTGATACTAGCTGTGGGGTCCCTTCCCTGAGGATCGAGGTATCGAAGGTGCTGATAACGCAGACACTTCATAATACAACATTGGTTCAAATTTAAGTTGAATATTACATCATTAGGTGATCAAAGTGCAGCAGAATAATACAAGTTCATAATGTTTTGAAAACAGCGAAAGCAAATAACGTAGAGAAGCTACGAGCTCGATGATACAACATAGTAATGGTTCATGCCCGAAGAACCATCACTCTAGCAACACGCAACATAACTGCGGTGGCAAGTCGGACTCCCAGTGGGCAGTCCAACCCTCAGGGACTTGCATGTCCGAGGCATCACATCTACAGGCAACTCTATTTCTTCATTACCTGAAAAACAACAGTGGCACAAAGCCTGAGTACTAATTACTAAACAAGTCTTACTCGTCGGACACATAGACATGCAAAGGCTCTAATAGGTGGCTTGTTTGAAGGGACTCGCACTAAGCAACCTATTAGTCTATCAAGTTTTATTTGTCAGTTTAAATGGGTTGAGATGAAATGTAACTTTAGTGACAACAATACGATAATAAAACAATACATAAAGTAAGTAAAACATAAGAGTAATAATAATAATAATAATAATCAACAATGAGCGATAATAACAATTCCAAGTATCATATCCAACTACGTGATGACTCAGTGACCAAGCGGTACTCATTACTTCGAGGGACAGCAATTGCAATCGATTTACACCAGCTGGGAAAACCCGAGATACATGACACATACGCGCCAATTAAGGTTGTATATGGCAAACTTTCACAAGAAAAACCACCCACACCTTGGACCGGGTGTGGTGACGTCGTGTGGGCATGCCATTCTGCCAACAGTACTTTGTGGTATGAACCGCCCACTCCAACAGCAGGAGGGTCAAAGAGCAATGCAACTTAACTGACCTCAATGCAAGTGACCTTTAATGCTACATCGGTTTACTAGTGCCCATAAACTAGCATGCATTCGGTACTGTTCAATACTTGATTAAGGGGCCGACCACGGACGTGTCCTAGGTTCGACAAGGCAGGGCTATCATAGTCAACACTCATGTGTTGCTACAAACCTACACATGCATCATCCCTGCTCGGTCATAACATCAAAATAAACTTCTTTTATTAGTTCCCGTTCTAGTGGTCAAGTTCATTCCTTAGTAATAGTAATATCTAGCGAGACTATTTATTACTAAGCATAGCATCACAATTCCGATTCTACCAAAGTTCTAAAGACAATTGCATAGATCATTTGGATATCATGCAAGGTAGGTTTCAATCAACTCCTATGACCTAATGCAACAATAATCATAGACACTAGTAATGATATAAACTAGCAACTTTAATAAACAGACGAATGCAAACCGGGGCTTGCCTAGATCAATGTTAGTGCTAGCAACTACAACTTCTTGCTCTTGAGGGTCAACGTCCTTCTTAAAATCTTCCTCTTGCTCCTGATGGTTGTTACCTATATGATGGAGAATGTGCTCACGGTATTAAAATAACACCGTAACATGCAATGATATGATGCATGCGAGCACATTGTGTTTTAATGTCAATTAAAATTACTATTATATTCTCAAAGCCATATGCTTCAGAGAAGTGGGGTGGTCATTTCAATTTGTAGTAGATATATTATTGATACAATTAATTAGAGTAAATGAGTGATATGAGCAATTAAATTAATTAGTAAATTAAATTTATGTTTCTGGACATGTGTGATTTACTGTGAACAGAGGCTTATATGTGTGATTTTTATGCCATGTGGCTAAGGCAAATTATTTACAGAATAATTACTAGAATTAATTTAACCATACACACTAAATAAATTCCAGAGCCTAAAATAATTCATATTTTACCAAACCAAAATTCGGGGTGATAGATAATCATGTTTTTGCTACGCATGCCAAAAATCAAGATTTAATTCTAATCCTAGATTTTCTTGTGAATTAATTAGTGTTTTCACAATTTAATGAATTATTAAAATTACATGTACAGAGACAGTGATTTATCATTTTACTAAAATAGAGAACCTCAAGATGAACCTAACAAAATTTGTTTGGGACAAATTGGGTTTATAATTGATTTATTATGAGTTTTGGAAGTTTTAAGTATTTTTTGGCTTTTTCCTGGTATTTCGGGTTTTATGGGCTGCCACGTAGGTGACACATGGGCGCCAACTCAGCGCCACGCAGGAGCCAACTCAGCTGCCAGTAGGCGCCAGTCAACGGCTGCCGGGGACTCGCCGGAGCTTGGTCAAACTCCTCGCCGGCGGCTACGCGCGAGGAAAGCTCTCCGCGGAAGCAAAGATTCGATGTGCACGATGAGGCGGACACGTCTAGGGGGTTGGCGAGGACGGAGGCTCACTAGGAGGTTGTCGGCGGTGAGCGGCGGAGGAAAAGGGTCTTCGGCGGCATCGCGGCAATGGTAGGGAGCACCAAATTGGACTCCGTCTTCTCCTACAGCTTCACGGAGACGAGGCGGCGGTCAGGGAAAATCATGATGTTGTCGACTCCATGATGGAAAACAAAGAGGAAGCGGGTCAGAAAGGTGAGTCAAGAGGTTCCGCACATGAGGGGAAAAGAATGGGCGACGAGGCTTACCGGGAGTGGCTGAATTTGGCTAGCGGCAGAGGAGCTCACCGGAGGGGCTTGTCTCGGAGTTTCTTCAAATTGACCAAATACGCGGGCAGTTTCAGCTTGACGAGAACGTGGGGAGGGGGAGTGGGTTTGTGCGCAGCGCTTTGTGTTCTTGATCGGGTTCAGGAGGCTGGGGAGCAGGGAGCTCAAGCTCGAGCTTGCGTTCGGTGATGGCAGGGAGGAGCAGAAAGAATGGGCGAGAGAGGGGGAGAGTAGAGGGAATGGGATGGGGAGTGGGTTTGGGGCTGGCGGGTGTGTTTTGAATTGCGCAGAGGGGAGAGGAGCAAGTGGGGGACGAGAGCGGGAAACGCGCTCGATATTGAAGTTTGTCGATCGCCATTGTTGGTGTGCAGTGTAGGGATGGCTGCTGTTGGGCAACGTTCGCGGCAGAGCTGAAGGATGGGATGGCACAGGGTGGAGAGGGGGAGGTCAGTGGCACTATAGCACGAGGAGTCCCAAGGTGGGGAGTTAGCGTGCGGGGAAGGGGTGAGCAGGGCGCTGGCGTCGGTTGGAGGAGGAGCTCTGCGCAAGTGGAAGGAGAGGGAAGGGAGATTTTGCACTAGACCCCTCGATCTTTCAAGATCCTCACAAAAAGGTCCCTAGTGAAAGGTACACTCAAAACAAGTAGCTAGGGACCTACAAATGATTTGGGATTTTGCACATAGGCCCTTAGACATATTCCTGGTGCTTCGGTGGGACCCATTTCATCAGAAGTTTTATAATTATTTTATAATTAACTCCCCATTGTGAAAGGTTTCTATGTTTTAATTAATTATTTAGGGCATTTCCAAATATGGTAAAATGCTCATTAAATTCATAAAATTCTATTTTATTATTACCAATATGATTAGAATTTAGTTGGCATATGTTATATTATAAATTTTTATTTGGCTCATAAATTGGTTTGCAATGTTTTTAATTACCTAGAATACATTCATTAATTAGGCTCTATCATTTCACGCTATATTATTCATGGCTTGTGCTCTTTCATGTTTGTTAAATTGAAGTGAGACACCTGGGGTGTCACACTATCGGCCAGGCCATTCATCACCAACCACTCCGCGACGTCGCCCAGGTACGATGACCAGCTGTGGCTCCACTTGGAGCACTATTTGGGCCCTACGCCCGACCAGGACGACCTCCACAACTTTGCATTCGCTTTGGCGAACGTCCACGGGTAGCTACTCGGAGGAGAGCCTCTCCACTCGAGGCAGCTCATCGAGGCCCCACCAGAGGGCTATCCATGCGGCCTGCAGAACACCATACGATGCTTCCTGGATGCCGCCAGTGAATACTCGGCATTAGCTTTTGTGGACCTGGGTTTTGTCGGTGTGATCGACCACACGAATGTATCTTTCTTTGAACTACTCGACATAGGATCATGGGAGGAATCCAACACTAACTCTGAAAGCATCGCGGGGAGTTTCGATTTCCCGCGCAAGTGCCATATGGTGCAACCTGCACCCTCGGCTGCGGAGGCCACCGGAACCTCGGCCGTCGGGGCCTTGGCGAACCCCACGACTCCCGCCCCAGTAAACCCAGTGGCGGGTGCGAAAGCCGATGAGACGCTCATCGACATCCCCGTCACTGCTGCTGCAAGGCGACAACTCGCTCCCCTCGTAGAGGACCCCTAGCAACGGTTGAGGGCCTGACGAGCGGAGCTAGAAGAGACTCAGCGCCAGCTGGAATTTGAGAAAGAAGAGATAGACCGTGAGCTAGCCTATTCCACCACGGGCGGACGCGCTCGCGCCATGGCTCGCGACGCCAGCTCATTGTCACTAATGACCAAGGATCCCCACCGTTCACTCGCGTAGGGCAGAACATAGCAGCAGCTGTCACACTGCTCAAAACTCTCCCCGAGCCCATGACGCCCGAGGCCCAGTAGGCTCAACAGGAAGTCACCGCACTCCTTGCCAAGGCAACCAAGCTCCAGGCGGAGACTATGCTAAGGCAAACAGCCCAATCCAGCCAGCAGATCTCTATGTCCTGGCACGCAGCAGGAGGCACCACTACCAGATCACAACAACCTTCAGTTCGACAGCCGGCCCCTGCAGGAGGCACGCCCAAAAAAAGCCTTGGTCCATGACCGGGTTGGGCCGAGGCACGATGCATGCCACACCTTCAAAGCGCACTGGCGTGAGAGGGAGCGATTGAACAAACAGAGGGGTCACCAGTGTTGGCACTACCTAAGTGCCCCTTTTATATGTGAATATCACCCCAATTAGAGTATAATTGATACTAATTTAGGCCATTTACCTATGATATTACCTACATATTTGTATATGCATTGTTTTGGAGCTTTATTGCAGAAACATGTAAAATTGGCTATTAATGTGATGATGGAGAAGACAAGAGTCCAAAACCGACGAAAAGCACTGAAGAAGCCCAGTCCACCGATCGGCGCAACCCATGAGCCGATCGGCACAAGGGTATTTTGGCCCACAGAAGTGATCGAGGCCCATTCCGATGGAAGTTTATCTGCGCAAGACACTTGAAGATATTTGCTTGGAAGATTTATGGAACTTCAAGATCTCGACATGTGGTACAAGACTTTATCTCCAAGGAAAAGGCCCACATGGCAGCTGTGGAAGACAGAGGAACCGACTTGGAGTAGAAACCAGAGAGAACACGGCTTGCACTGATCGGTGCAATCCTCCGCGGATCGGCACAACCGACTTATTTGCTAGAAACCAAGTCATTCACGAGTAGAACCCCTATATATACTTGTAACCCCTAGTTGCGATGAGTACCCCGAGGAGGAGGCAACAGAGGGACAAAAGATTCGTGAGTTAGAGCCACCGGGGCTTGCCCCGTTAGAATAGATCTCTAGTTGAGTTTCAAGAACCATTGGTGTAAGAGTTGATCCATCAAGGTAGGCCATCTCGATGGTGATGAATCTTACTCTATGTATCTCAAGGATGATTGAATATGTTGATGATGGTTTTGGTGATTTGTCAATGTTGATTCTATAATCATGCATGTGCTTATTCTCATTGCTTAGTTCTAGGCTAAGTAAGTTGATATTATCTTAATCGTGGTGATTAGGATAGTATTCAGACATTGTATTGATTATGGTTGCTTGATGATGCCGGTAGTGTGGTTTAGTGGTGACAGCACTAAACCTGCACAACACTATTGGATAGTTGAGTAGGGTAAGATACTCACGTGATTAAGGGTTTCCTCTTGGCAGCGATAAATCGGGAGCCGCTCAGAAAGCAGGGTGGTCTTATTCATTATATGTTTTCATTGATCCATGTAATTATCCATTATGATGTTGTTTAATTAGACTATCTGGTTACGATCTCACTAGTAGATATCTGGCTACTCACCGAATAATTTTAGCTTCAGCCTTAGCTTTGGCTTTGACTTGCACTCTAGTTCAACTTCGCTGGTGTACCGATCGGCTCAACACCTGCGCCGATCGGCTCAACAACTTAGATCTGCAACGGTGCCGATCAGCTCAACCCTGCGCTGATTGGCGCAACGACAGAATTGCTGTCTAGCGCACCTTTGCGCTGGCCAGTCTCCCCTTCCTACAACATGAACTTGACAGTAGCCTTGATTAGATCTTTTACTGTTAACTGTGTTTAATTATCCCTAAGGTCTCAGTGGTTCGATAATACCTTGGAATACTTTAAGGGAAAAGGTGCTACAACTGTACACCGTTCTCTTGCGGTATATAAGTGGGTGCATAGTAACGACCAACAAGCAGATTTTTCTGGCGTCGCTACCGAGGACCATAGCAGGTTTTTAAACGTTGTTTGATGTATTAGTGTTTAGTCACTGTGCTTTACTTGTCTTTTTAGTACCTATATGCTACTAAGTGAAATTAACAGGTATGGATGGTACTAAGTCAAACAAACCCTCTTATTACACCGATGATCCAGAAAAGCTCGTACGCAAGAAGAGAATAGCGGAAAAGAGGAGCAAGTCACTTGGAAATTTAGCTGGAGAACTTGTCAGTGCCAGCCCTCGAGTATTATTCACAATTGCAGATCCAGAAGCAGGAGCGATGGTAGACCAGCCCTTGGTTAATAGTTTCAAGCCTCAATTGGATAAGGTTGTCAAGATAGATTTCCAAGAAGCTCCTGATCATGCTCCATATCAACTAGAGAGGTACATCGGATTAGTGGCACAACAACCGTTCATAGGTTCGGAAGATCCCAATCAGCATCTGCAGCGCTTCCTTGAAGTCTGTAGTACATTCAAAGTAGCAGGATTGACTGGAGATCAAGCATGTGTGCGGCTGTTCCCCTTCTCTCTAGTTGGACGCCCTAAGCAATGGTACAATAGCTTGGAAAACGCAGTAAAGACTGCATGGGAAACCTTAGCAGTTGCATTCTTAACCAAATACTTACCTCCTGTTAAGACTCAAGCTTTGAAGAATAAGATTCTTGGATTTACGCAGAATATTGATGAGAGCATTGGAGAAGGGTGGGAAAGATACAATGAATATATGGATACATGCCCTCATCATGGTCTTACAGTTGGTGAAACTGTTGAGAGATTCTAATTGGGATTGAATATCCCCTCCCATCAACACTTAGATGCTTCAGTTGCGGGTTCATTCATGTCAAAGACTCCCACTTAAGCTATGGAATTGATCAAATTGCTAGTTGAAAATCAATCATGGGATAGTGAGAGAAGTTCAAGGAACCTACAACCTTCTAAAGGAGTAGCAAAGAGCGTGATTGAGAGGACTCATGAAGACTTGGTTATGGATCGCCTTGATGCTATTCAAAGAAGGTTAGACAATAATTCTCATATCCCTAAGGAAGAGTCACTCAGGCTAGCAGAATCATGCTCCACTTGTGATGAGTGTGGAGAATTCGGCCATGTGTAGAAAGATTGCCCTAAAGATATGAAGATGCTATAATATATAAAGAATAGTAGATGGAAACCCCAATATCAACAACAAAGGAGTTCTTTCTCTCCTAGTTCGTCCATGCAAAACTCTATCCCGCTTCGTCTCCAATTTCGTGAGTTCTTTCAAGCTCAAGAAAAGATCAACAAGGACAATCAAGCTAAATTCAAGGAGATTGATCGTGTTCTTGAACGGATTAATGACAAGGTGATAGAAATTAGGAGCTCCAATGAGCAGATTTGGAAACATACCAAGATTATGGAGCAACAGATGGGACGGTTATCACAGGCCATTCAAGGCAACAGAGAGGTTATTCCTGGTAATACAATGTCTGCAGAGCAGTTAAAGGCAATAGCTACATGGTCAGGAAAACAAATAGAAGATCCAGAGCACTCTACGGGATCAAGAAAGACCCGCACCGATCGGCTCACTCATTGTGCCGACCGGCGCGAGGAAGAGATTGACCTCTCTGGACTGAAAATGGGTATGGAAACAGAGGAGCATGGCCCTACCACGTTCTTCGATACTCAACTACTGACAAAGACAGAGAGAGTGCGGCAACACGACGAGCAATTTGCAAGGTTCGTCGATGTTATGAAGAAGCTTTACATCAATGTCCCTTTTGTTGATGCTATTCAAGGACATGATGCAAAACAAGAAGTCTCTAGCTTTTGAAGAGGTTGTGAAGGTCACTAAGGAACTTACAGCGGCAATCAATGATGTTGCACTTGAGAAGAAACCTGACCCTGGATCACCAAGCATCAAATGCATAATCGGAACAAGGATATTTGATAGATGCTTGTGCGATCTTGGAGCAAGTGTAAGTGTTATGCCCCGTCATATATTCACAAGTCTCAATTTGCATGAATTGGAGCCTACGGGTATGTGTTTGGAGTTAGTCGACCAATCTGTACAGTTCCCTGATGGAATTGCTGAGGATGTGCCTGTTCAAATTGGAAATCACATCGTCCCTATTGATTTTATTGTGTTTCATATGGATAAGAGGATGAGAACCCGTTGATCTTAGGCAGACCCTTCTTGAGGACAGCAAAGGCAAGTATTGATGTTGGGAGTGGTGAGATAAGCTTTGATATAAGTGGAACTCCCAACTCATTCAAATTTCACCAAAGGGGAGAAGAGTGTCGTGCTATTGATGAAGTGAAGAGGTACAAGACACCGAGGCAACGTGGCATCGAGAGTGATTCGAGGGGATGTAAGGATAGGTCGTCCGACGTATATGAGCTATTAAGATAAGTGAACCTTGTAGTGTCGCGGTCTTACACCCTGCACTACGACACTAAGGATTGATTGCTCGTGGGGAGGTAAAGCTCTTTGACCTCTAAATAACTAGAGCGCTCTTGGGAGGCAACCTAATTGTCTGGAGAGTTAGAAGTTGTTTAGTGCTTGCGGGAGGGCAACCCATCTCATTTAGTTAATTAATGCTCGCCAGGAGGGCAACCCGGTGTTTTTAATTTGCTTTCATGTAATAAAAACAATCTCCCGAATAAAAGATTAGAAAAAGTGTGTGCTTAATTCTTGTGTGCTCCTATGTTGTTTGTTTATTTGTGCAAAACTATATATATATATATATATATATATATTGTAGACTAATGACACAGGAATAAAAGAAAAGACCAAAAACAGGAAGGAACAGAGCTTGCGCCGTTCGGCGCACTCATGTGCCGATCGGCACATTGATAACAAGTCAGGACAGAAGGCTGATGATGTCCGGAATGGAAGAGGAGCTAAAAGCCAACCAGCACATCAATTTTCAGAAATAGAGCTAGTTTCAAGATGAAGAGCGACATCTAGCGAAGAAGCGAGGGGCCAGGAGCAAAAGTGGACACCGCGCCGATCGGTGTGAGATGTTGCGCTGGTCGGCGGTATCATCAGATGGGCCCCGCTTCATGTGCTAATGCTACAGGAACATTGGGAAAAGTGGATATTAGGTGAAAGAAATGAATACGAGGCATCAGGATCAGAGCCAGACCAGAAGACGAGGTGCAAGGAACTTGTGCCGTTCGGCGCACTCCTGCGCCGATCGGCGCTGGTACCCATGCTGTACCCAAAATGGCGATATATTCGGCAGCACCGAAGAAGCCTAGTGCGCCGATCGGCGCAGCCCATGAGCCGATCGGCGCAACCGACTTATTTGCTAGAAATCGAGTCCTTCACGAGTAGAACCCCTATATATACTTGTAACCCCTAGACGCAATGAGTACCCCGAGGAGGAGGTAACAGAGGGACAACAGGTTCGTGAGTTAGAGCCACCGGGGCTCGCCCCGTTAGAATAGATCTCTAGTTGAGTTTCAAGAACCATTGGTGTAAGAGTTAATCCGTCAAGGTAGGCCATCTCGACGGTGATGAATCTTATTCTATGTATCTCAAGGATGATTGAATATGTTGATGATGGTTTTAGTGATTTGTCTATCTTGATTCTATAATCATGCATGTGCTTATTCTCATTGCTTAGTTCTAGGCTAAGTATGTTGATATTATCTTAATTGTGGTGATTAGGATAGTATTCAGACATTGTATTGATTATAGTTGCTTGATGATGCCGGTAGTGTGGTTTAGCAGTGATAGCACTAAACCTACGCAACACTATTGGATAGTTGAGTAGGGTAAGATACTCACGTGATTAAGGGTTTCCTCTCGGTAGCGATAAATCGGGAGCCCCTCAGAAAGCAGGATGGTCTTATTCGTTATAGGTTTTCATTGATCCAGGTAATTATCCATTATGATGTTGTTTAATTAGACAATCTGGTTACGATCTCACTAGTAGATTTCTGGCTACTCACCGAATAGTTTTAGCTCTGGCTTTGACTTGCACTCTAGTTCAACTTCGTTGGTGTACCGATCGGCTCAACACCTGCGCCGATCAGCTCAACAACTTAGATCCGCAACGGTGCCGATCGGCTCAACCCTGCGCCGATCGGCGCAATGATAGAATTGCTGTCTGACGCACCTTTGCGCTGGCCAGTCTCCCCTTCATACAACCTGAACTTGACAGTAACCTTGATTAGATCTTCTACTGTTATACTCTAAGGGAATACTCTTAGTGGTTCAATAATACCTTGGAATACTCTAAGGGAAAAAGTGCTACAATTATACACCATCCTCTTGCGGTGCTAAAATAAACTTGTAGAGCAAAACATCAGCTTTCCAACGAGTACTTATTCACCTTCATTGAATTAAAATTGAGGAAGTTATGCTTGTTTTAATGAAACTGACTTCTCTGGCAGAATTTGATTTCTTACCGATTGGGTTCAATTTTTGGTTTATATGCCATAGGTGCTCAAAATTGCCCAAGGCTTGGTCAATTCACATGTTTATAATATTATTAACCTTTTTACATGATTTGGAAAGGATGATTGCATATAGCATGCATGAATGTCAATGCTCAATATGACGAATTCCTACATCCTCACAAAAAGAAAAACTTGACCGAACTACACGTCTGTCTAACGAACTACATGCTCAATATGACGAATTCCTACACACACCTCTCACACGTTTGTCTAACGAACTACACGTGGTTAGTGTACCTGCAAGAGATCCATTTTAGAAACAATACATCAAATTTAAAAGAAACAAGCCAAAATAACAATGACAGTTTGTGCCCAGGTATTTGCCCACCCGGAAGGCAGCCGACGTTTAAAAGCATTCGATCCGCGCATCAATCAAAGCCCAGGTCTTTGCCCACCCGGAAGGCTTTCGGTATTTACAGCGCAACTGATCCACGCAAAATGACGTACCTTCATTGAAGAATCCGTAGTTGCAAGTAATTTAAACAAACATAACCCAGGGTTAGCTTTGCCACTTACAACACTCTTATATGTGCAGTACTAGTTCGTACGTCACCGTAAGGCGTAAAAACGGCTTGTTTACATTTTAAAATGCTCATTTGTGTGTAGCTTATCCCAAGATGACTCTAATACCAGCTGTGACAACCTGAGAAACCATGTGGATACGTGCCATGGTTTGCTATATTTGTGATGAGTAATTGACTTGAGTGGATTTGGTGTTTGAGTTGAATGCGGGAATCCAGGGATTGCATGAGTTTGCATATCATGGTTATGACTAACCGGAGTTGGTGGAGATATTGGTGATGTTGCAGGGGATGGGAATTGTGTTTGCTTGTCTCATGATGTGTAGGTCACTGGAGTCTACTTGGCGCTCAATGGCGAGAGGATCGGGCACAAGTAGGGGACTTTGGGCTAGACGATCGGGATGCCGAGTGAAGTCAAGGGTGATCCACACCGTACACGTGGAGAGGCAAGAAGCACGGACAGTTTCGCGGTTGAGCCTCAAAACCGTGGTGGTGATGAAGACGGCGTGTTGACCAAGTCAAGACGAATGGGATGCCGGTGCAAGTGACAAGGGGGCCTCATGGACAGGGACTGGGAGAGACTTGCCGGTGGTCAGGATCGCGGGACAAGATGGCACACGTCGACATCAAGAAGTCGCACTTTGAGAAGCGTGCTAGGCGGTTTCCCGGTTTGGGCCTCAAAACCAGTGGTGGTGGTTGGTGGTGCACGTGGCACCATCACGGAGCTTGCTTCAAGATGAAGCAAAGACGTGAACCGTCCGATGGCATTCGGGCGATGAGGAAGAAGATGACGGTTATGCTCCCGGTGGTAGGTGGGTGTGTTATGTAGGTCAAGGGAAGAGTGGTCATATGGACAATAGACCCTAGGCCTATATAAGGAGAGGTGTGGCTAGTGGGAGAGGTGCCTCTCTTCCTATTAGCCTTGTGTTAGGATTCTATTCAAAGTGCTAGGAGAGGACTTCATGTTTTAGAGGAGAGGAAAGGGTGTGTGTGAGACATCTCTTGCTCTTCCAAAGAGTGGGAGGAAGAGCGTGGCTTCCTAGCCATATACCTATGGATCTTGTAAGCACCTTTCTATGATATGAGAAGTATTTTCATGCTCAAGATTTCCCTCTTCACTTGAATCCCGAAATTCCCTTTTTCTTATTTTCGGAGCTATTTTCATGGTGATTTTCGATCTCACTTTTGGATGAGTTTTTGGTTCAGATTTCTTGAGAAACTTGTTGCTGGGATGAGCTAGAACAATCCTCTATGGATCCTTGACCGAATCAATAGCTCTAGCACCTTCGATTTGAAGGATTTCTCAAGTTTCCCCTGGTGTTTTTATGATGATTCTTGCCACAAGATCTGAAATTCATGATGATTCCTGGTGTTTTTATAGTGGATCTCTTTAGAGGAGGGTCGTGATGTATTGAGGATCATCTGGTCCAAATTTCATGATTTTTAGAGTTCGTTTGATAGGGTTTTGGTAATTTTCTTTCCCGAACGGAGCTGCTGTTTTGCCCAGGACAGAACATCCGTGGCCAAGACAGAACTTCCGTGAGCATGACGGAAGTTCTGTCAAAAACCACGGAATTTCCATGAGTGACAGTTCTCCCGTCGCCTGGAACTTCCGTGATTGACAGAACTTCCGTCGGGGGCTTCGGAACTTCCGTCGGGCACCACGGAACTTCCATCAAGCTCAGTTTTGTGATCTTTCGGATCTTCCTTGATTCCCTTTTCATTTCTCTTGTGCTTCCTCTATGTGTCCTTTTTGTTTGAGTCATTCCTAGGGTTAGCACATCACAAGTTGGTGTGTGTAATCTTGGTGACTTGGTTAGAGGTTGGTTCGAGTTATAGTTGGGACATTGGCCAAGTTCTTGAGAAGAATTTTAATTGGCTCCCATTCACCCCCCCCCCCCCCTCTGGTCGCCTTCTCGGTCCTTCACAACCCTACTCCAAAAAGTAGAGTATGTCACACAGGATCGCCTCGGGAGATGATTAACAAAGTAACCATACATAGCATTCACACATGAACATTGATCATTTACAAAGTTACATCACTTAAGTGCATAATATTACAAGTTCAAAGGTCAAGTGGAAGGAAGTTCAGATTCATTACAATACATATGTCCTTGAATTATATTACATAAATATGCAGAAGCGATAAAGCAACAAAACACGACATCGATCACCTACGTGAACCATGCTAGCCCTTAAGATGTACCGTGGGTTAAGGGAAAAGTTTTGGTGGACACATATGAAACGAGAGGTTGCTTGTTATGTCTCCGAATGCGATACTTGCCAACGTGTGAAGGCCGATCACATGAGAACAGCCGGTCTATTGCACCCATTGAAAATCCCCACTTGGAAATGGTAGGACATTGCTATGTATTTCATTGTTGGATTGCCCCTCACACCCAAGAAGCACGATTCAATATGGGTGATTGTGGATAGGTTGACCAAATCTGCTCATTTTATTCCCGTCCATACAACCTACTCTACTAAGCAATATGCCGAGCTTTACATTGTGCGAGTCCTATGTTTGCACGCCGTGCCCAAGACGATCATCTCTAATCGAGGTCCCCAGTTTATGCTCATTTTTGGGAGCAATTGCATGCTTGTCTTGGCACCGCTCTCATCCAAAGCTCCGCTTATCATCCGCAAACCAATGGTCAAACCGAGAGACTAAATCAATATTTGGAGGACCTATTCAGAGCATGTGTTCTGGACAATCATGGAAATTAGGAATCTTGTCTCCCGTTCGCCGAATTCTCCTACAACAATAGTTACCAAGAGAGTTCGGGAATGTCACCCTTTGAAGCCTTGTATGGTCACTCATGTCAGACCCCGCTGAACTGGTTGGAATCGGGAAAAAGAATTACCTTTGGCCCATATCTGACCACACAAGCCGAAGAAAAGGTGCGGCAAATCCAAGCAAACATGAAGGCCGCACAATCCTGTCAAATAAGTTATTCCAACCAAAGAAGACGTCCATTGGAGTTCGGGTTTCTCCCAACAAAGGTGTATCTCGCCTTGGAATCAAGGTAAAATTAGCACCCCGCTATATCGGACCTTTTCCGATCACAGAAAATCTTAGCGCCATTGCTTATCGGTTGCAGCTACCAGAAAACCTTGAGCGGGTGCACAACGTCTTTCATGTGTGCCAACTCAAGAAGTGTTTAAAGCCTCGGATCAACGTGGTTATCTCCGACACCGAGCAATTGGAAGAAGACCTCTCCTACCCCGAATACCCCATCCGAATCATCGATCAAAAAGACCGGGTAACTCGCAGCCGCACTATCACCTTCTACAAAGTGCAATGGAGTAACCATACTGAAGACAAAGCTACATGGGAACAAGAAGAGTTTCTGAAAACCATCTTTCCGGAATTTTTGGCCTCGCAAAACCGGTAACCACCCGCACCCCTTCCTTTTGTTCATCCCTTTGCAAATCTTGAGGCGAGATTTCGTTTAAGGGGTGTGTGTTGTGACATACCATGTCTTAAAATGGAATTTAACTAAACCCAATGTTAATTAAGGTCTAATTACAAATATAATTAATCAAGGTGCCAAAGAATAAAGGGAGAAAATTAATTAATTAAATCCAGAATATCCAAATGAGGGCCATTCTCAAACATCACAAAAACCCATGGAAGTGCACCAATGTTTTCGAATATTCTGAATGGCAACATTAAAATAGAATATTGAGAACTTTATCTGAAATTTTGGTAAATATTTCATACCCTTAAAAATTCCCCTAATGTCAAAGAAGAGCATTTCTGTCCTGGAATTTTCAAAATTAATATAAGCCGATTTAGCTCATGCAACCAAAAGCAAAGTTGGAGCACATGATTCCCTGGGCATACACAAAAATCGGCGTGAAGTTTGGAGCAATGGAACTTAGTAAGTTTCAGCCAAACCCAAGCATTGTTCAAAGTCAAGAGTCAATCCTTCTCTTCTCCCCCTGGCCAACCCCAGCTCGACACCGAGTAGTACCCGATCTCCTATGCAACCACTGATCGCTGCCACTCCCCCATGCCGGTCACTGCACCGCCATCCCCTCTCCTGTGCCACCAGCCGAATTAAAGCCCTGGCGCCGGTGAGCCATTCTCTGGCCGACAGCTCATTCTCTCTCTCTCTGCTCTCTTCCGCGCCCTCGCTCTGCCGTGCAACACTTAAGGCCACAGCGGCCAAGAGCCTTTCCCTCCCTACCACTTCTCTCTCGCGCGCACTCCTGAGTTCTCCAGCAAAGCCTAGCGCCTCTGCCCTCCCTCCCTTCCTCTTCTCCAGCTAGCTCCCCCAGAAATTCTCTGCTTTTCCCGCCATGGCCGCTGCCTCACCTAGCTCTGCCTAGGTAGCTTCCCCCTCTCTCTTTCTTTCGCAAATCGGTGCACCAAGCAACCTTCTCGCAGCCCGCTGACCCTCTCCCTCCCTCGTGCAGTGTCCTCGCCGGAATTTGCAAAATCCAGAGCCGCCACCATCGGGATCCGGCCACCCCGCCGATGAGAATCCGCCTCCGGCCTTCTTCCTCGATGCCAACCCTCCCCGACCTGTGGTGAAGCTCTCCGACCAAGCCCCAGCCTCCCTCCTCCTTGGCAGTGTCGCGCAAACCTCGCCGGAGCTTCCCCCGCCACCACCCCTCGTCACCGGTAGCCTCCGGTGAGCCCCGCCCCCCTCCGACCCCAGCCTCAGGACCCTCGGAGTGCTGGGAACATTTTGGTTGAATTCAAATGCTAATGGCAGTTCTATAATTAAGTTGGAACTTTGCTTCAAACTTTGAAATTCAATAACTCGTGAAATAACTATCCAAAAATTATGAAACCAATTTTGTTCGACTCATAAAATCCCCCTCTACCAGAAAAATAAGTTGAAGTCCAAGGTTATGCAGTGAATTAATTTATTTAATCCCCTAAAGTTACAACCCTAATTAGTTTAATAAATTCATAAGTAAATAAATATAAGTGGTAAATTCATGAAACTTGCTCCGTGATCATTTCATGGCATCCCTAAACTTTCTGCGAAAGCACATTTCCATTTATATGCATATTTTAAGTATTATTGCATAATCTTCATTTTCAGTAATTGAATTTATATAAATTATTGGCTAGGAAGTTATTTATGAAATTTGGTATTCCTTTTCCTTATGCACTTGTACACTCCTATAAATTTTCATGTAATATTTGAAGCAACTTAAGTATACCTTTAGCTGTCGAAATGGTCACTTGATAGTTAGCTTAGGAATTTCCATATGAATATTGCTTTTATGTGCATTTAGTTACAAGTAAGAATAAGCTTACCTCTGAAAAATTCATGTAGAATAATTCATCTTAAAATTACAGTAGAAATTCTCATTTCCATTTACATGCTCATGGTTCCTAATTAATTATATATATATGCACCTAGAGCTACTCTATCTAGATCAACTTTGTTGACCTCATATCTTATGATGGCCAATTGCATAATGGTCACTTTAGATACTTTGGTCAAAAAACAAACTTTTTCTTAAAGTGTAGGACCAGCACTATGTTTCCATGTCACCATCATCATGTAATGCCATGTGATTCTCATCTATGCTATGCTCATGTTTAGGGTAGACATACACAAAGTTTCAATGCATGAAACCCATGTTCTGTTAATTAGAAGTTTGTCCCCTTCAAATTCAGTGGTTGCCATGTCATCCATGTGTGTGCATACACATTCATTCAGGAGTATCAGTTTCATTAATTCTATTTGTTGAGGAAGTGCCATGAATCATCATGCCATTTATTTCATCTTTAATTAAAGAACCCCATGAGCCCTTGTGTATCCCTTCGTAATTATGCATGTTCATTTCATATAGGGAGCGAGGTCGAGGAGATCACGCCAGAGCAGCCGGGATCTGAAGTAAACTTTGGTGAAGACACTAACTACGATCACTCCCAAGGCAAGCCCCGGTGCATACCCAATTAATTTTCGAGTCCTTTATACTTTGTCACAAGTCAGGAATATTGTATTGTGCATTACGTGTAGGATGTGGATGAAACCCACTTGCATACTCCAGCAATGACCTATAATTAGTATATGTTAGCAAGCTTATCTGTTAGCGAATGCTATGCTTAAACTAGTGGAGTCCATGGTAGGTTATAGTTTCAAATATGGTTCACATGATAAATGAACTTGATAAAAGGGAGCACCTATCGTTGCAACTCCGCGGACGAGTATTGAATAGTACCAAGTACATACCTTTAATATGGGAATTGGTAAACCTAGTAGCTTGGGCGCCGTATTGTTGGACTGCCATACTCATCGATCCAGAGGTGATGTGAACAACACGGTGGTTGCACGGGTTTGAGGACCGCTGGAGAGTGCATGGGTTAAGCCTCGGATACGAAGTACTGTATCGCGAGAAGGACGTGTAATCGGGATCGATGGCCCCGAATCGACTTTATAGCAATCTTGTGAACGGTGGCCATAGGTGTTCTTAAGTGATGCATTTGTCGTGTATTTGGGTTTTCCCTACAGGATGTAAATCAATTCGAATTGCCGTCCCTCGCAGTTATGAGTACCTCTTGTTCGAGCAGTGGCAATGATATGTTAAGTAGTAAAGTGGTGGTTATGTTTTTGAAATTTACTTATGCTACGGCTACATATTGCTATGATGTATTGCTCTTTACTTATGTTCAAGTCTTAGCAGCTAGATAGACTCACCGTACCTGTTTTCTACCATAAGCAAAGTAAAATCTTGATTAAGGAAATGAAAGTGCAACATAGAACTAATAGGAGCTTTTTATGCAATTATCAAACCCGGTCAGCCCCATGCATACTAGGAGTCGGTTTTAGTAAACCTTCTGACGGGTAAGTCTTGCGGAGTATGTTAGATACTCAGGCTTTGTGATTATGTTGTTTTTCAGGTTTTCCTCAGGCCACATATTGCGATTGTTGTAACTTATGTGGGAAGGTGAGGAGCCTCAGAATTGGACCATTGAATAGGTCCCTAGCTCTCCTAACCGCGATGAGTGAGCCATCACCATAGTTCTGGCATGGTTCATGTAGGTGATCGATGTCGTGTTTTGTCGCTTTATCGCTTCCGCACAATTATGTAATATAAATCAAGGACATATGTATTGTATTGTAATCTGAAATTGCTTCCGCTGAAACTCTTGAACTTGTAATATTATGCATTCAGTAATGTAACTTTGTAAATGATGAATGTTCATGTGTGAATGTTTTGTATGGTTACTTTGTTAATCATTTCCCGAGACGATCCTGTGCGACACACTCTACTTTTCGGTATAGGTTGTCACAGCTGGTATCAGAGCCGTCTCAGGATAAGCGACACACAAATGAGCATTTTAAAATGTAAACAAGCCGTTTTTATGCCTTATGGTGAGGTACGAACTAGTAGTGCCCATATAAGAGTCTTGTAGGTGGCAAAGCTAACCCTATGTTATGTTTGTTTAAATTACTTGCAACTACGGATTCTTCAACAAAAGGTATGTCATTGTGCATGGATCGGTTGCACTGTAAATACCGAATGCCTTCCGGGTGGGTAAAGACCTAGGCTTTGATTGATGTGCGGACCGAATGCGTTTAAACGTCGGCTGCCTCCCGGGTGGGCAAATATTGGGCATAAACTGTTATTGTTATTTTGGCTTGTTTCTTTTGAATTTGATATATTATTTCTAAAATGGATCTCTTGCAGGTACACTAATCACGTGTAGTTCGTTAGACAAATGTGTGAGAGGTGTGAGTGCCACCGAAAGGATCGAGCTATATAATCGGTCAAGTTTTTCTTTCGTGAGGATGTACGAAACCATCATGTTGAGCATTTACATTCATACATGCCATATGCATTCATCCTCATTAAATCATGTAAAGAGTTCACTAAGATTGCACACTGGTGAAATGCCCACGTTTTGGACAATTTTGAATACCTCTGGCACCTAATCCAAAAATTTGAACTCAACCGATAAGAATCGGATTCTGCCAGAAAAGTCAGTTTCACTAAAACAAGCATAACTTCCTCAATTTTAATTCAATGAAGGTAAATAAGTACTCGTTGGAAATCTGATGTTTTTCTCTACAAGTTTGTTTCAGGAAGTCTGTCCTATAAAAATCTGGAACTGGGTCAAATTTTGCAAAAACAGGAGCCTTTTCTGGAAGTCAGAAATTGCTTCACTTCTGTCCCCTGCCTCTGGATGATCATAACTCCCAGAGACTTTATTGGCTGGGTATGTGTGAGTATGAGTTGGAAAGATGATGAAATTCTCCACAACATTTGTAAAACACAAAAATTTTAATTCTGTCCAGAAGCTACGGTTTGCTCCGTGACCGCAGAAAATTTGTCGTTACCAGTCGTTAAACGGATCGGGAACTTCGTGTCTTTTCCTTTACCAATCAATCCTTATGCTATTTTAAGCATATGTGCTTAGTGGGATATTAAGTATTGACTCACCCTTGCAAAACTTTATTCCAGCAGATGGATGTTGGCAAGCTTGTGAAGGACCCCGAGTACCTTGCCGCCTGGATTCTCGAGTTGGAACGAGAGAGCGAGGCGCTGCTGTCCACACTTGTTGCCCGTGATGCCCAGCTTGTGAAGCAGGACGCTAAGATTTCATATCTTGAGGACAAGTTGAACACTAGCGAGTTGGAGCAAGCCGATCTTTTTGAGCAACTCCATGATGCTCAGCTCATCATCGAGGGCGATGCAAGCGATCAGTTGTAGGAGCAACTGAACCAACGCAACGCCCAGCTCACCGCTGCCCAAGAGGAGATTTACTCTCTTCATGGTCAGGTTACCGCTCTCTTGGAGGAGTGAAGTGAGCTACAGGCTCAGCGCGAAGAAGCTCATGATGCGTGTGATGTCATGGACGGGAACCTCAACGACGCTCATGCGATCATTGCACAGCAAGAGCAGCTCATCGGACATGTCCAAGCTGCTAATGGCCAGCTGAATGCCATCCTTAAGGATGAGTCACCCATTCCACTCGTAGTGATTCCCCCGATGACGCTGATTTGAGTGAGAACGGTGACTCCGACGTCGACTTCAAAGCACCCCCTGGACCGGGTGATACGGACATGGAGTCCAATGGTGATAGCTATGCCGAGTAACCGAGTAGTAGTATGTACGTAGGGTGGAGATCTCGTGAGACATCATGGTTGTATGTGCATAGTGCTGGTAATGCTTAGCTAAGTTTCAACCTAAGCTCTTCGAGATCGTGTGGTGTCATGTTCCGAGTGATGTAACCAAAGACTTACTATGTATCAAAGTTGCATCACATGTATCCATGGTTTTATCATAATTATGTTGCCTATGGTGTTGGAAGTTATGGAATTAAGTTATCTCTTATGTCTGCACCATTTACTTGTCAAACCTTTCAATTATGAGCAATCTGAAATTTTATTTTGTTACCATGTCATAGCCATGTTATCATATTGTCTCACGTGATGATCGGGCTAACATGCTTTGTTCATGTGTCAGATGGTGCAAACTCGCCGCGGTGGAGAAAACGTCGGTGATGCTCCCGGCACCTCGAACGTCGGTGGAAATGGGCCGCTACCCAACGCGCCACCCATGACGTCTATGGAGCAGCTCATCCACAATCAAAATGAGATGTTCCGCATGTTCATGGAGAACATGAACCGCCAAGGAGCTACCGGACCACCACCGTTGCAGCCTCGTGAATCCTCCTACAGCGACTTCTAGGTGACTCACCCGCCCACCTTCGGAGAAGCCGGTGATCCTCTAGAAGCGGATAATGTTATTCGGACTTTGGAGTCGAAGTTCGCTCTCCTCCACTGCACCGAGCAGCAGAAGCCGCTCTTCGCCGCGCAGCAGCTCTGTGGCTCCGCAAATGCTTGGTGGGCCAGTTTCACCGCCGCTCTCGCCGCTGGTCACCAAGTCACATGGGCGGAATTTTGCACAGCTTTCCGTGCACACCACATCCCCGCTGGACTCATGAAGCGCAAGTTGCAGGAGTTCCTCAACTTGAAGCAAGGCTCCAGAACCGTGCAAGAGTATGCATGGAAATTCAACTACCTGGCTCAGTATGCATCGTATCATGCTGATACGGATGAGAAGAACAAGGATTGTTTTTGTTCGGGTCTTACCCCGAAGCTGCAAGACGGCTTGGCACAAGTCACCGCTGGCACATTCAACGATTTGATGAGTGCCGCCATCATGCAAGAAGATGCCATCCATGCCAACCAGGAAGACAAGAAGAGGATACGTGCTATGGGAAGTTCATCTGGCTCTGCACCGCCCAAGTACAAGCTAGCAATCACTTCCCCGGCCGGACAGAAATTCCGGGCTGCAGTACCGTCGGGAGGAGGACCTCACCCGTCGTTCTCACAGCAGCACTCGTGATTCCATGGAGGCAACCAGCAGCAATCTTCTGGTTCTCGCCCACCACGGCAGAATAACCAAGTGGTGAAGACCAACTCATCGCAGCCATGTCAGAATAGCGGCCATACCGGTCATTTTACTAAGGAGTGTCGGTTCCTGAAGCGCAACCCGAACAACAACAATAACAACTCCAACACTTCCGGGAACAACAACAACAACCACAACAGCGGCAGCAACAATGGCAGCAATGGAAGTCGTCCCCAGTCTTCTACCCCCACGCACAAGAATGGCCGAGTCAACTATACCACGATCGAAGAGACGTAAGTTGGAGAACCCGTTCTCGCGGGTACGTTTTTGATCAACCAACATGCTGCCATGGTTCTTTTTTATTCAGGAGCAACACATGATTTTATTAGTCAAGCATGTGCAAATCATTTGAAAATCACCCCCACCACTATGGGAACACCGTACATCATCACATCTCCTGGTGGAAAAATAAGAGCTCATCTTGAGTTAAGGAAAGTGCCACTTAAACTAGAAAGCAACATATACCCCACTTCCCTAATCATTTTAGATGGCCAAAGCATCGACATAATCCTTGGTATGAGATGGATGACTAGTCATAAAGCCGTACTGCACATTAAGGACCGGGAAATCCATTTGAACTCACCCTTACATGGCCCCTCTATTCTCCGATTGCCATATCACAAGTTGTCCACTTCTCAAGTGTGTCATGTTGAAGGAAAAGAGGTAGAAAATATACCGGTGGTGTGTGAATTCCCTGATGTATTTCCAGATGATTTGCCGGGAATGCTTCCGGACAGGGATGTTGAGTTTAAGATTGAACTCATACCCGGTACAGCGCCTATCTCTCGTAGGCCATACAAAATGGCTCCTAATGAGTTAGCGGAGTTAAAAGAGCAGTTACAAGAGCTTATGGAGAAGGGCTATATCCGACCAAGTTCATCTCCCTGGGGCTGTCCCGCTCTATTTGTGAAGAAGAAAGACAAGACCCTACGCCTATGTGTCGACTATAGGCCGTTAAACGCTGTAACCATTAAGAACAAGTATCCTCTACCTCGAATTGATATCCTCTTTGATCAATTAGTGGGTTGTAAAGTCTTCTCCAAGATTGATCTCCGATCCGGTTATCATCAAATAAAGATCCGAGCCGAAGATATTCCAAAAACAGCTTTCTCCACTCGATATGGTCTGTTCGAATATCTTGTCATGTCTTTTGGTCTCACCAATGCTCCAGCCCATTTCATGTATTTGATGAACTCTGTGTTCATGCCAGAGTTGGATAAGTTCGTAGTTGTATTCATTGACGATATTCTGATCTACTCCAAGTCTGAGAAAGAACACGCCGAACATCTCCGTAATGTTCTACAGCGACTCCGAGATCATCAACTTTATGCCAAATTTAGCAAATGTGAATTTTGGCTAAAGCAAGTTCCATTCTTGGGTCACGTCATATCAGCGGAAGGAGTAGCCGTGGATCCTAGCAAAGTAGAGGATGTGCTGAATT
Source organism: Eleusine coracana subsp. coracana (assembly GCA_032690845.1). Taxonomy (NCBI): domain Eukaryota; kingdom Viridiplantae; phylum Streptophyta; class Magnoliopsida; order Poales; family Poaceae; genus Eleusine; species Eleusine coracana. The sequence continues at coordinate 35,021,820 of CM064422.1, read as the reverse complement.
GGAAAGCTTCGAAATCGGTCAAGCAAATTCGCAGTTTCCTTGGTCTTGTCGGTTATTATCAGAAATTCATCCCAAACTTCTCAAGCATTGCCAAGCCTATGACCAAGTTGCTGGAACAGGATGCTAAGTTCAAGTGGAGTAGTGCATGTGAAGAAGCTTTTCAATCACTCAAGAAGCACTTGACAACCGCCCCGGTTCTGGCTCAACCCGATATCACCAAACCGTTCGATGTTTACTGCGATGCCTCTGGCACCGGATTGGGTTGTGTGTTTATGCAAGAAGATCGTGTTGTTGCCTATGCATCATGACAGCTCCGGAAGCATGAGCAAAATTATCCCACTCACGATTTGGAATTGGCCTTCGTTGTCCTAGCCTTGAAAACTTGGCGCCATTACTTGCTCGGTAATCTTGTTAACCTCTACACCGACCACAAAAGTCTCAAATATATCTTCACTCAACAAGAACTGAACATGAGGCAGCGTAGATGGTTAGAATTAATCAAGGATTATGAATTGGAAATTCATTATCACCCCTGGAAAGCCAACGTGGTTGCCGATGCCTTGAGTCGAAGGGAGCAATGTAATCACGCCATCATTTGCTCTATGGAAGCTTGCACAATTTCAGATCCTAGCGAACCAAGTCTTCATGTCATTCCATATGGATCCTTGTATGATTTGGCGCTCATTCCTATCCTTCAGGAAGAAATTTTGGAATCCCAAAAGAAGGACAAGGGAATGGAATATATTCGCCAAAAAATAGGGAAGAAGGAAGCGACATGTTTCTTACAAGATGAAGATGGAGTACTATGGTTTAACAACTGCCTTGTTGTTCCAAAAAACGAAGGGCTAAAAAAGAAAATTTTGGATGAGGCTCACTTGTCCAAATACTCCATACACCCCGGCAGCAACAAGATGTACCGTGGGTTAAGGGAAAAGTTTTGGTGGACGCGTATGAAATGAGAGGTTGCTCGTTATGTCTCCGAATGTGATACTTGCCAACGTGTGAAGGCCGATCCCTTGAGAACAGCCGGTCTTTTGCAGCCATTGAAAATCCCCGCTTGGAAATGGGACATTGCTATGGATTTAATCGTTGGATTGCCCCTCACACCCAAGAAGCACGATTCAATATGGGTGATTGTGGATAGGTTGACCAAGTCTGCTCATTTTATTCCCATCCATACAACCTACTCTACTAAGAAATATGCCAAGCTTTACATTGTGCGAGTCCTATGTTTGCACGGCGTGCCCAAGACGATCATCTCTGATCGAGGTCCCCAATTTATTGCTCATTTTGGGAGCAATTGCATGCTTTACTTGGCACCACTCTCATCCGAAGCTCCGCTTATCATCCGTAAACCGGTGGTCAAACCAAGAGACTAAATCAATATTTGGAGGACCTATTGAGAGCATGTGTTCTGGACATTCGTGGAAATTGGGAATCTTGTCTCCCGTTCGCCGAATTCTCCTACAACAATAGTTACCAAGAGAGTTCGGGAATATCGCCCTTTGAAGCCTTGTATGGTCACTCATGTCGAACCCTGCTGAACTGGTCAGAATTGGGAGAAAGAATTACCTTTGTCCCAGATCTGGTCACACAAGCCGAAGAAAAGGTGCAGCAAATCCATGCTAACATGAAGGCCGCACAATCCCATCAAATAAGTTATTCCAACCAAAGAAGACGTCCATTGGAGTTCGAAAAGGGAGACCATGTCTATCTCCGGGTTTCTCCCAACAACGGTGTATCTCGCTTTGGAATCAAGGGAAAATTAGCACCCCGCTATATCGGACCTTTTCCGATCACGGAAAAGCATAGCGCCAATGGTTACCGGTTGCAGCTATTGGAAAACCATGAGCGGGTGCACAACGTCTTTCATGTGTCCCAACTCAAGAAGTGTTTAAAGCCTCTGATCGATGTGGTTATCTCCGACACCGAGCAATTGGAACAAGACCTCTCCTACCCCGAATACCCCATCCGAATCATCGATCAAAAAGACCGGGTAACTTGCAGCCGCACTATCACCTTCTATAAAGTGCAATGGAGTAACAATACTGAAGACGAAGCTACATGGGAACAAGAAGAGTTTCTGAAAACCAACTTTCCAGAATTTTTGGCCTCACAAAACCGGTAACCACCCGCACCCCTTCCTTTTGTTCATCCCTTTGCAAATCTCGGGGCGAGATTTCATTTAAGGGGTGTGTGCTGTGACATCCCATGTCACAAAATGGAATTTAACTAAACCCAATGTTAATTAAGAGCTAATTAAAAATATAATTAATCAAGGTGCCAAAGAATAAAGGGAGAAAATTAATTAATTAAATCCAGAATATCCAAATGAGGGCCATTATAAAACATCACAAAACCGATCGAAGTGCACCAATGTTTATGCATATTCTAAATGGCTGAATTAAAAGAGAATTTGAGAGTTTTATCAGAAATTTTGGTAAATATTTCATACCCTTAAAAATTCCCCTAAAGTCAAAGAAGAGCATTTCTATCCTGGAATTTTCAAAATTAATTTATGCGGATTTAGCTCATGCAACCAAAAGAACAGTTGGAGCACATGATTCCCTGGGCATACACAAAAATCGGTGTGAAGTTTGGATCTTTGGAACTTGGTAAATTTCAGCCAAACCCGAGCACTGTTCAAAGTCAAGAGTCAATCCTTCTCTTCTCCCCCAGGCCAACCCCAGCTCGGCACCGAGTAGTACCCGATGTCCTGTGCCACTGCCGATCACTCCCACTCCCCCATGCCGGTCACTGCACCGCCATCCCCTCTCCTGTGCCACCGGCCGAATTGAAGCCCCGGCGCCGGTGAGCCATCCTCTGGCCGACAGCTCACTCTCTCTGTCTCTTTACTCGCTCCCGTGCCCTCGCTCTGCCGTGCAGCACTTAAGGCCGCAGTGGCCAAGAGCCTTTCCCTCCCTGCCACTTCTCTCTCTCGCGCTCCCGAGTTCTCCCGCAAAGCCTAGCGCCTCTACCCTCCCTCCCTTCCTCTTCTCCAACAAGCTCCCCCGGAAATTCTCTGCTTTTCCCGCCATGGCCGCCGCCGTGCCAAGCTCTGCCTAGGTAGCTTCCCCCTCTCTCTTTCTTTCACAAATCGATGCACCAAGGAACCTTCTCGCAGCCCCCTAACCCTCTCCCTCCCTCGTGTAGTGTCCTCGCCGGAATTTGTGAAATCCAGAGCCGCTGCCGTCAGGATCCAGCCACCCCGCCGACAAGAACCCGCCTCCGGCCTTCTTCCTCGACGTCTTCCTCGATGCTGACCCTCCCCAACCTGCGGTGAACCTCTCTGACCAAGCCCCGGCCTCCCTCCTCCTTGGCAGCACCGCGTGAACCTCGCTGGAGCTTCCCCCGCCGCCACCCCTCGTTGCCGGCAGCCTCCGGTGAGCCCCTCTCCCATCCAACCCCAGCCTCGGGACCCTCGCAGCACTAGGAACATTTTGGGGTCCGTGCAGGCCCTAGCCACGTTGCCGATTGGCCGCTGGGCCGAGCTCGCTGTTGCCGGCGACCGCGCGGGCGCGCGTGCACGCCAATGTTGAATTCAAATGCTGATGGCAGTTCTGTAATTAAGTTGGAACTTTGCTTCAAACTTTGAAATTCAATAACTCGTGAAATAAATATCCAAAAATTATGAAACCAATTTTGTTCGACTCATAAAATCCCCCTCTACCAGAAAAATAAGTTGAAGTCCAAGATTATGCAGTGAATTAATTTATTTAATCCCCTAAAGTTACAACCCTAATTAGTTTAATAAATTCATAAGTAAATAAATATAAGTGGTAAATTCTTGAAACTTGCTCCGTGATCATTTCATGGCATCCCTAAACTTTCTGCGAAAGCACATTTCCATTTATATGCATATTTTTACTATTATTGCATAATCTTCATTTTCAGTAATTGAATTTATATAAATTATTGGCTAGGAAGTTATTTATGAAATTTGGTATTCCTGTTCCTTATGCACTTGTACACTCCTATAAATTTTCATGTAATATTTGAAGCAACTTAAGTATACCTTTAGCTGTCAAAATGGTCACATGATAGTTAGCTTAGGAATTTCCATATGAATATTGCTTTTATGTGCATTTAGTTACAAGTAAGAATAAGCTTACCTCTGGAAAATTCATGTAGAATAATTCATCTTAAAATTACAGTAGAAATTCTCATTTCCATTTACATGCTCATGGTTCCTAATTAATTATATATATATGCACCTAGAGCTACTCTATCTAGATCAACTTTGTTGACCTCATATCTTATGATGGCCAATTGCATAATGGTCACTTTAGATACTTTGGTCAAAAAACAAACTTTTTCTTAAAGTGTAGGACCAGCACTATGTTTCCATGTCACCATCATCATGTAATGCCATGTGATTCTCATCTATGCTATGCTCATGTTTAGGGTTGACATACACTATGTTTTGATGCATGAAACCCATGTTCTGTTAATTAGAAGTTTGTCCCCTTCAAATTCAGTGGTTGCCATGTCATTCATGTGTGTGCATACATATTCATTCAGGAGTATCAGTTTCATTAATTCTATTTGTTGAGGAAGTGCCACGAATCATCATGCCATTCATTTCATCTTTAATAAATGAACCCCATGAACCCTTGTGTATCCCTTCGTAATTATGCATGTTCATTTCATATACGGAGCGAGGTCGAGGAGATCACGCCGGAGCAGCCGGGATCTGAAGTAAACTTTGGTGAAGACACTAACTACGATCACTCCCAAGGTAAGCCCCGGTGCATACCCAATTAATTTTCGAGTCCTTTATACTTTGTCACAAGTCAGGAATATTGTGTTGTGCATTATGTGTAGGACGTGGATGAAACCCACTTGCATACTCCAGCAATGACCTATAATTAATCTATGTTAGCAAGCTTATCCGTTAGCGAATGCTATGCTTAAACTAGTGGAGTCCACGGTAGGTTATAGTTTCAACTATGGTTCACATGATAAATGAACTTGATAAAAGGGAGCACCTATTGTTGCAACTCCGCGGACAAGTATTGAACAGTACCAAGTACATACCTTTAATATGGGAATTGGTAAACCTAGTAGCTTGGGGGCCGTATTGTTGGACGGCCATACTCATCGATCCAGAGGTGATGTGAACAGCACGGTGGTTGCACAGGTTTGAGGACCACTGGAGAGTGCATGGGTTAAGCCTCGGATACGAAGTACTGTATCACGGGGAGGACGTGTACTCGAGATCGATGACCCCGGACCGACTTTATAGCAATCTTGTGAACGGTGGCCATACGTGTTGTTAAGTGATGTGTATGTTATGTATTTAGGTTTTCCCTGCAGGATGTAAATCAATTCGAATTGCCGTCCCTCACGGTCATGAGTACCTCTTGTTCGAGCAGCGGCAATGATATGTCAAGTAGTAAAGTGGTGGTTATGTTTCTGAAATTTACTTATGCTACAACTACATATTGCTATGATGTATTACTCTTTACTTATGTTCAAGGCTTAGCAGCTAGATAGACTCACCGTAGCCGTTTTCTGCCATAAGCAAAGTAAAATCTTGATTAAGGAAATGAAAGTGCTGCATAGAACTAATAGGAGCTTTTTATGCAATTATCAAACAAACCAGGTCAGCCCCCTGCATACTAGGAGTCGGTTTTAGTAAACCTTTTGACGGGTATGTCTTGCGGACTATGTTAGATACTCAGGCTTTGCGATTATGTTGTTTTTCAGGTTTCCCTTAGGCCACATATTGCAATTGTTGTAACAAGGTTGTGTGGGAAGGTGAGGAGCCTCAGAATTGGACCATTGAATGGATCCTTAGCTCTCCTAACCGTGATGAGTGAGCCATCGCCATAGGGCTGGCATGGTTCACGTAGGTGATCGACGTCGTGTTTTGTCGCTTTATCCCTTCCACACAATTATGTAATATAAATCAAGGACATATGTATTGTATTGTAATCTGAACTTGCTTCCACTGAAACTCTCAAACTTGTAATATTATGCATTTAGTAATGTAACTTTGTAAATGATGAATGTTCATGTGTGAATGTTGTGTATGGTTACTTCGTTAATCATCTCCCGACACGATCTTGTGCGACACACTCTACTTTTTGGAGTAGGGTTGTCACAACCGACACACTCTCTCCCTACTTTTTGGAGTCGGCCGGGCATGGCGAGCGACATGCAGCGCTGGGCGGCAACCCAGGTCGGGCGGCCGTTGGATGAGGTCGGTTTCCGACCGACTTTCTTTGGATGTCTCAAATTTGGTCTGGATGACGGTTGTTGAGTCGGTTTTCAAGCGCATTATCCACTTGGCGTCGGTTGGCATGACGGGCCTAGTGGGCTGGACACCCCGGGAGGAAATTCCTTGGCCGGGCGGCCTGGCAGGCCGGGCGGCAGCCCATTTTTGGTGCCGACCCCCTCCGGGTCATGTTTTCACTTGTCCATGTTGTGCCACGTGGATGCCTCCTTTACTTCTTCACTTTTTACCCTTCCTAGTCCCGGGATGGAAAACGGCCTCATGGTGGAGTGTTTTTCAGGGTCGGCTGGGTCGGATGGTTCAGCCTGATGAGACCCTGTTTTAACCCACCGGGTGGCTGATTTCAACCTGATATGACCCTGTCGGCTGAGTTCTGATTTCAGCCACCATGACCCTGCCGGGTCCTGATTTCAGCCTCATACGACCCTGTCGGCCGGCTGTTTTACGGCAGTATCGACCGATGGGGCGTTTCTTCATGTTTTTTGCATATTTTGGCTCTTTTATACATGCAAACACATGTCTCACCAAAAGTCATGGAAATGGTTAATAATAAACTGCTATTACTATGTTGTTTATTCCTTTTATGTTGTTTATGCAAGGATTTGATGGTCGGATTTAGTATTTAAGAACCGTCAATAGCCTCCTATGCCCGGTGCAGACTCTTCGTGCCCATGCAGGGGTACATCGACAACAACATGCATTACATCGAGCGCGTGGAGAACGCCATGTTCCAATGCAGAAACAACCATGAGGCAATGGTGGAGGAGTTTGAGCGACTCAAGGCGCGGTGCTATGGCTTCGATCAGCCACCGTCTCCACCTCCGTTTGAATAGAGTGCCTATGAGATGGCACGTGTATCGGTTTCCTGGTTTGCGTTTCCTCTTATTTTTATGCAAGTGTGTGCAGAACTCATCACCATGTATTTGAGTCTCGATCTTAACATAATGGTGGCGGTTATGCTCTTTTAGGAGAATTGAATTATTTATTCTTTCTTGAAAAGTGTTGATGAAGACCAAATAATGTTGAGCATTGAATAAAATTTTGAACTTACACTTAATGATTATTTGGCAAATATGTCTTATGTGGAGCAATTTTGAGTACCCATGTGCTTTATTTGTATTGTCCAATTTTTGATGATCACTTAGTACCAATCTTTTCATAAATAAAATTTCATGTTGTGAACTTTGGAATTTATTCTTTTCATGATCCTTACCTACCAATGCCATATTTTGAGCAATTCTCGTGAACCTTTGATTTGTAGATAAATATTACATTGATGGTTGAGTTCGGTTAGGATTTAATTCTTTTTGGTATAAACTTTACTAAGATGGCAAATCTTTGTGTATCTTTTTCTAGCCTTGAATTACTCATGCAAAAATTCAATTCCGCTGAGTATCCCACCATAAACCCAAAATATCTTGTTGAGTATCATTCCTTGACCATATCCTATATTTCTAGCTATATTTAATTCTTGAATAAATGTTGAGCTAGACGAATCAAATACCAACAAGTGTTGGTGAATTTGGGTTGAGAGCCGATCGGCGCAGCAGAGAGTAAAATAAATAAAAAAGAAAGAAAAAACAGATGGTGAAAAATAGAAAAAAAAGAAAAGCTCTGCTATTTGCTAAGGGACTAGCAAAATTTGAAGTGTGGGGGGATGGTATATGACATGTTTATTCTTGAAATTCATTCCAATATAACCATGAATCATTCCAACCATTTGCAATCTGATAATGGGAGTTCTTTTTCTTCCAAAATCAAATTTTTGCTATGCACATGTCCACATATCCAAAGTGTGAGTCCTTAAATTTTTCTTTCTAAATGGCTATCTTGATAAAGTTTCTATAATTCCAACGAAGAATAATCTCCTAGCTTTACAATATATTGTTGATTTATATTTGCAATCCATGAAATACCTCACCTAGCTACTCATATAAGCCTTACATAAATATTATTTATCATTATGATGTAGAATATAGCTTGAGTGATTTGAAAGATGAATTGTTGCCTTGGATTATTTGGAAGATAGATTCTTTATGTTCACAACAAATCTTTTAAGTGACTTACTTGTGTGGAGAAGTTATAATTTGTGAGTTGGACATGATTTATTGCTTTGTGGATAAACTTTAAGCTGTATACCCATATTTGAACTATTTTGCTAAATACCAATATGAAATACACCACAATAGAACAATGCTCAACTTTTGCTGATTTGAGATATCTTTTATGATAGAAAGAGTATGTTGTTTGCTTTTTCTTTCTTTTACTTTACTCGGGATGAGCAAAGGTTTAAGTGTGGGGGAGCTGTTGGCACTCCCCAAGTGCCCCTTTTATATGTGAATATTAACCCAATTAGAGCATAATTGATACTAATTTAGGCCATTTACCTATGATATTGCCTATATATTTGTATATGCGTTGTTTTAGAGCTTTATTACAGAAACAGGTAAAATTGGTGATTAAAGTGATGCTGGAGAGAACAGGAATCCAGAACCGACGAAAAGCACTGAAGAAGCCCAGTGCACCGATCGGCGCAGTCCATGAGCCAATCGGTGCAAGGGTGTTTTGGCCCACATATATGACCGAGGCCCATTCCACATGCTCATGGAAGTTTATCTATGCAAGACACTTGCAGATATTTGACTAGAAGATTTATGGAACTTCAAGATCTTGACATGCAGTACAAGACTTTATCTCGAAGGAAAAGACCCACATGGCAGCTGTGGAAGACAGAGGAACCGACTCGGAGAAGAAATCAGAGAAGACACGGCTTGCACTGATCGGCACAATCCTGCACCGATTGGCGCAACCGCCTTATTTGCTAGAAACCGAGTCCTTTATGAGTAGAACCTCTATAAATACTTGTAAACCCTGGCCACGACCAGGGGAGACGAAGAGGCGACAGAGGGACAACAGATCCATGAGTTATAGCCACCGGGGCTTGCCCTGTTAGAATAGATCTCTAGTTGAGTTTCAAGAACCATTAGTGTAAGAGTTGATCTATCAAGATAGGCCATCTCGACGGGGATGAATCTTACTCTATATATCTCAAGGATGATTGAATATGTTGATGATGATTTTGGTGATTGGTCTATCTTGATTCTATAATCATGCATGTGCTATTTCCAATAACTTAGTTCTAGGCTAAGTAACTAGATATTATCTTGATCGTGGTGATTAGGATAGTATTCGGACATTGTATTGGTTATGGTTGCTCGATGATGTTAGTAGTGTTGTTTAGCGCTGACAGCACTAAGCCTGCACAACACTATTGGATAGTTGAGTAGGTGAAAGGATCGTAGTGACCGAGACGGGGAGGGGGGTGAATCAGGAACTACCACTATGTACCAATTTTACCAATTACAAACTACCGATAGCACTCAAACCAACTCCGACACAATTCTAGTGGTGATCACACTAACAATATAATCCTGTGAAAGATAGGAGCACTCTATGCATACTAGTGGATCACACAAGTCACTACAACAACTATGCATTTCTAGTGATCAAGCACAACAATGCAACTCCTACTCATGCTAGTTATCAAATACGGAAGCTTAAACACTATTAGCAAGTATAGAGCCTAAACATGCAAGTCTACAAGATAGTCAACTAGAACTAGAACACACAAGCATGAATAGCACGGTATGTAAATGCGGAAACTAAAGCATCATAGTGAGGAGTAGAGTAAGGGTTGGAACATGATTTTTTCCCAAGGTCTCAGAAGGATGGCGCCTTCCCCTAATCCTCGTTGGACCACTCCCGCCGGAGTCCCGGTCCTCCCCCCGCCACCAAATGGAGTTCTCGCCCATGAGCCCGCAATCACTCCTTGAGTGAAGACACGGTGTGCGTCACCGCTGCACAAAGCACAACCTTGCCTTCTTCAAGAACTTGCCAGACTCCCTGAGCCGGCACGGGCGCTGACTAGCGATGCACCTTTGAATGGCGGGCTCAAACCGTGTACAAACATGTGACGGCCTTCACAACCGATGACCGACACCGAACCGATCTAGGTCTCACCATAGACCTAGAGTAACAATCTAGATCACACCCTCAAGGACACCCTAGCCTTAGATGTGTAAGATGCTCAAGCTACTATTCTCTAGCACTCTCAAGATATGCAATATCTCCTCCTAGTGCTCTCCCCTCTTCCTTTTGGACCTTACCAAATGCTCTCAGGTATTCAACTGGCCAAGAGAGGTCTCCAAGACCCTAACAACAAAGTTATCTAGGCTCCCAACCTCAAACTAGCCGTTGCTCCACGAAATTGCCTTTCTAGACACACTGACCGGACTGTCCGATCACTGCCTGACCGGACCGTATGGTTGCTCTCTAACGGCTCTCCTCAACCGTTGGCTTCCTCTGTCTAGGCAAATTCATGTACTGACCGGACTGTCCGGTCACTAAACCGGACCATCCGGTCCACTTTCTCTCTCCATTCCAGGATCGTCCATGAAATGCACCTCTTCTGCCTCCCTACACTCCTACTGATTGGACTGTCCGGTCAGTAGACCGGACCATCCGACCTGTGTGGAGTCTCCTACTGACAGAGTCCTACTCCTCATGCTAAGTCTTGAAAAACTCCCCATAGTGATCGTACAGTCCGGTCTCTATGTCCAGAAGATGAAACTCGTCGTCCTCACTTGACTTGGTTTCCCGGCTTCTCCGAACAACTCCTTGGCTTCTCCACTATCATCTAGTGCTTGTGATATCACCGAGCAACCTTACACATCACCGACTAGACATGACCTAAGAGAATGACCTAGACCCGCTTGATAGTCTGTTTTTTCCTATGGACTCAAAGTCCTAATAACTACCCAAGTGTTCCAAACACTTGCACCATAGATTGTCCTCCGCTTTGATCCGTCTTCATCAACCCTTGGACTCCATCATGTTCACAAGCCTCAATGCTTACGGTCATTGTCATCAATCACCAAGGACGTCGTCGACAATCATCATAAGGTAAAAAAGGTTTCCTACAGGAACAACATTTGTGTAGATATTAGTCACATTTCTTGTTTTTCATGCATCACCAAAACACCATACCTCGGGGTGACCTCAATGGTCATGATCCTTACAATCTCCCCCTTTTTGGTGATGGATGACAACCACTACTTATGATGATCCAAAAATGGACAAGCAAGAATGAACCAAAGGAAAAGAAAAGATTGAAGGGCATACCTTGGTCCTTACCTTGGAAGTAGTCTCCCCCTTGAGATGAGCTAGGTTTTGAGGGAGGACTACCCAATTACGTAGCGCACTAGATATTGAGCTTCAGTCGAATTTGCGCCTGCCTTGGTTTCGTGGTAGTTGATCATGTTGATGTAGACACGTACCAAGGACGTAGATGCTCATATCGGTGAAGGTGTTCATTGTCGCCGTAGACATGCACCATTGTTCTTCTTCTGCATGTTGGTGTAAATGTTCATCTTGGTGTGATCTTTATATTCCATCTCCCCATCTTCATATTTCTTCTTCACCTTTGACCTTGACAACTTGGCTTTTGGATCTTCATGTTTTCTTATCTTTGACTTGAGAACTTGGCTTTTGGATCTTCATGTTGTCTCTCCCCCTTTGTCACCTATCTCCAAAAATCCACACAAAACATAATGAAACCAAGAGGCATAAAATAATTGGCAAGAGTTAGGATAACTCCCCCTTTCAAGGTGCTCCTCCTTGGTTGTAGTGATGTTCCATCGTTGCTCCCCCTACACTCATGACTCAACAAAAGATTTTCTCCAATGTGCAAGAGTTAGTCATTAGGAAGGTGGGAATGTATGAGCCACTTGTCTATGAGCTGCGCGAGTAGATTTAACTTCGGAGCTCGGTCGAACATGGCTCAATGGGCATGAAGCACAAATATCACTATTCGATCATCTAGAGAGTCATGAACTCACATTGTAAATGAGCAACTCCCTCTTGACACATGCTTTGGAGCATGTATGGTATCATAATGCAAGGATGCACAAATGCAAAGAATGCAAATGCAACAAGTATACAATGCCTAATGTGATGCTAAAGAAAAGAGAGAGAACCGCTACAAACCAAGGTGTCAACAACGAGTTGTTCCCTTCTCAAGCTTGCTCACAATGGACCCTTCTTCAAAGCCTTGGGTATACCATGAGCCACCTTCCCAATTTGAACCCGTGTCCATTGCTATCTCAAGAAGGTCCGAAGTCAACCTACAAAAGAAGAGAAACAAGCACAAACAAGGACATAAACAAGAACTAACGAAACACTATACATATGTACAAGGACAAGCTCAATGGTTAGTCATGTGAAGTTGGAGAGGTCGTGATGAGGACATCCTCCACTATTACCCGCTACAGCGATGACCGTGTGAGCCTCTGAATAATCCCACCTTGCTTATCTTGGGAGGTGGAAGCCACCTTAAAAGGGAGAGCCACCCTTCCCCTATCAAACTAGTCTTTTAGGGAGATTGGGCCTTTCCCTGAGTGGGGGCGCCAAAGTTGCGATGCTAAGACTGCGGATTCAGGTCGCGGACCTAGAATCGGGTCGGTGTGTCGGGCTTTCGGCAGGAGTTGTGGTGCTAAGATTGCGGGATTCAGGGAATCCAGATCGGTGTGTCGGGCTTCATTCCACCCTACCTGGACCGGATATATCAGGTCGAGAACATTGAGTTCTCCCCTTAGCTTGTTGAATGTCTTCTCATTAAGTGGCTTGGTGAAGATATCCACTAATTGTTGATGAGTTTGCACACTCAAAAACTCGATGTCCTTCTTCTCAACATGGTCTCATATGAAGTGATGCCTCACTTGAATATGCTTTGCATGACCATGATCTCACATCTTGAGGGTCATCTTGATTGCGCCTCACTATCACAATATAGTGGCATTTGAGTATAGTTAAGGCCATAGTCCAAGAGTGTTTGCCTCATGTAGAGAAGTTGTGCACAGCAAGCTCCAGCCGCCATATATTCCGCTTCTGCGGTAGATAGAGCCACCGAGTTTTGCTTCTTTGAGCTCCAAGATACTAGTGATCTTCCATGAAGTCGGAGTCCGAGTACCCAAGTAACTCAAAGTTTGATCCTCTAGGATACCATAAGCCCATGGTAGGTGTGTACTTGAGGTATCTCATAATTCTCTTCACGGTCTTCAAGTGTGACTCCTTTGGATTTGCTTGGTAGCGAGTACACAAGAACACACTAAACATGATGTCCGGTCTCGAGGTGGTGAGATAGAGCAAAGACCCAATGATTGATCTATATAGCTTGGGGTTCACCGATTTCCCTTTCACATCATCATCCAAGGGTTTGCTAGTAGCCATAGGTGTGTGCAAAGGCTTGCAATTCTCCATGTTGAATCTCTTAAGAAGGTCCTTAGTATATTTTTCTTGATAGATGAAGTTTCCTTCTCTCAATTGCTTGACTTGGAATCCAAGGAACATGTGCAACTCTCCAATCATCGACATTTGGAATTCCCTAGCCATCATTTCCCAAAACTCTTCATTGAACTTCTCATTGGTTGACCCATAGATGATATCATCCACATAGATTTGGCACACAAAGAGATCCTTCCCAACATGCCTCGTGAACAAGGTGCTATCAATGCTTCCAATGGTGAGTCCATTCTTGAGTAGGAAGTTCCTCAAGTGTTCGTACCATGCCATTGGTGCTTGCTTGAGACCATAGAGAGCTTTCTTCAATTTGTATACATGTCTTGGATGTTTTGGGTCCCCAAACCCCGGAGGTTGTTCCACATAGACTTTCTCATTGATTTCTCCATTCAGGAAGGCACTCTTGACATCTAGTTGAAAGAGCTTGAAGCCATTATGTGATGCATAGGCAAGTAAGATCCGAATAGCTTCGAGACGGGCCAAGGGAGCAAAGGTCTCTTCAAAGTCAATCCCCGCCACTTGAGAATATCTCTTAGCCACTAGGCGAGCCTTGTTCTTGACAATTGCTTCTTTCTCATCTTGCTTGTTCTTGAAGACCCACTTGGTGCCAATCACATTATGATTCTTGGGTCTTTCAACCAATTTCCATACTTTGCACCTATTGAAGTTGTTCAACTCTTCTTGCGTGGCAATTACCCACTTGTGATCATCCATAGCTTCATCAATGGTAGTGGCCTCAATCATAGAGACGAAAGAGAAGTTCTCAATCTCAACACTGGCCTCATCATTATTCTCTTTACTCACATAGTTGGGCTTGTATTGATTCCTCCTTGTCTTTATTCCTCGAGAAGTCTTGTGAATGATCTTTGTTGATGCCCTTGGGTCTAGGATAGTGTTTACTTTGTGTGGGAGAGGCTCTTGGTGAAGTGTCTTGTGCATCATGAATTGTTTGCTCTATTGATATATGAGTGTCTTATATCCAAAGAGAGGTGGAGGAGCCACTCTTATGCTTTCTTGTTTTGGACTTTGAGCTTGACGTGGATGGGAAGTTATCTTGTGAAGAGCTAGGAGAAGTGGTTTATGATGAAGTATGTGGGGAGGTTTGTGGCTCACTTCTCACTTGAGATTCCTCATCATTTGGTGGGTGTACTCTCAATGAATCTTGGGAGGAGCTTGTGGGAGTATTTGTGACATCTAGGGTTGTTTGTTGTAGCTCGGAGGAGGAGGTAGGTTGAGGTGGTGGAGTAGAGGGCTCATCAACATCACCATCATTGGCCTCGTGGGGTAAAACCTTGCCCACGGGCATGTTTCTCAAAGCTTCCCTCATAGGCTCATCTCCAATGTTCACTTCATGAAATTCATCCTCCTTTTGAGACCCATTTGACTCATCAAATTGCACATAATAGGATTCTTCCACGCATCCTATGGTCAAGTTGTAGACCCAACAAGAATGCCTTCATAAGTTCTACTCTCAAACTATTCGGGCTTTCTCCTCATCTTGAGAATGTAGCACTTGCATCCAAAGACTCAGAAATAGGAAACATTGGGTTTCCGTCCCACCAATAGCTCATATGGAGTCTTCTTCAATAATCGGTGGAGATAGACACGGTTGGAGGTGTAACAAGCCATGTTGATTTCCTCAGCCCAAAACCTCTCATGAGTTCCATACTCATCCAACATGGCACGAGCAAGAGTGATGAGCGTCTTGTTCTTCCTCTCCACTACTCTATTTTGCTTGGGAGTATATATAGCAGAGAATTCATGTTTGATCCCCTTCTTGTCACAATATTCCTCGACTATGGTGTTTTTGAATTCCATCCTATTGTCACTCCTTATCTTCACAATGCTAGCATTGAACTCATTCTTTGCCCTCTTAGCAAACTTTCTAAAGATACCACTGGCTTGAGATTTGTCCACAAGAAAGAAGGTTCAAGTGTATCTTGTGAAATCATCAACAATCACCAAGCAATATAGATTGCCTCCTAGACTCTTGTAGTGTGTTGGCCCAAACAAGTCCATGTGGAAGAGATCTAGAGGACGAGATGTAGACAAGAATGACTTGGTGGGATGTGAAGATGCAACTTGTTTCCCCGCCTGACAAGTGTTGCACAATCTATCCTTCTCAAAGGTCACATCCTTGATTCCTTCAACTAGATTCTTCTTGACAATCTTCTTGAGCTGATTCATTCCAACATGTGCTAGTCTTCTATGCCACAACCATCCCTTGGATGCCTTAGTGAATAGGCAAGTGCTTGGTGGCATATTGCTTGACTTGAAGTCCGTGACATACAAGTTCCCATGTCTCACTCCATGAAATACTAGCCCTCTCTTGGCATTCTCAATTGTTGCACCATCCTCATCAAACATGCACTTGAAACCCATGTCACAAAGTTGACCAATAGATAGAAGGTTGAAGTTGAGGGTTTCCACAAGGAAGCCCTTGGAGAGATTGAGGTCATTTGTGATGGCCACCTTTCCCGAGGCTCTAACTCTCCCATTTGAGTTATCCCCAAAAGTCACCTTCTCACTCTCTTTGTCTTCATCAATGGTGGTGAACATGGTTGACTTCCCGGTCATGTGTTGAGTGCACCCACTATCAAGAATCCAATGAGTGCCTCCACTCTTGTAGTTGACCCTAGTAGTAGCCATAAGACAAGCACTAGAGGAAGAGGTGTTAGTATCGAAAGCTTTACTTGATTGACTAGCACTAACCTCTTGTTGTCGAGCAATGAGACCATCCTCATAGATAGGGATTCTTGCAATCCCATCCAATAGTCTCCTTTTAATGGGATAGTGAGGAGCATGATACCTCCAATGTCCATGATCATCCCCCATGTGCACATTGTCAAGGTTGATGTAGTAATGGGGAGGATCATAGAGTCTAGTGATGTGCTCAAGCACATGTCCCGCTTGTGAATGGAGCACTAATATCATCTCCATTGCTCTCTCAATTGAGAGCTCATGTCTCCTGTTGACTACCTCGTCAAGTAGAAAACCCCTCTCAGGAGTTGTGATTTTTTGGAGGAGCTTGTCAATCACTTCATGTGGTGCAACCCTCCGAAATCCCCTGAATGAGTTAATCCTACACACAAGATCATATATGCTCAATAGATTCTCACAAAGGTCATCGTTCGGATTTCTCACAAATTCACCGAGTTCAAAGAGGAGGTCTTGTTGGTGAGCTTGACGAAGATGCCAAAGATGATCTTGTGGTGGAGGGAGCGGAGGAGGTGGAGGCGTCGGAGCCGAAGCCACAAGATTGAGCATCTCAAATGATCAAGTGAGCATTGTTGTTGGTGCTCCACCTACGCCAATGCTCGGTCCACTCAAAGTGCTTGGAGTAGGATTTGGAATGACACTTGAGGTAGAGCTTGATGAAGCGCTTGATGTATGTCTTGCTCCAAAGGGGTTGTAGAAGTTGTTGCAAGACAATCTTGTGGAGGGATCAAAGAAGTTTGAGCTCAAAGCTACTTCTTTCCCTTTGCTCGAGGATGCTTCATGAGTTGCCTCGAATGTCCTCTTCCATGCCATGCTCGCGGCAATCTCCTCATCCTTGAAGAGCAGCTCAATCACATCTTCTACGGAGAGACTCTTCTCCATGAAAAGGTCAAGTGTGATGTAGAAGAGCTTGCTACTCGGAACCAAGGAGAGGATCTTCTCCATTATCATGATCTTGCGAAGCTCGAAAGAAGTTGCCCCAATCCTATCCACAATACCTCGCAAGCGAATAAGAGAGTCAAATAAGTCCTTATTATCATTAGCATGAAAAGCAAGGAACTCCTCAACAATAGAACTACTAGCATGATCAATAGCAGACTCATAAACATCATCAATGCTAGTAGAGGAAGCAAGATCAAGAGATACATCATTATCAATCATCATG
Organism: Eleusine coracana subsp. coracana; assembly: GCA_032690845.1. Taxonomy (NCBI): domain Eukaryota; kingdom Viridiplantae; phylum Streptophyta; class Magnoliopsida; order Poales; family Poaceae; genus Eleusine; species Eleusine coracana. The sequence continues at coordinate 35,004,343 of CM064422.1, read as the reverse complement.
TTTGGCATACTAGTAGAGCAACCTATCAGGTCACTACTAGTAGAGTCTAGGCACTCACTAGTACAAGGCACATTCACACCATCATCACAATCATCATACACATGATCATAGGTAAATGTATTGGCAATGTCCATAAGAGTGTCCATCAACTCATCCAGAATCATGGAATTTAGGTAGCTCTTAAAGCGATCCTTCCATGAGCCATGACCCGGCCCCGAATAGGATAACATCCCAACAAAATACGGTCACTACTCAAGGAGGTTAAGCATTATAATGAGCACTTGGCTCTGATACCACTTGAAAGGATTGTAGTGACCGAGAGGGGGGGGGGTGAATCGGGAACTACCACTGTGTACCAATTTTACCAATTATAAACTACCGATAGCACTCAAACCAACTCCTACACAATTCTAGTGGTGATCACATTAACAATATAATCCTGTGAAAGATAGGAGCACTCAATGCATACTAGTGGATCACACAAGTCACTACAACACCTTTGCATTTCTAGTGATCAAGCACACCAATGCAACTCCTACTCATGCTAGTCATCAAATGCGGAAGCTTACACACTACTAGCAAGTATAGAGCCTAAACATGCAAGTCTACAAGATAGTCAACTAGAACTAGAAGAACACACAAGCATGAATAGCACGGTATGTAAATTCGGAAAGTAAAGCATCATAGTGAGGAGTAGAGTAAGGGTTGGCTCATGATTTCTTTCCGAGGTCTCGGAAGGATGGCGCCTTGCCCTAATCCTCGTTGGACCACTCCTGCCGGAGTCCCGGTCCCTCCCGCCACCAAGTGGAGTTCTCGCCCATGAGCCCGTAATCACTCCTCGAGTGAAGACATGGTGTGCGTCACCGCTGCACAAAGCACAAGCTCGTCTCCCTCGAGAACTTGCCGGACTCGCCGAGCCGGCACGGGTGCTCACTAGTGATGCCCCTTTCAACAGCGAGCTCAAACCGTGTACAAATGTGTGATGACCTTCACAACCGATCATGATAGGCTCGATCACCGACACCTAACCGGTCTTGGTCTCACCATAGACCAAGAGTAACAATCTAGATCACACCCTCAAGGACACCCTAGCCTTAGATGTGCAAGATGCTCAAGCTACTCTTCTCTAGCACTCTCAAGATATGCAATATCTCCTCCTAGTGCTCTCCCCTCTTCCTCTTGGACCTTACCAAATGCTCTCAAGTATTCCACTGGCCATGAGAGGTCTCCAAGACCCCAGCAACGAAGTTATATAGGCTCCCAACCTCAAACTAGTTGTTGCTCCACAAAATTGCCTTTCTAGACATACTGACCGTTCTGTCCGGTCACTGCCTGACCGGACCATCCGGTCACTTTGTAACGGATCTCCTCAGCTACTGGCTTCCTCTGTCTAGGCAAATTCCTGTACTGACTGGACTGTCCGGTCACTGGACCGGACCATCCGGTCCACTTTCTCTCTCTATTCCAGGAGCCTCCGTGAAATGCACCTTTTCTGCCTCCCTGGACTCCTACTGACTGAACTGTTCGGTCAGCAGACCGGACCGTCCGGTCAGTATGGAGTCTCCTGCTGACAGAGTCTTGCTCCTCGTGCTAAGTCATGGAAAACTCCCCATAGTGACCGTATAGTCCGGTCTCCACTAACCCCTCTGTCCGGTCTCTATGTCCAAAAGCTAAAACGCATCGTCCTCACTTGACTTGGTTTCCCGGCTTCTCCGAACAACTCCTTGGCTTCTCCATTGTCACCTAGTGCCTGTGATTTCATCGAGCAACCTTGCACATCACCGACTAGATATGACCTAAGACAATGACCTAGACCCTCTTGATAGTCCGTTTTTTCCTATGGACTCAAAGCACTAACAACTACCCAAGTGTTCCAAACACTTGCACCATAGATTGTCCTCCGCTTTGATCCATCTTCATCAACCCTTGGACTCCATCAAGCTCACAAGCTTCCATGCTTGCGATCATTGTCATCAATCGCCAAGGACGCCGTAGACAATCATCATAAGGTAGAAAAGGTTTCCTACACGAACAACACTCGTGTAGATATTAGTCACATTTCATGTTTGTCATGCATCACCAAAACAACATACCTCGGGGTGACCTCAATGGTCATGATCCTTACAGTAGGGTAAGATACTCGCGTGATTAAGGGTTTCCTCTCGGTAGCGATAAATCGGGAGCCGCTCGGAAAGCAGGGTGGTCTTATCTATTATAGGTTTTCATTGATCCATGTAATTACCCATTGTGATGCTATTTAATTAGACTTTCTGGTTACGATCTAACTAGTAGATACTTGGCTACTCACTTAACAACTTAGACTTACAAGGCATCTGGCGCACTTTGGCTTAGTTTCACTAGTGTGCCGATCGGCTCAACCCCTGCGCTGATCGGCGCAATGACAGATTTACTGTGTGGCACATCTTTGCGCTGGCCAGTCTCCCCTAATGCAACCTGAACTTGACAGTAGCTTTGACTAGATCTTTTGCTGTTAACATTGTTTAATTATCCCTAAGGTCCCAATGGATTCGATAAACCTTGGAATACTCAATTCAAGGGAAAAAGTGCTACAATCTTACACCGTCCTCTTGCGGTATATAAGTGGGTAACCAAGCACAAATTCATGCAATCCTCAAATCCCCGCATTTCAACTCCAATACAAAACATCACAAGTCAATTACTCATCACATATTGCAAACCATGGCACATCTCAACATGGTTTCTAAATCTCCCCCTTGATGAGTACATTGACAACACCAAATGCACAAAGATTTAGAGATTGAAATGCAAAATTGAATAAACACATCCAAATGGCAAAACCCAAAGAAAAGGTGAAATCAAGCCATCTAGAAAAGTAGGGATCACAACACCAAGAGTTGGCAAGGAAAGCAACTTGAGATGCAAAGAATGTGACAAGCGCAAGAAAACGCTCGAGATCATGATATGCTCCCCTCAACTTGTAGTGCAAAATGGATCATTTGAAGTTTCTTAGCATTATTTGTGCATGACCCAATATTTTGTCCGCCTTTGGCAATGAACTCGTCACAGAGGCAAAAGAACAAGCAAACATGCAATGCATGAAAATGCAAACCTAAGGAGCTTCAACAATTATGCAAACAAGCATTTAACTGTGCTAATCACAAGCATAGAGCTATGAAGTGTAAAGGCAATGGCGCACAACCATACAAAGATAAAAAATAGATAGAAAGGCATAAACACCAAGACCTATACAAGCTAAGCAAAAAGATTGACTAGCTTAGATACAATCAAATTTTGCTTATCATGAGAAAATCTGCCACCACATGTGTAAATACTCCCATCCAAGGCAAAACAAGCATCGAGTGAATCAAAAGATACTAGCCAGTCTCCTCAATTAGGGCAACAAGCATTCACAAAAAATAACCTCTACAAACACTCACGTATGCAACAGAGACTCAGTTGATCAAGTCATTATTGTTTATCCTTATGTGTCCTCTTATCCATGTAGAGGGTCGCACGACTGGTTACGGCAAACACCCCGAGGTTTTAAGTCACAGTGTTTGGATTCAGTATTTTAGAATTATTCTTGATCAAAGCACTTAGCAGATTATTCAAGTTTATGCACAAGACAAAAGAGCATGCCTTTGCGGCAAAAGGAACACACGTTCTCACAATGTTCCATCATGAGCTAAACATTTGCAAAGCATTCCATTTCGCAAACACAAGGTGCCATAGCCAAGATATCCTCTAGACTGGCCTCAATGCAAGTTTCAACAAGGATAAAAGCAATTATACACATGGTGAGCAAGTTTTAGCAAGATTAGTTCATAAGGTTCACAAGAAGCTTAGTTGACCTTTAAGATTAGGAAGTTGCTCACATGAGTCTATAACAGGCCATGTAGAAAATCTAAGCATGAGAGATTACCATCACATCCACACAACTTAGCTCAAGCTCAATCATAGCAAAAAGAAATGCAAGAAAGCAAAGAATCAAAGCTCATCTACAAATGGATATATTACATATTAGATGCAATGCAGAAAATTAAGATACATATATACACAAGCATCAACTCCAAGAGCAAAGAGCAACTCCCCCTCAAACAATGCCATAGGGATGACAAGCACAAAGCTCCAAATCATTAAATCACAAGAGCAACTAATCTCAAACCTTCAACAAAGAACAACTCCCCCTTAACCAAGCCGGTCTTAAAACAAATGAAGAATTAATTGAAAAGAGGGCAACAAGACAAATGTAGAAAGAGCACAACTCATAACTCGTGAAAAGGTAAGGGAGGCATTAATATGATGGCATAAGAAGCACAAATCTCAAAAGGGAAGCACAAATGCAGATTTCGCAAAGCATCAAAAGATACAACATGAGTCACACTAGGTAACATGAAACTATGATGAAAAAGATTAGAGCATATACAGAGCTAGCAAGACACAATATAAGTGAATCATGATATACACATGCTAGTCAGAACAACATGCATACAAAGCACAATCTAAGGCAAGAGAGAACTAAAGCATCACACAAGATATACATGCCAAGATGATAAAGTGAGCACATGAACAAACATCTCACACCACAAGTAGTGTACCTGAAGGTAAAAGGGCGAGTGTATGAGAAAGCTCACAAAGTAGGTGAAGACATACAAGCCTTTTGGAGGCCATGTAAAAGGGTGCAAAGAACCATCACATCCCCATCATGCAAAAGATCAAGATCCATCATCCTCATGTTCTCCGTCCCGTGTGCTCGAACCTACATATGAGAAGAGAGAGGTGTCCTAGTCTTGGATCCCGAAGGGTTAGTATGCAAATACTTGGGAACCCATGACTTGGACATAAGAGCAACAGATGTACTCAACTTATCATGAGGCTTAGCATGATGCAAATTATGGTTCGAATGAGAAGACCTTAAGTCACCCTTAGAAGCATACCGCAAATTAGCAACTCGAGAAGAAAAACGAGTGCAACCACTAGAACCACGTTGAGAACCTCTCAAGGGGACAACATAAGAAGAACCAATAGAATCATCATGAGAACCATGTCGTGAACCGATACAGGAAGTAGTAGAAGCATGTCCACGAGCATGTCCTGACCCGCAATAAAACGAGTCATAGAAGCTATTAATAAAGCGATGTCTCATGCTAGGCTCATCAGTGTTCATGCTATGAGAAAAGCTATGATCAGCCAAAGAGTAAGAAGCACGAGATCAACGCATGTCTCTAGCATGCCTAAAGCTAACTCAAATTTATGTCCATCCTTCCCACAATATGAGAAATGGAACAAAGGCCTATGAGGAGGCACGGTTTGAGAGGTTGAAGAACCACTCTTGCTCATGTGAGAAGTTCTTCAGAAGTTGCAAGAAGAACCAGATGCATATTTCAACTTAGAATCAAGATTAGGTTCACACATGTCATGAAAAGGACGATGTGTGTTCCTAAAAGCCTTAGCATCCACTCGACGCTCGTGTTTGACACTGTGAAAGCAATACACAATGACATGCCCATCTTTCTTACAAAAGGTGCAATGGTACTTTTGTTTAGGGGGTGATGTACCATTTGAGCAAGAAGCACCTTTGTCAATTGAAATCCCTTGGGCAACACCAGAAGAGCCAACAAGCTCAGAACTAGCCAAAGAAGCTTTGTCCAAAGCCATAGCACTCATCTCATTATGCTCAAACAACTTGGCACTCATATCATCGCGCATTTGCTTTAAAGCCACAATCTCATTTTTCAAGGCAATACAAGAAGTGCAAGAAATGGAAGACACAACACTTGTATGCATGTCATGCAAGACATCATGATTATCACAAGAATCTAGACAAGCATCATCATGCAAAGCAGAGGAACAAAATCTAGAAGGAAAAGAATGAATTGCAACAATTTCAGCCCTAGCATTTTCATGTTGCTCTACGAAAATGGAGTAGTCTAGTTTTAACTTCTCATTTTCAGCTTTCAAGTGAGCAAGAGAGGCATTCAATTCGTCAAACTTTTTGACCAAGGCATCACATTCATCACAAGGCAAAGAGGTCCTAGGCTTGCAAGAAATAGGAGCACACACATCAAGTCTAGACATCGAGCACACATCACTAGGCAAGGAATTTCTCAACTTCTTTCTAAGCTTTGTGATGGTCACATCATAAGTATTGTCTCCAAGGAATAAACTCTCAATACCCGTGATGAGGTTACCTTTGGTCATCTTCTGAAGCTTTGGTATAACATCCCCGAGTGCAATCTCTTCATCCTTGTAAAGCTTGAGAAGATCCAACACTTCAAGATCGCCCTTCTCAAAGCCAACTGCATCCTTCTCCCTTTGGCTTCGCTTCTTGGCATCCTCGATAGCAATTCCGCACATCTAAGAACCTAAAGACAACAATATACAAGATCGAGCACTTGGTGCCATTATAAAAGCACCGTCAGAGTTAGCAAATAGCTGAGGCAGGAAAAAGCTCTTTCTCAATGTCACCTTCGGATCACAAAGCCGGTTAAGGTCAACTCATGATCAAACCGGCCCTGATACCAATTGAAGGACCAAGAAGGCGACCGGAGCGGGGGGGGGGGGGGTGAATGGGAGCCAATTAAAATTCTCCAAAAGAACATGGCCTATATCCCAAATACAACCCAAGCCAACCTCCAAACCGATCACCAAGACTACACACACCAACTCGTGGTGTACTATCCTTAGGAATAATCAATCACAGCAAAGTGACATAGCGGAAGCAACAAGAAACAACAAGGACTCGAACTAGTCAAGAGACTCACCAAAAATCAGACCTCACTGGACCACTATCGGAAGTGCTGATTAGGGCCATCGGTAGTGCCGATCTAACCAATCGGCAGTGCCAATGCGGGAAACTGTGACCCACCGGCAGTGTCGGTCCTGGTCATCGGCAGTGCCGATCAACCCCGATGAAACAACAGAAACTTTTGGAATTAAGCAAGAACTTGGTCAAAACCTAATCAAACGAATTCCAAATGATGCAATTTTTGGACCAGTGAATTCTCATCACATCACGACCCTAATCCTAGAAGATCATCTCAATTGGCTCAAGGAATCATCACGAATTTCAGATATTGTGCCAAGAACACCAAAAAGGGGAAACTTCAGAAATCCTTCAAATCAAAGGTGCTAGAGCTATTGATTTGGTCAAGGATCCATAGAGGATTGTTCTAGCTCATCCTAGCAACAAGTTTCTCAAGAAATCCTAACCAACAACTTGTCCAAAAGTGATATCGAAAATCACCACAAAAATAGCTCCAAAAATAGAGAAAAAGGAAATTTCGGGATTCAAGGAAAGAGGGAAATCTTGAGCACGAAAATACTTCTCATATAATAGAAAGGTGCTTACAAGATCCAAGGATACAAGGCTAGGAAGCCACCCTCTTCCTCCCACTCTTTGGAAGAGAATGAGTTGTCTCTCACACACCCTCTCCTCTCCTCTAAAACATGAAGCACTCTCCTAGCACAAAAGGAATGAAACTCACAAAGCTAGTGCAATAGGCTCACCTCTCCCACCAGCCCTACCTCTCCTTATATAGGCCCAAGGGTTGTCCACATGACCACTCTACCCTTGACCTACTTAACACTACAACCTACCACTAGTGGCAAATCTGTCCATCTTTCTCCTCGTCGCCCAAACACCCTCGAGCTATTCACGACTTTGCTTCACCTCGAAGCAAGCTCCATGATGGTGACACGTGCACCACCAACCACGCCACCGGTTTTGAGGCCCAAACCAAGAAACCGCCTAGCACGCTTCTCAAAGCGCGACTTCATTCTCACTTTCACCAAAGCAAGACATCATGATCTTGATGTGTGTCACATCGTCCCATGATCCTCCTTGCTGGCAAGTCTCTCGCGCCTCCGGTCCATTGGAAGCCTCTACTTGCACCGACACCCGATCACCTTTGACTTGGTCAACCCTGCCATCTTGATCATCACCCACGGTTTTGAGGCTCAACCGTGAAACTGTCCGTGCTCCTTGCCTCTCCATGTGTATAGTATGGATCACCCTTGACTCCATCCGGCCTCCTGATCATCTGGCCCCAAGTCTCCTACATGTCCCCGATCCTCTTGTCGTTGATCGCCAAGTTGACTCCAGTGACCTACACATCATGAGACAAGCAAACACATTTTTGAACTCCTGCAACATCTCCAACACCTTCACCAACTCTGCTTAGTCACAAAGATAACCAAGCACAAACTCATGCAATCCTCAAATCCCTGTATTTCATCTCCTATACAAAACATCACAAGTCAATTACTCATCACATATTGCAAACCATGGCACATCCCAACATGGTTTCTCACTTGCACATCACCGACTATACATGACCTAAGAGAATGTCCTAGACCCCCTTGATAGTCCGGTTTTTCCTATGAACTCAAAGCCCTAACAACTAGGCAAGTGTACCAAACACTTGCACCATATCATGTTCTCCACTTTGATCCATCTTCATCAATCCTTGGACTACACAAGCCTCCATGCCTGTGATCATTGCCATCAATCAGCAAGGCAACCATCATCCGTATCATATGTAATAGAGTTTAGAGATGATTCCTACACAGAGAACACTCATGTAGTTATTAGCCCACAATTTCATAGTTGTCATCTATCACCAAAACATTCATATCTTGCGGATCCAATCATCAATGGTCATAAAGCTTACAATCTCCCCCTTTTTGGTGATTGATGGCAACCACTACTTAAGAAAAAATTGATCAATAAACAACTGGGCTAAAAGAGCTACACAAAGATCGAGAGGAACCGTAACAACATATGAGAGAAACACATAAGGTCCTACTCAATCAAGCAATATCTAGAGAAATAAGGAAAAGAGAGAAAAGCACACTCTAGATGAAATATGCATGCATGCCATGGCAATATATTGAAGGAAAGCATAAGGACATGCAATGCAAGACATGAATGATGAGATGCAACAAATTAGCATGGCAATGCGTAAGAATTAAGAACAAGCAATCATCATCATGATATCATACATAGGCATATAAGATAATTAATGAATACAAGGCACTGCATATGAGAATAAACCAAGTGAGATTAAAATGAGTCAAACACAAGTGAAAGAAAACCATGACTCATCAAAATCCGCGAACATCGAATAACTCCATCAAAAGAAGAATCCAAAAGAACCTAAATCTAAAAAACCTCGTATGCTCCCCCTAGATACAAGCTACTCTCGATCGCACAGGATGACACTCCCATTCCCCCTAGACCTAGGACTCTTCTCTACCTTTGGCAACAAGCACCAAAAAGTGGAAAAGATGAACAACTAAATGTTCGTGGTCGAAGGAAGTGGTGCAGCGATGTCCTATGAAGGCTCTGCTCCGGGCTGCTCCTGTGCTGGATCCTGCTATGCTCCCTTAGACTGTGCCGCCTGAGCATCCAACTGCTCGAAGAAGTTAAGGTCCATAGGCGACTGAAACCCTCTGTCCTGTGCTGCTGGTGTGACTGTGGCAGTCTCCTGAGCTAAAATCTGGAGAAGAATGAGATCTGCCATGTCCTGCTGTGAGAAGTCTCCATGGACAAGATCCTTTGCTACCTGAGGAGTAAGAGTAGTAACTGTGGCAGTAAGAGGTGGAGCTGTAGCTGTAATGGACTCTGGAGCTGGCTGGGAGTCTACACAGGTAGTGTGGACAATCTCTGAGAATAAGCTCTTGACAAGTAAGTGTTGAGTAGTGGAGGGTCCTGCCATCTATGATGTCGAAGAGTGTGAAGGAGAGATGAACAACGCAGACACTGAGAAAGCTGACATGGGGGAGAGCTGAGCTGAAGAGAAAGTCTGTCCTGCTCCCCCTGTCGGTAAGACCCCTAAAAGTGATAGTCCACTGGACTGAGCTATCATCAAGGTAGTGAAGGGTTCTGGTTGAGTTTGCATCTGCTAGTACTATGGAAGGACTGAAGGTCCTGGCTACTGACGGGCCTGCCTCTGTGTCAACTCCGTCATCTGTGTCATCAGGGCGGTAAGAAGTCCAGTCTGTTGCCTTTGAATCTTTGCCTGGCTCCTGATGACATCCATCATTTGACGTTTGTACTCAGCTGCACTCTAGATGAACTCACCCAGGCGTCCTGCAAGCGCTATACTAGCTGACTCAGGAACCACCAGCTTTGGCTGAGCTGCCTGCTCATGAGGTACTGGTGGTGACTCTTGCTCCTCCTCCCCTGTCTGCTGGCTGGAGGCCGACTATGATCCCCTGGGGACACGAGATGCGTAGCTAGTGGTCGCCACAGGGAATGCCTCGTACTGCTCCTCCGTCACTAGGCCCATCCTCCTCAAGAGATATCAAATATAAGGGTCGTAGACCAAGTGACGTCGTCCCACTTTTTTAGAAATGACCTCCTCCATCTCTCCAATGAGAAGATCTGCCAAGTTGAAGTGCTGTCTCCTCAGAATTGCTGCTACTATCCACTGATGCAGAATAGTAAACTCCTCTCTGTAGCCTGACCTAGGGATGATAGTCCTGGTGATTATCGCTCACACCAACTTGGCCTCCGCAGTGAGTCTCGCAGGACCTCTCTCAAAGCCTGGTGTGTGAAGGGGTGGGAAAGCAATCAACACCATGTCGTCTGGAGGTAGCTTCCCTCCCTGAGGTCTGCGGGGTGGTGCAAGTGTACCGTAGGCACTCCTGTAAAGCTGAAAGTCTTAAGCCAGGAGTCCTAAGTTAGCTATCAAATCCTGCCTCGTGACACACTGTGGCTGCCCTCCGAACAGAAACCAGAACTCTGAGTGATCCCTGGCAACCCACAGTGTGGCGTAGAACTATAGCACCACGTCCTCTCTGAACCTATGTGGAGCAGTAACTAGCTCTGCTAGCCCCGACAAGTACATGAATTACTGCTCCATCTCTGTGCTGGTGGCCCTCCTCATGGCCTCGTGGATCATGTACTGCTATGGCACAAAGAGTCTGTCCTTGCCTCTCAGGCTAAGGTAGTGTCTCAGACCCTCTCTGATCCTCCTTTGAAGGCCAGTCCAGTACCTCTCTCTAGCAGCGGGGTCTCTAGGGACGGGAACCCACTACTCGAAAGGCACCAAGCAAAGCGCCTTAAGGTCCATTGTAGGTACCTTAAGTATATCTGTCTCTCCGGCTGCCTGTACCAGTTTCTGCAGCCTCCTGGTTCACACTGCACAGGTGCACTAAGGGTCTCCTGCCCGGTGAGCTATCCTGTGGGGAACAGTCTGCTCAGTCTCCTCGAGCTCCTCCTCCTCAGACTCACACTCTAAGGTCTCCTCCTCTGACTCCTCCACCTGCTGCCTGGAGGATCCCTGCTTTGCACTCCTTGATGACCTCTCCTGACAAGAAGTCGGAGCACGTTGCGGCCACAGCGGCGGTACAACTCCAACTGCCAGAGGTGCAGCCCTCTGTGATGTAGAAGAGGCCTAATCTTTCGAGAGGTAGAGGGTAAATTCAATTGTGGAGACTCAGCATCGACGAGTCGGCTTGAATCAGACACGATCCAACCCCGCGACCGTTACACCAAGCACAACTTGATTGTTCCTGCAAGTGAAATTGAGAACACAAACAAAAAAGGATAAACACGCAACCAGAAATTGCAAATATGGATGAAGCATATCACAATAAAAGGTTTAAGTTCTGAACACAAAAGGACTAATCGCCACAGTGGTGTAGAACAAGAACAAGGGCTTGTCGCCACAGTTACAATAATTTGATCAAGTTTCTCTCTAAAAGACGGCAGCTACTGAGTTTATGTAGGAACCAGGGGCGTGCTAGGGTTGGGGCGACCAGGGTGCGCCCACAACATGGGCTTAAGGCCCGACACGATACATGGCCAAGTTGGCCCAAAATAGGTGGTGCAGTACCTCATCATGGTCATGCAGCATGACTCATGACACTTCTGGAGCTAGGAACAGAAACAAAATGATGATTTCATCATCCCCTTTCCAATGCATCAAAGAACACCTTGTTTGGACGTCGGATGTGGGAGATATCATCAAAACCGTGAAGAGGTGTCGGCTGAATCCGAGACGAACGTGGCAACCGAGTTGGTGATGACTTGTAACTTGGAGAAGGCCATGATATGTGCGTATCCAGCATGGTGATGTCCTCATCACTCTACCTTGTGCTCCTCCTGAGACTCTGGTCCTCAGCTGGCTGACTGAACCTCAAACATGAGCCAGGTGTCCTGCGTGATTGCTCCATGGCATCCAAGTGCTGAGCCAACCTCCTGGCCCTCTCTGACTCTGGGTCCAGTCTTAGTCTCTTCTTGCTCTTGGGCTTTTTAGGCATCTTCCCCTTTCCCTTCTCCTAACCTGAACCTGCCATCTTTGCTGCTGCAAACTGATGTCACTGCACGCACATAGGTATAGACAGGATGAGCATAGACCCTAATACATCTACAAGCAAAGCACCGCTAGGAAAGAATGCGTAATAGAAATCCGAGCACCGAATGAAGGACATGATCACTAGTCAAATATGCAAAGTAACAACAGTGATCATCGACTATGAGTGGCTGGTGCGAGTCATCTAGTGTGCAGTTAAATAGTTGGCAATAAATCTAACTGTAGACTAGATAGGAGACAAAGCCCTAGTCATGCAACTAACAGATAATCAATGAATCAATTGCATCTAGGTTGAGCCAATTAATTAATGCAACTAATGATGAGCATTAGTACTTTATTGCATCAATTAACCGAATTGCTCGAAATTAGGGCATCAATCGATGAAAGGAGTGAAACCTGAATACCCTTAGGATGAACCAACACCGAGAACTGAAGACTCCACAACTGATTGCCGGAAAAAGGTCAAAACTTGGAACTTGTAGGCAATGGAGGTGGAGGGACAAGACTTTCCCTACTAATCGGTGGAGCACGAGTTCAGGTGGGGTGTTGTGCATGCATGAAGGGAGCTAAGGTGATGCTGGAGATGGCCGGCGGTGAGGAGGTGCGACGGCGGCGCTGCTGCTACAGTGGTGCAGGCGGAGCGGAGGCACGCGACGGCGGTGGCTCAGGTGAGGTGCGGCGGCTTGAGCTGAGGCGATGCTCGGTGGGGCGGGATGGCGACGGTGAGAATCGAGGAGGTGGGAGCGTGGTCTCAGCATCGGAGTCGAACGGGGAACCGACCAAAAACGTCTAACTAATTTTGACCTAGGTCAAAACTCGAACGGACAGCTGTGATCTCCCAAGGAACAGATCAACAGTCCAGATCTGGAGATGCGTTTTGCGACCAAATGAACTGATCGGATGGTCCGTTCTGTACACCGGACTATCCGGTCAGGCTGGGGTCTGCTGGCCAATGTGCCGATCAGATAGTACGGTCTCTAGGACCACTCTATCCGGTCTCTACGACAAAACTCCCCTAGGCATTGTGCACATTTCCACTGACCGGACTGTACGGTCTAATGACCGGACTGTACGGTCTAATGACCGGACCATACGGTCACTTCCAGAAATCTGCTGCATCAAGGATTTTCTCCATTTTCCATGTGCCCTCGCTAAACACTCAAATAAACACTGTACTTGGAATATAGAGGGAACTCTCAAACCCTCCTTTTCAAATATTGGCACTTTATGGCCTTAGAATTTTCTCAAAATGCCAAGTGAAGGATCGAGCAAATAAGAACCAAGGAAAATGAGAACCAAAAGGGTATGTATGAGCCTTAGTCCATGAACCACGCGACTAGATTTAACCTCGGAGTTCATAATAGCTTGCTCAATGGGCATGAAGCACAATCCTTTCCTTTGGTCACACTTATGGAGATATAATCTCATATAGAGCATGAGGCACAAATATCTCCATGTGGGACAAGCCTCCTTTGTGTTTCCTATATGATGCATGCAACAAGCATTTTTACATATGCAATGAAAGTAAACATGCCATGTGAATGCAAGCAATATTAAAAATAAGACACAAAGGAAACCTAACAATGTCAAGTTTGATCCCCTCCCAATCTTACTCACTATAAGCCATACCCTTGCCTTGAGAGAAGTCAAACCACCATCTCAAACACTCCCCCTTGCTTATAGCTATCCTGGATGGGTTAGACATTGACTAATTTTTATGTGTTTTTCTTTTAGTTATTTACACATGCATGGATGCAAAGCATACCAGTCACAAAGGAGTCCTAATTACCATGCAATGCAAGAGAAAGAAAAAACACACTACAACTACCAAGAGTAGATAGGTTGTTGAGGTGCATGTCACTTGTGTGGACTTTTTACATGATCTTCAAGAAAGCGCTCGGTCCACCACCATCACCACAATCTAGGTCTTGTTCTTGGGCACCTACTTGTACATAGCCGACCATTCAGGACCGACAATGTACTTAGGTACCCATATGCACTTGACCTTGCTCTTCTTGTTTGGTGGTCCCATGGCCATAGCTTTCACCTTTCCATCCTTGTTCCTAAAAAGCTTGAAATGTGTGTTCTCATGGAACAAGTTAGCGTTAGGCAAAATAATAGAACTCCTCACCATGGGACAATCCTTGGTGGCGTGGCCATCTGTCACACCCATTTTAAGAAGCAAAATGGGTGCAGCCATACATGTGCCCAGGATCAAGTTACACACACATACGGTACATCATCAATGGTAAACAGAATAATCATCCATATCCTTTAATTATTACATCGTATCTTTATTACAAAAGTACATTCAAGCAGCGGAAATTAACTAGCGTAGACGTCCCAAACTCCAGATGCATCGACTGGTGGATCATCGCCTAGTACTCGCTTCCTTCATTTTCGTAGGGTGAGTACGTGTCGTACTCAGCAAGTGGGGGAAAAGATGACATGGGGCTATAGTCAAGAAAGGCTTTATAGAGTGGGTTGCATGAGCTTTTAATTAACCTAAGCATCCTATTTACTACGTGGGGTCTTCCCAACCATGATTTCACAAGGTGCTATACTAACCAAGTTCCAATCCATCCCACCTTTCCATCCATATCAAACCATATCTAACTAATCTTGTGAGGATTCCAGGCCACTCTTGACCGTGAGCACGGCTATCATGATAGTTTGATACTCTGCAGAGTTTGTACCACTTTACCCACAAGTCATGATTCCCATTGTGCCCGTGGACATGGCCCACATTACGCACTTCCTTTGGTGTGTGGCAGGGTTTCACTACGAGGCTTTTCCAAAGGGTCTCCCAGTACATGCTAGCCACTAAGGTTCCACTCCCGTCCATTAGTGATAGCCCTTCAACAAGCAGCTCATCACCCCAGGAGCCTCCTCTTGATCCTTTCGGATACAAGGACAGTCCTCTCGACTTCCATTCCCCGCTCCACCCAAATGCTACACCAACACTAGGAGAACACCTAATTACTAGGCCAAGCCTTACCCATATCGGTCTTGTGATGGCACTATTTTCCTAGGTTATCACTCCAAGAACCCGTTCCTAGGATCTACAACAAGCCTACCACCACCAACCATGTGCCCACGGCACCACATCGTTTCCACATGGCTTGCAAAGATTTACCAAACAATAGGTTTCCACATCGTTTCCACGGCACCACAGCCATGTTGCTAAAAGATTTACCAAACATTCCCACGTGACGTTGTTCATTAATCAAAATTAAAATTAACTCACATCCCATAAGCCATCTAAGCATTATCTACCCACAATTCACCCATTGGTTCAAGGCGACAAGGAACAGGGTAAAAACAATACTAGGAAAACCCTAACAATAGGTTTCCAATAAATTGATACAAGCAGGCAATTCTATAGTAACATTTAAATAGGTGCAAGATGCATCAAGGACACTTGCCTTCGTCCTGTGCGGAAGGCTGCTCTAACCCTTCAAATTCCTTCTCCTAAAAGTCCTCGTAGGGCGATCCTTGAGTATGTTCGCCTTTACATAAACAAAATACCAACACAAGCAAAACATACAAAAATCAAAACACAATTATGCAACAGAGGAAAAAGAATATGCAGATGCAATGAATGCAAAGGTTACGCTCCTACGAGAATTTTGGCACAAGAATCACTTAATTTGGAGTTACGAGTAAAAAGTTATGCTAGTTTGAAGTTTTAGGGGCAAAAAGGTAAAAACTGGGGCTTTTAAGGACCTATTTGTAATTTTATAAAATTATAGGGACTAAAGTATAAATTATTAGGACTGAAAAATAATTACTAAAAAGTATAAGGTTGTTTTTGCAAAATTTTAGGACTTAAACATAATTAATAATAAGTGTAGGGGTTAAGTGTAAAAAGACAGGGCCAAAATATAATTAAAATTAAGTATAGGGTTGTTTCTATAAATTTTTAGGGCTAAATTAATATTTATACAAATAATAAGGATTAAAGCATAATTTAAAATAATTCTAGAGACTAAAATGTAATTTATGCCATATATAGGGACTAAAGTGTTAAAAGACTGGATTAAAATATAATTAAAAATAAGTCCAGGGGTGTTTTTGTAAATCTACAAGGTCAAAATAATAATTCTAAAAATATATAGGGGTATTCTATTAAGTTAAAGTGCTAAGAAACAATTTTATAAAAAAATTTGGGCTTAAATACAATTTTCTATAGTTCTGCACAAAAATAGGGGCATAAATCTAATTTATTCTGAACACAGGGGCTTAATTGCAAAACTGCTAACAAAATCCAGAGAATTATGGAATTAAATTAAACCTAAAAAATCGTGGACCAGGTCCATGGGCTCTGTGGACCCGTGGTCCACTGGTCCACAGTGGACCGATTACATGCTCCAAAGGGGTATGCAATCTGGCGCGTTGGATCGAGATCCAATGGAGACCGGCCGGAATGGCGCTCCGGGCAGCCATTCCTCATCGCGAGAGTTCCGGGAGAGAGAGGGGAGGGAGGGGAGCCTCACCAAGGTGATGCGCGGGCGCGGGGGAGGCCGGGAGGCGGTCGGCGGCGGAGCTCGGAGGTGGCGGCGATCGAAGCTCGGCGGGGAGGTGGCTCTGGTGGTCGCGAGTGGGCGAGAAAGAGCGGGGGAGACGCGGTGGAGCAGGGCGGTGCCGAGGGGAGGCTTTATAGGCGCCGAGGGGGAGGGAATCGAGCGACCGAGCTCTATGGCCATTAATGGCCAGTGGCGGCAATTTGAGCGGGTAACACGCGCTAATGCGCGTTTAAGGTGCGATGAGTGGGGGGAGAAGGGGAGCGGGAGGGTGCGGCGTGCATGGGGCGGTTTTCGGGAGCCGGGGAGGCCGGGAAAGGGAGATCGACGGGGTCGGCTTGGTTGTCGGCGGCGGGGAGAGAGAGGCGGATGGAGGGGGATGACAGGCGGGGCCCGCGTTCCAGCGAGAGAGAGAGAGGGAGGGAGGGAGGCGGCTTCGGCTGGGGCGCGTTTGCGAGGGGAAGGCGGGTTCCCAGGACGGGGCACCTTCGGTGTGCACAGGGGGCGGGCAGCTGGGTTGGAGTGGCCTGGGCCGAGAGAGCGGAGTGCGGAGAGGTGGCCTGCGCTGGTGCGGGCGCTGGGCCGGAAGGAGGAGGTGGGGGAGCGAGTTGGGCCTGGGGGGAAGAGCTGGCCCAAGAGCAGAAGAGAATTTCTATTCCATTCTAATTTCTATTCCTAATTAATTAATGACTAACTAAATGCATAATGCAATTAAAATCTATATGGACATGACATGCTTATTCTTCGGTGTGATGGTTCGAGAGCACCTTGCACATTCGGATCACCTTGTTTCTTGTAACTCTCTCAATGACTTCTAGGATCTTGACTAGTTGTTCCGTATCTGTGAGGTCTTTTCGAAGGTCTATTTCATCAACAGGGAGTTGTTCTTCAGGCACTCTTAAGCACTTCTTTAATTGGGACACATGGAACACGTCATGTACATTTGTGAGATGTGAGGGTAGCTCCAACAGATATGCAACTTCTCCTCTTCTATAGAGGATCTTGAAAGGGCCGATTTAACGCGGTGCTAACTTCTACGAAGGGTAGGCTCTTGTCCCAACTCTTACCATATTTCAAAGCACAAGCTCTCAACATGTCTTCTAGTATCTGGTTCGTCCTCTCGGTCTATCCATCAGTCTGATGGTGATACGCAGAGCTGAAGTTCAACTTGGTGCCAAGAGATTCATGTACCTTCTCCCAAAACCTCGAGGTGAACTGAGAGCCTCTATCAGATACTATCTTCTTAGGGACTCCATGTAAACACACTATCCTTGACATGTATAGTTCTGCCAGCTTCGCACCACTATAAGTTGTCTTGACGGGAATGAAGTGTGCCACCTTGGTTAGACGATCAACTATAACCTATATAGAATCATATCCCGACTGTGTACGGGGTAATCCAACTATGAAGTCCATACCGACTTGTTCCCATTTCCACTTAGGAATCTTTAAAGGTTGAAGTAATCCGGCGGGTCGTTGGTGTTCTACCTTGACACGTTGACATGTGTCACATACCACAACATACTCTGCGACATCGCGCTTCATGCCATGCCACCAATAACGAGTCTTCAAGTCTTGATACATCTTAGTACTTCCTGGATGAATGGAGTATGCAGAATCGTGTGCTTCCCGTAGGATCATGTCATGAAGGGGCTTCTTGTCTGGCTCACATATTCGTCTACCTATCCATATAGTACCCTTCTCATCTTCTGTGAAGTCGGTAGCCTTTCCTTCCTTAATGAGCTTTCTGATCTCACTTAGCTTCTCATCTTCTAGCTGTCCCTTGCGGATTTCCTCGTCGAGAGTGGGTTCCACTTCCATTGCAACTGTCTCTAACTCATTCACAAACCCAAGGTTCAGTCACTCAAACTCCTTGCAGAGCTCTGGTGGTAGCCTTTCCATGATTAACTGGCTACAATAGGTCTTTCTGCTCAGGGCATCCTCAATAACATTTGTGTTCCCTGGATGATAGTTAATACCCACATCATAGTCCTTAATCAACTCTAACCAACGTCGTTGTCTTAGGTTCAACTCCGTCTGAGTGAATATGTATTTGAGACTCTTGTGATCCGTATAGATCTCACAACGATGACCAAGAATGTAATGCCTCTAAATCTTTAGAGCGTGTACCACTGCTGCTAATTCCAAATCGTGTGTTGGGTAATTCTCTTCATGCTTCTGTAATTGCCTAGAGGCATATGCTACAACATGACCTTCCTGCATGAGCACACATCCTAGTCCTTGCCTGGAGGCATCACTGTATATGTCGAAACTCTTACTGATGTCAGGTAAGATTAAGACAGGGGCTGACGTTAATCTCTTCTTCAATTCTTCAAAACTGGCTTGACAATGCGGAGTCCACTCGAAACTCTTGTCTTTTCCCAACAATGTCGTCATTGGCTTTGCTATCTTGGAGAAGTCCTTTATGAATCGGCAATAGTATCGGGCTAACCCAAGAATACTTCTAATCTCCTTTACTGTCTATGGTGGTTTCCAGTCTAGAACGTCCTTTACCTTGCCTGGATTGACTGACACTACACCAGCAAAGATCACATGACCAAGAAATGCTACCTCCTTCAGCCAGAATTCACACTTACTCAATTTAGCATACAGCTGGTGCTTACGTAGCTTCTTTAGAACTAGCCTCAGGTGTTCCTCATGCTCTTCTTCATTCTTTGGAAACACCAAGATGTCGTCAATGAAAACCACAACAAACTTATCCAAGTATTCCATGAACACCTTGTTCATAAGGTACATGAAGTAGGCCGGTGCATTGGTCAACCCAAATGACATTACTATATACTCATATAACCCATATCTTGTTCGAAAAGCCATCTTCGGAATGTCCGACGGTCTGATCTTCAACTGGTGGTACCCGGATCATAGATCAATCTTGGAGAATACACAAGCTCCTTTCATCTGATCGAACAAGTCTTCAATCCATGGTAGTGGATCCTTATTCTTGATGGTCACATCATTAAGAGAACGGTAGTCGACACACATCCTCTGAGTCTTATCCATCTTCTCGACAAAGAGTACTGGTGCTCCCCAAGTGAGGAACTAGGGCGAATGAAACCTTTCTCTAGCATCTCATGTAATTGCTTCTTTAGTTCTACCAACTCATTAATTGGCGTCCTATAGGTCCTCTTAGATATAGGAGCAATTCCCGGTATTAAGTCGATAACAAACTCTATGTCACAGTCTGGTGGCATACCTGGAAGTACTTCAGGAAAGACATCAGGGAAATCACAAACCACTTGTATCTCTTCTATGGGTGTGCCAGTGGTTTGGTTTAGTATGACCTCCTTGGCAGTAGAGTTGGCTGCTACGAACTCAACCTTGGTACCTTCTACACTAGTCAGTTTTACCGACTGCTTGGCGCACTATATCACTCCATCATACTTGCGTAACCAATCCATTCCAAGTATTATATCTATCCCCATGGAGTCTAGGATTATGAGATTAGCTGAGAAGTCTACCCCCCTTATTTTAAGGGTGACCTTTGGGCATATTTGATTGGTTCTCATTTCTCCACCAGGAGAGCTAACTAGCATGGTATGCTTCATAATAGCAATCGGTAGGTTGTGCTTTGCCACATATGTGGATGTTATGAATGAATGTGATGCTCCCGAATCAAACAAAATGGTTGCAGGTTGAGAGTTAGCTAACAACATACCAAGCACTACATCTGCAGCTTGCTCAGCTTCCTCAGTAGTGACATGATTGACACGCCCTCGAGCATAATTCTGCTATCCTCGATTGCCTGGAAGCATGTTGGTCAGGGCTTGCCTTGGTGCGTCGTTCCGTTGAGGACACTGTCCCATGAAGTGACCTTCCTGTCCGCAGTGATAACATCCGCGCTTCACACCATTAGTGTTTCCAGAGGTAGGGCGGTTCTGGTTTTATGGAGCTGCTGGGGCTATGGGGCGGGGTGGTTGCTGATAGGTGGGGCGAGGTGCCTGCTGCTGGTTAGGGCGAGGTGCCTGGTAGTTGGAGCATTGCATTGGAAAGTTGGGGCGTGGAGCTTGCATGGGGTGGCCTGACAGTGTTGGGAGCACGGTAGTATGGGTTGGGAGATGGCATCATGCGGGGACGAGTGTTACTACCAGATGTGATGAGGACATCACCATGCTGGATACGCGCATATCATGGCCTTCCCTAAGTTACAAGTCGTCACCAACTCGGTCGTCGCGTTCATCTCGGATTCAGCCGACACCCCTTCATGGTTTTGATGATATCTCCCACATCCGACGTCCAAACGAGGCGTTCTTTGATGCGTTGGAAAGGAGACAACAACACCATCGTTTTGTTTCTGGTCCTAGCTCCAGAAAGGTCGTGAGTCATAATATATGACCATGACAAGGTGCTGTGCCACCTATTTTGGGCCAACATGGCCATGTATCGTGTCGGGCCTTAAGCCCATGTTGTGGGCGTCCCCCCCCCCCCCCCCCCCCCTGGTCGCCCCCATCCTTAGGATGTCCCTGGTTCCTACATAAGCTCAGTAGCCACCGTCTTTTAGTTTCGGATTTTGTTTAGTTCAGTTTTTCAGAGAGAAACTTGATCGAATTATTGTAACTGTGGTGATAAGTCCTTTTACAGTAATCCAGGGCCCCTGTTCTTGTTCTGCACCACTGTGGCGATTAGTCCTTTTGTGTTCAGAGCTTGAACCTTTTTCTTGTGATTTGCTTCATCCATATTTGCAATTTCAGATTGCGTGTTTATCCTCTCTTGCTTGTGTTCTCGATTTCGCTTGGAGGAACAATCAAGTTATGCTTGGTGTAACGTTTCCAGAATTGGATTGTGTCTGATTCAAGCCGGGTCGTCGACATCGAGTTCGCCAAATTCGAGTTTATCCCCTTACCTCTCGGAAGATCGGGCCATATCTACATCAAGATGATTGTCCTTGGAATGGCATCTTCCTTTTGCCTTCCCTCTCAATCTCATTATGCTTGTTCTCCACAACAATGGCCTTGTCCACCAGTTTTTGGAAGTTTACATAGTCATTGTTTATCAACTCAAACTAGATGTCATTCTGCAGTCCCCTCATGAACATGTATTGCTTCTTCCCATCGGTGTTCACATCCTCAGGAGCATACCTGAACAGCTGGATGAACCTATTCAGGTATTCACTTACTGACATGTTCCCCTGTCTCAGGTCTTGAAATTCCTGTCTTTTCAACAACTTGATGCCCGTAGGGATGTAGTGAGAGCGGAAATTATCCTTGAACTCAATCCAAGTGATGCTTTCCATATCAGCATGAGCAGTGCAATAAGCTTCCCACCAGTCTGCGGCTACACCATACAGCTGATGAGCTGCAAAGAGAACCTTTTCTTGATCATTGCATTGAGCGATCATCAACTTCTTCTTGATTGCTTTGAGCCAATCATCTGCTTCCATTGGATCCTTGGAATGGGAAAAGGTAGGTGGCCTACTCCTTAGGAACTCCCCCAACCTATTATAGGGTGGAGGTGGAGGTGGAGATGGAGGTGCATGGTGGTTCTGCTGGTTGTCGTGGTTCTATTGTATGGCGCCCAAAGTCTGGATCATTGTCTGCATGAGCTGAGTCTGCATGGCCAAGAATTGCTCAAGATTCGGAGCATTATAGCCACCCTCGTTGATCTGGTTGCTACCTCCAGCGTGGCCCCTAGTGCGAACCATCTGATAGAATAGGCGGTGGAAGTAGTGTGAGATGAGGTGTGGTAATAATGAAAAGAAAGATCCCCAACTAAATGCATCAAGGAATGATAAGTAAAAGATCGTTTATTTAATAAGCAAACAAACGATGAGGTTGTGGACAAGGTGCCGAGGCATCCTACAACTCACATCATGCACACTTATTTAACCAAGACACAGAGTTCATTACATCACACCATGAAAGTAAATTGATCTAAGCGTTTGATTATTACAATCTTTATTCATAGGGCAAGGGAATCTCCTAGGCAGGGGAGTTGGCTTCATCGGAGATCGAAGGTAGGGAACTTGCGTGCTTCGGGGAGTTTGCTGTCCAAGTGCGGATACTAGAGGAGTAGAGGTCACTCTGCTCGCCCATCTTGACTCGCTGGTCGCGCTTTATATAATCCTCAGTATCATGCAGCCTCTTCCGAAGAGTGTGGTTCTCCTTCTGTAGTGCCGCCATAACGCGTCTTAGGTCCACCACGACTCCCTGAGTCTCGTCCATCTCTCTGGTGCTCACATACCATTCTGTAGGAGCGACGGTGTACTTCTCCGTGCCTAGCTTCCGACGAGGAATGTGGGCAAAACATGTCCTTGCTATTCCATGATGGTGAGTGTAGCAGAGGCTAGTGAGAGCCCTCCAGGCAGCATCATCCACTGCGGCCCCACGAGTAGCCCTGGGGGTGCGGCCATGATGAGTAGATATGACGCGGTCGCCGTCGTAGATGTTGACCTCCGCTGTCCATTCCTCACGAAAAGGACAATACACTTTCTTGATGAAGTACTGAGGCCTGTTGGTGATGCCAATCTTCTCAAGTAGCTTCCGCAGAGTTTTGGAGAAGGTCTCACCCTCTAGTCCAAGAGAGCGGTACTTCTCAGCCAGACGGACGGCTAGATCTTCATCCTCCTCTGAGTCATCACCATCTTTAGGATCTTCAGGGTCCTCAGGCTCTTCTGGGTCTTCTTCCCCTTGCGGTTCCTCAGGCTCTTCTGGGTCTTCTTCCCCTTGCGGTTCCTCAGGGTCCTCTTCTTGCTCATATTCTTCTGGTTCTTCCTCTTCTACAGGTTCCTTGGGGTCTTCTTCCATGGGCCCTTCCTCTGGTGTCTCTGGAAGCTCCTTGTCAGTCAACGGGATTTTCTGGCGTGTAGGTTGGTTTGTCTCTTCACTTGCTTCCTTCCTCGCACATCTAGGGGCAAGGAGTCCATAGTGATGTCTAGTCGTAGCCTTACGAGCAGTCAGCTTGGTATGGGCCATCTACATTTTAGAAATAACAAGGGGTGAACAAAACAATAGTTAAAAATCTAAAAGGTAAATAAGAAAGAATAAAAAAGAACACCATGGTTCATTTTTTCTTAAAATAGTTTGTAGAGTTACAAAGCAAAATAATGTAACGAGTCCATGGCTATCTAAGCTGACATCCTACAGTCGATATGGCTCTGATACCACTTCTATCACACCCATTTTAAGAAGCAAAACGGGTGCAGCCGTACGTGTGCCCAGGATAAAGTTACACACACATACGGTACATCATCAATGGTAAACAGAATAATCATCCATATCATTTAATTATTACATCGTATCTTTATTACAAAAGGACCCGTGGGTCTAAAAGAAAAGTACATTCATGCAGCGGAAATTAACTAGCGTAGACGTCCTAAACTCCACAGACATCGACTGGTGAATCATCGCCTAGTACTCGCTTCCTTTATTTTCGTAGTGGCTCCAATCATCTCCTTCGGCTGAACATCAATGTGGTATAGCAAGGGTGAGTATGTGTCGTACTCAGCAAGTGGGGGAAAAAATGACATGGGGCTATAGTCAAGAAAGGCTTTATAGAGTGGGTTGCATGAGCTTTTAATTAACCTAAGCATCCTATTTACTACGTGGGGTCTTCCCAACCATGATTCCACAAGGTGCTATACTAACCAAGTTCCAATCCATCCCACCTTTCCAACCATATCAAACCATACCCATCTAATTTTGTGAGGATTCCAGGCCACTCTTGACCGTGAGCACGGCTATCATGATAGTTTGATACTCTGCAGAGTTTGTACCACTTTACCCACAAGTCGTGATTCCTATTGTGCCCGTGGACGTGACCCACATTACACACTACCTTTGGTGTGTGGCAGGGTTTCACTACGAGGCTTTTCCAAAGGGTCTCCCAGTACATGCTAGCCACTAAGGTTCCACTTCTGTCCATAAGTGATAGCCCTTCAACAAGCAGCTCATCATCCCAGGAGCCTGGTCTTGAGCCTTTTGGATACAAGGATAGTCCTCTCGACTTCCATTCCCCGCTCCACCCAAATGCTAGACCAACACTGGGAGAACACCTAATTACTAGGCCAAGCCTTACCCATATCGGTCTTGTGATGGCACTATTTTCCTAGGTTATCACTCCAAGAACCCGTTCCTAGGATCTACAACAAGCCTACCACCACCAACCATGTGCCCACGGCACCACATCCTTTCCACCTGGCTTGCATAGATCCCTAAGCCATGTTGCTAAAAGATTTACCAAACATTCCCACGTGACATTGTTCATTAATCAAAATTAAAATTAACCCACATCCCATAATCCATCTAAGCATTATCTACCCACAATTCACCCATTGGTTCAAGGCGACAAGGAACAGGGTAAAAACATTACTAGGAAAACCCTAACAATATGTTCCTAATAAATTGATACAAGCATGCAATTCTATAGTAACATTTCAATAGGTGCAAGATGCATCAAGGACACTTGCCTTCGTCCTGTGCGGAAGGCTGCTCTAACCCTTCAAATTCCTGCTCCTAAAAGTCCCCGTAGGGCGGTCCTTGAGTATGTTCGCCTTTACGTAAACAAAATACCGACACAAGCAAGACATACAAAAATTAATACACAATTATGCAATAGAGGAAAAACAATATGTAGATGCAATGAATGCAAAGGTTATGCTCCTATGAGAAGTTTGGCGCAAAAATCACTTAATTTGGAGTTACGAGTAAAAAGTTATGCTAGTTTGATGTTTTAGGGGCAAAAAGGTAAAAACTGGGGCTCTTAAGGACCTATTTATAATTTTATAAATTTATAGGGACTAAAGTATAAATTATTAAGACTAAAAATAATTACTAAAAAGTATAAGGTTGTTTTTGCAAAATTTAGGACTTAAACATAATTAATAATAAGTCTCGGGGTTAAGTGTAAAAAGATAGGGCCAAAATATAATTAAAATTAAGTACAGGGTTGTTTCTATAAATTTATAGGGCTAAAATAATATTTATACAAATAATAAGGATAAAAGCATAATTTAAAATAATTCTAGGGAGTAAAATGTAATTTATACCATATACAGGGACTAAAGTGTTAAAAGACTGGATTAAAATATAATTAAAAATAATTCCAGGGGTGTTTTTGTAAAGCTACAGGGTCAAAATAATAATTCTAAAAATGTATAGGGGTATTCTATTAAGTACAATTTTATAAAAAAATTTGGTCTTAAAATACAATTTTCTGTAGTTCTAGACAAAAACAGGAGCATAAATCTAATTTATTCTAAATGTAGGGGCTTAATTGCAAAACTGCTAACAAAATCCAGGGAATTATTGAATTAAATTAAACCTAAAAAATCGCGGACCAGGTCCATGGGTTCTATGGACCCGTGGTCCACTGGTGCACGGTGGACCGATTACATACCCCTTCGGGGTATGTAATCTGGCGCGTTGGATCGAGATCCAACGGCCAGAAATAAAAGGGGCGAGGGGTTCATCGCCAGCGGCCGTCCAGGCGGCGGCGCACGGCGGGGCTCGCCGGAGACCGGCTGGAATGGCGCTCCGGCCAGCAATTCCTTGTTGCGAGGGTTCCGGAAGAGAGAGGGGAGGGAGGGGAGCCTCACCGAGGTGATGCGCGGGCGCGGGGGAGGCCGGGAGGCGGTCGGCGGCGGAGCTCGGAGGCGGCGGTGGTCGGAGCTCGGCGAGGAGGTGGCTCTGTTGGTCGTGAGTGGGCGGGAAAGAGCGTGGGAGAGGCGGCGGAGCAGGGCGGTGCCGAGGGGAGGCTTTATAGGCGCAGAGGGGGAGGGAATCAAGCGGCCGAGCTCTATGGCCATTAATGGCCAGTGGCGGCAGATTGAGCGCGGTAACGCGCGCTAATGCACGTTTAAGGTGCGATGAGTGGGGGGATAAGGGGAGCGGGAGGGTGCGGCATGCGCGGAACGGTTGTCGGGAGCCGGGGAGGCCGGGGAAGGGAGATCGATAGGGTCGGCTCGGTTGCCGGCAGCGGGGAGAGAGAGGCGGAGGGAGGGGGATGACAGGCGAGGCCTGCGTGCCAGCGAGAGAGAGAGAGAGCGGGAGGGAGGCGCCTTCGGCTGGGGCGCATTTGCGAGGGGCAGGCGGGTTCCTAGGGCGGGGTGCCTTCGGTGTGCATAGGGGGCGGGCGGCTGGGCTGGAGTGGCCTGGGCCGAGAGAGGGGAGTGGGGAGAGGCGGCCTGGGCCGGTGTGGGCACTGGGCCGGAAGGAGGAGGTGGGGGAGCGAGTTGGGCTAGGGGGAAGGGCTGGCTAAGAGCAGAAGAGAATCTTTTTTTTCTTTTCTTTCTAAATCCTTTCCTTTCTAATTCCATTCTAATTTCTATTCCTAATTAATTAATGACTAACTAAATGAATAATGCAATTAAAATCTATATGGACATGACATGCTTATGCAAATGCAACAATTTAATTTAATTTATTATAAAAACAATTTATCCTAGGTTATTTAATTAAACTCCTAAATGCTAACAGTTGGCATTTTTAGAAATTGAAAAAGTAGGGTCTTACACTATCCTTGCAAGACCTCTTGCAATAGTACTCGTCGGCGAGAAGGGGCTTGATCCATGTCGGGATGGAGTCACTCGTCTCTATGATGTTGATGGCGGCAGGATATGAGCCAAGTCCCCGTTGGGAGACATTGTTCACAAGGTTCCTCTCAAGTATCTCTTTTTGGATGGCTCTACCACGTGTGAGCCTCTCAAAGTTGTCCATCACCATCTTCCTCTCTTCCTTGAGCTTGTGATATTCCTCCAAAACAAATGGCTCAAGAGAAGAAGCCCTGGAGATATTGTTTACTTGGTTCTTTCCAAGTAAATCCTTTTGGATGGCTCTAAGCCTCTCAAAGCCGTCCATCATCATCTTCCTCTCTTTCTTGAGCTTGTGAAGTTCCTCCAGAATAAATGTCTCAAGAGAAGAAACCTCGACCGAGGTGGTTAGTTTATCACACATAGTAGAAGCATCACTCTTAGATGAACTGGAGGAGGGAGAGGCAAGGTTCTCAATATTGATGGCTGTCGTAGCTCGGCAGTAAAATGTATAGGGCTACGTCAAGACTAAGAACTACGATGGTTACACAAGATGCCGAGTTATACAGGTTCGGGCCCTCTCGATGAGAGTAAAAACCGTACGTCATGTGTTTTGTGTGTTGTATTGATGTTTGCGGAAAAAACTTGTCCCTCGATGAAGGATACCCTGCCGCCTTTTATATCTGGTCGGTAGGAGGGTACATGAAGAGTCCTTGTCGTAACCCCTTAGGGTTTACATAGAAAGTCTATCTCTACATGCCTTGTGCTGCAAGTTGAGTCGGTCGGTTTCCTTGTTAATAAAGTGCCCAATCTTGTATGAGGATACCCGTAAGGCAAGTATCCCACAGCAGCCCCTGAGTGCTTCCTGATTTTGAGCTTCACCTCTCAAAATGATCTTCAATGTAGATCATAAATTAGGAAGACCTCTGTATCGAAGTTCCTGATAGATCTGGTGCATCGGATAGGTGCACCTGATCAGGTGTAGCCCCTGACTCTTGTATAATTTGGAGACTAACAAATAATGCAAGAGTCTAATTATATTAGCTCTTATTATTTTATACATATTTTACTCAAACCATCAAGCTAGAGTTTTACAGACCTCTGGTCATCAAACCAGCAAGCCAACTTGCAAAGCTTCAGCCTTGTCGACCGATTATCAAATAGGCCAAGTGACATACACTATGTCCGAGTGACTGGTCGGTCTGAATTTTATGATATCAATCATATTCAATTCATGTGAACCAATATGACATCAATCATATAATGGTATTAAGCTGAATGACATCAATCATAGTATAGCCTTTCCCTAATAATTTGTCACTCTATCTATTCATAAATTCATACCATAACCCTTGAACCTATATCCATATGACCATCAAGTCCTTTGCTACATGATCATCAAATCAAATAGGTATGGTTAAATATTTTTCAAATTCTTCTCATCAAAGAAGCCCCAGAGCTTTATTTCTCAAGGTTTTAGACCCTAATCATATTTTAAGGCCCTTAATTAATCTTTGCTTAAGCAAAAAATTATCATCATTGTATGGCCCACCCCGGCCCATGGGACCCTAAGGTCAAAAAGTGGGAGTATAAAAGGCAGCATCAAGTTGACTCTTAGTCCACGCCGGATTTACGCATGAACTCTTCGTCTTCCTCGCGCCTCCTCTGTTCTCAGCGACTCCTCAACTTTCCAGCTAGGGTTAGCGCCTTCACTTCCGGCCGCCGCAGATCTCGCCGCGCTTAGCCCCCAAGCCTCTGCTAGGGTTCAGCATTTGATCCGCCACGCTCAAAACAATCATCGCCATGGGTCGCAAGAAGGTTTCCACCTTGATCCCTGCTACTTCCATTGTCGCTGCCGCGTCCTCCTCATCGGAGATCGACATTCTGGAGTAGCTTCGGGAGTTCTCGAAGAGCAACCTCTCCCAGGCCGATATGAATCAGATGGTGGTCGACAACATCCTTCCAGAGCAAGTGTGCATCGAATGGAAGGTACCCCGTGAATCTTGCCCCATCCCTATTCATAAATAGATAGTTGTATTCTGATCATTCTTCGAGCACGGCTTTGAAGTCCCCTGCTGCAGCTTCTTGCACGGGCTCCTTTTCTTTTATGGGATTGAGCTTGTCAGCCTCAATCCCAATTCCATTCTTCACATCACAATCTTTGTTCACATGTGTGAAGCATTTCTAGGCATCCTTCGCCACTTCAATTTATTCCGCCATCTGTTTGTCCTCCGTCCTCTGCCGACCAAGGATAATCAAGTAGCTATAGGCGGCGTTGGCTTCCAGTTGCGCAAGAAGGAGGCCTACATCAATGTGCCATTGAAGATCGGGAAGAAGAACTGGAAGGATGAGTGGTTCTGCTGTGACAACCCTCTCCCTGTTCTTGCCGCCTTCACCGGTGCCAAGGCGATTCCTCTAGCGCAATGGATGGAGAAGCCCGATTCGACCGACCCTCAGGTGGTCACTCTGCTGAAGAAGATAGCCGACTTGAAGGCTAAAGGTATTGACGGAATTACCGTTGCCAAAAGCTTCATAGTACACAGAGTGTAGCCCCTGCAGCTACAGAGTCACCCGGTGTGGAACTATGTCAATAATGACGAAACTAGGGAGGTGCCTGACCCGTCGAATGGTGAACTCCGTAAGAAATGCCTGTCAAAAATGTTTGAAGGGGATATCCTTTAGGATGACTCGCTGATCAAGAAGGCATATAACAAGGGCACTATGCGGGCATGAGTAAGCCTCAGTCTGCTTTGAGCAATCCTTTATTTTCATGTCTTGATGCCTTGCTTGATATTTTGATTCTTGTGCTGGTTCTGGATACTTATATTTCTCATCGCCCGCTCCCTTCGACCGATTCCAAGGGACCGGATTATGTCGAGAAGACACAGTAGACCGGCACTGGTGGCTCGAGCTCTTCTACAGGCACTCGGACTGCCCTGGTCACCACCCTGCCTCCCCCCAGTCGGCGAGTAAAGCAGACCATTGAGCACCGACGGCAATATATAGGGGATCAGGATGATGATGAAGAATTGTCATCTGCTGATGCTGGTCACCTCACCCCTGCTCCCTCCGACCGACCTTCAAGCCAGTCGGAGCCCCCGAGCCAAACTCAGAGTGATGCTGGGAGGGTAGATCAGACCGACAAGGCAGAAAAATCTGCCCAGAAGAGGAAGGAGACTGATTCTTAGTCGACTTCTTCAAAGAAGAGGCTGTGCCAAATCAAGCTCAAGAAGGCTCCCAGGTTAATCCTTTAACCTTATGCTCCTTATCTCGTATTGCCATCTATAACACATCTTAATCTCTTCCATATTTGTTTTGACAATAGTCGGACGAGTGATTCTCAGAGTGCCCAAGAGTCCGAAGTCACTCGGTCTGGACCTCCTCCTCGTCCGACTGATCTGCCCAAGTCGGTCGGCAAGTCATCAAACACGCCGACCGAAGTGGATAAGCCAACTGACAAGGCAATTTCTGCCCCCATTCCGGCGCCTGTACCCCAACCTTCTCCTACCATCGTCCCTTCACCTCTTGACAAAGGTAAGGCGACATTATCTGCAGATTTACTCGGTCGGCCCGAAGTGGAGGACGTGGAAATTATGCACCAACATCGAGAAGCTAGCAAGATACTTCAATACTCTGCCTTTTCTTTGTCTTAATCTTGCCTTTAAGCTTAACCCCTTTTTGTATACAAAAAATGTATGCTCTCGTAGAGAGGAAACAAGCTAGGGTGGAATACCTTGAAGCCGAAACCTTCGGTATGTCCTAAACTCTTTGGTCTTCAAGTCTTTAAGTAAGACTAACACTTTGTTGGTGTTTTGCTACTCACCGGTCAACAGCTCGCCAAAGCATAGAAGGAGATTGAAAAGTTGCAGACCGACCAAAGAGAGATGACCAAGGCCTTAAACCAAGACCGTGAAGATTTAGCTGGTAAGAACTCTTTGGTCTTCAAGTCTTTAAGTAAGGCCTGTTTAAATAACCAACCAATCACTCTAGTGCTAAAGATTCAAATGTTTGTCTTTTAGCTCGTGACCAGAAGGTTGCCGACCTGGAGAAGTTGACTTTCAATCAGCAAAGGTTTGTCAATGCCTTAAATACTGAGAAGGAAAAGCTCTCCAAGTCGATCGAGGACCAGAAGGCCGAGATCACTCAGCTGCAGAAGGAGCTGAAGGAAGCTGACGCCAAGATAGAGGAAGCTAAGAGCACCTCCAAATCCTTCAAATGTAAGCTTGCCAGTAAGCCCTTCATTATTTCTCACATCTGCTTGATTCCTCTTTTGATCATACTGACCAGAAATCATGACTCGTAGCTCTATCTTATGCCGCTCAAAAGGCAATGGACTATGTTCATGCCGACCGAGTGGAGCAGTCTGGCCATTCCTTGGAGTACTTGCTGGAGCATGCATCAGAAGATATTGCTCATAACACTCGACGAGTGGCGACCGAAGCCGGAAGTCAGGTTCTGGCTATTTGCCAATCTTGGTCTCCCGCTCTGCCATTGCACAAGATCAAGGAGGGCTTCATCCCAGATTTGACGGATGACCAATGCCAGTTGCTCTTGGATTCCATGCTTGAGACTTCTCGAGCCTTGGTCGACAACATAGAGATCAATCCGATCGTGCCTACTCCTCCAGCAACTCCTAAGGTTGAGCTACGAGCAGAATCTTCCTCTCCTTCAAAGGAGCTGTAAATCCTATAATATTAGAGATCATTAGCAATATCTATGTAATGAAACAATGTTACCTATATGTCATCTAGTTTCATGCTTATCAACTTTAGAAGATTGATAAAAATGTCATAAATATGTTTCTGTTATTGAGAAACTCAAATTGTATCGATCTGCCTTAACATTTTAGGTTCTGACTCGTAACCGCGTAACATGCAGACCAATCGACACATGACCTCTCGCACTTTGGCTCTGGGTTTAGTGTAGTGGTAGTCTGATGTGCAGTATAAAGAATATAACCATAATGTATAGATGTTAGACCAAGAAAATGAAGACCGTATTCAAAGAGAAGAAATCAGTCAGAAAGTAGTCCACAACCAAAATACGGTTAGACTGAGGTGGGACATTATTACTAGCCCCCTGGCTCGATTGTATAATAAAATAAATTAAGGAATCGAGACAATATAGAATGAAAATCATCAAAAAATCTTTCATCAAAAAGACCAAAGTTTCATTCATAAATAATGTATAAGTATACAAAGGAATAATTAAGTATAGAAATGATGTAGCTGATTTATGTTCCAGGAATTTGGTATATCATCGCCATCTGCATACATCAGTCGGTAAGTCCCCGGGCGAGTGACATCCTTCACAACATATGGTCCTTCCAATTTTGGAGAAAGCTTATGCTGGTTCTTTGTTGACTACACTCGATGAAGCACTAAATCTCCAACATGGAAGTGGCGATTATGTATGTTTTTATCATAATATCAACGCAAGCCTTATTGGTAAAGTGTCGATTGAAACAGAGCACGATCATGCAACTCCTCTGCTGCAATCAAATCAATCTCCCGATTCTTTTCAGAAAGTTGTTCATCATATGCCTAAACCTGTGCCGAAACAAGGCTAACCTCGCTTGGCAGCATAGCCTCTGAGTCGTAGACCAATGAGAAAGGTGACTGACCAGTTGCCCAACTGGTGTTTGTGCAAAGCCCCCAAAGAACTGAAGGCAATTCTTTGACCTACCGACCGGCATAAGGCTTAAGCCTGTCGAATATCCGCGGTTTCAATCCTTCAAGAATCATACCATTGGCCCATTCAATCTTCCCATTGCTTTGAGGATGAGCCACTGATGCAAAGTGGATTTTTATTCCCATCTCATCGGCAAAGTCACGGAACTTCACTGATGTGAATTGAGTGCCATTATCAATGATGATATCACGAGGAACCCCAAACCGAGTGAAGACATCCTTGAAAAACTTGATAGCCTTCTTCAATGTAATCTTGCCGACCGGCTTTGCTTCAATCCACTTGGTGAATTTGTCAATAGCAACAAACAGATAAGTGAACCCGCCTGGCACTTGTTGAAAAACTTTCTGAAGTGACCGACAATATCGAGCCCCCAAACAGCAACGGGCCAAGTCAAAGGTATCATCTGAAGTTGATGTGAAGGCACATGTGTTTGTTGAGCGAAGAATTGACAACTTTCACATGTCTGAACGACCCAGTGTGCATCTTCAACCTGCCGTGGGCCAATAAAACCCTTGTCGGAAAGCTTTACCGACCAAAGTCTTGGAAGCTGCATGATTGCCACATATCCCGGAATGAATTTCTTCTACCAACTTCTAGCCTTCGGTTATCGAGGTGCATCTCATCAAGATATTTAAACCTCCTCTTTTATAGAGTTTGTCTCCCACCAACAAATACCCTCGGCATCGGGTCTCCAATCTCCATTGCTCATTAGGATCCGAAGGCAGCGTTCCCTTGTCCAAATATTGGATGAGCGGGTCACCCCAATTAGTCTCCATGTTGTCATCACCAACGAGATCAGTAACAACACTCATTAATACATCCGACCAAGGAGAAATCGTGGGGGAATCTAGGGAGTGCAAGAAAACACATGGCGGGACCACAGACCGGGATGATCCCATCTTGGCCAATTCATTAGCTGCTTGGTTATTGTCTCGAAGAACATGCGTGAACTTCCATCCATCGAATTTGTCTTTGAGCTTCCTTACTTCTTGACAGTAAGCACTCATATTATCATCCACACAGTTCCAATCCTTGGTGACTTGATTAATGAACAGAGCCGAGTCACCAAAGTCATTAAGGCGCTTGATGCCGAGTGACGCAGCAATGCGCAGACCATGTAGAAGGGCTTCATACTCTGCAGCATTGTTACACGCGCGAAACATCACTTGAAGGACATATCAAAGCTTCTCTCTAGTGGATGAGATAAACACGACTCCCTCACCAGCTCCTTGTAATTGGAGAGACCCATCAAAGTACATTTTCCAATACTCGATGTCTTGTGCAGTAGGTGGGTTTTGAATCTCTGTCCACTCAGCAATGAAATCAGCTAGTGCTTGTCTCTTTATAGCCGACCAAGGCGTGAACGTGATGGTATATTGACCAAGTTCGACTGCCCAGTTGGCGATTTTCCCTTCGGCTTCTCGGTTGTGCAGCACTGTGCCAAGTGCGAAGGAGGTATGGACTTCGATTGGATGAGCTTGAAAATAACGCTTCAACTTCCTGGAGGTGACCAACAATGCATACAACAACTTCAAGATCTGTTGGTATTTTACCTTAGTGGCGCCAAGGACCTGACTCATAAAAATAGACCAGGTGTTGGACTTTTTGTATATGTCCCTCTTCTTCTCGGTCGACCATTAAAATAGTACTCAAAACCTGAGCTGTGGCCGATATATAAAGTTGAAGTTTTTCTCCAGGCTCTAGAGGCACCAATACTGAAATGCTGCTGAGGTAAACCATCAACTCGTCCAATGCCGACTGCGCCTCTTCGTTCCAAACAAAGTCTTCTTATTTTTTAAGCAGTCTAAAAACTGGTAACCCTCTAACCCCCAGTCGGGAAATAAAGCAACTCAAGGACGCCATGCATCTGGTTAGCTTCTGTACATCCCTTTGAGAATGAGGTGGCCCCATACCAAGGATCGCCTTGATTTTATCTAGGTTGGCCTCTATACCTCGTTTCAAAACGATGTAACCGAGAAGCTTTCCCGAAGGAACCCCAAAAACACACTTCATAGGATTCAGCTTTATTGAATAATGCCTCAGATTGTCGAAGGTTTCTGCCAGGTCAGAAATAAGCTCTTCAACGTTCTGAGTCTTGACAACGATATCATCAACATACGCTTATGCGTTCTGACTGATCTGAGTAGCAAGGCAGCGTTGAATACCTTGTTGGTAAGTCGCACCAGCGTTCTTCAGACCAAAAGGTATTGTGATATAGCAATAGGCACCGAAGGGTGTTATAAAGGAAGTTTTAATCTGATCTTTGACCTTCAGTGTGATCTGGTGATAGCCTGAATAGGCATCCAGAAAGCTCTAGAGCTCACACCCGGCTGTCGAGTCTACAATCTGATCAATACGAGGAAGAGCGAAGGGGTCTTTAGGACAAAACTTGTTGAGATCAGTATAATCAACACACATCCTCCATTCTTTATTCTTCTTAGGTACAAGGACTGGATTTGCTAACCAGTCGGGATGATACACCTCCTTTATAAACTTCGCATCTAATAGTCTAACTATCTCCTTCTTCATTGCGTCCTTGTGATCTTGCGTGAATCTTCTAAGCCTCTGCCAAATGCGGGTAGCCCCAGGACGTACCCTTAACTTGTGCTAAATCTTTTCCCTAGGAACTCCCGACAAGTCAGATGGTTTCTATGCAAAGATGTCCCTATTTTCCTGGAGGAAAAGAGTGAGCGTGAGTTCCTATTTCTCATCGAGGTTGGCCCCAACATAAGTTACCTTATCGGGGTCCTCAGGATCGAGCATGATTTCCTTGGTTTGGATGTCATCGGTCTGAATCTTGTCTTTGGTAGGATTCTTTGTTGGAACCGCCACTGCAGTATGCTCCTCCATGTCGACTGCCTCCTGGATCTCCTTCTGGTTGGACAACATCAACTCTTTATTGGCCATCTCATAGCTCCATACATCGCAATCAAAAGAATTCCAAAGATCAGAGTGGAGGGAGATTATTCTGTTCAGGCGTGGCATCTTGAGGGTGAGATATGGATAATATGGGATAGACATGAATTTAGCCATAGCCGGTCGACCGATGATAGCATGATACGCTGAGTCAAAATCCGCCACCTGGAAGAGAATGCACTCGGTCCTGAAATTCTCACTGGTCCCGAAGTTGACCAGCAGACTGATCTATCCAATAGGAACTGAAGTCTTGTCAGGTACAATCCCGAGGAAAGGTGAAGAACTCGGCGGAAGATCATTGATTAACAGACCGAGCTCTTTGAGAGTCTTGGTGAAGATTATGTCCAAACTGCTTTTTCCATCAATGAGTACTTTATTGAACTTTACCTCCTTCATTGTAGCAGCAAGCACTAGCGGGTATCAACCCGGCTTCGAGATGTGCTTGGGGTGATCCGACCGATCAAAGGTGATTGGCATCTCAGACCACCTCATGAATGGAGGTGCAGCCGGTTCCACCGAGTTGATCTCCCGAAGTTCCAGCTTTTGCTTGCGCTTAGACACGTAGGCATCTGGGCCACCGAAGATGAAGTTGACTTCCTTTCGGGGCTCCTAGAACTCTCTTGAATCATCCTTGTCGCCATCGTCAATGGTCTTGTCTTTGTTATTGCGCCTTGGGGGATCTTTAGCCACCTTGAGCGTAGCCGTTGCAAAACCCTTCAGTCGATAGCAATCCTTTGCTTTGTGGTTCCCCTTTGGGTGCCAAAGCCATGGGCCACTCAGCAGCTCGTCCGTGGACGATTGACTTGTTTGAGGGTTCTTATGAAGTCGGTCCACCGTGTGAACAACGTTATTAGGCTTCCTCTTCTTGTCCTTCTTGGAGGACTCGGGCTTGTTGGACTACTTCTCTTTGCCTATTCCCCGGATGTCATCCAATGCTGACTCGCCAGACGTGAACTTGTCAGCTATCTTGAAGCACTCTTGAGCGGTCAGCTTGAGGTCATGATTCCTCTGACCGATCTCACAAACCAAATCATCGCGATGGATCCCTCCATGGAAGGTGGCAATGATTTGTTGGTCCGGGACATTGGGGATCTCAGTCTTCTTAGCACAAAATCGCTTGATGTAGACGTGAAAAGGTTCGTGTAAGGACCGAAGGCCTACCGAGAGGGGTGGGGGTGAATCGGTAGCTGACCATGAATCCAAAAACTTCAGTTTCACGCTTTTCAAACCTAACAAATCATTGCAACCTAAGCAATTCTAGTAGGCCAAGACCCTACACATGCTAGTGTTCATGATGCAAAGCAATGCGTAGAAGCTATTCACACTAGCCTACGCAAACCACAAGTTACCCTAGCACTAGAGAACACAATTGCAGAATAGTAAAGAGAGGGTCAAGGAATGCTCATGATTTTTTTTCCGAGGTCTCGGAAGGATGGCGCCTTCCCCTACTCCTTGTTGGACCACTCCCGCCGGAGTCCCGGTCCCTCCTGCCACCAAGTGGAGTTCTCGCCCACGAGCCCGCAATCACTCCTCGAGTGAAGACACGGTGTGCATCACCGCTGCACAAAGCATAAGCTCGCCTCCCTCGAGAACTTGCCGTACTCCCCGAGCCGGCACGGGCGCTCACTATTGATGCCCCTTCCAACAGCGGGCTCAAACCATGTACAAACTTGTGATGGTCTTCACAACCAATCACGATAGGCTCGATCACACCTAACCGGTTTAGGTCTCACCATAGACCAAGAGTAACAACCTAGATCACACACTCAAGGACACCCTAGCCTTTGATGTGCAAGGTAGCTCCTTGTTACTCTCACTAGCACTCTCAAGATATCTAGTATCCTCTCCTAGTGCTCTCCACTTTTCCTCTTGGACCTTACCAAATGCTCTCAGGTATTCCACTGGCCAAGAGGGGTCACAAAGACCCCAGCAACAAAGTTATATAGGCTCCCAACCTCAAACTAGCCGTTGCTCCACAAAATCAGCTTTCTAGGCCTACGGACTGTACAGTCCGGTTAGTACCTGATCGGACCGTCCAGCCACTTCAATCCCAAGCCCAACGGCTCTGCCCACTGCTGAACTCCTGCTGACTGGACAGTCCGGTCCCTGGACCGGACCGTCCGGTCCACTTTCTCTCTCCATTCTAGGAAGGTCCGCAAATTGCAACCTCTCTGTTGTCCCTGCACTCCTACTGTTCGGACCGTCCGGTCAGCAGACTGGACTGTCCGGTCTATATGGAGTCTCCTGCAGTCAGAGTCCTTGCTCCTCACGCTAAGTCCTGGAAAACTCCACATAGTGACCGTATAGTCCGGTCACCTCTGACCCCTCTGTCCGGTCACTACGTCCAGAAGCTGAAACCTGTTGTCCTTGCTTGACTTGGTTTCCCGGCTTCTCCAAACCGCTCATTGGCTTCTCCACTGTCACCTAGTGCCTGTGATTTCACCGAGCAACCTTGCACATCACCGACTAGACATGACCTAAGAGAATGACCTAGACCCTCTTGATAGTCTGGTTTTTCCTATGGACTCAAAGCCCTAACAACTACTCAAGTGTTCCAAACACTTGCACCATAGCTTGTCCTCCGCTTTGATCCATCTCCATCAACCCTTGGACTCCATCAAGTTCACAAGCCTCCATGCCTGCGTTCATTGTCTGCAATCGCCAAGGACACCATCATTCATATGATTTGTAATAGAGTTAAGAGATGATTCCTACACAGACAACACTCGTGTCGATGTTAGCCCACAATTTCATAGTTTTCATCTATCACCAAAACATCCATACCATGGGGATCCAATCATCAATGGTCATGAAGCTTACAATCTCCCCCTTTTTGGTGATTGATGACAACCACTACTTAATGAAAAAAAAATTCAATGAATAACCGGACTAAACAAGCTACACAAAGATCGAGAAGAACCATAACAACATAAGAAAGAAAACGCATAAGGTCCTGCTCAACCAAGTAACATCTAGAGAAATAAGGAAAAGAGAGAAGAACATACTCTAGATGAAAATGCATGCATGTCATGGCAATATATTGAATGAAAGCATAAGGACATACAATGCAAGGCATAAATGATGAGATGCAACGAGATAGCATGGCTATGTATAAGAATTAAAAACAAGCATTCATCATCATGATATCATACATAGGTATATAAGATAATCAATAAATACAAGCACTGCATAAGAATAGGAAATAAACCAAGTGAGATCAAAATGAGTCGAACACAAGCAAATGAAATCCATGACTCATCATAATCCATGAACAATGAATAACTCCTCAAAATAAGAACCAAATGGTCTATCTCCCAAAACCTCGTAGCTCCCCCTAGATACAAGCTACTCTCGATCGTAACAAGATCACACTCCTACTCCCCCTAGACCTAATATCTTCTCCCCCTTTGGCAACAAGCACCAAAAAGCCAACAAGGCAGGAAAAGATGAACATCTAAGCGCTCGTGGTCGAAGGAAATGGTGCAGCGACGTCCTCTATGGGCTCTGCTCCTGGCTGCTCCTGAGGTGGATCCTACTGTGCTCCCTGAGCCTATGCCCCCTGAGCATCCAGCTGCTCAAAGAAACCAAGGTCTATAGGTGACTCAGACCCGCTGTTCTGTGCTACTGTAGTGACTGTGGCAGTCTCCTGAGCTGAAGTCTGCAGTAGTATGAGGTCCGCCACATCCTACTGAAAAAAGCCTCCATGGACAAGATCCTCTGCTACCAAAGTAGTAAGAGTGGAAACTGTGGCAGTAAGAGGTGGAGCTGAAGCTATAGCTGTCTCTGGGCGGTATGGGAGTCTGCACGTGTAGTGTGGACTATGTATGAGAACAGCTCCTGACCGGTACGTGCTGGGAACTGGAGGGTCCTGCCATCTACGAGCTAGAAGAGTGTGAGGGTGAGACAAACAACACAGTCACAGAGAAGGCTGACATGGGAGAGAGCTGTGCTGAAGAGAAAGTCTGTCCTGCTCCCCCTGTCGGTAAGACCCTTGAGAGTGACAGTCCACTGGACTGTGTTTTCATCAGTGCAGTGAAGGGTCCTGGCTGAGTCTGCAGCTGCTGAAACTGGGGAATCACTGATGGTCCTGGCTGCTGACCGGCTTGCCTCTGAGTAAGGTCCGTCATATGAGTCACTAGAGCAGAGACAAGGGCCATCTGCTGACGCTGAAGCTCTGCTTGTACTCTGATCAGCTCCATCATCTAACGTTTGTCCTCTGACACACTCTGTATAAACTCACGCAACCATCCTGCAAGTACTGTCACTGTGACAGTGTACTTAGACTGCGAACCTGTCGGCTGGGGAGGCGCTCCTGTACTGGCTGACTTAGGAATCACTGTCTCTGGCTGAGCTGCCTGCTCGTGTAGTACCGATGACTCCTGCTCCTCCTCTCCTGTGTGCTGGCTGGAGGTAGACTGGGATCCCCTAGGGACTCTAGGTGACTAGCTGGTGGTCACCTTAGGGAAAGCGTCGCACTGCTCCTCTGTCACTAGGCTTATCCTCCTGAAGAGATAGCAAATGTAGGGCTCGTAGACCAAGTTACATCCTCCAACCCTCTCAGAGATCACCTCCTCTATCTCTCCAATCAGAAGGTCTGCCAAGTCAAATGGCTGCCTCCTCAGAATAGCTGCTATAGCTAACTGATGGAGAAGTGTGCACTCCTCTCTCAACCCTGACCTAGGGATGATAGTCCTGGTGACTATCGCTCTCACCACCTTAGCCTCTGCAGTGAGTCTCATAGGGCTTCTATCAGAGCATGGTGTGTGAGGTGGTGGAAAACCAATCGACACCATCTCGTCTAACGGCATCTTCCCTCCCTGAGGTCTGTGGGTTGGTGCAAGTGTACCATAGGCACTCCTGTATAGTAAGAAGTCTGACAAAAGAAGTCCTAGGTTATGGATTAGATCCTGTCTAGTCACACGCTGTGGCTGCCCTCTAAACAAGAATCTGAACTCTGAGCGGTCTCTGGCAACCCACAGTGTGGCGTAGAACTCTAGGACCACGTCCTCTCTGAACCTGTGTGGAGCAGTAACTAGATCTGCTAGCCCTGGCAAGTA
The DNA here is from genome assembly GCA_032690845.1 of Eleusine coracana subsp. coracana. NCBI lineage: Eukaryota > Viridiplantae > Streptophyta > Magnoliopsida > Poales > Poaceae > Eleusine > Eleusine coracana. The sequence goes on along the minus strand of CM064422.1, from coordinate 34,963,368 downwards.
CGTGAAGTACTGCTCCATCTCTGTGCCGGTGGCCCTCCTCATGGCCTCGTACGTCATGTACTGATGTAGCACAAAGAGTCTGTCCTTACCTCTCAGGCCAAGGTAACGTCTCAGACCCTCACCGATCCTCCTCTGGAGGCTAGTCCAGTACCTCTTTCCAGCAATAGGGTCTCTGGGAACTGTAAACCCACTGCTCGAAGGGTACCAAGCAAAGCGCCTTAAGGTCCTTGGTAGGAACCTTAAGGATATCTGGCTCTCCGGCTGTCTGTACAAGTCTCTGCAGCCTCCTCATGCACACTGCACAGGTGCACCTCAGGTCTCCTGCCCGGTGAGCTATCCTTTGAGGGACAGTCTGCTCGGCGTCCTCAACCTCAAGCTGCTCAGACTCAGACTCTGAGGTCTCCTCCTCTGACTCCTCAGCCTCCTCCTCCTCTGACTTCTCCTGCTGCCTGGAGGATCCCTGCTCCGCAGTTCTCGATGACCTCTCCTGATGAGAAGCCGGAGTACGCTACGGCCACGGTGGTGGCACCACTCCAACTGTTAGAGAAGTTGTCCTCTGCTTGGTGCTCCTCCTCAAGCCCTAGTCCTCAGCTGGCTGGCTGATCCTCAGACGGGAGCCAGGTGTCCTACGTGACTGCTCCATGGCGTCCAAGTGCTGAGCCAACCTCCTGGCTCTCTCTGACTCTGGATCCAGTCTCGGTCTCTTCTTGCTCTTAGGCTTCTCTGGCATCTTCCCCTTGCCCTTATCATGTCCCGACCCTACCATCTAACTGCTGCTGCTGTCACTGCATGCACATAGGTAAAGATAGGATAAGCATAGAATCCTATATAAATCTATAAGCAAAGCACCGCCAGGATAGAATGTGCAATAGAAACCCTAGCACTGAATGAAGGACATGATCACTAGGCAAATATGCAAAGTAACAACAGTGATCATCGACTCTAAGTGGCTGGTGTGAAACATCTAGTGTACAGTCAAATAATGGGAAATAAATCTAACTGTAGACTAGACGAAACAAACCCTAGATATGCAATTAATAGATAGGCATGGAATTAATTGCATCTAGGTTGAGCTAATTAATTAATTAATGCAACTAATGATGGGAATTATTGCTAATTGCATCAATTAACTAATCTACTCAGAATTAGGGTATAATCGATGAAAGGAGTGAATGGCAACATATCCTGGGAAGGAATCCAACACGTCGAGAAGGACGAATGCCTCAGAACATGCTCCGATCGCCGAAAAGCTCGGATTTTTGGGCTTGCCGGCAATGGAGGTGGAGGAAAAAGAGGAATCCTTTTCCCTGGAAATCGGCTGTGGGGGTAGAGTTGCTCTTGCGCGCGTATGGGAGAAGGAGTGGAGAGGCAACAACGGTGTTGGTGGTGTGCGGTGGCGAGTCAGTGGTGCAGGGTCGCGTCGGTGAAGGGCAGCACGATGGCACAGGCGGCGGTGGCGCGGCTCTGGTGTGCGGGCGCGCGGGAGCGGGAGCTGGCGGGGCGCGTTGGTGCAGCGGCGCGAGCGCGTGGCTGCGCTGGTCGGCAACGGTGATGCGACAGCGAGGAGAGGCGACGACGTCGACGAGGGATGAGGCGGGGTCGAGTTCTCGGCGTCGGGGGCGAACGAAGAAGGAACAAAAATTCCTCTGACCAATTTTGACCTAGGTCAAATGAACAGTGAACAACCGAGATTCAATCAAGGAAAGATCAATGGCTCAGATCGGGAATTGCATCTCGCGATCAACCATAGTGACCGGACGGTACGGTGTCTAGACCGCACTGTCTGGTCAGGTCCCGAGTCTGCTGGCGACCCACACAGACCGGATGGTCCAGTCTCTAGGACCGTTCTGTCCGGTCTCTATGACCAGACTAACTCGTGACACTATGCCCATGGGCACTAACCAGATTGTACGGTTTGAAGATCAAACTGTACGGTCACTACTAGAAAAATGCTAAGTCAAGGATTTTCTCCATTTTCCAAGTGCCCTCGCCAAACACACAATAAAACACTGCACTTGGAATATAGAGGGAACTCTCAAACAGTCATTTTCAAATAGTGGAACCCTATGGCCTTTAAAATTTCTGCAAAAACCAAATGAAAGAACGAGCAAATAAGAACCAAGACAATAAGGAACCAAATGGGTATGTATGAGCCTTAGTCAATGAACCACGCGAGTAGATTTAACCTCGGAGTTCATGAGAGCTTGCTCAATGGGCATGAAGCACAATCCTTTCCTCTGGTCACACTTGTGGAGATGTAATCTCATATAGAGCATGAAGCACAAATATCTCGTAATGTGACAAGCTTTCTTTGTGTTTCCTACGTGATGCATGCAACAAGCATTTTACATATGCAATGAAGGTAAACATGCCATGTGAATGCAAGTAGTATTAAACAAGACACAAAGGAAACCTAACAATGTCAAGTTTGAACCCCTCTCAAGCTTACTCACTATAAGCCATACCCTTGCCTTGAGAGAAGCCAAACCACCATCTCAAGCACTCGCCCTTGCCTATAGCTATCTTGAGTGGGTTAGACATTGACTAATTTTTATGTGTTTTTCTTTTAGATATTTACACATGCATGGATGCAAAGCATACTAGTCAATAAGGAGTCCTAATTACCATGCAATGCAAGAGAAATAAAAACACATTACAACTACCAAAAACAAAAAGAAACACGGTTACCTCCCTTGTGAGTAGATAGGTCGTTGAGGTCCATGTCACTTGTGGTGGACTTCACATGATCTTCATGAATGCGCTCGGTCCACCACCACCACCATCTAGGTATTGTTCTTGGGCACCCACTTGTACGTAGCCGATCTCTCAAGATCAACAATGCACTTAGGCATCCATATGCTCTTGACCTTTCTTCTCTTGTTTGGTGGTCCCAAAGCCTTGGCTTTCACCTTGTCATCCTTGTTCCTAAAAAGCTTGAAATGGGTGTTCTCATGGAACAAGTTAGCATTAGGTAAAGCAATGGAACTTCTCACCCTAGGACAATCCTTGGTGGCGTGGCCATCCTTGCAACACCTCTCATAATACTAGTCGTCGGTGAGTAGGGGCTTGATCCATTCAGGAATGGAGTCACTCGTCCTGATGATGTCGATGGCGGCGAGATATGAGCCAAGTACCCGGTGGGAGACGTTGTTCACAAGGTTTCTTCCAAGAATCTCCTTGTGAATGGCTCTACCACGTGTGAGCCTCTTGAAGCCGTCCATCACCATCTTCCTCCCTTCCTTGAGCTTGTGATATTCCTTCAAAACAAATGGCTCAAGAGAAGAAACCTCAACCGAGGTGGTTAGTTCATCACACATAGTAGAAGCATCTCTCTTTGAAGAACTAGAGGAGGGAGAGGCAAGGTCTTCAACATTGATGGCCTCAAAAGTAATCTCAAGGGCTTTGTACTTCTCATGAAGATCTACATGATCACCCTTGAGTTTGTCATAACTCTTGTTTAGGGCATCATAAGATGTGACAAGGTCCTTGAGCTCACTCTCAAGCTCACCAACATGGTCCTTAGTCAACTTACACTCTTTTCTTACCACATCCAACATTTTGGATTTCTTGACGACGATGTCACGGGTTTGCTCAAGCATACTCCACAACTCGGCACAAGTGCGCTGCTCGTCATCGCTGTCATCACTACTATTGATACTAATATCGGCAGTGGATCATAGGGCTACCCATGATCCTTGTTTATCGGTAGAGGCATGTGCGAGATCGAGAGTCGATGGACACACAAGACGCAAGGTTTAGACAGGTTCGGGCCTCTCGGAGGATAACAACACTCCGTCCTGCGTTATGTGGTGTATTATGTGGGTTTTAATGAGAGGGCCCCTGCCCCTCCTTATATATCCGGGGGCAGGGTTACATGGCAAGTGTCCTAGTTGGTTACTACATGATTTCCGACTAGGATTCTATCTCTAACTTTCCATCTCTAGTATTGACTTGTCGTGTACTCCAAGTAATAATCCGAGTAGTTATCTTCATGGGTCTTTATCTTTATTGGACCCGGCCCACTCGATAAATATCCGAGTGGTGAGGTATCCCTAGTATTTATATCCCACAGTAGCCCCCGAGAGATTTGCAAGTTAGTTGTTGATCTTCAGTTGATTGACTGATGCTTCACCGTGAATATGATTAAGCTTTTTCATGTACAACAACAAACTTGTAAATGTCTCCAAGAATCTTCAAAAAGGATTATGCGCCATATAATATCCATATGCGAGGAAAAAATCCACCTACTAGGTGTAGGCATAGCCCCCGGCTCAAAAGGTATTTAGATCACAAAATATCTTGTGAGCCAAAAATAATAACACCGAATGTAAATCTGGATCAATCACTTTCCCGATTGATTCGATGAGGAGTTTTAATACGGTAGCCCCTAAGATTGGTTCTACCACTCCCCCCAACTATCAAAAGGAACCATTGGTACTAATGAATCCGAGTGATACTTGATAAGATATATCAAGCATAGCAGTCATCAAAATACCCGGGTGATACTTGATCCAATATAACAAGTATAAGAGCCATCAAAAATATCCAAGCAATACTTGATTAAATATAACAAGTATAGCAGCCCCCGGGCGTGATTTCATGTGAAAAATAACAACTCTAGTTGATCCAATAATACTTGATTAAATATACTCGAGACAAGAAGGCCGAGTGATCCAATAATGAAGCTGAATGATCCAATAACTCGGGATAACAAAACCGAGTGATGTCAATAAAATAGCTCTAGTTGATACTGTGGGATCCACCAATGGAAGACTTGAATGGTCAGGTTGCTGATGTTGCCGCGCTTCATCTCCTCCATGAACGAGAGCCGCCTACAAAAGGATTCCAACTCCTCATATCCCAAGATGCCGGCAACGTCGGCTTCGGCATCGAAGCCGAAGACTAGAGCCGCCGCCTCCATGGTCACTGTGTGGCTGATGTCGCGGACGAGGAAGTTGACGGCCTCGTTGTCGACTTCGTCAGTGTCGAGCCTCATCATAGAGGCAACCTCGGTAACAATGTCGAGGTTGTAGTTCATGGGAAGGCGGTGGAAGTCCACCCAGCCAAGGTTGCTGAGCATCCTCCTTATGTCCTCCCACATGCCGATCGTGGTGAGGAAGGTGTCGTCCAAGTCGAAGTTGGGTACAAACCTTCCCCTCACCGCGAGGTAGTGCTCTTGTTCCTCCGTGCTTGGGAGGGTGAAGCCCTCCTCCACCGTGCACGACGTGAATCATGGCAGTGGTGGTGATCTAGGAACCCCGGCTTGCCGCCGTTTGGCTCCTTGTAGCACGCCTCGTTGGAAGGGGCGCACCGGAGACGGAGTGGCGGGCATGGATCACAACTGCCGAGCCAGTGGATGCGTCACCCACCAACATGTCATTGTGGGTGCCGGAGCTCCCCCTCACCGAGGAGTCACCGCTTGACTCACCGCTGCCACCGGAACTACTTCCCCGGTGCAGCCTCTTGCCCAACTTCCCGACGGAGGAGCGAAGACGATCCATCTGCGAGGAATGCAGAATGTTTGTGAAATCGTGGGTAGTGGGGAAGGTGGAGAGATTAGAGGGATGGTGTGCCGAACTGGGGGCGCCTGGCCTCCCTTTTGTAGTACGGGAACCTTCCAGGAGAAGGACCCGCCTTGAAATTTTAAACTTTGGTAGCGCGCCGATCGGCGCGGAGGTGCGCCGATCAGCTCAATTCAAATTTTGAATCCTCTGACAGTTGTGGCACTTGATTCCCCTCCTTTATGTTGTTTACTGGTACATCATGTTGGTTGGTAGGGGAACAGCACGAAATCCCGATGTCTTGATTGACTGCGCCGATCGGTGCAGGCTCACGCCGATCGGTGCGCCATCTCTTTTTCAGCTTTTGGTCAATTCCGTGTCTCCTTTGCACCATACACCTGCATAGAAATCATACCTGTTCCTCAAAACCAACGCCTGCCGCCTTTGTTACCCATTTGGGAACCATATGGGTACCTACGCCAATTGGCACAGTATTGCGTCGATCGACGCAACTCACCTTGCACCTCATCTCTCGGTCTAGCGTTGATCCTGATGCCTCATGTTCATCTCTTTCACCTAATTTTCACTTTTCGCAATGTTCCGAGAGGTAAGGGGATAAACTCGAATTTGGGGAACTCGGCGTCGATGACCCGGCGTGAATCAGACACGATCCAACCCCGCAACCGTTACACCAAGCACAACTTGATTGTTCCTGCAAGCGAAATCGAGAACACAAGCAAGGGAGGATAAACACGCAATCTGAAATTGCAAATGTGGATGAAGTGAATCACAAGAAGTTTCAACTCAAATAGAGGAAAAACAAAGGGTAGGCAAAATCTCAAAGTTTCACCGAAAGCGCTATTTTTGACTTCACAATTTTTTTTCTATTTTTTCCCGATTTTTTTTGAATTTTTTGATGAGGTCACACAGGGTGGAGCTTAGTGTGGGTCACCTCAACTTTGAGTCAAGAATCTGCTGTAAAAATTTCAGCCCAATCGGAGCAACGAGCGAAAAGTTATGCCTGTTTTACCGAAGGTATGTCAAGATAGGGTTTGAGAGGTGAGGGGGGGGGGGGGGGGAACCGAATCGGGTTGGGTTTTTTTGTTGGAAACATATTGTTGGTGTGGTGGGTGGGTGACACGATGGTGAATCCAATGAAAAACACGATGGTGATGGTGGTGTGCAGCGGAGATCAAAACACAAACCGAATTGAAACACAAATTCAAACCAGCAACTGAACTCGACTAGGACACAAACTCAACACTACGGACTCTGAAATTAAATTATGCAAAGGCTAAACAGTGTCTGGGATGGTGGGGAAATTTTTTTTTGTAGGCTTTTTCGTGGACAAAAGGTGATGAACACAAACGAATCTAAAGGGAAGAACACGATAATACCTCACAGGGAACCTAGGAATCTGATACCACTTGATGTAGATATGGCCCGATCTTCCAAGAGGTAAGGGGATAAACTTGAATTTGGGGAACTCGGCGTCGACGACCCGACGTGAATCAGACACGATCCAACCCCGCAACCGTTACACCAAGCACAACTTGATTGTTCCTGCAAGCGAAATCGAGAACACAAGCAAGAGAGGATAAACACGCAATCTGAAATTGCAAATATGGATGAAGTGAATCACAAGAAAAGGTTCAAGATCTCATCACAAAAGGACTAATCGCCATAGTGGTGTAGAACAAGAACAGGGGCCCTGGATTACTGTAAAAGGACTTGTCGCCACAGTTACAATAATTCGATCAAGCCTAAAAGACGGCGGCTACTGAGTTTATGTAGGAAACAAATACGTCCTAGGGTTGGGGGTGACTAGGGGGGGCGCCCACAACATGGGCTTAAGGCCCGACATGATACATGGCCAAGTTGGCCCAAAATAGGTGGCACAGCACCTTGTCATGGTCACATATTATGACTCACGACCCTTCTGGAGCTAGGACCAGAACCAAAACGACGGCGGCGTCGTCCCGTTTCCAACGCACCAAAGAACGCCTCGTTTGGACGTCGGATGTGGGAGATATCATCAAAACCGTGAAGGGGTGTCGGCTGAATCCGAGACGAACGTGGCGACCGAGTTGGTGATGACTTGTAACATGGGGAAGGCCATGATATGCGCGTATCCAGCATGGTGATGTCCTCATCAGGTAGCATTGACACACGTAGCAGGGCCAATCTGGTGACTGCGCCGAATGGCGCTGACACGCACCGATCGGCGCGACCTCCATTTTTGCTCCTGGCCCCTCGCTTCTTGGCTAGATGTTGCTCTTCATCCTTTCCTGTATCATTTAGCAACCATTTTGCACACAAAAATTAATTCAAAAATATTTTTAATTACCTTGAAAATAGCTCTGTCTCTAAAAATTTTTGTGCTGTTTATTCTTAGCACCCCTTCAATTTGGGGCGTCGTTAGCCTTCTGTCCGGATTTGGGTAATAATACACCGATCGGCACAGAAGTTGCGCCGATCGGCGCAAGCTCTATTCCTTCCTGTTTTTGGTCCTTTTTGTTTTGTTCCTGTATTGTTAGTCTACAGTATGTATATACATAGTTTTGCACAAATAAACAGTCAACACAAGAGCACCCAAGAAATAAGCATACACTTTTTCTATTTCTTTTAATCGGGAGATTGTATTTATTAAAAGCAAGAAAATTAAAAACACTGGGTTGCCCTCCCGGTCAGCACTAATTAACTAAATGAAACGGGTTGCCCTCCCGCAAGCACTAAACAACTTCTAAATCCCCCGATCATTGTGTTGCCTCCCAAGAGCGCTCTAGTTATTTAGAGGTCAAAGAGGTTGACCTCCCCGCAAACAATCAATCCTTAGTGTCGCGGTGCGGGATGAGAGGCTGTGACACTACAAGGTTCTCTTATCTCCATGGTTCATGTACCTAAGAGGACTTATCCATACATCCCCTCCAATTACTCTCGATGCCATGTTGCCACGGTGTCTTATATTTCTTCACTTTCTCAATAGTATGGCACTCTTCTACCTTTGGGCAAAATTTGAAAGAGTAAGGAGTCCCACTTATATCGAAGCTTATCTCACCACTCCCAACATCAATACTTGCTTTTGCTGTCCTCAAGAAGGGTCTACCTAAGATCAGCAGAGTCCTCATTCTCTTATCCATATCAAGCATAAATAAATTAACAGGGACGATGTGATCTCCATCTTGCATAGGCACATCATCAGCAACTCCATCAAGGAAGAGTACCGATTGATCGACTAACTCCAAACACATACCCGTAGGCTCCAATCCAGGAAAATTAACACTAGTGAATATATGACGGGACTTAACACTTACTCTTGCTCCAAGATCGCACAAACACCTATCAAATATCCTTTTTCCAATCATGCATTTGATGCTTCGTGATCTAGGGTCGGGTTTCTTCTCAAGTGCAACATCATTGATTGCCGCCATAAGCTCCTTAGTAAGCTTAACAACCTCCAGAGAAGCTAGAGACTTCTTGTTTTGCATCATGTCCTTAATGTACTTATCATAGGTGGGTACTTGAATAGCATCAACAAAAGGGACATTGATGTAAAGCTTCTTCATAATATCGACGAACCTTGCAAATTGCTCATCGTGTTGCCGCACTCTTCCTGTCTTTGTCAGTAGTTGAGTATCTAGGAACGTTGCAGGGCCATGCCCCTCTGCCTCCATGCCCATTTTTAGACCAGAGAGGTCAACAACATCCTTGCGCCGTGCTCTCAGGGAGCCGATCGGCGTCGTCGGGACCGTTGCACTGGTAAGTGCCAGGTGTGCGCCTGTAGGGTGCTCTGGATCTTCTATTTGTTTTCCTGACCTCGTAGCTATTGCCTTCAACTGCTGTGCAGACTTCGTACTGCCAGGAATAGCCCCTTGTTGCCTTGAATGGCTGGCGATAACTATCCCATCTGTTGCTCCATAATCCTGGTATGCTTCAAAATCTGCTCGTTGGAGCTCCCAATTTCTATCACCTTGTCATTAATTCCCTCAAGGACACGATCAATCTCCTTGAAGTTAGCTTGATTGTCCTTGTTGATCTTCTCTTGAGCTTGGAAGAACTCAGGACATTGGAGACGAAGTGGGATAGAATTTTTGCATGGACGAACTAGGAGAGAAAGAACTCCTTTGCTGCTGATATTGGGGCTTCCATCCACTATTCTTCATATATTATAGCATCTTTATCTCTTTAGGGCAATCTTTCTGCACATGACCAAATTCCCCATACTCACCAAGTGAAGTGTGATTCTGCTAGCCTGAGTGGCTCTTCCTTAGAGATATGAAGATTATTGTCCAACCTCCTTTGAATAGCGTTGAGGCGATCCATAATCAAGTCTTCATGAGTCCTCTCAATCACACTCTTTACCACTCCTTTTGAAGGTTGCAAATTCCTTGAACGTCTCTCGCCATCCCATGATTCATTTTCAACTAGCAACTTGATCAAATCCTTAGCTTGGGTGGGAGTTTGTGACCTGAATGAACCTGCAGCTGAAGCATCCAAGTGTTGACGAGATGGAAGATTCAATCCCGTGTAGATCTTCTCAACAACTTCTCCAACCGTCAGACAATGATGAGGGCATGCATCCATATATTCATTGTATCTTTCCCATGCTTCTCCAATGCTGTCATCAACATTCTGTGTAAATCCAAGAATCTTATTCTTCAAGGCTTAAGTCTTACCGGGAGGGAAGTATTTGACCAAGAATTCAGCTGCTAACGTGTTCCACACCGTCTTTACTGAGTTTTCCAATCCATTGTACCATCGCTTGGGGCGTCCAACTAGAGAGAAGGGGAACAACCGCACACGTGCTTGGTCTCCGGTCAATCCCGCTATCTTGAATGTACTGCAAACCTCAATGAAGTGTTGCACGTGATGATTAGGATCTTCCAAGCCTGTGAATGGTTGTTGCACCACTATTCCAACATATCTCTCCAATTGATACAGAAGTTGATCTTGAGCTTCTTGAAAATCTGTCTTGACAACATTAGTCAATAGAGGCTTGAGATGATTAACCATAGGTACCTCTGCCATCTCCTCTTCTTCTTGATCTTGAGCTTATATTGTGAATAAAGTTCGAGGGGTGACGCTGACTGTTTCTTCAGCTAAATCTCTAAGTGACTTGCCTCTCTTCTCAGCTGTTCTCTTCTTGCAAAATAGTCTTTCTGGATCATCGGTGCAATTAGAGGGTTTGTTTGACTTAGGACCGTCCATACCTGTTAGTTTCACTTAACAGAATATATGTACTAAAGAGACGAGAAAAATTAAGCACAATGATTAGACACTAATACATCAAACAATGTTTAAAAACCTGCTATGGTCCCCGGCAACGGCGCCAGAAAGTAAGAGCTTGTTGGTCATAACTACGCACCCACTTATATACTGCAAGAGGATAGTGTATGATTGTAGCACTTTTTCCCTTGAATTGAGTATTCCAAGGTTTATCAAATGCACTAGGACCTTAGGGATAATTAAACAAAGTTAACAGTAAAAGATCCAGTCAAAGCTACTGTCAAGTTCAGGTTGCATTAGGGGAGATTTGCCAGTGCAAGGATGTGCCAGACAGTAAATCTGTTGTTGCACCAATCAGCGTAGGGATTGAGCCGATCGGTACACTGGTGAATCTATGGTCACGCCGATCGGCGCAGGTGTTGAGCCGATCGACACACTCGTGAATCTAAGCCAAAGTGCGCCAGATGCTTTGTAAGCCTAAGCTGATAAAGTGAGTAGCCATATATCTACTAGTGAGATCGTGACCAGAAAGTCTAATTAAATTGCAACATAATGGGTGATTACATGGATCAATGAAAACCTATAATGAATAGGACCACCCTTAATCGTTGCCGAGAGGAAACCATTAATCGCGTGAGTATATTACCCTACTCAACTATCCAATAGTGCTACACAGGTTTCGTGCTGTCACCGCTAAACCACACTACTAGCATCATCAAGAAACCATAATCAATACAATGTCCGAATACTATCCTGATCAACACGATCAAGATAATATCTACTTAATTAGCCTAGAACTAAGCAATTGGAATAAGCACATGCATGATTGTAGAATCAAGATAGACAAATCACCAAAACCATCATCAACATATTCAATCATCCTTGAGATACATAGAGTAAGATTCATCCCCGTCGAGGTGGCCAACCTTGATGGATCAACTCTTGACTCAATGGTTCTTGAAACTCAAATACAGATCTATTCTAATGGGGCAAGCCCCGGTGGCTCCAACTCATGGATCTGTTGTCCCTCTGTCGCCTTCCTCTCTCTCTAATTCTTTTTCACGACCAGGGGTTTACAAATATTTATAAGGGTTCTACTCGTAAAAGACTCGGTTTCTAGCAAATAAGGAAGTTGCGCTGATCGGCGCAGGATTACGCTAATCGGCGCAAGCCGTGTCTTCTTTGGTTTCTACTCTGAGTCGGTTCCTTTGTCTTCCACAGCTGCCATGTGGGCCTTTTCCTTCGAGATAAAGTCTTGTACTGCATGTCGAGATCTTGAAGTTCCATAAATCTTCCAGGCAAATATCTTCAAGTGTCTTGCGCAGATAAACTTCCATAAGCATGTGGAATGGGCCTCGGTCACTTTTGTGGGCCAAAACACCTTTGCGCCGATCGGCTCATGGACTGCGCCGATGGCGCACTGGGCTTCTTCAGTGCTTGTCGTTGGTTCTAGATTCCTGTCCTCTCCAGTATCACTTTAATCATCAATTTTATCTTTTTCTACAGTAAAGCTCCAAAACAACACATATACAAATATATAGGCAATATCATACGTAAATGGCCTAAATCAGTATCAATTATGCTCTAATTGGGGTCATATTCACATATAAAAGGGGTACATGGGGAGTGCCAACAGTGAAGACATCCCAACCATCGATCCATTGGGTACTATCCAAACCAAGTCCAATCCCATCCACCAACCAACCATTCCCAACCATTCCAACCCATAACCAACTAATCCAATGAGGATTCCAGGCCGCTCTTGACCGTGAGCACGGCTATTGTGATAATTTGATACTCTGCAGAATTTGTACCACCTTACCCACAAGTCATGATTTCGTCCCTTGTTGCCAGGTGGACTAAAGTCCCCATGTTGCCATGCTAGCCAAGCACTAGCACACTTCCTCAGGTGTGTGGCCAGGAGATCACTACGAGGCTTTTATAAAGGGTGTCCCAGTACATGCTAGCCACTAAGGTTCCACTCCCGTTCATAAGTGATAGCCTATCAACAAGCAGTTCATCACCCCAGGAGCCCCCTCTTGAGCCATTCGGATACAAGGACAATCCTCTTGACTTCCATTCCCCGCTCCACCAAAATGTTGCACCGACAGTGGGTAACTCCTAATTAATCAGCCAAGCTATTCCATTGCAGCCTTCTGATGGCACTGTTGTCCTGGGTTACCGCTCCAAGAACCGGTTCCTAGGATCTACAACAAGCCTACCACCACCAACCATGTGCCCACGGCACCACATCCATTCCATCCGTCTTGCATAGATCCCTAAGTCCTTGTTGCTAAAAGTATTACCAACCATTCCCCATGTGATACTGTTCATTAATCAACGTTAAATTAGACCCAACCACCCAATAAGCAACTAAGCATGTCTACGTATTGATAACTAGAACTCTAGTTCAAGGCGACAAGGACAAGGTAAAAGAATACTAGTAAACCCTAACAATAGGTTTCCAATCATTTGACACAAGCATGCAATTCCACAATAAGCATTTTAATAGGTACAAAATGCATCAAGGACACTTGCCTAGAAATGGATGTTCCTGCTCAGGTCTTCAATTCACGGTCTTGTGATTCCAGGAACAACACGTTCTCTAATTAACGTCACACAGGCACGATATGCACACAATCAAATAAGCAAACTAATAAACAGCACACCAAACAACAATAAAGTACTTTAAAATCAAACTCAAAAGATAGTACACATTCCTACGATTGCGTGAGTGCAAGAATCGGCTAAATCAGTGTTATGAGTAAAAAATTATGAAGGTTTGAAAGTACAAGGTTAAAATAGTAAAATTAGCAAATTATTGCAAGACAATATAAATAAATAATATTAATCACTACGATAGGTAGTGGTGCAAGAATTACTTAAATCCGGATTACGGTTGAAAAAAGTTATGAAGGTTTCAAGTTTTAGGGCTGAAACAATAAAAACAGATAAGTTAAAGGGCCTAAAAGTAATTTTAGGAAAGTATAAGGGCTAAACTATGAAATGTAAGTATAAAATATAATTTATGAAAATTCAGGGACCAAAAAGTTTAGGGACTAAATTGCAAAAATATACATCCAAAATATAATTTATGAAGAACTAAAGGACCAAAATGTAATTTTGTAAAAGGTTAGGGGCTTAAGTGTAGAAGTATAGGACCAAAATACATTTATAAATAAGTACAGGGGTGTTTGTGTAAAATTCAGGGCCAAAATATAATTTAGGAAAAGGCTAGGGGCTTTTCTATAAAAATATTGTGCTAGAAATAATTATGTAAAAAGTCAGGATTATAAATATAATTCTATAAAGGTTTTGCAAATTTTTTAGGATTAAACTATAATTAAAATAAAGAGTAGGGGCCTAATCACAAAACAAGCATTTATTAGGAATTAAATTAAACTCTAAAATTCGTAGACCAGATCCACGGGATTCGTGGACCAGGGTTGACCGGGAGTCTACGATCCATAGTGGACCAGAATGAAGGGGTATAGGAGGGATCTAATTGTGGCTATTAGATCTCGATCCGACAGCGCATGAGGACCCGGTGGCTGACGGCAGATCAGACGGTGGCGCAAAGGTAGGGGGCTCACCAGAGTTGGGCCGTGGTGCCGCTCCGGTGATGGGATCTTGACCGGAAGGTGCCAAACGGGAAGACGGGGAGGTGGCGGGCTCACCTCGGTGGTCGCGCACGTGCGTGTAGGGTCAGGGAGACGTCATGGCGTGCGGCGGCGGTTGCAGGGGCTTGGCAACGGCAGGGAGAAGCTTCGGGCGACTGAGGCGGTCGTTTGGCACATCGGCGTGGAGCTCGTCGAGCTCCCAGGGCGGAGCCGATGGCGCGGGCGTCAGTGATGCGTGGGGACTCGGGCGGCAGAGGAGGCCGAAGGGGCGGGAGGCGGAGGGGCAGGTCCTGCCCATTTATAGGGGCACGAACTCCTAGGGTGGCCAGGGCGTGCCTGCCGAGGGTGGCGGCGATGGCTGCCTAGGGTTCGCGTGGCGCGCAGGTGGGGCTTGGCCGCGGCTGGGCTTGCGTAGGGCTGCTAGGCCGAGTAGGCATGGGAGTGGGCTGCAGGGTGCGCTGGGCCGAGCGCGCGTGAGGTGGGCTGTGGGGCTGGCAGGCCTACCAAGCTGGGAAGGGAGAGAAGGGGGAGGGGATGCTGGGCCGGGCAGGCTGAAAAGAAGAGGAGGGGGAAAGGAGTAGGGCCTCATGGAGGGGCTTTCGGCCCAAGCCAGGGCAGGCTGAGGGGGAGGGAGAAAAAAAGGGGAAAACTGGGCCAGGGAAGAAAATTGGCTCATGGCCGTGGCAGGCTTGGGAAGGGAGGGAAGAGAAGAGGGGGAGCTGGGTCGAGGGGTGAGATTTCAGCCCACAGTCCAGGGAGGGTTTTCTTTACTCTTTAATTTTTCCTATTTCCTATTCTATTTCCTCTCCAAATCAAAAACAAATTTGACTATTAAAATACATTTTGCACACGATAAAAACCTAGTGCTTCTAATTTGGCATGAATGCAACATACAAAATATTAATAACCTAAATTAACTTATTTAATTTAGAAAATAGCCTTTTGCCTAAAATAAATTATAATTATCTAATTATCTAATTAATTTATAATAAAATTTTAATCTGTTATAAAATGTTGAAATTTAGTGAAATTGGGTCATAAACTAAAATTTGAAATTTTGGGGTGTGACAGGTACCATCAAATCTCGATGAAAGAATCTGACCAGCTCGTGACATCTTTTATCACACTGTTTGGCTCTTACTGCAATGTAACGATGCCTTTCAGGCTCAAGAACACCGGTGCGACTTTCCAGCATTGCATCCAATGGTGCTTCGACCACTTGATCGGTCACACGGTTGAAGCCTCTGTGGACGACATCGTTGTCAAGTCCAAAAAGGCAGACACTCCTGTGGCTGACCTTGAGCACGTCTTCGCTAAACTACGCGCGAATGGCTTAAAGCTCAACATCGAGAAGTTTGTCCCGAGGGGGATGCTTCTTGGGTTCATCGTCTCTGAGCGAGGCATCGAGGCTAACCCCGAGAAGATCTTCGTGATTGAGGGTATGGGCCCGGTTTAGAATCTCAAGGGACTGCAACGTCTCACGGGCTGTCTGGCAGCGTTAAGTCGCTTCATCTCGCGCCTTGGTGAGAGGGTGCTTCCGTTGTACAAGCTCCTGAAGAAGTGGACCCCTGAGGTGCAGACCGCCCTCGACAATGTCAAGCGCATTTTGAGCAACACCCCGGTACTGACGTCCCTGACCCGAGAGAGGTGATGCTGCTATATATAGCGGCAACGACCCAGGTTGTGAGCTCGGCGCTTGTAGTCGAGCGAGAAAGCGAGGGTCACACCCTCAAAGTCCAACATCCTGTCGACTATGTCAGCGAGGTCCTGTCCGACTCAAAGACCAGGTATCCCCAAATCCTCAAGATCCTCTACGCGGTGATGGTCGCACGACGCAAACTCCGACACTACTTCGACTCCCACTTGATACACATTGTGAGTTCCTTTCTGCTTCAAAAAATTATACAGAACAGGGACACGGCGGGCAAGGTCACCAAGTGGGCGCTTGAGCTGATGGGGCACGACGTCACGTACTAACCTCAAGCGCCCATCAAGTCCAAGGTGCTCGTCTATGACACCTAGGTGTCTCATTTCTACTTAACAAACATGAAGAGCACAAATCGTAAATAATATAGCATGAAATGATGGAGCCTAGTTCATTTGAATTAATTCTAGGCAATTCAAAAACCCTGCAACCAAGATAAAGAAGCAACTTAAAAATTTCAATACAACTTATACCAAATAAATACATACTCAGATTGGTAATAATAAAATAGAATTTTATAAATTTAATGAGCATTTTACCAAATGTGGAAATACCCCAAATAACTAATTCAAACTTAAAAACCTATTTAAAGAAAATATTAATTCTCAAATAATTTTTATTGCAAATTTTGATTTTGTCTTCACTAAGTGGCTACAAATATCACAAATCACCATTGTGCAAAATTCCATAATTTTAGGAGGCACCTAGCTCTTTTAATTTGATTTAACTAAACCCAGGGACCAATTTGCAAGGATATTGAAAGGTTAGGGGGTTCAGAGGAAAATTGCTTATCTGTTTCTTCTCCATTGGCCACCGGCGCATAGAGTACTTCTCCAGTCCTCCGCACGCCACCGCTCGCCTCGAAACTCCACGTGAAATACTGCGTGGCGCCGTCCCATCCCATCTGCTACCCCTCTCCCCGTTTCTCCTGCCGTCGATGCCACGCCGCCTTTTTACTTCCCGTGCGGCCCACCGACATGACCTTGCCCTCACTGCTCGACCACCTTGCTCCCGACCGTTTCCATTGCTCCGTCAAAATGTGAATCGATGCGCTGACCCTTGCCAAACCATGCGACACCCTCCTAGTCCTCTCATGTCCACTCCCTTCCCTCTGCTCTGTGCCTTCTTCTTTTCCCCCAACCCCCACCAGCCACCATTATTGAGCCCAAGTTCGAGCTCAAACATTGCTACTGCCCCGTGCCTTCCAAACCAGAATCCGTAGCAAACCCCTGCGCCTAGACCACCTCCTACCTCCCTGCACCTTGCTGGGCCTCTTCCTCGTACTCACTGCTTGAATCGAAAGAAGAACCAAGAGTTGATTCCGGCCGAGTGTCGACAACGCCGCCGTGAAATTCTCCATCTATGGTGAGTCTCGACACCTAAATTGTGGCGCCCCTTCCCGGAGGATCGAGGTCCCGAAGGTGCTGATAACGCAGACACTCGATAATACAACATTTGTCCAAATTTATGTTGAATATTACATCATTAAGGTTATCAGAGTGCAGTAGAATAGTACAACTTCATGAATGTTTTGAAAACAGTAGAAGCAAATAATGTTAAGAAAACTACGATCTTGATGATACAACGTAGTATTGATTCATGCCCGAAGAACCATCACTCTAGCAGCACACAACATCACTACGGCGGCAAGTCGGACTCCTAGTGGGCAGTCCAACCCTCAGCGACATGCACGTCCCAAGGCATCACATCTACAGGCAATTCTATTTCTTCATTACCTGAAAAACAACAATGGCACAAAGCCTGAGTACTAATTACTCAGCAATACTTTCCCGTCAGACACCTAGACATGCAATGGCTCTAATAGGTGGCTTATTTGAAAGGACTAGCACTAAGCAACCTATTAGTTCTATAAAGTTTTATCTATCAAATTAAATGGGTTGAGCTGAAATGTAACTTTAGTTACAACAATAAGATAATAAAACAATACATAAAGTAAATACAACATAAGAGCAATAATAGTAACATCAACAATAAACATCATAATAAATTTCCAAGTACCATGTGCAACTATGTGATTGGCGTGGTGACCAAGTGGTACTCATTACTGCGAGGGACAACAATTGCAATCAATTTACACTAGCTGGGAAAACATGAGATACACGACACATACGCACCAATTAAGGTCATATATGGCAACCTTTAGCAAGAAAAGCACATACACCTCAGCTCAGGTGTGGTGACGTCGAGTGGGCATGCCGTTCTACCAACAGTACTTCGTGGTATGACCAACGCACCTTAACCATCCTTAATGCAAGTGACCTTTAATGCTACATTGGTTTACTAGTGCCCATAAACTAGCATGCATTCGGTACTGTTCAATACTTGATCAAGGGGCTGACCACGGACGGGTCCTATGTTCGACAAGGCAGGGCTACCACAATCAACACCCATGTGTTGCTACAAACCTACACATACATTATCCTTGCCTGGTCATAACATCAAAAGTAAACTTCTTTTAATAATTCCCATTCTAGTGGTCAAGTTCATTCCTTAGTAGTAATAATATTTAGCAAGACTAGTAATTACTAAGCATAGCATCACAATACCAATTCAACTAAAGTTCTAAAGACAGTAGCATAGGTCATTTGGATGTCATGCAAAGAGGGTTTCAATCAACTCCTATGACCTAATGCAACAATAATCATAGACACTAGTAATGATATAAACTAGCAAAATTTTATAAAAGGGCGAATGTAAACTGGGGCTTGCCTTGATCAATGTTAGTGCTAGCAACTACAACTTCTTGCTCTTGAGGGTCAACGTCCTTCTGAAAAGTCTTCCTCTTAATCCTGATGGTCGTTACCTATATGATGGAATTGAGTTAACGGCATTGTCGGAACACTGTTTTATGCAATGCTAAGATGCATGCAAGCACATTCGTGTTTTAATATTGTCGAAGCTTGAGATCGGCAATAAATATATAAGGCTACGTCGAGACTAAGAACTACGATGGTAACACAAGACGCCGAGTTATACAGGTTTGGGCCCTCTTGTTGAGAGTAAAAACCCTACGTTCTATGTTCTGTGTATTGTATTGATGTTGCTGTGTCTAATTGCTTCTATCCCTCGATAAGGGGTACCCTACCGCCTTATATATCCGGTCGGCAGGGGGGTACATGAAGAGTCCTAGTCGAAATCCACAAGGATTTACATAGAAAGTCTATCTCTACATGCCTTGTGCTCCAAGTCGAGTTGGTCGGCTTCCATGTTGATGAAGTACCCGGTCGGCTACCGACTTAGTCTTGTATGAGGATACCTGTAAAGCGAGTATCCCACAGTAGCCCCCCCGAATGCTTCCTGATTTTGAGCTTTGATTCTCAGAGTGATCTTCGATGTTGATCATAAATTAGGATACCTCTTTATTGAAGTTCCTGATAGATCTGGTGCACCGATCAGGTGCACCTGATCAGGTGTAGCCCCTGACTCTTGTATAATTTGGAGACTAACAAATAATGCAAGAGTCTAACTATATTAGCTCTTATTATTTTGTATGTATTTTACACAAACTCCTGAGTCTGAGCTTAATAGACCTCTGGTCATCAAACTAGTAAGCCAACTTGCAAGGCTTCAACCTTGCCGACCGATTTAGCAAAAAGGCCGAGTGATATTCACTATGTCCGAGTGACTTGGCCCGTCTAAATTTTATGATATCAATCATATTCAATTCATGTGAACCAATATGACATCAGTCATATAATGGTATTAAGCTAAATGATATCAGTTATAATATAGCCTTTCCCTATTAATTAGTCACTCTATCTATTCACAAGTCCAATTTTGGCAATTTGGTTATTGACTTCAATCAATACCATAACCTTTGAACTTATATCCATATGACCATCAAGTCCTTCACCACATATGGTCCTTCCCACTTTGGAGAAAGCTTGTGCTGGTTCTTCGTTGACTGCACTCGGCGAAGCACTAAATCTCCAACTTGGAAATGGCAATTTCCTACGTTTTTATCATAATATTGACACAAGCCTTGCTGGTAAAGTGCCGACCGAAATAGAGCGCGATCATGCAACTCCTCTGCTGCAATCAAATTGATCTCTCAATTCTCCTCACAAAGTTGTTCATCATACACCTGAACCCGTGCCAAAACAAGGCTGACCTCGATCAGCAACATAGCCTCTGAGCCATAGACCAATGACAAAGGTGACTGACCAGTTGCCCGACTGGTGTTTGTGCGAAGCCCCCAAAGAACTGAAGGCAATTTGTTGATCCACCGACCGACATAAGGCTTAAGCCTGTGAAATATCCGTGGTTTCAATCCTTGAAGAATCATACCATTGGCCCGTTCGACCTGCCCATTGCTTAGAGAATGAGCCACTGATGCAAAGTGGATTTTTATTCCCATCTCATCGGCAAAGTCACGGAACTCCATTGATGTGAATTGAGTGTCATTATCGGTGATGATATCATGAGGGACCCCAAACCAAGTGAATATATCCTTGACAAACTCGATTGCCTTCTTAGATGTTATCTTGCCGACCAGCTTTGCTTCAATCCACTTGGTGAATTTATCAATTGCAACGAATAGATAAGAGAACCCGCCTGGCGCCTTTTTGAAAGGACCGACAATATCAAGCCCCCAAACAGCAAAGGGCCAAGTCAAAGGTATCATCTGAAGTTGCTGTGAAGGAACATGCGTTTGTTGAGCGAAGAATTGACAACCTTCACACTTCCGAATGACCTGGTGTGCGTCTTCGACCGCCGTGGGCCAATAAAACCCTTGTCGGAAAGCTTTGTTGACCAAAGTCTTGGAAGCCGCATGATTGCGACATATCCTAGAATGAATTTCTTCTACCAACTTCTGGCCTTCTGGTATCGAGATGTATCTCATCAAAATGTTTGATCATCCTCTTTTATAGACTTGGTCTCCCACCAACTGATATCCTCGACATCGGGTCTCTAACCTTCATTGCTCATTAAGATCCGAAGGCAGCGTTCCCTTGTCCAAATATTGGATGAGTGGGTCACGCCAGTCGGTCTCCATGTTGGCATCAACAACAAGATCAGTGACAACACTCATTAGTACATCCAACCGAGGAGAAATCATGGGGGAATCCAGAGTGTGTACGAAAACACCTGGCGCGATCGCTGATCGGGATGATCCCATCTTGGCCAATTCATCAGCCGCTTGGTTATTGTCTCGAAGAACATGCGTGAACTTCAATCGGTCGAATTTGTCTTCGAGCTTCCTTACTTCTTGACAGTAAGCACTCATATTGTCATCCTCACAGTTCCAATCCTTAGTGACTAGATTAATGACCAAAGCCGAGTCACCAAAGACATCAAGGCGCTTGATGCCGAGTGACTCGGCAATGCATAGACCATGTAGAAGGGCTTCATACTCCACAGCGTCGTTGGACGCGTGAAACATCACCTGAAGGACATATCAAAGCTTCTCTCGAGTGGGTTAGATAAACATGACTCCTGCACCAGCTCCCTATAATTGAAGAGATCCATCGAAGTACATTTTCTAATACTCGATATCTTGTGCAGTAGGTGGATTTTGAATCTCTTTCCACTCGGCAACAAAATCAGCTAATGCTTGTCCCTTTATAGCTAACTGAAGTGCGAACATAATGGTATATTAACCAAGTTTGACTGCCCATTTAGCAATTTTTCCTTCGGCTTCTCGATTGTGCAGCACTGTGCCGAGTGCAAAGGAAGTCTGGACTTTGATTGGATGAGCTTGAAATAATGGTTCAACTTCCTGGAGGTGATCAACAATGCATACAACAACTTCAAGATCTGTTGATACCTTGTCTTAGAGGCTCAAGGACCTCACTCACAAAATAGACCGGGTGTTGTACATTTTGTATATGTCCCTCTTCTTCTCGGTCGACTGTTAAAACAGTACTCACAACCTGAGTTGTGGCCGATATGTAAAGTTGAAGTTTTTCTCCTGGCTCCGGAGGCACCAATACTGGAATGCTGCTGAGGTAAACCTTCAACTTGTCCAATGCCGACTGCGCCTCTTCAGTCCAAACGATGTCCTCCTGCTTTTTAAGCAGTCGGAAAAGTGGTAACCCACTAACCCCCAGTCAGGAAATGAAGCAACTCAGGGACGCCATGCCTACGGTCAGCTTCTGAACGTCCCTTTGAGAATTAGGTGGCACTATATCAAGGATCGCCTTGATTTTATCCGTGTTGGCCTCTATACCTCGTTTTGAAATGATGTAACCGAGTAGCTTTTCCGAAGGAACCCCAAAAACACACTTCTTAGGATTCAGCTTCATTGAATAATGCCTTAGATTGTCAAAGGTTTCTGCCAAGTCACAAATAAGTTCCTCGATGTTTCGAGTCTTGACAACGATGTCATCAACATACGCTTCTATGTTCTGACCAATTTGAGTAGCAAGGCAGCGTTGAATATCCTGTTGGTAAGTCGCGCCAGCGTTCTTCAGACCGAAAGGGATTGTGATATAGCAATAGGTGCCAAAGGGTGTTATAAAGGAAGTTTTAATCTGATCTTCCACATTCAGTGGGATCTGGTGATAGCCTGAATAGGCATCTAGAAAGCTTCAGTGGGATCAGAATCGAGCATGATTTCCTTGGTTTAGATATCATTGGTCTAAATCTTGTCTTTGGTGGGCTTTTTTGTTGGAACCGCCGCTCCAGTCTGCTCCTCCATGTCGACTGCCTTCTGGATCTCCTTGTGGTTGGACAACATCAACTGTTTATTGGCCATCTCACAACTCTGCATATCGCAATCGAAAGAATTCCAAAGATCAGAGTGGAGGGAGATTATTCCGTTCGGGCCTGGCATCTTAAGGGTGAGATATGGATAATGCGGGACAACCATGAATTTAACCATCGCCGATCGATCGATGATAGCATGATATGCCGAGTCAAAATCCGCCACTTGGAAGAAAATGCGCTCGGTCCTGAAGTTTTCACGGGTGCCGAAGGTGACTGGCAGATTGATCTGTCCAATATGAACGGAAGTCTTGCTAGGCACAATCCCATGGAAAGGTGAAGAACTCGGCTGAAGAACATTGACCGATAGACCGAGCTCTTTAAGAGTCTTGGTAAAGATTAAGTCCAAACTGCTTCCTCCATCAATGAGTATTTTGTTGAACTTTACCTCCTTCATCGTAGCAGCAAGAACCAGTGGGTATTGACCCGGCTTTGGGATATTCTTGGGATGATCCGACAGATCAAAGGTGATTGGCACCTCAGATCACCTCATGAATTGAGGCGCAGCTGGTTCCATCGAGTTGATCTCCCAAAGTTCCAGTTTCTACTTGCGCTTGGACACATAGGCATCTGGGCCACCGAAGATGTAGTTGACTTCCTTGCGGGGCTCCTGGAACTCTCTTGAATCATCCTTGTCACCATTGTCCTTGGTCTTGTCTTTGCTATTGTGCTTCGGGGGATCTTTAGCCCACCTTAAGCGCAGCTGTTGCAAAACCCTTCAGATGATAGCAATCCTTCGCTTTGTGGTTTCCCTTTGGATGCCAAAGGCACGGGCCACTCAGCAGCTCATCTGTGGATGGTTGATTTGGTCGAGGGTTCTTCTGAAGTCGGTCCATCGTGTGAACCGCGTTGTCAGACTTCCTCTTCTTTTCCGTCTTGGAGGAACCGGGCTTGTCCGACCGCTTCTCCTTGCCTTTTCCCCGGATGTCATCTAATGCCGACTCACCAGACGCGAACTTGTCAGCGACCTTGAAGCACTCTTGAGCGGTCAGTTTGAGGTCATGGTTCCTCCGACTGATCTCTCAAACCAAATCATCGCTGCGGATTCCTCTTTGGAAGGCAGCAATAATTTGTTGGTCCAGGACGTTGGGGATCTCAGTCTTCTTAGCGCAAAATTGCTTGATGTAGTCACGAAGAGGTTCATCGGTCTTCTGCTTGATCCGAGTGAGGTCGAAGTGGTTACCCGGTCGATTGCAGGTAGCTTGGAAGCTTTCGATGAGCTTCCTGTTGAGGTCTCCCCAAGACGTGATTGACTCCTCTGGAAGAGATGTGAGCCATATCCGAACGGCTGGATCCAGGCAGACCGGAAGGTAATTAGCCATTACGTAGGAATCACATCCAACCGACCGAATCGCCGTGTCATAGAGCTGCAACCACTCTCGAGGGTTCGTCTGACTATAGTATTTTTCGATAGGGATCGGCCTGAATCCTCTTGGCCATCGAGCTATGCGAAGCCTAGGGATGTAGGCTTCGATGCCATCGATCTCGTCATCAGTAGACATCAGCGACCGCCTATGACATTCTGGAGAGGGAGTTGGATGGCGGCCGTGTCGCGGACCTACATCATCGTCATGATGACGTCGCCGATGGTCATTATCATCATTATCACACAGATCCCGATCGTCACGTCTCCAACGGTCGTTGCGGTCGCCTCTTGGAGGATCTTGACGGTGCTCTCATTGGTTGTACTGTCGGTCGTCCTATCGGTCTTCCGTTCTCCAATCACGGCGTTCTTCCTCATAGCGTCGGTTGTCCCGAGCGCGTTCTTCATAGTGAGAGTTGATGGTACCTCGTCCATTATGGATACTAAGAGAATTTCTTAGATCTTCACGCCCATGCCGACCTCGTCAAGACGCATGACTAGAACTTCTCACTGACTAAGATTTTGCGGCCTCTTGAGCTGCAGCAGCCTTAAGCATAGCCACCGCCTTCTGCATCGCTGGGGTCTGAAAATTCGCATCGACCATTAGAGTGTCGAGCAAAGTTTTGGCCTCGATGATGTTATTCTGAGGAGTGTGGTAGACCTTGATGCCATCCACTTCGAGTTCTGGACCAAGATCCAGTCGGCTTGTGTTGCGTGAATCGCGCGACCCTCTTAGTCAATGGCAGTGACCGACCGATAAGTCATCAACTGGAGGGTTCTCCTCCTGTTGTCCTCCTTCAGCTTGTTGTCTCGGGTGGCCGTCGACGGGGTTACGTTCTTGTTCACAGTCTTGGTCACCATCTTGGTCTCTATCCGCGGGATCTGTTGTATCCACCATGTTGACAGTATGGGGATATGGGTAAGCGGATCCGACATGGTCCTCATCAAAAGACCGATCCAATTTTGAATCATTCTTGAAGGAAGGATCTTCTTCCTCAGATCTGAGTGGGACCAATGCGGGAATCAGATCTGACAAACTCGACGAACACGCCATAGAGATAGCTGCGACCGAGTTGACCCTGTGCTGCTCCGGACCTAGGGCTCTGTTGTCGCCGACCGTGAAGTGGAGCGAACCAATGGAGATCTTCAAGTCTAGCGAGTACAGAAGAGTGGGAATTTCGGCTATCGTAGTCGACGGAGAATCCCGGCGAGCCTTGTCCCCTTCCTGGCGTGCCAACTGTCGAAGCTTGAGATCGGTAGTAAATATATAGGGCTACGTTGAGACTAAGAACTACGATGGTAGCACAAGACGCCGAGTTATACAGGTTTCGGCCCTCTCGTTGAGAGGAAAAAACCTACATCCTGTGTTCTGTGTATTGTATTGATGTTGATGGGGGGTACCCTGACACCTTATTTATCCAGTTGGCATGGGCGTACATGAAGAGTCCTAGTCGTAATCCACAAGATTTACATAGAAAGTCTATCTCTACATGCCGTGTGCTCCAAGTCGAGTCGGTCGACTTCCTTGTTGATGAAGTATCCGGTCGGCTACGAACTTAGTCTTGTATGAAGATACCCGTAAAGAGTATCCCACAAATATCAATTAAATTATTATTATGTTCTCGAAGCCATATGCTTCAGAGAAGTGGGGTTGTTTTTTAAATTATTATATATATTCTCTATGCAATTAAATAGAGTAAACGAGTGATATGAGCAATTAAATTAATTAATAAAGCAAATTTATGTTTCGGGACATGTGTGATTTACCGTGAACAGAGGCTTATATGAGTGATTTTTATGCCCAGTGGCATGGGCAAATTATTTACAGAATAATTACTAGAATTAACCTAAGCAAACACACTAAATAAATTCTAGAGTCTAAAATGATTCATATTTTACCAAACAAAAATTTGTGGTGGTAGTTAATCATGTTTGTATTGAGTATGCGAAAAATAAAGATTTAATTTTATTCCTAGGATTTCTGGTGGGTTATTTAGTGTTTGGACAATTAATTGAATTAATAAAAATGCATGTACAGAGACATGCATTTATCATTTTACTAAATTAGAGCAATTCAAAATGAATCTAACGAAATTTGTTTGAGCCTTAATGGATTTAAATTCGATTTGCTATGAGTTTTCAAAGTTCTAGCATTTTTCTGGGATTTTTCTGGTATTTAAACTAATACACGGCGACAGGTCAGCTGCCACATAGGCGACACATAGGCGACATGTCAGTTGCCAGTCGGATGCCAGAGGGCTCGTCGGATTTGGGTGGTGTGCGGCTAGAGGTCGCCGGAGGGCTCGCCGCCGGCGGCTACGCGCGTTGGAAACTCGCCACGGTTGCGGGAAAGTGGAGCTCGCATCAAGGCAAAGGGAGAGAAGGGGTTCGCGGGGGAAGTGGCTCATCGGAAGGGTGCCGATGTCGAGAGGCGTCGGAGGGGGAGACTATGGCGGTGTCGCAAATGCTGTAGGGGGCACCAACCCCGTCGCGGTCAAGCCCTAGAGCTTAATGGGGATGAGGCTATCATCGGCATCGAGTCGGTGTTAGATGCGGAGGGCCGGCGGTGGGAGCTCATCGTGGAGCGGCTCGGATTTTCTCACGGAGGGAAGAACGGCTGGGGAAAAGCAGCGGTGCCGGTGATCTCACGAAAAAAACAAGGGAAAGAAGGGTCAGGGGAACGCGTCAGGAAGTTGCGCATGAGAGAGAAAAAGGATAAGCAACGAGGCGCCCCAAGAGCAGCCAATTTCGACCGGTGGCGGAGGAGGTCATCGGAGGCGCTTGTCTCGGATATTCTTTGAATTGACCAAATACGCACGCAGGTTCAGCTGGACAAGCACGTGAGAAGGGGGAGTGGGATTGGGCGCGGTAGATTACGCTCTCAGCTGGGCTCGGGAAGCAAGGGAGTAGTGCTAGGTCGAGCTCGAGAGTGGTTCTATCAATGGCGGGTGGGGAAAAAGAATAAGGCGAGAGAGAGAGCGAGAGGATAGGGAGTAGGGACTAAGTTATGGCCGAGGGGGAGTACGAGAGGTCAGCGCTTTGATTCTTGGGTGGTTGAGGCGACAGGAGTGGTTGGGTGCGGCAGCATTGAAGCTCCCTGCAGGTGATCATGCGATGGCACGCAGAGGAGAGGGGGAGGAGAGGAGGCCGTTGGGCGACTCTGCGGCTGAGTGGACAGGGCGGGCGAGGCAGAGGGGGGTTAGGCGTGTTGTAGCATGAGTCCTGAGGTGGGGAGTTGGCGTGTGGAGGAGGGCGAGCGGAGCACTGGCGTCGGTAGGGGAGAAGCTCTACGCCAGTGAGAGGAGGAAGAAAAGATTTTTGCACTGCGCCCCGTAGACTATTTGATTCTTTGCATCTAGGTCCCTGATCAAAGATATTTCCAAATAAAATAGCTAGGTAGCTTCTACAATCATGGAATTTTGTACAAAGGTCCTTTGGGATATCTGTGGTGCTTTGGTGAGACCCAATCGATCAGAAGTTGTATAATTATTTTACAATTAATTCCCCATTGTGAAAGGTTTCCATGCTTTAATTAATTATTTGGGGTATTTCTAAATATGGTAAAATGCTCATTAAATTCATAAAATTCTATTATCATTACCAATGCTCATTAAATTGTAAAATTTCATTTGGCTCACAAATTGGTTGCAGGATTTTTAATTGCCTAGATTTAATTCAAAATTGATTGAGGCTTTACTATTTCATGCTATATTATTCATGATTGTGCTCTTTCATGTTTGTTAAATAGAAATGAGACACCTGGGTGTCACATAAATCCTCGTCTCCCAGCTGCGCAGCTCGCTGCAGAACCCGCCTAACCCTTTTTCCCCTTGTGCCTGCGTACGACGTCCCTGGCATTCCCATTTTCCCCGGCTGTTCTGCCCTTCACCGGCAAATCAGAGCCACCTCCATGGTGAGCTCCAGGTTCCAATCCTTCTCGACGCAATCCAACATTGTCGAAGCTTGAGATCGGCAGTAAATTGTATAGGGCTACGTCAAGACTAAGAACTACGATGGTAACACAAGACGCCGAGTTATACAGGTTCGAGCCCTCTCGATGAGAGTACAAACCCTACATCCTATGTTTTGTGTATTGTATTGATGTTTGTAGAAAAAACTCCTCCCCTAATGAGGGATACCCTGCCGCCTTATATATCCGGTCGGCAGGGGGGTACATGAAGAGTCCTAGTCGTAACCCCTTAGGATTTACGTAGAAAGTCTATCTCTACATGCCTTGTGCTCCAAGTTGAGTCGGTCGGTTTCCTTGTTAATGAAGTACCTGGTAAGGCAAGTATCCCACAACCGCCCCCGAGGTGCTTCCTGATTTTGAGCTTCACCTCTCAAAATGATCTTCAATGTAGATCATAAATTAGGAAGACCTCTTTATTGATGTTCCTAATAGATCTGGTGCACTGGTCTGGTGCACCTGATCAAGTGTAATCCCCGACTGTTGCATAATTTGGAGACTAACAAATAATTCAAGAGTCTAATTATATTAGCTCTTATTATTTTGTATGTATTTTACTCAAACCATCAAGCCCGAGTTTAACAGACCTCTGGTCATCAAACCAGTAAGTCAACATGCAAAGCTTTAGCCTTGCCGATCGATTATCAAATGGGCCGAGTGACATACACTATGTCCGAGTGACTGGTCGGTCTGAATTTTATGATATCAATCATATTCAATTCATGTGAACCAATATGACAACAATCATATAATGGTACTAAGCTAAATGACATCAATCATAATATAGCCTTTCCCTAATAATTAGTCACTCTAAATATCCATTAGTCCAATTTTGACAATTTGGTTATTGACTTCAATCAATACCATAACTTTTGAACTTATACCCATACAACCATCAAATCCTTCTCTATATGATCATCAAATCATATAGATATGGTTAAATATTTTTCAAATGCTTCTCATCAAAGAAGCCCCCGAGCATTATTTCTTTGCTTAAGGTCCTTAATTAATCTTTGCTTAAGCAAAAAATCGTCATCACTGTATGGCCCACCCCGGCCCATGGGACCTTTGGGTCAAAAAGCGGGAGTATAAAAAGCAGCGTCGAGTTGACTCTCAGTCCACGCCGTATTTGCCCATGAACTCTTCGTCTTCCTTGCGCCTCCTCTGTTCTCATCGACTCCCCAACTCTCCAGCTAGGGTTAGCGCCTTCGCTTCCGGCCGTCGCAGATCTCGCCGCGCTTAGCCCCCAAATCTCTGCTAGGGTCCAGCATTTGATCCGCCACGCCCAAAACAATCATCACCATGGGTCGCAAGAAAGTTTCCACCTCGATTCCTATCACTTCCACTGCCGCCGCCGCATCCTCCTCTTCAGAGATCAACATTCCGGAGCAGCTTTTGGTGTTCTCGAAGGGTAACCTCTCCCAGGTCCATGTGAACTAGATGCTGATCGACGGCATCCTTCCGGAACAAGTGCGTATCGACTGGAAGGTACCCCATGAATCTTGCCCCATCCCTATTCATAAACAAATAGTTGTATTCCTCTCGTTCTTCGAGCATGGTTTTGGAGTCCCCTACTGTAGCTTCTTGCACGGGCTCCTTTTCTTTTATGGGATTGAGCTTGTCAACCTTAATCCCAATTCCATTCTCCACATCACCATCTTCGTGCACATGTGCAAAGCATTTCTAGGCATCCTTCCCCCCTTCGATTTATTCCACCATCTGTTTTTCCTCCGTCCGCTACCGACCAAGGACAATCTAGTAGCAATAGGCGGCGTTGGCTTCCAGTTGCGCAAGAAGGAGGCCTACATCAATTGGCACTATGCAGGAATAAAAATTGGAAGGATGAGTGGTTCTATTGTGACAACCCTCCTCCTGTTCTTGTCGACTTCACCGGTGCCAAGGCGATTCCCCTAGTGCAATGGACGGAGAAGCCCGATCCGACCGACCCTCAAGTGGTCACTCTGCTGAAGAAGATAGCCGACTTGAAGACTGAAGGTATTGACGGAATTACCATTGCCAAAAGCTTCATAGTACGCAAAGTGCAGCCCCTAAAGCCGCAGAGTCACCCAGTGTGGAACTATGTCAATAATGATGAAACCAGGGAGGTGCCTGACCCGCCAAATGGAGAACTCCGTAAGAAACGCCTGTCAAAAATGTTTGAAGGGGATATCCTTCAGGATGACTCACTGGTCAAGAAAGCGTATAACAAGGGCACTATGCGTGCCCGAGTAAGCTTCAGTCTGCTTTGAGCAATCCTTTATGTTCTTGTCTTGATGCCCTGCTTGATATTTTTATTCCTGTGCAGGTTTTGGATACTTATATTTCCCATCCTCTGCTCCCTTCGACCGATTCCGAGGGACCAGATTATCTCGAGAAGACGTAGCAGACTGGCACTGGAGGCTTGAGGTCTTCTGCAGGCGCTCATACTGACCCGGTCACCACCCTGCCTCCCCCTAGTCCGCTGGTAAAGCAGACCGTTGGGCACCGATGACAATATGTAGGGGATCAGGATGATGATTAAGAATTGCCATCTGCTGACGCTGGTCACCTCACCCCTACTCCCTCCGACCGACCTTCAAGCCAGTCGGAGCCCCCGAGCCAAACTCAGAGTGATGCTAGGAGGGTGGATCAGACCGACAAGGCAGGAAAATCTACCTAGAAGAGGAAGTAGACTGATTCTTAGTCGACTTCTTCGAAGAAGAGGTTATGCCGAATCAAGCTCAAGAAGGCTCCTAGGTTAATCCTTTAACCTTATGCTCCTTGTCTCCTATTGCCATCCATAACACATTTTAATCTCTTCCATCTTTGTTTTGACAGTAGTTGGATGAGTGATTCTCAGAGTGCCCAAGAGTCCGAAGCCACTCGGTCTGGACCTCCTCCTCGTCCAACTGATCTGCCAAAGTTGATCGGCAAGTAATCAAATGCACCGACCGAGGTGGATAAGCCAACTGACAAGGCAATTCCTACCCCCATTCCGGCGCCTGTACCCCAACCTGCTCCTGCCGTCGTCCCTTCACCTCTTGACAAAGGTAAGGCGACATTATCTGCAGATTTACTCGGTCGGCCTAAAGTGGAAGACGTGGAAATCATGCACCAACACCGAGAAGCCAGCAAGGTACTTCAATACTTTGCTTTTGCTTTGTCTTAATCTTGCCTTTAAGCTTAACCCCTTTTTGTATACAGAAAATGTATGCTCTCGTAGAGAGGAAACAGGTTAGGGTAGAATACCTTGAAGCCGAAGCTTTTGGTATGTCCTAAACTCTTTGGTTTTTAAGTCTTTAAGTAAGACTAACACTTTGCAGGTGTTTTAGTCACCAGTCAGCAGCTTGCCAAAGCACAAAAGGAAATTGAAAAGTTGTAGATTGACCGAAGAGAGACAATCAAGGCCTTAGACCAAGGTCGTGTAGATTTAGCTGGTAAGATCACTCACCACCTATATTTAAATAATCAACTAATTACTCTATCGCTAAAAGTTTTTGTCTTTAGCTCGTGATTAGAAGATTGCCAATCTGGAGAAGTTAACTTCCAATCAGCAAAGGTTTGTCAACACCTTGAATGCAGAAAAGGAAAACCTCTCCAAATCGATCGAGGACCAGAAGGCCGAGATCACTCGGCTGCAGAAGGAGCTGAAGGAGGCTGACAACAAGATAGAACAAGCTAAGAGCACCTCCAAATCCTTCAAATGTAAACTTGCTAGTAAGCCCTTCATTATTTCTCACATCTGCTTGATTCCTCTTTTGATCATAGTGACCAAAAATTATCACTCGCAGCTCTATCTTACGCCGCTCGAAAGGCAATGGACTATGTCATGCTGGCCGAGTGGAGCAGTCTGGCCATTCCTTGGAGTACTTACTGGAGCATGTATCAGAAAATATTGCTCATAACACTCGACGAGTGGCGAGCAAGGCTGGGAGTCAGGTTCTGGTGATTTGCCAATCTTGGACTCCCGCTCTGCCATTGGACAAGATCAAGAAGGGCTTCAACCCAGACTTGACCGATGACCAATGCCAGCTGCTTTTGGATTCCATACTGGAAAATTCCCGAGCCTTGGTCGACAATATAGAGATCAATCCAACCATGCCTACTCCTCAAGCGACTCCTGAAGTTGAGCTTCGAGCTGAATCTTCCTCTCCTTCAAAGGAGTTATAAATCCTGCAATGCTAGAGGACTTTAGTAATATTTATGTAATGAAACAATATTACCTGTATGTAAATTGGTTACATGCTTATCCTCTTTTAAATGATTGATAAAAATATCATAAGTATGTTTCTGTCATTGAGAAACTCAAATTGTAGCGGTCTGCCTTAACATTCTAGGTTGTGACTTGTAACCGCGTAACAAACAGAGTCGACCAATCGATAGATGACCTCTTGCACTTTGACTCTAGTTTAGTGTAGTGGTAGTCTGATGTGCAGTATAAAGTACATAACATAATGTATAGACGTTAGACCAAGAAAATGAAGACCGTATTCAAAGAGAATAAATCGGTCGGAGAGTAGTCCAAAACCAAAATGTGGTTAGACTGAGGTGGGACATTATTACTAGCCTCCTGGCTCGATTGTTTAATAAAATAAATTAAGGAATCGAGACAATAAAGAATGAAAATCATCAAAAAAATCTTTCATCAAAAAGATCGGAATAATGTATAAGTATACAAAAGAATAATTAAGTATAGAAATGACGTAGCTAATTTATGTTCCAGGAATTTAGTATCTTATCGCCGTCTTCATACATCAGTCGATAAGCCCCCGGGCGAGTGACTTCCTTCACAACATATGGCCCTTCCCATTTTGGAGAAAGCTTATGGTGGTTCTTCGTTGACTGCACTCGGCGAAGCACTAAATCTCCAACTTGAAAGTGGTGATTACGTACGTTTTTATCATAATATCGACATAAACCTTGTTGGTAAAGTGCCAACCGAAACAGAGTGTTGTTCATATCGACGCAACTCCTCTGCTGCAATCAAATCAATGTCTCGATTCTCCTCAGAAAGCTATTCATCATACGCCTGAACCCATGCCAAAACAAGCCTGACTTCGATCGGCAGCATAGCCTCTGAGCCATAGACCAATGAGAAAGGTGACTGACCAGTTGCCCGACTGGTGTTTGTGCGAAGCCCCCAAAGAACTGAAGGCAA
Organism: Eleusine coracana subsp. coracana; assembly: GCA_032690845.1. Lineage (NCBI taxonomy): Eukaryota > Viridiplantae > Streptophyta > Magnoliopsida > Poales > Poaceae > Eleusine > Eleusine coracana. The sequence goes on along the minus strand of CM064422.1, from coordinate 34,930,123 downwards.
TTCTTTAACCCACCGACCGGCATAAGGCTTAAGCATGTCGAATATCCGTGGTTTTAATCCTTGAAGAATCATACCATTGGCCCATTCGACCTGCCCATTGCTTTGAGGATGAGCCACTGATGCAAAGTGGATTTTTATTCCCATCTCATCGGCAAAGTCACGGAATTACATTGATGTGAAGTGAGTGCCATTATCAGTGATGATATTATGAGGAACCCCGAACCGAGTGAAGACATCCTTGACAAACTCGATAGCCTTCTTCGATGTAATCTTGCCGATCGACTTTCCTTCAATCCACTTGGTGAATTTGTCAATAGCAACAAACAGATAATCGAACCTGCCTGGTGCTTTCTTGAAAGGACCGACAATATCAAGCCCCCAAACAGCAAACGGCAAAGTCAAAGGTATCATCTGAAGTTGCTGTGAAGGCACATGCATTTGTTGAGCGAAGAATTGACAACCTTCACATGTCCGAATGACCCGGTGTGCATCTTCAACCACCGTGGGCCAATAAAACCCTTGCCGGAAAGCTTTGCCGACCAAAGTCTTAGAAGCAGCATGGTTGCCGCATATCCCGGAATGAATTTCTTCTACCAACATCTGGCCTTCTGATATCGAGATGCATCTCATCAAGATATTTGAACCTCCTCTTTTATAAAGTTGGTCTCCCACCAACAAATAACCTTGGCATCGGGTCTCCAAACTCCGTTGCTCATTAGGATCCAAAGCCAGTGTTCCCTTGTCCAAATATTGGATGAGCGGGTCGCTCCAATCGGCCTCCATGTTGTCATCACCAACGAGACCAGTAACAGTACTCATTAATACATCCAACTGAGGAGAAATCATGGGGGAATCCAGAGTGTGTAAGAAAACACCTGGCGGGATCATAGACCGGGATGATCCCATCTTGGCCAATTCATCGGCCGCTTGGTTATTGTCTCGATGAACAAGCATGAACTTCAATCCATCAAATTTGTCTTTGAGCTTCCTTACTTCTTGGCAGTAAGCACTCATATTATCATCCACATAGTTCCAATCCTTAGTGACTTGATTAATAACCAAAGCCGAGTCACCAAAGACATCAAGGCACTTGATGCCGAGTGACGCAGCAATGCACAGACCATGTAGAAGGGCTTCATACTCCATAGCGTTGTAGGATGCGTGAAACATCACCTGAAGGACATATCGAAGCTTCTCTCTAGTGGGTGATATAAACACGACTCCCGCACCAGCTCCTTGTAATTGAAGAGACCCATCGATGTACATTTTCCAATACTCGATGTCTTGTGCAGTAGGTGGGGTTTGAATCTATGTCCACTGAGCAATGAAATCAGCTAGCACTTGTCCCTTTATAGCCGACCGAGGTGCGAATGTGATGGTATATTGACCAAGTTCGACTGCCCACTTGGCGACTTTCCCTTCGGCTTCTCGGTTGTGCAGCATTGTGCCGAGTGCGAAGGAAGTCTGGACCTCGATTGAATGAGCTTGAAAATAATGCTTCAACTTCCTGGAGGTGACCAACAATGCATACAACAACTTCAAGATCTGTTGCTATTTTACCTTAGAGGCACCAAGGACCTCACTCGCAAAATAGACCGGGTGTTGCACTTTTTGTATATGTCCCTCTTCTTCTCGGTCGACCGTTAAAATAGTACTCACAACCTGAGTTGTGGCCGATATGAAAAGTTGAAGTTTTTCTCCTGGCTCCGGAGGCACCAATACTGAAATGTTGCTGAGGTAAACCTTCAACTCATCCAATGCCGACTGCGCCTCTTCGGTCCAAACAAAGTCTTCCTGTTTTTTAAGCAGTCTGAAAAGTAGTAACCCTCTAACCCCAGTCGGGAAATAAAGCGGTTCAAGGACGCCATGCATCCGGTCAGCTTCTGTACATCCCTTTGAGAATGAGGTGGCCCCATACCAAGGATCGCCTTGATTTTATCCGGGTTGGCCTCCATACCTTGTTTCGGAATGATGTAACCAAGTAGCTTTCCCGAAAGAACCCCAAAAACACACTTCTTAGGATTCAGCTTTATTGAATAATGCCTCAGATTGTCAAAGGTTTATGCCAGGTCAGAAATAAGCCCTTCAATGTTCCGGGTCTTGATGACAATGTCATCGACATATGCTTCCACGTTCGACCGATCTGAGTAGCAAGGCAACATTGAATACCTCGTTGGTAAGTCGCGCCAACATTCTCCAGACCGAAAGGCATTGTGATATAGCAATAGGCGCTGAAAGGTGTTATAAAGGAAGTTTTAGTCTGATCGCTGACCTTTAGTGGGATCTGGTAATAGCCTGAATAGGCATCTAGAAAGCTCAAGAACTCACACTCGACCGTCGAGTCTATAATCTGATCAATACGAGGAAGAGCGAAGGGGTCTATAGGACAGACCTTGTTAAGATCAATATAATCAACATACATCCTCCATTCTTTATTCTTCTTGGGTACAAGGACTGGATTTGCTAACCAGTCGGGATGATACACCTCCTTTATAAACATAGCATCTAATAGTCTTACTATCTCCTTCTTCATGGCATCCTTGCGATCTTGTGCGAATCTTCTAAGCCTTTGCCGAATGGGGGTAGCCTCAGGGGGTACCCTTAACTTGTGCTCAATCTTTTCCCTAGGAACTCCCGGCCTGTCAGATGGTTTTCATGGAAAGATGTCCCTGTTTTCCTGGAGGAAAAGAGTGAGTGCGAGTTCCTATTTCTCGTCGAGGTTGGCCCTAGCATAAGTTACCTTATCAGGGTCCTCAGGATCAAGCATGATTTCCATGGTTTGGATTTCATCGGTATGAATCTTGTCTTTGGTAGGCTTCTTTGTCGGAACCGTCGCTCCGGTCTGCTCCTCTATGCCGACTGCCTGCTGGATCTCCTTCTGGTCAGACATCATCAACTGTTTATTGGCCATCTCACAACTCTGTACATCACAATCGAAAGAATTCCAAAGATCAGAGTGGAGGGAGATTATTCCGTTTGGGCCACACATCTTGAGGGTGAGATATGGATAATGCGGGATAGCCAGGAATTTAGCCATAGCCGATCGACCGATGATAGCATGATATGATGAGTCAAAATCCGCCACCTGGAAGAGAATGCGCTCGGTCCTGAAATTCTTACGGGTCCCGAAGGTGACCAGCAGACTGATCTATCCAATAGGAACTAAAGTCTTACCAGGTACAATCCCGTGGAAAGGTGAAGAACTCGGTGTAAGATCATTGATTGACAGACCGAGCTCTTTGAGAGTCTTGGTGAAGATAAAGTCCAAACTGCTACCTCCATCAATGAGTACTTTGTTGAACTTTACTTCCTTTATTGTAGCAGCAAGCACCAGCGGGTATCGACCCTGCTTCAGGATATGCTTGGGGTGATCCAACCAATCCAAGGTGATTGGCATCTCAGACCACCTCATGAATTGAGGTACAGCCGGTTCCACCGAGTTGATCTCCCGGAGTTCCAGCTTCTGCTTGCGCTTGGACACGTAGGCATCCGGGCCACCGAAGATGAAGTTGACTTCCTTACGGGGCTCCTGGAGCTCTCCTGAGTCGTCCTTGTCGCCATCATCATTGGTCTTGTCTTTGCTATCGCGCCTCGGGGGATCTTTAGCCACCTTGAGTGCAGCCATTGCAAAACCCTTTAGTCGATAGCAATCCTTTGCTTTGTGGTTTCCCTTTGGGTGCCAAAGGCATGGGCCACTCAGCTGCTCGTCTGTGGATGGTTGGCTTGTTCGAGGGTTCTTCTGAAGTCGGTCCACCGTGTGAACCACGTTATCAGGCTTCCTCTTCTTATCCTTCTTGGAGGACTCGGGCTTGTCTGAGCGCTTCTCTTTTACTTTTCCTCGGATGACATCCAACATCGACTCACCAGATGCAAACTTGTCAGCAATGTCGAAGCATTCTTGAGCGGTCAGCTTGAGGTCATAATTCCTCCGACCGATCTCACGAACCAAATCATCGCTACGGATCCCTCCTTGGAAGGCGGCAATGATTTGTTGGTCTGGGACATTAGGGATCTCAGTCTTCTTAATGCAAAATTGCTTGATGTAGTCATGAAGAGGTTCATCGGTCTTCTGCATGATCCGAGTGAGGTTGAAGTGGTTGCCCGGTCGATTGCAGGTAGCTTGGAAACTTTCTATGAGCTTCCTATTGAGGTCTCCCCAAGATGTGATTGACTCCTCTGCAAGAGTCGTGAGCCATATCCGAACAGCTGGATCCAGGCAGACCGGGAGGTAATTAGCCATTACATAGGAATCATCTTCAGCCGACCGAATCACCATGCGGTAAAGCTACAGCCACTCTCGGGGATTGGTCTGACCATCGTATTTTTCGATGGGGACCGGCTTGAATCCTTTTGGCCATTGAGCTATACGAAGCCTAGGGATATAAGCTTTCATGCCATTGATCTTATCGTCAGTCAGCATCGTCGACCGCCTATGCTAGTCTGGAGACGGAGTTGCATGACGGCTGTGTCATGGACCAATATCACCATCACGACGATGATGCCGATGGTCGTTATTGTCGTTATCGCGCCGATCCCGATCATCACGTCGACAACGGTTGTCGCAGTTATGCCTTGGAGGAGGATCTTGACGGTCCTCTCGTCGGTTGTCCCATCGGTAGTCCCATCGGTCGTCCATTCTCCAATCACGGCGTTCTTCCTCATAGCATCGGTTATCCCGAGCGTGTTCCTCATAGTGAGAGTTGATGGTATCTCTTCCATCATGGAGGCTGAGAGAATTTCTCAGATCTTCACGCTTATGCTATATCCACCATGTTGACCATATGGGGATACGGGTAAGCGAATCCGACCGAGTCCTCATCAAAAGACCGATCCGATTTTGAATCGTTCCCGAAGGAAGGATCTTCTTCCTCAGATCTGAGTGGAACCAATGCAGGGATAATGCCAGATCAACTCGGTGATCACGCCATGGAAACGGCTGCGGCCGAGTCGGATCTGTGGTTCTCCAGTCCAAGGGCTCCGTTGTTGCCGACTGTGAAGTCGAGTGATCCAAAGGAGATCTTGAAGTCCGGTGAGTACTGGATGATGGGAATTTCGGCCATCGTAGTCGACGGAGAATCTCGGCGAGCCTTGTCCCCTTCCTGCTGCGCCAACTGTCGAAGCTTGAGATCGGCAGTAAATTTTATACGGCTACGTCGAGACTAAGAACTACGATGGTAACACAAGATGCCGAATTATACAGGTTCGGGCCCTCTTGATGAGAGTAAAAACCCTACGTCCTGTGTTCTGTGTATTGTATTGATGTTTGCAGAAAAAACTCCTCCCCCGATGAGGGATACCCTACCGCCTTATATATTCGGTCGACAGGGGGGTATGTGAAGAGTCCTAGTCGTAACCCCTTAGGATTTACATAGAAAGTCTATCTCTACATGCCTTGTGCTCCAAGTTGAGTCGGTCGGTCTCCTTGTTAATGAAGTACACAGTCGGCTACCGACTTAGTCTTGTATGAGGATACCAGTAAGGCAAGTATCCCACGAACATGTTGCCGATTCTCGCCTCGCTCCCGTGAAGCTGTAGGAGCAAACTGCGATTCCTTTGCTGCTTCCTAGCTCCCATGCGAAGCCGTTGAAGACTTCCAGTCCGCCACCTCTCAAAGACGACCTGCCTCCCGGTGAGCTAACCCTCTCGCGACCCTGCCAGCCTCTCTGCCTCTGGCGAGCTCCGGCGCTGCTGACACATAGACTTGGCTCAACCGACGTGGTGCTGATGTGTCACCCACGTGTCTGCTGACATGGCCCGGCGTGGCATCACATAAACCAGAATTTCTAGGAAAATTGCAGAAAATTTTTTGAAACTTTGAAAACTCATAGTAAAGCGAATATAAATCCAATGAGGCCCAAATAAATTTTTGTTAGGTTCATCTTGAAGTGCTCTATTTTAGTAAAATGATAAATCATTGTCTCTGTACATGTATTTTTATTAATTCATTTAATTGTCAAAATACTAAACAACTCACTAGAAATTCTAGTAATAAAATTAAATCCTGATTTTTGGCATGCTTAGGAAAAACATGATTATCTACCACCACAAATTTTAACTTGGTAAAATATGAATTATTTTATGCTCAGAAATTTATTTAGTGTGGTTGCTTAGATTAATTCTAGTAAATAATTTATAAATATTTCGCCCTTGCAATTTGGCATAAAAATCACTCATATATGCCTGTGTCGACAATAAATCACCCATGTCCAGAAACATAAATTTACTATACTAATTAATTTAATTGCTCATATCACTATTTCACTCTATTTAATTGCATAAGGCATATCCATACATAAAATAGTGAAACCCTAATTGCTTCTTTGAAGCATATGTCCTCTAGAAAATGTTAATAAAATTAATTATCGCATTTACTTGCATTGCATATCCGTGCATGTTACAGTGTTGGTTTAATACCGTTAATGCATCTTTCACCATATAGGCAACGACAATCAAGAGCCCGAGGAGGATATTCAGAAGGATCTTGATTATCAGGAACAAGAAGTTGTAGTTGCTAACACTAATGTTGATCGAGGCAAGCCCCAATTTGCATTCACCTTTTACAAAGTTTGCTAGTTTACAATATTACTAGTGTATATGATTATTGTTGCATTAGGTCATAGGAGTTGATTGAAATCCACCTTGCATGATACCCGAGATGACCTATGCTACTATCATTAGAACTTTGGTAGTATCGGTACTATGTCTCTATGCTTAGTAATTATTAGTCTTGGTAGATATTATTACTAAGGAAAGACTTGACCACGGGAACGGAACTTAATAAAAGAAGTTTACTTTTGATGTTATGACCGGGCTGGGATGATGCATATATAGGTTTGCAGCAACACATGGGTGTTGACTGCGGCAGCCCTGCCTTGTCGAACCTTGGACCCGTCCGTAGTCGGCCCCTTGATCAAGTATTGAACAATACCCAATGCATGCTAGTTTATGGGCACTAGTAAACTGATGTAGCATTAAAGGTCACTTGCATTAAGGACGGTTAAGGTGCGTTAGTCATTGACCCTCCTGCTGCTGGAGTGGGCGGTCACGAAGTACTGTTGGCAGAACAGCATTGTTGACACTTCTTAGCGTTGCACCAGAAATATTACTATCCCCGCCAACGGCACCATAAATGCTTGTTGGTATTTCTTATGATCACAGATAAATCCGCAAGCGCATGGATACCGATGTAGCACTTCACCTAAGAGTATTCCAGGTTATCGAATCACAGGGAACGTGTGTGTATTGATCCTCTAACTAATCCGTCCAAGGACAACAAGAATATGGTAGGCAAAGGGTAGAGCGGATTCCTAATGGTTAAGGATCCTATAATAAGATTGGTTCGGTCTCTACTGCTTACTTCAGGCATCGGCTTACCCCTACATCCACAGGCGACTCCGGCCAACAGCTCTACGATGTACTCGAACGTGGAGGATTACTAAGGCCGGCTAGGGCTGTCACCACCTACCGACTACCTCTACAAACCGTGGGGCACGCAGCAAACAAAGGTAACCTCTAGCCTAGACACCACGTCTATGCTATCAATTACTATCCTAGTCTCGGATCCACGCTTATAGAAGACTAAGATACTCTAATTAAATAGAGCGATGATCCCGTAAGAAATAAAGGAAATAACTTACTTAAATAAGAAAGTTAAATACCTAAGAGGAAACACGAACACTTACTTGAAAAATAAAGCATTCGTCGAGGTACAAGCGTGGGGAAGATCACCGGCAAACCCGGCACTTCCCCGAACTATCCCTCACTCTCTCCCTATTTTCTAAGCACTTTGGTAGTGCTAAGGCCTTTTGAAGTGGAGCTCTATACTCTTCTTCTTGTGTGTTCTTTTTTCTGCCGAATTCCCCCTCTATTTATAGGTGGTGGAGACTTGGCGGATACTTCAAGGTGGAGGAGAGTCGGTGGGCGAAAATTCCCCGGCACACGTGGCCGCCCGACGTGGCCTGCCGCCCGGGCATGCCGAGCGGCATGCACCGCCGGGCGGTAGCCTAGGCCGGGCGGCCATGGGATTTGGTTGGTTTCCAACCGACTCGCTTCGGACGGCTCAGATCTTGTCTTGATGGTGGTTCCTTTGTCGGTTTCCCCTGAAATCTCCATTTTGGGGTCAGTAAGCCTCATGGGCTGGTAACCCTCGGTGGCCAACCCAGGCCGGGCGGCAGGCCAGGCTGGGCGGCAAACCCTGCCGGGCGGCAAGCCCAGACCGGGTGGCCTGGCAGGCCGGGCAGGGGCCTGTGCCGAGCGGCAGCCCCTTTCGGGTGCAGACCCCCTCCGGGTCATGTTTTGACTTGTCCAAGTTATGCCACATGAATGCCTCCTTTATTTCTCCACTTTAACCCTCCTTAGTCCGGAGACGGAAAACGACCTTATGATGGAGTGTTTTGCAGGGTCGACTGTGTCGGATGGTTCAGCTTGATGAGACTCTGTTTTAACCAGCCAGGTGGCTGATTTCAGCCTGATACGACCCTGTCGGCTAAGTTCGGATTTCAGCCATCACGACCCTGCCGGACCCTGATTTTAGCCTCATACGACCCTGTCGGCCAGCTGTTTTACGGCAGGATCGGCTGAAGCGACATTTCTTCATGTTTTTTTTGCATATTTTAGCTCTTTTATACCGGCAAACACATGTCTCACCAAAACTCGTGGAAATGGTTAAGAATAAACTGCTACCACTAGTTTGTTTGTTCCTTTTATGTTGTTTATGCAAGGATTTGACAGTTAGATTAGACATTTAAGGACCATCAACAACACCCCCACACTTAGTCTTTGCTCATCCTCGAGTAAAGGAATACAGACTAAGGTGAATCATAAGTTCAATTGGTATGATGGTAGCTTGCAAATTATTCCAAGTCATACCTGTACCTATGAACTTTTAAAGTGTCTATCATGTTACCTTGGGTGGTTGAAGGATGGAATGGTCCTGACTCTAATCATCTTCACTCATTCTGCTATGTAGCTTGGGTTTTTGAAAAGATTTTCAAAACAAATCATAGTTGTACCCCTCAAATGATTCTCTCAAATCACTCGATGTGTATGGTTCCTCACCAGGACATTCCCTCTTTTCATCCAACTTCTAAATATGGCTTTGTGTGGAGCTCAAGGTAGGGATAAAAGGGAGGCATAATTGTGTCTCATATATTACTAAGTCAAAAACTGGATCCATGGAGAACAATTCATGAACTTTTGATCAAGCATGTGCACATGTGGATATGTGGATGGAAAATGACTAAATGTGAATACTCTCTTTTCTTTTAAGATGCTCCCTCCCTTCTATTGGATAGGCATTTTAGAACATGGACTAATTCTTTCTCTATTTTTTTCACCATTTTTTTTTGAATCATGAATAGCCCATGTCACTTTTACAAGAATATTTGGAGAGGGAGTCTATCAGAATATGATGGAGTACTTTATTTAATGGATGGATGATGGCATTGAAGTGCTATCTTCCAGTGTAGAAAAAATAGCACATGGATGATGGATATGGTGGTGCTAACTTCCAGTGAAGAAGTATTAGCAAAGTGGTGTGCACAAAATCTTGATCAAAAAGTCAAAAATAGTAACTCACAAGGGTCACAACAATTTGACAAAGTTCAATGAAACAACAAGTAGCATATGCGTAAGATTTTCAATGAGTTCATCATATGGCTTTGGTAGGAAGATATAATCATTGAGGTGTCAAGCTATTGATTTTAATTTTTTTTTGTAAGAAAAATTCCCAAGCACATCAAGCATAAGAGAAAGATTCATTTCATCGAACCATATCTCATGTATCAACTACCTAGGTGACATGCTTTCCAAAAGATGTAGTTCATAAGCAACAAGTCTATGAACTGGGAATAAGGAGCATGCAAGCCAACTAAATAGAAGCATGAAATAACATGAGGCTTCCACAAGGTTCATTTTAGTTTTCTAGTTAAATTTTTATGATTGATTCAAGATAAGTTTGGTTAAACTTGGAAACTAGGGGGAAAGGGATAGAGTGTGCAAACCACCGCTCTTGAAGAGGTAGAGGTCCAGGGGAACCATGGCTGGGTCGATTGCCCTTGTAGGTTGGTCGACGTTGCTTGGAGCCCGATCGCCTCGCCCTTTGTCGTGTTGGCTTAAGTGACCATGCGTAATGTGTCGATGGAAGGCCTTGTATTATTTGTGCGTTGAGAATCTTGAAGGCCTTCCCCACACTTGATCTTGTACCTGGCTGCTTTATTTGAAGAAGAACAAAAACAAAAACAAAAAGGGTGAAAAGAAAAAGGGATTCTACTGGCTTTATGGGCCAAATAGAGTCACAACTTTATTTATTATTATTTTTTCTTTTCTAGGCACACTATAAAATTGAATTGAATAGAAATAAAAAGGGGAAATAAACTAAAGCACCATTGGGCGGAGTTCATAGCCGGATATGCGAATTGGGTCCATAGACGGCGGTGGCTCAAAGAACTCGCCCTTCGGAGCAGAAAATGATAGGATAGAAGTTTGCTCCGTGGTGGAAAAAGAAAATAAATAAAAGCAAAAGGAAAAAAAAGAAAAGATACGAGGACGAACAAGGTTCAAAGATGATACAACAACCGTTCCCCGGCAACGGTGCCAGAAATGCTTGTTGAAACTTCTTAGCATCGCACCAGAAATATTACTATCCCCGGCAACGGCACCAGAAATGCTTGTTGGTATTTCTTATGATCACAGATAAAATCCGCAAGCGCATGGATACCAATGTAGCACATCACCTAGGAGTATTCTAGGTTATCGAATCACAGGGAACATGTATGTATTGATCCTCTAACTAATCCATCCATGGACCACAAGAATATGGTAGGCAAAGGGAAGAGAGGATTCCTAATGGTTAAGGATCCTATAATAAGATTGGTTCGGTATCTGCTGCTTACTTCGGGCACTGGCTTACCCCTGCATCCACAGGTGACTCTGGCCAATAGCTCTACGACGTACCCGAACGTGGAGGATTACTAAGGCCGGATAGGGCTGTCACCACCTACTGACTACCTATACAAACCGTGGGGCACGCGACAAACAAAGGTAACCTCTAGCCTAGACACCATGACTACGCTATCAATTACTATCCTAGTCTCGGATCCACGCTTATAGAAAACTAAGATACTCTAATTAAATAGAGCGATGATCCTGTAAGCAATAAAGGAAAAAACTTACTTAAATAAGAAACTTAAATACTAAAGAGGAAACACCAACACTTACTTGAAAAAGAAATCATCCGTCGAGGTACAAGCGTGGGGAAGATCGCCGACAAACCCGGTGCTTCCCCGAACTATCCCTCACTCTCTCCCTATTTTCTAAGCACTTTGGCAGTGCTAAAGCCTTTTGAAGTGGAGCTCTATACTCTTCTTCTTGTGTGTTCTTTTTTCTGCCGAATTCCCCCTCTATTTATAGGTGGCGGAGACTTGGCGGATACTTCAGGGTGGAGGAGAGTCGGTGGGCGACAATTCCCCCACCGGGCGACGGACCACACCGGGCGGCATGCACCACCGGGCGGTAGCCCAGGCCGAGCAGCCACGGGATTTGGTCGATTTCCAATCGACTCACTTCGGACGGCTCAGATCTTGTCTTGATGGCAGTTGCTTGGTCGGTTTCCCCCGAAATCTCCGTTTTGGGGTCGGTAAGCCTCATGGGCGTCATGGGCTAGTAACCCTGGGTGGCCAACCTAGGCCGGCGGCAGCGCGTTTCGGGTGTAAATTGACGAATTAGTACTAATTGCATTGTTCTTATGTTGCTTATTGTTGATTATTACTATTACTGCTCTTATGTTGTACTTACTTTGTGTATTGTTTTAATACAGGACATGATCACTAGACAATTATGCAAAGTAACAACAGTGATCATCGACTATATGTGGCTGGTGCGAGTTATCTAGTGTGCAATCGAATAATAGGCAATTAATCTAACTGCAGACTAGACAGGAGACAAACCCTAGAATTACAATTAGCAGATAGGCAATAGAGTTAATTGCATCTAGGTTGAGTCAACTAATTAATTAATGCTACTAGTGATAAGAATTAGTACTAATTGCATTAATTGACGAATTACTCGAAGATTAGGGTGTAAATTGATGAAAGGAGTGAATGGCACAATACCCTGGGAAGTCGACAAACCGAGAGCAAAGAATCTGTGGGACTCCGCTCTGATCACCAAGAAAGGTCAAAACTTGAACTTTGCCAGCAATGGAGAATGAGAAGGGGAGACCTTGTGCTTGCGAGGCTACGGGAGAGGGGAAATTAGTGGCGAGGGTGGTGGAGGCGCGGTGGCTCGGCGCGGCAGTGGAAGGGAGGCGCGGCGTCGACGAGTGAGAGATGAAGGTGACGGCGGCACGTCCTGTGCAAGCTCTCTGTGGACGGTAGGAATGAGGAAGGGACCAAAAAGGTCTCTGACGATTTTGACATAAGTTAAAAGGCAATCGACAGCTGAGGTCCAAAAGGAATAGATCAACAACGTGTTTCTAGAGTTGGATTGCACGGCCCTTTAGAGTGACCGAACAGTACAGTCTCTGGACCGGACAGTCTGGTCAGTCCTGGGTCTGCTGGAAACCATACAGACCAGACGGTCCGGTCACTAGGACCGTTCTCTCCGGTCTCTATGACTAGACTAACCAGAACCTTGTGCTTGAGAGCACTGGCCGGGCAATACGATCCGATGATCGGACAGTACGGTCACTTTAGGAAAAATGTTGAGTCAAGGATTTTCTCCATTTTCCAAGTGCCCTCGCTAAACACACAAATAAACAATGCACTTGGAATATAGAAGAAACTCTAAAACACTCATTTTCAAATAATGGCACTCTATGGCCTCATAGTTTTGGCAAATGCCAAATGAAAGATCAAGCAAATAAGAACCAAGGCAAATAAGAACCAAAGGGTATGTATGAGCCTTAGTCCATGAACCACATGAGTAGATTTAACCTTGGAGTTCATAAGAGCTTACTCAATGGGCATAAAGCACAATTCTTTCGTTTGGTCACACTTATGGAGATGTAAACTCATATAGAGCATGAGGCACAAGTATCTCCAAATGGGAGAAGCCTCCTTTGTGTTTCCTATATGATGCATGCAAGAAGCAATTTACAAATACACTGAAAGTAAATATGCCATGTGGATGCAAGCAATGTTAAAGAACATGACACAAAGGAAACCTAACAATATCAAGTTTGAACCCCTCCCAAGCATACTCACTATAAGCCATGCCCTTACCTTGAGAGAAGTCAAATCACAATCTCAAGCAGTCCCCCTTGCTTATAGCTATCTTGGATGGGTTAGACATTGACCAATTTTTTCTTTTAGTTATTTACACATGCATGGATGCAAAGCATACTAGTCACAAAGGAGTCCTAATTACCATGCAATGCAAGAGAAAGAAAAACAAAATACAGCTACCAAGAACTATCACGGTTACCTCCCTCATGAGTAGATAGGTCATTGAGGTCCATGTCACTTGTGGTGGACATTACATGATCTTCATGAAAGCACTCGGTCCACCACCACCATCATCTAGGTCTTGTTCTTGGGCACCCACTTGTACGTAGCCAATCTCTCAAGATCAACAATGCACTTAGGCACCCATATGCTCTTGACCTTTCTCTTCTTGTTTGGTGGTCGCAAGGCCTTAGCTTTCACCTTGCCATCCTTGTTCCTAAAAGCCTCCACGGACAAGATCCTCTGCTGCCTAGGGAGTAAGAGTGGTAACAGTGGCAGTAAGAGGTGGGGCTGAAGCTGTAGCTATATCTGGGACGGTCTAGGAGTCTGCATGAGTAGTGTGCACAATGTATGAGAATAGACTCCTGACCGGTACGTGCTGAGAGCTGGAGTGTCCTGCCATCTACGAGCTGATGTGGACAAGGGTTCCCGATCTTCCGAAAGGTTCTGGATACGTTGATTTGGTTGGAGGCGACACACAAATCGATCCGGCTTTAGAACAGCATGTTCTAAACCCCGCAATCGCAGCACGACATCTCCTCTCGTTATCAATCGTGATGAGGACATCACCATGCTGGATACACGCATATCATGGCCTTCCCCAAGTTAAAAGTCGTCACCAACTCGGTCGCCGCGTTTATCCCGGATTCAGCCGAGACCCCTTCACGGTTTTGATGATATCTCCCACATCCGACGTCCAAACGAGGTGTTCTTTGATGCGTTGGAAAGGGGACGACGACGACGTTGTTTTGGTTCTGGTCCTAGCTCCAGAATGGTCGTGAGTCATAATATGTGACCATGACAAGGTGCTGTGCCACCTATTTTGGGCCAACTTGGCCATGTATCGTGTCGGGCCTTAAGCCCATGTTGTGGGCGCCCCCCCTGGTCGCCCCCAACCCTAGGACGTCTTTGTTTCCTACATAAACTCAGTAGCCGCCGTCTTTTAGTTTCGGGTTTTGTTTAGTTCAGTTTTCCAGAGGGAAACTTGATCGAATTATTATAACTGTGGCAACAAGTCCTTTTACAGTAATCTAGGGCCCCTGTTCTTGTTCTACACCACTGTGGCGATTAGTCCTTTTGTGTTTAGAGCTTGAACATTTTCTTGTGATTCGCTTCATCCATATTTGCAATTTCAGATTGCGTGTTTATCCTCTCATGCTTGTGTTCTCGATTTCGCTTGCAGGAACAATCAAGTTGTACTTGGTGTAACGGTTGCGGGGTTGAATCTTGTCTGATTCAAGCCGGGTCGTCGACGCCGAGTTCTCCAAATTCGAGTTTATCCCCTTACCTCTCGGAAGATCGGGCTATATCTACATCAAGTGGTATCAGATTTCCAGGTTCCCCGTGAGGTATTATCATGTTCTTCCCTTTAGATTCGTTTGTGTTCATCACCTTTTGTCCACAAAAAAGCCTACAAAAAAAAAATTCCTCCACCATCCCAGACACTGTTTAGCCTTTGCATAATTTAATTTCAGAGTCCGTAGTGTTGAGTTTGTTTCCTAGTCGAGTTCAGTTGCTGGTTTGAATTTGTGTTTCGATTCGGTTTGTGTTTTGATCTCCGCTGCACACCACCATCACCATCGTGTTTTCTATTGGATTCACCATCGTTTCATCCACTCACCACACCCACAATCTGTTGCCAACAAAAAACCCTACCCGATTCGGTTCCCCCCCCCCGCACCCCTCACACCCTATCTTGACATACCTTCGGTAAAACAGGCATAACTTTTCGCTCGTTGCTCCGATTGGGCTGAAATTTTTACTGGAGATTCTTGACTCAAATTTGAGGTGACCCACACTTGGCTCCGCCCTGTGTGCCCTAGTCAAAAAATTCAAAACAAATCGGGAAAAAATAGAAAAAAAATTGTCAAGTGAAAAATAGCGCTTTCGGTGAAACTTTGAGATTTTGCCTACCCTTTGTTTTCCCTCTGTTTGAGTTGAAACTTCTTGTGGTTCCTTCCTTTGTGTTCCTCTATCACAAAAAAATAGTGGAAAAATCATACAAAAAAATCAAGATTTTGATTTGCACCCCCCCCCCCTGCCCTGAAAATTCAAAGTCTGGGAAGGCTGTTTTGATCCTTGCTGCCTTTGCCATTGTTCTTGCTGTCACAACTGTTTTTGAACACGATTCTTTTGCCAGCAATTAGTACACTGCTTTGGACATTTATTCAGTGCTACTATCTGTTATTGAATTGTGTTCCAGTGACATACATATTAGCCTTCCAAGCTATAAATATTGCAGCACAGGTTTCTTCCTTACAACTGTTACACCCAAGCTCAACTACAGATTGTATCGACCTGTTTGGCTTTGGTAAGAATACTTGCAAGATTGTGATACATTGCTTCTGATATTGTTTTCCACTTTCTACACCCTCTGCTGCCTGCTAGTTGATAGGGCTAATCTTTTGTTTAGTGTTGTCTTTTGCTTTTAACCATGTCAGAGAAAGGGAAAGGGACACCTGGAGAGTTTGAGTCCCCTACAGACTTCAATGATTGCGTTTCCAAGGCCGAGCTCACGAAGCTTCTTGCAGACCAGCGTACATTCATGGAAACGAAGTTTGCCGAGTTGATGGGTCACATCAACACTGTTGTCCACCGCATTGAAGATGCTGAACGACAACCTCCACCTCAACGAGCTGCTGCTGATGATGATTTTGACTGTGATGCAGACCGTCTTCACCGTAATCGATACGGTATGGGAGGTAATAACAATCATGGTAATACTGATACTTTTGTTAAGCCCAAATTTAACATACCACCTTTTGCCGGTAGTGCTGACCCTGAAGCATACTTAGATTGGGAACTTACTATTGAACAGAAATTTAATTCTCATTTAGTTCCTGCTGAGCATAGAGTTAGACTTGCTACTAGTGAGTTTACAGGTTTTGCTCTCTTTTAGTGGAATGATCTTTGCAATACTAATGCTGCTATACCTGCCACTTGGCCTGTTTTGAAACAACGCATGAAATCTCATTTTGTTCCTCCTTATTACCAACATGATTTACGTTTGAAATTACAATCTTTAACACAAGGTAGTAAAACAGTAGAGGAATATTATCAGGAATTGCTTATTGGTTTAGCACGTTGTGATATACATGAAGATGATCTTGCAACTAGTGCTAGATTTTTTGGTGGTTTCAACCGTGATATCCAGAATATTGTTGACTATAAAGAGTGGAATAGGTTCAGCCAATTGTATTATATTGCTCTTAAGGCTCAACGAGAAGTACAGGGACGCCTTTCACAACAATCTTGCAGGTCCAACACTGAGCAATATCTCTAGCAACGCACTGGAGTAGAGAACTTGAAGAGTCATATTGCTAAGACACCAGCTACAACTTTTCCACTTGCGCCTAGTTCTGCAGCGCAATCGACTAATATGCAGCACCAACACCAGAAGAAGGTTACTACTTCCGGTACTAGGAGTGCCTCGTCCACCACCATTATTTGCCACCGCTGCAAGGGCATGGGACATGTCATGAAGGATTTCCCTAGTCGTCGTGCTTACATCGCTACCGCTGATGGGTATGAAAGTTCTAGTGATGTTGAAGATGAATTTGCTCGTATGCCTAACCTTGTTGCAGATTCGACGGAGGAGCAGGAGACTACCGCCATTGATTCTATTGCTGCCACCGCGGGCTTTCCTAGCCTCATTGTACAGCGTGTGTTGACCACTCGGGTGGGACAAGAGGAAGAACAACAATGCAACAATTTATTTTACATGTACCTCATTGTTGCGGACCGCCGTGTTCTCACCATCATTGATACTGGGATCTGTAACAACTTGGTAAGTTCTGATTTGGTAAGCAAACTTGGCTTGACCACGCATGCACTACATCAGCCCTACCACATCAAATGGTTCAACAATAGTGGTACGACATAGGTAACTCGATCAGCACGTATACACTTTTTAGTAGGTTCTTATCAAGACTTTGCTGATTTTCATGTTGTACCTATGCAAGCATGTTCGCTTTTATTAGGCCGTCCATGGGAATATGATACGGATGCTGCCCACCATGGTAGAACAAATACATATACATTCGTGCATAAGGACAGGAATATTACTTTGCGTCCGTTATTGCCTGCTGATATTAGAAATCATTTTAAACTGCTTGCTGAAAATACTGAGTATAAACATGATAACAAACAACTTTCTGATGTTAAACATAAGGCTATTCAGTTAAAGGGAGGTGCTTTTCTTGCTATGACATCTACTGTTACTGATCTTTGTGATAATCATGATACACCTTGCTATACTATGCTTTGTCATGATATATCTTCTATCGATGATCATGTATCTTGTACTTTGCATTCTGCTAGTACTAACCTTTTGCAGGAGATTGATGCTGAGATGGAGTCGAGGGCGACTCCAATTCAAGAAGGGGAGGATGATGAGGACATCACCATGCTGGATACATGCATATCATGGCCTTCCCCAAGTTACAAGTCGTCACCAACTCGGTCGCCTCGTTCGTCCCGGATTCAGCCGACACCCCTTCACGGTTTTGATGATATCTCCCACATCCCACGTCCAAACGAGGTGTTCTTTGATGCGTTGGAAAGGGGACAACGACACCGTAATTTTGGTTCTGGTCCTAGATCCAGAACGGTCGTGAGTCATAATATGTGATCATGACAAGGTGTTGTGCCACCTATTTTGGGCCAACTTGGCCATGTATCGTGTCGGGCCTTAAGCCCATGTTGTGGGTGCCCCCCCCCCCGGTCGCCCCCAACCCTAGGACGTCTTTGTTTCCTACATAATCTCAGTAGCCGCCGTCTTTTAGTTTCGGGTTTTGTTTAGTTCAGTTTTCTAGAGAGAAACTTGATCGAATTATAGTAACTGTGGCGACAAGTCCTTTTACAGTAATCCAGGGCCCCTGTTCTTGTTCTACACCACTGTGGCGATTAGTCCTTTTGTGTTCAGAGCTTGAACCTTTTCTTGTGATTCGCTTCATCCATATTTGCAATTTCAGATTGCGTGTTTATCCTCTCTTGCTTGTGTTCTCGATTTCGCTTGCAGGAACAATCAAGTTGTACTTGGTGTAACGGTTGCGGGGTTGAATCTTGTCTGATTCAAGCCGGGTCGTCGACGCCGAGTTCCCCAAATTCGAGTTTATCCCCTTACCTCTCGGAAGATCGGGCTATATCTACATCAAACCGTCCTAAAACGATTGACCTCACCAAGAAGGCTAATCCGTGCCTACGAATCAAGAACACAAGCAAGAACAAAGAAGAAGGCAACACAATTGCAGATGTATTATGAATCTCACGAAGTTGGGGTCTCACAAACGGTGATGACGGCGAAACTGTTATGAACAGAATAATCTAAGCAAAACCCGAACCCTAATGGTGCAGCGGCGGCTATATATGAAGACCCTAGGGTTGTGCAAGACCCTCTAGATGCACCCCAAATTAGGCTCAACTAGATACAAAGGCCAAAGGCGAAAAATAGGTGATGCAGCACCAAAATAGATTCTGGACCCTCTCTTGTTTCAACGATTCCCGATGACTCCGAATGAATTTTGATATGAGACCGGCAGCATTGGAAATTGTCTTCTTCTTATCTTTCCGTGCATATGTAGAACATCCAAATCTGAGTCCGTATGCGTCCCGGGCCTCCGTTTTCGTGCAGACTGGTCCTAAGCCCCGAAACAAACTCGAAGTCGGTTTTGGTTGGGCCTCCACCTTGGCTTCCATGTCCTTGCTGGTCCTCCACGTCTCCAAGTCCTTCTCCCATCATCTCATGGTCCTCTCCATGGTTCCTAATTACAACATAATCATTAGGTAGCAAACCATTCTCAAATGTGACATATAATGAAGAATGTAGGAATGAGCTCACCTCTAAATTTAGTCGTTGTGCAC
The DNA here is from genome assembly GCA_032690845.1 of Eleusine coracana subsp. coracana. Lineage (NCBI taxonomy): Eukaryota > Viridiplantae > Streptophyta > Magnoliopsida > Poales > Poaceae > Eleusine > Eleusine coracana. The sequence continues at coordinate 34,910,819 of CM064422.1, read as the reverse complement.
GAGCTCTAGTCATTGGACCTTGCAAGTCCAGAATTGGAGGAGTGTTGCATGTATCCTTAGGAGTGATGTCCTCATCATCCTCCCCCTCTTGAAGTGGAGTCGTCTGCGACTCAAGCTCATTCTCTTCTCCCGAGTATGGTTTCAAATCTGAAATGTTAAAAGTAGGACTAACCCCAAACTCGGCAGGCAACTCAAGTTTGTATGCATTATCATTAATCTCCTCAATTATTTTGAAAGGACTATCAGCATTAATTTAGACTTCCTCAAATCTAGAAATCTATCCTTTCTCAAGTGTAACCATACTAAATCTCCTACATCAAGTTTTACTTCTTTTCTACCTTTACTACCAGCAATTTTATACTTTTCATTCATCTTTTCAATGCTAAGTCTAGTGGTCTCATGCATTTTCAAAATAAATTCAGCACGCTCCTTAGCATCAGCATGAACTCTCTCATGAATAGGTAAAGGAAGTATATCAAGTGGAGTACGGGGATCAAAACCATACACTACCTTGAAAGGACTTACCTTGGTAGTAGAATGTGTTGCCCGATTATATGCAAACTGAACATGAGGCAAACATTCTTCCCATTGCTTCAATTTTTTCTTCAAAATAGCTCTCAACATAGTACCCAAAGTGCGGTTCACCACCTCAGTTTGTCCATCAGTTTGTTGGTGACAAGTTGTAGAAAATAACAACTTTGTACCCAACTTATTCCAAAGCGTGCACCAAAAGTGACTCAAGAATTTTGCATCACGATCTGAAACAATAGTAGAAGGCATACCATGCAAACGTACAATTTCTTTGAAAAAGAGGTCAGCAATATAACTAGCATCATCAGTCTTATGACATGGTATAAAGTGTGCCATCTTAGAAAATCTATCCACAACAACAAAAATACTATCACTCCCCCTCTTAGTCCTAGGCAGTCCAAAAACAAAGACCATAGAAATATCCACCCAAGTAATAGAAGGAACAGGAAGTGGCATGTATAAACCATGTGGATTCAAGCGAGACTTAGCTTTTTGACATGTAGTGCAGCGAGCAACAAAGCACTCAACATCTTTCCTCATCCTTGGACAAAAGAAGTGTGTGGCCAAAATATCCTCCGTCTTCTTGGCACCAAAATGACCCATCAATCCACCTCTATACGCCTCCTATAACAACAAAAGACGAACGGAACCAACTGGAATGCATAGGCAGTTAGCTCTAAACAAGAAGCCATCAGTCAACATAAATTTGTTCCATTCACGACCTTCTTTACAATGCAGCAATACATCTTTAAAATCAACATCAGCAGCATATTGTTCTTTAATTGCCTCAAGTCCAAAAATTCTACAATCAAGTATAGCGCCTAGAGAAAGCATCAATGATTACATTATCCTTCCCTTTCTTATGTTTACTAATGTAAGGAAAAGACTCAATAAACTCAATCCATTTAGCATGTCTACGGTTCAAATTACATTGAGAACGAATATACTTAAGTGATTCATGATCAGAATGAATAACAAATTCTTTGGGCAATAAATAATGATGCCACATCTCTAAACAACGTACAAGTGCATACAATTCCTTATCATACGTGGAGTAATTCAAAACAGGCCCAGTAATTTTCTCACTAAAGTATGCAACAGGTTTACTATCTTGCATCAAAATACCACCAATGCCTATACCACTAGCATCACATTCAAGCTCAAAAATCTTATCAAAATTAGGTAATTGTAGCAATGGTGCATGTGTAAGTTTATCCTTCAAAGCATCAAAAGACTCATGATGTACCTTACCCCAATGGAAATCAACGCCCTTCCTTGTCAACTCATGCAAAGGTGCAGCAATGGTGCTGAAATTTTTGACAAAGCGGCGGTAGAAACCTGCAAGACCAAGAAAACTCCTCACCTGTGTGATAGTTTTTGGTACAGGCCAGCTCTCTATGGCTTCAATCTTTGCCTCATCCACCTCAATTCCCTGTGGAGTCACAACATAGCCAAGAAAAGAGACTCGATCCGTGCAAAAGGTGCACTTCTCAAGGTTACCAAATAAATGTGCATCTCGTAAAGCATCAAAAACAGCACGCAAATGATTCATATGTTCATCTATGGATTTGCTATAAATCAATATATCATCAAAGTAAACTACCACAAATTTGCAATGAAAGCTCTTAAAACCTCATTCATCAAGCGCATGAAAGTACTAGGTGCATTAGTTAAACCAAAAGGCATTACTAACCACTCATATAATCCAAATTTGGTTTTGAAAGTTGTTTTCCATTCGTCTCCATGTTTCATTCTAATTTGATGGTAGCCACTACGCAAATCAATTTTAGTGAAAATTATAGCACCACATAACTCATCAAGCATGTCGTCTAGCCTAGGAATAGGATGACAATACCTAATAGTAATATTATTAATGGCTCTACAATCTACACACATACGCCAAGTACCATCTTTCTTAGGAACCAAAAGTACAGGACAGCACAAGGACTAAGTGATTGATGAACATACCCACAATCCAAAAGGTCTTGAACTTGTCAGTGTATCTCCTTAGTCTCCTCAGGGTTGGTCCTATAAGCAGCACGGTTTGGCAAAGTAGCACCCGGAATCAAATCAATTTGATGCTCAATCCCTCTCAAAGGTGGCAATCCCAGGGGTATCTCAGCTGGAAAAACATGCTCATACTCCTGCAAAAGGTTAGTGACACCAGGAGACAAAGCACTAGAAGCAATATCATCAAGCAAAAATAAAGCTTCTTTGCATATCAAAGCATAGCAAATATCATCATTATCAAATTTCAGCAAGCTCTGATTTTGTTGCAAGATATGAACGACCTTGGAATTTAATTCCAGCACCCTTAGAACTTGAAGAATCATTAACATTACTAGGTGTAGAATTAGAATTAATAGGTTGTTGAATTTCAGAACCTTTAATTTTCAAACTAGCAGCTCTTTCTAAATCAGCTTGTACAATTTCAGTAGGGGTCATTGGTAACAAAGTAATTTTAGTTCCTTTATGCATAAAAGTGTACTTATTACTTCTACCATGGTGTACAACATCATTATCAAATTCCCAAGGTCTACCCAACAAAAGTGAACATGCTTGCATGGGTACGACATCACAATCAACAGAATCCACATAAGAACCAATGTAAAAAGGAACTCTGCAAGTTTGTATTACCTTAGCTTTTCCAGAGTCGTTTAACCACTGAATGTAGTACGGATGTGGATGTGGGCGTGTGGTCAAAGCAAGCTTGTTGACCACATCAGAACTCACCAAGTTATTGCAGCTCCCTCCATCAATGATGACACGTGCTCAGCGGTTCTTGATGACGAAGAAAATCTGGAACAAGTTTTGGCGCTGCATCGTCTCAGGCTGATGAACTTGTGTACTAAGGACACGTTGAACAATAATGTTTATGTATCCTGTGGTGTCTCCGCCTCCAAGGATGAGGTCACTGCTGGTGGCAGCGTCCTCCTCCTCGTCCTCCATGTCAGAGGTGCTCATGTAACCGTCTTCATCTGTTGCCACATATGCCCGCCTACTTGGACAATCTTTCTGCGCATGACCAAGTCCATGGCAGCGGTGGCACTGAATCCCTGTAATACGCCCCGTCGAAGCAACACAGGAGGCACTACTAGCTGGTACCTGCACAGAAGTTTTACCTGAGCGCATAGAAGGTGCAGGGGCTGATCTTGGGGCTGCAGAAATAACACTGGTTCCCTTGGTAGCTGCTGGTGGGGGCGGCCGAAAAGATGGCCTGGGCAGCCCCGAAGTCCCTGTCAATCGTGGTCTCTGTGATTCTTTCTCTGCAAGCATAGCATACTGGAAACACTGGGTGAGGGTATAATATTCTTTATAATCAAGAATGTCATGAATTTCTTTTCTTAAACCAGAATAAAAGCGACAAATCTGATCCTCTACTTTTTCAACTACAGCACAACGAATCAAACACTTCTGAAGCTCACTAAAGTACGACTAAACAATTTTATCTCCTTGTTCTAAACGCTGCAATTTATTACGAATCTCTCTATAAAAAGAAGGAGGAACAAAACGATCATGCATTGCTACCTTAAGTTCTTCCCAAGTAGTAGGCAAATCAGTTTCAGCAGCTAGACCACTCCACCAAACAATAGCAAAGTCCTTAAACTCACTAGTAGCTTTTCTAACTCTATGTTGATCAGGAACAAGGTGGGCATTAAATTTTTGTTCTACAGTCATCTCCCAATCAAGATAAACATCACCATCATACTGACCTGAAAACGAAGAAATTGAAAACTTAATTTTAGCATATGGGTCATCTGGAGCATAGTTACCGTGTGGACGACAATTGTAGTTATGGAAACCACCCATACCTTGAGTATTTTGGTGCAAACGATGTCGTAATCTTGCGGTCCATGTAGCTGACCTATCCACGGTGCCATCAGCCTTATACATCGTGTCTTCATCATGGATGTCGTCAACGTCATGGTTATTAGTGTTCGTATCATTGGTCTTGGGGGCGGTCTCCAACGCGACAACCTAATCGGTTAACTTAGAGACCCGCTTCTCCAACTGCTCGATGCTTTCTCCGATGTGAAGCTTGCTGACCGCATCAGTAATGGCTCTGGTGATCGTCTCTGTCAAATCACTCTGAGCAGCCTGCAAAGCCTTCTGGAGCTGCTCTTGGCTCACACACTCAGCAAATTGTGAGGGGGAAGCCATCTCTCCGTCGTCACTTCCTGCCATCACCAACACCAAAACAGGAAATAAACAGTGAAAGTTATCCCTACAAAACAGCTAAGCAGTGGTGCCTCTCAACACAGCAAAAGGAAACTCCTTACAAAGCTCTTGCAAAGTTCTGAAAAACAAAGCAAAGAATACCAGGGAGGTGTGTTCCACGATTGCATGGGTCACAAAAGAACCTATGTGCTGTCCAGAAGAAATATGTAGAGCTAGGAAGGCCAAATATATATATGTGAGTGGGACACAAACCAAAAACAGATAGTAAAGCTGAATAAGTGCCCAAGTAACTTGTCCCTAGCTACTGGTCTAAGTATGACCTAGAACAGTAGTGATAGCAAAGTAGAAACAAGGAGACAAAGGCACACAGGCGATAACAGGGGGCTAAGTATAAAACAAGCACAAAAAACAAGCACACAGGCACCAGAAATTTTAGAGGGCTAGATGTGGCACTAGTAGAAATCCCAAATTTCTTTTTTTTGATTTTATTTTTTTGATATTTTTCTCCAACTCACTAACAATGGGGGGAGAATCCACAAAAAATTTCAGCTCAAACAGAGGTAGGATTTGGCCTACAGAAAATCTTGAAGTTGCAGAAAACATCGGGTTTAAACATAAATCAACTTTGAGTCAAGAATCTCCTGTAAAAATTTCAGCCAAAATGGACAACCGAGCGAAAAGTTATGCCCGTTTTACCGAAGGGGGGTCGGAGTCGGTTTTCCAGAAACCCGAGTCGGGTTAGGGGTCGGGTTTGGAATCGGGTAAGATTTTTTTTTTGGTGGCATGGATGCAGCAGAAAGTGGAATTTGTGGGGATTGGTCCGAGGTGTTTGAGGGTGGGTTTAGGGTGGGATTAGGGTGGGTGTATCGATCAATCAACCCTAGCACACAAAGCCGATAGAACAGAGGATGGTGAAGGGGATGGCGGCTAGGGTTGTAAGGGAAACACTACTGATAACAAAAACACAAACTAAACCAGCGACTAAACAAGAACTAGGGCACAAACTCAACACTATGGACTCTGAAATTGAAATATGCACAAAACGTGGTTATGGGTGGAGGGGAATTTTTTTTTTCGCTTTTCTGACGGTGCACCTGAAGCTCTGATTACCACTTGATGTGGACAAGGGTTCCCGATCTTACGAATAGTTCTGGATACGTTGATTTGGTCGGAGGCGACACACAAATTGAATAGGCTTCAGAACAGCACGTTCTAAACCCCGCAATCACAGCATGACGTCTCCTCTGGTTATCAACCCTCCTAAAATGATTGACCTCGCCAAGAAGGCTAATTCCTGCCTGCGAATCAAGAACACAAGCAAGAACAAAGAAGAAGACAACACAATTGCAGATGTATTATGAATCTCACGAAGTTGGGGTCTCACAAACCATGATGATGGCAAAACTGTTATGAACAGAATAATCTAAGCAAAACCCTAACCCTATTGGTGCGGTGGCGGCTGTATATGAAGACCCTAGGGTTGTGCAAGACCCTCTGGACGCGCCCCTAATTGGGCTCAACTAGATACAAAGCCCAAACGCCAAAAATAGGTGATGCGGCACCGAAATAGATTCTGGACCCTCTCTTGTTTTGATGATTCCTGATGAGTCCAGATGAATTTTGATATGAGACTGGCGGCATTGGAAAGGTATTCCTCTTATCTTTCCGTGCATATGTAGAACATCCAAATCCGAGTCTGTATGCGTCCTGGGCCTCCGTTTTAGTGCAGACTGGTCCTGAGCCCCAAAACAGACTCGAAGTAGGTTTTGGTTGGGCCTCCACCTTGGCTTCCACGTCCTTGCTGGTCCTCCATGTCTCCAAGTCCTTCTCCCATCATCTCCTGGTCCTCTCCATGGTTCCTAATTACAATATAATCATTAGGTAGCAAACCATTCTCAAAAGTGACATATAATGAAGAATGTAGGAACGAGCTCACCTCTAAATTTAGTCGTCGTGCATGAGCTCTAGTCATTGGACCTTGCAAGTCCGGAATTGGAGGAGTGTCACATGTATCCTTAGGAGTGATGTCCTCATCACGAGCTCAAGGAGTGTGACGGTGAGACGAACAACGCAGACACAGAGAAGGCTGACACGGGGGAGAGCTGTGCTGAAGAGAAGGTCTGTCCTGCTCCCCCTGTCGGTAAGACCCCTAAGAGTGACAGTCCGCTGGATTGTGCTGTCATCAAAGCTGTGAAGGGTTCTTGCTGAGTCTGCAGCTGCTGGAACTGAGGAAACACTAAAGGTACTAGCTGTTGACCGGCCTGCCTTTGAGTCAGCTCCGTCATCTGAGTCACCAGAGCTGAGACAAGTGCCATCTGCTGATGCTAAAGGTCTGTCTGTCCTGTGATGAGCTCCATCATCTGACGCCTGTCCTCTGACACACTCTATGTAAACTCTCCCAACCATCCTGCTAGTGCTGCCACTGTGATAGTGTCCTCAGACTGTGAACCTGTCGGCTGGGGAGGTGCTCCTGTGCTGGCTAACTCAGGAACCACCGTCTCAGGCTGAGCTGCCTGCTCGTGTAGTACCGGTGACTCTTGCTCCTCCTCTCCTGTGTGTTGGCTGGAGGTAGACTGGGATCCCCTAGGGACTCTAGGTCAGTAGTTGGTGGTCACCTTAGGTAAAGCCTCATACTGCTCCTCCGTCACTAGGCCTATCCTCCTCAAGAGATAGCAGATGTAGGGCCCGTAGACCAAGTGACGTCCTCCAACCCTCCTAGAAATGACCTCCTCTATCTCCCCAATGAAAAGATCCGCCAAGTCGAAAGTCTGCCTCTTCAAGATGGCTGCTACAGCCCACTGGTGTAAGAGTGTGAACTCCTCTCTGTAGCCAGACCTGGGTATGATAGTCCTGGTAACTATCGCTCTCACCACCTTGGCCTCTGCAGTGAGTCTAGCAGGGCCTCTCTCAAAGCCTGGATTGTGCAGAGGTGGGAAAGCAATCTTCACGAGGTCGTCCGAAGGCAGCTTCCCTCCCTGAGGTCTGCTAGGTGGCTTCATTGTATCGTAGGCACTCCTATAAAGCTGGAAATCTGAGGCCAGGAGTCCTCTGTTGGCGATCAGGTCTGTCTGGTGACTTGCTGTGGCTACCCTCTGAACAGGAACCAGAACTCTGAGCGGTCTCTGGCAACCCATAACGTCACGTAGAACTCAAGAACCATGTCCTCTTTGAACCTGTGTGGAGCAGTAACTAGCTCTGCTAGCCTAGGCAATTACGTGAAGTACTGCTCCATGTCTGTGCCTGTGGCCCTCCTCATGGCCTGGTAGGTGGTGTACCGCTGCGGTACAAGCACCATGTCTCTCGTCCTCAAGGCCACACAACGTCTTAGGCCCTCTCCAATCCTCCTCTAGAGTACTGTCCAGTACCTCTCTCCAGCGGCGGGGTCTCTAGGGACTGGCACCCACTGCTCAAAAGGTACCAAGCGAAGTACTTTAAGGTCCTTTGCAGAAACCTTAAGGATATCTGGCTCTCCGGCTACCTGAACTGTGACATCCCATGTCACAAAATGGTAATTTAACTGAACCTAATACTAATTTAGGGCTAATTAAAAATAGAATCAATTAAGGTGCCAAAGAATAAAGGAGGAAATTAATTAATTAAATCTAGAAATATCCAAATGAGAGCCATTCTCAAACATCACAAAAAACCATGGAAGTGCACCAATATTTTGCATATTCTTGATGGCCATATTAAAATGGAATTTTGAGAATTTTACCAGAATTTTTGGTAATTATTTAATGCACTTAAAAATTCCCTAAATGCAGAGAAAAGAACTTTCTATTCTAGAATTTTCAAAATTAATCTAAGCCGAATTAGATCATGCCCCCAAATGAAAGGTTGGAGTGTACAATTCCGTGGGCATGCACAAATATCTGCTTGAAGTTTGGAGCACTAGAACCGGGCCGGAATTGAAGGCGGCGCTCCCTCCCTCCACTCTCCTGCCGCCAGCTCGCCGTCTCTCTCTGCTCTCAACCCGGCCGATCGCTAGCATAGGAGCACCGCTGCCAACCGTGCGCCTCCTCTCTCTCTCTCTCTCTCTCTCTCTCTCTCTCTCTCTCTCTCTCTCTCTCTCTCTCTCTCTCTCTCTCTCTCTCTCTCTCTCTCTCTGCTCGCAGGCACTTAACTCAACTCTCACGGCTCCCATGAGACCAGGCGCAGCCACCTTTCCCCCTCCCCGGTGAGCTCCCGTGCGAATCCTCTGCTCCAGCCGCCATGGACGCCGCCGCGCCGAGCTCCACCTAGGTAGCTTCCCCTCCCCTGGTTCCTTCTCAAATCAGCGTGCGTGTAACTCCTCTAGCTCCCCACTAACTCGCTTCCTCTGGATCGCAGCCACCTCACCAAAATCAGAGAATAATCAAGTCGCCGCCGTTCGCCGCGCAGAGGAGGCTCACGGTGACAGCCCAGCTGCAGCCAGCCCGGCGTCGACACTACACCCACCCAGCTTCATGGCCTCGAGGCGATGTTCTTGGACCCTTTGCTCTGCTAGTTCGAGCGCTGTGCTGGACGCTCACTGCCGGCCGCAATAGCTAAGCGTCGCCGCTCATCGCCGGCAGCGCTCCAGCAACCCTAACCTCGGCCACCACCACCCACGGAACCGTTGTGAGCCATTGAACGTGTAGAGCAGCACGGAGTCCCAAGTTTCACCGCCAATCACCACCGGCAAGCCAGCCGTGCCGCAGCTCCGCCGCGCGGGCGGGGAGAATTGAATTGCCAGTGGCAATTTCTTAATGAGTAGTGAACTTTCCTATAAACTTTAAAAAACAATAACTCAAAATATAAAAGCCTTAAAAATGGGAAACCAATTTTGTTAGACTCCTAAAATTCCCCTTTATCAGAAAAACAAGTTGAGGGCCAATGTACATTAATTAATTTAATTCCCTAAAGTTACAACCCTAATTAGCTTAATAAATTCAAAGTAAATGAAAATAAGTGGTAAATTCATGAAACATGTTCAATGATCATCTCAAGACGTCCCTAAACTTTCTGCAAAAGCACATTTCCATTTATATGCATATTTTTAGTATTATTGCGAAATCTTCATTTTCAGTAAATGAATTTATATAAATTATTTGCTAGGGATTTATTTCTGAAATTTGGTATTCCTGTTCCTTATGCATTTGTACATCCCTATAACACTCCATGTAAAATTTTGACTAAGTATGCTTTTTGCTGTCGAATTGATTACTCAATAATTAACTTAGGAAAATTCCATGTGAATATTGCCTTATATATACATATAGTTTGAATTAGTGATAAATTCATCTCTGGAGCTGTTCATGCAGCATATTAATCTTGACTTACAGTAGAATTTCTCATTCCCCATTATATGCTCATGGTTCCTAATTAGGTATATGAACCTGGAGCTAGTTTATGTGATTCAATCTTGTTCATCTCATATATTGCCATAGTCACTTGCATAGTTGCCCCTTTAACTAATTTGCTCGAAATAAACTTTCTAAAGTTTAGGTCCTAGTATTACATTTTCTTGTCACCATCATCATGTAATGCCATGTAGTCCTCAACTATGCCATGCTCATATTTAGAGTAGACATACACTAAGTTTTTGATGAAGGAAAACCATATTCCTTTAGTTAGAAGTTTGTCCTCTTCAATTAAGTGGTTGCCATGTCATACATATGTGTGCATACACATTCATGCATGAGTAACAGTTTCATTAACGTTATTTGTTGAGGAAGTACCATGAATCATCATGCCATACATTCATAGTTCATTAGGGAACTCCATGAACCCTAGTGTATTCCTTCGTATTTATGCCTATTCATTTCATATAGGGACCGAGACCGAGGAGATCACACCAGAACAGTCGGGATCTGAACTGAACTTTGGCAAAGACACTAACTACGATCACTCCCAGGGCAAGCCCCGATGCATACCTAACTAAATTTTGAGTCCTTCTTTATTTGTCACAAGCTAGGAATGTGTATTGTACATTAAGTGTAGGACTTGGATGGAACCCACTTGCATACTCCGGTAAATGACCTATGGTTAGTTTCTGTTAGTAAGCCTCTCCATTAGTAAATGCTATGCTTAAATTAGTAGAGTCAACGGTAGGTTATGGGATCACTTGATTCAACTATGGTTCACATGATAAATGAACTTGATAAATTTGAGCACCTATCGTTGCAACTCCGTGGACAAGTATTGAACAGTACCAAGTACATACCTTTATATGGGAATTGGTAAACCTAGTAACTTGTGTGTTGTATTGTTGGACGGCCATACTCATCGATCTAGAGGTGATGTGAATAGCACGGTGGTTACACGGGTTTGAGGACTGCTGGAGAGTGCATGAGTTAAGCCTCGGATACGAAGTACTATATGACGGGTAGGACGTGTACTCGGGATCGATGGCCCTGGATCGACTTTATAGAAATCTTGTGAATGGTGGCCATACATGTTCTTAAGTGATGCGTATGTCATATATTTGGGTTTTCTCCTGCAGGATGTAAATCAATTCAAATTGTCGTCCCTCGCGGTTATGAGTACCTCTTGTTCGAGCAGCGGCAATGATATGTTAAGTAGTAAAGTTCTGGTTATGTTTCTGAAATTTACTTATGCTATGGCTACATATTGTTGTGATGTGTTGCTCTTTACTTATGTTCAAGTCTTAGGAGCTAGCTAGACTCATCATAGTTGTGTTCTGCAATAAGCAAAGTAAAATCTTGATTAAGGAAATGAAAGTGCAGAATGGAATTAATATGAGCTTTTTATGCAATTATCAAATAAACCCGGTAAGCCCCCTGCATACTAGGAGTCAGTTTTAGTAAACCTTTTGACGGGTAAGTCTTGCGGAGTATGTTAGATACTCAGTCTTTGTGATTATGTTGTTTTTTAGGTTTTCCTCCAGCTACTTATTGTGATTGTGGTAATAAGGTGGTTTGGGAAGGTGAGGAGCCTCAGAATTGGACCATTGAATGGGTCCCTAGCTCTCCTAACCGTGATGAGTGAGCCACCGCCATAGGGCTGGCATGGTTCACGTAGGTGATCGACATCGTGTTTTGTCGTTTTATCGCTTCCGCACATTTATGTAATATAATTCAAGGACCTATGTATTTTAATGAATCTGAACTTGCTTCCTCTTGACCTTTGAACTTGTAATATTATGCACTTAAGTGATGTAACCTTGTAAATGATGAATATTCATGTGTGAATGCTATGTATGGTTACTTCGTTAATAATCTCCCGAGGCGATCCTGTACGACATACTCTATTTTTTAGAATAGGGTTGTCACAGCTAGTATCAGAGCCGACTCGGGATAAGCTACACACAAATGAACATTTTAAAATGTAAACAAGCCGTTTTTACACCTTATGGTGAGGTACAAACTAGTAGTGCCCATATAAGAGTCTTGTAGTAGGTGGCAAAGCTAACCCTGGGTTATGTTTGTTTAAATTACTTGTAACTATGGATTCTTCAACGAAGGTACATCATTTTGTGTGGATCGGTTGCGCTGTAAATACCGAAAGCCTTCTGGGTGGGCAAAGACCTAGGCTTTGATTGATGCGCGGATCGAATGCGTTTAAACGTCGGCTGCCTTCCGTGTGGGCAAATACCTAGGCATAAACTGTCATTGTTATTTTGGCTTGTTTCTTTTGAATTTGATATAGTGTTTCTGAAATGGATCTCTTGTAGGTACACTAACCCCGTGTAGATCGTTAGACAAGCATATGAGTGGTGTGTGCCACCGAAAGGATCGAGCTATATAATCGGTCAAGTCTTTCTTTTTGTGAGGATGTAGGAAACCGTCATAGTGACCATTGGCATTCATGCATACCATATGCATTCAACCTTACCAAATCATGTAAAAAGGTCACAACTGTTGCAAACATTTGAAATGACCAAGCTTTGGGTGATTTTGAATACCTATGGCACCTAAACCAAAAACTTGAACTCAACCGAGAGGAACCCAACCCTGTCAGAAAAAATCAGTTTCACTAAAATGAGCATAACTTTCTTAATTTTAAATCAATGAAGGCGAGTAAATACTCGTTGGAAAGCTGATGTTTTTATCTAGAAGTTTAGATTAGGAAGTTTGTCCTAGAAAAATATGGAACTAGGTCGAATTGTGCAAAAACAGTTACCTTTTCTGGAAGGTCAGAAATTGCTTCACTTCTGTCCACTGTCTTTGGATGATCATAACTCCCAGAAGATTTATTGGATGGATATGTGTGAATATGCGTTGGAAAGATGATGAAATTCGCCACCACATTTGTAAAATACAAAAATTTTATTTTTATCCAGAAGCTAAGTGTTTTTGCCCATTTTTGCGGGTTACTCCGTCGACCGCAGAAATTGTCGTTGCCGGTCGTTGAACGGATCGGGAACCCCGTGGCTTTTCTTTTACCAATCATTCCTTCTGCTAATTTGAGCATATATGCTTAGTGGGATATTAAGTTTTGACTCACCCTTGCAAAACTTTATTCCAGCAAATAGATATTGGCAAGCTCATGAAGGACCCCGAGTACCTTGCCGCCCGCATTCTCGAGTTGGAACGAGAGCGCGAGGCACTGCAGTCTACACTTGTTGCCCGTGATGCCCAACTCACGGAGCATGATGCTTAGGTTGCAGTTCTTGAGGACAAGCTGCACAGTAGCGATTTGGAGCAGGCCGATCTCTTCGAGCAGCTCCATGATGCTCAGCTCATTATCGAGGGCGATGCAAGCGATCAGTTGTAGGAGCAACTAAACCAGCGCAATGCCCAACTCACCGCTGCCCAAGAGGAGATTTACTCTCTCCATGGACAGGTTACCGCTGTTCTAGAGGAGAGAAGTGAGCTACAGCCTCAGCACAAAGAAGCTCAAGATGTGCGTGATGTCATGGAAGGGAACCTCAATGATGCTCATGCAGCAAGAGTAGCTCATTGGGCATCTCCATGCTGCTAATGGCCAGCTGAATGCCATCCTTAATGATTAGCCACCCATCCCACTCGCAGTGATTCCCCCTGATGACGCTGATTTGAGTGAGAACGCTGATTCCGGCGTTGACTACGAAGCACCCCCTGGACCGGGTGATATGGACATGGAGTCCGATGGTGGTAGCCATGCCGAGTGACTGAGTAGTAGTACTTGTGTAGGGTGAAAATCTTGTGAGACCCGTGCTAGTATGTGGATAGTGTTAGTAATGCTAAATTAAGTTGTAACCTAAGCTCTCCGAGAACGTGTGGTGTCATGTTCCGAGTGATGTAACCGAAGACTTGCCATGTATCAAAAGTTGCATCACATGTATCTATGGTTTTTATCATAAGTATGTTGCCTATGGTGTTGGAAAAATATGGAATTTCAGTTATATCTTATGTCCGCATCGTTTACTTGTCAGCATTTCAATTTATAAACAATCTGAAATTTTATTTCGTCACCATGTCATAGCCTTGTTATCATATTGTCTCATGTGATGATCGGGCTAACATGCTTTGTTCATGTGGCAGATGGTGCAAACTCGCCACGGTGGAGAACACATCGGTGATGCTCTCGGCGCCTCGAACGTCGGTGGAAATGGGCCGCTGCCCAATGCGCCACCCATGACGACTATGGAGCAGCTCATCCATAACTAGAATGAGATGTTCCTCATGTTCATGGAGAACATGAACCGCCAAGGAGCTACCGGACCACCACCGTTGCAGCCTCGTGAATCCTCCTACAATGACTTCTAGGCGACTCATCCGCCCACCTTCAGAGAAGCCGGTGATCCGCTTGAAGCGGATTATTTTATTCGCACTCTGGAGTCGAAGTTCACTCTACTTCACTGCACCAAACAGCAGAAGCCCCTCTTCACCATGCAACAACTCCATGGCTCCGCGAGTACTTGGTGGGCCAGTTTCACCACCGCTCTTGCTGCTGGTCATCAAGTACGCGGAGGGAATTTTGCACAGCATTCCGTGCGCACCACATCCCTGCTGGACTCATTAAGCGCAAGTTGCAGGAGTTCCTCAATTTGAAGCAAGGTTCTGGAACCGTGCAAGAGTATGCACGGAAATTCAACTACTTGGCTCAGTATGCGTCGTATCATGCTGATACAGACGAGAAGAAGAAGGACTGTTTTTGTTTGGGTCTTACCCCGTAGCTGCAAGACCGCTTGGCACAAGTCACCGCTGGCACATTCAACAATTTGATGAGTGCCGTCATCGTGCAAGAAGACGCCATCCGTGCTAACCAGGAAGATAAGAAGCGGAAACGTGCTATGGGAAGTTCATCCGGCTCCGCACCACCCAAGTACAAGCTAGCCATCACCTCCCCGACCGGATAGAAATTCTGGGCTGCGGTACCGTCGGGAGGAGGACCTCGTCCATCCTTCTCGCAGCAGCACTCTCGATTCCATGGAGGCAACCAGCAGCAATCTTCTAGTTCTCGCCCTCCGCAGCAGAGTAATCAAGTGGTGAAGACCAACTCCTTGCAGCCATGCTACAACTGCGGCCGAACCGGTCATTTTGCTAAGGAGTGTCGATTCCCGAAGTGCAACCCGAGCAACAACAACAACTCCAACACTTCCAGGAACAACAACAACAACAACAACAACAACAACAACAACAACAACCACAACGGCAACAACAATGGCAGCAATGGAAGTCGTCCCCAGTCTTCTACCCCCATGCACAAGAATGGCCGAGTCAAGTATACCATGGTCGAAGAGACCCAAGTTGGAGAACCCGTTCTCGCTGGTACGTTCTCGATCAACCAACATGCTGCCATGGTTCTTTTTGATTCAGGAGCAACACATGATTTTATTAGTCAAGCATGTGCGAATCATTGGAAAATCACCCCCACCACTATGGGAACACCATACATCATCACATCTCCTGGTGGAAAAATAAGGGCTCATTTTGAGTTAAGAAAAGTGCCACTTAAGTTTGCAAGCAACGTATACCCCACTTCCCTAATCATCCTAGAGGTCCAAAGCATTGACATAATTCTTGGTATGAAATGGATGACTAGTCATAAAGCCGTATTGCACATTGAGAACCAGGAAATCCATTTGAACTCACCCTTACATGGCCCATCTATCCTCCGATTGCCATATCCCAAGTTGTCCACTTCTTGAGTGTGTCATGTTGAAGGAAAAGATCTATAAAATATTTCGGTGGTATGTGATTTCCCCGATGTATTTCCAGATGATTTGCCGGGAATGCCTCCGGACAGGGATGTCGAGTTTAAGATTGAACTCATACCCGGTACAACGCCTATCTCTCGTAGGCTGTACAAAATGGCTCCTAACGAGTTAGCGGAGTTAAAAGAGCAGTTGCAAGAGCTTATGGACAAGGGTTACATCGGACCAAGTTCATCTCCTTGGGACTGTCCCGCTCTCTTTGTGTAGAAGAAAGACATGACCCTACGCCTATGTGTTGACTATAGGCCGTTGAATGCCGTAACCATCAAGAACAAGTACCCCCTACCTCGAATTGATATTCTCTTTGATCAATTAGTGTGTGATAAAGTCTTCTCCAAGATTGATCTCCGACCCGGTTATCATCAAATAAAGATCCGAGCCGAAGATATTCCAAAAACAGCTTTCTCCACTCGATATGGTCTGTTCGAATATCTTGTCATGTCTTTTGGTCTCACCAATACTCCAGCCCACTTCATGTATTTGATGAACTCTGTGTTCATGCCAGAGTTGGATAAGTTTGTAGTTGTATTCATTGATGATATTCTGATCTACTCCAAGTCCGAGGAAGAACACGCCGAACACCTCTGTATTGTTCTACAACGACTCCAAGACCATCAACTTTATGCCAAATTTAGCAAGTGCGAATTTTGGCTAAAGAAAGTTCCATTCCGGGGTCATGTCATATCAATAGAAGGAGTAGCCGTTGATCCTAGCAAAGTAGAGGATGTGCTGAATTGGAAAGCTCCGAAATCGGTCAAGCAAATTCGCAGTTTCCTTGGTCTTGCCAGTTATTATTGGAAATTCATTCCCAACTTCTCAAGCATTGCCAAGCCTATGACCAAGTTGCTGGAAAAGGATGCTAAGTTCAAGTGGAGTAGTGCATGTGAAGAAGCTTTTCAGTCGCTCAAGAAGCATTTGACAACCACTCCGGTTTTGGCTCAACCCGATATCACCAAACCGTTTGATGTTTACTACGATGCATCCGGCACCGGGTTAGGTTGTGTTCTTATGCAAGAAGGCCGTGTCATTGCCTATGCCTCATGACAGCTCCGGAAGCATGAGCAAAATTATCCCACTCATGACTTGGAATTGGCCTCCGTTGTCCTAGCCTTAAAAACCTGGCACCACTACTTGCTCAGTAATCTTGTTAATCTCTACACCGACCACAAGAGTCTCAAATACATCTTCACGCAACAAGAACTGAATGTGAGGCAGCGCAGATGGTTAGAATAATCAGGGACTATGAATTGGAAATTCATTATCACCCCGGAAAAGCCAACATGGTCGCCGACGCCTTGAGTCGAAGGGACCAATGCAATCACGCAATCGTTTGCTCTATGGAAGCTCTCCCAATTTCAGATTCTAGTGAACCAAGTCTTCATGTCATTCCCTATGGATCCATGTATAATTTGGCTCTCATTCCTACCCTTCGGGAAGAAATCATGGAAGCACAAAAGAAGGACAAGGGTATGGAATATATCCGCTAGAAGATAGGGAAGAAAGAAGCTACATGTTTCCGACAGGACGAAGATGGAGTGCTATGGTTCAACAATCGTCTTGTTGTTCCAAAGAATGAGGATCTAAGAAGCAAAATTTTGGATGAGGCTCACTTGTCCAAATACTTCATACACCACGTTGCAACAAGATGTACCGTGGGTTAAAGGATATGTTTTGGTGGACGCGTATGAAATGAGAGGTTGCTCATTATGTCTCTGAATGTGATACGTGCCAACGTGTGAAGGCCGACCACTTGAGAACAGCCGGTCTTTTGCACCCATTGAAAATCCCCGCATGGAAATGGGAGGACATTGCTATGGATTTCATCGTTGGATTACCCCTCACCCCTAAGAAGCACGATTCAATCTGGGTTATTGTGGATAGGTTGACCAAATCTGCTCATTTTATTCCCGTCCATACAACCTACTGTACTAAGCAGTATGCCGAGCTCTACATCATCCGAGTCCTATGTTTGCACGGTGTGCCCAAGACGATCATCTCTGATCGAGGTCCCCAGTTTATTGCTCGTTTTTGGGAGCAATTACATGCTTGTCTTGGCACTACTCTTATCCGAAGTTCCACTTATCATCCGCAAACTGATGGTCAAACTGAGAGACTAAATCAATATTTGGAGGACCTACTGAGAGCTCGTATTCTGGACAATCGTGGAAATTGGGAAGCCTATCTCCCGTTCGCCGAATTCTCCTATAACAACAACTACCAAGAGAGTTGAGGAATGTCGCCATTTGAAGCCTTGTATGGTCACTCGTGACGAACCCCGCTGAACTGGTCGGAATTGGGAGAAAGAATTAGCTTTGGTCCAGATCTGGTCACACAAGCCGAAGAAAAGGTGCGGCAAATCCAAGCTAACATGAAGGCCGCACTATCCCGTCAAATAAGTTATTCTAACAAAAGAAGACGTCCATTGGAGTTTGAAAAAGGAGATCATGTATATCTTCGGGTTTCTCCCAACAAAGGTGTATCTCACTTTGGAATCAAGGGAAAATTAGCACCCCGCTATATCGGACCTTTTCCGATCACGGAAAAGCATAGCGCCGTTGCTTATCGGTTGCAACTACCAGAAAATCTTGAGCGGGTGCACAACGTCTTCCATGTATCCCATCTCAAGAAGTGTTTAAAGCCTCCGATCGATGTGGTTGTCTCCGACACCGAGCAATTGGAAGAAGACCTCTCCTACCCTGAATACCCCGTCCGAATCATTGATAAAAAAGACCGGGTAACTCGTAGCTGCACTATAACCTTCTACAAAGTGCAATAGAGTAACCACACCGAAGACGAAGCTACATGGGAACAAGAAGAGTTTCTGAAAACCAACTTCCCAGAATTCTTGGGCTCGCAAAACCGGTAACCGCCCACACCCCTCCCTTCTGTTCATCAATTTGCAAATCTCGGGGCGAGATTTCCTTTAAGGGGGGTGTGTTGTGACATCCCATGTCACAAAATGGTAATTTAACTAAACCTAATACTAATTGAGGGCTAATTAAAAATAGAATTAATTAAGGTGCCAAAGAATAAAGGAGGAAATTAATTAATTAAATCCAGAAATATCCAAATGAGGGCCATTCTGAAACATCACAAAAACCCATGGAAGTGCACCAATGTTTTGCATATTCTAGATGGCCATATTAAAATGGAATTTTGACAATTTTACCAGAATTTGTGGTAATTATTTAATGCCCTTAAAAATTCCTCAAAGGCAGAGAAAAGCACTTTATGTTCTAGAATTTTCAAAATTTATCTAAGCCAAATTAGATCATTCCCCCAAAAGAAAAGTTGGAGTGTACGACTCCCTGGGCATGCACAAAAATCTGCTTGTATTTTAGAGTGCCGGAACCTGGCCAATTCTTGCAAAATCCAAGCACTGTTCAGAGTCAAGGAAGTCAATTCTCTTTCTTTTTCCCTGGCCACTCCCAGCTCGACACGATGTGTACCGCAAGCCACTGTGCACTACCGTCGATCACTGCAGATCCCCATGCCGCCCACTGCAGCCACTGCTCCATCGAACCCTCCAGTGCCACCGGCTGGAATTGAAGGCGGCGCTCCCTCCCTCCACTCTCCTGCCAGCAGCTTGCCGTCTCTCTCTGCTCTCATCTCGGCCGATCGCTAGCATAAGAGCACCGCTGCCAACCACGCGCCTCCTCTCTCTCTCTCTCTCTCTCTCTCTCTCTCTCTCTCTCTCTCTCTCTCTCTCTCTCTCTGCTCGCAGGCACTTCACTCAACCCACGAGACCAGGCACAGCGTCCTTTCCCCCTCCCCGGCGAGCTCCCGCGCGAATTCTCTGCTCCAGCTGCCATGGACGCCGCCGCGCCGAGCTCCACCTAGGTACCTTCCCCACCCCTGGTTCCTTCTCAAATCGGTGCACGTGTAACTCCTCTAGCTCCCCCCTGTCTCGCTTCTTCAGGATCGCTGCCACCTCACCGAAATCAGAGAAGAATCAAGTCGCCGCCGTTCGCCGCGTAGAGGAGGCTCACGGTGACAGCGCAGCTCTGGCCAGCCCGACATCAACACCACCCCCACCCAGCTTCACGGCCTTGAGGCGATGCTCCTGGACCCTTTGCTTTGCTAGTTCGAGCGCTGTGCTGGACGCTCAGCGCCGGCCGCCATAGCCGAGCGCTGCCGCTCATCGCCAGCAGCGCTCTAGCAACCCTAACCTCAGCCACCACGACCCACGGAACCCTTGTGAGCCATTGAACGTGTAGAGCAGCACGGAGTCCCAAGTTTCACCGCCAATCACCGCTGGCAAGCCAGCCGTACCGCAGTGCCGCCACGTGCGTGCGGGGAGATTTGAATTGCGAGTGGCAATTTCTTAATTAGTAGTGAATTTTCCTTTAAACTTCAAAAATCAATAACTTGAAATATAAAAGCCCTAAAAATGTGAAACCAATTTTGTTCGACTCCTAAAATTCCCCTTTATCAGAAAAACAAACTGAGGGCCAATGTCATGCAGTACATTAATTCATTTAATTCCCTAAAGTTACAACCCTAATTAGCTTAATAAATTCATAAGTAAATAAAAATAAGTGGTAAATTCATGAAACTTGTTCAATGATCATCTCAAGGCATCCCTAAACTTTATACAAAAGCACATTTCCATTTATATGCATATTTTTAGTATTATTGCATAATCTTCATTTTCAGTAAATGAATTTATATAAATTATTTGCTAGGGATCTATTTCTGAATTTGGTATTCCTGTTCCTTATGCATTTGTACATCCCTATTAAATTCCATGTAAAATTTTGAGCACCCGAAGTATGCTTTTTGCTGTTGAATTGATTACTCAATAATTAACTTAGGAAAAATTCAATGTGCATATTCATGCATGAGTATCAGTTTCATTAACATTATTTGTTGAGGAAGTACCATGAATCACCATGCCATACATTCATAGTTCACTAGGGAACTCCATGAACCCTTGTGTATTCCTTTGTATTTATGCATGTTCATTTCAATATAGGGGCCGAGACCGAGATCACACCGGAACAACCAGGATCTGAAGTGAACTTTGGCGAAGACACTAGCTACGATCACTCCCAAGAAAAGCCCTGGTGCATACCTAATTAAATTTTGAGTCCGTCTTAATTTGTCACAAGCTAGGAATGTGTATTGTTCATTAAGTGTAGGACATGGATGGAACCCACTTGCATACTCCGGTAAATGACCTATGGTTAGTTTATGTTAGCAAGCCTCTCCGTTAGTAAATGCTATGCTTAAATTAGTGGAGTCAACGGTAGGTTATGGGTTCACTTGATTCAACTATGGTTCACATGATAAATGAACTTGATAAAATGGAGCACTTATCGTTGCAACTCCGCGGGCAAGTATTGAATAGTACCAAGTACATACCTTTATATGGGAATTGGTAAACCTAGTAACTTGTGCGTTGTATTTTGGATAGCCATACTCATCGATCCAGAGGTGATGTGAATAGCATGGTGGTTGCACGGCTTTGAGGACTGCTGGAGAGTGCATGGGTTAAGCCTCGGATACGAAGTACTGTATCACGGGGAGGATGTGTACTCGGGATCGATGGCCCCAGATCGACTTTATAGAAATCTTGTGACCGGTGGCCATACATGTTCTTAAGTGATGCATATGTCGTGTATTCGGGTTTTCTCCTATAGGATGTAAATCAATTCGAGTAGCCGTCCCTCGTAGTTATGAGTCCCTCTTGTTCGAGCAGCGGCAATGATATGTTAAGTAGTAAAGTTGTGGTTATGTTTCTAAAATTTACTTACGCTATGGCTACATATTGCTATGATGTATTGCTCTTTACTTATGTTCAAGTCTTAGCAGCTAGCTAGACTCGCCGTAGCTGTTTTCTGCAATAAGCAAAGTAAAATCTTGATTAAGGAAATGAAAGTGCAGCATGGAACTAATATGAGCTTTTTATGCAATTATCAAATAAACCCGGTCAGCCCCCTGCATACTAGGAGTCGGTTTTAGTAAACCTTTTGATGAGTAAGTCTTGCGGAGTATGCTAGATACTCAGGCTCATACTCAGGCTTTGTGATTATGTTGTTTTTCAGGTTTTCCTCAAGCTACTTATTGTGATTGTTGTAATAAGGTGGCTTGGGAAGGTGAGGAGCCTTAGAATTGGACCATTGAATGGGTCCCTAGCTCTCCTAAACGTGATGAGTGAGCCATCGCCATAGGGCTGGCATGGTTCACGTAGGTGATCGATGTCGTGTTTTGTTGTTTTATCGCTTCCGCACATTTATGTAATATAATTCAAGGACCTATGTATTGTAATTAATCTGAACTTGCTTCCGCTTGACCGTTGAACTTGTAATATTATGCACTTAAGTGATGTAACCATGTAAATGATGAATATTCATGTGTGAATGCTATGTATGGTTTTTTCGTTAATCATCTCCCGAGGCGATCCTGTACGACATACTCTATTTTTTGGAATAGGGTTGTCACATGAACCAGTCTTTGCAGCCTCCTCATGCACACCTCACAAGTGCACCTCGGGTCTCCTGTCCGGTGAGCTGTCCTCTGGGGAACAGTCTGCTCTGTCTCCTCCTCTGACTCCTCCTCCTCAACAACCTCCTCAGACTCTGACTCTGAGGTCTCCTCCTCTGTAGTCTCCTCCTCCTCAGACTCCTCCTCCTGCTGCCTGGAGGATCCCTGATCCGTAGTTCTCGATGATCTCCCCTGACGGGAAACCGGAGTATGCTACGTCCACGGCGGTGGTACAACACCAATAGCCAGAGGTGCTATCCTCTGCCTGGTGCTCCTCCTCAGACCCTGTGCCTTTCAAGGCTGCTCTAGGATCAAACATGACCCCGGAGTCCTCCGTGACTGATCCATCGCATCTAGGTGCCTGGCCAATCTCCTGGCTCTCTCTGACTCTGGATCCAGTCACGTTCTCTTCTTGGTCTTGGGTTTCTCAGGCATCTTCCCCTTTCCCTTGTCCTGTCCTGACCTTGCCATCTCTGCTGACTGCTCTATTGTCACTACACGCACATAGGTGTAGATTTGATAAGCATAGACCCTAATACATCTACAAGCAAAGCATCGCTAGGAAAGAATGCGCAATAGAAATCCTAGCACTGAATGAAGGACATGATCACTAGACAATTATGCAAAGTAACAAGAGTGATCATCGACTATATGTGGCTGGTGCGAGTTATCTAGTGTTCAATCAAATAATAGGCAATTAATCTAACTGCAGACTAGACAGGAGACAAACCCTAGAATTGCAATTAGCAGATAGGCGATGGAGTTAATTGGATCTAGGTTGAGTCAACTAATTAATTAATGTTACTAATGATAAGAATTAGTACTAATTGCATTAACTAACTAATTACTCGGAGAGTAGGGCATAAATTGACGAAAGGAGTGAATGACACAATACCCATGGAAGTTAACACACCGAGGTCAAAGAATCCATGAGACTCCGCTCCAATCACCAAGAAAGGTCAAAACTTTAACTTTGCCAGCAATGGAGAATGAGAAGGGGAGACCTTGTGCTTGCGCACGTGCGGGAGAGGGGAAATTGATGGCGGCGCTGGAGCTACAGGCGTCGGTGGCACTGTGTGCGAGGCAAGGTGGTGAGGTGGTGGCGCTGGGCGAGCGATGGCGGCTTCGTGGGTGCGCGTATGGTGCGGGCGAGCGCGGCGGTGCGGCTTGCTCATTGGCAGCAAGGGTGGTGGAGGCACGGTGGCTCGGCGCAGTAGTGGAAGGGAGGCGCAGCGTCGGCGATTGAGAGACAAAGGCGACGGTGGCATGTCCTGTGCAAGCTCTCGGCGGATGATAGGAACAAGGAAGGGACCAAAAAGGTCTCTTACGATATTGACCTATTGCAAAAGACAATCGATGGCCAAGATCCAAAAGGAATAGATCGACGGCATGGATCTGGAGTTGTATCGCGTGACCCTTCAGAGTGACCGGATAGTACGATCTCTAGACCGGACAGTCCGATCAGACCTGGGTCTGCTGGAAACCATACAGACCGAACGGTCCCGTCACTAGGACCGTTCTGTCCGGTCTCTATGACCACACTAACTAGAACCTTGTGCATGAGAGCACTAATCGGACAGTACGATCCGATGATCGGACAGTATGGTCACTTCAGGAAAAATGTTGAGTCAAGGATTTTCTCCATTTTCCATGTGCCCTCGCTAAACACACAAATAAACACTGCACTTGGAATGTAAAGGGAACTCTCAAACATTCATTTTCAAATAATGGCACTCTATGGCCTCATAGTTTTCATAAATGCCAAATGAAAGATCAAGGAAATAAGAACCAAGGCAAATAAGAACCAAAGGTTATCTATGAGCCTTAGTCCATGAACCACATGAGTAGATTTAACCTCGGAGTTCATAAGAGCTTGCTCAATGGGAATGAAGCACAATCCTTTCCTTTGGTCACAGTTATGGAGATGTAAACTCATATAGAGCATGAGACACAAGTATCTCCAAATGTGACAAGCAATTTACAAATGCATTGAAAGTAAACATGCCATGTGGATGCAAGTAATGTTAAAGAACAAGACACAAAGGAAACCTTACAATGTCATGTTTGAGCCCCTCCTAAGCTTACTCACTATAAGCCATGCCCTTGGCTTGAGAGAAGTCAAACCACCATCTCAAGCACTCCCCCTTGCTTATAGCTATCTTGGATGGGTTAGACATTGACCAATTTTTATGTGTTTTTCTTTTAGTTATTTATACATGCATGGATCCAAAGCATACTAGTCACAAAGGACTCCTAATTACCATGCAATGCAAGAGAAAGAAAAACACACTACAACTACCAAGAACTAACATGGTTACCTCCCTCATGAGTAGATAGGTCATTGAGGTCCATGTCACTTGTGGTGGACTTCACATGATCTTCATGAAAGCGTTCGATCCACCACCACCAACATCTAGGTCTTGTTCTTGGGCACCCACTTGTACGTAGCCAATCTCTCAAGATCAACAATGCACTTAGGCACCCATATACTCTTGACCTTCCTCTTATTGTTGGTGGTCCCAAGGCCTTAGCTTTCACCTTGCCATCCTTGTTCCTAAAAAGCTTGAAATGTGTGTTCTCATGGAACAAGTTAGCGTTAGGCAAAACAATGGAACTTCTCACCATGGGACAATCCTTCGTGGCGTGACCATCCTTGCAACACCTTTTGCAATAGTAGTCGTCGGCGAGAAGGGGTTTGATCCATGCGGGGGTGGAATCACTCATCCCTATGATGTCGATGGCGGCGAGATATGAGACAAGTCCCTGGTGGGAGACATTGTTCACAAGGTTCCTCCCAAGAATCTCCTTGTGGATGGCTCTACCATGTGTGAGCCTCTCAAAGCCGTCCATCACCGTATTCCTCTCTTCCTTGAGCTTGTGATATTCTTCCAAAATGAATGGCTCAAGAAAAGAAGTCTTGGAGACTTCATTTACTTGGTTCTTCCCAAGTATCTCCCTATGTGTGGCTTTAACTCTCTAAGCCCTTTGTCATCATCTCCCTCTCTTCCTTGAGCTTGTGAAGTTCCTTCAAAACAAGTGGCTCAAGAGAAGAAACCTCAACCAAGGTGGTTAGTTCATCACACATAGTAGAAGCATCACTCTTGGATGAACTAGGGGAGAGAGAGGCAAGGTTCTCACATTGATGGCCTCAAAAGTAATCTCAAGGGCCTTGTACTTCTCATGAAGCTCTACATGATCACCCTTGAGTTTATCATAACTCTTGTTTAGGGCCTCATAAGATGTGACAAGGTCCTTGAGCTCACTCTCAAGCTCACCAACACGGTCCTTAGCCAACTTACACTCTTTTCTTACCACATCCAATATTTTGGATTTCCTGATGGCGATATCGCGGGCTTGCTCAAGCATACTCCAAAGCTCGACATATGAGAGCTCCTCATCATCGCTATCATCGCTGCTCTCATCCTCACTCTCCCCAAGTTGGCTCTTGGCCATGAGGCACGTGGGAGGTGGAGGAAGAGTTTGTGTAGGTGTGGTCTTGATCATGGCTAGACTGGCCACTTCTTCATCACATGAAGAAGAAGACTCATCACTTGAGTTGTCACTTGTCCACTCTCCAACAAGTGCCTTGCGAGAGAACTTCTTCTTGTAGTCTTGAGCTTTGCCTTTGCCTTTGCTATTGTCCTTGTTGAAGTATATCTTCTTCTTGTGCTTGGCCTTGGGATCTTCTTCTTCTTCTTCACTTGAATCGTGTGACTTGAATGCTTCTTTCTTAGGCTTTGGGCACTCTCGCACAAAGTGATTCTTTGAGCCACAATTGAAGCACTTGCCCCTTGACTTGGAAGCAAAATTATTCTTGAAGTTCTTCATCTTCCTCAGGAGAAGAGTCAAGTCCTTGGTCAAGTCACCCCCATCATCATCTTCTTCATCATCGTCCTCAATGATCACCTTATTCTTGTTCTTCTTGCTCTTGGTAGATTCTTGCTTCTCAGCCGGTAGAGAAAGATTGGATTGTTGAGGATCATCCAACCCCAATTGGTAGCTCTCGAAGGCGGTGATCTTGCCAAGTACATCCTTCATGGTCTTGGTCTTGAGGTCACCTTGCAAGATGAAGGTAATGATAGACTCATACTTGGGGTCTTTGAATAGTCTCAACAATCTTCTTATCACCTCGACGGGCTTCATCATGAAGTCATCCCTAAGTGCATTGATCTCCTCCACTAGTATATGAAAACGAGAATGAACAATATTAGCTCTCTCATGTGGCAATCTAGTGAAGTTATCATACTTGTTCCTCAGCAAATAGTATCTTTCCTCTTTGACATCACTGGTGTCCTTATAGAGCGCCTAAATCTCAGTCCAGATACAATGTGTTGTGGAACTAGCATCTAGCTGAGCAAAAACATCCATAGAGATGCAAGAAAACAAAGCATTCTTGGCCTTAGCATTACACTTAACATAGTCAGGATCAAGTAGGTTCACATTCGCATCGGATTCATGAGTGACCGACCATATCTGTGGATCAAGGCACTGAAGGTAGGCTTGCATGCGAGCCTTCCAATATGTATAGTCCTCACCATTGAATATGGCAACACTCCCCGCCGGTCCATGCATCCTTACTCAAGGCGGTGATGCCTCAAAGATGAGCACTTGGTTCTAATACCAATTGTAAGGACCAAAGGCATACCAAGAGGGGGGGGGGGGGGTGAATCGATAAGCCGCTCATAAATCCAAACACTTCAATTCTGCTACTTAAGTCTAAAAAGATAAGCAACCTAAACAAGTCTAGTAGGCCAAGACCCTACACATGCTAGTGTACATGATAAGATGAGGTGCGGGATCCAATCACACTAGCCTATGCAAGCCACAAGTCACTCTACTCACTAGAGCACACAAATGCGGAATAGTACAGAGAGGGTCAAGGAATGCTCATGATTTTTTTCTCGAGGTCTTGGAGGGATGGCGCCTTCCCCTAATCCTCGTTGGACCACTCCTGCCAGAGTCCCGGTCCCTCCCGCCATCAATTGGAGTTCTCACCCACGAGCCCACAATCACACCTAGAGTGAAGACATGGTGTGCGTCACCACTGCACAAAGCACAAGCTCGCCTCCCTCGAGAACTAGCCAGACTCCCCGAGCCGACACGGGCGCTCACTAGTGATGCCCCTTTCAACGGTGGGCTCAAACCATGTACAAACGTGTGACGGCCTTCACAACCGATCATGATAGGCTCGATCACCGTCACCTAACTGGTCTAGGTCTCACCATAGACCGAGAGTAACAATCTAGATCACACCCTCAAGGACACCCTAGCCTTAGATGTGGAAGATGCTCAAGCTACTCTTCTCTAGCACTCTCAAGATATGCAATATCTCCTCCTAGTGCTCTCGTCTTTTCCTCTTGGACCTTACCAAATGCTCTCAGGGATTCCACTGGCCAAGGGAGGACTCCAAGACCCTAGCAACAAAGTTATATAGGCTCCCAACCTCAAACTAGCCGTTGCTCCACAAAATTACCTTTCTGGACACACTGATTGGACTGTCCGGTCTTTGCCTGATCGGACCATCCGGTCGCTCTGTAACGGCTCTCCCCAGCCGTTGGTTCCTCTGTCCAGGCAATTTTCCTATACTAACTGGACTGTACTGTCACTAGACCGGACCGTTCGGTCTGTTTCTCTTTTTAGTCCAGAAACATTATGCGCCGAATCTCCTCGCTGCCCTGCATCCTCCATAGTGACCGGACCATCTGGTCACTAGACCAGACTATCCGGTCTCTATGACTGCTGACACTTGTAGCTTCCTCGCCTCGTCGCTGTAGCCTCTGGACAAAACCACATAGTGACCATACAGTCCGGTCTCCATTAACTCCTCTGTCTGGTCTCTATGTCCAGGAGCCAAAACTTGTCGTCCTCGCTTGACTTTGTTTCCCGGCTTCTTCGAACAGCTCCTTGGCTTCTCCACTATCACCTAGTGCTTGTGATTTGACCGAGCAAGCTTGCACATCACTGAATAGACATGACCTAAGAGAATGACCTAGACCCCCATGATAGTCCTGTTTTTCCTATGGACTCAGAGCCCTAACAACTACCCAAGTGTTCCAAACACTTGCACCATAGCTTGTTCTCCGCTTTGATCCATCTCCATCAACCCTTGGTCTCCATCAAGTTCACAAGCCACATGCTTGTGGTCATTGTCATCAAACGCCAAGGCAACCATCATCCATATGATTTGTAATAGAGATAAGAGACGATTCCTACATAGACAACACTCGTGTAGATGTTAGCCCACAATTTCATAGTTGTCATCTATCACCAAAACATCTATACCACAGGGATCCAATCATCAATGGTCATGAAGCTTACACACTAGTAAACCGATGTAGCATTAACGATCACTTACATCAAGGATGGTTAAGGTGCGTTGGTCGTTGACCCTCCTACTGCTGGAGTGGGCAGTTCATACCATGAAGTACTGTTGGCAGAACGGCATGCCCACTCGACATCACCACACGCGGTCTGAGGTGTGGGTGCTTTTCTTCTGAAAGGTTTCCGTATACGACCTTAATTGGTGCATATGTGTCGTGTATCTCGGGTTTTCCCAGCTGGTGTAAATTGATTGCAATTGCTGTCACTCGCAGTAGTGAGTGCCACTTGGTCACCGCGCCAATCGTGTAGTTGCACATGACACTTGGAACTTGATGATGCTGCTTATTGTTGATTATTATTATCTATTGCTCTTATGTTGTACTTAATTTATGTATTGTTTTGTTATCTGATGATGCTTCACTAAAGTTACCTTTCTGCTCTACCCAATTAAGTTGAAAAAATAAAACTTGATAGAACTAATAGGTTGCTTAGTGCGAGTCCTTTCAAACAAGCCACACATTAGAGCCATTGCATGTCTAGGTGTTCGACGGGTAAGTCTTGCTGAGTAAATAGTACTCAGACTTTGTGCCATTTTTGTTTTTTAGGTAATGAAGAAATAGAATTGCCTGTAGATGTGATGCCTTGGGACATGCAAGTCCCTGAGGGTTGGACTCGCACTAGGAGTCCAACTTGCCACCGCATTGATGTGTGTGATGCTAGGGTGATGGTTCTTCGAGCATGGATCATCAGTATGCTATATCATTGAGCTTGTAGTTTCTTAACGTTATTGCTACCACTGTTTTCAAAACATTCATGAACTTGTATTATTCTGCTGCACTTTGATCACTTAATGATTTAATTGTGATCTTCGGGACCTTCGGGACCTCAATCCTCCGGGGAACTGGGACCCCACACTAAGCAATCGCAATGAAATAGAATAGTATCCAAACACCTCTCGTCGAGTGCTACATGATGAATCGACCCCCAGCAAGGGGGTCGAATGAGATGGAAGTCAACAACCACTCCCTGCACCACCTTAAGTGTCATACCAAGCATGCGGCTACAACATGAGGGGGTCAAATCCTTCTATTCACCTACTCGTATCATTGTCATCACCCTACCCGATGGGATGGGACTTGACGCCCTGATACAGCTCGCCATGATGACACCCCCAACAGTAGCAACAAAGGACACCCTGATAGATAGGCTTGACGGAACAACAGCGTCGTGATGATCACCCGTGCTGCACCAACCGGGTTACGCGGGCCACACCAGCTATAGAGGCAAAGGAGCCCGACCCATCAATCGATAAACAGACATGCCTCGGCAACGTGCTTAGCGATGCAATGACTAGGACAGTGGGACCCACAAGGGCTGAAGATTGTGCTATCGGCCTGAAGTCCATGCCTTCTTCCTCATGACTTCAACAATTCTCTCTCTCTCTCTCTCTGTAACATGAGCCGCACCTCTTAAGGTTTAAAAGAGGAGGTCGGTCTTCTTCATCAAGGCATTGTGACATCACTCGAAACCACAGACACACACACTTCACCAAGACTTGGAGAACTATCCTCTCTCACAATCTCTGCATATCCCGATGCAAGTAACACGATTAGTGGCTCAAACTAGACGTAGGGGGATACACCGAACCAGAATAGTCTCTTGTGTCCTCTTGCATTGCCATCATCGAACATAACCGTGCATCCCCCGAACAAATTCTACTAGTCAGTGATGAAAACATCGACAGTTGGCACGCTAGGTAGGGGACTTTTGCGCGCTTCGTTTGACTTTCCATCTCGGTTTGAATGGCCAACCCCACCACTTTTGACATCTATAATATCAATTTTGGGGTGTTAATAAAATAAAATTTAAAAAACTTTTACAAAGGTTAAAATTTGACTTCAATTAATTAGGGAATTATCATTTAAAAAATACATATTTTCTAAATTAATACATTTAAAATAGGTTATTTTTTTTATTTGCTGCATTCATGCAAGAGAAGTATGCATTAGGGTTTTTATTGTGCGCAAAGTGTTTTTAAAATTTGAGTAGTTTTCAATTTAGAAAGCAATAGAAATAGAAAGTAGAATTTAATTAAAAGGAAAGAAAGAGAAGCTCACATGGCACTTTGGGCCAATTCTCTAACACGTAGCCCAAGTTTCATTCCACCCTCCCTCCTCTCTTTCGCCCTCTTGGCCCAGTGTAGCACCCAACCGACCCTTTTCTTTTTCACGTAGCCCAACAATTTTTTTTATATTTTAGCCCTTATTAAATTTAATTTTTACAAATAGCCCCCCCCCCCCCCCCCCCCCCGCCGAACTATATTTCCATCCCATGGCCCTTTCCATCGCGCCGCGTGTCTCGGCATGTCAAGTGAGTATGGTCACGGCGAATCCTTTGGTGCGACCCAGCTCAGCAGGTCAACGCGAGCCGACCCGCTCCTAGTGTGGCCCACATGACACCGTGGCACCTAGTCGCACCATAAGATTTGGCGTAACCACACTCACTTGACACGCCGATCCACGCAGCACAACAGAAAGGGCCATGGGATGGAAATTTAGATATAAGGGTGTTATTTGTAAAAATATAGTTTAGCAAGGACTAAAATATAAAAATATTCTAGCCCAGCCAACCAACCTGGCGCCCTCGTCTTCTTCTAAACACACGAACACCACCGCCACCTCTATTGGCCATGTGATGTAGATGAGGCCTGATCTTCCGAGAGGTAGGGGATAAAACTCGACTTATGGAGACTCAACATCGACAATCTGGTGTGAATCAGACACGATCCAACCCGGCAACTGTTACACCAAGCACAACTTGATTGTTCCTGCAAGCGAATCGAGAACATAAGCAAGAAAGGATAAACACGGAATCTGAAATTGCAAATATGGATGAAGCAAATCACGAAGAAAAGGTTCAAGCTCTGATCACAAAAGAACTAATTGCCACAGTGGTATAGAACAAGAATATGGGCCCTGGATTACTGTAAAAGGACTTGTCACCGCAGCTATAATAAATTGATCAGGTTTCTCTCTAGAAAACTGAACTAAACAAAACCCGGATCTAAATGGCAGTTGCTACTGAGTTTATGAGGGAACCAGGGGCGTCCTAGGGTTGGGGGTGACCGGGGGGGGGGGTGCCCACAACATGGGCTTAAGGCCCGATACGATACAAGGCCAAGTTGGCCCAAAATATATGGCACAACTTCTTGTCATGGCCACACAGCATGACTCACGACTCTTCTGGAGCTAGGAATAGAACCAAAACGATGTTGTGGTTGTCCCCTTTACAACGCATCAAATAATGCCTCATTTGGACGTCGGATGTCAGAGATATCATCAAAACCGTGCAAGAGTGTCGGCTGAATCCGAGACGAACATGACAACCGAGTTGGTGATGACTTGTAACTTGGGGAAGACCATGACATGTGTGTACCCAGCATGGTGATGTCCTCATCATCCTTCTCTTCTTGAATTGGCGTCGTCCTCGACTCCATCACATCATCAATCTCCTACAAAAGGTTAGTACCAGCAGAATGCAAAATACAAGACACATGTTTATTGATAAAAGACATATCACGACAAAGCATATTATAATAAGGTGCATCATGATTATCACAAAGTTCAACAATAGTAGATGTTGTGGCAAGAAAAACATCGCCTTTAACTGAATAGCCTTATGTTTAACATCAGAAAGTTTATTGTTATCAAGTTTGTTCTTAGTATTTTTAGCAAGCATTTTAAAATGATTCCTAATATCAGTAGACAATAATGGACACAAAGTAATATGCCTGTCCTTATGCATGAAAGTATATATATTGGTTCTACCATGGTGGGCAGCATCCGTATCTTATTCCCATGGGCGGCCTAATAAAAGCGAACATGCTTGCATAGGTACAACATGAAAATCAGCATAGTCTTGATAAGAACCAACTGAAAAATGTATGTGTGCTGATCGAGTTACCTGTGCCGTACCACTATTGTTGAACTATTTGATATGGCAGGGCTGACGTAGTGCATGAGTTGTCAAAGCATGCTTACTGACCAAATCAGAACTCACCAGATTGTTACAACTCCCAGTATCAATGATGGTGAGAACACGGTGGTCCGCGACAAAGAGGAACATATAGAACAAATTGTTGTGTTACTGTTCTTCCTCTTGTCCCACCTGAGAGGTCAACACACGCTGTATAGTGAGGCTAGGAAAGCCCGCGGTGGTAGCAATGGAATCAATCGCGATAGTCTCCTGCTCCTCCGTCAAATCTACAACAAGGATTGGCATACGAGCAAATTCATCTTCAACATCACTACAACTTTCATACCCATCAGCGGTAGCAATGAAAGCACAATGACTACGGCAATCCTTCATGACATGTCCCATGCCCTTGCAGCGGTGGCAAATAATGGTGGTGGAGGAGCCACTCCTAGCACTAGAAGTAGCAACCTTCTTCTGGTGTTGGTGCTGCACACTAGACGATTACGCTTCAGAAGCAGGTGCAAGTGTAAAAGGTGTTGCTGGTGGCTTAGCAACATGACCCTTCGAGTTCTCTACTCCAGAATGGTTTTGCATAGATTGCTTAGTGCTGGACCTGCAAGATTGTTATGGATGGCATCTCTATACTTCTCGTTCAGCCTTAAGAGCAATATGATACAATTCAATGAACCTAGTCCACATTTTATAGTCAACAATAGTCTAGATAACACAGTTCAATCCACCAAAGAATCTAGCACTAGTTTTAACATCATCTTCATGTATATCACAACGTGCTAAACCTATAAGCAATTCCTAATAATATTCTCTACTGTTTTACTACCTTGCTGTCGAGGGTAAATATCGGGGTGCCACATGACGCTCCCTAATAACCAAGGGGGACCCAAGTGAGCCCCATCTGAAAAACATCCATGCTATAAGTCCCTCTTCGAACCACGAAAGTCGCATCACGCTCCCAACTCGCTCGACCCTTAGGTAGACAGGAACCGGCCGTGCTTCGTTCGACCTCTTGGTAGGGGTCAAGCGACTCGTTGTGCCCGACCGCCTCAGCAGGGGTCGGGAGCCCTGTCGCGCCTCATCCCGCTCGACCCCGTAGAAGGGGTTGGGACCTCCCATCGTAGGCCCCATGTAGTCAATAGATAGGTTCCGCCACCTCCGACCCTCGAACTGGGAATCCAAGCCCCGACAAGACGAGGCCAGAAATGGCGGAATGGAGAAACTCGATTACCCTGGCGGGAATATTTGATCTCAACCCCAAGTGGGCCTAGGAAGGTCTGACCTGGTGTCCTAACCCAAATTGAGGGCGAGTGATCGAGCCAGTGACTCTCAATACCCAACTGCTCGACCTTAAATGTCGTACCCGCCACGCTTCTACAGTGTCAGTGGGTCATATCCTCCTATACGCTACACCACCCCTATCATCGCCCACACCTGCTGACGCTAGTGGGCGTGGCAGGGCACTCGATGATGCCATCGCTCGATGACACCCTCAACAGTGGTGGTACAGGGCAACCGATGGACAGTTATGATGATCACCCGGCCGCATAACATGACAGCGCCCATGATCCACCGTGTCGCGCTTTACGAATCACGCCATCAACAGTGGCGAGGAAGACGCGACTCGATGATGGAAGAAAGGGGCAAGCCCGTAGCGCAGCGTCATCTCCGGTCACAGAGATTGTGTGACGGGATGGTCAAGCTTGAGGACCACGGCCACCGACCAGGGGTTTCACCATCTCCGGCACGACTTCAACAACTATGCACATGTAGAGCTCTCTCTCTCTCTCCCTCTCCCTCTCTCTCTCTCTCTCTTAAATGGGCCCATCCCGTGAAAATATAAAGGGGAGCCTTTCTTCTTCTTCTTCTTCGTCATCAAGAATTCCATGACTCAACACTCCACGATCACTCGCACCTCAGACTTGGAGCACCCCCTCCTCTCTCTCCACCATTGTACTCGATCCCGGTGCAGGTAACACGAGTAGGCCCGAGAACTGGACGTAGGGATTCACCACGAACCAATATAATCCCCCGTGTCCTCTTGCTAAGCAATTACTAAATCCAAAGCATGCACCCCTAGAACAAATTCTACTAGCCAGTGATCAAAACACTGACAGTTGGCGCACCAGATAGGGGCTTTGCATGCTTTGCTTCACCACTTTTTGGTTCGGATGGCTACCCTCCCTCCTTTTTGGGCTTCTAGCAGTAGCGTGTTCTTCGGAAGCCTTGAATTCGTCGCCACTGCTGACTGGAAGCTGCTATGCGTCAGCCTTCCAGCGTCTCCACCACCTATGGCCCCAGCACCCGCCAACGAGGCGGCACGCACCTTGTGACTGGAGGACTCAGACGGGGTACTCGAATTCGGGGTCGCGGAAGATGGGACGTTGAGACTCGTCAACGAGCCGGTCCCGGATCCCATCGCGACGGCCATCGCCATCGCCACTGAGGTGATGCACGTGGTTCAGCTTGAGCCCGCCGGCATTACCCGATCATGGCGACCAGCTATGGCTCCACTTGGAGTGCTACCTGGGCCCTACACCCAGCTATGATGACCTCCGCCACTGCGCCTTTGCGCTGGCGAACATCCACAGGCAGCTCCTCGGTAAAGAGCCCCTTCATTCGAGCTGCCTCCTCGGTAGAGAGCCCCTTCATTCGAGCTGCATCAAGAATATCACTATCCCTGGTACGACACCAGAAATGATTTGATGTTTCACCCTGGCATCTCTATACTTCTCGTTCAGCCTTAAGAGAAATATGAATTAATCCGCAAGCGCACAGAACATCTATTATAGCATTTCACCCAGGAGTATTCCAAGGTATCGTATTTATTTTCCGCAGGGAAGCTAGGCGTAAGAGTATCTTGGTTTAACAAAGATATAACTATAAAAATTATACAAACTGACCAAAGAGGGGGGTAAGGATGCTCGATAATGATAGTTGGGGGAGCAGTGATATAGGACAAATCCACACTAAGATAAATAAAGAGATTCGGTTAAGCTAGCCGGGAGGACAGCGAGTCTAAGTCTATGTGGGATACTTGCTTTACGGGTATCCTTATACAAGGCTAAGTCAGTGGCCGACCGGGTACTTCATCAACAAGGAAGCCAACCGACTCGGCTTGGAGTGTAAGACAAGAAAGATTAGACTTGCCATATATAATCCTTGTAGAGTATGACTTGGACTCTGCCTGAACCCCCCTGCCGACCGGATATATAAGGCGGCAGGGTAACCCCCATCAGGGGGAGGGGGAGACAACATCTCGTGACAATCAATACAATACAGAACACAGGACGTAGGGTTTTTACTCTCATTGAGAGGGCCCGAACCTGTATAATTCGGCGTCTTGTGTAACCATCATAGTTCTTGGTCTCGACGTAGCCCTATATATTTACTGCCGGTCTTGAGCATCGACAGTTGGCGCGCCAGGAAGGGGGCTTGGCTCGTCGGGATTCTCCATCGACTATGATGGCCAAACTTCCCATCATCCAATACTCGCCGGACTTCAAGATCTCTATTGGATCGCTTGACTTCATGGTCGGCGACAATGGAGCCGTAGATCTGAACGACTACAGATCAGACTCGACCGTAGCCAGTCCTATGGCGCGATTACCGAGTCCATCTGACATTATCCCTGCATTGATCCCACTCGTATCCGAGCAGGAAGACTCTTCCTTCGGATATGACTCGATGTGAGATCGGTCTTTTGATGAGGCATGGTCGGATCGACCTACACATATCCCCATACAGTCAACATGGTGGATATAGTAGATCCTGATCCTGGAAACCAGGATGAGGATCCAGATGCCGAAGAAGAAGGGAATCCAGTCGGTGGTCGCCAAAGCCAGCCGGTCAAAGGAGGCCGACAGGATGATAACCCGCCAGATGATGAATTATCGGTCGGTCACCGCCATCGACCAAGAGGGTCGCACGGATCGCGCAACGCACGCCGACTGGATCTCGGCCCTGACCTTGAAGTGGATGGTGTTAAGGTCTACCTAACCCCACAGGACAACATCACCGGGGCCAAGACATTGCTTGATACTTTAATGGTTGACGCCCACTATCAGACTCGTGCTATGCAGAAGGCAGTGGCTATACTCAAGGCTGCAGCAGCGCAAGATGCTGCAAAGTCTCAGTCGGTCACAAGTTCCAGCCATGCATCTCCTCAGGGTCGCGTAGGTGTGAAGACCTGAGAAATTCTCTCAGCATCGATGATGGATGAGACACCATCAACTCTCACCACGAGGAGCGCGCTCGGAACAACCGACGCTATGAGGAAGAACGTTGTGAACGAAGGATGGATGCCCGACGAGAAGACCGATGGGACGACCGACGAGAAGACCAACGAGACGATCGACGGGAGGATCACCAAGACCCCCCTTCCAAAGAAAACCGCCGGGAAGACCGACGGGACAACCAATAGGACGATCGTCAAAATCCTCCTCCAAGAGACAACCGCGACGACCGATGTCGACATGACGATCGAGATCAGCGCGATAATGATGGCAATCAACGATGTCATCATGATGAGGATGTCGGCCCACACCACCGTCGTTGCCCAACTACATCCCTAGACCGGCAAAGGCGGTCACCAATGCCAACTAATGACAAGATCGATGGCATCAAGGCTTAAGTCCATCGGCTTTGCATTGCTCGATGGCCGAAAGGATTCAAGCCGGTTCCCATCCAAAAATATGATGGACAAACCAACCCCCAAGAGTGGCTACAACTCTATAGCACGGCGATCCGGTCAGCTGGAGGTGATTCCTACGTAATGGCTAATTACCTTCTGGTCTGTTTAGATCCTGCCGTTCGGATATGGCTCACATCTCTACCTGAGGAGTCAGTCACATATTGGGAAGACCTCAATAGGAAACTCATATAAAGTTTCCAAGCAACTTGCAACCGACCGGGCAACCACTTCGACCTCACTCAGATCAAGCAGAAGGGTGATGAGCCTCTTCGCGACTACATCAAGCGGTTTTGCGCTAAGAAGACTGAGATCCCCAATGTCCCTGATCAGCAAATCATTACTGCCTTCCTGGGTGGAATTCGCAGTGACGATCTGGTCCAGGAAATCGGTCGGAGGAACCATGATCTCAAGCTCACCGCTCAAGAGTGCTTCGAGATTGCTGATAAGTATGCATCAGGAGAGTCTGCACTTGATGATATCCGAGTAAAGGGCAAGGAGAAGCGGTCGAACAAGCCTGAATCCTCCAAGAAGGACAAGAAGGGAAAACCTGACAATGCTATCAACACAGTGGACCGGTTTCGGAAGAATGGGCGGACGAACCAGCCGTCTACTGATGAGTTGCTGAGTGGCCTTTGCCCTTGGCACCCCAAGAGAAACCACAAAGCAAAGAATTGCTATTATCTGAAGGGTTTTGCAACAGCTGTGCTCAAGGTGGCCAAAGATGCCCTGAGGCGAAACAACAGCAACAAAGACAAGCCCAAGGATGATGATGACAAGGATGATTCATCGTCGGAGGCCCGGATGCCTATACGTCCAAGCGCAAGCAAAAGTTAGAGCTTCGAGAGACTAACTCGATGGAGCCAGCTACGCCTCAGTACATGAGGTGGTCTGAGATGCCAATCACCTTTGATCGGTCGGACCATCCAAAACATCTACCAAAACCAGGTTGCTACCCGTTGGTGCTTGCTGCGACAATGAAGGAGGCGAAGTTCATTAGAGTACTCATCGATGGAGGAAGCTGTTTGGACCTAATCTTGACCAGGACTCTCCAAGAGCTCGGTTTGTCACCAATGACCTCCAACCGAGTTCTTCACCCTTTCAAGGGATTGTGCCTGGCAAGACTTCAGTCCTAATTGGATAAATCAGTCTGCCAGTCACCTTTGGCACCCGCGATAATTTTAGGATAGAGCATATCCTCTTCCAGGTGACAGACTTCGAGTCAGCATACCATGCTATCATCGGTCGGCCGGCGATGGCTAGGTTTATGGCTATTCCGCATTATCCGTATCTCACCCTCAAGATGCCATGCCCAAACAGAATTATCTCCCTCCACTCTGATCTTTGGAATTCTTTTGATTACGATGTGCAGAGTTGTGAGATGGCTACCAAACAGTTGATGCTGTCAGACCAAAAGGAGATCCAGAAGGCAGTAGGTATAGAGGAGCAGACTGAAGCGAAAGTTCTAGCAAAGAAACCTGCCAAGGACAACATCCAGACTGATGACATCCAAACCAAGGAGATTTTTCTTGATCCTGAGGACCCCGATAAGGTGACTTATGCTGGGGTCAACCTTGATGAAAAACTAGGAACTCGCGTTCACTCTTTTCCTCCAGGAAAATAGGGATATTTTTGCATGGAAACCATCTGACATGCCGGGAGTTTCTAGGGAAAAGATTGAGCATGTGTTAAGGAACCTCTAGGGGCTACCCCCGTTTGCCAAAGGCTTAGAAGATTTGCGCAAGACCGCAAGGACGTTATGGAGAAGGAAATAGTTAGATTGTTAGAAGCTAAGTTTATAAAGGAGGTGTATCATCCCGACTAGTTAGCAAATCCAATCCTTGTACCTAAAAAGAATAAAGAGTGGAGGATGTGTGTTGATTATACCGATCTCAACATGGTCTGCCCAAAAGACCCCTTCGTTCTTCCTCGTATTGATCAGATTGTAGATTCCACAGCCGGGTGTGAGCTTTTAAGCTTTCTGGATGCCTATTCAGGCTATCACCAGATCCCACTGAGAGTCGAAGATCAGATCAAGACTTCCTTTATAACACCCTTTGGCGCCTATTGCTATATCACTATGCCGTTCGGTCTGAAAATGCTGGCGCGACTTACCAATGAGGTATTCAACGCTACGTTGCCACTCAGATCGATCGGAACGCTAAAGCGTATGTTGATGAATCGTTGTCAAGACTCAGAAAGTCGAAGAACTTCTCTCTGACCTGGCAGAAACCTTTGACAATCCGAGACACTATTCAATGAAGCTGAATCCTAAAAAGTGTGTTTTTGGGGTTCCATCGTTTCGAAACGAGGTATTGAGGCTAACCAAAATAAAATCAAGGCAATCCTTGATATGAAGCCGCCTAATTCTCAAAGGGACGTTTAGAAGCTGACCGGATACATGGCATCCTTGAGTCGCTTTATTTCTCGATTGGGGGTTAGGGGGTTACCACTCGTCCGATTGCTTAAAAAGCAGGACGGCTTTGTTTGGACTGAGAAGGCGCAGTCGGCACTGGACGAATTAAAGATTCATCTCAGTAGTATTCCAGTGTTTGTGCCTTTGGAGCCAGGAGAAAAACTTCAGCTTTACATCTCGGCCACAATCCAGGTTGTGAGTACTGTTTTGACAGTCGACCGAGAAGAAGAGGGACACAAGCAAAAAGTACAGCATCTGGTCTACTTTGTGAGTGAGGTTCTCAATGCATCGACTTATTTGGTGATTCGGCCTTGGTCATTAATCAGGTCACCAAGGATTGGAATTGTGTAGATGATAACATGAGTGCTTATTGCCAAGAAGTGCGAAAACTCGAAGACAAGTTTGATGGATTGAAGTTCACACATGTTCTCCGAGATAATAACCAGGCGGCTGATGAGTTAGCCAAGATAAGATCATCTCGGTCTGCAGTACCACCGGGTGTTTTCCTATATGTTATTGATTTACCAACAATTTCTCCCCGGTCGGACGTGTTGATGAGTATTGTTGTTGATCTTGTTGGCGATGACGTCTCCAAGACTGACTAGCGCGACCCACTCATCCAGTATTTGGATAAGGGAACGATGCCCTCGGATCCTGATGAGCAAGAAATGTTGAAGATCCGATCTCGAGGATACTTGTTGGTGGGGGACCAACTTTACAAAAGGGGTGGTTCCAACATTTTGATGCGATGCATCTCAATTCATGAAGGCCAGATGTTGGTAGAAGATATTCATTCGGGAATATGCGGCAATCATGCAGCTTCCAGGACTTTGGTCGGCAAAGCTTTCTGGCAAGGGTTTTATTGGCCCACGGCGGTCGAAGATGCACACCAAGTCGTTCGGAAGTGTGAGGGTTGTCAATTCTTCGCTCAACAAACACATGTGCCTTCATAGCAACTTCACATGATACCATTGACTTGGCCTTTTGCTGTTTGGGCGCTTGATATTGTCGGTCCTTTCAAGAAAGCGCCAGGCGGGTTTACTCATTTGTTTGTTACTATCGACAAATTAACCAAGTGGATTGAAGCGAAGCCGGTCGGCAAGATTACATCCAAGAAGGTGATCGAGTTTGTCAAAGATATATTCACTCGGTTTGGAGTTCCTCATGATATCATTACCGATAATGGCACTCAATTCACTTCAGTGGAGTTCCGGGACTTTGCCGATGAGATAGGAATAAAGACCCACTTTGCATCAGTGGCTCATCCGAAAAGCAATGGGCTGGTCGAATGGGCCGTGGATATTTGACAGACTCAAACCTTATGTCGGTCGGTGGATCAAAGAGTTGCCTTCAATCCTTTGGGGGCTTCGAACAAACACCAGTCGGGCTACTGGACAGTCACCTTTTTCATTGGTCTATGGCTTAGAAGCTATGTTGCTGACTGAGGTCAGTCTTGTCTCGGCACGAGTTCAAGCGTATGATGAAAAGCTTTCTGAGGAGAACCGAGAGATTGATTTGATTGTGGCAGAGGAGTTGCGTGATCATGCTCTGTTTCGATCGGCACTCTAACAACAAGGCTTGTGTCGTTATTATGATAAGAACATCCGCAGTCGCCACTTTCAAGTTGGAGACCTAGTGCTTCGCCGAGTGCAATCGACAAAGAATCAACATATGTTCTCTCTGAAGTGGGAAGGACCGTACGTAGTGAAGGAAGTCACTCGCCCGGGGGCTTACCGACTGATGTATGAAGACGGCGATGATATTCCAAACTCCTAGAACATAAATCAGCTATGTCATTTCTATACTTAGCTATTATTTTTTGTATTTATACATTATTTATGAATGAAACTTCAGTCTTTTTAAATGAAAGATTTTCTGATGATTTTCATTCTATATTTGTCTCGATTCCTTAATTTATACTATTAAACAATCGAGCCAGGGGGCTAGCAATAATGTCCCATCTCGGTCTAACCATATTTTGGTTTTGGCCTATTTTTTGAACGACTTATTATCATGAGATCTTGAGATCTTGAGTTTTGGTCTTTATTATTTTGGTCTTACGCTTATACATCATGGTTAAATACATTGTGCTGCACATCAGACTACCACTACACTAAACCCAGAGCCAAAAGTGTGAGAGGTCATGTGTCGATTTGTCGATTCTGTTTGTTATGCGGTTACGGGTTACAACCTAATATGTTATGGCAGACCGATGCAATCTTTGTTTCTCTTGATAGAAACATGTCAATGATATCATTGTCAAACTTCTGAAGCTATAAAAACATAAGATT
This sequence comes from Eleusine coracana subsp. coracana, assembly GCA_032690845.1. Taxonomy (NCBI): domain Eukaryota; kingdom Viridiplantae; phylum Streptophyta; class Magnoliopsida; order Poales; family Poaceae; genus Eleusine; species Eleusine coracana. The sequence continues at coordinate 34,868,796 of CM064422.1, read as the reverse complement.
AGTTTATACACAAGTATCATTACTAAAACACTACTAATTTTTACACTATTATAGGATTATATCTCCTTTGAAGGAGAGGAAGAGTCAGCCCGAAGTTCGACCTCTGGAGTTGCTGGGGGAGTCGGCACGGTCGGATTGATTTCTATATTTTCGACCAAGGCCTGGAAAGTCTCTAGCATGGAATCCAGGAGCAGCTGATATTGGTCGTCGGTCAGGTCGGGGTTAAAGCCCTCTTTGATCTTGTCCAATGGCAGAGCAGGAGACCAGGATTGGCAAATCGCCAGCACTTGACTCCTGGCTTCGGTCGCCACTCGCCGAGTGTTATAAGGAATGGCTTCTGATGCATGCTCCAACAAGTAGTCCAGAGAGTGACTGGTCTGCTCTACTCGGTTAGCATGAATATAGTTCATTGCTTTCCGAGCGGCGTAAGATAGAGCTGAAAATAATAATTATTGGTCAGTATGATCAATAGAAGAATCAAGCAGGAGGAAGAAGTGGAAGGCTTACTGGCAAGTTTACATTTGAAGCATTTGGAGACAGTCTTAGCCTCCTCTATCTTCACTTCAGTCCCCTTTAGCTCCTCCTGCAACCGAGTGATCTCGGTCTTCTGGTTTTCAACCAATTTAGAGAGGCTTTCCTTCTCAACCTTCAAGGCATCAACGAACCTCTGCTGATTGGAAGTCAACTTCTCCAGATCGGTGATTTTTTTATCGCGAGCTAAAAGTAAAACTTTTAGCATTAGAGTGGTCAGCAGATTGCCTAAATATGGATGGTATCAAAACTTACTAGCCAGATCTGCACGAACTTGGTCTAAGACCTTGTTTATCTCTTGTCGGTCGGCCAATAGCTTCTTGTTTTCCTCTAAGGCCATGGAGAGTTGCTGACCGGTGACTAGCAAGACAATGAATAAGAAGTTAGTATAAAACATAAAGACAAGAAGATTAGGCGACCAAGGACATACCGAAAGTTTCAGCTTCAAGATATTCCACTCTAGCCTGCTTTCGCTCCACAAGAGCATACACTTTCTGATATGCAGAAGATAAATGAGCTAAAAGATGAGAGTGAAGCAAGGTAAAATCATAATGTTGAATTACCTTGCTAGACTCCCGGTGTTGGTGCAAAATCTCCACATCCTCCACCTCAGGCCGACCAACCATATCTACAGGAATTGTCCTTTTACCTTTGTCAAGAGGCAAAGAGACATTAGTTGGAGTGATCTGAGGCAGAGGCTCGGGAGTGGAGGCAGGAACCGTCTTTTCAAACGGTTTATCCACATCGGTCGGCGTGTTTGAAGACTTGCCAACTGAATGGGCCACACCAGTCGGACGAGGTGGGAGCTTAGACCGAGTATCCTTAGATCCCCGAGCACTCTGAGAATCACTTGTCTGACTGCCGAGAAAAAAACATAGAAGGAAGAGATCAGGAAATATTGAGATCAGCAATAAGAGACAAGGAGTATAGGGTTTAAAGATTAAACCGGGGAGCCTTCTTGAGCTTGATCCGGCATAGCCTCTTCTTTGAAGAAGTCGACTAAAAATTAGTCTCCTTCCTCTTTTGAGAGGGCTGGTCAGTCTTGCCAGTCTGCACCACCTCTTCCATTTACCTCTGAGTTGGGCTCGGGGGCTCCGGTCGGTCTGAAGGTCGGTTGGAGGTTGCAGGAGCAGGTTGACCAGCATTTGCGGCAGTTATTTCATCAATGTCGTCCTAGTCCCCCACATATTGGAGTTGGCGCCCGATATTCCGCTTCTGGAGCTTGTCAGGGGAGGCCAGAGTAACGATGGGAGTGACGCTGACTGGCCGAGAGCTTGCGGAGGAACTTGAACCCCCAGTGCCGGTCAGCGGTGTCCTTTTGACATAATCAGGTCCCTCAGTGTCGGTCTGAGGGAGCGGGGGATGAGATACAAAAGTATCTAGCACCTGCATGAAGATCAAAACATTGAGTACAACATCAACATAGGATAACAAGGGATAGCTAAAGGCAGACTGAGGCTTACTCGGGCTCGCATTGTGCCCTTGTTATACGCAATTTTGACCAAAGAATGGTCCTAAAGGATATCCCCTTCAAACATCTTCAACAAGCATCTTCGGCGGATTTCGCCATTCGGTGGGTCCGGCACCTCCCTGGTCTCGTCCTCATCAACATAGTCCCATGCCGGGTGACATTGAAGCTTCAGAGGCTGAATTCGTCGGATGATAAAACTTTTGGCGATTGTGATGCCATCGACGCCTTCAGCCTTCAGACCGGCAATTTTCTTAAGTAGAGTGACCACTTGAGGATCGGTCAAATCGGGCCTCTCTGTCCAATGCGCTTGGGGAATAGCCTTCGCACCAGTGAAGTCGACAAGAATAGGGGGAGGGTTGTCATAATAGAACCACTCATCCTTCCAATTCTTGTTTCTGGTCTTCAGTGGGAAATTGATGTAGGCCTCCTTCTAGCGTAACTGGACGCCGACTCCACCTATGGCCACTTGGTTATCCTTGGTTGGTAGCGGTCGGAGGACAAACAGATGGCGGAAGAGATTGAAATGGGGGATATTGCCAAGAAAATCTTTGCACAAATGTACGAAGATGGCAATATGAAGAATGGAGTTGGGATTGAGGTTGACAAGCTCAATCCCATAGAAAAAAGGAGCCCACGCAAAAAACTGCAGCAGGAACTCCAAAGCCATGCTCAAAGAATGAGCGAAACACTATGATATGCTGGTGAATGGGGATGGGGTAGGATTCGCGAGGTACCTTCCAGTCGATCCGAGCCTACTCTAGAAGGACGCCATCCACCACCATCTTGTTCATGTCAGCCTATAAAAGGCTGCTCTTCGCGAACTCCTCAAGTTGCTCCGAGATGTCGACCACCGACGAGGACGATGTGGCGGCGGCGGCGGCGGAAGAAGCTGGGATTGAAATGAAAGTCCTCTTGCGACCCATCGTGAACAGGATTGGACGCGGTGGAGGAGTTTGAGAAACTTTGCCAAAGCTTGGGGGCTAAACGCGGCGGGATCTGTGGCGGCCAGAAGCGAGAAAGCTAACCCTAGCCGGAAAAACAGAGGAGTCACGAGAGCAAAGAAGGCGCAAGGAAGACGAACAGTTCACGTGCAAATGTGGCATGGACTGAGGGTCAACCTGGTGCAGCCTTTTATACCCTTGCCTTTTTTGACCTAAGGGTCCCATGGGCCGGGGTGGGCCATACTATAGTGCAACCATAATATTAACTTAATGGTTAATTAAGGGCTTAAGCCCATTAGGGTTACAAACACAGAAAAATGAGACTCAGGAGCATCTTTGATGAGAAGTACCCGAGAATTATTTCACCATATCTATGTGATTTGATGATCATCATGTGGCAAAGGACTTGATGGTCATATGGTTACAAGTTCAAAGGTTATGGTACTGACTGAAGTCAAATAACCAGAATTACCAAATTTGGACTTAAACGGGTGATTGGAATTAAGGAAAATCTATATTATGACTAAAGTCATTTATCCTATTACTGAATATGACAAGAGTCATAAAATTCTGAAACCCATCACTCAGAAATAGTATGTGCCACTCGGCCGGTTTGATGATCGGTCGGCAAAGTGGTCACTTAGCAATAGGACCCAAGGGTTTGATGATCAAAGGTCTGAAAGATTCAAACTTGATGGTTTGAATATCTATAAACAAATTAATAAGAGCTAATACAATTAGACTCTTGCATTATTTGTTAGTCTCCAAATTATACAAGAGGTTCTCCTACTTTATTAGAAACTTCGATCTATTAGAAACTTCGATAACGAGGTTCTCCTACTTTATGATCTTTAGATCATTCGGAGAATTAAAGCTCAAAATCAGAAAGCACTCGGGGGGCTGCTGTGGGATACTTGCTTTACGTGTATCCTCATACAAGGCTAAGTCGATGGCCGACCGGGTACTTCATCAACAAGGAAGCCGACCGATTCGGCTTGGAGTGCAAGACAAGAAATATTAGACTTCCCATATAGAATCCTTGTAGAGTACGACTAGGTCTCTGCCTGAACCCCCCTGCCGACCAGATATATAAGGCGGCAGGGTACCCCCCATCGGGGGGAGGGGGATACAACATCTCATGACAATCAATACAATACAAAACACAGGACGTAGGGTTTTTACTCTCATTGAGAGGGCCCGAACCTGTATAATTCGGCGTCTTGTGTAACCATCGTAGTTCTTGGTCTTGACGTTGCCCTATATATTTACTACCGGTCTTGAGCAACGACTGTCTAGAATTCTTAAGATTATATCTTCCTATTTTATCTAAGTCACGTGTCAAAACTCCTAGTTACTCGAGTTGAGTGCTTACACCAAATTCATGGTACAGCCTCAAGTCTTTCACCAATAAGTTTACTTCAGGGCACGACAACGATCCACTAATAGGGTCGGTAACTAACCTCGTACACTAGTGGGCACGTTCCTGCTAGACAACCCTGCTTGAGACTTCCCGAACATGGTGGCATACTAAATGGACGGACTGGACTGTCACCACCTGCCGCCTACCACACAGCCCGTGGGGACGAATGCAAAACCAACTAGTGCTAACTTAGGCACCACGCCTACGCATTCACTAGATATTCTTCTGTTGGCCTAGCGGAAGAATAGCCGAGAAATAACCCAGTCTAAGTTCTAAGAACTAAACTTAATTAAATCCTAGCCGGGAATCCCGTAAACTATGCTTCAAAGTTCTTTCCTGATATTTGTAACTTAAGGAAATTGACTAAGTAAAGATAAATACTTGACAAGATAAATAAGAAAATATAATTATATTGATAAGGGATAAGTCCTATAAAAAGAGAAAAGATACAAGAGATCTCGTACCAAAACTCCGAGACAACTTCCGGAATCCCGAGCGATGCTCTCGACCAGACTCTAACTCCCGACTAACTAACCTACTCTACTAGTAAGAAAAGTAGTGGGAAATGGACTCCAATGTGTTTCAGTTGCTTGATGCTTTCTTTCTGCTGAATTCCCCCTCTATTTATAGGTGGTGGATACTTGGCGGGTAGTTCAAAGTGGAAGAGAGTCGGTGGGCAAAAAAATCCCCTGCCGGGCGGCGGGCCACGTCGGGCGGCCACTGGATTTGGTCGGTTTCAAACAGACTTTCTTTGGACTGCTCAGATCTTGTCTCAATGGCCGTTACTTGGTCGGTTTCCACCGAAATCTCTGTTTTGGGGTCGGTAGAAGTTGTGGGCCTCATGGGCTGGCAACCCTGGTTGGCCAACCCAGGCCGAGTGGCAAGCCAGGCTAGGCGGCAGCCTGTGTCGGGCTGCGGCCCATCTTTGGTGCCGACCCCCCCCCCCCTGTCACGTCTTGACTTGTCCATGTTGTGCCACATGAATTCCTCCTTTATTTCTCCACCTTTTACCCTCCTTAGCCCGGAAATGGAAAACGACTTCATTTTGGAGTTTTTTGCAGGGACGACTGGGTCGGATGGTTAGCCTCATGACGACTCTGTTTTGACCCGCCGGGTGGCTGATTTCAGCCTAATATGACCCTGTCGGCTGGGTTCAGATTTCAGCCATCAGGACCCTGTCGGGCCCTGATTTCAGCCTCATATGATCTTGTCGGCCTGCTGTTTTAAGGCAGAATCGGCCGACGGGGTGTTTCTTCATGTTTTTACTTGATTTTAGCCCTTTTTACCCTACACACAAATATTTCACCAAAACTCGTGGAACTTTATTGGTTTAAACAAATATTCACAAAACTTTGGTTTTTACCTTGTATTTCCCGACAGGTTGGTGGCCAATATTGAGTTGTAAGGGCCACCAACACCTCCCCAAGCTTAAACCTTTGCTCGTCCCACAAAGCGATGGATCAGGAGTTGCTTCAATATTAGAGCCCTGGAAGGATCAAGTGCACAAACACATACTCCTACAACATAGGGGTAATAGTAATCCAGCACAAATTGATCACTAAGTCTTTCTCATTGCAAGTGGGGCTCTTAGGCATTTTATAACCTTGTCATGAGCGGTTGGAACTCAGAACAACTAGTTTAGATTTTTGTCACTCAACCTCCTACATGATCATGACTCCAAAGTTTTTGAAATGCTGCATAAGATTGAAAATTTTCCCTCTTGGTGCAATTCTTCACTACGACTCTCGTCTCTCAAAAAGTGTATTTCCTCACCAAGTGCTTATCATACTCTATGAAATTTGGCTTTGTATGTGGAGCTTGGTAGGATGGCACATCTAATATGCATATTTTGTTAAGTAAAGAGATGGTCCTAGCGAAAAGACTTTGCACTTTCTCATTCCAACCATTTGGAAATAATGTCCAGGGGAGAGGGAGAGAATGGACTCACACGAAGGAGTGGACTAGCACAATAGCAAAAATCTTTAACAAAGATTGGATTTTTGTGCTAGAGAGAAAGGATGGTCCTTTATTTTGCTCAAAGAATCAACCTTGAAACTTGTCATTTATACATCTATGAGAGCTGAATTTTTTTTTCAGCTCTCATAGTGTAGGGAAGCTAGTTTAATGGTTCAAATATTTTTGCAAACTTTTTCTAAGCATTTATTTTGGGAGGACCAAAATCTTTCTTGTAGGATCAAGGTTTTCGCAAAGAAGAGATTTTTGGCTAACATGCTTGGTGAAGTGGATGCTTGACTCCAATGTGGAAACCACGTAACCAAGTATGATTGTTTGAGAACTCAAAGATAACGTGAAGGAAAATGGTTGGCTTTGAAAGTGCAAGTCCCTCATAAGGATCAAATCCTAACCAAATTCAATGCATACATGGATGGCATAAAAGTGGGTTCACAATCAATATCTGGCCTTGATAGGAATTTTTTCTATCATAGGGAAGAACTACACCAAGTAGGAGGTTTTATTGCAGCATGGTTTTGAAAGAATTCATTGGACTCTAATCATGAGGAGATCATAGACTCATCAAAACATGCTATATCATGAATTCCAACAACTAGACTTGGTGTTTATTAGCCATTTTGCTCCCACTAAAACATAGAGAGACTAGCGTTATCATCATGCCGGTCTACCATTACCCACCAAAATGAAGAGTAGAGGTTGTGTACTTGAGACTCACAGGGAGCTAACAGAGCAACTATTCATCATTTCCATAGGCAAGGTAGAGACCAAGTTCTCAATTTTATTTGGAAAGGGAAATCTTTTTGTTCTTTTTAGTTTTGCAAATTTTTATGGTTTTCCTTGAAAGTGAAAAATATTTTTGGGTTTTCTTAAACTTTACCGAAAATCTTTTTTTATAATATATAAAGGAAATAAAACAACTTAAAAAAAATAGGAACAGAGGGTGGGACAATTGGCGTACCTTGCTTCACGTACCTCCCCAAGCTTAGGTCTTTGCAAGACTTAAGCTTGGATGACATTCACTGCGGCAGTTGATAGTCGATGTTGAAGTGGCCAAACAGTTGATCCATCATGGAGAGGTTTGTCTGAAGTGGTTCCGATGTTTGTTGCTGCCATTCTTGCCTATCCCTTATGGCTGCTTGTATTTCTTGGGTTCGCATGTTGGTCTCATAAGCGTTTGTAGCCAAGTATTGCCTGTCACCTTCCAACTCCGGAAAGTTGTATGATGTGAATCGGGCAGAACGTGAAGTTCCTATGCCTTCATGGGGTTGATAGTAACTTCCCATCCCATCAGGATTGGTTGGTTCAAACTCTTCATGGGATGAGCTAGTGTAGTGTGTTGATGAGCTAGTAAATTCAGGGTACTGTGGTTGCTCCCAATGGTATTGAGAGCTTCCTGAAGCAGCTGTTCGAGGAGCTCTTGCTCGTGGTCTGTCCCCTGAAACACATCCGGCCGTGTTGAGTGCATACTCGAAATCGGCGAAGACGCTGATTTGCTCGAGGAAGTTGTGGTCGAACTTGCGCACGGATGTGAACTCCCGGTCCCAAATGGTGGTGAACTTGCTTCGCTCATTGTAATCATTGAACACCATATTTTCTTCACTCTCCATGAACTGGTCAAACTCTTCATTTTGCACACTTTGCTCCGTTGGAGCTTCAGATATGGACATTAAATCTGAGAGATAACTCGGAATATGCCCATGTGAAGCTCTGGAGTGGTCTGCTTCCGAACACTCACTTGGTGTGCGCCTCCCACGGCTTGAGCTGTTGCTGTTGCAGAACTTGGTGTAGATGCCTCTCCAAATATTTGCCATTCCTGCAAAAGGGTTACTTGGACACAATACCCGAAGGACAATGTGATGGTAATGGTCAGTGGTTAGTCGTTCGGTTAGTAGTCCAAGTGTTAGTCATTCGAACGTGCGAGGGTGACAACAAATTCTCTCTAGTTGGTTTTAGTGCAGCACACTTTTATTGCTAAGTACAAAGTGCACTAACTAGTTGAGTGAGAAAAGAAGTGCAAAGGGAGAGACTTTGTGAGGGAGAGAGGAAGTTTTCAGCCGAATGCTCTGGGTGGAGGGCAAAGGAGAGGATGCCTAGTATTTATAGGCTCAAGAGGAGCATTAGGGGGCAAAGTGGCTAGGCCGGCCGACGGGCCATGCCGGGCGGCAACCCTTGCCGGTCGGCAGGCATGGCCAGGCGGCATCCCATGCCGGGCGGCGTGCTCTTTTCCTCCACTTGGGTGCATTATTGATGGTCGAATCGTTTGTGCAAGTGCCAAGGTGAATCCATGCTCCCATTATTGTGAAAAAAGTAGAGAGGATAGGGAGCAAGGAAGGATTGATGGGATGGCCAAAGTTAGAATTTTGCAATGAGTGTTCTGCCCCCTATAGTGCCTAGGTGAGTAGAGTGACAGGTGAGAGTGGATGATTTAAGGACGGGATCATTTGTGTGGTTCCCATTCACTTGTTTTTTGCATATAGGGCTCTAGGTGAAAAAAATTCACAAGTGAGAAGGTGGCCACTCCTCATCCACACATGGCCATCATTTTTGCTTTAAAAGGGTCAAGAATCCGATGAAAAGTTGTGCCGGGCGGCATGGCTTGCCGGGCGGCAGAAATGACCCAGCCGGGGGTCGTTTTTCGTGAAAAATGACCTCCCGGGTGCTGAAATCTGGGTTATTTCAGGCTGGGTCACAGACCTGAATCAGCACACCAGGTGGTCGTTTTGACTCGAAAATGACCTCCCAGCAAGAGACTTGGCCGAAACATTACCAAAAATTTTCAAATTTTCAAATTTTTTTTATATCCTAGTTTAATGGTTAAATAAAGAGGAATAAAATCAACCTAAGCTAATGCTATGAAAGGGGATAAATATCGGTTACCTTCCGACGAGGGTTTGAATTTTACGTCTCGAACAAGACGTTCTCCGTGCTCAATTTTGCATGGTGCCCGTCGTGGATGGAGAATTTTCTATGATCGGTGCAACTTCTTTCTTCCGTCATACTTGTCTGATTTACTTTGGCTTGGCGGCGACCTTTCTCTTCATTTCCTTTGGCTCGTTCTTCTTCTTGGGCGGTGGTGGTGTGTTCTTGACTTTTACCACCGGTGTACCCAATTTTAATGGAATTGGATACACCTCAATTTTCTGCACCATGTTAGGATTTTTGCCATAAAAGATGCATACCTGATTGCATTGTTCCGTTCAGGGTTTGAAGGCGAACTTTTCGTCGTATCCATTAATGTTAAGGTGGATTTCTCCGGCCCCAACATCAATGTTGGCATTTGCGGTGCTAAGGAACGGCCTTCCTAGTATAAGAGGTGTCTTTGCATCGGCCTCCGTGTCTAGCACCACAAAGTCGACGGGAACAAGAGAGTTCCTTATCCTTACAGGTACGTCCTCCATGATGCCCGCCGGGTAGCGAACTGATTGGTCGGCGAGCTGCAAGCACATTGCCGTAGGTGACAATGAATTGACATCGAGTTTGTCATATACTACCTTTGGCATGACGCTCACGCTCGCCCCAAAGTCACAAAGGGCGTTGTTGAATTTCTGCATACCGATCGAACAAGGAATGGTAGGACATCCCGGATCTCGGTTCTTTTCTGGAAGTGAGTTCAAGATAGTAGCGCTGCATTCCTCCGTCAATTTAACAACCTCCGTGGATGGCATTGGGCGTTTGTTGTTGAGGATGTCCTTTAGGAACTTGGAGTATGTAGGAACCTGCATAGCATCAAGTAGTGGTATGTTGACATATAATTTCTTTATTACCTCGACAAACTTCCCGAATTGTTCGTCCACCGTCGGCTTCCTCTGTCGAGGGGGAAATGGCAACACTGGGGTATCATAGAACTCATGTGGCGCCTTCTTGAGAGGTCTCTTTGCCTCCTCAACTTCAATTTCTTCCTCCCCTTCTGACTCTTCATTGGTTTCCCTTGTCTTCCCTGCATTGTTAGGATTTGGCGGATCCTGTGTAGATTTTCCGCCTCTAGTTGTGACCGCATTAACATTTTCTCTAGGACTAGCTTTCGGCTGACCGGGGAGCTTGCCCGAGTTAGGCTTAACAATAGAAGCGGACAGCTGAGCAATTTGTGTCTCTAGCATTTTGTTATGGCTAAGCTGGTTTTGCAGAGAGGTATTAAATGCTTACATACGGGAATCTATGCTTTCTAGGACTTTATCAGTAGCAATAATTTTCCTACTAATACCTTTCATTTATTTTAGATTGTCTTACAACAAGATCATGGAAGGAAGGTTCATTACGAGTAAAGTTGCCAGAGTTATCCATGTTCTTGTCGAAGGAGAGGTTCGGCTTGAACTCCCATCTGATGTTGTTCGCACAGGGCCTAAACCCGTTGTTGTTGTTGTTGTTGTTGTTGTTGAGGTAATTCACTTCTTCTTCTTGAGTCTCAGGGTAGTGGCTTCCCATGCGTGCAATGTTTCCACAGACTTCACAAGTCATGCGAGAGTCCAAGGGGCTCCTCTCATCTTGGGTTGCGGCTGGTTCTGTCACTCATCGTAGCCACTGTATTTGGCGACCATCTTTTCTATGAGAGTTTGAGCTTCTTTGACCTTCAGAGAGAAGAAGGAACCTCCAGCGGCTGCATCTAAGTGCTCACGAGCGGGGCGGTTGAGCCCATGGTAAAAGCTTTCGATCAGCAACCAATCTTGCATTCCGTGATGTGGGCATGCCAGAGTGTATTCTTGGAAACGTTCCCATGCCTCAGGAATGCTCTTGTCAGTTAGCTGTTGAAAACTTGAAATCTTGTTCCGCAGGGCATTGGTTTTGCCTAGCGGGAAGAACTTGGCAAGAAAGGCGTTGGAGCACTTGTCCCATGTGGTGAGCTCTTCTTGATTGTTATAGAACCACTGCTTCACCTTCCCCAAGAGTGAAAATGGAAATAGCCGAAGGCGAATGGCCTCAGGGGTCACATCCCTCATGGTGAAAGTGCTGCACGCTGCCCAAAACTATTGGAGGTGGGCGTTTGCGTCTCCCGATGCACTGCCACAGAAAGGACTGGCCAGAACCATATTGATTAAGGCCGGTTTCAGCTCATAGCTTCCGTTCCCCATGTTTGGGTTCGGATTGGTGCGGATGTTGTCTATAGACGGGGCAGAGTAGTCACGGATCATCTTTTCAGCCATGATTGGTTGAGCGGATGGAGACGGGACTTGCAGCTGATCTTGAGTGATCGGAGGTGCTGCAAGAGCAAGCATGGCCCGAGGAGGGGTGAGTCTTTGATGCACTCTCCTCAGCAAAGCCTTCGGGTCATTGTGGTAGTTGTCTGGTAGGTCGAAACCAGTCATAAAGCGTCCTATTTACACCACAGATAAACAGAACAAGGGTAAGCCCGCTAAGGAAAGTGGTAACCTCTTAGTAGAAACATCAATGTTAAAATTCCAATATCTTAGCCTATTGCTTCCCCGGCAACGGCGCCAGACTTGCTTGTTGACATTTCTTAACGTCGCATCAAGGATATCACTATCCCTGGTACGACGGCAGAAATGATTTGATGTTTGTTATGCTTTAAGAGAAATATGAATTAAACCGCAAGCACACGGAGCATCTATTGTAGCATTTCACCCGGGAGTATTCCAAGGTATCGTATTTATTTTCTGCAGGGAAGCTAGGTGTAAGAGTATCTTGGTTTAACAAAGATATAACAATAAGAATTATACCACCTGACCAAAGACGGGGGTAAGGATGTTCAATAATGATAGTTGGGGGAGCAGTGATACAGGAGAAATCCACACTAAGATAAATAAAGACATTCGGTTAAGCTAGCCAGGAGGACAGGAAGTCTAAGTCTAGAATTCCTAAGATTATATCTTCCTATTTTATCTAAGTCAAGTGTCAAAATTCCTAGTTACTCGGGTTGAGTGCTTACACCAAATTCATGGTACAGCCTCGAGTCTTTCACCAATAAGTTTACTTCGGGGCACGACAACGATCCACTAATAGGGTTGGTAACTAACCTCATACACTAGTGGGCACGTTCCCGCTAGACAACCCTGCTTGAGACTTCCCGAACATGGTGGAATACTAAATGGACGGATAGGGCTGTCACCACCTGCCGCCTACCACACGGCCCGTAGGGACGAATGCAAAACAAACTAGTGCTAACTTAGGCACCACGCCTACGCTTTCACTAGATATTCTTCTGTTGGCCTAGCTGAAGAATAGCCGAGAAATAACCAAGTCTAAGTTCTATTCTAGAACTAAACTTAATTAAATCCTAGCCGGGAATCCCGTAAACTATGCTTCAAAGTTCTTTCCCGATATTTGTAACTTAAGGAAATTGACTAAGTAAAGATAAATACTTGACAAGATAAATAAGAAAATATAATTATATTGATAAGGGATAAGTCTTACAAAAAGAGAAAAGATACGAGAGAGCTGATACCAAAACTCCGAGATGACTTCCAGAATCCCGAGCGATGCTCTCGACTAGACTCTAACTCCCGACTAACTAACCTACTCTACTAGTAAGAAAAGTAGTAGGAAATGGATTCCAATATGTTTCACTTGCTTGATGCTTTGTTTCTGCCGAATTACCCCTCTATTTATAGGTGGCGGATACTTGGTGGCTACTTCAAAGTGGAAGAGAGTCGGTGGGCAAAAAAATCCCCCGCCGGGCGGCAGGCCACGCCGGGCGGCCATGTGTGCCGGGCGGCCGTGCATGCCGGGCGGCATGCACCGCAAGGCGGTAGGCCAGGCCGGGCGGCCACTGGATTTGGTCGGTTTCGAACAGACTTTCTTTGGATGGCTCAGATCTTGTCCCAATGGCAGTTACTTGGTCGGTTTCCACCGAAATCTCGATTTTGGGGTCGGTAGAAGTTGTGGGCCTCATGCGCTGACAACCCTATGTGGCCAAGTCAGGCCGGGCGGCAAGCCCTACCGGGTGGCTGATTTCAGCCTGATATGACCCAGTCAGCTGGGTTCGGATTTCAGCCATCACGACCCTGCCGGGCCCTGATTTCAGCCTTATATGACCCTGTCGCCCTGCTGTTTTAAGACAGAATCGGCCGACGGGGTGTTTCTTCTTGTTTTTACTTGATTTTAGCCCTTTTTACCCTGCAAACACATATTTCACCAAAACTCGTGGAACTTTATTAGTTTAAACAAATATTCATGAAACTTTGGTCTTTACCTTGTATTTCCCGAACGGTTGGTGGCCAATACTGAGTTTTAAGGGCCACCAACAGACAACCCCCCGGAGCGTTACCCGAGCGGTCTCCGTAATACCACGGGGCATTTTCAGGACTTAGCTCTCGGCCCCGTGGCCTCTGTCCACATGGATTAGGGCTTTGTTGGGGTAATCGAACACCCCAACGACTCCCTTCTCGACCTCCTCGATGTCGGGTTGCCTGAGGATTGCGACTCTAGCTCCGAGAGCTCAGAGGGGAGCTACGACCTCCCGCGTGGAAGCCACATGGTACAGCTCGCGGCCGCGACTGCAGCAGGGGACCCCGGCACCTTGGCCGTCGGAGCCCAGGCGAACCCCGGGACCCCCACAACCACAAACCCAATGACGGGTGCGGCAGGTGGGGAGGCACATGTCAACATACCCGTCACCGATGACGACGGACCCCAGCCGGCACACCACCACGAAGATATACAGCAGCAGCTAAAGGCTCGATGAACAGAGCTGGAGGAGACCCGGCGCCAGTTGGAGCACGAGAAAGTGGAAATAGATAGCGAGCTGGCCCATACCACCGCGTGCGGACAGGCTTGTGCTATGGCTCGTGACGTCTAGCAACACATCATAGCTGATGACCAGGGATCCCCACAGTTCGCTCGCGCGGGGCAAAATATAGCGGCGGCCATCACGCTACTCAAGACTCTTCCCGAGCCCTCTATGCCAGAGGCTCAGCAAGCCCAATGTGAAGTTGTGGCTCTCTTGGCCAAGGCAGCCGAGCTATAGGCCGAGAGCTCATTAAGGCAAGCAACCCAGTCCAGTCAGCAGATCTCCACGTCTAGACGCGCCGGAGGCGCAAGCGTTGCCAAATCACGACAGCATCGGTTCGACAACCGGCTCCCACAGGGGGCACACCCAAGAAAGCCTCGGTCCACGACCGGATTGGGGTGAAGCATGACACGTGCCACACCTTCAAAGCACACGAGCAGGAGAAGGAGCGACTCTACAAAGAAAGGGGTCAATAGCCACACCATGGAGGCCGATACGACAACACCGACGAGGAGCGAAGCCGGAGCCCGAGCCCTCCCAGGCCGCGGGTCTTCAGTCGGCGCATCTGCAGCGCCGAGTTCCCCCAGCGCTTCCGCGCCCCTGTGATCGTCAGCAAATATGTGGGCGAAACAGATCCTGGCCTCTGGCTTGAGGACTACCGCCTCACATGCCAGGCGGGGGGGGGGGGGGGGATCCAACGATGATCTAGCCATCATCCGCAACCTCCCCCTGTACCTCGCGGACTCGGCCTACGCCTGGCTCGAGCACCTCCACGAGGGTCAGATCTATGACTGGGGCGACCTAAGGGATGTTTTCATCGGCAACTTCCAGTGGAAGTATGTCCACCCGGGCAACCCTTGGGACCTCAAGAACTATCAACAGAAGGTCGGCGAGTTTCTCAGGGATTACATTTGATGCTTTAGCAAGAAGTGCAACGAGCTTCCCAATGTGGACATCGTGGACATCATTGGGGCCTTCATCTCTGGCACCACCTCAGAACAACTCATCAACAAGCTAGGACGGAAGGGCCCACACACGGCCCGCGAGCTCTAGGACATCACCACGAGCTTCGCCTCCGGCAAGGAGTGTGTTGGAGCGGTCCTCCAGCGCGCGCTGGAGGGGAATGGAAAAGGCAAGCGTGAAGAGGCGGTCACCGACGGCACGCCCGACCACCCCAAGAAAAAGAAGAACAAGTCACGGACGACGCACGACGCAGTCGTGGCCTTCGTGGACCGCAAACCGCCAAGACCCGCGATGGGGGAGGCTCCAAAACACTTCGAGAAGAAGTGGAACAGCCCATGCCCCCAACAATGGGTTCCTCGTCAAGCACCTCCTCAAGGACTACTCCATGATGAAGAAATTCCTCCGAGACGAAGCCAAGAAAGGAGATGCGGGGAAGGCACTGGGACCCGAGGTGCAGGACCCCGCGGGCAATGACGACAACGACGAGCAAGAGGGGCCAGTCTTTCCTAATCCCAAGGCCTGCCACATGATTTTCATGGGACCCGAGTCCTGGGGAAGCCGCCGCACCTCAAAGATCGAGCAACGCGTGGTCTTCATGGTAGAGCCCACCACTCCGGCTTTCCTTAAATGGTCAGACTCGCCGATCACCTTCGACCAGTCGGACCATCCTCAACATGTCCCACGGCTGTGTCGATACCCGCTCGTGGTCGACCCCATCATCACGGAGGTTCGACTCTCCAAGGTAATGATGGACGGTGGGAGCTGCATCAATATTCTGTATGGTGGCACGCTTGGTCTGGTCGGCATCGACTGGTCACGCCTCTAGCCGCTGGGCGCACCGTTCCACGGGATTGTCCCGGGACGGTAGGCCATGCCTCTCGGGCGGATCAGCCTCCCTGTCACCTTCAAGACTCCGTCAAACTTCCAGACTGAGACCCTCATCTTCAAGGTCGTCGAGTTCCCGGGGGTGTATCACGCCCTCTTCGAACGCCCGTGCTACGCCAAGTTCATGGCGGTCCCCAACTACACCAACCTCAAGCTCAAGATGCCGGGCCCTAAAGGGGTTATCACCATCAATGTGTCCCTCCAGCGTGCCTTGTAGTGCGAATCAGGAACTACCACTATGTACCAATTTTGCCAATCACTAAAAACAACGATAGCACTCAAAGCAACTCCTACACAAATCTTGTGGTGATCACACTAACAACATAATCCTATGAAAGGAAAAGCAACCTATGCACACTAGTGGATCACACAAGTCAATACAACTCCTATGAACTTCTAGTGATCAAGCACACCAATGCAATCCTACTCATGCTAGTCATCAAATGCGGAAGCTAAAGTACTACTAGCAAGAAAGGAGCTTAAACATGCAAGTCTATAAGATAGTCAACTAGAACTAAGAGAACACACAAGCATGAATTGCACGGTATGTAAATGCAGAAAGTAGTGCATCAAAGTAAGGAGTAGAGTAAGAGATGGCTCATGATTTTTTTCCTAAGGTCTTGGAAGGATGGCACCTTCCCCAACTCCTCGTTGGACCACTCCCGTCGGAGTCCCGGTCCCTCCTGCCACAAAGTAGAGTTCTCGCCCATGAGCCCGCAATCACTCCTAGAATGAAGGCACGGTGTGCGTCACCGCTGCACAAAGCACAAGCTCGCCTCCCTCGAGAACTTGCCAGACTCCTCGAGCCGACACGGGCGCTCACTATTGATGCCCCTTTCACCGGCAGGCTCAAACCACGTACAAACGTGTGACGGCCTTCACAACCGATCATGATAGGCTCGATCACCAACACCTAACCGGTCTAGGTCTCACCATAGACCAAGAGTAACAATCTAGATCACACCCTCAAGGACACCCTAGCCTTAAATGTGCAAGATGCTTAAGTTACTCTCACTAGCACTCTCAGGATATGCAATATCTCCTCCTAGTGCTCTCCTCTTTTCCTCTTGGACCTTACCAAATGCTCTCAGGTATTCCACTCGCCACGAGAGGTCCCCAAGACCCCAACAACGAATTTATATAGGCTCCCAACCTCACTAGTTGTTGCTCCACCAAATTGTCTTTCTCTACATCCAGACCGGACAGTCCGGTCACTCTAGTAACGGCTCTCCTAGCCATTGGCACAACAGTGTCCAGGCAATTTCTTGTACTGACCAGACTGTCCAGTGACTAGACCGGACCGTTCGGTCCATTACTCTCTCTAGTCAAGAAACATTGTGCGCCGAAGCTCCTCGTTGCCCTACTTCACCCCTACTAACCGGACCATCCAGTCAACAGACGGGACCGTTCGGTCTGTATAGGATATCCTGCTGATAGTCTTCCTGCTTCTCGCTCTATGTCTTGGACGACTCCCCATAGTGACCGTACAGTCCGGTCTCCACTGACCCCTCTATCCGGTCACTATGTCCAGAAGCTAAAACTTGTCGTCCTCGCTTGACTTCATTTCCTGGCTTCTCCGAACAGCTCCTTGGCTTCTCCACTGTCACCTATCTCCTATGATTTCACCGAGCAACCTTACACATCATCGACTAGACATGACCTAAGAGAATGACCTAGACCCCCTTGATAGTCCTGTTTTTCGTATGGACTCAAAGCCCTAACAACTAGTCAAGTGTTCCAAACACTTGCACCATAGCTTGTTCTCCGCTTTGATCCATCACCATCGACCCTTGGACTCCATCAAGTTCACAAGCCTCCATGCTTGTGGTCATTGTCATCCATCGCCAAGGATGTCGTTATCAATCATCATAAGATAGAAGAGGTTTCCTACACGAACAACAATTGTGTAGATATTAGTCACATTTCATGTTTGTCATTCATCACTAAAACACCATACCTTGGGGTGACCTCAATGGTCATGAACTTTACAATCTCCCCGTTTTTGGTGATGGATGACAACCACTACTTATGATGATCCAAAACGGACAAGCAAAAAAGAACCAAAGCAAATGAAAGGATTGAAAGACATACCTTGGTCCATACCTTAAAAGTAGTCTCCCCCTTGAGATGTGCTAGGTGTTGAGGGAGAACTACCCACTCATTTAGCGCACTTGGATTACAATCTTGAGCTGAAATTGCGCCCGCCTTGGTGTCATGGTAATTGATTTTGTTGATGTAGACACGCACCAAGGACATAGATGCTCATGTTGGTGAAGGTGTACATTGTCTCCGTATACATGCACCGTCGTTGTTCTTCTCCATGTCGGTGTAGATGCTTTCATGTTCCATCTCCCCAAATCTTGATATTCCTTCTTCATGTTCCCATGTTTCTTCTCCCTCTTTGATCTAGACTTGGCTTTTGGATCTTCATGTTTCCTCTCCCCCTTTGTCACCTATCACCAAAAAACCACACAAAAGCTATGCAAAACCAAGAGGCATAAAATAGTTGGCAAGAGTTAGGATAACTCCCCCTTTCACGGTGCTCCTCCTTGGTTGAACAGGCGTTCTATCGTAGCTCCCCATACACTTATGACTCAACAACATATGTTCTCAAATGAGCAAGGGTTAGTCATTATAGAGGTGGGAATGTATAAGCCACTTGTCTATGAGCCGCGCGAGTAGATTTAACCTTGGAGCTCGGTTGAACATGACTCAATGGGCATGAAGCACAAATATCACTATTCGATCATCTAGAGAGTCATGTACTCACGTTGTAAATGAGCAACGCCCCCTAGACACATGGTTGGAAGCATGTATGATATCATAATGCAAGTATGCATAGATGCAAAGAATGCAAATGCAACAAGTATACAATGCATGATGTGATGCTAAAGAAAAGAGAGAGAACCACTATAAACCAAAGTGTCAACATCGAGTTGTTCCCTTCTCAAGCTTGTTCACAATGGACCAATCTTCAAAGCCTTGGGTACACCATGAACCACCTTCCCAAGCTTAACCCATGTCCATTGCTATCTCAAGAAGGTCCAAAGTCAACCTACAAAAGAAGAGAGACAAGCACAAACAAAGACACAAACAAGAATAAACAAACACTATATATATTTACAAAGGACAAGCTCAAGGGTTACTCATGTGAAGTTGGAGAGGTCAAGAATATTGAGTTCTCCCCTTAGCTTGTTGAAGGTCTTCTCATTGAGTGGCTTGGTAAAGATGTCCGCCAATTGTTCATGAGTTCGCGCGCTCACTAACTTGATGTCTTTCTTCTCAACATGGTTTCTTATGAAGTGATGCCTCACTTGAATGTGTTTTACATGACCATGATCTTGCGTCTTGAGGGCCATCTTGATTGCCAACTCACTATCACAATATAGTGGCATTTGAGTAAAGTTGAGGCCATAGTCCGAGAGTGTTTGCCTCATGTAAAGGAGTTGTGCGCAACATGCTCCCGCCGCCATATATTCCACTTCGGCGGTAGATAGAGCCACCGAGTTTTCCTTCTATGAGCTCCAAGATACTAGAGATCTTCCAAGAAATTGGCAACCTCCTGATGTGCTCTTTCTATTCACTTTGCAACCCGTGAAGTCCGAATCCGTGTGACACCCCAGGTGTCTCATTTCTAATAAGCAAGCTTGAACAGCACAATACATGAATTAATTCTATAATGAAACCCTACAACCAAGTTATTGAAGCAACTTAAAACTTTTAAAATACAACTTATGCCAAATAAATTCACCCACAGTTTGGTAATAATAAATTATTTTACTGAGCATTTACTGAGCATTTTATCTGAATTGCAAAAGCCATAATTAATTAATGCAATTATTAAATTCTAAAAATATTTTTATGAAAATCACAAATGAACCTCACCAGATTGTTCTCCACTACTTAAATAACCAGCCCACCAATTTTCACCATTTTTGGAGTTTCCTAGCTAATTTATTTCGAATTTATTAAATTTACCTTTCACCAGGGACCTATGTGTGAGAAATCAAAATTCAGAAGGGGTGTGGCACAAAATCTTCTCTTCTTCCTCCTCACTGGCGTAGAGCCCCCCCCCCCCCTGTCGATGCCGGTGCACTGCCCGGGTCTCCTTCACTCCCGCCTCGGAACCCCGCGGAGCTACAGCGCCGTTGATCCTCTGCCCCTCTGCCTCTGCCGAGCACGCGAGCCAACGGCCGTTTTCCCCCTCTTCTTCTCTCTGCACTCCACCGACGCGACCCAGCCAGCAACTTCAATTCCGAGCGCCTCCGCCGCTCTCAACCCCCCAACCACCTCTGCCCCTCTACGTGACCTTGATGCGCACCCACGAGCACAAGCCTGCTCACTCCCATTCTCTGCTCCCTCATTTTTTCCCTCTCTGTTTTCTTCACCATCAAGCACCATTGCTGCTCTGTGCACAAACCTGAGCCCTGCCTGCTCCACTACCTCCCGAGCCGAGCAAAACACTCAGACAGCTACGCACAACTCCTCTCCCACTCCCATGTTCTTCGCTCGGCCATTCCTTGCTTAAATCAACGAAGCCAAGAACTAGGAAGTTCTCTCCTCGAGCTCCGGTGATTCCGTGGACAAATTCCCCAAGCACGGGGAGTCTCGTGGCCTAACTCTTGCTCATGCAAGTTCTCACCCCCTCAACATAACTCTCTGACCCCTCTAGCGCCGAGCTTGACCAGCATTTTGTGTGCAGTTTGAGTTTTTCCCGGTCCTGCTCATCGTCGCCGATCGCCAAGACCGCCTTGCCGACGAGCTCCCAGTTCTAGTCCGATTCCTCGAGAACATCATCGAGGCCCTTGTTCGTCTTCAACCACTGAAGCTCCACAAGAAGACGACGACCCATTTGGTGTCATGTACCACTTCTGTGACCTCGCCGAAGTTTGCCTTTCGCCGCCTCTCGTCGCTGACCACCCTCCGACGAGCTTCCCGACTTCCCGCCTATCTGCCTCGACGTGCGCATCATTTTGCTGCTTCCGCGGCGAGCTTCCACCGCTCGTAGCTCCCGGCGGCAAGCTCTCCGGCGAGCTGCTCTGCCTCCGGCGGCGTTGCTGACCCGCTTAGATGGCACCTACTGGCAGTCTACCTGTCGCTGAGTTGGCGCCTATGTGTCAATGCAGCGTTTTAGTTAATAAATACCAGGAAATTACCAAAAAAATGTTAAAAACTTCCAAAATTCATAGTAAATCAAATTCGAACCCTTTTTTGGCCCAAACAAATTTTGTTAGATTTGTACTGAGGTACTCTAATTTAGTAAAATGATAAATCAATGTCTGTGTTAATATATTTTTATTGATTCCTTTAATTGTCCAAACACCAAATAATTCACCAGAAATTCTAGGAATGGAATTAAATCCTAATTTTTGGCATGCTTAGTAAACACATGAATATCTACCACCACAAATTTTGGTTTGGCAATATATGAAGTATTTTAGTCCCTACAAATTATTCAGTGTGTTTGCTTAGATTAATCCTAGTAATTATTCTATAAATAATTTGCCTTTGCCACATGGCACAAAAATCGCTCATATATACCTCTGTCCACAGTAAATCACCCATGTCCAGAAACATATTTTTACTATACTAATAAATTTAATTGCTCATATCACTTATTTACCTTGTTTAATTACATAAAGAATAATATCCCTAAAATCTTAATTAACAACCCAACTTCTCTGAAGCATATGGCTTCGAGAACATAAAATAATTTTTAATTGGCAGTAAAACACGATGTGCTCGCATACATCATATCATTGCATTCATCCGTATTCCGATAATGCCGTTAATTCAATTCCGTCATATAGGTAACGACAACCAGGAGCAAGAAGAAGACTTCCAGATGGACGTTGAACCTCAAGACCAAGAAGTTGTAGTTGCTAGCACTAACATCAATCCAGGCAAGCCCCGGTTTTCATTCGCCTTTTTACAAAACTTTTCTAGTTTATCTTACTAGTGTCTATACTTATTGTTGCATTAGGTCATAGGAGTTGATTGAAACCCACCCTGCATGATATCCAAATGACCAATGCTATTGTCTTAGAACTTGGTAGAATCGGTACTGTTATGCTATGCTTAGTAATTGCTAGTCTCGTTAAGACGGTATTATTATTGCTAAGGAATGAACTTGACCATTGGAACGGGAATTATTAAAAAAAGTTTATTTTATGTTATGATCGGGCAGGGATAATGCATGTGTAGGTTGGCAGCAACACATGGGTGTTGACTGTGGTAGCCCTGCCTTGTCAAACCTGGGACCCGTCCGTGGTCGGCCCCTTGGTCAAGTATTGAACAGTACCGAATGCATGCTAGCTTATGGGCACTAGTAAACCGATGTAGCATTAAAGGTCACTTGCATTGAGGACGGTTAAGGTGCGTTGGTCATTGACCCTCCTGCTGCTGGAGCGGGCGATTCAAACCACGACGTACTGTTGGCAGAACGGCATGCCCACTCGACGTCACCACACCCGGGCTGAGGTGTTGGTTCTTTCCTTGTGAAAGGTTGCCATATACGATCTTAATTGGTGCGTATGTGTCATACATCTTGGGTTTTTCCCAGCTGGTGTAAAATCGATTGCAATTGCTATCCCTCGCAGTAATGAGTACCACCTGGTCACCGCGCCAATCTCGTAGTTGCACCTAATATTATGGAGTGGATTATGTTGCTTATTTATGATGACAATCAGTATTATTATTGCTCTTATGTCGTATTAACTTATTTATTGTTTTATTACCCTATTGTTGCAACTAAAGTTACATTTCAGCTCAACCCAATTAAATTGACAATTAAAACATGACAGAACTAATAGGTTGCTTAGTGCGAGTCCTTTTAATCAAGCCACCTATTAGAGTCTTTGCATGTCTAGATGTCCGACGGGCATGTCTAGCGGGACTTGCAAGCATTGTCCTTCCTTATTTGACTCACATGTATGCTTCATGGCAAAAGGAGAACCAAAGGTATGTGATGATGAGGATGATTCCTTTACATTTGATTATCTTGTTTATATGGTGAGTGTGCTTGATGAGTCTTTAGGCAAAACTAAGAAGTTGTATAAAGAACTAAAAATAAAGTATGCTTCTCTACATGAGTCCTATGAGGAGCTAAAGACTTCTCATGAGAGTCTAAAGGAAGACCATGAGAAGCTCAAGGAAGCTCAAGACCCTCATGCTAACCAACAAAAATGATAAAATTATTATGGATGTTGGAATTACTTATGATATGCTTGAATATGTGACTAGCATAAGTAAAGTTAATACTTCTAGAATATCAACCTCATGTGATGATTTACTAGATATGCCATGCTCTTCTAAGATTGACTCATGTGACAATACATCAAACTTTTGTGATCCTTTACTCATTGTTGAAAATTATGAATTGTGTGAAACCGTAGACTCTCTTGTTAAAGCTCTTGCAAATTGTCACAAGGGTGAAAATGTTTTTAATAAAAATGTGGGAGTGTCAAAGATTCGCTCTCAAGAATGAGGGACTTGGTTTTATACCTAAGAAAAATAAAAGTGCTTTTGTTGAGAAGAAAAGTGCATTTATAAAGGAGAATGGCTTGTATTGCTCTAAATGCAAGAATACCGGGCATCTTGAAAAGAATTGTACTGGAAATAAGAATGTGATGTTTAGAGATACGCATGCTTCTGATGTTATCACTAGATCCTCGAATGGTGCTGTTTATGCCGAGTTTGTTGGCAAAAATAAGATGCATGCTAGAAACCCAAAAACTGATTTGTCAAATGTTGGTGCAAAGAATAGAAGTATTTGGGTGCCAAAAGCCTTGGTTACTAACCTCCAAGGACCCAAGCAAATTTGGGTACCTAAAAGAAACTAATTTTGTTTTGTAGGGGAACTATAAATCCGGTGGACAACATTGGGTGCTTGATAGCGGTTGTTCCCAACACATGATCGGAAATGGAAGAATGTTCACCTCAATGAATGATGAAGGTTCAGAATATGACAAGATTACTTTTGGATAGAATAGCAAAGGCAAAGTGAAAGGATTAGGAGAATTGCTATCTCTAATGATCTATCTATCTCAAATGTCTTGCTAGTTGAATCACTAAGTTTCAATTTGTTATCGGTGGCTCAATTGTGTGACCTTGGACTTACATGTATCTTCTCTCCAAAAGATGTCATCATTACAAGCATCAAGAATAATGAGTTGATTTTCAAAGGATTTCGGTATAGAAATCTTTATCTGGTGGATTTCTCATCAAAAGATGCCAACTTGAGCACTTGTTTATTCAGCAAAGCATCAAAAGGATGGTTGTGGCATAGGAGACTTGGTCATGTTGGAATGAAACAATTGAATCGCCTTATGAAACATGATCTAGTAATTGGGTTACAAGATGTGACATTTGAGAAAGATAAATTATGTAGTGCTTGTCAATCCGGAAAACAAGTTGGAAGCTCACGTACATCAAAAAGTGTTATGTCCACTACTAGACCATTGGAGTTACTGCATATGGATTTATTTGGACCAACCACATATAGAAGCATTGGTGGAAATAGCTATTGTCTTGTCATTGTAGATGATTTCTCAGGATACACATGGGTATTCTTTCTACATGACAAATCAAATGTATTCAACATATTCAAGAACTTTGCAAAAAGGGCTGAAAATGAATTCAACTTCAACATCAAGAAAATTAGAAGTGACAATGGTACTGAGTTCAAGAATTACAAAGTTGATGAATATTGTGAAGAAAAGGGAATCACGCATGAATTTTTAGCAAAATATACTCCGAAACAAAATGGTGTTGTTGAGAGGAAAAATAGAACACTAATTGATATGGCAAGATCAATGCTTTCGGAATACAATGTTTTGGATAGTTTTTGGGTTGAAGCTATTAATATCACTTGCAATGCCTCAAATTGATTATATTGTCATCGGTTGTTGAAAAAGACTCCATATGAGTTGCTGATTGGAAGATAGCCAAATATATCATATTTTCGTGTTTTAGGTTGCAAATGCTATATATTGAGGAAAGGCTCCAGATTGTCAAAGTTCCAAAGTAAATGTGATGAGCGATTCTTACTTGGATATTCCTCAAATAGCAAAGCTTACCGGGTGTTCAATAAAAATTCTAGAATTGTGGAAGAGACTAGTGATGTTGAGTTTGATGAAACAAATGGCTGTCAAGAAGAACAAGAAAATCTAGATGATGTGGGAGATGAAGGATTGAGAAAAGCTATGAAGAATATGACCATTGGTGATACTAAGCCTAAAGATGAAGATGATGATTTTGGAACATCAATATTTCAAGCGCCATCTTCTCAGTCTACCACAAATGACAATTCTCAATCTAGTGACAAGGATGAAAATGGAGACACAAATGTACAACCTAAAAATGTCTCTTCATCAACTAACTCTCAAGACATAGCTGCTCAACATAAAGTTCATAATTCTATTGCAAAAGACCACTCGGTTGATCAAATTGTTGGTGATATCAATAAAGGTGTTCAAACAAGATCAAGAATTGCTTCATTTTGTGAACATTATTCTTTTGTCTCAAATGGAGAACCAACTAAGATTGATGAAGCTCTAAAAGATCCAAATTGGGTAAATGCTATGCATGAAGAGCTAAACAACTTTGCCCGTAATGATGTATGGGAATTGGTAAAGAGGCCACATGATCACAACGTTATTGGAACAAAGTTGGTGTTCCGGAATAAGCAAGATAAAAATGGCATAGCAGTGAGAAATAAAGCTAGACTAGTAGCACAAGGTTACACTCAAGTTGAGGGATTAGATTTTGATGAAACCTTTGCTCCCGTTGCAAGACTTGAAGCTATTAGAATTCTACTTGCATATCCCACTTCTCACAACATCAAGTTATATCAAATGGATGTGGAAAGTGCATTCTTGAATGGAAAATAAATGAGTCGCTATTTGTTGAGCAACCTCCCAGTTTTGAAGATCCAAAGAAGCCAAATCATGTGTATAAGCTCTCCAAGGAACTATATGGTCTCAAACAAGCACCACGTGCTTGGTATGAAAGATTGAGAGTTTTTCTTGTCTCTATAGGATTCAAGATTGGAAAGGTGGACTCCACCTTATTTACCAAGAAAATTGGAGATGATCTTTTCATTTGTCAAATCTATGTTGATGATATCATATTTGGCTCAACCAACCAAGATTTCTATGAGGAATTTGGAATCATGATGTCCAAAGAATTTGAAATGTCCATGATTGGTGAATTAAGTTTCTTTCTTGGTCTTCAAGTGAAACAAACAAAAGATGGGACATTTATTTGTCAAAACAAGTTTGTGAATGACCTTCTCAAAAGATTTGGTATGGAAAACTCTAAGCCTATCAAGACACCTATGGCAACAAATGCGCATCTTGATCTTGATGAAGGAGGAAAACTGGTTGATCTAAAGCTATTTTGTTCTATGATTGGAAGTCTTCTAAAGTGTTTGTGCAACATTTCAAGCATCACCAAAAGAATGTCATATGATTGCTGTCAAAAGTATTTTGAGATATTTGAAACAAACACCAAATTTAGGCCTATGGTATCCAAAAGGTGCTCAATATGTTCTCATTGGATTTTCTGATTCAGATTATGCCGGGTGCAAAATTGATAGAAAAAGCACCTCCGGCGCATGTCAATTGCTTGGAAGATCATTGGTTTCATGGTCATCAAAGAAGCAAAATTCAGTTGCTCTCTCTACCGCCGAAGCCGAATATGTTTCAGCCGGAAGTTGTTTTGCACAGTTAATATGGATGAAGCAAACTTTGTTGGATTATGGAGGATCAATTGGCTGATATATTCACTAAACCTCTTGATGAGACTTGATTTTGTAAGTTGAGAAGCGAACTCAATGTCTTTGATCTTTTGAATGTTGCTTGATGGATTCTTTTTCTAATTTTGATTTGCTCTTGACTTGACTTGATTTGCATTTTTTTATGTCACATATAAGTGGAGCTCTATAGCATTTCATATGTATTGACTCACCTCGGAAGTGAATAAATCAAAGTTGATGCCATAATGCTTTTTAAAAAGGAATTTGGTTCATAAAACTCAACTGCGTAAGGGAATGTTCAAAAGTGTTCAAAATTTTTTTTTGGCTGAAAAATAAAACTTCTACCTATGTCAAATTCTACATATGGCATCTAATGAGCTCTGCACTTAGAATCTTGCATTTTCATATGCAATGATTCATCAGGTGTATTTCAGCTCGTATATTCCACTTAGGGGCAAAATCTCAATTTTTTTGTTTTTTCATCTTTTATCGGTTTCTTCTTGAAATTTGCTAGTTGCCTTTCTTCTTTTTCATGAAAAATAGGATCAAGAGGTCACCTATATGGAAGGATATGATGGATGCTCAAGCATACATGTGAAAGATTCAATAACTTCAAGGATTCAGGACTAAGAGACAACATGGCTGAGAGTTGAATGAAATAAGCAAAAGTTCAGTTCTTTTAGAGTTTAAACCTGAAAACTTGCAGCTCACGGTCAGACCGGAAAAGGACCACGGTCAGACCGAAATCTGCGGTCAGACCACCAAGTCACACCGGTCCGACCGCCAGGGGGAGGTTCAACCAAAAAGGTTTCTGTACTTCTGCGGTCAGACCAACTCCCACTCACGGTCCGACCACCACCGTGCCCGACTGCAGATCTGTTTCTCTCTCTTCACTTATCTCCTTCCCTGATACCCCTTCGACCACAACTTACCATACACGAAAAACTCTCCTCCTCTCTCTCTCCTATCTCTTTGAGGGTGACCTCCATTGCAAGGAGGGTTCCACTTGCTCCCAGTCCAACCGGAGTTCGTCCCCTGTCTCACCGAAGGCTCCTCCATCATGTCCTCTCGGTAATTTGTCGTTTCCTCCCTCCTTCTCCATGGATTCTTTGGCTTCTGATACCTAGGGTTTGCGGTTGAGATGAAATTGGATAATAATGGTGATTGACATTGGATTCTATAACCTTCTTGGATGTTCTTGTTGACTCAATCATGATGCATTGGTAGAAATTTCCATGTGGCAATTGGATATAAAGTTCTCATCTAGGATTGAGTATAAAGGATTTATTGGATTATTGACCTTGTGCTATGCTAATGCTACAATTGAGTGAGATGTTCATGCTTATAATGTACGATGGAAAAATCATCTTGACACATGCATCATGAGAGCAAATTTTTTGTGCATTCCGGGTGCCGGCTGTCAGACCGCCAGTATGCCACGGTCTGACCGCCAGGGTCGACCAGGCCGAAATTCTTTGGCATCTTGCACATTGGATGTTATTTGGGTTTGCTATTATTGTGATCTCTGTTCTTATCATTAATATATTTGTACAGTATTCCCCGTGTTGCCAAAGACGCTGCCACAAAGTTGATAAGCAAAGAGCTCAAGAGGAAGCATCGTGTTGATGATGCCGACTCAGACTATGACCGTAACTCTGATTATGAACAACCCGATACTACAGAAGTTGAGTCATCAGTTGCTGGGGGTTCTAATACTGTTGATATGTAAGATACCAGTGATGCCGATGTTGAGTTTGATCCTTCCCACTGGAACATCCCCAAGAAAAGATGGAAAGCTGATGAGTATGTGAGAGCTTGGCGCAACTATGCCTATGACCTCGATGTCTCCTCTCCAATTCCTCAATTTCACACCAAGGTACAACTTGATGCTTTTCTTGGACATCTCGTGGACAAGGGCATTTTCCCTCGTAAATGGATTGATTCGACCTACATTGATCAATTTGACTTCGAAAGCCCTTGATCCATCTGTTTAAAAATGTGGGCCTTTATGACATTGTGGAACTCAAGTGTGCATGGAATGACACCACCATTCACCAATTCTGTGCTACCATAGAAATTGATTGGGATGAAAATGAGCTCACTTGGATGACTGGCACTTGCCGCTATAGTGCTACGTTCACCGACTTTGCAACGACCATCAAAATTGATAGAACCGGCCTCAATGTTGGTATCAATATTTGGGATGAGGACAACCTTCTTGAAAATGAGTGGATTGCTCACTACTATCCAAATCAAGGAATTCTTGGTCATGTCAATGGTCTCAAGCCTATGCCTGCTGTTGTGAATAAGATTGTAAGGGTCACTATGTTTCCCAAAAGTGGGAACCCTGAGGTCATTCGGGATAAACTTTTTGGAACTTCCTTCATCACATCATGGGCTGGTGTCGGATTGATGTTGTCTACTTTATGCTTAAGTACATTGAGCAAGTTTCAGCCAACATCAAGCTAAATCTCTATTATGCCCCCTACATCATGTCTGTTATCCTTCGACAGACAAAGTTCATGGTGCGTGATTGTAGGACTCCGCATCCAAGCTATAAGCCCTTTTAGGCCACTAAGCATGTGCTCACTCAACCACCTCTCGCAGCTCCGGCTCAACAAGATCATGGTGCACATGAAGATGATCTTGTGAGGAATCCAAATGATGACCTTCGTGAGAATCTATTGAGCATATATGATCTTGTGTGTAGGATAAACTCTTTCATGGGACTTCGAAGGATTGCACCATATGAAGTAATTGACAAGCTCCTCCAACAAATCACAACTCCTGAAAGGGGTTTCTTACTTGAGGAGGTAGTCAACAGGAGACATGAGCTCTCAATTGAGATAACAATGGAGATGATACTTGTGCTTCACTCTCAAGTGGGACATGTTCTTGACCACATCACTGGACTCTATGATCCTCCCCATTACTACATCAACCTTGACAAAGTGCACATGGGGGATGATCATGGACATTGGAGGTATCATGCTCCGCACTATCCCATTAGGAGGAGACTATTGGATGGGATTGCAAGGATCCCTATCTATGAGGATGGTCTCATTGCTCGACATCATGAGGTTAGTGCTAGTCAATCAAGTAATGCTTTGGATACTAAGTACTCTTCCTCTAGTGCTTGTCCTATGGCTACCACCAGGGTCAACTACGAGAGTGGAGGCACTCATTGGATTCTTGATAGTGGGTGCGCTCAACACATGACCGGCAAGCCAACCATGTTCACCACCATTGATGAAGACGATGAGAGTGAGAAGGTGACTTTTGGGGATAACTCAAAAGGAAGAGTTAGAGGCTCGGGCAAGGTGGCCATCATAAATGACCCCCATCTCTCCAAGGTCTTTCTAGTGGAAACCTTCAACTTCATCCTTCTGTCTATTGGTCAACTCTATGACATGGGTTTCAAGTAAACATTTGATGAGGATGGTACAACTATTGAGAATGCCAAGAGAGGGTTAGTATTCCATGGAGTGAGGCAGGGAGACTTGTATGTCACGAACTTGAAGTCAAGCAACATGCCACCAAGCACTTGCCTACTCACTAAGCCATCCAAGGGATGGTTGTGGCATAGAAGACTGGCACATGTTGGAATGAATCAGCTCAAGAAGATTGTCAAGAGGAACCTAGTTGAAGGAATCAAGGATGTGGCCTTTGAGAAGGATAGATTGTGCAGTGCGTGTCAGGAAGGAAAGCAAGTTGCATCTTCACATCCCACCAAGTCATTCATGTCTACATCTCGTCCTCTAGAGCTCTTACACATGGACTTGTTTGGGCCAACACATTTGAATGGACCGAGAGGGGGGGGGGTGAATCGGGAACTCGCACTATGTACCAAATTCGCCAAATCCTAAAACCGATCACTCGAAACAACTCCTACACAATCCAAGTGGTGATCACACTAGCAAGATACCACTATCCTAGTGGTGATCACACTAGCAAAAAATAATAATAAATAAAGTCGTGAAGTTTGTCGAGGTAATAAAGAAATTATATGTCAACATACCACTACTTGATGCTATGCAGGTTCCTACATACTCCAAGTACCTAAACGACATCCTCAACAACAAACACCCAATGCCATCCACGGAGGTCGTCAAATTGATGGAGGAATGCAGCGCCGCTATCTTGAACTCTATTCCAGAAAAGAAGCGACATCCGGGATGTCCAACCATCCCTTGTTCTATCGGGATGCAGAAATTTAACAACCCCCTTTGTGACTTGGGGGCGAGCGTGAGCGTCATGCCAAAGGTAGTGTATGACAAACTCGATGTCAATTCATTGTCCCGTACGGCAATGTGCTGGCATGTAACACCCTACTTTTGTGAATTCTAAAAATGCCAACTATTAGCATTTAGGAGTTTAATTAAATAACCTAGGACAAATTGTTTTTATAATAAATTAAATTAATTGTTGCATTTGCATAGCATGACATGTTCATATAGACTTCTAATTGCATCATGCATTTAGTTTATTTATTAATTAATTACTAGGAATAATAGAATAGGAATTAGAAAGAAAAGGATTTAGAAAGAAAAGAATAAAGGGGTTCTTTTCTGCTCTTGGGCCTGCTCTTTTCCCCTGGCCCAACTCGCTTCCCTCACCTCCTTCTTTCAGCCCAGCCGGCCAGGCCGCCTCCCCCTCCTTCCCTTCTCTCCCCCTCCCGCAGCCCAACCAGCCCTGCGACCCAACTCCCGACAGGCCCAGCGCGCACACCGTGGCCCACTCCCCTCCCTCTCTCTCGCTCTCGCTGGCATGTAGGCCCCACCTGTCATCCCCCTCCCCCCACCGGTCTCTCTCCACGCCGCCAGCCACCAAGCCCGACCCGTCAATTTCCCTCCCTCGGCCTCCCCAGCTCCCGAAACCGACGCCCAAGCACGCGCGACCGCCTCCACTTCCCCTCCCCCCCCCCCCCCCCCACTTCCGGCCATTTTGGCCATTACGATGCTCCCGCACGCATCAATGGCACTAGTGGCCATTGATGGCCGGAGACCTCGTGCCGACTCGATTCTCTCCCCCTCCGCGCCTATAAAGCCTCCCCTCGGCATCGCACGTCCCCGCCGCCTCTCCCCCGCTCTTCCACGCCCGCTCGCGACCCCCCGGAGGACCTCCCCGTCGAGCTCCGACCACCGCCGCCACCGTGCCCCGCCGCCGACCACCTCCCGGCCTCCCCCACGCGCGTGCATCACCTCGGTGAGGCTCCCCTCCCTCCCCTCTCTCTCCTGGAACCCCCGCGGCAACGAATGGCTGGCCGGAGCGCCATTTTGGCCGGTCTCCGGTGAAGCCCCGCCGTGCGCGGCCGCCTGGACGATCGCCGGCAATGACCCTCTCGCCCCTTTTATTTCTGGTCGTTGGATCTCGATCCAACGCGCCAGATTACATACCCCTTCGGCCACAAATTTTTTAGTTCAAAATTAATTCAGTAATTCCTGGATATTGTTAGCAGTTTTGCATTTTAGCCCCCGTACTTAGTTTAAATACGATTTAAGCCCCTATTTCTGTCCAGAACTGTAGAATTTGTATTTAAGCCCAAATATTTTTATAAAATTAATTGTTAGCACTTTAACTTAACAAAAACACCCTTATACATTATTAGAACTATTATTTGGACCTTGTAATTTTATAAAAACACCCCTAGACTAATTTTTAATTATGTTCTAGTCCCTATAGTTATTTTAAATCATACTTTAATCCTTATTAATTGTATAAATATTATTTTAGCCCTAAAAATATACAGAAACACCCCTATACATTATTAGAACTATTATTTTGACCATGTAATTTTACAAAAACACCCCTAGACAGAATTTAATTATGTTTTAGTCCCTAGAATTATTTTAAATTATACTTTAAGCCTTATTAATTGTATAAATATTATTTTAGCCCTAAAAATTTATAGAAACATTCCTGTACTTGATTTTAATTTTAATTTGGCCCTGTCTTTTTACACTTAACCCCCTACACTTATTATTAATTATGTTTATAAATTTTTGCAAAAACAATGTTATACTTTTTAGTAATTATTTTAGCCCTAAAAATGTTATAGGTCCTTAAAAGCCTCTGTTTTTACCCTTTTGCCCCTAAAACTTCAAACTAGCATAACTTTTTACTCGTAACTCCAAATTAGGTGATTCTTGCGCCAAAATTCTCGTAGGAGCATAACCTTTACATTCATTACATCTACATATTTTTTTTTCTTTGTTGCATAATTGTGTATTGATTTTTCTATGTTCTGCTTGTGTCGGTATTTCGTTACGTAAAGGCGAACATACACAAGGACCGCCCTACGAGGACTTTCAAGAGCAGGAATTTGAAGGGTTAGAGCAGCCTTCCACGTAGGACGAAGGCAAGTGTCCTTGATGCATACTGCACCTATTGAAATGTTACTATAGAATTGCATCCTTGAGTCAATTTATTGGGAATCTATTGTTAGGGTTTTCCTAGTATTGTTTTACCCTGTTCCTTGTCGCCTCGAAACAATGGGTGAATTGTGGGTAGAAAATGCTTAGATGGCTTATGGGATGTGGGCTGATATTAATTTTGATTATTGAACAATGTCATGTGGGAAATGTTTGGTAAATTTTTTAGCAACATGGCTTAGGGATCTATGCAAGCCAGGTGGAAAGGATGTGGTGCCGTGGGCACATGATTGTGGTGGTAGGCTTGTTGTAGATCCTAGGAACCGGTTCTTGGAGTGACAACCCAAGAAAACAGTGCCATCACAAGACCGATATGGTTAAGGCTTGGCCTAGTAATTATGTGTTCTCTCAGTGTCGGTGCAGCAATTGGTGGAGCAGGGAATGGAAGTTGAGAGGACTGTCCTTGTATCCGAAAGGCTCAAGAGGGGGCTCCTGGGGTGATGAGCTGCTTGTTGAAGGGCTATCACTTATGGACAGGAGTGGAACCTTAGTGGCTAGCATGTACTGGGAGACCCTTTGAAAAAGCCTCGTAGTGAAACCCTGCCACACACCAAAGGAAGTGTATAATGTGGATGCGTCCACGGGCACCAAGGGAATCACGACTTGTGGGTAAAGTGGTACAAACTCTGGAGAGTATCAAACTATCGTGATAGCCATGCTTACGGTCAAGAGCGGCCTGGAATCCTCACAAGATTAGTTGGGTATGGATGGGTTTGGTTGGAAAGATGGTATGGGTTGGAACTTGGTTACTATAGCACCTTGTGGAATCATGGTTGGGATGACCCCACGTAGTAAATAGGATGCTTAGGTTAATTAAAAGCTCAAGCAAACCATTATATAAAGCCTTTTCTTGACTATAGCCCCATGTCATCCTTTCCCCCACTTGTTGAGTACGACGTTGATGTTCAGCCCAAGGAGAAGATTGGAGCCACTACGAAGATGGAGGAAGCGAGTACTAGGCGATGATCCACCAGTCGATGCCTGTGGTGATTGGGACGTCTACGCTAGTTAATTTCCGCTACTTGAATGTACTTTTCTTCTAGACCGACGAGTCCTTTTGTAACAATGATACGATGTAATAATTAAAGGATATGGATATTTATTCTGTTTACCAATGATGATGTACCGTATGTGTGTATAACTTGATCCTGGGCACACGTACGGCTGCACCCGTTTTGCTTCTTAAAATGGGTGTGACATTGCAGCTCACCGACCAATCAGTCCGCTACTCAGCGGGCATCACGGAGGACGTACCCGTAAGGATAAGGAACTCTCTTGTTCCCGACGACTTTGTGGTGCTAGACATGGAGGCCAATGCAAAGACACCTCTTATACTAGGAAGGCCATTCCTTAGCATCGTAAATGCCAACATTGATGTTGGGGCCGGAGAAATCCACCTTAACATTAATGGATACGATGAAAAGTTCGCCTTCAAACCCCGAACGGAACAATGCAATCAGGTACGCATCTTTTATGGCAAAAATCCTAACATGGTGCAGAAAATTGAGGTGTATCCAATTCCATCAAAATTGGGTACACTGGTGGTAAAAGTCAAGAACACACCGCCACCGCCCAAGAAGAAGAATGAGCCACAGTAAATGAAGAGAAAGGTCGCCGCCAAGCCAAAGAAAATCAGACAAGTATGGCGGAAGAAAGAAGTTGCACCGATCGTGGAAAATTCTCCATCCACGATGGGCACCATGCAAAATTGAGCACGGAGAATGTCTTGTTCGAGACGTAAAATTCGAACCCTCATCAGAAGGTAACCGATATTTATCCCCCTTCATAGCATTAGATTAGGTTGATTTTATTCCTCTTTCTTTAACCATTAAACTAGGATATACAAAAAAATTGAAAATTTGAAATTTTTTGGTAATGTTTCGGTGAAGTCTCTTGCCGGGAGTTCGTTTTCGAGTCAAAATGACCATCCGGGGTGCTGATTCAGGGCTGTAACCCAACCTGAAATAACCCAGATTTCAGCACCCGGGAGGTCATTTTTCATGAAAAATGACCCCCGGCTGGGTCATTTCAACCGCCCGGCAAGCCATGCCACCCGGCACAACTTTTCATCGGATTCTTGACCCTTTTAATGCAAAGATGATGGCCATGTGTGGATGAGGAGTGGCCACCTTATCACTTGTGAAAGTTTTTCACCTAGAGCCCTATGTGCCAAAAACAAGTGTATAAGAACCACACAAATGATCCCACCCTTTAATCATCCACTCTCACCTGTCACTCTACTCACCTAGGCACTATAGAGGGCAGACCACTCATTGCAAAATTCTAACTTTGGCCATCCCATCAATCCTTCCTTGCTCCCTATCCTCTCTACTTTTTTGCAACAATGGGAGCATGCATTCACCTTGGCACTTGCACAAATGATTTGACCATCAATAATGCACCCAAGTGGAGGAAAAGAGCACGGCGCCGGGCAAGGGACGCCGCCCGGCCATGCCTGTCGGCCGGCAAGGGTCGCTGCCCGGCATGGCCCGCCGGCCGGCCTAGCCACTTTGCCCCCTAATGCTCCTCTTGAGCCTATAAATACCAGGCATCCTCTCCTTTGCCCTCCACCCAAAGCATTCGGCTGAAAACTTCCTCTCTCCCTCACAAACTCTCTCCCTTTGCACTTCTTTTCTCACTCAACTAGTTATGCACTTTGTTGTCACCCTCGCATGTTCGAACGACTAACACTTGGACTACTAACTGAACCACTAACCACTGAGCATTATCATCATATTGTCCTTCGGGTATTGTGTCCAAGTAACCCTTTTGCAGGAATGGCAAATATTTGGAGAGGCATCTACACCAAGTTCAGCAACAGCAGCAGCTCAAGCTGTGGGAGGCGCACACCAAGTGAGCGTTCGGAAGCAGAGCACCCTAGAGCTTCACATAGGCATACTCCAAGTTATCTCTCGGATTCAATGTCCATATCTGAAGCTCCAATGGAGCGAAGTATGCAAAATGAAGAGTTTGACAAGTTCATGGAGAGTGAAGAAAATATGGTGTTCAATGATTATGATGAGCGAAGCAAGTTCACCGCCATTCGGGACCAGGAGTTCACATCCGTGCGCAAGTTCGACCACAACTTCCTCGAGCAAATCGGTGTCTTCGCCGATTTCGAGTACGCACTCAACACGGCCGGATGGTATGATTTCTACCACCTCGATGATTACTGTTCCAAATGGCTTACCATTGAATTCTATTGGACCTTAAAAGTCCTCACCACTCCATCAGACAAATTAGGCACTCTCTACACATTCCGTCTTTTTGGTGAAACCTATGAATGGTCTTTAAAACAAATTAGTACCTACCTTGGTTTAGACCGTAAGGCCACTGTAGACATTAATAAACTTAAAGGTTTCACCCCTCAAGGATTATGGGCCAAGATAGGAAGTCTCATCATGGGGCAGGAGCGCACTAGCGACATTCATAACCCTTCGCTCCGTATAATTCACCGTTTCATCACCCACTACCTCACCCCTCGGGGTGATGTACGTTCAGTGAATTGTTTGGACGAGGCCTATCTTTATGCTGTGATAAAGAAAATTAAAATGAACCCCACTTTCTTTCTCATCAACCATTGGCTCACCCTAGCATTCAAGCAACATGGACCTATCACTTTCACACCTTTTGTCACTAGAATTGCTAGAAAGGTTGGCGCGCTCCATAGAGCTAGAATAGATCGTCTCCCTAGTGCTTCTTTGCTAGGGAAAGATCACTTTTGGCAAGCCCACCTTTTGAAGGAAGAGAACAATAGGTTCTACATGCTTTATCCGGCGCAAGATGCAGAGTTAGAATTGCCAAACCCCGAGATCACCATCATTGGTAAAAAGAACTTTCTATACAATTGGCAAGCTCCCGTGCAGCGTGCATGACATAGTGTTTCAGGAAATAGACCACGAGCAAGAGCTCCTCGAACGGGTGCTTCAGGAAGCCCTCAATACCATTGGGAGCAACCACAAAACCCTGAATTTACTAGCTCGTCAACACACTACACTAGCTCGTCCCATGAAGAGTTTGAACCATCCAATCCTTATGGGATGGGAAGTTACTATCAACCCCATGAAGGCATAGGAACTTCACGTTTTGCCCGATTCACATCATACAACTTTCCGAAGTTGGAAGGTGACATGCAACACTTGGTTGGAAACGCTTATGAGACCAACATGCAAACCTAAGAAATACAAGCAGCCATAAGGGATAGGCAAGAATGGCAGCAACAAATATCGGAACAAATTTAGACAAACCTCTCCATGATGGATCAACCGTTCGGCCACTTCAACATCGACTATCAACCACCGCAGTGAATGTCATCCAAGCTTAAGTCTTGCAAAGACATAAGCTTGGGGAGGTACGAGAAGTAAGGTACACCAATTGTCCTACCCTCTCTTCCTATTTTTTTTAGTTGTTTTATTTCCTTTATATATTATAAAAAAATATTTTCAATAAAGTTTAAGAAAACCCAAAAATATTTTTCACTTTCAAGGAAAACCATAAAAAATTGCAAAACTAAAAAGAAAAAAAAGATTTCCCTTTCCAAATAAAATTGAGAACTTGGTCTCTACCTTGCCTATGGAAATGATGAATAGTTGCTCTATTAGCTCTCTATGAGTCTCAATTACACAACCTCTACTCTTCATTTTGGTGGTTAATAGTAGACCGGCATGATGATAACGCTAGTCTCTCTATGTTTTAGTGGGAGCAAAAAGGCTAATAAACACCAAGTCTAGTTGTTGGAATTCATGATATAACTTGTTTTGATGAGTCTATGATCTCCTCCTGATTAGAGTCCAATGAATTCTTTCAAAACCATGCTGCAATAAAACCTCCTACTTGGTGTAGTTCTTCCCTATGATAGAAAAAAATTCCTACCAAGGCCAGATATTAATTGTGAACCCACTTTTATGCCACCCATGTATGCATTGAATTTGGTTAGGATTTGATCCTTATGAGGGACTTGCACTTTCAAAGCCAACCATTTTCCTTCGCGTTATCTTTGAGTTCTCAAACAATCATACTTGGTTACGCGGTTTCCATATTGGATTCAATCAACCGGTCGGGAAATACAAGATAAAGACCAAATTTTCGTTAATATTTGTTTAAAATAATAAAGTTCCACGAGTTTTGGTGAAATATATGTTTGCAGGGTCAAAAGGGCTAAAATCAAGTAAAAACATGAAGAAACACCCTGTCGGCCGATTCTGCCATAAAACAGCATGCCGACAGGGTCATATGAGGCTGAAATCAGGACCCGGCAGGGTCGTGATGGCTGAAATCCGAACTCAGCCGACAGGGTCATATCAGGCTGAAATCAGCCACCCGGTGGGTCAAAACAGAGTCATCATGAGGCTAACCATCCGACCCAGCCGAGCCTACAAAACACTCCAAAATGAAGCCGTTTCCCATTTCCGGACTAAGGAGGGTAAAAAGTGGAGAAATAAAGGAGGAATTCACGTGGCACAACATGGACAAGTCAAGACATGACCCAGGGGGGGGGGGGAGGGGGAGGGGGTCGGCACCAAAGATGGGCCGCCGCCCTGCCTGGCTTGCCGCCCGGCGGGGCTTGCGCCCGGCCTAGGTTGGCCACCCAGGGTTTCCAGCCCATGAAGCCCACAACTTCTACCGACCCCGGAACGGAGATTTCGATGGAAACCGACCAAGTAACCGCCATCAGGACAAGATCTGAGCCGTCCAAAGAAAGTCGGTTCGAAACCGAACGAATCCAGTGATGCCCGGCCTAGCCTGCCGCCCGGTGGTGCATGCCGCCTGGCACATGTGTCCGCTCGGCGTGGCCCGCCGCTCGGTTTGTGATTTTTTGCCCACCGACTCTCCTCCACTTTGAAGTACCCGCCAAGTATCCGCCACCTATAAATAGAGGGGGAATTCGGCAGAAACAAAGCATCAAGCAAGTGAAACAAATTGGAGCCCATTTCCTACTACTTTTCTTACTAGTAGAGTAGGTTAGTTAGTCGGAAGTTAGAGTCTAGTCGAGAGCATCGCTCGGGATTCTGGAAGTCGTCTTGGAGTCTTGGTATGAGCTCTCTTGTATATTTTCTCTTTTTGTAAGACTTATCCCTTGTCAATATAATTATATTTTCTTATTTATCTTGTCAAGTGTTTATCTTTACTTAGTCAATTTCCATAAGTTATAAATATCGGGAAAGAACTTTAAAGCATAGTTTACGGGATTCCCGGCTAGGATTTAATTAAGTTTAGTTCTTGAATAGAACTTAGACTTGGTTATTTCTCGGCTATTCTTCCGCTAGGCCAACGGAAGAATATCTAGTGAAAGCGTAGGCGTGGTGCCCAAGTTAGCACTAGCTGGTTTTGCATTCGTCCCCACGGGCTGTGTGGTAGGTGGCAGGTGGTGACAGTCCTGTCCGTCCATTTAGTATTCCACCACGTTCGGGAAGTCTCAAGCAGGGTTGTCTAGCGGGAACGTGCCCACTCGTGTACGAGGTTACTTACCGACCCTATTAGTGGATCGTTGTCGTGGCCCGAAGTAAACTTATTGGTGAAAGATTCGAGGCTGTACCATGAATTTGGTGTAAGCACTCAACCCGAGTAACTAGGAATTTTGACACTTGACTTAGATAAAATAGGAAGATATAATCTTAGGAATTCTAGACTTAGACTCGCTGTCCTCCCAACTAGCTTAACCGAATCTCTTTATTTATCTTAGTGTGGATTCCTCCTATATCACTGCTCCCCCAAGAAATGTCCCGTCGGCCGATACTGCCGTAAAACAGCCGGCCGATAGGGTCGTATGTGGCTGAAATCAGGGCCCGGCAGGGTCGTGATGGCTGAAATCAGAACTCAGCCGACAGGGTCATATCAGGCTGAAATCAGCCCCGGCGGGTTAAAACAGAGTCTCATTAGGCTGAACCATCCGACCTAGCCGACCCTGAAAAACACTCCACCATGAGGCCATTTTCCATCCCCAGACTAAGAAGGGTAAAAAGTGAAGAAGTAAAGGAGGCATCCATGTGGCAGAACTTGGATAAGTGAAAACATGACCCAGATGGGGTCAGCACCAAAAATGGGCGGCCGCCCAGCACAGTCCGCCGCCCGGCCTAGGCCGCCACCCGGCCTCGGAATTTCATCCCGGGGTGTCCAGCCCACTCGGTCCATCATGCCAATCGATTCCAAGTGGATAAGGCGGTTGAAAACCGACTCAACAAACGTCATCCGGACCAAATCTGAGAGGTCCAAAGAAAGTCGGTCGGAAACCGAACTCATACAACGGCCGCCCGGCTTGGTTGTCGCCCGGTGCTGCATGCCGCCCGGCATGCCCGCCCGCCTGGCGTGGCTCGCCGCCCGACGGGGGAACTTTTGCCCACCGACCCTCCTTCACCTACAAATACCCGCCAGCACTTCGCCACCTATAAATAGAGGGGAAATTCAGTAGAAAAGACAACACACAAGAAGAAGAGTATAGAGCTCCACTTCAAAAGGCTTTAGCACTGCCAAAGTGCTTAGAAAATAGGGAGAGAGTGAGGGAGAGTTTGGGGAAGCGCCGGGCTTGTCGACAATCTTCCCCACGCTTGTACCTCGATGAATGCTTTCCTTCTCAAGTAAGTGTTCATGTTTCCTCTTTGCCATTTATGTTTCCTATTTAAGTAAGTTCTTTTACTTACAAAATCATCGCTCTATTTAATTAGAGTATCTTAGTCTTCTATAAGCGTGGATCCGAGACTAGGATAGTAATTGATAGCATAGACATGGCGTCGAGGCTAGAGGTAACCTTTCTTTGCCACATGCCCCTCGGTTTGTAGTGGTAGTCGATTGGTGGTGACAGCCCTATCCGGCCTTAGTAATCCTCCATGTTCGGGTACGTCGTAGAGCTGTGGGCCGGAGTCGCCTGTGGATGTAGGGGTAAGCCGATGCCCGAAGTAAGCAGTAGAGACCGAACCAATCTTATTATAGGATCCTTGGACGGATTAGTTAGAGGATCAATACACACACATTCCCTGTGATTCGGTAACCTAGAATACTCCTAGGTGAAGTGCTACATCGGTATCCATGCGCTTGTGGATTTATCTGTGATCGTAAGAAATACCAACAAGCATTTCTGGCGCCGTTGTCGGTGATAGTAATATTCCTGGTGAGACGTTAAGAAGTGTCAACAGCGCTGCACAATCTATCCTTCTCAAAGGCCACATCCCTGATTCCTTCAACTAGATTTCTCTTGACAATCTTCTTGAGCTGATTCATTCCAACAAGTGCTAGCCTTCTATGCCACAACCATCCCTTGGATGCCTTAGTGAATAGGCAAGTGCTTGGTGGCATATTGCTTGACTTGAAGTCCGTGACATACAAGTTCCGATGTCTCACTCCATGAAATACTAGCCCTCTCTTGGCATTCTCAATGGTTGCACCATCCTCATCAAACACGCACTTGAAACCCATGTCACAAAGTTGACCAATTGATAGAAGGTTGAAGTTGAGGGTTTCCACAAGGAAGACCTTGGAGAGATGGAGGTCATTTGTGATGGCCACCTTACCCGAGCCTCTAACTCTCCCTTTTGAGTTATCCCCAAAAGTCACCTTCTCACTCTCATCGTCTTCATCAATGGTGGTGAACATGGTTGGCTTGCCGGTCATGTGTTGAGTGCACCCACTATCAAGAATCCAATAAGTGCCTCCACTCTTGTAGTTGACCCTAGTAGTAGCCATAAGACAATCACTAGAGGAAGAGGAGTTAGTATCCAAAGCATTACTTGATTGACTAGCACTAACCTCATGATGTCGAGCAATGAGACCATCCTCATATATTGGGATTCTTGCAATCCCATCAAATAGTCTCCTCCTAATGGGATAGTGAGGAGCATCATATCTCCAATGTCCATGATCATCCCCCATGTGCACATTGTCAAGGTTGATGTAGTAATGGGGAGGATCATAGAGTCCAGTGATGTTCTCAAGAACATGTCTCACTTGAGAGTAGACCACAAGTATCATCTCCAATGCTCTCTCAATTGAGAGCTCATGTCTCCTGTTGACTACCTCAAGTAAGAAACTCCTCTCAGGAGTTGTGATTTGTTGGAGGAGCTTGTCAATCACTTTATATGGTGCAATCTTCTGAAGTTCCCTGCAAGAGATAATCCAACACACAAGATCATAGATGCTCAATAGATTCTCACAAAGGTCATCATTCTGATTTCTCACAAATTCACCAAGTTCAAGGAGGAGGTCTTGTTGGTGAGCTCGATGAAGATGCCAAAGATGATCCAATGGTGGAGGGAGCGGAGGAGGTAGAGGCATCGGAGCCGAAGCCACAAGATTGATCATCTCAAATGATCGAGCGAGCATTGTCGTTGGTGCTCCCTCTACGCCAATGCTTGGTCCACTCAAAGTGCTTGGAGTAGGACATGGAATGACACTTGAGGTAGCGCTTCACGAAGCGTCCGATGTATGTCTTGATCCAAAGGGGTTGTAGAAGTTGTTACAAGACAAACTTGTGGAGGGATCAAAGAAGTTTGATCTCGAAGCTACTCCTTTCCCTTTGCTTGAGGATACTTCATGAGTTGCCTTGAATGTCCTCTTTCATGCCATGCTTGCGGCAATCTCCTCATCCTTGAAGAGTAGCTCAATCACATCTTCTAAGGAGAGACTCTTCTCTATGAGAAGGTCAAGTGTGACGTAGAAGAGCTTGCTACTCGGAACCAAGGAGAGGATCTTCTCCACTATCACGATCTTGGGAAGCTTGAAAGAAGTTGCCCCAATCCTATCCACAATACCTCGCAAGCGAATAAGAGAGTCAAGTAAGTCCTCATTATCATTAGCATGAAAAGCAAAGAACTCCTCAAAAATAGAACTACTAGCATGATCAATAGGAGACTCACAAACATTATCAATGCTAGTAGAGCAAGCAAGATCAAGGGACACATCATTATCAATCATCATGTTAAGCATACTAGTAGAGCAACCTATCAAGTCATTGCTAGAAGAGTCTAGGCACTCACTAGTACAAGCCACATCCATGCAATCATCACAATCATCATACATATGATCATCGGTAAAGGTATTGGCAAGGTCCACAAGAGTATCCTTCCATGAGCCATGACCCGGCCCCGAATGGTATGACATCCCAACTCAATACGGTCACTACTCAAGGTGGTTAAGCCTTATAATGAGCACTTGTCTCTGATACCACTTGAAAGGACCAAGCGACCGAGAGGGGGGGGGGGGGGGTGAATCGGGAACTCGCACTATGTACCAAATTCGCCAAATCCTAAAACCGATCACTCAAAACAACTCCTACACAACCCTAGTGGTGATTACACTAGCAAGATAATGATCCTAATGGAAGGAACAACAAGCTAATCATACTAGTGGATCACACAAAGGCAATACAACTCCTAAGCAATTCTAGTGTTGATCACTCTAGCAAGATAATAGTCCTATGAAAGGAACAACAAGCTAAGCATACTAGTGGATCACACAAACGTAATACAACTCCTATGCAATTCTAGTGGTGATCACACTAGCAAGATAATAGTCCTATGGAAGGAACAACAAGCTAATCATACTAGTGGATCACACAAAGGCAATACAACTCCTATGCCATTCTAATGGTGATCACACTAGCAAGATAATAGTCCTATGAAAGGAACAACAAGCTAAGCATACTAGTGGATAGCTACTAGATCAACAAGCATATAGAAAGCATACAAGCATGAGCAGCACAATACATACTAGGGTGATCAATCAAGCCAAAGCAACTCCTATACATGCTAGTGATCAAGTATGAAGGCTAAGCTCTACTAGCAAGTAAAGAGGCCGATTCATGCAAGTCTACAAGGTAGTCAACTAGAGCAAGATAAGCACACAAGCATGAATAGCACGGTATGTAAATGCGGAAGGTAATGCATCAAAGTAAGGAGTAGAGTAAGAGATGGCTCATGATTTTTTCCCGAGGTCTCGGAAGGATGGCACCTTCCCCTACTCCTCGTTGGACC
Source organism: Eleusine coracana subsp. coracana (assembly GCA_032690845.1). NCBI lineage: Eukaryota > Viridiplantae > Streptophyta > Magnoliopsida > Poales > Poaceae > Eleusine > Eleusine coracana. The sequence continues at coordinate 34,824,782 of CM064422.1, read as the reverse complement.
ACTCACGCTGAAGTCCCGGTCCCTCCTGCCACCAAGTGGAGTTCTCGCCCATGAGCCCGCAATCACTCCTCGAGTGAAGACACGGTGTGCATCACCACTGCACAAAGAACAAGCTCACCTCCCTCGAGAACTTGCCAAACTCCCTGATCCAGCATGGGCGCTCACTATTGATGCCCCTTCCAACGGCGGGCTCAAACCGTGTACAAACTTGTGATGGCCTTCACAACCAATCATGATAGGCTCGATCACCGATACCTAACCGTTCTAGGTCTCACCATTGACCAAGGGTAACGACCTAGATCACACCCTCAAGGACACCCTAGCCTTAGATGTGCAAGATCACTCCATGTTACTCGCACTAGCACTCTCAAGATATCCAATATCCTCACCAAGTGCTCTCCTGTTTTCCACTTGGACCTTACCAATTATCCTCAGGTATTCCTCTAGCCAAGAGAGGTCTCCATGACCCCAGCAACGAAGTTATATAGGCTTCCAACCTCAAACTAGCTGTTGCTCCATGAAATCAGCTTTCTGGGCCTCCAGACTGGACTGTCCGGTCACTGCCTGACCGGATCGTCCGGTCACTGCAAACTGAGCTCTAATGGCTCTCTGCCACTGTGCTGAACTTCTGCTGACCGGACTGTCCGGTCACTGGATCGGACCATCCGATCCACTTTCTCTCTCCATTCCAGGAAGGTCCGCAAACTACATCCTCTCTGTCGTCCCTACACTCCTACTGACCGGACCGTCCAGTCAGTAGACTGGACCATCCGGTTTGTATGGAGTCTCCTACAGACAGAGTCCTTGCTCCTTGCGCTATGTCCTGGAAAGCTCCACATAGTGACCGTACAGTCCGGTCTCCACTGACCCCTCTATCCGGTCTCGATGTCCAAAAGCTGAAACTTGTCATCCTTGCTTGACTTGGTTTCCTGGCTTCTTCGAACAGCTCCTTGGCTTCTCCACTGTCACCTAGTGTCTGTGATTTCATCGAGCAACCTTGCACATCACCGACTAGACATGACCTAAGAGAATGACCTAGACCCCCTTGATAGTCCGGTTTTTCCTATGGACTCAAAGCCCTAACAACTACTCAAGTGTTCCAAACACTTCAACTATAGCTTGTTCTCCACTTTGATACATCTCCATCAACCCTTGGACTCCATCAAGTTCACAAGCCTCCATGCTTGCGGTCATTGTCATCCATTTCCAAGGACGCCGTAGACAATCATCGTAAGAAAGAAAGGGTTTCCTACACAAACAACACTCGTGTAGATATTAGTCACATTTCATGTTTGTCATGCATCACCAAAACTCCATACCTCGGGGTGACCTTAATGGTCAATATCCTTACAACATTACGAGAGTCCGGGAGGCAATCTATATTGCTTGGTGATTGTTGATAATTTCACGAGATACACTTAGACCTTCTTTCTTGTGGACAAATCTCAAGCCAGTGGTATCTTCAGAAAGTTTTCCAACAGGGCAAAGAATGAGTTCAATGCTAGCATTGTGAAGATAAGGAGTGACAATGGGACGAAATTCAAAAACACCACAGTGGAGGAATATTGTGACAAGAAAGGGATCAAACATGAATTCTCCGCTACATATACTCCCGAGCAAAATGGAGTAGTTGAGAGGAAGAACAAGATGCTCATCACTCTTGCTCGTGCCATGTTGGATGAGTATGGAAATCATGAGATGTTTTGGGCGGAGGCAATCAACACGGCTTGTCACACCTCCAACCGTGTCTATCTCCACCGATTGTTGAAGAAGACACCATATGAGCTATTGGTGGTACAGAAACCCAATGTTTCATATTTATGGGTCTTTGGAAACATTCTCAAGAAGAGGAGAAAGCACAGGAAGTTTGAGAGCAGAACTTATGAAGGCATTCTTGTTGGGTACTCTGGGACTTCTAAAGCATATAGGGTCTATAACTCAACCACAGGAAGTGTGGAAGAATCCTATGATGTACAATTTGATGAGTCAAATGGGTCTCAAAAGGAGGATGAATTCATGAAGTGAACATTGGAGATGAGCCTATGAGGAAAGCCTTGAGAACCATGCCTGTGGGGGAGGTTATACACCACGAGGTCAATGATGGTGATATTGATGAGCCCTCCACTCCACCACCTCAACCTACCTCCTCCTCCGAGGTACAACAAACAACCCATGCAAGAAGAATTGAACAACTTCAAGAGGTGCATGTGGCACCCCTTCCCGGAGGATCGAGGTTTCGACGGTGCTGATAACATAGACACTTGATAATATAACATTGGTTCAAATTTAACTTGAATATTACATCATTAAGTCATCAAAAGTAATGGAATATTATAAGTTCATAATGTTTTTTAAAACACAGCAAAAGCGATTAACGATAAGGAGCTACGAGCTTGACGATACAGCATAGTAATGGCTCCTGCCCGAAGAACCATCACTCTAGCAACACACATCAATACTGCAGCGGCGAGATAGACTCCTAGTGGGCAGTCCAACCCTCAGGGACTTGCATGTCCTAGGGCAGCACATTCTCAGGCAACTCTACCTCTTCATTACTAGAAAACAACAGTGGCACAAAGCCTAAGTACTAATTACTTAGCAAGACTTACCCGTCGGACATCTAGGCATGCAATGGCTCTAATAGGTGGCTTGTTTGAAAAGACTCGCACTAAGCAACCTACTAGTTCTATCAAGTTTTACTTCTCTGGACTTGTTTGATTCTAGACTTGAGTGATTTATCATGAACAGAGACATAGGTGAATTATATTTTTACCAATTTACAGCCTCTGGATATTATTATTCTAATTACTAGCATTTATTAAAGTAAAATAGTGGTATGAGCAAATCAATTTAGTTAATTAAGTAGACTTAGGTTTATAGACTTGTGTGTTTTACTGGGTATAGGGGCTTCTAAGAGTGATTTTGGTGCCAAGTGGCAAGGGCCAATTATTTATAGAATAATTACTAGAATTAATTTAAGCAAGCACACTAATTATATTCCAGAGCCTAAACAAATTCATATTTTACTAAACCGAAAATTGTGATGGTAGATAATTATGTGTTTACTTAGCATGGCAAAAATCAGGATTTAATTTCATTCCTAGAATTTCTGGTGAATTAATCATTGTCTGGACAATTTAATATATTGATAAAAATATAAGTACAGAGGCAGTGATTTATCATTTTACTAAAATAGAGCAATTTAAAATGAACCTTACAAAGTTTGTTTGAGTTCCTTTGGATTTGAATTTGATTTACTTTGAATTTTGGAAGTTTTAGCATTTTTCTGGCATTTCCTGGGTATTTTCTGGTTTAAAAGAGAGGCCACGTAGCTGACACCTAGGATCCATGTTGGAGCCATGTCATGGCCATGTAGGCGCTAGGAGGACGGCCAGTAGGCACGCCAGAGTTGGGCGGCGCGCGGCCGGAGGGCTCACTGCCGGTGGCTGCGCGGGACGAAAGCTCGTTGCGGCACTACAAACATGACACGTACGTCGAGGCGAACACGTCAGGGGAGTTTATGAGGATGGAGGCTCACCGAAAGGTGGTCGTCGGCGAGAGGTAGCAGAGAGGTCATCTTCGGCGATGTCGCGCTTCGCCTCCGGAACGGGAAATCAGTCGGGGTTTGCTCCTACAGCTTCACTGCGACTCGGAGAGGCTCGGCATCAAGTCGGCGTGCTTCAGGGAGGAGCGGGAGGGGGGGGCGTAGTGCTCATCGGCAAGGCAGCCCGGGTTTTGGCGGAGCAGAGGCGGCGGCCGGGGAATGGTGATTTCCGGTGACATGAGCGGAGGAAACAAAGGAGAAATGGGTCAGGGTGGCGCGTAGGTGGTTTGCGAGTGTGGGAGAAAAAGGATAGGCGATGAGACTCATCGAGAGTACCCAATTTTGGCCGGTGACGGAGGAGCTCACCGGAGGGGTTTGCCTCGGTTTTTCTTCAAATTGATCGAGCACACGCAGGGAATTGCTGAGTGAGTGGCCTGGGGAGCTAGAGGGGAAGTGGACGGGAGAGCGGGGCTCTCGGCTGGGTCGGGAAGCAGGGAAGCAGTGAAGCTCAAGCTCAATGCTGGCGGTGAGCAGAGGGCAGAGAGGAGAAATGAGAGGAAGTAGAGAGCAGAGAACAAAAAGGACAGATGGGGATTGCGTTTGTGAGACGTGCGGGTGTGCTTTGATGCCGCGCAAGGTCCACGAGGTGGTTGGGACCTGGGAGGGGGAAGAGGGGGCAGAATTGAAGTCAGGCCAGTCGGCCATAGCGATGGCGTGCAAGGAGGGGGAAAAGGCCGTTGGCGAGCAGGCGGCAGGACAGGACAGCACAGGCGAGGCAGAGGGGTGGTTGGCGACACTGTCGCGCGTGCTGGGTTCTGTGGTGGGGGTGAAGGCAGCCCGGGCGGTGCGCCGGCGGTGGACGGTAGGGCTCTGCGCCAGTGGGAGGGAGAAGAAAAGGATTTTGCGCTGCACCCCCTGGAGTTTTAGATTTCTTACAAATAAGTCCCTCGTCAAAGCTGGTTTTTTAATAAATCAAAATAAAATAGCTAGGCATTTCCAAAAATGATGAAATTTGGTGGACTAACTATTTAAATGGTGGAGAACACCCTGGTAAATTTTATTTGGAATTTTCATAAACATATTTTTAGAATTTATTAAATGCATTAATTAGTTACTTAAGAATCAATCAATTAATTAAGGGTTTTGCCAAGCAGATAAAATGCCCAATAAATTCATAATATTCTATTTTATTATTACCAAATTGATGATGAAATTATTTGGCATGAGTTGCATTGAAATTTTTGAATTGCTTCAATAACTTGGTTGCAGGGTTTTTATTGGCCTAGAATTGACTCAAAAGGGAGTGAGTCTTATTATTTCATGCTATGTTGTTCATGATCTATGCTCTTCATGTTGGTTAAATGAAAGTGAGACATCTGGGGTGTCATAACCCTCCCTCCTTAAAGAAATCTCATCCTGAGATTATGAATCAAGGCAAACTAGAGGGAAGTGCGGTGGTCAAAACATACCTATGTATGATGACCAAAAGTTCGGGTACTGGGTACTCAGGAATTCTTCAGATTCCCACATCGACTCGTGCTCTGAATGGTTACTTGCACCATGTAGAATTTGAGGGTTCTATTACGGGTTGTGCGCTCTTTCTCGTTGAGGATCTTTATGGGTTCTTCGGAGTATGTGAGATCGGGTTGGAATTGGTCATATTCTTCAAAAATCTTGTCGATGGGTGGCTTGAGACATCGCTTAAGTTGAGAGACATGGAAGGTGTTATGAACTCCGGATAGATTAGCGGGTAACTCCAGCTTATAGGCCACGTTTCCACATCATTCCAGAATTTAGAATGGTCCAATATAATGGGGAGCTAACTTTCCTTTGACTCCAAACCGTTGGATACCCTTCATAGTCGACACCCTGAGATAGACGTAATCACCCTTGTTGAAGTACAGTGGCCTACGTCGTTTGTTTGCATACTTCTCTTGTCGGCATTTGGCGACTTTAAGATTGGCTTGAATGATATGAACCTTTTCTTCAGCGTCCTTGACAAGGTCGAGACCAAAGGTTACCCTTTCTCCAGATTCAGACTAGTTTAGTTGTGTTCTACAACTACGACCATAAAGTGCCTCAAATGGTGACATTTTTAAACTCTCCTGGTAACTATTGTTGTATGAGAATTCCGCATAAAGAAAATACTCATCCCAATTACCACCATGTGTTAAAACACATGCTCTAAGCATATCTTCCAAAATCTAGTTGACACGCTCTGTTTGTCCGTCAGTTGTAGCATGGTAAGCGGAACTCTGAATCAGCTTGGTACCCAGTGATGCATGCAGTTGTTCCCAAAAAAGAGCGACAAACTATGAGCCACGATCTGTAACAATGGTCTTGGGTACTCCATGAAGACATAGAATTCTTGCTATGTATAGTTCTACATATTGCTTTATCTTGTAGGTGTTATTGACCGGTAGGAAGTGGGCAGATTTTGTGAGTCGGTCCACAACGACCCAAATCGAATCGTACTTCCGAGAGGTGAGAGGGAGACCAACAATAAAATCCATGCTGATGTCTTCCCATTTCCACGTGGGAATACTCAATGGTTGAAGTAATCCAGCTTGTTTCAAATGATCAGCCTTAACTCTCTGATAGGTATCGCATTCTGCGACATACTGAGCAACTTCTCGCTTCATCCTTGTCCACCAGAAATTCTTCTTCAAGTCTTGGTACATTTTGTTACTACCCGGATGGATGGAGTACTTTGAGTGATGTGCTTCATCCAAGATTTTCCATCGAAGTTCAAAGTCTTTTGATACTACTAAACGATTATTGAACCACAGAGCACCGTCCGAGTCTTAGGTAAAGCATTTTGCTTTACCACCTTCAATGTTTTGATGGATATGATTCATACCAACATTATTTTTCTGTGCAGCAATGATTTCTTCACGAAGGGTAGATTGCACAGTTAGGTTGCTAATCACTACAAGAGGTAAAACATGAAGGCTGGGTTCTGAATTAGTTTCGTGGTCATTTCTATCCTGATCTTCCAGCTCTAAGTTGTTGCAGTGGACCTTTCTGCTTAACGCATTAGCGACTATATTAGCCTTGCCTGGATGATAATGAATCTCCAGGTTATAATCCATAATCAGTTCTAGTCACCGACGTTGTCTCATGATCAGATCAGTCTGGGTGAAGATATATTTCAAGCTCTTACGGTCTGTGTAGATGTGCACTAAGTTGTCGAGCAAATAATGCCTCCATATTTTTAGTGCAAGTACAACTGTAGCTAGCTCCAAATCATGAGTTGGATAGTGCTCCTCATGCTTCCTTAACTGTCAAGATGCATAGGCTATGACACGACCTTCTTGCATGAGTACACATCCAAGTCCTGTCCCAGACGCATCACAATATACGTCGAATGGCTTGGTGATGTCGGGATGAGCCAGTACTGGGGCAGTTGTCAATAATTTCTTCAATGCTTGAAACGCTTCTTCACAATTGTTGTTCCAATTAAACTTTTTCTCCTTTTTAGCAGCTCCGTGATGGGTTTGGTAAGCCGAGAAAAATTTGGTATGAACCTATGATAATATCTAGCTAGCCTGAGGAAACTGCCTAATTGGTGAACTGTCTTTGGTGGCTTCCAATCTAGTACATCTTGAACCTTGCTAGGGTCTACCAAGATTCCCTCTGTAGAGACTATGTGACCAAGGAATGGCACACGGTCCAACCAAAATTCACACTTGCTGAATTTTGCATACAACTTGTGATCTCGTAGACGTTGAAGAACAATGTAAAGGTGTTCAACATGCTCTTCCTTGGACTTAGAATAGACGAGGATGTCGTCAGTGAACACTACCACAAATTTGTCCAACTCTGGCACGAATACCCAATTCATGAGATACATGAAATGGGCTAGAGCGTTTGTCAACCTGAATGACATTACTAGATACTCGAACAATCCGTATCTAGTAGAAAAGGCGGTCTTCGGAATATCTTCTGCTCTGATTTTGATTTGATGATAACACGAACGGAGGTCAATTTTTGAAAATACCTTAGCACCAACTAATTGATCAAAAAGTGGTAATGGGTATTTATTCTTGATGGTAACTTCATTGAGAGGTCGATAATCAACAACGAGACGCAGAGATTTGTCCTTCTTCTTCACAAAAAGAGCAGGGCAGCCCCAAGGTGAAGTGCTTGGGCGAATGAATCCCTTTTCCAATAACTCATTCAATTGCTTTTTCAATTTGGCTAACTCAGTCAAGGCCATCTTATAAGGTCGACAAGATATCGGAGAAGTTCCTGGCTGTAGCTCTATCTTGAATTCCACTTCACGGTCAGGTGGTAGGCCAGAGATATCTTCGGGAAATACGTCCGGATACTCACAAAGAACGGGGATGTTCTCGAGCGATTGCCCTTCCAAGTGATGGACAATCAAGGCTTTTGATGAATTGATGTTTAGAGAAAATGTGTCTTTTCCATGCAAAGGGGAGTTGATGTGAACGATACGGGGCTCGATGTCTAGCATGGCTCTATGGGTTTTCATCCAGAACATACCCAAAATCAAATCAATTCCTTGGTGGCTAAGCATGATAAAATTCGTGGGGTAGATTTTCTTGTTTATTTCCAGAGGAGCTTTGCATACTATTTGATTGGCACTAATTTGCCCAGTGGGGGAACAAATTCTGTAGCATCTTTCTATAGTTTGGGGTTGAAGATTAAGTTTTTGCACACATGCTTGGCTAATGAAATTTTGCGTAGCACCAGAATCAAAAAGTGCAAGGACAGGCTGGCGATAGAGCGAGAGCGTACCGGTCAGCATGGGTTCGCCCTGAGGGATATCTTCCGCATTGGTGTAGTTCACTTGGGCACCACGTGATGGTGCATTCACATTCCTGCACTGGTTCTGACGCTGGTTATTGTTGCTGTTGTTGTTGCGCCTTGGTGTAGTGCAGTTCTTTGCAAAGTGGCCGGTACGACCACAATTGTAGCAAGGGTAGTTGCCTCCACGATGAGCAGGCAATAGGGCACGAGCACTCGGGTTCCCTTGTTGCTGGTACGGTGCATGGTACTGGTTACTCTGCTGTTGGTATGGTGCACGAGGTGGGAAGTTCTGCTGCTGTGATGATCTCGAGTAGTTCGGGCCAAATCGTCGCTGAAGTTGTTGCTGCGGTGCTGCCTGGAAATGTTGTCTGGTGGGTGAAGTATAAATCAGGCGATGCTTTGCCTGTGGGGCAGCAGAGGCAGTAGCAGGGGCCTTTCTCTTGCGGTCTTCTTCTTCAACTTGGCGCATAGCGCATTCCTGGACAATGGTAGCAATGACCATATCATTGTATGTGCCAGTCGTCTGCCAAGTCAGACGTTCCTTGACCGTGGCATTCATCCCACACAGGAATGCATACCTCTTCTTTTCCTTAGTATTAACATACACAGTGGCATATTGAGCTAGGTGATTGAAAGCATCAGAATATTGGAGGACATTCCTCCCTCCTTGTTTTGGATCCATGAATTCCTGGAACTTTCTCTACATGAGACCAGCGGGGATGAAAAGAGCACGGAAAGCAGCTTTGAACTCATTCCATTCAGTGCGGCGTACAACGGGCAGAGAAGCTTCATTGTTTGCCCACCAGGCAGTAGCAGAGCCATGGAGTTGTTGGGCGACGAACAGCACCTTTTGAAGCTTAGTGCATTCCAACATACCGAATTTAGACTCGGTCTGATGCAACGAGTGGTCGGCGTCTAGCGGTTCTCTGGCACGCTCGAAGGTTGGTGGGTGGGTACCCAGGAAATCTGAGTAAGTGCTCTAAAGGGGCTGGTTGTTGCAGTTGTTGTGGTTATCTCCACGTCCAGCCAGATGTCGACCAGCCGATGGAGCAGCTCGGAGTCATTCTACTGTCTGTTGAGTGCAGCGGCCAGGACTTCAGCTAATGAAGGCCTAGCATTCGCTCCTTGCTGAGAGCTCTCAGGATCTTCCTGATTCCGAGTACGCACCATGTTGCAATTTATACGGTTGCACATTAGTTATTTCTCAAAATATTCCATAAAATCACATGCGCAAGGATATAAATTTGCAAGAGGCACGATAAAATTTCAGAAACGACAACCATCTTCATTAAATCAATTCATTACATCATCACACGATTTCTTACACATATGTGCCAATGCATAGTTACGGTATTACGGACACATTATGCAAGATTCAAGCTCCTACACCAAACTAGGGATACATATGCTACATGACCATACACAGGGGTAGCGAATCATCTACTCCTAGCCTAAGTCTTCTGGCTCTTCTGGTCCTTCCTGTTCCATAGGCTCTCCTGGTTCCTCCAGATCCATCATTTCCTCGTCATCAACACCGGCAGGTGCCATCTCCACATCGTCTTGTTCTCCATACTCTATGAAGATCTCATCCCAATTCCCTTCAATAGGAAGATGGGCAGCCTTGAATGTGCTCAAGTCATCTTGAGCCTCAATCATATCATGCTCAAAATTTGTTGCATCCTGCAAGGCTTGGTCACGTTCTTCTAGAATCGCATCGATCTCTTCATTCTTGGCTTGGATTTGCTGGTTGAGTTCTGCAATTTGCTTGTTTTTCGACCTCAGAAAGTCGAAGTGCAGAATGGAACACATCCAAACGCTGGCACAAGTTTGTGCACAAAGTGAACATGGACAAACCATAATACTCTATTAGGGGCAGCATAGGATCAAGGTGACGATGGTTTGGGTCAAAGATGAAATCCACATGCCTCATCCACTTGAAGTCCATCACATCATTAATAGGTAGCAAAGCGATGGGTGTTCCAGCAACATCATGCTTGTGGTCTTCACAAAATCGAGTAAGTGCCCGGAATGCAGCTACATTCCAGGTGGAAGGCAGATCTGTCCTGGTGATGCTAAGAGTCCAAGATTCCCATGCGGGGATGACGGAGTAATTGGCGGGAACCGCCACATGGATGACGCATGAGGGGACTCCATGCTCCTGGAATTCCTTACCAACATAGGTGGGAGGAATGGAATATCCGAATCTCTGGAGAACTCTCCAAACCAGGTGAATCATCCCTGTGAACTCCAGGCCATCGGTAATTTCCCATCCCTATGGTGGTTGTTCTTTGTTTTCAGCCATCTACAAAGAAAGTAGTTTGATTGAGTCAATGAGTACGATTAAACTTTGTTGCAACAACAATAGCTACTAAGGGTACAACCAATGCATAATGTGAATCATCATAGTTTCAATACATGACTTGGAATAGGTGGCCATCAAGTTACAAAAGCATCTCACGCATCAATCCCAAAATACAACAACCTTGCTTGGTTCGACAAAAGTTACCTACCCAACTAATCCTGACTACCGAGACTAGTCTAGTCTACCACTATCCTCCTAGGTCCTGCCTCGAGCTGGTGCCTCATAGTCTATGTCAGACTCCTTGTCTATATCCTCATGTGGGTCCTCCTCCTCTGGTGCTGTCGGTGGTGCAAGGGCTGCCTCAAGCTGTTGCTGCAGGCCCTGGTTCTCCTAAGCCAGGGTCTCTAAATCCTCTCCCATAAGTTCCATCTCATGTTGTGCAGCCATCAACTGATGCTACAGGTGCTCGTTGTGGTTGGCGCACTGCTGCATAATCACGCCACGTCTGTCAACCTCCTGCGTGAGGGTGACGTACTGCCCAGTCACCTCAGTAACGCGAGTCTCACTCGCCTCAAGAGCAGCGGTCAATTGCTGAATCTCTCTCTGTTGTGCATCAACCTGTGTTTGCAGCGCATTCCTCTGAACCCAGACCTGCTTGGCCTCAGCCAGTATGATCCTGCTGTGGCTGCTAGCCTACTCATCCAAGTTGAGGAGGTACTCGGAGTAGTAGGACACACGGTGGTATCCCGCGTGCTACGTCTGGTAGTCGTCGCGGCCGATGCGCCTCACACGCCTCTGCCAGACCGGGTTAGCCTGGTGCCAGATGGGGATCATCTCAAACGGAGTCCTAGAGAGCGCTTCTGTGTGGCGCCCGCAGAAGTGGGTGAGAGCCCTGTGGTCGACTCTCTCCAAGCCCTCACGGAGGCTCCCACAAGTCACCGTGCTATCCATACCCGCAATGTTGAGGTTGCGTGGGTGAGTGGGTACTCTGATGTGCACCTCCGCAAGAGTCACGCCATGGCGATGAATCTCACGACCCTTGTAGGAGGGCGGCTCGTCGTAGCCCAGCAAGCATAGGAGATCCCACAAAAGTGTAGGAAAGCCACGGTGGTAGAGATCGGTGGTGTAGCACCACCCGTCGTGTGAAAGCTCCTCAAAACCGTGGTCACCCATCTGGATCATAAACCCAGTGGTGAGTACAGTGTTCCATGAGTAACCATGCATTTCATATAAGTGCTATGAAATATAGAAACAAAGTTTTAGTTCACGTTTTACAGCCTCAAGGGTCAATAATACGGCAATGGGTTTTAAAACAAATTCTGTTTCAGATTGATAGAGGCTTAATGTTTTGGCTCTACTGGATAGAGGAAAACTGGGAAAATAGTGAAACCTATTGGAGATGAAAATAGACTTCAAGAGCTTTCCATATTGGGTTAAGCCACCTAAAAATCCAAAGTATAACTTTAGTTATGAATTTTTTGAAGTTGATAGCTAAAAACAGGACAGATTCTTGTTAACCTTGTTATTCAGAATTTTATACTTATCATGTTTAGAAAATTTTTATTCAGAGGTTGGTGAGCAAGGAGAGAACCAAATTTTAGTTTAGTTATAATGGGATGCATGATGCAAAAACTTCATTTTATTAACCTATCGTTCCTCACAACACAACGCCTATCATTGCCGATACTTAGCGGCACGAATATATGGTGACGACCCGCACTCAACACGTAAGTCATTCTAAATGTTATACTAACAGCGTTAGCGTACCTGCAGAAGATCCATTGCAGAAACAATACATCAAATTCAAAAGAAACTACGAAAAGAAGCACAGTTCTACTAGTAACAATCTATGGAAAAGGATCGCCCCGTGATAAGTCACGAGTCAACAATGTCTCATATCCACCTGCGAGCACAGGCACCGATATCACGCGTGTCGATTAAGCACGCATGTACCTTCATTTGAAGAAGCCGTAGATGCAATAATGTAAACAAACATAACCCAGGTTAGCTTTGTCACTACCCTATTATTTACTAGGGGCAATACTAACGTATCCTCACTCGTAACATCGTGGTTTTTGAAAATATGATTTATTTGTTATATTATCATGGACCACGGCTCTAATACCAGCTGTGGCGCCCCTTCCTGGAGGATCGAGGTCCCGATGGTGTTGATAACACAGACACTTTATAATACAATATTGGTTCGAATTTAAGTTGAATATTACATCATTAAGTCATCAGAGTGCAGCGGAATATTACAAGTTCATAATGTTTTTTAAAACACAGTGGAAGCAATTAACGATAAGGAGCTACGAGCTTGATGATACAGCATAGTAATGGTTCCTGCCCCAAGAACCATCACTCTAGCAACACACATCAATACTGCGGCGGCAAGTTGGACTCCCAGTGGGCAGTCCAACCCTTAGGGACTTGCATGTCCCAGAGCAGCACATTCTCAGGCAACTCTATCTCTTCATTACCTGAAAACAACAGTGGCACCAAGCCTGAGTACTAATTACTTAGCAAGACTTACCCATCGGACATCTAGGCATGCAATGGCTCTAATAGGTGGCTTGTTTGAAAAGACTCACACTAAGCAACCTAGTAGTTCTATCAAGTTTTACTTCTCAAATTAACTGGGTAGAGCAGAATGTAACTTTAGTTGCAACAATAAGATAATAAAACAATACATAAAGTAAGTACAACATAAGAGCCATAAGAGTAACATTAACAATAAGCATCATAATCAATTCCCAAGTACCATGTGCAACTACGTGATGACTCAGTGACCAAGTGGTACTTATTACTGCGAGGGACAGCAATTGCAATTGATTTACACCAGCTGGGATAACCCGAGATACACGACACATACGCACCAATTAAGGTCGTATATGGCAACCTTTCGCAAGGACAAAAAACAACTCGGTCCGGGTCCAGTCTCAGTGAGTGGGAATGCCGTCCTGCCAATAGTACTTTGCGGTACGAACCGCCAACTCCAGCAGCAGAAGGGTCAACAACCACTGTACTAGGTACCGTCCTCATTGCCGCATCAATGCTAAATCAGTTTACTAGTGCCCATAGACTAGCATGCATTCGGTACTGTTCAATACTTGACCAAGGGGCCGACCACGGACGGGTCCTAGGTTCGACAAGGCAGGGCTACCGTAGTCAACACCCATGTGTTGCTGCAAACCTACACATGCATGATCCTTGCCTGGTCATGACATCAAAATAAACTTCTTTTATAAGTCCCGTTCCAGTGGTCAAGTTTATTCTTAGTAATGATATATATCACGCCTAGTAGTTACTAAGGAAAGCGACACAAAACTGATACTACCAAAGTTCTAATGACAGTAGTGTAGGTCATTTGGGTATCATGCAAGTGGGTTCCAGTCAACTCCTATGACCTAATGCAACAATAATCATAGACACTAGTGATATTGATAACTAGCAACTTTGTAAAATGGCGAATGAAAACCGGGGCTTGCCTGGATCGACACTAGTGTTAGCGACTTCAATCTCTTGTTCCTGAGACTTAGTCTCCTTCTGATGATCCTCTTTGGGCTCCTGGTTGTCATTACCTATATGATGACAAAGGTGTTAACGGTATTGTCGTAACACCGTTATATGCAATGATATGATACATGCAAGCACATCGTGGTTTGGTGTCAAATAATTAATTATTATATTCTCGAAGCCATATGCTTCAGAGAAGTTGGGTTGTGTTTTAGTGTTAATTAAAATTACCCTTATGTTCTTGAAGCCATATGGTTCAAAGAAACAATTTTAAATTTCATCATTTTATGTCTGTTATTTATTTATTTAGGTTTGTTATAGTTTTTTAGAACAATCAAGCAATTAAACTAGTAACCAATTGATTCTAGAGTTGAGTGATTTATCATGAACAGAGACATAGGTGAACTGCATTTTTACCAATTTACAACCTCTGGATATTATTATTCTAATTACTAGCATTTATTAAACTAAAATAGTGGTATGATATTCAATTTAGTTAATTAAGTAGACTTAGGTTTCTGGACTTGTGTGTTTTACTGGGTACAGGGGCTTCTAAGAGTGATTTTGGTGCCAAGTGGCAAGGGCCAGTTATTTACAAAATAATTACTAGAATTAATTTAAGAAAACACACTAATTAAATTCCAGAGCCTAAAACAATTCATATTTTACTAAACCAAAAATTGTGGTGGTAGATAATTATGTGTTTACTTATCATGCCAAAAATTAGGATTTAATTTCATTCCTAGAATTTCTAGTGAATTAATCATTGTCTAGACAATTTAATATATTGATAAAAATATAAGTACAGAGGCAGTGATTTATCATTTTACTAAAATAGAGCAATTCAAAATGAACCTTACCAAGTTTGTTTGAGTTCCATTGGATTTGAATTCGATTTACTATGAATTTTGGAAGTTTTAGCATTTTTCTGGCATTTCCTAAGTATTTTCTGGTTTAAAAGAGAGGCCACGTAGGTGACACCTAGGATCCATGTTGGAGACAAGTCATGGCCACGTAGGCGCCAGGAGGATGGCCAGTAGGCACGCCGAAGCTGGGCGGCGCGCGGTCAGAGGGCTCACTGCCGGTGGCTACGCGGGGCGAAAGCTTGCCACGGGACTATAAACATGATGCATAAGTCGAGGCAAACACGTCTGGGGAGTTTACGAAGACGGAGGCTCACCTGAAGGTGGTCGTCAGCGAGAGGCGGTGGAGAGGTGGTCTTCGGCGAGGTCGCGCTTCGCCTCCAGAGCGGGAAATCAGTCAGGGTTTGCTCCTACAGCTTCACGGCGACTCGGAGAGGCTCGGCATCAAGTTGGCGTGCTTCGTGGAGGAGCGGGGGGTAGTGCTCGTCGGCGAGGCAGCCCGGGTTTCGGCGGAGTAGAGGCGGCGGCCGGGGAATAGTGATTTCCGGCGACTTGAGTGGAGGAAGCAAAGGAGATATGGGTCAGGGAGGCGCGTAGGTGGTTTGCGCGTGTGGGAGAAGAAGGATAGGCGATGAGACTCACCTAGAGTACCCAATTTTGGCCAGTGATGGAGAAGCTCACCGGAGGGGTTCGCCTCGGTTTTTCTTCAAATTGATTGAGCACACGCAGGGAATTGTCGAGTGAGTGGCCTAGGGAGCTAGAGAGGAAGTGGACGGGAGCGCGGGGCTCTCAGCTGGGTCAGGAAGCGGGGAAGCAGTGAAGCTCGAGCTCGATGCTAGCGGTGAGCAGAGGGCAGAGAGGAGAAACGAGAGGAAGTAGAGAGCAGAGAACAAAAAGGATAGCTGGGGACTGCATTTGTGAGACATGCGGGAGCGCTTTGATGCCGTGCAAGGTCAGCGAGGTGGTTGTGACCTGGGAGCGGGAAGAGGGGGCAGAATTGAAGTCCGACCGGTCGGCCATGGCGATGGCGTGCAGGGAGGGGGACAAGGCCGTTGGCGCGCGGGCGGCAGGACAGGACAGCACAGGCGAGGCAGAGGGGTGGCAGGCGACATTGTCGCGCGTGCTGGGTTCCGAGTTGGGGGTGAAGGTGGCTCGGGCGATGCACCGGTGGTGGATGGCAGGGCTCTGCGCCAGTGGGTGGGAGAAGAAAAGGATTTTGCGCTGCACCCCCTGGAGTTTTAGATTTCTTACAAACAAGTCCCTCGTCAAAGCTGGTTTTTTAATAAATCAAAATAAAATAGCTAGGCATTTCCAAAAATGATGAAATTTGGTGGACTAACTATTTAAATGGTGGAGAACACCCTGGTAAATTTTATTTGGAATTTTCATAAACATATTTTTAGAATTTATTAAATGCATTAATTAGTTACTTAAGAATCAATCAATTAATTAAGGGTTTTGCCAAGCAGATAAAATGCCCAATAAATTCATAATATTCTATTTTATTATTACCAAATTGATGATGAAATTATTTGGCATGAGTTGCATTGAAATTTTTGAATTGCTTCGATAACTTGGTTGCAGGGTTTTTATTGGCCTAGAATTGACTCAAAAGGGAGTGAGTCTTATTATTTCATGCTATGTTGTTCATGATCTATGCTCTTCATGTTGGTTAAATGAATGTGAGACACCTGGGGTGTCACAGTGCAAAGTATGGAAATTGGTTGAGAGACCCAAGAATCATAATGTGGTTGGCACCAAGTGGGTCTTCAAGAACAAGCAAGATGAGAAAGGAGCAATTGTCAAGAACAAGGCTCGCCTATTGGCTAAGGGATATTCTCAAGTGGCGGGGATTGACTTTGAAGAGACCTTTCCTCCCGTGGCCCATCTTGAAGCTATTCGGATCTTACTTGCCTATGCATCATATAATGGCTTCAAGCTCTTTCAAAAGGATGTCATGGGTGCTTTCTTGAATGGTGAGATCAATGAGAAAGTCTATGTGAAACAACCTCCGGGGTTTGAGGACCCAAAACATCCAAGACATGTATACAAATTAAAAAAAGCTCTCTATGATCTCAAGTAAGCACCTAGGGCATGGTATGAACATTTGAGGAACTTCCTACTAAAAAATGGATTCACCATTGGAGGCATTGATAACACCTTGTTCACGAGGCATGTTGGGAAGGATATCTTTGTGTGCCAAATCTTTGTGGATGATATGATCTATGGGTCAACCAATGAGAAGTTCAATGAAGAGTCTCAGGAGATGATGGCTAGGGAATTCCAAATGTCAATGATTGGAGAGTTGCTTATGTTCCTTGGATTCCAAGTCAAGCAATTGAGAGAAGGAAACTTAATCTATCAAGAGAAATATGCAAAGGACCTTCTCAAGTGATTCAACATGGAGAATTGCAAGACTTTGCACACACCTATGGCTACTAGCAAACCCTTAGATGATGATGTGAAAGGAAAACCGGTGAACCCCAAGCTCTATAGATCAATTATTGGGTCTTTGCTCTATCTCACCGCTTTGAGACCGGACATTATGTTTAGTGTGTGCTTGTGTGTACGCTATCAAGCAAATCCAAAGGAGTCACACTTGAAGGCCGTGAAGATTATAATGAGATACCTGAAGTACACACCTACATGGGCATATGGTATCCTAGAGGATCGAACTTTGAGTTACTTGGGTATTCGGATTCCGACTTCACGGGTTGCCATCTAAGTGAATAGAAAAAGCACATCGGGAGGTTGCCAATTTTTTGGAAGATTTATAGTATCTTGGAGCTCAAAGAAGCAAAACTCGGTGGCTCTATCTATTGCCAAAGAGGAATATATGGTGGTGGGAGCATGTTGTGCACAACTCCTTTACATGAGGAAAAGAGTCTCAGACAATGGCCTCAACTATACTCAAATGCCACTATATTGTGGTAGTGAGGCTGCAATAAGATGGCCCTCAAGATGGGAGATCGTGGTCATGCAAAGCATATTCAAGTGAGACATCACTTCATAAGAGACCATGTTGAGAAGAAGGACATGGAGTTGGTAAGCGTGCGAACTCATGAACAATTTGCGAACATCTTCACCAAGCCACTTGATGACAAGACCTTCAACAAGCTAAGGGGAGAACTCAATGTTCTCGACCTCTCCAACTTCAGATGAGTAACCTTTGAGGCTGTCCTTTGTACAAATGTATAGTGTTGTGTTTGTTCTTGCTTGTGTCTTTGTTTGTGCTTGTTTCTCTTCTTTTGTAGATTGACTTAAGACCTTCTTGAGATAGCAATGGACATGGGGTAAGCTTGGGAGGTGGTTCATGGTGTACCCAAGGTTTTAAAGAATGGTCCATTGTGAGCAAGCTTGAGAAGGGAACAACTCGTTGTTGACACTTCAGTTTGTAGTGGTTCTCTCTCTTTTCTTTAGCATCGCATCATGTATTGTATACTTGTTGCATTTGCATTTATGAATCCTTGCATTATGATACCATGCATGCTTCCAAGCATGTGTCTAGGGGGAGTTGCTCATTTACAATGTGAGTACATGACTCTCTAGATAACAGAATAGTGATATTTGTGCTTCATGCCCATTGAGTCATGTTCGACCGAGCTCCAAGATTAATTACTCGCACGGCTCAAAGACAAGTGGCTCATACATTCCCACCCCTTTATTGACTAACCCTTGCACATTTGAGAAAATCTTTTCTCGAGTCATAAGTGTAGGGGGAGCTATGATGGAACATCACTACAACCAACGAGGAGCAGCATGAAAGGGGGAGTTATCCTAACTCTTGCCAATTATCTTATGCCTCTTGGTTTCGTTATGTTTTTATGTGGTTTTTGGTGATAGGTGACAAAGGGGGAGAGAAAACATGAAGATCTAAAAAGCCAAGTCGTCTAGGTCAAAGAGGGAGAAGAAATATGAAGATAGTCGATAACACAAAGGAAGAGGAGAACATGAAGATCACATCAACATAGAGAAACAACGAGGGTGCATGTCGATACGGCGACAATGAACACCTTCACCGACATGAGCACTCGGCTATATGACCGAGTGGGCCGGGGGCTCGGTTATGATGTATGTGGCCCATGAGATATTTACTTAGATATTTGTTTGAGTAAGCGGCAAGCTAGGTTAGCAGATATGTTGATAGATAGGATTTGTTGTAACCAACTAAAAGATTACCATGTAATCCTCTGCCCTTTGGATATATAAGGAGGGCAGAGGGCCTTTAGGAAGGTAGAGACTCGTATTGGAACCCTAATTCTATTGCGAACCCAAGCAACACAGAAACACCAAACAAGACATAGGGTTATTATCCTTCGGGAGGCACAAACCTGTATAAACCCTGTGTCTTGTGTCCATCAATCTTTCATAGTCATACGCATACCTAGATCTACTATCAAGAATATCTCTTGGCAGTTGGCGCGCCAGGAAGGGGCAGTGCTGAGTCCTAACCTGTTGAAAGCGATGGCTTTCGTCAACATCAAGTTCCACCCGGGAGAAAAGATCCGCTTTGGCACCATCAGCTTCGTGGCCGATCAAAGCGGGGACCTCGTCAAGCAAGATCAGGCGACCCTCCCGGTGGTTGTCATGCCTTCAGATCCAGGCGTCAGCAGAGCTTTGGCAGCCAATCGAACCTATTCGGCCGATCGGTTCCCACTTGGCCTCAACAACCCAGCAACGACTCTCCAAAGGGAGACCCTCCCGGTCCCTTGCTCAACGTTGCTCACAACAAACCGATCGACCACCTTGGCCGACTCGAACCTCACTACGGTCGATCTCCCGGCTTTTCATACGAATCAGTCGGATGAAGATCCCAATTTTTTCTACAAATCAAGATTAGTAGCAACAATCGGCCTCGAAAATGAGTCAGTTCTAGACTTGATTGAAGGTCCGAGTGATTCAGAAAGTTGCTCTACAGATTATCACAAGGTGTTCATGGTGGCACCTGCCGCCCAAGGAGGCACTGATGGAGAAACATCGGCGGCAGCCACCGCACGAGCAAATGCGCAGCCACGCGATGGTTAGGAAACTGATCCCAAGGATGATGACCTAGACACTGCCACTCCCCTGCTCCGATGGCCGGATGCTCGGCAGGGCTCCCGGGTTGTGTAGAATCTGGACATGGGCAACATCACCTTAAAATTCGATGGCGAGGACATTTTCAAAACCCCACAGCACAACATCACGACTGCGGCGGCCCTCTTGAGCTCCATAGAGCCCATGCTCCAAGTCACTCTAGAATTTACACCTCAGGTCAACCAGTTAAAAGCGCACATCAGGGTCGTGGCAGTACTGGATATCCATGTGGCGCAATCAACACCGAGCAAGACAATATCTGGGGTTGCCAGTTCGATACCCAGCCAAGAAAGAAGGGACCAGCGGCGCTCTAATCGGTAGGCAACTCCGCCGACCGCATCAAGGCGAAGGCCCATTGCAGACTACCATGATCGGCATCCGGACGCCGACCTACGCATTAGTATACCACCACACGATATGCAGGTTTGATTGGACCGCAGATACCAAGAGAGGGATGATGCGGCCTGCCGAGAATATGAGGATGAACGACATCGTCATGGTTTCATTGACAATCAGTACTATGAGTGCAACAATAGCGATTGATGGGACGAGGGTCGCCGCAAGGACAGATTCCACCGAGAAGCTGGTCGCTAGTGGGAGCGAACCCCCATCCTCAAAGACTACGATGATGAGGCTGGCATTCGAGCCTTCACTCGGGAGCTTTGGACCATCAGTTGGCCCATCGGTTTCAAACCAGTCTATATTGAAAAGTATGATGGCAAGACGGATCTGCGTGACTGGCTTCACGTCTACTCAACCGCCATACGAGCACTCGGCAGCGACAATTTTGTCATGGCCAACTATGTGCATGTATGTCTGGCTCGAGCAGCCAGAACTTGGCTCACTAATCTACCCGACAATTCGGTATGTTCTTGGGAAGAGCTTTGTCAGCAGTTCACCGCAAACTTTCAAGCTACCCTCGACAGGCCGGGGAATCATTGGGAACTTGCCAGGATCAAGCAGCGGGATCGGGAACCGTTGCGAGAGTGCATCCAACGCTTCTGCCGAGGCAAGAATACCATCCCCAACATCTCGGACGCTCAAGTCGTTGCCGCCTTTCAAAGTGGACTTCGTGATGACGATTTGATCATGAAGATCGGCAGGTTGGATGCCGCTGGAGGGTTGTCGGCCAAGGAACTCTTCACCATGGCTGACAAATACACGGATGGCAACTCGGCTTTGTTCCAAGTCCCCCAATACAAAGACGAGGCACCCTGGAACCGTAATCAATCAGGACCGTCCGACCAAAACAAGGACGGCGACAGGAAGCACAAGCAAGACCGGATGGTGGCCATCAAGGAGCGCCCCACCAGGAAGAAACAAGTCACTCAGGATGACTTCGACAAAATGCTTGATGGTCCTTTTCTGGTACATGACGGTGCCCACAAAGCGAGGGAGTGCTTTAAGCTGAAGAACTTTGCACATCATGCCATGAAATTCTGCAAAGACCGCCCCTGGATCCCCAAGGGCGGCAGAAAAGATTCGGATAAGGACAACCAAGATGAGGATAAGGAGGAATTTCAAGATCCCGAACGCAATGTCAACTACATCTGCGGCAGGACCACAGCAGATTCGAAGCGCCAGCAGAAGATCCTATATAGAGAGGTCCATTCGGTCTCACCAGCGGTCCCTCATTACTTACGCTGGTCTGAGGTTCCGATTACCTTCGATCGGTCAGACCACCCGGATTATATCCCAAGGCCCGGGAAATACCCCTTAGTACTGATGGGCAGCGGCAGCAGTTTGGACATCCTCTTTGTGAAAACATTCATGGAGCTCGGCATACCTTTGACTGACCTCAAGCCCAGCCGATCGCTGTTCCACGGCGTGATCCCTGGCATGCAGACAGTTCCCCTAGGACAAATCACTCTACCAGTGACTTTCGGCACTCTCGAGAATTACAGGATGGAGCGCATCACCTTTGAGGTTGCCGACCTCGATTCTACATACCACGCCATCATAGGGCAGCCCGCCATCGCCAAGTTCATGGCCATACCTCATTACCCATATATGATGATGAAGTTGTCAGGACCGAATGGAGTCATTTCACTTCGTTCGGATGTCCGGACATCATACGACTGCGACAATGGCAGTTGTGAGTTGACAGAGAAGAAGGTGGCAGCATTAAAATTCGCCGAGTTGAAGCCAGCAATCGCAACAACGGAGGAGGCCATGCTCGACCCACCCCCCAAGAAGGCGCTGAAGGCTATGGTGCAAACAGATGTCATGGATTCCAAGATGATTCACCTAGATGAGGTTGATGTATCCAAGACCACCAATATTGGGGTCAATTTAGGTGATAAATAGGAAAGCATGCTCATCCTTTTCCTTAGAGATAATAAAGACATATTTGCATGGAAACCCTCTGATATGCCCGGTGTTCCAAAGGAAAAGGTTGAGCACAAACTTCACGTTCGAGAAAATGCCAGGCCCGTAAGGCAGCGAGTTAGACAATTTTTTGCATGACCGAAAGAACATGATTAGAAAAGAAATCGGTCGACTGCTGGCAGCCGGTTTTATTAAGGAAGTCTTTCACCCCGACTGGTTAGCCATCCCAGTCCTGGTGCGAAAGAAGAATAAGGAGTGGCAGATGTGTGTTGATTACACTGGCCTTAACCAAGCCTGCCCGAAAGATGCGTTCACCCTCCCACGTATTGATCAGATGGTCAATTCAACGGCTGGATGTGCTTTATTGTGCTTCTTAGATGCCTATTTAAGGTACCATCAGATTCCCTTAAGTCAATCTGACCAGCATAAAACTTTGTTCATCACACCATTTAGGGCCTTTTGTTACACAACAATGCCCTTTGGTCTAAAAAACGCTGGCGCCACCTACCAGCGAACCATGCAACGATGTCTGGATAGCCAGATAGGAAGAAACATCGAGGCCTACATGGACAACGTGGTGGTCAAAAGCCGGCTCCCCTCCGACTCGATATCCGAGCTGGACGAAACATTCGGGAACCTTCGCAAATACAACATAAAGCTTAATCCGGAAAAATGTGTCCTCGGCGTCCCGTCAGGAAAATTACTCGGTTTTCTAGTGTCACATAGAGGGATTAAAGCAAATCCAGAAAAGGTAAACGCCATGTTACGAATGGGAACCCCTCATTCGCAAAAGGACATTCAAAAGCTAACCGGCTGCATGGTTGCACTCAGTCGGTTCGTGTCACGACTCGGCGTTCGGGGACTACCTTTTTTCCGGCTTCTCAAGAAACAAGAATTCATTCGTTTGGAATGATGATGCACAGAAGGCTCTGGATGACTTTAAGGCCTACATCAACGGTCCTTTGGTGTTAACCCCCCTAGAGCCAATGGAACCTTTGCAGTTGTACATCTCCGCAGCCATACACGTGGTCAGCACCGTGCTGGCGGTGGAACAGGCGGAAGATGGCAAGGCTCAAAAGGTGCAACGGCCGGTTTATTTCGTTAGCGAGGTCTTATCAGAATCCAAGGTATGGTATTTTCAGCTTCAGAAGTTAGTTTATGCGTTACTGATGACATCTAGGAAGTTGAAGCACTACTTTGAGGACCATCCAATCGAGGTCCATACATCATTTGGTATGGGTGAATTGCTCCACAATCGAGAAGCAACCAAAAAAATAGCAAAATGGGCCATCGAGCTTGAATCATATGATACTACCTTCAAACCTCACGACGCGATCAAAGGTCAGGCTCTGTCTGACTTCGTCGCCGAGTGGACAGAATGCAAACTACCACCCACCCCGCAAGACCTAAGCTATTGGACAATGACGTTTGATGGTTCCTTATAACTGGAGGGCGCTGGAGCAGGGGTCGTATTGACATCCCCAGACGGTGCTAAGTTGCGGTATGTTCTCCAAATGCATTTCCGCGCACCTAACAACGCCAGAGAGTATGAAGCCTTGTTACACGGGCTTCGGATAGCTGTGTCACTCGGCGTCCAAACATTAAGCGTCTCTAGTGATTCGGCATTAGTAATTAACCAAGTCACAAACGAGTGGTGTTGTTCCCATGAGAGCTTGACTGAAGTTCGGAAGCTAGAAGATAAGTTTGATGGCATCCAGTATAAACATGTTCTCCATAAGTATAATGAAGAGGCGGACGAACATGGCCAAGCTTGGGTCCAGCAGATCTAAAATAACTGATGGAGTATTCCTCGATGATTTACACAAGCCATTTGTACTACCGCAGCAAACTGTGGTGCAGTCGGCACCAAAGCAAGGAACAACATCTCAAGTAGCTATCATCCAAGTAGATTAGCGCACTCCATTTATTGTATATTTAGACCGTGGTACGTTACCGACCGATAAAGACGAAGCCCTCTGAGTTATTCATAAGTCCCGGTCATATTGCATGGTCAACCACCTCCTGTACAAGCAAAGTCCACATGGGATATTGATGAAATGCTTGTCACGAGATGAGGGCATAGCTATACTAGGAGTAATTCATGCTGGCATATGTGAGAATCACGTGACCAAAGCAATGAGGCAAGGATTTTGTTGGTCGATCGCTTGTGCTGACGCCAAAGACATCCTCCAGAAGTGTGAGGACTGCCAATTCTTCGCCCGCCAGATGCAGGTACCCGCCACTGAGCTTCAAAACAAACCAATAACTTGGCCATTTTGAGTATGAGGCTTGGATATTGTTGGACCTTTCATGGAGGCTCAACGAGGTTTCACTCACCTATTCGTGGCGGTGGACAAATTTTCTAAATGGATTAAAGCAAAACCATTCGGCAAAATTTCGGCAAAGAAGGCCATCGAATTTATGACTGAAATAGTCACTCGGTTCGGCCCCCTGTACAAGATCATTACTGACAATGGTAGTCAATTCACGGCAGAAGAGTTTAAAGAGTTCACGGGCCGGGTGGGATTCAAGATCAGCTACGCTTCGACTGCCCATCCGCAGAGTAATGGCCAGGTTGAGAGGGCAAACGGCCTCCTGTTGTCAGGAATTAAACCCCGTCTATTTGATCGATTGGAAAAGTATGCTTGGCTTTGGGTTCAGGAGTTACCATCGGTGCTGTGGGGTCTTGGAACCAATGTAAGTCACTCCACGGGACACTCCCCCTTCTCTTTGGTTTATGGTTCAGAAGCAATGTTACCAACTGAGGTGTTATTCGCCTCCCCACGCGT
Organism: Eleusine coracana subsp. coracana; assembly: GCA_032690845.1. Lineage (NCBI taxonomy): Eukaryota > Viridiplantae > Streptophyta > Magnoliopsida > Poales > Poaceae > Eleusine > Eleusine coracana. The sequence continues at coordinate 34,799,591 of CM064422.1, read as the reverse complement.
GATAGCATATGAAGAACAAACCTCCAACAGCCATAGGCGTGATGACCTTCTATTTCTAGACGAACAACGAGACGCCACTTTGGTTCGGTCGGTGAAATATCAACAAAGCCTAAGGTGTTATCATGACAAGAATGTTTGATCACGGGGTTTTTTGGTCGGTGATTTGGTTCTAAAACAAGTCCAGTCTACGGTTGGTAAGCATAGGCTGTCGGCTCCATGGTAAGGACCTTTTATTGTAAAGGAAGTCACTCGGCCAGGTGCATACCGATTGATGCGTGAGGATGGGTCGAACCTTCAGAATTCATGGAACATATCACAGCTAGTCGTTTCTATGCTTAGTTTCCATAGTTTATTGTAATTTGTTCATTTTATATCGTTTACATACATATATATATATATATATATATATATATATATATATACATACCATGGTCATGATGCTTTGAATTTCTGATTTCTATGAAATAATTGATGTTATTGTATCAATCGTGACTCCAATACTGACACTTGGTATCACCGCAACTCGTACATGTCAACCAAGCGGGTTACTTAGTCCATAGGGTTCATGTTGCCTGTTGCGGACCAAGGCAATTCTCCCGGTTCGTATATGCTTGACTGAGTGAGTACTTAGTCCCTATGGTTCATATCGGTTATTGGGAGCATTGTTTAGAGGGCTAACATGAGTTGTGTATTGGTTGTGAGTGTTTAACATGAGTTCATACAATACATAAACAAAGCAACGCGACCCAAGAATTCATTACAATACTGGTAATGAATCTAGGCCCTAGCGGTCTACGGAACTGAGTTATACTACAATATTTGTAGTGCAACATAATATCCAACAAAGTATTACAAATCCTTACACCTTTGGTAAGGGATCTAACTCTATCTGGTCAGCTAATACGTGAGCAGTTTTCTGTGCTTCGGCCACAAGAGATTTGCATTGATCATCAGAAAGGTCTTCATGGAAACCTTCTACAACCACATCCAGATCTATGCTGGGGATGTGAAACTTCGCTATAGCCAGCACTGGAGCGCCGGCCAGTTCCACAACATGTAGCGTGTGTTCTCTCACTCGGTCCAAAGCTTCCTGCAATTGAGTCAGCAGATCTCGACACCGAGGTGGTTTTTCATCGGGGAAGATGTACTGAGCGACCACTTCCGCATCTTTCTACACAGCTGTAAGAGACCATCGAAGGTTTTCATCACCCTTAATAAATTTCTTTTGCAAAAGCTCATAGGACCTTTTGACCCTACAGAAACGCTATAATCACATATGTCCAGGCACATATGAAATCGGCCATAAATGTATTATGAAAACGCTCATAGGACGTTTCTCCACATCTATTTTTTCAGCCTTGAGGGCGGCAACCTTTTCCATGTAATCTTCCTTGAGCTTCCCAACTTCTTTGAAAGTATGTTGGAATTTGTTTAGCCCATATGTGGCCTTTTTGAAAATTCCATCGGCTTTGGATAGCTCGGCTTCTAGCTTTGTATTTTGCTCCCTCTAAGTCTTTATTGTTCCTTCAGCCTCTGTCATTTATAAAAATGTCTGTTTATAGAATAATCCCCATGTGTATAGGTACATCAGTTTATACCTTCTGCTTCCCTTTTCGAATGGGGTTGGGATTCTTGCATAGTTTTGAAGCCATCTTTAAGCTTTGCAAAGTTGTTTTTGACTTCTTCCGAGTCCTAAAGCTACTTTTTTAAGCCTTGATTTTTGCTTTTTAAAGCCTCGATAGCCAAAGCTGATGACTCTAGCTCCTTTATGCGTTACTACAATTTCGTGATCTTTGTGGCCGAGTCAGCGTCTTCTATACGTTTTTGCATCAGCGCCTGTGATACCTGTGTAATGGAGAGGTCAGATAATTGTAGCCGACAAATAGAATGTATGGTTCGGAATTTCGAGTGTTCGTACCATTAAGCTTAAACTGAAGTTCATCTATCTGTGATGAACGGGTTTTCAGATCACCCGAGAGGTGACCCACTTCATGCCTTTCCTTAGCAAGTTGGTCCTCTAGATCCACAAGCTGCAAAAGCTTGCTCTTGCTAGCCATATGGGATTTCAAGGCCTGTAGCAACATTAGGATGAAGATGTGTTAAATGATAACATTGCTTAATTTTATCCAAGAAGGAAAGCATGCCTGGAACGAATGGTAAGCCTTTTTGGTGTGTTCCTCAAAGGTCTTCAACTCGGCTTGTTCCACTGACTCATCAAATCCTATAATTGCGAATTTACCGATATGGTATACCGACCTAGCAAGGGGGGCTTCTTTTGGAACACCCTCTTTTACCAATCGGTGAATGGGAGTCGGTGTGATGTTTTCTTCTGGACCAATGGGATATTCGTATGCAGATTCTGGCATCCTGTCAAAAATCAAAGATGGTTCTTCCGGTTCGAGGAAAGCATGAGTACCAGCAGCTATGGACATTTCAGGAACGTTTAGGTCTGGCACAGTGGCTTTGGAACGGCTGGCCTCTTGCTGAGTAGATTTGGGAGCATTCTTCGGATCACTCGATTCCTTTGTCGAGTGACCTAGGACAACATTTCTGGATGTCTGGTCAGTCGGAGCAGCCTTGTCCTTTTCAGGAGTTGAGCTTTGTGGTGGGGCTTCCCGAGATGATGATGTCCCTAACGACCTATCAAACAAATAATATTTACATGAACTACCATTATAAAATTAGGAATCATGATTATTTTGATTTGGTTACCTTGAGCGGCGTTTGTGATGTGGACAAGGGTTCCCGATCTTCTGAAAGGTTCTGGATACGTTGATTTGGTCGGAGGCGACACACAAATCGATCCGGCTTCAGAACAGCACGTTCTAAACCCCGCAATCGCAGCACGACGTCTCCTCTGGTTATCAACCGTCCTAAAACGATTGACCTCGCCGAGAAGGCTAATCCCTGCCTGTGAATCAAGAACATGAGCAAGAACAAAGAAGAAAGCAACACAATTGCAGATGTATTATGAATCTCACGAAGTTGGGGTCTCACAAACCGAGATGACGGCGAAACTGTTATGAACAGAATAATCTAAGCAAAACCCAAACCCTAATGGTGCGATGGCGGCTGTATATGAAGACCCTAGGGTCATGCAAGACCCTCTGGACGCACCCCTACTTGGGCTCAACTAGATACAAATCCCAAAGGCCAAAAACAGGCGACACAGCACCGAAACAGATTTTGGACTCTCTCTTGTTTCGACGATTACCGACGATTCCGGACGAATCTTGATATGAGACTGGCGGAATTGGAAAGGTCTTCTTCTTACCTTTCCGTGCATATGTAGAACATCCAAATCCGAGTCCGTATGTGTCTTGGGCATCCGTTTTAGTGCAGACTAGTCCTGAGCCCCGAAACAGACTCGAAGTCGGTTTTGGTTGGGCCTCCACCTTGGCTTCCACGTCCTTGTTGGTCCTCCACGTCTCCAAGTCCTTCTCCCATCATCTCCTGGTCCTCTCCATGGTTCCTAATTATAATATAATCATTAGGTAGCAAACCATTCTCAAAAGTGACATATAATGAAGAATGTAGGAACGAGCTCACCTCTAAATTTAGTCGTCGTGCATGAGCTCTAGTCATTGGACCTTGCAAGTCCAAAATTGGAGGAGTGTTGCATATATCCTTAGGAGTGATGTCCTCATCAGTTTGAATTTCAAGCCTGACACCTTGGGCGAGGGGCTAGTTGGTCTTGGATCATCTATTGCTCCAGTGGTCTCTTCAGCTATGCCTTCCTTACTTGTTTGTTCACTCGGACGGACTTGTTCTTTTACAGGTTCTGCCTTATTGTCTTATTTCATGGTCCGCCTACTGGTGGAAGTCTTTTCTGAAGCCTTTTTATTTGCTTCTTCTTGAAGTCTACCTGTCCTTTCAGCTAGAGACTCTTCTTCATCAGAATCTTCAATGTGTGCCTTGCGACGCTTGGGGGCTGATGGCCGTGTAGTTGATTTTCTTTGAGGTGTCAGAGGCAAGGGTGGATTGGACACATAAACACCAAGGTTCTAGAATATGTACAAAATATTGATCACCGCTAAAGATAGAGGATATAGTATCAACTATCGAAGAGGTGAACATATCACTTACTGAACTCCGGTCGGTTTTGGAATGATGTCTGCATTTGGCTTCCCTGAAGTCCAACCAAGTAGCAAGGAAAATATGTTCTCCAACCGCAAAGTCAATTCTCTTTCTGATAATTTTTCTGGCACCACCATCATGGGATCTGAACCCATTTGAAATTTCCACCCTGGAATGTGTCTTTTCTTAATGGGCTGCACGCGACTATATATGAAGCTTGCGGCAACATGTACTCCAGTATATCCTTTTGACTTCAGAAATGCAATATGCTCCAGTATGGCATCAGCCTTGGCTTTTTTATTGGGATCTGCTTTCGCTGACCACTCGGGTCGTGGTTTGGGAGTTTCGGTTGTGCTCTCTGACAGTGGCGGATCAAGGTTTCCATGATATAACCAGTCAGCATGCCAACCTTTGTTTGTTGAGGGAAGTGGCACTTCAATATATTTCAATTTATTCTTCAGGTGGAATCCAACCCCTCCTATGACACTATTGCTGTTTGATTTCAACACAAATAGCTCTTTGAAAGTATGAAAATGGGGATAGATTCCCAAGAATACCTCGCACAGATGGATAAAAATGGTGATGTGTAATATGGAGTTTGGGTTCAGATTTATGAGGTTTATGCCATAGAAAAAAAGCAGACCTCGAAAGAAGTCGCAACAAGGGATCCCAAATCCACGGAAGAAAAAGGAGGAAAAAACAGTGATCTGGTCCACTGGAGGTTGGGGAAATCTCTGACCTATAGCTTCGATTTATCATCCGGTTTGTTGATCTTGTAGCACTCTGTCAATCACCAGCTTGTTGATTTTCTCTGAGTCCATGGCTGAATCAGGGAACTCCTTGATGGCAGCGGGGATGTCGAAGATTGTTTCTTCCTCGCCCTTTCTGGGAGAAGTTTGCTTCTAGGATTGAGCTTTGGTGCTTTGGCGGGTTCGTTTTGGGGCCATCGCACTTGTTTTCAATGAGTGGAAAGCAGTCGCGAAGATGTTTCAGGTGGAAGTGAAAACTCAAGATCTAGGGTTTGTATGTGCGAGACGGTGGCAGCTGCGAAATGAAGATGAAGGGATGCAACTATTTCGGGGGCGGCTGCGAAATGAAGACAAAGGGATGCGACTGTTTTGGCGGCACCTTTATAAGGGAAGGATAACCTATCGGGTCGTGGGTTCTCATAACCCGATAGTCCAGTCTCGTGAATCGGTAGGTGCATGTATTGTGCTATTGAGAATCATTTCAGCGTTAACCTTGGATGCTATGGATCTTGATGTTAGTGATAAATCCCTGGGATTTTAACGGTTTTAACCTTGGAAGTTGTACCTTTTGAGATTTCATGATAAATCACTTGGATTGTTACTGTTTCAACCTTGGAAGTTGTACCTTTCGAGATTTCGTGACAAATCACTTGGATTGTTACGGTTTCAACCTTGGAAATTGTATCTTTCGAAATTTTTTGCTAAATCACTCGGATTGTTAGGATTTCAACCTTGGAAGTTGTACCTTTTGAGATTTCATGATAAATCACTCGGATTGTTATGGTTTCAACCTTGGAGGATGTATCCTTTGAGATTTTGTGATAAATCACTCGGATTATCTCCTCACCATTCTTGGGGGCTGTATTTTTTGTGTGTTAAAATACTCCAACTGATACATCATCGATCTTGGGGGCTATGGAATTTGTATTTCGTGATAACTTACTCGGATGGACGTTGCATCAATAATGGGATTGTAGTTTGTAAATTGATGATGCATTACTTGGCTTATGATGGCAATTTATATGAAGACTATACAATTGAGCTTTGAGGATTATTATGGGGAGTGGAATACTTGGATATTGTTATGTTTCAGCTCATAAGATATTTTCTTCAAAATGACCTTCTGAGCTAGGGGCTATGATTGAATCTGGATGTCGAATATTTATTTTTTATGAACTCACAAGTTGCTTTGGTAAAGACTCAACACCTTCTGAGTTAGGGGCTGTACTCATAGAGTATGCCTTTTTCTTTCCAGGCGTCTATGATAAAAAGTTATCAGCTACAACAAAATGAGTACTTTCCAATTTCAAAAGATGTTGAGATGAATCCAAGCGACGTTTTCAAATTGGAAAGTTCTTGGGGGCTACTGTGGGACATATGTACCCGGGATACCTAACCACTCGGCTATATGACCGAGTGGGCCGGGGGCTCGGTTATGATGTATTTGTCCCATGAGATATTTACTTAGATATTTGTTTGAGTAAGCGCCAAGCTAGGTTAGCAGATATGTTGATAGATAAGATCTGTAGTAACCGACTAAAAGATTACCACGTAAACCTCTGCCCTTTGGATATATAAGGAGGGCAGAGGGCCTTCAGGAAGGCAGAGACTCGTATTGGAACCCTAATTCCAGTGCAAACCCTAGCACTACAGAAACACCAAACAGGACGTAGGGTTGTTATCCTTTAGGAGGCCCGAACCAGTATAAACCCTGTGTCTTGTGTACATCGATCTTTCATCCTTATAGGCATACCCGAGAATATCTCTCGACAACTACATCCTTGGTACGTGCCTACATCAACAAAATCGACTACCACGACACCAAGGCGGGAGCAATTTCAGCTCAAGATTGCAATCCAAGTGCGCTAAATGAGTGGGTAGTTCTCCCTCAACACCTAGCACATCTCAAGGGGGACACTACTTCCAAGGTAAGGATGAAGGTATGTCTTTCAATCTTTTCTTTTCCTTTGGTTCTTTTATACTCGTCTATTTTTGGATCATCATAAGTAGTGGTTGTCATCCATCACCAAAAAGGGGGAGATTGTAAGGTTCATGACCATTGAGGTCAGCCCAAGGTATGATGTTTTGGTGATGCATGACAAACATGAAATGTGACTAATATCTACATGAGTGTTGTTCGTGTAGGAAACCTTTTTGTCGAAGCTTGAGATCGGCAGTAAAATGTATAGGGCTACGTCGAGACTAAGAAATATGATTGTAACACAAGACGCCGAGTTATACAGGTTCGGGCCCTCTCGATGAGAGTAAAAACCCTACGTCCTATGTTCTGTGTGTTGTATTGATGTTGCAGAAAAAACTTGTCCCTCAATGAGGGATACCCTGCGGCCTTATATATCCGATTGGCAGGGGGGTACATGAAGAGTCCTAGTCGTAAGCCCTTAGGGTTTACATAAAAAGTCCATCTCTACATGCCTTATGCTCCAAGTTTAGTCGGTTGGTTTCCTTGTTAATGAAGTACCCGGTCGGCTTCCGACTTAGTCTTATATGAGGATACCGGTAAGGCAAGTATCCCATAGCAGCCCTCGAGTGCTTCCTAATTTTGAGCTTCAACTCTCAAAATGATCTTCAATGTAGATCATAAATTAGGAAGACCTCTTTATCGAAGTTCCTGATAGATCTGGTGCACCGGACAGGTGCACCTGATCAGGTGTAGCCCCCGACTCTTGTATAATTTGGAGACTAACAAATAATACAAGAGTCTAATTATATTAGCTCTTATTATTTTGTATGCATTTTACTCAAACCATCAAGCCTGAGTTTAACAGACCTCTGGTCATCAAACCAGTAAGTCAACTTACAAAGCTTCAGCCTTGCCGACCGATTATCAAATAGGCCGTGTGACATATACTATGTCCGAGTGACTGGTCGGTCTGAATTTTATGATATCAATCATATTCAACTCATGTAAACCAATATGACATCAATCATACAATGGTACTAAGCTAAATGACATCAATCATAATATAGCTTTTCCCTAATAATTAGTCACTCTAATTATCCTTATGTCCAATTTTGACAATTTGGTTTTTGAATTCAATCAATACCATAACCTTTGAACTTATACCCATATGACCATCAAGTCCTCCACTATATGATCCTCAAATCATATACATATGGTTAAATATTTTTCAAATGCTTCTCATCAAAGAAGCCCTCGAGCTTTATTTCCCAAGGTTTTAGACCCTAATCATACTTTATGGTCCTTAATTAATCTTTGCTTCAGCAAAAAATCGTCATCACTGTATAGCCCACCCTGGCCCATGGGACCTTTAGGTCAAAAAAGCAGGAGTATAAAAAGCAGTGTCAAGTTGACTCTCAGTCCATTCCGCATTTGCGCATGAACTCTTCGTCTTCCTCGCGCCTCCTTTGTTTTCAGCGACTCCTCAACTTTCCAGCTAGGGTTAGCGCCTTCTCTTCTGGCCACCGCAGATCTCGCCGTGCTTAGCCCCCAAGCCTCTGCTAGGGTTCAGCATTTGATCCGCCACGCCCAATACAATCGTCGCCGTGGGTTGCAAGAAGGTTTTCACCTAGATCCCTGCCACTTCCACTACCGCCATCGCGTCCTCCTCATCGGGGATCGACATTTCGGAGCAGCTTCGAGAGTTCTCGAAGAGCAACCTCTCCCAGGCCGATATGAACCAGATGGTGGTCGATGGCATCCTTTCACAGCAAGTGCGAATCGACTAGAAGGTACCCCATGAATCTTGCCCCATCCCTATTCATAAACAGATAGTTGTGTTCCGCTCATTCTTTGAGCATGGCTTTGGAGTCCCCTGCTGCAGCTTCTTGCGCGGGCTCCTTTTCTTTTATGGGATTGAGCTTGTCAACCTCAATCCCAATTCCATTCTTCACATCACTATCTTCGTGCACATGTGCAAAGCATTTATGGGCATCCTTCCCCACTTCAATTTATTCCGCCATCTGTTTGTCCTCCGTCCGCTGCTGACCAAGGACAATCAAGTAGCTATAGGCGGTGTTGGCTTCCAGTTGTGCAAGAAGGAGGCCTACATCAATGTGCCATTGAAGACCGGCTACAAGAATTGGAAGGATGAGTGGTTCTACAGTGACAACCCTCCCCCTGTTCTTGTCAATTTCACCAGTGCCACGGCGAGTCCTCTGGCGCAATGGACAGAGAAGCCCGATCCGACCGACCCTTAGGTGGTCACTCTACTGAAGAAGATAGCCGACTTGAAGGCTGAAGGTATTGACGGAATTACCATCGCCAAAAGCTTTATAGTACGCAGAGTGCAGCCCCTGAAGCTGCAGAGTCACTCGGCGTGGAACTATGTCAATAATGACGAAACCAGGGAGGTACCTGACCCGCCGAATGGTGAACTCCGTAAGAAACGCCTGTCAAAAATGTTCAAAGGGGATATCCTTCATGATGACTTGCTAGTCAAGAAGGCGTATAACAAGGGCACTATGCGGGCTCGAGTAAGCCTCAGTCTGCTTTGAGCAATCCTTTATTTTCTTGTTTTGATGCCCTGCTTGATATTTTGATTCTTGTGCAGGTTCTGGATACTTATATTTCTCATCCTCCGCTCCCTCTGACCGATTCCGAGGGACCAGATTATGTCGAGAAGATATAGCAGACCGGCACTGGAGGCTCGAGCTCTTCTGCAGGCGCTCGTACTGACTCGGTCACCTCCCTACCTCCCCCCAGTCGGCGAGTAAAGCAAATCGTTGGGCGCTGATGGCAATATATAGGAGATCATGATGATGATGAAGAATTGCCATCTGCTGACGCCGGTCACCTCACCCCTACTCCCTCTGACCGACCTTCGAGCCAGTCGGAGCCCCCGAGCCAAACTCAGAGTGATGCTGGGAGGGTGGATCAGACCAACAAGGCAGAAAAATCTGCCCAGAAGAGGAAGGAGACAAATTCTCAGTCGACTTCTTCGAAGAAGAGGTTGTGCCGAATCAAGCTCAAGAAGGCTCCCAGGTTAATCCTTTAACCTTATACTCCTTGTCTCTTATTGCCATCCATAACACATCTTAATCTCTTCCATATTTGTTTTGACAGTAGTCGGACGAGTGATTCTTAGAGTGCCCAAGAGTTCGAAGACACTCGGTCTGGACCTCCTCCTCGTCCGACTGATCTGCCCAAGTCGGTCAGCAAGTCATCAAACACGCTGACCGAGGTGGATAAGCCAACTGACAAGGCAATTCCTGCCCCCATTCCGGCGCCTATACCCCAACCTGCTCCTGTCGTCATCCCTTCACCTCTTGACAAAGGTAAGGCAACATTATCTGTAGATTTACTCGATCGGCCCGAAGTGGAAGACGTGGAAATTATGCACCAACACCGAGAAGCCAGCAAGATACTTCAATACTTTGCTTTTGCTTTGTCTTAATCTTGCCTTTAAGCTCAACCCCTTTTTGTATATAGAAAATGTATGCTCTCGTAGAGAGGAAACAGGCTAGGGTGGAATACCTTGAAGCCGAAACTTTTGGTATATCCTAAACTCTTTGGTCTTCAAGTCTTCATGTAATACTAACACTTTGCTGGTGTTTTGCTAGTCACCGGTCAGCTGCTTGCCAAAGCAAAGAAGGAGATTGAAAAGCTACAGACCGACCAAAGAGAGATGACCACGGCCTTAAACCAAGGCCGTGTAGATTTAGTTGGTAAGATCACTCACCATCTTGTTTAAATAACCAACCAATCACTCTAGCGCTAAAGATTCAAATGTTTTTCTTTAGCTCGTGACCAGAAGGTTGCCGATCTGGAAAAGTTGATTTCCAATCAGCAAAAGGTTTGTCAACGCCTTAAATACTGAAAAGGAAAACCTCTCCAAGTCGGTCGAGTACCAGAAGGCAAAGATCACTCGGCTGTAGAAGGAGCTGAAGGAAGCTGACGCCAAGATATAGGAAGCTAAGAGCACCTCCAAATCCTTCAAATGTAAACTTGCCAGTAAGCCCTTCATTATATCTGTGACTTCCCTTCCCGAAGGATCGAGGTCCTGACGGTGCTGATAACGCAGACACTTGATAATACAACATTGGTTCGAATTTAAGTTGAATATTACATCATTAAGTCATCAGAGTGCAGTGGAATATTACAAGTTCATAATGTTTTTGAAAACACAGCGGACGTAAATAACGATAAGGAGCTATGAGCTCGACGATACAGCATAGTAATGGTTCATGCCCGAAGAACCATCACTCTAGCAACACACATCACTGCGGAGGCGAGTCGGACTCCCAGTGGGCGGTCCAACCCTCAGGGACTTGCATGTCCCAGGGCAGCTATCTACAGGCAACTCTATTTCATCATTACCTCAAAATAACAATGGCACAAAGCCTGAGTACTAATTACTCAGCAAGACTGACCCATCGAACACCTAGACATGCACAGGCTCTAATAGGTGGCTTGTTTGAAAGGACTCACGCTAAGCAACATATCAGTTCTATCAAGTTTTAATTGCCAATTTAATGGGTTGAACTGAAATGTAACTTTAGTGGCAACAATAAGATAATAGAAAAATACATAGAGTAAGTACAATAGAAGAGTAGCAATAATCATCATCAACAATAGACATCCTAATCAATCCCAAGTATCAGGTGCAACTATGTGACTGGCGCGGTGACCAAGCGATACTCATTACTGCGAGGGATAGCAATTGCAATTGATTTACATCAGCTGGGAAAACCCGAAATGCATGACATATACGCACCAATTAAGCTCGTATATGGCAACCTTTCGCAATAAAAGCACCTACACCTCTGCCCGGGTGTGGTGACGTCGAGTGGGCGTGTCGTTCTGCCAACAGTACTTTGTGGTCTGAACCGCCCACTCCAGCAGCAGGAGGGTCAATGACCAACGCACCTTAACCGTCCTCAGTGCAAGAGACCTTTAATGCTACATCGGTTTACTAGTGCCCATAGGCTAGCATGCATTCGATATTGTTCAATACATGATCAAGGGGCCGACCACGGACGAGTCCTAGGTTCGACAAGGTAGGGCTACCACAGTCAACACCCATGTGTTGCTGCCAACCTACACATGCTTAATACCTGCCCGGTTATAATATCAAAATAACTTTCTTTTATTAGTTTCCATTCTAGTGGTCAAGTTCACTCCTTAGTAATAATGGTGTCTATCAAAACTAGCAACTACTAAGCATAGCATAATAGTACCGATTCTACCAAGTTCTAAGACAGTAACATAGGTCATTTCGGGTATTATGCAAATGGGTTTCAATTAACTCCTATGACCTAATACAACAATAAGTATAGACACTAGTATTATTGTAACTAGCAAAATTTGTAAATAGGCAAATGTAAACCGGGGTTGCCTGGATCGACACTAGTGTTAGCGACTTCAACCTCTTGTTCCTGAGACTCAGTGTCCTTCTGATGATCCTCTTCGGGCTCCTGGTTGTCGTAACCTATATGATGACAAAGGTGTTAACGGTATTGTCGTAACACCGTTATATGCAATGATATGATACATGCAAGCACGTCATGTTTTGATTTCAAATAAATTATTATTATGTTCTTGAAGCCATATGCTTTAGATAAGAGGGGATGTTTCTCTATGCAATTAAACAAAGTAGATGAGTGATATGAGCAATTAAATTGATTAGTAAAACAAATTTGTGTTTCTGGACATGTGTGATTTACTATGAACAGAGGATTATATGAGTGATTTTTAGCCCAAGTGGCATGGGCAGATAATTTATAGAATAATTACTAGAATTAATTTAAGCACAAACCCTAAATAATCTCGAGAGCATAAATTAAGTCATATTCTTACCAGCCAGAATTTGGGGTGGCAACTATTCATGTGTTTACTTAGCATGCCAAAAATCAGGATTTAATTCCACTCCTAGAATTTCTGGTGAATTAATTGGTGTTTGGACAATTAAATGTGTTAACAAAAATAAATGTACAGAGACAGTTATTTGTCATTCTACTAAAATAAAACACTTCATGATGAACCTAACAAAATTTATTTCAGCCTCAGTGGGTTTGAATTCGATTTACAATAATTTTTCAAAGGTTTAAGCATTTTTCTGGGTTTATCAATTATCAGCACAGCTACGTCAGCAGCCACATCGGTGACACGTCGACGCCACGTCGGATGCCAGTAGGCACCAGTGTACGCGGGGGTCAGCGACACCGGGGCTTCGTCGGAGCGTGGTCAAAGCCGACGCCGACGGATGCGTGCAAGGAAAGCATGCTGCAGGACCATGCGCATGACATGCATGTCGAGGCGAACACATCTAGGGGTTTGGCAAGGACGGAGGCTCACCGGGAGGGGTCGGCGATGAGAGGCGGCAGAAAATGAAGTTCGGCGAGGTCGCGGAAGTGGTACAGGGCACCAACTCGGTCGCTGTCGGCTCGTAGAGCTTCAGTGGTTGAAGGCGAACGACGGCGTTGATGATTTCGTCGAGGAAACAGGCCGAAGCTGGGAGCTCGTCGGCGAGGTGGCTCGATCGGGGCAGAGCAGAGAAGATGGCCGAGGAAGAAATGAGTTTGCCGGCGATCTCGTGCAAGAAAAACAGAGGAAACGGGTTAGGCATGTTTGACGGGGAATTGCGAACGAAGGAGAAGAGAAAAGAGGAAGGGTGGCTCACCAAAGGCCGCGAATTTGAGGCAGCAGCAGAGGGGGTCGCCGAAGGGGTTCACCTCGGTTTTCCTTTTGATTCAACCAATGCGCGAGGGAAATCGGCCAAGCAGGGGCATCGGAAGGTGTAAGAGGGTGAGGCGCGCGTGATGGGGTTTTGCTCGCATGGGGGAAAGCAGTGGAACGGTGATGGCCGAGCTCGAGCTTTGGCTCTGCTCAACAATGGCAGAATGGGGAGGGAGAGGGGACATGGGACAGAGAGCAGAGAGCGAGAGCGAGAGCATACTACGCTTGTGAGCTCGCAGTGCGGTTTGAGGTTGTGTAGGGGGCTGGGGTGGTTGGGGAAGTGAGAGCAGCGAGGGAAGAAGGAATTAAAGGGCGGTCGGGTCGTTCGGTGGCGTGCAGAGAGGGGGCCATTGGGCGAGCTCATGGCGGAGAGCAGTGGGGCAGAGGCAAAGAGCAGGCGCGCTGTAGCTCGCGAGGTCCCGAGGCTGGGAGTGAAGGAGGCCCGGGCGGTGCGCCGGCGTCGACAGGGAGATTCTGCGCCAGTGAGGAAGAAGAAAAGAAGATTTTGTGCTGCACCCCTTCTAGAATTTGATTTCTTACACATAGGTCCCTGGCTAGTGTAAATTCGAAATAAAATAGCTAGAAAATTCCAGAAATAGCCAAAATTGGTGGACTGACTATTTAAATGGTGAAGAACACTCTGGTGAAGTTTATTTGTGATATTCATATAAGTATTTTTAGAATTTAATAAATGCATTAATTAGTTACTTAAGCATTAATTAATTAATTATGGGTCTTGCTAAACAGATAATATGCCCAATAAATTCATAATATTCTATTTTATTATTACCAAACTGTTGATGAATTCATTTGGCATGAGTTGTATTGAAATTTTAAGTTGCTTCAATAACTTGGTTGTAGGGTTTTTATTTGCCTAGAATTAAATCAATGGATGGGCTCTTATCATTTCATGTTATATTGATCATGATTTATGCTCTTCATGTTTGTTAATTAGAAGTGAGACACCTGGGGTGTCATAGCCCTCGCTCCTTAAAGAAATCTCGTCCCGAGATTATGAACAAGGCAAACTAGAGGGAAGTACGGTGGTCAAAACATACCTGCGTATGACGACCAAAATTTTCGGTAATGCATACTCAGAAATTCTTCAGATTCCCAAGTGGATTCGTCTTCAGAGTGATTACTCCATTGAACTTTGTAGAATTTGAGTGTTCTTTTACGGGTTGTGCGCTCTTTCTCATCAAGGATCCTTATCAGGTGTTCGGAGTATGTGAGATCGGGTTGGAGTTGGTCATACTCTTCCAAGGCTTTGTCAATGGGTGGTTTGAGACACCGATTCAACTGAGAGACATGGAAGGTATTATGAACTCCAGATAGATTGGCGGGTAACTCAAGCTTGTAGGCTACCTTTCCACATCGTTCCAAAATTTGGAATGGCCCAATATAACGGGGAGCTAACTTTCGTTGGACTCCAAACCGTTGGATGCCTTTCATAGGTGACACATGGAGATAGACGTAGTCACTTTATTGAAATATAATGGCCTGCGTTGCCTGTTTGCATACTTCTCTTGGCGGCATTTAGTAGCTTTAAGATTTTCCTGGATGGTACGTACTTTTTCTTCTGCATCCTTGACAAGATCAGGAGCAAAGGTTACTCTTTCTCTAGATTCAGACCAGTTTAACGGTGTTCTACAACTGCGACCATAGAGTGCTTCAAATGGTGACATTTTCACACTCTCCTGGTAACTGTTGTTATACGAGAATTCAGTGTAGGGTAGATACTCATCCCAGTTACCACCATGTGTTTAAACACATGCCCTATGCATATCTTCCAAAATTTGGTTGACATGCTATGCCTGTCCATCGGTGGCGGGATGGTAAGCAGAACTACGAATTAGGCCTGTACCGAAAGATGCATCAGCTGTTCCTAGAAACGAGCGACAAACTACAAACCACAATCTGAGATGATGGTTTTGGGTATTTCATGACGACACAGAATTCTTGCAATGTATAGCTCTACGTACTGTTGTATGCTGTATCTATTGTTGACCAGCAGGAAATGAGCAGATTTGGTGAGTCAGTCCACAATGACCCAAATGGAATCATGCTTGCACGAAGTGAGAGGTAGGCCAACAATAAAGTCCATGCTGATGTCCTCCCATTTCCAAGCGGGAATACTCGATGGTTGGAGCAATCCGGCTTGTTTCAAATGGTCAGCCTTAACTCTCTGGCAAGTATCACATTCTGCAACATATCGAGCCACTTCTCGCTTCATTCTTGTCCACCAAAAGTTCTTCTTCAGATCTTGGTACATTTTATTACTACCCGGGTGGATGGAGTACTTGGAGTGATGTGCTTCATCCAAGATTTTTCGTCTAAGTTCAAAGTCCTTTGGTACTACCAAACAGTTATTGAACCATAGGGTATCATCGGAGTCTTGAGTGAAGCATTTTGCTTTACCCTTCATAATGTTTTGATGGATATGATTCATACCAATGTCATTTTTCTGTGCAGCAATGATTTCTTCATGAATAGTAGAATGTACACTAAGGTTGCTAATCACTATAGCAGGCAAAACGTGGAGACTGGGTTCTGAAGCAGTGACGTGGTTGCCATTGTTCTGATATTCCAGTACTAAGTGATGGCAGTGTACCGTCCTAGTCAACGCATCAGTGACTACATTGGCCTTGCCTGGATGATAATGAATTTCTAGGTTATAATCTTTAATCCGTTCTAGCCATCAACACTATCTCATGTTCAGATTAGTCTGGGTAAAGATATATTTCAAACTCTTATGATCCGTATAGATGTGCACTAAGCTTCCGAGCAAATAATGCCTCCATATTTTTAGTGCAAGTACAACCGTAGCTACTTCCAAATCATGAGTTGGATAGTGCTCTTCATGCTTTCATAGTTGTCGAGATGCATAGGCATTGACACGACCTTCCTGCATGATCACACATCCAAGTCCTGTCCCTGATGCATCACAATACACGTCGAACGGCTTGGTGATGTCTGGTTGAGCCAGTACTGGGGCAGTGGTCAATAATTTCTTCAATGCTTGAAATGCTTCTTCACAACTATCGTTCCAATTGAATTTCTTATCCTTTTTCAACAGCTCCATGATGGGTTTGGTCAGCTGAGAAAAATTTGGAATGAACCTATGTTAATATCGAGCTAGCCCGAGGAAATTACGTACTTGATGAACCGTCTTTGGTGACTTCCAATCTAAGACATATTGAACCTTGCTAGGATCCACCGAGATACCTTCTGCAGAAACTATGTGACCAAGAAATGGCACACGGTCCAACCAAAATTCACACTTGCTGAATTTTGCATACAGCTTGTGATCTTAGAGGCGTTGAAGAACAATGCGAAGATGTTCGGCATGCTCTTCCTTGGACATAGAATAGATGAGAATGTTATCAATGAATACTACCACAAATTTATCCAACTCGGGCATGAATACTGAATTCATGAGGTACATGAAATGGGCAGGGGCATTGATCAATCTGAATGACATTACTAGATACTCAAACAATCCATATCTAGTGGACAAGGTGGTCTTTGGAATGTCTTCGACTCTGATCTTGATTTGATGATAGCCCGAACGGAGGTCAATCTTGGAAGAGACTTTAGCACCAACCAATTGGTCGAAGAGGATATCTATACGGGGTAATGGGTATTTGTTCTTGATGGTGACTTCGTTAAGATGCCGATAGTCAACGACAAGACGCAAAGACTTGTCCTCCTTCACAAAAATGGCAGGGCAGCCCCAGGGTGAAGTGCTTGGGTGAATGGATCCTTTTTCCAATAACTCATTCAGTTGCTTTTTCAACTTAGCTAGCTCATTCGGGGCCATTTTATATGGGCGACAGGATATCAGAGAAGTTCCTGGCTGAAGCTCTATCTTAGATTCCACATCACGGTCAGGCAGTAGACTAGAGATGTCCTCGGGAAACATGTCCGGATACTCACGAACGGCGGGAATACTCTCGAGTGATTGCCCTTACAAGTGATGGACAACCAAGGCTTTCGATGAATTAGCATTTAGAGAAAGTGTGTCCTTCCCATGCAAGGGAGAGTTGATGTGAACGATGCGAGGCTCAATGTCTAGCATGGCTCTATGGGTTTACATCCAAATCATACCTATGATCAGGTCGATCTCTTGATCCTTGAGCACGATGAAATCGGTGGGGTAGATGTTTCGAATAATTTCTAGGGGAGCCTTACACACTACTTCGTTAGCAAGAATTTGTCCAGCAGGAGAGCGGATGGTGTAGCATCTATTTATGACGGTGGTGTGTAGTTTATGTTTTTGCACACAACCTTTGCTAATTAAGTTATGCATAGCACTAGAATCGAAAACTGCAAGGATAGGCTGGCGATAGAGCGAGAGCGTACCATTCAGCACAGGTTCGCCCTAAGGGATATCTTCTGCATTGGTGTAGTTCACTTGGGCACCACATGACGGTGCATTCACTTTCCTGTTCGGGTTCTGACGTGGGGTGCTGTTGTTGTTGTTGTTGTTGTTGCGCCTCGGTGTAGTGCAGTTGTAGCATGGATAACTACTCTCATGATCAGCAGGCTGTGGGACACGGGCAGTTTGATTTCCCTGCTGCTGGTATGGTGCTCGGTACTGAGCGTTCTGCTGTTGGTATGGTGCACGAGGTGGGAAGTTTTGCTGCTGGGGTGGCCTCGAGTAGTTCTAACCATATCGCCGCTGATATTGGTGGTGCGGAGATGCCCGAAAACGCTGTCTGGTAGGTGAAGTGTAAATCAGGCGGTGCTTCGCTTGTGGGGCAGCAGAGGCGCTAGCAGGGGCCTTTCTCTTGCGATCTTCCTCTTCAACTTGGCGCATGGCGCCTTCTTGGACAATAGCAGTATTGACCAAGTCATTGTACGTGCCGGTTGTCTGCCAAGTCAGACGTTCCTTGAGCGTGGCATTCATCCCACGCAAAAATGCATATCTCTTCTTCTCCTCAGTATTAACATACTCAGTGACATACTGAGCAAGGTGATCGAAGGCTTTAGAATATTGGAGGACATTCCTCCCTCCTTGTTTTAGATCCATGAACTCCTGGAATTTCCTTTGCATGAGGCCGGCTGGGATGAAATGAGCACGGAATGTAGTCATGAAGTCATTCCATTCAATGCGGCGTCCAGCGGGCAGAGAAGCTTCATAGTTTGCCCACCAGGCACTAGCAGAGCCCTGGAGTAGTTGGGTGGCGAATAGCACCTTCTGGTGCTCTGTGCATTCCAGCAGACCGAACTTTGTCTCAGTCTGGCGCAGCCAGTGATCGGTATCCAGAGGTTCTCTGGCACGCTCGAAGGTTGGCGGATGAGTACCTAGAAAATCTGAGTAGGTGCTCTGTCAAGGCTGATTGTTGTTGTTACGATGGCCTCCCTGTCCAGCTAGGTGGGATGTGATATCCACTAGCCAACGAAGAATCTCAGAGTCGTTTTACTACCGGTTGAGCGCAGCAGCCAACACCTTAGCTAGTGAGGGCTCAGCATGAGCTCCTTGCTAAGAGCTTTCCGGGTCATCCTGATTTCGAGTATGCACCATGCTGCAATTTATATGGTTTCACATTAGTTATTTCTCAAAATAATCCATAGAACACATGTGCAGGAATATAAATTTGCAAGAGGCATGAATAAATTTTCAGAATGACAACCATCTCCATTAATTCAATTCAGACCAAACGGTTGTTAAAAGGACGTCATCGCATGATTTCTTACACATACGTGCCAACTCCTAGCTACGGTATTGCGGACACATAGTGCAAGATTGACACACCTACATCGAACTAGGAATACTTATAGTAAACGACCATACACCAAGGTGTAGTGATCCAACTACTCCTGGCCTATGTCTTCCGGCTCTTCTAGTTCTTCTGGTTCCGTAGGCTCTTTTGGTTCCTCCAGATCCATCATTTCCACATCATTAATATCGACCGGGGCCATCTCTATATCCCCTTGTTCTCCATACTCCATAATGATCTCGTCCCAATTTCCTTCAATAGGAAGGTGGGCAGCCTTGAATGCGTCCAAGTCATCTTGAGCCTCAATCATATCATGCTCAAGATCTGCTGCATCTAGCAAGGCTTGGTCACATTCTTCTATAATTGCATCCATCTATTCATTCTTTGCTTGAATTTGTTGGTTCAGTTCTGCAATTTCCTTATCCTTAGCTTGTTTTTCGACTTCAGAAAGTCGAAGTGTAGCATGAAACACATCTATACGCCGGCACAAGTTTGTGCATAAGGCGAAAGTGGATAAGCCATAGTACTCTATTATGGGTAGCATATGATCATGGTTGCGATGGTTTGGATCAAAAATGAAATCCACACGCCTAATCCACTAGAAGTCCGTCACATCATTAATGGGCAGCAAGGCGACGGGTGTTCTAGCAACATCATGCTTGTGGTCTTCACAGAACCGAGTAAGTGCCTTGAATGCAGCTACATTCCAGGTGGAAGGCAGATCTATCCCGATGACGCTAATGGTCCATGATTCCCATGTGGGAATGACCGAGTAATTGGTGGGAACCGCCACATCGATGACACATGAGGGGACTCCATGCTCCTGAAATTCCTTGCCAACATAGGTGGGAGGAATGGAATATCCGAATCTTTGGAGAACTCTCCAAAACAGGTGAACCATCACTGTGAACTCCAGGCCGTCGGTGATCTCCCAACCTGGTGGTGGTTGAGTGGTGTTTTTAGCCATCTACAAGGAAAGTACTTCGATTGAGTCAAAGAGTACAATCAAGCTAAAATTCTTATGAAACTCTTGTGCAACAACAATAGCGGAAAGAGTACAACCAATACATATCCTGAGTCAACATAGCCTTAAGTACATAAACTCGGAACTTGTGACCATTGAGTTACAAAAGCACCTCACATAGTGATCCCCCAAAATACCACATCCTCGTGTGGTCGACAAAAGTTACCTACCCAACCGGTCCTATACCTGCAGCGGTCAGTCGCTGAATCTCTCTCTGTTGTGCGTCGGCCTGTACCTGCAGGACATTCCTCTACACCCAGACCTGCTCGGCCTCAGCCAGTAAGATCTTGTTGTGGCTGCTAGCCTACTCAACCAAGTTGAGGAGGTACTCGGAGTAGTAAGACACACGGTGGCACCCCACGTGGTACGTCGGGTAGTCGTCGCGGCCGATGCGCTTCACGTGCCTCTACCAGACCGGGTTGGCCTGGTGCCAGATGGGTGTGGCGCCCGCAGAAGTGGGTGAGAGCCCTGTGGGCGACTTTCTCCAAGCGCTCACGAAGGCTCCCACAAGTCGTCGTGCTCTACTACCCGCCATGTCGAGCTTACGCGGGTGAGTGGGCACGCAGATGTGCACCTCTGCAAGAGTCATGCCGTGGTGGCGGATCTCGGGGCCCTTGTAGGAGAGCGGCTCGTCGTAGCCCAGCAAGCGTAGAAGGTCCCACAAAAGGGTAGGAAAGCCACGGTGGTGAAGACCGGTGGTGTAGTGCCACCCGTCGTGTGAAAGCTCCTCAAAACCGTGGTCACCCATCTAGAACATAAACCCAATGGTGAGTTCAATGTTCTATGAGTAACAATGCATTTCATATATAGTGCAATGAAATATAGGAACAAAGTTTTAGTTCACATTTTCCAGCCTCAAGGTGCAATAATACGGCAATGGGTTTGAAAACGGATTCTGTCTTGACTGTACCATAGTCAGAAAAGTGGATATTTGGAATCAGGAAACAAGGTCTTAAAAATTGGGGTCTAGAACCAAGTTATACTACACTTTCATAGCTTTCTAGATTGTATTTATATTCTCATAAATCCCAAGTAAATCTGGACTAATGAATTTTGCAAGTTCAGGTTGGCAGATTCTGGTTCAGGATGACAGAGGCTGAGTGTTTTGGATCTACTCGACAGTGCGAACTCAACTAAATTATGAAACCTATTGGAGATGAAAATAGACTTGAAGGGCTTTCCAGATTGGGTTTTGTTGGGGGAATGCCCACCCCTTAGTCTCCCCAAGCCCAGAAGACAGCCCAGCAACAAGAAGCAAGGTCCAGCTGGACTGGCGGCCCAGAAGGCCTTCGGCCCAGCAGGCGTTCGAAGGCCGTATGGCATGGCGGGACCCAGTCACAGACGCTAGAGGATGACAGCCGGGGGGTGTGTACCAGAAGAAGATTGAAGTACTAGAATACCCTTAGGTCAAGTAGTAAGATGTGGAATGTAAGGTCCGGGGCAAATCTGTAAACATGCCCGGAGGGTAGGTGAGCGTAGATCTATAAATGCTCACCTGCACCTCTGAGCGAGACAGGACATGCCCCTACCACCAAAACCTTCCTGTACGATTCTGACCAGATAATACAGAGTTCATTAGTCGAAGGGCACCAGTATGAGCCCTTCGGCATTAGTGTCATAGCTTGGCTTAGTTCCTTCCTGTCGTAGCTTGTCAGAGGGACCTTCAGCCAGTCCAGCCCTCGGCTAGCCCATCACTTGTTTGTTCTGGACTTGTAACCACAATAGCCGGCGCCATTCGTGGTCCTTGAACAACAAAGCACGTCGGCATGGCAGGGGGAAAGAGACCACCCGCTTCGGGCCTGTCAGAACAGGCAACAACTCGGAGTAGGGCGGTAGTGGAGGTCGTCCGCCCAGAAACGTCGGCCGCGGCTAGGGCGCGCCCGCTTCGGGAAGGAGCTGAAGGCCTTGTGGAAGAGGCATCCAATGAGGTCAACGAAGGTGGGCAAGAGGTTGTAATCGAGGGAGAGACTGCCGGTGGGCAGCTCACATAGGAGGAGGCAGAATATGCTAGTCGGATAGCAGAGGAGCATATCAGAAAGCAGCAAGAGGATGGACTACGGGAGGAGGAGAATGTGAGGTTGATGGAATAGTAAGTTGAGAGGCAAAAAAGGGTAGTCGAAGAGTAGATGCTGCAGGCACAGGCTCTGCAAAATCTAGCACAGCTGGAGGCTGGTTATAACCAGAGAATTGAAGCGGCCAAGAGGCGGCAGGAGCAGCTGAGCAGACAGTTGAGATCATTCGGAGAGGCGGGATCCCTACGGAGCAGGCTCCCGGGTATGAGGAATTTTGTGAAGAAGGGGTAAGGGCACATTCCACTGCAAGCCTTCATCCGGTGCAGCCAGCGGATCCTAACTCTCCCTTGGCGGCCGAATTACAGACGGTGCAGTGGCCCACAAGATTGGCTTCGGTCAAGCTTCCAACATTTGCTGGGACTTCAGATGCTAAAGAGTTTTTCATGAGGTATGAGACGGTTGTGGAGTCAGCCGGAGGGAATGACGCAGTAAAGGCAAAGGCTTTCCTATTAGCATTGGAAGGAATAACAGGTACCTGATACGCTAAGCTGTCGCTAGGGAGCATTCGGTCATGGGCGCAACTTAAAGAGGGAGTCTCGGTGCACTTCAGGGGAAATCATGCCAAGCCTATGGGAGCTTGTGATCTGGCTGCTTGTGTGTAGAGAGATGGTGAAACACTGGCCAACTATACTTGGAGGTTCATACATTTGAAATGCCAGGTATCCGACATACATGATGCCATGGTGATCGAGTCTGTTGCAAAGGGGCTCCGGATGGGAGCAGCCAGAAGTGCTATTCGGATAAAGCAACCCCAGACCCTGGATCAGTTGCTGAGCATCTTGGAAGGGCAGGTACGGGTAGAGGAGGATGCAGAGGAAGAGCGTCGAAAGGTGCGCTCGGGTGTGATGATGGGGCGGGGGCAAAATCTGAACACCGGAGGTTCGCATCTGAATCAAGGTGGAGTAGGCTGCAACTTTACACGGCGTGATGTCTTCAATGTCCAGCAAGGGGGGGCCTCGGGGTCAGCACCCAGATGCCCTCGGCTGCCGCCGCCTTGTCCGGGACCAAGGCAGCCCCGGCTGGGTCAACTTTTCTACTATGTATTTCATGGCCCAGGGTGCACCCACAGCTCCAATTACTGCCCTGATATCAAAGCGTTGTCCAATGCTAGAGTGCGGCGAGAGGCTGAGCAAACTAAGACGGTGATGCATACTCAATACACGCATGTCGCTGCCTTCTACCCCCCTCCCCCGCACCGTATTTTCACCAGGCGCCATTTCCGCAATACCACCATCCCGCCCCACCGCCGCAAGTATTTGTGTTACCACCCCCTCCGCCCCAGCTCGCGCTTCTGGCTCCTCCGATGGAGCAATTACCGCTTCCACCATAGTTGAAGCCAGACGACCATCCCGAAAGAGCGCAACCCATACAGCACATTCAGAATTCGGGGGCATCTCATGGCATGATCTTTGCTATCACTGGTGGTTCGGGGCATGAGTTCCCCACTAAGAGGCAGCACCAAGAGTACTTGCGGCAAGTGAATCATGTGGCTGCATACCCTCCGGTTGGGGTTACTCGTTGGATGGACTCATTGGATGCATACCCTTCGTAATGGCGGTCACTATCAATGGTTTTGATGTACGCAAAGTCTTGCTTGATGGAGGGAGTTCGGCCGATGTCATTCTCTGGAGTACTCTTGAAAAAATGGGGTATGGCAGGTCTGACCTACAGGCTTCTTCAGTTCCGCTACAAGGGTTTGGAGGAGAACCCATTCATGCGATAGGCAGTATTGTGCTTAAAGTGTCGTTCTATGGCTTAGGGGGGCACCGGACGGAGGACATTCGGTTTGACGTGGTAGAGATGAACTATCCTTATAATGCTTTGTTGGGCCGGAGGGTTATCAATAAATTTCTGGTAGTACTTCATCATAGATACCTGTGTATGAAGGTGCCCGGACCAGAGGGTGTCATCACGGTGTATGGGGATCAACTTGAGGCCCGGAGGCTGGAGTTTGGGTCATCGCCGGGACAGCATCACATCCATGTTATAGCCGAAGAATGTCAGGACAAGAGTCTTGCAGTGGAACCACCGGCAGCACCCAAGTGGGTACCCAAGGTCACACCGGTTGAAGGCACCAAAGAAGTTGTGTTGTGTGCCGATCGACCAGATGAAACGGTTCTGATTGGCAGGGAGTTATCGCAGGATGTGGAGGCACAGCTGATGCAATTCTTAAGAAACAATACGGATGTCTTTGCATGGTCGCCAAAAGATCTCCCTGGTATCGACAGGTCAATTGCTGAGCATCGGTTGGACGTCGATCCGAAGGTGCGTCCGGTCAAGCAGCGAATCGGAGTTTGGACAGAGGAGAAGGCTAGCATCTTGAGGGCCGAGGTGTAGAAATTGCTGGATTCAAATGTCATTTGGCCCATTGACAGAACTACTTGGCTCGCAAACCCTGTGTTGGTCAAGAAACCAAATGGCCAGTGGCGCATGTGCATTGACTTAACAATGTTGAACAAACATTGCTCGAAGGATGACTTCCCGCTAGCTCGCATAGACCAGTTGGTGGATGAAACGGCAGGTTGTGCATTGATGAGTTTTCTGGATGGTTACTCGGGGTTTCATCAAGTTTGGTTGGCTACAAAGGATCAACCTTTGACAGCATTTCAGATACCAGGGGGGACTTATTGTTACAACCGAATGCCTTTCGAGTTGAAGAATGCCAGGGCTACTTTCTCATGTACTGTTAAAGCTCTATTGGGGACACAGATGGGCCGTAAAGCGGTAGCTTATATTGACGATATTGTTGTCAAGAGCGTTGAAGAGGCGGACCATGTGAAAGACCTGGCAGAGACATTTGCCAACTTGCGGAGGGTAGGGATGCGACTAAACCCGGGGAAGTGCATGTTCGGGGTCCGTTCGGGAAAGTTACTGGGGTATCTTGTGTCGAAGGAGGGAATTAATCTGAACCCGGTCAAAATCAAGGCAATCATGCATATGCAGCCTCTGGCATCTATTCGGGAGTTGCAGAAATTCACTGGCCATGTTGTAGCATTGAGCAGGTTTATCTCTCGATTGGCTGAAAAGAGCTTACCTTTCTTTGAAGTGCTTCGCGGTCCCTGGGCATTCACATGGGGCGACGAGCAATAGTTGGCATTCGAGGTGCTCAAAAAGTACCTTGTTGAACTCACCACTCTCAAACCGCCCCCGCCGAAGGCTCCTCTGTTGGTATATATTGTTACGGCGCCGAGGGCAGTGAGTGCGGTTTTGGTCTACGAAGCACCAAAGGGCAATGATACTTTTCAGCAGTTGCCAGTGTACTATGTATCAGAAACGCTAACGGCATTACGATGTAACTACACTGTGGTGGACAATATGTTGTATGCTATGGTCATGGCTTCAAGTAAATTGCGACAGTACTTTGATGATCACCCTATCACCATACCTACTAGATATCCACTGCGAGATGTGTTGACAAATAACAAGGCCTCTAGCGCGGTGTTGAAATGGGCGGTTGAGTTGGCTCAATATAACATCACCTTTGTTGCTTGCAAGGCCATCAAATCTGGAGTGTTGGCGGAATTTGTGGCCGGATGGACCCCTCACGGTGAAGCTGAAGACCTAGCTCAGGATATTCCGGAGGATCCAGTTTGGACAGTTCACACTGATGGTGCTTGGGGGGCCTCCGGAGCAGGGTCTGCCGCAGTCATAACGTCTCCCAAGGGGCAAACCATGCGGTTCTCTGCCATGTTGGCTTTCTAAACAACAAACAATGCCGTAGAGTACGAAGGCATATTGCTGGGCCCTCGGCAAGCTCGAGCCTTGGGGCTAGGAGGTTGGTCATCTACTGCGATTCTCAGTTGGCCTCAACCCAGCTTGCAAAAGGGTATCAGGCTAGGGATCTGGAGATGGCTCGGTACATTAGTAAAGTAAGAGAGATGGATAAGTACTTCCTGGGCTTCGAGGTTTGCAATATCCGCCGCGTTAAAAATGGAGAAGCAGATGCATTGGCTAAGGCTGTGGCCGGACAGCGCCTGGTGGCTGGTGATGTGCTTCATGAGGTTATGAATGAATCAGCAACTACACCAGAGGTGAAAGGTCAAAGGGTGTTGGCCATCACGGCCAAAGATTGGACGGCTCCCATTCGAGCATGTCTTGAAGGACGATATGTTACGGATGATAAGGAGGAGCGGCAGAGAATATTGCATCGGTGTCGGGGATACACTATTGTTGATAACATTCTGTACAAGGGGGGTGTTTGCGCTCCTCTGCTTCGTTGTCTCAGCTGGCCGGAGGGACAGAAGTTGTTACAAGAAATCCATGAGGGGTTGTGTTCATCACATCTGGCTCCGAGGGCCTTGGTGGCTAAAGCATTTTGCCAGGGGTTCTATTGGCCTACAGCTGTTTGCGATGCCGAAGACCTAGTTCGGGTATGTGCGGGGTGTTAGTGGATGGGCCGACAATCTCACCTATTGTCCACAGCCTTGCAATCAATTCCTCCGACTTGGCCCCTCGCCCGTTGGGGGATTGATATTGTTGGACCATTACCTACTACTCCGGGGGGCTATCAGTTTGCCGTGGTAGCTATAGATTATTTTTCCAAATGGGTGGCGGCCGAGCCACTGGTTCAGATAATAGCTGGAAACGTTAGGAAATTTTTCTGGAAGAATGTGGTCTGTCGCTTTGGGGTTCCGTTGGAGCTCACTATGGACAATGGTAAGCAGTTCGAGGGGCTTGAGTTCAAAGAATACTGCCTTAGCCTGGGAGTAAAGAAGTGTGAAGTTTCTATCATTAATCTGAGGGCCAATGGAGCGGTGGAACGAAAGAATGGTAACTTGTTCTCCGGGATTTCTCATTCTTTGATCGGCTTGCCAAAGGGAAAGTGGGTCGAAGTGATGCCAAATGTTCTCTGGTCCATCAGAACAACTGTTATAAGGTCCACTGGTTTCTCTCCCTTTCGGCTATTATATGGTGCCGAAGCGGTCACGCCGGAGGAGATTCGGGCTGGATCAATGCGCACAATCAGGCCTCATGCCAATGAAGATGATGTGGCAAAGGACATGTTGGAAGAAGTACGCATGAAAGCAGTCGCCAACCTTCACAACTACATCGCATCCTTCGAGAAGACATACAATCGCAAGGTTCACGCGAGGGAGTTTGCACCAGGTGATCTAGTCCTTCAGCATAACCCTAACCCAATCAGTGTCAGCAAACTGTGTAGCAAGTGGCTGGGTCCCTTCATTGTAGACCGATCAAACAGGTCGGGGGCCTATCATTTGTTGGAATTGGATGGGTCCCCAATGCAACACACCTACAATGCCGATGCTTTGAAGCGTTTCTATGTGTGAGGAGCAGCTGCTCGTTCCCATAGTCGTCATACCTATTTTTGTGTATCTAAAGCTGGAATAGAACATATATGTTCCTGGTGTCATGCTTCACCTAGTTAGTGTGTTCCGGGATATGTCCCAAGGAGCCGTTCCAGCTGCGTCTTAAAAAGTCATTCTGGGATATGTCCCGAGGAGCCGTTCGGGCTGCGTCTTAAAAAGTCATTCCGGGATATGTCCCGAGGAGCCATTCGGGCTGTGTCCTAAAAGTCGTGCCGGGTTACGTCCAGTGGAATCCATCGGGCTGCGTCCCGATTGCTCCACTCTGTGTCCGCAGCTCCCCGGTGGGGGCGCACAGTTCGGTTCAATGTTCGACAGGTCAGTAGAGCAAGCATATGAAAACATTACGTGCTCAATGGGGTAAGATGATGTTACTTTAGTTAATTCTTGTCCTTTTAAATGGCAACTATGGCCACTAACCGAACAACTATGGTTCGATGCCGGATAACTACGATCCGATGCTCCGGAAGGGCAAGTCCGGAAAGCCGGGCACTACATGGGCCCGATGCCGAACAACTATGGTTCGAAGCTTGCCAAGGCCTGACGAGGCACTTGGCACGTAGAGTAGCAACTAGTATATAATTTGCCATTGCTGCACATTTCCGCGTAAGTTTGAATTTTAACTGGTATGCCATTTTCTTTAATACAACACAAGCCCGAGGGTAGCGGGATACAGAATCTTCCCAAAGGCGTGAGGTTTACTGGAGCTCGAGGGCATTAAATATACAACGGCCCGAGGGCCCAACACGCTAAGGGGCTGAAGGTCCCTGAACTAGGTACATCTCTTCAAGGCAACCACTTCAGTTCGTTGAGCATTTCTGATAACTCGCGGTGCTGCTCGGCGAAATCACTAAGTGTGGTGCTCGATTCTTCTATCCGGCAACGGCCTTGTGCTATGCTCCATCGGTGTCGTTCCAAGTCGGCAATAATTTGCAAGTGGCCGAAGGATGTCTGCGTCGCTTGCCAGAGAGCCTCCAGGTCCAGGTCAGACGAACTACAAGATGAAGCGTCGCCATGAGACGGACTAGGGCTGCCACTGGAAATATCGATTGGCTCTGCCTTCGGTGCAGGCAACAGAATAAGGGGTTCGGCCGCAGTGCCACCGCTCGCCCTTCGGGCGTCACGGCTCATGCACCGACGAAGTAGCACTTCCGGGGAAACACGCAGGCATGCCACTTTAATGCGCTCATTCTCTTCATCAATGGAAGACAGGAATTCTGTAAAATTCCCTTCAGGGTGCTCACGCTTCCAATGCCGCCAGTGCACACCATGAATCAAGTAATCGCTAGGGGCTTCCCCAACCCCCGACACTTGGATAGATAACGGAGTTATGTCTAGTATCATGGCGTCCAGTGGAACCGAGGAGGCATCCTCGGGAGGTATGTTCTAGAGAAAAGTAACAAAGACAATCTTAGGGAAAATGCAATAGGCAATTTAGGTGAATAATGAACTGAGTTTCATTTCAAAAGATGCCTAAGTTACAAGGAGAGAGCCATCGGAGCGCTAGATGCTTACGATCACCGTACAAAAATCACAACCCATGGAGTGCTAGCTAATCTAGAAGGTGCGGTGGCCTTAGATGAGGGCGAACGAACACCTGGGTCTCCGGAGCGGCCATGGAAGGTGCCTCGGGGTCGTTGGGCTCTCCGGTGTCGGAGCCCAGAACAGCAGAGGTGGCGGCAGCAGCGGGTGAACTGGCGTCGTGGCCTGAAGTGCCAGGGGCTGTGTTGGTGACGCCGTCCGCACCACCAGTCGGCGGGCCGGTTTCCCTTCATCCACCGGAAACTGGGGTGTTATCGGTGGGGGTGGATGCTGCCAGGTGAGCAGCGGCCTCACGAGCAAGGGCTTTGGCAAGATCGTTGCCGAGGGGCTGCCAGAACTCCCGCCCCAAGATGTTACCAAGGGGGCTTAGCCGTTCTTGCAGTTGGCTATACATGGCACGGTCACCCCACATTGAGATAGCAGCTGGTGCACAGCCTCGCGAATCTCCAAGCGTCGAGGCGCGGCCAGTGAATCCGTTGTAGAGTAAGCCGCTGTCCAGCCTATCCG
Source organism: Eleusine coracana subsp. coracana (assembly GCA_032690845.1). Taxonomy (NCBI): domain Eukaryota; kingdom Viridiplantae; phylum Streptophyta; class Magnoliopsida; order Poales; family Poaceae; genus Eleusine; species Eleusine coracana. The sequence goes on along the minus strand of CM064422.1, from coordinate 34,769,917 downwards.
GGCGTAGATGGTGCCGTATGACCACAGACCATCTCTCACACATTCAAGGCCCTTGCTCAGCCAGGTGATGCTTTTCATACCCTCCCCCTCGGCATGCCCTGGCTCTCGGGAGGCGAGTCCCATTCCAGCGAAGAAGAGGCGCAGCTGTGAGATTAAGCCGAACAGGCCTCGGCTCATTCGCTCAGATTCTTCGATATACACAGAGACTTGTTATAGAACTCTGGATAGCTTCTGATTGTCGTTATGCAGGTCCACATTCTCGGCTCCCAGTGCCTGGTTGTCTTTCTACAGAACCTCCAGCCGCTTCCCTAGGTCCTCGGCACTCTTCATCGCCTCCTCGATGACCTACTGCACTTTCCTTTCAGCCTCTATGAGCGCGTCTTGGGCTTTCTTCAGGTCGCTGGCAGCTGACTGGGCTTGTGTTTGGCTATTGGCCAGTTGTAGCAACGCGGTCTGCGCCAATACACAAAGAGGTACAAGCCGATAGTAGTATTTTTGACCGAACACGTTAAGCCTTAGAATGTCGCATACCTGTGCGGTTAAGCGAGACAAGTAGCTGATAGCAGTCGTCGTGTCTACGTCCTCAAGCGCCTTTTCGTTGTCACAAAGGTCTAGCATCTGCGACGCTTACCCTAGTGCTGTGGCGGCTTCGGAATCACTGCTGAAGTCGCTTGCGCAAAGAGATGTTCCGACGTCACTCGGCTGCACACCCGAAGGAAGCACGCCCATGAAACCTTTGCCGCGTCTAGCTCTCCGGGTGTGCATCAGGGCGAGCTCTTCTTCTTCCTCCTCATCGCTGTGGATGTCTTCAACATGATGCTCCTCCCCTTCCTTCTCTTCTTCCTGCCCAAAGGGCTTGTTGCCTTCGGTCGAGCTGCTGCTCGATCTAGCCAGTCCAAAGCTTTTGCCATCGGGTTCAGAGCTAGAGCGGGCACTGACCATCGCTTCTTCGGTCTGGCAAGGGTCGGTGGCGTCCTTGGTGCCACCCTCGTGTTGTTCTGCCGAAGATAATAAAATGGGTTGTTAGAACGTTAGATCACAGTGCATAAAAGAACAACGAATAATTTAGCAGCTTTGGATACCTGTGCAGGCCGAAGGGCTGTCGGCGCCAAAATCCAGAGACGGCATCAGAATGCCGGGGGACCGGAGCAGAGGTGATGCAAAGCCTTCGGAATTCCCCTCTGGCCGCTCCCCAGATCTATCAGGAATGACGTCTACCAACACATTCAGCAGATTATCGGAGTCCATCGTTCTCGGGTGCGGTGACGCCGGTGGTGTTTGGTTAGGAGGGGTGGCCACCACGTCCTCATCGGCCGCCGCTTTGCTCGGGATCGCCGGTCTCGCAACGGTCCCCCCGTATTTTTTGCGGAGGCGTTGGCGCTTGGCTGGCTGCGGTGCAGGCGAGGATGCGCCTTCGGCGGCCCTAGAACATTTTTTCTTTTGCTTCCCTCGGCCGGAGGTATCCTTGTCAAGCCGAAGGCTGCCCCTCATACTCCTAGAACGCTGCACCACTTGCTTCATGCGCCGTCGAGCAGAGGCTACGCCTTCGGCATCACCATTCTGGGTTGCAAGGCGCTTGAAAACCACCTTTACATGCCTTTGCGGCGTAGTAGGGGTGGCTTCCTCCTCTGTCTCTTCTTCCTCCTCCTCGTCGTCGGGGACTTTAGCCGCCTTGCCTCCGGTCTGCCGAGCTTGGGCCCGGTGTGGCTCCTGAGGGGGCAGAACGGCTTCCGCATTGTATAGCTGCACAATACGGTTGGTCCGCCCACGACATCCCATCTCCCCAAGCAGCTCCCATTCCTTCTGGATCAGAGGGCCGAGATAGTGGATGACTCACTGCTCTATCTCGGCAAATTTGATCTTCAGGAGCCGCTCTCGGTCAAACTGCAAAGCCCCACTTACGGGGTCCTGGGTGATGAATTGCACGTGCCAGTCAGCCCGAAGGGGGTCGATGTCAGCGGCGTAGAATACTTCCACCAAATCCCACATGCTTAGTCGCTTGGCCATTCGAGATAATAGCCGGACGTGACTGGCAAGAATGCTATCCTCCGAGACGTCGGGCATCGGTGCATATATGATCTCAGCATTTCGACTACGAAGATTGTTGTCAGGGCCTACCTCATAGTAGAACCAACCGGTGGCGATCTGCTTCCCCCAGTGCTGCCTTGATCCCTTCGCGGGCACGTCACGTTCACGATGCGGCCGAAGGGTGATGGTTAGGTAGTTAGATAGCAGTGTGGGGTCTCCGGGGCAAGGGTGCTCTCGTTGAGACGCCAGATGCGTTGCAGCGAAGGCCCTGGTGTGCAGCTCAGCGCCCTCCATTCGGAAAGCCCATTTGAAGCAGGCCAGCCGGGCAATGGTGTTCGGCAACACCTATTGTATTTCAAGCCCGTAGAAGGCCAGAACGTCACCGACAAACTAGGAGCAGGGGAACCGGAGCCCACCCTCGAAGAAACTTTACCTCCTTCATTGTAGCAGCAAGCACCAGCGGGTATCGACCCGGATTCAGGATGTGCTTGGGATGATCCAACCGATCAAAGGTGATTGGTATCTCAGACCACCTCATGAATTCAGGCGCAGCCAGTTCCATCGAGTTGATCTCCCGAAGTTCCAGCTTTTACTTCCGCTTGAACACGTAGGCATCCGGGCCACCGAAGATGAAGTTGACTTCATTGTGGGGCTCCTGGAACTCTCCTGGAACCCTTCAGTCGATAGCTTGCTTTGTGGTTTCCCTTTGGGTGCCAAAGGCATGGGCCACTCAGCAGCTCATCCATGGACGGTTGGCTTGTTTGAGGGTTCTTCTAAAGTTGGTCCACCATGTGAACCATGTTATCAGGCTTCCTCTTCTTGTCCTTGTTGGAGGTCTCGGGCCTGTCCGACCACTTCTCTTTGCCTTTTCCCCGGATGTCATCCAATGCTGACTCACCAGACGCAAACTTGTCAGCGATCTCGAAGCACTCAAGAACGGTCAGCTTGAGGTCATGATTCCTCTGACCGATCTCATGAACCAAATCATCGCTACGGAAGGCGGCAATGATTTGTTGGCCGGGACATTAGGGATCTTAGTCTTCTTAGCACAAAATCGCTTGATGTAGTCATGAACAGGTTCGTCGGTCTTCTGCATGATCCGAGTGAGCTCGAAGTGGTTGCCCGGTCAGTTGCAGGTAGCTTAGAAACTTTCTATGAGCTTCCTGTTGAGGTCTCCCCAAGATGTGATTGACTCCTTCGGAAGAGATGTGAGACATATCCGAACGGCTGGATCTAGGCAAATCGGAAGGTAATTAGCCATTACATAGGAATCAACTCCAGCCGACTGAATCATTGTGCTGTAGAGCTGCAGCCACTCTCGGGGATTGGTCTGACCATCGTATTTTTTGATGGGGACTGGCTTAAATCCTTTTGGCCATCGAGCTATGTGAAGCCTAGGGATGTAAGCTTTGATGCCATCGATCTCATCATCGGTCGGCATCATCGACCGCTTATGTCGGTCTGGGGACAGAGTTGCACAGGAGCCATGTCGCAGACCAACATCGTCATGATGATGACGACGCCGATGGTCATTATCATCGTTATCGTGCCAATCTTGATCGTCACGTCAACGTCAGTCATCGCGGTTATGCCTTGGAGGAGGATCTTGACGGTCCTCTCGTCGGTTGTCCCGTCGGTCGTCCATTCTCCAATCACGGTCTTCTTCCTCATAGCATCGGTTGTCCCGAGCGTGTTCTTCATAGTGAGAGTTGATGGTATCTCGTCCATCACAGATACTGAGGGAATTTCTTAGCTCTTCATGCCTATGCCGTCCTCATGAAGATGCATGACTAGAGCTTGTGACCGACTGAGATTTTGCGGCCTCTTGAGCCGCAACGGCCTTAAGCATAGCCACCGCCTTCTGCATCGCAGGGGTCTGATAATTCGCATCGACCATTAGGGTGTCGAGCAATATTTTGGCCCCTGTGATGTTATTCTGAGGAGTGTGGTAGACCTTGACACCATCCACTTCGAGTTCTAGACTGAGATCCAGTTGGCATGCGTTGCATGAACCGCGCGACCCTCTTGGTCGACGGCAGTGTCCGACCGATAAGTCATCAGCTGGAGGGTCCTCCTCCTATTGACCTCCTTCGGCTAATGTATTCGGGTGGCCATCAACAGGGTTATATTCATGTTCACCATCTTGGTCACTATCTTGGTCTCCATCCATCGGATCTGCTATATCCACCATGTTGACAGTATGGGGATATGGGTAAGCGGATCCGACCGAGTCCTCATCAAAAGATCGATCCGATTTGGAATCGTTCCTGAAGGAAGGATCTTCTTCCTCAGATCCGAGTGGAACTAATGCGGGGATCATGCCAGACGAACTCGGTGATCATGCCATGGAAACGGCTGTGGCCAAGTCGGATCTATGGTTCTCCAGACCTAGGGCTCCGTTGTCGCCGACTGTGTAGTCGAGTGATCCAAAGGAGATCTTGAAGTCCGCTGAGTACTGGATGATGGGAATTTTGGCCATTGTAGTCGACGGAGAATCCTGGTGAGCCTTGTCCCCTTCCTAGCGCGCCAACTGTCGAAGCTTGAGATCGGTAGAAAAATGTATAGGGCTACGTCAAAACTAAGAACTACAATGGTAACACAAGACGCCAAGTTATACAGGTTCGGGCCCTCTCGATGAGAGTAAAAACCCGACGTCCTGTGTTCTGTGTGTTGTATTGATGTTGCAGAAAAAACTTGTCCCTCGATGAGGGATACCCTGCTGCCTTATATATCCAGTCAGCAGGGAGGTACATGAAGAGTCCTAGTAGTAACCCCTTAGGGTTTACATAGAAAGTCTATCTCTACATGCGTTGTGCTCCAAGTTGAGTCGGTTGGTTTCCTTGTTAATGAAGTACCCGGTCGGCTTCCGACTTAGTCATGTATGAGGATACTCATAAGGCAAGAATCCCACACTTTTTTACCTTATGATGATTGTCTATGACATCCTTGGTGATTAATGACAATGACCACAAGCATGGAGGCTTGTGAACTTGATGGAGTGCAAGGGTTGATAGAGATGGATCAAAGCGGAGGACAAGTTATGGTGCAAGTGTTTGGAAAACTTGAGTAGTTGTTAGGGCTTTGAGTCCATATGAAAAACCGGACTATCAAGGGGGTCTACGTCATTCTGTTAGGTCATGTCTAGTCGGTGATGTGCAAGGTTCCTCGGTGAAACCACAAGCACTAGGTGACAGTGGAGGAGCCAAGGAGCTGTTTGGAGAATCCGGGAAACGAAGTCAAGCAAGGATGACAAGTTTCGGCTTCTGGACATAGAGACCGGACAGAGGGGTCAGTGGAGATCGTACTGTACGGTCACTATGTGGTTTTGTCCGGAGGCTACAGTGGGCAGCGAGGAAACTGCCAAGTCTGGAGAGCTATAGAGACCAGATGGTCCGTATACTGACCGGACAGTCCGGTCAGTGGAGTACAGGCTTGGGCAGCGAGGAAGCAATGCTGAAAAAGTTTCATGAGTGGAGAGAGAAACTGGCCGGACGGTCCAGTCAGTTGACCGGACAGTCCGGTCAGTACAGGAATCGCCTACGCACAGAGGAGCCAACGGCTGAGGAGAGCCCTTACAGAGTGACCAGACGGTCCGGTCAGGTAGAGACCGGACAGTCCTGTCAGTGCATCCAGAAAGGTGATTTCATGAGGCAACGGCTAGTTTAAGGTTGGGAGCCTATATAACTTCGTTGTTGGGGTCTTGGAGACCTCTCCTGGCCAGTGGAATACATGAGAGCATTTGGTAAGGTCCAAGAGGAAAAGAGGAGAGCACTAGGCGGATATATTGTATATCTTGAGAGTGCTAGAGAATAGTTGCTTGAGCATCTTGCATATCTAAGGCTATGGTGTCCTTGAGGGTGTGATATAGATTGTGACTCTTGGTCTATGGTGAGACCTAGACCGGTTAGGTGTCGTTTATCGAGCCTATCATGATCGGTTGTGAGGGCCGTCACACGTTTGTACATGGTTTAAGCCCGTCGGTGAAAGGGGCATCGCTAGTGAGCGCCTGTGTCGGCTTGGGGAGTCCAGCAAGTTCTCGAGGGAGGCAAGCTTGTGCTTTGTGCAGTGGTGACGAACACGGTGTCTTCACTGTAGGAGTGATTGCGGGCTCGTGGGCGAGAACTCCACTTGGTAGCGGGAGGGACCGGGACTCCGGCGGGAGTGGTCCAACGAGGATTTGGGGAAGGCGTCCATCCTTCCGAGGAAAAATCATGATGTAACACCCTGATTTTTCAAAATTTAGGATACTTTAAAATTTTCTTAAATAAATTAATTTATTAATATTTTGTTAGCAAATAAATTACTTTCTAAAGAAGGCATTTAAATATAAGTTATTTTTAAAAACTTTGATTTGTTGCATTCATGCTTCCATATTTGCATTTAAATATAAGTATTTTTAAATCGTGTAGAATCTGTTTTAGAATTTTATTTAGGAAATAGCTATTGGAAATAGAAAACAGACTGGAGAAAAGAAAAAAAAGCCAGACCTGGCCATGGGCCAAATTTCCCAGGCCCAATTCTCCCCATCCCCTCTCCCTTTCTGGCCTCGGGCCAAAATTCCCTTCCCTGGCCCAGTCCTCTCTCCTCTCTCCCCTCCTCCTGCCTGGGCTAGATCCTCCCCGTAGCCTCTCTCCCCTCCTCCTGCCTGGGCTAGATCCTCCCCGCGGCCAGCTCCCTTTTCCTCTCGGCCTGCCAGCCACCACGGCCCAGCCAGCCCCACACCTCGCTCGGCCCACCCGCATCCCGGGCCGCGTGCACGCCCGAGCCCGCCGCCTTTCCCCCCCCACCGTCACGACCCCGCTACCTCGCTGTTCCTGTCGCACGCTGCAGCGCCGTTGCCGCCGAACGCCGCCGCCTCGCGTTGACCCGCCTCGACACCTCCCCGTCTCACGTCGCGCTTCCGCCTCCCCCGCTCCCCTTCTCACCGCATTCCACGCGCGGGCATCCGCTCCCGCGAGCTCCGGCAAGCCGGCAATGCCGTCGCCGCGCCCGGTCCATGGTGGACCGTGGCCTCCTGGTCCACAAGCCCTGTGGACCTAGTCCACGGGATTATTTTTGTTTTGTTTTAGTTTATTTATTTTTTATATATGTTATTTGTTTATTTATTTATTTTGTATAATTACCAATAAATGCCAGTTTTGTGAATAGGCCCCTGAGCTTTATTTTAATAACATTTTAATTCTAAAAACATTACATAACCCTTATAAAATTATAATTGCAACCCTAAGTTTTTATATAATTATTTTCTAGCACTATAATTTTTACAACAAAGCCCCTAGTGTTTTCCTAAATTATGTCTTAGCCCCTAGATTTTATAAAAACACCCTTGTACACGTTTGAATTATATTTTAATCTTATAATTTTTCAAAAACAACCCTATATCTTTTAGTAACTTTATCTTAGCCCTAAATTTTTCTAATTAAAAATTTAGGTTGGGCATTTTTACACTTAGGCCCCTATTCTTATTTCTAATTATGTTTTAGTCCTGACTTTTTACAATTTAGTCCTTGAACTTTCTGCAAATTACACTTTTGGTACCTAATATTTTCATAAATTATATTTTATACTTACATTTTACAATTTAGCCCTTCTATTTTCTAAAAGTACTTTTAGGCCCTTTAACTTGTCTGTTTTTTATGTTTTAACCCTTGAAACTTCAAATAGCCATAACTTTTCAACCGTAGCTCAGGAATGAGAAATTCTTTCACCAGAGCAATCGTAGTGTTTAATATTAATTCTTCGTACTGTTTTATAATATATTACTAATTTACTATTTTAACCCTAAAACTTAAACCTTTATAACTTTTTACTCGTAACTCCGATTGGGGCGATTCTTGCGCTCATGCGACCGTAGCAACGCGTACTTTTTTTCATAGTATTGTTTTCCTTGTTGTTTGTTACTGTATGGTGTGTTGTTTCTTAGTGTGTTTGTATGCTTGTGTTTCCGGTGTGACGTTGAGTAGACGAACCGCTGTTAGAGAACTTCCGGGATCTCCATCTTGAATACTTTGAGCAGCAACAAAGGAAACCAGGCAAGTGTCCTTGATGCATTTTGAACCAACATTTTATATTCTCTCTATCTCTATGCATGCTTGTTAATATTGAATCCCATGTGTCATATCCTGTTCCATATTATTCCTTGTCGCCTGGGTTCTGGTGTAGCTTATTAGTAAGGGAACGTCATGCTTAGTTTGTTACGTCGGGAATGGAAGTCTCTAATATAATCTAGACTAATGGTTCACTTTAATATAATGATCATGAGGGATGGTTAATCCTTTTTAGCAACATGGAACCTAGGTGATCCAAGCAGGAGGATGGCAAGGATGGTGCGGGTATGCACGTGTACTCGGTATAGTACTGTGGGATTGTAGTGGTACCTGCTTGGGATCACAAGAGTAGTTTGTGGAGCGGCCACCCAGAAAAACCGCGCAAAGCACAGGGCTGATATGGGTAGGCTTGGTTTAGTATCGAGATGTCTTCTCAGTTCTGTGAGCAGTCAAGGAAGGAGGACAGGACAGTTTAATCTCGGACTCAGGCGATGGACGGTTTACTCCTAGCCACGACGCGAGAGGGGGCTTCTGTAGGAACAGTTTAATTCCACAGTGGTGAAACCTTAGCGTGGATTGTTAGCAAGCTGGGAAGCCCTATGAAAGACCTTGTGGTGATCTCTTGGCCTCACACCTATGGTAGTGTGATTTGGGCAATATGGAGACTCTCTAGTCACTGCATAGTGATGAAATCACCAACCTGTGGGTAAAGTTGTGCAACCTCTACAGAGTGTCAAACTATTATAACAATCGTGCTCACGGTCATGAGCGGCCTGGATCCTCACACATTTAGGAAGGTGGTTTATGGGTGGACTTGGTGGGTAGCCAAGTTTGGTTTGGGCGGTTTAACCCATGGTTTGCTAGAGGCAGTGTAACCTATAGTGTGGTTTCTTATGGGCAGTTTAACCCACGGTTTGCTACAGGCGGTGTAACCTGTAGTGTGGTTTCCTATGGGCGGTTTAACCCATGGTTGGCTATAGGTGGTTTAACCTGTAGTGTTGGACATATGAGATAACTGGTGGGAACTTTTCACCTAGTAAGTAGGAGTGTTTTTCAAATGGTCTTAGGTGTAGTGCTCATTTATGCAAATGAACCATTGTGTTAGCATTTCTTCTATTAAACTTGCATGTCATATTTTCCCCCACTTGCTGAGTACGGCATGTGCTCACCCTTGCTATTTCCCTTTGTTATTGTACTATAAACTGCTGCTCAGAAGATGGAGATATGGACTACATTGATGAAGACTACTACTAGGCGTGCGTGCCCCCGGTCGATTGCCTGTGGTGTTATGGTGTCTTCTGCTGCTATTTAGTTTGAGACTCAATTTAGTCTTCCAAGACAATTATTTATGTAATAATGGTACGCTTTATTAATGACATTAGTTATACTGTTATTCACTTTACTGTCGATATGTGTGAAACTTGTTCCTGGGCACACATATGATAAGCACTTGGTTTTGTCCTTAAAACCGGGTGTGACAGAAGTGATATCAGAGCCGTGTTGATCGTAGGACGCTAGCTTAGATAGAGTGGTCGTGTTCTAAGGTCTATTTTACAAACTACAAACTATTTTTAAAACTCTTTGACTTAAAATTATAGTCTTGTTTATTCACTTCTGTTGTTGGTCTTGTTTTACCATTTGGTTTACAAAACTCTTTTATTAATTCATCTCTCCTATTCAAAATTGCTTAGATGGTCCGTACCAAGAAGACATGCCATAGGTGTGACCAGTACCCAAGTGTTTGGCCTTTACTAGCGCTTGTCCCACTCAGATCTGATGAAAAGTTTCGGATAGAAGAGGCTGAACAAGAGATGGTGCCATCATCGAGTCCACCACCTTATCATGACACTCGACTCTTCAAGGATGCGGAAATTAATGCTGGAAGGTTACCTCACATGCTTTGGGAGATGCTACAACGGTTAGGTAATGAGAAGCCACCAGAGTATTGTGGTACCCAAGTAATCTATGAAGGTTCTGAGCCTGTATGGAAGGTTCAAGTTCATATTTTTCCTCCAAGGCCGCTCAGAGGAACTTTTGAGGTGGAAAGGATTCATGAGGCCATTGCTCCATGGAAGACTTTCTCCGTCGGGATTTGTGATGCCGCTCGTCAAGCTTGCATGGTCATTCGCTCCCGTTATCGCCAGTATTTTGAAGATACAAAGTATGCTTATTTCCCTCAGCGTGCAAGTGGATCCACCTACATTCACGCATAGCCTGTACCTGGACAAGGACACGCGAAGTTTAAGAGGCAAGTCACTCTTACCACGGTGATTTCCAGGGAGTTGGATACAACCACGGAGGAACTAGGGTTTTGGCAGGAGAAATATGAGGAGGCAATGAAGATAGTTCGCCAGCTCAAGCGATGTTTGCCGGATGATGTGGACCTACCTTCGCAAAAAGAGCTAAAGGATGTGACTCCTTCCTCACCACCTCGCAGAATGTCTAGTCGTACCCCACCAGCTTACGTTATCCCCAACCAGGACAAGGATTAGGAAGTTTATCCCCGAGTGGCTTCATAGGCATCGAGTAGTTATATCGAGTCGAATAAAATGTAATAGCATAGCGAGAGAGGATTTTAGTGTTTGCACGTCCTTTGGATTGGTTTGCTAGTTTGATTGGTGTGATGAGTGTGATTTGAATCTTTTGTAATGAGTGCCGATGCGATGCAAGGCCTGTCTTGCAATCACATCCTTATACTATACTTTTACTCCTACCTTATTAGAGATTAGTTAATTGGGGTATCTCTTTATCTATCTTTTTATTTCACACCTCTTTTCCTACTTGACCTTATCATATCCTTGCACTTTACCTATATCTTCCACCCATTTTTGCTTACCGTATCCCGCCTACATCAGATGGTGAGAGGTGGGAACCGCAACATGAACAACAACCATGAGGAATAGGAGCAGCCACCCCCGCAGATCTCCATGGAACAACTCATGACTATGCAGACACAACTTCTCCAGAACATGCAACAGACCCTGGTGCAGCCACAACCCAACAATGTCTCAGGAGCTACTCCCCAACCTAGAGACAAGCTTGGAGATTTCCAACGGACCAAGCCCCCAACTTTCTCTCACTCTGTGGAGCCCATGGATGCAGATGACTGGCTAAAGACTATTGATAAGAAGCTGTAAGTCACTCAATGCTACAACAGGGAGAAAGTGTTATTTGCCGCACATCAGCTTGTTGGACCCGCTGTTGATTGGTGGGATGCTTTTGTTGCAGCCCATGAGGAGCCTGGTAGTATCAACTGGCATGAGTTCCAGAATAGCTTTAGGTCTCACCATGTGCCTCAGGGGGTAATAAGGCTGAAGAAGAAGGAGTTCCGGGATCTGAAGCAAGGATGCATGACCGTAAATGAGTATGTTGCTCGTTTCACCCAGTTGTCAAGGTATGCCCCAGGAGAAGTGGACACAGATGAGAAGAAGTGCGGGTGTTTTCTTGATGGGTTCAATGATGGTCTCGCCTATGCACTTGAGGCTCGTAACTATGCGAACTTTCAAGAGATGGTGGATAAAGCTCTAGTCCTAGAGAACAGAAGGTCGAGGATGGATGGCAAGCGCAAGCTAGAGCATCAAGGTCAGCAAGGAGGCAGCAACACTAGGCCTCGCCTTGGATCATCTTCTGGTGGATCCGTATTCTATTATGGACAACAGAGTGGACAACACAGAACTCAACCTGTAGGTCAGGGTTTCGTTACCCCTCAACGTCAGTTTCAACGTCCTAACTCTCAGACGCCTTCCCCGTCAGCTCAAACTCAGCAAAGGTCTAATGGCAATTAAACCCCAATGACCAATAGGAACTGCTACAGGTGTGGAGAAAAGGGTCATTTTGCTAACCAATGCATCAATCCGCAGATGCGCCAACCTCCAACCGAAGATGTTGCCCCAACACCCAACCGCAATGGAAACTCTGCCCCGACAGCAGCCAGGCAGAACTATGCGAGAGGTCGAGTCAACCAGGTTGCTCTTGAAGATGCTCAGGAATCTCCAGACGTTGTTCTTGGTATGTTGCTCGTAAACTCAAACCCTGTTGTAGTTTTATTTGATTCTGGAGCATCACATTTATTCATATCGTCCAAATATATGGCCAAGTACAACATTCCCATCACCTTGCTCAGGAATAAGATGATAGTTAGTTCACCTGGAGGGGAATTGAAAGCAGAACATGGATGTCATAAATTAAGTGTTAGCATAAGGGGGGGGGTAGACTTTACTACGAGTTTCATCGTTTTGGATTCCAAGGGAATAGATGTGATACTCGGGATGGATTGGTTAACCAAGCACAAGGGAATCATAGACTGTGCTAGAAAGGCTGTCAAGTTGATACATCCTAATGGAGCAGAGGTGGGATATGTGACAACAGCATTGCCACACGACAAGGAAAGGTTACGCAAGGATGCACCCAACAAAGTGAGAGCCTAGTTTCTTTCTTTTCTTTCCGATCCTGTCCGAATCTCGGGATGAGATTCCTTTTAAGGGGGGTAGGTTTGTAACACCCTAATTTTTCAAAATTTAGGATACTTTAAAATTTTCTGAAATAAATTAATTTATTAATATTTTTTTAGCACATAAATTACTTTCTAAAGAAGGCATTTAAATATAAGTTATTTTTAAAAACTTTGATTTGTTGCATTCATGCTTCCATAGTTGCATTAGGATTTTATTATGTGCAAAAGTCTTTTTAAATCATGTAGAATCTGTTTTAGAATTTTATTTAGGAAATAGCTATTGGAAATAGAAAACAGAATGGAGAAAAGAAAAAAAGCCAGACCTCGCTGTGGGCCAAATTTCCCTGGCCCAATTTCCCCCCATCCCCTCTCCCGTTCTGGCCTCGGGCCGAAATTCCCTTCCCTAGCCCAGTCCTCTCTCCTCTCTCCCCTCCTCCCGCCTAGGCCAGATCCTCCCCGTGGCCCACTCCCTTTTCCTCTCGGCCTGCCAGCCGCCACGGCCCAGCCAGCCCCGCGCCTCGCTCGGCCCACCCGCACCCCGGCCCATGCGCGCGCCCGAGCCCGAACCCCCGGCGTCGCCCCCGCCCCGAACCCTAGCCCTGCCGCCGCCGCCACCTAGGCGAGCGCGCCTGGCCGCCTAGGGGCCCGCGCCCCTATAAATAGGGGGGACCCCTCCCCACGCTGCCTTTCCCCCCAGCCGCCGCGACCCCGCCGCCTCGCCATTCCTGTCGCACGCCGCAGCGCCGTTGTCGCTGAACGCCGCCGCCTCGCGCCGACCCGCTTCGACCCCTCCCCATCTCGTGCCGCGCTTCCGGTGAGCCCGCTTCCCTTGCCGCCTCCCCCGCTCCCCTTCTCGCCACCTTCCGCGCACGGGCAGCCGCTCCCGCGAGCTCCGGCAAGCCGGCAATGCCACCACCGCGCCCGATCCATGGTGGACCGTGGCCTCCTGGTCCACAAGCCCGATGGACCTAGTCCACGGGATTATTTTATTATATTTCTTTTTTCATATATGTTATTTGTTTATTTATTTATTTTGTATAATTACCAGTAAATGCTAGTTTTGTTAATAGGCCCCTGAGCTTTATAATATATTACTAATTCACTATTTTAACCCTAAAACTATAAACCTTTATAACTTTTTACTCGTAACTCCGATTGGGGCGATTCTTGCGCGCACGCGACCGTAGCAACGCGTACTTTTTTTCATAGTATTGTTTTCCTTGTTGTTTGTTACTGTATGGTGTGTTGTTTCTTAGTGTGTTCGTATGCTTGTGTTTCCGGTTTGACGTTGAATAGACGAACCACTATTAGAGAACTTCTGGGATGTCCATCTTGAAGACTTTGAGCAGCAGCAAAGGGAACCAGGCAAGTGTCCTTGATGCATTTTGAACCTACGTTTTATATTCTCTCTATCTCTATGCATGCTTGTTAATATTGAATCCCATGTGTCATATCCTGTTCCATATTATTCCGTGTCGCCTAGATTCTGGTGTAGCTTATTAGTAAGGGTACGTCATGCTTAGTTTACTATGTCAGGAATGGAAGTGTCTAATGTTAATCTTGACTAACGGTTCACTTTTTAGCAACATGGAACCTAGATGATCCAAGAAGGAGGATGGCAAGGATGGTGCGGGTATGCACATGTACTCGGTATAGTACTATGGGATTGTGGTGGTACCTGCTTGGGATCACAAGAGTAGTTTGTGGAGCGGCCACCAAGGAAAACCGCGCAAAGCACAGGGCTGATATGGGTAGGCTTGGTTTAGTATCGAGATGTCTTCCCAATTCTGTGAGCAGTCGAGGAAGGAGGACAGGACGGTTTAATCTCGGACTCAGGCGATGGACGGTTTACTCCTAGCCACGGCGCCAAAGGGGGCTTCTGTTGGAATGGTTTAATTCTGCAACGGTGAAACCTTAGCGTGGATTGTTAGCAAGCTGGGAAGCCCTCTGAAAGACCTTATGGTGATCTCTTGGCCTCACACCTATGGCAGTGTGATTTGGGCAACATGGAGACTCTCTAGTCACTGCATAGTGATGAAATCACCAACCTGTGGGTAAAGTTGTGCAACCTCTGCAGAGTGTCAAACTGTTATAACAGCCGTGCTCACGGTCATGAGCGGCCTGGATTCTCAAACATTTAGGAAGGTGGTTTATGGGTGGACTTGGTGGGTAGCCAAGTTTTGTTTGGGCGGTTTAACCCATGGTTTGCTACAGGCGGTGTAACCTGTAGTGTGGTTTCTTATGGTTGGTTTAACCCATGGTTTGCTACAGGCGGTGTAACGTGTAGTATGGTTTCCTATGGGCGGTTTAACCCATGGTTGGCTACAGGTGGTTTAACCTGTAGTGTTGGACAGATGAGATAACTGGTGGGAACTTTTCACCTAGTAAGTACGAGTGCTTTTCAAATGGTCTTAGGTGTAGTGCTCATTTATGAAAATGAACCATTGTGTTAGCTTTTCTTCTATTAAACTTGCATGTCATATTTTCCCCCACTTGCTGAGTACGGTATGTGCTCCCCCTTGCTATTTCCCTTTGTTGTTGTACTATAAACTGCTGCTCAGAAGATGGAGATACGGACTACATTGATGAAGACTACTACTAGGCGTGCGTGCCCCCAGTCGATTGCCTGTGGTGTTATGGTGTCTTCCCCTGCTATTTAGTTTGAGAGTCAATTTAGTATTCAAAGACAATTATTTATGTAATAATGGTACGCTTTATTAATGACATTGGTTATACTGTTATTCACTTTACTATCGATATGTGTGAAACTTGTTCCTGGGTACACATATGATAAGCACTTGGTTTTGTCCTTAAAACCGGGTGTGGCACATGAGCCATCCCTTACTCTACTCCTCACTATGATGCTTTACCTTCTGCATTTACATACCGTGCTATTCATGCTTGTGTGTTCTCCTAGTTCTAGTTGACTATCTTATAGACTTGCATGTTTAGGCTCCTTACTTGCTAGTAGTGTTTAAGCTTTCGCATTTGATGACTAGCATGAGTAGGAGTTGCATTGGTGTGCTTGATCACTAGAAATGCATAGGTGTTGTAGTGACTTGTGTGATCCACTAGTATGCATAGAGTGCCCTTATCTTTCATAGGATAATATTATTAGTGTGATCACCACTAGAATTGTGTAGGAGTTGGTTTGAGTGCTATCAGTGTTTGAGTAATTGGTAAAATTGGTACACAGTGGTAGTTCCCGATTCACCCCCCCCCCCCCCCCGTCTCGGTCACTACGATCCGTTCGACTGATGATGACTCTATTTTGACTAGCCGGGTGGCTGATTTCAGCCTGATATGACCGTGTCGGCTGAGTTCTGATTTCAGCCGTCACGACCCTGCTCGGGCCCTGATTTCAGCCTCATACGACCCAGTCGGCCAGCTGTTTTACGGCAGGATCGACCGACGGGGTGTTTCTTCATGTTTTTACCTAATTTTGGCCCTTTTGAACTTGCAAACACATATTTCACCAAAACTTGTGGAACTTTATTAGTTTAAACAAATACTCATGAAACTTTGGTCTTTACCTTGTATTTCCCGACCGGTTGGTGGCCAATATTGGGTTTTAAGGGCCACCAACACCTCCCCAAGCTTAAACCTTTGCTCGTCCCGAGCAAATTAAAACTTGGAAGTGATGGATCCGGAGTCTCTTCAATATTAGAGCCCTGCAAGGATCAAGTACACAAACACATACTCCTACAACTTAGGGGGAATAGTGAACCAGCACAATTTGATCACTAAGTCTTTCTCATTGTAAGTGGGGCTCTTAGGCATTTTATGACCTTGTCATGAGCGGTTGCAACTCCGAACAACTAGTTAGATTTTGTCACTCAACCTCCTACATGATCATGAGTCCAAAATTTTTGTAATGCTGCATAAGATTGAAAATGTTCCCTCTTGGTGCAATTTTTCACTATGACTCTCATGTCTCAAAAAATGTATTTCTTCACCAAGTGCTCATCATACTTTCTGAAATTTGGCTTTATATGTGGAGCTTGGTAGGATGGCACATTTAGTATGCATATTTTGTTAAGTTAAGAGATGGTCCTAGCGAAAAGACTTTGCACTTTCTCATTCCAACCATTTGGAAATAATGTCCAGGGGAGAGGGAGAGAATGGACTCACACGAAGGAGTGGACTAGAACAATAGCAAAAAAAATCTTTATCAAAGACTCAATTTTTGTGCTAGAGTGAAAGGATGGTCGTTTATTTTTCTCAATGAATTTAATGAACCTTGAAACTTGACATTTGTACATCTATGAGAGCTGATATTTTTTCTCGTTCTTTCTTTCTTTCTTCTTTTCTTTCTTTCTTTTTCAGCCATCATAGTGTAGGGAAGCTAGTTCAATGGTTCAAATATTTTTGCAAACTTTTTCTGAGCATTTATTTTGGGAAGACCAAAATCTTTCTTGTAGGATCTAGGTTTTCGCAAAGGAGAGATTTTTGGCTAACATGCTTGGTGAAGTGGATGCTTGAATCCAATGTGGAAACCGCATAACCAAGCATGATTATTTGAGAACTCAAAGTTTATGGGAAGGAAAATGATTGGCTTTGAAAGTGCATGTCCTTCATAAGGATCAAATCCTAACCAAACTCTATGCATACATGGATAGCATAAAAGTAGGTTCATAATTAATATCTGGCCTTGGTAGGAATTTTTCCTATCATAGGAAAGACATACACCAAGTAGGGGGGGTCTTTATCGCAGCATGGTTTTGAAAGAAATAATTGGACTCTAATCATGAGGAGATCATAGACTAATCTAAAACATGCTATATCGTGAATTCCAACAACTAGACTTGGTGTTTATTAGCCATTTTGCACCCACTAAAACATAGAGAGACTAGCTTTGTCATCATGGCGGTCTACCATTACCCACCAAAATGAAGAGTAGAGGTTGTATACTTGAGGCTCATAGGGAGCTAATAGAGCACTATTCATCATTTCCATAGGCAAGGTAGAGACTAAGTTCTCAAATTTTATTTGAAAAGGGAAATATTTTTGTTCTTTTTGTTATGCAAATTTTTATGGTTTTTCTTCGAAAGATCAAAAAAATCTTTTTGGGTTTTCTTAAATTTTCTCAAAAATGCAAACAACTCAACTAGAGAAAAAGGAAGAGAGGATAGAACAAGCGGCGCACCTTGGTTGGGTACCTCCCCAAGCTTAGGTCTTTGCAAGACTTAAGCTTTGATGGCTTTCACTGCGGCAGGTCATACTCGATGTTGAAGTGGCGGAACAGTTGGTCCGTCATGGAGAGGTTCATCTCAGGCTGTTCAGACGTTTGTTGCTGCCATTCCTATGCATCCCTTATGGCTGCTTGTATTTCTTCAGTTCGTTCATTGGTTTCATAAGCATTGGCACCCAAGTATTGCATGTCTTCTTCCAACTCTGAAAAGTTGTACGATGTGAATCAGGCAGAACGACAAGTGCCTATGCCTCCATGAGGTTGGTGGTAACTCCCCGTCCCATAAGGATTTTATGGTTCATACTCTTCATGGAATGAACTATTGTAGTGTGATGAGCTAGTAAATCCAGGGACTTGTGGTTGCTCCCAATGGTATTGTGAGCTTCTCGAGGCACCCGTTCGAGGTGCTCTTGTCCCTGGCCTATCCCCTGAAACACTATGTCATGCACACATCTGACCGTGTTGAGCGCGTACTCGAAATCTGTGAGGACGCCGATTCACTCGAGGAAGTTGTGGTCAAACTTGCGCACGGATATGAACTCCCGGTCCCGAATGGTGGTCATCATAGTCATTGAACACCATATTCTCTTCACATTCCATGAACTTGTCAAACTCTTCATCTTGCATGCTTTGCTCCGTTGGAGCTTCGCATATGGACATTGTGTCCGAGAGATTATTCGGAGCATGCCCATACGAAGCTCCTGAGCGCTTGGCTTCTGAGCGCTCACTTGGCGTGCGCCTCCCACGGCTCGAGCCGCTACTGCTGCTGAACTTGGTGTAGAGGCCTCTCCAAATATTTGCCATTCCTACAAAAGGGTTACTTGGACACAATACCCGAAGGACAAAATGATGATAATGGTTTGCAGTTAGTCGTTCAGTAAGTAGTCCAAGTGTTAGTCGTTCAAACGTGCAAGGGTGACAACAAATTCTCTCTAGTTGGTTTTATTGCAGCACACTTTTATTGCTAAGTGCAAAGTGCACTTACTAGAGAGGGCTAGTGAAGTGAGAGGAGTGCAAAGGGAGAGAGTTTGTGAGGGAGAGAAGATGTTTTTAGCCCAAAGTTTTGGGTGGAGAAGAAAGGAAGAGTGAGCCTTCTATTTATAGGCTCGAGGGGAGCCTTAGGGAGAAGAGTGGCTAGGCCCGGCAGCAACCAACGCCGGGCGGCGGGCCAGGCCGGGCGGTGCCCCATGCCGGCCGCACTCATTTTTCCTCCTACTTGGGTGCATTATTGGTGGCCAAGTTGCTTGTAAAGGTGCCATGTGAAATGCATGCCTCTATTATTCCGGAAAAGGAGAGTGGATAGGGAGCAAGGAGGGATTGATGGGATGGCCAAAGTTAGAATTTTGCAATGAGTGTTCTGCCCTCTATTGTGCCTAGGTGAATAGGGTGGCAGGTGAGAGTGGATGATGAAAAGATGGAGTGATTTGAGTGGCTCTCATTCACTTGTTTTCACTCATGCTGGGCCTTTTGCCTAAAGGGAAAGCTGGCCACACCTCCACCACTAATGGCCATCATCTCTACATTAAAAGTGCCAAGAATCCAATAAAAAGTTGTGTCGAGCGACATGGCTTGCCGGACGGCGGAAATGACCCAGCCAGGTGGTCGTTTTCATGAAAAATGACCCCCAGGGTGCTAAAACTGGACTGGGTTATTTCAGGTTAGGTGGCTCAAGATTAGCTAGCTGGGTGATTCGCCAAATATGACCTCTCGGGTGCTAGAATTTGATAGAATCTGACCTCCCAAAATTTTACCCAGCTGGGTGATCATTTTCATGGAATATGACCTCCCAGTTTGCTGAAATCCGACTAGTCGGGTTGGATGATCAGACCATCACCCGGAGGGTCGTTTTTGCTGAAATTTGACCTCCCGGGTGCTAATATTTGACTGGTTGGGTTGGATTCTGGGTATTTAAATATTACCTAGCCAGGTGGTCGTTTTCATGAAATACGACCTCCAGGGTGCTGAAAACTGACTGGCTGGACAGGAGCCTCAGATTATCACCCGGGTGGTCGTTTTTGATGAAATTTGACCTCCCGCGCAATAAATTTGGCCGAGCCATCACCAATCTTTTTTAACCTAATTTAGTGGTTAGGGAAAATAAAACTAATTTAATGAGAGGTAAGGAAAAGGAGGGGGATAAATATCGGTTTACCTCCTGACGAGGGTCCGGATTTTACGTCTCGAACAAGACGTTCTCTGCGTTTAATTCTTCGTGGTGCCCATCGTGGATGGAGAATTTTGCATGATTGATGCAACTTCTTTCTTCCGCCATACTTGTTTGATTTTCTTTGGCTTGGCGGCAACCTTTCTCTTTACCTCCTATGGCTCGTTCTTCTTCTTGAGCAGCGGTGGTGCGCTTTCAACTTTGACCACTGGTGCATTCGATTTTGGTGCAATTGGGTATACTTCTATTTTCTGCACCATGATAGGATTTTTGCCATAAAAGATGAGTACCTGATTGCATTGTTCCATTCGAGGCTTGAAGGCGAACTTTTCGTTGTATCCATTAATGTTAAGGTGGACTTCTCCAGCCCCAACATCAATGTTGGCATTTGCGGTGCTAAGGACCAACCTTCGTAGTATAAGAGGTATCTTTGTATTGGCCTCCATGTCTAGCACCACAAAGTCAACGGGAACGAGAGAGTTCCTTATCCTTAGGGGTACATCCTCCGTAATGCCCGCCGGGTAGCGAACTGTTTTGTCAGTGAGCTGCAAGCACATTGCTGTAGGGGATAATGAATTGACATCGAGTTTGTCATACACTACCTTTGGCATGACGCTCACGCTCGCCCCCAAGTCACAAAGGGCGTTGTTGAATTGTTGCAGCCCAATGGAACAAGGGATGGTTGGGCATCCCGGATCTCGCTTCTTTTCTGGAAGAGAGCTCAAGATAGCGGCGCTACATTCCTCCGTCAATTTGACAACCTCCATGGATGGCATTGGGCATTTGCTGTTGAGGATGTCCTTTAGGTACTTGGATTAGGAACCTGCATAGCATCAAGTAGTGGTATGTTGACATATAATTTCTTTATTACCTCCACAAACTTCCTGAATTGTTCATCCAACGTTGGCTTCCTCTGTCGAGGAAAAATGGCAACATCGGGGTATCATAGAACTCGTGCGGTGCTTTCTTGAGGGGTGCTTTTGCCTCCTCAACCTCAATTTCTTCCTCCCCTTCTGACTCCTCATCAGTTTCCCCGGTCCTCCCTGCAGTGTTAGGATTTGGCGGATCCTATGTAGATTTTCCGCCTCTAGTTGTGACGGCATTCACATTTTCCTTGGGGTTAGCTTCCGGCTGACCAGGGAGCTTGCCCAAGTTAGGCTTAACAAAAGAAGCAGCCAGCTCAACAATTTGTGTTTCTAGAATTTTGTTATGGCTAAGCTAGTTTTGGAGAGAGGTATTAAATGCTTCCATACGTGAATCTATGCTTTCTAGGACTTTATCAGAAGCAATAAATTTCCTACTAATACTTTCATTAATTTTAGATTGTCCTAGAACAAGATCACGAAAGGAAGGTTCATTACGAGTAAAGTTGCCAGAGTTACCCATGTTCTTGTCGAAGGAGAGGTTTGGTTGGGACTCCCATCCGAAGTTATTCGTACGGGGCCTAAACCCGTTGTTGTTGCTGTTATTGTTGTTGAGATAGTTCACTCCTTCTTCTTGAGTCTCTGGGCAACGGCTTCCCATGTGTCCAACATTCCCACAAACTGACTTGCGAGAGTCTAAGGATTGGGCAGTTTGCGGCGAATCTATATTCTTCAAAAGATGATCCATATTGATTGCTAGCATGTCAATATCATCAATGTCACACCCGGTTCCAACGACCGAACAGGAATGCATTTGTATGCGTGCCCAGGATCAAGTTTTCACGCACACATGACAATTATTGTGATAAAAGAATGATATCTTTATTAAATTGATAATATTATTACAAGAGTGACCTGTAGGTCAAAAGAAAAAGATTACATGGCAGCGGAATAAACTAAGCATTGGCGTCCTTCAGCTCCCACAGGAAGTCGACCAGAAGACCGCATGCCTAGACTCCTCCATCGTCTTCATAGTTGTACCTTCATTCTCCTGTAGCTGAGCAGCAATGTGGTATATAGCAAGGGTGAGTACGTGTCGTACTCAGCAAGTGGGGGAAAAGATGACATGGGGCTAAAGACAAGGAAGGCTTAATGGGGTTTATAGCATGAGCTTTTAATTAACATATGAATCCTATTTACTAAGTGGGGTCATCCCAACCATCAATCCACAAGGTGCTATCAAACAAGTCTAATCCCATCCACCATTTAACCGTTCTCAACCTTCACCATCCACACCCAAACTAATCCTGTGAGGACTCCAGGCCGCTCTTGACCGTGAGCACGGCTATCATGATAGTTTGATATTCTACAGAGTTTGTACCACTTTACCCACAAGTCATGATTTCGTTCCCTGTTGCCAGGTGGACTAATGTCTCCATGTTGCCATGCCAGCCAAGCACTAGCACACTACCTTAGGTGTGCGGCCAGGAGATCACTACAAGGCTTTTACAAAGGGTCTCCCAGTACATGCTAGCCACTAAGGTTCCACTCCCGTCCATAAGTGATAGCCCATCACTAAGTAGCTCATCACCCTAGGAGCCCCCTCTTGAGCCATTCGGATACAAGGACAGTCCTCTTGACTTCTATTCCCCGCTCCACCAAAATGCAGCAAGGACACTAGGAGAACTCCTAATTAATTAGCCAAGCTGTTCCAAAGCAGCCTTGTGATGGCACTGTTGTCCTGGGTTATCGCTCCAAGTACCGGGTCCTAGGATCTACAACAAACCTACCACCACAGTTCATGTGCCCACGACACCACATCCATTCCATCCCACAACATGTAAGTCCATGTTGCTAATAGAATTACCAATCATTTTCTCACATGATATTGTTCATTAATCAAGATTAATATTAACCCCAACATCCCACAAGCAACCTAAGCATTATCTACCCACAACCATCCAACCAACTAGTTCAAGGCGACAAGGGAAAGGATAAAGCAATACTAGGGAAACCCTAACAATAGGTACCCATTCAATTGACACAAGCATGCATTTCTACAATAAATGTTATAATAGGTACAAGATGCATCAAGGAAAAGAAACATCATGGCTGGTAGTTTTACTTGCCTCTTGGCCCCTCTCCTCCCTTCCCAACCCTTTCCTCTCCCCTCCCTAGGCCTCTTATGTCACACCAGGATGCCCCTTGCGCTGGCTCACGAGCTCCCTTGCCCCTTCCACTTCATTCCCATCAAAGAGACACAAGTTCACCCCTTGTTACTTTCCTGTACAGCCATGATGCACCTGAATTCTAATCCTCGTTCCCGTCGATCTAGCCAATGAAATACCATGACATTTTTCCAGGAGATGAACCATGATGTTACCAATAACATATCCAAATATTACATTCATTGGAGTTCAGACGCGACGGGGATCCTGTTTGCAATGGCCACTCCTCTCTGTTCTGGGCACATCCAGCATGTACATCAGCATTTCCTCTTCAATTCCTCCCAATCCTGATGCTCTCTTGATGCAAACTTTATACCATGATGTGTTCTAGGAAACCAAGGACGTCTCCACAGGAGGGTTTGTGAATATCTGTCCTGAAACCTCTAGGAACGCGCCTGGCATTTGATCTGCCGCTGCACGACCTCATCATGATCCAGCCACTTGATCTCTCATCCAGGTGAGCTCTTGATGAAATCACCTTGTCCCAACCATGTTCCTGACAACAGAACATGTTTACGTTCAAGTATTTCCTTCAGATCACCAGCCTATCTATAGGAATGGGCACGTCTTTGTCATCGTATCTATACATCGACACCGCTCTCTGTTCTGGTGATGTTCAGTGCACACAACAGGAAGTCCCAAGTGATTGTATCCTATTCTCTGATCTTTCATATGCAAGGACAATACTATGGCGTGTTCCCACAAGTCCTTTCAACATCCACCAAAGGATTTACCAAGATCATAGACCATTCACCTAGTAATGTAGATGGTGTATCAACTATCGCTGAACAGGTTTACCATGTTCTGACCACTTGATATCCTTTTCAGTTTGATTTCTATCCAATTCATGATGTCCACATCATGTTCCAGATGTATGTCCATATGTTTGTTAACTTATTTCCTTAATTCCTATAGCCAATCTTTAGGAACGCACTTGTCTCTTAATGGATGTCTATTCTACCACTCCTGAAATCTCGACAGTAATTGTAATCAATTTTCCGTCGCTCCATTTGAATCCATCTGAAACAAACCATACCCCTAAACTCACCACTGCATGTTCTACAGGATGCCATGATCATATCATTGGGAAACCGTCAATGCCGACATCACCACTCAATGCCATGTTATTATCCACCTTGCACCATTACTTGTGGCATCGGGGCTTTCCACATTGCATAACCCTTGGTGAGCTCCTTGCGCCCCACTTTATATCTTGTGATTAGCCCCTGCTGTTGCATATTATCCTTAGATTGTATCTTTGATATTGATATATGCAAATAGGTGTGTGTTTGAAAACAGGAGAAGGAATCATGAAGACAAAGTCGGACAATCGGTAGTCATGGAGCAGCAACATATTTCACGGCAAGTGTCCTTGACACATCTTGTACCTATTATAACATTTATTGTAGAATTGCATGCTTGAGTCAAATGAATGGGTACCTATTGCTAGGGTTTCCCTAGTATTGCTTTATCCTTTCCCTTGTCGCCTTGAACTAGTTGGTTGGATGGTTGTGGGTAGATAATGCTTAGATTGCTTGTGGGATGTTGGGTTAATATTCATCTTGATTAATGAACTATGTCACTTCATGGGTGGAATGATAACGGTGCCGTTATGTTAATGCTTAATAGTTGTGGGATGTTATGTTAATGCTTAATAGTTGTGGGATGTTATGTTAATGCTTAACAGTTGTGGGATGTTATGTTAATAACATGGACTTAGGGATCTATGCAAGCCAGATGGAATGGATGTGGTGCCGTGGGCACATGGTTAGTGGTGGTAGGCTTGTTGTAGATCCTAGAAACCGGTTCTTGAAGCGGTAACCTAGGATAACGGTGCTATCACAAGGCTGCTATGGAACATTTGGTGGAGTGGGGAATGGAAGTCAAGAGGACTGTCCCTATATCCGAATGGCTCAAGAGGGGGATCCTGGGGTGATGAGTTTCTTGTTGATGGGTGATCACTTATGGACGGGAGTGGAACCTTTGTGGCTAGCATTACTGGAAGACCCTTTGTAAAAGCCTCGTAGTGATCTCCTGGACGCACACCTAAGGAAGTGTGCTAGTGCTTGGCTGGCATGGCTACATGGAGACTCTAGTCCACCTGGCAACAGGGGACGAAATCACGACTTGTGGGTAAAGTGGTACAAACTCTACAGAGTATCAAACTGTCATCACAGCCGTGGTCACGGTCAAGAGCGGCCTGGAATCCTCACAAGATTAGTTCGTTATGGGTTGGAATGGTTGGGAATGGTTGGATGGTGGATGGGATTGGACTTGGTTTGAATAGTACCCTGTTGATTAATGGTTGGGACGACCTCACCTAGTAATTAGGATGCTTAGGAAATTAAAAGCTCATGCAATAAACCCCTATAAGCCTTTCTTGTCTATAGCCCCATGTCATCTTTTCCCCCACTTACCGAGTACGACATGTACTCACCCTTGCTATATACCATATTGCTGCTCAGCTACAGGAGAAGGATGGTACAATGATGAAGACAATAGAGAAGAGCTCTAGGCATGCGGTCTTCCGGTCGACTTCCTGTGGGAGCTGAAGGATGCCAACGCTTAGTTTATTCCGCTACAATGTAATATTTTACTTTTGACTTACGAGTCACCTTTGTAATAATGTTATAGATTTAATAAAGATATTGTTCTTTTATCACAGTAATTGTCCTATGTGCGTGAGAACTTGTTCCTGGG
Organism: Eleusine coracana subsp. coracana; assembly: GCA_032690845.1. Lineage (NCBI taxonomy): Eukaryota > Viridiplantae > Streptophyta > Magnoliopsida > Poales > Poaceae > Eleusine > Eleusine coracana. Next base: position 34,744,243 of record CM064422.1, on the reverse strand, counting down.
CATGCAAACACATGCATTCGGTTTCGGTCGTTCAAACCGGGTGTGACAATCAGCTTGGTGAACTCCCATCATCTTGTGTTGCGGAGAGAAGAAGGAACCTCCAGCGGCTGCATCTAGGTGTCACGAGCGGGACGGTTGAGCCGATGGTAGAAGCATTGGATTAGCAACCAATCTTGCATTCCATGATGTGGGCATGCTAGAGTATACTCTTGGAAACGCTCCCATGCCTTAGGGATGCTTTCATCGGTTAGCTGTTGGAAACTTGAAATCTTATTCCGTAGGGCATTGGTCTTCCTAGCGGGAAGAACTTGGCAAGGAAGGCGTTGCAGCACTTGTCCCATGTGGTGAGCTCTTCTTGATTGCTATAGAACCACTGCTTCGTCTTCCCCAAGAGTGAAAATGGGAAAAAGCGAAGGTGAATGGCTTCAGGGGTCACATCCCTCATGGTGAAAGTGCTGCACACCACAAAAAACTATTGGAGGTGGGCGTTCGCATCTTCTGATGCCTTGCCACAGAAAGAACTGGCCAAAACCATGTTGATTAGGGCTGATTTCAGCTTGTAGCCTCCATTCCACAAGTTCGGGTTCGGGCCGATGCGTATGTTGTCAGCAGATGGGGCGGAGTAGCCACGGATCCTTCTCTCAGCCATGATCGGTTGAGCAAACATGGATGGGTATTGCTGTTGAGCTGGTGGGGTCGGAGGTGCTTCAAGAGCAAGTCTGGGTCAAGGCGGGGTTAGTTGTTGACGCACTCTCCTTAACAAAGCCTCTGGATCGTTGTGGTAGTTGTCTGGTAGGTCAAAACCAGTCATAAAGCATCCTTTTTACACCACAAATAAACAGAACAAGGGTAAGCCCGCTAAGGAAAGCGGTAACTCCTTAATAGAAATATCAATGTTAAAATTTCGATATCTTAGCCTATTGCTTCCCCAGCAACAGCTCCAGAATGCTTGTTGGCACTTCTTAACGTCGCACCAAATATTATCTGGTAACAACGCTCGAAGTGTTAATTGATGTTTGTTATGCTTTAAGAGAAGAGTGAACCAATCCGCAAGCGCACGGAACAACTATTGTAGCATTTCACCCGAGACTATTCCACGGTATTGTATTTATTTTCCTCTAGGAAGCTAGGCGTAAGAGTATCTTGGTTTAACAAAGATATGACCATAAGAGTTATACCAACTGACCAAAGATGGGGGTAAAGATATTCAATGATAAATAGGGGAGTTGTGATACAGGAGAAATCCACACTAAGACAGATAAAAGAGATTGATTACGCTAGTCGGGAGGGCAGCGAGTCTAAGTCTATAATTCCTAAGATAAACTTTCCTAAATCTAGTCAAGCGTCAAAATTCCTAGTTACTCGGGTTGAGTGCTTACACCAAATCCATGGTACAGCCTCGAGTAATAAGCTTACTTCAGGGCACGACAATGATCCACTAATAGGGTCGATAACTAACCTCATGCACTAGTGGGCACGTTACCGCTAGACAACCCTACTTGAGACTTCCCGAATGTGGTGGAATACTAAATGGATGGACAGGGCTGTCACCACCTACTGCCTACAACACAGCCCGTGGGGACGAATGCAAATCCAGCTACTGTTAACTTAGGCACCACGCCTACGCTTTCACTAGATATTCTTCCATTGCTTAGCGGAAGAATAGCTAGGAAGTAACCAAGTCTAAGTTCTATTTGACAACTAAACTTAATTAAATTCTAGCCGGGAATCAAGTAAACTATGCTTCAAAGTTCTTTCCCGATAATTGTAACTTGAGGAAATTGACTAAGTAAAGATAAATACTTAACAAGATAAATAAGGAAAAGATAATTGTATTTAATAAAAGATAAGTCTCACAAAAAGAGAAAAGAAACAAGAGGGCTCATACCAAGACTCTGAGACGATTTTCGGAATCCTGAGCTAAGCTCCCGACTAGACTCTAACTCCCGACTAACGAACCTACTCTACTAGTAAGAAAAGTAGTGGGAAATGGACTTCAATGTGCTTCACTTGCTTGATGATGTATTTCTGCCGAATTCCCCCTCTATTTATAGGTGGCGAAGGGGTGGCGGGTACTTGTAGGTGAAGGAGAGTCGTTGGGCAAAAATTCCCCCGCCGGGCGGCATGCACCACCGGGCAGCAAGCCAGGCCGGGCGGCCATTGGATGGAGTCGGTTCCCGACCGACTTGTTTTGGTTGGCGCAGATCTTGTCTTGATGGTGGTACCTTGGTCGGTTTGCGCTAGCATTCATGTTTTGGGGTTGGTAGGACTCATGGGCCTCATGGGCTTGCAACCCTGGCTGGCCAACCCAGGCCGGCCGGCATGCCAGGCCGGGCTGCAAGGGAGGTCGGGCGGCATGGGTGGCCGGGCGGCAGCCTAGACCGAGTGCCGAACCCTTTCGGGTCGCCCCATGACTTCTCCCGGTTAGGCCACTCATGGACCCTTTTTTCTTAGCCATATTCCATTACTTTTGGTCCGGGAGGAGAAAACAACTTCATATTGGAGTGTTTTGCAGAATTGGCTGGGTTGGTTGATCAGCCTGATGACGACTCTGTTTTGACTAGCCGGGTGGCTGATTTCAGCCTGATATGACCCTGTCGGCTGAGTTCTGATTTCAGTCGTCACGACCCTGCCCGGGCCCTGATTTCAGCCTCATACGACCCTGTCGGCCGGCTGTTTTATGGCATGATCGGCCGACGGGAAGTTTCTTCATGTTTTTACCTAATTTTGGCCCGTTTGAACCTGCAAACACATATTTCACCAAAACTTGTAGAACTTTATTAGTTTAAACAAATACTCATGAAACTTTGGTCTTTACCTTGCATTTCCTGACCAGTTGGTGGCCGATATTAGGTTTTAAGGGCCACCAACAGCAATTTACACCAGATTTCCCTTGCTTATCCTTTGGTGTTCTTCACCCACAAATTCCCTAAAAAATTTTCCTAAAAATTTATGCCGACGGAGGTCTGGCGGTTTGACCATCAGTAGGCGGCGGTCTGACCGTGCACGACTAGAGAGGTCCGAGGACCCAATCCCCAACGCGGTCTGACCGCGTGTGGTTACCGGTCCGACCGCCATGTGCTGACCGTGCTCGTCTAGAGGGTTCTAGGTCTCGGCATGTCACCGGCGGTCTGACCTCCAGTGGATCATGGTCTGACCTCCAGTCCTCAAACCAATTTGAATGTCAGTCAAAGTACCCGTTGATCCTGTGGCGGTCTGAGTGCCAGTTGCTTGAAGTCTGACCGCGAGATGCACAGAGTTCCCCAACGGCTAGTTTTTTATGCCTTGGCTATAAATACTGACGCCTCTTGTGCATTCGAGCTCTCTTGACACTCTAGGCTATATTGTTGAGCTATTTGGGCCCTCTCCTCTCTCACTCAATCTTTCATTGATCCATTGCGAGTGTGTGAGTTTCTAGTGCATAATCTTGAGAGATTTTTAGCATTGTGGCACTAGGTGTTCATCAAGCTAGCGACATTGGCTTGTTACTCTTGGAGGTTGCCGTGCTCCTAGTTAGCTTGGTGGAGTGGAATCCATGAGCCCTTCAAGAAGATTGTGAAGGAGGCCCGGAGTTGGTGTAAGAGGTTTTGTACTCACCTCACCGGAGCGGTAAAGGGTAACTCTAGTGAAATTGAGGTTTAGAGAGGTTCAAGGGATTGATTTGGCTTAAGATCAAGTAGCTCTTGTGTGAGCCCTTCTTGTTGGAGAAGTGAACTCTTGATAGAGTAGTGAATCAAAGGCTTCAATCCACCTCAACATGGATTAGGGGTGAACAGCAAGTCACCGAGACCACGCGATTAAATCGTGTCTCTCTTCTCTCTGTTTATTCATGTTGTTTACATTATTAGAGATGATGATGATGCATGTCACCTAGGTTTGCAAACCTTTAGCCTTCAACAAAGGTGTAGTTTCATTAGTTCGTGCCTTTGTTTTGTGTATTATTTCCGCTATCATTGTGTAGGTTATAAATTGTCAAAAACCGCCTATTCACCCCCCCCCCCTCTAGTCGGTATCCTAGATCCTAGACCACCCTAAACCCAACCTCAACACCTCGGACTAATCCCCACAAATTTCACTTTCCGCTGCATTCATCCCGTCATAAAAATTCCTACCCGATTCCAAACCCGACTCGGGTTTCTTGAAAACCGGCTTTGACATACCTTCAGTAAAACAGCCATAACTTTTCACTAGGTTGTCCGTTTTAGCTGAAATGTTTACAGGAGTTTTGTGACTTGGAAAGGGGTCATCCCAAACCGCCATAGGCCATTTGCCCTTCTCAAAAAAATTAAAAAAAATTGGCAAGTTAAAAAAAAATTCAAGTTGAAACCCAATGTTTTCTGAAACTTCAAGAATTTTTGTAGGCCACATCCTAGCTCTGTTTGAGCTTAATTTTCTGTGGATTATACCCCATTGTTAGTGAGTTGGAGAAAAATATCAAAATAAAATAAAATAAAATAAAAATAAATTTGGGATTTCTACTAGTGCTCCATCTAGCCCCGTGCAATTTCTGGGTTTGGCTGTTTTACACTTAGCCCCCTATTATCGGCTATGTGCCTTTGTCTCCTTGTTTCTATATTGCTATCACTACTGTTGTTGGACATAGTTAGACTAGCAACCAGGGACAAGTTATTTGGGCACTTATTCAGCTTTACTATCTGTTTTTGATTTGTGTGCCACTCATATATATATATGGTCTTCCTAGCTCTACATATTTCTTCTGGACAGCACACAGGTTATTTTATAACCCTTGCAATCGTGGAACACATCAACCTGGTATCCTTTGCTTTGCTTTTCAGAACTTTGTAAGGAGCTTTCTTTTGCTATGTTGAGAGGCACCACTACTTAGTAGTTTTGTAGGGTTAACCTTCATTGTTTGTTCCCTATTTTGGTGTTTCTGATGGCAGGAAGCGACGGAGAGGTGTCTTCACCTTCAAAATTTGATGAGTGTGTGAGCCAAGGGTAGCTGAAGAAGGCTTTGCAGGCTGCTCAGAGTGATTTGGCAGAGACGATCACCAGAGCCATTACTGATGTGGTCAACAAGCTTCACATTGGAGAAAGCATCGAGCAGTTGGAGAAGAGGGTCTCTAAGCTCACTGATTAGGTTGTCGAGTTGGAGGTCGCTCACAAGACCAATGAGACCCTCACCAACAACAATGACGAATAAAAGCATGATGAAGACACGGTGTATGCTGATGATGGCACCGTGGATAGGGCTTCTACAAGGACCACGAGATTACGGCGTCGTTTGAACCGTAACGCTCAAGGTATGGGTGGTTTCCACAATCACAATCGTCAGCCACGAGGTAACAATCATGATCGTGCTCCTGATGATTCGTATGCTAAAATTAAGTTTTCAGTTCCTTCGTTTTCGGGTCAGTATGATGGTGATGCTTATCTTGATTGGGAGATGAATGTAGAGCAAAAATTTAATGCCCACCTTGTTCCTGAACAACATAGAGTTAGATAAGCCACTAGTGAGTTTAAGGATTTCGCTATTGTTTGGTGGAGTGGTCTACCTGTTGAAACTGATTTGCCTACTACTTGGGAAGAACTTAAGGTAGCAATGCGTAATTGTTTTGTTCCTCCTTCTTTTTATAGAGTGATTTGTAATAAACTATAGCACTTAGATCAAGGAGATAAAACTATTCAGGAGTACTTTAGTGAGCTTTGGAAGGGTTTAATTCATTGTGCTGTTGTTGAAAAAGTAGAGTATCAGATTTGCCGCTTTTATTCTGGTTTGAGAAAACAAATTCAGGACATCCTTGATTATAAAGAATTTTATACCCTCAACCAGTGCTTCTAGTATCTATGCTTGCAGAGAAAGAATCACGGTGACTTTTCTAGGCTTTTGAGGTGTACAACAGATCCAGTCATACTACATACCCACGTGACCGACGGGGACTTCGGGGCTGCCCAAGCCATCTTTTCGGATGCCCCTACCAGCAGTTTCTACTGCCAAGGGACCTCCTGGTGCTTCTGCTACCGCACCAAGTCCTTTTGTGGTCTTAGGTTAAAATTCTGTGTAGGTACCAGCTAGTAGTGCCTCCTCTATCGCTTCGACGGGACGCACTACAGGGATTCAGTGCCACCGCTGCCATGGACTTGGTCATGTGCATAAAGATTGCCCAAGTAGGTGGGCTATGTGGTGACGGACTATGGCGGTTACATCAGCACGTCCTATATGGAGGATGAGGAGGAGGATGTCACTGCCACCAGCGACGACCTCGTCCTTGGAGGTGGAGACACCACGGGCTACATGAATAATATTGTGCAGCGTGTGCTTAGTACACAAATCCAGCAGCCCGAGACAATGCAGCGACATAACTTGTTCTATATTTTTTTCGTCATCAAGAACCGCTGAGCACGCGTCATCATTGATGGAGGAAGCTGCAACAATTTGGTGAGTTCTGATATGGTCAAAAATCTTGATTTGACAACACGCCCACATCCACATCCATACTACATTCAGTGGTTAAACGACTCTGGAAAAGCTAAGGTAACATAAACTTGTATAGTTCCTTTTTTCCATTGGTTCTTATGCTGATTCTGTTGATTGTGATGTTGTGCCCATGCAAGCATGTTCACTTTTATTGGGTAGATCTTGGAAATTTGATAACGATGTTGTACACCATGGTAAAAGTAATAAGCACACTTTTCTGCATAAAAGAACTCAAATTACTTTGTTACCAATGACCCTTGTTGAAATTGTACAAGCTGATTTAGAAAGAGCTAGTAGCTTAAAAAATAAGGGTCCTAAAATTCAGCAATCTATTAATTCTAATTGTACACCTAGTAATGTTAATGATTCTTCAAGTTCTAAGGGTGCTGAAATTAAATTACAAGGTCATTCATGTCTTGCAACAAAAACTAAACTTGCTGAAATTTCTGTTGATGATGATATTTGTTATGCCTTGATATGCAAACAAGCTTTGTTTTCACTTGATGATATTGCTCCTAGTGCTTTGCCTCCTGCTGTCACTAACATTTTGTAGGAGTATGAGGATGTTTTTCTAGCGGACATACCGCCAGGATAGCCACCTTTGAGAGGGATTGAGCATCAAATTGATTTGATTCCGGGTGCTTTTGCCAAACTGTGCTACCCATAGGACCAACCCTGAGGAGACTAAGGAGATACAACGACAAGTCCAGGACCTTTTAGATTGTGGGTACATTCGTCAATCACTTAGTCCTTTTGTTGTTCCTGTACTTTTGGTTCGTAAGAAAGATGGTACTTGGCATATGTGTGTAGATTGTAGAGCCATTAATAACATTATTCTTAGGTATTGTCATCTTATTCCTAAGCTAGACGACATGCTTGATGAGTTATGTGGTGCTATAATTTTCACTAAAATTGACTTGCATAGTGGCTACCATCAAATTAGAATGCAACTTGGCGATGAATGGAAAACAACTTTCAAAACCAAATTCGGTTTGTATGAGTGGTTAGTAATGCCTTTTGGGTTAACTAATGCACCTAGTACTTTCATGCGCTTGATGAATGAAGTTTTAAGAGCTTTTATTGGCAAATTTCTGGTAGTTTATCCTAATGATTTCTTGATTTATAGTAAGTCAATGTATGAACATATGAATCATTTCCGTGCTGCTTTTAATGCATTTCGAGCTGCACGTTTGTTTGGTAACCTTAAGAAGTGCACCTTTTGCACGGATCGCGTCTCTTTTCTTGGCTATGTTGTGACTCCACAAGGAACTGAGGTGGTTGAGGCGAAGATTGAAGCCATTAACAACCGGCCTGTACCAAATACTATCACACAGGTGCGGAGTTTTCTTGGTCTTGCAGGTTTCTACTGCCGCTTTGTCAAAGATTTCAGCACCATCGCTGCACCATTGCATGAGTTGACAAAGAAGGACGTTGAGTTTCATTGGCGTAAGGTACATTATGAGTCCTTTGATGCTTTGAACGACAAATACACATGCACCACTGCTGCAACTTCCAAATTTTGATAAGACTTTTGAGCTTGAATGTAATGCTAGTAGTATAGGCATTGGTGGTGTTTTGATGCAAGATGGTAAACCTGTTGCATACATTAGCAAAAAAGTTACTGGGCCTGTTTTGGATTACTCCACTTATGATTATGATAAGGAATTATATGCTCTTGTATGTTCCTTAGAGATGTGGCATCATTTTTTGCTGCCCAAAGAATTTGCTATTCATTCTGATCATGAATCGCTTAAGTATATTCGCTCATAAAGCAATTTGAATCGTAGACATGCTAAATGGGTTGAGTTTATTAAGTCTTTTCCTTATATTATTAAACATAAGAAAGGGAAGAATAATATGATTGCTAATGCTTTATCTAGGTGCTATACTTTGTTGTCTCAACTTGATTGTAGAATTTTTGGACTTGAGGCAATTAAAGAACAATATGTTGTTGATGTTGATTCTAAGGATGTATTGCGGCACTGTAAAGAAGGTCGTGCTTGGAACAAATTTGTGTTGAATGATGGATTCTTGTTTAGAGCTAACCGCTTGTGTATTGTAGTTGGTTCCATTCGTCTTTTGTTGTTGCAGGAGGCGCATGGAGGTGGATTGATGGGTCATTTTGGTGCCAATAAGATGGAGGATATTTTGTCCGCACATTTCTTTTTGCCAAGTATGAGGAAAGATGTTGAGCATTTTGTTGCTCGCTGCACTACATGTCAAAAAGCTAAGTCTCACTTGAATCCACATGATTTATACTTGCCACTTCCTGTTCCTTCTATTCCTTAGGTGGATATTTCTATGGACTTTGTTTTAGGACTACCTGTGACTAAGAGGGGGAGTGATAGCATTTTTGTTGTGGATCATTTTTCTAAGATGGCACACTTTATACCATGTCATAAAACTGATGATGCTAGTCATATTGCTGACCTTTTTTTTCAAAGAAATTGTACGTTTGTATGGTATGCCTTCTACTATTGTTTCAGATCATGATGCAAAATTTTTGAGTCACTTTTGGCGCATACTTTGGCATAAGTTGGGTACAAAGTTGCTGTTTTATACAACTTATCACCCACAAAGTGATGGACAAACTGAAGGGGTGAACCGCACTTTGGGCACCATGTTGCGAGCTACTTTGAAAAAAAAATTAAAGCAATGGGAAGAATGTTTGCCTCATGTTGAGTTTGCTTGTAGTCGGGCAACACATTCTACTACCAAGGTAAGTCCCTTCAAGGTAGTGTATGGTTTTGATCTCCGTACTCCACTTGATATAATTCCTCTACCTATTAGTGAGAGAGTTCATGTTGATGCTAAGGAGCGTGCTGAATTTATTTTACAACTGCATGAGACCACTAGACTTAGCATTGAAATGTTGAATGAAAAGTATAAAATTGCTGGTAGTAAAGGTAGAAAGGAACTAAAGCTTGATATCAGAGATTTAGTGTGGTAACATTTGAGAAGGGATAGATTTCCACATTTGAGAAAGTCTAAGTTAATTCCTAGAGCTGATAGTCCATTCAAAATAATTGAAAAGATTAATGATAATGCATATAAATTTGAGTTGCCTCCCGAGTACAGGGTTAGTCCTACTTTTAACATTTCAGATTTGAAACCATACTTGGGAGAAGATGATGAGCTTGAGTCGAGGACGACTCCACTTCAAGAGAGGGTGGATGATGAGGACATCACTTATATGGATACACACAACACTCCTCTAGTTCTGGACTTGCAAGGTCCAATGACTAGAGCTCGTGCACGACGACTAAATTTAGAGGTGAGCTCGTTTTTTCGTTCTTCATTATATGTCACTTTTGAGAATGATTTGCTACCTAATGATTATATTATGATTAGGAACCATGGAGAGGACCAGGAGATGATGAAGGAAGGACATGGGGACGTGGAGGACCAGAAAGGGCGTGGAAGACAAGGTGGAGGCTCAATTAAAACTGATTTCGAGTCTGTTTCGATCCCTAGGACTAGTCTGTATTAGAACGGACACCCAGGACGCATATGGACACGGATTTGGACGTTCTACATATGCAAAGAAAGCTAAGGAAAATAAATTTCCAATGCCACCAATTTCATGTCAAAATTCATCAGGACTCATCAGGAATCATTGAGACAAAAGAGGGTTCAGAATCTGTTTCGGTGTTGCGTCACCCGTTTTTGGTCTTTGGGCTTTGTATCCAGTTGAGCCCAATTAGGGGCGCGTCCAGAGGGTCTTTTACGACCCTAGGGTCTTCATAAATAGCCACCACCTCACCATTAGGATTGTGGTTTTGCATAGATTAATCTGTGCATAATAGTTTCGCCATCATAACGATTTGTGAGATCCCAACTTTGTGAGATTCATAATACATCTGCAATTGTGTTGCATTCTTCCTTGTTTTTGCTTGTGTTCTTCATTCACAGGAAGGGATTAGCCTTCTCAACGAGGTCAATTATTGTTTAACGGTTGATAACCAGAGGAGACGTCGTACTGCTATTGCGGTGTTTAGAACATGCTGTTCTGAAGCCGAATCGATTTGTGTGTCACCTCCGAACAAAACAACTTATCTAGAACCTTTCAGAAGATCAGGAACCCTTGTCCACATTAGTCTCATTTCTCTATTGTTGGTGAGTTGTGTCTGATTTTTCTCCTGCTTTTTAAACACTTCAAACTCTTCCTATCCAATTACATCTTAAGATCTGTTGTGTCTTATTTCTCGAGTTGAAGTTGACGATGGAGCCTTTCAACATGCACATAGATGACACTTCTAGAACTTTTCTTCGATTCAAGGCCCGTGACCTCCGAAAACATGGTTGAATGAACAATGGTTTGAAGAGCTTCTTGTATTGACTTGGATTGGTCACCATATTCTATTGGTTGAGTGATCAATGCTTCCATGTGCTTCTAGCAAAATGAAAGAACAAGTGGCAGTCCATAATAAAAAAAATAGGTACAAAGTGTAGGATTCATGCGAACAAGGAAACTAGATGGAAGCTGCACTTACAATTGCTTTATTAACTAGAGGAATGAAACTAGTTTTATTGCTCTAGGGAAATTCCTTCCACAACTCAAATTGTGTGGGCTCTGCATACACTATACCACGGTTCACTTTTGACGATGTATGGTTGGTCAGTAAAAGGCCCTTCAGCAACTTACAATCAGTCTCTAAAGGTCTTTACCGACCTATGTATGGGTCGGTGTAAGCTGTGTTAGTAAAAGTTTTTAGCGACCGATGATTGGTGGGTAAAGACGAAGAAATACCGATCGATGGTGCATTAGTACTAGTTGAATTACTGACCAATAGTGCATTGGTACTAGTTGAATTACCGACCGACTGTCCATCGCAAATCTTGACATGATCACTTTACAAAACATCATTATTAGTAGTAATCTCATCATTGATAGTAATCAACAAATAATTATCCATAAAAGTTTGCATTGTGGTGATTCTATTTGCACCATCCATTAGCCCTCACAGAAAAAAATATAGTAACATTCATGAAGCCCAAGCAATTGATTTTGTTCAAATGACATTGACACAAGTTGTTTTCATGGGGCATATAACACACGGTACTTCAGCTTTCATGCTGTCACAAGGTACATTACAAAATAATGGTTCATAGAATTCTGCTAGTTAAAATATAGCACCAGATTCAATTACAAAAGTGGAGCAACCGTGTTGCACACCACATAAACAACCAGTAGTCATTCAACAAAATGAGTCGCTACAAATTAATCCATATTTATTACTTCTAGTCACAGTCATCATATTGTCATGGATGGTTTATACAATAGCTATCAACGTCCAGTACTTTTTGCAAAAAGCATGACCAAGCAATCAATTGATATGCTCATATCTCTACTACCTAATAATTGTGAGACGGTCTTCTGTCCCATCCTTAATCCGTCGCTAATGTAAATCACTAGATTTGAATCCAACACTGATTGGTGCCTCGGCCTGTCCCGCAACCCACCTAATCCATCACCCTCTTCATCGAAAAAACTAGGCGCCGATAGCTGGGCCCATAGCGCCTCCTCTCCCAACCCTAATTCTCCACCACCAGTCTCACAAAAAAAAATTCTCTACCATTGCTCCCTGCTCCTCCTCTACCTCCTCTCTTACCAAGCCCGAGCAGCAATAACCATCGCCTCCGTGTCACACCGCGCCTTCGTCCTCCTTCTTCTCTCTTCTCCGCACAACTCGATCCATGCACATGGCGCAGGCACAGAGCAAGGGACTAAGCGGGATGGGAAAGAGGATGAGTGAGGCGGTGCCAGCGGTAAGGATGCCCTCTTCATCGAGCGCGACAACCACCACCACCTCCTCCACCTACACGTCCTCTTCAACAACCCCTCCGTCCCGGGCACTCCGATGCACATCCCCTTCGACAGGATCCCATCCTCCACATCCCTCCTCGCCACCTTCTTCCGCACATGCCATGTCGTTTCCTCTTCACATGCTGCCATCTCGCCATCCTGGCGTCGCTGCTGAGTTCCTGGGTGTGGCGCTCCTTCCCGGAGGATCGAGGCCCCGACGGTGCTGATAACGCAGACACTTGATGATACAACATTGGTTCGAATTTAAGTTGAATATTACATCAATAAGTCCTCAGAGTGCAGCGGAATATTACAAGTTCTTAATGTTTTTGAAAACACAGTGGAAGCGATTAACGATAAGGAGCTACGAGCTCGACGATACAGCATAGCAATGATTCCTGCCCGAAGAACCATCACTCTAGCAGCACACATCAATACTGCGGTGGTGAGTCGGACTCCCAGTGGGCAGTCCAACCCTTAGGGACTTGTATGGCCCAGGGCAGCTTATTCTCAGGCAACTCTACCTCTTCATTACCTGAAAACAACAGTGGCATAAAGCCTAAGTACTAATTACTCAGCAAGACTTACCCGTCGGACTTCTAAGTATGCAATGGCCATATTAGGTGGCTTGTTAGAAAAGACTCGCACTAAGCAACCTATTAGTTCTATCAGGTTTTATTCATCAAGTTAATTGGGTAGAGCAGAATATTACTTTAGTTGCAACAATAAGATAATAAAGCAATTCATAAGTAAGTACAACATAGGAGCCATAAGAGTATTGTCAACAATAAGCATCATAATCAATTCCCAAGTACCATGTGCAACTACGTGATGACTCAGTGACCAAGTGGTACTCATTACTGCGAGGGACAGCAACTGCAATTGACTTTTCACCAGCTGGGATAACCCGAGATAAACGACACATACGCACTAATTAAGGTCATATATGGCCACCTTTCGCAAGGACAAAAAACAACTTGGTCCGGGTCCAATCTCAGTGAGTGGGCATGCCGTCCTGCCATCAGTACTTGGTTCGTATGAACCGCACACTCCAATAGCAGAAGGGTCAACAACCACTGTACTAGATACCGTCCTCATTGCCTCGTCAATGCTACATCGGTTTACTAGTGCCCATAGACTAGCATGCATTCGGTACTGTTCAATACTTGACCAAGGGTCCGACCACGGACGGGTCCTAGGTTCGACAAGGCAGGGCTACCGCAGTCAACACCCATGTATTGCTGCAAACCTACACATCCATCTTCCCTGCCCGGTCATAACATCAAAATAACTTCATTTATAGATCCCGCTCCAGTGGTCAAGTTCATTTCTTAGTAATAATAATGCCCAACGAGCCTATTCATTACTAAGCTTAGCATAACAGTACTGATACTACCGAAGTTCTAATGACAGTGGTATAGGTCATTTGGGTATCATGCAAGGTGGGTTCCAATCAACTCCTATGACCTAATTCAACAATAATCACAGACACTAGTAATATTGAAAACTAGCAACTTTATAAAATGGCGAATGAAAACCGGGGCTTGCCTGGATTGACACTAGTGTTAGCGACTTCAACCTCTTGTTCCTAAGACTCAGCTTCCTTCTGATCCTCTTCGGGCTCCTGGTGGTCGTTGCCTATATGATGAGAAAGGTGTTAATGGTATTTTCGTAACACCGTTATATGCAATGATATGATACATGCAAGCACATTGTGTTTTGATGTCGATAAATTATTATTATGTTCTCAAAGCCATATGCTTCAAAGAAACAAATTAGAGTTTCATCATTTTATGTGTGTTAATCATTTATTTAGGGTTGTTATAGTCTTTCAGAATAATTAAGCAATTAAAATAGTAACCAATCGATTCGAGACTTGAGTGATTTATCATGAACAGGGACATAGATGAATTGCATTTTTACCAATTTACAGTCTCTGGATATAATTACTCTAATTACTAGCACTTATTAAAGTAAAATAGTGGTAAGAGCAATTAATTAAATTTAATTAAGTAAATTTAGGTTTCTGGACTTGTGTAATTTACTGAGCACAGAGACTTGTGTGAGTGATATTTGTGCTAAGTGGCAGGGGCCAATTAATTATAAAATAATTACTAGAATTAATTTAATTAAACACACTAATTAAATTCCAGAGCCTAAAATAATTCATATTTTGCCAAACCAAATTTGTGGTGGTAGATAATCATAGTTTTACTAAGCATGCCAAAAATCAAGATTTAATTCCATTCCTAAAATTTCTGATGAATTAATTTGTGTTTTCACAATTTAATGAATTAACAAAAATACATGAACAGAGGCTATGATTTATCATTTTACTAAAATAGAGCTCTTTAAGTTGAACCTAACAAATTTTGTTTGAGCTTCATTGGAGTTGAATTCGATTTACTATGAATTTTGGAAGTTTTAACATTTCTCTGGCATTTTCCTTGGTATTTTCAGTTTTAACTAATGACACGTCGGTGCCATGTGGCAACCACGTCAGACCCACGTGGGTTCCAGCTCAGCTACCAGGAGGATGCCAGTCAGCCCGCCGGAGCTGGGCGGCGCGCGGTCGGAGAGCTCACTGCCGGCGGCTGCGCGGGGCAAAAGCTCGCCACGGGGGCAGAAAGATGACGCGCACGTTGGGCGGTCGGCAGGGAGGGGTTCGCGAGGATGGAATCTCACCGGAAGAGGTCGGCAACAAGAGGCAGCGGAAAATGAAGTTCGGCAAGGTCACGGGAGCGGTACAGGGCACCAACTCGGTCGCTGTCGACTCGTAGAGCTTCAGTGGTTGAAGGCAAACGACGGTGTTGATGATGTCATCGAGGAAACAATCCGGAGTTGGGAGCTCATCGGCGAGGCGGCTCGGTTTCAATGCAGCAGAGATGCCGGCCAGGGAAGACATGAACTGCTCCGAACTCAAGCCAAGAAACAAAAGCACATCGACTTAGTTTGGTTCGGGCATGGGTAAGGAACTTGTGTGTGCACTAAATTGAAGAATGGCTCACCGTGGCTCGAGAATTCTTGGCTGGCGGCAGGGGAACTCGCTGGAGGTGCTCTTCCTGATTTTCTTCAAATTAGCTCTAGCTCACACTGGGATTTGTGGGATGCGGAGGGGACGCGTGCGCGTGGTTGGTGGTGTGGGTTGAGTCCTCGTGGCAATGGGAGGGCAGAACCCGAGCTCGAGCGTGGGTTGGGAATGGCCGGGAGAAGCAGAGCACAAAGAGCGGAAATGAGAGAGAGAGAGAAGAGGGTGAGAGCGAGGGCAATGAACTCGGGAGCTTGTGGTGCGGTTTCAGGCGGAGCAAAGGGCCAGGAAGTGAGTGGGGGAAGGGAGCGGGAGAGCGGCAAGAATTGAAGGCCTGCCGTGCAGCTCGGTGGCGTCCAGAGAGGAGAAGAGGAGGTTGGGCGAGCTCGTGGTGAGGGGACAGAGCAGAGGAGCAAAGGTGCAGGCATTGACGCACTGTTGCGCACGCACGGTTTCGAGGTGGACGGGTAAAGGCGGCCCGGGCGGTGCGCTGGCGGCAGAGAGGAGCCGGCAGGCACTGCGCCAGTGAGAGGGAGAAGAAAGGGATTTTTACACTGCGCCCTTGATCTTTCAAGATCCTCACAAAAAGGTCCCTGGTCAAACTAGTTTTTTAATTTCAAACTAGTTTTTTAATTTGAAACACTCTGGTGAATTTTATTTGAAATTTCCATAAACATATTTTTAGAATTTGTTAAATGCATTAATTAGTTACTTAAGAATCAATCAATTAATTAAGGGTCTTGCCAAGCAGATAAAATGCCCAAAAAAATTCCTAATATTCTATTTTATTATTACCAAACTGGTGATGAATTTATTTGGCATGAGTTGTATTGAAATTCTTATGTTGTTTCAATAACTTCGTTGTAGGGTATTTATTTGCCTAGAATTAATTAATAGATAGGCTCTATCATTTTATGTCATCATTTCCATGATTTGTGCTCCTCATTTTTGCTAGGTTAAGGTGAGACACCTGGGGTGTCACAGCCCTCCCTCCTTAAAGAAATCTCGTCCCGAGATTAAGAACAAGGTAAACTAGAGGGAAGTACGGTGGTCAAAACATACCTGTGTATGACGACCAAAATTTTGGGTAGTGAGTACTCAGAAACTCTTCCGATTCCCATGTAAACTCATCCTTTGAGTGGTTACTCCATTCAACTTTGTAGAATTTGAGGGTTCTATTACGGGTTGTGTGCTCTTTCTCGTCGAGGATCTTCACGGGTTGTTCGGAGTACATGAGATCGGGTTGGAGTTGGTCATACTCTTCCAAGATTTTGTCGATGGGTGGCTTGAGACATCGCTTAAGCTGGGAGACGTGGAAGGTGTGATGAACTCCAGATAGATTAGCGGGTAACTCCAGCTTATAGGCCACGTTTCCACACCGTTCCAGAATTTGGAATGGTCCAATATAACGGGGAGCTAACTTTCCTTTGACTCCAATCCGTTGGATACCCTTCATAGGCGACACCTTGAGATAGACGTATTCACCCTTGTTGAAGTACAGTGGCCTACGTCGTCTGTTTGCATACTTCTCTTGATGACATTTAACAGCTTTAAGATTTGCTTGAATGATACGAACCTTTCTTCAGCATCCTTGACAAGGTCGGGAGAAAAGGTTACTCTTTCTCCAGATTCAGACCTGTTTAGAGGTGTTCTACAACTGCGACCATAGAGTGCTTCAAATGGTGACATTTCTAGACTCTCTTGGTAACTATTGTTGTATGAAAAT
Organism: Eleusine coracana subsp. coracana; assembly: GCA_032690845.1. Taxonomy (NCBI): domain Eukaryota; kingdom Viridiplantae; phylum Streptophyta; class Magnoliopsida; order Poales; family Poaceae; genus Eleusine; species Eleusine coracana. The sequence continues at coordinate 34,727,244 of CM064422.1, read as the reverse complement.
TCCGCATAAGGCAAATACTCATCCCAATTGCCACCATGTGTTAAAACACATGCTCTAAGCATATCTTCGAAAATCTTGTTGACACACTCTATTTGTTCGTCAGTGGTGGCATGGTAAGCGGAACTCTGAATCAGCTTGGTACCCAGTGATGCATGCAGTTGTTCCCAAAAATGAGCGACAAACTGCGAGCCTCGATCTGTAACAATGGTCTTAGGTACTCCATGAAGACATATAATTCTTGCTATGTATAGCTCCGCATATTGCTTTATCTTGTAGGTGTTATTGGTCGGTAGGAAGTGGGCAGATTTCGTGAGTCGGTCTACAACGACCCAAATCGAATCGTGCTTCCGAGAGGTGAGAGGGAGACCAACAATAAAATCCATGCTGATGGCTTCCCATTTCCATGTGGGAATACTCAATGGTTGAAGTAATCTGTCTTGTTTCAAATGATCAGCCTTAACTCTCTGATAGGTATCGCATTCTGCGACATACCGAGCAATTTCCCGCTTCATCCTTGTCCACCAGAAATTCTTCTTCAAGTCTTGGTACATTTTATTACTACCCGGATGGATGGAGTACTTGGAGTGATGTGCTTCATCCAAGATTTTCCATCGAAGTTCAAAGTCTTTTGGTACTACTAAACGGTTATTGAACCATAGAGTACCGTTCGAGTCTTGGGTAAAGCATCTTGCTTTACCATCTTCAACGTTTTGATGGATATGATTCATATCAACGTCAATTTTCTGTGCAGCAATGATTTCTTCACGAAGGGTAGATTGCACACTTAGGTTGCTAATTACTACAACAGGTAAAACGTGAAGGTTGGGTTCTGAATTAGTTTCACGGTTATTTCTATCCTGAACTTCTAGCTCTAAGTTGTTGTAGTGGGCCTTTCTGCTTAACGCATCGGCGACTACATTAGCCTTGCCCGGATGATAATGAATCTCGAGGTTATAATCCTTAATCAGTTCTAGCCACCGGCGCTGCCTCATGTTCAGATCAGTCTGGGTGAAGATATATTTCAAGCTCTTATGGTATGTGTAAATGTGCACTAAGTTGCCGAGCAAATAATGCCTCTATATTTTTAGTGCAACTACAACTGTAGCTAGCTCCAAATCATGAGTTGGATAGTGCTCTTCATGCTTCCTAAACTGCCGAGATGCATAGGCTATGACACGACCTTCTTGCATGATTACACATCCAAGTCCTGTCCTAGACGCATCACAATATACATCGAATGGCTTGGTGATGTTGGGTTGAGCCAGTACTAGGGCAGTTGTCAATAATTTCTTCAATGCTTGAAATGCTTCTTCACAATTGCTGTTCCAATTAAACTTTTTCTCCTTTTTCAGCAGCTCCGTGATCGGTTTGGTCAGCCGAGAAAAATTTGGTATGAACCTACGATAATATCCGGCTAGCCCGAGGAAGCTGCGTACTTGGTGAACTGTCTTTGGTGGCTTCCAATCTAGCACGTCTTGAACCTTGCTAGGGTCTACCGGGATTCCATCTGCAGAGACTATGTGACCAAGGAATGGCGCACGGTCCAACCAAAATTCACACTTGCTGAATTTTACATACAACTTGTGATCTCGTAAACGTTGAAGAACAATACGAAGATGTTCAGCATGCTCTTCCTTGGACTTAGAATAGACGAGGATGTCGTCAATGAATACTACCACAAATTTGTCCAACTCTGGCATGAATACCAAATTCATGAGATACATGAAATGAGCTAGGGCGTTTGTCAATCTGAATGATTACTAGATACTCGAATAATCTGTATCTAGTAGAAAAGGCGGTTTTCGGAATATCTTCTGCTCTGATTTTGTTTTGATGATAACCCAAACGGAGGTCAATTTTCGAAAATACCTTAGCACCAACTAATTGATCAAAAAGGATATCAATTCGTGGTAATGGGTATTTATTCTTGATGGTAACTTCGTTGAGAGGTCGATAATCAACAACGAGACGCACAGATTTGTCCTTCTTCTTCACAAAAATAGCAGGGCAGTCCCAAGGTGAAGTGCTTGGGCGAATGAATCCCTTTTCCAATAACTCATTCAATTGCTTTTTCAATTCGCCAACTCATTTGGGGCCATCTTATAAGGTCGACGAGATATCGGAGAAGTTCCTAGCTATAGCTCTATCTTCAATTCCACTTCACGGTCAGGTGGTAGGCCAGAGATATCTTCGGGACATACGTTCGAATACTCACAAACAACGGGGATGTTCTCGAGCAACTGCCCTTCCAAGTAATGGACAATCAAGGCTTTCAATGAATTAATGTTTAGAGAAAATGTGTCCTTTCCATGCCAAGGGGAGTAGATGTGAATGACACGGGGCTCGATGTCTAGCATGGCTCTATGGGTTTTCATCCAGAACATACCCAAAATCAAATCAATTCCTTGGTGGCTAAGCATGATAAAATCCGTGGGGTAGATTTTCTTGTTTATTTCCAGAGGGGCTTTGCATACTATTTGGTTGGCACTAATTTGCCTAGCGGGGGAACGAATTGTGTAGCATCTTTCTATAGTCTGGGGTTGAAGATTAAGTTTTTGCACACATGCTTGGCTAATGAAATTATGCATAGCACCAGAATCAAAAAGTGCAAGGGCAGCTGGCAATAGAGCGAGAGCGTACCGGTCAGCACGGGTTCGCCCTGAGGGATATCTTCCGCATTGGTGTAGTTCACTTGGGCACCACGTGATGGTGCATTCGCATTCCTGCTCTGGTTCTGATGCTGGTGGTTGTTGTTGTTGTTGTTGCGCCTTGGTGCAGTGCAGTTCTTCGCAAAGTGGCCGGTACGACCACAATTGTAGCAAGGGTAGTTGCCTCCATGATTAGCAGTCAGTGGGACACGAGCACTCGGGTTCCCTTGTTGCTGATACGGTGCACGGTACTGAGTGTTCTGCTGTTGGTATGGTGCACGAGGTGGGAAGTTCTGCTGCTGTGATGACCTTGAGTAGTTCGGGCCAAACCGTCGCTGAAGTTGTTGCTACGGTGCTTCCCGGAAACGTTGTCCGGTAGGTGAAGTATATATCAGGCGATGCTTCGCCTGTGGGGCAGCAGAGGCAGTAGCAGGGGCCTTTCTCTTGCGGTCTTCTTCTTCAACTTGGCGCATAGCGCCTTCCTGGACAATAGCAGTATTGACTAGATCGTTGTATGTGCCAGTCGTCTGCCAAGTCAGACGTTCCTTGAGCGTGGCATTCATCCCACGGAAGAATGCGTATCTCTTCTTTTCCTCAGTATTAACGTACTCAGTGGCGTACTGAGCAAGATGACTGAAAGCTTCAGAATATTGGAAGACATTCCTCCCTCCTTGTTTTAGATCCATAAATTCCTGGAACTTTCTTTGCATAAGACCAGCGGGGATGAAATGAGCACGCAAAGCAGCTTTGAAGTCATTCTATTCAGCGCGACGTCCAGCGGGCAGAGAAGCTTCATAGTTGGCCCACCAGGCACTAGTAGAGCCCTGGAGTTGTTGGGCGGCGAACAACACCTTCTGGTGATCAGTGCATTCCAACAGACCGAATTTAGACTCGGTCTGACGCAACCTGTGGTCGGCTTCCCAAGCACGCTCGAAGGTTGGGGGGTGGGTACCCAGGAAATCTAAGTAAGTGCTCTGACGGGGCTGGTTGTTGTGGTTGTTGTGGTTATCTCCACACCCAGCCTGATGGGTCGTGATGTCGACCAGCTAACGGAGCAGCTCGGAGTCATTCTGCTGCCTGCTGAGTGCAGCGGCCAGGACTTCAGCTAATGAAGGCTTAGCATTCGCTCCTCGCTGAGAGCTCTCAGGATCTTCCTAGTTCCGCGTACGCACCATGCTGCAATTTATATGGTTGCACATTAGTTGTTTCTCATAATATTCCATAAAATCGCATGCGCAAGAATATAAATTTGCAAGTGGCATGGTAAAATCTCAGAATGACAACCATCTCCATTGATTCAACTCAGTCTACATGGTTGTTAAAGGACATCATCACCCGGTTCCTTACATACATGTGTCGATGCCTAGTTACGGTATTGCGGACACAATATGCAAGATTCACGCTCCGACATCGAACTAGGGATACATATACTACACGACCATACACAGGGGTAGCGAATCAGCTACTCCTGGCCTAAGTCTTCCGGCTCTTCTGGTTCTTCCTGTTCCATAGGCTCTCCTCGTTCTTCCAGATCCATCATTTCCTCGTCATCAACATCGGCAGGTGCCATCTCCACATCATTTGGTTCTCCATACTCTATGAAGATCTCATCCTAATTCCCTTCAATAGGAAGATGGGAAGTCTTGAATGCGTTCAAGTCATCTTGAGCCTCAATCATGTCATGCTCAAAATCCGCTGCATCCTGCAAGGCTTGGTCACGTTCTTCTAGAATTGCATCCATCTCTTCATTCTTGGCTTGGATTTGTTGGTTCAGTTCTGCAATTTCTTCATCCTTAGCTTGTTTTTTGACCTTAGAAAGTCGAAGTGCAGAATGGAACACATCCAAACACCGGCTCAAGTTTGTGCACAAAGCAAAAGTGGACAAACCATAATACTCTATTATGGCCAGCATAGGATCATGGTGGCGATGGTTTGGGTCAAAGATGAAATCCACACGCCTAATCCACTTGAAGTACGTCACATCATTAATGGGTAGCAAGGCAACGGGTGTTCCAGCAACATCATGCTTGTGGTCTTCACAGAATCGAGTAAGTGCCTTGAATGCAGCTACATTCCAGGTGGGAGGCAGATCGATCCCGGTGACGCTAAGGGCCCAAGATTCCCATACGGGGATGACGGAGTAATTGGCGGGAATCGCCACATGGATGACACATGAGGGGACTCCATGCTCCTGCAATTCCTTGCCAACATAGGTGGGAGGAATGGAGTATCCGAATCTCTGGAGAACTCTCCAAAATAGGTGAATCATTCCTGTGAACTCCAGGCCATCGGTAATTTCCCATCCCTGTGGTGGTTGTTCTTTATTTTTAGCCATCTACAAAGAATGTACTTTGATTGAGTCAATAAGTACGATCAACTTTGTTGCAACAATAATAGCTACTAAGGGTACACCCAATGCATAGCGTCAACCATCATAGTTTCAATACATGACTCGGAATATGTGGCCCTCGAGTTACAAAAACATCTCACGCCTCAACCCCAAAATACAACAACCTCGTGTGGTTCGCCAAAAGTTACCTACCCAACTGATCCTAACTACCAAGACTAATCTAGTCTACCACTGTCCACCAAGGTCCTGCCTCGAGCTGGTGCCTCGTAGTCTACATCAGACTCCTCATCCATATCCTCCTACGGGTCCTCCTCCTCTAGTGCTGCCGGTGGTGCAAGGGCTGCCTCAAGCTGCTGCTGTAGGCCCTGGTTTTCCTGGGCTAGGGTCTCTAAATCCTCTCCCATAAGCTCCATCTCGTGCTGTGTAGCCGTCAACTAATGCTGCAGGTGCTCGTTGTGGTTGGCGCGCTGCTGCATAATCATGCCATGTCTGTCAACCTCCTGTGCTAGGGTGTCGCGCTGTCTAGTCACCTCAGTAACGCGAGTCTCACTCGCCTCAAGAGCAGCGGTCAGCCGCTGAATCTCTCTCTATTGTGCATTGGTCTGTGCCTGTAGGTCATTCCTTTGAACCCAGACCTGCTCGGCCTTAGCCAGTATGATACGGCTATGGCTGCTAGCCTCCTCATCCAGGTTGAGGAGGTACTCGGAGTAGTAGGACACACAGTGGTGCCCTGCGTGGTACGTCGGGTAGTCGTCGCGGCCGATACGCATAATGCGCCTTTGCCAGACCGGGTTGGCCTGGTGCCAGATGGGAATCATCTGAAATAGAGTCCCAGAGAGCGTTGTTGTGTGGCGCCCGCAGAAGTGGGTGAGAACCCTATGGGCGACTCTCTCCAAGCCCTCACGGAGACTCCCACAAGTCACCGTGCTCTCCATACCCGCCATGTCGAGGTTGCGCGGGTGTGTGGGCACGCTGATGTGCACCTTAGCGAGAGTCATGCCATGATGATGGACCTTGCAGCCCTTGTAAGAGGGCGGCTCATTGTAGCCCAACAAGCATAAGAGATCCCACAACAGTGTACGAAAGCCAAGGTGGTGGAGACCGGTGGTGTAGCGCCACCCATCGTGCGAAAGCTCCTCAAAACCGTGGTCACCCTTCTGGAAAATAAACCCAATGGTGAGTACAATGTTCCATGAGTAACAATGCATTTCATATATAGTGCTATGAAACACAGAAACAAAGTTTTAGTTAACATTTTCCAGACTCAAGGGTCAATAATATGATAATGAGTTTTAAAACAAATTCTATTTCAGATTGATAGAGGCTTAATGTTTTGGCTCTACTAGACAGAGGAAAACTGGGAAAATGGTGAAACCTATTGGAGATGAAATTAGACTTCTAGGGCTTTCCAGATTGTATTTAATCACCTAAAAATCCGAAGTATAACTTTAGTTATGAATTTTTGAAGTTAGCAGCTAAAAACAGGACAGATTCTCGTTAACCTCAATATTCAGAATTTTATACTTATCAGGTTTAGAATTTTTTTTTATTTCAGAGGTTGGTGAGCAAGGAGAGAACCAATTTATAGTTTAGTTATAATGGGATGCATGATGCAAAACCTTCATTTTATTAAGCTATCGTTCCTCCCAACATAACACCTAACTTGCCGAGGCTTAGCGGCACGGATATTTGGTGACGACCGACACTCCACACGTAATTCATTCTATATGTTATACTAACGGCGTTAGTGTACCTGAAGAAGATTCATTACAGAAACAATACATTAAATTCAAAAGAAACTACGAAAAGAAGCACAGTTCTACTAGTAACGATCCATAGAAACGGATCGCCCCGTGATAAGTCACGAGCCAACAGTGTCTCGTATCCGCCTACGAGCACAGACACCAATATCACGTGTATCGGTTAAGCACGCACGTACCTTCGTTTGAAGAAGCCGTAGACGCAAGTAATATAAATAATCATAACTCAGGTTAGCTTTGTCACCACCCTATTATCTACTAGGGGCAATACTAATGTATCCTCACTCGTAACGTCGTGGTTTTCGAAAATACAATTTATTTGTTGTATTATCATAGACCACGGCTCTGATACTAGCTGTGGCGCCCCTTCCCGGAGGATCGAGGTCCTGGCGGTGCTGATAATGCAGACACTTGATAATACAATATTGGTTCGAATTTAAGTTAAATATTACATCAATAAGTCCTCAGAGTGCAGCGGAATATTACAAGTTTTTTTAATGTTTTTGAAAACACAGCGGAAGCGATTAACGATAACGAGCTACGAGCTCGACGATACAGCATAGCAATGATTCCTGCCCAAAGAACTATCACTCTAGCAGCACACATCAATACTGCGGTGGCGAGTACCTCTTCATTACCTGAAAACAATAGTGGCACAAAGCCTGAGTACTAATTACTCAGCAAGACTTACCCGTCGGACTTCTAAGTATGCAATGGCTCTATTAGGTGGCTTGTTGGAAAAGACTCGCACTAAGCAACCTATTAGTTCTATCAGGTTTTATTCATCAAGTTAATTGGGTAGAGCAGAATGTAACTTTAGTTGCAACATAAGATAATAAAGCAATATATAAGTAAGTACAACACAGGAGCCATAAGAGTATTATCAATAATAAGAATCATAATCAATTCCTAAGTACCATGTGCAACTACATGACGACTCAGTGACCAAGTGGTACTCATTACTGTGAGGAACAACAATTGCAATTGATTTTTCACTAGCTGGGATAACCCAAGATACACGACACATACGCACCAATTAAGGTCGTATATGGCAACCTTTCGCAAGGACGGAAAACAACTTGGTGCGGGTCCAGTCTCAGCGAGTGGGCATGCCGTCCTGCCATCAGTACTTCGTGGTATGAACCACCCACTCCAGCAGCAGAAGGGTCAACGACCACTATACTAGGTACCGTCCTCATTGTTGCGTCAATGCTACATCGGTTTACTAGTGCCCATAGACTAGCATGCATTCGGTACTGTTCAATACTTGACCAAGGGGCCGACCACGAACGGATCCTAGGTTCGACAAGGCAGGGCTACCGCAGTCAACACCCATGTATTGCTGCAAACCTACACATGCCTCTTTCGTGCCCGGTCATAACATTAAACTAACTTCTTTTATAGATCCTGTTCCAGTGGTCAAGTTTATTTCTTAGTAATAATAATGCCCAATGAGCCTATTCATTACTAAGCTTAGCATAACAGTACCGATACTACCAAAGTTCTAATGACAGTGGTATAGGTCATTTGGGTATCATGCAGGGTGGGTTCTAATCAACTTCTATGACCTAATGCAACAATAATCACAGACACTAGTAATATTGAAAACTAGCAACTTTATAAAATGGCGAATGAAAACCGGGGCTTGCCTGGATTGATACTAGTGCTAGCGACTTCAACCGTTTGTTCCTGAGACTCAGTCTCGTTCTGATCCTCTTCGGGCTCCTGGTTGTCATTGCCTATATGATGACAAAGGTGTTGATGGTATTGTCGTAACATTGTTATATGCAATGATATGATACATGCAAGAACTTTTTTTATTATATTCTCGAAGCCATATGCTTCAAAGGAATAAATTAGAGTTTCATCATTTTATGTGTGTTAATCATTTATTTAGGGTTGTTATAGTCTTTTAGAATAATTAAGCAATTAAAATAGTAACCAATCGATTCTAGACTTGAGTGATTTATCATGAACAGGGACATAGATGAATTGCATTTTTACCAATTTACAGCCTCTGCATATAATTACTCCAATTACTAGCATTTATTAAAGTAAATAGTGGTAAGAGCAATTAATTAAATTTAATTAATTAAATTTAGGTTTCTGGACTTGTGTAATTTACTGAGCACAGAGACTTGTGTGAATGATTTTTGTGCCAAGTGGCAGGGGCCAATTAATTATAACATAATTACTAGAATTAATTTAAGTAAACACACTAATTAAATTCCATAGCCTAAAATAATTCATATTTTTCTAAACCAAAATTTGTGGTGGTAGATAATCATAGTTTTACTAAGCATGCCAAAAATAAAGATTTAATTCCATTCCTAGAATTTCTGATGAGTTAATTTGTGTTTTTGCAATTTAATGAATTAACAAAAATACATGAACAGAGGCCATGATTTATCATTTTACTAAAATATAGCTCTTCAAGATGAACCTAACAAATTTTGTTTGAGCTTCATTGGAGTTGAATTCGATTTACTATGAATTTTGTAAGTTTTATCATTTTTCTGGCATTTTCCTAGGTATTTTCGGTTTTAACTAATGACACGTCGGTGCCATGTGGCAACCACGTCAGCGCCATGTGGGTTCCAGCTCAGCTGCCAGTAGGATGCCAGTCAGCCCGCCGGAGCTGGGCGGCGCGCGACCGGTTGCGCGAGGCGAAAGCTCGCCGCGGGGGTAGAAAGATGACGTGCACGTTGGGCGGACAGCAAGGTGGGGTTCATGAGGACGTAATCTCACCGGAAGAGGTCGGGAACGAGAGGCGGCGGAAAATGAAGTTCGGCAAGGTCGCGGGAGCGGTACAGGGCACCAACTCGGTCTTTGTCGACTCGTAGAGCTTCAGTGGTTGAAGGCGAACGGCGGCGTTGATGATGTTGTCGAGGAAACAGGTCGGAGTTGGGAGCTCGTCGGCGAGGCGAGGTTTGGACGCAGCAGAGATGGCGGCTAGGGAAGATAGGAACTGCTCCGAACTCAAGCCAAGAAACAAAAGCACATCGACTTAGTTTGGTTCGGGCATGGGTAAGGAACTTGTGTGTGCACTAAATTGAAGAATGGCTCACCGTGGCTTGAGAATTCCTGGCCGGCGGCAGGGGAACTTGCTAGAGGTGCTTTCCTGGTTTTCTTCACACTAGCTCTAGCTCACATGGCGATTTGTCGGGCGAAAGGCATGGGGATGCGGAGGGGACGCGTGCGCACGGTTGGTGGTGTGGGTTGAGTCCTGGTGGCAATGGGAGGGCAGAACCCGAGCTCGAGCATGGGTTGGGAATGGCGGGGAGAAGCAGAGCGCAAAGAGCGGAAATGAGAGAGAGAGAGAGAAGAGGGTGAGAGCGAGGGCAATGTACTCGGGAGCTTGTGGTGCGGTTTCAGGCGGAGCAAAGGGCCAGGAAGTGAGCGGGAGAGCGGCGGGAATTGAAGGCTTGTCGTGCGGCTCGGTGGCGTGCAGAGAGGAGAAGAGGAGGTTGTGCGAGCTCGCGGTGAGGGGACAGAGCGGAGGAGCAGAGGTGCAGGCGTTGATGCACTGTTGCACACGCACGATTTCGAGGTGGAGGGCTGAAGACGGCCCGGGCGGTGCGCCGGCGGCAGAGAGGAGCCGGCAGGTGCTGCACCAGTGAGAGGGAGAAGAAAGGGATTTTTACACTGTGCCCCCTGATCTTTCAAGATCCTCACAAAAAGGTCTCTAGTCAAACTAGTTTTTCAATAAATCAAAATAAAATAGCTAGAGATTTGTTAAAATGGTGAAAATTGGTGGACTGACTATTTAAATGGTGGGAAACACTCTGGTGAATTTTATTTGAAATTTCCATAAACATATTTATAGAATTTATTAAATACATTAATTAGTTACTTAAGAATCAATTAATTAATTAAGGATCTTGCCAAGCAGATAAAATACCCAACAAATTCCTAATATTCTATTTTATTATTACCAAACTGATGATGAATTTATTTGGCATGAGTTGTATTAAAATTCTTAAGTTGTTTTAATAACTTGGTTGCAGATATTTATTTGCCTAGAATTAATTAATAGATAGGCTCTATCATTTTATGTCATCATTTTCATGATTTGTGCTCCTCATTTTTGCTAGGTTAAGGTGAGAGGAGCCGGCAGGTAGAGGAGCCGGCAGGTGCTGCACCAGTGAGAGGGAGAAGAAAGGGATTTTTACACTGTGCCCCCTGATCTTTCAAGATCCTCACAAAAAGGTCTCTAGTCAAACTAGTTTTTTAATAAATCAAAATAAAATAGCTAGAGATTTGTTAAAATGGTGAAAATTGGTGGACTGACTATTTAAATGGTGGGAAACACTCTGGTGAATTTTATTTGAAATTTCCATAAACATATTTATAGAATTTATTAAATACATTAATTAGTTACTTAAGAATCAATTAATTAATTAAGGATCTTGCCAAGCAGATAAAATACCCAACAAATTCCTAATATTCTATTTTATTATTACCAAACTGATGATGAATTTATTTGGCATGAGTTGTATTAAAATTCTTAAGTTGTTTTAATAACTTGGTTGCAGATATTTATTTGCCTAGAATTAATTAATAGATAGGCTCTATCATTTTATGTCATCATTTTCATGATTTGTGCTCCTCATTTTTGCTAGGTTAAGGTGAGACACCTGGGGTGTCACACTGGGCCTCCTCGACCAGCAGCGATGCCCTGCGCCGTCGTCGGCAACAACGACGTCCTCCACGGCTCCAGCCATGGCGCGCGCAGATCAATATGCCTGACCTTGTCATCCGTGCCAACTCCCTGTGAGTGGCCTTCGCAGCAGAAGATGGCGCCAAGACCTCGGTCTCCTTCGTCAACTCCAACATCCTCCATGTGTGTACCACCACTGCGCTGTCTCCGTCGTTGGTTGTGGCTGCTACCCGCACCGCCAGAACAATATGTTTAGTGGTGTAAGGGAGAGAGTCTGCATGGTACTTACAATTGACTTTGGTTTCTGCTTTTCATCTCTACAGTGTTAACTCATTTTTTTCTCTACTTTTCATTCTGTTTATAATGTTCATAAGACATGTAAGCACATTTTTGTTCCTTGTTTATTATTTTATTTTTAATTGAACGTACTGCACATTTTGTCCCTATACACCAGAGGTTGTTAGGAAAATGCCTAAAAAGATCTAGCAAAAGAGCTTGCATATTCTTTTAGGTTTTAGAGATGGACAAAGTCTCCTTCACGTGCTAAAATTTGGTTCAAATTTGTTACGAGAACCTACCCTTCAGTGCATATTCTCAGACTCATATTTATCAAAAAAATTTTTTGATTCAGTGCATGTATGGGCAGAGGGAATCTAGACAAAAAGCTTTCATAGTGTCAGGAATCTAGCTAAGGAACATTAAGAAGCCCATCTTCTTTTGTGAAGTGGTGTACATCATTACTTTAGACATTTGCATTCGAGTAATGGTTCACTGTCAGGTTGCATCTTATGCAGGGTTGAAATATGGGGAAACGGTATTTTTTGTTCTTGCTATTGATCTCTATAAAGGCACATAATCAGCATATTTGATTCAACCTAATGGTCGATGATCGGTTTTACATTATAAACTTTATGTCTCGTATGATATTTGCGATCTATGTTGTGGTGACAAGGCTGATGTATCTCAGTGTATCATGATTTTTTTATGCAAGTTATGACCTTATATTCCTGTTTCCTAATTTAGGTCTCATATACCCATATTATCATATACTGCAGGTTTCATTGTAGTGGTTCAACAACATTTCCAAGCAGGTGGGACCGTCAATAAGTCAAGATCTTGACTGACAAGTTTGGATGGACAAAGAGTTTTGCTTATGTGGGGGTCTTCTACAACTGAATTCTCATGCATTACTATGCTCATACAGTCATACTGCCAAGTTGGATTAGCTGACTGCATTGGCAAAGGTACATGTGCATTTGTTCATTTTGCATAATCCATATATACTGATAATTCATTTTATATTTAGCATGTATTTTTTTCTTTTATCATGGATTCTTTTAGTTTGGATAATATCTTTTATCATGGATTTCATAATGTTTCACCCAATATTAACCTATAATAGTAGCTAATTCATATTTTATATCAAAAAGGCTAAACCTCAGAAATTAGCATGTCTGTGCCTTGGCCAGCATCTTGGAAATATCAAATATCATAGCTGGTATTTCTAATCAAAGTTAGCTAGCACTTAATTATCTTAAGTTGAGTGTGTGGTGTTGTTTTGTTTGAAACTATGAAAATCAGCACTTAATTGATACCTTATATGTTGCAAGTATCTCCTTCCTCTATATAACATAGTTTGAGGTGATTCAGTGTATCTCATTTTGTATAAATTGTGGCGACTACATTTTAACAACCAACACTAATTTGAAATATCATATAGCTCATCCTTTCATGTGGTTCATGAAGCCCTGTTTTCTATATAATATGTATATATTATTATCCCTGAAAATTCACTCTGTGTCCAGAATTAGTATGAAAATAATAAAAAATAAATATGCATTTTTATACAAGGCTGATCACATGCAATCAAGGAACACGTATCTGCTTGTGCAGAGTCAGTTTTAATAAATAGTTACATTTCCTCCATTTTGCAATTGACAAAGACAACACCATGTTGGAGTTTGTCTAAAACAATGATCTGCTCCATAACATAGGTTTCAGGCTGACTTGAACTTGGGACCATTACAATTCATGTATGTTGTGATCTTTTAAAATAAGATTGTCGTTCGGAAGTTTTCAGTTCCTGATTCTTTGTTTGTAATTTTCTTATTCATTTTATTTCTATATTACGTTTTAAAGGTTACGATATCTACATAATATATTGTCTTTTTATGGTCTACGACACTTAAAAGATTAAGACAATCTGGAATGGTGACATTGGACTTTAGTACAGCCACACATGCCATTCATTCCTTCCGTAGAGCAAAGTCCTGAATAAACATTAAAGAACTATTTTAGTGCTTGGTTGCTTACATTTATAAGCTTTGGTCTTGTGACTGTTGGGCATGATGTATTAGATTTTTTTTTGTTATTAATATAATATAAGAAAATGAGGCTACGGTTTTATTAATAAAATCTCCGACAATACCAACAATTTTACCACTTTCCTGTACATATTAGTTTTGGTTTTAGTTTCTTCTTTTAGAATTGTACACTAGCTAAAGAAATTTTGTCAAATGTTCTCATACATCTTTAGTTTGATATCTGAATTTGCAGTGCTTTATATGTTTTCATAAGATGATGGTGAACTGGTGAATGTTTATGGGATTTTGCCTCTTCCATTTATATGGGTCTCTCTACCATTCCAGCTCCATCGATGCAGATGAATGCCTGTACATTCGATGTCAACTTCACTTGGATATTGATGAGGAGGTTCTTAGTATAATCATATCGATGAGGAGGTTCTTAGTATAATCTTTCATCTCTCAGTGACAGGTATTTATATACTTTCCTATTCACACACACTTCCTTTCAGTTATTTGATGAATAGCATTTGCTTTTGTCTCTGAGGTTAATTGTCAAGGACCTATTTTCCAGCGAAGGTTTCATTGAATTATTAAATGATGGTACACAGAAATCCACGAATGTGATGCTGTGAAAATATTAATATTTAAAATATTGTGTTTTACAATCAGGTTATCATTATGGTCATGCTATTGAAAACCATATTATGTCTTTTTAGGAAATAACCTCATTCTCTCCTAATCTGGTCTGGTTGCAGCTGAATTAGAAATTTAATCCCCGTATTAACCATAATATATGTCCAGCATTACCCATTTATCTTTCTTTTTTATTATACAATGCTTTTTAGCAGGAGGCTTTAATATATTAACTAAATATAGTACCCATGGGTAATGTGTTTAAGTAACTATTTTTTAGTTTAACATTATTTTGTCAAGTTACCATCATCAGTTTATGTTTGTCACAACCCCGTCCTGTTTCTGTGTGTGGATTAGGCCAAGAGAGGTGAGGCATCCATGCCTTTACAAGATTTGTCTCTGAATTTGTTCATAGAATTCTAGATGTATTCAAGCCAGCAGATTTAATTCCAAGATTCTTTCGTGATGTCTCACTCTGTGTATTTTGTTAGTTCCTTGTAGGAGAAAGATGAGCGCCAAAGAGGATGAAGCTGTAAGTCCCCTGCTTTAAGAGCAGCCATGCCAAGGAGCTTCAGAGTTCTAGGATTCCTGATAGATAAGATACATTGATAGGCTACAATTGTTCTTTTGTAGTTACTTCATGTCAGCTGTAAGTATTTGTCAATGACAAAGCTGTCTTTTGTTGCATATGTAGTCAAAACTGGTTATTTATTCACCTTCGTATAACATAAATAGAGATAGATTATTTGACCTGTAATAATTTCATATTTTCCATTCAATTTCTTTATGGTTCCAGATATTTTTTTTTTTGCTTTTACGTGTGCATGTTTCTCATGCATTGTCATCTGATTTAATTGACTCACCATAACCATGTTAGTTCTGTTTTCAGTTTTCATTGAGAGTCACGAAAAGGATGACATTGACAACATTATGAACTATCATGAACTCTATCATATATTTACAATTTATTTTTATAAACATACCTCCATTACCAGTTATTTTTAGATGGCAGTTCATGTGTCTTTTTTTTGCACTTTTTTAAATGCACCCTTAATATATGAAAAAAAACTTTGTTTCATGATATTTTACAATCTAAATTATTTAATCTTTGAATATAGAAACTTAGAGTGTACGCCCGTAGCAACGCACGGGCATTTTGCTAGTCAGTAGTAATATATGACAAAAAAAATATGAGAAACTTGTACAATGATATGGCTCGCAGAACTAATATTCAGAGATCAAAAACATGTCTGGAATCAGCTTAGCATTACTTCTGGTTCTATGAACACTCATTCATATATTTTTGGTCAGATGGTAAAATGAGAGTGTGATACCTGAAAGTGGTGTTGATTCCTTCCTGTTAATCTTGAGCTGCAAAAAATAAGAGCATTATAAAAGAATAATCACCCTTATAATTCAAAATGAAAAGAATGCAGTTCTTATTACTTTCTTGTATGGCCATGCGACTGACATCATTTTAGCATCAGCCATAGTATCCATATCACCAAATGGACGAGGCAAAATCTGATATCTTTTCAGCACACATGTTACAATGACTTCACAAAATTCTCTTCCAAGGTGCTCGCCTCTAAGTATGGTACTTGGTTTTGTTGAAATGATTGTTCCCTTAGCCACGGGTTGATCAGATCTCAACAAGGCATGTAAAATGATATCCTTTCCAATCTGATCAAATTGGTTAATCAAAACTGAACACATGCAGTGGAGAATTATACAATGACAAGTACAAAATATGCTAGAAGGATGGGAATATTACCAAAGCATCATGTTCTGGGCGAGAATGATCAATATGGATCCTTGGTGTTGTTGTAATGAGCCTTGCAGATCTTGACTGATGGGCTGAATCATGCACCTGTCTAGGGAAGTCCTGATCATCATCATAGCATTCTTCCTCTTCAGAAACATCCTCCTCAACTTGGTCTTGTTCAAGAACACCAATATCTTGCAAGCTTACGTGTAGTAGAACCGTTTTGTGATATGGATTCTGAACTTGCCCTTTCTTGTCGTGCCCTTTGCTCTATGAGGTCAATTCGGGTTTGTAGATGATCTACATGTTGTTCTAGAGTGGCTTTCTCATTTTCAGCCTTCTTACGAGCAAAAATCTCAATTTGAAGTCTTGTGGGTGCATCACACTTCAACCCAGGGGTGCGAATATCTTGAGGAGTTGGGCCTAAACCCAGAACACAAACATATCCTCTTGGCTCTTTCTCTCCACAAACAGCAGCAAATGCATCACCTTCTTAAATTGTTCACTCCTTCAACTCTAGGTGTGCTTGAACAATTTCTTTCAATTGATTCTAGGAAATTGAACATGAACAATTTGTCTTAGAAAAATGCATAGCAGCAAAAGCATATTAGAACCATCTCCCAGGAAAGAAACTTACTATTATTGGTGCTGCCTTCTTTGAAGGAACTCCAGTTTTTCTTGTGTGAGTTTTTATAAAGTTTTCATCTCTTCGAGGGAGGCATCCCAGTTCAACAGCCTAAAATACTTTTATTTTTAGTTACAAGTATGAAAAAGCATTATTCAAACTAGCTTCAACTAAATAGAGTATTACCAAATCATATTCTGGATAAGCATAGCTCACGCTGCCTGATGTGTGGTGCAAGTCCAACTTTGCCTGATTTGCTTTTCCTATTTCTGTGCAAACCTAACATAGAATTAAAACTAGTTTGTAAATATCATATAGGTTTACAGCTCCATTTACTAAATGAAAGCCATATTTGATGTTTCTTTCTTTAAATTCAGGAGACATCCAATAGTCAAATAGAAATTTCCAATCAACGTCATTAATCATTTTATCATGACTTTCACCCACTTCCTCTATAGTCATTTCAGGTTTAAAATACAACTCCTTTATAGTTGCCTTAAATTCTTTCCACTTCCTTGCAGCAGTTCACATAAACCAGTTCATGCCATGATCATCAATATCATCAAATTCCTGCTGTGTATAAAATTTGGATATGGCTAATAAATTTGTAGAATATGAAGAATAGTACAATGGAATACCTTGTACTCACGTTTGCCATCTAGACTCTTCTTTTCTGATTTCCAACATGAAACTTTACATTTCGGACATAAAATAGATTTTTCATGATCCCTCCAATAGAGAATGCAGTCATTTTCACATGCACGAATAGTAGTGTAACCAAGGCCAACAGATTTAACCAATTTCTTAGTTTCTTGAAAATTTTTAGGAAGTGCTGAACCCTCAGGCAATGCATCAACAAGTAAATCTACCAGCAAATTAAAACTTATATCGGCCCATCCTCCAATAAGTTTGATGTGAAGTAATCTAACGAGAAAACATAGCTTTGAGTAGGTCTTGCAACCCGGGTATAACTCTTGACTATTGTCTGCTGCTAACTTATGAATGGCTGTGTTGACGCGAAAATCTACACATGCTACCTGGGAGATCTGCTTAACTCTAGTGCAGGCTCAATACGAAAACCGAGGTGTGCCAGTCAATTTTCGCTACAAATCGACAAAGAAACAAATGGTTAAATTCCACGGGTCACCAGCCCAGGACAGACCGATGAGGAAAGCCGATAGACACTGTTCGTGAAAACCAGCCAATGCTAATCATACGAATAAAATAAAAGCAAGCAAACTAATTGATTGAATATATCGGCTTATCGGCAAATTAAATAGATAAAACACCATGTATCATTAGTGCCGATAAAAACTAAGTCGATAGAGCAAAGTCGATAGAACTACGATAAACTTGCTAAACTCGTTTAATTGATAGTGATAAGTCGACAAGACAGAGTCGTTGGATCTACAGTAAACGCGCAAAGACTCGTCTTGTTGACAGTGTGAAGTCGATAGATCTAATAGCTGGTATTGCATATATGTCTCAAAGAAACATAGATCTAACTTATTACAAGAAGGGGGCAATCGACTATCGAAGCAATCAAATAATCAGATTAAACGTTAAAAAAGTCGATTGAATCATCATAACTTATTGCTAAACATCCGATAGAACTCTATCGACTCTACCTATAACCAAGTCGAATCTAACCCTATTTACCCAGCAAGAGATCAAAGTCGAAGCAGCCTTGCTGATTCGAGTAGATCGAACCTAATCGAGACAATGCTCAAACACGACGAATAAAGATAGATTTAACTCAATTATAGATCTAAATCAAGCTCATGAAATCTTCTGAAAACCACAATAGATCGGACCTAACCGAGACAGTAGTGCACCTTAAAGTTGGTAAAACAAGTGTAATTAAAATCTAGTTACCAGATAACTAGCAATTCTATAGATAACAACTAGAATACAAATCAATGAGAAAGTAGTATATACGATCAATAGAATTACCGAAGGTGACTAATCCAAGTCTCTTACCGAGATCAGGGCCGATGCAGCTCACACGAGACGAGGATGTCGTCGGGAGGTTTTGGCGATGCGCCGAGTTGTATTGACGAAAGTGTTAATCTTTTTCGTACAAACCCTATTACATATATATAGCTCCGTGCAAGGGGTTCTGACCTGACTCGGCCAAGACTCTTAAACAGACCGACTAGATTTATTTCTAAACTAAATCTAAACCAAAAATAGAAAGAAATAAAAATAACCCTGTTGGGCCCACTTTATTTCCTTCGGTCATTGAACTTCACTGATCTTGGCCCGAATTCCATTGTCAACAGATGCCCCCCGTGTCTGGGGTACAAAATCCTTCGTGTGTCGGATTTTATCTCCTTGTTTACCATGCGCCTTTACTGCAACCAATCGGCGTCCCATCCTTATAAATGCATCTTCTTCCTCCTTTCATTTTCACCTGAGCATAAACCACTTCACCTTCTTCTCACGGACCGCTTTCAACTTCAAGCACCAACAAACACCAACAAGCTCAAACCCCGATGATGGTGACCCCAGAGAGCATACCTGAGGTAATCCCTTTCTGCTTTCCTTCAGTTTTATGTCTTTTCTTAGATGCAATATGCTATGTTCTTCATTACTGTAGCACTTTCATCTTCATAGCTACTGTAGTATCTTCACCTTTGTACGAACAAGTAGTAAACTGAGCGTAAGTCATGATCATCTAGTTTCCCCTCCTGATAATAATTTTTTTTTTCTGCTTATGCTAGGAACTCCAGAACCAGATCTGCATCCCCTCTAGTGTTGATCAAAACCATTTTTATCTAGGCCCTTGCAATGATTTTGACCCCACAGAACATATCAACTGTGAAACTAACCAGATTCCTCTCAAATCCACTATGGCCACCCCCGAACCCTGGAAAACTGTCTTTAGATCATGACCATCATCAATCCCAGGATGGAGAAATTGGTACCACAAGGTTCCCACTGCACGTGCTGCCACCCTTCTAGATGCTCTAATCGACATAACACTACCACTCTCGCTGGAGGATATGGCTAAAAATGAACCGATACTGGCGGCAACCTCTTATTTTTGGTCTGATGCTCTGAATGCCTTTTTATTCAACCAAGGTCACATGGCACCTTCCCTCATGGATGTGATGATGCTAACTGGTTTTGAATGTCAACCGATACTATGATCCCTTCCTCATCCAAAACAACCATAACCAACCCAAGTTTGACACCAAGGGATCAAACAGCTGGCCCAAATATATCGCTGCCCATCAGAAGACCAGATCAGTCTCCAACCGAGAGCTATATGCATTTTTAAATCTTTGGCTTGAACACTTCATCTTCTGTAGCTCATCTTGCATGCCTACTACCAACTTCCTGGGCATACCTGATATCTTGGCCGACGGTAACAAACTCCCCCTAGGTAGATTTCTCTTGGGCTCAGTATACCAGCTCTTACACCGTACTGTCATCAGCCTCCAGACCAACCAAACCATTCCAATACGAGGTCCATGGTGGTTCATCCAATTATGGCTCAACGTCTACGATGCCCAGGCCATGGCACTTGCCCCCTTTCCAGAGAACACTTTCCCATCGATAGATGTAGCAGAAGGTGAAGAAATCCTAGAGCACCGTTGCACCTCTTTGGGTGAAGCCGCCAGGGTGGCTCATGGATGCCGAATGACTGGCGAAAACTTCAACATCTACTTCACTCTCTTCTATAATGGCATTCAATTAGAGAAGCAAGTCTGGTTTCCTTACAAGGACTTGGAATTCGACCGCGTGTTAGCCTATTTGCATCTAGTACTTGGAGAAAGGATGTGTCGATCGGCACAACTGGTGCGTCGATCGGCACTGAAGCAATTATCATTATCCTCTTAATCCTGGCTTACTTGACACTTCATTGACTCGAACGATAAAATTAGTATTCTATAAGACATGGTGGTTTCATTCACCCCGGCTTGTCACATGCGAAGGCTATTAGCTCCCCACTGGTTTCTTGCACTATACGATGAGCAAAAGCATAATTGCAATTTACACTAATGGGAATAGATAGATATTAAGTACACCACATAGACTGAATTCACCAAATGAGATTCAACAAGCGACCAAGGACATAATCAAGATAGATAACATAGATATAGATAACTGTACCAATATTCATCACTGTCAGAGGAGCGTCGATCGGCTCAACTGGTGCGCCGATCGGCGTAGCCATGATGCATCGTTAATGACTCCTAAGGTACATGGTTCTACTTCTCCTAGCTCCTTTATAGTGCACCACGCAGGTGTCCTACCCGACTAGACTACATCTCTCAATTTAGTGGCTCTTCACCTCCGGCGGCCTCCCGGCGATGTGCAGCAGATCCTATGTCTTGATCACATACCTCTCCTCATCCTCCTCCTGGTCTTGGACGTCATATGGTGATTATATAGCCTCTGGTCACGTCCTCCCTTGCTTGGCCTCCAAGTTTAGCTCATAGAGATTGAATCCAAGTCGGTTTCGTACCTTCCATAAACTGTGCCGACTTACTTTAATCATAACTAATGCTTCCGGAGTCCAAATGACGCAATCCTGGACTCTATCTCGTAGCCCTTGAAAAGATCTACAACTTTGGTATTATTTTGAGCCCCAGATTCGGACATTTTGATACCCAAAATTGCAATACCAAAATATCTGTTCTGATTCGGATTCCTCTATTGAGTCTGCCTTGCGGGGCCCATGTCTCCCAGCTCTGCAGTTCAATAAATGCAAATAATATATGTTTCGGAAACCACTCGACAAGATTTTCAAATTTGGTATTCTGAGGTTTCCCATTTGACCACGTCTTGGGCTCCGAAATTGCATGATAATACAGTGCTATTTCTGGACTCCGTGAATTGAACTTTCCTTCCGGATAAACCTTCTTGAAATCCTTAGGCATTGGGCCACGACTTAGGGCTTGCACATTTAACCTCATGGACATCTAGGTGTGTCTTGAAAGCTTCATGGGCTATTGAGAAGCCCCTTTGCATGGGGAGTCAGGCTTCATGTCGGTACTTCTCATATAAGAGCCATTTTGTCGTTTTTTCACCTATTTCTACAATAAAGCACTAAAAATGACACTACATGTGGAAATCGTCAATATTAGAGGTAAAACACATGATTATGACAAGAATATGGTACGATGTTGGTGGTTATTGGCATATAAAACGGGTACATAGGAACCACCAACAAATACCCATACTATCGGCAAAGTTTTGAAACTCTTCCGAAGTAAAGACCAAACTTTGGTCAGTTGTAATAGTCCGTGGCACACCAAACCTGTATATAATATGTTCCTTCACAAAAATGATCACATCACCAGTCATAACATTCTTCATAGGCACTGCTTCAATCCACTTTGTGAAGTAATTTGTAGACGCCAGAATATATTTATAACCCTTGCTTGATGCTGGATAAATTTAGCTAATCGTATCCATATCCCATCCTCTTAACGGTCATGGATTAATGATTGGATTCTGTTAGGATCATGACCATTGAGCTCAACCCAAGGTATGATGTTTTGGTGATGAATGACAAACATTAAATGTGACTAATATCTACACGAGTGTTGTTCATGTAGGAAACCTCTTCTATCTTATGATGATTGGCAACGACGTCCTTGGCGATGGATGACAATGACCCCAAGCATGGAGGCCTGTGAACTTGATGGAGTCCAAGGATTGATGGAGATGGATCACAGTAGAGAACAAGCTATGGTGCAAGTGTTTGGAACACTTGTCCCGTTGTTAGGGTTTTTAATCCATAGGAAAAGCTAGACTATCATGGGGGTCTAGGTCATTCTCTTAGGTCATGTCTAGTCAGTGATGTGCAATGTTGCTCGGTGAAATCATAGACACTAGATGACAGTAGAGAAGCCAAGGAGCTGTTTGGATAAGCCGGGATACGAAGTCAAGCGAGGATGACAAGTTTCAGCTTCTGGACATAGAGACCGGACAGAGGGGTCAGTGGAGACCAGACTGTACGTTCACTATGTAGAGTTGTCTGGAACTTTGAGCGAGAAGTGAGGAAACTGCCAAGTCTGCCTTGCGAGACTTGGCACTTTAAACAATCGGTAAACATCGAAGATGAGCAAGACCACCCTATTTTCCGAGCGGCTCCCGGTTTATCGCTGCCGAGATAAAACCCTTAATCACGCGAGTATCTTAACCCTATTTGACTATCTAAAAGTGTTGCGCAAGCTTAGCTCTGTCACAACTAAACCACACCCTGGCATCATCAAGCAATTATGATTCATACAAGATCCAGATACTAGCCTAATCACCACGATTAAGAGAGCATATAAATACTTAGATGTACCTCTAAGCAATCAAATAAGCGCATGTAAGATCAATCAATCCAGACAAACACAAATTGCAGCCAAGGATAGAATCAAGATAGATAACATGAATTGATAAATGTACCGATATTCATCACCGTCAGGGACGTGCCAATCGGTGCAACTGGTGCGCCAATCGGCGCAGCAATGGTGCATCGTTGATGACTCCTAAGGTACATGGCTCTACTTCTCCTAGCTCCGGTGTAGTGCACCACGCAGGGTCCCTATCCGACTAGACTACATCTCTTCAATTTGGTGGCTCTTCAACTCCGGCGGCCTCCTGGTGATGTGCAGCGGCTCCTATAGCCTAATTCTCCCTTGTTGTCTTATCTTGCCTCATATGGGTGATTATATAGCCTCTAGTCACGTCCTCCCTTGCTTGGCCTCCAATTTTAGCTCATAGAGATTGAATCCAAGTAGGTTTTGTACCTTCCATAAACTGCGCCTATTTACTTTAATCATAACTGATGGTTCCGTAGTCCAAATGAGGCAAACCCGGACACTATCGCATAGCCCTCGAAAAGATCAACAACTTGGGTATTACTTGGATCCTCTGATTCGGAAGTTTAGATACCCAAAATTGCGATACCAAAATATCTGTCCTGATTCGGATTCCTTTGTGCAGCCTGCCTTGCGGGGCCCATATCTTCCAGCTCTGGAGTCCAATAAATATAAATAATATATGTTTCAGAAAGCTCTCTATGATATCTTCAACTTTGGTATTCTGAGATTTCCCATTTAACCAACTATTGGGCTCAGAAATCGTGTGACAATACAGTGCTTATTCTGGACTCCGCGAATTGAACTTTCCTTTCGGATAAACCTTCTAGAAATTCTTAGGCATTGGGCCATGATCTTGGGCTTGCAATTTGGACCTCATGGACGTCCAGGTGTGTCTTGTAAGCTTCATGGGCTAGTGGGAAGCCCTCCTTGTATGGCGAGTTGGGCTTCATGTCGGTATTTCTCATATAAGAGTCATTTTGTCGTCTTTTCACCTGTTTCTGCAATAAAGCACTAAAATGACACTATATATAGAAATCATCAATATTAGAGGTAAAACGCATGATTATGATGAGAATATGGTACGATGTTGGTGGTTATTGGCATATAAAATGGGTACATAGGAACCACCAATAGTTCCCCATGCTTAAACCTTTGCTCGTCCTTGAGCAAATAAATCACCCTCAAGGAGAGATAAGTATTGCAATCATATTATCTTCACTCACATTCATCAAGGCACATGCATATCTAACCCTCTTTAAAAGTGTATCACAAAATGTTTTATGTTGCACCAATTCTACTACTCAAAGATACTAGTGGGCAACAGAAAATGACTAAGATCCGACCACAACGATCAAATAAAGTAGCTTCAACTCTCAAATCAGATTGCTCCTCAAACTAGGCCTTAAATGATAAAGTTTTTCTAAAAAATTAGTCTCATTTACCCAAACAAAAATGCTCTCTTGCAAAGAATCAAGGCAACACTCATTTTACAAATCTCACAAGCCAAACAACTAGAAGTGATCCTATCTACAAATATTTGGTGGAAGGCTTTATGGGAAGCTTGGTAGGAAAACAACTAGCAACAATGTAACTCAGACTATTGTCAAATCAAAAGATAGTTCTAATTGGTTTTACAAAGACTTGTCAAAAAGGCCATTGGAAAACATTATGAAGAAGAGGAAAAACACACGCTTTTGAAAAGTGGACATGTGCAAAAGGCAAAGAATGATCTCAAGACACAAATGAAGTTCTCTAAATCGGATTGCACATGGTTGGAGTGATAGAGTTTCAGCCAATTTGAATGCACTTACTTGAAGAATAATGGTTTATGCACAAATCTTGTGAATTCCTCTCTTGCAACTTGATATAACTTGAAACATCCTTGATCTTCCTTCAACAATATTTGAAGTCCATTAGCTAGTGCTTCGGAATGATGAATGACGTCCATCCCCCCATGCTTAAACGTTGCTCGTCCTCGAGCAAAGGGAGTGACAAAAGATAAGCACTAGCTAAATCCTTTATTTCTTCTCTTTAACCATCTGGGACACATATAATTAATTTCTGGAGATAACAAAGCGCTTTTTATTCCTTGCGCCAATCGGCACGACACCTGCGCCGATCGGCACACATATGATTCTGCCTTGTATTCTCCTTCTATTGATGCTTTGCATTTTAGAGAGTCTTCAGAGGTGTTTATTGATGAAAATCATCGTCTTCAGCAAGAGGTCTTGATAATTTGTGCATAAAACCATATAAATAGTGCAATGGCTCGACGAGAAACTCATATCATAGGTTGTGGACAAGGAGAGGACATCACCAAAAGAAATATGGGTTTACAGGTGGGAATATTCGGCGAGCATTGTTATATATGAAGAGGCTAGCAAACAAGTGATAGTTACGCAAACAAAATGGCCAACTTCTAAGTCTCATACCAAAAGAACACAAACTTGAAACGACTCACCAAATTACATGTTGCAATCTACAGGTTTGTCATATAAGTGTAGCAGATTTGGCTTTGGTAGGTATGATCAATACAAGAGAGCAAAATTTGCAAGGGTTAGAGACCACATGTAACAGTTTTCCAAAAATTATTAAGTTCACTAGCTATGTTGGAGTTTTCTTCTCAGAGAGCAAAGCATATTGTCATGAAGAACAATTCAACCATATGGGGTCTTTATCAAAACATCTGTCAACAAATAGATTTCATAGAATTTGTGCTTAGTTGAAAATTAAGCGGTGGATAATTATGTGCAATGAATCATGCAAGTTCCAATAACAATAGCAACTTTCATCATATCTCTATCAAAGATCCTCATCATAGTTATGCATTTATTCATCGTGAAAGCATTATAAGACAACAGTGATGATATAGGCAAGCTCCCCTAGATAAATTAATGATATTTGGTCACCCTAAGGTAGCTATTCGGGATATGTCATTGTCCATTCTATGTTCTAAGTGACAAATTACAAATAACCTTTCGCATGAACAAAACAAAAAGGGTATCATAAAAAGAAAAAGAGAGAAAATTCCCAAGTTGAAAGCAGACAACAAGTATAGGTTTGAGAAGAAAATAAGATTAGGAGAAGTGAAGAATCAAAGGGATGTTACTGAATTTTAATCGATTGAAGCTCAGCTTGTGCCTCCCCCATGCTTAAAATCTTGCTATATTGCACGAGAGAAGGGCGATAGCAGGGGTAGCGAGGGTGCGCCGATCGGCACGAGGATGCGCTAATCGGCATAGACGGTTGTGCCTCTCGTCACCTCCATCTCTAGCCTTGATGTGCTGTCCCAATGCTCCCTCTTGTGTATGCATCTATTGTCACCTCATTTCCTTCAACTGTCCTCGTTCAATAGTACTTCTTTCATTCCTCCAAAACATTGAAATGCACATACTACCCCCGATATGATGGTCGGGGATAGAACAATATCTACCGTCTAGCAACAACCTCAAAAGTTCAACTTGTGGCATTTTAATTCTAGTACCAAAAAGAAAACAAAATCCTAATGGGTGTACTTGTGTGCACAAGTGTGGATGCATGGAGTTAGTATCACAATGTTAGCAAAGAAACAAGACTATAATCAATGTTGTTCCACAATTTCATCTAAACACCATGTTCACATAAAATTGCTAAATGAATGTGTCAAATACACAATTCTAGGATCAAAATGCTTTCATCATTTAGTCTTGAAGCAAAGCAAACGAGCATGTTAGCAACGAAGATTAGTGGTGTGGAAGCTAAACAAGAACAATGTTTACACCTAGCTCTAAGCACCATGCTTACAACAAGATTGCTAGCAATCTATATGAAATTCGTTAATAACCAAAGTCTAAACACCATGTTTATGTGACTTAGCTATTGCAAAATCCCGTTGGACTAGAGAGATAGCGCAATGAAAAAGATTAGCAATCAACCAATGCAAATGATGCAAAATAGAGCAAGGCAAATGAACTATCCATGTTGTTCAACAAATAAGCATAAACACCACGTTTACACCTAAATTTGCTAAGGATATTGTGCGTACGCCAATTAAGTGCT
Source organism: Eleusine coracana subsp. coracana (assembly GCA_032690845.1). NCBI lineage: Eukaryota > Viridiplantae > Streptophyta > Magnoliopsida > Poales > Poaceae > Eleusine > Eleusine coracana. The sequence goes on along the minus strand of CM064422.1, from coordinate 34,700,130 downwards.
AATTATCAAGTTCAAACCAAGCTATTATGAGTGGGAAGGTGAATATGAACATGCAAAGTTAGAGGTTTCGGCGAATCAAAACAAAAACATGTTAGGCGGCAGTGAAGGAATACTTGGAAAAGCATTTGTGTGTTGTGCTGATCGGCCATGGATATGTGCCGATCCACGCATTTGGAATTGGCTATAGAATTTGATGGAAAATGAAGGGTGGGAGGCTTAGGTGGGCTGAAGTTAGATGGTTAAATGCATGCAGGCGAAAACATCATGCAAAAATAAAAACAAAAACAAAGCAAGTGCTCACAAATATGCATGCAGTGGATGATTTTTGCAAATGAAACACAAAATGATGGTGGTGGAGGTCTAAAAATAAAAAGTTAATCTAGAACTAATTTGCCACAAGTGAATCAATTGAGTTGGGTTATTCTCATGACACAAAAATTGTAGGTTGCCCTCCTAGTATCACTAGTCAATCCAAACAAAACAAAAAGAAACACAAAAACATGGGTTGCCTCCCGAAAAGCGCTTCAAGTAGAGTGATGTAGCTAGACTTCTTACATACCTTGTTGTCGCGAAGCCATGGTTCTTGTTGTAAGATCCAAAGATCTCCATGTAGCTTGTACTTATGAAATCTTCATCGTGGTTCGCTCATTGCCCATCTTCATTGTGTTGCATAATGCTCAATGTGTGTATTGTGATATAATGCTCTGGAGTCTTCAATCTTGTTCAACTTCTAATCATTTGCTTGTAGGACAATTGCTCGAGCTATCCTTGTTGTCATCTTCATCTCCAATTTTGTCATTGATAATATGTAGATCCTTTTCTCTCTGAATTTCGCCTTGCCAACAGGATAGAACATGGCCAAAGACCTATACCATCTTGTAGGTTGCAAAATTATCTTTCCAACGAGTGCTCATACACTTCAAACGGACACGGTATGTGGGATTTATGATGTTTTTGCTCCTGGGCTACATGCTGTTGATAGATTGCATAGCGTCCAATGATGTGCTCATAAATCCTTGTAGAAAAATCCAAATCTAGCACCGTTTGTTGCATTCGAAAGAATACTTGAATCTCTATTCAGATATAGAATTTTTATCCAATGGTCAGCAGAGGAAGTATACAGAATTACCAATGATTTCAGCTTCTAGCTTTATTTTCCAGAGAATCTTCATGACTTCGTCTTTTAAGCATTGGAGCATATGTCGGCTTGTCCTTTGACATGTGAATCTTGATCTTTGTTGCACCAGAAAGTATTGATGATGAAGAGTTGATGCAACTTCTCAATTCTTGTGCAATGATCCATCAAGTCGACGGTGAAGAAATCCGAGGAAATCTGCTGTTGCTTTTCTGAACCGACGCCTTGTTTCGGATATTGCACCGCGAGTAGATGGAATTAGAGGCTGAAACCTGCACCACTGCGTCGGGCATCAAATTATCTTTCCAAGCCGTGCTCATGCGTCCTAATCGGACTCTGCATGAGGGAGATATGGCCTTTTTCTAAAGGTATGTCAGGCTGTCTCGCGATGAATCCGAATTGAATTCAAAGTTTCCAAATATTCAAACTCCGTGGTTGGAACGACTTGAATCTGTGTCAATCACCAAAAGGAAGCCTCTTAAATGTCTGGAAACCCATATATCACGTGGATATAGGACTTTAATTCCATATTTGGCTCAAACTTCCAATTGTTTGCAACTCTCGCGAGATATTCAAACAGTCTGTACAGCGTCTCTTGTTCTAGCAATAAATCCTTGTAGAAAACTCCAAACGACGTGAGGTTTAAACTGTTGGAAACTAGACTTGATGCTCTTCCACAATATCAAATTTGTAGGTCTTTCAATCCTCTGTAGAATTTCATACACCATCTTTTGGTCAGTGGACAGCATATCTACTCATGATCAAGAATATATTCATCGTGTCTTCATTCTTTGCAATTGAAATTCTTGATCTTCATGATTCTTTTCACCCATTATTTGTTGTTGTGGACAAGATAGAATCCTTGCAAAGCATTAGTTAAAAAAATATTGACACAAGAAGCATACCTCCCTTTTCATGGAGTGGCGAGGTGTCGATCGGCATGGGCGTTGCGCCGATCGGCACAAGCAAGTCTTCCATGGACATGGACTCCAAAGCAGATGGTGGGCTACTAACAGAGTTAGCACCTATTGCTATGGAGCGACAGAGTCGACAAAGAGCGAGGTCATCAGCATTGGCATCGATGCGGCACCGATCGACGCATGGTTGCGCCGATCGGCGCAAGCAGCTCTGTCGCCATGCTCCTATCGAGGTTGTGTGCCTAGCTTTGTTCCTGATTTTCAATGGACACACAAATAAAGAAAAATAGGGTATGTGTAATAAAAAGATAAAGGATTGATTTGACAAACTAGATAGATCCCCCTAAACAGGTTCGAGTTGCCGATCCCCGGCAACGGCGCCAGAAAAAGATGCTTGTTGGTCGTTACTACGCACCCACTTATATACCGCAAGAGGACGATGTACATTGTAACATTTTTTCCCTTAGAGTATTCCAAGGTTTAATCGAATACATAGGGATCGAAAGAGAACCGTGTTTAGAGTTTACTATTTCATGAAAAGAAGATGGAAATTAGAGGTTGCGCCGATCGGCTCAACTGGTGCATCGATCGATGCGAAGTCTTACCTGAGCCAAAGTGTGTCTGATCCAAAGCTTGGGGAGTAGGAGCATACACATCGACCAAGGAGTATCTCCTGGAGTTAGCCTATATGCATCTAGCGGTCGGAGAAAGGCTGTGCCGATCGGCGCAACTGGTGTGCCGATCGGCACTGAAGCAGTAGTCATTATCATCTTAATCCTAGCTTACTTGGCACTTTAAACAATTGATAAACATCGAAGATGAGCAAGACCACCCTGCTTTCTGAGCGGCTCCCGATTTATCGCTGCCGAGAGGAAATCCTTAATCACGCGCGTATCTTAACCCTATTTGACTATCTAAAAGTGCTGCGTAAGCTTAGCTCTGTCACAACTAAACCAAACCCTAGCATCATCAAGCAATCATGATTCATATAAGATCTGGATACTAGCCTAATCACCATGATTAAGAGAGCATCTAAATACTTAGATGTACCTCTGAGGAATTAAATAAGCGCATGTAAGATCAATCAATCTAGACGAACACAAATTGCAGCCAAGGATAGAATCAAGATAGATAACATGAATTGATAACTGTACCGATATTCATCACCGTCAGGGACGCGTCGATCAGCGTACTGGTGCACTGATCGGTGCAGCCATGATGCATCGTTGACGACTCCTAAGGTACATGGCTCTACTTCTCCTAGCTCTGGTGTAGTGCACCACGCAGGGACCCTACCCGACTAGACTACATCTCTTCTATTTCATGGCTCTTCAACTCCGGTGGCCTCCTGGCGATGTGCAGCGGCTCCTATAGCCTAATTCTCCCCTGTTGTCTCATCGTGCCTCATATGGGTGATTATATAGCCTCTGCTCACGTTCTCCCTTGCTTGGCCTACAAGTTTAGCTCATAGAGATTGAATCTAAGTCGGTTTCGTACCTTCCATAAACTATGCTGATCTAATTTAATCATAACTGATGCTTCTGGAGTCCAAATGTGGCAAAACCGGACTCTATCGGGTAGAACTTGAAAATATCTACAACTTTGGTATTATTTGGATCCTCAGATTGGGAAGTTTAGATACCCAAAATTGCGATACAAAAATATCTGTCCTGATTCGGATTCCTTTGTGCAGCCTGCATTGCAGGGCCCATATCTCCCAGCTCCGGAGTCCAATAAATGTTAATAATATATGTTTCGGAGAGCTCTCAACGAGATTTTCAACTTTGGTATTCTGAGGTTTCCCATTTGACCAAGTCTTGGGCTCCGAAATCGCGTGACAATACAGTGCTATTTCTGGACTCCGCGAATTGAACTTTCCTTCCAGATAAACCTTCTAGAAATCCTTAGGCATTGAGCCACGACCTTGGTCTTGCACTTTGGACCTCATGGACGTCGAGGTATGTCTTGTAAGATTCATGGGCTAGTGGGAAGCCCTCCTTGTATGGTGAGTCGGGCTTCATGTCGGTACTTCTTATATAAGAGTCATTTTGTCATCTTTTCACCTGTTTCTACAATAAAGCACTAAAATAACACTACGTATGAAAATTGTCAATATTAGAGGTAAAACACATGATTATGATGAGAATATGGTACGATATAGGTGGTTATTGGCATATAAAACGGGTATATAGGAATCACCAACAGGTGCCTAAAAGTGTACAAGAGTGTAGCAACGTGATAAAGCAATAAACAAGCAACAGATCCTTGACACAATTATTCTACAAAACTAATAGAAACAAGCACCACACATGACATAAGAACAATAGAGTTATTACAATAAGGTTCACAAATAGTTTTCACACACAAAGCAAATAGAAAGGATAACTAGTCCATAGGTTCATCACTATCCTATTACAAGCAAGCCACTGAAACAAATATCCTTTTCATCTCATCTCTCCCCCTTTGGCATCAAAGCACCAAAAAAAAAAGAAAAGGAGAAGGAGATAAGAGAAGATATCACCCATCATCATCAGTGCTTGCATCACCGTCTTCTTCTTCCTCTTCGTCACCTTCTTCTTCTTCTTCTTCACCTTCTTCTTCTTCATCGCCTTCTTCTTCTTGGTCACCTTCTTCTTCTTGGGCTGGAGGAGGAGCGAGTTGAGGAGCAATATCATCGCAATCATAGCCGGCAAGTGGATCCTCAAAGACCGGTGGCTCAACATCAGGCTCACGCTCGGAGCCATTCGGAGAAACCTCATGGCCTTGAGGTCTTTGGTCTTTCTTGTAGCGCCGCACTTGCTTCTTAATGCGCCTTTTGTTCTCCTAGTTTTCCTTAGCATTGAAGCAACAAGCATTCAAGATGCTCTTGAGCATAGAGGCAATGGGAGATGATGGATGATGGTGTGGGGCTTTGGATGGAGGAGCGGACGAAGATGCACGAGGTGCTGCTGCCTCTGCCCGTGCTGCCTTTTCCGCTGCTAACTCCCTCTGGATAGTCTCATGATGAGGGCAAGTGAGCCTTGGCACATGAGGTCTCAAGGGCTGATGCTTGCACTCCTTCTCAAATACCAAGCCAGTCTCAGACTCTATTATCCTCATAAGATGTGGGGCAAAAGGAAGCACCTTCCTTGTATCCAGAGAGGCAGAGTAGATTTACTGAACAATGAAATTCATCACACTGAAGTCTGCAGCTCCATCTCTGAACGTAGCAAGAATGTTCCTGGAGTGCTCAACAAGTGAAGTGGCCTACCCACCCTTTAGAGCAATAGTCACCCTGAGCATCCTGTTGAGGGTGAAATAGAAGTTTTGCATCCCATGAGTGGTTCCCAGATATTTTAGTTGAAGGTCCTCGTACATGAATGTCAACTCGGAATCCTTCAACACTGACTCACATGAGAGCTAGTCCCTGGCAGCAGCATCATCATCCTAGAAAAAGAAAGTGGCCAAGTGAGAGGGGGACACCACATACTGCACATCCTGTGTCATCCAATGAACATACTGCACACCCTCTCCCATCAATGTACAGAGTGGAGTAGAACTAACAGATCACCTCCTCATTCCAATCATAGTTGAAGCCCATGAGATCGTAGACTTGTCTGGCCTTGCAAGCTCCCACAATCTCATTGAAGGTAGTCTCATCCTTGTCCTCCATATACTTCCAATCAATCCATTGATGAGTGGCCAACTGGTTCTTCCTATTCATGTCAGTGGGCATGGACATGTAGTAGTCCTGCTGAAACCAAGTGAGAAACCGAGGGTCACTTGCTTCTTGGTCAGTCACAAGATACTGATTCTACCACCTTGCTGCATTCAGTCCCTCTACATCCGTGTTGTAGTCCTTGAAGTCATGATGAGGTGGATAGACTGGAGCATGGACTCGAGGGTCCCTCACAATGTTCAAGGGCTCATTGCTCTTTGACTTGCCCTTGCAAGGTTTGGGGTTCGTCTCTTTGGCTAGCCTCTTCCCTTTATCAAGTGCCCTTCTAGGAGGAAGAGACCCTCCTTGACCAACTGTAATGGTTTGAGGACCTTGACTGCTTCCCTGTCCCTGCCATCTAGAAACCACATATTTTCGTCTCTTGGCAAGGGGCACTAGATCCTCCTGGGAGGAGGAGCACTTAGAAGGTGCAACTTGTTGTTCCTCTTCACTTGATTCCTCGTGAATGGATGGGTCATTGGAGGCAATCTTGGTGCGGGCCATTTGCACACATCTAAGAAGAAAGAAATAAGGAACAGAGACCTTTTAGGAATGAGTCATAAGTAGGGATGAAGAAGTAGGTAAGATTCAAGGCACTGAACTGCAGGTGACAGAAGTTCCGTGACAGACCACGGAAGTTCCATCGTGACGGAAGTTTCCATGGAACTTCCATCATTTGTAGTTTGCCCCAAAATTTTTCCCTAACTCTTAAATCCTACCGCAAGAGTCAAAATGCTACTATGAGAAGATAGGCTAATCATAGAGGGACTATTCTATCTAAGCCAAAGTGAAACTACAGAGCATTTTGAACATTTGACCTAAAGACCAAGATCTAGGGGTCAAATCTTATACCTAGGGCAATAGAGAGGAGAAAGTTGATGCAGATCGCGGAACTTCCATGGGGGAGGAGTTGAATCTCCACCAAATCCAAGGGAATCGCTGGTTGAACCTCCAAAATGCCACAAATCACCACTTATGGTTTCAGGAGAAGAAAGAGAAAGAGAAAAGAGAGAATGACCAGTTGGAGAAGAGAGAGGGGTTCGGGTGACTTAACCAGGGAGTGACGGAAGTTTCGTTGATGGGCGACAGAAGTTCCATCAGTCTCAGGTTGAGACACGCACGCAAGAGGGAGTCACGGAAGTTTTCCTAGAACTTCTACGGATGACAGAAGTTCCATCATTCTCTGTAAAAATAGGCATGGACTTCTACAAGATTGAACTTATGGACAAGTTGCATAAGGAGTATAAGTCTTGTTTCAACATCTGAATAGCAACAGTTCAACAATCAAAATTGTATTCACAAGTATCGACAATATGATGTAATGATCAAAGAATTTTGTTTGAAATCAGAGACAATATGAAATTTTGAAAAGATTTTGCTTTCAAGACATTTTGCGTGATCAATACACCAAACAAAGCACAAGATTCTACTCCAAGTTGGATGAGTCAAGAATATTTAGTTCACTCCTAAGTTCACAAAACCGCTTATCATCTAGGGGTTTGGCGAATATATCGGCTAGTTGTTTGTCGTTTCTAACATAGCCGATATCAATATCGCCTTTATAGAATGATCTCTCAAGAAGTGGTGTCAGATATCTATATGCTTAGTTCTATTGTGATCAATGGGGTTATATGCAATCGTGATGGCACTCTCATTGTCACATAGGAGTGGAACTTTGGTCATAGTGTATCCAAAGTCCTTTAGAGTTTGTCACATCCAAAGTAGTTGTGCACAACAACTTCTGGCTGCAACATACTCCGCTTCGGCCGTGGATAGTGCAATGGAATTTTGTTTCTTGGATGACCATGACACAAGGGACCTACCCAATAATTGGCATGTCCCGAAGGTACTCTCCCTATCCACTTTACATCCAGCATAGTTGGCATAGGAATAACCGACTAGCTTGAACTTAGATCCCTTGGGATACCACAGTCCTAGATTTGGGGTGTGAACTAAATATCTTTAGATTCTTTTTACAGCCACCAAGTGGCTTTCCTCAGGAGCACTTTGAAATCTTGCACACATGCACACACTAAGCATGATATCAGGCCTAGATGCACAAAGATAAAGCAAGGAGCCAATCATGGAGTGATATACCTTTTGATGCACGGGTTTACCATTTACATCTAGCCCAAGGTATCCATTTGTCTTCATGGGAGTCTTGTTAGGCTTAGCATTCTCCATGTCAAACTTCTTGAGTATGTCTTGAGTGTACTTTGTTTGACTTATGAATGTTCCTTCTTCAAGTTGCTTGACTTGAAAACCTAGAAAGAACTTCAACTCCCCCATCATGGACATCTCAAATTTCCTAGTCATAATCTTGACAAACTCATCACAAAAAGATTGATTAGTAGAACCAAATATCATGTCATCAACATATATTTGGCATACAAATAAATCATTATCAACATTTCTTGTGAAGAGTGTAGGATCGGCCTTGCCAATTGTGAAGCCTTTGTTGATCAAGTGTCCCTTGAGGTGTTCATACCAAGCTCGAGGAGCTTGCTTGAGTCCGTAGAGAGCTTTTTGGAGCTTGTACACATGGTTTGTTTTCTTTGGGTCTTCAAACCCCGGAGGTTGTTGTACATACACCTCTTCTTGAATGGGCCATTAAAAAATGCACTTTTCATGTCCATTTGAAAGGGCTTAAAGCCATGGTGAGTAGCATAGGCAAGTAAAATACGAATTGACTCAAGCCTAGCTACGGGTGCATAAGTTTCACCAAAGTCCAAGCCTTCTACTTGTGACTAGCCTTTTGCAACAAGTCTTGCCTTGTTTCTCACCACCACACCATACTCATCTTCCTTGTTGCGGAAGACCCATTTTGTGCCTACAACATTTTGCTTGGGTCTCTCCACTAATGACCGCACCTTGTTTCTTTCGAAGTTGTTCAACTCTTCTTGCATAGCCATCACCCAATCCGAGTCTTGAATGGCTTGTTCCACCCTAAGAGGTTCCATAGAGGAAACAAATAAGTAATGATGACAAAACGCAGCCATTCGGGATGTAGTAGTTACCCCTTTTTGGATGTCTCCAAGAATGTTGTCAACGGGGTGATCCTTTTGAATGCTTTGTCGTACTCGTGGATGAATTGGTCTAGATGCATCTTCTTCTTCTTGATTGATATCATCTTGAGTGTCTTTATCCCCACCATCTTGAGCTTGATCTTGGTTGTTACCTTGACCATGATCGTCACCATGATCTTGGTTTCTTCCTTGATCATGTTCATCATCTGGCTCTTATGGAGATGGATCATCTTGTCTTGAAGAAGATGGTTCATTTTGAATTGAGTTTGGGTCTTGTGTCTTATCTCTCCTATTGCCATATTCCTTATTGCATCACAAGGAGCTTCATCACCTACATCACTTGGATTAACTTGCTCTACTTGAAAGCCATTAGATTCATCAAATTGCACATCCCGGGTGATTTCAATAACTCCGATGTCTTTGATAAAGACTCGATATGCAGAGATGTTATGTGACACCCTAGGTGTCTCACTTCTATTTAACAAGCATGATAAGCACAAATCATGAATTATGTAACATAAAATAATAGAGCCCTTTTATTGAATTAGTTCTCGGTAATTAAAAACCCTACAAACAAATTGTGAGCCAAATGAAACTTTCGTTATAACATATGGCAACTAAATTCATAATCAGATTGGTAATAATAAAATAGAATTTTATGAGTTTAATGGGCATTTTACTAATTGTGGAAATACCCCAATTAATTAATTAAAACATAGAAACCTTTCACAATGGGGAATTAATTCTAGAGTAATTATAAAAATTCTGACTAAATGGGTCCCACCAGAGCACCAGAATTTTCATAAAGGACCTATGTGAAAAATCCCAAATCCATTGGAGGTCCCTAGCTATTTTAATTGGAAATATCTTTGACCAAGGACCTAGTTGCAAAGAATCAAAATCTTGGAGGGCTGTAGTGCAAAATCTCTTTTCTTCTTCTCTCACTGGCGCAGAGCTTCTCCCCGACGCTAGCTCCCTCTCTACCGCACGCCAGCGCCCTGCGCTCTCACCTCGGGACTCCTCACGCGCAACAGTGGCCACCAGCTCCTCCCTGCTCACCCATTACGTCCCGCCCTGCCGCCCGCGTGCGCCCAACAGCCACCCTCTCCCCTGCACGCCATCGCCATGGTTGACTGTGGCGACTTCAATCTCGCCGCTTCTCCCGCTCTCGCCCCCACTTGCCCCCTCTCCCCTCTACGCAACTCAAAGCACACCCAAGAGGCCCAAACACTCCCCATTCCCCGCTGCTCTCTACTCTCTCTCATTTCTCCTCTCTGAACTCTGCTCCCCGCCATCACCGAGCACAAGCTCAAGCTTGAGTTCCCTGTTTCCTTGCCCTCCAAGTCGTGCTGAGTGCTCCAATGCACTCGCGTACTCCCCCTCTACCTTCGTCTGACCCTGCCTAGCTGAATTCGTGCACAAATAGAGTGAATTGAAGGAAAACCAGAAGTGACTTCCCCGGCGATGTCCTCTACCGTTGGTCGGAATTTGCAGCAATCAGTGAGCCTTCTCGTCCCATTTCTTTTCGATCGTAAGCGCAAAACCTCAACGCAACCTCCCGACTCTCTTCCCCTTTTATTTCGTGCGGCCAGGACGTCGGCATTCCACCTTTCCTCGGCCGCCGCCTCGGCCCCGCCTAATCCGACGCCGCCTCCATGATGAGCACTACTCTCCGGCCCTCCTCGACAAACTCCAACCTTGTGCCGCTCTTCCCCACATCACCGTGAAGCTATGGGCGAAGACGGCGCTCGATTTGCTACCTCCTAGCCTGAACGCGATGCAGTCGAAGCCTCCTCCTTCGCCGCCTCTCGACATTGGCACCCCTCCGGTGAGCTACCTCCCCCTCGAACCCCTCTAATGGAAGCGCCTCGGATAGTAGTCCATTTCCCCGCCATCACGACGAGCTTCCGCCGTCCACAGCCACCGACGGCGAGCCCTCCGGTGAAGCCAGCCCTCTGTCCTGGCGTGCTGACTAGCATCCACTGGCAGCCTACATGTCGCCTACATGGTGCCTATGTGTCACCCACGTGGCCCCGACGGGGCACTCTTTTAACCAGAAAATACCCAGAAATTCCTAGAAAAGGCTTAAAACTTTGAAAACTCATAGTAAATCAATTTTAAACCTAATGAGGCCCAAACAAATTTTGTTGGAATCATCTTTCAGTGCTATATTTTAGTAAAAAGATAAATAGCTGTCTCTGTACATGTATTTTTATTGATTCATTTAATTGACCAAATGCCAAATAATTCACCAGAAATTTTAGGTAGAAAATTAAATCCTGATTTTTGGCATGCTCAGTAAACACATTATTACCTACTGCCACAAATTTTTGTTTGGTAAAATATGATTTATTTTAGACTCTGGAATTTGTTTAGTGTGTTTGCTTAAATTAATTTTAGTAATTATTCTGTAATAAAATTGCCCTTGCCACTTGGCATAAAAATCACTCATATAAGCCTCTGTTCACAGTAAATCACACAAGTCCAGAAACCTAAATTTATTTTACTAATTAATTTAATTGCCCATATCACTCAATTACCTTGTTTAATTATATAAGGAATATATATACCTAAAATATTAATTAACAACCCAACTCCTCTGAAGCATATGGCTTCGAGAACATAAAATAATTTTAATTAACATTAAAACACGTTGTGCTTGTATGCATCATATCATTGCATAAAACAGTGTTCTGATAAAGCCTTTAATTCAATTCATCATATAGGTAACGACCATCAAGGGCAAGAGGATGACTTCCAGAAGGACGTTGACTCTCAGGAGCAGGAAGTAGAAGTTGCTAACACTAGTTTTGACCCAGGCAAGCCCGGTTTACATTCGCCTTTTTATAAAATTTTGCTAGTTTATTTTATTAGTGTATATAATTATTATTGTATTAGGTCATAGGAGTTGATTGAAACCCACCTTACATGATATCCAAATGACCTATGCTACTGTCTTTAGAACTTGGTAGAATTGGTACTGTTATGCTATGCTTAGTAATTACTAAGTCTCATTAGAAAGTATTATTACTAATGAATGAACATGACCACTAGAACGGGAATTATTAAAAGAAGTTTATTTTTACGTTATGACCGGGCAGGGATAATGCATGTGTAGGTTTACAGCAACACATGGGTGTTGACTGTGGTAGCCCTGCCTTGTCGAACCTAGGACCCGTCCGTAGTCGGCCCCTTGATCAAGTATTGAACAATACCGAATGCATGCTAGCTTATGGGCACTAGTAAACTGATGTAGCATTAAAGGTCACTTGCATTAAGGACGGTTAAGGTGCATTGGTCATTGACCCTCCTGCTGCTGGAGTGGGCGGTTCAGACCATGAAGTACTGTTTGCAGAACGGCATGCCCACTCAACGTCACCACACTCGGGCTGAGGTGTAGGTGCTTTTCTTGCAAAAGGTTGCCATATACGACCTTAATTGGTGCGTATGTGTCGTGCATCTCGGGTTTTCCCAGCTGGTGTAAATCGATTGCAATCATTGCCCCTCACAGTAATGAGTACCGCTTGGTCACCGCGACTATCGCGTAGTTGCACTAATATTATGGAATGGATCATGTTGCTTATTGATGATGACGATCATTATTATTATTGCTCTTATGTCGTATTACCTTCATATATTGTTTTATTATCCTTTTGTTGCAACTAAAGTTATATTTCAGCTCAACCCATTTAAATTGAAAATTAAAACTTGATATAACTAATAGGTTGCTTAGTGCGAGTCCTTTTAAACAAGCCACCTATTAGAGCCCTTGCATGTCTAGGTGTCCGACGGGTAAGTCTTGCTGAGTAATTAGTACTCAGGCTTTGTGCCATTGTGTTTTCAGGTAATGAAGAAATAGAATTGCCTATAGATGTGATGCCATGGGACGTGCAAGTCCTTGAGGGTTGGACTGCCCACTGGGTGTCCGACTCGCCGCCACAGTGATGTTGTGTGCTGCTAGAGTGATGTTCTACGGGCATGGATCATCACTATGCTGTATCGTCGAGCTTGTAGTTTTCTTAACATTATTTGCTTGCGCTATTTCCAAACATTCATGAACTTGTAATATTTCACTGCACTCTGATAACCTTAATGATGTAATATTCAACTTAAATTCGGACAATTGTTGTATTATCAGGTGTCTGCGCTATCAGCGCCTTCGGGACCTCGATCCTCTAGGAAGGGGCGCCTCAGCTGGTATCAAAGCCGTGGTCCATGACAATACAACAAATAAATCGTATTTTCAAAAACTATGACGTTTGCGAGTAAGGCTACATTAGTATTGCCCATGTAGATAATAGGGTGGTGACAAAGCTAACCTGGGTTATGATTGTTTATATCACTTGCATCTACGGCTTCTTCAAACGATGGTACATGCGTGCTTAACCGACACGCGTGATATCGGTGTCTGTGCTCGCAGGCGGATACGAGACACTGTTGGCTCGTGACTTATCACGGGGCGATCCTTTCCATGGATCGTTACTAGTAGAATTGTGCTTATTTTTGTAGTTTTTTTTTAAATTTGATATAATGTTTCTGCAATGGATCTTCTGCAAGTGTACTAACACCGTCAGAATAACACTTAGATTGACTTACGTGTTGAGTGCGGGTCATCACCAAATATTCGTGCCGCTAAATAGCGGCAAAATATGCGTTGTGTTGTGAGGAACAATAGGATTATAAAATGAAATTTTGCATCATGCATCCTAATATAACTAAACTAAAATTGGGTTCTCTCCTTGCTCACCAACCTGTGAATAAAAATTTTCTAAGCATGATAAGTATAAAGTTCTGAATTACAAGGTTAACAAGAATCTGTCCTGTTTTTAGCTGCCAACTTAAAAAATTCATAACTATTAATTTACTCAACCAAATAAGTCATACAAATACTTTTCAGAAAGTCTCAACATCCCCTGTCACTTAGAATTTAAATTAAAATTCTACCATAACAGTAACAACCTCAGAAATAGAGAACAAGTACAATCTGTCAACTCATTGTTTTCAGTATAACCCTGAACTTGGAAATTGCATAACTGGAGTTGTACTTTGAATTTGCAAGTGTTTAAACCCAATCTGGAAAGACCTTGAAGTATATTTTCCTCTCCAATAGGTTTCATAATTTTTTTGTTTTCCCTCTATCCAGTAGAGCCAAAACACTCAGCCTCTGTCATCCTGAAACAGAATCTGCCAACCTGAACTTGCAAAATTCATAAGTCCAGATTTACTTGGAATTTTTGAGAATATAAATACGATATGGAAAGCTATGAAAGTGTAGTATAACTTGGTTCGAACCCCTATTTTTTAAGACCTTGTTTTCTGTTCAAAATACTCACTTTTCTGACTGTTGTACAGTCAAGACAGAACCTGCTTTAAAACCCATCGCCGTATTATTGCCCCTTGAGGCTGGAAAATGTAAACTAAAAACATGGTTTCTGTATTTCATAGCACTTTATATGAAATGAATCTTTACTTTAGGAAAGGTTTGACTCAATCAAATTGTTGTGGTATAGTTTTGCTATCATTACCAGCACCATGTCAGTTGTTAGTGATATGCATTATTGGCCATGGAATTCTGTACTCATCATTGGGTTTTTGTTCCAGATGGGTGACCACGGTTTTGAGGAGCTTTCGCACGATGGGTGGCGCTACACCACCGGTCTCCACCACCGTGGCTTTCCTACACTTTTGTGGGATCTGCTACACTTGCTGCGCTACGACGAGCCACCCTCCTATAAGGGCCGTGAGATCCACCGCCACGGGGTGACTCTTGCTGAGGTGCACATCAGCGTGCCCATCCACCCGCACAACCTTGATATGGCGGGGATGGAGAGCATGGCGATTTGTGGGAGTCTCCGTGAGGGCTTGAAGAGAGTCGCGCACAGGGCTCTCACTCACTTCTGCGGGCGCCACACAACAACGCTCTCTGGGACTCCGTTTGAGATGATTCCCATATGACACCAGGCCAACCTGGTCTGGCAGAGGCGCGTGAGGGTACCACCGTGTGTCCCACTACTCTGAGTACCTACTCAACTTGGATGAGGAGGCCTGCAGCCACAGTAGGATTCTACTGGCTGACGCTAAGTAGGCCTGGATGCAGAGGAATGATCTGCAGACACAGGTTGACGCACAGTAGAGGGAGATTCAGCGGCTGATCGCTGCTCTTGAGGCGAGCGAGACTCGCGTTACTGAGGTCACCAGACAGCGTGACACCCTCGCGCAAGAGGTTGATAGGCGTGGCGTGCTTATGCAGTAGCGCGCCAACCACAACGAGCACCTGCAACATCAGTTAACGGCTACACAGCACAAGATGGAGCTCATAGGAGAGGATTTAGAGACCCTAGCTCACGAGAACTAGGGCCTGCAACAGCAGCTGGAGGTGGTCCTGGCGCCACCGGCAGCACCAGAGGAGGAGGATCCGGACGAGGACATGGACGAGTAGTCTGACGTAGACTACGAGGCACCAGCCGGAGACAGGACTTAGGGGATCGTGATAGACCGGACTAGGTCATGTAGGCAGGACAAGTTGGGTAGGTAGCTTCTGTCGACCACACGAGGTTGTGGTATTTTGGGGGATCACTGCGTGAGATGCTTTTGTAACTCGATGGCCACATATTCTGAGTTCATGTACTTAAGACTATGTTAAATTATGTTATGTATTGGTTGTACCCTTTCAGCTACTGTTGTTGCAACAGAGTTTCATAAGAATTCCAGCATGATCATACTTTTCGACTGAATCGAAGTACTTTCCTTATAGATGGCTGAAAACACCAATTAACCACCACCGGGTTGGGAGATCACCGATGGCCTGGAGTTCACAGGGATGGTTCACCTGTTTTGGAGAGTTCTCCAGAGATTCGGATAACCCATTCCTCCCACCTATGTTGGCAAGGAATTTCAGGAGCATGGAGTCCCCTCATGTGTCATCCATGTGGTAGTTCCTGGCAACTACTTGGTCATTCCCGCATGGGAATCTTAGACCATTAGCGTCACTGGGACAGATCAGCCTTCCACCTAGAACGTGCCTGCATTCAAGGCACTTACTCGATTCTGTGAAGACCACAAGCATGATGTTGCTGGAACACGCGTCGCTTTGCTGCCCATTAATGATGTGACGGATTTTGAGTGGATCAGGCATGTGGATTTCATCTTTGATCCAAACCATCGCCACCATGATCCTATGCTACCCATAATAGAGTATTGTGTCTTATCCACTTTCGCATTATGCACAAACTTGTGCCGGCGTCTGGATGTGTTTCATGCTGCACTTTGACTTTCTAAAGTCGAAAAACATGCTAAGGATGAGGAAATTGCAGAACTGAACCAACAAATTCAAGTAAAGAATGAAGAGATGGATGCAATTATAGAAGAATGTGACCAAGCCTTGATAGATGCAGCAGATTTTGAGCATGACATGATTGAGGCTCAAGATGACTTGGATGCATTCAAGGCTGCTCACCTTCCTATTGAAGGAAATTGGGACGAGATCATCATGGAGTATGGGGAACAAGAGGATGTAGAGATGGCGCTGGTCGGTATTAATGATGTGGAAATGATGTATCTGGAGGAACCAGAAGAGCCTATGGAATCGGACGAACCAGAAGAGCCGGACGACATAGGCCAGGAGTAGATAGATCGCTACACCCCGGTGTATGGTTGTGTAATACAAGTATTCCTAGTTCGATGTAGGAGTGTGAATACCGTAGCTAGGCGTTGGCACATATGTGTAAGAAGTCGTGTGATGGTGTCCTTTAAACAACTATGTAGTCCGAATTGAATTAATAAAGATGGTTGTTGCTTGTGAAATTTATCCATGCCTCTTGCAAATTTATATTATTGCACATGTGTTTTTATGGATTATTTTGAGGAATAACTAATGTGCAACCATATAAATTATAGCATGGTGCGTACTCGAAATCAGGATGACCCTGAAAGCTCTCAGGAAGGTGCTAATGCTGAGCCCTCACTAGCTGAGGTATTGGCTGCTGCACTCAACCGGCAGCAAAATGACTCTGAGATTCTTCGTTGGCTAGTAGATATTACGTCCCATCTAGCTGGACAGGGAGGCCACCGCAACAACAACAATCAGCCCCGACAGAGCACCTACTCAAATTTTCTAGGTACTCATCCGCCAACCTTCGAGCGCGCCAAAGAACCACTGGATGCTGATCACTAGCTGTGCCAGACCGAGTCGAAGTTCGGTCTGCTGGAATGCACCGAGCACCAGAAGGTGCTATTTGCCGCCCAACAACTCCAGGGTTCTGCTACTGCTTGGTGGGCAAATTATGAAGCTTCTACCCGCTGCACACAGCATTGAATGGAATGAGTTCAAGACTGCATTTCAAACTCATTTCATCCCAGTTGGCCTCATGCAGAGGAAATTCCAGGAATTTATGGATCTGAAACAAGGAGGGAGGAATGTTCTCCAATATTCTGAAGCTTTTAATCACGTTGCTCAGTATGCTACTGAGTATGTCAATATTGAGGATAAAAAGAGATATGCATTTCTGCGTGGAATGAATGCCACCATTAAGGAGCGTATGAATTGGCAGACAACAGGCACATACAATGACTTGGTCAATGCTGCTATTGTCTAGGAAGGCGCTATGCGCCAAGTTGAAGAAGAACATCACAAAAGAAAGGCCCTTGCTAGTGCCTCTACTGCCCCACAGGCGAAGCACCACCTGATTTACACTTCACCTACCAGACAGCGCTTCCGGGCATCTCCGCAGCAGCAATATCAGTGGCGATATGGTCAAAACTACTCGAGGCCACGACAGCAACAGAACTTTCCACCCCGTGCACCGTACCAATAGCAGAACACTCAGTATCGTGCACCATACCAGCAGCAAGGGAATCAGAATGCTCGTGCCCCATAGCCTGCGGATCGTGGAAGCAGTTATCCCTGCTACAACTGCGGTCGTACCGGCCACTTTGCCAAGAACTGCACTGCACTGAGGCGCAACAAAAACAACCACAACACCAACCAGCGTCAGAACCAGAGCAGGAATGTGAATGCACCGTCTTGTGGTGTCCAAGTGAACTACACCAATGCTGAAGATATTCCTCAGGGCGAACCCGTGCTGACCGGTATGCTCTCGCTCTATCGCCAGCCTGTCCTTGCACTTTTTGATTCTGGTGCTACACATAACTTTGTTACCAAAGCTTGTGTGCAAAAACATAATCTCCACACCACCGTCACAAATAGATGCTACACCGTCCTCTCTCCTGCTGGACAAATTTTAGCTAACGAAGTAGTGTGTAAGGCTCCACTAGAAATTAATCAAAAGATCTACCGCACCAATTGCATCATGCTCAAGAGATCGATCTGATCATAGGTATGATCCGGATGAAACCCCATAGATCCATGCTAGACATTGAGCCTCGCATCGTTCACATCAACTCTCCCTTGCATGGAAAAGACAACTTTCTCTAAATGCCGATTCATCAAAAGCCTTGGTGGTCCATCACATGGAAGGGAAATCAATCGAAAGTATTCCCGTCGTTCCTGAGTATCTGGACATGTTTCCCGAGGACATCTCTGGTCTATCACCTGACCGTGACGTGGAATTTAAGATAGAGCTACAGCCAGGAACTTCCCCGATATCCCGTCGCCCGTATAAAATGGCCCCGAATGAGCTGGCTGAGTTCAAAAAGCAATTGAATGAGTTATTGGAAAAGAAATTCATTCACCCAAGCACTTCACCTTGGGGCTGCCCTGCTATTTTTGTGAAGAAGAAGGACAAGTCCTTGCGCCTTGTAGTTGACTATCGGCCTCTTAACGAAGTTACCATCAAGAAGAAATACCCTTTACCCCGTATTGATATCCTCTTTGACCAATTGGTTGGTGCTAAGGTCTTTTCAAAGATTGACCTCCTTTCGGGCTATCATCAAATCAAGATCAGAGCCGAAGACATTCCGAAGACCGCCTTCTCTACTAGATATGGATTGCTTGAGTATCTAGTAATGTCATTCGGATTGACAAATGCCCCTACCCATTTCATGTACCTCATGAATTTGGTATTCATGCTCGAGTTGGACAAATTTGTGGTAGTATTCATTGATGACATCCTCATCTATTCTAAGTCCAAGGAGGAGCATGCTGAACATCTTCGCATTGTTCTGCAATGCCTCCGAGATCACAAGTTGTATGCAAAATTCACCAAGTGTGAATTTTGGTTGGACCATGTGCCATTTCTTGGTCACATAGTCTCTGCGGAAGGTATCTCAGTGGATCCTAGCAAAGTTCAAGATGTGCTAGATTGGAAGTCACCGAAGACGGTTCTTCAAGTACGCAGCTTCCTTGGGCTAGCCGGATATTATCGTAGGATCATTCCAAATTTTTCTCGGCTGACCAAACCCATCACAGAGCTGGTAAAAAAGGATAAGAAATTCAATTGGAACAACAGTTGTGAAGAAGCATTTCAAGCATTAAAGAAATTATTGAGCACTGCCCCAGTATTGGCCCAACCAAACATCACCAAGCCGTTTGACGTGTATTGTGATGCATCTGGGACAGGACTTGGATGTGTGCTCATGAAGGAAGGTCGTGTCATTGCCTATGCATCTCGATAGCTACAAAAGCAAGAGGAACATTATCCAACTCATGATTTGGAACTAGCTGCTGTTGTACTTGCACTAAAAATATGGAGGCATTATTTGCTCGGAAACCTAGTGCACATCTACACGGATCATAAGAGCTTGAAAGATATCTTCACTCAAACCGATCTGAACATGAGGCAACACCGGTGGCTAGAATTAATCAAGGATTATAACCTAGAGATTCATTATCATCCGGGCAAGACCAATGTAGTCGCCGATGCGTTGGGTAGGAAGGTACAGTGCCATCACTTAGCACTGGAATATCAAAACAACTGCAACCACGTCACTGCTTCAAAACCCAGTCTTCATGTTTTGCCTGCTATAGTGATTAGTAACCTTAGTGTACATTCTACTATTCGTGAAGAAATTATTGCTGTATAGAGAAATGACGTTGGTATGAATCATATCCGTCAAAACATTAAGAAGGGTAAAGCAAAATGTTTCACACAAGACTCCGACGGTACCCTGTGGTTCAATAACCATTTGGCAGTACCAAAAGACTTTGAACTTTGACGAAAAATCTTGGATGAAGCACATCACTCCAAATACTCCATCCATTCGGGTGGTAATAAAATATACCAAGATCTAAAGAAGAATTTTTGGTGGACAAGAATGAAGCGAGAAGTGGCTCGATATGTCGCAGAATGTGATACTTGTCAGAGAGTTAAGGCTGACCATTTGAAACAAGCCGGATTGCTTCAACCATTGAGTATTCCCGCCTGGAAATGGGAAGACATCAGCATGGACTTTATTGTTGGCCTACTTCTCACTTCGCGTAAGCACGATTCTATTTGGGTCATTGTGGACAGACTCACCAAATCTGCTCACTTCTTGTTGGTCAACAATAGGTACAGCATATGGCAATACGCAGAGCTATACATCGCAAGAATTTTGTGTCTTCATGGAGTACCCAAGACCATCATTTCATATCGTGGTTCGTAGTTTATCTCTCATTTCTGGGAACAACTGCATGCGTCTTTGGGTAAAGGTCTAATTCATAGTTATGCTTACCATCCCGCTACCGATGGACAGATAGAGCATGTCAACCAAATTTTGGAAGATATGCTTAGGGCGTGTGTTTTAACACATGGTGGTAACTGGGATGAGTATTTACCCTATGCTGAATTCTTGTATAACAATAGTTACCAGGGGAGTGTGAAAATGTCACCATTTGAAGCACTCTATGGTCGCAGCTGTAGAACACTATTAAACTGGTCTGAATCTGAAGAAAGAGTAACCTTTGTCCTGATCTTGTCAAGGATGCAGAAGAAAAAGTTCATACCATTCAAGCAAATCTTAAAGCTGATAAATGCCGCCAAGAGAAGTATGCAAACAGACGACATAGGCCATTGTATTTCAATAAAGATGACTACGTCTATCTCCATGTGTCACCTATGAAGGGTATCTAACGGTTTGGAGTCAAGGGAAAGTTAGCTCCCCGTTATATTTGGCCATTCCAAATTTTGGAACGATGTGGAAAGGTAGCCTACAAGCTGGAGCTACCCGCTAATCTATCTGGAGTTCATAATACCTTCCATGTCTCTCAGTTGAAGCGGTGTCTCAGACCACCCATCGACAAAATCTTGAAAGAATACGACCAACTTCAACCAGACCTCACGTACTCCGAACAACCGATAAAGATCCTTGACGAGAAAGAGCGCACAACCTGTAAGAGAACACTCAAATTCTATAAAGATCAATGGAGTAATCACTCGGAACATGAATCCACGTGGGAATCCAAAGAATTTATGGATCTGAAACAAGGAGGGAGGAATGTCCTCCAATATTCTGAAGCTTTTAATCATGTGGCTCAGTATGCTACTGATTATGTCAATATTGAGGATAAGAAGAGATATGCATTTCTGCGTGGAACGAATGCCACCATTAAGGAGCGTCTGACTTGGCAGACAACCGCCACATACAATGACATGGTCAATGCAGCTAAGTTGAAGAAGAAGATCGCAAAAGAAAGGCCCTGGTAGTGCCTCTGCTGCCCCACAGGCGAAGCACCGCCTGATTTACACTTCACCTACCAGACAGTGCTTCCGGGCATCTCCGCAGCAGCAATATCAGCGGCGATATGGTCAGAACTACTCGAGGCCACCACAGCAACAAAACTTTCCACCCCGTGCACCGTACCAACAGCAGAACACTCAGTACCGTGCACCATACCAGTAGCAAGGGAATCAGAATGCTCGTGCCCCACAGCCTGCTAATCGTGAAAGCAGTTATCGGTGCTACAATTGCGGTCGTATCGGCCACTTTGCCAAGAACTACACTGCACCGAGGTGCAACAACAACAACCACAACAACAACCAGCGTTAGAACCAGAGCAGGAATGTGAGTGCACCGTCTCGTGGTGCCCAAGTGAACTACACCAATGCTGAAGATATTCCTCAGGGCGAACCCGTGCTGACCGGTACGCTCTCGCTCTATTGCCGGCCTATCCTTGTACTTTTTGATTCTGGTGCTACGCATAACTTCGTTAGCAAAGCTTGTGTGCAAAAACATAATCTCCACACCATCATCATAAATTGATGCTACACCGTCCGCTCTCCTGCTGGACAAATTTTTCCTAATGAAGTAGTGTGTAAGGCTCCACTAGAAATTAATTGAAAGATCTACCCCACCGATTTCATCATGCTCAAGGATCAAGAGATCGATCTGATCATAGGTATGATCCGGATGAAAACCCATAGAGCCATGCTAGACATTGAGCCTCGCATCGTTCACCTCAACTCTCCCTTGCATGGAAAAGACACACTTTCTCTAAATGCCGATTCATCGAAAGCCTTGGTTGTCCATCACTTGGAAGGGCAATCACTCGAAAGTATTCCCGTCGTTTGTGAGTATTCGGACGTGTTTCCCGAGGACATCTCTGGTCTACCACCTGACCATGACGTGGAATTTAAGATAGAGCTACAGCCAGGAACTTCTTCGATATCCCGTCGCCGATATAAAATGGCCCCGAATGAGCTGGCTGAGTTAAAAAAGCAATTGAATGAGTTATTGGAAAAGGGATTCATTCGCCCTGCTATTTTGGGCTGCCCTGCTATTTTTGTGAAGAAGAAGGACATATCCTTGCACCTTGTCATTGACTATCGGCCTCTTAACAAAGTTACCATCAAGAACAAATACCCTTTACCCCGTATTGATATCCACTTTGACCAATTGGTTGGTGCTAAGGTATTTTCAAAGATTGACCTCCGTTTGGGCTATCATCAAATCAAGATCAGAGCCGAAGACATTCTTAAGACCGCCTTCTCTACTAGATATGGATTGTTTGAGTATGTAGTAATGTCATTCGGATTGACAAATGCCCCTGCCCATTTCATGTACCTCATGAATTCGGTATTCATGCTCGAGTTGGAAAAATTTGTGATAGTATTCACTGATGACATCCTCATCTATTCTAAGTCCAAGGAGGAGCATGCTGAACATCTTCGCATTGTTCTTCAACGCCTCCGAGATCACAAGCTGTATGCAAAATTCAGCAATTGTGAATTTTGGTTGGACCGTGTGCCATTTCTTGGTCACATAGTCTCTGCGGAAGGTATCTCAGTGGATCCTAGCAAAGTTCAAGATGTGCTAGATTGGAAGTCACCAAAGACGGTTCATCAAGTACGTAGCTTCCTCGGGCTAGCCGGATATTATCGTAGGATCATTCCGAATTTTTCTCGGCTGGCCAAACCCATCATGGAGCTGCTAAAAAAGGATAAGAAATTCAATTGGAACCACAATTGTGAACAAGCATTTCATGCATTGAAGAAATTATTGACCACTGCCCCAGTATTGGCCCAGCCAGACATCACCAAGCCGTTCGACGTGTATTGTGATGCATCTGGGACAGGACTTGGATGTGTGCTCATGCAGGAAGGTCGTGTTAATGCCTATGTATCTCGACAGGTACGAAAGCATGAGGAACATTATCCAACTCATGATTTGGAACTTGCTGCAGTTGTATTTGCACTAAAAATATGGAGGCATTATTTGCTCAGAAACCTAGTGGACATCTACATGGATCATAAGAGCTTGAATTATATCTTCACTCAAACCGATCTAAACATGAGGCAACGCCGGTGGATAGAATTAATCAAGGATTATAACCTGGAGATTCATTATCATCCAGGCAAGGCCAATGTAGTCACCGATGCGTTGAGTAGGAAGGTACACTACCGTCACTTAGCACTGGAATATCAGAACAACTGCAACCACGTCACTGCTTCAGAACCCAGTCTTCACGTTTTGCCTGCTATAGTGATTAGTAACCTTAGTGTACATTCTACTATTAGTAACCCAGTCTTCATGTTTCACACAAGACTCCAACAGTACCCTATGGTTCAATAACCGTTTGGTAGTACCAAAAGACTTTGAACTTCCACGAAAAATCTTGGATGAAGCACATCACACCAAATACTCCATCCATCCAGGCAGTAATAAAATGTACCAAGATCTAAAGAAGAATTTTTGGTGGACAAGAATGAAGTGAGAAGTGGCTTGATATGTCACAGAATGTGATACTTGTCAAAGAGTTTAGGCTGACCATTTGAAACAAGCCGGGTTGCTTCAACCATTGAGTATTCCCGCCTGGAAATTGGAAGACATCAGCATGGACTTTATTTTTGGCCAACCTCTCACTTCGTATAAGCACGATTCTATTTGGGTCATTGTGGACCGACTCACCAAATCTGCTCACTTCTTGCCGGTCAACAATAGGTACAACATACGGCAATACATAGAGCTATACATCGCAAGAATTTTGTGTCTTCATAGAGTACCCAAGACCATCATTTTAGATCGTGGTTTGTAGTTTATCCCTCGTTTCTGGGAACAACTTCATGCGTCTTTGGGTACAGGTCTAATTCGTAGTTCTACTTACCATCCCACTACCGATGAACAGATAGAGCGTGTCAACCAAATTTTGGAAGATATGCTTAGGGCATGTGTTTTAACACATGGTGGTAACTGGGATGAGTATTTACCCTATGTTGAATTCTTGTATTACAACAGTTACCAGGAGAGTGTGAAAATGTCACCATTTGAAGCACTCTATGGTCGCAGCTGTAGAACACCGTTAAACTGGTCTGAATCTGGAGAAAGAGTAACCTTTGGTCCTGATCTTGTCAAGGATGCAGAAGAAAAAGTTCATACCATTCAGGCAAATCTTAAAGCTAATAAATGCCGCCAAGAGAAGTATGCAAACAGATGATGTAGGCCATTATATTTCAATAAAGATGACTACCTCTATCTCCGTGTGTCACTATGAAGGGTATCTAACGGTTTGGAGTCAAGGGAAAGTTAGCTCCCCGTTATATTTGGCCATTCCAAATTTTGGAACGATGTGGAAAGGTAGCCTACAAGCTAGAGCTACCCGCTAACCTATCTGGAGTTCATAATACCTTCCATGTCTCTCAGTTGAAGCGGTGTCTCGGACTACCCATCGACAAAATCTTGAAAGAATACGACCAACTTCAACCAGACCTCACATACTCCGAACAACCGATAAAGATCCTTGATGAGAAAGAGCACACAACCCATAAGAGAACACTCAAATTCTATAAAGTTCAATGGAGTAATCGCTAGGAAGATGAATCCACATGGGAATCTGAAGAATTTCTGAGTACTCATTACCAGAGATTTTGGTCATCATACACAGGTATACTATGACCACCGTACTTCCCTCTAGTTTTGTTCATAATCTCGGGATGAGATTTCTTTAAGGAGGGAGGGCTGTGACACCCCAGGTGTCTCACTTCTATTTAACAAGCATGATAAGCACAAATCATGAATTATGTAACATAAAATGATAGAGCCCTTTTATTCAATTAGTTCTAGGTAATTAAAAACCCTGCAAACAAATTGTTAGCCAAATGAAACTTTACATTATAACATATGCCAACTAAATTCATAATCAGATTGGTAATAATAAAATAGAATTTTATGAATTTAATGGGCATTTTACCAATTGTGGAAATATCCCAATTAATTAATTAAAACATAGAAACCCTTCACAATGGGGAATTAATTCTAGAGTAATTATAAAAATTCTGACCAAATGGGTCCCACCAGAGCACCAGAATTTTAACAAAGGACCTATGTGCAAAATCCCAAATCAATTGGAGGTCCCTAGCTATTTTAATTGGAAATATCTTTGACCAAGGACCTAGTTGCAAAGAATCCAAATCTTGGAGGGCTGCAGTGCAAAATCTCTTTTATTCTTCCTCTCACTGGCGCAGAGCTTCTCCTCGGCGCCAGCTCCCTCTCTGCCGCACCCCAGCGCCCTGCGCTCTCACCTCGGGACTCCTCACGCACAATAGTGGCCGCCTGCTCCGCCCTGCTCACCCGTCACATCCCGTCCTGCCGCCCGCGCGCGCCCAACAGCCACCCTCTCCCCTGCACGCCATCGCCATGGTTGGCTGTGGCGACTTCAATTCTCACCGCTTCTCCCGCCCTCGCCCCCCACTTGCCCACTCTCCCATTTGCGCAACTCAAAGCGCACCCAAGAGCCCCAAACATTCCCCATTCCCCACTGCTTTCTACTCTCTCTCATTTCTCCTCTCTGAACTCTGCTCCCCGCCATTACCGAGCGCAAGCTCAAGCTTGAGTTCCCTGTTTCCTTGCCCTCCAAGTCGAGTTGAGTGCTCCAATGCACTCACGTACTCCCCCTCTACCTTCCTCTGACCCTGCCTAGCCGAATTCGTGCACAAATAGAGTGAATTGAAGGAAAACCAGAAGTGACTTCCCTGGCGACGTCCTCTGCCATTGGCCGGAATTCACAGCACTCGATGAGCCTTCTCGTCCCATTCCTTTTTGATCGCAAGCGCAAATCCTCAACACAACCCCCGACTCTCTTCCCCTTTGATTTCAAGCGCCAGGACATCGGCATTCCACCTTTCCCCGGCCACCGCCTCAGATTCGCCCAATCCAACGCCGCCTCCACAACGAGCACTACTCTCTAGCCCTACTCAATGAACTCCGACCTCGTGCCGCCCTTCCCCACGTCACCGTGAAGCTATGGGCGAAGACGGCGCTCGATTTGCTTCCTCCTAGACTGAACGTGACGCAGCCGAAGCCTCCTCCTCCACCGCCTCTCGACATCAGCACCCCTCTGGTGAGCTACCTCCCTCGTGAACCCCTCCAACCGAAGCGCCTCGGCTAGTATTCCATTTTCCCGCCATCGCGACGAGCTTCCGCCGCCCACAGCCGCCGACGGTGAGCCCTCAGGCGAAGCCAACCCTCTGTCCCAGCGCGCTGACTGGCATCCATTGGCAGCTTGCGTGTTGCCTACGTGGCGCCTATGTATCACCCACGTGGCCCCGACGTGGCACTCTTTTTACCAGAAAATACCCAGAAATTCCCAGAAAAGGGTTAAAACTTTGAAAACTCATAGTAAATCGATTTTAAACCCAATGAGGCTCAAACAAATTTTGTTGGAATCATATTTCAGTGCTCTATTTTAGTAAAATGATAAATAGCTGTCTCTGTACATGTATTTTTATTGATTCATTTAATTGACCAGACACCAAATAATTCACCAGAAATTCTAGGTATAAAATTAAATCCTGATGTTTGGCATTCTTAGTAAACACATGATTATCTACCACCACCAATTTTTGTTTGGTAAAATATGAATTAATTTTTTCTCTGGAATTTATTTAGTGTGTTTGCTTAAATTAATTCTAGTAATTATTCTATAATAAATTTGCCCTTGCCACTTGGCATAAAAATCACTCATATAAGCCTCTGTTCACAGTAAATCACACAAGTCCAGAAACCTAAATTTATTTTACTAATTAATGTAATTGCCCATTTCACTCAATTACCTTGTTTAATTACATAAGGAATATATATACCTAAATCTTAATTAACAACCCAACTCTAAGCATATGGCTTTGAGAACATAAAATAATTTTAATTGATATTAAAACACGTTGTGCTTATATGCATCATATCATTACATAAAATGGTGTTCCGATAAAGCCGTTAATTCAATTCATCATATAGGTAACGACCATCAAGAGCAAGAGGATGACTTCCAGAAGGACGTTGACTCTCAGGAGCAGGAAGTAGAAGTTGCTAACACTAGTGTTGATCCAGGCAAGCCTCGGTTTACGTTTGCCTTTTTACAAAATTTTGCTAGTTTGTTTTACTAGTGTCTATAATTATTGTTGCATTAGGTCATAGGAGTTGATTGAAATCCACCTTGCATGATATCCAAATGACCTATGCTACTGTCTTTAGAACTTGGTAGAATCAGTACTGTTATGCTATGCTTAGTAATTACTAAGTCTCGTCAGAAAGTATTATTACTAAGAAAAGAACTTGACCATTGGAACGGGAATTATTAAAAGAAGTTTATTTTTCTGTTATGACCGGGCAGGGATAATGCATGTGTAGGTTTGCATCAACACATCGGTGTTGACTGTGGTAGCCCTGCCTTGTTGAACCTAGGACCCGTCCATGGTCGGCCCCTTAAGCAACTATTGAACAGTACCGAATGCATGCTAGCTTATAGGCACTAGTATACTGATGTAGCATTAAAGGTCACTTGCATTGAGGACAGTTAAGGTGCGTTGGTCATTGACCCTCCTGCTGCTGGAGTGGGCGGTTCAGACCATGAAGTATTGTTGGCAGAACGGCATGCCCACTCGACGTCACCATACCCGGGCTGAGGTGCAGGTGCTTTTCTTGTGAAAGGTTGCCACATACCAGTGCACACCACATACCCACTGGACTTATGAAGCGCAAGTTGCAGGTGTTCCTCAACTTGAAGCAAGGTTCCGGAACCGTGCAAGAGTATGCATGCAAGTTCAACTACCTGGCCCAGTACGCGTCGTATCACGCTGATACGGACGAGAAAAAGAAAGACTGTTTTCATTCGGGACTTACCCCGAAGCTGCAAGACCGATTGGCGCAAGTCACCGCCAGCACATTCAATGACTTGATGAGTGCCGCCATTGTGCAAGAAGATGTCATCCGTGCCAATCAAGAGGACAAGAAGAGGAAACGTGCTATGGGAAGTTCATCTGGCTCTGCACCGCCCAAGTACAAGCTAGCAATCACTTCCCCGACCGGACAGAAATTCCTGGCTGCGGTACCGTTGGGAGGAGGACCTCGCCCGTCATTCTCGCAGCAGCACTCGCGATTCCATGGGGGAAACCAGCAGCAATCTTCTGGTTCTCGCCCACTGCAGCAAAGCAATCAAGTGGTGAAGACCAACTCCTCACAGCTGTGCTACAATTGTGGCTGCACCGGTCACTTTGCTAAGGAATGTCGGTTCCCGAAGCGCAACCCGAGAAACAACAACAACTCCAACACTTCCGGGAAAAACAACAACAACCACAACAGCGGCAACAACAATAATGGCAGCAATGGGAGTCGTCCTCAGTCATCTACCCCCACTCACAAGAATGGCCGAGTCAACTATACCACGGTCGAAGAGACCCAAGCTGGAGAACCCGTTCTCACGGGTACGTTCTCGATCAACCA
This sequence comes from Eleusine coracana subsp. coracana, assembly GCA_032690845.1. Taxonomy (NCBI): domain Eukaryota; kingdom Viridiplantae; phylum Streptophyta; class Magnoliopsida; order Poales; family Poaceae; genus Eleusine; species Eleusine coracana. The sequence goes on along the minus strand of CM064422.1, from coordinate 34,671,267 downwards.
ACATGCTGCCATGGTTCTTTTTGATTCAGGAGCAATGCATGATTTCATTAGTCAAGCATGTGCAAATCATCTGAAAATTACCCCCACCACTATGGGAACCCCATACGTTATTACGTCTCCCACTGGAAAAATAAGGGCTCATCTCGAGTTAAGGAAAGTGCCACTTAAGCTAGCCAACAACATATATCCCACTTCCCTAATCATCTTAAACGGCCAAAGCATCGACATAATTCTCGGTATGAAATGAATGACTAGTCACAAAGCTGTATTGCACCTTGAGGACCGAGAAGTCCATTTGAACTCACCATTACACGACCCTTCTATTCTCCGATTGCCGTATCCCAAGTCGTCCACCTCTCAAGTATGTCATGTGGAAGGAAAGGAGCTAGCAAATATTCCAGTGGTTTGTGATTTTCCCGACGTCTTTCCAGACGATTTGCCGGGCATGCCTCCGAATAGGGATGTTGAGTTTAAGATTGAACTCGTACCCGGTACGGTGCCTATCGCTCGTAGGCCGTACAAAATGGCTCCTAATGAATTAGCGGAGTTGAAAGATCAGTTACAAGAGCTTATGGACAAGGGCTATATCCGACCAAGTTCATCTCCCTGGGGTTGTCCCGCTCTCTTTGTGAAGAAGAAAGACAAAACCCTACGCCTATGTGTCGACTATAGACCGTTAAACGCGGTAACCATCAAGAACAAGTACCCTCTACCTCGAATCGATATCCTTTTTGATCAGCTAGTAGGTGCTAAAGTCTTCTCCAAGATTGATCTCTGATCCGGTTACCATCAAATAAAAATCTGAGCCGAAGATATTTCAAAAACAGCATTCTCCACCTGATATGGTCTTTTCGAATATCTTGTCATGTCTTTCGGTTTCACCAATGCTCTAGCCCATTTCATGTATTTGATGAATTCCATATTCATGCCCGAGTTGGATAAGTTCGTAGTGGTATTCATCGACGATATTCTGATCTACTCTAAGTCCGAAGAAGAACACGCCGAACACCTTCGCATTGTTCTACAACGACTCTGAGATCGCCAACTTTACACCAAATTTAGTAAATGTGAATTTTGGCTAAAGCAAGTTCCATTCTTGGGCCACATCATATCAGGAGAAGGAGTAGCCGTGGACCCTAACAAAGTAGAGGATGTGCTGAATTGGAAGGCTCCAAAATCGGTCAGACAAATTTGCAGTTTCCTTGGTCTTGCCGGTTATTATCGGAAATTCATTCTCAACATCTCAAGTATTGCCAAGCCTATGACCAAGCTGCTGGAAAAGGATTCTAAGTTCAAGTGGAGTAGTGCATGTGAAGAAGCTTTTCAGTCGCTCAAGAAGCATCTGACAACCGCTCCAGTTTTAGCTCAACCCGTTATCACCAAACCATTTGATGTTTATTGCGATGCCTCCGGCACTGGATTGGGTTCTGTGCTTATGCAAGAAGGTCATGTCATTGCCTATGCCTCACGACAGCTCCGGAAGCACGAGCAAAATTATCCCACTCATGACATAGAATTGGCCTCCGTTGTTCTAGCCTTGAAAACTTGGCGCCACTACCTGCTCGGTAATCTTGTCAACCTCTACACCGACCACAAAAGTCTCAAATATATCTTCACTCAACAAGAACTAAATATGCGGCAACGTAGATGGTTGGAACTGATCAAGGATTATGAGTTGGAAATTCATTATCACCCTGGAAAAGCAAACGTGGTTGCCGACGCCTTGAGTCGAAGGGACCAAAGCAATCACGCGATTGTTTGCTCTATGGAAGCTCGCCCGATTTCAGATCCGAGCGAACCAAGTCTTCGTGTCATTCCACACGGATCCTTATATAATTTGGCTCTCATTCCTACTCTTCGGGAAGAAATCATGGAAGCCCAGAAGCAGGACAAAGGAATGGAGTATATCCGCCAGAAAATCGGGAACGAAGAAGCTACATGTTTCCGACAAGATGAAGATGGAGTACTTTGGTTCAACAATCGCCTTGTTGTTCCGAAGAATGAGGAGCTAAGAAAGAAAATTTTGGATGAGGCTCACTTGTGCAAATACTCCATACACCCGGCAGCAACAAAATGTATCGCGGGTTAAGGGAAAAGTTTTGGTGGACACGCATGAAACGAGAGGTTGCTCGTTATGTCTCCGAATGTGACACTTGCCAACGTGTGAAGGCCGATCATTTCAGAACAGCCGGTCTTTTACACCCATAGAAAATCCCCGCTTGGAAATGGGAAGACATTGCTATGGACATCATCGTTGGACTACCCCTCACACCCAAGAAGCACGATTCCATATGGGTTATTGTGGATAGGTTGACCAAATCTGCTCATTTTATCCCCGTCCATACAACCTACTCTACTAAGCAATATGCCGAGCTCTACATTGTGCGGATTCTATGATCGCACGGTGTTCCCAAGATGATCATCTCCGATCGAGGCCCCCAATTTATTGCTCGTTTTTGGGAGCAATTGCACGCTAGTCTTGGCACCACTCTAATCCGTAGTTCCGCTTATCATCCACAAACCGATGGACAAACCGAGAGACTAAATCAATATTTGGAAGATTTATTAAGAGCTTGTGTGCTAGACAATCGTGGAAATTGGGAATCTTGCCTCCCGTTCGCTGAATTCTCCTACAACAATAGTTATCAAGAAAGTTTGGGAATGTCGCCATTTGAAGCTTTGTATGGTCACTTGTGTCGAACCCCGCTGAATTGGTCAGAGTCAGGAGAAAGAATTACTTTCGGTCCTGATCTGGTCACGCAAGCCGAAGAGAAGGTGCGATAAATCCAAGCTAACATGAAGGCCGTGCAATCCCGCCAAATGAGTTACTCTAATAAAAGGAGACCTCCATTGGAGTTTGAAAAGGGAGATCATGTCTATCTTTGGGTTTCTTCCAACAAAGGTGTATCTCGTTTCGGAATCAAAGGGAAATTAGCACCCCGCTATATCAGACCTTTTCCGATCACGGAAAAGCATAGCACCGTTGCTTATCGGCTGCAACTACCAGAAAATCTTGAGCGGGTGCACAACGTCTTCCATGTCTCCCAACTCAAGAGATGTTTGAAGCCTCCGATTGACGTGGTTATCTCCGACACCGAGCAATTGGAAGAAGACCTCTCCTACCCCGAATACCCCGTTCGCATCGTCGATCAAAAGGACCGGGTAACTTGCAGCCGCACTATCACCTTCTACAAGGTGCAATGGAGTAACCATACTGAAGATGAAGCTACGTGGGAACAAGAAGAGTTTCTGAGGACCAATTTTCCGGAATTCTTGGCCTCCCAAAACCGGTAACCACCCGCCACCCTCCCTCTCGTTTGTTCTTTTGCAAATCTCGGGACGAGATTTCCTTAAGGGGGGTGTGCTGTCACATCCCATGTCACAAAAATAAAGTTAACTAAATCTAACATCAATTAAGGGCTAAGCAAAAGTATAATTAATCCATGTGCCAAAGAATAAAAAGAGGAAACCTACTTAATTAAGTCCATAATATTCAAAAAGGTGTCATTCACAAACATTACCAAAACCCATGGAAGTACCCCAATATTTTTGCATATTCTGAATGCTCATAATAAAATATAATTTTGAGAATTTTCCCAGAGTTTTTGGTAACCAATTGATACCCTTAAAAATTGCCCCAAAATTAGAAAAGTGTATTTCGGGTTTGGAATTTTCATAATTTCTCAAAGCGAATCTAGCTGGTGCACCCAAAAGAAAAGTTGGAGCACACGTTCTCATGAGCCGACACAAAAATTTGGGTCCAATTTGGAGCAAGGTAACGTGGCAAAACAGAGCAAACCCGAGTGAAGGTCCAGGGTCAAAAAGGGGTCAATCTTCCTCTTCTCCCCGGCCAATTCTAACCCGACACCGGGTTGTACCCGGGCACTGTTGCCACCGCTGATTTCCTGTCACCCTATGCCGGCCACTGTGCTGCCAACTCACTGCCGGGAATTGAAGCCGCCCACCGCCGGCAGCCACTCCCTTGCCGACAGCGCGAGCCCCCCTCCCTCTCTCTTCCTCTCTCACCCGCTCTCGGCCATCACTCCGCCGGCCGAGTCAAAAGGGGAGCAGCAGCAGCAGCAGCACACCAGTCTCATTCTCTCACTCTCTCAACTCGCAACCGGCTCTCACACCCTCGCAACCAACCCCGAGCGCCGGCACTCACTTCCCCTTCCTCTCCCCGGTGAAAAAACCGAGCCAGTGCCCTGTTCTGGCCGCCATGGCCACCGCTGCCCCGAGCTCTGCCTAGGCCAGCTCTCCGTCCCCTCTTTCTTCGCAAATCAATGCGCAAGGACTCCACCCAACTCCCCTCTGACTCCCTCCCTCCCCTGTGCAGTGCCCTCGCCGGAATTTGAGGAGAAAAGACCACCACCGCCAAAACCGCCCCACCTCGCCGACGGGAACCCTTCTCCGGCCTTCCCCCTCGACGAGTTCCTCGACGCCGACCGTCCCTAGACCACCGCAAAGCTCGTCGACCAAACTCCGGCCTCCCTCTCCCTCGGCACCGTCGTGTGGACCTCGCCGGAGTTGCCTCTGTCGCCGCGCGTCGTCGCCGGCCACCTCCGGTGAGACCCTCTCCCCTCCGACCCCCTCCACGAGATCCCCTCGGCATGGAGATCATGCGAGTAGCTCGCGAGCCCCGGCCATGCCGCCGATTCGCCGCTGGGCCGAGCTCGCCGTCGTCGGCCGCCGCGCGGGTGCTCGCGCGCTTGGAAAAATTTGAACCCAGTGGCAAAACTGTAAATAACAGTAAACTTTGAATAAACTTCAAAATTCAATATATCGAGAAATATAAGGCCAAAAATTGTGAAATTAATTTTGTTCAACTCCTAAAATCTTGCTCTACCAGAAAAACAGGATCAAGTCCAAGTTTATTCAGTAAATTAATTTATTTAGTCCATCAAAGTCACAACCCTAATTTGCTTAATAAATTCATAAGTAATTATGTGTAAATGGTAAATTCATGAAATTTGCTCAGTAAGCATTTTAGGGAATCCTTAAACTTTCTGAAAAAGAACATTTCCATTTACATGAATATTTTTAGTATTATTGCATAAATCCTCATTTTTAGTAATTGAATTTATGAAAATTATTGGCTAGGAATTTAATTATGAAATTTGGCATTCCTGTTCCTTATGCACTTGTACACTTATGAAAAATCCCATGAAAAATTTGAAGTTACCTAAGTACAAATTTGCTGTCGAAATTGATCATTTGCTAAGTAACTAGGAATTTCTTCATATAAATGTTACTTTATGTGTGTATTTAGGGAAAGTAGGAATAAATTAATTTCTGAAAGTCCATGGAAAATAACTCAGCTTCACATTTCAGTAGAAATTCTCATGTTTCAGTTCTATGCTTTGGTTCTTGATTAACTATATGAGCTAGAACTAGTGATGAAATTAAAAAAAGCCATGTGTAGGTATAGTGTTAGTTTGCACATGGTCACTTTAGCTAAGTGGCTCAAAAATGAACTTTCTGAAATTTGACCCTAAGTACTACATTGTCATATCCTCATCAGCATGTGAGGTCATTTAATCAACATCTAGGCCATGCTCATGTTAAAGTAGACTTACACTAAGATTGTGATAATTAAAAGTTGCATTCTAGTAATTAGAAGTTTGTCCCCTTCAAAAATTCATTAGTTACCATGTCATACTTAGGTGTGCACACATTCATGAATAAATGATTAGTCATTAATTTTTATTTGCTGAGGAAGTGCCATGAATTGTCATGCCATGCATTCCAACTTTAGTTAAGGAAACTCCATGAAACCTTGTGTATTCCTTGGCATTAATGCATGTCCATTCTATATAGGGATCGAGACCGAAGAGATCATTGGACCAGCAAGGAGCTGAAGTGCACCTTGGTGAAGACGCTAACTACGATCACACACAAGGCAAGCCCCGGTGCATAACCCAATTTTGTCATTCGAGTCCTTTTACTTTATCACAAGTAGGAGTATTGTATTGTGCATTAAGTGTAGGACTTGGATGAAACACACTTGCATACTCCAGCAAGGACCTATGATTAGTATGTTAGTAAGCTTTTCCATTAGCAAATGCTATGCTTAAACTAGTGGAGTCAACGGTAGGTTCTAGATTCAACTTTGGTTCACTTGGATAATGAACTTGATAAAATGGAGCACCTATCATTGCAACTCCGCGGACAAGTATTGAACAGTACCAAGTACATACCTCTAATATGGGAATTGGTAAACCTATTAGCTTGGGCGCCGTATTGTTGGACGGCCATACTCATCGATCCAGAGGTCATGTGAATAGCACAGTGGTTGCACGGGTTTGAGGATCGCTGGAGAGTGCATGGGTTAAGCCTCGGATACGAAGTACTGTATCGCGGGGAGGATGTGTACTCGGGATCGATGGCCCCGGATCGACTTTATAGCAATCTTGTGAACGGAGGCCATACCTGTTCTTAAATGATGCATGTGTCGTGTATTTGTGTTTTCCCTACAGGATGTAAATCAATTCGAATTGCCGTCCCTCACGGTTATGAGTACCTCTTGTTCGAGCAGCGGCAATGATGTGTTAAGTAGTAAAGTTGTGGTTAAGTTTCTAAAATTTACTTATGCTATGGATACATGTTGCTATGATGTATTGCTCTTTAGCTATATTCATGTCTTAGCAGCTAGCTAGACTCACCATAGCTGGGTTCTACAATAAGCAATGTAAAATCTTGTTTAAGGAAATTGAAAGTGCAGCATAGAACTAATAGGAGCTTTTTATGCAATTGTCAAATAAACCCGGTCAGCCCCCTACATGCTAGGAGTCGGTTTTAGTAAACCTTTTGACGGGTAAGTCTTGCGGAGTATGTTAGATACTCAGGCTTTGCGTTGATGTTGTTTTTCAAGTTTTCCTCAAGCGACCTATTGTAATTGTTGTAATAAGGTTGTGTGGGAAGGCGAGGAGCCTCAGAACTGGACCATCGAATGGGTCCCCAGTTCTCCTAACCTGGATGAGTGAGCCATCGCCGTAGGGCCGGCATGGTTCACGTAGGACTAAACGTCGTGTTTTGTCGTTTCACCGCTTCTGCAAATTTGTGTAATATGTATTAAGGACATATGTATTCAGATCTGAACTTGATTATATTTTACCTCTGGACTTGTAATTTTATGCACCTAAGTGATGTAATGTTGTAAATGATGAATGTTCCTGTGTGAATGCTGTGTATGGTTACTTCGTTAACCATCTCCTGAGACGATCCTGTATGACAAACTCTATTTTTCGGAGTAGGGTTGCCACACGTACAGTCCGGTCAGTGGCTCTGTGCACTGTGCCTAGGGGGAGTCTGGTTGTAGAGACCGGACAGAATGGTCCTAGAGACCATACCGTCCGGGCTGCACAATGGCCAGCAGACCGTAAACTGATCGGACAGTCTCGTCTAGAGACCGTACTGTCCGGTCACTATGGTTGATCGCACGAAGCACCTCCAATCAGTGATCGTTGATCTATCCTTGACTCGATCTTGTTCATCCATTCTATTTTGACCTAGGTCAAAAAGCATCAGAACCTTTTGGTCTCTTCTTCGTTCGACCTAAGAGCCGAGAACTCGCCTAGGACACGCCGTTGTTGCCAAGTCCACCTCCCTGACGCCACCGCACTCACCAGTCCACCACCATCACCGACGAGCAGCCACGCCATGCCATTGCACAGCCTCTGCGCCGCTGCTCCCCCCCCCCCCCCCCCCACGCCATGCCATTGCACAGCCACTGCACGTCACCGCCTCGCCCCACGCCACGAGCCACCGCCGACCACCTCGCCATCGTTGGTGGCCATTGCAGCACCACTGTCCTCCACTCCTGTGCGTGTAGGCCTACAGACCACAGAGACCGAGCTCCCTTGCCGATTGCAAAGTGCCCCCTTTTCTTTGTTCATTGGCAATAGTAGCGTGTCCCTCAGCGATTGATCATGAATTTGTTGTGGTACTCATATTCTCGGTGTATCAGACTTCCTTGGGGTTTTGTGCCATTCACCTTTTCATCATTTATGCTCTAATTTCGAGTAATTAGTACAATTGATGCAATTGCAATAAACTGCCCATGATTAGTTGCATTAATTGGCTAATTGACTCAACCTAGCTGCAATTAATTCCATGATTATCTGTTAATTGCATGTCTAGGGTTTGTCTCCTATCTAGTCTACAGTTAGATTTTATTGCCACTATTTGACTGTACACTAGATGACTCACACCAGCCACATATAGTCGATGAGCACTGTTGTTACTTTGCATATTTGCCTAGTGATCATATCCTTCATTTAGTGCTAGGTTTTCTATTGTGCTTTCGTTCCTAGCGGTTCTTTGCTGGTAGATTTATATATAGTTCTATGCTTATCCTGTCTCTACCTACATGTGTGCAGTGACAGTAGTCAGCAATCAGTAGCAGATGGCAGGATCAGGATAGGACAAGAGCAAGGGAAAGATGCCTAAGAAGTCCAAGAGCAAGAAGAGACAAAGACTAGACCCAGAGTCAGAGACAGCTAGCACGGCACCTGGATGTCATGGAGCAGTCACGTAGGACACCTAACTCATGTTTGATCATCATCCAACCAGCTGAGTCACAGGGTCTTCGGAGGAGCACCAGGTAGAGGACAAAACACCCTTGGCTATAGGAGTAGTTCTGCCATCGTGGTCATAGCATACTCTGACTTCTCGTCAGGAGAGGTCATCGAGAACTGCTGAGCAGGCATCCACCAGGCAGCAGCAGGAGGAGTCAGAGGAGGATAGTTTAGAGGAGGAGACCTCAGAGTCAGGATCTGAGGAGTCAGAGCCTAAGGAGACTGAGCAGACAGTTCCCCAGAGGACACCTCACGGGGCAGGAGACATGCAGTGCACCTGTGCAGTGTGCACCAGGAGGCTGCAAAGACTAGTATAGGCAACTGAAGAGCCGGACATACTTAAGGCTCCTCAAAGGACCTTAAGGTACTATGTCTAGTTCCCTTCGAGCAGTGGGTTCCAGTCCCTAGGGACCCTGCTGCTGGAGAGAGGTACTGGATAGCCCTCCAAAGGAGGATTAGAGAGGGACTGAGACGCTGTCTAGCCATGTGGGGCAAGGATAAGATGTTTGTGCCACAGCAGTACACGACCTAGGAGGCTATGAGTAGGGCCACCGGCACTGACATGGAGTACTTCACGTACTTGCCAGGGCTAGCAGAGCTAGTTACCGCTCCATTCAGGTACAGAGAGGACGTAGTGCTTTAGTTCTACGCTACGTTGTGGATAGCCAAAGACCGCTTAGAGTTCTGGTTCTTATTCATAGGGCAGCCATGGCGTGTGTCCAGAGAGGATCTAATTGCTAGTTTTGGGTCCCTTACTTCTGATCTCCAACTCTACAGGAGTGCTTACCCTTCACTAGAGCCACCTCATAGACCACAAGGAGGGAGATTACCTACAAACGACATGGTGTCGATTGCCTTTCCACCACCACACACCCCAGACTTTGAGAGAGGCCCTTCGAGACTCACCACAGAGGCTAAGGTGGTGAGAACGATAGTCACCAGGACTATCATTCCCAGGTCTAGCTACAGAGAGGAGTTCACCCTACTCCACCAGTGGGCAGTTGTAGCGATACTGAGGAGACAACACTTTGGCTTGGCAGATCTTTTGATAGGAGAGGTGGAGGAGTTTATCTCTGAGAGAGTGGGAGGACACCACTTGGTCTACGGTCCATATATTTGCTATCTTCTGAGGAGGATGGTGAATGTGCATCTGGGCCCCTAATTTTATTTTGGTGATTGGCGCCAATACAATTAAGAATGGACTAATGTTTCAATGAGTATGTGTGTAGAAGATGGTTCAATTGTTGATGACAAAATGCATAGAAGCTCAAATACTCAAAGAAAAGGAGAAAACAAAGTGGCTAAGAAATTTCAAGATGATACTAAAAAATTTGCTCAAATATGAAGCTCATGGAGTTTTTACTTTATTTTTGAGTATAGGAAAAGTTGTACTATTAAGAGGGACACAAAAGTGTGAAGCAATGATCAACTAAGAGCAAAAACCAAAAATTCCACAGCCAAAACACTTTTTCAGGGAAAAATCATCGGACTTGTTCGACCCATCGGACAAGTCCATCGGACTCCAGAACCTTTGCCACTCTGGGTCATCGGACATGTCCGATGACCAGCAAGTTCGACCCATCGGACTTCACTGTCAGACTCCAGTACCTGTGTCAAACCCTAGCCATCGGACTTGTCCGATGGTCAACTTGTCCGAGGCATCCGGCAAGTCCCTCGGACTCTAGAACCGACTCCAAAAACACTCTCAAGCTCACTTTGCTCTCCAAATCTCTCCTCCCTTACTTCCAATCTTGAATTATGAAGGGATTGAGAGAAGATTCAAGAGCTCCATCGACTTCAAGCTTCCATTCTCTCAAGCTCTTGGTTCATCCTCACCACCGACCACGTTTGTGTTTGTTACTCTTGGGGATTCATCCCCTAGACGGTTAGAGGTACGCGTAGAGCTCCCAACTTGTGTGGTGACGCCTCAGGAAGTTTGTATTGACCCCTCCTTCATGGAGTTTGCTAGTGGAAATCCAAGTTTGATCTTTGTGGTCACCTGGAGAGGTTAAGGTTGAAAGAAACCCGGTCCTTTGTGGATCCCTCAACGGAGACATAGGCTTCTTTGTGGAGCTAAACTTCGGTGAACAAATCTTGTGTCTCCCCTTGTCTTCTTTTGCATACTTGTTATTTACTTGCTCTTGCTCATAACTTGCTAGATAGGGTTTGCCTCGTTTCTCTTAAATTAACTTGTGTAGGTTGCTTGCTAGTTGTTCCCCTCATTTCTACAACTTCCTCTAGCTTGTAATTACTAGATCCTAGCTTTCCTTCTATTAGTTTAAAGTTTTAATCGGCCGATCTACTTTTCTAACTCGTGCCATCGGACAAGTCCATCGGACTTTCCTCACTATCGTCGGACAAGTCCGACACTGCGCATTTGACTTTTATTATTAAGTGATTTTTAGGGACAATTGCCTATTCACCTCCCCCCTCTAGGCACTTTCAGATGGGCCTAGTGATAGAGGAGCAGTATGAGAGGTTCCCTGAGGTGACCACCAGCTATGCACCTCGTGTTTCCAGGGGAACACTGTCAGCCTCCAACCAGCAGATAGGGGAGGAGGAGCACGAGTCACCGCTAGTCCCTCACGAGCAGGTAGCTTAGCTAGAGACGGTGATTCCTGAGTCAGCTAATACATGAGCACCTCCCCAGCCGATGGGTACACAGTCACAGGACAATGTCACTATAGCAGCTCTTGCAGGACGCCTAAATGGGTTCATTCAGAGCACAGATGAGGACAGGCGTTAGATGATGGAGGTCATCAGGGGACAAGCAGAGCTTCAGAGACAACAGTTGATGGTGATGTCCACCCTGATGGCAAAGATGACTCAGAGGCAGGCAGGTCAGCAATCAGGACCCGCAATGCTTCCACAGTTCCAGCAGTTGCCGACTCAGCCAGGACCCTTCACTACTTTGATGACAGCTCAGTCCAGCGGACTGTCACACTCAAGGGTTATACCGATAGGGAGAGCAGGACAGACACTCTCTTCAGCTCAGCTCTCCCCCGTGTCAGCTTTCACTGTGTCTGCGTTATTTGTTTCTCCTTCACACTCTTCGACTTCGCATATGGTAGGACCTTCCATCTCCCAGCACTTACCAGTCAGGAGTCTGTTCACAGACATAGTGCACACCACTCCTGTAGACTCCCCGCCAGCACCACAGTCAACTACAACTCCACCCTTCACTGCTATAGTCAGCACGCTCACACCTCAAGTTGCAGAGGATCTAGTCCACGGAGGCTTTTCATAGTAGGATGTGGCGGATCTCATCCTTCTCCAGACTTCAGCTCAGGAGACCGCCACAGTCACTCCATCAGAGCAGGATAGAGGGTCTGAGTCACCTGTGGATCTTGACTTCTTCGAGCAGATGGATGCTCAGGCAACACAGGCTCAGAGAGCATAGCAGGATCCAACACAGCAGCAGCCAGGAGCAGAGCCCACAGAGGACGTCGCTGCACCACTTCCTTCGACCACGAGTGCTTAGATGTTCACTTTTCCCACTCTTTTTGGTGCTTGTTTCCAAAGGGGGAGAAGTAGTCCTAGGTCAGGGGGGAGTGGGAGTGTGATCCTGCGTGATCGAGAGTAGCATGTATCTAAGGGGAGCATACCTGTACATTGGTTTTGGGGGTTAGATACATTTGGATCTTATTTTTATGGAGTTATTCGATGTTCATGGATTTTGATGAGTCATGGTTTTTATTCGCTTGTATTTTACTCATTCGGATCTCACTTGGTTTATTTTCATATGTAGTGTCCTTTTTTTCCTTTAATTATTTTATATGCCTGCGTATGATTTCATGATAATGATTGCTTGTTAGTAATTCCTATGCATTGCCATGATAATCTGTTGCATATCAGCATTCATGTCTTGCATTGCATGTTCGTATGTGTTCTTTAATATCCTATCATGACATGCATGCATTATCGTCTAGAGTGTGCTTTTGTCTCTTTTCCTTGTATCTCTAAATGACGTTTGATTGAGTAGGATACTATGCATTTCTCTCTTATGTTGTTGTGGTTCCTCTCGATCATAGTATAGCTCTTTTAGCCTGGTTGTTTCTTGTTAAGATTATGATAAGTAGTGGTTGTCATCAATCACCAAAAAGGGGGAGATTGTAAGCTTCATGACCATTGATAATTGGATCCCCAAGGTATGAATATTTTGATGATAGAAGACAACTATGAAATTGTGGGCTAATATCTACACGAGTTTTGTCTACGTAGGAATCATCTCTAAACCCTATTACAAATCATATGGATGATGGTTGTCTTGGCGATTGATAACAATGACCACAAGCATGGAGGCTTGTGAACTTGATGGAGTCCAAGGGTTGATGAAGATGGATCAAGGCTAAGGACAAGCTATGGAGCAAGTGTTGGGTACACTTGCCTAGTTAGGCTTTAAGTCCATAGGAAAAACCGGACTATCAAGGGGGTCTAGGTCATTCTCTTAGGTCATGTCTAGTCGGTGATGTGCAAGGTTGCTCGGTGAATTCATAGGCATTAGTTCATAGTGGAGAAGCCATAGAGCTATTCAGAGAAGCCGGGAAACCAAGTCAAGCGAGGACGCGGAGTTTTAGCTTCAGGATGAAGTGACCGGACAGAGGGGTCAGTGGTGATCGGACTGTATAGTCACTCAGAGGTTCTGTCTAGAGGCTACAGTGACGTAATGAGGAATCTATCTGTGGCAGAGTCTATATAGACCGGACGGTCCGGTCAGTATGGCGTGCATAGGGCAGAGAGGAAGCCAACGCTGAAATGTTTCTGGATTGGAGAGAGAATCGGACCATACAGTCCGGCCAGGTGACTGTACGGTCCAGTTAGGTGACCATACGGCCTGGTCAGCAGAGGAATCAGTAGTGGTCAGAGCCGTTGGAGCACAGTGTTGCAGTGACCGTACTGTTGTTGGTGGCTCTTAAAACCCAATATTAGCCACCAACCAGTCGGGAATTGCAAGGTAAAGACTAAGGTCTAAATAAAACATGCTTAAACTAATGAAGTTCCACGAGTTTTGGTGGAATATGTGTTTGCAGGTTCAAAAGGGCCAAAACTATGTAAAAACATAAAGAAACGCCCCGTCGGCCGATCCTGCAGTAAAACAGCCGGCCGATAGGGTCGTATGAGGCCAAAATCATCACCAGGCTGGATTATCAAAGTGATCACTTGGACGAAGGCCGGAAGCCTAATTGACCGGTCAGACGACCACCCGACCAATCAGACGGGATCATCTCCCGATCATCCGACCCGGCCGACCCTGCAAAACACTCCAAGATAAGGCAATTTTCCATTCCAGGACTAATTAGGGTAAAAAGTGGAGAAGTAAAGGAAGCATCCACGTGACACAACATGGACAAGTGAAAATATGACCCGGAGGTGGTTAGCATCCAAAAGGGGCCACCGCCCGGGCTACCCCGCCGCCCGGCCTAGGATTTTCCTCATGGGTTGTCCAGCCCACTCGACCCATTATGCCAACCGACGCCAAGTGGATAAGGCGGTCGAGAACGAACCCAACAACCATCATCCGGACCAAATCTGAACCGTCCGAGGGAAGGCGGTCAGAAACCGACCAAATCTAACGGCTGCCCGGTGCTCCCTGCCGCTTAGCCTGCCATGCCGCCCGGCATGTGCGGCCGCCCGACCAATGCCGCGCCACCTGGCGGGGGAATTTTTTCCCACCAACTCTCCTCCACCTTGAAGTACCCGCCAAGCCTTCGCCACCTATAAATAGAGGGGAAATTCGGCAGAAAAAAGAGGCAAGCAAGTGAAGCACATTGAAGTCCATTTACCACCCTTTTCTTACTAGTAGAGTAGGTTAGTTAGTCAGGAGTTAGAGTCCAGTAGTGAGCTTAGCTCGGGATTTCAGAAATCATCAAATATTTATCTTTACTTAGTCAATTTCCTCAAGTTACAATTATATGGAAAGAACTTTGAAGCATAGTTTACCGGATTCTCGGCTAGGATTTAATTAAGTTTAGTTCTACAATAGACCTTAGACTTGGTTATTCCCCAACTATTCTTCCACTAGGCCAACGGAAGAATATCTAGTGAAGCCGTAGGCACGGTGCCTAAGTTAACACTAGCTAGATTTACATTTGTCCCTATGGGCTGTGTGGTAGGCGGTAGGTGGTGACAGCCCTATCCATCCCTTTAGTAATCCACTATGTTGAGGAAGTCTCAAGCAGGGTTGTCTAGCGGTAATGTGCCCACTAATGCACGAGGTTAGTTACCGACCCTATTAGTGGATCGTTGTCGTGTCCTGAAGCAATCTTATTGGTGAAAGACTCGAGGCTGTTCCATGTATTTGGTGTAAGCGCTCAACCCGAGTAACTAGGAATTTTGACGCTTGACTAGATTTAGGAAAATTTATCTTAGGAATTTTAGACTTAGACTCGTTGTCCTCCTGGCTAGCTTAATCGATCTCTTTATCTATCTTAGTGTGGATTTCTCCTGTATCACAGCTCCCCTATTTATCATTGAATATCTTTACCCCCATCTTTGGCCAGTTGGTATAACTCTTATAGTCATATCTTTGTTAAACCAAGATAATCTTATTCCTAGCTTCCCTGAGGAAAATAAATATAATACCTTGGAATACTCCCAGGTGAAATGCTACAATAGATGTTCCGTGCGCTTGTGGATTGATTCACTCTTCTATTAAAGCATAACAAACATCAATCAACACTTCAAGCGTTGTTACTAGATAATATTTTGGTGCGACGTTAAGAAGTGCCAACAAGCATTTCTGGCGCAGTTGTCGGGGAAGCAATAGGCTAAGATATCAGAATTTTAACATTGATATTTCTATAAAGGAGTTACCGCTTTCCTTTGTAAGCTTCATGACCATTGATGATTGGATCCCCGAGGTATGGATGTTTTGGTGATAGATGACAACTATGAAATTGTTGGCTAATATCTACACGAGTGTTGTCTATGTAGGAATCATCTTTTAACTCTATTGCAAATCATATCGATAATGGTTGCCTTGGCGATTGATGACAATGATCACAAGCATGGAGGCTTGTGAACTTGATGGAGTCCAAGAGTTGATGAAGACGGATCAAAGCAGAGAAAAACCTATGGTGCAAGTGTTTGGAACACTTGACTAGTTGTTAGGGCTTTGAGTCCATAGGAAAAACCGGACTATCAAGGGGGTATAGGTCATTGTCTTAGGTCATGTCTAGGCGGTGATGTGCAATATTAATCAATGAAATCACAGGCACTAGGTGACAGTGGAGAAGCCAAGGAGCTGATCGGAGAAGCCAGGAAACGAAGTCAAGCGAGGACGACAAGATTCAGCTTCTGGACATAGAGACCGGACAGAGGGGTCAGTGGAGACCGGACTGTACGGTAACTATGAGAAGTTGTCCAGGACTTAGAGTGAGGAGCAGGAAGTCTGTCTGTCAGCAGGAGAGTCTGTACAGACCGGACGGTCCGGTCTACTGACCAGACGGTCTGGTTAGTAGGAGTGCAGGAACGACAGAGGAGCTTCGGGCATAGAATGTTTCTGGACCAGAGATAGAAATGGTCTGGACATTGATTTTGCCTAGACAGAGCAGCCAATGATTGGGAGAGAACCGGACGGTCCGGTTAGGCAGTGACCAGACAGTCCAGTTTAGATGTCCAGAAAGGCAATTTCATGGAGCAACGGCTAGTTTGAGGTTGGGAGCCTATATAACTCCGTTGCTGGGGTCTTGGAGACCTCTCTTGGCCAGTGGAATACCTGAGAGCATTTGGTAAGGTCCGAGAGGAAAAGAGGAGAGCACTAGGAGGAGATATTGGACATCCTGAGAGTGCTAGAGAAGAGTAGCTTGAACATCTTGCACATCTAAGGCTAGGGTGTCCTTGAGGGTGTGATATAGATTGTTACTCTTGGTCTATGGTGAGACCTAGACCGGTTAGATGTCAGTGATCGAGCCTATCATGATCGGTTGTGAAGGCCGTCACACGTTTGTAGACGGTTTGAGCCCGCCGTTGAAAGGGGCATCGCTAGTGAGCACCTGTATCGGCTTGGGGAGTCCGGCAAGTTCTTGAGGGAGGCGAGCTTGTGCTTTCTGCAGTGGTGACGCACATTGTGTCTTCACTCTAGGAGTGATTGTGGGATCGTGGGCGAGAACTCCACTTGGTGGCAGGAGGGACAGGGACTCCGGCGGGAGTGGTGCAACGAGGATTAGGGGAAGGCGCCAACCTTCCGAGACCTCGGAGAAAATCATGAGCATTCCTTGACCCTCTCTTTACTATGCTGCAATTGTGTGCTCTAGTGTGTAGGGTGACTTGTGGCTTACATAGGCTAGTGTGATTGGCTTCCGCTCTTTATCATATCATGAACACTAGCATTTGTAGGGTCTTGGCCTACTAGAATTGCTTAGGTTCCTTATCATGTTAGAATCAAGTAGTGAAGTTTGAAATAATTGGATTCATGAATGGCTTACCGATTACCCCCCCCCCCTCTCGGTACGCCTTTGGGTTATGTTTGTTTAAATTACTTGCAACTATGGATTCTTCAACGAAGGTATGTCTTTGTGCGCGGATCGGTTGCACTGTAAATACCGAACATCTTCCGGGTGGGCAAAGACCTGGGCTTTGATTGATGCGCGGACCGAATGCGCTTAAACGTCGGCTGCCTTCCGGGTGGGCGAATACCTAGGCATAAACTGTCATTGTTATTTTGGCTTGTTTCTTTCGAATTTGATGTATTGTTTCTGAAATGGATCTCTTGCTGGTACACTAACCCGTGTAGGTCGCTTAGAAGCGTGTGAGAGGTGTGTGTGCCACTGAAAAGATCGAGTTATATAATCGGTCAAGTTTTCTTTTTGTGAGGATGTAGGAAATCGTCATATTGAGCATTGGCATCCATGCACATCATATACATTAAACTTTACTAAAACCTGTAAAAATGACATTGATACTGTGAACATGCAAAATGACTATGTTTTGTACGAAATTGAACCCCTTTTGCACCTAAACCAGAAATTTGAACCTAACCGGTAAGTGTCCCACCTTACCAGAAAAGTCAGTTTCACTAAAACGAGCATAACTTCCTCAGTCTTAATTCAACAGAGGTGAGTAAGTACTCGTTGGAAAGCTGATGTTTTTCTCTACAAGTTTGGTTTAGGAAGTTTGTCTTGGAAAAATCTGAAACTAGGTCAAATATTGCAAAAATAGAAGCCTTTTTCTGGAAATCAGAAACTGCCTCATTTCTGTCCCCTGTCTTTAGATGATCATAACTCCCAGAGACTTTATTGGATGGATATGTGTGAGTATGCGTTGGAAAGATGAAGAAATTCTCTACAACAATTGTAAAACACAAAAATTTTAAGGTTGTCCAGAAACTAAGCGTTTTTGCCCGTTACTGCGGTTCACTCCGTCGACCACAGAAATTCGTCGTTACCGGTCATTGAACGGATTGGGAACCTCGTGTCTTTTCTTTTACCAATCATCCCTTATGCTATTTTGAGCATGTGTGCTTAGTGGAATATTAAGTTTTGACTCACCCTTGCAAAAATTTATTCCGGCAGATGGATGATGGCAAGCGCATGTTGGACCCGGAGTACCTTGCCGCTCGCGTCCTCGAGTTGGAGCGAGAGCGCGAGGCGCTGTAGTCCACGCTTGTTGCCCGTGAGGCCCAGCTCGCGGAGTGTGACGCTAAGGTTGCAGCCCTTGAGGGCAAGCTGCACACTAGCGAGTTGGAGCGGGCCGACCATTTCGAGCAGCTCCATGATGCTCAGCTCATCATCGAGGATAATGCAAGTGGCATGTTGCAGGAGCAGCTGCACCAACGCAACACCCAGCTCACCGTTGCCCAAGGAGAGATTTACTCTTTTCATGGTCAGGTTACCGCTCTCTTGAAGGAGCAAAGTGAGCTGCAGGCCCAACGTGAAGAAGCTCAAGATGACCGTGATGTCATGGAAGGGAACCTCAACGATGCTCACGCGATCATCGCACAGCAAGAGCAGTTCATTGGACAGCTCCAAGCTGCTAATGCCCAGCTGAACGCCATCCTTAACAATGAGCCACCCATCCCACTCACGGTGATTCCCCCCGATGACGCTGATATGAGTGAGAACGGTGATTCTGGCAACGACTTCGAAGCACCCACGGGACCAGCAGCTATGGACGTGGAGTCCTATGGTGACAGCCACGCCGGGTGACCGAGTAGCCTTATGTACGTAGGGTGAAATCTCGTGAGACATCGTAGTCATGTGTACATGGTGTGGTAGTGTTATGCTAAGTTGTAACCTAAGCTCTCCGAGATCGTAGGTGTAGTGTTCCGAGTGATGTAACCGAAGCCTTGCTATGTATTGAAAGTGCATCACATGTATCTATGGCTTTATCATGAGTATGTTGCTTATGGTGTGGAAATTATGGAATTTAAGTTATCTCTTATGTCCGCACCGTTTAATTGTCTAGCATTTCAATTTGAGCAATCTGAAATTTTTATTTCGTCACCATATTGTAGCCTTGTTATCATGTTGTCTCATATGATGATCGGGCTAACATATTGTTTATATGTCAGATGGTGCAAACTCACCGTGGTGGACAGAACGTCGGTGATGCTCTCGGCACCTCGAACGTTGACGGAACTGGGCCGCTGCCCAACGCGCCACCTCTGACGGCTATGGAGCAGCTCATCCACAATCAGAACGAGATGTTCCGCATGTTCATGGAGAACATGAACCGTCAGGGAGCTCATGGACCACCACCACAGCAGCAGCGGGAATCCTCTTACGCCAACTTCTGGGCGACTCACCCGCCCACCTTCAGAGAAGCCGGTGATCGTCTGGAAGCGGACAACTTCATTCGCACGTTGGAGTCAAAGTTCGCACTCCTCCACTGCACCGAGCAGCAGAAGCCCCTCTTCGCCGCGCAGCAGCTCCGTGGCTCCGCAAGTGCTTGGTGGGCTAGCTTCACCGCCGCTCTCGCCGCGGGTCACCAAGTTACTTGGGTGGAGTTCTGCACTGCTTTCCGTGCACACCACAAACCCACTGGACTTATGAAGCGCAAGTTGCAGGAGTTCCTCAACTTGAAGCAAGGCTTCGGAACCATGCAAGAGTATGCACGGAAGTTCAACTACCTGGCCCAGTACGCGTCGTATCACGCCGATATGGATGAGAAAAAGAAAGACTGCTTTCGTTCGGGACTTACCCCGAAGCTGCGGTACCGTCGGGAGGAGGACCTCGCCCGTCATTCTCACAGCAGCACTCGCGATTCCATGGGGGAAACCAGCAGCAATCTTCTGGTTCTCGCCCACCGCAGCAAAGCAATCATGTGGTAAAGACCAACTCCTCACAGCCGTGCTACAATTGTGGCTGCACCGGTCACTTTGCTAAGGAATGTCGGTTCCCGAAGCGCAACCCGAGCAACAACAACAACTCCAACACTTCCGGGAACAACAACAACAACCACAACAGTGGCAACAACAATAATGGCAGCAATGGGAGTCGTCCTCAGTCATCTACCCCCACTCACAAGAATGGCCGAGTCAACTATACCACGGTCGAAGAGACCCAAGCCGGAGAACCCGTTCTCGCGGGTACGTTCTCGATAAACCAACATGCTGCCATGGTTCTTTTTGATTCAGGAGCAATGCATGATTTCATTAGTCAAGAATGTGCAAATCATCTAAAAATTACCCCCACCACTATGGGAACCCCGTACGTTATTACGTCTCCCGGTGGAAAAATAAGGGCTCATCTCGAGTTAAGGAAAGTGCCACTTAAGCTAGCCAACAACATATATCCCACTTCCTTGATCATCTTAAACGACCAAAGCATCGACATAATTCTCGGTATGAAATGGATGACTAGTCACAAAGCTGTATTGCACCTTGAGGACCGAGAAGTCCATTTGAACTCACCATTACACGGCCCTTCTATTCTCTGATTGCCGTATCCCAAGTCGTCCACCTCTCAAGTATGTCATGTGGAAGGAAAGGAGCTAGCAAATATTCCAGTGGTTTGTGATTTTCCCGACGTCTTTCCAGACGATTTGTTGGGCATGCCTCCAGACAGAGATGTTGAGTTTAAGATTGAACTCGTACCCGGTACGGCGCCTATCGCTCATAGGCTGTACAAAATGGCTCCTAATGAATTAGCGGACTTGAAAGATCAGTTACAAGAGCTTATGGACAAGGGCTATATCCGACCAAGTTCATCTCCCTAGGGTTGTCCCGCTCTCTTTGTGAAGAAGACAAAACCCTACGCCTATGTGTCGACTATGGACCATTAAACGTGGTAACCATCAAGAACAAGTACCCTCTACCTCGAATCTATATCCTTTTGGATCAGCTAGTAGGTGCTAAAGTCTTCTCCAAGATTGATCTCCGATCCGGTTACCATCAAATAAAAATTCGAGCCAAAGATATTCCAAAAACAGCATTCTCCATCCGATATGGTCTTTTCGAATATCTTGTCAAGTCTTTCGGTCTCACCAATGCTCCAGCCCATTTCATGTATTTGATGAATTCCGTATTCATGCCCGAGTTGGATAAGTTCGTAGTGGTATTCATCGACGATATTCTGATCTACTCTAAGTCCAAAGAAGAACACGCCGAACACCTTCGCATTGTTCTACAACGACTCCGAGGGCCACATCATATCAGCAGAAGGAGTAGCCATGGACCCTAGCAAAGTAGAGGATGTGCTGAATTGGAAGGCTCCGAAATCGGTCAGACAAATTCGCAGTTTCCTTGGTCTTGCCGGTTATTATCGGAAATTCATTCCCAACTTCTCAAGTATTGCCAAGCCTATGACCAAGCTGCTGGAAAAGGATTCTAAGTTCAAGTAGAGTAGTGCATGTGAAGAAGCTTTTCAGTCGCTCAAGAAGCATCTGACAACCGCTCTGGTTTTAGCTCAACCCGATATCACCAAACCGTTCGATGTTTATTGCAATGCCTCCGGCACCGGATTGGGTTGTGTGCTTATGCAAGAAGGTCGTGTCATTGCCTATGCCTCACGACAGCTCCGGAAGCACGAGCAAAATTATCCCACTCATGACTTAGAATTGGCCTCTGTTGTTCTAGCCTCGAAAACTTGGCGCCACTACCTGCTCAGTAATCTTGTCAACCTCTACACCGACCACAAAAGTCTCAAATATATCTTCACTCAACAAGAACTGAATATGCGGCAACGTAGATGGTTGGAACTGATCAAGGATTATGAGTTGGAAATTCATTATCACCCCGGAAAAGCAAACGTGAATGCTGAGGCCTTGAGTCGAAGGGACCAATGCAATCACGCGATTGTTTGCTCTATGGAAGCTCGCCCGATTTCAGATCCGAGCGAACCAAGTCTTCGTGTCATTCCACATGGATCCTTATATAATTTGGCTCTCATTCCTACTCTTCGGGAAGAAATCGTGGAAGCCCAGAAGCAGGACAAAGGAATGGAGTATATCCGCTAGAAAATCGGGAAGGAAGAAGCTACATGTTTCTGACAAGATGTAGATGGAGTACTTTGGCTCAACAATCGCCTTGTTGTTCCGAAGAATGAGGAGCTAAGAAAGGAAATTTTGGATGATGCTCACTTGTCCAAATACTCCATACACCCCGGCAGCAACAAAATGTATCGCGGGTTAAGGGAAAAGTTTTGGTGGACACGCATGAAATGAGAGGTTGCTCGTTATGTCTCCGAATGTGACACTTGCCAACGTGTGAAGGTCGATCATTTGAGAACAGCCGGTCTTTTACACCCATTAAAAATCCACGCTTGGAAATAGGAAGACATTGCTATGGACTTCATCGTTGGACTATCCCTCACACCAAAGAAGCACGATTCCATATGGGCTATTGTGGATAGGTTGACCAAATCTGCTCATTTTATAACTGTCCATACAACCTACTCTACTAAGCAATATGCCGAGCTCTACATTGCGCGGATTCTATGCTCGCACGGTGTGCCCAAGACGATCATCTCCGATCGAGGCCCCCAATTTATTGCTCGTTTTTGGGAGCAATTGCACGCTTGCTTGGCACCACTCTAATTCGTAGTTCCGCTTATCATCCACAAACCGATGGACAAACCGAGAGACTAAATCAATATTTGGAAGATTTATTAAGAGCTTGTGTGCTAGGCAATCGCGGAAATTGGGAATCTTGCCTCCTGTTCGCTGAATTCTCCTACAACAATAGTTATCAAGAAAGTTTTGGAATGTCGCCATTTGAAGCTTTGTATGGTCACTCGTGTCGAACCCCGCTGAATTGGTCAGAGTCGGGAGAAAGAATTACTTTCGGTCCCGATCTGGTCACGCAAGCCGAAGAGAAGGTGCAACAAATCCAAGCTAACATGAAGGCCGCGCAATCCCGCCAAATGAGTTACGCTAATAAAAGGAGACGTCCATTGGAGTTCGAAAAGGGAGATCATGTCTATCTTCGGGTTTTTCCCAACAAAGGTGTATCTCGTTTCGGAATCAAAGGGAAATTAGCACCCCGCTATATCGGACCTTTTCTGATCACGGAAAAGCATAGCGTCGTTGCTTATCGGTTGCAACTACCGGAAAATCTTGAGCGGGTGCACAACGTCTTCCATGTCTCCCAACTCAAGAGATGTTTGAAGCCTCCGATCGACGTGGTTATCTCCGACACCGAGCAATTGGAAGAAGACCTCTCCTACCCCGAATACCCCGTTCGCATCCTCGATCAAAAGGACCGGGTAACTTGCAGCCGCACTATCACCTTCTACAAGGTGCAATGGAGTAACCATACTGAAGATGAAGCTACGTGGGAACAAGAAGAGTTTCTGAGGACCAATTTTCCGGAATTCTTGGCCTCCCAAAACCGGTAACCACCCGCAACCCTCCCTCTCGTTTGTCTTTTGCAAATCTCGGGACGAGATTTCCTTAAGGGGGGTGTGCTGTGACATCCCATGTCACAAAAATGAAGTTAACTAAACCTAACATCAATTAAGGGCTAAGCAAAAGTATAATTAATCCATGTGCCAAAGAATAAAAAGAGAAAACCTACTTAATTAAGTCCATAATATTCAAAAAGGGATCATTCACAAACATTACCAAAACCGATGGAAGTACTCCAATATTTTTGCATATTCTGAATGACCACAATAAAATAGAAGTTTGAGAATTTTCCCAGAATTTTTGGTAACCAATTGATACCCTTAAAAATTCCCCCAAAGTTAGAAAAGTGTATTTCGGCATTGGAATTTTCATAATTTCTCAAAGCGAATCTAGCTGGTGCACCCAAACGAAAAGTTGGAGCACACGTTCTCCTGAGCCTACAGAAAAATATGGGTCCAATTTGGAGCAAGGTAACGTGGCAAAACAGAGCAAACCCGAGTGAAGGTCCAGGGTCAAAACCGGGTCAATCTTCCTCTTCTCCGCGGCCAATTCTAACCCGACACCGGGTTGTACCCGGGCACTGTTGCCACCGCCGATTTCCTGTCGCCCCATGCCGGCCACTGCGCTTCCAACTCGCCGCCCTATGCCACCGGCCGGGAATTGAAGCCGCACACCGCCGGCAGCCACTCCCCTGCCGACAGCGCGTCCCTCCCTCCCTCTCTCTTCCTCTCTCACCCGCTCTCGGCCATCACTCCGCCGGCCGAGTCAAAAGGGAGCAGCGGCAGCAGCAGCAGACCAGTCTCATTCTCTCACTCTCTCAACTCGCAACCGGCTCTCACACCCTCCCGAGCACCCCCTAGCGCTGGCACTCACTTCCCCTTCCTCTCCCCGGCGAAAAAACCGAGCCAGTGCCCTGTTCTGGCCGCCATGGCCGCCACCGCCCCGAGCTCTGCCTGGGCCAGCTCTCCGTCCCCTCTTTCTTCGCAAATTGACACGCAAGGACTCCACCAAACTCCCCTCTGACTCCCTCCCTCCCCTGTGCAGTGCCCTCGCCGGAATTTGAGGAGAAAAGACCGCCGCCGCCGAAACCGCCCCACCTCGCCGATGGGAACTCTGCTCCGGCCTTCCCCCTCGACGAGTTCCTCGACGCCGACCGTCCCCGGACCACTGCGAAGCTCGTCGACTGAACCCCGGCCACCCTCTCCATCGGCACCGTCACGTGGACCTCGTCGGAGTTGCCTCTGCCGCCGCGCGTCGTCGCCGGCCACCTCCGGTGAGACCCTCTCCCCTCCGACCCCCTCCATGAGATCCCCTCGGCATGGAGATCATGCGAGTAGCTCGCGAGCCCCGGCCGTGCCGCCGATCGGCCGCTGGGTCGAGCTTGCCGTCGCCGGCTGCCGCGCGGGTGCGCGCGCGTGCCTGGAAAAATTTGAATCCAGTGGCAAAACTATAAATAATAGTGAACTTTGAATAAACTTCAAAATTCAATATCTCGAGAAATACAAGGCCAAAAATTATGAAATTAATTTTGTTCAACTCCTAAAATATTGCTCTACCAGAAAAACAGGATCAAGTCCAAGTTTATTCAGTAAATTAATTTATTTAATCCATCAAAGTCACAACCCTAATTTGATTCATAAATTCATAATTAATTATGTGTAAATGGTAAATTCATTAAATTTGCTCAGTAAGCATTTCAGGGCATCCTTAAACTTTCTGCAAAAGCACATTTCCATTTACATGAATATTTTTAGTATTATTGCATAAATCCTCATTTTCAGTAATTGAATTTATGAAAATTATTAACTAGGAATTTAATTATGAAATTTGGCATTCCTGTTCCTTATGCACTTGTACACTTATGAAAAATCCCATGAAAATTTGAAGTTAGCTAAGTACAAGTTTTCTATCGAAATTGATCATTTGCTAAGTAACTAGGATTTTCTTCATATAAATGTTACTTTATGTGTGTATTTAAGGAAAGTAGGAATAAATTAATTTCTGGAAGTCCATGGAAAATAACTCAGCTTCACATTACAGTATAAATTCTCATGTTTCAGTTCTATGCTTTGGTTCTTGATTAACTATATGAGCTAGAACTAGTGATGAAATTAAAAAATGCCATGTCTAGGTATAGTGTTACTTTGCACATGGTCACTTTAGCTAAGTGGCTCAAAAATGAACTTTCTGAAATTTGACCCTAAGTACTACATTGTCATATCCTCATCAGCATGTGAGGTCATTTAATCAACATCTAGGCCATGCTCATGTTAAAGTAGACTTACACTAAGATTGTGATAATTAAAAGTTGCATTCTAGTAATTAGAAGTTTGTCCCCTTCAAAAATTCAGTAGTTACCATGTCATACTTAGGTGTGCACACATTCATGAATAAATGATTAGTCATTAATTTTTATTTGCTGAGGAAGTGCCATGAATTGTCATGCCATGCATTCCATCTGTAGTTAAGGAAACTCCATGAAACCTTGTGTATTCCTTGGCATTAATGCATGTCCATTCCATATAGGGGTCGAGACCGAGGAGATCACACCGGACCAGCAAGGAGCTGAAGTGCACCTTGGTGAAGATGCTAACTACGATCACACCCAAGGCAAGCCCCGGTGCATAACCCAGTTTTATCATTCGAGTCCTTTTACTTTATCACAAGTAGGAGTATTGTATTGTGCATTAAGTGTAGGACTTGGATGAAACACACTTGCATACTCCAGCAAGGACATATGATTAGTATGTTAGTAAGCTTTTCCGTTAGCAAATGCTATGCTTAAACTAGTGGAGTCAACGGTAGGTTCTAGATTCAACTATGGTTCACTTGGCTAATGAACTTGATAAAATGGAGCACCTATCGTTGCAACTCCGCGGACAAGTATTGAATAGTACCAAGTACATACCTCTAATATGGGAATTGGTAAACCTAGTAGCTTGGGCGCCATATTGTTGGACGGCCATACTCATCGATCCAGAGGTCATGTGAACATCATGGTGGTTGCACGGGTTTGAGGACCGCTGGAGAGTGCATGGGTTAAGCCTCGGATATGAAGTACTGTATCGCGGGGAGGACATGTACTCGGGATCGATGGCCCCGGATCGACTTTATAGCAATCTTGTGAACGGCGGCCATACCTGTTCTTAAATGATGCGTATGTCGTGTATTTGGGTTTTCCCTGTAGGATGTAAATCAATTCGAATTGCCGTCCCTCGCGGTTATGAGTACCTCTTGTTCGAGCAGCGGCAATGATGTGTTAAGTAGTAAAGTTGTGGTTAAGTTTCTGAAATTTACTTATTCTATGGATATATGTTGCTATGATGTATTGCTCTTTAGCTATATTCATGTCTTAGCAGCTAGCTAGACTCACCGTAGCTGGGTTCTACAATAAGCAAAGTAAAATCTTGTTTAAGGGTATTGAAAGTGCAGCATAGAACTAATAGGAGCTTTTTATGCAATTGTCAAATAAACCCGGTCAGGCCCCTGCATGCTAGGAGTCGGTTTTAGTAAACCTTTTGACGGGTAAGTCTTGCGGAGTATGTTAGATAGTCAGGCTTTGCGTTGATGTTGTTTTTAGGTTTTCCTCAAGCGACCTATTGTAATTATTGTAATAAGGTTGTGTGGGAAGGCGAGGAGCCTCAGAACTGGAACATCGAATGGGTCTCCAGTTCTCCTAACCTGGATGAGTGAGCCATGGCCATAGGGCCGGCATGGTTCACGTAGGACTAAATGTCATGTTTGTTGTTTCACCGCTTCCGCAAATTTGTGTAATATGTACTAAGGACATATGTATTCAGATCTGAACTTAATTATATTTTACGTCTAGACTTGTAATATTATACACCTAAGTGATGTAATGTTGTAGATGATGAACGTTCATGTGTGAATGCTGTGTATGGTTACTTCGTTAACCATCTCCCAAGGCGATCCCGTACGACATACTCTACTTTTCGGAGTAGGGTTGTCACAGTAAAAATACATGTACAGAGACAATGATTTATTATTTTACTAAAATAGAGCACTTCAAAATGAATCTAACGCAATTTGTTTGGGCCTCATTGGGTTTATATTCGATTTACTATGAGTTTTCAAAGTTTTAAGCATTTTCTGGGGATTTTCTTGCGTTTCTGGCTTATCTAATGACACATCAGTGCCACGCGTGCGACACATAGGCGCCACGTAGACACCACATCAGATGCCGATTGGATGCCAGTGTGCAGGGGCCAGTGGCTGCCGGGGACTCGCCGGAGCATGGTCAATGCTCTCCACTGGCGGCTACGCACGAAGAAGTCTCACCACGGGGGTGCTAGCGTGGTGCGCACACCGAGGCAGAGAGCTAGGTGGGGTTCGCAAGGATGGATTCTCACCGGGAGGATGCCAACGTCGAGAGGCGACAGAACTGTGGCCTTCGGCGGCGTCGCGTTCGGGCTAGGAGGTAGAAAATTAGTCGGGGCTTGCTCCTACAGCTTCACGGCGACTCGGAGAGGCTTGGCATCGATTCCGATCGGTTCGGAAAGTGCCGGAGAGTAGTGCTCATCGTGGAGGCGGCTTGGTCCTACCGACGGAGAAGATCAGGGCTGGGGAAAGTAGTGGTGCCGGCGATCTCGCGATGGAAACAAGGTAAGGAAGGATCAGGGATGCTCGTAGATGGGTTGCGCAAAGAGAAAGGGGAGGGAGGAGACGTACAAGAGACCGGAGATTTTTGGCCGCGGCAGAGGTGGTCACCAGAGTTGCCTGCTTCGGTTTTCCCTCGAATTGGGTGAGCACGCGCAGGGACTGGCCAAGTGAGTGTCCTGGGGAGCTAGAGGGGAAGTAGACGTGTGCGTGGGTGCTCTCAGCTGGGCTCAAGAAGCAGGGGAGTGACGGCAATGCGAGCTCGAGCTCGGCTTGCTCTGCAATGGCATAATGGTGAAGGGAAGAGAAGAAATGGGAGAGAGAGCAGAGGGAGCGAGAGAATAAATGAGTTCGGGAGTTCACCGGTGCGCCTTCAAGTTGCGCAGAGAGGAGAGGGGCAAGTGGGGGGCGAGAGCGGGAGAAGCAGCGGAAATTGAAGTCGTCGATCGGCCATGTCGCTGGCGTGCAGAGAAGGAGAAGGCGGCCATGGGCGACTGTGCGATGGACGGGACACGACGGCAATACAGAGGGGTGTAGGTGGCGCTGTAGCACGCGAGGTCCCGAGGTGGAGCCGGAGGCGTGCGACAGAGGGGCGAGCAGGCGCTGGCGTCGACAGGGGGGAGCTCTACGCCAGTGAGGGAGGAAGAAGGAAGATTTTGCACTGCGCCCCCCTGGACTATTAGATTTCTTGCAAACAAGTCCTTGCTCAAAGATATTCCCAAATAAAATAGCTAGGAAGCTCCTAAATTTATGGGATTTTGCACAAAGGTCCTAAGAGATACTCCTGGTGCTCTAGTGGGACCCAATTGGTCAGAATTATTGTGGAGATTTTTTGTATTTAAATTCAATTTTGAAAGGGTCCTAGACTTTAATTAATTATTTGGGGTATTTCCACAATTAGTAAAATGCTCATTAAATTCCTAAAATTATATTTTAATATTACTAATATGATTATAAATTTAGTTGGCATATGTTGTATAATAAAATCTCATTTGGCTCACAATTTGTTTTGTACGGTTTCTAATTACCTGGAATCAATTTAAATAATTGGAGTGAGGCTTCCATATTTCATGCTATATTATTCATGATTTGTGCTTTTCATGTTTGTTAATAGAAGTGAGACACCTGGGGTGTCACACAATGGTCATGAAGCTTACACATACGAACCACCAACAGTTCCCTCATGCTTAAACCTTTGCTTGTCCTTGAGCAAATAAATTACTATCAATGAGAGATCAGCATTGTAATCATGTTTATCTTCACTCACATTCATCTAGGCACATGCATATCTAACCCGCTTTAAGAGTGTAGCACAAAAGTTTTCATGTTGCACCAATTCTACTACTCAAAGATACAATTGGGGAACAGATTATGATTAAGAACCGACCACAATGATTAAATAAAGTAGCTTCAACTCTCAAATGAGATTACTCCTCAAACTAGGCCTTAGATGATAATGTTTTTCCAAAAATTCAGTCTCATTATCCAAACAAAATGCTCTCTTGCAAAGAATCAAGGCAACACTCATCTTACAAATCTCACAAGCCAAACAACTAGAACTGATCCTATCTACAAATGTTTGGTGAAAGGCTTTATATGTAGATTGGTATGAAAACAACTAGCAACAATGTAACTCAGAGTATTATCATATCAAGAGATAGTTCTAATAGGTTTTACTTGAGACTTGTCAAAAAGGCCATTGGAAAACAATATGAAGAAGAGGAGAAACACACGCTTTAGAAAGGTGGACATGTGCAAAAGACAAAGAACGATCTCAAGACACAAATGAAGTTCTAGAAATTGGATTGCACATGGTTGGAGTGATAGAGTTTTAGCCAATTGAATGCACTTACTTGAAGAATAATGGCTTATGCACAAATCTTGTATGAATTCCTCTCTTGCAACTTGATTGAACATTCTTGATCTTCCATCAACCATTTTTTTGAAGTCCATTAGCTAGTGCTTGAGAATGATGAATGATGTCCACCCCCCCATGCTTAAACATTGCTCGTCCTCGAGCAAAAGGAGTGGAAAAAGAAGAGCACTAGCTAAATCCTTTATGTCTTCTCTTTGACCATCTGGAACACATATAATTAATTTCTAGAGATAACAGAGCGCTTTTTATTCCTTGCGCTGATCGGCACACATATGATTCTGCCTTGTCTTCTCCTTTTTTTTAGACAATAGGTTTCCCCTACTTTATTCAAAGCAAATTTAGTTCAGTACAAGTTCCACCCGCGCACCGCAGGGAATTGTTTTGACTCGCATCTCTTTGATGTGCATACTGGTAGCTAGATACATCAGAGGGGACCTCCTGCATTACATTAGTTTGAAGCTCAGACACCTGTTGTTGTAGAGGCCGGTGAGCTTCCCATGTTAGCATAGGTGGAGCTGCTGCTCTTTTGTCCAAAGGTTGTATCCAGTCGTCCAGCTGCCATTGTGCTTCCCCAACGCACAGCACCCGCCAGCTTCTCAGCATACCGGCCACCCTTCTTAGTATTGATTGAATCCCAATCCATTTTGCTCCCTGAAAACATATTTCATTCCTCATTTTTCAAATGGACCATAAAACAACCGCTGTAAACATGTTCAAAACTTTATGTTTTGTGTTACACAACCACCATTTTGCCACAGACTCAAAGTCTGGTGTTATTTCTTTACCAGTGACATTCGAGATCTCCTCCCATAAACTTTGGGCAACATAGCAATCAAAGAAAATGTGTTGCCTAGTTTCAAGTTCAGTACAAAATAAG
This sequence comes from Eleusine coracana subsp. coracana, assembly GCA_032690845.1. Taxonomy (NCBI): domain Eukaryota; kingdom Viridiplantae; phylum Streptophyta; class Magnoliopsida; order Poales; family Poaceae; genus Eleusine; species Eleusine coracana. The sequence continues at coordinate 34,640,537 of CM064422.1, read as the reverse complement.
CAAGACTGATCACCAACCTCTCTTCTGTTTGCTAAATTTACTCTTGTTAACACTTTATCATTAGCCAAAAGCCAAAGAAACACATGAATCCTAGAAGGCACCGTTAGTTTCCACATGACAGGGGTGAAAACTTGTTTCACACCTCTATCATTAATGACAGCATAAAGAGATTGAACCGAGTACTTACCATTTGAAGAGAGTCTTCAGAGGTGCTTATTGATAAAAATCATCGTCTTCAGCAAGAGGTCTTGATAATTTGTGCATAAAACCATAGAAATAGTGCAACGGCTCGACGAGAAACTCATATCATAGGTTGTGGACAAGGAGAGGATATCACCAAAAGAAATATAAGTTTACAAGTGGGAATATTCGACGAGCGTTGCTAAATATGAAAGGGCTAGCAAACAAGTGATAGTTACACAAACAAAATAGCCAACTTCCAAGACTCATACCAAAAGAACACAAACTTGAAATGACTCACCAAATTACATGTTGCAATCTATAGGTTTATCATATAACTGCATCATATTTGTCTTTGTTAGGTATGATCAATGCAAGAGAGCAATATTTGTAAGGTTTAGAGACAACATGCAACAGTTTTCCAAAAATTATTAAGTACTATACACCATTGAAAAATATTAGCAACCAACCAACCAATGCAAATGATGCAAAACATAGCAAGGCAAATGAACTATCCAATCTTGTTCAACAAATAAGCATATACACCATGTTTTCACCAAAATTTGCTAGAAAGCTCGCGAAGCCAATTAAGTGCTCATCATCAAGTTCAAACCAAGCTATTATGAGTGGGAAAGTGAATATGAACATGCAAAGTTTGAGGTTTGTGAGAAACAAAACAAAAACATGTTAAGTGGTAGTAAATGAATGCTTAGAAAAGCATTTGGGTGTTGCGTCGATCGGCAGAGGATGTGCGTCGATCGACGCATTTGGGATTGGCTATAGAATTTGATGGAAAATGAAGGGTGGGAGGCTTAGGTGGGATGAAGTTAGGTGGTTAAATGCATGCAGGCGAAAACATTATGCAAAAACAAAAAACAAAGCAAGTGCTCACAAATTATGCATGTAGTGGATGATTTTCGCAAACAAACACTAAATGATGGTGGCAGAGGTCTAAAAATAAAAAGTTAATCTAGAACTAATTTGCCACAAGTGAACCAACTGAGTTGGGTTATTCTCACACAACAAAACTCTAGGTTGCCCTCCTAGTAGCACTAATCAATCCAAACGAAACAAAAAAAACACAAAAACATAGCTTGCCTCCTAAAAAGCGCTTCAATTAGAGTCATGTAGCTAGACTTCTTACATACCTTGTTGTCGCGAAGCCATGGCTCTTGGTGTAAGATCCAAAGATTTTCATGTAGCTTGTACTTATGCAAACTTCATCGTGGTTCGCTCATTGCCCGTCTTCATTGTGTTGCATAATGCTCAATGTGTGTATGTGATATAATGCTCTAGAGTCTTTAATCTTGTTCAACTTCTAATCATTTGCTTGTGGGAGAATTGCTCGAGCTATCTTTGTTGTCATCTTCATCTTCTCATGGAAAATCTTGATGACTTCACCTTTTAAGCATTGGAGCATGTCTTATGACTTGTGAATCTTGATATTTGTTGCACCAGCAAGTCTTGATAATGAACAGTATATGCAACTTCTCAATTCTTGCACAATGATCCATCAAGTCGACGGTGAAGAAATCCGAAGAAATCTGTTGTTGCTTTTCCGAACCCATGTCTTGTTTCTGACATTGCACCACTACCAGAAGGAATTAGAGGCGGAAACCTGTGTCATTGCGTCAGAAATCAAATTATCTTTCCAAGCAGTACTCAAGTGTCCAAATCGGACTCCGTATGAGGAAAGTATGGCCGTTTTTCTAAAGGTATATACCAGGCTGTCTCGTGATGAATCCGAATTGAATTCAAACTTTCCAAATATTCAAACTCCATGTTTGGAACGACTCGAATCCGTGTCTATGACCAAAAGGAAGTCTTCTTAATGTATGGAAACCCATAGATCACGTGAATGTAGGAGTTCAATTCCATATTTGGCTCAAACTTCTAATTGTTTGCAACTCTCATGAAATATTCAAACAGCCTATGCAGCGTCTCGTATTTTGGCCATAAATCCTTGTAGGAAACTCCAAATGACGTGAGGTTTAAACCGTTGGAAACTAGACTTGATTCTCTTCCACAATATCAAATTTTTAGGTCCTTCAATCCTCTGTAGAATTTTGCACACCTTCTTTTGGTCAGCAGACAGCACATCTGCTCATGATCAAGAATGTATTCATCATGTCTTCATTCTTCGCGATTGAAATTCTTGATCTTCATGATTCTCTTCTCCCATTATTTGTTGCTGTGAACAAGATAGAATCCTTGCAAAGCATTAGTTAAAAAAAATTGACACAAAGAGCATACCTCCCTTTTTAGTGGTGTGGTGCCGATTGGCATGGGCGTTGCACCGATCACCACAAGCGAGTCTTTCATGAACATGGACTCCGCAGTAGATGATGGGTCACTAACAAAGTTAGCACCTACTGCTGTAGAGCAAGAGAATCGACAAAGAGCGAGGTCATCGACGTCAGCATCGAAGCGGCGCTGATCGGCACATGGTTGCGCCGATCGACGTAAGCAGTTATGTCACCGTGCTCCAGTCGAGGTTGTGTGTCTAGCCTTGTACCTGTTTTTCAATGGACACATAAACAAAGAAAAACAGGGTATGTGCAATAAAAAGATAAAGGATTAATTCGATAAACTAGATAGATCCCTCTAAATAGGTTCGAGTTGCCGATATCCGGCAATGGCGCCAGAAAAAGAGCTTGTTGGTCGTTACTACACACCCACTTATATACCGCAAGAGGACGGTGTACTTTGTAGCACTTTTTCCCTGAGAGTATTCCAAGGTATAATTGAATCCACAGGGATCGGAAGAGAACCATGTATAGAGTTTACTATTTTGTCTAACAAATCAATCCTAGCATGAAGTGCATATTGCACATACGTGAGCATGAAAAGAGGTGAAAGTTGAAGACTGCGCCGATCAGCTCAACAGGTGCGCCAATCGGCACGAAGGCTTACCTGGTAAAAGGGGTTACAGAAGCATACACATCGACCAAAGAGGAACACCTGGAGTTAGCCTATATGCATCTAGTACTTGGAGAAAGGATGTGTCGATCGGCACAACTGGTGCACCGATGGGCACTGGAGCATTAATCATTATCATCTTAATCCTAGCTTACTTGGCACTTCATTGACTCGAACAATAACTTAGTATTCTACAAGACATGATGGTTTCATTCACCCCGGCTGTCACTACATAGGTTATTAGCTCCTCACTGGTTTCTTGCACTATGCGATGAGCAAAAGCGTAATTGTAATTTACACTAATCGGAACAGATAGATATTTACTACACCACATAGACTGAATTCACTGAAAGAGATTCAACAAGCGACCAAAGATAGAATCAAGATAGATAACATAGATATAGATAACTATACCAATATTCATCACCGTCAGAGGAGCGCCAATCGGCTCAACAGGTGCGCCGATCGGCGCCGTCCTTGTTGCAACCTTGACGATTCCTAGGGTACATGGCTCTACTTCTCCTAGCTCTGATGTAGTGCACCACACAGGGTCCCTACCCGACTAGACAACATCTCTCAATTTGGTGGCTTTTCAACTCCGGTAGCCTGCCGGCGATGTGGAGCGGCTCCTATGTCTTCTCTCCCATTTTTCTTTGGTCTTGGACATCATATGGGTGTTTATATAGCCTCTGGTCACGTCCTCCCTTGCTTGGCCTCCAAGTTTAGCTCATAGAGATTGAATCCAAGTTGGTTTCGTACCTTCCATAAATAGCACCGACTTACTTTAATCATAATCGACGCTTCCATAGTCCAAATGAAGCAAAACTGGAGTTTATCTCATATCCCTTGAAAAGATCTACAACTTTGGTATTATTCGGATCCTCAGATTCGGATGGTTAGATAAGCAAAATTGCGATACCAAAATATCTATCCTGATTCGGATTCCTCTGCACAGTCTGCATTGCGAGGCCCATATCTCCCAGCTCTGGAGTCCAATAAATGCAAATAATATATGTTTCATCAAGCACTCAACGAGATTTTCAACTTTGGTATTCTGAGATTTCCCATTTGACCACGTCTTGGGCTCCAAAATTGCGTGACAATACAGTACTGTTTCTGGACTTTGCAAATTGAACTTTCCTTCCGGATAAACCTTCTAGAAATCCTTAAGCATTGGGCCACGACCTTGGACATGCACAATGGACCTCATGAATGTCCAGGTGTGTCTTGTAAGCTTCATGGGCTAGTGGGAAGCCATCCTTGCACGGCGAGTCAGCCTTCATATCGGTACTTCTCATATAAGAGTCATTTTGTCGTTTTTTTTACCTGTTTCTGCAATAAAGCACTAAAATGACACTACATGTGGAAATCGTCAATATTAGAGGTAAAACACATGATTATGATGAGAATATGGTACGATATTGGTGGTTTTTGGCATATAAAAGGGGTACAAAGGAACCACCAATAGCACACCATCCCGGTAATCTCTCCACCTTCTCCGCTACCCACGATCTCGCACACGTTACGCATTCCTTGCAGATGGATTGTCTCCGCTCCTCCGTAGGCAAGTTGGGCAAGAGGCTGTGCCGGGGAAGCAGTTCCGGTGGCAGTGGTGAGTCGAGCGATGACTCCTTGGTGAGGAGGAGCTCCGACGCTAACGATGACATCTCGGTGGGTGATGCATCCACCGGCTCAGCGGCGGCGAACTACGAGACCCGCACCCGCCACTCTGTCTCTGGCGCACCCCTTCCAATGGGGCGTGCTACGACGAGCCAAACGGTGGCAAGCCGTGGGGTTCCCACATCACCACTGCCGCCGGCATTCGTGCCACGTAGGGTGGAGGAGGGATTCACCCTCTGGAGTGGGGAGGAACAACAGCACTACCTCACGGTGAGGGGAAGGTTCGTCCCCAACTTCGACTTGGACGAGACCTTCCTCACCACAATCGGCATGTGGGAGGACATAGGGAGGATGCTCAACAATCTTAACTGGATGGACTTCCACCTCCTTCCCATGGACTACAACCTCAACGTCATCACCGACGTTGCCTCTATGATGAGGCTCGGCACAGACAAAGTCGGCAACGAGCCCGTCAACTTCCGCGTCTGCGACATCAGCTACACGGTGACCATGGAGACGGCGGCTCTAGCCTTCGGCTTCAACATCGATGCTGATGTCGCCGGCATCTTTGGACGTGAGGAGTTGGAATCCTTTTGGAGATGGCTCTCATTCGTGGAGGAGATGAAGCGCGGCAACATCCGCAACCCGACCATTCAAGTCTTCCATTGGTGGTTGGCGGCACACATAGGCAACAAGATCGACTCTAGCAACGTTACCGATGCGGACTTGCAGTGGTTCTACAACGCTATCATGAGTCCGTCTCATTGCAACCCCATGTTGGTGATTGTGCGGGGTTGGCTCGACAAGAGGGGCAAGGCGAGCAAGAAGTTTGCCTTCGGGGCCTATCTTCAACACCTAGCAGCCCTCGTCTGTGACAGCGATGGACTAGGAGGGTGCGACGACAAGTGGGACTGCGTGACGGAGATCGGCGAGAATATGACTCATGGCAATATTGTCACGGGATGTGTTTTTCTCAGCTTCCATGCCAGCGGCACCAACGTCAAGCTCTCGTGTGCAGAGCTAGGAGTTTTCCTGCATTGCAAGCTGGAGGGAGAAAATTGGCTTGAGGAAGGTCTCCTCGAGGGGGCTGAGTTCTCAAGGACTGCCGTGGGCGGGTTTGACAACCGGTGACATCTACAGCAGTCGGCGGCGAGTGGGACTCCTGGAATTCACGCTAGGAGCCTCAGCAGTACCAGGCAGCGTGGAGCGACGCAGCGGGCGGTTCACGGCCCTCTGCGCCAGTCGGTGCAGGTGACGCGCCGGTCGGTGCCACCTACTTCAACGCGGGTATCGACTACAGGTACCAAGGACGTGTACCTGTGGTGCCTTCTGTGCCTGGTGCAGACTTTTTCGTGCCCATGCAGGGGTACATCAACAACAACATGCACTAGATCGAGTGCGGACACCATGTCCCAATGGAGGAACAACCACGAATCGATGGTGGAGGAGTTTGAGCGACTCAAGGCGCGGTGCTATGGGCTTCGATCAGCCACCGTCCACCTTCATTTGACTAGAGTGCCTAGGAGTTGGCACGTGTATCGGTTTCCCGGTTTGCGTTTTCTCTTACTTTTTGCAATCTTTTTCTTTATTTGCTTATGTGTATGTGAACGGGTTGGGATGCCATGTATCGGGTGTGTTTACTTTCATGTAAGTGTGTTAGTCGTATTTAGTAGTAGTTTTACTTTTATGCAAGTGTGTGCAAAAATCATCACCATGTATTCAAGTTTCAATCTTAATATAATGGTGGCGGTTATGCTCTTTTAGGAGAATTGAATAATTTATTCTTTCTTGAAAAGTGCAGATGAAGACCAAATAATGTTGAGCATTGAATAAAATTTCAAACTTACACTTAATGATTATTCAGCAAATATGTCTTATATGGAGCAATTTTGAGTACCCATGTGCTTCATTTGTATTCTCCAATTTGTGATGATAACTTAGTGCCAATCTTTTCATAAATAAATTCTCATGTTGTGAACTTTGGAATTTATTCTTTTCAAGATCCTTACCTACCAATGTCATATTTTGAGCAATTCTCATGAACCTTTGATTTGTAGATAAACATTAGATTGATGGTTGACTACGGTTAGGATTTAATTCTTTTTGGTATGAACTTTACTAAGATGGCAAATCTTTGTGTATCTTTTTCTAGCCTTGTATTACTCATGCAAAAAATCAATTCCGCTGAGTATCCTACCATAAACTCAAAATATCTTGTTGAGTATCATTCCTTGACCACATCCTATATTTCTGGCTATATTTAATTCTTGAATAAATGTGAACCTAGATGAATGAAATACCAATAAATGTTGATGAATTCGGGTTGAGAGCCGATCGGCGCACCCTGAACCGATCGGCTCAGCAAAGAGTAAAAAAAAGGAGAGAAAAAAAGAGAAAAGAAGAAAAAAAAGGAAAAGCTCTGATGTTTGCTAAGGGACTAGCAAAATTTTAAGTGTGGGGGGATGGTATATGACATGCTTATTCTCGAAATTTCTAATATAGCGATGAATCATTTCAACCATGTGCAATCTGATAATGGGAGTTATTTTTCTTCCAAGATCAAATTTTTGCTATGCGCATGTCCACATATCCAAAGTGTGAGTCCTTTCTTAAATTTTTCTTTCTTAATGGCCATCTTGATAAGTTTCTGTAATTCTAATGAAGAATAATCTCCCAGCTTTACAATATATTGTTGATTTATGTTTGCAATCCTTGAATTACCTCACCTAGCTACTCAAATAAGCCTTACAAAAATATTATTTGATCATTATGATGTAGAATATAGGTTGAGTGATTTGAAAGATGTGTTGTTGCCTTGGATTATTTGGAAGATAGATTCTTTATGTTCACAACAATCTTTTAAGTGATTTACATGTGTGGAAAAGTTATAATTTGTGAGTTGGACATGATTTGTTGCTTTGGGGAGAAACTTTAAGCTTTATGCCTATATTTGAACTATTTTGCTGAATACCAATATGATATAAACCACAATAGAATAATGCTCAACATTTGCTGATTTGAGATATCTTTTGTGATAGCAAGAGTATGCTCTTTGATTTTTCTTTCTTTTACTTTACTCGGGACGAGCAAAGGTTTAAGTGTGGGGGAAGTGTTGGCACTCCCTAAGTGCCTCTTTTATATGTGAATATTACCCTAATTAGAGCATAATTGATACTAATTTAGGCCATTTACCTATGATATTGTCTATATATTTGTATTTGCGTTGTTTTGGAGCTTTATTGCAGAAACAGGTAAAATTGGTGATTAAAGTGGTGCTGGAGAGGACAAGAATTCAGAAATGACAAAAAGCACTGAAGAAGCCTAGTGCGCCGATCGGCGCAGTCCATGAGCCGATCGGCACAAGGGTGTTTTGGCCCACAGAAGTGATCGAGGCCCATTCGACATGTTTATGGAAGTTTATCTACGCAAGACACTTAAAGATATTTGCATAGAAGATTTATGGAACTTCAAGATCTCGACGTGCAGTACAAGATTTTATCTTGAAGGAAAAGGCCCACATGGCAGCTATGGAAGACAGAGGAACCGACTCAGAGAAGAAACCAGGAAAGACACGGCTTGCGCCGATCGGCGCAACCGCCTTATTTGCTAGAAACCGAGTCCTTTATGAGTAGAACCTCTATAAATACTTGTAAACCTTGGCCGAAGCGGAGAGAGGTGACAGAGGGACAACAGATCTGTGAGTTAGAGCCACCGGGGCTTGCCCTGTTAGAATAGATCTCTAGTTGAGTTTCAGGAACCAGTTGATCCGTCAAGGTAGGCCATCTCGACAGAGATGAATCTTACTCTATGTATCTCAAGGATGATTGAATATGTTGATGATGGCTTTGGTGATTTGTCTATCTTGATTCTATAATCATGCATGTGCTTATTCCAATTGCTTAGTTCTAGGCTATATAAGTAGATATTATCTTGATCATGGTGATTAGGATAGTATTCGGACATTGTATTGATTATGGTTGCTTGATGGTGCTAGTAGTGTGGTTCAGCGGTGATGCACTAAGCCTGCGTAGCACTATTGGATAGTTGAGTAGGGTAAGATACTCGCGCGATTAAGGGTTTCCTCTCGACAGCAATAAATTAGGAGACGCTCGGAAAGCAGGGTGGTCTTATTCATTATAGGTTTTCATTGATCCATGTAATTACCAATTATGATACTATTTAATTAGTCTTTTTGGTTACGATCTCACTAGTAGATATCTGGTTACTCACTTAACAGCATAGGCTTACAAGTATCTGGCGCACTTTGGCTTAGATTTACTAGTGTGTTGATCGGCTCAATGCCTACGCCGATCGACGCAACAATAGATTTAATGTCTGGCACACCTTTGCGCTGGCCAGTCTCCCCTCACGCAACCTGAACTCGATAGTAGCTTTGACTAGATCTTTGACTGTTAACTTTGTTTAATTATCCCTAAGGACCCAGTGGATTTGATAAACCTTAGAATACTCAATTCAAGGGAAAAAGTTCTACAATTGTACACCATCCTCTTACGGTATATAACTGGGTGCGTAGTTACGACCAACACAAACGTCGGAACAACTTCAGACGAACCTCTCCATGATGGACCAACTGTTCGGTCACTTCAACATCGATTATCAACCGCCGCAATGAATGCCAGCCAAGCTTAAGTCTTGTAAAGACATAAGCTTGGGGAGGTACGTGACCAAGGTGCGCCACTCATCCTACCCCCTCGCCTTCTGTCTCTAGTTAAGTTGTTTTATATCCTTAAAAAATCCAAAAAGATTTTTAGTTATGATAAAATTTAAGAAAACCCAAAAATATTTTTTCGCTTTCAAGGAAAACCATAAAAATTTGCAAAACCAAAAAGAACAAAAAGATTTCCTTGTTTAAATAAAATTTGAGAACTTAGTCTCTACTTTGCCTATGAAAATGATGAATAGTTGTTCTGTTAGCTCCCTGTGAGTCTCAAGTATACAACCTCTACTCTTCATTTTGGTGGGTAATGGTAGACCAACATGATGATAAAGCTAGTCTCTCTATGTTTTAGTGGGTGCAAAATGGCTAATAAACACCAAGTCTAGTTGTTGGAATTCATGATATAGCATGCTTTGGATGAGTGTATGATCTCCTCATGATTAGAGTCCAATGATTTTATTCAAAACCATGCTGCAATAAAGACCCCCCTACTTGGTGTATGTCTTTCCTATGATAGAAAAAATTCCTACCAAGGCCAGATATTAATTATGAACCCACTTTTATGCCATCCATGTATGCATTGAGTTTGGTTACGATTTGATCCTTATGAGGGACTTGCACTTTCAAAGCCAATAATTTTCCTTCGCGTTATCTTTGAGTTCTCAAATAATCATGCTTGGTTATGCGGTTTCCACATTGGATTCAAGCATCCACTTCACCAAGCATGTTAGCCAAAAATCTCTCCTTTGCAAAAGCCTTGATCTTACAAGAAAGACTTTTGGTCCTCCCAAAATAAATGCTCAGAAAAAGTTTGCAAAAATATTTGAACCATTGAACTAGCTTCCCTACACTATGAGAGCTGAAAAAGATTGCAAGGTTCATATAAAATTCTTTAAGCAAAATAAAGGACCATCCTTTCACTCTAGCACAAAAATCTAGTCTTTGTTAAAGTTTTTTTTTCTATTGTGCTAGTCCACTCCTTCACGTGAGTCCATTCTCTCCCTCTCCCCTGGACATTATTTCCAAATGGTTGGAATGAGAAAGTACAAAGTATTTTCGCTAGGACCATCTCTTAACTTAACAAAATATGCATACTAAATGTGCCATCCTACCAAGCTTCACATATAAAGCCAAATTTCATAAAGTATGATGAGCACTAGGTGAGGAAATACACATCCGGACCGAATCTGAGCCGTCTGAGGGAAGGCGATCGGAAATCGACCAAATCTAAGGGTCGCCCAGCGCTCCCTACCGCCCGGCATGTGTGGCCGCCCGGCGGGGGAATATTTGCCCATCGACTCTCCTCCACCTTGAAGTACCCGCCAAGCCTTCGCCAGCTATAAATAGAGGGGGAATTCGGCAGAAAAAAAGAGGCAATCAAGTGAAGCACATTGAAGTCCATTTCCCACTACTTTTCTTAATAGTAGAGTAGGTCAGTTAGTCGGGAGTTAGACTCTAGTCGGTTGCTTAGCTCGGGATTCCGGAATCGTCTCAGAGTCTTGGTATAAGCGCTCTTGTATCTTTTCTCCTTTTGTGAGAATTATCTTTTATTAAATACAATTGTCTTTTCCTTCTTTATCTTGTGAAATATTTATCTTTGCTTAGTCAATTTCCTCAAGTTACAATTATCGAGAAAGAACTTTGAAGCATAGTTTACCAGATTCCCGGCTAGGATTTAATTAAGTTTAGTTCTCGAATAGAACATAGACTTGGTTATTCCCCGGCTATTCTTCCGCTAGGCCAACGGAAGAATATCTAGTGAAGGCGTAGGCGCCGTGCCTAAGTTAACACTAGCTAGATTTGCATTCGTCCCCACGGGCTGTGTGGTAGGCGGCAGCTGGTGACAGCCCTGTCCGTCCCTTTAGTAGTCCACCACATTCGAGAAGTCTCAACCAGGGTTGTCTAGCAGTAACGTACCCACTAGTGCACGAGGTTAGTTACCGACCCTATTAGTGGATCGTTGTCGTGCCCTGAACTAAGCTTATTGGTGAAAGACTCGAGGCTGTACCATGGATTTGGTGTAAGCGCTCAACCTGAGTAACTAGGAATTTTGACGCTTGACTAGATTTAGGAAAGTTTATCTTAGGAATTTTAGACTTAGACTCGCTGTCCTCCCGGCTAGCTTAATTGATCTCTTTATCTATCTTAGTGTGGATTATTCCTGTAACACTGCTCCCCTGTTTATCATTGAATATTTTTATCCCTGTCTTTGGCCAGTTGGTATAACTCTTATAGTCATATCTTTGTTAAACCAAGATACTCTTACACCTAGCTTCCCTGAGGAAAATAAATACGATACCTTGGAATACACTTGGGTGAAATGCTACAATAGATGTTCAGTGCACTTGTGGATTGGTTCACTATTCTCTTAAAGCATAACAAACATCAATCAACACTTCAAGCATTACCAGATAATATTTTTGTGTGCCGTTAAGAAGTGCCAACAACTGTCCGGTCAGGGAGTGATCGGCCTGTACGGTCAGTAGGCCCAAAAAGCCAATTTCGTGGAGCAACGGCTAGTTTGAGGTTGGGAGCCTATATAACTTCGTTGCTGGGGTCTTTGTGACCTCTCTTGGCCAGTGGAATACCTGAGAGCATTTGGTAAGGTCCAAGAGGAAAAGAGGAGAGCACTAAGAGGAGATATTGCATATCTTGAGAGTGCTAGTGGAGAGTAACTTGAGCATCTTTCATATCTAAGGCTAGGGTATCCTTGAGGGTGTGATCTAGATTGTTACTCTTGATCTATGATGAGACCTAGACCGGTTAGGTGTCGGTGATCAAACGTATCGTGATTGCTTGTGAAGGCCGTCACACATTTGTACACGGTTTGAGCCCACCGTTGAAAGGGGCATCACTAGTGAGCGCCCATGTCGGCTCGGCGAGTCTGGCAAATTCTCGAGGGAGGCGAGCTAGTGCTTTGGTAGCAGCGGTGACACACACCGTGTCTTCACTCTGGAAGTGATTGCAGGCTCCTGGGCGAGAACTCCACTTGGTGGTGGGAGGAAGCGAAACTCTGGCGGGAGTGGTTCAATGAGGAGTAGGGGAAGGCGCCATCCTTCCAAGACCTCAGGAAAAAATCATGAGCATTCCTTGACCCTCTCTTTACTATTCCGCAATTGTGTGCTCTAGTAACTAGGTTGAATTGTGGCTTGCATAGGCTAGTGTGTTTGGCTTTTGTGCTTTCTTTTGTCATGAACACTAGCATGTATAGGGTCTTGGCCCACTAGAATTGTTTAGGTTGCAACACTTGTTAGACTCAAGTAGTGTGAATTGAAGTATTTGGTTTCATGAGCGACTTACTGATTCACCTCCCCCCCTCAGTAGCCTTCGATCCTTACAAAGTGGGCTAAGTGAGGCTAGTGTGGTGACATGGACCATATCCTAGGATATTGGATACATACTATTGTATAGGTAAGGATCTTAGAGCGTTGGAAGGCTGTTGATTCGGCAATCCACACTGAGAGCAAATTTTAACTTTTCTATTCTTCTCCTTGTCTCTCTGTACTACTTATCTATTCTACGTAGGCAATCGACCCATGCTCAATGATGAAAGCGGGCTAACTGAGGCTAGTGTGACAACATAGACCATATCCTAGGATATCGGATATATGGCAAGAAAGACAATATGTGGGCTGATGTCACGACAACCATCTAGTTCTAGCCAGCAGATCACAAGAAAACCAAGAAGGCCACGATGTCCACTCTCAATCACATATTTCGAGATTACAAGTCCAAGCTCAACTGCCAATATGTCAAGAAAAATTAAACACCATTTGAGAAGCATGAAAATTTCATTCAGCAGGATTGGGTGAGTTTGTTGAGCAGAAGACGAGCAGTGCTTCAAAGGGGTTGAGTGAAAAGTTGGTTGAGCTGAACAAGCGGAACAAGTACAAGCCGCGGTTAGGTCTGGGCGGATACAAAAAGAAGATTCTGATTTGGTCATCGACAGTGGCAGTCGACCCCCAACAGAACAGAAAATCTCTCGCGATCTTGTCAAAACTTCTCCAAACACTAATCAAACAAACTCCAAACGATGTGATTTTTGGACCAGTGAATCCTCATCACATCATGACCCTAATCCTAGGAGATCAACTCTATTGGCTCAAGGAATCATCACGAATTTCAGATCTTGTACCAAGAATACCAAAAAGGGGAAACTTGAGAAATCCTTCAAATCGAAGGTGCTAGAGCCCATAATTCCATCAAGGATCCATAGAGGATTATCCTAGCTCATCCTATCAACAAGTTTCTCAAGAAATCCAGGCCAAAAACTCGTCCAAAAGTGAGATTGAAAATCACCACGAAAATGCTTCCGAAAATAGGAAAAAGGGAATTTCGGGATTCAAGTGAAGAGGGAAATCTTGAGCACGAAAATACTTCTCATATCATAGAAAGGTGCTTACAAGATCTATAGGTACAAGTCTAGGAAGCCACCCTCTTCCTCCCACTATTTGGAAGAGCAAGAGATGTCTCTCACACACCCACTACTCTCCTCTCAAACATGAAGTCCTCTCTTAGCACTTTGAATAGACTCCTAACACAAGGCTAATGGGAAGAGAGGCACCTCTCCCACTAGCCACACCTCTCCTTATATAGGCCTAGGGTCTATTGTACATATGACCACTCTACCCTTGACCTACATAACACACCCACCTACCACCAAGGGCATAACCATCCCTCTTTTTCCTCATCGCCCGAATGCCATCGGACGCTTCACGTCTTTGCTTCATCTCGAAGCAAGCTCCATGATGGTGCCACGTGCACCACCAACCACCGCCACCGATTTTGAGGCCCAAACCGGGAAACTGCCTTGCACGCTTCTTGATGAGGACATCACCATGCTGGATTCACGCATATCATGGCCTTCCCCAAGTTACAAGTCGTCACCAACTCGGTCGCCGCGTTCGTCTCGGATTCAGCCGACACCCCTTCACGGTTTGGATGATATCTCCCACATCCGACGTCCAAACAAGGCGTTCTTTGATGCGTTGGAAAGGGGACGACAACGCCGTCGTTTTGGTTCTTGTCCTAGCTCCAGAAGGGTAGTGAGTCATAATATGTGACTATAACAAGGTGCTATGCCACCTATTTTGGGCCAACTTGGCCATGTATCGTGTCGGGCCTTAAGCCCATGTTTTGGGCGCGCCCCCCCCTGGTCGCCCCCAACTCTAGGACGTCTTTGTTTCCTACATAAACTCAGTAGCCGCCGTCTTTTAGTTTCAGGTTTTGTTTAGTTCAGTTTTCCAGAGAGAAACTTGATCGAATTATTGTAACTGTGGCGACAAGTCCTTTTACAGTAATCCAGGGCCCCTGTTCTTGTTCTACACCACTATGGCGATTAGTCCTTTTGTGATCAGAGCTTGAATCTTTTTCTTGTGATTCACTTCATCCATATTTGCAATTTCAGATTGCGTGTTTATCCTCTCTTGCTTGTCTTCTCGATTTCGCTTGCAGGAACAATCAAGTTGTGCTTGGTGTAACGGTTGCGGGGTTGGATCGTGTCTGATTCACGTCGGGTCGTCGACGCCGAGTTCCCCAAATTCGAGTTTATCCCCTTACCTCTCGGAAGATCGGGCCATATCTACATCACTTCTCAAAGCGCGACTTCTCTATGTCGACACGTGTCACCTTGTCCCGCGATCCTGACCACCGGCAAGTCTCTCCCAGTCCCTGTCCATTGAGCCCCCTTGTCACTTGCACCGGCATCCCGTTCGCCTTGACTTGGTCAACACGCTATCTTCATCACCACCACGGTTTTGAGGCTCTACCGTGAAATCGTCCGTGCTTCTTGCCTCTCCATGTGTACGGTGTGGATCACCCTTGACTTCACCCGGCATCTCGATCGTCTGGCCCCAAGTCCCCTACTTGTGCCCGATCCTCTCGCCGTTGACCGCCAAGTCGACTCCAGTGACCTACACATCATGAGACAAGCAAACACATTTCCCATCTCCTGCAACATCACCAATATCTCCATCAACTCTAGTTAGTCATAACCATGATATGCAAACCCTTGCAATCCCTGGATTCCCGCATTTCAACTCAAACACCAAATCCGCTTAGGTCAATTACTCATCACAAGTATAGCAAACCATGGCACATTTCCACATGGTTTCTCAATCTCCCCCTTGATGAGTACATTGACTACACCAAATGCACAAAGATTAGAGATTGAAATGTGAAGCCGAATAAGCACATCCAAATGGCCAAACCCAAAGAAAAGGTGAAAACAAGCCATCTAGCAAGTAGGGATCACAAAACCAAGAGTTGGCAAAGAAAGCAACTTAAGACGCAAAAAATGTGAAAAGTGGAGGAAACCGCACAAGATCATGATATGCTCCCCCTCAAGTTGTGGTAGGCCTCATGTAGTGCAAAATGGGTCATATGAGTTTCTTAGCATTATTTGTGCATGACCCCAAAATTTTCTACCCCTTTGGCAATGAACTCATCAAAGAGGCAAAAGAACAAGCAATGCATGAAAATGCAAACCTAAGGAGCTTCAAAAATTATGCAAACAAGCAATTAGCTTTGCTAACCATAACTATAGTGCTATGAATTGTAAAAGCAATAGCTCCCAATCATGCAAAGATCAAAAATAGTTAGCAAGGCATAAACACCATGAGCTATACAAGCTAAGCAGAAAGATTGACTAGCTTAGATAGAATCAAATTTTGCTCATCATGAGAAAATCTGCCACCACATGTGTAAGTACTCTCATCCAAGGCAAAACAAGCACCAAGTGAATCATAAGAATCTAGCCAGTTTCAATCTCAACAAGGGCAACAAGCACTCGCAGAAAATGAGCTCTACAAACGCTCACATATGAAACAGAGACTCAGTTGATCAAGTGATTATTGTTTATCCTCATGTGTCCTCTTATCCATGCGGAGGGTCGCACGACTGGGTATGGCAAACACCCCGAGGCTTCAAGTCACAATGTTTGGATTTAGCATTATTGAGTAGTTTTTGATCAAAGCACTTAGCAGATTTTTCAAGATTATGCACAAGACAAAAGAGCATGCCTTTGTGGCAAAAGGAACACACATTCCCATAATGTTTCATCATGAGCTAAACATTTGCAAAGCCTTCCATTTCGCAAACACAAGGTGCCAAAGCCAAGACATCTTCTAGACTAGCCTTAATGCAAGCTTCAACAAGGATAAAAGCAATTATACACATGGTGAGCAAGTTTTGGTAAGATTAGATCATAAGGTTCGCAAGAAGCTCAGTTTACCTTTAAAATTAGCAAGTTGCTCACATGAGTTTATAACAAGCGATCCAGAAAATCTAAGCATGAGACATTACCATCATATCCACACAACTTAGCTCAAGCTCAATCATAGCAAAGAGAAATGCAAGAAAGCATAAGAATCAAAGCTCATCTACCAATGCATATATTACATATGAGATGCAATGCGAAACTGGTAAGATGCATATATACAAGAGAAAACCAACTCCCCCTTAAATGATGCCATAGGGATGACAAACACCAAACTCCCCCCGAAGAAAAGCATGTCTCGTAGCATCTATGGGCTTGGTGAGGATATCAACTAGTTGGTTTTTGGTATCAATGTATTGGAGCTCAACATCCCCCTTCTCAACATTGTCTCTCAGGAAGTGGAATCACACATTGATGTGTTTGACCTTACCATGTTAGACTGGGTTTTTGGCTAAGCATATGGCACTAGAGTTATCACACATGAGTGGAACACCCTTAAAAGTTAACCCATAGTCTCTCATGGTAGATACAATCCATAGGATTTGTGAGCAGCAGCTAGCAGCAGCTACATACTCAGCCTCTGTGGTGGATTGGGCAACACTCGACTGCTTACGAGAAGACCAACAAATCAAAGAAGTACCCAAGAAATGGCAAGTACCAGAAGTGCTCTTCCTATCAATTCTACAAACAGTAAAGTTTGCATCCGAATACCCAATGAGATCAAGAGATGAAGATGCAGAGTACCAAAGACCGAACTCAAGGGTGTATTTGAGATACCTGAAGATGCGCTTGATAGCCTTGCGATGAGTCACCCTTGGGGAAGCTTGAAAGCGAGCACAAAGACACACCGCAAAGTGTATGTCGGATCTTGTCGCTGTCAGGTACAAGAGGGAGCCAATCATGCTCCTGTACTCCCTTTGATCCACCGCTTCACAGTCTTCATCAGGGTCAAGAGCCATTGTAGTGGACATTGGTGTAGACAACGACTTCACATTGCCCATGTCGAACTTCTTCAGGAGATCTTTCATGTACTTGGCTTGATGTATGAAAGTGCCTTGCTTGTGCTGCTTTATTTGAAGCCCAAGAAAGAAGGTGAGCTCTCCCATCATCCATATCTGAAATTCACTTTCCATAGCTTCCTGAAACCTGGACACAAGAAAGAAGGTGAGCTCTCCCATCATCGATATCTGAAATTCACTTTCCATAGCTTCCTGAAACCTGGACACCAAAGATGATATCATCCACATAAATCTGAACCATTAGAAAGTCATTGCCATGCTTGAGAGTGAACAAGGTTTTATCAACACACCCCACGACATACCCACGCTCTAGCAAGAAGGTCTTAAGCCTAGCATACCATGCCCTAGGTGCTTGCTTTAGCCCGTACAAAGCCTTCTGAAGCTTGTACACATGGTTTGGGTATTTGTGGTGCTCAAAGCCAGGGGGTTTCCTCACATACACTTCTTCCTCTATGAAACCATTTAGGAAAGCACTCTTGACATCCATTTGATAGAGTCTAATGCCCTTGGAGGTAGCAAATGCAAGCAAGATCCTAATGGCTTCTATGCGAGCAACAGGAGCAAAGGTTTCACCATAATCTAAGCCCTCCACTTGGCTAAAACCTTGAGAAACTAGCCTAGCCTTGTTTTCACAACCTCACCATCCTTCCCATGTTTGTTTTTGAACACCCACTTGGTTCCTATGACATTGACATTTTTGGGAGGCTCTACAAGGGTCCAGACTTTGTTTCTCTCAAAGTTTTCCAACTCCTCATGCATGGCATTAACCCAATGTTCATCAGATAGTGCGTGTCCAACATCCCGGGGTTCAAAGGTTGCAACAAAGAGAGAATTGGTAAAGCAAGCAAGATGTGCAGACCTGGACCTTGCTGTCCTCTCATAGATATTACTGATCATCTGTTGAGGTGGATGTTGATGCTAAATGTGGTGAGGAGCCTCTTTCTCAGAGTGTACCTCCCCCTCAACCACAGCTAGAGCTTGCTCGACAACTGCTGAAGTCGATATAGAAGCTTCTGGACCCTCTGGTGGAGTAGTGGTAGCAGCAGGAACAAGCTCGGATGTGGGATGGAATGACTCATCATCATCATCATCCAAGCCCTGTAGGTCCTCTTCTACAAAGATGCTCTCCTTCATCTCCTTGTCACCTAGAGACTCAATCACATTCCTTGCACAAGAGTTTGATTCATCAAAGGTTACATCGCAGGATTCTACGATGGTGTTAGTCTCCAAATTCAAAACTCTGTAGGAATGACTATGAAGAGAGTAACCAAGAAAGATTCCATCGGAAGACCTTGACTCAAACTTATCAAGATTGCCACGCTTGAGAATAAAGCACTTGCAACCAAAGGCACGCAAATGAGAAACCAAGGGCTTTCTCCCAAAATGCAGCTCATAAGAAGTCACATTAAGAATCGAGCGCAAGAAAATCCGATTGGAAACATAGCAAGCAGTGCTAATGGCCTCAGCCTAGAACCGCCTCGGAGTCCTATGCTTATCGAGCATCGTCCGGGCCATCTCCACTAAGGTTCTGTTCTTTCTTTCAACCACACCATTCTGCTGGGGAACCCGAGGTGCTGAAAACTGATGCTCAATACCATGCTCAAGATAGAAAGCATCAAAGGAGGCGTTCTTGAACTTGGTGCCATTATCACTACGAAGTGCTCGTAATGCACCAAGGAGTTCCTTGAACAACCTCAAAGCTAAGCTCCAAAAGTGATGAAACACTTCATCCTTGCTCTCAAGAAAGTAGACCCAAGAGTAGCGAGAGTAGTCGTCAACAATCACAAGAACATACCACTTCCCACCGGCCGAACGAACCCGAGAAGGACCGACAGTGTCCATATGAAGCAACTCTCCAGGGCGTTCAGTCATCACCAAATTGATTGGTGGGTGAGAAGCGGCAATCATTTTTCCATGACGACAAGGAGTACAAACCAAATCCTTATCAAATTTGAGCTTAGGCAATCCCTGAATCAAACATAGGCCACTCAAGTGACATAACAAGTCAAAGCTCATGTGACCCAGTCTCCTATGCCATTTCCAGAGCTCAGAAGAAGATTGAGCAAACAAGCACTTGTGAGAACCAGGAGAACCAGCAAAATCAGCCTGAAAAACTCTGCCAATGCGAGAAATCCCACAAACCAAGGAACTACTTGAATCAAGAACACAAGAAGCATTCGACTTAAAGCGCACTTCCAAACCAATATCAAGAAGCTGAGAGACAGAGAGGAGATTATACTTGAGAAACTCAACCAAACCAACATCATTGAGAGTGAAGTTCTCATTTACCTTTACCGCGTCCCTTCCTTTCACACTTCCTCTCTTGTCATCTCCAAAAGTCATATACTCCCGACGCTTCAAGGGAGTGAGGCTGGAGAACCACTTTGCATTTCCGATCATGTGGCGCGAACACCCGGAATCCATCAACCACTTATTCTCCAAGCCTCCACCTGCTGCCTCGCTTGTGTCGGAGTCGGATCTAGAGTCGGTGTCGTGGTTGTTCTTTGCCATGAAGCAAAGCCCGGAGAAGTCATCCTTCCTCTTGACTCGTGGCTTTTCAACCTCCTCCTCCGAGCTTGAAAGGCCTTCGCTTGATATGAGGTCGACATCGCTCAAGGCGGCAATGCAGGCACGTGCAATGGCCTTGGCGAACATCTTGGAGTTCTTGCCCTTCTTATAGAAGCGGTTCTTTTTCTGCTTGAAGTCTTCAGTGTTGTTGTCATGGTACCCGGCCTTCTTCTTCTTTTTGGGACAATCAGCGATGAAGTGTCCTGGGTCACCGCACTCGAAGCAGGTTCTTGAACCACCTCCTCTTCTCTCCTTCCGGTTGTTGTAGAACTTCCTGAACCTCCTTGTGAGCAAGGACAGCTCCTCGTCAGGAATGCACTCCATCTGTTCATCGGAAGCTGCAACAAGAGAAGACAAAGCAAACTCCAAGGAAGACTTGTCAAGTGAGGGGTTAGTTCCATGAGAAGCACAGCTGTGATCACCCTTTTGAGAACAAGAAAGCAAAGCCATGCTAGAAGCAGGAATAGCAAGATTAGGACGAGATTTCCTAGACAGTTCATGAGATTTCAGCTTGCTATACAGTTGCTCACAGTTCAGGGTATTGAATTTAGCAGTTTCTTCTAGAGCAGCAATTTTAACCCCCCAAACATTTCCATCAAGTGAGTACAGCAGTTGCTTAGCTCTATCATTGTCATTGTACACAAGGGTACCACAAGCCTGCAAGTTGCACACAATTGCCTTAAACCTATGAAAAGTGTCATCTAGTGACTCGCCCGGTTTCTATGCAAAGGTTTGGTACTGTCTATTGTAAGAATCCTTACGCATAGACTTGACCTGGTTGGTACCCTCATGGTAAGTGCAGAGCTTATCCCAAATAGCATGAGCAATGTCAAGGTGTGCAACCCTGTCATGTTCGCTCCTACCAAGTGCAGAAAGCATAATATTGACAGCTTTGGAGTTGTTCTCATACCTGAGTAACTCACCTGCAGATGCAGTGTTCAGGTCTTGTGGTATCGCATACTCCTGATCAACAATCTCCCAAATTGCACGTCCTTGACTCAGGAGATACGCCTTGGTCCGTGACTTCCAGTAGGGGAAGTCCTCTCCATCGAACATCCACAGCTTGATAGCACGCTTCTCCATGTCACCTTCGAATCACAAAGCCAGTGAAGATCAACTAGTGATCAAACCGGCTCTGATACCATGTGGAAATGTGCCATGGTTTGCTATACTTGTGATGAGTAATTGACCTAAGAGGATTTGTAGCATGAACTCTTTTTTCCAAAGAAAGAGTGTCAAAAGAAAAGATTGGAAGGTGGCCTACGTCAACCCGAACCGCAACAACCAAAGCACGATAAATCCAGAGGTAAATCCGGATAACTACCCGGATAAGACACCAGCAGAGATAGCTGCAATGAAGGCGGTCCTGAGAAATGAAGCAAGAACTCGGGTTATAAATTATTTATGCAAGTGTTACCTGAAGTGGCAAGATAGACAATGCATCTTGGCCCCCTACAACTTCAACTATGTTGGACCACTACTGCCTTCGTCATCTATCATATGTGGAAGTTAAATCCAATCATAAGTAACTTGTTGTCAACATTGTTGTAGCGATCATTGGATTTATATTATGATAATTCCCAAAAACGGGTACCTTCTGGTGCTAGATAGTATGGACTACAACAAGAAGTTGTACAGTGACATTGTGGAACTCATAGATAGATAACACATTAGTCTATGTGTATATGATTTGCTAATGTTAATATCATCTAATAATATGCTTTTGTCCATCGTTTAGTGCTTATGAGAAATATGTCAAAGCGGGAGGGAAATGTCATCCAAAACAGAAAAAGAAGATGTACTTCCGTCATAACTTTTGGGTAAGATTTATAAGCATCGCATACATGTCTTTATCATAGTATCCATCATATAAAGTATAACTAACTTGTGTTCTCTACTAGATAGTGCTTTAATCAAGTAAAAGGAAGTGTGCATTGTGTCTACTACACGTGTGTGTTCGCGTCTAGCTCGTCATCTTACATAGACCATATTGTTGAGGAGTCTGATGAAGAGGTAAGTTGCTTTTGTTTATGTCCATTTTACTTTACTCGAATAGTGAATTTTCAAGATCTCATATTAACATACTCTACTCATATGGCATAGAGAGCCATAAGGGAAAGGGCATCATGGAATGCAAAGATGAAGAGGAACAACGAGATCAGAAAAGGTATGATTCCTAAAGAACACGTTCATTGGAATACAAATAACATGTATTGCATTGTAGCTTCTCTTTGTTGTTTTCTTTTGAGAGAGGTAATTAGTCCATAAGGGAAGTGTTTTGATTCAAATGGTGAACTAGCAACAAACCATAGGTCCCTTTGTGAATGGGCTGGTTCAAGAGCACCATATGAGCCCAATGTGTCGAAGAAAGATGACGACTATAGATTAGGGTTCATATAAGACATTTTGTAATGCATGAACATTTTGAGATGTTGTATATAATCTGTGATGATGTGTTATAAATTTCTGTGATGATATGTTGTAAATTTACTATGCTATGATTTCTGTATATATATACTAAATTTTAATTTTTTGGAAATAACAAGTAGTGGCGCTTGAAGATGTCAACCGCTGCTACTTCTAGAGCAAAATAGCGGTGGTTGAAGATGTCAACTGCTTCTATAAAGTGGTCTGTAGCGGCGGTTGGTTTTGCCGTTAGACCAGGCCGCTATAAACGCTTATTTGTAGCTACGTTTGCCTAGCGGCGGGGTGGCCTGCCCGTCGCTACAGGGCCTTTCCAACCACCGCTACAGGGCATTTTTGCTGTTGTGAGCCCTACCTCTCCTTATATAGGCCTAGGGTTGTCCTAAAGACCACGCAGGGCCTTTCCAACCACCGCTACAGGCCTAATGTTTGTCATCCTTATGGCCTCATTTGAGGGGGAGTTGGTGTTCTATTGTATATATGTATCTTACCTTTTTTCAGATTGCATCTCATATGTAATATATGCATTGGTAGATGAGCTTTGATTCTTATGCTTGCCTGTATTTCTCATTGCTATGTTTGAGCTTGAGCTAAGTAGTGTGGATGTGATAGTAATCTCTCATGCTTAGATTTTCTAGATCGCCTATTATAGACTCGTGTGAGCAACTTGCTAATCTTAAAGGTAAACTAAGCTTCTTGTGAACCTTATGAACTAATCTTGCTAAAACTTGCTCACCGTGTGTATAATTGTTTTTATCCTTGTTGAAATTTCCATTGAGGCTAGTCTAGAGGATATCTTGGCTTTGGCACCTTGTGTTTACGAAATGGAAGCCTTTGCAAATGTTTAGCTCATGATGGAACTTTGTGGGAACGTGTGTTCCTTTTATCGCAAAGGCATGCTCTTTTGTCTTGTGCATAAACATGAATAATCTACTAAGTGCTTTGATCAAGAATAATTCTAATACTAAATACTAACATTGTGACTTGAATCCTCGAGGTGTTTGCCATAATCTGTCGTGCGACCCTCCACATGGATAATAGGACACATGAGGATAAACAATAATCACTTGATCAACTGAGTCTCTGTTTCATATGTGAGCGTTTGTAGAGCTCATTTTCTGCGAGTGCTTGTTGCCCTTGTTGAGATTGAAACTAGCTAGATTCTTATGATTCACTTGGTGCTTGTTTTGCCTTGGATGAGAGTACTTACACATGTGGTGGCAGATTTTCTCATGATGAGCAAAATTTGATTCTATCTAAGCTAGTCAATCTTTCTGCTTAGCTTGTATAGCTCATGGTGTTTATGCCTTGCTAACTATTTTTGATCTTTGCATGATTGGGAGCTATTGCTTTTACAATTCATAGCACTATAGTTTATCGCAAAGGCATGCTCTTTTGTCTTGTGCATAAACATGAATAATCTACTAAGTGCTTTGATCAAGAATAATTCTAATACTAAATACTAACATTGTGACTTGAATCCTCGAGGTGTTTGCCATAATCTGTCGTGCGACCCTCCACATGGATAAGAGGACACATGAGGATAAACAATAATCACTTGATCAACTGAGTCTCTGTTTCATATGTGAGCGTTTGTAGAGCTCATTTTCTGCGAGTGCTTGTTGCCCTTGTTGAGATTGAGACTGGCTAGTATCTTTTGATTCACTTGATGCTTGTTTTTCCTTGGATGGGAGTACTTACACATGTGGTCGCAGATTTTCTCATGATAAGCAAAATTTGATTCTATCTAAGCTAGTCAATCTTTCTGCTTTGCTTGTATAGCTCTTGGTGTTTATTCCTTGCTATCTATTTTTGATATTGGTATGGTTGTGCGCCGTTGCTTTTACACTTCATAGGTCTATGCTTATGGTTAGCAAGGTTAAATGCTTGTTTGCATAATTGTTGAAGCTCCTTAGGTTTGCATTTTCATACATTTCATGCTTGTTCTTATGCTTCTTTGATGAGTTCATTGCCAAATGGGAGAAAATAGCGAGTCATGCACAAATAATGCTAAGAAACTTTAAATGATCCATATTGCACAACATGAGAACTACCACAACTTGAGGGGGAGCATATCATGATCTTGAGTGTTTTCTTTCGCTTTTCACATTCTTTGCGTCTCAAGTCGCTTTGTTGCCAACTCTTGGTTTTGTGATCCCTACTTTGCTAGATGGCTTGTTTTCACCTTTTCTTTGGGTTTGGCCAATTGGATGAGCTTATTCAGTTTTGCATTTCAAACTCTAATCTTTGTGCATTTTGTGTTGTCAATCACGAAATTGTCTGTGCTTCTTGCCTCTCCACGTGTACGGTGTGGATCACCCTTGACTTTACCCGGCACCCGATCGCCCGGCCCTAAGTCCCAACTTGTGCCCGATCCTCTCGCCATTGACCGCCAAGTTGACTCCATTGACCTACACATCATGAGACAAGAAAACACATTTCCCATCTCCTACAAATTCTCCATCATCTTCACCAACTCCGCTTAGTCATAACCATAACCATGCACAAACCCATGCAATCCCCAATTCCCGCATTTCAACTCAAACACCAAATATGCCAATGTCAATTACTCATCACATATTCCAAACCATGGCACATATCATCATGGTTTCTCATGGTCCTGATGGACCAACTGGTGGTTGACTTCATTAATTCATGTTATCCGTCTCGACTGGTTCTCAGGTTTGTTCGATAAGACGCAAGGGCTCAAATCCTCTCTACGATGAGATACCAACGGCCGAGTCAAAACATAACTCAAACGCAATTCCACGATGCCCTCGACATGGGGGTGTCAGGTTACTGACCGCTAGGTGAGCCTGTCACTCATGCCCCTTGCTCAATTTGATGCTCGAGGCGGCTGTCGAACCCTTCGTGGGGGCTAGCCATTGAACCTCGATGGGGTCAGGCCGTCGAGGGATTTTTTAGCCTCTATCCCATCTGACCTATGTGGGTCGAGCCCCAGCCCCAGGGGGTCAATTGAGTTGTCATTTACCTCGTGTCCAGTAGATGCTGCAAAAGGGTAAGTAGACCAGGGGTCATGGAATCCTAGGTGGGAGTCTATCTGCTCCCCACAGATTAAAGGAAAGGATCAAATGGGTGTAGGAACTTGAATGGTTTACGATCATTTCCCCACATAGTTAGGAGGTAAGTAAAATGGCGTGGGAATTCAAATCGGAACTCGATCCGTTTTCCCTTATTTCGAGGAGAATGGTTGTAAGGTTCATGACCATTGAGGTCACCCCAAGGTATGATGTTTTGGTGATGAATGACAAACATGAAATGTGACTAATGTCTACACGAGTGTTGTCTGTGAAGGAAATCTTTCTACTCTATGATGATTGTTGACGACGGCCTTGGCAATTGATGAAAATGACCACAAGCATTGTCACGTGATGAGCTTGATGGAGTCCAAGGGTTGATGAAGATGGATCAAGGCTAAGAACAAGCTATGGAGCAAGTGTTGGGTACACTTGTCTAGTTGTTAGGGCTTTGAGTCTATAGGAAAAACCGGACTATCAAGGGGGTCTAAGTAATTCTCTTAGGTCATGTCTAGTCGGTGATGTGCTAGGTTGCTCGGTGAAATCACATGTACTAGTTGACAGTGGAGAAGCCAAGGATCTGTTCAGAGAAGCCAAGAAACAAAGTCAAGCGAGGATGAGGAGTTTTAGCTTCAGGATGAAGTGACCGGACAGAGGGGTCAGTGGTGACCAGACTGTACGGTCACTTAGAGGTTTTGTCCGGAGGCTATAGCAGGCAGCGAGGAAACTGCCAAGTCTAGAAAGTTCTAGTGATTGGATGGTCTGGTCTACTGACCGGACAGTCCGGTCAGCAGGCCCAGAAGGTTGATTTCGTGGAGCAACGACTAGTTTGAGGTTGGGAGCCTATATAACTTTGTTGCTGGGGTCTTGGAGACCTCTCTTGGCCAGTGGAATACCTGAGAACATTTGGTAAGGTCCAAGAGGAAAAAAGGAGAGCACAAGGAGAGGATATTGGTTATCTTGAGAGTGCTTGTGAGAGTAACAAGGAGCAATCTTGCACATCTAAGGCTAGGGTGTGCTTGAGGGTGTGATCTAGGTTGTTACTCTTGGTCTATGGTGAGACCTAGACCGATTAGGTGTCGGTGATCGAGCCTATCGTGATTGGTTGTGAAGGCCATCACACGTTTGTACACGGTTTGATCCTACCGGTGAAAGGGGCATCAATAGTGATGTCTTGGTAAGTTTGTTATTTTTAACTATTTCTGTAACGTTCTTATTTATCATATAATTGATATAAGGATATTTTTATGTTCTGTTTGTGATTTCTAATAGGCAAAGTGGGACCTAGAGAATAATGATGAAACAAAGGAAAAGATTTGGACCATTGCTAATTAATGTTACAAGGGATGGCGATCAACCTTTAGTACTATGTACAAGGCATATAATAGCTATGACGATAGAATGAGGTGTAAGCCTGAAGATTTGGACGTTGTTGAATGGCACTACCTGGTGAAGTATTTTGGCACTGAAACATTCAAGGTTTGATGACATTAACTTAATTCTTGTGTATTCAACTTTATGACATAAATTTCTATGTTCCAACAATGTAGTAATTCTAGAAACCACCTCATTTTTTATAGCGTATCAGCACCAAGAATTCTAGAAACCAAGAACAAAAAAGGACACAACATCTGATAGGATCCAAACCATTTTCTCAGTGTAGCTATGAGCAGGTAATAACTTGAGAATCACATGTCCATGCTTTATTACATGAGGAATTATTAATTTGTAACATTTTTTTGACAAATAAGAGAGACCCAGACATGAGGTAATTATTAATTATTACATGAGGAGCAAAATGATTTGGGGGTTTGGTTGATCACGCACTGTAAGGATGGTAAATGGACAAACCAAGCATCTAAGGATGTCTATGTATATATAAAAAAGTTTTTACATACTTATTGATTCTAAGAGGACTACAATTTATTTTTATTTAACTACTTGGAATGTTTTCTCTCTCTTAGGACAAAGCAAGCAGCCAGAGGGAATCAAGAGCAGATCAAAACGTTGTTTCACAGTAGGAGAAAAACCCGATTTTCCAGAGAGCATACAGGGAAGTCACAAGGTGCAAATCCACTAAGACTCATGGTACTGGATACATGTCATCATACCCGACAAGACGACAACTACTGATTAAGGATTACCAAAGGCAAGTCGATTTGGATGAGGCACTGCATAGGGAATATTTAGAGCTCATGGATGCATTTGGACAGCTACAACAAACAATGGAAAAACAAGATGCTGAGAGGGAACAGAGAGGGAAGAACATAGGCATTAGATAGATGAATTGATGAGGGCAAGGGAGGCTGATAAAGAAGCCCTTAGGAAAGAATTCATGTCAATGATGCAAGCAGTACAACAACAAGTAGCACCACAACAGGTAATATTTATGTAAAATTTAGAGTCATGATTCTTATAACCAACTCCTATCATGATTCTTGTAGCTGAACCTTATATGCAGGTAACTGAAGGTGGGAACAAAGTTGCAGAGGTGACTGGTGCAACAAACATACAGGAAGGAAATGAAATTAGTACACAACATGAAGAATCATCACCTCATGTAGTTCTTGCAATTTAAATGATTATTGATATAGTTATTTAATTGACAATATGTGCACTAAGGTTTTTCTCCAACTTATTGATTCATAGGTCAACCTAGTATGCAACCCGCTGCAACCTCAGGTCACACCTAGGCCACCTATAGCTGGTACTCGCAGTACTAGAAGTACTGGGGTGCATAGCGGCACTGTTCCTTCACAAGATACCCAAGGGAATGTAGGGGCTAAACATATCACTTCACAACAACTACAGGAGAAAGCATTAAGGAGACAACCAAACAAAAAGAATCAGAAATAGGTGCATACCTTTTCGAACAAGTAAATGTGAAATATTTTATAGTCAGTTTTCAAAGTTTATATGGTTTTCTGATTTTCTGTCAGTCTTTCATATATTCGTGAATACATAATTGTCTTCATTGCTTCATCATATATTGCATTGTCATGTGAGAAATAACTTCTGATTGAATCTTCACTTTTCCCCAACCTATTGCTCTTTACTCTATATTAATTTTTTCTTAAACTTTGCTTATCCTTGAAATAACAACAATAAACTACCTGAGCTAAAGTTCACCCACGAACTAGACAAAAGACAAATAAGTCAACACTTTGTTTCAACTCAGGTTCATGGACACTTACTTTTTTCATTTTGTGTACTGCCATGCACATGAGTTCAAGTCGTTTACATTGTTGTCAAATAATCAAATTTGTAGTTTCTTAACATCACAATGTCATTTATTATTTTTAGGTCAAAGCTACAGTTCGAGTGGTGTGCGTGAGTGATGAGATCTCAGTGTCAAGACAACCATTGCTGGAGTGCTACATACTTTAGTTTCCCACTTAATTTGATGTGTTGAAACAATTGTGTCTTGGATACACTATGTCTGTCTTTGAGTACTTTAATTTTTGCATTGGAATTTGACAGTTTGTGTGGTTTCATCAATGAATGCTTTTAATTGATGGGTCTATAAATGCATTCTTATTGATCTTATATTGTTTCAAAATTAATGGCAAATCCTTATGTGGCAATAGGTCAATGAACTTGTATCAACACTAAATCAAGCGTGGCAATACGTTCTCTAACATATAGCAACAAAACATTAAAGTGGCAACAGAGTGGTGTGTTAAACCAACCAAATCTGAAGCATGGCAATAGACTCATTTACCTATACAACCTAACCTATAGCATGGCAATAGAGGGATCAACATATAGCAACCGACACATATGTGTGGCAATGGAGGGTCCTAGCTATAGAAACCAAACCTGTAACATGGCAATAGAGGTCTTGCCTATGGCAACTGCACCAGTCATGTGGCAATAGAGGTGCTCTATCTATGGCCACTGAATCATAAATGTGGCAATTGAGGGCGCTACCTATAGAAACCACAAAAAAACTGTGGAAACAAAGGGTCACATGTTAGAAACACAACATTTTGCATGGCCATAGAGGAGCATGCATATTTCAACAGGACTCTATGTATTGCAATATAGAAGCCCACATATTGCCATGATTTTGAAGTATAGCAATATGATCTATTGCTACACCGGTTTTAGTTGCATAATGCACCTATTGGTACCCAATGGCCCTGTGGCAACTGCTACCTCGAGCAGCACACAAGGCATTGCAATAATGTTTATTGCAACCAACGCAGGTGTTTCCTAAACCATGAATTGCAACATGTCACTGTATTGCAATATGTAGAACTATTGCAACAATGGCTTACATTTGTGGTCCAAACTTTATAGTACAGCCGCATTTTCAACACTTTTTTACCAAATTTCACTGCTGAGATTGTTGTGTTTTGCAACACTTTGGGCATATTGCAACATATTTAGGCCATTGAATTAGGTGGAAAACTTAGTAGTGTTGTGAAGGCCGTCACACGTTTGTACATGGTTTGAGCCCGCCTGTGAAAGGGGCATCAATAGTGAGCGCCTGTGTCGGCTCGGGGAGTCTGACAAGTTCTCGAGGAGGCGAGCTTGTGCCTTGGTGGCAGCGATGATGCACACCATGTGTTCACTCCGGGAGTGATTGTGGGCTCATGGGCGAGAACTCCACTTGGTGGCAGGAGGGACCGGAACTCTGGCGGGAGTGGTCCAACGAGGAGTAGGGGAAGGCGCCATCCTTTCTAAACCTTGGGAAAAAAATCATGAGCCATCTCTTACTCTACTCCATACTTTGATGCATTATTTTCCACATTTCATACCGTGCGATTCATGCTTGTGTGCTTGTCTTGTTCTAGTTTATTACCTTGTAGACTTGCATGAATAGGCTTCTTGCTTGCTAGTAGTGTTTGTGCTTTCGCGTTGCTTTATTACTAGCTTGCATAGGAGTTGCATTGACTTGAGTGATCCATTAGTATGGTTAGGTTGTTCTTCCTTTCATAGGGCTTTTATCTTGCTAGTGTGATCACCACTAGAATTATTATAGGAATTGATTGAGTGGTCGGTTTTGGAATTCGGCAAATTTGGTACATAGTGCAAGTTCCCGATTCACCCCCCCCCCCCATCGGTCACTCGGTCCTTCCAAATGGTATCAGAGCCAAGTGCTCATCATAAGGCTTAACTACCTTGAGTAGTGACCCTATTGAGTTGGGATGTCATCCCATTTGGGGCTGGGTTATGGCTCATGGAAGGATCGCTTTAAAAGCTACCTAAATGCCATGATCCTAGATGAGTTGATGGATACTCCTATGGACTTTGCTAATACCTTCACCGATAATCATGTGTATGATGATTTTGATGAGTGTGAGGATGTGCCTAGTACTAGTGAGTGCCTATATGCTTCTAATGTTGACTTGATAGGTTGCTCTACTAGTGTGCCTAATGTGATGAGTGATAATGATGTGTCGCTTGATCTTGCTTGCTCCACTAGCATGACTAGTATTGATGACAGTTGTGAGTCTCTTGTTGATCTTGCTAGTAGTTCTCTTGTTGAGAAGTTCTTTGCTTTTCATGCTAATGACAATGAGGACTTACTTGACTCTCTTATTCGCTTGTGAGGTATTCTGGACAAGATTGCAGCAACTTCTTTCGAGCTCCCCAAGATTGTGATTTTCAAGAAGATCCTCTCCTTGCTACCGAATAGCAAGCTCTTCTACGTCACTCTTGACCTTCTCATGGAGAAGAGTCTCTTTGTTGAGGACGTGATCGACCTGCTCTTCAAGGATGAGGAGATCCGCAAGCATGGCGGGGAAGAAGACATCCAAGGCAAACAATGAAGCATCTTCAAGCAAAGGGAAAGAAGTAGATTCAAGCTCAAACTTCTTTGATCCCTCCACAAGATTGCCTTGCAATAGCTTCTACAACCCCTTTGGAGCAAGACCTTCACCAAGTTCATCATTGAGCGCTTCGTCAAGCTCTACTTCAAGTGCCATTCCAAGTTCTACTCCAAGCACGTTGGGTCAGCCAAGCATTGGTGTAGGGGGAGCACCAACAACAATGCTCGCTCGATCATTTGAGATGATAAATCTTGCGGCTTCAGCTCCGGCGCCTCCACTTCCTCCACCACAGGATCGACTTTGGCACATGCGTCGAGCTCGACAACAGGAGTTTTTCTTTGAGTTTGATGAAATTGTGAGAAATCCAAATGCTGGCCTTTGTGAGACTTTCTAGAGGATTTATGATCTTGTCTGCAGGATAAACTCTTTCAGAGGCCATCGGAAGATAACATCAATTGAAGTAATTGACAAGCTCCTCCGACTGATCACAACTCATAAGAGGGGCTTCCTACTTGAGGAGGTTATCAATCAAAGGCATGAGCTCTCAATTGAGAGGGCAACGGAGATGGTACTCGTGCTCCACTCACAA
The DNA here is from genome assembly GCA_032690845.1 of Eleusine coracana subsp. coracana. Taxonomy (NCBI): domain Eukaryota; kingdom Viridiplantae; phylum Streptophyta; class Magnoliopsida; order Poales; family Poaceae; genus Eleusine; species Eleusine coracana. The sequence goes on along the minus strand of CM064422.1, from coordinate 34,608,509 downwards.
GTGGGACACGTGCTTGAGCACATCACCGACCTCTATGATCCTCCACACTAAAACATCGACCTTGATAAGATACACATGGGGGATGGTCATGGACATTGGAGGTATCATGCTCCTCACTTTCCCATCAGGAGGAGACTTCAGGAAGAGATTGCAAGAATCCCTATCTATGAGGATGGTCTCATTGTTCGACGCGATGAGGTTAGTACTAGCCAATCTAGTAATGCTTTTTATACTAACCCTTTCTTATGGCTACCACCAGGGTCAACTATAAGAGTGGAGGTACCCATTGGATCCTTGACAGTGGGTGCACTCAACGCATGACCGGGAAGTCGATCATGTTCACCACCATTGATGGAGATGAAGATAGTGAGAAGGTGACTTTCGGGGATAACTCAAAGAGAAGAGTTAGAGGCTCGGGCAAGATGTCCATCGCTAATGACCTCCATCTCTCCAAGGTGTTTCTTATGGAAACCCTCAACTTCAACCTCCTGTCTATTGGTCAACTCTATGACATGGGATTCAAGTGCATGTTTGATGAGTATGGTGCAACGATTGAAATGCTAAGAAAGGGCTAGTGTTTCATGGAGTGAGACATGGGAACTTGTATGTCACAGACTTCAAATCAAACAATATGCCACCAAGCACTTTGTTATTCACTAAGGCATCCAAGGGATGGTTGTAGCATAGGAGACTAGCACATGTTGGAATGAATCAACTCAAGAAGATTGTCAAGAGGAATCTAGTTGAAGGAATCAAGGATGTGACCTTTGAGAAGGACAGACTGTGCAGTGCTTGTCAGGCTAGAAAGCAAGTTGCATCTTCACATCCCACCAAGTCATTCATGTCCACATCTCGTCCTCTAGAGCTCTTGCATATGGACTTGTTTGGCCCAACACATTATAAGAGTCTAGGAGGCAATCTCTATTGCTTGGTGATTGTTGATGACTTCACAAGACACACTTGGACCTTCTTTCTTGTGGACAAATCTCAAGCCAGTGATATCTTCAGAAAGTTTGCTAGAAGGGCAAAGAATGAATTCAAGGCTAGCATTATGAAGATAAGAAGTGACAATGGGAGATAGTTCAAGAACATGATAGTGGTGGAATATTGTGACAAGAAAGGCATCAAGCATGAATTTTTCGCTACATATACTCCCGAGCAAAATGGAGTAGTGGAGAAGAAGAACAAGACTCTCATCACTCTTGCTCGTGCCATGTTGGATGAGTATGGAACTCATGAGAGGTTTTGGGCGGAGGCAATCAACACGGCTTTCTATACCTCCAACCGTGTCTATCTCCATTGGTTGTTGAAGAAGACACCATATGAGCTGTTTGTGGGACGGAAACCAAAAGTTTCCTATTTCCGAGTCTTTGGCTGCAAGTGTTACATTCTCAAGAAGAGGAGAAAGCCCAAGAAGTTTGAGAGCAGAACTGATGAAGGCATTCTTGTTGGGTCCTCAGGGACTTCTAAAGCATATAGGGTCTACAACTCAGCCACAGGTTGTGTGGAAGAATCCTATGATGTGCAATTTGATGAGTCAAATGGTTCTCAAAAGGAAGATGAATTTCATGAAGTGAACATTGAGGATGAGCCTATGAGGGAAGCTTTGAGGAACATGCCCGTGGGCGAGGTTTTACTCCACGAGGCCAATGATGGTGATATTGATGAGCCCTCTACTCCACCACCTCAACCAACCTCTTCCTCCAAGGTGCAAGAACCAACCCAAAATGCCACAAATACACCCACTAGCTCCTCCCAAGATTCATTGAGAGTTCACCCATCAAATGATGAGGAAACCCATATGAGAAGTGAGCCCCAAGCCTCCCTACATACTTCACCACAAATCACTTCTCCTAGCTCTTCACAAGATACCCTCCCATCCACCTCAAGCTCTAAGTCCAAAACAAGAAAGCATAAGAGTGACTCTCCCATCTCTCTTAGGATCCAAGACACTCATATATCAAGAGAGCAAGAAACCCATGATGCACAAGATACATCACCTAGACCTTCTCCCACTCAATAAGAACATTATACTAGACCCAAAGCTAAAAACAAGGATCATTCTCATGACTTGATCATTGGGAGCCCATCTCAAGGATTGAGGACGAGAAATCAATACAAGCCCAACTATGTGAATGAAGAAAATGATAAAGGAAGTGATGAGGAGGAAAATGTTGCTATTGAAAACTTCTCTTTTGTCTCCATGATTGAACCCACAACAAAGGAAGAGGCAATGAATGATCACAAGTGGGTCATTTCCATGCAAGAAGAATTGAACAACTTTCAAAGATGCAAAGTGTGGAAGTTAGTGGAAAGGGCCAAGAATCATAATGTGGTTGGCACCAAGTGGGTCTTCAAGAATAAACAAGATGAGAAAGGGGCCATTGTCAAGAACAAGGCTCGTCTAGTGGCAAAGGGATAATCTCAAGCGACGGGCATTGACTTTGAAGAAATGTTTGCTCCCGTGGCTCGTCTGTGACATCCAGGTGTCTCATTTCTACTTAACAAACATGAAGAGCACAAATCATAAATAATATAGCATGAAATGATAGATCCCAATTATTTTAATTTATCCTAGGCAACTAAAAACCCTGCAACCAATATATTGAAGTAACTTAAAACCTTTCAATATAACTTATGCCAAATAAATTCATAATCAGATTGGTAATAATAAAATAGAAATTTATGAATTTAATGAGCATTTTACCAAATATGGAAATACCCCAAATAATTAATTCAAACTTAAGAACCTATTTAATGCAAACATTAATTCTCAAATAATTTTATAGCAAATTTGAATTTTGTCTTCCCTAAGTGGCTACAAATATCATAAATCACCAGTGTGCAAAATTCTATAATTTTAGGAGGCCTCTAGCTATTTTAATTTGATTTAACTGGACCTAGGGACCAATTTGCAAGGATCTTGAAAGGTCAATGGGTTCAGAGGAAAATCTTTTCTCTGTTCTTCTCCATTGGCCACCTGCGTGCAGGCCTTCTCCTTCTCCCCGACGCACGCCAGCCTCTCCTCCGCACACCACCGCTTGCCTCGGAACTCCACGTGAAATAGTGCGCGGCGCCGTCCCATCCCATTTGCTCCCCTCTCCCCATTTCTCCAGCCGTGGACGCCACCCCGCCTTGAATTCTTGTCGTGTGGCCCGCCGACATGACCTTGCCCTCGCCGCTCGGCCACCTTGCTCCCGACCGTTTCCATCGCTCCGTCAAAACGCGAATCTATGCGCTGACCCTTGCCAAACCACGCGACACCCTCCCAGTCCTCACACGTCCACTCCCTTCCCTCTGCTTTGTGCCTTCTTCTTTTCCCCCAACCCCCACCAGCCGCCATTATTGAGCCCAAGTTCAAGCTCAAAACTTGCTACTGCCCCGTGCCTTCCAAACCAGAATCTGTAGCAAACCCATGTGCCTAGACCCCCTCCTACCTCCCCGCACCTTGCTTGGCCTCTTCCTCGTGCTCACTGCTTGAATCGAAAGAAGAACCGAGAGTTGCTTCCAGCCAAGTGCCGATGACGCCGCCGTGAAATCTCCATCTGTGGTGAGTCTCGACGCCTAAATCCTCGTCTCCTGGCTACGCAACTCGCCTAACCCTTTTTCTCCTTGTGTCCGCGTATGAGGTCCCCGGCATTCCTCTTTTCCCTGGCTGTTCTCCCCTCCACCGACAAATCAGAGACGCCTCAACGGTGAGCTCCAGGTTCCGATCCTCCTCGACACAATCCAACATGATGCCGATTCTCGCCTCGCCCCCGTGAAGCTGTTGGAGCAAACCGCGATTCCTTTGCTGCCTCCTAGCTCAAACATGATGCCGTCGAAGACATCCACTCTGCTGCCTCTGACGACCTGGCTCCGGTGAGCTATCGTCCTCGCGAACCCCTCCAACACCTCCGCCTCGGCATGCTATTGATTTTTGTGCGCTCGCGGTGAAAACCCGACGCGCGCAACCGCCAGCGGCAAACACTCCGATGAGCTCCGGCGCTACTGACGTGCTGACTTGGCACAACCGATGTGGTGCTGATGTGTCGCCCACGTGGCTCCGACATGTCGCACACGTGGCATTACATAAACCCGAAAATACCAGGAAAATGATAGAAAATGCTTAGAACTTTGAAAACTCATAGTAAATCGAATATAAATCCAATGAGGCCCAAGTAAATTTTGTTAAATTCATCTTGAAGTGCTCTATTTTAGTAAAATGATAAATAATTGTCTCTGTACATGTATTTTTATTGATACATTTAATTGTCAAAACACTAAAGAACTCACCAGAAATTCTAGGAATAAAATTAAATCCTCATTTTTGGCATGCTTAGTAAAAACATGATTATCTACCACCACAAATTTTGGCTTGGTAAAATATGAATTATTTTATGCTCTGAAATTTATTTAGTGTGTTTGCTTAGATTAATTCTTGTAAATAATTTATAAATATTTTGCCCTTGCAACTTGGTATAAAAATCACTCATATATGCCTATGTCTACAGTAAATCACCCATGTCTAGAAACATAAATTTACTATACTAATTAATTTAATTGCTCATATAACTATTTTCACTCTATTTAAATGCATAAGGTATATCCATACACAAAATAGTAAAACTCTAATTGCTTCTTTGAAGCATATGTCTGCCAGAACTTATTAATAAAATTAATTATCCCATCTACTTGCATTGCATATCTGTGCATGTTATGGTGTTGGTTTAATACCGTTAATGCATCTTTCACCATATAGGCAACGATAACTAGGAGCCCGAGGAGGATATTCAGAAGGATCTTGATTATCAGGAACAAGAAGTTGTAGTTGCTAACACTAACATTGATCCAGGCAAGCCCCAGTTTGCATTCACCTTTTATAAAGTTTTGCTACTTTATAATATTGCTAGTGTCTACGATTATTGATACATCAGGTCATAGGAGTTGATTGAAACCCACCTTGCATGATACCCTAAATGACCTATGCTACTGTCATTAGAACTTTGGTAGTATCGGTACTGTGTTGCTATGCATAGTAATTATTAGTCTTGGTAGAAATTATTACTAGGAAAAGACTTGATCACTAGAACGGAACTTAATAAAAGAAGTTTACTTTTGATGCTATGACCAGGCAGAGATTATGCATGTGTAGGTTCGTAGCAACACATGGGTGTTGACTTCGGTAGCCCTGCCTTGTCAAACCTAGGACCCGTCTGTGGTCAGCCTCTTGATCAAGTATTGAACAGTACCGAATGCATGCTAGTTTATGAGCACTAGTAAACCGATGTAGCATTAAAGGTCACTTGCATTGAGGACAGTTAAGGTGTGTTGGTCATTGACCCTCCTGCTGCTAGAGTGGGTGGTTCATACCACGAAGTATTGTTGGCAGAACAGCATGCCCACTCGACATCACCACGCCAATTGCTATCATGTATCTTGGGTTTTCTCAGCTGGTGTAAATCGATTGCAATTGCTGCTCCTTGCAGTAATGAGTACCACTTAGTCACCGCGCCAATCACGTAGTTGCACATGATACTTGGAAATTGATTATGTTACTTATTTTTTATGATCACTATTGTTGCTCTTATGTTGTACATACTTTATGTATTGCTTTATTACCTCATGATGCTTCACTAAAGTTACCTTTCTGCTCTACCCATTTAAGTTGAGAAAATAAAACTTGATAGAACTAATAGGTTGCATAGTGCGAGTGCTTTCAAACAAGGCACCTATTAGAGCCTTTGCATGTCTAGGTGTTTGACGGGTAAGTCTTGCTGAGTAATTAGTACTCAGGCTTTGTGCCATTATTGTTTTTCAGGTAATGAAGAAATAGAATTGCCTGTATATGTGATGCCTTGGGACATGCAAGTCCTTGAGGGTTGGACTGCCCACTGGGAGTCCGACTTGCCAACGTAGTGATGTGTGTGATGCTAGAGTGATGGTTCTTCGGGCATGGATCATCACTATGCTGTATCATCGAGCTCGTAGTTTCTCAACATTATTTGCTTCCGCTATTTTCAAAACATTATGAACTTGTATTATTCCGCTGCACTTTGATCACCTTAATGATGTAATATTCAACATAAATTTGGACCAATGTTGTATTATCAAGTGTCTGCATTATCAGCACCTTCGGGACCTTGATCCTCCAGGAACAGGGGACGCCACAGCTGGTATCAGAGCCGTGTTCCATGATAATACAACAAATAAATTGTATTTTCAAAAACTAGAACGTTTGCAAGTAAGGATATGTTAGTATTGCCCATATAGATAATAGGGTGGTGACAAAGCTAACCTGGGTTATGATTGTTTACATTACTTGCATCTATGGCTTCTTCAAACGAATGTACATGCGTGCTTAACCAACACACGTGATATCGGTGTCTGCTCGCAGACGGATGCGAGACACTATTGGCTCGTGACTTATCACGGGGCGATCCTTTTCCATGGATCGTTACTAGTAGAATTGTGCTTATTTTTGTAGTTTCTTTTGAATTTGATGTATTGTTTCTACAATGGATCTTCTGTAGATACACTAACGCTGTTAGTATGACACTTAGAATAACTTACGTGTTGAGTGCGGGCCATCACCAAATACTCGTGCTGCTAAGTATCAGCAAAATATGTGTTATGTTGTGAGGAATGATAGGTTAATAAATTAAAAGTTTTGCATCATGCATCCCTATATAACTAAACTAAAATTTTGTTCTCTTCTTGCTCACCAACCTCTGGATACAAAATTTCTAAGCTTGTTGAGCATAAAATTCAAAATACAAGTCCAATTGTCAAGTTAATAAGAATCTGTCCTGTTTTTAGCTGTCAACTTCAAAAATTCATAGTTATTAATTTACTCAACCAAATAAGGCATACAAATACTTTTTAGAAAGGTCTAAAAACATCCTCTGAACCCCCAATGTTTGAGTTAATTAATGATCATAAAAGTAGCAACCTCAGAACCGGAGAGCAAGTATAATCTGCCAACACACTATTTTCAGCATAACCCTGTACTTAAAAATTTCATAACTGGAGTTGTGCTTCGAATTTTTAGGTGTTTAAACCCAATCTAGAAAGCCTTTGAATTATATTTTCATCTCCAATAGGTTTCATAATTTTATTGGTTTCCCTCTGTCCAGTAGAGCCAAAACACTAACCCCTGTCATCCAGAAACAGAATCAGCCAACCTGAACTTGCAAAATACACAAGTCCAGATTTACTTGGAATTTTTTAGATTGTAAATACAATCTGGAAATCTATGAAAGTCTACTGTAACATGGTTCCAAGCCCCAGTTTTGTAGACTTTGTTTGCTGGTCGAAACACTCACTTTTCTGACTGCTGTACAGTTAAGACAGAATCTGGTTTAAAACCCATTGCCGTATTATTGCCCCTTGAGGCTGGAAAAATGTGAACTAAAATTTTGTCTTTGTATTTCATAGCACTTTATATGAAATGCGTATTTACTGCAAGGAAGGTTCTTGATTCAATCAAATAAATATCCTTGCAGCATGGTGCGTACTCGGAATCAGGATGACCCTGAGAGCCCTCAGCATGGAGCAAATACTCAGCCCTCCCTGGCAGAAGTATTGGCTGCTGCACTCAACCGGCAGCAGAACGACTCCAAGTTGCTTCATTGGCTAGTAGATATTATCTCTTATTTGGCTGGACATGGAGGCAACCGTAACAACAACAACCAGCCTCGACAAAGCACCTACTCAGATTTTCTGGGTACTCATCCGTCGACATTCGAGCATGCCAGGGAGCCGCTGGACGCCGATCATTAGTTGCATCAGACTGAGTCTAAATTCAGTTTGCTGGAATGCACTGAGCACCAGAAGGTGTTGTTCGCCGCCCAACAACTCCAGGGCTCTGCTAGTGCCTGATGGGCAAATTATGAAGCTTCTCTATCCACTGGATGCCGTATTGAGTGGAATGAGTTCAAGGCTACATTTCATGCTCATTTCATTCCAGCTGGCCTCATGTAGAGGAAATTCCAGGAATTTATGGATCTAAAACAAGGAGGGAGGAATGTCCTCCAATATTCTAAAACTTTCAATCACCTTGCTCAGTATGCTACTGAGTATGTTAACACTGAGGAAAAGAAAAGATATGCATTCTTGCGTGGGATGAATGCCACGCTCAAGGAACGTCTGACTTGGACAGATTTTTGCTAATGAAGTAGTGTGTAAAGCTCCACTAAAATAAATCAAAAGATTTACCCCACCAATTTCATCATGCTCAAGGATCAAGAAATCAATCTGATCATAGGTATGATCTGGATGAAAACCCATAGAGCCATGCTAGACATCGAGCCCCGTATCGTTCACATCAACTCTCCCGTGCATGGACAAGACACATTTTCTCTAAACATCGATTCATCGAAAGCCCTGGTTGTCCATCACTTGGAAGGACAATCACTCGAAAGCATTCCTATTGTTTGTGAGTATCCGAACGTGTTTCCTGAAGATATCTCTGGCCTTCCACCTAACCATGAAGTGGAATTTAAGATAGAACTACAGCCAGGAACTTAGCCAATATCCTGTTGTCCGTGTAAAATGGCCCCGAATGAGCTAGCTGAATTGAAAAAGCAATTGAATGAGTTATTGGAAAAGGGATTCATTCACCCAAGCACTTCACCTTGGGGCTGCCCTGCTATTTTTGTGAAGAAGAAGGACAAATCTCTGAGTGTCATCGTTGATTATCGTCCTCTCAATGAAGTTACCATCAAAAACAAATATCCACTACCCCGTATTGATATCCTTTATAACCAATTGGTTGGTGCTAAGGTATTTTCAAAAATTGATCTCTGTTCGGGTTACCATCAAATCAAGATCAGAGCAGAAGACATTATGAAGATCGCCTTCTCAACTAGATATGGATTATTCGAGTATCTAGTAATGTCATTCGGATTAACAAATGCTCCTACCCATTTCATGTACCTCATGAATCCGGTATTCATGCCAAGAGCTGGACAAATTTCTGGTAGTATTCATTGATGACATCCTCATCTATTCTAAGTCCAAGGAAGAGCATGCTGAACATCTTCGCATTGTTCTTCAACGTCTCCAAGATCACAAGTTGTATGCAAAATTCAGCAAGTGTGAATTTTGGTTGGACCGTGTGCCCTTTCTTGGCCACATAGTTTCAACAGAAGGAATATCAGTAGATCCTAGCAAAGTTTAAGATGTGCTAGATTGGAAGCCACCGAAAATAGTTCATCAAGTTTGTAGTTTCCTCGGACTAGCTGGATATTATCGTAGGTTCATCCCTAATTTCTCCCAGTTATCCAAGCCTATCACAAGATTACTGAAAAACGATGTGAAGTTCGAATGGAGTGATAAATGTGAAGAAGCATTTCAGAAGTTGAAGGAACTATTAACCACTACCCTAGTATTGGCTCAGCCGGACATCACCAAATTGTTTGATGTGTATTGTGATGCATCTGGGACAGGACTTGGATGTGTGCTTATGCAAAGCGGTCGTGTCATTGCCTATGCATCACGACAACTAAGGATGCATGAAGAACATTATCCAACTCATGATTTAGAACTTGCTACTGTTATGCTTGCACTAAAGATTTGGAGGCATTACCTACTCGGGAATTTAGTGCATATCTACACAGTTCATAAGAGCTTGAAATACATTTGCACTCAGACCAATCTAAACATGAAACAATGTCGGTGGCTGGAATTAATCAAGGATTACAATCTGGAGATTCATTATTATCCAGGCAAGGCCAATCTAGTCGCCGACGTGCTAAGCAGAAAAATCCACTGCAATAACTTGGTGCTGGAATTTTTGGACAGCAGCAAGCACGTAACTATTTGAGAACCTAGCCTTCGTGTTTTGCCTGCTATAGTGATCAGTAATCTTAGTATACATTCCACCATCCGTGGAGAAATCATTGTTGCACAGAAGAAAGACATTGGTATGAATTACATCCGTCAAAACATTAAAAATGGTAAAGAAAAATGTTTCATACAAGATTCGGACGATACCCTATGGTTCAATAACCGTTTAGTAGTACCAAAGGACTTTGAACTTCGACAGAAAATCTTGGATGAAGCACATCACTCAAAATACTCAATCCATCCGGGTAGAATAAAATGTACCAAGATTTGAAGCAGAATTTTTGGTGGACAAGAATGAAACGAGAAGTTGCCCGATATGTCGCAGAATGTGATACTTGCCAGAGAGTTAAGACTGACCATTTGAAACAGGCTGGATTACTTCAACCATTGAGTATTCCCACCTAGAAATGGGAAGACATCAGCATGGACTTTATTGTTGGCCTCCCTCTCACCTCTCGAAAGCATGATTCGATTTGGATCATTGTAGACAGACTCACAAAATCTGCTCACTTCCTGCCAGTCAACAATAGATACAGCATACAGCAATATGCAGAGCTATACATCGCAGGAATTTTTGTGTCTTCTTGGAGTACCCAAGACCATCATGTCAGATCGTGGCTCACAGTTTGTCACTCGTTTCTGGGAATAGCTACATGCATCTTTGGGTACAGGCTTAATTCGTGGTTCTGCTTACCATCCCGCTACCGATGGACAAACAGAGTGTGTCAACCAAATTTTGGAGGATATGCTTAGAGCATGTGTTTTAGCACATGGTGGTAATTAGGATGAGTATCTACATTATGCAGAATTTTCATATAACAACAGTTACCAGGAGAGTGTAAAAATGTCACCATTTGAAGCACTCTATGGTTGCAGTTGTAGAACCCCTCTAAACTGGTCCGAACCTGGAGAAAGGGTGACATTTGGTCCTGATCTTGTAAAGGATGCTGAAGAAAAAGTTCGTACCATTTAGGTAAATATTAAAGCTGCTAAATGCCGTCAAGAGAAGTATGCAAACAAACAACGTAGACCACTATATTTTAATAAAGGTGACTATGTCTATCTCCGAGTGTCGCCTATGAAGGGTATCCAACGGTTTGGAGTCAAAGGAAAGTTAGCTCCCTGTTATATTGGACCATTCCAAATTTTGGAATGATGTAGAAACATAGCCTACAAACTGGAGTTGCCGGCTAACTTATCTAGAGTTCATAACACCTTTCACGTCTCTCAGCTAAAGCGGTGTCTCAAACCACTCATTGACAAAATCTTGGAAGACTATGACCAACTTCAACCAGACCTCACATACTCCGAACAACCAATAAGGATCCTCGATGAGAAAGAGCGTACAACCCGGATAAGAACCATCAAATTCTATAAAGTTCAATTGAGTAATCACTCGGAAGATGAATCCACTTGGGAATCTGAAGAATTTCTGAGTACACATTACCCAACATTTTGGTCGTCATATGCAGGTATATTTTGACCACCGTACTTCCCTCTAGTTTGCCTTGTTCATAATCTCAGGACGAGATTTCTTTAAGGATGGAGGGCTGTGACACCCAGGTGTCTCATTTCTACTTAACAAACATGAAGAGCACAAATCATAAATAATATAGCATGAAATGATAGAGCCCAATTATTTGAATTTATCCTAGGCAATTAAAAACCCTGCAACCAATATATTGAAGTAACTTAAAACATTTCAATATAACTTATGCCAAATAAATTCATAATCAGATTGGTAATAAAGAAATAGAATTTTATGAATTTATTGAGCATTTTACCAAATGTGGAAATACCCCAAATAATTAATTCAAACTTAAGAATCTATTTAATGCAAACATTAATTCTCAAATAATTTTATAGCAAATTTGAATTTTGTCTTCACCAAGTGGCTACAAATATCATAAATCACCAGTGTGCAAAATTCCATAACTTTAGGAGGCCCCTAACTATTTTAATTTGATTTAACTAGACCTAGGGACCAATTTGCAAGGATCTTGAAAGGTCAGGGGGGTCATAGGAAAATCTTTTCTCTGTTCTTCTCCATTGGCCACCGGCGTGCAGGCCTTCTCCTTCTCCCTGACGCACGCCAGCCTGTCCTCCGCACGCCACCGCTCACCCCAGAACTCCACACAAAATAGTGTGCGGTGCCGTCCCATCCCATATGCTCCCCCTCTCCCCGTTTCTCCTACAGTGGATGCCACCCCACCTTGAATTCTTGCTATTCGGCCCACCGACATGACCTTGCCATCGCCGTTGGGACACCTTGGTCCCGACCATTTCCATCGCTCCGTCAAAACATGAATCGATGCGCTGACCCTTGCCAAACCACGTGACACCCTCCCAGTCCTCTCACGTCCACTCCCTTCCCTCTACTCTGTGCCTTCTTCTTTTCCCTCAACCCCCACCAGCCACCATATTGAGCCCAAGTTCAAGCTCAAAAATTGCTACTGCCCCGTACCTTCCAAACCAGAATCCATAGCAAACCCTTGCGCCTAGACCCCCTCCTACCTCTTCCTTGCGCTCACTGCTTGAATCGAAAGAAGAACTGAGAGTTGCTTCTGGCCGAGTGCCGACGACGCCGCCGTGAAATTCTCCATCTGTGGTGAGTCTCGACGCCTAAATCCTTGTCTCCCGGCTGCGTAGCTCGCTACAGAACCCGCCTAACCATTTTTTTCCTTGTGTCCGCGTACGAGGTCCCCAGCATTCCCCTTTTCCCTGGCTGTTCTCCCCTCTGCCATCAAATCAGAGTCGCCTCCATGGTGAGCTCTAGATTCTGATCCTCCTCGACGCAATCCAACATGTTGCCAATTCTCACCTCGCCCCCGTGAAGTTGTAGGAGCAAACCATGATTCCTTTGTTGCCTCCTAGCTCAAACGCGATGCCATCAAAGACCTCCACTCCGCCGCCTCTTGATGACGACCTGTCTCTGGTGAGCTACCGTCCTTGCGAACCCCTCCAACCCCTCCGCCTCGGCATGCTGTTGATTTCCGCGCACTCATGGCGAGAACCCGACACGCGCAGCCGCCAGCGGCGAGCACTCCGGCGAGCTCCGACGCTGCTGACGCGCTGTCTTGGCACAGCTGATGTGGCGCTTATGTGTCGCCCATGTGGCTCTGATGTGTCGCACACGTGGCATTACATAAACCCGAAAATACTAGGAAAATGAAAGAAGATGCTTAGAACTTTGAAAACTCATAGTAAATCAAATATAAATCCAATGAGGCCTAGATTCTTCTTGAAGTGCTCTATTTTAGAAAAATAATAAATAATTGTCTCTGTACATGCATTTTTATTAATACATTTAATTGTCAAAACACTAAAGAACTCCCCATAAATTCTAGGAATAAAATTAAATCCTGATTTTTGGCATGCTTAGTAAAAACAAGATTATCTACCACCGTAAATTTTGGCTTGGTAAGATATGAATTATTTTCTGCTCTGGAATTTATTTAGTGTGTTTGCTTAGATTAATTCTAGTAAATAATTTATAAATATTTTGCCCTTGCAACTTGGCATAAAAATCACTGATATATGCCTTTGTCCATAGTAAATCACCCATGTCCAGAAACATAAATTTACTATATTAATTAATTTAATTGCTCATATCACTATTTTCACTCTATTTAAATGCATAAGGTATATCCATACCCAAAATAGTAAAACTCTAATTGCTTCTTTGAAACATATGTCCACAAGAACTTATTAATAAAATTAATTATCGCATTTACTTGCATTGCATATCTGTGCACGTTATGGTGTTGGTTTAATACCGTTAATGCATCTTTCACCTTATAGGCAATGACAACCAGGAGCCCAAGGAGGATATTCAGAAGAATCTTGATTATCAGGAACAAGAAGTTGTAGCTGCTAACACTAACATTGATCCAGGCAAGCCCCAGTTTGCATTCACCTTTTATAAAGTTTTGCTAGTTTATAATATTGCTAGTGTCTACGATTATTGATGTTTTAGGTCATAGGAGTTGATTGAAACCCACCTTGCATGATACCCTAAATGACATATGCTACTGTCATTAGAACTTTGGTAGTATCGGTACTGTGTACGGAACTTAATAAAAGAAGTTTACTTTTGATGCTATAACCGGGCAGGGATTATGCATGTGTAGGTTTGCCAACACATGGGTGTTGACTGCGGTGGCCCTGCCTTGTCAAACCTAGGACCCGTCCGTGGTCAGCCCCTTGATCAAGTATTGAACAGTACCGAATGCATGCTAGTTTATGGGCACTAGTAAACTGATGTAGCATTAATGGTCACTTGCATTAAGGACGGTTAAGGTGCATTGGTCATTGACCTCATGCTGCTGGAGTGAGCGGTTCATACCATGAAGTACTGTTGGCAGAACAGCATGCCCACTCGATGTCATCACACCTAGTCTGAGGTGTGGGTGCTTTTCTTGTGAAAGGTTACCATATACGACCTTAATTGGTGTGTATGTGTCGTGTATCTCGGGTTTTCCCAGCTGGTGTAAATTGATTGCAATTGTTGTCCCTCGTAGAAATGAGTATCACTTGGTCACCGCGCCAATCACGTAGTTGCACATGATACTAGGAAATTGATTATGTTACTTATTGTTGATGATTACTAATGTTGCTCTTATGTTGTACTTACTTGATGTAATGTTTTATTACCTCAAGATGCTTCACTAAAGTTACCTTTCTGCTCTACCCATTTAAGTTGAGAAAATAAAACTTAATAGAACTAATAGGTTGCATAGTGCCAGTGCTTTCAAACAAGCCACCTATTAGAGCCTTTGCATGTCTAGGTGTTCGACGGGTAAGTCTTTGTTCACGGTCCTTAAATGCTAAATCCGACCATTCAATCCTTGCATAAACAACATAAAAGGAATAAACAAAATAGTGATAGCAGTTTTTTATTAACCATTTTTATGAGTTTTGGTGAGACATGTGTTTGCAGGTATAAAAGAGCCAAAATATGCTAAAAACATGAAGAAACGTCCCATCGGCCGATTCTGCCTTAAAACAGCAGGCCGACAGGGTCATATGAGCCTAAAAACAGGGCCCGGCAGGGTCGTGATGACTGAAATCAGAACCCAGCCGACAGGGTCATATCAGGCTGAAATCAGCCACCCGGGGGATCAAAACAGAGTCGTTATGAGGCTGATCACCCGACCCTGCCAACCCTACAAAACACTCCGAAACAAGGCCATTTTCCATTCCCGGACTAAGGAGGGTAAAAGTGGAGAAATTAAGGAGGCATTCATGTGGCATAACTTGGACAAGTCAAAACATGACCCGGAGGGGTTCGGCACCCGAAAGGGGCTGCCACCCGGCACAGGCCACCGCCTAGCCTGGGTTGGCCACAGCCACCTAGGGTTACCAGCCCATGAGGCCCATGAGGCTTACCGACCCCAAAATGGAGATTTCGGGGGAAACCGACCAAGAAACTGCCATCAAGCCAAGATCTGAGCCGTCCGAAGCGAGTCGGTTGGAAACCGACCAAATCCCGTGGAAGCCCGGCCTGGGCTGCTGCCCGGCAGTGCATGCCGCCCGGCACACATGGCTACCAGGCGTGGCCCGCCGCCCGTCGGGGGAATTTTTGCCCAGTGGCGCTTTAGTTTATTTCTCCTTTTTATTTCTATTCAATTCAATTTTATAGTGCACCTAGAAAAGAAAAAATAATAATAAATAAACTTGTGACTCTATTTGGCCCATAAAGCCAGTAGAGTCCCTTTTTCTTTTCACCCTTTTTGTTTTTGTTTTGTTCTTCTTCAAATAAAGCAGCTAGGTACAAGATTAAGTGTGGGGGAGGCCTTCAAGATTCTCGACGCACAAACAATACAAGGCCTCCCATCGACACGTTGTGCATCGTCACTTAAGCCAACATGACATAGGGCGAGGCGATCGGGCTCCAAGCAACATCGACCAACCTACAAGGGCAATCGACCCAGCCATGGTTCCCCTTGACATCTACCTCTTCAAGAGCGGTGGTTTGCACACTCTATCCCTTTCCCCCTAGTTTCCAAGTTAAACTAAACTTATCTTGAATCAATCATAAAAATTTAACTAGAAAACTAAAATGAACCTTGTGGAAGCCTCATGTTATTTCATGCTTATATTTGGTTGGCTTGCATGCTCCTTATTCCTAGTTCATAGACTTGTTGTTTATGAACTACATCTTTAGGAAAGCATGTCACCTAGGTAGTTGATGCATGAGATATGGTTTGACGAAATGAATCTTTCTCTTTTGCTTGATGCGCTTGGGAATTTTTATTACAAAAAATAATAAAATAAAATCAATAGCTTGTCTCCTCAATGATTATATCTTCCTACCAAAGCCATATGATGAACTCATTGAAAATCTTATGCATATGCTACTTGCTGTTTCATTGAACTTTGTCAAATTGTTGTGACTCTTATGAGTTACTATTTATGACTTTTTGATCAAGACTTTGTGCACACCACTTTGCTAATACTTCTTCACTTGAAGTTAGCACCACCATATCCATCATCCATGTGCTATTTCTTCTACACTGGAAGATAGCATTTCCATGTCATCATCCATCAATTAAATAATGTACTCCATCATATTCTGATAGACTTCCTCTCTAAATATCCTTGTAAAAGTGACATGGGCTATTCATGATTCAAATAAAAAAAAAGTGAAATATATATATAGAGAGAGAAAGACTTAACCCATGTTCTAAAAATGCCTATCCAATAGAAGGGAGGGAGCATCTTAAAAGAAAAGTGAGTATTCACATTCAGTCATTTTCCATCCACATGTGAATTGTTCTCCATGGATCCAGTTTTTGACTTAGTAATATATGAGACACAAGTATGCCTCCATTTTGTCCCTACCGTGAGCTTCGCATAAAGCCATATTTAGAAGTAGGATGAAAAGAGGCAATGTCCTGGTGAGGAACCATACACATTGAGCGATTTGAGAGAATCATTTGAGGGGTACAACTATGATTTGTTTTGAAAATCTTTTCAAAAACCCAAGCTACATAGCAGAATGAGTGAAGATGATTAGAGTCAGGACCATTCCATCCTTCAACCACCCAAGGTAACATGATAGACACTTTAAAAGTTCATAGGTACAAGTATGACTTGGAATAATTTGCATGCTACCATCATACGAATTGAAGTTATGATTCACCTTAGTCTCTATTCCATTACTCGAGGACGAGCAAAGACTAAGTGTGGGGGTGTTGTTGACGGTCCTTAAATGCTAAATCCGACCATCAAATCCTTGCATAAACAACATAAAAGGAATAAACAAAATAGTGATAGCAGTTTTTTAGTAACCATTTCCACGAGTTTTGGTGAGACATGTGTTTGTAGGTATAAAAGAGCCAAAATATGCTAAAAACATGAAGAAACGCCCCGTCGGTCGATTCTTCCTTAAAACAGCAGGTCGACAGGGTCATATGAGGCTAAAAACAAGGTCCGGCAGGGTCATGATGACTGAAATCAGAACCCAGCCGACAGGGTCATATCAGGCTGAAATCAACCACCCGGTGGATCAAAACAGAGTCGTCATGAGGCTGATCACCCGACCCTGCCAACCCTGCAAAACACTCCAAAACAAGGCCGTTTTCTATTCCCGGACTAAGGAGGGTAAAAGTAGAGAAATAAAGGAGGCATTCATGTGGCATAACTTGGACAAGTCAAAACATGACCCGGAGGGGTTTGGCACCCGAAAGGGGCTGTCGCCCGGCACAGGCCACCGTCCGGCCTGCCAGGCCGCCTGGCCAGGGCTTGCCGCCTGGCAGGGTTTGCCGCCCGGCCTGGGTTGGCCACAGCCACCCAGGGTTACCAGCCCATGAGGCCCATGAGGCTTACCGACCCCAAAACAGAGATTTCGGGGGAAACTGACCAAGAAAATGCCATCAAGACAAGATCTCAGCCGTCCGAAGCGAGTCGGTTGGAAACTGACCAAATCCCGTGGCCGCCCGGCCTGGGCTGCCGCCCGGCGGTGCATGCTGCACGGCATACCCGGCCGCCCGGCACACGTGGCCGCCCCGCATGGCCCGCTGCCCAGCGGGGGAATTTTCACCCACCGACTCTCCTCCACCTTGAAGTACCCGCCAAGTCTCTATCACCTATAAATAGAGGTAAAATTTGGTAGAAAAGACAACACACAAGAATAGAGTTTAGACCTCCATTTCAATGGCTTTAGCGCTACCAAAGTGCTTAGAAAATAGGGAGAGAGTGAGGGAGAGTTCGGGGAAGCGTCGGGCTTGTCGGCGATCTTCTCCACACTTGTACCTCGGCGGATGCTTTCCTTTTCAAGTAAGTGTTCGTGATTTCTCTGTGGTATTTAAGTTTCCTATTTAAGTAAGTTCTTTCTTTTATTACTTACGGGATCATCGCTCTATTTAGTAAGAGTATCTTAGTCTTCTATAAGCATGGTACCGAGACTAGGGTAGTAAGTAATAGCGTAGACGTGGTGTCTAGGCTAGAGGTTACCTTCGTTTGCCGCGTGCCCCATGGTTTGTAGAGGTAGTCGGTAGGTGGTGACAGCCCTATCCGGCCTTTGTAATCCTCCATGTTCGGGTACATCATAGAGCTGTTGACCGAAGTAACTAGTAAAAGACCGAACCTATCTTATTATAGGATCCTTGACCATAGGAATCCTCTCTACCCTCTGCCTACCATATTCTTGTTGGCCTTGGACGGATTAGTATAGAAGAATAGTACACACACGTTCCCTGTGATTTGATAACCTAGAATACTCCTAGGTGAAGTGCCACATCGGTATCCCTGCATTTACGGATTTATCTGTGAACGTAGGAAATACCAACAAGCATTTCTAGCACCGTTGCTAGGGATAGTAATATTTTTGGTGCAACGCTAAGAAGTGTCAACAGTCTTGCTGAGTATTTAGTACTCGGGCTTTGTGCCAATGTTGTTTTTCAGGTAATGAAGAAATTGAATTGCCTGTAGATGTGATGTCTTGGGACATGCAAGTCCCTGAGGGTTGGACTACCCACTAGGAGTCCGACTTGCTGCCGCAGTGATGTGTGTGATGCTAGAGTGATGGTTCTTCGGGCATGGATCATCACTATGTTGTATCGTCGAGCTCGTAGTTTCTCAATGTTATATTCAACTTAAATTATGAACTTGTATTATTCCACTTCACTTTGATCACCTTAATGATGTAATATTCAACTTAAATTTGGACCAAAGTTGTATTATCAAGTGTCTGCATTATCAGCACCTTCGGGACCTCGATCCTCCGGGAACAGGGGATGCCACATCGTCTTAAGGCAATTTGGATCTTTCTTGCTTATGCATCATATAATGGCTTCAAGCTCTATCAAATGGATGTGAAAAGTGCCTTCTTGAATGGAGAGATAAATGAGAAAGTCTATGTGGAACAACCTCCAGGGTTTTGAGGATCCTAAGCGTCCAAGACATGTGTACAAGTAGAAGAAAGCTCTCTATGGCCTCAAGCAAACTCCTAGGGCATGGTATGAACATTTGAGGAACTTCCTACTCAAGAATTGATTCACCATTAGAAGCATTGATAGCAACTTGTTTACAAGGCATGTTGGGAAGGATCTCTTTGTGTGCCAAATCTATGTGGATGATATCTTATATGGGTCAACCAATGAGAAGTTCAATGAGGAGTTTCAAGAGATGATGGCTAGGGAATTCCAAATGTCAATGATTGGAGAGTTGCATGTATTCCTTGGTTTTCAAGTAAAGCAATTGAGAGAAGGAAACTTAATCTATCAAGAAAAATATACCAAGGACGTTTTCAAGTGTGTGATTGTGCGCACACTACCAAGCAAATCCAAAAGAATCACACTTGAAGACCGTGAAGAGGATAATGAGATACCTCAAGTACACACCTACCATGGGCTTATGGTATCCTTGAGGAACAAGCTTCGAGTTACTTGGGTATTCGGATTCGGACTTCGTGGGTTGCAAAATGAATAGGAAGAGTGCATCGAGAGGTTGCCAATTTCTTGGGAGATCTCTAGTATCTTTGAACTCAAAGAAGCAAAACTCCATGGCTCTATCTATAGCCGGAGCAGAATACATGGTGGCGGGAGCGTGTTGTGCCCAACTGCTCTACATGAGGCAAACACTCTCGGATTATGCCTCAACTACACTCAAATGCCACAATATTGTGATAGTGAGGCGGCAATAAAGATGGCTCTCAAAATTGGAGAACATGGTCATGCAAAGCACATTCAAGTAAGGCATCACTTCATAAGGGATCATGTTGAGAAGGACATCGAGTTGGTGAGTGTGCGAGCTCATGCACAATTGGCGGATATCTTCACCAAGCCACTTGATGAGAAGACCTATAACAAGCTAAGGGGATAACTCAATGTTCTCGACCTCTCTAACTTCACATGAGTAACCCTTGAGCTTGTCCTTTGTAAATATGTATAGTGTTTGTTTGTCTTGTTGTTTGTGTCTTTTTTTTTTGTGCTTGTTTCTCTTGTTTTGTAGGTCTACTTCGGACCTCCTTGAGATAGCAATGGACATGGGTTAAGTTTGGGAAGGTGGTTCATGGTGTACCCAAGGCTTTGAAGAATGGTCCTTTGTAAGCAAGCTTGAGAAGGGACAACTTGTTGTTGACACTTTGGTTTGTAGCGATTCTCTCTCTTTTCTTTAGCATCGCATCATGCATTGTATAATTGTTGCATTTGCATTCTTTGCATTCATGCATCTTTGCATTGTGATACCATACATGCTCCCAAGCATGTGTAGGGGGAGTTGCTCATTTACAATGTGAGTACATGACTCTCTAGATGATCAAATTGTGATAATTGTGCTTCATGCCCATTGAGTCATGTTCAACCGAGCTCCGAGGTTAAATCTACTCGCACGGCTCAAAGACAAGTGGCTCATACATTCCCACCTCTCAAATGACTAACCCGTGCATAGTTGAGAAAATATTTTGTTGAGTCATGTGTGTAGGGGGAGCTACGGAGGAACACCTTTGCAACCAAAAAGGAGCACCGTGAAAGGGGGAGTTATCCTAACTCTTGCCAATTATCTTTTGCCTCTTGGTTCCGTTTTGTTCTGGTGTGGTTTTTAGTGATAGGTGACAAAGGGGGAGAAGGAGCATGAATATCCAAAAGCCAAGCTTAAGTTGGGAATACAAAAAATGGGGAGAAGAACATGGAGATCAAATGAAGATGAGAAGGAGAGAATAACATGAAGATCAAATGAAGATGATCAAAATAATGGTGCATGTTCACTTGAAGAACATATGAAGATCATGTCAAGATGAACATCTACACCGATAAAGAGACGAACAATAATGTACATCTACACTGACATGACCATCTACGTTCTTGGTGCATGTCTACTCCAACATGGACATCAACCATGACACCAAGTCGGGTGCAAAATTTAACTCAAGATTAACATCCAAGTGCGCTAAGTGAGCGGGTAGTTTGCCCTCGACATCTAGCACATTTCAAGGGGCAGACTACTTCCAAGGTAACAACCAAGGTATGCCTTCCAATCCTTTCTTTTCCTTTGGTACTTTCCTGCTCGTCCATTTTGAATCATTATAAGTAGGCATTGTCATCCATCATAAAAAGGGGGAGATTGTAAGGTTCATGACCATTGTGGTCACCCCAAGGTATGATGTTTTGGTGATGAATGACAAACATAAAATATGACTAATGTCTACACGAGTGTTTTACGTGTAGGAAATCTTTCTACTCTATGATGATTGTTGACGTCGACCTTGGAAATTGATGACAATGACCACAAGCATGGAGACTTGATGAGCTTGATGGAGTCCAAGGGTTGATGAAGATGGATCAAGGCTAAGGACAAGCTATGAAGCAAGTGTTGGGTACACTTGTCTAGTTGTTAGAGCTTTGGGTCCATAGGAAAAACCAGACTATCAAAGGGGTCTAAGTCATTCACATAGGTCATGTCTACTCGGTGATGTGCAAGGTTGCTTGGTGAAATCACATGCACTAGTTGACAGTGGAGAAGCCAAGGAGCTGTTGGAAGAAGCCGGGAAACAACGTCAAGCGTGGACGAGGAGTCTTAGCTTGAGGATGAAGTGACCGTACAGAGGGGTCAGTGGTGACTGGACTGTACGGTCACTCAGAGGTTTTGTCCAGAGGCTACAGCGGGCGGCGAGGAAACTGCCAAGTCTAGAAAGCTCTAGTGACCGGATGGTCTGGTCAGTAGAGATGAGACTTGGGCAGTGAAGAAGTCAGCACTGAAAGTAACAAGGAGCAATCCTGCACATCTAAGGCTAGGGTGTCCTTGAAGGTGTGATCAAGGTTGTTACTCTTGGTCTATGGTGAGACCTAGACCGGTTAGGTATCGGTGATCGAGCCTATCGTGATTGGTTATGAGGGCCATCACACGTTTGTACATGGTTTGAACCCGCCGATGAAAGGGGCATCAATAGTGATGTCTTGGTAAGTTTGTTATTTTTAATTGTTTCTGTAACCTTCTTATTTATCATATAATTGATATAAGGATATTTTTATGCTCCGTTTGCTATTTCTAATAGGCAAAGTGGGATCTAGAGAATAATGATGAAACAAAGGAAAAGATTTGGGCCATTGCTAATGAGCGTTACAAGGGATGGTGATAAACTTTTAGTGCTATGTACAAGACATACAATAGCTATGACGATTGAATGAGGTGTAAGCCTGAAGATTTGGATGGCACTACTTGGTGAAGTATTTTGCCACTGAAAAATTTGAGGTTTGATGACATTAACTCAATTCTTGTGAATTCAACTTTATGACATAAATTTCTATGTTCCAGAAATGTAGTATGATGAGGACATCACTCTTATGGATACACCTAGCACTCCGCCAATCAAAATGCAAGTTCATGCCCGACAACTGAATTTACGGGTGAGCTTGTTCTTAATGAATTCTTGATATGATTTTGAGAACATATAGCTACCTAATAAATTAATTATTGTTAGGAACAATGCAGATAATTATGAGATAGCTGGGGAGGTGATTGGAGACGTGATGGGCTAGCAAGGACGTCCAAGCCAAGGTGGAGACCCAATCAAAACCGACTTCAAGTCTGTTTTGGAGCCCAGGACCAGTCTGCACTAAAACGGGTGCCCAGGACACATACAGACTCGGAATTGGACGTTCTATATATGCCTGGAAAGATAACGAAATGAACATTTGAACCCAATTTGTCCCATGTCAAAATACGTCCCGAGCCCTCCGCAATCGTCAAAACAAGTTGACTTCCAAAATCTATCCTGGTGCTACGACACCGTAATCGGTCTTTGGGCCATGTATCGAGTTGAGCCCACTTAGGGCTGCATCCAGGAGGTCTTGCACGACCCTAGGGTCCTCATATACAGCCACTGCCTCTTTGTTATGGTTTGGGTTTTGCTTAGATTATTCTGTTGATAACAGTTTCATTATTTCATCGGTTTGTGAGACCCCAACTTGTGAGATTCATTGTATAGTTGCAAATTTGGTTGCATTCTTCTTTGTTCTTGCTTGTGTTCTTGATTTCCAGGCAAGGATAAGCCTTCTCGGTGAGGTCAATTGTTCCTGAATGGTTGATAACCAGAGGAGACGTTGTGCTGCGATTACGGGATTCAGAACATGTTGTTCAGAAGCCGGATCAATTTGTGTATCGCCTCTGCCTTAATCAAGTTTACCATAACCTTTTGGAAGATCAGGAACCCTTGTTCACATCAAGTGGTAATCAGAGCTTCAGGTATACCATTAGGTTCGCCCTTATCCCTGTTATTTTGTTCAGTCCTAAACTCCAGACAACTGCCCTACAAAAATATTTATTCGTCGTGTTTCCGCTGTCCTATATCCCCCTTGTGCTATGCAATTTTCAGTTTAGTTTTCTTCTCTGAATTTTAGTCCCTACAAGGTCATTGTATTGCTGGTCTAGTGCTTGTTCTTTGGTCTTGTTTGAGTGGTGCACGTCCTTGTTCATAGAGAATCAAGAGAAAAAAAATTTAGTTTGTTGCACACATTGAGAGTTTTGGAATAAAATATTATCTATCTCTGTGTCTATCATATTTAGATCATAATTTTCCTTGTGCTAGAATATACTTTCCTTTTTCTTTCTACCACTAATACCTTGTTGTAGTTCTGATTCACAAGAAAAGAAAATAAAAGAAAAAGGCAAAAGTGCACAAGAGGAAAAGGCGCACAAAAAAGAGGAAGTAGAAAAAGGGAAAGATAAAAATTCAGAATTGCTTGCAGCCTTTGCGTCCTTTGTTGAGTCATTTGCTTGCTTGCTTGAACTAGGTCCAAGACAAGTTTAGGCCAGTGATATAGACTAGCTTGAGACTATTATTCAGTTTTGCAACTTCTGAATTGGAATTTTGCTAATCCTTGCTATCACATTTTGCCTATCTAAGCTCCACTTATATCCTTCTAAGCAGACACAAATTTTTGACCCTCGCAATCGTCGGATCACACTCTCCAATGTATTCTTCGCTTGCTATAATTAAGAACTTTATAAGAGCTTAGTAAGATGCTTCAACTTGCTTGTTGAGAGCTTCCACTGTGATGAGATAGTAGTGGTAGGAAAATATACTCTTGTGTATTTTCTTGTTTGCTACTAACAATGACAGGTTACAACACTCATGGTAATGAGTCTATCGCATCTAATGAGGATGATACAAGTGTTGCAGCACAACAAGTGATCAGTTCTCAAATGGAGAAAGTAGAGAAAAATCAATTAAACAACTTGTTTCAAACTCACTTTGTTGTGAAGGATCGACATTGTCGTGTCATCATTGATGGAGAAAGTAGCCGCAACATCGCAAGCTTGGAGTTGATAGAGAAGCTTGGCTTGACCACACAGCCACACCCATGTCCATACTACATCCAATGGGTAAATTCTTGTGGTAAGATAAAGGTAGATAAAATTGCACACATTGATTTTTTTATTGGATCTTATAAGGATAGTGCAGATTTTGATATAGTGCCTATGCAAGCATGTCATTTGTTATTGAGTAAGCCTTGGATTTCTACAAATAATGCT
Organism: Eleusine coracana subsp. coracana; assembly: GCA_032690845.1. Classification (NCBI taxonomy): domain Eukaryota; kingdom Viridiplantae; phylum Streptophyta; class Magnoliopsida; order Poales; family Poaceae; genus Eleusine; species Eleusine coracana. The sequence continues at coordinate 34,583,705 of CM064422.1, read as the reverse complement.
TTGCCCAATACCATTGCTAATAGCTATTCATTTAAATACAATGGTAGAAGAGTTACTCTTAAACCTATGACCGCTGCAGAAATTTTGGAAGAGGATCAACAAAGACTTGCGAGAAGAAAGAACGAACCATTTAGGATAGAATGGGTTGTTTTACATGTTGCAACACTTTTAAAATCTGAATTACTAGAGGATGAACATATTTCCTTGCCTCTTGTTGCAACTAATACATTTCAGGTTCTACACAAAGAAGAGGATAGTGAGAAAGATAAAGAACAAGTTGTTGTTTCAAGTAAGAACTTTCCTAATGTGCTGAATTGTTCCAACAATCTTGTTGTATTGGAACCTTATCTTGATTTGTCATTGCCACAAGTTGATTTATCTACTGATCCTTGTGATAAAGATAAGTTATATGCCAATGCTTCACTTATATCTTTGCCACAACAAACGAATGAGCTTGATGATTTTGCTTATGATTCACCTATTAGTGCTGAAATTAAACATTTGATTCTAGTTTATGTGAAAGGGATGAGCATAAATTATTATCTTCTCTAAATAATTTGGGTTATATTGAATTTGATGTTCTTTGTGATCTAAATACCGTGGAGAAGAATTTCTTTTCTCAAACTGAATTGCCTTTATTAGCAAGAAACATTTTTTATGCTATTGGCAACTATGATCATAGAGGTTTGTTTATGGTGCATAGAGTTTATGTTTGTTCAAAATTGAAACCCCCTTGTGTTGTACAAATAAATGACCAACTAGAAAACTTTGATAACAATTACCATGTCATGTTATCTTTTTCTAGTATTTCTAAGATCACACATTGTCTACCTTGTCAAAAGACTGAGAATGATGCTCATATTGTTGACCATGTTTTCAAAGAGGTTAATAATTTGCATGGAATGCCTTCGACTGTAGATTCTCATCGTGATGACAAATTTCATAATGCATATAAATATGAGTTGCATCCCAAGCTTGGGAATAGTTCCATAATTAATATTTTAGATTTGAGACCATACATGGGAGAAAGAGATGAGCTCGAGTCGAGGACAACTCTAATTCAAAAGGGGGAGAATGATGAGGACATCACTCTTATGGATACACCCAGCACTCCGCTAATCAAAATGCAAGTTCATGCGTGACAACTGACTTTACGGGTGAGCTTGTTCTTAATGAATTCTTTATATGATTTTGAGAACATATGGCTACCTAATGAATTAATTATTGTTAGGAACCATGGAGATGATGATGAGATAGATGGGGAGGTGATTGGAGGCGTGATGGGCCAGCAAGGACGTCCGAGCCAAGGTGGAGGCCCAATCAAAACCGACTTCGAGTCTGTTTCGGAGCCCAGGACCAGTCTGCACTAAAACAGACGCCCTGGACGCATATGGACTCGGATTTGGACATTCTATATATGCCTGGAAAGATAACAAAAATAAATTTCTAACCCAACTGGTCCGATGTCAAAATATGTTTCGAGCCGTCGGCAATCATCAAAACAAGTCGACTTCCAGAATCTGTCCTGGTGCTACGACACCATAATCGGTCTTTGGGCCATGTATCGAGTTGAGCCCACTTAGGGCTGCATCCAGGGGTCTTGCACGACCCTAGTGTCCTCATATACAGCTGCCGCCTCTTCATTAGGGTTTGGGTTTTGCTTAGATTATTCTGTTGATAACAGTTTTGCCATTTGATCGGTTTGTGAGACCCCAACTTGTGAGATTCATTGTATACTTGCAAATTAGGTTGCATTCTTCTCTGTTCTTGCTTGTTGTGGGATACTCACTTTACGGGTATCCTCATACAAGACTAAGTCGGTAGCCGACCGGGTACTTCATCAACAAGGAAGTCGACCGACTCGACTTGGAGCACAAGGCATGTAGAGATAGACTTTGTATATAAATCCTTGTGGATTATGACTAGGACTCTTCATGTACCGCCCTGCCGATCGGATATGTAAGGCGGTAGGGTACCCCATATCCAGGGACAGAAGCAATTAGACACAATAACATCAATACAATACACAGAAAATAGGACGTAGGGTTTTTACTCTCAATGAGAGGGCCCGAACCTGTATAACTCGCGTATTGTGTTACCATCGTAGTTCTTAGTCTCGACGTAGCCCTATATATTTACTGCCAATCTCAAGCTTTGATAGTTGGCGCGCAAGGAAGGGGACAAGGCTCGCTGGGATTCTCTGTCGACTACAATGGCCGAAATTCCCACTATTTAGTACTCTCCGGACATCAAGATCTCCTTTGGTTTGCTCGACTTCACGGTCGGCGACAACAGAGCCCTAGGTCTGGAGCAGCACAGGTCCGACTCAGTCACAGCCGTCTCTATGGTGCTATCACCGAGTTCATCATAATAGATCCCCGTATTGGTCCTACTTGGATCTGAGGAAGAAGATCCTTCCTTCGAGAATGATTCAAACTCGGATCGGTCTTTTGATGAGGACTCGGTCGGATCCGTTTACCCATATCCCCATACTGTCAACATGGTGGATATAACAGATCCTACGAATGGAGACCAAGATGGTGACCAAGATGGCGAACAAGAAGGAAACCCCATCGACGACCACCCGGGACAACCAGCCGAAGGAGGACAACAAGAGGAGAACCCTCCAGTTGATGACTTATCGGTCGGTCACCGCCGTCGACCAAGAGGGTCGCGCGGTTCACGCAACGCACGCTGACTGGATCTCGGTCCAGAACAAGAAGTGGATGGCATCAAGGTCTACCACACTCCTCAGAATAACATCACCGGGGCAAAAACTTTGCTCGACACTCTAATGGTCGATGCGAATTATCAGACCCCTATGATGTAGAAGGTGGTGGCTATGCTTAAGGCTGCTACAGCTCAAGAGGCTGCAAAATCTCAGTCGGTGACAAGTTCTAGTCACACGTCTTCACGAGGTCCGCATAGGCGTGAAGATCTAAGAAATTCTCTCAGTATCCATGATGGACGAGATACCATCAACTCTCACTATGAAGAACGCACTCGGGACAACCGACGCTACGAGGAAGAACGCCATGATTGGAGAACAGAAGATTGACGGGATGACCGACGGAACAACCAACAAGAGGACTGTCAAGATCCTCCTCCAAGAGGCGATCGTGACGACTGTCATCGACATGATGATCGGGATCGGCGTGATAACGATGATAATGACCATCAGGGACGTCGTCATGACGATGATGTAGGTCTGCGACACGGCCACCGTCCAACTCCATCTCCAGACTGGCATAGGCGGTCACCGACGCCTACCGGTGATGAGATTGATGGCATCAAAGCTTACATCGCTAGGCTTCGCATAACTCGATGGCCAAGAGGATTCAAGACGGTCCCCATTGAAAAATACGATGGTCAGACCAACCCCCGAGAGTGGCTGCAGCTCTACAGCACGGCGATTCGATCAGCTGAAGGTGATTCCTACGTAATGGCCAATTACCTTCCGGTCTACCTGGATCTAGCTGTTCGGATATGGCTCACATCTCTTCCAGAGGAGTCAATCACGTCTTGGGGAGACCTCAATAGGAATCTCATCGAAAGCTTCCAAGCTACCTGCAATCGACCGGGTAACCACTTCGACCTCACTCGGATCAAGCAGAAGATCGATGAACCTCTTCGTGACTACATCAAGCGATTTTGCGCTAAGAAGACTGAGATCCCCAACGTCCCGAACCAACAAATTATTGCTGCCTACCAAGGAGGAATCCGTAGCGATGATTTGGTTCGAGAGATTGGTCAGAGGAATCATGACCTCAAGTTGACCGCTCAAGAGTGCTTCGAGATCGCTGACAAGTTCACATCTGGTGAGTCGGCATTAGATGACATCCGGGGAAAAGGCAAGGAAAAGCGGTCGGACAAGCCCGAGTCATCCAAGAAGGACAAGAAGAGGAAGTCTGACAACGCGGTTCACACGGTGGACCGACTTCAGAAGAACCCTCGACCAAATCAACCATTCACGGATGAGCTACTGAGTGGCCCATGCCTTTGGCATCCAAAAGGGAAACCACAAAGCGAAGGATTGCTATCGTCTGAAGGGTTTTTCAACAGCTACGCTTAAGGTGGCTAAAGATCCCCCGAGGCGCAAAAGCAAAGACAAGACCAAGGACGATGGTGACAAGGATGATTCAGGAGAGTTCTAGGAGCCCCGTAAGGAAGTCAACTTCATCTTCGGTGGCCCGGATGCCTATGTGTCCAAGCACAAGCTGAAGCTGGCACTTCGGGAGATCAACTCGGTGGAACCAGCTGTGCCTCAATTCATGAGGTGGTCTGAGGTGCCAATCACCTTTGATTGGTCGGATCATCCCAAGCATATCCCGAAGCCGGGTCAATACGATGAAGGAGGTAAAGTTCAACAAAGTACTCATTGATGGAGGAAGCAGTTTGGACTTAATCTTCACGAAGACTCTTAATGAGCTTGGTCTGTCAGTCAATGATCTTCAGCCGAGTTCTTCACCTTTCCATGGGATTGTGCATGGCAAGACTTCAGTTCCTGTTGGACAGATCAGTCTGCCGGTCACCTTTGGCACCCATGAAAATTTCAGGACCGAGCGCATTCTCTTCCAATTGGCGGATTTTGACTCGGCATATCATGCTATCATTGGTCGACCGGCAATGGCTAAATTCATGGTTGTCCCGCATTATCCATATCTCACCCCCAAGATGCCAGGCCCGAATGGAACAATCTCCCTCCACTCTGATCTTCGGAATTCTTTCGATTGCGATGTGCGGAGTTGTGAGATGGCCAATAAATAATTGATGCTGTTCGAGCAGAAGGAGATCAAGAAGGCAGTCGGCATGGAGGAGCAGACTGGAGCGGCGGTTCCAACAAAAAAAGCCCACCAAAGACAAGATTTAGACCAATGATATCCAAACCAAGGAAATCATGCTCGATCCTGAGGACCCTGATAAGTTAACTTATGCTGGGGCCAACCTCGATGAGAAATACAAACTCGCGCTCACTCTTTTCCTCCAGGAAAATAGGGACATCTTTGCATGGAAACCATCTGACATGCCGGGAGTTCCTAGGGAAAAGATTGAGCATATGTTAAGGGTACCTCCAGGGGCTACCCCCGTTCGGCAGAGGCTTCGAAGATTCGCACAAGACTGCAAGGACGCCATAAAGAAGAAGATAGTTAGACTATTAGATGCTAAGTTTATAAAGGAGGTGTATCATCCCGACTGGTTAGCAAATCCAGTCCTTGTACCCAAGAAGAATAAAGAGTGGAGGATGTGTGTTGATTATACCGATCTCAACAAGGTTTATCCTAAACACCCCTTCGCTATTCCTCGTATTGATCAGATTATAGACTCAACAGCCGGGTGTGAGCTCTTAAGCTTTCTGGATGCCTATTCAGGCTATCACCAGATCCCACTGAAGGTCGAAGATCAGATTAAAAGTTCCTTTATAACACCCTTCGGCGCCTATTGCTATATCACAATGCCTTTCGGTCTGAAGAACCCTGGCGCGACTTACCAACGGGGTATACAACGCTGCCTTGCTACTCAGATCGGTCGAAACGCAGAAGCGTAAGTTGATGACATCGTTGTCAAGACTCGGAACGTCGAGGAACTTATTTCTCACCTGGCAGAAACCTTTGACAATGTGAGGCATTATTCAATGAAGCTGAATCCTAAGAAGTGTGTTTTTGGGGTTCCTTCGGGAAAGCTACTCGGTTACATTGTTTCCAAACGAGGTATAGAGGCCAACCCGGATAAAATCAAGGCGATCCTTGATATGGGGCCACCTAATTCTCAAAGGGACATTCAGAAGCTGACCGGATGCATGGCGTCCCTGAGTCCCTTTATTTCTCGACTGGGGGTTAGAGGGTTACCACTTTTCCAACTGCTTAAAAAGTAGGAGGACTTCGTTTAGACTGAAGAGGCACAATCAGCATTGGACGAGTTGAAGGTTTAGCTCAGCAGCATTCCAGTATTAGTGCCTTTGGAGCCAGGAGAAAAACTTCAACTTTACATATCGGCCACAACTCAGGTTGTGAGTACTGTTTTAATAGTCGACGGAGAAGAAGAGGGACATATACAAAAAGTACAACACCCGGTCTATTTTGTGAGTGAGGTCCTTGGAGCCTCTAAGACAAGGTATTAACAGATCTTGAAGTTGTTGTATACATTGTTGATCACCTCCAGGAAGTTGAAGCATTATTTTCAAGCTCATCCAATCGAAGTCCAGACTTCCTTCGCACGCGACACAGTGCTGCACAATCAAGAAGCCGAAGGAAAAATTGCCAAGTGGGTAGTCAAACTTGGTCAACATACCATTATGTTCGCGCCTCGGTCGGCTATAAAGGGACAAGCGTTAGCTGATTTCGTTGCTGAGTGGACAGAGATTCAAAATCCACCTACTGCACAAGATATCGAGTATTGGAAAATGTACTTCGATGGATCTCTTCAATTACAGGGAGCTGGTGCAGGAGTCATGTTTATCTCACCCACTAGAGAGAAGCATCGATATGTCCTTCAGGTGATGTTTCGCGCGTCCAACAATGCTGCAGAGTATGAAGCCCTTCTACATGGTCTACGCATTGCCATGTCACTCGGCATCAAGCGCCTTGACATCTTTGGTGACTCGGCTTTGGTCATTAATCAGGTCACTAAGGATTGGAACTGTGTGGATGACAATATGAGTGCTTACTGTCAAGAAGTAAGGAAGCTCGAAGACAAATTTGATGGATTGAAGTTCACGCATGTTCTTCGAGACAATAACCAAGCAGCCGATGAATTGGTCAAGATAGGATCATCCCGGTCAGCGGTCCCGCTAGGTGTTTTCTTACACACTCTGAATTCCCCACGATCGGTCAGATGTACTAATGAGTGTTGTCACTGATCTTGTTGTTGATAACAACATGGAGACAGACTGGCGTGACCCACTCATCCAATATTTGGACAAGGGAATGCTGCCTTCGGATCTTAATGAGCAACGGAGGTTAGAGACCCGATGCCGAGGATATCTGTTGGTGGGAGACCAACTCTATAAAAGAGGAGGATCAAACATTTTGATGAGATGCATCTCGATACCAGAAGGCCAGAAGTTGGTAGAAGAAATTCATTTTGGGATATGTGGCAATCATGCGGCTTCCAAGACTTTGGTCGGCAAAGCTTTCTGGCAAGGGTTTTATTGGCCCACGGCGGTCAAAGAAGCACACCAGGTGGTTCGGAAGTGTGAAGGTTGTCAATTCTTCGCTCAACAAATGCATGTGCCTTCACAGCAACTTCAGATGATACCTTTGACTTGGCCCTTTGCTGTTTGGGGGCTTGATATTGTCGGTCCTTTCAAAAAGGCGCCAGGCGGGTTCTCTTATCTATTCGTTGCTATTGATAAATTCACCAAGTGGATCGAAGCAAAGCCGATCGACAAGATAACATCGAAGAAGGCAATCGAGTTTGTTAAGGATATCTTCACTCGGTTTAGGGTTCCTCATGATATCATCACTGATAATGGCACTTAATTCACATCAGTGGAGTTCCGTGACTTTGTCGATGAGATGGGAATAAAAATCCACTTTGCATCAGTGGCTCATCCTCGAAGCAATGGGCAGGTCAAACGGGCCAATGGTATGATTCTTCAAGGATTGAAACCGCGGATATTTGACAGGCTTAAGCCTTATGCCGGTCGGTGGGTCAAAGAATTGCTTTTAGTTCTTTGGGGGCTTCGCACAAACACCAGTCGGGCAACTGGTCAGTCACCTTTCTCATTGGTCTATGGCTCATAGACTATGTTGCCAACCGAGGTCAGCCTTGTTTTGGCACGGGTTCAGGCGTATGATGGATAGCTTTCTAAGGAGAACCGAGAGATCGATTTGATTGCAGCAGAGGAGTTGCGTGATGGCGCTCTATTTCAGTCGGCACTTTACCAGCAAGGCTTGCATCGATATTATGATAAAAACGTACGTAATCGCCACTTCCAAGTTGGAGATTTAGTGCTTCACCGAGTGTTGACTTTTGCTAAGCCATATTAATAAATCATTCCCGGCACGGGGCCAGAAATGGTTCACTAATATGTCCCAGAGTCAAGTAGGTAAAATCCGCAAGCGCACGGAGAATACCGCTGTAGCATTTCACCCGGAAGTATTCAGGGTATCGTATTTGTTTATCCCAAAGGAAGGGTATGATCAAGAAGCGTTACTAACATATAAGATCATGTTAACAATTAGCAAGGATATCTAACCAAGACAGGCGGGTACATGATAATAACCGGGTAGTGTGACACACACAGAAGATTTCTACTAAATAAATAAAGTCTAGTGGAGGAAAGACTAGGCTAAGCTACTCCTACTATACATTCCTATACAGTTGCATAGCCTAAGTAGAATACATACAGACCCACACTCAGGTTCAGCAGTCAATAATATAGCACTTCAGGCACGGACTTACCCCTGCATCCACAGGCGACTTCCGCCAAGAGCCTACGCACTAGCCTAGCGGGGAGGATTTCAAAGGACGGACAGGGCTGTCACCACCTGCCGCCTACCTCAACGAACCAGTAGACTAACGAATAATTGATGCAAATCAGTCACCCAAATACCATACTTGCATGACCAAAGAGCACTCTGCCCCTCCGCGATTACTATTAACGAGGCAGAGCTACCGTACGAATACGATCACCAAACCCATGCTATACTTTATCAGCTAAAACTAAGCATAGTGACTATAACATATAAAATAGACTATAGTGACGGTATATAACTAGCATGACAATAGTAGTATAATAAATATAAACTACTATCACACAAGTAGACTATACTATCACATATATGGATCACAATATCAAACAAGAAACTCATGACCCAAGCACAACTATATAGAAAAGATATATATATTGATAAGAGCAAAGTCTTACAAAAGGGAAAAGATACAAGAGCCATACCAATTCCAAGTGAAGACTTGGGACTAGAGAGCTCTAGACTCAGCCTAACTCCACTAAAACTCCAAGAACTACTACTAGCAAGAGAGAAATGCTTCTTGTGGTCTGTGTTGAATGTGAAGGCACACCCTCCTATTTATAGCCTCAATAGGTCGGCAAGGGAGAGTAACCGCCACGGAAGGCATCTCAAACCGTCATCAGGAGTCGCGGAGGAGCCAACACGTGGAAGCCCAGGCGGAGAGGGCGCCCGGCCGGGTCGGCCGACCTGACCAGGTCGGCCGACCTGGGGGTGGCCCCTCCTGGCCTGTGCTTTCTCCAGTTGGCTGTCCTGTGGGCCCTGACGTCGGTTTGCGCGGTATTACAGGGAGTTACGTCGGTTAAGTGCTGAAAATGGGCCCTTCAATCCGTGTGACGTCCATGTGGCACTCTCTGATTGGTCGAAAGTGTGTTTTCTTGCCTTTTGAGGTGTTTCCTTCACATTTCCTCCTGCATGCACAAAGTTCTCCAAGTACAAGTGGAACTATATTATTGTGCTAAAGCATGCGTGTATGAAATGCCAAATTCTCCTTTATTTGAGTATAGTTGACGGTTAAAAATGGTACTTAACAGCCGTCAACAAACTCCCCCAAGCTTACCCTTTGCTCGTCCCGAAGCAAAGATAAACTTAAGTTGTTGATCAGGAGTTGCTACAATGTCCTAATCCTCAATAATACTATGCGCATAACAAAGTACTCTTCCTAGAATTAAATATATTGGCACATAACTTTACCCATTTACCTCGATCCATGGGGCTTTTACACCTCATTGTCTTGGGCGGTTGAGAGATAGAACAATTGCAGGGCACCAATCACTTGCTCTAGATTCCGCTATGTTATTCCGGAGGTTTTCAAAAGATTTTGAAAATAAAAATCAAGTTCCTCAAATGATTCTCTCGGATCACTCAATATGTGTATGATTCCTCACCAAGGCAAAGTGTTGCCTATAATCACCTACTTCTAAATAAGGCTTTATGTGGAGCTCAAGGTAGGGATATATGAGGCACTCATGTTCACATAATATTGCTATGTCAAAAGACCGGATCCAATAAAAACATCAATTCAAACAATCTTGATCAAGATGTGCAAGTGTGTGGGAGAACGGAGGAATGGTGGATGGGAAGAAATAACTCCTTTTTGAATTTTTCTTCTCTCTTTTGGAGTTTCTAGGCTATGGCTATCTTTTGCTTGCTCTCTTTTTTGAGCATTTTTTTTTCTTTTCTTTTTGCATAGCCATAGTCCTAATTTGCAATGAATACTTTGAGAGAGGAATTTTGCAATGGATATATGGAGTGTTTCTTTGGATGGATGGATGGATGGATAGTGACTTTCTTCCGGTGTAGAAGAATAGCTCACGGTGGATATGGTGGATATGGTGGATGCTATCTTCTTGATTTAGAAGGATAGCTCATGGCGGTGGATGTGTGTATATGATCTTGATCAAGAAAGCATGAAAAGAGTTCTACTAGGGTCACATCAATTTTGACTAAGCTCAATGTGAAACAAGCAGCATATGTGTAAAGGTTTTCAAATGTAAACACTACATATGGCTGTGGTGGGAATTTCATCATTGAGGAACTTATCAATTTGTCATTTTGAAAAATAAAACTCCGGAATTCAAGCTTTACGTTGAGCAAGATCATAGCAGCCCTATCTATCATATCATACCTCTCAACAACTTAGAACTAGAGAATGCATATGCTACCCACAAGATTCAAGTTCAAGGCAAGATTTACCAACAAACCTAACTCTTGAGAGAGTACTAAGTTGTAAACTAGCATTAGAGAGGAATAAAGGACAGAGCAACTATTCATCATCTCAACATAGGAAAATTATACATATTCATACCGCGCATGAAAAAGGGAAATATTTTTGTTCTTTTTATGTTTTGCAAATTTTTATGGATTTTCAGATTTAGCAAATGCAAGAAATAAAGGGAAGGGGAAAGATACAAGTTACCGTGAGAAGGGGGGTCCTCCCCCAAGCTTGTTCTTGCTCATATCTGCTGGTTCGGGTCGTAGCCTTGGAAGCGGAAGAAGGCATCCCAATTGTTCTGATTCTGAGCCATCATCGCGTTCAGCTGGCGGAATTGGTTGTCGCTGAAATTCTGCCATTGCTGGGTGTCGGTGACATGTTGCGTGAGAGTTTGTTGCATGCTCTCGGTGCGCAAATCAATGTCGTTCACCCTCCTTGTCAACTCGGCCATCCCATAGTTGAGTTCACGGAACCCACGGGATGAGAATGACCGAGTGGCAAAGGATGGCGGTCCGCTTGAACTTGATGATGTCTGCATGGGGTAATCGTACTGAGATTCCCATGCTCCGGCCTGCCATGTTGATGCACCCGCCTCGTCCTGTGGCGGGGGCTGCTCCCATACCGGATCTCCGGTCGGAGTGTGAAACTCCGGTGTAGGCTCCATATGCCTACGGGAACGTGTCGGTCGCCCTGAAACACTATGCCTGCGAACTTCTCCCACTGGCTCAAGTGGGAGGGTTAGTGCCCGATAGTGATACAAACGAAGACCCGGGTTAGGTAACGGGAATTCATTTGTATACCCGGGAAAGTGATAGATCAAGGTATTATTTGGACCATGTTTCAAAGTATGTCCTTGCACAAAATAGTCCTCGCCTAGAAATTCTCTATCTACCGTCAAATATTCAACATGAACATTCTCAAGCAGACCACACTTCTGCGCAATGCGAGTAACTAAAGAGGTGCACTCAATTGGTCCTGTCAACTTTATATTGTCTAACCATTGATCAATCATGCATTCCGCGGGTGACACCCTAATTTTCTTAACCATGGCATAAAGTATTTTCAATTCATCTTGCCGGACAACCCTAATGTCACCTCGAGGAAACAAGGTCATAGCCAACCACACATGCATAAATCTAAGTGTAGGATTATGGATGGCACTTGTTCTAGGCTTGGGATCCCACTCGTTTCCGGAAATCTTTTTCCAAAAACTTTCTTTATGGAACCCCTTTAGCGCTTTATCTAAGTCTAGCCTACATTTAGAATTTAGACCTAGCATAGCATGAAGATCACCCCATGTGACCAAGCGCTTTTGCCCAAACAAGTGAAAAGAAATGCCTTCATCATACTTTCTAAGGGTGCATAAAAACTGCATAGTAAGCAAACGAGAACCCGGCTCATCTACTTCTACGAAATTTAGCCAACCCATAGTGCGAAAAATAGAGGCAAATTCTTCTCTCATACCTATTTTCTCGAGGAAGTCCGGATCGAAGCGTCGGGTGTGGGCGAATGGCCGTTCTCTCATGAGCGCGATGGCTTGGCCCTCGCGGTCATCCTTGATGTCGAGATACTCCTCGGTGATGAGCAAGGCCGGCCTTTCCTCCGGAATTTCAGCTTCGGGGTCACCATGCCCCGGACTTGGTGTGAGCTCGATGGAGGATGCTTGACTCGTTCTTGCACGAGTGCTTTTTCTCCGCTTGATTCCTGCGACTTGCTTCATTCGTTTGAACATGGCTGCACACAAGAACAAACACAAGACAAGAACAAAAACAAGATCGAACAAGTGTTCGGGTGAGCGTTAGTGAAAACGACAAACCCGAGCTTCTCCGAAATTGGTTTTCTTCTCACAACAACTTGCAAATGCACTAAAATAGAGGGGAAATATTTTTTTTTGGGTTTTTGGGGCTGTAGTAAAGTTGAAGAACACGAAATTTTAGGAGAGCAACAAGTGAGCAAAGGAGGGGAGTCAAAGATGAGCTTGGAATCGTGAAGCTCCTCCTCCTGGGCGGTTTTTATAGCAAGATGGCCGTTAGAAAGGGACAGAGCAACGGCCATATAGCCGTTTGGAGAAAGGAGCACAGGAAAAGGTGGGGCCAGGGGGTCGGCCGACCTCACCAGGTCGGCCGACCTGGCAGGTGGGCCTCCTGGCAGCCTTCTTTTTCCTATGTGTTCCCCAACGTCTAGGGGATTTGTCCTCTGCTGCCTTTTTGCTCAAAAAGCTCGACAAAAAATCTTTTCAAAATGGAAAGCCCAAAAACCTATTTTCTAAATTTTCAGAAATGCAAATGAGTTTTGAAAAATTTCAAGGTGGCTGGAAAAATTCAAAAAATGCAGAAATGCAGTGGTCGGAAAAAATCAAAATGTGGTGGAAAGCAAATATGCAATTAAAAGAGCAAATATGGATAACTACCGGTTTAACCTCCCGGCGAGGACTCACCTTTTAAAGTCCGACGAGCGGGACTTTTCTCCGGCGTTCAGCTCGATGAAGCGTTGTCCGGTCCCATAGATGAAGACACGGATGATGCTTCTTGTTTCACTCGCCACACCTTCTTGGTCTTTGTTGCGGCCGGTGGCTTCTCGGGCTTCGGAGGCTGCGGTTTTGCAGGATTCACAGCCTGTTTCTTTGCAGACCTCGGAGGTTGCTGCCTTGTGGACTTCGGAGGCTGTTGCTTAATGTGTGACCTTTGCCCCCTTGCCTTCATCAGTTGTTGCTGTGCAACCTTTTCCTTCTCAAGGAAGTTCTTCATGAATGTGATGAGGCTGTCCTTCTTTGGCGGAGTGACCTCCACTTCCTTGATGTTGCTTGGGTTCGGCCCGTACTTGATACGGATCATGTTGCACTGTTCTTTCCGTGGCCGAAAGTCAAACTTCTCCTCCTTGCCATTGATGTGGAAGCGGATTTCTCCGGCTCCTACATCGATGCGAGCATCCGCAGTGCTAAGAAATGGGCGTCCCAGGATGAGCGGTGTGCTCTTCCCGACGTCCATGTCAAGCACTACGAAGTTGACGGGGATGAAGCAATCCCGGATTTTCACCGGAATATCTTCGGTGATCCCTGCCGGATAGCGGACCGTTGAATCGGCCAGCTGCAGCTGCATCGGCGTGGGGGATAGTGTGGTGTAGTTGAGCTTGTCGAAGACATCCTTCGGCATGATGCTCACACTTGCCCCAAGATCACATAAGGCATGGTCGAAGTTCTGTGTCCCGATCGAGCAGGTGATCGTGGGACACCCCGGATCTTTCTTCTTCTCAGGAAGCCGGTTGAGTATAGCAGCGCTACACTCTTCCGTCAGCTTGACAATTTCTGTGGTCGGTAGTGGGCGCTTGTTGCTGATAAGATCCTTGAGGTAGCGAGCGTACGTGGGTACTTGTATCGCATCCAGCAAGGGCACGTTGATGTGCAGCTTCTGGATCACCTCAACGAAGCGTGTGAACTGCTCGTCCACGGTGGGCTTCCTTCTTCTTTCAGGAAACGGCATGAGGTTCGTGTCATAGAACTCATGTGGGGACGTTTTCCTAGGCGGCAGTTCTTCTTCTTCTGCCGGCTTCTCAGCTGATGTGTCCTTTCCTGCATGGTTAGGGTATGGCGGATCCCGAGTGGACTTACCTCCTCTCGTGGTAACCGCATTAACATTTTCTAAGGGGGTCTCGGGTTGCCCCGGGATTTTCCCCGACTCAGCAGTAGGAACAGCAGCAGCTAACTGAGCTAATTGGGTTTCTATCATTTTATTAAAGCTCAGCTGATTCTTGAGAGCAGAGGAAACACCCTCTATCTTAGTGTGGATGCTCTCAAGAGTCCTATCAGTGGTGGCAAGCTTTTTACTGATGTTATCATTAACCTTAGCTTGACCAAGCACAAGATCTTTCAAGGAGGGCTGATTATAACCGGAATTAAAACCAGAGAAGTTGCCAGAGTTACCTCCTTGGTAGTTGGGACGTGGTGGACCCCAACTTTGACCTCCTTGTGGATGGTAGCCGTTGTTGTTGTTGTTGCCCATGAACATTGCGTCCTCACGGGTCTCAGGGCAGTCATTGCCCGAGTGTCCCGTGTTGCCACAGACCTCGCAAGTCATATGAGCGCCTAGGGCTTTCACTTCTCCATTGGCTTGTTCGTCCATCTTCTTCATGAGAAGGTCAATCTTGGCGGCGAGCATGTCAACCTCCTTGACGGAGTGCATGCCTCGCTGGCGAGGTTGGAGGCGCTCTTCATTCCAACCTTGGTTGGACACCATCTTCTCGATCAAATCTTTTGCCTTGCTCACAGTGAGCGAGAAGAAGGCTCCACCAGCAGCAGCGTCGAGGTGGTCGCGGGCCGACGGAGTAAGCCCGTTGTAGAAGTTCTGGATGATCAGCCAATCATCCATCCCGTGGTGGGGACATGCCAGGATGTACTCCTGGAGCCTCTCCCATGCCTCAGGAATCGACTCCTTCGACTCCTGCTGGAAGCTTGAGATCTTTCCACGGAGGGCATTGGTCTTGCCCAGCGGGAAGAACTTTGCAAGGAACACAGCTGAACACTTCTCCCAAGTGTTCACAGCTTCAGGGTTTGCGTAGAACCACTGTCGCGCTCTCCCAAGGAGAGAGAACGGGAACAGTCGAAGGCGAACAGCGTCGGGGGTGACGTCCTTCATTTTGAACGTGTTGCAAATCTCCAGGAATTGCTAGAGATGAGCACTAGCGTCCTCATTGGCTTTCCCACAGAATGGGCTAGCCTGCACCATGGTGATGAGACCGGTCTTGATCTCGAAGTTCGCATCTCCCACATTGCCAGCTGGTCCCGTAGGGATGTTGGCAGCGGAGGGAGCGGAGAACTCGCGGAGGGTCTTGTCGGCCATTTGCTCAGAGCTTGATGGTGCGGAAATGACAGGTTCGATTGGCCGAGTCTCCTTACGAGGAGGGGTGAGCCTAGCTCGTGTCCTTCTCAGGAGTGACTTAGGATCTTCAGTGAAGTTTGTCGGCAAGTCAAAACCAGTCATACACTACCCTGTTTTCATACAAAATGCAGAAAACAAAGCAAGGTTAACCTGCTTAGGAGATAGCCTTAATAATTGCAACACTACTATATACATTAGTAATTTTTCTTGAATCATACGCCTTCCCCGGCAACGGCGCCAGAAATGCTTGTTGACTTTTGCTAAGCCATATTAATAAATCATTCCGGGCACGGGGCCAGAAATGGTTCACTAATATGTCCCAGAGTCAAGTAGGTAAAATCCGCAAGCGCACGGAGAATACCGCTGTAGCATTTCACCCGGAAGTATTCAGGGTATCGTATTTGTTTATCCCAAAGGAAGGGTATGATCAAGAAGCGTTACTAACATATAAGATCATGTTAACAATTAGCAAGGATATCTAACCAAGACAGGCGGGTACATGATAATAACCGGGTAGTGTGACACACACAGAAGATTTCTACTAAATAAATAAAGTCTAGTGGAGGAAAGACTAGGCTAAGCTACTCCTACTATACATTCCTATACAGTTGCATAGCCTAAGTAGAATACATACAGACCCACACTCAGGTTCAGCAGTCAATAATATAGCACTTCAGGCACGGACTTACCCCTGCATCCACAGGCGACTTCCGCCAAGAGCCTACGCACTAGCCTAGCAGGGAGGATTTCAAAGGACGGACAGGGCTGTCACCACCTGCCGCCTACCTCAACGAACCAGTAGACTAACGAATAATTGATGCAAATCAGTCACCCAAATACCATACTTGCATGACCAAAGAGCACTCTGCCCCTCCGCGATTACTATTAACGAGGCAGAGCTACCGTACGAATACGATCACCAAACCCATGCTATACTTTATCAGCTAAAACTAAGCATAGTGACTATAACATATAAAATAGACTATAGTGACGGTATATAACTAGCATGACAATAGTAGTATAATAAATATAAACTACTATCACACAAGTAGACTATACTATCACATATATGGATCACAATATCAAACAAGAAACTCATGACCCAAGCACAACTATATAGAAAAGATATATATATTGATAAGAGCAAAGTCTTACAAAAGGGAAAAGATACAAGAGCCATACCAATTCCAAGTGAAGACTTGGGACTAGAGAGCTCTAGACTCAGCCTAACTCCACTAAAACTCCAAGAACTACTACTAGCAAGAGAGAAATGCTTCTTGTGGTCTGTGTTGAATGTGAAGGCACACCCTCCTATTTATAGCCTCAATAGGTCGGCAAGGGAGAGTAACCGCCACGGAAGGCATCTCAAACCGTCATCAGGAGTCGCGGAGGAGCCAACACGTGGAAGCCCAGGCGGAGAGGGCGCCCGGCCGGGTCGGCCGACCTGACCAGGTCGGCCGACCTGGGGGTGGCCCCTCCTGGCCTGTGCTTTCTCCAGGTGGCTGTCCTGTGGGCCCTGACGTCGGTTTGCGCGGTATTACAGGGAGTTACGTCGGTTAAGTGCTGAAAATGGGCCCTTCAATCCGTGTGACGTCCATGTGGCACTCTCTGATTGGTCGAAAGTGTGTTTTCTTGCCTTTTGAGGTGTTTCCTTCACATTTCCTCCTGCATGCACAAAGTTCTCCAAGTACAAGTGGAACTATATTATTGTGCTAAAGCATGCGTGTATGAAATGCCAAATTCTCCTTTATTTGAGTATAGTTGACGGTTAAAAATGGTACTTAACAGCCGTCAACACCGAGTGCAGTCAACGAAGAACCAGCATAAGCTTTGTCCAAAGTGGGAAGGATAATATTTGGTGAAGGAAGTCACTCGCCCAGGGGCTTATCGACTGATGTACGAAGACGGCGATGATATACCAAATTCCTGGAACATAAATCAGCTACGTCATTTCTATACTTAGTTATTCTTTTGTATACTTATACATTATTTATGAATGAAACTTCGGTCTTTTTGATGAAAGATTTTTTGATGATTTTCATTCTATATTGTGTCGATTCCTTAATTCATTTTATTAAACAATCGAGCCAGTGGGCTAGTCATAATGTCCCACTTCAGTCTAACCTTATTTTGGTTTTGGATTATTTTCCGACCGATTTCTTCTCTTTGAATACGGTCTTCATTTTATTGGTCTAACGTCTATACATGATGGTTATACACATTATACTGCACATCAGACTACCACTACACTAAACCCAAAGCCAAAGTGCAAGAGGTCATGTGTCGATTGGTCAACTCTGCTTGTTACGCAGTTACAAGTCACAACCGAATATGTTTAAGGCAGACCAATACAATTTGAGTTTCTCAATGACAGAAACATACTTATGATATTTTTATCAATCTTTTAAAGATATTAAGCATGAAACTAATTTACATATAGGTAACATTGTTTCATTACATAGATACTACTACTGCTCTCTAACATTGCAGGATTTACAACTCCTTTGAAGGAGTGGAAGAGTCAGCTTGTAGCTCAACTTCTGGAGTTGCTGGAGGAGTAGGCATGGTCGGATTGATCTCTATGTTATCGACCAAGGCTCGGGAAGTCTCCAGCATGGAATCCAAGAGCAGCTGGCATTGGTCGTCGGTCAAGTCTGGGTTAAAGCCCTCCTTGATCTTATCCAATGGCAGAGCAGGACACCAAGATTGGCAAATCGCCAGAACCTGACTCCCGGCCTCGGTCGCCACTCGTCAAGTGTTACAAGCAATATTTTCTGATGCATGCTCCAGCAGGTACTCCAAGGAGTGGCCAGACTGCTCCACTCGGTCGGCATGAACATAATTCATTACCTTTCGAACAGCATAAGATAGAGCTGTGAGTGATGATTTTTGGTCACTATGATCAAAAGAGAGGATTCAAGTAGATGTGAGAAATAATGAAGGGCTTACTGGCAAGTTTACATTTGAAGGATTTGGAGGGTGCTCTTAGCTTCCTCTATCTTGATGTCAGCCTCCTTCAACTCCTTCTGCAGCCTTCAACTCCTTCTGCAGCCGAGTGATCTTGGCCTTCTAGTCCTCGACCGACATGGAGAGGCTTTCCTTCTCAACATTCAAGGCGTTAACGAACCTTTGCTGATTGGAAGTCAACTTCTCCAGGTCGGCAATCTTCTGATCACAAGCTAAAGACAAATATTTGAACATTTAGCGCTAGAGTGATTAGTTGATAATTTAAACACAGATGGTGAGTGAACTTACTAGCTATATCTGCACGGCCTTGGTCTTGAGAAACCATGTGGATATGTGCCATGGTTTGCTATATTTCTGATGAGTAATTGACTTGAGCGGATTTGGAATTTGAGTTGAAATGCAAGAATCCAGGGATTGCATGGGTTTGCATATCAGGAAGAGACTTCAGGAAGGGATTGCAAGAATTCCTATCTATGAGGATGGTCTCATTGTTCGATGCGATAAGGTTGGTACTAGTCAATCTAATAATGCTTTGGATACTAACCCTTCTTCCTCTAGTGCTTATCTTATGGCTACCACCAGGGTCAACTACAAGAGTGGAGGTACTCATTAGATTCTTGACAGTGGGTGCACTCAACACATGATCGGGAAGTCGATCATGTTCACCACCACTGATGGAGATGAAGATAGTGAGAAGGTGACTTTCGGGGATAATTCAAAGGGGAGAGTTAGAGGCTCGGGCAAGGTGGCCATCACTAATGACCTCCATCTCTCCAATGTCTTTCTTGTGGAAACCCTCAACTTCAACCTCCTGTCTATTGGTCAACTATGTGACATGGGATTCAAGTGCACATTTGATGAGGATGATGCAACAATTGAGAATGCTAAGAAAGGGCTAGTGTTTCATAGAGTGAGGCATGGGAACTTGTATGTCACGGACTTCAAATCAAGCAATATGACACCAAGCGCTTGCTTATTCACTAAGGTATCCAAGGGATGGTTGTGGCATATGAGACTGGCACATGTTGGAATGAATAAACTCAAGAAGATTGTCAAGAGGAATCTAGTTGAAGGAATCAAGGATGTGACCTTTGAGAAGGACAGACTGTGCAGTGCTTGTCAGACTAGAAAGCAAGTTGCATCTTCACATCCCACGAAGTCATTCATGTCCACATCTCGTCCTCTAGAGCTCTTGCATATGGACTTGTTTGGGCCAACACACTACAAGAGTCTAGGAGGCAATATCTATTGCTTGGTGATTGTTGATGACTTCACAAGATACACTTGGATCTTCTTTCTTATGGACAAATCTCAAGCCAGCAATATCTTTAGAAAGCTTGCTAGAAGGGCAAAGAATGAATTCAAGGCTAGCATTGTGAAGATAAGAAGTGACAATGGGACAGAGTTCAAAAACACGATAGTGGAGGAATATTGTGACAAGAAAGGCATCAAGCATGAATTCTCTGCTACATATACTCCCGAGCAAAATGGAGTAGTGGAGAGGAAGAACAAGACTCTCATCACTCTTGCTCGTGCCATGTTGGATGAGTATGGAACTCATGAGAGGTTTTGGGCGGAGGCAATCGACACGGCTTGCTATACCTCCAACCGTGTCTATCTCCATCGGTTCTTGAAGAAGACACCATATGAGCAATTGGTGGGACGAAAACCAAATGTTTCCTATTTCTGAGTCTTTGGCTGCAAGTGTTACATTCTCAAGAAGAGGAGAAAGCTCGGGAAGTTTGAGAGTAGAACTGATGAAGGCATTCTTGTTGGGAACTCAGGGACTTCTAAAGCATATAGGGTCTACAACTCAGCCATAGGTTGTGTGGAAGAATCCTATGATGTGCAATTTGATGAGTCAAATGGTTCTCAAAAGGAAGATGAATTTCATAAAGTGAACATTGAGGATGAGCCTATGAGGGAAGCTTTGAGGAACATGCCCGTGGGTGAGGTTTTACCCCACGAGGCCAATGATGGTGATATTGATGAGCCCTCTACTCCACCACCTCAACCAACCTCTTCCTCCGAGGTGCAAGAACCAACCCAAAATGCCACAAATACACCCATGAGCTCCTCCAAAGATTCATTAAGAGTTCACCCACCAAATGATGAGGAAACCCATGTGAGAAGTGAGCCACAAGCCTCCCTACATACTTCACCACAAGACACTTCTCCTAGCTCTTCACAAGATACCCTCCCATCCACCTCAAGCTCTAAGTCCAAAACAAGAAAGCATAAGAGTGACTCTCCCATCTCTCTTAGGATCCAAGACACTCATATATCAAGAGAGCAAGCAACTCATGATGCACAAGATACATCACCTAGACCTTCTCCCACTCAATAAGAACATTATCCTAGAACCAAAGCCAAAAACAAGGATCATTCTCATGACTTGATCATTGGAAGCCCATCTCAAGGATTGAGGACAAGGAGAAATCAATACAAGCCCAACTATGTGAATGAAGAAAATGATGAAGGAAGTGATGAGGAGGCAAATGTTGCTATTGAGAACTTCTCTTTTGTCTCCATGATTGAACTGACAACAATGGAAGAGGCAATGAATGATAACAAGTGGGTCCTTTCCATGCAAGAAGAATTGAACAACTTTCAAAGATGCAAAGTGTGGAAGTTAGTGGAAAGGCCCAAGAATCATAATGTGGTTGGCAGCAAGTGGGTATTCAAGAATAAACAGGATGATAAAGGGACCATTGTCAAGAACAAGGCTCGTCTAGTGGCAAAGGGATACTCTCAAGTGGCGGGCATTGACTTTGATGAAACGTTTGCTCCTATGGCTCGTCTTGAGGCAATTTGGATCTTGCTTGCTTATGCATCACATAATGGCTTCATGCTCTATCAAATGGATGTGAAAAATGCCTTCTTGAATGGAGAGATCAATGAGGAAGTCTATGTGGAACAACCTCCAGGGTTTGAGGATCCTAAGCGTCCAAGACATGTGTACAAGTTGAAGAAAGCTCTCTATGGCCTCAAGCAAGCTCCTAGGGCATGGTATGAACATTTGAGGAACTTCATACTCAATAATGGATTCACCATTGGAAGCATTGATAGCACCTTGTTCACAAGGTACGTTGGTAAGGATCTCTTTGTGTCAAATCTATGTGGATGATATCATCTATGGGTCAACCAACGAGAAGTTCAATGCGGATTTTTTAGAGATGATGGCCAGGGAATTCCAAATGTCAATGATTGGATAGATGCATGTATTCCTTGGTTTTCAAGTCAAGCAATTGAGAGAAGGAAACTTCATCTATCAAGAAAAATATACCAAGGACCTTCTCAAGAGATTCAACATGGAGAATTGCATGCCTTTGCACACACCTATGGCAACAAACAAACCCTTGGATGATGATGTGAAAGGAAAACCGGTGAACCTCAAGCTCTATAGATCTATGATTGGTTCTTTGCTCTATCTCACCACTTCAAGACCGTACATCATGTTTAGTGTGTGCTTGTGCGCATGCTACCAAGCAAATCCAAAAGAATCACACTTGAAGGCCATGAAGAGCATAATGAGATACCTCAAGTACACACCTACCATGGGCTTATGGTATCCTAGAGGAACAAGCTTTGAGTTACTTGGGTATTCGGACTTCGCGGGTTACAAAGTAAATAGGAAGAGTACATCGGGAGGTTACCAATTTCTTGGGAGATCTCTAGTATCTTCGAACTTAAAGAAGCAAAACTCCGTGGCTCTATCTACAACCGAAGCGGAATACATGGCGACGGGAGCGTGTTATGCCCAACTTCTCTACATGAGGCAAACACTCTCGGATTATGGCCTCAACTACACTCAAATGCCACTATATTATGGTAGTGAGGCGGCAATCAAGATGGCTCTCAAAACTGGAGATTATGGTTATGTAAAGCACATTCAAGTGAGGCATCACTTCATAAGGGATCATGTTGAGAAGAAGGACATCGAGTTGGTGAGTGTGCGAACTCATGAACAATTGGCGGATATCTTCACCAAGCCACTTGATGAGAAGACCTACAACAAGCTAAGGGGAGAACTCTATGTTCTCGACCTCTCCAACTTCACATGAGTAACCCTTGAGCTTGTCCTTTGTAAATATGTATAGTATATGTTTGTCTTATTGTTTGTGTCTTTGTTTTGTGCTTGTTTCTCTTCTTTTGTAGGTTGACTTGGGACCTCCTTGAGATAGCAATGGACATGGGTTAAGCTTGGGAAGGTGGTTCATTGTGTACCCAAGGCTTTGAAGAATGGTCCTTTGTGAGCAAGCTTGAGAAGGGAACAACTCGTTATTGACACTTTAGTTTGTAGCGGTTCTCTCTCTTTTCTTTAGCATTGCATCATGCATTGTATACTTGCTGCATTTGCATTCTTTGCATTCATGCATCTTTGCATTGTGATACCATACATGATCCCAAGCATGTGTCTAGGGGGAGTTGCTCATTTACAATGTGAGTACATGACTCTCTAGATGATCAAATAGTGATAATTGTGCTTCATGTCCATTGAGCCTTATTCAACCGAGCTCCAAGGTTAAATCTACTCGCACGGCTCAAAGAAAAGTGGCTCATACATTCCCACCTCTCAAATGAGCTACGGTGGAACACCTTTGCAACCAAGAAGGAGCACCGTGAAAGGGGGAGTTATCCTAACTCTTGCCAACTATCTTTTGCCTCTTAGTTCCGTTATGTTCTAGTGTGGTTTTTGGTGATAGGTGACAAAGGGGGAGAAGGAGCATGAAGATCCAAAAGCCAAGCTTAAGTTGGGAATACAAAAATGGGGAGAAGAACATGGAGATCAAATGAAGATGAGAAGGAGAGAAAAACATGAAGATTAAATGAAGATGATCAAAATAATGGTGCATGTTCACTTGAAGCACATATGAAGATCATGTCAAGATGAACATCTACACCGACAAAGAGACGGATAAAAATGGTGCATGTCTACGACAACAATGTACATCTACACAGACATGAGCATCTACGTTCTTGGTGCGTGTCTACTCCAACATGGATATCAACCACGACACCAAGTCGTGCGCAAAATTCAACTCAAGATTAACATCCAAGTGCGCTAAGTGAGCGGGTAGTTCTCCCTCGACATCTAGCACATTTCAAGTGGGAGACTACTTCCAAGGTAAGGACCAAGGTATGCCTTCCAATCCTTTCTTTTTCTTTGGTTCTTTCCTGCTTGTCCATTTTGAATCATCATTAGTAGTCGTTGTCATCCATCACAAAAAGGGGGAGATTGTATGGTTCAAGACCATTGAGGTCACCCCAAGGTATGATGTTTTGGTGATGAATGACAAACATGAAATATGACTAATGTATACACGAGTATTGTTCGTGTAGGAAATCTTTCTACTCTATGATGATTGTTGGCACCGGCCTTGGTAATTGATGACAATGACCATAAGCATGGAGACTTGATGAGCTTGATGGAGTCCAAGGGTTGATGAAGATGGATCAAGGCTAAGGACAAGCTATGAAGCAAGTGTTGGGTACACTTGTCTAGTTGTTAGGGCTTTGAGTCCATAGTTGAAACCGGACTATCAAGGCGGTCTAGGTCATTCTCTTAGGTCATGTATAGTCAGTGATGTGCAAGGTTGCTCGATGAAATCACAGGCACTAGTTGACAGTGGAGAAGCCAAGGAGCTGTTCGGAAACGAAGTCAAGCGAGGACGAGAAGTCTTAGCTTCAGGATGAAGTGACCGGACAAAGGGGTCAGTGGTGACCGGACTGTACGGTCACTCAGAAGTTTTGTCTGGAGGCTACATCGGGCAATGAGAAAACTACCAAGTCTAGAAAGCTCTAGTGATCGGACGGTCTGGTCTACTGACCGGACGGTCCGGTTAGTAGAGATGAGACTTGGGCAGTGAGGAAGGTAGCGCCAAAATGTTTCTGGACTGAAGAGAGAAACGGACCATACGGTCCAGTCAGCTGACCGTACGGTCCGGTCAGTTGGAATCAGTAGAGGGGTCAGAGCCGTTGGGGCTCGATGTTGTAGAGACCGGACGGTCCATTCAGGCAGTGACCGGACAGTCCGGTCTATAGGCCAGAAGGCTGATTTCGTGGAGCAACGGCTAGTTTGAGGTTGAGAGCCTATATAACTTTGTTGCTTGGGTCTTAGAGACTTCTCTTGGTCAATGGAATGCCTGAGAGCATTTGGTAAGGTCCAAGAGGAAAAGAGGAGAGCACTAGGAGAGGATATTGGTTATCTTGAGAGTGCTTCTGAGAGTAACAAGGAACGATCTTGCACATCTAAGGTTAGGGTGTCCTTGAGGGTATGATCTAGGTTGTTACTCTTGGTCTATGGTGAGACCTAGACTGGTTAGGTGTCGGTGATTGAGCCTATCGTGATCGGTTATGAAGGTCGTCACACATTTGTACACGATTTGAGCCCGCCGGTGAAAGGGGCATCAATAGTGAGCGCCCGTGTCGGCTCGAGAAGTTTGGCAAGTTCTCGAGAAAGACGAGCTTGTGTCTTGGTGGTAGCGGTGATGCACACCGTGTCTTCACTCTGGTAGTGATTATGGGCTCGTGGGCGAGAACTCCACTTTGTGGCGGAAAGGACCGGAACTCCGACAGGAGTGGTCCAACGAGGAGTAGGAGAAGGCGTCATCCTTCTGAGACCTCGGGAAAAAAAAAATCATGAGTCATCTCTTACTCTACTCCTTACTTTGATGCATTACTTTCTGCATTTTTATACCGTGTTATTCATGCTTGTGTGCTTGTCTTGTTCTAGTTAATTACTTTATAGACATGCATAAATAGGCTTCTTGCTTGCTAGTAGTGTCTGTGCTTCCATGTTGCTTTATTACTAGCTTGTATAGGAGTTGCATTGACTTGAGTGATCCATTAGTATGGTTAGGTTGTTCTTCTTTTCATAGGGCTTTTATTTTGCTAGTGTGATCAACACTAGAATTATTATAGGAATTGATTGAGTGGTCGGTTTTGAAATTTGACAAATTTAATACATAGTGCGAGTTTCCGATTTACCTCCCTCTTGATTACTCGGTCCTTTCAATGATACAACACATTTACCTCTCACGCGTGCATCATGATGGGACCATGCAGATCGTGGAGTCATTTCATTGTGTTCGACGTCGCGGTCGTGGGGCAGTCGTGCGGTGGTATTGCTGGGTCCGAATGATGTGGCACCACACGACACAGGATGCAAGGAGTCGTGGGGTGATCTTGTCCGCATGTTGCACGGTGAGGAGTTAAGGACATTCTTCTTTGGTAGGTCGTGGTGGGTCCCATAGTGAAATCAGCAGGTGCGGTGCTCTTGGTCACTCCCGTAGTCAAAGACGGAGCAGACAGTGCTTGCTGACTTTCGTTTCGCTCGACCTCCGTTGTTCGTTACTCCCACGTTGTGCAGTGATCGGTCACCCCGTCCCATATAAGTGGCATGGACCACTGACAGGGATGGCCGAGGCAGTGGGCGGTGTCAGAGCCACTGTACGTGCGTACACATTATCATTATAAGTGGAGTGTGGCGGATTGTATATATTACATGCTCGACCTTGGTCGTGCAGGTTTAACGAGGCGAGGTGTGGTCAACTTCATCAGTGGTGATTGAGCGGGGCGGGTCACTCTTGACTCCTACTTTATCGGTGGAGCGAGTGGTTGGGGTCTTAACTGTGTCGAGATGGGGTCATATGGATCGGGCCTTATTTGGGTCCATCATGGGCCGTGGCACATGTGTGATTATCACTAACTAATCATTGTTATGTGACATCGTTGATATTTATCCTCGATAGGTGGGAAAGGAACAAGGGGAGCAAGTGCTAGTTGTTGTCATAGAGAGAGAATACTGCTATCCGAGATAGAAGAAGTCATATTTTAGGAAGCTAAAAATTAGCAACTTCTAATATATAGTGTTAAACTTACTGGTTTAAAATAGCGGAAATGGGAACTTGATCACTCTAATTCGCGAAACCAATTCTTGCATGCACCATCAGTTCTATTTCCATTATGTGTAGTTGGTTCACCGGACTGTTACACAACTTTGTTGGAAATAGAAAGTTTCGACAGCTATTTGGGCCTGATTTGGATCCCTTCAGTTTTTTTTTAAAAACCACTTTTAGAATTTATTAGAGGGCATTCAAACGGATCAGTTTATGGTATGGTTTTTAGAAGGCAGTTTCTCTTTTTCTAAGAAACCAACATAAATAAAACAGGCTTTGGTGTGCCACTTTTACTAGCCCCAGGTTAAAAGTGGATTGTTGTTGATGAGGTAAACATTCTCATGTACTGTTTCATTACTAACAAATAAGAGTAGTATCTCCAAAGCAGGGAGCAGCTCTGTTTCGAGAAAAGACACACCTCCCATGTTGTGTGTCCGGGCCAAAAAATGACTATTCATATGAGCTGCACTGCATTTTGCCGAACAACTGGCGGACAAGAAGACAAGGCTGAGGTCACCATACTGTTTGATCACAGAGCTCCATCTCATGATGAATGGCGGCATTGCACAATGCGTGCGTTGATGTTGATGTATATAAATTAAGTCACTGTCAAGATGTTAAGACCCAGACGAAACACATCATCCATCCACGTGGACCCACAGGCAGCATACGTCTGCCGTCTCTAATCACATTCACATCACTCGAGGAACCGATCAGGCAGGCACGGGTAACGAAAGTGACAGGGTAAGCGCCTGCCCACGCGCAACTAATCTTAACCTCCAATGCATTAATTTGTTGAAAAATGTCGTCAGCGTACAAACCAAATGATGCAATGAACAGTAGGGTCCTATATTTTGTAAGAGCCGGAAAATGCCTTTGGCATGTTGCTTGCCGAATGCTAATGACCCAAACTACTTTTATGGTCTCCCGCTCTACGCAGAGAGGATTGCTGAATTTAACATCCAGTTCGTGAGTCCTTTCGAAATGGAACCATGAACACAAACTGTTTCAGAACGTACTGTTACTCTCTTTTATTTCCGTTCCAGTGGTTTAGGCTCAGTTGTGAGCATCCAACATCGAGCTAACAAATTAGGTCTTGTTTGGATATTTTAGTTGTCTAAATTTTACCCAACTAAATTTAAAAAGGTGCATATTTGGATCTATGACTAAAGTTTTTGACTAAACAAAAAGTAGATATATCTATCCTTTATTAACTAATCAAAAAGTGTACATATATATAGTTTGAAGGAAAATATCACATATTGAGAGGGGTAATTTTGATTTTAGCTGTCTTTTTTTTTTCAAGTTTAGGAGCTTTGAGGAGGATTGGGATGACTAGGGATCTAAAGTATAGGAGGTGTGCTGACTAAAGTTTATGAGATTTTAAGAAGTGATGTTTAAAGTAAAAGTGATTAAAGTTTAGATGGTAGATCCAAACAGGACCTTAAATGTTTGTGGACTCTGGATGTTAATCGCACTTTATTTCAGCTAAAGATTATAAATTATAAATTACGGATTGTGAATTGTGGAATCTAAGATTGTAAAAATCTGTGGGTCATATTTGATGGGTGTTTGTTCGTCTGGATTCTATAATCCAGCTTTCAGTCAGTTATAATAAATCAAAATGACAAATGGTTAAATAAATGTGTCATAATCTAACAAAAACTAGATATGAATAGATTATTAGATTGTAGAATCTAGAGGTTCAGATTATAAAATCCAAAATCAAAATCGAGCTCTTTGTTTTAACTTTTGGATTATAGAATCTCGATTCCATAATCCATAAGCAAACAAATGGGGCCTTAGAGATGGAGGAGCAAGCGAATTGTTTTGGATACCAAATTCTGAGATGTTGCCAGCCTACCAGCGGATGCATCCGCAATTTTTAAAGTCTTGTACAGGTGAAAATGCGCAAACTTGCGCTTAACAAATTAGAGCATGTTTGGTATGGGTTTTAAAACAGCTTCTGCTTCTGTTTCTCTAAAAATCACTACCAAACGGTTTGGTAGAAACGCTTTTGATATTCTGGATGTAAGAAGTGATTCTCCTAAAATAACTAGAAGCAGAAATCTATAAAATAATATTTTTTTAAGCTTTTCTCCCACTCCTCCACCCGAAGAGTGAGTAGAAATTGTTTTGTCAAACACTTCAAGAAGTTGTTTTGATAGAGAAGCTATTTTTTACACAAAAATTATTTTGAGAAAAGCTGAAGTGAAAGCAGAATCCAGAATTAAAATTCAGCTCTTTATTTCAATTTTTAGATTATAGAATCTGGATTCCACAATACATGGGTAAACAAAAGGGGACTTAGACACGGAGAAGCAAGCGAATTATTTTGGATACTAAGGGCCTGTTTAGTATTTTTAGAAAAACAAATTCTGCTTCAGCTTTTTGAAAACAATTTCTATGTAAAAAGTAACTTTTTTATCAAAATAGCTTATTGAGTTGTTTGGCAAAATAATTTTTACTTATTCTTGATGTGAAGAGATGAAAGAAAAGCTGAAAAAAACATTATTTTGTTGTTTTATATTTTTAATTATTTTAAAAAAATCATTTCTCATATTTAGAATGTTAGGGCCCGTCAGAGATGAAACAGGAGAGGAGACTATCCCGTCCAGTACCAGCAAGGTTCGGCAGCCGTTCAAACTAATTCGCCTCCGATGATCCCTACCCCTAAACCCCTAGATTTTCGATTCGATCTTTGGTGCCCCAGCTGATCAGCTCTGTCGACCGTTCCTCTGCCACTAAGTGTTTTTACTGTCCAACGAAGCAACGAAGAAGAAGCCAACAAAGATATGGGCCTGGCAGGCTGAGACAAATGGGCCATGTCCATATAAACCAGAAAAAAAGTTCTAAGGCAATAGATTAATGGAAGAAGTCCTTTCGGCCTCCCTCAACTATTGCCAAAGTTTAGTTTTCCTCCCTTAATTATAAAATCGGATATTCGTACTCCTTCAATTATTAAAACCGTTTGTTTTTCCTCCCACGGCTATTTTGACGGTGGTTTTGTCCATGTGACACACATATGGCATAGAGGAACACATATTTGATGCCACATCATCTTTTTAATAATAATAATAATAATAAATTAAAAATTTATGTTTTAGAGATCTAAAATTATGAGATGTTTTATATTTCAAGGTTAATCTATGGACAAAAACTTTTTTAGATTTATCTAAAATATATATTTTGGAGATTTAAAAAAATTCTATATTAAATTTTTTAATTTAAATTCAAATTCAATATTGTTCATGATTCAAACATAATTTCCTTGGTTCATATAAAATACTTAGTGTACAATGTAAATTTAAAACATAATTTTTGGAGATTTAAACAATTCTATATTTTTAATTCAAAATTAAATGCAATATTTTCGTGATTCAAACATAATTTTCTATATTATACATTAATATTCAACTATAAAAAATATTATAATTTTTTAAATCTTCAATTGTATGTGTTTAATTTTTAGTTGTAGAAAAGATGACGTGGCATTAAATATGTGTTTCTCTATGCCACATGTGTGCCACGTAGATAAAACCACTGATCAAAACAGCTATGAAAGGAAAAACAAACAGTTTTAATAGTTGAAGGAGTAGGAATACCCGGTTGTAATTGAGGGAGGAAAATCGGACTTTAACGATAGTTGAGGGAGGCTAAAAGGACTTTTTCCTAGATTAATTTCCTTCCTGTCCATTGTTTGCCGCTGGGCGCTAGTACATCCTACACAAATTAATCATCAACACGGCTGCTCATGTTCTTGGGAAGCGGAAACGATATATACAAAAGATAAAATAATTATCAAATGTTGTTTTATTAGAATATTATTTGCTTAGAAGATCAAACTTGCTTTGTAATCTGTATACATTGTATGTATTCTTATTACTTTAATTTTGTATAATACTTTATGTTGCACCTTATTTTTTTTAAGGTACACCTTAGTTTTATTTTTGTTATAGTAGAATGATCTAGAAATGACTTGACAAAAAGTATAAATACTGTGAATATTAAGGGTATTTTTTATTGTAGTAAAATATTAGCAATGCAATTAAAATATTATTTTTAGTAGCTAATATATTTGACTAAATTAAAAAGGGTCCATGACTTGATCTCACACTACACCTCCAAAATGTTAGGACCGGACCTGTAAACCGTTTGCAGAAACTATTTTAAAAACCATAACAAACACCTCTAAATTCTGAGATCTCGCCAGCCTGTCGGCAGATGCATCGGCAATTTCCAAAGTCTTGCATAGGCGGAAGTGCGCAAACTTGCGCTTAACAAATTGCGCAATTGGACGGAGCTGGCCCGGCCAACCAACCAACTGGCACTGTAGCAGCGATAGCTCGCGCCCCCAACAAACAGCGGCCGCCGACCCCTTCCGTCAGCGACGCCATGCGGGGCCCTGTCGGCCAAATACACCAAGTCAGAGGTCCCCGAGCAGCACAGCTGCGGCGGAATCCATCCGGTCCACGCCGCCCGGCTTAAAACGCCCACCACTCATCCTTTTCCCACTGCCTACCCGTACGCCTCCTCCGATTCTTCCTCCCGGTGAAGAGGCGACCTCCGCTCCGGCAACCAGAGTGAACCAAGCCATGGGGATCGTGGAGGAGGCGCACAACCTGCGGGTGGTGGGGGAAGGGAAGCGCGGGGTGATCGTGCTGGCGCACGGATTCGGCACGGACCAGTCCGTGTGGAAGCACCTGGTGCCGCACCTCGTCGCCGACTACCGCGTCGTGCTCTTTGACACTATGGGCGCCGGGCCAACCAACCCGGACTACTTCGACCTCACGCGCTACGCCACGCTCGAGGGCTACGCGCTCGACCTCCTCGCCATTCTCCAGGAGCTCGGCGTCGAGTCCTGCATCTACGTCGGACACTCCGTTTCCGCCGTCATCGGCGTGCTCGCATCCATCTCCAGGCCCGATCTCTTCTCCAAGCTTGTCCTCCTCTCCGCCTCACCCAGGTAGCTTCCCTCTGGGTTGCTTGGCTTGCTTTTAAATTCCCCCTTGTTTGCTTGCTTGGCTTGCTTAGTTGCATCATCAATTTCCCCCTCTTTGATCACTTTGTACTACAAAACTAAT
The DNA here is from genome assembly GCA_032690845.1 of Eleusine coracana subsp. coracana. Classification (NCBI taxonomy): domain Eukaryota; kingdom Viridiplantae; phylum Streptophyta; class Magnoliopsida; order Poales; family Poaceae; genus Eleusine; species Eleusine coracana. The sequence goes on along the minus strand of CM064422.1, from coordinate 34,552,196 downwards.
TCTCATCGGCACAGTACACGGTTAGTGCGTTGAATGTTTTTGGAAATCAACACTACAAAACTAATTCTCATCGGCACAGTACACGGTTAGTGCGTTGAATGTTTCTGGAAATCAACTGCTAGAACCTCCTTGTTTAGCGGCGACACGCTAATTTTGTGGATTGGACTAAAATTCCCTCCCTATCACAATCGGCCAGGTCCACTTTATTAACAAGCATTTGGATTTGGCCAGAAATTGCAGCTTGTCCCGGTTGGGTAAATTGGATGCTTTTTAGATATTTGGAGAATATATTCCTTCTTGTCCTGGTTGTCAACAATGCATGGCTCGTAGTTAATAGCAACTCTGTGGCTACAATAACAGCATGGGAAAATTCTTCTAAAAGGATTGGACTCGCCTTCCTAGCTGGGTGGTTTATGTTTTGTCTAATTCGTTGGCTAAATGTAACTTATGGGTGCTGTTGAGCATGGCATCTACAACTACTCATAGCAGTTGACATGACTCAGACTACTTTAATTTTGTAATGAAGAGGAGTTAAGTGTTGGACCATCAGATCTATAAAACTTAGTGACACTAGCAGAAAATTGGGCCATTCTGCCACAACTACCAGCAAGGTGGCGTACCCAGCTACCATGTTGTTATCTGACAGTTCCGGTATGGTTTCTTTGCTACTTAAATACAACCAATTTTATCTGAAATGTTACAGAATTTGCACTTTAGAGAGGATATTAAACTTTGTTAGAGTAATATATTGAGCCCATAGGGCTGTGAATATCTGGCCCATAGAGGCCCATGTATAGGGAGATATATACCCACCCTTCTAGGTTTGGGGGTGATACAGACATTATTTCCTCCAACATGGTAAGAGATTAGGGTTTCCTTCCTCTCTCTCCCTCTTCCTGTCCCTCTCACCAACTCGCCGCCGCCGCCGCCGGCCGCCGCCGCCGCTGGCCGGCGCGCCTCCCTCTTCCTCCTCCTCCTGCGGGACCGCCACCGCCGCCGCCGCCGGCCTCCCACGCGCCTGGGCCGCTGTTGCCACCGCCCCTCCGGCTGCTAGCACCGATCCAGCCGCCGGTGGCCCGGATCTGGCCAACGGCGCGCCGGATCCGGCCGCTGCGGCCTGTGCTGGCCCCGCCGCCGCCGCGCCGGGTCCCGCGGCCGCCGAGGGCACCCCCGCCACCGCCGCCGCGCCGGGTCCCGCGGCCGCCGAGCGCACCACCGCCACCGCCGCCGCGCCAGACCTTGCCGCCGTCGCGCGCGCCGCGCCGGTCCTGGACATCCCCGCCGCCGCCGCCGGGCCGCCACCGGCTGATCTGGCTGCCGCCGTGCCCGCCGCCTCCTTGGCCCATGTGGGCCCGGCTGCCGGTGCGGGCGGCACCGCCATGGGCCAGGCCACCGCCGGGGCTCCACGCTGCCTCACTGCTGCCGCCAAGGGTAAGCAGGTGGACTCCGGGCCAGACTTCGTCGCCGCGGGTGGCATGTCCCCTGACCCATACACTGGCCTGTGCATGCCCCCGTCGATACTCCTGGTGGGCGCCTCTTCACCGACTGCTGCGGCTGCCTCGACCGACCCCGGCCTGGCCGCCTAGACCTAGGCCGTCGCGGCTGTGGAGCGTATCCGCGCGGCTATAATCGCTTGGGAGCGCGAGCTTGCTGCCGCGAACGCCCACTACCGCCGGGCTACGGAGGTTCAGCGCTTCCTCGACATCACCGCCCCCCACCAGCACGTCGCTCCTGGCCTCGACACTGCGGCATCGTCGTCACAGTCGCCACCACCACTTCGCTACAACGCCGCTGATCAGATGGTCCAGCAGCTCCACCTCCAGGCCGTCGAGGTCCAGAACATCCACGCTCTGGTCTCCGTCGTACTCGACCCCGGGTCCTCTGCCTACGGGCGCTGGCGTGACCAGGTCCTCCTCGCCCTCCGCCGCTACGCCCTCGACGACCACGTCCTCACCGACACACCTGCTGCAGAGCGGGATGCGCTCTGGGTACACCTCGACAGCGTCGCCATGTCCTGGATCTTTGGGACCATCTCCCTAGATCTCGAGGACATCGTCCGGTCCCACAGTGGCACCGCATGAGAGGCCTGGCTGGCTATCGAGGCCTAGTTCCTTGGCAACGCCGAGGCCTGTGCGCTCCAGCTTGACGCGTCGTTCCGCACCTTCCAGCAGGGCGACCTCTCTGTTGGTAAGTACTGCAGGAGGATGAAGGGCATGGCGGATGCACTTCACGACCTCGGCTGCCTGGTGAGCGACCGGATCCTGGTCCTCCACGTCCTGCAGGGTCTCAATGCCAACTACGACCTCCTGCGGACATGGATCCCTCGACAGCGCCCCTTCCCCTCATTCCTGCAGGTACGAGATGACCTCATCCTGGATGAGATCACCCGCGGGCTCGCGCTAGCACCGGCCCCCGCGGCGCTCGTGGCCACCCCACTGGCCTCCACTGCCCCACCAGCCAGCTCCCTCCTCGGAGCTACTCCACCAGCGCCTGCCGAGGGGGGGGGGCATGGTGGGGGGACGACAGGGGAGTACCTCCGTTCCGGCTTCTACGACCTCGACTCCTGCCCCTGGGGGTTCGCCCTTGCCATTCTTCAACAACCCATGGTCAGGGCGTATCTCCATGTGGCCCTTCCAGGCTGGGGAGGGGCGGGCCTCGTCTTCAGCACTTGCTTACGGCCATGTTCAGCGGCCCTGTTCCCCTAGGTTCGGGGACCTGGACTACCCCTGCTCCGCCGCCTACCTGGCCGAGGGGGTGGACCCGCCTCTGCACCCAGCCAGCCACTAACCTGGCCTGGGGATGGGACCGGGCGGCTCTGGCTCAGTCGTTCAACACCTTGGGCCTGAACCCGTCGATCAGCACGGAGTGGTTTGCCGACTCGGGAGCCTTGTACCACACCATGCCAGACGCTAGTATTTTATCCTCTGTCCACCCTCCTCCTCCATCGTGCCCTTCCTCCATCATGATTGGGGATGACACTTGTCTTTCGGTTACCTCTGTGGGGTCTGCTCCTGGGTCTTTTCGCCTTCTGCATGTTGTTGCCCAGTAGATGGTTCATAATCTTCTTTCCATTCGCCAATTTACTGCTGATAACTCCTGTTCTATTGAGTTTGACTCTTCTGGTCTTACTGTGAAAGATTCGGCTTCCCGGCGTCCTCTTCTCTGATATGATAGCACGGGGCCCCTTTACACCCTTCGCCTTCCTGCTTCCGTTTCTTCATCGTCGCCTCCTTCATCGGCTTTTGCGACTACACCGTCTTCCACGACTTGGCACCGATGGCTTGGGCACCCCGACCGCGACATTTTGGCCTGTCTCAGTCGTAGTACAGATCTTCATTGTATTAGGGCTCCTAATGAGCATCTTTGTCATGCGTGTCAGTTAGGTCGTCATGTTAGACTTCCTTTTTCTTCTTCTTCTTCGCATACGAGTCGTGCTTTTGATCTTATTCATTGTGATTTGTGGACTTCTCGTGTCATCAGTATGTCTGGTCATAAGTATTACTTGGTGATTGTGGATGATTTCTCTCATTACTCTTGGACTTTTCCGTTGTGTGCCAAGTCTGACACCTTCCCCACCCTTCTCAACTTCTTTGCTTGGGTATCCACTCAGTTTGGGCTCACAGTCAAGGCCGTCTAGTGTGACAACGGCCGTGAGTTCGACAATCGTGCCTCGCGTGACTTCTTCCTCTCCCGCGGTGCCCACCTGTGCATGTCGTGCCCGTACACCTCGCCTCAGAATGGCAAGGCTGAGCGGATGATTTGCACCACGAACGACGTCGTGCGCACCATTCTCCTACAGGCTTCCCTTCCTGCCCATTTTTGGGCGGAGGGCCTTCACACAGCCACCTACCTCCTCAACCGCCTGCCTTCCACGGCCTCACCTGACACCACCCCTCACCACGCCCTTTTCCGTACTCCTCGGTTTGATCACCTTCGGGTTTTCGGGTGTGCCTCCTATCCTAACACCTCCGCCACTGCTCCTCACAAGCTAGCGCCTCGATCGACTAGGTGTGTCTTCCTTGGCTATTCTCCTGACCACAAGGGGTACCGTTGCTTTGACCTCACATCCGTCGCATCCTCATCTCTCGGGACGTCGTGTTTGACGAGTCAGACTTCTCGTACTCCACCTCCACTACGCCCTCTCCTGCTCCTGACCTCGAGTCCGTTTTTCCGACGGACCTGGTGGTCCAGCCTCCTGTTTCTGTTTACCCATTTCTGGCAGGTTCCCCGACGATCTCTACTGCGCCACGCGCGGCACTGGAGTCTTCTACCGCGCCACGCGCGGCCACGGAGCGCAACTCTCCTTGCCAACCAGACGTGGGACCTCGTACAACGTTCGCCTGGTTGCAATGTTGTCACCGGCAAGTGGATCTGGACGCACAAGCGTCGGGCTGACGGCTCTCTGCAGCGTTACAAGGCTTGCTGGGTTCTTCGGGGCTTCACCCAGCGGCTTGGAGTGGACTACGACGAAACTTTCAGTCCGGTGGTGAAATCGGCCACACTGCGCACGGTTCTCTCACTGGCTCTCTCCCGCTCCTGGCCCGTGCTTCACCGTGCTCTCACTGGCTCTCTCCCGCTCCCGGCTCTCTCAACTTGACGTGAAGAAATCTTTTCTATATGGCACTCTGACTGAGACAGTCTACTACAGTCAGCTAGCATGGTTTGTGGATTCCAGTCGTCCGGATCTCGTCTGCCGCCTCAACAAGTCACTCTATGGCCTGAAGCAAGCGCCTCGGGCGTGGTACTCTCGGTTTGCCGCGTTCTTGGCCTTGTTGGGCTTCGCCGAGTGCAAGTCTGACACTTCTCTGTTTGTCTACCGCCGGGGCTCTGAGGCTGCGTACCTACTGCTCTATGTTGATGACATCATCCTCATTGCTTCCAGCCAAGCCTTGCTTCAGAGTATCATTCAGTCACTGCAGTGTGAGTTTGCCATGAAGGATCAGGGTGTGCTCTACCACTTTTTGAGGGTTACTGTGGAGCCTCGTCCCTCTGGCCTCTTTCTTCACTAGCGGCAGTATGCTCTTGATATCCTGGAGCGGGCTGGGATGACTGACTGCAAGCCCTGCTCCACTCAGGTCGACACTTAGGGGAAGCTCTCTGCGGACGCACGTGCTTCGGTCGCTGACCCGACTGCCTATCGGAGCCTTGCTGGGGCTCTCCAGTACCTCATCTTTACCAGGCCGGACATCACTTATGCCATCCAGCAGATCTGTCTTCACATGCATGATACCCGGGAGTCACATCTCACTGCTCTGAAGCGTTTGTTGCGCTATGTTCGCGGCACTGTTGACTACGGTCTGCTACTTCACCGGGCTCCCTCCACCGAGCTCGTCGTCTACACTGGCGCTGACTGGGCCGGGTGTCCCGACACTCGTCGGTCCACTTCCGGCTACGCCGTCTTCCTCGGTGGCAACCTGGTCTCCTGGTCGTCCAAGCGGCAGCCGGTGGTCTCCCGCTCTAGTGCTGAGGCGGAGTACCGGGCGGTTGCCAACGGCGTGGCTGAGGCGTCCTGGCTACGGCAGCTCTTGGCGGAGCTTCACAGCCCGCTGACCCAGAGCACGCTTGTCTACTGCGACAACGTCAGCGCCGTCTACCTCTCCACCAACCCAGTTCAGCATCAGCGGACGGAGCATGTGGAGATTGACCTTCACTTTGTTCGGGACCGGGTTGCCATTGGTCAGGTTCGGGTCTCCATGTCCCGACCACTTCCCAGTTCACCGACATCTTCACCAAGGGTCTCCCCTCCTCGACGTTCTCGGAGTTTTGGTCCAGTCTCAACATTGCTAGTGGCTAGTTGTGACGGCGCGGGGGGGGGGGGGGGGGGGGGGGGGTGTAGTCCTTTTCTTTCTTGTCCAGTGTTGAACTCCGCTGCGCCGGTAGTTCCGACTGCGGGGGGTGTTAGAGTAATATATTGAGCCCATAAGGCTGTGAATATCTGGCCCATAGAGGCCCATGTATAGGGAGATATATACCCACCCTTCTAGGGTTTGGGGATGATACATACATTATTTCCTCCAACAAACTTGCTAATTTGCGGCTACATATGCTGCAGTCAATTGCACAACCTACAAACTGTCCTAATGAAAAACTGGACGTCCCTGAGAAATTTGCTTGTAAAAGAACAACATTAGGTGCATCATGAATTGAACATGCATAGTTAAACCTTGCTTGATCATGTTTTCAGTTAGAATTTTTTATGGCGCCCAAATAACTGCTATCACGTTTCTGATGCTAAAAATTTGCTGCCGAGGATTTTAATGTAAGAACTAGCAAATGAAGACAGTGCATTGAAAAGTACATGTTAGGAGTTAACATTTCTATATTGGTATAGTGAAAGTTTTATATCCCTAATTGCCTTTATCTTGCATTGTAAATTTTTCCTTGCTGGAAACCATAAATAATTGTGCCTTGCTGAATCATATTTACTATCTAGAGGTGCACTGCTGTAGGCTTAGACACCACAAATCTGACTAATCTGCAACAGTGGCATAGTTACATGATTCCAGGATCCCTCAATTGTAGTTGTTCGATATTTAGTAATTTGTAATATACATAATATTTATTCCATGAGACCTGCTAATACAGACCTGAAGCAGTGAACTAGGCTTGTGCATCGGATTTTGACACTGGAGTTGTGCTCTTTGAGGAAGCTAGTAGGATTCACTAGATCTGATTATCATAGATTTTTTGAGAAATATTCATGGTATGTGCACTAGAACTATACTCAGTTTACTGCGTGACAGTGTGAAAATGCATTAAAAACTGTCACCAGCTAATAAGAATTGTTAAAATTGAGCTATTTTGCCAATGCATATGCTCAACAACACTAATCTGGAAACAGTTTAATTAGCAAGACAACAATTTCCTCAAGACTCTGTAGTTCTAAAAGCTCAATTCTCAACAGAAATGTGAAGCATAAGGTCAGAACTTTGAACTATAATTTTCTGTGCTGAAACAATATGATTTGCATATGGTGTTGTTTTAAGAACTGTGTGACTTGATTTGACTCGTGACAAATTCTAGCAATGTCCTTGTCATTTCAGATAATAGTTAAACATGGACTTTTGACTTATCAATAGAGATCATAGGGGAGTAGAGTAACGCTTAAAATTATTAACATTTGGTGCCAGTATCGTGTTGAACAAATTTGGTTCCAGTGGCATTTAATCACTTTTGTTAAGTCACAATTCAGCTTCATCTAAATATTCCGTATAAGTTTCTTTTTCTTCCAATTGGACAAACAGATTGTAATGTTGTGGACTCATCTGAATAGTTCAGTCAATCAACTTCTTATTGTATAAATGCTATTGAAGACCATGTTTATCATGCTGAATTCTGTAAGCTTTTCAAATTTTACATTTCAGGCCTCTCTGCTCAGAGGTTTAGTTCTTTGTATCTATTGTTGTATCTTTGTTTTAGTTTTATTTACATGTTAGCCTCATTGTGTTTTTATTTCTCACCAATTCAATTTTGCTTTTGACCAAATAGATACCTCAATGATGTGGACTACTATGGAGGGTTTGAGCAAGAAGAGCTTGATGAGCTCTTTGAGGCGATGCGATCAAACTACAAGGCCTGGTGCTCAGGTTTTGCACCACTGTGTGTTGGAGGAGACATGGAATCAATAGCAGTTCAGGAGTTTAGCCGGACACTCTTCAATATACGTCCAGACATTGCATTGAGTGTTGCTCAGACAATCTTCCAGAGCGATGTGCGCAGCCTGCTCCCACTTGTTAGTGTCCCATGCCACATTGTTCAGAGCACCAAGGATCTTGCAGTTCCAGTGGTCGTGTCTGAGTACCTGCACAGGCACCTTGGCAGTGACTCCATTGTCGAGGTGATGCCCTCCGAAGGACATCTCCCACAGCTTAGCTCTCCGGACATTGTCATCCCTGTCTTGTTGCGACACATTCAGCATGATATTGCAGTCTAAGGTTGGGCAATCATTCGTCAAAGAAGACGAACATCCAAAGCTGTCTACTGTCAGCATCTGTATCCCACTTAATTGTTCAATGTAGAATTGCATCTGTTGATGTTTAATAAGACTTACAGGGTCTTAAATTGTTGGCAGTGGAAATTGTAGTATATATTCTCATGTAATCCATTGTTCTTCTAATGTATGCTACCATGTTCGATGCTTTGACATCCAAGTCCTTTTAGAAAGTCATGTAATTTTGTGGTTTAGCCACGATACATGTTGTGGCTTAGCCACGATACCTGTTGTACCAATGATCTTTTAAAGTAGAGGATGAATTTCAATACAGAAACTGCTACCATGTTATACCAGTGTTCGATGTTCCGCCGAACCCTCCCAATTTTTAAATGTTGCTGTGGTACCGGCAAAGGTTATATGTTTGCTTACGGACTATTCACTACGGGAAGCATTTCCCGTGTGCCCGGCAAAGCACTAGGACAGGATTTGTTGGCAAAGCCGGCTTTGCCGTGTATCCAATAGAAGGCTTTGCCGTGTGTTAAAAAACACTAGGTTAATATAGTACATGGCAAAATATAAATCTAGAAAAAATCTTGAAAAAACGGCAAGTCACGGTATTTTTTCGCGCGCTATTGACATGAAAATCTTCATGCGTGACCTGGGAGATCTGTTTAGCTCCAGTTTGTTGGTGGTTTCTTGATGCCTATTTTATCTACCAAAAAAGAATGTTTTGCGTCTTAATTTGGTGATTTGGACTAACAATTAACCCCATATTTACATATATTTGTAGTTGTACTATTTTGGATATAATCATAGAAAACAGGTATAAAATAGGGTAATTATGGATAAAGAACTTAAGAGTAACGAAGATGGGCCAAATGTGGAGCCACGCCGACTAGTGCGGGCCTGTGCCGATCGACGCGGAAGGAAAAGATGACGAAAACTTGACCTAGTCCGATAAAGACGAAGGCCAACCTAGTATGAGTTAGAGTCGGTAGAAGTTGACCTAACCCCGTCGAGTATAAAAGAAAGATAATTATCAAGAGCCAAGGGGACAACAATCGCGAGAATCAGTTATTAGAACTAGGGTTCCAGGATATTGATGACGAAAGTTGGTCAACACCGAAGAGGCGCCGATCGGCTCGTGTGCATTCTAGCGCTATTTCTCATCCCTCTGCTATATCTAGCGGAAGGATGAGTGAGTAGTCTCATATTATCTTCTGTGGTGCGGGGATCTGGTCATGTAATTCTCATACTTATTGATACTTTCTTGATGAATTTAATCTAAGTGATGAACTTAATTGCACATCTTTCTATCCTTTTTCATTAGTGTATTGGCCAATACACTTTTGCCCATTACATAGTGCAAGAAATCAGTGGGGAGCTAATAGTCTCTGTAGTGACTGCCGGAGTGAACGAAACCACCATGTCTTGTAGAATATTAGAGTCATCACTTGAGTTGATAAGAATAAGGTTGTATGCTAATGAATCAATCCTAAGAAGAGAATCCTTCATTATCCTGTTACCTCTTCAATAACATTCACCTTCCACTATCTCACCGTCATCATTCAAACCAACCAACCCATTGCAATTTGTTAGTAATCCTTTAATAGTAATTGTTCCGCTCGTTCCTTGTGGATTTGATAACCTTGAAATACTCTGAGGAAAAAAGAGGTACAACTATACACCGTCCTCTTGCGGTATATAAATGGGTGCGTAATTACGACCAACAAGCCTTTTATCTAGCGTCGTTGCCAGGGAACAAGCTAGTTCTTTTACTATTAATATTTTACTAACGCCTAATCTTCTCTTTTATAGTTGTTTTTGTTTTTGTGTTTTGTGTGAATTTTCAGGATGAGTACGACAGGACCTTCTCCGATGCTCAGGGAGCTTTTTCTACCATCTCCAGATGTGCTGGTGCCTCAATCCTCAGATGAGAAGACCACGACCTCCTCGTATGTGTTGAAACCCATTATTATTAGTATGGCTGAAGCAAACAAGTTCTTTGGAGCGAAAGAGGAGAACCCGTATACTCACTTACAAGATTTGGAGGCACTTTGCCAAACATTCCATCATGAAGGAGTGCCTCAGGATCTTTATAGGTGATTGCTTTTCCCATTCTCTTTGGAAGGAAAAACAAAAGAGTGGCATAAGGCAGCATCTTGAGAAGCAAAAGGTAAGTGGAGTGAGTTAATTAAAATTTTTTGTCTCCACTATTTTCCTTTGCCAAAGGTGCAGAAGTTGAGAAGAGAGGTGGTGAACTTCTTACAAAAGGATGAAGAATCTCTCGTGGAAGCCTGGACGCTGTTGGTGACCCTTACAACCCAACATCGGCCACCAACCGGTCGGGAAATGCTAGGTAAAGACCAAAATTTTATGAATATTTGTTTAAACTAATAAAGTTCCACGAGTTTTGGTGAAATATGTATTTGCAAGGTCAAAAGGGCCAAAATTATGTAAAAACATGAAGAAACGCCCCGTCGGTCGATTCTGCCTTAAAACAACATGCTGACAGGGTCATATGAGGCTAAAATTAGGGCCCGACAGGGTCGTGATGACTGAAATCAGAACCCAGCCGACAGGGTCATATCAGGCTGAAATCAGCCACCCGGTGGGTCAAAACAGAGTCGTCATGTGGCTGATCACCCGATCCTGCCAACCCTGCAAAACACTCTAAAACAAGGCCGTTTTCCATTCCCGGAATAAGGAGGGTAAATTGGAGAAATAAAGGAGGCATTCATGTGGCATAACTTGGACAAGTCAAAACATGACTCCGAGGGGGTCGGCACCCGAAAGGGGCTGCCGCCCGGTAGGGTTTGCCGCCCGGCCTGGCCTGCCGCCCGGCGGGGGAATTTTCGCCCACCGACTCTCCTCCACCTTGAAGTACCCGTCAAGTCTCTGCCACCTATAAATAGAGGGGGAATTCGGCAGAAAAAAGAATATCAAGCAAGTGAAACACATTGGAGTCCATTTCCCACTACTTTTCTTACTAGTAGAGTAGGTTAGTTTGTCGGGAGTTAGAGTCTAGTCGAGGGCATCGCTCGGGATTCCGGAAATCGTCTCGGAGTCTTGGTATGAGCTCTCTTGTATCTTTTCTCTCTTTGTAAGACTTATCCCTTATCAATATAATTATCTTTTCGTTTATATATCTTGTCAAGTAATTATCTTTACTTAGTCAATTTCCTCAAGTTGCAATTATCAAGAAAGAACTTTGAAGCATAGTTTACGGGATTTCCGGCTAGGATTTAATTAAGTTTAGTTCTTGAATAGAACTTAGACTTGGTTATTCCCCGGCTATTCTTCCACTAGGCCAACGGAAGACTATCTAGTAAAAATGTAGGCGCGGTGCCTAAGTTAACGCTAGCTGGTTTTGCATTCGTCCCCATGGGCTATGTGGTAGGCGGCAGGTAGTGACAGCCCTGTGCATCCATTTAGTATTCCACCACGTTCGGAAAGTTTCAAGCAGGGTTGTCTAGCGGTAACGTGCCCACTAGTGTACGAGGTTAGTTACCGACCCTATTAGTGGATCGTTGTCGTGCCCTGAAGTAAACTTATTGGTGAAAGACTCGAGGGTGTACCATGGATTTGGTGTAAGCACTCAATCCGAGTAACTAGGAATTTTGAAGCTTGAATTAGATATAATAGGAAGATATAATCTTAGGAATTCTAGACTTAGACTCGCTGTCCTCCCGACTAGCTTAACCGATCTCCTCATCTATCTTAGTGTGGATTTCTCCTGTATCACTGCTACCCCTACTATTATTATTGAACATCCTTACCCCCGTCTTTGATCAGTTGGTATAATTCTTATAGTTATATATTTGTTAAACCAAGATACTCTTACGCCTAGCTTCCCCGCAGAAAATAAATACGATACCTTGGAATACTCCCGGGTGAAATGCTACAATAGATGTTCTGTGCACTTGCGGATTGGTTCACTCTTCTCTTAAAGCATAACAAACATCAAATCATTTCTAGCGCTATACCAGGGATAGCGATATTCTTGATGCGATGTTAAGAAATGCCAACAAGCATTTCTGGCGCCGTTGCCGGGGAAGCAATAGGCTAAGATATCAGAATTTTAACATTGATATTCCTACTAAGGAGTTACCGCTTTCCTTAGCAGGCTTACCCTTGTTCTGTTTATTTGTGGTGTAAACAAGATGCTTTATGACTGGTTTTGACCTACCAGACAACTACCACAACGATCCGGAGGCTTTGTTGAGGAGAGTGCGTCAAAGACTCACCCCTCCTCGGCCCGTGCTTTCTCTTGAAGCACCCGTGCTTGCTCTTGCAGCACCTCCGATCACTCAAGCTTAGCCACGAGCCCCGTCTCCGTCCGCTCGACCAATCATGGCTGAAAAGACGATCCATGACTACTCCGCCCCATCTGTAGACAACATCCACACCGGTCCAAACCCGAACATGGGGAACGGAAGCTACGAGCTGAAAACGGCCTTAATCAACATGGTTCTGGGCAGTCCTTTCTGTGGCAAGGCATCGAAAGACGCAAATGCCCACCTCCAACAGTTTTTGGCGGTGTGCAGCACTTTCACCATGAGGGATGTGACCCCTGAGGCCATTCGCCTTCGCCTTTTCCCATTTTCACTCTTGGGGAAGGCGAAGCAGTGGTTCCACAACAATCAAGAAGAGCTCACCACATGGGACAAGTTCTCCAACGCCTTCCTTGCCATGTTCTTCCCGCTAGGCAAAACCAATGCCCTGTGGAACAAGATTTCAAGTTTCCAACAGCTAACCGACGAAAGCATCCCTGAGGCATGGGAGCGCTTCCAAGAGTACACTCTAGCATGCCCACATCACGGAATGCAAGATTGGTTGCTGATTCAAAGCTTTTACCATGGGCTCAATCACCCTGCTCGTGAGCACCTAGATGCAGCCGCTGGAGGCTCTTTCTTCTCTCTGAAGGTCAAAGAAGCTCAAACTCTCATAGAAAAGATGGTCGCCAACTATAGTGGCTATGATGAGAGATAGAACCAGCCGCAACCCAAGATGAGGGGAGTCCACCAAGTTGATGGTATTGACATGTTAGCAATCAAAATGGATAAACTTTTGAAGAAAATGGACGAACCTCAAACTGTCCAATCCTTGGACTCTCACATGACTTGCGAAGTCTGTGGAAACCATGGACACATGGGAAACCACTGCCCAGAGACTCAAGAAGAAGAAGTGAACTACCTCAACAACAACAACAGCAACAACAACGGGTTTAGGCCCCGTACGAACAACTTCGGATGGGAGTCCAAGCCAAACCTCTCCTTTGACAAGAACATGGGTAACTCTGGAAACTTTACTCGTAATGAACCTTCCTTCCGTAATCTTGTTCTAGGACAATCTAAAATCAATGAAAGTATAAGTAGGAAATTCATTGCTACTGATAAAGTCCTAGAAAGCATAGATTCTCGTATGGAAACCATCAATACCTCTCTGCAAAACCAGCTTAGTCATAACAAAATGTTAGAAACGCAGATCGCTCAGCTGGCCGCTTCTATTGTTAAGCCTAACATGGGCAAGCTCCCCGGTCAGCCGGAAGCAAGCCCTAATGAAAATGTTAGTGCGGTCACAACTAGAGGCGGAAAATCCACACAGGATCTGCCAAATCCTAACATTGCAGGGAAGACCAGGGAAACCGATGAAGAATCAGAAGGAGAGGAGGAAATGGAAGTTGAGGAGGCAAAGGCACCTCTCAAGAAGGCGCCACATGAGTTCTATGATACCCCGGTGTTGCCATTCCCCTCTCGATAGAGGAAGCCAACGGTGGACGAATAATTCGGGAAGTTTGTGGAGGTAATAAAGAAATTATATGTCAACATACCTCTACTTGATGCTATGCAGGTTCCTACATACTCCAAGTACCTAAAGGACATCCTCAACAACAAACGCCCAATGTCGTCCATGGAAATTGTCAAATTAACCGAAGAGTGCAGCGCCGCTATCTTGAACTACCTCCCAGAAAAGAAGCGAGATCCGGGATGCCCAACCATCCCATGTTCCATCAGAAGGCAACAATTCAACAACGCCCTTTGTGACTTGGGGGAGAGCGTGAGTGTCATGCCAAAGGTAGTGTATGAAAAATTTGATGTCAATTCATTATCCCCTACAATAATGTGCTCGCAGCTCGCCGACCAATCAGTCCGCTACCCGGCGAGCATTGCGCAGGACGTACCCATGAGGATAAGGAAATCCCTAGTTCCTGTCGACTTTGTGGTCCTAGACATGGAGGCCGATGTAAAGACACCTCTTGTACTAGGAAGGCCGTTTCTTAGCACTGCAAACGCCAACATTGATGTTGGGGCTGGAGAAATCCACCTTAACATTAATGGGCACGACGAAAAGTTCACCTTCAAGCCCCGAACGGAACAATGCAATCAGGTACGCATCTTTTATGGCAAAAATCCTAACACGGTGCAGAAAATTGAGGTGTATCCAATTCCACCAAAATTGGGTGCACCGGCGGTTAAAGTTAAGAGCATACCACCGCCGGTTAATGTTAAGAGCATACCACCGCCGCCCGTGAAGAAGAACGAGCCACAAGAAATGAAGAAAAAGGTCGCCACCAAGCCAAAGAAAATCAAACAAGTATGGCGGAAGAAGGAAATTGAACCGATCGTGGAAAACTCTCCATCCACGATGGGCATCACGAAGAATTGAACGCGGAGAACGTCTTGTTCGAGACGTAAAATTCGAACCCTCGTCGGAAGGTAACCGATATTTATCCCCCTTCCCTTATACGTACCATTAGATTAGGTTGATTTCTTTATTCCTAATCTTTAACCATTAACTAGAATAAAAAAATTTGGTGATGATTCGGCCAAGTCTCCTCATCGGGAGGTCGTTTTTGTGTCAAAACGACCGTCCGGGTTCTAATTCAGGGCTGTAACCCAGCCTGAAATAACCCAGTCAAATTTCAGCACCGGGGAGGTCATTTTTCATAAAAAATGACCCCCGACTGGGTTATTTCTGCCGCACGGCAAGCCATGCCGCCCGACACATTTTTTCTTCAGATTCATGGCCCTTTTACAACAAGAATGATGGCCATGAGTGGATGAGGAGTGGCCACCTCTTCACTTGTAAAAATTTTTCACCTAGAGCCCTATTTGCCAAAAACAAGTGAATGAGAGCCACACAAATTATTCCATCTCTTAATCATCCACTCTCACCTGCCACTCTATTCACCTAGGCTTTATAGAGGGCAGAACACTTATTGCAAAATTCTAACTTTGGCCATCCCATCAATCCTTCCTTGCTCCCTATCCTCTCTACTTTTTTCAGAATAATGGAGGCATGCAGTTCACATGACACCTATTCCAGCAAAGTGGTCACCAATAATGTGCCCAAGTGGGAGGAAATGACCTGCCGACCGACATGGGCTGCCGCCCGGCCATGCCTGCCGGCCGGCAACAGTCGCCGACCGGCATGGCCCGTCGGCCGGCCTGGCCACATTGCCCCCCAAGGCTCCTCTTGAGCCTATAAATAGAGGGCTCACTCTCCTTTGGTTCTCCACTCAAAGCATTCGGCTGAAAACTTCCTCTCCCCCACACAAACTCTCTCCCTTTGCACTCCTTTCCTCACTCAACTAGCTCTATCTAGTAAGTGCACTTTGCACTTAGCAATAAAAGTGTGCTGCAATAAAACCAACTAGAGAGAATTTGTTGTCACCCTTGCGCATTCGAACGACTAACACTTGGACTACTAACCGAATGACTAACCGCTGACCATTATCATCATACTGTCCTTCGGGTATTGTGTCCAAGTAACCCTTTTACAGTAATGGCAAATATTTGGAGAGGCCTCTACACCAAGTTCAGCAATAGCAGCAGCAGCTCAAGCCGTGGGAGGTGCACACCAAGTGAGCGCTTGGAAGCAGAGCACTCCAGAGCTTCACATGGGCATGCTCCGAGTTATCTCTTGGACTCAATGTCCATATATGAAGCTCCAATGAAGCGAAGTGTGCAAAATGAAGAGTTTGACAAGTTCATGGAGAGTGAATAGAATATGGTGTTCAATGATTACGACGAGCGAAGCAAGTTCACCGCCATTCAGGACCGAGAGTTCACATCCGTGCGCAAGTTCGACCATAACTTCCTCGAGGAAATCGACATCTTTGCCGATTTCGAGTACACGCTCAACACGACCGGATGGTATGATTTCTACCACCTTGATGATTATGGTTCCAAATGGCTTACCATTGAATTCCTTTGCACCTTAAAAGTCCTCACCACTCTGTCAAACAAATTAGGCACTCTCTACACATTTTGTCTTTTTGGTGAAACCTATGAACGGTCTTTAAAACAAATTAGTACTTACCTTGGTTTCGACCGTAAGGCCATAGTAGACGTTGATAAACTTAAAGGTTTCACCCCTCAAGGACTTTGGGCTAAGATAGGAAGTCCCATCATGGGCAGGAGTGCACTAGCGACATTCATAACCCTTCGCTCCATGTATTTCACCGTTTCATCACTTACTACCTCACCCCTCGGGGTGATGTACGTTCAGTAAATAGTTTGGACAAAGCCTATCTTTATGCTGTGATAAAGAAAATGAGAACGAACCCCACTTTCTTCCTCATCAACCATTGGCTCACTCTAGCATTTAAGCAACATGGACCTATCACTTTTACAGCTTTTGTCACTAGAATTGCTAGAAAGGTTGGCGCACTCCATAGAGCTAGAACAGATCGTCTCCCTAGTGCTCCCTTGCTAGGGAAGGATCACTTTTGGAATGCCCACCTTTTGAAGGAGGAGAACAATAGGTTCTACATGCTTTATCCAGCCCAAGACGTAGAGATAGAATTGCCTAACCCCGAGCTTACCATCACTGGTAAAAAGAACTTTCTGTACAATTGGCAAGCTCCCATGCAGCGTGCACGACACAGTATTTCAGGGGATAGACCACGAGCAAGGGCTCCTTGAACGGGTGCTTCGGGAAGCTCTCAATACCATTGGGAGCAACCACAGTACCCCGAATTTACTAGCTCGTCAACACACTACACTAGCTCATCCCATGAAGAGTTTGAACCATCCAATCCTTATGGGATGGGAAGTTACTATCAACCCCATAGAGGCATAGGAACTTCACGTTCTGCCTAATTCACATCATACAACTTCTCGGAGTTGGAAGGTGACATGCAATACTTGGCTGCAAACGCTTATGAGACCAACATACGAACCCAAGAAATACAAGCAGCCATAAGGGATAGGCAAGAATGGTAGCAACAAACATCGGAACAACTTCAGACAAACCTCTCCATGATGGATCAACTGTTAGGCCACTTCAACATCGACTATCAACCGCTGCAGTGAATGTCATCCAAGCTTAAGTCTTGCAAAGACCTAAGTTTGGGGAGGTACGTGAAGTAAGGTACGCCAATTGTCCTACCCTCTCTTCCTATTTTTTTTTATAGTTAAGTTGTTTTATTTCCTTTATATATTATAAACAAAAATCCAAAAAGATTTGTAGTTTTGATAAAATTTAAGAAATCCCAAAAATATTTTGCTTTCAAGGAAAACCATAAAAATTTGCAAAAATAAAAAGAACAAAAAGATTTCCCTTTCCAAATAAAATTGAGAACTTGGTCTCTACCTTGCCTATGGAAATGATGAATAGTTGCTCTGTTAGCTCCCTGTGAGTCTCAAGTACACAACCTCTACTCTTCATTTTGGTGGGTAATGGTAGACCGGCATGATGATAATGCTAGTCTCTCTATGTTTTAGTGGGCGCAAAATGGCTAATAAACACCAAGTCTAGTTGTTGGGATTCATGATATAGCATGTTTTGGATGAGTCTATGATCTCCTCTTGATTAGAGTCCAATGATTTCTTTCAAAACCATGTTGCAATAGAAACCCCCTACTTGGTATAATTCTTTCCTATGATAAGAAAATTTCCTACCAAGGCCAGATATTAATTGTGAACCCAATTTTATGCCATCCATGTATGCATTGAGTTTGGTTAGGATTTGATCCTTATGAGGGAGTTGCACTTTCAATGTCAATCATTTTCCTTCGCGTTATCTTTGAGTTCTCAAACAATCATGCTTGGTTATGCGGTTTCCACATTGGATTCAAGCATCCACTTCACCAAGCATGTTAGCCAAAAATTTCTCCTTTGCGAAAACCTTGATCCTACAAGAAAGATTTTGGTCCTCCCAAAATAAATGCTCAGAAAAAAGTTTGCAAAAATATTTGAACCATTGAACTAGCTTCCCTACACTATGAGAGCTGAAAAGAAAGAAAAAGGAAAAAAATGAGAAAAAAAGTTATCAGCTCTCATAGATGTACAAATGTCAAGTTTCAAGGTTCAATATTTGAGCAAAATAAAGGACCATCCTTTCACTCTAGCACAAAAATCTAGTCTTTGTTAAAGATTTTCTCTACTGTGCTAGTCCACTCCTTCGCATGAGTCCATTCTCTCCCTCTCCCCTGGACATTATTTCCAAATGGTTGGAATGAGAAAGTGCAAAGTCTTTTCGCTAGGACCATCTCTTAACTTAACAAAATATGCATACTAGATGTGCCATCCTACCAAGCTTCACATATATAGCCAAATTTCATAGAGTATAATGAGCACCTGGTGAGGAAATACACTTTTTGAGAGATGAGAGTCATAGTGAAAGATTGCACCAAGAGGGAAAATTTCAATCTTATGCAGCATTACAAAAACTTTGGACACGATCATGTAGGAGGTTAAAATGACAAAGTCTAAACTAGTTGTTCTAAGTTCCAACCGCTCATGAAAAGGTCATAAAATGCCTAAGAGCCCCACTTACAAGGAGAAAGACTTAGTGATCAACTTGTGCTGGTTTACCATTACCCCTATGTTGTAGGAGTATGTGTTTGTGCACTTGAACCTTGCAGGGCTCTAATATTGAAGCAACTCCTGATCCATCATTTCCAAGTTTTAATTTGCTCGGGACGAGCAAAGGTTTAAGCTTGGGGAGGTGTTGGTGGCCCTTAAAACCCAACATCGGCCACCAACCAGTCGGGAAATGCAAGGTAAAGACCAAAGTTTTATGAATATTTGTTTAAACTAATAAAGTTCCACGAGTTTAGGTGAAATATGTGTTTGCAGGGTCAAAAGGGCCAAAATTATGTAAAAACATGAAGAAACGCCCCGTCGGCCGATTCTACCATAAAACAGCAGGCTGACAGGGTCATATGAGGCTAAAAACAGGGCCCGACAGGGTCGTGATGACTAAAATCAGAACCCAGCCGACAGGGTCATATCAAGCTGAAATCAGCCACCCGTTGGGTCAAAATAGAGTCGTCATGAGGCTGATCACCCGACCCTGCCAACCCTGCAAAACACTCCAAAACAAGGCCGTTTTCCATTCTTGGACTAAGGAGGGTAAAAGTGGAGAAATAAAGAAGGCATTCATGTGGCATAACTTGGACAAGTCAAAACATGACCCGGAGGGGGTCAGCACCCGAAAGGGGCTGCCACCCGTCATAGGCCACCGTCCGGCCTAGGCTTGTCGCCCGATAGGGTTTGCCGCCCGGCCTGGCCTGCCGCCCGGCGAGGGAATTTTCGCCCATCGACTCTCGACCACCTTGAAGTACCGGCCAAGTCTCCGCCACCTATAAATAGAGGGGGAATTCGGCAGAAAAAAGAACATCGAGCAAGTGAAACACATTGGAGTCCATTTCCCACTACTTTTCTTACTAGTAGAGTAGGTTAGTTAGTCGAACGTTAGAGTGTAGTCGAGGGCATCGCTTGGGATTCCGGAAATCGTCTCGGAGTCTTGGTATGAGCTCTCTTGTATCTTTTCTCTTTTTGTAAGACTTATCCCTTATTAATATAATTATCTTTTCTTTTATATATCTTGTCAAGTAATTATCTTTACTTAGTCAATTTCCTCAAGTTGCAATTATCGGGAAAGAATTTTGAAGCATAGTTTATGGGATTCCCGGCTAGGATTTAATTAAGTTTAGTGCTTGAATAGAACTTAGACTTGGTTATTCCCTGGCTATTCTTCTGCTAGGGCAACGGAAGAATATCTTGTGAAAATGTAGGCACGATGCCTAAGTTAACGCTAGCTGGTTTTGCATTCGTCCCCACGGTTTGTGTGATAGGCGGTAGGTGGTGATAGCCCTGTCCGTCCATTTAGTATTCCACCATGTTCGGGAAGTCTCAAGCAGGGTTGTCTAGCGGTAATGTGCCCACTAGTGTATGAGGTTAGTTACCAACCCTATTAGTGGATCATTGTCGTGCCCCGAAGTAAACTTATTGGTGAAAGACTCAAGGTTGTACCATGGATTTGGTGTAAGCACTCAACCCGAGTAACTAGGAATTTTGACGCTTGAATTAGATATAATAGGAAGATATAATCTTAGGAATTCAAGACTTAGACTTTCTGTCCTCCTGGCTAGCTTAACCGATCTCCTCATCTATCTTAGTGTGGATTTCTCCTGTATCACTGCTATCCCTACTATTATTATTGAACATCCTTACCCCCGTCTTTGGTCAATTGGTATAATTCTTATAGTTATATCTTTGTTAAACCAAGATACTCTTACGCCTAGCTTCCCTGCGGAAAATAAATATGATACCTTGGAATACTCCCGGGTGAAATGCTACAATAGATGTTCCGTGCGTTTGCGGATTGGTTCACTCTTCTCTTAAAGCATAACAAACATCAAATCATTTCTAGCGTCGTATCAGGGATCGCGATATTCTTGATGTGATGTTAAGAAATGCCAATAGACGTATTTTCAAACATTATTGAAACAAGGACCTGACCTCGGCATTGATGAGAATATGTGCGCTCAAACCTTCTAAATGGCCATAAACAAGGCATCGAGGATGCATTTGGACGGATCGGCTGGAGGAAGTTTTCTGAGATTGACAGCCAAGGTAGGGATCGAATTATGTTAGCTATTCCTTGCGCATGTATCTTGTGTTAGTCGGTATGGCAGGTTTAGATTGCGTCCTCGTTTATTTCTAGTTTATCTCTAGTTTACTTGGCCCTCAAGGCTTGTAATAGGTTATATATATTTGAGGAATAAACCATAAACAGCTGTAGCTCCCGCAGTACCAAAATCCCTATTGTCATGTGTTTGTTTTCTTCTCTGAAATTCATTCGACAATAGCGCTAGATCCAACAATTGGTAATCAGAGCTTGGTTTGCAGTTGAGTCGAGATGGTAGGAACTCCTCGTCCGGTGAAGGTCGACGCCTCTCCTCATGGCTCTCGGTCACCGAGCAGGTCGAGGCATGGGTCACGATCTCCTTCTCCATGCAGACGTCAACACGGCAGCCACCACTCTGTCGTGCAACGGGTGATCAAAGAGGTTGGCGGTGCCGGATCATTCCCAATCTTGACCAAGGTGAATTACATCGATTGGTCTTTGGTGATGAAGGTGAAGCTCCAAGCCTGCGGTCTGTGGGAGATCATGGAATTCGGCGACAACGATAGTTAGGTGCATCGCATGGCCTTGGAAGCAATCTTGCTCGGGCTACCACCTGAGTTGTTGGCGCCAATCACCGTGAAGTTCTCTACGCAGGCGACATTGGAAGCGATACAGAAGATACGGATTGGTGACGAGCGCACGAGGAAGTCAAACGCTCTGAACATGCGAAGACAGTACCAGCAACTCTGTTTTCACGATGGCGAGGCAGTGGACGACTTTACCGTGCGGCTGGAGAACATTGTGACACAGCTCGCTATCCTCGGCGGCCCTGAAGATCCAACAAAGATGGTGGAGAAGTACCTGTGGTTGGTGCCCAAGAAGTTCAACCAGGTGGCAGTCTCTATCGAGACACTGCTAGACATCTCCACACTAATATTGGATGACATCACCAGTTGGCTGAAGGTGGTGGAAGATCACGGCTTGGATGTCCCGGACATTGAGGCATCTGGCAAGCTGCTTCTCACAGAGGAGCAGTGGCATGCGCTCTCCAAGGAGAAGGAACATGGTGAGGGCAGCTCGAAAGCAAAGCCCAAGAACCGGAGGCGTGGATTGCGAGGAAAGAAATCGGCCGGTTTGAGTGGTGAGTCTAAGGATGCGTCACACTCTGACGTCGACCGTGACAAGTGTTGCAACTGCGGTCGGATGGGCCACTAGGCCAGGGATTGCTGCTCGGCTAAGCGCGAGTAGGCAAACCTGGCAAGGGAAGATGATGATGAAGAGCCGGCGCTGCATCTGGCCGAGATCATGGACCTGAACCTGGTTGATGCCCCTGCGCCGCTGCACCTCATCGAGACACGAGCGCATGCGTTCCTTGGTGCAACAAATGACACAGAGAAGCTAGAGGGCTGGTACCTCGACACGGGTGCATCAAACCACATGACTAGGCGCTTAGATGCTTTCTCCGACCTGGATCGTACAATGGTCGGCGATGTGCGCTTTGGCGATGGCTCGGTTGTGGAGATCCGCGGCCGAGGCACAGTCATCTTTGCCGGGCGGAACGAGGAGCACAAGGCGTTCACCAGCGTCTACTACATCCCGCGTTTGAAGAACTCAATCATCTCCGTCAGGCAGCTCGACAAGGCTGGCTCAAAGGTGGAGGTTGAGGATGGCGTCATGCGCATCTAGGATCGGCAGCAGCGACTACTTGTCAAGGTGGAATGCGGGCACAGTCGGTTGTATATCCTGCGGCTGGCGATTGCCAAGCCGGTGTGCCTTGCTGCCCGAGCTGGATCGGAAGGAGTGTGGCTCTGGCACGATCGCTAAGGGCATCTCAACTTCGATGCGCTGCGGAGGTTGGCACGCGATGACATGGTGCGAGGTCTTCCCAAGCTGGACCACGTCAAGCAGATGTGTGAGACCTACATCACCACCAAGCATCGATGTGCTTCTCTCCCGGCTCTAGCTAAGTATCGCGCTGATGTCCCTCTTGAGCTCGTCCATGTTGACCTTTACGGCCCTATTTCTCTAGCTACACCAGGTGGAAGGAAATTCTTCTTGCTCCTCGTCGACGACTTCTCATGCTTCATGTGGCTTGAGCTCCTCTCCTCCAAGAGTGACGCTGAGGCTACAATCAAGAAGGTGCAAAGCTGGCGCGGAGAACCAGAGCGGACGGCGCCTTCGTGTCTTACACACCGACAATGGCGGTGAATTCATGTCCGTTGAGTTTGTGTGCTACTGTGCGGAGCAGGGCGTTGAGCGACACTTCAGTGTGCCATACACGCCGCAACAAAATGGCATAGTGGAGCAGCGGAACCAGACTGTGCTCGCCATGGCATGCGCACTACTGAAGCAGAGGCAGATGCCTGCGCTCTATTGGGGAGAGGCTGTCTGCACAGCAGTCTTCCTCCGCAACCGCGCCCCAATGAAGGCTCTCGACGGGAAGACGCCGTATGAAGCATGGACCGACAAGGAGCCGACCGTCTCCTTCCTGTGAACCTTCGGCTGTATGGTGTATGCGAAGGTTGTGAAGCCTGGCGTGTCCAAGCTTGATGATCGAAGTCGAGCAATGGTATTTATCGGCTATGCCGGTGGCCCAAAGGCATACAGGTTGCTGGATCCTACCACGGGCAAGGTGACCATGTCCCATGATGTGATCTTTGATGAATCCGCTGGCTGGAACTAGGAAGGCGCGGAGGCTGTCACTGCTGAGGCAGTAGCCTTCGATTTCCGGGTCGAGCGCATCGAGCATTGGGTGCTTGAGCCCGCCTCGAATTCATGGGACGGGGGAGTTCGCATGCTATCACTAGAGTCTGTTGCGCGCACACCGTCTCCTACTACAGCCGCACCCCCACCGCAAGCTGCCACTCCGGCGAGCCCGATCTTCGTCACGCCGCCACCGAATGATGATGACAGGCTGGATGTAGATCAAGATGATGCTCCAGTGCGCTATCGCATGATTGACGACGTATTGGGTGTTACGGAACCCACAACGGGTTTGGTAACTCGGGTGTGCGATGCCGAGCTCCATCTTGCGTGCACCGGGGAGCCGTCCATGTTCCAAGAGGCGGCTAAGGATGTAAGATGGAAGGCTCCATGAGCGAGGAGATGAAGGTTGTGGAGGAGAATGGCACCTGGGAGCTCATCGACTTGCCGCGCGGACATCGCCCGATCAGCTTGAAGTGGGTGTACAAGCTGAAACGGAACGAGGCAGGTGTCGTCGTCAAGCACAAGGTGCGCCTTGTTGCCAAGGGGTATGCCCAGCAGCCGGGAATCGACAGCGAGGACGCCTTCGCCCCTGTTGTGCGGCTGGAATCCGTGCGGCTGCTGCTCGCACTGGCTGGGCACAAGGGCTGGGCCGTGCACCACATGGACATCAAGTCCGCATTCCTGAACAGAGTGCTTCGTGAGGAGGTGTACGTGTCACAGCCACCAGGATTCGCCATCATAGGGAAGGAGAACAAGGTGCTCCGGCTCCACCAGGCACTCTACGGACTTCGTCAGGCTCCACGTGCATAGAATGCATGCCTTGACATCACGCTCAAGTCTCTCGGCTTCAAGCAAAGTGCACACGAGGCTGGCATCTATGGCCGCGGTGAAGGCGGTGCAGGGACACTTGTCGATGTCTATGTTGATTATTTGGTCATTACCGGCGCCTCAGACAAGGAGATTCATCGTCTCAAGGAGGAGATGAAGAAGCAATTCAAGATGAGTGATCTTGGTCTCTTATCATTCTACCTTGGCATGGAAGTGCATCAGACTATCGATGGCATCACGGTGAGCCAGGGGAGCTACACGCGGAAGGTCTTGGAGGTGGCAAATATGGCATATTGTAATCCTGTGCACACTCCAATGGAGGAGAGGCTCAAGTTGAGCCGCAACAGCGAGGCAGCAGAGGTCGACGCGACTTTGTATCGGCAGATTGTCGGTTGCTTGCGCTACTTGGTTCACACTCAACCGGACATAGCATTCGTAGTTGGTTATGTAAGCAGGTTCCTACAGCGTCCTACGAAGGAGCACATGGTTGCCGTCAAGCGTATCCTCCATTACATTGCTGGAACACTTAACTATGGCTGCTTCTATGCGCGTGGAAACGCAGCAAGTCTGAAGTTGATTGGCTACACTGACTCCGACCTCACTGGTGACATTGATACAAGTCGGAGTACATCCGGTGGCATCTTCTTCCTTGGGAGCGGGCCGGTGAGCTGGCACTCCCTGAAGCAGCGGGTGGTTGCTATGTCTTCGTGTAAGGTAGAGTACGTAGCAGCGGCGTCGGCGACAACTCAAGCTATTTGGCTGGCCCGGCTGCTTAGTGATTTCACTAGAGATCAAGCTGAGACAGTCGGGCTAAATATCGACAACATGTCCGCATTGGCGCTGATCAAGAATCCCGTCTTTCATGATAGGAGCAAGCACAAAAGGATCAAGTATCATTTTGTGCGAGAAGCATCTGAAGATGGTTCCATCAGTGCCAATTTTGTCGGGACACAGGACCAACTCGCAAACATCTTCACAAAGGCACTCGGGCGAGTTAGATTCCAGGAGCTGAGAGCTAGGATTGGAATGGTTCAAATTAATCAAACGCACAAGGATTAGGGGGAGATTGTTAGGTATTCCTTGCGCATGTATCTTGTGTTAGTCGGTTTGGCAGGTTTAGATAGAGTCCTAGTTTATTTCTAGTTTGTCTCTAGTTTACTTGGCCCTCAAGGCTTGTAATAGGCTATATATATTTGAGGAATAAACCATAAACGGCTACAGCTCCCGCAGCACCAAAATCCCTATTGTCGTCTATTTGTTTTCTTCTCTAAAATTCATCCGACAATAGTTCTAGATCCAACAAATTGTTAGTAAAATTGCCGAGAATGAAGCTTTGCACAAGCATTGGGAAGAATATCAAGAACAAAATCGGCAATGCCCAAAAGTTATGCAGAAGGAAGAGTCACCGGCTGAACAGATCTTGATGTTTGAAAGTAGAGCAATGATTACTTTAGAGCATAAATTCTAAGAAATAGAGCCCGTCAGACCCGCCTTTGTGGATCTGACGTGTGCATCGATCGACGCAGTCTCTGAGCCGATCGGCGCAGTCACGACAACGGGAGAACCGATCACCCTGACGACTCCGTCAAGTTGCAAGGAATATACCAAGATAGAAGTTGCAATTCTGGACAACCACCTGAAGGAATTTGAAGGCAACTTTGCTAAACCAAAGGAGGATAGAACGTTGGCGAATGCTAAACCACTTGATGAATTTGAGCTGATGGACTGGATTCCTATTGATTTTTGCAAGAGTTGCTCAATATGAGAAGATCCTTCAGTCCGCAAGACGCCCCCGAAGCCGGAATTGAGTATAATTTCCCAAGTAATTGCCTCAAGTCAGAAATTTTTGATCAAGAGATTATTAGGAGAGTTTTAGGGAAGCTTTACAAGGATAATATAGAGCTTGATGGAACAGAGGTGAAACAAGCGAAGAGATTGCTAGATAAATGCTTTGAGCCATCTCCCTACAAAGGATTATGTGGTGTGGACGCTATAGGTCTCACTGAAGAGGAAGAAGAAGAACCGTACATACTATATGAGATATCGGGGAAGAAATTTCTGAAAGCCTTGTGTGACTTTGGTTCCCATGTCAGCTTGATGAATTACGATGCATTCATGAGCATGACTTATGGAACTCAACAACGGCTGATGGGGATTGAACTTGAGCTCATCATGGCGGATGGAGGGAAGACCAAACCACTAGGAGTAATCAGAAATGTTGAAATTGAGATCAGCTCGAAAACAATACCGGTAGATTTCTTCATTCTAGACAATAAAGAAACTGGGGTTGAAGATATCATTCTAGGAAGGCCATTCTTAAGATTAGTACAAGCTGTTCTGGATGCTGGGAAAGGTCAAATTACGCTACACCTAGGAGAGGAAGAAGTACAATTTCAATTTAATGATCTGTCTCATCAAGACCCTTCTTACTATTAGGAATTCTACCCAGAGGAAGACGAAAAGATAGGGATGGATATGGGAGACCCACTGGACCACATCCTGTGCAGAACTGACAAGTATACTGCCAGCGCCAATCGGCGCAACGCTTGCACCGATCGGCTCAACCAGGAAAATCCTAATTTTGAACCTCTCGAGGAGGTGGATCCAGATGAAGCGCCAGAACTGGAACAGAAGGAACTTTCGAAGGATCTATGCTATGAATATCTAGGGAAGAATAGAACATATCCGGTTATTGTGAACAACGCCCTAACGAAAGAAGAAATAGAGAAGCTGCTTGCTATGCACAAAAGGTATAAGAAAGCCATTTGTCACACATTGGATGACATCAAGGGAATCAGCCCTGTATTTTGCGCCCACAAGATTAACTTGGAGGAGAATGCTAAACCAGTGGTTGAAGGAATGCGAAGGTTGAAGGAATCAATCAAGCCAGTGGTTAAAAAAGGAGATTTTGAAGCTACTTAATGATGTATGATCTACCCTATTGCTGATAGTGAATGGGTTAGTCTAGTATATTGTGTGCCCAAGAAAGGAGGGTTGACAGTAGTGCCTAATGAGAACAATGAGTTGATCCCTCAAAGGACTGTAACTGGATGGAGAATGTGCATAGATTACAGAAGTTTGAACGAGGTGACGAAGAAAGATCACTATCCTCTTATGTTCATTGACGAAATGCTTGAAAGTTTAGCAAAGAATTCATACTTTTGTTATTTGGATGGATATAGTGGTTTCTTTCAAATACCGATAAGACCAGAAGATCAGCAGAAAACTACTTTTACTTGCCCTTTTGGGACATATGCATATAGAAGTATGCCATTTGGTCTTTGCAACGCGCCCGCCACATTTCAAAGATGCATGAATGCAATATTCGCTGAATTCATAGAAGAGATTATGGAGGTATTTATGGATGACTTCTCCGTGCATGGTGCTGATTTTGATAGTTGTTTGAAGAATTTGGAGAAGGTTTCAAAAAGGTGTGTTGAATATGACTTAGTTCTTGATTGGGAGAAGTGTCACTTCATGGTAACAGAAGGGATAGTACTTGGTCATGTCATATCTAATAGAGGGATAGAGGTTGATAAAGCAAAGGTATCTACAGTTGAGAAATTACCTCCCACTACTGATCTTACAACTTTGAGGAGTTTTCTTGGATATGCTAACTTCTATCATAGATTTGTTAAAAATTATTTGAAAATTGCTAAGCCCCTGACAGAATTGTTGAAGCAAGGTACAAAATTTGTCATGGACGATGAAAGACTCTTCGCCTTCAGAAGATTAAAGGAAGCTCTATGCTCTGCACCCATTATGCAACCACCTGATTAGAGTTTACCTTTTGAAATTATGTGTGATGCAAGCGACTATGCAGTTGGAGCTGTTCTTGGACAACAGAAGGAAGGTAAAGTGCGTGCTATTTATTATGCTAGCAAAACTTTGAATGAGGCGTAGATCAATTATACAACAACTGAGAAAGAGATATTAGCTATTATATTTGATTTTGAGAAGTTTAGATTCTACATTCTAAATTCTAAGGTGATTGTATATACTGATCATGCTGCTATAAGATACTTGGTTTCAAAGAAGGAGTCTAAGCCTCGGTTAATGCGATCAGTATTGATTCTACAAGAATTTGATTTGGAGATTAGAGATAAGAAAGTAGTAGAAAATTCTGTAGCAGATCATTTATCTTGTCTTGAATCATCATCAACTGAGCCAATAAGAGATGAAATGCAACAAGAGCAGTTGTTTGTTGCATTTGATTGTAGAGAGAATTGGATGATGAATATTATCAAAGGTTTCAAGGGACAAACTGATCTGATGAACAAGAACACAAGGAAAAGAGTTAAGAGTGAAATAAGAAAATTTATATGGGCTGACCCATACTTGTATAGGTATTGCGAGGATGGCGCAGTACGGAGATGTGTACCTAGAGAAGAAAGAGCGAGCATTACAACAAAGTATCATTCTTCGAATTATGGGGGACATTATGGCTACTTCAAAACACAAGCAAAGGTATGGGCAGGTGGATTCTATTGGCCTACTATGCATGAAGATGCAAAAAGGTATGTTGCAACATGTGCTCAATGTCAACGAATAGAGAATATTAATAGTAGGAATGCAATGCCTCTTAAGTACAATCTTCAAGTCGATATCTTTGATGTTTGGGGTATGGATTTTATGGGACCCTTTGTGAATTCTCATGGTTTCGAGTACATATTGGTCGCCGTTGATTATGTCTCCAAGTGGGTCGAAGCAATGGCATGCAAGGCCAATACTACAAGAGAATCAAGGAGTATACTTCACGAGCAGATATTTCCTAGGTATGGAGTACCAAGGATAATAATTACAGAGGGAGGATCCTATTTTACAGGAGGAGAATTGTCGATGCTCAAGACCGGCAGTAAATATATAGGGCTACGTCGAGACCAAGAACTATGATGGTTACACAAAACGCCGAATTATACAGGTTCGGGCCCTCTCAATGAGAGTAAAAACCCTATGTCCTGTGTTCTGTGTATTGTATTGATTGTCACGAGATGTTGTGTTCCCCTCCCATGGGGGGTACCCTACCGCCTTATATATCTGGTCGGTAGGGGTTTCAGGCAGAGTCCTAGTGGTACTCTATAAGGATTCTATATGGCAAGTCTAATCTTTCTTGTCTTGCACTCCAAGCCGAGTCAGTCGGCTTCCTTGTTGATGAAGTACCCAGTCGGCCACCGACTTAGCCTTGTATGAGGATACCCGTAAAGCAAGTATCCCATAGAAACCCCCGAGTGCTTTCTGATTTTGAGCTTTAATTCTCCGAATGATCTAAAGATCATAAATTAGGAAGACCTCATTATCGAAGTTTCTGATAGATCTGGTGCACCGGTCAGGTGCACCTGATCAGGTGTAGCCCCCGACTCTTGTATAATTTGGAGACTAACAAATAATACAAGAGTCAAATTGTATTAGCTCTTATTAATTTGTTTATAGATATTCAAACCATCAAGTTTGAATCTTTTAGACCTTTGGTTATCAAACCCTAGGGTCCTATTGCTAAGTGACCACTTTGCCGACCGATCATCAAGCCGGCTGAGTGGCACATATTATTTCTGAGTGATGGGTCGGTCGGATTTTTATGACTCTAGTCATACTCTGTATTAAGCTAAATGACTTTAGTCATAATATAGCTTTTCCGTAATTCCAATCACCCATTTAAGTCCAAATTTGGTAATTCTGGTTATTTGACTTTAGTCAATACCATAATCTTTGAACCCGTAACCATATGACCATCAAGTCCTTTGCCACATGATCATCAAATCGCATAGATATGATGAAATAATTCTCGGGTACTTCTCATCAAAGAAGCCCCCGAGTCTCATTTTTCTAGGTTTGTAACCCTAATGGGCTTAAGCCCTTAATTAACCTTTAAGTTAACATTAAGGTCGCACTAAGGTACGGCCTACCCCGACCCATAGGACCCTTAGGTCAAAAAAGGCAAGGGTATAAAAGTCTGCACCAGGTTGACCCTCAGTCCATGCCGCATTTGCACGCGAACTCTTCGTCTTCCTTGCGCCTTCTCTGCTCTTGCGACTCCTCTGGTTTTTCGGCTAGGGTTAGCTTTCTCCCTTTCGGCCGCCATAGATCCCGCCGCGTTTAGCCCCCGAGCTTTGGCGATGTTTCTCAAACTCCTCCATCACGTCCAATCCTATTCATGATGGGTCGCAAGAGGACATCCATTTCAATCCTAGCTTCTTCCGCCGCCGCTGCCACCGCGTCGTCCTCGTCGGAGGTCAACATCCCGGAGCAACTTCAGGAGTTTTCGAAGAGCGGCCCTTCACAGGCTAACATGAACAATATGGTGGTGGATGGCATCCTTCCAGAGCAGGCTCGGATCGACTGGAAGGTACCTTGCGAATCCTGCCCCATCACCATTCACCAGCAGATCGTAGTGTTTTGCTCATTCTTTGAGCATGGCTTTGGAGTTCCCTGCTGCAGTTTTTTGCGCGGGCTCCTTTTTTTCTATGGGATTGAGGTTGTCAACCTCAATCCCAACTCCATTCTTCATATTGCCATCTTCATACATTTGTGCGAAGCTTTTCTTGGCACTCTCCCCCCATTTCAATATCTTCTGCCATCTATTTGTCCTCCGACCGCTGCCAACCAAGGAAAACCAAGTGGCCATAGGCGGAGTCAGCGTCCAGTTACGTAAGAAGGAGGCCTACATCAATGTCCCATTGAAGACCGGAAACAAGAATTGGAATGATGAGTGGTTCTATTGTGACAACCCTCCCACTGTTCTTGCCGACTTCACTGGTGCGAAGGCTACTCCTCAAACACATTGGTCAGAGAGGCCCGATTTGACCGATCCTCAAGTGGTCGCTCTGCTTAAGAAAATTGCCGATCTGAAGGCTGAAGGCGTCGATGGCATCACAGTCGCCAAAAGTTTTATCATCCGACGAGTTCAGCCCCTGAAGCTTCAATGTCAACCGGCATGGGACTATGTTAATGAGGATGAGACCAGGGAGGTGCCGGACCCACCGAATGGTGAACTTCGCCGAAGACGCTTGTTGAAGATGTTTGAAGGGGATATCCTTCATAACCATTCTTTGGTCAAAAAGGCGTATAACAAGGGCACAATGCGAGCCCGAGTAAGCCTTGGTCTGCCTTTAGCTATCCCTTGTTATCCTATCTTGATGTTGTACTCAATGTTTTGATCTTTATGCAGGTGCTGGATACTTATGTATCTCATCCCCCGCTCCCTCAGACCGATACTGAGGGACCTGACTATGTCAAAAAGACACCACCCACCGGCGCTGGGGGTTCAAGTTCCTCTGCAGGCGCTCGGCCAGTCAACATCACTCCTGTCGTTACTCTGGCCTCCCCTGACAAGCTTGAGAAGAGGACTATCGGGCGCCGACGCGAATATGTGGGGGACCAGGATGACGATGAAGAAATAACTGCCGCAGATGCTGGTCAACCTGCTCCAGCAACCTCCAACCGACCTTCAGACCGACCGGAGCCCCCGAGCCCAACTCAGAGGTCAACAGAAGAGGTGGTGCAGACTGGCAAGACTGACCAGCCCTCTCAAAAGAGGAAGGAGACTGATTTTCAGTCGATTTCTTCAAAGAAGAGGCTATGCCAGATCAAGCTCAAGAAGGCTCCCAGGTTTAATCTTTAAACCCTATACTCCTTGTCTCTTATTGCTGATCTCAACATTTCTTGATCTCTTGCTTCTATGTTTTTTCTTGGCAGTCAGACAAGTGATTCTCAGAGTTCTCAGGGATCTGAGGATACTCGGTCTGAGCTCCCACCTCGTCTGACTGGTGTGGCCCATTCGGCTGGCAAGTCTTCAAACACGCCAACCGAAGTAGATAAACCATTTGAAGAGACGGTACCTGCCTCCACTCCCGAGCCTCTTCCTCAGACCACTCCAACCAATGCCTCTTTGCCTCTTGACAAAGGTAGAAGGACTCTTCCTGTAGATATGCTTGTTCGGCCTGAGGTGGAGGATGTGGAGATTTTGCACCAACACCGAGAGTCCAGGAAGGTAACTCAACATTATGCTTTTACCTTGCTTCACTCTCATCTTTTAGCTCATTTATCTTCTGCATATCAGAAAGTGTATGCTCTTGTGGAGCGAAAGCAGGCTAGAGTGGAATATCTTGAAGCCAAAACTTTTGGTATGTCCTTGGTCGCCTAATCTTCTTATCTTTATGTTTTAGACTAACTTCTTATTCATTGACTTGCTAGTCACTGGTCAGCAACTCTTCAAGGCCCTAGAGGAAAACAAGAAGCTGTTGGCCGACTGACAAGAGATAAACAAGGTCTTAGACCAAGTTCGTGCAGATCTGGCTGGTAAGTTTTCCTACCATCCATATTTAGGCAATCTGCTGACCACTCTAACGCTAAAAGTTTTACTTTTAGCTCGTGATAAAAAAATCACCGATCTGGAGAAGTTGACTTCCAACCAGCAGAAGTTCGTTGACATCTTGAAGGTTGAGAAGGAAAGCCTCTCCAAATTGGTTGTAGAACAGAAGACCGAGATCACTCGGCTGTAGGAGGAGCTGAAGGGGATTGAAGCGAAGATAGAGGAGGCTAAGACTATCTCCAAATCCTTTAAATGTAAACTTGCCAGTAAGCCTTCGACTTCTTCCTTCTACTTGAATCTTCTGTTGATCATACTGACCAATAATTATATTTGCAGCTCTATCTTCCGTCGCTCGGCAAGCAATGAATTATGTTCATGCTAACCGAGTAGAGCAGACCGGTCACTCTCTGGACTACTTCTTGGAGCATGCATCAGAAGCCATTGCTTATAACAGTCGGCGAGTGGCGACCGAAGCCGGGAGTCAAGTGCTGGCGATTTGCCAATCCTGGTCTCCTGCTCTGCCATTGGACAAGATCAAAGAGGGCTTTAACCCCGACCTGACCGATGACCAATGTCAGCTGCTCCTGGATTCCATGCTAGAGACTTCCCAGGCCTTGGTCGAAAATATATAAATCAATCCGACCGTGCTGACTCCCCCAGCAACTCCAGAGGTCGAACTTCGGGCTGACTCTTCCTCTCATTCAAAGGAAATATAATCCTGTAATAGTGTAAAACATTAGTAGTGTTTTAGTAATGATACTTGTGTATAAACTAATCTTATGCTTTTATAGCTTTAGAAGTTTGACAAAGATATCATTGACATGTTACTATCAAGAGAAACAAAGATTGCATCGGTCTGTCATAACATATTAGGTTGTAACTCGTAACCGCGTAACAAACAGAATCGACCAATCGACACATGACCTCTCACACTTTTGGCTCTAGGTTTAGTGTAGTGGTAGTCTGATGTGCAGCACAAAGTATTTAACCATGATGTATAAGCGTAAGACCAAAATAATAAAGACCAAAACTCAAGATCTCAAGATCTCATGATAATAAGTCGACCAAAAAATAGACCAAAACCAAAATATGGTTAGACCGAGATGGGACATTATTGTTAGCCCCCTGGTTCGATTGTTTAATAGTATAAATTAAGGAATCGAGACAAATATAGAATGAAAATCATCAGAAAATCTTTCATTAAAAAATACCAAAGTTTCATTCATAAATAATGTATAAATACACAAAATAATAGCTAAGTATAGAAACGACGTAGCTGATTTATGTTCTAGGAGTTTGGAATATCATCGCCGTCTTCATACATTAGTCAGTAAGCCCCCGAGCAAGTGACTTCCTTCACTACGTACGGTCCTTCCCACTTTGGAGAGAGCTTATGATAATTCTTTGTCGATTGCACTTGGCGAAGCACTAGGTCTCCAACTTGAAAGTGGCGACTGCGGACATTCTTATCATAATAACAACACAAGCCTTGTTGGTAGAGTGCCAACCGAAATAGAGCGCGATCATGCAACTCCTCTACCGCAATCAAATCAATCTCTCGATTCTCCTCAGAAAGCTTTTCATCGTACTCTTGAACTCATGCCAAGACAAGACTGACCTCGGTCGGCAACATAGCTTCTGAGCCATAGACCAATGAAAAAGGTGACTGTCCAGTAGCCCGACTGGTGTTTGTTCGAAGCCCCCAAAGGATTGAAGGCAACTCTTTGACCCACCGACCGACATAAGGTTTGAGTCTGTCAAATATCCGCGGCTTTAATCCTTGAAGAATCATACCATTGGCCCGTTTGACCTGCCCACTGCTTTTCAGATGAGCCACTGATGCAAAGTGGATCTTTATTCGCATCTCATCAGCAAAGTCCCGGAACTCCACTGAAGTGAATTGAGTGCCAATATCGGTAATGATATCATGAGGAACTCCAAACCGAGTGAATATATCTTTGACAAACTCGATCGCCTTCTTGGATGTAATCTTGCTGACCGGCTTCGCTTCAATCCACTTGGTGAATTTGTCGATAGCAACAAACAAATAAGTAAACCCGCCTGGCGCTTTCTTGAAAGGACCGACAATATCAAGCCCCCAAATAACAAATGGCCAAGTGAATGGTATCATGTGAAGTTGCTGTGAAGGCACATGTGTTTGTTGAGCGAAGAATTGACAACCCTCACACTTCCAAACAACTTGGTGTGCATCTTCGACCGCCGTGGGCCAATAAAACCCTTGCCGGAAAGATTTGTCGACCAAAGTCCTGGAAGCTGCATGATTGCCGCATATTCCCGAATAAATCTCTTCTACCAACTGCTGGCCTTCAGGAATTGAGATGCATCACATCAAAATGTTGGAACCACCCCTTTTGTAAAGTTGGTCCCCCACCATCAAGTATCCTCGAGATCGGATCTTCAACCTTTGTTGCTCATCAGGATTCGAGGGCAGCGTTCCCTTATCCAAATACTGGATGAGTGGGTCACGCCAGTCAGTCTTGGAGACGTCGTCGCCAACAAGATCAGCAACAATACTCATCAACACGTCCGACCAGGGAGAAATTGTTGGGGAATCCAGAACATGTAGGAAAACACCCGGCAGTACTGTAGACCGAGATGATCCTATCTTGGCTAACTCATCAGCCGCCTGGTTATTATCTCGGAGAACATGTGTGAACTTCAATCCATCAAACTTGTCTTCGAGTTTTCACACTTCTTGGCAATAAGCACTCATGTTATCATCTACACAGTTCCAATCCTTGGTGACCTGATTAATGACCAAGGCCGAATCAGCAAATATGTTGATGCGCTTAATGCCAAGTGACACAGCAATGCGCAGACCGTGTAGGAGAGCTTCATATTCTGCAGCATTATTAGACGCGTGAAACATGATTTGAAGGACGTATCGAAGCCTTTCTCCAGTAGGCGAGATAAATACAACTCCCGCACCTGTCCCTTGTAATTGAAGGGAACCATCAAAGTACATTTTCCAGTACTCGATATCCTAGGCAGTAGGAGGATTTTGAATCTCTATCCACTCGGCAACGAATTCAGCTAACGCTTGTCCCTTTATAGCTGACCGAGGCGCGAACGTAATAGTATACTGACCAAGTTTGACTACCCACTTGGCTATTTTTCCTTCAGCTTCTCGGTTATGTAACACCGTCCCGAGTGCAAAAGAAGTTTGAACTTCAATTGGATGAGCTTGGAAATAGTGCTTCAACTTCCTCGAGGTGATCAATAATGCATATATCAACTTCAAGATCTGCTGGTAACTTGTCTTAGAGGCGCTGAGAACCTCACTCACAAAGTAGACCGGATGCTGTACTTTTTGCACGTGTCCCTCTTCTTCTCGATTGACTGTCAAAATAGTACTCACAACCTGGGTTGTGGCTGAGATGTAAAGCTGATGTTTTTCTCCTGGCTCCAGAGGCACCAACACTAGAATACTGCTGAGATGAATCTTTAATTTGTCCAGTGTCGACTGCGCCTCCTTTGTCCAAACAAAGCCGTCCACCTTTTTAAGCAGTCGGAAGAGTGGTAACTCCCTAACCCCCAGGCGAGAAATAAAGCGACTCAAGGATGCCATACATCCGGTCAGCTGATGAACGTCCCTTTGAGAATTAGGCGGCTTCATATCAAGGATTGCCTTGATTTTATCTGGGTTAGCCTCTATACCTCGTTTTGAAACGATGTAACCGAGTAACTTTCCCAATGGAACCCCAAAAACACACTTTTTAGGATTCAGCTTCATTGAATAATTTCTCAGATTGTCAAAG
Source organism: Eleusine coracana subsp. coracana (assembly GCA_032690845.1). NCBI lineage: Eukaryota > Viridiplantae > Streptophyta > Magnoliopsida > Poales > Poaceae > Eleusine > Eleusine coracana. The sequence goes on along the minus strand of CM064422.1, from coordinate 34,515,778 downwards.
GTTTCTGCCAGGTCAGAGAGAAGTTCTTCGACTTTCCGAGTCTTGACAACAATATCGTCAACATACGCTTCAGCGTTCCGACCGATCTGAGTGGCAAGGCAGCGTTGAATACCTTGTTGGTAAGTCGCGCCAGCATTTTTTAGACCGAACAACATAGTGATATAGCAATAGGCGTCGAAGGGTGTTATAAAGGAAGTCTTGATCTGATCTTCGACTCTTAGTGGGATCTGGTGATAGCCTGAATAGGCATCCAGAAAGCTTAAAAGCTTACACCCGGCTGTCGAATCTACAATCTGATCAATACAAGGAAGAGCGAAGGGGTCTTTTGGGTAGACCTTGTTGAGATCGGTATAATCAACACACATCCTCCACTCTTTATTGTTTTTAGGTACAAGGACTGGATTTGCTAACCAGTCGGGATGATACACCTCCTTTATAAACATAGCTTCTAACAATCTAACTATCTCCTTCTTCATAGCGTCCTTGCGGTCTTGCGCAAATCTTCTAAGCCTTTGGCGAACGGGGGTAGCCCCTAGAGGTACCCTTAACACGTGCTCAATCTTTTCCCTAGGAACTCCCGACATGTCAGATGGTTTCCATGCAAAGATATCCCTATTTTCCTGGAGGAAAAGAGTGAGCGCGAGTTCCTATTTTTCATCAAGGTTAACCCCAGCATAAGTCACCTTATCAGGGTCCTCAGGATTGAGTGAAATCTCCTTGGTTTGGATATCATCGGTCTGGATCTTGTCCTTGGTAGGTTTCTTTGTCGGAACCTCCGCTTCAGTCTGCTCCTCTATACCGACTGCCTTCTGGATCTCCTTTTGGTCTGACAGCATCAACTGTTTGGTAGCCATCTCACAACTCTGCACATCGCAATCAAAAGAATTCCAAAGATCAGAGTGAAGGGAGATTATTTCGTTCGGGCCTGGCATCTTGAGGGTGAGATACGGATTTGCAGAATAGCCATAAACCAAGCCATCACCGGTCGACCGATGATAGCATGGTATACTGACTCGAAGTCTGCCACCTGGAAGAGGATACGCTCTGTCCTAAAATTGTCGCGGGTGTCAAAGGTGACTGGCAGACTGATTTGTCCAATTGGGACTGAAGTTTTGCCAGGCACAATCCCATGGAAGGGTGAAGAACTCGGTTGGAGGTCATTGGTTGACAGACCGAGCTCTTGAAGAGTCCTGGTGAAGATTAGGTCCAAACTGCTTCCTCCATTGATGAGTACTCTATTGAACTTCACCTCCATCATAGTCGTAGCAAGCACCAATGGGTAGCGACCTGGTTTTGGTAGATGTTTTGGATGGTCCGACCGATCAAAGGTGATTGGCATCTCAGACCACATCATGTACTGAGGCGTAGTTGGCTCCACCGAGTTAATCTCTCGAAGCTCTAACTTTTCCTTGCGCTTGGACGTATAGGCATCCGGGCCTCCAAAGATGAAGTTTACTTCTTTACAGGGCTCCTGGAACTCTCCTGAATCATCATTGTCATCATCATCCTTGGGCTTGTCTTTGTTGCTGTTGTTGTGCCTCGGGGGATCTTTGGTCACCTTGAGCGTAGCTGTTGGAAAACCCTTCAGATAATAGCAATCCTTTGCTTTGTGGTTTCCCTTGGGGTGCCAAGGGCAAAGGCCACTCAGCAACTCATCAGTAGATGACTGGTTCGTTCGAGGATTCTTCCAAAACCGGTCCACTGTGTTGATAGCATTGTCAGGTTTTCTCTTCTTGTCCTTCTTGGAGGACTCAGGCTTGTCCGACCGCTTCTCCTTGCCCTTTCCTCGGATATCATCAAGTGCAGACTGTCCTGATGCATATTTATCAGCAATCTTGAAGCACTCTTGAGCGGTGAGCTTGAGTGTGACAACCCTACTCCGAAAAGTAGAGTATGTCGCACAGGATCGTCTCGGGAGATGGTTAACGAAGTAACCATACATAGCATTCACACATGAACATTCATCGTTTACAAAGATACATCACTTAGAGGAGTAATATAACAAGTCCGATGTTCAAATTAAGCTGAGTTCAGATCTGATACATAATATGAGTCCTTGGTACATATTACATAATTTAGCGGAAGCGATGAAACGACAAAACACGATGTTGCCTACGTGAACCATGCCAGCCCTATGGCGATGGCTCACTCACCACGGTTAGGAGAACTGGGGACCCATTCGATGGTCCAGTTTTGAGGCTCCTCACCTTCCCACACAACCTTATTACAACCATCACAATAGATCGCTTGAGGAAAACCTGAAAAACAACATCAACGCAAAGCCTGAGTATCTAACATACTCCACAAGACTTACCCGTCAACCGGTTTACTAAAACCGACTCCTAGTATGCAAGGGGCTGACCGGGTTTATTTGATAATTGCATAAAAAGCTCCTATTAGTTCTATGCTGCACTTTCAATTTCCTTAAACAAGATTTTACTTTGCTTATTGTAGAACACAGCTATGGTGAGTCTAGCTAGCTGCTAAGACATGAATATAGCTGAGGAGCAATACATCATAGCATTGTGTATCCATAGCGTAAATAAATTTCAGAAACTTAACCACAACTTTACTACTTAACATATCATTGCCGCTGCTCGAACACGAGGTACTCATAACCGTGAGGGACGACAATTTGAATTGATTTACATCCTGTAGGGAAAACCTAAATACACGACATACGCATCATTTAAGAACACGTATGGCCACCGTTCGCAAGATTGCTATAAAGTCGATCCGGGGCCATAGATCCCGAGTACACGTCCTCCCCGCTATACAGTACTTCGTATCCGAGGCTTAACCCATGCACTCTCCAGCGGTCCTCAAACTTGTGCATCCACCGTGCTGTTCACATCACCTCTGGATCGATGAGTATGGCCGTCCAACAATATGGCGCCCAAGTTACTAGGTTTACCAATTCCCATAATAAAGGTATGCACTTGGTACAGTTCAATACTTGTTCGTGGAGTTGCAACGATAGGTGCTCCATTTTTATCAAGTTCATCAACCAATTGAACCATAGTTGAATCTATAACCTACCGTTGACTCCACTAGTTTAAGCATAGCATTTGCTAATGGAAAAGCTTACTAACATACTAATCATAGGTCATTGCTGGAGTATGCAAGTGTGTTTCATCCAAGTCCTACACTTAATGCACAATACAATATTCCTAACTTGTGATAAAGAAAAAGGACTCGAATGATAAAATGGGTTATGCACCGGGGCTTGCCTTGGGTGTGATCATAGTTAGCGTCATCACCAAAGTGCACTTCAGCTCCTTGCTGGTCCGGTGTGATCTCCTCGGTCTCGATTCCTATATGGAATGGACATGCATCAATGCTAAGGAATACATAAGGTTTCATGGAGTTTTCTTAATTAAAGATGGAATGCATGGCATGAAGATTCATGGTACTTCCTCAACAAATAAATTAATGAACTAACCACTCATCCATGAATAGGGTTGCATACTTAAGTATGACATGGTAGCCACTGAATTTGAAGGGGACAAATTTCTAATTACTAGAATGTAACTTTTAATTATCACAGTGTTAGTGTATGTCTACTTTAACATGAGCATGGCCTAGGTGTTGATTAAATGACCTCACATGCTGATGAGGATATGACAATGTAGTACTTAGGGTCAAATTTCAGGAAGTTTATTTTTGAGCCACTTAGCTACAGTGACCATGTCCAAACTAACACTATACCTAGACATGGCATTTTTAATTTCATCACTAGTTCTAGCTCATATAGTTAATCAAGAACCAAAGCATAGAACTGAAATAGGAGAATTTCTACTGTAATGTGAAGCTGAGTTATTTTCCATGGACTTCCAGAAATTAATTTATTCCTACTTTCCTTAACTATACACATGAAGTAACATTTATATGAAGAAATTCCTAGTTAATTAACAATTGATCAAATTCGACAGCACATTTGTACTTCGGTAGCTTCAAATTTTTAATGGGATATTTCATAAGTGTACAAGTGAATAAGGAACAGGAATGCCAACTTTCATGAATAAATTCCTAGCCAATAATTTATATAAATTCAATTACTAAAAACGAGGATTATGCAATAATACTAAGAATATCCATGAAAATGGAAATGTGCTTTTGCAGAAAGTTAGAGATGCCATGAAATGCTTACTGAGCAAATTTCATGAATTTAGCATTTATACATAATTACTTATGAATTTATTAAGCAAATTAGGGTTGTGACTTTGATCGATTAAATAAATTAATTTACTGAATAAACTTGGACTTGATCCTGTTTTTCTGGTAGAGCAAGATTTTAGGAGTCGAACAAAATTAATTTCATAATTTTTGGCCTTGGATTTCTCGAGATATTAAATTTTGAAGTTTATTCAAAGTTCACTGTTATTTACAGTTTTGCCACTGGGTTCAAATCCTATCAGACGCGCGCGCGCGGCGGCCGGCGACGGCGAGCTCGGGCCAGCGGCTGGTCTTTGGCACGGCGGGGGCTCGCGTGCGACTCGGATGGCCTCCATGCCAAGGGGATCTCGGGGAGGGGGTCAGAGGGGGAAGTGGCTCACCGAAGATCGCCGGTGACGACGCGCGGTGGCAGGGGCAGCTCCGGCGAGGCCCACACGACGGTGTTGAGGGGGAGACAGGCTAGGGTTCGATCGACGAGCTCCATGGAGGCTTGGGGACGGTCGGCGTCGAGGAACTCGTCGAGGGGGAAGGCCGGAGGTGGGTTCCCGTCGGCGTGGGTGTCGGATCCCGGCGGCGGCGACTCCGGCTTCGCAAAATCCGGCGAGGGCACTGCACAGGGGAAGGAGGGAGTCAGAGGGGAGTGGGGTAGGGTCCATGCTCGTCGATTTGCAAAGAAAGAGGGGACGGAGAGCTTGCCTAGGCAGAGCTCTGAGCGGCGGCGGCCATGGCGGCGAGAACAGGGCACTGGCGCGGGTTTCGCCGGGGAGAGAGGGGAAGAAGGGAGTGCCGGTGCTCGGGGGTGATCTGGAGTGTGCAAGAACAGGTTGCGAGTTGAGAGAGTGAGAGAGATGAGGCTGGGGTGCTGCTGCTGCTGCTGCTCCTTTTTGACTCGGCCGGCGGGGGAAGGAGACCGAGAGCGGGTGAGAGAGAGAGGGAGAGAGAGGACGATGAGCTGTGGGCTTGAGGTTGGTTCGCCGGCGAGGAGGCTTCAAAGAGGCCGGTGGCATAGGAGGAAAAGGTGGCGGAGCAGTGGCCGGCATGGGGCACCAGTGATCGGCGGTGGCACAGGGAACCCGGGTACGCCGGTGTCAGGTTGGGATTGGCCAGGGGAGGGAGAAGGCTTGACCCGGTTTTAACCCTGGACCCCGACTCGGGTTTGGTACAATTCTACACGTTCCCCTGCTCCAAACTTGACAAAAATTTTTGTGGGGGCTCAAGAGAACGTGTGCTCCAACTTTGCTTTTGGGTTCACCAGCTAAATTTGCTTTGATAAATTATGAAAATTCCAAACCCGAAACACACCTTTCTGACTTTGGAGGAATTTTTAAGGGTATCGATTTGTTACCAAAAATTCTGGTAAAATTCTAAAAATTCTCTTTCATTGTGGCCATTCAGAATATGCAAAAATATTGGAGTACTTCCATGTGTTTTGATAATGTTTGGGAGTGACCCATATTTGAATATTCTTGAATTTAATTAAATAGGTTTCTTTTCTTTATTCTTTGGCACATGGATTAATTATACTTTTGCTTAGTCCCTAATTGATGTTAGGTTTAGTTAACTTCATTTTGTGACATGGGATGTCATATTGAGATCATGGTTCCTCCAACCGATTTCCCGGACCAGATCGTCACTGTGAATTCCACCCAGGAAGGCAGTAATGATTTGCTGATCGGGGATGTTGGGGATCTCAGTCTTCTTAGCGCAAAGCCGCTTGATGTAGTCGCGAAGAGGCTCGTCACCCGTCTGCTTGATCCGTGTGAGGTCGAGGTGGTTGTCCGGTCGGTTGCAAGTTGCTTGGAAACTTTCTATGAGTTTCCTGTTGAGGTCTCCCCAAGATGTGACTGACTCCTCAGGTAGAGATGTGAGCCATATCCGAACGACAGGATCTAAGTAGACTAGAAGGTAATTAGCCATTACGTAGGGATCACCTCTAGCCGACCGGATCGTTGTGCTATAGAGTTGTAGCCACTCTCGGGGGTTGGTTTGTCCATCATATTTTTTGATGGGAACCGGCTTAAATCCTTTCGGCCATCAAGCAATGCGAAGCCGAGGGACGTAAGCCTTGATGCCATCGATCTCGTCATCAGTCGGCGTTGGTGACCGCCTTTGCCGGTCTGAGGAGGTAGTTGGGCAACGACGGTGGCGTGGGCCGACATCCTCATCATGATGACGTCGTCGATTGCCATCATTATCGCGCCGATCCCGAACATCATGTCGACGTCGATCGTCGTGGTTGTCTCTTAGAGGAGGATTCTGACGATCATCTCATTGGTTGTCCCGTCGGTCTTCCCGGCGGTTTCCTCTAGAGGGGGGATCTTGGTGATCCTCCCATCGGTCTTCTCGTCGGTCATCCCATCAGTCTTCCTGTCGGGCATCCATCCTTCGTTCATGACGTTCTTCCTCATAGTGTCGATTGTCCTGAGCGTGCTCCTTGTGGTGAGAGTTGATGGTGTCTTGTCCATCACAGAGGCTGAGAGAATTTCTCAGGTCTTCATGCCTACGCCAACCCTGAGGAGATGCATGGCTGGAACTTGCGACCGACTGAGAATTTGCAGCATATTGCGCTGCTACAGCCTTGAGCATAGCCATCGCCTTCTGCATAGCAGGAGTCTGATAGTGGGTGTCAACCATTAACGTGTCAAGCAATGTCTTGGCCCTGGTGATGTTGTTCTGTGGGGTGTGGTAGACCTTAACACCATCCACTTCAAGGTCAGGGCTGAGATCTAGTCGGCGTGCGTTGCGCGATCCGCGTGACCCTCTTGGTCAACGGCGGTCTAATCTTTCTTGTCTTGCACTCCAAGCCGAGTCGGTCGGCTTCCTTGTTGATGAAGTACCCAGTCGGCCACCGACTTAGCCTTGTATGAGAATACCCGTAAAGCAAGTATCCCACAAGAATTTACTAGATTTTTAGCTAAATCTAGAGTTAAACATAGAATTGGAACAACCTGCCATCCCCAAAAGAATGGATAAGCATAAACATCAAATAAGCAATTAAAGGGAATTCTGCAGAAGATTGTTACAAAGGAAGGAAAGGATTGGGCCATGAAACTTAATGGAGCGTTATGGGCATTTAGAACGGCATTCAAGACACCAATTGGTATGACACCATATCAATTCATCTATGGGAAATCACATCACTACCAGTGGAATTGGAACATAAGGCTTATTGGGCTATAAAGGAAATGAATTTGGATCTTGATGCCGCCGGCGTGAAAAGAAAGATACAAACAAGCGAATTGGAAGAGATGCGATTACGTGCATATGAAAATACGGCCATATATAAAGAGAAGACAAAGAAGTGGTACGATAAGAAGCTTTTGAAGAAGGAATTCAAGGAAGGAGATCGGGTGCTCCTATTTAATTCGTGATTTAGATTATTTGGTAAAGGCAAACTGTGAAGCAAATGGGAGGGACCTAATCTTGTGAATACGGTGTTACCTTCGGGAGCTGTAATCATAATGGATGGTAAGAGAAACAAGTACACGGTGAATGGACAATGTCTAAAGGTATATCTAGAACCCGACACATTTGAATTAAAATCTGTTGATGTGTATTTCACTGCTTAGTGCCCCGTGTGGTTGAGCTTAACGACGTAAAACAAAAGGTCTGTATGTTGATTTCCATAATTTTTCTATTTCTGATTTGGTAATTTAGTGTACCACGCCGATCGGCGCGGGCCTATGTCGAACGGCGCAGCCCTGCACCGATCGGCGCGGCATAGTCTTTTTGGTTTCTGAGTCGGTTTTGGACCTTGCCTTTTTAAGTCTCGTTAAATTCCACGATTAAGATATAGAGTCCTAGTCCAGTTGGAAATCAAGGGATATAAATATGAGAGGACAGCAAACCCACGGATCAACTCGCATTACATCATCACAAGAACAAAACCCTAAGAGCAGAAGCGATGGAAGGCGGCGCATCGGACAGCAACTAAGGCGGCGCCGATCGGCGCGACTCTTGTGCCAATCGGCTCGGTGGCGGATTTTTGCAGCCCTCTGCAAATTGGTCCTGGGAAGAAGTCGACGAAGTGCTGACGCCAACACCAGATGATCCTCTCATCTAGTCAAACCTATGGAAGGAATTCATGAAGAAAAGCAAAGCTGACACGTGGAACACCAAAAAGGTGAAGATGGACAATGAACTTCGAGAGATGATGAAGAGAGTATTTGTGGGACATATGTACCCGGGATACTTAACCACTTGGCTAATTGGCCGAGTGGGCCCGGGGCTCAGGTATGGAGTATTCGTCCCAGAAGATATTTACTGAGATACTTGTTTGAGTAGCCGGCAAGTTAGGTTAGCAGATATGTTGGATAGATAGAATCTGTTGTAACCGACTAAAAGATTACCATGTAAATCCCTGCCCTTCGGATATATAAGGAGGGCAGGGGGCCTTTGGCAAGAGACAGACTCATATTGGAACCCTAAATCCAGTGCAAACCCTAGCAATACAGAAACACCAAACAGGACGTAGGGTTATTATCCTTCGAGAGGCCCGAACCTCTATAAACTTTGTGTCATGTGTCCATCGATCTTTCATACTCATACGCATACCTAGATCTACTATCGAGAATATCTTTCGACAGTTGGCACGCCAGGAAGTGGCAGCGTTGAGTGTAGCTTCGTTGAAATCAATGGCTTTCATCGACATCAAGTTTCACCCTGGAGACAAGATCTGCTTTGGCATCGTCAGCCTCGTCACCGATCAGCATGGGAACCTCATCAAGCATGAATGCATGGCCCACTCGGTTGCTGCCATGGCTATCAGAGCAATCCGGCCGGCCAATTCCCGCTTGGCCTTGACAACGCGGCGACAGTTTTCTAGGCGGAAACCCTCTCGGGCGGCAACTCAACATTGTCCGCAACGCCCCGATTGACAACCTTGGTCAATTCGGGTTACACTACGGTTGATCTCCCGGCTCATCACATGGATCAGTCGGATGAAGATCCCAAATTTTTCGACGAATCAAGATTCGTTGCAGCAGTCGGCCTTGAAAGCGAGTCACTCTTGGACTTGATTGAAGAGTCGAGTGATTCAGAGAGTTGTTCCTCGGATTTTCACGAGGTATTCATGGTGGCACCTGCTGCCCAGGGGTAAGGAGACGGCAAAACATCGGCGGATGCTGCCGCGCGCGGTACCACGCGACGCATAGACGGACATGAAACCGACCTCGAAGACGGTGATCCAGATGCCGCCACTCCTCTGTTTTGAAGACCGGATGCTCAATAGAGACCCCGAGTCGTGCAAAACCTAGATATAGGAGACCTCACCTTAAAGCTTGATGGTGAAGACGTCTTCAAGACCGCACAGCACAACATCATGGTCACGGTGACCCTCCTGCAAACAATAGAGCCCCTGCTCCAGGTCTCCCCAGAGCTGACACCTCAGGTTAACCAATTGAAAGCGCACATCAGGGCCGTGGTTGTACTGGAGATGCATGCGGCACGATCAACACCGAGTTAATCAGTTTCTGGGGCCGCTAGTTCGGTACCCAGGGAGGATAGAAGAGACCGACAGCGCTCCAACCGGGAGGCAACCCCGCCTACTGTCCCCAGGCGTAGGCCCATTGCAGAGTACCATGATCGGCATTCAAGTGCCGACATGCGCAACGGCATACCACCACGTGATGCGCGAGTCCGATGGACAACAGATACTAGGAGCGCGATGATGCGGCCCGCCGAGAGTACGAAGATGAGTGACATCGGCGCGTTTATGTTGACTATGAACGTGACAATAGGCGGCAGCCACATAGAGATGATCATTACAGTGATCGACGGGACGAGGGCCACCGCGATGATAGATCTCGCCGAGAAGCCGGCCGTGAACGAGAATGGACTCCGGCCGCCGACGATTATGACGAGGAGGCTGGCATCCGAGCCTTCACTCGGGAACTTCGAACCGTCAGCTGGTCGGTCGGCTTCAAGCCAGTCAGCATTGAGAAGTTTGACGACAAGACGGATCCGTGCAACTGGCTTCACGTCTATTCGACAGCCATACGAGCTCTCGGCGGCGATAGCTTTGTCATGGCCAACTACTAGCATGTTTGGTTAGCCCCAGCGGCACGAACCTGGCTCACTAATCTGCCCGACAACTCTATCACCTCCTGGGCAGATCTCTGTCGGCTGTTCGTGGCCAATTTTCAAGCCACCTTCGATAGGCCAGGGAATCACTGGGAACTCGGCCAGATCAAGCAGCAGGACCGGGAACCACTTCGAGAGTACATCCAATGCTTCCGTTGAGCGAAAAATACCATCCCTAACATCTCAGATGCTCAAGTTGTCGCCGCCTTCCAGGGAGGACTCCGCAACGATGACCTAATAAAGAAGATTGGGAGGTTGGATGCTGTCGGCGGACTGTCAGCCAAAGAATTATTCACTATGGCCAACAACTATGCTACCGACAATTCGGCTCTATTTCAAGTTGACCAGTACAAGGAGGCGACCCCAAGGAACCAGTCGGGTCCGTCAGATTACAACAAGGATGGCGATAGGAAGCGCAAGCAAGACCAAACGGTGGCCAACACCGAGCGCCCGACCAGGAGGAAACCAGTCACTCAGGATGACTTCAACAAGATGCTTGATGGCCCTTGCCTACTACATGATGGAGACCACAAAGCCAGGGAATGCTTCAAGCTGAAAAACTTCGCCCATTATGCCTTGAAGGTCTGCAAAGAACATCCCTAGATCCCCACGGGTGGCAGAAAGGACTCGGACAAGGATAACTAAGACGAGGATAAGGAGGACTTCCAAGACCCCGAATGCGAGGTCAATTACATCTGTGGCCGGTCTACGGCCGACTCGAAGCGCCAGCAGAAGATCCTCTCAGAGAGGTCCACTCGGTCTCACCAGTGGTACCACAGTATCTACGATGGTCAGAGGTTCCAATTACTTTTGATCGGTCCGACCAACCGGATCACATCCCCAGGCCCGAGAAATATCGCTTAGTGCTAACGCTGGCTGTTAACCGAGTCCAGTTAAATCGGGTACTGGTAGATGGTGGTAGCAGTTTGGACATGCTTTTTGTGAAAACCTTCAAGGAGCTCGGCATACCCTTGACCGACCTCAAGCCAAGTCGATCGCCGTTTCATGGTGTGATCCCGAGTATGCAAACAGTCCCTCTGGGACAAATCACTCTGCCTTTGACTTTCGGCACTCGGGAGAACTATAGGAGGGAGCTCATTACCTTCGAGGTCACCGACCTCGACTCTACGTATCATGCCATTATAGGGCGGCCAGCCATCGCTAAATTCATGGCGGTACCTCATTATCCTTATATGATGATGAAGCTGCCAGGACCAAACGGAGTCATCTCAATCCACTCAGATGTGCGGACCTCATACGACTGCGACAACGATAGTTGTGAGTTGACCGAGAAGATAGTAGCAGCATCAGAGCTGGCTGAGCTAAAGGAAGCGATCGCAACGGCGGAGGAGGCCATGCTTGACCCTGCTCCAAGGAAAGCGCTGAAGACTACGATACAGGTAGACGCCATGGAGTCCAAAAAGATTAGCCTAGATGACAATGATGTATCCAAGACCACCAATATTGGGGTCAATTTAGGTGATAAATAGGAAAGCGCGCTCATCCTTTTTCTTAGAAATAATAAAGATATATTTGCATGGAAACCTTCTGACATGCCAGGTGTTCCAAGGGAAAAGGCTGAGCACAAACGTCACGTCCGCGTAAACACCAGGACGGTAAGGCAATGGCTTAGATGATTCTCGCAAGACCGAAAGGATGCGATTTGGAAAGAAATTGGCTGACTGCTGGCAGCCGGTTTTATTAAAGAAGTTTTCCACCCTGACTGGTTGGCCAACCCAGTTCTAGTGCGGAAGAAGAATAAGGAGTGGCGGATGTGCGTGGATTAGATTGGCCTTAACCAAGCTTGTCCGAAAGATCCGTTCACTCTCCCATGTATTGATCAAGTGGTCGATTCGACGGCTGGATGCGCTTTGTTGTGCTTTTTAGATGCCTATTCAGGGTACCATCAGATTCCCTTAAACCATTCTGACTAGCTCAAAACCTTGTTCATCACGCCGTTCGGAGCCTTCTGTTACACAACAATGCCCTTTGGCCTGAAAAACGCTGGTGCCACCTACCAGCAGACTATGCAGCGATTTTTGGACAACCAGATAGGCAGGAATGTTGAGGCTTACGTCGAGGACGTGGTAGTCAAGACTTGGCTCTCCACCGACTTGATATCCGACCTAGATGAAACATTCGGCAACCTTCGGAAATACAACATGAAGCTAAATCCAGAAAAATGCGGCTTTGGGGTCCCATCAGGAAAATTACTCGGTTTTCTGGTATCACACAGAGGAATTGAAGCTCATCTAGAAAAGGTAAATGCCATATTATGAATGGGACCTCCACATTCGCAAAAAGACATTCAAATGCTCACTGGTTGTATGGCTGCGCTCAGTCGGTTTGTATCACGACTCGGCGTCCGAGGGTTACCCTTTTTTTGATTACTCAAGAAGCAAGAATCACTCACCTGGAATGATGACGCACATAAAGCCTTGGATGATTTTAAGGCTTACATTAGTGGTCCTCTAGTCTTAACTCCCCCAGAGCCAAAGGAACCTTTGCAACTGTACATTTCCGTAACGAAACATGTTGTCAGTACTGTGCTGGCGGTGGAACGGGCGGAAGATGGCAAGGCTGAAAAGGTGCAACAACCAGTATATTTCATCAGTGAGGTCTTATCGGAATCCAAGGTATGATATTTCTAGCTTCAGAAATTAATTTATGCATTACTGATGACATCTAGGAAGTTGAAGCATTACTTTGAGGATCATCCAATTGAGGTCCACATGTCGTTCGACCTAGGCGAATTGCTGCACAATAGAGAGGCCACTAGGAAAATCGCCAAATGGGCCGTCGATTTTGGATCATATGATATCACCTTTAAGTCACGCGACTCGATCAAAGGTCAAGCATTGTCGGACTTCGTCGCCGAGTGGACAGAATATGAGTTACCTCCCGACTCACAAGAATTATGCTATTGGAAGATGGCGTTTGACGTCTCCTTACAACTGGAAGGTGCCAGAGCAGGAATCATACTGGTATCTCTTGACGGAGCCAAGTTGCGGTACGTTCTTCGAATGCACTTCTGTGCCTCTAACAACGCCGTAGAGCATGAAGCACTGTTACATGGACTTCGGACAGCTATCTCACTCGGCGTCCAAAGGATAAGCGTCTCTTGCAACTTGGCGCTAGTTATAAATCAAGTAATGAAGGAGTGGTGTTGTTCCCATGATAGCATGACAGCCTACTGCACAAAAGTTTGGAAGCTCGAAGACAAGTTTGATGGCATTGAGTATAAACATGTCCTGCGCAAGTATAACGAAGAGGCGGATGAACTGGCCAAACTTGGGTCTAGCAGATCTGAAATACCTGACGGAGTATTCCTTGATGATCTGCATAGGCCATCTGTACTAACCCAGCAAACTATGGAGCAGTCGGCACTAAAGGCGGGGGCAACACCACATGTAGCTGTCATTGAGGTAGATTGGCGCACTCCCTTCCTTGAGTATCTGGATCGTGATACACTACCGACCGACAAAGACGAAGCCCTCTGGATTATTCGCAAGTCGTGTTCATATTGTATAGTTGACCATCACTTGTACAAGCAAAGCCCACATGGGGTACTGATGAAATGCTTGTCTCAAGATGAAGGCATAGCTATATTAGGTAACATCCATGCTGGCATTGGTGGGAATCACGCAGGCCCATCCACAATCGCGGCCAAAGCAATGAGGAAGGGTTTTATTGGCCGACCGATGGTGCTGATGCCAAGAAAATTGTCCAAAAGTGTGAAGGTTGTCAGTTCTTCGCCAACCAGATGCACATACCTGCCACAGAGCTCCAAATATCTCAATAAGTTGGCCGCTTTCAGTACGGGGTTTAGACATTGTCGGACCTTTCATGAAAGCTCAAGGGGGTTTTACTCACCTTTTCATAGCAGTCGACAAGTTCTCTAAATGGATCGAAGCAAAGCCAGTCGGTAAGATTTTGGCAAAGAAGGCCATCAAGTTTATGACCGAAATAGTCACTCGGTTCGGTGCCCCACACAAGATAATCACTGACAACGGTACTCAATTCATAGTAGAGGAGTTTAAAGAGTTTGCGGGCCAAGTCGGCTTTAAGATTGGCTATGCCTCGGCCGCCCATCCACAGAGCAATGGCCAGGTTGAGAGGGCAAACGGCCTCCTGCTTTCTGGAATTAAGCCTCGTATATTTGATCGGCTGGAAAAGTACGCTCGACGGTGGGTTTGAGTATTACCATATGTGTTGTGGGGACTAAGAACCAACTTAAGTTGTGCCACCGGGCACTCCCCTTTTTCTTTGGTTTATGGCTCGGAAGCCATGTTACCAACCGAGATTCTTTTTGCCTCCCTCCGTGTGGCAGCGTATGAAGAAAAAACCTCCAACGACCATAGGTGTGATGACTTGTTGTTGTTAGAGGAGTAGCGAGATGCTACTGTAATTTGGTCGACAAAGTATCAGCAAAGTTTGAGACGTTATCACGACAAAAACGTTTAAACATGGGGTTTTTCCATCGGCGACTTGGTTTTGAAGCAAGTTCAGTCTAAGGTCGGTAAGCACAAGCTGTTGGCTCCATGGGAAGGACCTTTTATTATAAAGGAAATCACTCGGCCAAGCACCTATCGATTGATGAATGGGGACGGGTCGGACCTTCAAAGTTCCTGGAACGTTTCACAGCTACGCCGTTTTTATGCCTAGTAATTATAGTTTATTGTACTTCTATTATTGAATATATATACATAGTGGTCATGATATATGATTTCGTAATTTATGATTTTTGTGAATAATTGTTGTTATTGTTTACATCATGGCTCAAATTCTGATACTTGGTATCACACTAACTCGCGCATGTCGACCAAGCAGGTTACTTAGTCCCCAGGGTTCTTGCCGTCTGTTAGGGACCAAGGCAATTCTCCTAATTCGCAAATGCTTGACCGAGTGAGTTCTTAGTCTCCATGGTTCATATCAGTTATTGGGAGAGTTGTTTAGAGGGCTGACATGAGTTGTGTATTGGTTGTGAGTGTTTAACACGAGTTCATACAATACATATACAAAGCAGCGCGACCCAAGAATTCATTACAATGCTGGTAACGAAGCTGTCTATTGAATATTAGTTATATTACAGTAACGAAGCTGTAATATAGTATTTTAAGCTTTACAATTCCTTACACTTTGGGTAAGGGATCTAGCTCTATCTGGTCCGCTAATATAAGCGCTGTTTTTTGCGCCTCAGCCACGAGGGTTTCACATTGCTCATCCGAGAAATCTTCATGGAAACCCTCGGCTACCACGTCTAACTCTATGTTGGGGATGTGGGACTTTGCAATTGCCAGGACTTGTGCACCGGCCAGCTCTGCAACATGTCGAGCATGTTCTTTCAGTCGGCCGGGTGCCTCTTGTAGCCTCGTCATCAGGTCTCGACATCGAGGTGGTCTTTCTTCAGGATATATGTATTGGGCGACCACCTCTGCATCCTTCTAAAGAGATGCAAGAGACCATCAAAGGTTTTCATCACCCTCTATAAATTTCTTCTGCAAAAGCTTATAGGACCTCTTTGATCCTACAGGAGTACAATAATCATATATGTCCAGTATAATGAACTTCGATATAAAGGTATTAGATGAATAAACACTTACCTCTTAGGCGTTTCTTGGCTTCTACCTTTTCAGCTTCAAGGGTGGCAACCTTTTCCTTATACTCTTCTTTTAGCTTTTCAACTTCTTTGAATGCTTTCTGGAATTGGTTTAGCTCATCCATAGCCTTTTTGAAGATCTTTTCAGCCTTGATTAATTCGGTTTCTAGCTTTATGTTTCTCTCCTTTTGGTTTTTTATTGTTTCTTCAGCGCCTGTCAGTTACAAACATTTTAGTACATATATATTTTTTTGTATGCATAAGTTCATTCATTTTTACCTTCAGCCCTTTTCTTCCACGAATTTTGTGATTCTTGCATTGTCTTGAAGTCGTCTTTTAGCTTTTCAAAATTTTTCTTGATCTCTACCGAGTCCTAGATCTGCTTCTTTAATCCTTGATTCTCGGACTTCAAAGTTTCAATAGCTTGGGCAGACGACTCCAGTTCTTTTATACGGCCTTCGAGACTTGCAATTTGAGTGGCCGACTGGGCATCTTGTTTTTGTTTCAATTCCAGCGACCACGATGCCTCCGTATGGACGAGGTGAAATATTAATATTCCACAGATTGCATGTGACGTATAGGCTTTATTGGTCTCATACCTTGTAGCTCGAATTGAAGTTCATCAACTTGAGATGAACAGGCTTTTAGAGCAACTGATAAGCACCCGACTTCCAGTCTCTCTTTGGCAAGCTGATCTTCTAAATCAATGGCTTTTGCACAATGCCTCTCGACAAGTTGCAGAAGCTTACTCTTGTTGGCCATATTAGTTTTTAGAGCCTGCAATAATGGCGAATTATATGTTTGAAACTTCACAGCCAGGAATGGTGATTATTATTGACAAGAAGGGAGGAATACCTGAAAGGAATGATAGGCTTTTTTAGTATGTTCTTCAAAATTTTTCAATTCTGCTTGCTCTGCCAACTCATCAAATCCGGTGATGGCAAATCGGCCAATATGATATACTGACCTAGTCGGCGTTGGCTGTTCTGAGGCACCTTCTCTTACCACTCGGTGAATAGGAGTCGGCGTGACGTTTTCCTCCGGACCGATTGGATACTCATATGTTGGTTCTGGCATAGATTCAAAATCCAGTGATGGCTCTTCGGGCTCGGTGGAGGCAGGAGTGTCAGCACCCGTTGCCATCTCAGATTTATTTAGGCCCGGGATATTGGGTGATTTAGCCTGGTTATCTTCTGGCTGGGTGGATTCGGGTGCACTTTTTAAATCGCTCAGTTTCTCTGCCAAGTGGTCTGGAACATCATCTCTGGATCACCCGACATATGGTGTCTCCTGGTCTTTTTCAGGAACTAGACTTTGCGCCAGGACTTCTTCAAAAGACGACCGCCGGACAACCTATCAATTAGATAGAGATTACATATTCATTCAAATGGAGAGTTAAGCTTCAAGTTACATTGTTCTGTTTACCTTGAGCAGCGTTTGAATTTTAGGCCTGACACTCTTGGTGGGGAGCTGGTTGAACTTGGGGCACCTCTTGTGTCTGGCGCCGCCTCATGGGTGCCTGCCTTTCTTGGTTCACTCGGACGATTTTGCTCTTTTTCATCCTTGGTCCGTCGAGTGGTGGAGGCTTTGTCTGAAGTCTTTTTCTTCGCCTCTTCTTGAAGTCTAGCTAATCTTTCAGCTAGCGACTCTTCTTTGTCAGAATCTTCAATGTGCGCCTTGCGGCGCTTGGAGGCTGATGGTTGTGTGGGAGAGTTCTTTTGTGGCGTCGGCGGTAATGGTGGATTGGACACATATACATCAAGGTTCTACAACATATGCGATGTATAATTTGTTAATAAACATAATGAAAGAGGTGTTAATTTTTCAAGCAGCAAGGTGGGTGACTTACTGCACTCCGATAAGTCAAGGAATGATGTCCAGATTTTGCACTCCCTGGAGTCCAATCAAGAAGTTATGAAAATATGTTCTCTAGACGCAATGTCAATTCCCTCTCTGACAATATTTCTGGTACTTCCATTGTGGGATAGGATCCCTTGAAATTTCCATCCTGGAACATGCCGGTATATCCTTTTGACTTGAGATAAGCAAGGTGCTTTAATATAGAATCAACCTGAGACTTCTTATTTGGATGAGCCTTTGCGGACCACTCAGGTCGTGGCTGGGGGGCTTCGGCTGTAGTTTCTGGCAAAGGTGGAGGATGGTTTCCATGGTAAAACCAGTCCGCGTGTCACCCCTTGTTGGTTGATGGAAGTGGCACATCAATATACTTGGATTTATTTGTTAATTGGAATCCAGCCCCCCCTATGACATTATTATTGTTTGACTTCAAAACAAAGAGTTCTTTGAAGGTATCAAAATGGGGATAGATACCCAAGAACACTTCACACAGGTGAATAAATATGGAGATGTGCAAAATGGAATTCGGATTTAGATTGACAAGATTGATGCCATAGAAGCAAAGAAGTCCCCTAAAGAAGTTGCAACAAGAGATCCCAAATCCACGATAGAAAAATGAGGAGAAAACAATGATTTGGTCGACAGTAGGTTGGAGAAATTTCTGACCTATAGCCTCAATCCATCCTCCGGTCTGTTGATCCTGCAACACGCTGTCAATCACCAGTCTGTTGATTTTTTCTGAATTCATGGCTGATGCAGGGAACTCCTTGATGGCGACAGGGATGTCAAAAACTGCCTCTTCTTCCTCGCCCTTCTCAGGAGAAGATTGCTTCTGGGATTGTGCCTTAGAGCTCTGGCGGGTGCACTTCGAGGCCATTGCTCTTGGTTTAGTGCAGTGGGAAGCAGTTGCGTGGAGTTTTGGGGAGGAAATGGAAGTCTGAGATCTAGGGTTTATGTGCTCAAAATGGCGGTGGCGGTGAAATGAAGACGAAGGGATGCGACTGTTTGGAGGTCCTTTTATAAGGGATAAATGACCTGGTGGACCGAGGCTTCTTGTAATCTGTTAAGTCCAGTTTTGTTAATTGGTACGTGCATTTATTATATCATTGAGACTCGTTTTCAGAGTTGATTTTGGATACTGTGGATCTTAACATTAGTAATAAATCACTCGGATTGTTGCGGTTTCAACCTTGGAAATTGTACCTTTCGAGATTCCGTGATAAATCACTTGGATTGTTACGGTTTCAACCTTGGAAATTGTACCTATTGAGATTCCGTGATAAATCACTTGGATTGTTACGGTTTTAACCTTGGAAATTGTGCCTTTCGAGATTCTGTGATAAATCACTCGTATTGTTGTAGTTTTAGTCTTGGAAATTATGCCTTTCGAAATTCCGTGATAAATCAATCGGATTGATGAAGTTTCTACATTGGAATTTCTAACTTTTGAGATTTTTATGATAAATCACTCGGATTATCTCGGCACTAATCTCGGGGGCTGTGTTTCCGTGTTATATTACTACTATTGATACATCACAAATCTTGGGGGCTATGACAATTGAATTTCGTCGTTAATCATTCGGATTAAGGGCACTTTAGCATTATGGATATAAATATTAATTTGTTCATGCATCAGTCGACGAGTGAGAAAATATGGAGCTTGTTTAGACAAATTGGAAGATTCAGATGCCATTATGCCCTATTCTATTAAGGGACAAGATTAATTGGATATTTTCAATAACTCAAAAGTTGCTTCGGTGTAAACTCAACACCATTATGAGTTGGGGGCTATATTCATAGGCTATGTCTTTTTTAGGGATTTATGAATAAGAGTTATTAGTAGAAAAAAGCACTTCCCAATTTCATAAGATGTCGA
The DNA here is from genome assembly GCA_032690845.1 of Eleusine coracana subsp. coracana. Taxonomy (NCBI): domain Eukaryota; kingdom Viridiplantae; phylum Streptophyta; class Magnoliopsida; order Poales; family Poaceae; genus Eleusine; species Eleusine coracana. Next base: position 34,496,189 of record CM064422.1, on the reverse strand, counting down.
GGCAAATCAAGACGACACTTCAAAATGGAAAGTGCTTGGGGGCTACTGTGGGACATATGTACCCGGGATACTTAACCACTCGGTTAATTGGCCGAGTGGGCCGGGGGCTCGGGTATGGAGTATTCGGCCCAAAAGATATTTACTGAGATACTTGTTTGAGTAGGCGGCAAGTTAGGTTAGCAGATATGTTGGATAGATAGAATCTGTTGTAACCGACTAAAAGATTACCATGAAATCCCTACCCTTCGGATATATAAGGAGGGCAGGGGGCCTTTGGAAAGAGATAGACTGATATTGGAACCCTAATTCCAGTGCGAACCCTAGCAATATAGAAACACCAAACATGACGTAGGGTTATTATCCTTCGGGAGGCCCGAACCTGTATAAACTTTGTGTCATGTGTCCATCGATCTTTCATAGTCATACACATACCTAGATCTACTATCGAGAATATCTCTCGATAGTATTGGTGTGCAAAGGAAAATCTATAGCGCCTATTAAAAGTGAAGCTGTTTCACAAAGGTATACCATGGAAAGTCTTCTTGATCTTGCTAAACCCTTGTCGTATGAGGATTTCCTATTTTTTGAAATATCACTGACTGAGCAAGAGAAGGATGAGCTAGATAAGGAGAGCTCTCTCGCAATCCATAGGTGCTGACTTTATAGTGAACATGACATTGCCGCCAAGTATGAACTCAAGCTACGAGAGGAAGCCAAAGAAGCCATGTACAAGCGGGATGCGGAAAATGATCTTCAAGCTAAAAGGGATGAATCCTTTCCCAGGGTTCTTACCGATTGGGAAAGTTTTTAAGAAAATAAGATTCATAGGAACAGTTGTATTGAGGGTTGCAAGTGTTTTTTTTTTGTGCTAAAGATCTTCAATGCAAGGTTGAACTCCAATTGGCGGAAGATCCAACTTTCGTTCCTAGAGATTTATTATATGATGATGGCTATCGCGTAGTTCCTGGAGGGAGGATGCCTAAGGAGATTAACAATGAGATTTTACAAAGGCAGGAGAAGGAAAAGCAGAATAAGGCGATCCATGAGCGTAATCTGGAGCAGTTAGCTGAGTATATGAAGAAAACAGCCAGCTGCGCCGATCGGCATGACACTGGAGCCGATCGGCGCAACCTAAAGATGGCTGAATTTATTGACCTGATGGCTCTTCCAAGTGAAGACAAAGAGACTGCTGCAAAGAAGTGTAAGACTACACTAGAGGTTCACAGATCTGCTAGACTATCGGGTAAGCCAATTCAAAAGTATTCTGAATGGGATAGCAACTTTGATCCGTCATACTATTTGGAAACTTTGGAGAGTGGTGATCCTAGTTTATCTAGAGATTTTAGTGATGATTTTGATATGTGAAGAAGCTTTGGTAGTCCTAAGTTTGAAAATTGGGGAACACTTGCGGAATGCAGTAATGATAGGGTAGCAGGAAATTCAATGAGAGTTAATTGTAATGCAGTGGGAGGCGGAGGAAGTCATAATGGTGGAAGAACACCACTGCGCGGATCGGCTCAGCCTTTGTGCAGATCGGCTCAAAGGAGTTTGAATAGTGCCTCCCCTTATAGCGTTGAAAATCATAACCTGCAACCGCTTGCTTGCTGTCCTGTCTGCCGAAGAAACATTGAGCACCTATATCTAGACAGAGATCGTGCTTACAGTCATCAAAGCGATGTGGATCGCCAAATCCTGGATACAATCGAGATGAACAAAGCGGACTACACTTTTCTCAGAAGGAAAATAAGATGAATTTTCCGAGTCTTTAACAGGCATGGTCTGCATGATTAGTGTGTTGAGTTTTCTCTCTTGCAATGAGGACAGTGAAAATTTTGAGTGTGGGGGAAGGGCTTTGCCATTAGTCATAGTTTCTATGTGTTTTTGAGTCTAGTTTCTCATTTGTTTTTCTTATGAGTGTTTATTTAAGTTTGTGTTTGTGCTTAAAAGAGTCATGAGTCATGTTGAGAGTTGCTTCAAGGTCTTTTATGTAGTTTGAGTTATTGCATTGTCTTTAGTAAAGCTAGTGTCAATTGTCAAATTGAAAGTGCCCCATACTATTTATCTTGTCTTTTTGATGATCCATTGGTTGATTACTTGAATTAGTTGGTTACCACTTAACTTTTGAGCTTTGTATTTGTGAAAATTTCTTTTGACTCATCATAAGCTAAAGCAAAAGCAAGGTCTAAATATGCCTACATAGCCGAGTGAATGAGAGCAAGGTACACATTTGAACTAATTGGATTGTAAGTAACTTTGTCAACTTTTTGCTCATGATTTTGACCAAGTTAGGAAAGGATGATCTATTTGTTTATCTCTGTATTTATAGCCATTCTTATCCATTTAAATTCCTTGCTGTCATGGAAACCATACATATTTGTTTCTCCCTCCTCCTTTATACAACCTATATTTTTAATAAAAGGGAATTCAAAAAATTTCCGCTGCTGGTACATGACAGAAATTACTGATTATATCGGGAATAGAAAAGAGTGAAAGAAAAGAAAAAATATATAGACCGTGTAGACCGGCGCAAAAAGAAAAAAATATATAAAAAAAGAGAAAAAGAGAAAATATATTCCCTGAGAGGCAGTAAGGTTATCAAAGAAAGCAGCTTTCTGATTATTTCTAATTCTTTGCCATCGTTCTCATTGAAACATTTTTCTTTTTAGATCTTCTATATTCCTCTTCTCCATTAAAGTTATTTTCCATGAAAATTCTTTCTTAGTGGGCATGATTGAGCACATTGTTGACATGGTTAATCTTATGGTTTAATTTAGTTATATAGCCCTCCAAGATCCACATACAACCCTTGATTAGATAGGAGAGGGAAGGAAATACACTTGAGAGATCTAGAGAGGACCAAATGCTTGATATTTGATGCTAAAGATGAGTTGAGGAGAACTAAAATTGTTTTTGAAAAGGTTTTGTGGTGATTTGATTAAGTTCAAGTATGATATGCCGATTGGTTAAAAGGAGATGAGAAAAAAATCTTTGTGGTGGGATAACGAGTAAAAATGATGATTGAGATTGATTGCATGAGAGATGGTGTGAAGATTCTTGTTACATTTTTGATTTTGTATTGCTCGAGGACTAGCAATGATTTAAGTATGGGGGGACTATTGGTGGTTTCTAGATGCCTATTTTATCTACCAAAAAGGGATGTTTTGCGTCTTAATTTGGTGGTTTCGACTAACAATTAACCCCATATTTGCATATATTTGTAATTGTTCTATTTTGGATGTAATTGTAGGAAACAGGTATAAAACATGGCAATTATGGATAAAGAACTAAAGAGTAACTAAGATGGGCCAGATGCGGAGCCGCGCCGACTGTCACGGGCCTACACTGATCGACGCGGAAGGAAAATATGACGAAAACATGACCCAGTCTGAGAAAGACGAAGCCCCAGCCCAGTATGAGTTAGATTCGGTAGAAGTTGACCTAATCCCATCGAGTATAAAAGGAAGATAATTATCAAGAGCCAAGGGGATGACAATCACGAGAATTAGTTATTAGAACTAGGGTTCCAGTATATTGGCAGCGAAGGTTGGTCAACACCGACGAGACCCACCAGAAGGGAGGTCGTGTCGATCGGCTCGTGCACATTCCAACGCTATTTCTCATCCCTCTGCTATGTCTAGCGGATGGATGAGTGAGTAGTCTCATATTCTCTTCTCCGGTGCGGGGATCTGGTCATGTAACTCTCATACTTATTGATACTCTCTCGATGAATTTAATCTATGTGATGAACTTAATTGCATATCTTATCTATCCTTTTCATTAGTGTATTGGCCAATACACTTTTGCCCATTACATAGTGGAAGAAACCAGTGGGGAGCTAATAGCCTTTGTAGTGACAGCTGGGGTGAACGAAACCACCATGCCTTGTAGAATATGAGAGTCATCACTCGAGTTGATAAGAATAAGGTTGCATGCTAGTGAACCAATCCTAAGGAGAGAATCCTTCAGTATCCTGTTACCTCTTCAATAACATTCACCTTCCACTCTCTCACCGTCATCATTCACACCAACCAACCCATTGCAATTTGTTAGTAACCCTTTAATAGTAATTATTCCGCTCGTTCCTTGTGGATTCGATAAGCTTGGAATACTCTGAGGGAAAAAGAGCAACAAATGTACACCATCCTCTTGCGGTATATAAGTGGGTGCGTAATTACGACCAACACAGTGCAGGCTTAATACAGGAACCGGGGCGTGCTAGTCAATTTTTCCTGCAAATCGACAAAGATATAAACAGTTAGATTTTGTGGGCTATCGGCCTAGAACAGGCCGGTGAAGAGAGCCGATGGTCACTGTGAGTGAAATCAGCTGATATCATTATAAAAATAAATATAAGACAAGATGAACCAATGGGCTGACTATATCGGCTTACCGACAAATTGAATATATAAAATAATGTTCATTGTAATGCCGATAAAGGTTTCAATCAAACACAGCAAGATTGAAGAAATAAAAGAAATCATGCCAACACTTGCTGAATTGATAGCGCAGAGTCTATAGGGCAGAGTTGATAGGACAAAGTCGATAAAACTACGGTATGCATGCGAAGACCTACCCTATCAATAGTGCTAAGTCGATAGATTTGATAGCTGGTATTGCAAATATGCCTTAAAATCATAAATCTATCTTATTTAAACAAGGGGGTAAACGACTGTCAAAATAGATGATATAATCAATTAAACACTAGAAAGTTGATTGAACCGTGATAACCTATCGGCTAAACGTCCTGATAGAACTCTATCAACTTCTACCTATAAACAGATCAAATCTAATTCTATCTACCTAGTAAGAGGTCAAAACTGATGCAGTCTTACTAATTCGAATAGATCGAACTTAATCGAGACAAAATTCAAACATGGTAGATAGAGCTAGATTTAATCTATTTATAGATAAAATCAATAAAGTGACTCGAATAATAGATCTAAATAACACCTATTGATCCTACTGGGATCACATTAGATCGGCTTCAACCAAGACAGTATTGCAATCAGAGTCGATAGAATAAGCACTAAATAGATCTAATTACTGGATAACTAGCAATTCTAACGATAACAATTAGAATATCAAATCAATGAGAAACTACTAGCTGATATTGATAGAATTACCGAGGGTGACTAATCCAAGTCTCTCGCTGAGATCAGAGCCGATGCAGCCTGCGCGAGACGAGGGTTCCGTCGAGTAGGAAAGGTTGGCGATGCGCCAAATTGTATTGAACAAAAAGTGTTCTTTTTTACGTACAGATCCTATTACATATTTATAACCTCATGCAAGAGGTTTCAACCCGACTCGGTCAAGACTCTTAAACAAACTGACTATTTTTAGAATAAAAAACTAAACTGAAAACATAAAGAAAACAAAATAACCCTGTCAGGCCCACTTAAACTCCTTCGGCCGTTGAATATCATTGACTTCAGCCGATTTCAATTTCCTATTTCTGATAGGATGGGACCGGTCAAAATCTGGTACCAACACATGCCCCCCGAGTCCGGGGTACGAAATACTTCGTGTGCCGGATTTTATCTCCTCGTTTACCGTACGTATTTACTGGTGAACCACCCATTGACAAACTTTGTCTTTATGGCTTACTCCCCAACCACTCACGCTCCGTTTAATTACAACTAATCGTGTTCCTGCACCGTCTTGATTGCTGGTTTTCCTTTTGACTGTCCTCATTCTTATCCTTCCTCCTCGAACCCGTTCAGTTCCAATTCTCCTCCATTAATGTAAAGCGGCGTCTAGGTCCTTCAAAGGTCACGCACAGACCCTATAAATAGCTCCTTCGATCAACCCCTTTTTCCTCAACATCTTTGGCCATGGGTCTTCTTCTAAGAGCTCTGACAGAAAACTATCACCTATCCCCGAATCTGCTAAGTTCTTCATGGTGAGTACTTTTTGCCTCTTCAATCCTCAGAGTGATCCTTTCAGTCCAAAATCCACAGCCACTTTAGTGTAAGAAATCAACTTACTAGTTGTTTTCAAGCGACCCAATCATGAAGAATGGCATCAGCGAGGCCGCCCTCTCTCCCCCTTCTCCATCGGGTAATGCCTGATGACAGCGATGCTGCCAGGGAAGAAAAGCCAAACTGCTGAACTACCTTTGTTCTTAATTACGTGCTCTTTTCTTGTACTCGAGATAATTACATCTTCATCCCCTAACTGTAATAGGAGAATAGGTCCCTTTAGAAATCGATTACTTGCGAGTAATCAACTCATTTTTACCTTGTACTGATGTTCCTCTATAATTTCTTCTCTCACCATTGAATGAATATATGCATCATTTTCATTTTGAATCTAGTGTCGATATATTTTTTTTATGCTAAGGGCGATATTTTAAATATCGGCCATGTCAAGTCGATGTATTCCCATCGGCTTTTACCACCCCAGCGTGATACTAAATATCGGTTGTCAATCAACGATAAAATCATGAATCAACCCAAACACTTGGATGATATTGCTTCAAATATTTACCATTAATTGCTCTCCCAAACTCTTCTCCATCCAATCCTTGTAGAAAATATGCATTGCCAGGCGCACATCGACTCACTTTAAATGGACCTTCCCAAGTCAGTGACCATTTTCCAAATCGACTATCTCTAGAGCCAATGGGCATAATTAATTTCCAGACAAGATCTCCCTCCGAAAAACTCTTGGGCACCACCTTTTTATTATAAAACTTAGCCACCCGAGTCTTATTTTCTTGAATCTTCTCCAGGTCCTTCTTCTGATGTTGTATAACATCTTCCAGTTCATCCAACATAACTCCTGTAATCATCAGCTGACAATTGGTCCTACATCTCCACTCTCCTGGACCCCAGATTTGTTTCCCACGGTAAAACTTCCTCATGCCCATAAACCAATTGATACGTTGGCACCTTAGTTGACCCATGGCAAGCCATCTTGTATGCCCACAAAGATTCAGCCAATGTTGTATGCCACTTCTTAGGCTGTTCATCAATCTTCCTCTTAATCAACTTAATCAAACTCTTGTTGGATGCTTCTGCCTGACCATTGGCCTGAGCATAATATGGTGATGAGTTCAAGAGCTTGATCCCCATACTGTCAGCAAAGCTTTGAAATTCTTCTGAAGTAAACACAAAGCCCTGATCAGTAGTAATAGTTTGTGGCACACAAAACCGATATATAATATGTTCCTTCACAAAGTTGGTCACATCCCCAGTAGTAACATTCTTCATAGGCACTGCTTCAACCCACTTTGTAAAGTAATCTACAGCTGCCAAAATATACTTATGACCTTTGCTTGACACAGGAAAAATTTGACCAATCATGTCCATCCCCCATCCTCTAAAAGGCCACAACTTAATAATGGGGTTCATAGCCGATGCTGGTACTCTCTGTATAGCTCCAAACTTTTGATAGTCCTAACATCCCTTATAGTATTTGATGCAATCTTCCAACATAGTCGGCCAATTGTATCCAGTTCTTTTTAACAACCACCTCATCTTATGAGCCGATTGATGTGTACCACATATTCCTTCATAAACTTCACACATAACAACCTTGGCCTCTTCTTGATTCAAACATCTTAATAACACACCATCAACTATTCAATAATAAAGTTTCTCTTCTAATAAAACATACCTTAGTGCCATATATCTGATTCTTCGAGACACTCCTTGAGTTGAATCTTTAAGAATACTGGATGATCTTGAATCTCCAATCCTCTTCATCGACATCGGCTACGTCAACAATTGTTTTGTCATTGTTCTCTCGATAGCCCAATGCCCTCTGCGCCAGATCATTTGCTTCCATATTCTTCTCTCTTGGAACATGCTTGAACCTTATTACCTTGAATTGGTGCAACACATCCTGACACTCGGTATAAAATAGCCTCAACACATCATCCTTGCACTCAAATTCTCCCGCCAGCTGTCCGAGTACCAGTAGTGAAGCTCCCATGATCTCAATACAATCAGCTCCAGCCTCTTTCAATATCTGCAATCCCTTCAGCACAACTCTATACTCAACCTGGTTATTAGTTGACGCCTCGGTAGTAAATGCGAACTCAAATCTTGCCCCCCGAGGTGATATGATCACAAGCCCGATGCCACAACCATATTTGCTAACGGATCCATCGAAAAATAACAACCACAACATTGACTCGACCATCGACACTTTGGATCCACCATGCTCAACTACCAAATCAGCTAACACCTAACCCTTAACAGCTTTAGCAGATTCATATGTGAGATCGTACTCCGCCAAAGCAAGCATCCACTTACCAATTCTGCCCTTTAGAATAAGAGCTGATAACATATACTTGATGACATTAGCTTTACACACCATCATGCACTCGGTCGATAGAAGGTAATGCCTCAATTTCAAACATGAGAAATATAAACACAAACATAACTTTTCATTCTCGGTATACTTGGTTTCAGCATCGATCAATCTTTGGCTCAAATAGAATACAACTCTCTCTTTGCTATCCTATTCTTGATCCAAAGTTGAACCGATCGATTTTTTATCAGCCGCAAGATAGAGTCTGAACGGTAACCCTTCCTTTGGTGGAACCAACACCGGTGGCAAAACCAGATATTTCTTGATATTGTCCAACGCTTTTTGATGTTTTGCCTCCCATACAAACTTCTGATTGGCTTTTAATTTTAACAACGGAGTGAACACATCAATTTTACCAGACAAATTAGAAATGAATCTCCTGATGAAATTCACTTTGCCGATCAAAGATTGCAGCTTTGTCTTATTGATCGGTGGCTCAATATCATTAATAGCTTTCATGCTCTTCGGTCCAATTTCAATTCCTCTTTTGTGCACAATGAATCCCAAAAACTGCCTGGCTGAGACACCAAAAGCGCACTTCTTTGGATTCATTTTCAAACCATACTTCCTGGTTCTTTCTAACACTTCCCATAGATTGGCTATATGATCTTCTATCTTTTTAGACTTCACTACCACATCATCAATATATATCTCTACTAACCTGCCGATCAAATCGTGAAACATATAATTCATAGCTCCATGATGTGTAGCCCTAGCATTCTTTAAACCGAATGTCATGACTACCCATTCATATAACCCGAGTTCCCCTGGTCACCTGAAAGCAGTCTTCGGTATGTCTTCCTCTGCCATAAAAATCTGATTGTAACCAACATTACCATCCATAAAACTGACGATCTTATACCCTTCTACTGCATCAACAGAAGATCCGCTATCGGCATGGGGTAAGGATCCTTTGGAGTAGCTCTATTCAATGGTCGAAAGTCAATGGACGCCCTCAGCTTACCACATTTCTTGAACACAGGTACAATATTCGAAACCCATTCTGGATATCGGCAAGGCCTAATAAAATTTGCATCATATAATTGGGTAATCTCGGCCTTGACCGCATCATAAATCTTCAGATCAATTCTCCATGGAGGTTGCTTATAAGGTCGATATCCAGGCTTGATGGACAACTGATGCTCCACTATGGATCTACTTAATCCTGGCATCTTAGAGTAATCCCAAGCAAAGCAATCTCGATACTCCATCAATAATTTTATTAATTCTACTTTAAAATCTTCATCTAATTTCTAACTGATAAAAGTTGGCCTTGGCTTGTCACCATCCCCTATATCACCTTCTTGAAGTTCATCGGCCGACACAAATCCTTTTCCCAGCTTTCCATCTTCCACGAATTCCATTGGGGTGCCTGTTAGAGAAATAATTTAGAATTTGATTGGTCCATTACTTCGAGACCCTGTGTAGTAATCTTGATGTAATTCCCATCCCAAATCTTGCCAGACAAACACTCCATATCATCCTCATGCCATGGAACTAAATCGACCGATCCAACATTGACGGTCTCATCGGTCGGGATCACCTCTACCTGATCGCCAATCCATTGGGTCAACGATTGGTGCATTGTCGATGGAACACAACAATTAGCATGTATCCAGTCACGACCCAATAGCAGGCTGTAAGATCCCTTTCCATCAATAACAAAGAAGGTAACCGACAAGGTTTTACTGCCGACTGTAAGCTCTACGTTTCGAACTCCTTTAGCTGCTGCGGCGTGACCACCATAATCTTTGAGAATCATATTTGCATCAATTAAATCTTCTTCAGTCTTTTCCAACTTCCTGACAGTAGTGATCAGAATAATATTTACTGCAGCACCTCTATCGACCATCATCTTCCCCATCGGCACACCATTAACAAAACCCCTCAGGTATAATGCCTTCAAGTGCCGATGTTTAGATTCTTCTGTCTTATCAAATATTGCTTGCTGGGAATCAAATATAAGATGTGGTTCATTCTCTTCATCTGCAAATAATTCTTCTTCAGCAGCCATGAACTCTTGCGGCATCATCATCACCATATTTATAGAAGTACTTGGTATCTGCTCTTGTGATTTCACCTTCAGTCTCCAGACTTTCTTAGGTGGCTGATCATCTTCTTCTTCATAATAATATTTACCAGTCCTTATTTGCCCGCAACACATCCTCTAAATTCTACGTTTCTGACTCTTGGAGAATATACCAGATGGACACCACTGATCATTCTGTTCTTGCTCTTCCTGCATCTCCTCATCAACTTCCTTATCAAATTTGGCCTCATCACCTATCTTCTAGGTTCTGAATTGATCAAATGCAGAAATCCTCTGATATCGATCGGCTGATCCCATCATCGACTCTTTGATGCCGTTCGCATGATATTGGTGCCGATGACTTACTGTAACTTCTCTATACATCCGTTCTACATACCTACTACACCCAGGGCAACTATCAATTGATGGCAGTTTCATATTATGGTCTAGGCAATACTTCAACAATGGACAACCCTAATGTGGATCAATCTGTGACTCCTTCACTTCCCTGTCTCTCTTTTTCTGGTATCTTTTAATAAATGCCTCCACATTGTCGATACCAGCCATGTTGATATTTGCAGGGAAAGGATGACCGTCAATCTTCATGGTGCCCTTGGTGAACTTGATTTTCCCTTGTTCAATTGCCATATGAATTTGTCTCCTGAACACCTTGCAATCATCGGTACTATGAGAAGGAGACTTATGCCATTTGCAATACCTCATCTTTTTCAGCTCTTCTGCGGGGGGAATCACATGATTAGATGGCAACTGAATATGCTTCTCCTGTAATAACATGTCAAATATATTGTCGGCCTTGGTGATATCAAAATCATACTTTTCTTCAGGTTTATTCTGTTTCACCCACGGACACGACAACACATTCTTGTTTCTAGTCCATTCTGCCATATCAACTTCGACAGCTTCTTCATCAAATTTAGAATCGTAATCATTAAAATTGATCTGGATCGGCCTTGCCCGTGCCCCCCCCCCCCGAGTCAGGTTTTCCTGGATTGACACCTTCTGCACCAACTGGGATAGGCTCTCGAATTCGGCCGAAGGAAAGTTCTCTCCCAATGGCGCAACTAAACCGATGAACGCTATCTCTGCCATTTGGTTATCAGCCAATTGCTGGCTGAAACATTTGCTGTGCACATCTCTGAATCTTTGCACATAATCATGCACAGACTCTATAGCCTTCTGTCTAACAACAATCAAATTAGACGATCTCAACTCTCTAGTTTCAGCAAAGAAATACTTATGAAATTTCTGTTCGAGATCGGCCCAAGTAACAATTGAATTGGGGGCAACAATGCGAACCAAGAAAATGCTAACCCGGACAAGGATAACGGAAATAGCCTGATTTTCAAAGCTTCGATGTTACCAGCTTCCCCGCACTGCACTGAAAATTGGCTTATATGCTCAACTATAGTAGTGCTATCCTGTCCTGTAAACTTGGTGAATTTCGGAGGTCTGTATCGACTCGGCATTGGAATCAAATCATAGCTAGGAGGATACGACAGTCAACACACGTACTTTTGCTGCTTTGGTTTCAATCAAATCTGCTCCCTCATCACCTCAGCAATCTTTGAAACCCAGTCATTGGTCAACCCATTGATATTTGGTACAGTCGATGGAAGACCAAATGCTGATGGCTGTGGGCCAAAATTAACAACTGTATGTTGGCCTCCTAATTCTCCTGGCATATCAAATGATCAGAGACATTCCAAACATGCTAGGCTCAACATTAGGTGCAGTACTATACATAACATTTGGTTCAGTAGTCTCTTGCCTGTAATGTTGAGGATGTGTCTGTGGTGTAGATCTTTGCAGTATTATCCTCTGAGGTGTTCTTCCACCATCAACATTCTTCTAACCTGGGGGTATTTCAGAAGTGGATGTATTTGAATCCAAGATAGGTTGCATTGTATTCTCGCCAGGTTTCTGTAAAGTAGATGCTTTATTAGCAGGCCGAGGAACACTATCTGGTATATGAAAGTACACTAGCCCATGAGCTAAATCTTTATATAGGCATCCCTCCATAGTCTGAATAAACAAGCTTATCAATGCATTAACAAACACAGGGGATTGGTTCATCAATGCATGGTGTATAGTTGTATGAATTATATTATGCAAAGTTGCTTCATCAATGAACTCTAATGGCTTCTCAGTATGTGACTCTTCTGTTACATCTTCAATCAACGCGGCAACTGGTAGCTTTCCTTTTTGGATGATCTTGCCATTCGATGTCTTGCTAAAAGTACTTAATAGAAGACTTTCATACTCAGCCATCCTCTGACTAACCTGTGCCTCTGCATCATCACTCAACTCATCTCTATTAACAGGTAGCATTTGTTCATTCTTAAGATCCAAGCTGATATTGTTTTTTGGCTGTGCTGCATCACCATCCTGGGGCATTCCGAGTTCAGATATGATGTGAGTTTGAAGTTCTTGGTCCCGGCAGGCGTGCCAAAAGGCGTGTTGACACGAATATCTTCACGTGTGACCTAGGAAATCTTCTTAGCTCCAGTGCAGGCTCAATATAGGAAACCGGGGCGTGCCAGACGATTTTCCCTGTGAGAAACCATGAGGAAATGTGCCATAGTTTGCTATACTTGTGATGAGTAATTGACTTAAGCGGATTTGGTGTTTGAGTTGAAATGCGGGAATCCAGGGATTGCATGGGTTTTAATATCATGGTTATGACTAACCGGAGTGGGTGGAGATATTGGTGATGTTGCAGGAGATGGGAAATGTGTTTGTTTGTCTCATGATGTGTAGATCACTGGAGTCGACTTGGTGGTCAACGGTGAGAGGATCGGGCACAACTAGGAGACTTGGGGCCAGACTATTGGGATGCCGGGTGAAGTCAAGGGTGATCAACACCGTACACATAGAGAGGCAAGAAGCACGGACGGTTTCGCGGTTAAGCCTCAAAACCATGGTGGTGATGAAGACGGCGTGTTCACCAAGTCAAGGCGAACAGGATGCCGGTGCAAGTGACAAGGGGGCCTGATGGACAGGGACTGGGAGAGACTTGCTGGTGGTCTGGATCACGGGACAAGGTGACACGCGTCGACATCGAGAAGTCATGCTTTGAGAAGCGTGCAAGGCGGTTTCTCGGTTTGGGCCTCAAAACCGGTGGTGGTGGTTGGTGGTGCACGTGGCACCATCATGGAGCTTGCTTCGAGATGAAGCAAAGACATGAAGCGTCTGATGGCATTCGGGCGATGAGGAAAAAGATGGACGGCTATGCCCCCGGTGGTAGGTGAGGGTGTTATGTAGGTCAAGGGTAGAGTGGTCATGTGGACAATAGACCCTAGGCCTATATAAGGAGAGGTGTGGCTTGTGGGAGATGTGCCTCTCTTCCCATTAGCCTTGTGTTAGGACTCTATTCAAAGTGCTAGGAGAGGACTTCATGTTTTACAGGAGAGTAGTGGGTGTGTGAGAGACATCTCTTGCTCTTCCAAATAGTGGGAGGAAGAGGGTGGCTTCCTAGCCTTGTACCTATGGATCTTGTAAGCACCTTTCTATGATACGAGAAGTATTTTCGTGCTGAAGATTTCCCTCTTCACTTGAATCCCGAAATTCCCTTTTTTCTATTTTCGGAAGCATTTTCATGGTGATTTTTGTTCTCACTTTTGGACAAGTTTTTGGCCCGGATTTCTTGAGAAACTTGTTGCTAGGACGAGCTAGGATAATCCTCTATGGATCCTTGATGGAATTATTGGCTCTAGCACCTTCGGTTTGAAGAATTTCTCAAGTTTCCCCTTTTTGGTGTTCTTGGCACAAGATCTGAAATTCGTGATGATTTGTTGAGCCAATTGAGTTGATCTCCTAGGATAAGGGTCGTGATGTGATGAGGATTCACTGGTCCAAAAATCACATCATTTGGAGTTTGTTTGATTGAGTTTTGGAGAAGATTTGAGAAGATCCCGAGAGATTTTTTATTCTGTCGGGGGTCGACCGGCACTACCGATGACCAGGACTAGCACTGCTGATTGGTCCAGTCTGTAGGTTCCAATGCGACAGCATCCCGCACCGGCACTGTCGATAGGTGGGACCGGCACTGCCGATGACGCGCACCAGCACTACCGATAGGGGTGACCGGCATTGCCGATGCCCACCGGCACTACCGATGGGAGTTTAGTTCTGAACTGTTAAGGATTGCTTCTTTCCTTTTTGTTTCCACTGTGTTTCTTTGGTGTGGTTGATCACTCCTAGGGCTAGTACACCACAAGTTGGTGTGTGTAGTCTTGGAGATCGATTTGGAGGTTTGCTTGGGTTGTTTTTGGGATATAGGCGAAGTTCTCTTGGAGAATTTTATTTGGTTCCCATTCACCCCCCCCCCCTCTGGTTGCCTTCTCGGTCCTTCAATTGGTATCAGAGCCAGTTTGATCACTAGTTGACCTTCACCAGCTTTGTAATCCGAAGGCGACATGGAGAAGCATGCTGTCAAGCTGTGGATGTTCGATGGAGAGAACTTCCCCTACTGGAAGTCACGGACCAAGGCGTATCTGCTGAGACAAGGACGTGCAATCTAGGAGATTGTTGATCAGGAGTATGCGATACCACAAGACCTGAACACTGCATCTGCAGGTGAGTTACTCAGGTATGAGAACAACTCCAAAGCTATCAATATTCTGCTTTCTGCACTTGGTAGGAGCGAACATGATAGGGTTGCACACCTTGACACTGCTCATGCTATTTGGGATAAGCTCTGCACTTACCATGAGGGTACCAACCAGGTCAAGTCTATGCGTAAGGATTCTTACAATAGACAGTACCAAACCTTTGCACATTAACTGGGCGAGTCACTAGATGACACTTTTCGTAGGTTTGAGCCAATTGTGTGCAACTTGCGGGCTTGTGGTACCCTTGTGTACAATGACAATGATAGAGCTAAGCAACTTCTGTACTCACTTGATGAAAATGTTTGGGGATTAAAATTGCTGCTCTAGTAGAAACTGCTGAATTCAATACCCTGAACTCTGAGCAACTGTATAGCAAGCTGAAATCTCATGAACTGTCTAGGATATCTCGTCCTAATCTTGCTATTCCTGCTTCTAGCAAGGCTTTGCATTCTAGTTCTCAGAAGGGTGATCATAGTTGTGCTTCTCATGGAACTAACCCCTCACTTGACAAGTCTTCTTTGGAGTTTGCTTTGTATTCTCTTGTTGCAGCTTCCGATGAACAGATGGAGTGCATTCCTGACGAGGAGCTGTCCTTGCTCACAAGGAAGTTCAGGAAGTTCTACAACAACCGGAAGGAGAGAAGAGGAGGTGGTTCAAGAACCTGCTTTGAGTGCGGTGACCTGGGACACTTCATCGCTAATTGTCCGAAGAAGAAGAAGAAGGCCGGGTACCGCGACAACAACATTGAAGACTTCAAGCAGAAAAAGAACCGCTTCTACAAGAAGGGCAAGAACTCCAAAAAGTTCACCAAGGCCATTGCACGTGCCTGCGTTGCCGCCTTGAGCGATGTCGACCTCACATCAAGCGAAGGCCTTTCAAGCTCGGAGTAGGAGGTTGAAAAGCCACGAGTCAAGAGGAAGGATGACTTCACCGGGCTTTGCTTCATGGCAAAGAACGACCACGACACTGACTCTGGATCTGACTCTGACACAAGCGAGGTACCTCCCACTCTCTATGAGCTCTCTTCTGAACTTGATCATTTGCGCGATATTCCGCTCATGCAAGATGATAAGCTTCGTAGTGCTGTTCGTGAGGGTAGAGAGCTTAAGTCTAAGTTGGAGAGTGCTGATTTTGAAATTGCTTTGCTTAGGTCCAAGCTTGCTCGTGAGGACATTGTTGTTGAGTGTGAGTCTTGTCAAGTTGTGATGAGTGATCTTGCACAGAGGGAGAGTGTGCATGCTCAAGTTGCCAGTCAGCTTGAGAGTGCCCTCAAGGAGCTTGATGAGTTCAAAGCTAGACCAACTCTTTTGGGTGCATGTCAGAAGTGCCCCAAGCTCACAGATGAGTTGGAAGCTCAGTTCCTCAAAGTCAAAGAGCTTGAGTCCAAGTTGCTTCATGAGACTCGCTCTAAGGTCCTTCCACCACCCTGTGAGGTGTGTGTCTCTCTTAAGGATAAGCTTGTAATCACTAGGGAGGAAAACAAAGCCCTAGTTCAGGAAAATGACTATCTTGTGTCTAGGCTCCAGAGAACCCTAGTGAGTGAAGAGAAGATTGAGAGTGATTTGACAAGAGTGAAGGAGAGTGCTTCTAGATCAACCTATAACTTGGGTTTGGGATTTGAGAGGTGTGACAAGGAGAGTGAGAATGTGGGTAAGTTTGTACCTAGCTCCAGCTACAAGGATGAGGAAAACACCATCAAACCCACTGACACATACTATCCACCCAATCCAAAACCCTCCTTTAACCCAAAGCAAAGAGAGAAGACAAAACCCAAACCTGCAATGCAAACCAAGCCTAATCCTAAGGGTGTCTACATTTGCATGTTTTGTGGTCACAAGGGCCACTTCGATAAATTCTATTTTAGGTGTAAGAGAATTGAGAGGAAACAAGCTGAGTTGACTAGGGATGCGTTTTATGATGATTTTCTTGACTTCCAGCCTCGCTCTTTTTCTCGTGCCTATCGTGGACAGGGTCATTACTCATATGGCTTTGATTCGCGAAACAGAGGCTTTGCGCAGCAGCGCTTTGGTGCCCCATGTTTTCCCCATCGTGGTGAGCGTCACTCACGTGGATTTGGCTTTCACACAGATGATTTCTATCCTCACAACTCAAGGTTTGAGTTGAGACGCTTTGACAGGCCACGTTTTCCCCATCGTGGTTCTCGTCCCATGCGTTCGAATGATAAAGTGCAAAGAACTGTGATGACTAGTACCGGTCATATGGTTAAGTGCTGGATTCCCAAATGCTTTTTGACTAACCCCAGCACTGAGCCATTGACTTTCACTTCTCGTTCTTTGTAGGCAGTAGGTGGAGGCTTGGAGAACAAGTGGTTGATGGATTCCGAGTGTTCGCGCCACATGACCGGAAATGCAAAGTGGTTCTCCAGCCTCACTCCCTTAAAGCGTCGGGAGTATGTGACCTTTGGAGATGACAAGAGAGGAAGAGTGAAGGGAAGGGGCGCGGTGAAGGTAAATGAGAACTTCACTCTCAATGATGTTGATTTGGTTGAGTTTCTCAAGTACAATCTCCTCTCTGTCTCTCAGCTTCTTGATGTTGGTTTGGAAGTGCGTTTTAAGTCGAATGCTTCATGTGTTCTTGATTCGAGTGGTTCCTTGGTTTATGGGATTTCTCGCATTGGCAGAGTTTTTCAGGCTGATTTTGCTGGTTCTCCTAGGTCTCACAAGTGCTTGTTTGCTCAATCTTCTTTTGAGCTCTGGAAATGGCATAGGAGACTGGGTCACATGAGCTTTGACTTGTTATGTCGCTTGAGTGGCCTAGGTTTGATCCGAGGATTGCCTAAGCTCAAATTTGATAAGGATTTGGTTTGTGCTCCTTGTCGTCATGGGAAAATAATTGCCGCTTCTCATCCACCAATCAATTTGGTGATGACTTAACGCCCTGGAGAGTTGTTTCATATGGACACTGTTGGTACTTCTCGGGTTCGTTCGGTGGGTGGGAAGTGGTATGCTCTTGTGATTGTTGACGACTACTCTCGCTACTCTTGGGTCTACTTTCTTGAGAGCAAGGATGAAGTGTTTCATCACTTTCGGAGCTTAGCTTTGAGGTTGTTCAAGGAACTCCCTGGTGCATTACGAGCAATTCATAGTGATAATGGCACCACGTTCAAGAACTCCTCCTTTGATGCTTTTTGTCTTGAGTATGGTATTGAGCATCAGTTTTCAGCACCTCGGATTCCCCAGCAGAACGGTGTGGTTGAAAGAAAGAACAAAACCTTAGTGGAGATGGCCCGGACGATGCTCGATGAGCATAGGACTCTGAGGCGGTTCTGGGCTGAGGCCATTAGCACTACTTGCTATGTTTCCAAACGGATTTTCTTGCGCTCAATTCTTAATGTGACTTCTTATGAGCTGCGTTTTGGGAGAAAGCCCTCGGTTTCTCATTTGCGTGCCTTTGGTTGCAAGTGCTTTAATCTCAAGCGTGGCAATCTTGAT
This sequence comes from Eleusine coracana subsp. coracana, assembly GCA_032690845.1. Classification (NCBI taxonomy): domain Eukaryota; kingdom Viridiplantae; phylum Streptophyta; class Magnoliopsida; order Poales; family Poaceae; genus Eleusine; species Eleusine coracana. The sequence continues at coordinate 34,477,761 of CM064422.1, read as the reverse complement.
AAGTTTGAGTCAAGGTCTTCCAATGGAATCTTTCTTGGTTACTCTCTTCATGGTCATTCCTACAGAGTTATGAATTTGGAGACTAACACCATCGTAGAATCCTGTGATGTAACCTTTGATGAATCAAACTCTTGTGCAAGGAATGTGATTGAGTCTACAGGTGACAAGGAGATGAAGGAGAGCATCTTTGTAGAAGAGGACCTACAGGGCTTGGATGATGATGATGATGAGTCATTCCATCCCACATCCGAGCTTGTTCCTGCTGCTACCACTACTCTAGAAGAGGGTCCAGAAGCTTCTACATTGACTTCAGCAGCTGTCGAGCAAGCTCCAGTTGTGGTTGAGGGGGAGGTACACTCTGAGAGAGAGGCTCCTCACCACATTCAGCGTCAACATCCACCTCAACAGATGATCGGTAATCTCTATAAGAGGACAACAAGGTCAAGGTCTGCACATCTTGCTTGCTTTACCAATTCTCTCTTTGTTGCAACCTTTGAACCCCGGGATGTTGGACAGGCACTATCTGATGAACATTGGGTTAATGCCATGCATGAGGAGTTGGAAAACTTTGAGAGAAATAAAGTCTGGACCGTTATAGAGCCTCCCAAAAATGTCAATGTCATAGGAACCAAGTGGGTGTTCAAAAACAAACATGGGGAGGATGGTGAGGTTGTGAGAAACAAGGCTAGGCTAGTTGCTCAAGGTTTTAGCCAAGTGGAGGGCTTAGATTATGGTGAAACCTTTGCTTCTGTTGCTCGCATAGAAGCCATTAGGATCTTGCTTGTATTTGCTTCCTCCAAGGGCATTAGACTCTATCAAATGGATGTCAAGGGTGCTTTCCTAAATGGTTTCATAGAGGAAGAAGTGTATGTGAGGCAACCCCCTGACTTTGAGCACCATAAATACCCAAACCGTGTGTACAAGCTTCAGAAGGATTTGTACGAGCTAAAGCAAGCACCTAGGGCATGGTATGCTAGGCTTAAGACCTTCTTGCTAGAGCGTGGGTATGTCATGGGGTGTGTTGATAAAACCTTGTTCACTCTCAAGCATGGCAATGACTTTCTAATGGTTCAGATTTACGTGGATGATATCATCTTTGGTGGTTCCTCTCATGCTCTTGTGTCCAGGTTTCAGGAAGCTATGAAAAGTGAATTTCAGATGTCGATGATGGGAGAGCTCACCTTCTTTCTTGGGCTTCAAATCAAGCAGTGCAAGCAAGACACTTTCATACATCAAGCCAAGTACACGAAGGATCTCCTGAAGAAGTTCGACATGGTCAATGTGAAGCCGTTGTCTACACCAATGTCCACTACAACGGCTCTTGACCCTGATGAAGACTGTGAAGTGGTGGATCAAAGGGAGTACAGGAGCATGATTGGCTCCCTCTTGTACCTGATAGCGACAAGACCCGACATACACTTTGCGGTGTGTCTTTGTGCTCGCTTCCAAGCTTCCCCAAGGGTGACTCATCGCAAGGCTGTCAAGCGCATCTTCAGGTATCTCAAATACACCCTTGACTTCGGTCTTTGGTACTCTGCATCTTCATCTCTTGATCTCATTGGGTATTTGGATGCGGACTTTGCTGGGTGTAGAATTGATAGGAAGAGCACTTCTGGTACTTGCCATTTCTTGGGTACTTCTTTGATCTATTGGTCTTCTCGTAAGCAGTCGAGTGTTGCCTAATCCACCACAGAGGCTGAGTATGTAGCTGCTGCTAGCTGTTGTTCACAAATCCTATGAATTGTATCTACCATGAGAGACTATGGGTTGACTTTTAAGGGTGTTCCACTCATGTGTGATAACTCCAGTGCCATATGCTTAGCCAAAAACCCAGTCCAACAAGGTAAGGTCAAACACATCAATGTGCGATTCCACTTCCTGAGAGACAATGTTGAGAAGGGGGATGTTGAGCTCCAATACATTGATACCAAAAACCAACTAGCTGATATCCTCACCAAGCCCCTAGATGCTTCAAGACATGCTTTTCTTTGGGGGGACTTGGTGTTTGTCATCCCTATGACATCATTTGAGGGGGAGTTGGTTTTCTCTTGTATATATGTATCTTACCATTTTCGCATTGCATCTCATATGTAATATATGCATTGGTAGATGAGCTTTGATTCTTATGCTTTCTTGCATTTCTCTTTGCTATGATTGAGCTTGAGCAAAGTTGTGTGGATGTGATGGTAATCTCTCATGCTTAGATTTTCTAGATGGCTTGTTATAAACTCATGTGAGCAACTTGCTAATCTTAAAGGTAAACTAAGCTTCTTGTGAACCTTATGATCTAATCTTGCTAAAACTTGCTCGCCATGTGTATAATTGCTTTTATCCTTGTTGAAGCTTGCATTAAGGCTAGTCTAGAGGATGTCTTGGCTTTGGAACCTTGTGTTTGCGAAATGGAAGGCTTTGCAAATGTTTAGCTCTTGATGAAACATTGTGGGAATGTGTGTTCCTTTCGCTGCAAAGGCATGCTCTTTTGTCTTGTGCATAATCTTGAAAAATCTGCTAAGTGCTTTGATCAAGAATTACTCAATAATGCTAAATCCAAACATTGTGACATGAAGCCTCGGGGTGTTTGCCGTACCCAGTCGTGCGACCCTCCACATGGATAAGAGGACACATAAGGATAAACTATAATCATTTGATCAACTGAGTCTCTGTTTCATATGTGAGCATTTGTAGAGCTCATTTTCTGCGAATGCTTGTTGCCCTTGTTGAGATTGAAATTGGCTAGATTCTTATGATTCACTTGGTGCCTGTTTTGCCTTGGATGAGAGTACTTACACATCTGGTGGCAGATTTTCTCATGATAAGCAAAAATTTGATTCTATCTAAGCTAGTCAATCTTTCTGCTTAGCTTGTATAGCTCATAGTGTTTATGCCTTGCTATCTATTTTTGATCTTTGCATGATTGGGAGCTATTGCCTTTACACTTCATGGCACTATGGTTATGGTTAGCAAAGTTAAATGCTTGTTTGCATAATTGTTGAAGCTCCTTAGGTTTGCATTTTCATGCATTGCATATTTGCTTGTTCTTTTGCCTCTTTGATGATTACATTGCCAAAGGGGGAGAAAATTTTGAGGGTCATGCACAAATAATGCTAAGAAATTCATATGATCCATTTTGCACTACATGAGACCTACCACAACTTGAGGGGGAGCATATCACTACATGAGACCTACCACAACTTGAGGGGGAGCATATCATGATTTTGAGCGGTTTCTTGCGCTTTTCACATTCTTTGCGTCTCAAGTCGCTTTCTTTGCCAACTCTTGGTTTTGTGATCCCTACTTGCTAGATGGCTTGTTTTCACCTTTTCTTTGGGTTTGGCCATTTGGATGTGCTTATTCGGCTTCGCATTTCAATCTCTAATCTTTGTGCATTTGGTGTTGTCAATGTACTCATCAAGGGGGAGATTAAGAAACCATGTGGAAATGTTCCACGGTTTGCTTTACTTGTGATGAGTAATTGACTTAAGCAGATTTGGTGTTTGAGTTGAAATGCGGGAATCCAGGAATTGCATGGGTTTGCATATCATGGTTATGACTAACTGGAGTTGGTGGAGATATTTGTGATGTTGCAGGAGATGGGAAATGTGTTTGCTTGTCTCATGATGTGTAGGTCACTGGAGTCGACTTGGCGGTCAATGGTGAGAGGATCGGGCACAAGTAGGGGACTTGGGGCCAGACGATTGGGATGCCGGGTGAAGTCAAGGATGATCCATACCGTACACATGGAGAGGCAAGAAGCACGGATGATTTCGCGATTGAGCCTCAAAACCGTGGTGGTGATGAAGACGGCGTGTTGACCAAGTCAAGGCAAACGGGATGTCGGTGCAAGTGACATGGGGGCCCGATGGACAGGTACTGGGAGAGACTTGTCGGTGGTCAGGATCGCGGGACAACGTGACACGTGTCGACATCGAGAAGTCGTGCTTTGAGAAGCGTGCAAGGCGGTTTCCTGGTTTGGGCCTCAAAACCGGTGGCGGTGGTTGGTGGTGCACGTGGCACCATCATGGAGCTTGCTTCGAGATGAAGCAAAGACGTGAAGCGTCCGATGACATTCGGGCGATGAGGAAAAAGATGGACGGTTATGCCATAGGTGGTAGGTGGGTGTGTTATGTAGGTCAAGGGTAGAGTGGTCATGTGAACAATAGACCCTAAACCTATATAAGGAGAGGTGTGGCTAGTGGGAGATGTGCCTCTCTTCCCATTAGCCTTGTGTTAGGACTCTATTCAAAGTGCTAGGAGAGGACTTCATGTTTGAGAGGAGAGTAATGGGTGTGTGAGAGACATCTCTTGCTCTTCCAAAAAGTGGAGGAAGAGGGTGGCTTCCTAGCCTTGTACCTATGGATCTTGTAAGCACCTTTTTATGATATGAGAAGTATTTCCGTGCTCAAGATTTCCCTCTTCACTTGAATCCCGAAATTCCCTTTTTCCTATTTTCGGAAGCATTTTCGTGGTGATTTTCGACCTCACTTTTGGACGAGTTTTTGGCTCGGATTTCGTGAGAAACTTATTGCTAGGATGAGCTAGGATAATCCCCTATGGATGCTTGATGGAATTATTGGCTCTAGCACCTTTGATTTGAAGGATTTCTCAAGTTTCCCCTTTTTGGTGTTCTTGGATCAAGATCTGAAATTCGTGATAATTTCTTGAGCCAATTGAGTTGATCTCCTAGGATAAGGGTCGTGATGTGATGAGGATTCACTGGTCCAAAAATCGCATCATTTGGAGTTCGTTTGATTGAGTTTTGGAGAATATTTGAGAAGATCATGAGAGATTTTCTGTTCCGTCGGGGGTCGACCGGCACTGCCGATGACCAGGACCAGCACTGCCGATTGGTCCAGTCTGTAGGTTCCAGTGTGACAGCATCCCGCACCGACACTGCCGATAGGTAGGACCGGCACTGCCGATGACGCGCACCGGCACTGCCGATAGGGGTGACCGACACTACCGATGCCCACCGGTACTGCCGATGGGAGTTCGGTTCTGAACTATTGAGGATTGCTTCTTCCATTTTTATTTCCGCTGTGTTTCTTTGGTGTGGTTGATCACTCCTAGGGCTAGTACACCACAAGGTGGTGTGTGTAGTCTTGGTGATCGATTTGGAGGTTGGCTTGGGTTACTTTTGGGATATAGACCAAGTTCTCTTGGAGAATTTTATTTCGCTTCCATTCACCCCCCCTCTGGTCGCCTTCTCGGTCCATCACCCTGCAAATCGACAAAGATATAAACAGTTAGATTTTGTGGGCCACCAGCCTAGAATAGGCCGCTGAAGAGAGCCGATGGTCACTGTGAGTGAAATCAGCTGATATCATTATAAGAATAAATATAAGACAAGATGAACCAATCAGCTGCAAGATTGAAGAAATAAAAAAAATCATGCCAACACTTGCTGAGTTGATAGCGCAGAGTCGATAGGGCAAAGTTGATAAAACTATAGTATGCATACGAAGATCTGCCCTGTCGATAGTGCTAAGTCGATAGATTTGATAGCTGGTATTGTAAATATGCCTTAAAATCATAAATCTATCTTATTTAAACAAGGGGGCAAACGACTGTCAAAATAGATGATATAATCAATTAGACACCAGAAAGTCAATTGAACCATAATAAGCTATCGGCTAAATGTCTCGATAGAACTGTATCAACTTCTACCTATAAACAGATTGAATCTAATTCTATCTACCCAGTAAGAGGTCAAAACTGATGCAACCTTACTAATTCAAATAGATCAAACTTAATCAAGACAGTATTCAAACACGGTAGATAGAGCTAGATTTAATCTATTTGTAGATAAATCAATAAAGTGACTCGAATAATAGATCTAAATAACACCTATTGAGCCTACTGAGATCACAAGAGATCGGCTTCAACCAAGGCAATATTGCAATCGGTGTCCATAGAATAAGCACTAAACATATCTAATTACTGGATAACTAGCAATTCTAATGATAACAACTAGAATATCAAATCAATGAGAATGTACTAGCTGATATTGATAAAATTACCGAAGGACTAATCCATATCTCACGTCGAGATCGAAGCCGATGCAACCCGCGCGAGACGAGGGTTTCGTCGAGTAGGAAAGGTTGGCGATGCACCGAATTGTATTAAACAAAAAGTGTTCTTTTTTATATATAGATCCTATTACATATTTATAACCTCATGTAAGAGGTTTCAACCCGACTCGGTCAGGACTCCTAAACAAACCGACTATTTTTAGAATAAAAATCTAAACTGAAAACATTAAGAAAACAAAATAACGCTATCAGGCCCACTTAAACTCCTTTAGCTATTGAATATAATTGACTTCGGCCGATTTCAAATTCCTATTTCTGAATTGATGGGACCGGTCAAAATCTGATACCAACAGCGCTACGCGTCCAAGTGCGCCACCAGGATTTGAACCCGGGACCTCACCTTCACGCGTAGAGCCCCCTACCACATCACCACATATTGATTTATGACTATATCCCGTGTTTGCTCTTTTTATATTTTACCTCTTTGTCGTATCCTTTATATCGGGCACATGGCAAAGACATCTTTGCCGTGTGTCATATATATGGCACACAGTAAAGAGCTATTTATATATTTTCCAACGTGTTTTTTATTAACTAAACTATTTCAAATAAAAAAATGTTGAACTATAAAGTTGTATAATTTATTAAGATATACAACTTTTGTTTTGCTCATTTGTTCACAAATTTTATATATCTCATTGAATGTTTCATGAAACTATATAAGACTATTTAATTTTATGAACATTATTTGGATTGAATTGAGTAATGAATAAATGATAAAAATAAAAGTTGTAAGTCTTCAAAACTTATATAATTTTGTAGTTCAAAATTTTTTGATTTGAATTAATTTACGATTTTAAATATAATTGGAATTTATATTTTGCCGAGTGTTAGGGAAAAAACACTCGACATATAGGGTGTTTGCCGTGTGCTAAGAAAAACATACGACAAATATCCACCTTTGCCGCAACTTTTTTTACACATGGCAAAAATTTTACCCTGTGTTTTAATTTGACACATGACAAACACCCACCTTTACCGTGTGGCCGAAATAAAACGTACGACAAAGTTTTAGGCACACGGCAAAGATTGATTTTCTTGTAGTGATTGATGAAGGATACTATTTTTTCATTACTATCACGTGACTGTGATTTGTAGAATGTCTAGACCGGCTAATGGGTTGGGTTCAAATGGGTTTTCTGGGTTGGGTTTAGGAACGGGATAGATTTGGAAGGGTTCAAACGGGTTTCTAGAGTGGACGGGTTGGGCTGGGTCAGGTTCGCAGCGACGGCGGGTTAGAACGATTTCACAATGGGTTTTCATGGGTTAAAACCCATGGGTCCTCGCTAATGCGTGGCAGTGGGCTGGTGCGACCAGTGATGGCGGGCAGAGGCGGTCAGTGGCGCGACGGGCGACGACAGTGGAAGTGGCGATTTTGCTTTGCTAGCCGCAGCAGTGGTAGTGAATACTGATACAGCGTACGTTGGGTGCTCTTCATCGCCCTCGACAAACTCCAGTTTCTCAACTTTGGGCTACAGGAACTATGTCATTCCCTTCGTTCTCTGGATCCTCAATCCAGACCGCGATGAACACGGTAAGATATGGAACAGAGAGACTTAGGATCAAAATCGAATTCAATCTTATGCATACATCATCAGAGCGCTTCATGGATTGCAATAGTCATTAGGTTCGAAGAATATTGGATCATTTACTTTGGGCCTCAGCATATTTGGATAAGTCATTTGGTCCATCTTCATTGCTAAAATCGCAGCATGCAGCAAAGAAAATCCATAGCATGAGCAAGCTGTCGCAACTGAGCAAAGCAAAATCGTTCACGTATGTGTATGGCATCAGCTGCTGCAACTCGTGCGTACAGTACCTATCGTCAGTTGCCGCAGCTCATGCATACAACACGCCAATGGTTGTACCCATGGAAAACCTATGGGTTCAACCAATTCGTGGGTTGGGTTGGGCTCACCTGTGCTCACGGGTTGGGGCGGGGTGGGTGGAGTAGGCCAAATCTTTGGGTGGGATTGGGTTTTGAGAATATACAAGGACCAGTATGGGGTGGGTCCTCAGGCCTAAGCATGTATCTGCTCTGATTTTTAATCGACTCGGCACAGGCAAAACGTTAGCGACTTCTGTCTATACGTATATCAAGTTCGGATTCGTAAATACATTTCTGAAAACAAAAAAAATAGTCTTTTCAGCAATTGGTGAGTTTCAAGCTTATGTTTTTTTTTAAATATGTGTAGACACTCGTATAATATATATACGTAGGAGCATTTATAACTATGAACAGACGCACATGTGCACCTTGTCCCGAGCTTAACCGGGAGATTGAACTTGGATAGAGGGGAATATCGCCTATCATTGAAATAATACTAATCATAAATATAACATATACTATATATTGACTTTAGATTTCAAATCCAGGACAGTAGGTTTCATCACAAGAAATCTGATCAGGTGAGCTACACCCAATTTGCTTGGAGCCTGTACATGATCCATTACCATTTTCATGTTCTCCGGCTGACCTCTTGTTTTCAGAGAGAATACGAGAGTTGTTGATCCACTCTCCTCATATTTTTCTCAAACAACATTAGAGATATTTTACTGGAATAACTACACACACAACCCCATCAAGTGTACACTGCTCTATCAAGTATACACTCCTCCAATCCACTTTGAGCTCGATTCAAGCCTTTGACTTGTTTCTCTATCAAGTGTACACTATTCCAATAAGAAGGGCTCAAACAGGAACTTGATCTTAAGCCAAATCAATTCCTTAAACTTTTCCAAACCTTGATTTCATTATAGTTATCCTTTACTGCTCCGGTGAGGTGAGTACAAGACCTCTTACAAGAATCTCAGGCCTCCTTCACAATCTTCATGAAGGGCTCAAGGTTTCCACTCTATCAAGCCGACTAGGAGGCAACAACCTTCAAGATTAGCAAGTCGATGATGCTTGCTTGATGAAACATTAGTTCCACAATGCTCAAATTACTCAAGAACAAGTATAAAATTCTCACACACTCACAGTGGATCAACGGAAGCATGTGTGTGAGAGGAGAGGGCTCAAATATCTCAGGTATGCAATGCCAAGGGCCAAGAGCTCTCTCGCATGCGTGGGAGAGGTATATATAGGCATAGCTTTGAAAACTAGCCATTGCTAAACTCTGTACAGCTTGCAGTCAGACCGCGCCCCTTTGGTGGTTAGACCACCAGCAGCCCAACGACGACTTTGACCAAGGTTCAAAAATCTTCAGGCACTGGTGTTGGCTCTTTCTAGATGCACATTATTATGTCATAATTAAGGTCTTTTACAATTTATTTTGTTGGTTTACTAACAATTAACCCACAAATATTACATATATTTGTAGTTTTCTGGCTTTCTGTGTTTTATGAAGGAAATAGGTGAAAAATAGAGGTATTATGACCACAAACCACGAATTTTGGCGAAGTCGTAGAAGATGGAAGGCCGTGCCGATCGGCATAGCCCATGTGCCGATCGACACATATGGAGTACGCCCGAATCAGAGATGGATTCTATAGAATCAAGGCCCAACATGGAATTGGAGTCTGTATTGATGCAACTAGACCAAGAACATGACAATATAAAGAGAAGGGAATCATCAATGAAAAGGGATCAATAAAAAACTCTCAACCTAGGGTTTTGAGTAGTTGTGGCCGTGATAGAGGCAACCACCAACCATCATCGCCGGGAAGGAGGAACGTGCCGACTGGCACACTGCCATGTCGATCGACATTTGTGAATCTCATATTGTATTCCCTCATCTACCGAACCATGTCTATGGATCTTGGTAGGATGACTGAGTAGTCTTCATATTCTCTCTTGAGAGGAAGGAAACCTAGCTATGTAAACTCTCAACTCTTATGAATTCATTTGGCATGATTAGTCTATGTGTGATGAACTTACTCCATATGAGATTGTGCATGATCTCGTATATGAATCTATTAGCACTGCTAGGCATCTGGCCTTGCTGTGAAGATCACATAGTGCAAGAAACCAGTGGGGCACGATTAGCTTCCACCGTGACAGGGCCAGAGTGAGCGGAGCCACCATGTCTTGTAGAATACTAAACTCACCAACTAAATCTATGAGTACGAGTTGCATGTTAGTTACCTAAAACCATAGGATGGAATACTTCCATAACCTCGATTAAATCTTTAAGTTCTTTGTGTTCAATTAGTTCTCATTGTTTCATACATTCACTATTATTATATTTTAGTTACTAAATTAAATAATAGTGAAATTCCCATTTGCTCTCTGTGGATACGATTAAACCTTGGAATACTATGAGGAAAAACAAGCTACAAGTATACACCGTTCTCTTGCGGTATATATGTTGGTGTGTAACTACGATCAACAAGCATGTTTTCTTACTCCATTGCTGGGAAGAAAGGCAGTTCTCTCACTATATGGTTGATTTTGCTAACCTCTAATCCTCTCTTCTCTAGTGTTGTGTTTTTGTGTTTTCAGCATGGGAACGCCAGGATCGCCTCAGACGGCCAGGGATCAATCAGTGCATCTTGAAGATCTTGAGGTCCTCTATCAAACGTCCAAGCACAAAGGAGTGCCCTACAATTGGTATAGATGGCTATCTTTCCCATTCTCTATCGGCAGAAAGGCAAAAGAGTGGCACAAATCAGCAGCCAGAGAAGCGAAAGGAACTTGGGAGAAATTGGTAGGAGCTTTCTGCCTATATTTTTTTCCATTACCAATGGTGCAAAGGCTGAGAAGAGAGGTAGTCAACTTTGATCAAAGAACAGAAGAAAGCCTCGCCCAAGCATGGTCGTGTTTTCAATCCCTGTAGAAAGAGGGACCTGATTTGGGAATGGATGATGATCTAGTGGTCAAACATTTTATATGTCTCTCATAGGACCATCAATGATGCACCTAGATAGCTCAGCTAGAGGAATTTTCTTAGATCTAACAACAAAGGTAGGGATGAACCTTTTAGCCAAAATAGCCAACAAAGAGGCAATGCACAAACACTGCGATGAGTTTCAGGAAGATTCGAGCTCTTTGCAAGAACAATCACCCATCAATACATCCAAGGTGGAAGAAATATCTATGTTGAAGGCCACCGTGAAGGATGATTCAGAATAGAAGACTTATTAAACAAGGTTGGATTTTAAAAACTGAAGATGTGCCGATCGGCATGGCTCAACTGCCGATCGACACAATAGATGCGCCGATCGTCACCACCACTATGCCGACCGGCACAGGTACGCCTGGCAGTGAATTCTCTAGTACAAAAGCAACTATTTTATATGACCACCACATGAACTTTTGTAAGCTTCATGACCATTGATGATGGGATCCCCAAGATATGAATGTTTTGGTGATAGATGACAACTATGAAATTATGGGCTAATATCTACATGAGTATTATCTATGCAGGAATCATCTCTAAACCCTATTACAAATCATATGGATGATGATTGCCTTGGTGATTGATGATAATGACCACAAACATGGAGGCTTGATGAGCTTGATGGAGTCCACGGGTTGATGAAGATGGATCAAGGCTAAGGACAAGCTATGGAGCAAGCGTTGGGAATACTTGTCTAGTTATTAGGCTTTGAGTCCATAGGAAAAACCGGACTATCAAGGGGGTCTTGGTCATTTCTCTTAGGTCCTGTCTAGTCAGTGATGTGCATGAATGCTTAGTGAAATCACAGGCACTTGGTGATAGTGGAGGAACCAAGGAGCTGTTCGGAGAAGCCAGGAAACAAAGTCAAGCGAGGACGAGAAGTTTTAGCTTCTGCACAGAGTGACCAGATAGAGGAGTCAGTGGAGACCGGACTGTACGGTCACTAGGAGAACAGGAAATCTAGAGAGAAGACTCAACGAGGAATCTATCTGTCCTAGGGACCATAGAGACTAGATGATACGGTCTGTATGGGTGACACATTGGGCAGAGAGGAAGTAGCTCTCTGGAGTCCAATGGAGTTGTTCGATGCGTCGAACTTGTCTGACGGTTGGACAGATCGAACCGTCCGGTCTACTGACCAGACGGTACAGTTAGGTGCGATCTTAGCAGAGGATAGAGAGCCAACGGCTATGGAGGAGCCGTTTCCGACGGGACCAGACGGTCTGGTCAAGGAGTGACCAGACTGTATGGTCAGTAGACCCAGAAAGCTGCTTTCGTGGTTGGAAGCCTATATAATTTCGTTGTTGGGGTCTTGGAGACCACTCTTGGCCAGTGAAATACTTGAGAGTGCTAGTGGAGAGTAACTTGAGCATCTTGCACATCTAAGGCTAGGGTGTCCTTGATAGGTGTCGGTGATCGAGCCTATCGTGATTGGTTGTGAAAGCCATCACATGTTTGTACACAATTTGAGCCCGTGAGCGCCCGTGTTGGCTTGGGCAGTCCGGCAAGTTCTCGAGGGAGGCGAGCTTGTGTCTTGGTGGCAGCGGTGACGCACACAATGTCTTCACTCAGGGAGTGATTACGGGCTCGTGGGCAAGAACTCCACATTGGTGGCGGGAGGGGCCGAATCTCCGGCGGGAGTGGTCCAACAAGCAGTAGGGGAAGGCGCCATCCTTCCGAGACCTCAGGAAAAAATCATGAGCATTCCTTGACCCCCTCTTTACTATTTCGTATTTGTGTGCTATAGTTGATAGGGTGA